>OZ017800.1:995397-3877690 GCA_963969395.1 Pseudoscleropodium purum | reverse complement strand
AAACCCATATTTTGCACGATAAACAGAGGTCTTCATGGCACTGTATAGTTCAACTAACTTTTCATTCATTCAATGTAAAATTTGAAATTAGAAAAGGTAGCCTTCCTTTATGACCAAATTTATGAATTCTTGGTAAATGATATTTTTGTACACAGATATGAGCTAAAATGTGCAAAAATTCACGAAAGGATTGCGACGTTTAATATATGTACCCAAATATTCATGTTGCATTGTGTATAAAGCAATTGTAAGAAGGTAGTTGAATAAAAATTCTACTATTAAATTGAATTAGTTGACGTCTAATCACTTAGTAAACCGCTAAATGTCCAAGTCCTTGCAAGTGTGTTTTGGCTATCAAAAAAGAGCATGGACTTATAGTTGTCCCCAATGAAGCAAATTGTTCTTTTTCAAAATCTAATGGTATAGATGTTTAGCCCCTAAAGTTCTTTTCACTAAAAACACTTCAAAACTGCCAGTAGTAGTGCAAATACCAAGTCTTAGAAGAAAAATACTTTTGGGCATATGTAACCGTAGGATCTTGTAGTAAATTAGTTGAAAAAGATGTGGAAAAAATTTTAGACAAATCCACCATTTGGATTGTAAGATATTAGATATTGAGTGTTTCATTTAAGGGGGCTACTCAATTATGTCTATTAATGAACAATTGGTAGGCTAACAAACCTAACTTAGCATGTATTTTAATATTTGTTGCAATTGTTTTAGGAATATTATAACATAACACTATTATAATATTCTTATAAATGATATAATACTAAATCATTTCAAAATCAACAACATTTGAACACAATCTGTCAATCTTGTCTACCATACTTCTTTAATGATATATATATATAAATATATATACATATATAAATATATATACATATATAAATATATATACATATATAAATATATATACATATATAAATATATATACATATATAAATATATATACATATATAAATATATATACATATATAAAATATATTAGATAAATTAACATGAACAAATCAATGATTATATATTTCATAAATCTATTCTTTATCAATCAAATAAGAGTGCATGTTCAAATATAAACAAAGATGGTTTCTCCATTTGTTCCCAAAAATTAAATAAACAAATAGAGAAAGATATGAAGTGAATGTTACTTGGAGAATTGGAGGAAAAGAAATTGAAGTACTCAATTGCATTTTATTAAATTGGAAAATTGCATGTGGATGGCATGAATTAATCTTCATAGATGCTAAACTCATACGAGTTGCATTTCAACATTTATAATTGATGCAATTGATTGAATTGAAAGCTCTTGTAATTACATTTTCAAATTTTTGATTCAATCATTCAAATTTGCAAGAGTGATTTATGATAGATTTATACCTTTAAATGTGAAAGCATTCAATGCCTTTATGCGTTTGTTCATCAATATATTAATTTTAAATAAATAATATATATTTTTTATAACATATGCATAAATCATTGCATTAAAAGAAAAAAAAATAAGAACCAAGCCAAATAGGCTGGTCAAATGAAGAGAACAAGAGAACAAGAGCCCTATGAGAAAACAAAGGAAAAAAAGAAAATATCAAAAGGATTCAAAGGAAGGAGCAAGATGCATTGTTGCAAGACCGTAGAATACATAATGTGATAATGATTTCAAAATCCAAACACAAATATATTTTCTATTTCAATGAGAGTAAAAAATGAACTACCCTGCTCTCAAAGATTGTACAATGTACACGTTATACAACATGAACATATAACAGAAAGAGTAGAAGACATCGTTTATCATGATTGAAAACTGAAATGATTTTTTTTTTCTATGTAGAATATTTTATGAAATGTAACAATGTATTTAATTATCATAGTAATCGGTAGAAATCTTTGTGCAATACATAGAAACATTTCATTCATGTGGAATTTTTTCATTTATTTAGGATTAAAATTGAAGTATTATACTCTACAAAGTACAAACTGAAAACAATATCATATACCTAAGTTCAAAAGTTTGCAATTGTTTCGTGAATTCATTTTGAAAACTCAAACGAAGAAATATTTTATAATCAATATCTTGTTCATTTGAATAATTTCAAAATTCGAATTCCGAATTCAATTCCTATTTATAATAGAAATTATGTTTGTCAATTTTTTAGATCTTTAAACAATGAACCCTCTTTTTTAAAATTAATATTTAAAAACATCTGAAATAAGAATATTGGAATTACCCTTCAAAATAAATATAGCACACGTATAAGTGTATAATGTATTCTACTCAACCAACTCAAGTAACGAATTTTTCTATGTTTTTAAGGAAAAATATAGCCATACATGATTTGAAAGTTAAAACATTGATTCTTTTTCTTTGTTTTCAAATCTAATCAAAATTTCATTAAAAAATATGAAAGACTCGATGTCCATTTGAAGATCGTGATGCACTTCTAATTAGAAAACACAACCTTTCATTAAATATCATGAGGTTGAAATCCATTAAACTGTTATTCTAATTATGTATTGGGGCCTTTTTTTAAAATTTCATTTGCTTACGATGAAAAAGGAATTGATTATTTCTGCAAAACATTTGATTTCCTAATGAACTTTAAAAAAATCCCCACCATCTTCAAATCTTCTCAAAACCTATTTAGAAGGATAATATGAGTAAATAATCCAAATATATTCAACTTAACCACATTCCCCTCATTCGTAAAACAATTTAGGGGAGAAAAGAAAAGGTTTAGGGTAATTAGGGTATAGGGTTTAGGGTTTACATTTTTTTTTTTTAAATGATAAATCAATTACATTGATCCTCATTTAGCAGTGATTATTAGGTTGTTTTTTTTGAAATGTTACTGCTCTTTTTGAGTAATAATGGCCTCATAGAATGCTCCAATGGACAGTTGGACGGATGCTGTCAGCGGTTAGTGTTTAAGTGGGGCGGTCGGCGTGTCCAAAGTGCGGATGACGTTGGAAGGCGGACAGTGCGGACAGTTCGGACAGATGGGCGACAGGCGAACGGCGCATCGGCTACCAAAGCGGATGTCGTCGGTCCGGGCGGCGGACGCGAGGTTCGGGGCTGCTTCGCGCGGTTCGGGTCAGGTCTGGCAGCAGACGGCTATAAGGGTGAAGTGACTTTTCATTTCTTCTCACTTCAATTCTCCTTCGGTGCCAAGTTGGATGTGCTTCTATTGCTTTATGCGCTAGTTGCTCCTATGGGGCTGAGAATTGGGGTCTTCTATCTTTTGTTACTGTGTTACGGTTGATGCCATCACTTTTGACTATCATGTGAGATTTTTTTATTCACTTCAATTGGTTATTGAATCCAATTGACAATCATGAACGGCGAAGGTGATCGAAATATGGATGGGGTGACTCCGGGAAGCGAAGCCAAAAAAAAGAGCAAAGTGAAGGGGGCTACACATGACCTTCGGCTTGACATTTTAAATGACCCTACAATTAAAGCAGAGAGCGGGTGGGAAGATGAAGATGCGGAGTATTGGACATAAAAAATGTGCAGGACCTATGTTAAAATGTACCACATTGACAAGTTGTGGCCTCAGGAGTCGCACAAGAGTCATACACGGGATTTTTGTTGTAAACCATGGACTTGCAACAACAAACATTTTGTCCATCAGTCTGCGGAGGTGTGGCGTGTTCTATTCGAAAACAAGCCCAGAAGTAAAGGCTATATTAATTATAGCGTGGCGTGTATAGTTTACGCTGAACTTATATTAGAACGTAAGATTGATTGGAGCACGTTTCCGACAACAACAGCTTGCTCATTTCTACTTGAAGCCAATCAAAAGGACATTCCTGATTTGTACAATTTAAAGGGAGAAACAGAAAAAGTATTAAAAAATACTATAGAAGTAAAAACGGATGGTGTGGAGAAAGCCTCAAATGTTGAAGAATTACAGTCTGTATAATCTCCAACAAAAGCAATCAATGAAAGCTCTTCAAAAAATGTGGGGAAAGATGTGGAGAAAGATGTAGAAGCGTAGGAGGGTGAAGTCTTTTCCACAGCTCCAACGCGTTTGACCTTTACACCAAATGTTGCGGCACAAATGCAAACGGAGTCTGTAAACGAAGGCAATGTTTGCACGGAACGCGGGAAAACTTCAAAAAGTAAAGTAGACGAAGTCTTGGCGGAGAAAGTGGCAAAGGCTAATGCTACAATTGATAGTCTGATAGCCAACAATTGTTTTGATAGTTTGGTCTATAAATCTCCGCCTATGCATCAAGGCGTTGAATCTAATCCAACGTTAAGTTTAGAAGACAAAGTACATACGCCTCATGGACAATGCGTGACGTTTGATAATATATCCTCATTATGGAGTTCCGAACGTAAAAGACGGGCGGAGGAGTTTCCGTTCACAGCGTCATTGCCCAGTCCTCTACATCGAACCTTGCAAGACATGTCCAATCTAAAACAATTGAAAAATCTTTTGAAGCTCTCGGTTCAGTTTGCTAACCTTCATGAAGAAATAGGCGGATCGTCTAACCTCGATGATGGTGCTACTGCGATTCCAATGAGTTCACTTGCAGATCCAAAGAATGTTGCACATATACTTGATACAACTTTCAAGATGACGATGTCAACTGAATTTTTAGCGAAAGTTGCTCCGACTTTTATGAATTTGGCCAAGGAGTTTTCTTTCATGGCACCAGAGATGTTGAAAGGTGCTATAGCATTTCAGAATCTCACGAAGACTTTCGGACCACTTTTCGAAGAAAGAGATGTTCACATACTACAATTAGTGGAATATGAGAAAAAAATTGCTGACCTTGGAGGAGTGGAAGCTAGGTGCAAAGTGTTGGAGTTGAAATTAAAGACTTCGGAGAGTGAGGTTGAATATTTAAATCAACAATCATTGAGGCAAATGGAAGAGTTGATGAAGATGCGTAAACGGATTACAGAATTACAAGGGACCTCTAAGAATCCGAGTGAGGTTGCAATCTCACTAGTGATTGTATTCGGAGATAGTCAAGAGACTTAAGAGAGTGAAGATAAGCTCTCTCTTCCTTTTGATAAGGCCGAAGCAAGCGACAACCCTGCCATTGTGAATATACAAGAAAGTCACGACATGAGCATGTTAAAAGCGACACAACAACCATCAATGGAAAAGCTTTCATCCATTTACGTGAATGCGGAGACGCAAACGGAGTTGTGACTTTGAAGAGCTGAAGCATAAATTAGAGGAGGCAATTGAAGCAAAAGGAATTGTTGAATCCGAGTTGAATCGATTGCAATTGTACTTAGATTTGGAGAAGTTTATGCCATCTAGCGGCTTGGAGTCTCAATGGTTAGCATGGGTACAAAGACTCCAAGACAGACCCTCCGTAATATCTCGAGCAATGGCAGGTCTTCAAACATTAGCAATGGAGTTGAATGAAAATTGTGATGCCATTCAAAGCTCTTTGAGTTGGTTCAAGACTATGTTTGACCAACATCTTTCTAAGGGATATACGGAGATCACATGTTGAGAAGACATGGATGCCATATTTGAGTGGTTAAACCACACAAAAAGGACCAAACTCCATCCATCAATTGGGCCTTGGAAGTAGAGGAAGGATAGGTCCCTTACAACACACTTTCAGCACACATCAATGTGAAAGACAAGCGAGTGGTGCATGCTTGTGATCCAGCCTCTCCAATCTTGGATGGTTGTTGTAGCCTTTGCCAAGGCCTCTTCAGACTGGAAGGTGCGGTAACCATGGGCCAATGTCGACACACTTTCCATGTCACTTGTATTGTGAAAGCATCACTCATTCGTTTGGTGTGTGCCGAGTGTCGTAGTCCATTGAGTGTTAGGTTCTACGAAATGTTTGGTATCTTGAAAGCTATGCCTCCAGGCCACGAGTACAATCGTTGGAATCTTCCTCTTGATCAAGCGCCGTACAAATTCCAAAATTATCAACATTAGGGGAAGCTAATCCGGTGGACTGCAAATGAACAGAGGCATGATTTGTACGAGGAATCTCAGCAACCATTGGATTTGGATGTGTAGATGACTCACAATAGAAAGGTGGAATTGCGGGCTCGAGGAATCGTAGATGACGCGGCCCGTGAAATGTTTTGTCGCAACATGGAGGGACATTGGAGCTTGCAACATGAAAGGTTCTTTCGTTTTCCAGATAAAAAAGTGGAGAGAGGACTAGAAGACAGTTGGGTGGAGGTGAACCATGGAAAAGAGTTCAATAAGTAGTATAAGGCATACGACCACACCCTCATAGGTAGGGCCCTTCTATTGTCGAAGTTGGAAGAGGCTACAAAAGTTCGTGCTGTCTACGATACAAATAGACAAACAAGCACATGACATTCATCTGTAGATGTGGTAGCAGCATTTGATAGGCGCATTGGCGATATTATAGGGCATTGGAAGGCTTTTCTATTGGATGGAGACTACTTGACAGCATGGCAAGGGAAAGGAGATGATGAAGTTGTTCAAACAATGGTAGATCGTGTGGAGAGCAACTTGAAAACCTTAAAGGCAGACGAAATCGATTTATCACCAAAAAGAAAACAAAAAAAGAAGCGTGAAGAGGACGATGACTTCTCTCCGGAAACCAAAAACAATTTCATAAGGTGGACATCGAAGTTCAATCTAGAGGGCGAATAGTCCGTGCAAGTCAACAACGGTCAACTCGTCAATCATCTACTAAACTCCTCGGTACAACAGATTTTCCTTTTGTTTTGGGAGAAGGTAGTAGTCCATCCGGTGGAAAGTAGGATTTGAAGAGAATTTTGTTTTTTGAAAACAATGGTCCTTTCATTGTTTAAAAACAAAAAAGAATGTGAAAGATTTAGATCTTAAAAAGATCGTATAGGATTCAATAGTGATATTGGAACTATGTTTTCATGTATTTTGTTTATACATATATGTTTATATATAAAGATGCTATATTTTCATTTGCGTATAAAAATATTTTTATATGTACATCTTATTTTACGTGGATGCATTCATTTCTGATTGTGAAACATTCAAATTACATAACAATATAAAATTTTCTAATGAATAATGGCAATGCGAAGTCCGCCCCGTCCGACCCGTCTGGCCTGTCCACTCGACCGCCCCCTCCGCCCGTCCGCTTCAACCTCGTCCGCGCCGTTGGTTGTTTTTGAATGTAAACCCTAAAAAATGAACCCTAAATTTTCTGGAAGGGATTATAAATGTTAAAAGAGAAGCTTTTGTATTCACTCTCGAAAAATCGAACGCTAAGATTTCCAAGGGCTATGAGCTTCAATTTATTGTGTCTCTTGTTTGGTAATACATAATTCGGTGGACGGGAGGGCTTTGATTTTCAAAGCTTTGTGTGACTAATTTCATTAATATTGTATACATTGTCATGTTGTGGGTTTCAAATTTAAAACATTCTATTGGTTTCTTTTGAAATTGAGGTAAAACATACACTTGTCAATATCGTGGCCAAACCGCCGGGGGATTTTTCTCCTTGGTATAGTGTGGCACAAGATGATAAAGTAGAATGTAGGCTTTGCAAGGCGGTCATGGTAAGGAAGCTTGGCCGTATGTTGAGCCACTTAGGCTATCTTGGGCTTAAAGGTATACGTGATAAAGGGGTGAGCTTTTGTCTACGATTACCAGGGTTGACGAATTTGAACGTCCGCCCCAAAATAGCGTCCGTTTTCTGGACGTCCGGACGCACGGACGCTAGCGGACGCAGCGTCCCGACCGCCGTCGGAAAGCGGACGGACGGGGCGGACATCCAGATCGTGCGGACCAGATCAGTCCGCTTGTCGATCGGACGGCCGTAATCGGGCGGACGGGTGGATGAGCGGACGGGCGGACGGGGCAGACAAGGCGGACGGGCGGACAAGCGGACGGGGGACTGGCGGACACTGCGTCCGCAAGGACGCGAATGTCAGAGGACGCTGTGGACACAGCGTCCGCGTCCAGACGTCCTGTCAACCCTGACGATTACCAATGGCATTTCGAGATTTATTTCGGCATTGCGAAGGAGTTTTTCCAAAACACGTTGTAATGGACAATGTGGATGGCAACCCTAGCCCTTCAGATGTCCAAGAGTTTTCGGCCAGAAAAACTGTGTCGCATTCTGACCACGAAGACTCTTGTCCAGCATCCAAAGAATTGGTATCAATGGTATGTGCCACAACTGAAGTGACTTTGAATACAGAAGCTTCTGGTGAACATGAAACCCCGAGGGCATCAAGTTCTAGGCCTCAGAGGCAAGGCAGCTTAGTGAATGGGTTTGAAAAAGGTCATAGACGCAAATTACATTCAATGTAGGCAAATTTTTTTTATTCGGCGAACATACCATTTTCCGTGGCTCGAAATCCAGCTTTTAAAGAAGCAGTGAAGAAAATAGCTGCGTTCGGTAGGCCATACATTCCTCCCTCATACCACGACTTTCGGTACAAATTGTTGAATGAGGCGAAGACCAACATTCAGACACAATTGAATGCACGAACCGAAGATAGCATTCGAAAATTTGGAGCAACATTCCCCATTAATGGATGGAGCTCAGTGACTAATCGACCTCTCATCAATGCCATGCTTGTATCATCCTCAGGTGAAGAATTTCTTGGATCTGTAGATACAAGTGGTTGTGAAAAAAATGCAGAGTACTTGGCAGTTGTGTTGGAAAAGTTCATTGAACAAGTGGGGTCCAAGAACGTCGTGTTAATAACTACGGATAATGCTCCCGTGAATTCGTCCGCATGGGATGTAATATCTGCAAAATATCTTCATATTTTTTACCAAAGGTGCGTGGTACATGCATTGAATTTGTTGTTGAAGGATTGGGCTGCACAGAAATGGATTGCTTCCAAATTGGATAAAGGAGTTCTTGTAGCTAAATTTATCAGGAAGAGACATATGCCGCTAGCTCTATTGCGAAAGTATTCGCCAAATCTTGGTCTCTTGATGCCTGGGGATACAAGGTTCGCCTCTAAATTTATCATGATGGAGCGTTTGACAAAATTGAAAAGAGCATTGGAACAAACGGTGGTAGATCCGCAATGGGTTGAGTATGTACATACTGTCAAGAAGAAACGTGGAGCCAAAGTCCAACCAAAAGACTTGGCCTTAGCAGTGAAGAAAATTGTTCTTGATGACCATTTTTGGAATCGGTCCATCAATTATGTGGAGATGGTTGAACCAATCATTTATGCACTCCTCGATTTGGATTCAAAATCACCATGCATAGGGAAGGTGTTGCATATCATGAGGAAGTTAGAAAAGCACGTGAACGGATTACAAAGTCCACCATGTTGTTTGCTAGAAGAACTTGCAATTCCATTGGTATAGTCTTTTTATGCCCGAAGAAGAATGGTAGACAACGATCTCCAATCAGTCGCAGCTCTTTTGAATTCATACCTTCTTCATGACAAAGAGCTAGCGGATGACGCAGATGCAATGTCAGGATGTAAGAAAGTTTTGGAGAGAATATGTAAACCGGATGAATATGTAGTAGTGGTGAAGGAATTTGTGACTTTTCGACACAAGGAACCTCCATTCCACAATATGTTGAATCCGAGAGAATAAATGTTGTCCGCGCATGTTTGGTGGGATTTTGAAGGTGCATGTGGCAAGTTTATAGCTCCATTAGCGAAGAGGATATTGGCTCAACCGGTGTCATCATCTTCATGTGACGAAATTAGAGCAACTATTCTTTTGTTCACAACAAATCTCGAAATAAATTGAAGCCGGAGAGAACAACGGATTTGGTGTACGTGTATACCAATTCCAAAGTATTAACGCATCAAAGGAAAAAGATGAAAAAAAATGGTATAATGATAGTGTGGATCCGATGAAATCAGAGGATTCAAATAGGCCGATGTTAGAAGACGATGATGACGATGATGAGGAGGATTTGGAAAAGGCCCTTTCAGCTGTAGATGGCGGGGATGACTTCAATCGTGCGACAGCGTGGAGAGATGAAGACATTATGGAAGACTTTCCTGATTTGGTGAATGATACGCATGATTATCATCTAAACTGCAAGGATGTCGTTCCCGACAATGCAAATGATGCATATACCTTTTATGAAGACGAGGACAATGTAAGGGTACAGGCGAATCTACCTTCTTTAACTGCCTATTGCAATGGAATGGGATTCTTGAATAGCGAAAACATTCTATCGGAAAAGGCAAACGCTATTGCCAAAGAGGTGAAAATCAATGGAAATGCTATTGGTGATGATGGGAGAAATGAAGAAGTTCTAATTTCTCAATCTCCATCTGTGGCATTAAATGTAGTGCAAGGAAACCAGGGTTGACAAATTTGAACATCCGCCCCAAAATAGCGTCCGTTTTCTGGACATCCGGACGCTAGCGGACGCAGCGTTCCGACCACCGTCGGAAAGCGGACGGGCGGGGCGAGGCGGACGGGCGGGGCGGACGCCCAGATCGTGCGGACTACATCAGTCCGCGCATCGATCGGACGGCCGTAATTGGGCAGACGGACAGGCGGACAGGCGGACGGGGGACTGGCGGACGCTACGTCCGCCAGGACGCAAATGTCAGCGGATGCTGCGAACACAACGTCCGCATCCGGGCGTTCTGTCAACCCTGAAGGAAACGACAAAAGAGAAGATGCAGTCATGGAGGTGGACGTTCCAAAAGATGTGGACAACAATAGTGGTGATGAAGGGGAACCAAATATTGCGGTACAAAAAAATAATGATTCACTTGGGATGGCAATCACAAATTCGGCAATTGTGAAGAGTGATAAAGGAAAAGAGCCAACGAAGTCAATTTTTGAAGTACCGAGATCTAGTGCTCTTCCACCAATACCGTTGAAGTCTGTTAGCACACGATTGAATGATTCTTAGAGCTTTGGATATGGAAAACGCCTAATGAACATTTCCAAAGAAATTTCTACAGGCGGTAATCTACAGAAAGTAGCGTCATCACCTACAAGCCTAAGTGATACGGATAGTGATCGGATGCCATTGGCATCTTTGCGTGCTCGCATTTTAGGAAAAGGAATGGCGCAAGAATCCATCAAATCAACAAACGGCACTCTATTACTTCAAAAGAAAGCCAAAGTGGAGATAACCGTTCATGGACATGTCGACCCTACATCGAGATTGATGGTTCAAGAATCGAATAAGGTGAAAGCGAAAAGAGAAATGCAACCTTTTGCTATCTTTCTAGTGAAGAATAGGACCCCTCTTGATGAAAATGTTGCTACTTTGTCAAATAGGAAGAAAAAAAGGTTCCTATTCAAAAAGCCTTTAATCGTTCTGTCAAAGTAAAAAAAGAAAAATTAAATTTGAAAGAAGGGAGTAAACCTACTTCGAGAGAAGACTTGAAGGAGACAACGATATTTGATTCCAACAATGAAGATGACTCCGACAATGAAGATGACTCCGATAATGAAGATTTTGAACGGAGAGCTGCAAGAGAGAATAGTGGAGCTAAGGTTAAAGGAGATGTGGATTGGCGTCCATAGGAATTGTGGAGATGTGAATTTACATGTTTGATTGTTTAGTTGCTCATGATATATGGAGCTTATGTTGACAAATGACAATGGTTTTGTAAACGGGAATTTACTATAGACTAAACTATTGAGAAATTCCTATAGTTTAAAAGTTCGTTCGCAGGGAGGTATGGTGCTATGGGTAATTCCTATGGTTAAAGATATTGATCTAAATCCAGGTTTTGCACAATAGAAAGATAATTGAAAATTTTCTAACCAGGCCCAACACAATAGATCAACTATAAATTTATTATCACCAAAACCAGGGATAGGAACTTATCAATTGTCCTGAATCTATCGATTCCGCTCTGCTCTCTATCTTCTCAATCGGCCCCAGCAACGGCACTGCATCTATTGATCTTCCAGCTTCCTTGATTACTCCGCATTTCCAATTGACTCTTCTTCAATTCCAGTTTTCTCCAATTTAACCTTAATTGATTCTCTTCCTTTAAGTCTCGCTTCACTTGCTTTCTCCATAGATTCACATTTTGCTTCTCACAGTTCAATTGTTTCACAAAATTTACACCTTTCTATGTCCCTATTGACTTTGCAGATTCCTTCCCATCGCACTATCATTCAGATTGCAAGTTCTATTGATTCCTCTACATAATCTCCCGGTCACTATTGAACTTAATCATGAAATTCCTATGAAACTATAGAATTCACTTTCACCACACATTCATACTACATTCACTCATTTACACAATTGATATTCACAACAATAGTGCAAAGACAACAATCAATCCACAGATCGGCACACATCTGGATTACAATAGAATGCTGCTCGGTGATTCCCGATTGAATATTACAATAGAGTTTTACATTTCACCTCAGTACAGAAAATATTACAATAGTTCCTCTCTCTATTCTATCGTTCCAAGTCACTCCGAATATTAAAACTATGGATCCTATCCGATCTGATCTCTGCTATATATCCGAACTATTGATCTTGCACTACCGCCTGCATTCTATCAATTCAACCGCAACAAATCTTCACACACATCACAATTGAACTCCACCGCACACTACAACAGCTCACATAATCTATCGTCCACTTACACACCCACTGCCGGCCTCCACTGCCGCAGGAGCTCTGGATACCCTCTCCAGACTGAGAAACAACCGATAGCCTCCAACCTGCTTCATCACAATCGGCTGACAACCAAAAGTAACCGCCACCATAGTTGCGCCCCATTCATCCCATTCAACCAACCATCGATGAAAACTATAGTAAAATCCAAATAAAACTTCAACCAACCAGCAACTATAGAGAGTTAACCTCAACATACTGAAAAACTATAGAGAAAAACTGGATTTAACCAATCAAAACAAAAACCACATAAAACTACAATAGTTCATAGACTACAGGTTTCTTCAATCATTTTATTATAAAATTGTTTGTTTATTGATGATATACATCTCGCTGGATTTTAAAGTGATTTTGTTTCTAAATCAAAATGAAATTCAACAAAAAAAATTAAAAATATATTTCATATTTTAGCTTTTACATAAATAGTGATATACAACTCTATTGAATCGCAATTGCAATATAAGAAAAATCAAAATCAAAATGACTTCACTCTCAATCTCTCATTAGTGAAAACAATCAAAACAAAAAACCCAAAATAGGTTTTCTAAGCCGCCCCGTCCGTCCACCCCGCCCGTCCGCCTTCCGACAGCGGGAGGGATGCTACGTCCGCTGGCGTCCGTGAGGACGGAAGTTCGGACGTCCGGGTTATGGACGCTATTTTGGGGCGGACGTACTGATTTTTCAACCCTTACCAAAAAATCTAAGTTTGGTTCTTTAGGGGTAAAATTTGGACACTAAATGCAAAAATTTTAGCACTTTGAATTGGACTACAATCTATGAGGGGATACTTTTGGTCCCTTAAGGTGCTCAGGGATTAACTTTGGAATGTTGCCAAAGTCAAAAAGTAGCTAAAGAATGATTTCAAACCAAGAAAATTCTATCAATGAAGAACTATAGTTTTTCACCTTTTAGAAGAAGAAGTGAATGGTGGTGGAAATTTCTTTATCTAAGTGCAATTGCTTGAGCTATTCTCAAATAATTAGAATGAAAGCATAAAACACTAGCATTATTTGGTTTTCACATATTGTACATCCAATATAATTGCAAGCATAACTTTTGCAATCTTATACTACTTAACTTGAAATAAGTATTAGAAGTATACATTGCATTTCTATGGATATATAAAAATTTGGGCATTTTAAGAAAAAATCACTAATTAAGTCAATTATGCTAATTTGTCATATATTAGGTTTTCATAGTTTATTGTTTTCGGGTACCTTAAAAATGGGAAGCTTGGATTGAAATTTTAGAAGAATATTCCTTTACTAGATTTGTAAAGACATGCCAAAATTCATCTAAAATTAATAAATTTCTTGCCTAGTACCCTACTTCAAAGATGACTTTATAATGGGTGGACTTTTCAATGGGTGTTCTATCAATTCATTTTAAGAAATTTCTCTTTTACAAGTTGAATGAAATAAAATATATTTTTTAAATTTGTAATTCTACTATTTTTAGAAACTATACTAAACAAAAATACCAATTTCAAAAGTCTTAATTCTAAAATTATATAGAATTCACTTGAATTTTAAGTTTTTAAGAAAAATCACTCAAATAAAATGTAAAGATATATGGAATCATGTAAAATTACATAAAAAACTAAATATATAAAAAGAAAAACTTCTTAATGTATTTTCAATATTTTATTGAGTGACAATTTGATATTTTGTAAAATTGAGTTGAATTTTGTGTAATCTTGAAGTTACAACTTTAAAAAAAAAAATTCTATCAATGAATCTCTCAAATTCATAACTTTTTAACCATGGGATTCTAAAGAAGATTTCCATTCTTTCCACCAAGTGTTTAGAGCATCATTGGTTGAATAAAAAATAATAACCTCATTTCACAAAATGGCTTAAAACTAGAATTGTTCCCAAACCCAAAACTTGATAGTCAAATTGTTTCTTTTCGTTGATCAAAACTTACTAACATATGCAATATCTCTTGTGTATAGCATGGTTATTCAAATTATGCACAATGATTCTAATTTTTCAATTCTTAATAAAACTTCAAACTTTGAAGTAGGGTTATATGACTCTTTTCAATCAAGGTACAATGCATAGATTCTATTTTAAGGCTTTTATATAAATCTCTCAAAAAACATCCATGCAAGATTTTCCAAGCTATAATATCTTTCAAATCACTTAACACGTTGTTATACATCAATCAAAACAAATTCTAATAAAAAAAAATTTAATTAATAGAAATATGTTAAAAAACATACAAAATAGAAATAAAATTTAGAAGACATTTGTTTGAAAAGTGTTTGGAGGATTTTGATGGAATCAATGGCATAGGGTCTTATTAACTATTATAGAAAATCCATTGATTGCAATTTACGTCATTGAGGGATTCTTTTTTTTTAAATTACGGAGATTAATCTCATATCAAATCATAATTTAAGAAAATTAAATATTTATTTAAAAATCATGCAAATATTGTGAACATAAAATCATGCATTCGTATGATTAAAAAATCATTACTAATAAAAATTTTCTTCATGGGCCTTCTAATGGTACCTAAGCTTCATTGACCAACTTTGAATAGCCATAATTTTCTCTTCTAAGATTCAAGTTCTAGATGAAAGCTTATTAAGTTTCATTTTTTTTCTATTTTTATAAATTTAATATTTTTTACTTCAATAACTTATTTCAATTTCAAATTCTATACATCTAATCCAAAAGTTTTTTCAAAGAAATTTTAACCTAAAAAAATATGGCCAAGCGTGGCTTTAATAAGTGTTTAAAATTAATTTTTTTTCTTGCATCTAATCCAAAACCTATTAGTTAATTGAACTTCTTTTTATTAAATTTTAATCTTTGTTTTTTTGAGTGTGACTATATATTTTAAATCTAATGAATCATTTGAAAATTTGTATTCATATAGAAAGCATATGATTCCACCTAATAAACATGAAAAGTGTATAAGTTTGAAAAATTTTAAATGCCAAGTTGCATTTTGAAACTATCTTTGCCAATGTCAATAAAAGGAGGAACCTCAAGGGGTTAATTTTCAAAGATAATTTAGGATCCAAGGAACTTTAGTGAAGGACTAAATAATCAGCAAATATATTGGTGAAACATCCATTTTCTTAAATAAAGATACAATTGAATTATACTATACAAAGATAAAATGTTGTAAATAATAATATGAGTAAAAATACTTGGTTAACTTTGGACATGACCAAATTGAATAATTGTAAAAATAAAAAATTTGCTTTACAATTTATTCCAAGCAAGTGAAGAGTCCAAAGGAATTAAATATCTTCAATCAAGTTTATGATTTAATACTAACTAAAACTGAGGTTTTATTATATTTTACTTAAAAATTCCAAAGGAAAAAAGGAATAATCGGTCCAATTTTCACAAACTACTTCAAGGAAGATGCACTTTGAATAACCTTGGAAGAAAATCTAAAGTCTATTGAGTAACTAGTAGTATTGCATCAAATATCTAGGAATAAAAAAGATATGCCATTTGCTAGGCACCATGCATACTCTCTACAATAAATATCAAATTCTATGAATCATTCTTTGGTCTCCATCAACATTGAAGATAAGTGAGTTCTTGCAACTCCTCAAGAATGTTATTTGCATCAAGATCAAAGTTTTGGCTTTCCAACCTTTGAAAAACATTTGGTTTCTAAAAAATAGGAATTTTGTTTGCCACTTTCCAACATGCTTGCTTGTACTTGAGGATTAATCAACTCAATACCTTGGAGAGGTGTAAAGATAAGATTTGAAGAAAGACCCGAAGTAGCACCAATGTTATTGTATTGTTTTTCTATTTTTTTGCCAACCTTTGCAACTAGCTTGCTCTTACCCATGGAGACTTGCAATTTTCCACTACCAACCTGGCCAAGCATTCCATACCCTCTTCCCAAACCATCTCCAAGTGAATTCTCTTCTTGTACACCAAATTTCATCCAATTTTCAAATTTTTGTCTTTTAGTCAAGGCATACCTTTCTTTCATCTTTCTCAAGCGACGACCACCTCTTTTCTTTTTATGATCAATATCTGGGATTGGAAGAAGTTTAGGTTGTCTTGGAGGTGGATGTTCTTGCCACTTTTCAATCTTCTTTTCAATTTCTTTTCGAAAACTTTCTCCGATTTGAATAGAAATATTGTTTCTTCCATTAGTTCCATAATCTACTCGAGCGGCCAATGTGCACTTATTAGCAACTTCACGGCAAGCCTTCATCTGAAGTGATGGAGGAGCACTTTGCACAATTTTGGATTGAAACACAAAACCTATATGCATAAATTGCATTGTTGTTGAGAATCCAACCAAATTCTTTTTCTTTACACCCAAGATTTGTATGTTGTAAGCTGGCATCTTGATTAGAAGAGCAAGTGTCGCAGCACAGGGCAGGTAAATTCCCCATTATACTCACAAAAATCGCTCTAGAGTATAACTAAGTGACTCTAAAGATCGAACCCACGAGATCCTGTGAAGTATCTAGCTCTATTAAGCAGTTAAGCTCAGTCAGTATCCCAATCTTACTTTCCGGTCCTAGATATAGAACCAGAAATACCACCACACCGGATAACTATAGACCGGATTATTCCTTCTTCCGATCCTACTAACTATCCGGTCTGTGCAAATATCCAAATCCCAGGATCTTACAACTTCCGGTCCTGGAAATCCGTCCTGACCAATCCGGTCCGGATGGTCATTATGTATCCGTAATCCTATCCGGTTTGGTTTTGCCTCTGTTTCACCATCAGAGGGGTCGCCGCTTAATTTTGAGAGTGGTAGGCCCACCACTCCTTCCGTGACTTATAGTGGCTGAAGACCCACTGTCCTACTTCCTAAACTCCTAAGCTAATCCGGATCCGGTTTGGTCCTTCACAACAACCTAGATAGCAATCCGGGTTGTAGGTCACACAAAGACCCCACACTCGACCCTCTCATACTACAACGACCTTGATGCTACTTCCGATCCGTGCGAAGATAGGTGGTTACAAGTGTACCCGTCCGTTCCAACATCAACTAAAGTTCTTCCGCTTACCCACACGGGTGGTGAGACCTCACAGGAGATCGGACACTCGACCGAATTTCCCACTCGGGAGTTCTAGCGCAGCTAAGGAATCCCTCCCTACCCGCCTAGCCTAACAACGGCTTTCTCACCCGGAATCTGGAACTCTAGAAGTGCTGAGGAACTAAGTTCACTCCCAACTCTTAGGTACCTACTCACATGCATATAGAATCGGAAAAGAAAACACCAAGGGGAGAAATCACTCACAAACCGGCTCACACCATCCTAACTCCACATTATACAACCATGTCGCGTTGGAGAGAGACACACAATGAGGAGAAGAAGAAGGCATAAGAGATTTGCAAAATGAAGACTCCCAGTTCCCATCGCAGGAACCGATATATATACAAAGGGTAAAAACCCTAAAAGTACAAAGCGGAGCGGAAAACCCGTGGGGGTCCTCCGCCACCCTAATTCAACTCCGGTCTAACCTAATACTGTTGAGCCAGATCCCGATCCGGATCCGCTCCTACTCCTAACTCAAATCAGAATCCTATCTACTCTACAACCCTAGATCCTACTGTCGGGCTTCTACTCTACGGATCCAGCTGCTCGAAGACTTCACTCAAGTTCCGGTTCCGTTCCCCCTCCACAGGGTTAGGAACCGGAGTGCCTTGGTTGGATCCGGGTGAAGACTCCAGGTTGATTGTCCTACCCAGTCTCGTGCCCGGAGTCTCAGTTCGTGCAGACTTCTTGGACTCGGGAGTCCAATCCTTCCCACCCTTCGGAACGGACGCATCCGGAAAGGAATCCGGTAGCGAGAGGTCCGAGAGGTGTATCCCCTTGGAGCACGTTGCTCTAGTCAACTTCCGGCTGCTTTCCTCAATCCGGTTCGCAGCCTTCCGCCCCTCTATCATCGCCATCTCCACCTGCTCAGCAAAGTCGGTGAGAATCCGGACTATCCGGGAACCGGATAGTTTCTTTTCCTCGTGCATCTTCTCGTCGAAGAGCTTCGCTTTGGTGGCGGCCGTTCCGATCGCTCCCAAGGTGGCCTTGATTTGCTCGGCTATCTTCCGAGTCTCCTCCGCCATCTCCTGGGTGGCCGTCACATCTTCCTGATAGGCAAAGAGGGTTGCCTTCAGGGTGTCCACTTCCTCCTGCAGCCGGAGAATCTCCGCTTCCTGTTTCCGGGTCTCTTCCAGATTGGTGATGCAATCCGCCACCCGTTCCGCCAACTACCTGTCCGGTGGCGCATCTACCAACTTCCCGATCGCCGAAAGCGTTCTCCGCTTGACCTCCCAATCCGCCCTGATGTTGCAGAGGAGGTTGATGAGGCCGTTGAACGGATCTTGCACTTCCGTGTCTTCCCCGGAAACGGTCTTCTCGACTTCCGGTCTTTCTTCCGGGGCAAGTTTGTCGTGACCGGAAGGTGTCCCGCGCTTGTGGGGAGGCGTTGTCTTCTGTCGCTTGGTGGGCGGCATCGGCGACTCCTCCTCTTCCTCGCTTGACTCCCGGTCTGACCCGGAATCGGACTCGACCTCGTCATCCGTTTCTGACTCCCCATACTTCAAGAGGACTTCTTGAGTCCTCCACACCTTCTCCTCCGCATCGGTGAGGAGTTGGTGTTCCCGGTAGAGGTGGAAGAAGTAAAAGCACACTAGAGTGGCCCTCTTCTTCCCAACTCTACTAATGAGCTGGGCCACGAGATCGGAAATGATCCGTGCCCAGTCCACTTTCCGGTTACCACTTAGGGCACCGAAAATGGTGTTGCCAAGGGTGATCGTCACCCTTGTCTTCTTTTCCGGGTGAAGGACTGGAACCAAGAACTACAGAAGCCGACGGTGTCGGTCATCCACGCAATCCTCGACCGCGTACCCGTCCTTCAGATTGACGGCCCCCTGGAATTTGCCCCGGACGAACTCATCCTTCCGGTTTGCCATTCCTAACCCTCCTGCCCGGACACCATAAACACCTCTCCACAGTTCCTCGTTCCAGCGGCTAGGGGATCCTCTCACGATGTTATCAAATTGTTTGGACAGTTTGCCGAGGAGTTCCTTGACCATTCTCTCCTCCATAAAACCCCAGGGTTTCTTTGCAAACCCTAGGCAACCCATAGAGGTGAGGTCCTCCATGAGTTGAGATTTCTCCGGCTCTGTGGAGGGAATAACCGGAATGACTTTCCGGAGCTTCACCTCGCCTCCAGAGGGACTCGCTGGTCTCGCCCTACGTAGCGGCGGCATTCCCACTCCAATCTACCTCACTCTCTCCTAGCCGCTCGTCCCGTTCCTCACGTTCTCTCTCCGATCTCAACCGGAATCAAAGCTTGCAGCACACAAACGCAAAAAACTCTACGACGCGCGCTCAAGGTCGAGTTTGTAAAAAGGGGTGCAACTGCGAAGGCTCCTCCTTATATAGTCTCTGGACCATTTCCGGTTTGGTCGTCTTGAATCCGGTTCACCCATAATCCGGTCCTAGACCTAATCCGTGTTGCATTCCGTTTCCGTTGATAGTTACTCCTGATCGGATTAGATCTAAGAGGCCCACTACTTCATGTTCTGTGCTAGTTTTGAGTTTTCCTTCTTCACCTAATCGGATCCGGTTCCCTAATGGCTAGTTTCCGTTCCTATTTTGGTGCATGCTAAGAAAATCAAAATTTTAAGCTGCGACAGCAAGACCACCTACAATGCCAATGAGCTTTGTAGCAATTGTACTCCCAACAACAACTGATAAATTGGGTGCAATATATTTCATCCTACTTTCCAGAAAGTTTAAGACATGCCTCTTTGCTTTGTCAAAAGCAAAGACCCGATCACAAGCATCAATAGTCTTTTGAAGGTCCTCTTCTAAGAGAGGCTTTCCTCTTGTTGTAGAAGCTATGACACAAACCGCCATAATTGTAGGAGATGGCAATAGCTTGTTCAAATCAACTAAAGTAAGATCCATCTCATTCCCAATTTGCTTTACGACAAGAAAATAATCAACTGGATCCAATACTAGGGATTCCAGCTCTAGGAACTTGGCATGGTACTTGGAGCGAATGAAATTGTGGATAATAGTAATCTCATGGTCAATGTCAACAATAAGTGTGCTACAATCAATTATGAGTTGGTACTCTAGATCATCTTCTCCCTTGAAAGAACCAATTGGATCATTTAGCATCGCATCATCCACTTTCTTCATAGTATTATGAAAATGTTGACTTTTTTGTAATTTAGAGATATAGTCTAAATTATTATAGTTAAGGATTGCAGCTTAAGCATCCAGAGCTTCTTTGTGTACTTCTTCATCATAATTTTCATCAATAGACAAATCATCCAACTCAACCAAAAAAGAATCTTCCAAGGTTGCCATGGTCACAACAATTGATCTTGACAATTGTATACTATTTCAACTTGAACATTGAAATATCTTCAATCATAGTGTTATATACAATCTTAAGACATTTATATAAATGAAAAGGCTAATGATTTTACTTTTACTTTGCATTTTACTTTTATTTTTATTTTTCCTAGATTTTGTGGTCAAGTGTAAGTTGGTAATACTATATTTGATACATATTTTAGATACTTTTACTTATTCCGGTAGGAATAAAATACATGTGAGATTTTCTTGTAAAAAAGACAAGGGTGTTTTTACCTTTATAAAACTAGTTAGTATTTTTGTATTTTGGAAATGAAATGAGCTTTGTTTAAAATTTGTTTAAAGATTTATACTCTCCCTTTCTTAGTGGAAATGAAAAACTTGAAAGATTTGTTGTACTTTGAGATTAGTAAACTTAAATGTTCAGTGACCCACCTAATTGCTAAGGGAGAATGCTAATGTGTGAGTATAGAATCTATGAGCTCATGAGGCCTAAGAATCTATATTATAGACACCTTCTATGGTTATAGGTGTCTATATTATAGGTAGTTTTGTTATACTTACATATATTCTTGTTGGAAAGTAAAAAGAAGTTCGAACATACCAAAGAATGTGGCATTTGGATAATGTATGCAAAAATTATTCAAGAACAAAGTTTGGTTCTAAAAACGTTTCTTTCACATAGGTATAGAACTGACTTTGGAGATGTGTACATAGTATAGATGGTGATTTAAGGTCAATGGCACATTTGGGTGTACCTACTTTAAACTTATATTCATAACACAAGCCACTACCAAAAGGACTGAGACTAGCAAAAGAAAAGGCTCACCAAATATTATGTATATGTCCTATTCTATGAGTTGAAATTAAATTATGAAGAATCCCATTGTGCCCATCTTATCTCAAGGATGTAGATAAAATGCGTAGGGACCACACAACGTTAATTTTGTTTTGTATCCTTTGTTGACAAAACTTTGTGAGCTCTTCAAAAAATGATGGAGCCTATTTAAGCCTATATTCTCAACAGTTCTTCAATGCAAGGGCGGGCTTACATGCTTGCCTAGTGGGCAAACTTGACCCTAAAACAAGCGAGAAGACAAAATTGTTTCCACTGATTGTCTACCGAGGTCTACCAATATTGGTTGAAAACTCCATTGGTGGAGACTAAGAGGAGACTAGTGGATCATGAGAGAATCTCATATGTGTCCACTCCTAATTGTATCTCTCCTCCACCCATTGGATCTACATAAAAGTAGAATTTGTATTTTTCCTTGTAGCTCTCCCTTAGCTCTTTGTCTACCAAGGGAGCATGTAAGGAGGCTCTAAGGGAGGACATCATATACATTCACGTCCTAAGAGTGGTGGACAATAACCTACAATCACAAGAACTAAATTAATTACTCGTCCTAGTATAAATAATTTATTTTGATGATCACTTGAATTGACAATTTTTGTAAGGTAGAAGCACTGGTAGTGGACCACACCCAATACCAGCACTCTAGAGGAGAGTAATTCTGACCAAGGGAGTTAGAAATTCAAAAAATAAATTATGGAGGTTGAGCCTAACATGTTGTTTGTTTCTAATGTGCACACTATGTTCATTTGAACACTAGGCTAACCAATATGTCAGCCTACATTGTTGCATTGATTCCATGAACTAAAACTCGTGCCTTCCTTGATCCAAATTGTAAGACTCTAGAGTTTGCTTACTAGTGAAATGCACTTTTTGCCTCCCAAAATTCACAGTAATTTCAATTTTTGGAATTAGTTTCTGAAAATTTCACCATCTCCATATTTTGTATCTTCCTACATTGGAAAAATTCCAACAATTTCATACTCCTCTCCACTTGGTCCACAGATGCTTAAATGATCCACTACTGGTTCTTCTACCTTAGTCACCACCTCTCGAATCATTGATTTAATAACCCAGGTTGAGCAATGGTGAAAAGTTAAGTTTAGACTACCTTTAACATATTTGAGTCAAAAAAGAAAAAGAAAAGAAAAGTCAAGCTTAGACAGGAAAGTCTATGTATTGATAACTTCGTGAGCCCAAATAAGCTTTAATAAGGGCAGAGTGACGCTGCAAATTCATGTGCATGAGTCAGGCGTGTCATGGCATGACTTCAATTACCCCCCCACCCCAACGTGGAAGGTCCCGCAGCATATCCAAAATAAAAGTAGATGTGCTTCGCTCAAATTTCACTGTAATTTTCAAAGCCAGAGTAAGTTATCTGTTTTTCTTAATTTTGATCTAAACTTAGAAAATGAAGCCTCATTCATGATACCAGGATGCCATGGATTCTTGAAAGCTCTGATAGCTTTGCTCTTCATTCCATTAGTTAGCCAGGAGCTTGTTTACAAAATTTTAATTTCAAACTGTAGATCATACCCCAGAGAGAGAAGATTATCTTGAACACTGAAGACATCAAGAATTGAAGCTAGCAGTCCATACACGTTAAATTGTACGAGAGAATCAGTTTTCTATTTAAATTGTGTGCATATGTGCATTACGCTTGTAGAGCAGGATAGCACAGAATGAACGTCATCTGTTTCCTCCTGTTTGTGTTTCTTCGCTCAGTTGCCAGCGAAGACACGCAACTCGTCTTCCATTCTTTCTCAGCTGAAGATGATAACTTCATAATTCTCGGAGATGCTGCACACAATGGCGCCAATCGTACCTACTTCATCAACAAGCGCGCTACGCAGTCGCGAGGGGCTTGTGGAGCGCTGGTGTATGCGAAGAAGGTGCGCATTCAGGATGTCGCAACTGGGAGAGCTGCTTCGTTCAGCACCTCTTTTTCATTCACATTCGACACTCTGGGCCTACCCTGGGAATAACAGCAGATCTTCTAGGGACAAGCTTAAGGAGATGAACGGACTGTCCTTTGGTTTCACTAGAGATACGATGCTTGCAAATTTGCAAAACCTCATGTCTGAACCAGGACGCACCAGTGCATGCAAGAGTCCCCTCCATCCAAGTCATCCAAACCATAGATACACTCGTCCAGGCGTCGTGATTGTTTTTGGCATGGGGAGGTACAATTCCGAAGATGTCAGCAACTGCTACATCAGGGTTTCAAAAACTCATGCCTTAGAGTATGACATCGGAGCATACACGCACAACCTCTGTGGCAACGACACCTACTGCTCGTATTTCTCCGAGGGGAAAGTCTTCACTGCTTGGATTGATTTCAATAGCTCGTCTTGGACACTTGAAGTGCGACTTGCGAATGGGTCCAAACCCGGCGTGAAGATGCCCCCGGAACCTCTGCTGCGCATTCCCAACTACACATTTTCCGAGCTGCTTGGAGACGATGGGTACCTCTCGTTTTGGGGAGCCTCCGATGTCCACCGCGTCGAAGGGCATGAGCTCTTGTCCTGGAGATTCTTCAGTACTGAGATTTCAAAAGTGCCTTCCTTTCAAACCCCAAATCCAGTTTGGAAAATCAGGACGTGGGCTGGCATCACCACAGGAGTTCTGGGAATGGTTGTAGTAGTCGCCGTCGTGATTCTCTGGTCTATCTCTCGACTTGGGAGCCCATCCAGAAGTTACCACTACATGACACTGGGACACAGTGCAGGACCACGTGTGTTTTCGTTTGCAGAGCTCCGGAAAGCCACCCACAACTTTGATGAAAGAAATTTGCTCGGCAAAGGTGACTCGGGATCCGTCTACAAAGGATCCTTTGAAACTCCGGGTGGTGTCCATTTTGTTGCCGTGAAACAAATCAATTTCTCGGAGCCCAGGCAGGCGGAGTCTCTCTTTCAAGCCGAAGTGGTCAGCCTCGGACAAATTCGGCACCGGAATGTGGTGCAGTTACAAGGCTGGTGCCAAGAGAAAGGTCGCCTGCTGTTGGTTTACGACTTCATGCTCAATGGATGTCTCAACGAATGGCTTCACACAAGTGCCAGCGAAGAGATTGTTCTCTCTTTAAAAATGCGGCACTCCATTCTGGAGGGTGTGGGTTCAGCTTTGGAATACTTACATGAGGATTGCTCTAGTTGTATTTTGCACCGAGACATCAAGTCTAGCAATGTGTTGTTGGATGCGGATTTCAAAGCTCATTTGGGAGACTTTGGTCTTGCCCGCTTGATGGATCACCACAAGTTGGACAAAACCACTTTGGCGGCAGGGACTCTTGGGTACATGGCTCCTGAGCTTCCATACACTGGCAAGGCAACCAAGGAATCAAATGTTTATAGTTTTGGCATTTTGATGCTTGAAGTTATGTGTGGAAGGCGTCCCTTGGATATGCAAGCATTAGAACCAGAGGATCTTGTGTTGTTGCATACAGTTTGGCAAGCTCATGAAGGTGGGTCACTTCTCAATGTCAGGGTTGTTAGGACGTCCGGACGCGGACGCTGGGTCCGCAGCGTCCGCTGACATTCGCGTCCTGGCGGACGCAGCGTCCGCCAATCCCCCGTCCGCCCCGTTCGCCCTATCCGCCCGATTACGGCCGTCCGATCGACGCGCGGACTGATCTGGTCCGCACGATCTAGGCGTCCTCCCCATCCGTCCGCTTTCCGACGGCGGTCGGGACGCTGCGTCCGCTAGCGTCCGGACGTCCGAAAAACGGACGCTATTTTGGGGCGGACGTTCAAATTCGTCAACCCTGCTCAATGTGGTCGATCCAAGATTGTTTCAAAGTCTTCAACCTTTAAGGTTTGTTCTTCATGAGGAGGATGAGGTCAAAGATGCAACAAGACTTCCTCCATTACCTTTGGACTTTAACATAGATAGTAGCAACAATGTGCTAGGGGTCTCAATGATTATAGATGTTGATGTTGAAGTCTATGCAACTATGGTTGTAGACATTCTTCGTTTGGGCCTTTTGTGTTGCCTTCCCAATCCGAAAGCACGACCATCCATTGGACAAGTGAATGGAATATTGCAACAAATAAAAAGCATAGAGAATCTATCTACCATCTGTAACATAGCGATGCCTTCCCTACCAACCACCAAGCCTTTGGGAGTCTACCATTCATTGGAATTCTCACAAACTTCTCTAAGCTTGAGCTCTAGTAGTCCTTCTATCTCCAAAGCTCATACAAAGTTGCTTGTAGATGATATTTCCTTAGGCAATTTTCATAAAGATGATTAAATTGTTTGGAATGGGTACAATTGAGATTTTTTATTGATTAAGTCCTTAATTACAAGAATATAGTTTGAGACAAAGAGGATCTGTAAATCTATGAAATGTATTTGTTAAATGCATTCTTGATATTGGTGTAAGGGGGGATTTCAATTACAAGTGGCATATTCATTGTTGTAGGTCTAAAAGTTAAAATGCCAACATAAAATACTGTTTGATTTGTACAATTTGTGGTTTTGAACATAATTTAGCAATCATGCAAAACTGGTTTTTAATCTTTTGCTATTGAAAGTGAGTCAATGAGCACAAATTTACTTGTGTGAAGATCCTATAATACTTGTTAACAT
The DNA here is from genome assembly GCA_963969395.1 of Pseudoscleropodium purum. Classification (NCBI taxonomy): domain Eukaryota; kingdom Viridiplantae; phylum Streptophyta; class Bryopsida; order Hypnales; family Brachytheciaceae; genus Pseudoscleropodium; species Pseudoscleropodium purum. The sequence goes on along the minus strand of OZ017800.1, from coordinate 3,851,369 downwards.
TTCAATTTTTTTATAGAAAAATAGATAAAGATGAAAGGTAAGTTTATAGGAAGATTGTCAAGTGAACTCATGACCTATTCAATCCTTTAATCCCTCAAAGACTAAGGGAGTCACAAAATGTGTCCTTTTCAAATTTTCAATGGCAAATTTTTGGTAGAGTGAAACAAATCTCAATATTTTATAAACTAAGAACTTGTAAAGTTACAAGTTGACATTATTCTTCTTTTTATAATTTTTCTTCACCAAAAGTTGTATTTATAGCCTATAGAGTTGATCATCCAAAACTACTATAATCTAAAAATTCCATGGTCAATATTTTCTACAGTTAAATAATTCCATTCATACCAAACAAAGTAATCTTTACTTTTGTACAAAAAAATTAAAAAATTCAAGCACATCCATTTGCAAAAAGATATCAAAGTAGGACAATTCATTGAAAGTCTCAATTGTCAAAAAGTTATTAGGGCTTCAGGGATTAATGCTTTGAATTTAGTAGGTCAATCACTTCAATACTTTTTACAATAAACTCTAATGTGATTTTCAATTCTTAAGCTTTTTATGCATCACCTACTACCATATCTAGTGTTTAGGATTGGAATGGAGATGGAAATCTTAGTGTTACATAATGTTTTGCATGAAATGCAGTTTGCATATCTATCCATAGACAAACATAATAGAATTGTCAAAATGCTCCACCTGAGAGTCTTATAGACATCGCTGAGAAGACAACTCCAACTTTTTTTTCCACAAGTGTACCCAAAAGAACACTCATAGCTTCACCAAAAGCAAATCTCTTATAATTAGTGACTTAGGCAGGCCAACCAATGGTTGTGAATGCACATCATGGTTACACTTTTTTAATTCTACTTAATCTAGTTGTCCAAAAATCTTTCCATTTCAATGCCAAATAATTCATAGAAAGGCAACTTTTAAATGCATTTGAACAAAAGCAATTAGGTATGCTATAAGTAACACATATGGCACTAGAGAACTAGCTAGCTTTCAACTTGACTATGGCCATTCAAAATTCTTGTGTTGTCTATAGTCTACTAGATGGATGGTTGAGAGTTTCGTGGTAAACTCTAACTTTATGATCTTCTCTTGAAGAATTGAGATTGCCACAACAACGTCTAAATGCTATATTAGCAATAAAACAACAGTGGGTGCAATGTGTGTTAGTCAAGGGATCATAGCTGCCAAATCAAAAGTTGTATAAAGTAGCGGCACCTATAACCTTTTATATATCCATAATCATCACCTCTAAAATCTTGGAAAGTAAATAAGGTAGGTACATCCAAATGTGCCATCTATACTATGTATACATTTCTAAAGTCAATTTGAACCTATGTAGAAGAAACACTTTTAGAACCAAACTTTGTTCTTTAATAAATTTTGCATATAGTATCTAAATGCCACGTTCTCTAATGTGTTGAAACCTCCTTTCACTTGCCAACAAAAATATATGAAAATCTGAACATTCTAATAATAGAAAATAGGCTCAGTAGCAAAAAGTGGCAGTTTTGATAGTACCTACCTTAGATGTGATTATAAGAAAGTACTACAATTGAATATCAAACCCTAATGTCAATATTAGGTGCATATGTATGTAGTTGGCTCTTTAAAATTTACAACTTATTTTCACAGTGTCCAAATAATATATTCAAAAGTGTACTTTAATTATTTTTCTCTTGCTAATAGAATCCAATAATTTATTGGAAGTCACTTATTAGAAACCATGTTCAAAATCTTTAAATTCATGGTCATAGATGTTGCTACTTTATGTGGAAGTAGAGTTAAAATCTACACCATAGTTAACTTTTGAATCTTCTTGGGATATAATTTTATCTCTTATAGTTGCCACATGCTAGTAATTTCGCCACTCAAACCACTTGATTATAATTTAGAAGCTATTGAATGTAAGTTTGCAGTGAGTTTAAAGTATTGTAGTTTCAGTAGGCTTATTTTTCAACTACCACTGTAGTTGTACTCATACAAGTTATGGCAGTGATTGCATGTCATTGAAATTCTAGATAAATTTATTGGGGACTTTGAAATGTATGGTTTACATATTACTTTATGGATAACACATTCAATTTCATTAAAGTAGCACAATTTAGAGCACAACAATTATGACATTTAAACTTCACATGCCTTTATATAGAGTTTACAGATTAATTAGTTTAGGGATACCTTATTTAACAATACCACTTTGAAAAGTGCAAATGTCAATTTCATTAAATTAGAAATATTCCATTACTTTGTCACCTCTTTGAACACTTATTCTGAAATATAAATCCATATACTAGATGTTAGCCCTTTATGTATATATATGCCAAAATCTTTGGCGCTTGAATCTTACCAATTTAATTTAATTGACATTGTTAAGTGTTGGGTTTTCTAATGTCTACCAATGTTAGGTGACATGTGAACAGAGGTAGAGTGTAGGAAACTTACTTGCCAATGTCTTTGACTCCTTGTAGTGGCATGAATTAATAATCATCATGATGAGCATGTTTTCATTCACTCCAGTTCTATCTCAACAACTATTATAAACTATCTCTACAATTTTCGTCTTTAACCCATTACAGACTAGGCATTCAAATTTTGAACATCGGATGAATATAAACACATCGGCCATGTGCACAAAAATGCAATTTTTCATCCTTCAAATTTTTTTTGAAGATTCTTGTGTTGCTTCTTCAAATTTTACACAATATAGATTCTAAAGACTTTGCTTTGAGAACAGTCTACAATTTGAAGGATACAAATAGGTTTGGTTTTAAAAGGCAACTTTTATAGTTTAAATAATGCCCCCTAAAGAATGATTTGAATAAAAAAGATTAATCTTCCAAAATAATTATGATTAGAATTCAACATTTTGATTTTTAAAGAAACAAATTCTTGAGGAAAACACAAATATCCAATTTACAATCAATTTCAAACAAATTTTTAAAATTTTGACTTCAAATTTTATTTTGGTTAGTGAACTGTTAATTGATCTACCTATTTGGTTGTCATTGATCTATAGATCATATTTATAACCATTATATAAGTCATTGTTAAATTATTCTTCAAAGTTTTATTTTATCATACATCTTTACAAATTTAGAAATTTGGACTATCCCTATTCCTTAAGTGGTTAATCCCTAAAAGACCAAGACCAAGACCAAAAGCTAGTCCAAATTGCAACTTGTGCTATGTTCACCCAAGAAAACCAAAAAAATATTTTAAAAATCTAACCATACAATCTTGTGTTTCATTTGTCTCAAATCATGTTGTAAAAATTTCATGAAATTTGATTGTATAGATTGGAAGATATGTGCATTCAAACTTGAATTTTTTTTTCAAATGTTAGCTTAAATTTCAAATGACTTTGACTACCATTTGTAGAATTTTTTTGCACTCTAGACTTTGAATTAAAAAAAATTCCGTTGAAAATGTGAGTTATTTTTTCAAGAAGATTCTTAAATTACCTCCAAAACAAGATTGTCTATAAATTTCTCAATGTTAGTTCAAATAGAATGAATAAAAGCTTTATATGTAGACAAAAATATAATATTAGAAGGGTAAAATTTTAAAAATTTATTTTGCCTTTTTGTAATTTTTTTGGTACTGCTTGCTAAGTTCAGCTTTATCTTTATTACAATATAACTTCTTCTTTTTGGCACTAATTGAAAACAAAACAATTATATTCCTAAAAAATTGATGTGTTCTTCTATTTTCAAAAGAAGGTTTTAAAAATCAAGATGAAAATTGAAACTATATATGCTTAGATCCAATCTCCCTAGAATCCTCCAAAGGCCTCTTGATCCTTTAGAGGTTAAAGACTACTAAAAATCACAAAGTCTAATCTCCAATGTTAAAATGAGACAAAGAAAAAGATATTTGGTGAAAAAATATTTCTTTGCTTTTCCAATCAATCTTTTCCATCTAATACATTAGATAATCATTAGAAGATTTTGGGGGGCTCCGGAAGCCTATTTCAGGCTTGTTTCCTTACAGCAGAGGGAACGGTCCGTTGTCAAAAAAAAAAATTTAATTTAAATTTAAAATTCTTAAACAAAAAGTTTTTTTCTTAATTCTTCAAATGCTAAAAATAGTTGAATTTTTTTTTAATGAAAAAATGAAAAAATTTGGGCAATGACATAGCAGGGTCTCAGCCACGTCATTCCGTTGCGCCGAACCTGTTTCCTATGTTCACAAGTTGTAATAACTCGTAGGCTTCCGAAGGCTCCAAAAATCTTCTAATGTGATGTCAATCATTAGGAAACAATTAGCCCTCAAAAGGGACACTTCCGTTTGAGGAGTTCCCAACGACAAAACTTGTAGCCTTGTAAAAAACAGTGGTCAAAATTCAGCATTAAAATAATTTAAAATTAAAATTAAAATCATTTTTTAAATATTAATAATTTAAAAATAACTGTTTTAATATTAAAATAATCATCTAGAAAAGGACAATCTAATGTGGTCGCACTCATGCCACATCAAATCTAAAGAATTTATAATTTTATATTAATTTTAAAATAATATTTCAAAAAACTTTTTAATATATTTAAAAAATAATATAATTGAAATATCCCGCACTAATCAAGCCTTATAGTTTGCTAGCCCAAAAATAAAAAATTTGAATTTTTTTGGCCTACATTCTCTATTTGTTCCCTACTATTTAGGATTCACGGCCCCTTTCAAGACTCATTTTTTTCCTAACGGAATGCCTATGCTAAGGTATTTATTTCTTTAATATACATTAATATTAAAAATAATTTTTTAATTAAAATATTAGATTTGTTAACTTTATATTTTTATCAACAAATCAAACAAATGCCAATGAATTTGTATTCGTGATTGATAAGTCAAAAGTTTTAATGTTGGTTTTGGTAGGAAGATATTAATATATATAAAAGTGACCAAATAAGCATTTGAAAATGGTTTTTATCATTAAATTTTTTTAACTTTGTGATTGGATATTGATGGTGATTGAAAGGAATTCTAGATTCTCCTACTATATATTTTTTTTAAACATTGTATGAATAAATTATAAATTTTGAAGGTATTGATTGTAGATGAATACAATGCTTCAAGACAATGTTTTGTCCACATCACTTCTCATTCATCCAATGTGATGCTAGAATTTTGAATGTGACCATCATTTATGAATAATGTGATGAAATTGAAATAAATAATATACATATACAAAAATGTAAGCAAAAATATGTAATTTAAAAAATGATCTAGGCGCGAAGAACAACCAATTAGCTTGAAGATCAAATTAGGAATATTCACCTCCCAAATGGCACCTATATTTGGGCCTTTAATGACCATTGTCATTCATCCAAAACAACCACAAGCTCCTAAGTGCAACAAATGGAAATTGGTCTCTTTTTTTCTAAGAAGTAAACACATGAATTTAGGATTCTTTAAAGGGAGTTAGAAGTGTAAATTAGAATTTTTTGATTTCAACTTTGGATATTTGTAGAATACAACTTTGGATATAAAATAATAATAATAATATATTTATTAAAGAATTAAATAATATTATTTAATGTAGCAAGTTTTGAACCAAGTCAGATTTTAGAATTTTGGAATTTTGGATTCATTTTAACATTTTTTATTTAATTAAATTGTCCTATGTAATTTAGACCTTTCAATTTTTTTATTATTTTTTCTAAAATTTAATTTTTAATTTTTTGTTGTTGTTTTCTTCCAACATTCCCTACTACTTCGAAACTAGCAATCTTCTTTGAGCCTCATCCCTCTTCTAATCAAATGAAGGATATGGCATCTAAGATAAAACCATTTGCCACTAGGCTTGCCAACGCCACTCTAGACTTGTCTCACTTGTTTAGAGAAAAAACAGCTTGAATCATACAAGTTGTGTCATTCTTCTTGTCACTCCTACATGTGTTTGGCAATGGAGGGCCTTTGTAGCAGGTAATTTTATTTTCATGCCAATTTCATCAACTTTGACTACAGCCTTAGTAGAAGATGTGGAAGCTAGTAAGAGGTGTGAGAAGAAAGGGAAGGACTTTAGCAAGGACTTTAACCCTTGAAGGGCTTAGAAGCCCTTTGCATCCATATAGTATATTATGAATTAGATGGTATTTGATTTGAAAAACATTAACTAAATATTTTTCAGTACAAAGTAAATTAAACATCATGATAGTATGTATATAACAATGTATAACAAATTCATACATTAAACTACAATTTAAGAGTTATAACTTAGCTAAATATAGGTTGTATAGAGGGACTCCAAGGACCTTTCAAGGATTAAAGGGTCATTGGTGTGGAGCATTAGGTCTTCAATGCACTGCCACATCTCGCGAGACAGTAAATGCCTTGCCACTTCTTAATGCCGTGGTCAAATTGAGTGCACTTGGTGGTGATGGGAATGTTGTTAACCTTGAAAGGATGTGGCCCTATCAATTAGATATTCAATTAAAAATGATTCTTGGATGAATAAGTGCATTCTTTCAGTTGTTTCTAGGGGTTTCCTCAAAGTCATTCATTGGTTCTTCACGTACGGCCTTACTGAGTACAGAGACAGAGGCGTGTACGTCAGTCTTATAATCTTATTCGGTGAATGATGACTTCCTATAAGTTAAGACTGTCCTTCGCGGCCTACTTTTTAGCTCCCAAAAATCAAACAAGGATAGTGTCGAAGACTTGCAAGTCCATATTCTGGAGACATCCTTCTCGGTGAGTGATTCTGTAGCAAAAGCTTGGCTGGAGCTCGGTGCAGTTAGACTTGGAATTGTCAAATTTTATTGTGCTTTTAAACTGTCGATGTTAGTGTTAATAGAGTGTGGAGAACCAATCTTGCAGTGGAGAGCAATCTGTGGTTCTCTGCAGCCAATTTTCTTGGTTTTATTTTATGAGCAGTAAATTTCAGCACACAAAGTTTCACGAGGTATCTGAGGAGGCGTTGCAAGAGGGAGCTTACGGTGGGTACGTGGGGTTTCCTCTAGGCCTTCTAATTGCTCATACACAATGTCGAAGAATTTTGTTTCTGTGCTCAAGGTTTCAGGGATTTCCTGATCACCAGGGTTTTCCTGCTTTGAACAACTTGTTGCAAACCGTACTCCAGTTGTATGTTACTAGCAGCTTAGGCACTTCGCTTGTGTAGTATTTATTTTAGTGTCGTTATGGCTTTCTTCGAGAGATTTCATCCCAATCATTGCAACTCATGTCACTGTCCTCAAGAAAACATCTAATTTGTAGTGAAGCTCCTGGTGAATAAACGATTTTATTGATCTCACAAGTCACAAGTGTGAGGGTTTCAAGAGTTGGAGCTCTCATGCAGGAAGGAAGCTTTCTGCGACAAATTAGTACGGAGTACGTGTTAAGAAATGGCAGGGGAGTCTAATTGAGCTTGAATTTGGCTACTTGAGAATCGATGCTGCCAAGTTTTGAAGATGTAACGGTGTTGTTGATTTGACAAGAATGTAGGTTTCGACTCACAGAATTGGGTGGTTAGTGTTGTCTACTGGAAATGTTCTCTTGGAAGACAATAACAAACTGAACATGATTGTTTTGGAGTGAGCTGATCTTGAACGAGTCTAATTAGTGTCTGACATCTCAAAGTTTTCCACAGACCGAAAGTGTACAACGGCTTCAAACATCATGCCTGCATGTTCAAATCGATTGGCTGTGACACAAGTGCCCATCCGCCGATCATTCAAATCAGATCAGAAACAGAATGCAAATGCTTCAAATTGTGGTAAAGCTTGAGAACGTCGTTTCCATGCATTGTTTATCCATATTTTCCTTGTGACTTTAGTGATATTGCATCCTATGCTTGTAGCCCATTGCTCTTATTACTTCACATTCTTGAACTTCATGGCAGGGTACCGTATGCTTCCCATGAATCGATTCTCCTTTTCACTCTAAAAGCATCTTGAATTGAAGCTTGTCCATGGATTGTCCATGGATTGGGAATTATTTGTGGAACAATTACATTGTAGAAGGATCCTCCTAGGCTCTCTATTCAAGAATTTTGTGTATTTATCTTATAACTTAGAGAGTTAAGATAATTTTGTATATTTATAAAATTATATGGTATTTTTTTTAACATAATACAAATATGTTTCTTGGTCATATATGGATAGACATATGAGAGCTTGATATTGAAGATGAAAGTGGATACCAAGTTCGGAAAGAAGGTGAACTTTCAAAAGTCGAGCTGTCGTGTTTGCACACCTTGGATGGCAATTCTACAACCAAAAAGTTGATTAAATTGGATTTTGCAACCTTATTGGAAGGACCTAAAATTCAATTGAAGACATGGCCATTCTTCTTTTGTTCAAAGGAAGAGTCTGGTATTGAACTACAACAAGGATTTGTGACTCTTTGGAGTAACTTCTTGATTGAAGTAAGTTTCTACCACTCATTTCAAGAACTTCTTGATTTTGTAATATTAATGATCCAAAAAGCCATGAATGTTGTTGCTTTATTCCATGATTTTAATTATAAATAGTGATTGTGAAGATAATGAGTGGAAATCAATTATCCAATTCTAATAACAATCTCTGATTCAATGGAAAAATTCTTTTCTTCACATGAGATATGTTTTAAACCCTTTGTACACCCATAAGGTTAACATCAATTCCTCATTTTTTAAATCACTTTTGGAGTGAATGTAAACTAATGTCTACAACATTTTGAGAATAATATGGAAGATGATCAAATTTTCATGCAAATGTATACCAAGAGACATTGTTGGCAATTTTATCAGTTCAACCACTTGTAATGGTGCTTGATGTAGCTCATGGATGGCAATTAAAAATTTACGGGTGTACATGGATGATATCTATGATAAGCAACTTATGGGGCATTGCAATTACAACTTTGTTCCTTGGATTCATTCTTGGATGTCCAAACAAGGTTGCCTGGAAATGGATGTGTGAAATTGGTTGGTTGCGTAGCATTCCTACAATACTAGTGCTTCTAGAGACAATCATGACCTTAGTTGCCATTGCTTGTAGTTGTTGGATTTTTTATGGATACCAAATAGGAATAGTTTGTGCAGTGGTGGAGTTTGTGTTAGCACTATTTTCAAGCTTGGGGACCTCCTTTATAAAGCAAGAGAGAAGGTTATTGATAAGAACATGCATTAAGGTAATAATATTTAAAATCTTTTAAATAGGATTTTGAGCTTTGATTTGTGTTAGTTTTATTGGATCATATTGGAAGTCAAAAGCTTATCTAGATTCTTATTTTATGCACTTTTGGAACATAGCAAAATATGTGTACCCCAAATTATATTTAGTCTCTCATGAATAGGTGTAGTATATACTAGACAAGAGTATAGAGGGATTTAGAATGGCTTTTGACTACTCCTTAATTGGATTCAAATGTAAATCTATTCAACAATAGACCAAGGGTGTTTATAGTTAAGAATACTTTAGCTATTTGGCAAGGACAAAGTAATTGGTTGGTTGTTTGTCCATTCATCATTCATTTTAGGTTAACCCCTAAAGAACCAAACTATGTTTTTTTGGCAATATAGCAATTTGAGCAACTCACTACACTTAGAAATTTTATTTTATTTTTTGAAATTTTCACACAAAATGGAGATAAGGTTATTCTATAAGGCCCAACAATTTTCATAGCTTTTGACTACATAGTCAAAAAGTTATTACATGATATGTAGTTTGTTTCTCAACTCGAGCAACCCATGCAAAATTGAAAAAAATCATTTTTTTCAAGAACAAAAATTTGAATTATTTTTTAAAAATTTATGTTTTTATGTAGAAATTAAATCTTTGAGTCATTCCATTTTGATTAATGATATGATAGTTAATATGAGGAATTTTAGTTTGCAAGCAATTTTGAATTCTCTACTCTAAAATAAACTTTAAACTCCTTTATTGAACTCAATTTTCAATATTTTTGAAAATAAAATCATAGGGTGTAGATTTTTTAGTAAAGCATTACAACCATTAGGATTGGAATTTTTCAATTCCATAACTAAATTCTTAACAACTTAGTATTTTGAATTATTCTTTATTTTTTTCTACTTACTATTTTTTCTTATATGTTGTACAATTTCAAATAATCTAAATTATTTCAAACATGTAGCCAACTTGCCTTGAAGAATAAATTCAAAGAAGTAATACCATTTTGAACATTTTTTCATGCAAATGAGACCTTGTGAAGTGTAGCTATTTGGTTTTCCGCAAGGCTAAAAAAAAGATTTTTGTAAATTCAAATGCTAATATCTTGCAATCCACATGGTGGAAATTTCTGAAATTTTTTCCACAACTTTCCAAACAAGTATACTGCAAGATCAAAGGATTACATGTTTCCAAAAATGTTTTTTTTTCCTAAAATTTGGTACTTGTACTAGAAATGGCAATTTTTGGAGCATTTTTGGTGGAAATGTTGTTAAAGAACTTTAAAGATTGAGGGTCACCTCTCCTTATCTATTGTTTGGTCGAGATTACAAGCCTAAAAATTACAAAAGATTTCATTACAAGCATTTCAATAATGGAATATTTTTATCCTATTTAGTAATGTTGGATTGTTGCAAGAAATACCTAGTGTTTTGGCTCAAAACATCTTTTTTCTAAGAGTATTGTGACTTTTGGAATAAATTTTTAAATATAATAAAATATTTATAATTTGTAAAGCATGGCAAATAGTGTATCTCTAAAACATTCAGACCCCAAAAAATTTATCCCTAAAAGTTATGCACAAAAAAGACTATAGAGTATGTCAAGAAAATGGATACTTTGATGTTTGATTTTTGGAAAATAGTAATAAGATTTAAGAAAAATAAATAAAATAAGACATTTTCTAACTTGAAGATGCTCCTTCTCAACCATTTTCATCTCTAGGAAAAAAAATTGTGTTCTTTGCACTTGCGCAAAGGTAGTGTCTTTTGACATCCAATCATTGTCTGTTTAAAAATAGTAAAATAATTTTTTTTAAATGAAAAAATTACGCAACATCTACAATTACCACATATACCTTCATTCACATTTTATATAAAATAGATAAACAATGCAAAAATTAAGAGCAAAAAACCACCTACGTGAGGTCAAAGGGACAAAAAAATAAGACAAGTGTTTCTTGCAAACACCTTGCGATAATATGGTTGTAAAAACAAAGGCCTAATGCAATGGAAGAACCTAATTACAAAAGTAGGTACTTCTTTTATAGGAGCCTTGGTGCATAAAATTTATACTGCGCAAAACTTGTACATTGAGGTTATTTAATAATCTAATGGAGGTATCAATGCTTGCAAGGATTACCACAAAGCATCCTTGTAAGGTATCCCAAAACTCAATGCACTTGGAGCCCTGCTAGTTCCAAGAGAATTTTTGACCCCACAAAAAAGAAATTGGGTCTTTTAATTTCTTCATTCCTTTCTACTCTACATGCCCTTCCCTTTGTTGTTGCCCTTCCCTTTGTTAAAAGGCTTGTGCATCTAAAAACTTTATCTAAATGGATCCAAATATAAAGTAAAAAAATTGAATGAGATTTATTTACAAATTATTTCTTAGCACATAAATTACCTCATTGTATTGAATGCCATCAAAAGGAGGAAAATTTTAAGGTGTTATTAAATGAAGATGTTGAGCATATGGATTCTTCTTCATTCTTTGTTTACCATTAGCTATAGCTCAAGCATTGTGCATAATTTTTTTATTCTAGTGATGCATTGGAAGTAGTGTGCTTAATAATGTTATGACTCACTCTCAATTTGCTAAGGTTCAAATGCAAGATTTTCTTGTATTTAGCATGAATGGGAGTGTTTGTTAAAACTACCCTTGTTCTTAAAGCACCCTTAAACACAAAAGTACAAATTGGAGTTTTCATTATAGAAGGAATGATGGAGTTTTCAAAAGACATCTACCAATTGAAGAGGCAAAAGCCCAATAAAGGGGGTTTTAAAATTACAGTAAGTAATTGATTCCATGAATTAAAGTAGTGATAGAAACGTTTTTACTTCTAAAATGAATTTTGGAATTCTTGGTTATAAGAATTTTTTTGGAATTAATAAAAACCCTAATTCCACATTAGAATCCCTTATGGAATCAGAAGGGAATTTCATTGAGGTGAAAACATCCCAAACCATCTGTGTAATAATTCTTAAAGTAGACTTCCATTGAAATTGTTGAGTAGTTGCATGGATGAGTGATTCAAAAGCAACAACTATGGCCTCATTATAAGTCACTAAAGTTGAAGGCTATTCCCTTTGATGACTACTACATTAAAAATAGTTAGAAAAAAATTTCAAAGTGAAGGGTGCCAACTTTAATCTTCTAGAATAGAACACAACGGGAAACAAAATTAATAATGATTATCACAAATATTTATCAAAAAAATATGTCTCCAAAATTTGACCTTCATTTTAACTATTAAAAAGTCCCTAATTCTATATTAAAAAAAACTCTTATAAAATAGAAAGCATATCACTTAAGCAAAACCATTAAAGCACTCACAACAAAATCATCAAAAAAAATTTAAATATCCTCAAAAAATTTCATATGTAATGTTTTTTTAGCTAGGACAAGTCCCGTATACTATACTTCAAAAGTCACATACTCTATTAAAAATTGAAAGCTCTAAATGTCTTCACAATCAACAAGTTCAATATTTTGAGCTAAAAGTTTGTGAAAAGATGTAATTATCTACGGCCTAAAGCCTTTGTAATGCTAACATTTTCAAAAAAACCTTGTTCTATGAAGTGCATCTACTCTATTCCATGAAGTGTGATTAAGTTATTTTTATATTTGATTGCAATTAGTTGATTGTTGGTTCTTTAGATTTTAATTTGATAACCAAGCTATATAATAGTTTCAACACCCTAGGACATTTCCACTTTCAAAATCTATAGTAATTACATGTCTCATCTAAAAATTCATTATTTTCAATTGCTAATACTATAAAAATGTTTATTTCTTAAAGAAGGTGCTTCTAACTATGCTAAGTTGTTTATTTTGATAGTATTGGGTGTTTTCACTTTAAAGGTGGTTTATATAGCAACTCAAGGTGGAGAAAATTCTGCTGCATTTCAATTTCAATTTCCAAAATTCATACCTAATTCACAAAAATGACCTTGGCAAACCAATGTGGTAGTCATGGTGTTGGCAAAGTGTTTACCACCATAGTCCATCCAACTATGGCAAGGGTCAAATGACCTTTCCACGTTACAATTTTTCAATCCTAGGCATATTTATGCTACTTTAGAGAACAAGGGGAACCTTGGGGTTGACTTCTTTAGCCCTGCCAAAAGAATTTGTGAGAAAAATGAAGAATTCATCAGAGATAGGTTGTTAGAGTGATCTAGTTGGGGCAACATGGGTGACGTGCTAAAAATTCTTGGAAGTTGGTGAGAGCATGTATCCATGTGTTCAAATTTAGAAAGCGAGGATCGAAGTTGTAAGTCAAAAGTTATGCCTCCTCAAAGTTGGTACGTAGAATGTCTCGGCCGTAAACCCAAGGTATGGGACATGAGAGAAAGGTTTTAGGGAGCAATCTCTTGTTTGAATAAGGCATGCCACATATTTTTGGAAAATTATTGAGACAAGGATTCTAATATGTTAAATTTAGAGAAGAGATTAGTAATGAACTAGAAGTTGTTTCTAAACAAGGTGGGTGGAGTCTAGGAGGACCTAAACCTTTGGACGACCATAGTTTACTTCATACTTGCTACATCTGAGAAAGTAAGTAGTCTACAATAATCTACAAAAAGATTAGATCATGAAAATAGAATTGTAATTTCAATTTTGGATTTGGAGCTAAAAATTATTCTATTTGAAAGATCAAGAGGCTTTAGAGCTTGTTTTTGAAGTTTAAATATAGGAATTGGATGGTATTTTAAGTAAAAAGTGTGTTTTGGATGTTGTAGAGATCCATAAGAAGGAAGAGGTAGTTGAATACTACAACTAAAAAACTTCAAGGATAGGAAGTCTCCACAATGCTATGGTGAGCTAGGTCATTGCAAGAAACATTAACCTGTTTTCACATCACAATCAGAGTGACTCTCTTGTAATCTACTATAACTTTTGAATTTTAAATCCAATGTAAAAATAGAAATCTATTTCTTGTTAATTTGATTTTAATCATATTTCTTATTTTTTTAGAAATTTTAAAATATTATTTTACATTTGAATGTCAAGTTTGTTAATATGTCATACTTTTGAGTTTAGGATTTTTTAATTATAAAATACCAGTTCAAATTAATGATTATTGCTTGAAATTTTTGTTATATATCCTCATAGTAGGTAGACATGTCTCTACCAAAAGGCACCTAAAAAAACATTATTTTATGTCCTCCACATTTCTGCAAAGAGGCTTCTTTGAACACTCACTTCTAAACATTAGAAATGGTTTTGACTTCATTTTTTTAATCAATCGTGTTACCATGAAGTCTTTTCACTCAATGTCACAAAGTGGAACACCACCCAACTAGTGACAAGCCATTGTCACACTTTCAACAAATGATGAACCTCATTTGAACTTCATCTATCTACAATACTATTATGAAGGAGCTTCCCACATCCTCATCTCCACTGTCTCCTTGGACAAATGTCCTCCCTCATCCAACTTATTTTCCATCTCTAATGGTAAGAGCACCTTCTTGGCCTTTTTCTCCTCTCTTGAGTCTTCTCCTCATTAAGAATATTTTCCATTTGATTTAGGCATTTTTAAGGAATGATCAAAATGCAGAATGAGCAATTGGTGTTCATTCTACTATAGAACGTCAATTCCACTATTGGGATGTTGTGGGAACGTTGAAAAACAACTTTTAATGTTAGGAAAGGTGTCGTGTGGGTCACATTCTACACAAGAGCTTTCCCATGAGCTCATCCAAAGGCTTGCTTTTATTAGAAAAAAATTAGGGCTCTACAGAGCTGCTCCATAAAGGCATCCTTAAGGATTTCCATGTTACCATTAGCTCTATAGAATCTTACCAATTTTGTATTCACATTGTTTGAATTTCACAAAAGTAAAGCCAAGACTTAGTAACCAAGGTATACTAGAGGTATATTTAATAATTACATGTAGCAAAATACAAATTGTTCAATAATCAGCCCCAAATCTAAGTACTCCAAGTACAAGTTGTTAGAAAAAGAGACGATGTTCAAAATAAAGTCCAATTACTATCTACCATTAAGAATTTTTTTGATAGGAATGTGAAAGACTTATTTCATTGACATTTGGTACAAATGAATGGTGGGGAGGTTGTTTTTATAATAAAGTATATTGTTCATCATGAATCCTTTAGGAAGTTGGAATAATTTGAAGATGACAGCTTGATTGTTCATTGTCAAAATATAAGAATTGTGTTCAAAGTAGAATTTCAAACCTCATTTAGATATATTATAATAACTTTAAACTAAAAAAATGTGGAACATCAAGCCAACTTTCATTTCCAAAAATTCATTTGAGATTTTGAGACTTCAATTAAAAGTTATGAACAAACTTCACATAGGGGTTGGAAGGGACATTTTCTTTGACATTTTCAAATATCCTCTTTGAATTTTGTCTATAACATTTTTCGGAGGCTCAAAATTACAAATATGTTTCAAGAGATGAAATTTAGCTTGATTCATTAGAAGATTTTTGGGGCCTCCGGAAGCCTGCAAGTTATTGCAACTTGTGAATGCAGGGAGTAGGTTTGGTGCAACAGAATAATATGGCCAAGACCCTGCTACGTCATTGTCCAATTTTTTTTTATTTTTTTATTTTTTTCTAGCTTTCATTCCCAAGTACTAGTTTTGGGAAGATATTAAGACATGTTTTGTTTAAAAATGGTTTCTAAATTTAGGAATAACAAAATATGACTTAAATGTGAAGCCAATCAATAGAAATTTTTTTCACTCTATATTTTTCATTCCTTTATTTTTGTTCAAAAATAAAGGGGAAATCTCTTAGGTGATGTGACATAAACAATACATAGATAACTATGGTCACATCTTGTTCACATGACATATATTGGTTAAAAGTCTATTACCAATTTAGATATTTAATTTGCAAGATTTGGGCCTGATTGTGTTCAATGTATACTTGACCATAAATTGACATAACATCCTCTAACTAACATTTATAGGTATGAAATCTAAATGTTAAGATTGACAAGACTTTGACCTTCTTGGATGCTTAAAACAACAAGCCACATAGGAGAGCTCAAGTACTAAGCTCACCAAAATTAAATATGCCTATTTAAAGGCTGAGATGGCATGTATTTAATTTTTAATGTTGCCTTCACTAGTGAATGCTAAGGAGCTACCTTGACAATTATTGGACAAGGACGGTCACAAGCCAGTGAGGGATTCAAATACCAGTAAACACAAGATCTCGACACTCTTATTTATTAGTTTGTTGTGAACAAGACAAAGCTAAATGTTTTCGTTTTTGCTCCGTGTTGGAGCGACATTGTTCTCTAGTCATACTAGAGCTGATTTGAGTGTTTAGCTAACCTTGAGATTCATCACTAAGAGAGTTGGTACTAGGCAGTGAAAATGGCTTCTTCTCAATTGATGAACTACGGCCAGGTTCAAATTTTGTTACTAACAAGTTTGTGTGTGAGATTTGTTTAGTCTTGATTCTTTTTTTCCTTGTGAGAAGTATGACACGTTGTAAGTAAGCTGTAGACACCAGTGTTGGTCTGTTATTAGGGTTCTCGGCGGGTATGAAGAAGGGTATCAATAGGGTATGAGGGACCCGACCTGTTCTGTATATGTGCTCGAGGAAACCCAAAGCTTCTTCATACTTCGTCGTGTATGTGCACACGAGTTACTGCGCCTCGTACCAGATTGGTAGGGTTTCGCGAGAAGCGTACAATTATTGGAACCAGCCTTCGGCATTTGTGAGAGCAAGTACAGTAGGTTATGAGATGTGAAGAGTCTAGGGTACCTATTAATGCAACAAAGATTGCGCTTCAATGTGGAGCGGAGTGGCTGTAATTGAAGGACGCGGGGTGGTTGTGATTTCGAATGCATCGAGAGGGATCAGCAACGGCTTGAAAAGGGTATGCCTCCTGTGTCGTGCATTTCTGTGAAGCAAGTGGAAATCTTCTGTTTAGGGTTTGTGCTGGGAGCTTAGGGTTTTGGGTTGTGATTGTTGTTGCGCACCATGTCGTCGTCGATTCAACCTAGTTGTGCTGAAACTGCAGATCCGACCGAGAGCATCGACTTGGAGAGCGACCCGAGGCATGATGATGTTTTGCGGCCAATTTCGGAGGGTCTGGCAGCGAAATCGGAAGCAGCTTGGCGGGCTTCATATGCGGCATTGAGGACGAATGCCAAGTTCTGGACACCCTACCATCGTAGCAGTGCTGTCTGGGCTTTCTACCGATTGAAGGGAGAGGATATGGTTGTTGATGTGAGGAAGACACAGAAGTTGAGGTGTTGGATTTGTCACCCAACTGAAGCAGAATCAAGCAACTCAAGCGGGAGGGGTACTCGCTCGAGGAAGGGGATTTTGCAGTACAATCCAGCGCATGGGATCACGAGCATGAAGACTCACGTGGAGAACGAGCACGTCGAAGAGCTCGCAAGGTACGTGCGGGAATCGAAGGCTGAGGAGGGAGATACAACCAAGCAGAAAACCAAGAAGCGCAAAGGGGCACCACCGTCATCGATCACGGCTTACTTTGGGAATACTAAACCCTACGCGAAGAATGACGTGCAGCAACAACGTTTTCTTGAAGACTTGGTCCTGTTCATTGCGAAGGGTTACGAATCACTGAGTATAGTGGAATCAACTTGGCTGCGGAGGCTGATGATGCGGCGTGATCCGAAGGTAGTCTGCCCAAGTCAAAAGCAGCTGGTACGTGAACACATTTCTGCGATGCTCACGAAGACAATGGATCGTTATGTATCACCGCTCATCGACAATTGCCAAATTGCCAGCATCACTTTCGACTTGTGGATGTCGCGAACCGGCTGGGACACCTTTGCGTTAGTGGTGAATTTCATCGATGACGACTGGGTGCCTCGACATGTGACAGTGGGATTGTTTGAAGCACAGGATATAAGTGGAGCTGCTTTGGCCAAGATCGTGAAGCCGTTGCTGGAGCAGTTTAAGCTCACTGACAAGATTGTAGCCTGTGTGAAGGATGAAGGTGCCAATTTGGCAACGCTTGAGCGTGCTCTGCAGCTCACAGTGTCGTGTGAAGTTCTGGGGTTACCGAAACCCTTTTCATCTACCTGTTTTGGTCACATTATGTCAAAGGTATGCAAGTTCTATCCGATTATTTTTAATGGTAATCTAAAGTTTCCGTTGTGATCACTCTCTTTTTTTTACTCTTAATTTTCTTCTTCTTCTCTTGGTGTCGTATTGGCTGTTAATGTGTATCTCGCATGGTTTTTTTTTTAATGAATACTGCTCTTACGCGAATGTGCCTGCCGATATGCTTTGCAGGTGTGCCAATACGCTACCAATGACGAGCAGATGTGCAAGGGTATGAAGGAAGTTAGCTTGAAGGATGCGCAGAAGTCCTTGCAGTCCTGCATCACTGGGACGAAGAAGTCGGGTAAGGGACGTTAAGAGTGGGATAAAGCTTGCATCGACGCGGGGCTGCCTACTAGGAAATTAAAAACACCTGTGAAGACTCGCTTTGCCTCCAAGGTGGTGCTCTTCCAAGAGACCCAGGAGTATGCGGATGCTATCAACATATGCTATAGGCGGCAGTCCTTGAAGCTGCAAGCTCGCGTTCCGAGCGGAATGACATGGGCAACGACTCGAACTGTCCCTCAAACTCTGAACCTAGTTGTACAACAATGTGTGTTAAATCAAACCCGTGGATATTGGTTGCTTTTAGATGCCCTAGCTGCTGCGTTTCGCATGTTTATTGAGTTGCAGGGGGTTTATGATCAAAGTTCAAGCGTAGTTCCCCCTCTATAGGTGGGGGATTTCGAGTCTGAGATTGAAATTCTAAAGGCAAGGATGGCGAAGACAGTTGTGGATGTGATGAAGCCTTTTCTCCGATTCTCTTTGCAATTTGTAGCAGACCGAGCTCACAACATGCTGTCGTTGATGCTGGACCCTCGATTCAAGGGGCTCGAGTACGTCATTCAGTACGTGGGAGTTGCTGCTGCGAAGCAAGTGGTGGAGGACTACGACAGGAAAATATTGATTCCTTACCTCGTGAAGGTGCACAAGTTCTTGAACCCTGGTGATTCCCTAGCCACAGCTCTTGATCCTACTCCGTCAAATATTCTGTTCGGTGCTTTAGCATTTGCTGAAGAAGCTTGCGAGGGCATTCTGATTGCGGAGCTGTCACTTTTCCGGCGCCTCACTATAGTGCATCCAGAGGCGGAGGAGCCTTTAACATGGTGGAAGCTCAATGCATCGCGTTTCCCTTTAGTTTCTTTTCTTGCACATCAGATTTTGGCTATTCCAGGGTCTCAGATTGAAATGGAGCGGATTTTCAGCATCGCAAGTGTGCTTACAAGTTTGCGTCGTTGCCGCCTTGGTTTGAATAACCTGGATAGCTTGATCATGATCAACAAGAACTGGCCTGATGATTCTCGGCATGAATGTGAGGTCACCGAGGTGGTCAAGGATGTGAAAGATTATTTTGCCAAGGAGATGGAAAGGGTTGACGAAGCTGAAGCTGAGATTGAGGAAGCTGGTTACTTTGAAGAGCAGGCTGAAGATGAGGAGTAGGATTTCCAGTGTTTGCAGTTTGGTGTTGGGTTTGTGGCAGTTGTAGGAATTAGGCCTGATTTTGTTTACAGCAGTTTTACCGTGTAGGTTGATTACAATTACTAGATTTTGTAGAGCAGGCCTCTTATATACAATTTCCCGTTTGGAACCTTCTTTAAAATGTATTCTCCGGTGCCGGAGCTTCTGGAAATCTACAGAATGTTGTTGTAGTAAAACAGATCCGACCCGAGTTGATATATGTCTGGTATCTCATGTGTCGATATTGATATTCTTATACTGTTTGGAATTTCCCCAAAATGACATTATTCATATCAGTACTGTATTTGCGAAAATGCATTTTTTGTAATACCATGTATCCTACTAATCCGGGTTTCTAAGGAATCTTGATTATTTAGAACCGGCTGGTATGACCAAAATTAGATAACAGACCAACACTGGTAGACACCTTGCATGTGACATCTAACATCATAATTTGACATTGGTTGTTATGGGTGCAGGTGAGGCTTACTACTTCAAGGAACATTGGAATTTTGTGATACATTTCTCACCTTATTCACTATTTTTTAGTACTACAAGGAGGTTATAAAAACTCTTAGTAGGCTATGATTTACCATCATGTGTTAGCAAAAATTTTCTTTTGTACATTGATTCTATGACCTATATGTATTTATAAGAACAAAAAAGTTATAAAAAGTGCTTCACAATATTTGGTCACTTTGTGGTAATTGTCTTCTTGGTTACATTATGGTGATATTTGTTTAGGTATCATAAACAAATATGCTCACAATGAGGATTTGTTAAGGTTGATAGAATAAATGATATGATTTTGTTGATTGAAAAGAGGTAGAATGGAAATGCTTAGATAAGTGCCTATTCTAGGATGTATTAGAAAAAGCCTTTTTTTTACAACAAGCCATTCCCTCTATTGCAGGGAATAGTTGCGAGGGAACAAGCCCAAAATAGGCTTCCAGAGTGCCTAAAAATCTTCTAATGAGCCAACTTTTTTTGTTCAAAATTTTTTGAAAAAAATAATTCTATTATGCCTAAATGAGGTTTGAAATTCATTTTTGAGCTCAATTCCTATGTTTGACAATGGGTAGTCAAGCTTTTATCTTCAAATAATCCCATATCCTTTGAGAATTTATGATGGACAATAGATTTCATTATAAAAACAGTTCATTCTCACCAAATATCATTGAAGTTAGTCTTTCAAATTCCCATCAAATTTTTTTGATGAAAAATGGTAATTGGACTTTTTTTTATGGTAGATGATAGCCCCTAAACCTAAGGTACAAGGTGTTTAATAATTAGAGTTAAGGTTCAATTAGAGTGAGATTACACCTCCAATACTCAAATTTTGAGCCACTCCATACACTAACAATCATTTGACATCCCAACATAAAGTGAGCAACAATGAGGAATAATATTAATGGAAGTACAAAAAAATTGTAATCTTTTGGGTCCTTTCAGGGTTCTAAAGCAACTCTGTAAAGCAACTCTGTAGAGGGTCTGTTTTTTCTCCAATGTGCACAGCACGCAACCCACATGACACGTTTTCTAGTATGCAACGCTCCTTCTACTGAGCTTCACCTTCCCAACACCCATGAACCTCCTTGCATCATGCACAGAAGAATTGGTACCCCATCCCGCCTAGCTAGAGAGATTTGACCCCCTTACTACCCACAGATTACACTTGTGAAAAACACTGGAATTTTTTATTTTCCACCCTTCATAAAGTTTCCGAAATTAGAATTCATACTTCGAATCAAGGGCCCTCAGTTAGCTTGGAGTGATGAAGAAATAGAAATATATATATGTAGAAATTTTGACGTTTACCCTCCCATCCCAACCCTAAGTGTACTCTCCCATCCATGCGACCCGGCTACTTCGCAAGGAATCCCGCCTCCTTCCTTAAATTGCGTGGGACAACAACCCAGAGCCGCGCATCTGCTGACTCCCGTGCTGCTCGCGTTTTTTTGGCTTCCAACGATCCCTCGTCTTCTTCTCATCAGGTCGGTTGCACTTCCTCCCCCTCATTGCAGTTTTGCCTCGTTGATGTGGACTCCATATTGTTCCTTCGGCCGGATCCGTCTTGGTTGCGTCGATTTCAGCTGCCACCAGGTTCGTTGTGCTCGGACTTGGCATGGGGGTTTCTAGTGGTCTGGGTGCGTAGTTGATGCGAACTTGTGTGGTGGGTGGGTGGGCGGAGAGTTTGATTTTGGGTTTTGAGTGCGTGAGTGGATCTCGAGGTTTGGGAGGAGGTTGTTGAGGGAGTTTCAGGGATTCAGTGGTGTGTTTTGAATGTACTCTGGCACTACAAGAGAATGTAGAGTTTGCAATACTTTTTGCAATGGTTTTGCAATGGTTTAGAATTTGCAACAGTTAATTTAGAAATATAATAGCATGGATTCGAATTCCAATACTTTCATATTGAATTAATAATTTAGAAATATAATAGCATGGATTCGAAGTCCAATACTTTTATATTGAATTAATAATTTAGAAATATAATAGCATGGATTCGAAGTCCAATACTTTTATATTGAATTAATCACAACTTAGCAACGATTTTGCAACTGTTTCGCAATGCATTATTTCTTTTTCGAGATCCAAACTAGCTAAGTTCCATTACACATTGTTCCATTGCAAAACCATTGCAAACGCCTTGCTATTGTGTCGCAGCCACTGCTTTGTGTTGTAGCATGGAATTTGTGAGATCGTCGTTTGGGGGGTGAATGGGGTTGGAAGTCGTTAGCAAGGTTACGTCGGTCGCAAGTTTTGTGGTCGGGTGGTGTTGGTGTGCGTCGTTCTCACCTTTTATACGTTCGATCTGCAGATCTTGGTTCCATGAATCCAATTTTTTGTTTTGCATATTTCGAGTGGTAAATTTCAGCACACAAAGTTCACGAGGTATCTGAGGAGGAGTTGTGAGTACGTGGCATTTCCTCTAGGACTTCTAAATGCTCATACTCGAAGTCCAAAAACTTTGACTCTGTGCTCAAGGTTTCAGAGAATTCCCGATCACGAGGGTTTTCCTGCTTTGAACAACTTGTTACAAACTGTACTCCAGTTGTTGTATCTTAGTAGCTGCTTGGCACTTTGCTTGTGTCGTAGTTAATACGTTATTTTAGTGTCAGTTATGGCCTTCTTCGAGAGATTTCATCCTAATCAATACAACTCATGTCACTGTCCTCGATAAAATATGTGATTTGAAATGAGGCCCCCTAGTAAAGGTACATTTTTCTTGATCTCACAAGTAGGAGGGCATCAAAGTGTTGGAGCTCTCATGCAGGAAGGAAGCTTTCTGCGACAGATTGGTGTTGGGAAACGGCAGGAGAGTTTAATTGAGCTTGAATATGGCTACTTGAGAATTGATGCTGCCAAATTTTGAACATGTAACAGTGTTGTTGATTTGACAAGAAATGTAGATTTTGGCCCACAGAATTGGTTGGTTAGGTTCGTCTACAGGAAATGTTCTCTTCGAAGGCAATAACAAAAACATGAAAATTGTGGAGTAAGATGATCCTTAACGAGAATTGACTGACATCTCAAAAATTTTCCACAGACCAAAAGTTTACAACAGCTTCAAACATCATGGCTGCATCCTCAAATCGGTTGGGTATGACACAAGTGACCATCCGCCGAGCGTTCAAATCAGATCAGGAAGCCAATGCAAATGCTTCAAATGATGGTAAAGCTCAAGCCAACTCCGTTTCCATGCATTATTTACCAATATTCTCCTTGGTAGTGCCTCCTATAACTCTAGCCCATAACTCTTATTGCTTCACATTCTTCAACTTCATGGCAGGGGACCCCATGTTTCCCATGAGTCGATTCTCCTTTCAGTGTACAAACATCTTGGATTGAAGCTTGCCCATGGCTTGTTAACCATTATTCTGGTAATTATTTTTGGTACAATTTCATTGCAGAAGGATCCCCAGACTCTCTATTCAAGAATCTTGTGTATTTTCCTTAACAGAGTTAAGACAATTTTGTATATTTATAAATTGCTATGATGTTTTTCTCGCACCATAATACAACTATGTTTCTTGGTTGTGACATAGGGGCACTAAAAACTAAAGATGTAAGTGGATATCAAGTTCGTAAGGAAGGTGAACTTTCAAAAGTGGAAGACTTGTGTTTAAGCACCTTGAATGGTGATTCTACGACCAAAAAGTTGATTAAAGTAGACTTTGTGACCTTGTTCAAAGGGCTTCGAGCTCAATTGGAGACATGGCCATTGTACTTCCATTCAAAGGAAGAATCTGGTGTTGAAATGCAACAAGGATTTGTGACAATGTGGAGTAACTTCTTGATTGTAGTAAGTTTCTACCACTCATTTCAATAACTTTGAAATTGCAATATGTTACATGAAGTTAGGAACATTGTTACTTTATTCCATGATTTAAATGATAAACAATGAAGATGAAGAAAATGAGTGGAAATTAACTCCCCTTTTGTAAAAACAAACTATAAACCAACGGAGAAATTATTTTCTTCACATGGGTTATGTTTTAAACGCCTTATTCACCCACAAGGTTAACATTAAGTCCTTATATTTTCAACACTTTTGGCGAGAATGTTCCCTAATGACCAAAATATTATTGGAATAGTATGTAAAATGATCAAATTTTCATGTAAATGTGTGCCAGGAGACCTTGATGGCATCTATATCAATCCAACCACTTGTGACGGTGCCTAACATAGCCCACGGGTGGAAATTTAAATTTTATGGATATATATGGATGATGTCCGTGATAAGTGACTTTTGGGGCATTGCAGTCACAGCCGTGTTCTTGGGATATCTCCTTGGATGTCCAAACAAGGTTGCTTGGAATTGGATGTGCGAAATCGGTTGGTTACGAGGCATTCCATCTATATTGGTGCTTCTAGATACAACTTTGACCTTGGCTGCCGTTGCCTATACTTGTAGGATTCTTTACGGATACCAAATGGGGATAGTTTGTGTGGTAATAGAGTTTTTTTTTGTTGGTAGCAGTCTCAAGATTGCGGCTATCCTTAGCAAGGCTGGAGAAAAGGTTACCTATAAGATTATGGAATAAGGTACAACACTTGAATTTTTTTGAATAAGGATTTGAGTGTATTTCTTCTTATTGATTTGCAATAGTTTTATTGAATCATATTGGATTTCTAAAGCAATTCTAGACTTTCTTCTTAGGTATTTTTAGGACATACTAGTGTAATATGTGTACCCCAAATTGATTTTAGTGAACTATCTTAATGGACTTAGAGCCTTTTCTAGCTAAATGGGTCAAAAACTCTATGTGCCCTTGCCCTTGTTGTTGCCACACTTTTCTTTGAAAACTTGTGCACTTGAGAATTTTATGTGAAAGGGTCCTAATATAAAGTAGCAACTTTGAATGAGATTTATTTCGTAGATTGTTTCTTAGCACATGAATTATCTTGTTGTATTGAACATCATAAAAAAGAGGACAATTTTGAGGTGTCATCAAATGAAGATGTTGAACACATGGACTCTTTTTCATTGGCTTTGTTCACCATGAGCTAAAGTTCAATTATCATGCACACTTTTTTGCTTCAAGTGATGGGTCATAAGTAGTGTGTTTCATGTTATGACTCACTACCAATTTGTTAAGATTGAAATGCAAGATTTTCTTTGCATGTAACATGTATGATAGGGTGTGGTGAAACTATCCTTATCCTCAAAGTACCCTCTAAAACAAAAAGTACATACTTGAGTTTCATTGAAGAGGGAATGATCGAGTTTCTAGGTTTTTTCTCAAAGAGTTTTCATTCTTACCCATAAACATCAATATTTTGGATAGAAAAAGTGGCAGTTTGGGGTGCTTCTACTTTCTGATTCTTCCGAGGGAGTGCAGCTTCTTCCTCACCAGAGACCAAGTACCCAAATTCAGAATTTTGAGAGTGCAACCCTAAATTATTTTAATCATGTTTGCAAGCAAAGATGCTGCCTGCGCATCAACTGTGGAGCTGGTGAAGCTGTGCTGCTAGGAGCCTTTGGCTCAAGGTGTTAATTCTTTATAAAAAAGTTCCATTTTGTATTTTACCTTGTATTG
This sequence comes from Pseudoscleropodium purum, assembly GCA_963969395.1. Taxonomy (NCBI): domain Eukaryota; kingdom Viridiplantae; phylum Streptophyta; class Bryopsida; order Hypnales; family Brachytheciaceae; genus Pseudoscleropodium; species Pseudoscleropodium purum. The sequence continues at coordinate 3,825,684 of OZ017800.1, read as the reverse complement.
GATCTTGAGATGTAGAATGAATCCTATGTTTAATTACAAGAAGTTGGTTCTTAACTGCTTCAGTTGCACAAGGTTTATGGTTTGGGGGTCAAGTATTCATGCTTGCAGTAGTAACCAACATTCAAGGTTTTAATCTGGCCCGCTGTTGCATAGACGTGCTCTCGTATGTTTTCTTCCTGGTAGCGATCACTCTCGTCATCCTCCTTTAATTGAATTGGCAATTCAGTTCATTAGTATGCCATCAATTTTATCAACAAGTGGTATTTTCCTTCAGAAATTTAGCAGAGAATTGAATCCCTACGTACGAACAAATCAAGCTGGCATATAATCTGGAACGTCCTAGCTAGGTAACGTCCAGGGTTCACTCCCAACCGAATATCTAGACAATTCTTCATTTTGTTATTCTGGGTTCCTCTTTACCAGATTGAATTGCTCTCGATTTGGAATTTGTTCCAACTAAGGACTTTCACCTGGACTTGTCGGAAGGCTTACAAGTGCCGTAACTAAGATTTCGAATGTACAGCTCATACATACATAAATCGGAAACTGGAATGGTTCCCGTCGATCGAACCTCGGATCGATGCATGGCAGCTAGAACTATAATTTGGCTGATGCTCGGCTGAGCATATGCATCGGCCACAGTGACGCGCGCACACATCGACTGATCGAGGAAGGTAAGCTTAACTTGCTGGGAGAAGCAGCAGCATCGATCGATCGGCTGTGTTGTTGTGTCACTCAGTGGATTTGTGGGATTAACCAGGCGATTCTGTGAATCACAAGACCTTTTAGAAGCGTGAAGTTGTTTGCTTAGGCCAGGGGGATTGAACCGGCACTCCATTGCCCCTCCTCATGGATGAGTGGGGACAACCGTCGTTCCCCTGCGTTGTTCCCTGAATTTTTTTAACCCTGAAAACAAGTCACAATCTCTATCTCCAAAGGTAATACCTGTTGCTACAAGACAATGGAAATAAAGTCATTTTCTTTAATTGTGTATTTGAAGTCCATACATGTTACTACGGGTTTTCAAAACTTTATCCCTTAAGTCAATAATTGTCACTGTAGTTTTGAAAAAGCAAAAATCATAGTCTCTAACTCTATCTCCAATGTCAATACTTGTCACTATGAATTATTTTGAAATAAAATGTTAGAATCTTGATATATATAGCTCTATTTATATGGACCCAATGCATATCATTTCAATTTGTACCAAAATAAAAAAATCACTCCCCCATTTTTAGTTTGCAAATTCTAAATTGTCAGTCAAAAAAAGAATAATGGAATCAATGTCCCAAACTACTACTCAAGCCAATATCCTCAAAGAAACATGAATTGAAGATAAAAGTTGAGTAGCAAATAATACCAAATTTTGAAAGAATTATTTAAAACACACCTTATGAGTGTGATTGAAGGATAATAAGCTATCATATACTAATACTTGGAAGCATAGTTGAAGTATGCAAAGAGGGTACTTTCATTTTGAAGACAATATTCATCAAACCCAAAGAATATAAAACAATTAGGAAGCCCTAAATAGTTTTGAAGCATGCCTAATGCCTTAATCAATATGAAATGACAATATCTATTATATCCACAAAAAATCATTGTTCAAATATACCACATTATTGAAGTCAATATCTATCATACTAAAAGGAGTAATCAATAATTTACAATGCTTTTGGTACCTTTGAATTGTGCATGAAGCCTTCATGCATACAAAAAGGTGATTTCCATTAGAAATAATTCAAAATCAAAAATGTCAAATTCCTTCTTAAGTGCCCTAAACCTTCTTATTTTGACATTTTGACAATTTACATTTTGAAAAATAAAAAATTTGAGTGTTAAAAGCTTCAAAAGTGTACTACATAACTTATGATGTTTAAAAAGTCAATACTCCTCAATAGCTCAACTTAAAAAAATATAATGACAATTCATCAACCATATCTCAATATATATAGTAAGCCTTTTCTGTATATGAAAATATAATACCCTTATACCCAAAACTCAACATCAAACAAAAAACAATCACTACCTACTAGCAATACCTTCCAACTTATTCTTTATTCCAAAGGCAAAACAACAATTGTGAACATATTTTGATGGTTGTATACAAAATTTAAAAAACTTCTTAGAATGCAACAATGAACATGAATTGAAATGTAAATGCAATCAAATTGATAGAAAGAAGATAGAATATGAAATAGAAAACAGAATCTAAACTCACAATTTGCATATCAAAAATAGTATATTAAAAAATATGTGCTTGGAGTTGTATTTCAATCTCTATAGCAATATCAAATAGCAATTTGAATTCTAATTATAGAACCCCAAATCCACAACCAATGTATTGTGGTAAAATAAACCTAAGCCAGCCAAGAATTTAATCTGTAATCCTGATTTGAACCTAAAAATCTAAAGAATTCCAATTAATCATAATGGAAACAAAGATTAGAAGAAAACAAAGGGAAAACAGAAAAGAAGCACGATCATTTAGATAAATTATTGAACAAGTAGCAAAAAAAATTCAAGTCATCAAACAAAAAAGGTGTTCCATAAACATACCTAAAACATGCAAAGTGTGGGCATAGCTACAATGGTAAGAATATAGAGGAAGCGGAAGGATGTGAGCATTTTACTCCACCCTTGAGGGCTTGAGATAAAGTGGATACAACAAGATTCTTTGTGTTTTGGTCTTCAAATCCTAACTTGGGTATCTAAGCATTGTCTAGTTGGCCTTCTAAGAAATTGACAAGATTTTTCTCTTGATGCATCCTAATTGGTTCAAATTTCAACTAAAATTGATGTAAACTATGAAAGTTAGAAGTTTTGAGGTCGTTTTGGTTAATGCAAGTCAAAACTCTAGTCTTCCAAATAAAAATTGTTAAATTCTAACTTCTTGGTAGCCTAAGTTGTAAAGCACTATGTGACTATTTTGAAACAGTAAAAAATTGTTTAAATAGACCTTTCTATCAAACATTACAAACAAATGAAGTTTTATCTTTAAATTGCTTTAATAAATTTCATCTATCATTTTTACTAACTTATTGTTCACAGGAAATTTTTACTTTTGGATTCTAGCTTAAGATTGTTTTTAGATTTTGACGTTTTGGTTTCTCTTCAATTGAATGAATAATTGCAACTCTCATCCAAATCTAACCTTCTTCAATACCAAAGTTCATTCTACTCTATACACCTTCTATGATTTGGATTTGTTTTCTAAGCTCTTGAGATATAATTTTAGAATCTTCTAAAGCCTTTCTAAGTGTTTTTCACTTCAAATTTGCATTTTGGTTTACTTTCAAAGGTTTGCTTGGGACATCTATGTAATAACTATTAATTTGGACTTCTTATTTCAACTAACTACTTTGGGGTTTTAGTGATTCAAAGTTGTAGGGAGTGAAATTGATTATTGGATATGCTAAGACAAGTAAAATTTGACTTTCATATCAAAAGATAAGGGCAAATGAAGTTTTGCCTCTAAATTGTACTCTAAAACTTCATTCAACGATTTCTATGAGCTTATAGTTCCAAATTATGGTTTTTTTGGGCTCTTGTTTCATAATTTAACTAGGATTTCTAGAATATTTTTTGGGTTCACTTAGATGATTTTGGGTGTTTTTCATCCCAAACTAATTCCTTTGACTACTGAACTTCATCCCTACCTATCTTCTTTAAATTTTATTTTATTTCAAAGTTTAATAGGAATCTAGAAGACTCTAGAATTTACTTAAGTGATTCTAAATTCTAAATTAGGCTTTAGCAAACTCCTAAAGGTCTAACAAAAACATCTAATTTCCAATCTAAGTATGGTTTCTACAGAAAACAAGATGTGTGGGCCCTAGGGAATCACTTTCAAAATTTTATATTAATATTGAAGAAAGTTGAATCTATTATAAAGATTTTTTTATTAATAGATAAATTGGAGGGATTTACAAACTTGAATGGAGTCAATGGACTTTACTTTTATGAACTTCCAAGAAACTCCAATACAACAACCTTGATCAAAAAAAGTTGGCATGTGCCCACAAAGAATGGATTTGGGCTAGGTGCTATTGTGCCAATGTGGACTAGCCAAGCCTTGAATTTGAATATTGAGTAGCTTAAATAGTTGTAATGATGCTCTAATTTAATGCATGTTTTTTACAAAAGTTGCTAAAAAGACTAATCATACCATAGTTTGATGAACTGACTAGGCTTTAATTTGTTACCCTTGTCAAAGTATATAGTACTATTTTAAAATTATTGATACTAGACCTTGATATTAGAAGTATTGTTTCACCATTACATACTAAGATTACGGATACATTAGTTCAAATGGTATGTTTCAAAACCCCAAAATTGTAACATTTAAGTACAAAGGGCTCTGAACACTAGGATTGGTATCAATATGAGGTTCCAATCGAGTGGCTAGTCTCTTGAAATTTGTCATTTTGACTAGTATGACAAGGTTCAAGGAAATGAATCATGCATGAGGGATTTGGTTTTTGTACACAAGCAAAGAGTGTTCTTTAATTTTATAAGAATGAGAATTGATAGATATGGTTCATCAATTGTAATGGGGACTTTTACAACAAATTGAATGAAGAAAATATGGGAAAAAATAATAAATTGTTATTTAGAGAATTTTGCAATTTATAATATGCACTAATATGGTAGTTCACATTACTTTAAATAGAGTCAATACAATGTAGTTTCTAATGTTTTCATGCTATTTCAAATAGTGACATTGTCATTCAATTTTTATCGAGTTGCCTACTAATCTATGGCACGTTGCAAAAGTTTAAATTTCATTGTTACATTTTCTAAGTACCTTGTATTCAATTAACCCCTAAAGTTCTATGACTATGTTTTTACCTAAAAAGCTCAAAAACTGCCTATTTTAGTACAAGTAGCAAATTTTTGAAAAAAAAACTTTTTTTTGACATATTTAACCATAGGATCTTGTACTATATAGTATCAAGAACATGTGATAAAAATTTCCAACATTTCAACCACGTGGATTGTAAAATATACGCATTCAAGTTCACAAAAATCATTTTTTTTGCCGAGCAATTGCACTCTACAAGTTGTTTTTTCTATGAAAAAAAGACCAAAATGATGGTGCTTCTTTTTATTCTTTTTTCTAAACAAGTTGTCCACATGCATGAAAAATTCAGATCATTTGGAATTGTACGAAATATAGGAAAAAAAATAGTAAGTAGGTAGTAGTAGAGAATGATTCAAAATACTAAATTCTTAAGAATTAAAATATGGAATTGAAAAATGAAAATCCCAATGGTTGAAATGTTATAAACAATTTACATCCTAGGATTTTAATTTTTTTCAAAAATATTCAAAATTGGGTAAGTTAAAGGATTTCAAAGTTTATTTTAGAGTAGGGAATCCATAACTGCCCGCAAACAAAAAATCCTCATAACTTTTGACTCGTTGATGAAAATGGAATGATTCAAATCTTTCTTTGTATATATAAGTGTAGAAAACCAATTTCAAATTTTGGTTTTTGAAAAAAGTGATTTTTTCTAATTTGTCCAAATTGCCCAATTACAAAAAAAAAAAGTAACATATTAGGCTAGAACTTTTGACTCCTATTTCCAAATGTCATGAAATTTGTTGCATATGAAAGATATGCCTCATCCACACCTTCTACTAAAATTTTAGCCTAAAATATGCAAATTTCTGGTCACACTGACCTGCCCAAAAAATCTATACAGCCAAAAAACGTAGTCCAATCCATTAGGGGTTAGTCATCTTCAAAGGAGTATTGCATTACAACCTTGAACACCCATTTTAACCTCAATTGCAATCCAAATCATGTGCACTCAATTTTAAGTTCAATATTTTTAAGGCATTGGATTCCCATTTGTAATTAGGCACTTCCACTAACCTAATCCATATATCATGAAAGTTCTAAGATTTGTATGTATGAATTACTAGTACTCCACCTATCCAATAAAAAGTTTGTACTTTTAAATTTCTTTCTAAATTAAAGTAATAAATTAGATTTTGTAAAACAAAAATATTTCGAACTCAAGAATCTTTCTTGAATTTGAAAAAGTAAATGACATTGAAAATTTGAAAGATAAACTTTCAAATACCCTATTGTTCCATTTCTGGAAGTTGTACAACATTCTTATTTACACAAGGTAGACAATCCAACATAGCAAAAAAGATAATTCCAACATCTCCCATACCCAAGAATTTCTTTCTACAAAACTATCTAGATTGTTCGCCTCTTTGATTTGCTATCAACTCTGTGTTGATCGCTTGATCGCGAAGGATATCAAAGCTTTGCCCATCCGATTTGTCTTCCTATTCATTGCGAGATTACATTTTTGTAGTTTTCTGAATTAACCATCTTGCTACATCTCACTACCTAGCTTCTAAGTGAAAATTTGCTAGGCTTGATCAGCAGAATTGATTTTTGATCACCGCTCCATTTGATATGAATGTTGACATGTGGTTGCATGGCTTTGAATTTGAAAGCAAGATTTAGCTCCTGTTATTTGATGCAATGATTCGTGATGAGTAATGAACTAATGTTTGATGAGATTGAAGGTTTTTGGGATTGGTGAATTGGTGGAATGGAAATTCTCACACACCCAAGCAACAAGCTCATAGAATTAAGCTCTCACAAGGCATATAAATGCCTCAAGAAAGTGCATGAAATAAATTAAAAAAAGTGACATGAGTCCCATGAAAACAAAGGACTACAAATTATATACCTTAAATGGTCTTATTTTTTGAGAAAGTAATTTAGCATATTCTAGAAAATCGTATTCAGATTTGGAAATAAAATCGTGGTGGTCAATCGCTAATCCAATTGAATAACTTCTCTCTCTCACACACTATTACTCACTAAACAAACCCCAACCTCAAAATTCCACTCAAATCACCGTCATCCATACAATCGTGGTGGTCAATTGCTAAATCCAATTGAATAACTTCTCTCTCTCACACACTATTACTCACTAAACAAACCCAACCTCAAAATTCCACTCAAATCACCATCATCCATACAATAGCGATTGATTTCTAATCACATTAAGACAAAAAAAACACAGTGGGCTACAAACTACCCTGAAACAAGAATTGTCAAATCACCATAATTTGTAGTTTAAGTTTTGCAAATCCTAGCAAGAAGCTTTGAATTGGAGATGGTCTTAGTAATGGCGAGAGATGAGCATGTTGTTGATCAATCTTGCATCCATCCCAAATGCTAATGCGCTCATTTTTGACAATCCACGACTTTGTGATTGAAAATTCAATAACAAAAATGTTGAATTTCTTGAATCAATACTAGCAAGTAATCCGTTCTTTTGCAATTGGGTGATGCCGATGATTGCAACTCTATACTGCAAGCGAAGCACAATAAATTGTGAGAGATGAAAACAACTGTGGAAGAGAAAAACTCACCATCTCTAATAGGGTTTATCAAGGGTTTAATGGCAAATCATTACAACATCTATGATCAAATGAAAATTCCTCATGTGATTGCTTCGTGCAAAAAAAATGAAACTCACCTTTTGATTCTTTGCAATTATACACAATTGCACTCTCCCCTCTTGCATAAGTAAATTCCAAAACTTAGCAACAGTCGCAAACATCTATGCGAACATGACAACTATATTCAAAATTGCACATATTGTAGACAAACCTTTCTTGCGTTTTGAAACTCCCATGCAAAATTACAAAACTCAATTTCTCCGCCTACCAAAGAAGAAAATTCTCACAAACTACTTAACCTTATGATTCATCACCTACAAGCGATTACAGTTTCTCCCTCTCTGCCATCAACCAAAACTCAGCTCACTCTACCAATTAAAATTCATCTTATAACTAAATCCTTTCTTCTTCTCAAGAAATGCAATAGCCAAGCAAGCAGATTGCCACAACTCACTTCTTGCTCTTTGAATGATGTAAACCACTGCTAGGAATCCTCTCATTCATTTTGCAAGAACATTTCGTTCTACAATTAGGATTTCCATACCCATAATGTTTGATTACAAAATCTTGCCCGTGTAATCAGGCATTATGAGTCTTTCATCCACAAATGTTTTGTCATCCCAAAATATTTAGTTGCCCGCCAGTGGTTTATGTCAAGCAATGCCTCTCGTCATTGTACATTTTGGGAAATAAAGAGCCTCCTCATCGGGCTCCGCCCTCCTATACAAAATGCACCACAACTTTCCACCGTCTTCTCTCCAAAGAGACCTACAAGGCACAAGGCACCTTGAAGAGAAACGTGAATAGATGCTCAAGTGCAACATACAATTAGTACTAATCCAACATCTCTCACGTAACTACCCTAGTGTATGTGTTTTTGAGTGATATTTTTCTCAATTGCAATACAAATTTTTTTATTCATGAAAGATAACATTTTTACCAAATAAAAAAATTTATATGTAATTTAGGGTGCTATAAACTCAAAAAAAGAATAATTTGTGAATCTGATTAGAATATATCGAGAATATACATTTTGTACTCAAAATATGTGATAGCCCCTTTTAAATACTCTCTTAACACATGTGGTTACAAAAGATATATATTAGTAATCCCTAAGGTTTACAAACAATATTACTCAATTTTTAAGAAAGTAAGAATAATCCCCTTCTATATGTTATAAGAACAAATTCTTTGATGTAGATATATAATACATAATATTGATTTTGTAGGTGATCCTCTAAGGCCCAAATGTCTTGTTTATTTTTAAAATCATGTATCACATGATTGCTTCAATGCCATGTCAAATTGCAATTTCTTTAAATTAAAAAAATAAAAATGAATTTTTTATTTTCTATATTTATATTACCAAATGATGTATTTGAGCCCTTTAAAGAGTTCAAATTTCCTCTAATGGCACATCTCCAAAGAGTTTTTGACCCATGTAAAGAAAAGTCAAGAAAATGATTATTTTTGTACTTTTTTTGAATCCCTTCCATACTAATGCCCTTGCCCATGTTGTTACCACACTCTAATGTAAAAAACTTGTGCACCTAAAAGCTTTATCTAAATAGGTCCAAATATAAAGTAGCATATTTGAATGAAATTTATTTATAGTTTTTTTTAGCAGAAGAATTTTTTCATTAATTTGAATTACATAAAAAAAATGAGTATAAATTTAACTTCTAAATGCCTAAACTGCATTTTTTGGCAACATAGCAAATTTGGGCAGCTCACTACAAATGGAGTTTTGGTTGTTTTCTACTGAAATTTTCACACAATATGTGCGGAAGGAGTATTTTAAGGCCCAACAATTTTCATAACTTTTGACTACATGCTTAAGAAATTGTTGCATGATATGTGATTTTCATTGCTCATGGGATGGTTTTTGAAGACTCCATACCTACCCACAAACAAAAAAAATTCCTAATCTTCACCTCATTAATTAAAATGGAATGATTCAAAGCTTTCCACATATATCTAAACCACATATGAAACTATATATATGAAAATCACATATCATGCAATTACTTTTTAACCATGTAATCAAAAGTTATGAAAATTGTTGTGCCTTAAATCTATTCCTCAGGCATATATTGCATGAGAATTTCAGCAAAAAAAACACTAAAAACTCCATTTGTAGTGAGCTACCTAAATTCACTATGTTGCCAAAAAACCCGTAGTTTAGGCATTTAGGAGTAAAGGTGTCATTAAATGAAGATGTTGAGCATATGGACTCTTCTTCATTCTTTGTTTACCATGCACTAAAGCTAAATCATTGTGCACAATTTTTTGCCTCAAATGATGGATTAGAAGTAGTACGCTTAATAATATTATGACTCACAATTTATTAATCCCTATGCCCTATTGGCTCTATGGGGGGCGAAATGTGACTTTGGAGAGCTCATAGCCTTAGACATTCTTAGTCTTCATCTTGATTTTTTAATCTTTTTCGTGAAGATAAAAAAACACATAAGTTTTTTTAAAATATAATTTTTTTAATTTCAATATATGTTTGAAAACAATGGAGGTAGGTGGGCAATACAAAAAAATCACAAAAAGTAAAAATATTATATTTTTGTCTACATATGAAGCTTTGATTCATACTATTTCAATAAATGGTGAGAAAATGAAAGACAATCTAAGCCTCTTCAAAAAATAACTTGTAGGATTTATTTTTAAAGGAAATTTTTCCAATTTTTCCAAAAAGATTGTTTGATAAGATAAAATATGCTTACTAGAACAATCTTACAATTGAAATATTGCATTTCAATTCCATTTGAGAGCTATTAACAATTTTTTGTATAATACTAGACCTATTTCTAACTAATCATTTTTTAAAGAATGAAAATTAAGTATATGTTTTTGAAATTTTTTAACTAGGCTTTCAATTGAATTCTTAAACTTTGAAAAAAAATTTAATCCAAAGTTTTTAGTGCAAAAATTTCCAAAAATAGCAATCAAAGTCATCTAAATTTGCAAGATAAGGTTCAAAAACACTTTTTTTTTCTAAATTTGAATGCTACTATCTTCCAATCAATAGGATTGAACTTCATGAAACTTTAATCACATATTCTAAGATAAATCAAGTACAAGATTTTATGGTTAAATCCTAAGAAAAACATTTTCTAATTTTCTTAGGCAAATCCAACAAAAATGGCAGTTTTGAGTGTTTTATGATAGAAAAATGACCTTGCATTAGAAGATTTAAGGGGGCTTGGGAGGGCTGTTTCAAACTTGTTCCTAGCCTTGCTCCCCTAGTAGCCAAAGAATGTCTGTTGTTAAAAAAATTCAAAACACTTTTTTTGAAAATTTGAAAATAAAAAAAAATTGAATTTTTTGTTTGAAAAGATATTTTTCTATACTGTGGCAATTGTTGTGCCATGTCAGACAACTATTGCAACAAGTTGCCGAGTTTCCACAATTTGAAAACCTCATAGAACTTGCAACCCTCCAAAGTAGCTAAATTACTTCTAATGAGACAATAGGGTTGAGGTTGAAATGCAAGATTTGCTTGCATGTAGCATATATGATAGAGTGTGCTAAAACTAACCTTGTTCTTAAAATATCCTCTAATACAAAAGCATATATTGGAATTTTCATTGAAGAGGAAATGATGGAATTTGAAGGGTCCATTGTGGAAGCAAAAACTCAATAAACAAGACATATTTTTTCCAAACCCTAGTGAATTATAGATTCTCTGAATTAAAGTAGTGAGAGGAGAATTTAGATGACTGCAGTTATTTTTAAAAATGGATTTTGGAAGTTTGTGGTCATGATAAAATTTTGGAATCAATATGAATCCTAAATCCACATTAGAATCCCTCTTGAAATCACAAGGAAAATCCACTAAGTTGAAAAGACCCAAAATCATTTATGTATCCATTCCTACCACATTGATTTCTATTGAGAGCTTCTATTTCTATTTTTCATTGTAATTAGTTGATTGTTGATTGTCTATATTTTAATTTTACAACTAGGCTATGTGACAATTTTGATGGCTTAAGAAGCTGCTACTTTGGAAATTCATAATAATTACATGTTTGATCCAAAAATTCATTTTTTTGACAGTTCATAATTTTCAATTATTAATACTATCCAAATTAATCTCTAATAATGAAGTTCTCCAAATTAATCTCTAATAAATCCAAAATGATTTGAGGTTGTTGTGATCAACCTAAGTGAAGTACCATATGTGAAGGTTTAATTCAACACTCAAGTGGCAAAATTGAATTTCCACATCAGATTCTTATAAGGGTCCATGTCACCTCACATCATTCACAAGATGACATGTGAACCTTTTTTGTCTTCCAAAAATGACCTAATTTATGTTGAATTTGACCTTCACGTAGGGTAGCAAAATTAATTTTTTGGCATGTATGGATCTCACTCATACAATGCCTTGAAGGCCTAAATTTTTTAAATGTCATTGCAACACAAGTCTAGAATGAGATCCTATGGTTAGAAGCTCTTTAAAATGCATAGAATTTTATCTACAACTCTTCTTGGTCCTTGGTGTTGTTTTTCTACAATTTTGAGAATATTTTCTTATTTTTGAGCTTAAAAAACTTTAGCAGCTAAAATGCAAGGTGAAGTCATGATCATGGTAACTTGATATACAATGAGTTCAATGTGGATTTAGACTTCTAGCCACAATAGAATGTTAATATTCACTATCAAAATGGTCCAATCTTGAATTTGAAAGGGTAACATCCACACTAGGAAATGCCCTGGTGAAATTTCTCTCTTGAATGAAGCACATTGTCTATGATTATTAAAATCACTTTCTATATAAAAACTACAAATAATAATACAACAATATTGACAACAATTTGATGCTAATTCCATTAGCGCTATTTTATGAGTGTGTGAGCATAAGCCTATAAACATTGAGTAAGGATCTGGGGAGATCACTATTGATTTTTAGAAAACTATGTGAGTTAAAAGATGGGGTCTATTTAATTCAAAAGGAAAAAAAATTATATAATGTGTAGGGCTACTATAGGGTTCATGAAATGCTATATAGTCTATTATATATAAATTAGGCTATATAAAAACATCATGTAGTAGAAATTTTTATTATTAAGTTAGCTTTATCAAATAGAAGTTGTGCAAATTTTTAATACTATAGTGAATATAGATATGGATAGATAATCTCATGTGGATATTAAAATGGACACAATCAAAAGAATATACAATGAAGGGTAATTGATTGAGATTGTGCCATGTTACCAATAGTGTATGGTACATATCAAAAAAATTAAGTGTAATTGTAAGACATTGACCACATCACTACAAGTATAAAAAAATTGTCACATTGCAAAAGTAGGAAGGTTTATCTTAGCAAGTTTAACGAACTAAAAATTTTACAATACAAGGATAGAGTTTATATTCCATTTAACCTCTAAAGTCCCGAATACTATTTTTTGGAATTATAGATATTTTAGGCAACTCACTACAAATGGAGTTTTCATTATTTTTCTTTGAAATTTTTACAGAACTTGTGGTCAAGGAGTAGCTTTAAGGCCCAACAATTTTCATAACTTTTGACTACATGGTTAAAACGTTATTGCATGATATGTAGTTTTCATGCCATGGTGGGCAACTCAAAAAAATTCTAAAAAATCTCTTTTAAGAAAAATAAAAATTTGAAATTGGTTTCTTAGATTTATATATACGTAGAAAGTTTTGAATCATTCCATTTGGATCAATGAGGTGAAAGCTATATGGAGTTTTAGTTTGCGGGTAATTGTGGATTCTCCACTCTAAAATAAACTTCGAAGACCTTTATTTAAATCAATTTGAAATTTTTTTTGAAATTTTTTTTTGTAAAATAAATATTGTTTATTACAACATTATACTCATTGGGATTGTCATTTTTCAATTCCATAATAAAATTCTTAACAATTTAGTATTTTGAATCATCTTCTACTTCTTTCTACTTACTATATTTTTTCTACATGTTGTACAAATCCAAATGATCTAAAATTTTTCAAGCATGTAGCCAACTTGTCTTGAAGAAAGAATCTAAAGATGCACAACCATTTTGGAGATTTTTCATACAAATGTGACCTTTTGAAGTGTAGTTGCTCGTATTTTCATAGGGCCAAAAAATGAATTTTTATCAATTCAAATGCTATTATCTTACAATTTACACAATGAAAATTTTTGAAATTTTTTTCCAATATTTTTAAGCTAGTGTAATACAATATCTTATAGTTACATGTGTCTATTTTTGTTTTAAAAACAAAATTTGGTATTTGTATTAGAAATGACAGTTTTGGAGCGTTTTTGATGAAAACATAGTCAAAAACCTTTAGGAGTTAACTTGAATCTTTGAAACTATATGTATTACACACTCATATTGAATGGGATATTCATGGGATGGATTTAAGAGGGCCTTTTGAAGTGTTCAATGGTTAATTTGTTATCAACTTATATAAGAAAGAGGTTGTTTTAGAAGATGAAAAATTCAAAATTGCTAATTTTGATGCATTGTCCAAAATAAAATTAAAAAATTGAATTTCAATTATATAAAAATGTATTGAAAAATAGGGCAATGTGTAAGAAAAAATTTAGTCCATTTGATGACGTGGATTGAAAGATTATAACTTTTGAAGTCAAAAAAAACTTTTTTCAATCTTGCCAAACATGATAAATAGACTTTAAGCCCTCTTGGAGTAAAATTTTTGCTCTATACAAAATGATGATTTTAACCATTCATAAGCATATGTTGTTAGGCTCACTCATGAAAAAAAATTCAAAAGAAAATATGGAGTCTAGCTTGCTTTAAATCAATTTGCAATGAAAGGAGGTAAAGTGCATTAGCAATATATTAGTCATTTTTTTGATGATTTTTTGTGCAATGAGGTAATTTTCTATTTGAAATCAAAGTGGTTGAAATATTAAAGAAAAACATTTGGAATATGTGAAAAAAAATTCCAAAACTTTGATATTATAAATTGCAAGATAATAGGGCTTCAAGTTAGAAGAAAATGTTTTTTTTCTTAAAGTCTTTCTTGTATAGCTAATAGAATTTGACTTCTCTCAGAATGTGATTTGAGATTTTTATTTTTTTTAGAGTATTGTGTGCCATGTTTTATTAGTAATATATATGGAAAATTTCAAAAGATTATGAGCATTTTTGTAAAATATTCCTAAACCGCTAAACGATGTCCAAATTGTTGAGGTTGCCAAAAAACTTTGGAGAGTATAACTTTTGATTTGGGAACCTAAATAGGAAAAAAATTATATTCAAACCACTGAGGGAATACATGTTCACATTTTGTATCAAAATTCCAGAAACATTTGACCAAAATAGACTTTGTAGGAACGTACTCAAATTTTCACTTGTCCATTCAATAGACAATTGGCCTTTAGGGGTTAAAAGCTAACACTTGGTAAACGGTACTTGAATTCAATTGATTCTTGTTGGTTTCATGGTATAACTCTATACTTGTATATAGTAGAGGAAAAAAAAATTCGTTAGGAAGTGTGGGTGCAGGAAAAATTAAACACTTAAAATTTATATATAACATAGCCCCACTTAAAAGACCACATGAATGAATTTATTAAAAACATAGGATATTGAAAATATGCCCCCGTAGCTTTTAAAGTAAAAATATGGTCATCTTAAATACAAAAATTAAGGTAAATAGCCCTACATTAAATACCTTCTTAGTGCAAGTATATACTTTAAATTACAAAGAGTATTCTCCCTGGGAGTAGAGATTATGTGAGCTTTAAGCTTAGAATTTGAAGAAGTACTAGAAAAATTAATAATATTTTTAAAAATAGATTCCATAAAAAAAATTGGATGAAATATATTCCATTTTTAATAAGTTTTTGTACCTATTACAATTAACCTATTACTGTGATTGTGTCAAATTCAGATGAAAATAATAATTTTTAGTATTATTTTAAATATTAGAAGTATACTTTATAAGAATGATGAACTCAATTGGTGTGGAAGATGAATGAAAATGGAAATAAGTTTGTTTAGAATATTGGTTGATCACTGTTCTATAGCAATGTGGGTCCTCTCAAAGCTCAATAGAGTGTACCAATAATTTTTTCTTAATGTATTGTTATTGGACTTGTTTAGATTTTAGAAAAAACATTATTGATAAGAATTATTTTAATATCTAATGAAATTTGTTGAAGTGAATTTTATTTTGGTTGATCATTGTTTTAAAGCATCATGTATCTTTTCAAGGTTAATGGGAGGGTATTGATACTTCCCTCTTGATTTGTAAATCGGTGGACTTGTTTAGATTTTAAAAAAGAAAATTTGTTAATAGGAATTTGTTATATGTGGAAAGAGCTTAACCACACCAAATTTCATTTTTGTTGATCACTATCTTGTAGTAGCGTCCTCTCAAGGCCAATAGGAGGTACCTACATTTCTATCTTGATGTGCTAGTAATTGGAATTGTTAAAATTTTGGAAGAAAATATTTGGTTGATTGGAATTATTTTGTAAGGAACAAGTTTAATTACATCAATTTGTTGATTAGTTGATTATTGTCTTCTTGGGGGTTCAATTCTTCCATTTTTTAATAGATGGTCATTTGGTTAATTACTCCCTTCTTGTTGCTTGGAACCTCTTAGCACCAAGAGGAAGATCAAGCACTTGCTATCTTAATGTATTACTTATTGGACTTTCTTATATTTTAAGAAAAAAAATTGGTTATTAATTAGGATTTGTTTGAAATTGATTGAGGTTGTTCTATTGACATTATGATCATTCCTTTCTTATTGTTGGTGTAAAGGGAGACCCTAAGCCTTTTTTAGGACATCTCAATTTGGGTGCTATTCTATAAATTTCCAATCTTTTAGTATCTTGCTCTGGCAACATAATCATATAGCAATTTGTTGATAATCCAATAGAATCAAGCATTTAATTTGTGCAAGACTTATTTTAATCTATTGTAAGCAAATCTATATGTGTTACTTTTACACATGATATATTTCCATTCTAAAAGAAGGAAAAACTTTTAAGCAATATATTTTTTCAATATACAGTATACACTCAATTACAAATATAGACAATAAATTCTTATATTCTTCCAACCATGTTCTAAGAAAAAAGAAGGGCTAATCATTTTACATTATATTTTTTTCCCCTAGGCCTAATATAAAATCAATGTGAGTTTATTATAGAGCCTTTGCCAATAAGTGTTTGTATAAAAATAATAGTACTAAATGAAAAAGTTCTAAAGACTGTATCTAAAGAATAAAACCAATGGATTAAGGAATGCTCTAAAAGTCATTTTTCCTATCAAAATGCTCTAAGAAGTAGAGGGCCTCACTTGTACCCATCTTCAATACAAGACAAACATGTATTGTTAGTGAGGTTGCACTAGGTGTCTACAACCCTCATACACTTATTATCACCATCACAAAGAGCAAAGAAACAAATAGAACCCATATAGCAAAAATAATCTAATATAATTCATGCTAAAACATGACTCAATTCCAAAAACCCGAATGTAGTAAGATCATTGTGATGATGAAGCCATGAATAGTGCTTGTGCACTAATTGGGCAAGCAAGTACTATTGGTATAACAACATATACTTCTGAAAAACAAAGAAAATCCCTAAAATGCTTAAACTACGCATATCAACCCCTCTATCAAATAGTATAGTAAAAGAGACAAAACAAGCCTAATCACATAGGCATAAGAAGGAATACTGGCTTACCTAGCCTTTATCGACAAGGACATTTGTTTGGCATTAGATGGATGACATGGAATTCTTATAATAGGTGTAGATAATCGGATAGGAAGTAAATTTTGGTTTTATTTTGTACAAATCGGAGTGTAATTTGCAGTTTGTTGCAAGCAGTTGGTTAATTTAGAGTGCTACTTGGTTGTTTTAGAGTATTGAATGGTGTCCAATTCGGAGTTGAATGGGTCAATTAGTGTGGTTTGAGTCAAAGTCGGAAGGTTGGTCATGACTGGTTGATGGTCTGCTTGCCTATTAGGATGTTTGCCGAGTCTGAGTTGGCAGGTCAAGAGGTATGCGGGGTCCAAGTAGGAATGTCAGTTGTTCCAGTTGAAGCTGCCGAGTTGGTTGGGCAGTTGCGAGTCGTCGTCTTTGGTTCCTATTTGGGTTGTTTTGGGGGTCATTTCCTTTTACCCATTGTTTGAGAAAGTCCAGTGCGAGTCCCAGTCGGTGCAGGCTGTGTGTTTTCGTTTTCTTTGTGTTTTCTGTTCGTGTTCTTATGTGTGTGTGTGAATTCCGAGTTGGGAATTGTGAGTGTGTAGTTCGGGGTCGTGTCAGAGTGTTTGAGTTTGTGTCCAAATCGGAGTGTTGTTGGGCAGTGAATGTTGATGCAAATGTGAAAGGGGAAAGATGTAATGTTGAAGATTTACCAAATCGGGTGATGATTTGGTGCGTACGTTATGGAAGATTTATGTTAGTGTGTGCTTCAAGGAAGTGAGATGCAGTGAATGCAAGAGATTCCAAGTTGGTGCAAAAATCTGGATTAGATTTGAACTTGGATAGTTGTGTGTAGAAAAGATGAGATAAATTCGGAAGAATAGTGGTTGTAATATTCAATCAGGCAGATTAGTGTGAAAGTATGAAGATTAGATTTGAACTTGATTGCAATATAAAGTTGAGATATTACGAGCCTAATCGAAGTTATTTGTCTGATTGCCAATAGGAGAGATTAGAGATATATTTTGAGTAACTATGAGATAGTTTGTGTAAGCATGAACAAGTATACTTACAATTTGTAATGGTGATTTTGATTGCCGATTTGGCATGATGAATATGACGGAATTATTTTGCAGATTGTTTCTTGTGTGTGTTGAATGTCGTTGTAGTAAACTGGAGCAACCAAATTGTGAATTTATTGAGTGAATTATGATGTGTGTTAATATGCATGTTGTTGAATAATTGAGAATGTACGGTTGAAACCAATTTGGAGCATTGTAGAGAGTCTGACTGTAATCGATTGCCGAGTTGGTATGGACTGTGAGTAGGCCGAATACCGAGTAGGGAGTAGGAGTCCAGACTGCCCTGCGGTAGTGCTGTGACGATCCTGTAATCCAAATCGGAGGCAGGCGACCCAAGTGGCTGGTGGAGATCCAAGTTGGAAAGATAAAGATCCAAGTTGCTGAAAGATAAAGATTGAAGGAGTTTAAGCATAATAAATAAGATAATTAAAGATACAATTTGGGAGCATTTCTTACCTTTGTGGCCATTAAGAGTAGAGTGCCAAATTGTGTAATTAGATATCATGTGAGGAAAACATAGTTATAGTTGGTTTAAGGAACTTTATTTTCTTCAAAATACCATGTTGCAATGACTCATTAGGAATTAATTTAGATTCAATTAGAAACAATCCTATTTAGCTAGCCTCCTCTGGAATGAACTATACTAGTTGGGTAAATCCGAATTAGGTTCCAACATCCTTCTACAATAGGACAAAAGTTCAACTATTCATCCACGAAATTTTGTTGTCAAAAGGGAAAATCTTCTTTGCCAAATTTGTTGTTACAAATGAATTGTGGTCCAATATTCAAGGTGTGGATCCTTCTATTTAAACTGGGAAATCAATTTGTTGTTGAGATATTTAATATTGCTTGTTGAATGAAAGTATCCATCTAGTCTAAATGTGTGTAAGAAAATTTTAACTTTCAATGGTGTAATTAGATCTTTAATTCAATAGCATATAAATTTCAATCAAATCCACCAAAATTCTTTAAATACATGTGTGTGTGTATATATATCCAAGGTGGTGAATTTATATGAAGACATTAGAGGATTTTCGAGGGGCTAGGATTGCCGTTTCAAGGTTGTTCCCATTGTTGTTCCCCCAATAGCTAGGGAACAACTGTTGTCAGATTTTTTTAATTTAAAAAAATTTAAATGAACAAAAGAAGTTGAATTTTTTTTAATGACATAGCCATTGTTGTGCCATGTTAGGTAGTAGGTGCAGCAAGTTCCCAATATTTGAAAACCTCAAGGAACTCACAGCCCTTCAATGTAATTGAATATCTTCTAATGACTCCATTCATTGAGTAATCCTATAATCATCAACATCTATAAGAGTCATTTTTGGATCTAAGAAAGTCGTAAATAATTATTTTATCTAGCTCAGATTTTGGTACTTTTTTGATATAATTTGCAAGTATTAGATATTTGGATATGAAGTCTTAAAAAAAAAATTCCCTACGAATAAAGGTAGCAAGGGACTCCCTTCTGCACTAAGGGGAGTCCAACAACAAGAGAGAGGAGTGATCATAAAAATCAAGATCTCAATGGAACAACCTTAACCCCTAAAGTTCCTTGACTATGTTTTCACCAAAAACGCTCTAGAACTGCCATTTCTTATACAAGTTTCAAAATTTAAAGAAAAAAACATTTTTGGACATATGTAACCATAGGCTCTTGTAGTAAACTTGTTTCAAAAGATGTGGTAAAAATTTCAGAAAATTCCACCACGTAGATTGCAAGATATTAGCATTTGAAGTGACAAAAATCATTTTTTTGGTTCTACAAAAAACCAAGCAGTTGAACTTCATAAGGTCACTTTTATATGAAAAAATGTTCAAAATTATTTCAACTCTTTGAATTCATTCTTCAAAACATGTTTTCTACATGCTTGAAAATTTTTAGATCATTTGAAATTGTATAATATATAGGAAAAAAATAGTAAATAGAAAGATGTAGAAAATGGTTCAAAATACTAAATTATTAACAATTTATTTATGGAATTGAAAAATGCCAATCCCAATGGTAGAAATTTTGTAATAAAAAATCTTTACCTAATTTTTTTTATTTTATTTTCCAAAAATATTGAAAATTGAGTTTAATAAAGGACTTCAAAATTTATTTTGGGGTAGAGAATCCATAACTGCCTACAAACTAAAACACCTCATAATTTTTGACTCATTGATCAAAATGGAATGATTTATATATATATATATATATATATATATATATATATATATATATATATATATATATATATATATATATATATATATATATACATATATATATATATATATACATAAATAAATAAATTTCAAATTTTTATGTTTGAAAAAAGTGATTTTTTCAAATTTGCCTAGATTGCCCAAGATGAAAAACAAACTACATATAAGGCCATAACTTTTGACTCATATTTTCAAATGTCCTAAAATTTAGTGCACATAAAAAATATTCCTCTTCTACATCTTCTATAAAAATTTGAGCCCAAAACATGGAAATCTCTAATCACATGCACCTGCCCAAAATTTCTATGTTGCCAAAAAACGTAGTTTGGTCCTTTAGGGATTAATCAATTTCAAGCGAATCCTAATTAAATACCAATTTTTTTCTTCATAAAATCTAGCAAAGTCTAATAAGTAGTACACCAAGGTTGTTCAAAGGACCATGGTAATAGGTTTATTATAATAGGTATTAAAATTTACCAAAAATAATAAATTTTTACAAAATATTTTAGATAGTCTCTAAAAAATTATATGCTCATAGGCTTCCAAGCTCACAAATTCACTTACACGCTCACAAAATAACAACTTTGATGCTGGTACTCCCACACTATAGTCTTCACTTGTTGCAATAGCTTCATTTTCTCATTGCACAAATCTTTAATATCGACCTATTGAATGATACAAATTTGTCCACAACAATACCTGCCATAGATTGGAGAGAATTATTAGTAGTCCATGATCTTGATCTCAAAAATTTCCAACCCTATTATTTTTAGAATATATGTACCAAAAGGAATCTTTCATGCCTACTTACACGTAGGTAAAGAAGGAAGCCCTATAGATATATTGAGTTCAAAGATCCATAGGGAGTTTTTTCTCATGGGTGACTTTCAAGCCCTAAATGGTATTATGGTAAAAATGCTACTAATAAATGACACAATCATTTAGAAGCTAATGAATACAATGATGTTAAAAAGGTAAAGGGTCAATGCTTATCTACAATTATACAATTCATAACTTACTCATCCAATATCCAAATAATACATAGTTTGGTGAATTTGAAACCCTCTTGAAAATGCAAACAAGATCCACCTTACAAAAAATCATATAAATTAATGAAACTTGGATTCACTACCTCAATGTGCTTTGATGACGTGACGATGCCACATTGCTGTTGTAGGATCAAGACAAAGCTCCCATGTTGGCCAATAATGAAGATCTTGTTTCATTGTCAACATTTTTGGCTTCCCATTCAAGTGCACAATCTTCACACGTATAAATGTCCCATGCTCCAATTCTTGGGTCACATCCATAAAGGTTTGCAAATTCGGAGTGGGTTTTCCATTGACCTCTACAATCCATTGGCAGGTGTACAAGCCATACCTATGTGCAGGGCTTCCACTACACCAAAATGCCACATATACTCCATGCCCTTGTTGAGGCAAAAAACCCAATGCTCGAACTGCAGAATGGGGCTCTTGCAAGACACATCCAGCCCAATTTACCATTCGGGTGGTTCCAAAACCATCACGATCATCTATACCAACTTCAATGTGGATTTCTTGACCTTGTCGAAACAATGTCAAATCCAGAGTTGCAGGTGTGGAATTCTCTTGATCTTTTGAAGAAGTCATTTTGCAAGCAATTTCCACATCGCGGAAACATGTCACTGGTTTCCCACTAATAGCCAAAAGCATATCCCCTTCGTCCAACACATTGTGAGCCCGTGACCCTGCCAAGCATCCCTTCACACGCAAGACTTGTCGTCTCACAATGTCTTTTTTAACCAAAGCTTGCACCCACTTGTCAGTGAGACCAAAGCTTCGAGCCTTAGACAACAAAGTTGGTTGAAGCTCTACTTCTAAGATACGCATCAATGGCATGGATCTTTTCAAGCCATTAATAAACAAAGACGGACCACTAGAGAGTCCATTCACAATGACATCCAAAACCTCACAAATGGCATGAATCGGAATCCCTCACACAAACTTTTGGTCTACATGTGAACCATGTCCATTCTTCACTTGTGTGGAGAAGCTACCCCACAAGGCTTGTACTTTCCCATTCTCATCAGCTAAGACCCCGGAGAATTTGTGCCCAAAGTCCGTGTCTAGCTCAATGACTTCCATGTTCATGGCACGGTAGCGTGGACAACCAGCAGATGATATATTGAAAGTAGCTCCAGAATTGGTGATAGTGGACTTCCGCGACTTTGCTTGTAAGCTTTGAGAAAGACCAATAAGGTAAACAAAGTCCCCCCTTCGCAATGGAGGATCTGGAAAGAGCACAGCTGCTTGCACTGCTACCATCCCCACTTCACCCAAGGCAATTGGATTATAAGCCACTAACGCAAAGTTGTGTACAGGATGCAAAAACACAACTTCACCAGGAATTTCCATGGGAAATGCAGCAAAATTTAACATGACATCGGAGACTGAGATGATCACTGTGTTTTTATCTACTGCCACTAAACCAAGGTCCTTGGAGTGATGTACAATAACTCCTGTGCCATAAAAATGTTTGGCATGAACCCCATCCAACATAGCTGAAGGTGGAATGTGCACATCTATCATCACTAGAGTTGGCTCAATGACATGCTCTACCATGGAGGAACTAGGTCCCGATGCAATACTACTTCCTTGCATAGAGGAGCTATCCAATGTAGGACTAGAATGATCAGTGGACAACTCGTCTACTTTTTGATGCTTTGTAGCAACTTCCACTTGGATTTCTTCATTGCCAATAATAGTTTTGACATCACCCTCTGCTTTCAAAGACCCATTGATTGTTGCTTCCATAGACTCTATTTTTAGAGCTATCAATGGAACGTCTCCAATGGGTGCTGCAAGTCGAATATCCCACAACCCAGTTGTGTCATTTCGGGTGTAAATTTGAGGGGGTGCATACCATTCATGCCGATCAATGGTCACCAAAACTGATTTGCTCCGATGCCTATCAACATGACTAACAAATTCCAATGGAATGCGAGTCCCTTTTTCAAGTTTAAAGAAAACTGAAATGAACTTATTAAGGTCAGGTATCTCCTCCCCAGCCATCTTCTTGATAATGGCATGTTTGGGCACACCTGCTCGAGACAACATGTATCCACGCTTAGCTACATATACAATACCGCATTTAAAGTGTAGATTCCGGGCTTGTTGGTAGGAAAGAGCATGGATCACTCCACCACTTACTTCCAAAAACATATTGGGAGTGATGGAGTGAAGATCTTGAACTGTAATCGATATGGTCATGGTTTCCCCTCCTCGTTCAAACTCCAAGCTGATAGGATTCCCCACATTATCATCCAATAAGGTTTCATACTTCAAAAATTGTGTTAAAACCTCACCACCAACACGCACAAGAACATCCCCTGGTTCCAATAGCTTGTATGCAGGACCACCTGGAACAACCGACTCCACCACAAGCATCCCTGTCTCTGACAAAGGCGATGCCTTCCTTACCATTTGCTCTGTATCTCGTTTCAACCCTAGTCGTTGTGTCTCATCAAACCCTTTATGAGAGAACGTCACTTGAAAACTTCCACGTGGAATCACTGTAGGCTCCCAACCCTTCAAAGTCTTGTCTTTTTGTACTTGCAATAGATGTAGAGCTCGCACCACACGTTCCAGAGGAAGATAAAAGGCTGAAGCACTAGATGACTTACTTCCAGCATTAAGTGCAACAGCCCGGCCATGAATATCAATCACAGGGGAACCACTGGAACCACCTTTTGTCCCTGATGCAGCTTGAATGTAGAACGTGTTGAAGTCGTTGTAGCCATCACTCTTGTAGTGAGGTGCATCACGGTCTAGCCTTGCAAGTGTACCCGCAAGGATCGACATTTTTTCACCACTATCATTCCCAACTACACGAATCTCAAGTCCTACTGCTGCAGCATCTGGAGCCAAAGGGATCTCTTCATAATCCAAAAATTGGACAGTATCAGGGTCAAACCAAAAGAAACCAAAGTCATGAACAGGGTCTCGATACAAAGGGTGTACAGAAATTTCTTCTCGATTCACAAACATAGCCTCAGCCACAATAGGCCCTGGCTTCACCACATGACGATTGGTGAGAAGAATGCCACGTTTCTTATCCACAATAAAGCCTGTAGCAGAGCCAGCTCCAGCCTTTTGAGTGTCAAATGTTCGAGTAGCAGTGGTGCGAAGAACAACGACTGCAGGGACTACTTTGTTTAGTACCTTGCACCAATCCTCTACATTGCCTGCATGTTCTAAGACGGGTGGCTCCAACTCCATTGTTAGGCCCAACTTCAAAGCCTCCACATTCTCCAGCTTCATAGATTGTAATCCATTCATCTTGGCTGGTTTTCTCAACCTAGAAAGGCAATCAAATGTCCATAAAAAGTTTTGCTTGGTTTTAGTTGAGAATCTACCTTTGCATACAAATATAAACGCAACATCACTCATTTCTTAGGAACAATGTATCCTTTGCAATAGACACAATAATATGAACTATTACTATTGTAATGAAAATTAAGTCCCCTTTTTTTGGCAAATTTTTCTTTTTTTTAAGATCTCTAAATAAAAGAAGTGGCAAAAAACACAAATAAAACAAAAGAAGCCACAAAAAAACAAAGAAAAAAGAAGACATCATACAACCTTCTCAAAGTGTAGGGAATTAAGTACATAAGGACACCTACTATTGAAGTTTCTAACCATAGTAAACAATTTATTTAATTTTTCTAATTTTTTTAGCTTTCTTCTTCTTTTTCTATTTTTTAAACTTTCCTACAACAATTTGTTTTTGGAAGCTCAACATCTTCCACCATAGAGGTCCAATTTGTGCAAAATTTTCAATGTACACCACTTCCTCAATGGCTTTCCAAAAGCACCCAAAACACTTCCATTGCCCCTACATACAAAAATTTATGGTGCAATAGATAACAAACAAAACAACAAGACAAAACACTTGCCCTATTCTTTTAGTATAATATGCTTGAGTGCCCCAAAAGAGAATTTAAACTAAACAACAAAAATAAACAATCAATGAAAATTCACCAATCATCAAGCCTTCAATCAAATAACAAGATATCTAAGGTCTCTAATTCAATAAGACTATGCTAAAGCAATGCAATGAACTAGCATGAATGTTCAAAACATGAAAAGAAGAAATAGACCCAAAGATAGATCCCAATACATAAAACTATTGCATCAAAGCAAAGAGTCTTGAACAAAATGCCACAAATTTTCACTATCAAGATCACATAAAAAAGAGTTGCATACAATCCAAAGTCACTGATTTAACTTTGCTCACCACTAAGAGCTTGCCTTGCAAGTTGCATATATGTTTATGTTGAAGGGTACACATCTTCTCCATTGTAGCAACTAAAAAACTACAATAGCCTTACATTTTCAAGAATAGATTTGATACTTTCAAAGTTTAACACTAAGATATAAGATTTGTTCTCCATGATTTTTTTTTCCTCCAACTCCTCCTAAACAAGCAAAGACTCATGTTGATTTATACATCAAGAACCTCATGAACAACAATACAAAATTCACAATAATTGTGGAAATACAATTCAAAGAGGTCATTGCCTAAAACCAACAACAATATGGGTTTTTTTCGAGTCACATTCATATATTAGCTATACATCATGCACTATTGTGGAGAAATCCTTTGCTAATATAGCTCTCCAATGATAGGATTTCAATCATGTCATAAGCTACATAATAGTATAAGATGAATATGTCAAACATTCAACCTATAGGTGAAAAAAACGCACACATTTTCAATTACAATATCAACAAAACTAATTGATGTTCTCATGTTTTCGAAGATAAAACTCTTGCGGGTTGAATTGCGAGAAAATCATTCAGACGCTGCTTGAAAATAATCATACCTTTACACCTCTTGAAATCCAAGGCTAAATTGCAAGAGCAATCGAAAGAAAGCAAGAAGAAAAGGGTTGAAGATCCCACAAAAGCAGCTAATTCTCCCACTGACAACTCTCTTCAAGCTTCCGGACAAAGAATATCCGAAATTAATATTTGTAACGAAAGAAGAGTCGTAGATCCGATGCACCCTAATCGAAACGAACGTTCAAAAATCACGAAAGCTCTAAATTCTGTCAATGAGCTTCAAGCAAGCTGTAGTCACCGACCAATCTCCTTCGCCTCGTTCAAATCCTAACGACGAGTTGCTTCAAGTATTTTACTTGCTTGGTTCTAGAATTATCTTGAAATATCAGAGAAATTGAAGTCATCTTCGAAGGCACGGACCAGAACCCACCTACTAAGAAACTCAACTCACGGGACAATCTTTGAACTTACCTCGATCGATCTCTCCAAGGAGCAGGTCTAACGTGTCGAAAAGAATTTCATGCGCAGTCCTCAGGTCTCGAACAGAATACTGCATTCTCAGAGGAATTCTCAAGGAACTCAGATTCTGACTGATGGGTCAACATTTGACGGAGCACTACCACAGGAAATGGATGCTAAACGCAAACTAACGTGAACCCAAGAATGAAGATCTTTCCTTGACTGCAAAGCTCCGTGATGGGCTGCAACTGAACGAACGACTATAAGAACATTTGCAACCCTCGAACGCACTCCAAAGGAGAATACACAGCAAGCCATGAGGGCGCACGATTTATGCAGTCCTCAACTAGGCATCTCGGCGAAGTTAACAAGGAGCTACGATATTGATTATTAGGTCAAATTGTGGACACTTAACACAGGAAATGACATACTACCTCAGGAAGTCAAATGCTTACTAACGTGTTCCCAAGAATGAACAGCCAGACATTTCATCCCTTCCTGGGACTGCGAAGTTCGGTACTGGAATTACTGGCCTAAATCATTTTGCAACCCTTGAACACACTCCGAAGAAGAATAAAGAGCTTCTCATTTCTTGAATGCGCGTCGGCCTTTACACTTAAAAAACTAAATCCTGGGTCTAACGATTTGCAACTGAAATCAGTCACACAGACTCATTCACAAGCAAAATGCTTCATTTCTCCCATCTCGAAAGTTCCTTACATCTCGATATCTACCGTGCATACACATGATGGCGCAAAATTCATGCTCTGGTCTCAAACAGAACATTGACCTCCTTTCGTCTAGGCGGAATTTCCAAACAGCTAAGATTCCGATAATTGGGCTAAAATTTGAGATGCAAACTAAGCAAGTCATTCACACTAACGTGTACTCAACACTGAAGAGCTGGCGGAGCTCGGTGCTGGACTTCAACCGAGCAAACGACTTGTAAAATTTTGCAAACCGTGAAAACTCCGAAGAAGAAGAATAGACACTCTTCTTATTACTGAAATGCGCACTGACCTACGGCCACAAAACGGAATTCTGGATCTACGGTTTTGCACCCCTGTCCAAGAAGCTCGAAACTGCCATTCAGACGAATCGAAATTGGAGCGAACTTCTCTTATACTGAAATAGCCAACGATCTAAGACCATCCTTTGAATTCTGCATGACAAGCTTCGCACTCGTGAATCTCGAGTCTAAGCGATTCTTGAAACGAATCTAGATCGCCTTTAGTTGCGATGATTTCACAAACCTCCAACTTGCGAAAACGAAATCCTAACGCCAAGCGAGACAAGACCTCACCTGTAGCAGCAGCTGGACAGTGACCGCCAACTCTCACTTGCAGAAACTCTGTCTCCGCGCCTGCAATTCGAGTCGCAATCCTAGTGCGCAAACACTTCTTAGAAAGTGGATTTGTCCGAAAGCTGTCACGCCCCAAGTTTCCTCTTACAGCTCTCCGCTCTACTTCCTTCTCCGCTGGGAGTGACTCCAGCAGCAACTCTCTCCGCTCTATGATGAACCAGCCCTTTACCACCAGCCCATTACCACCAGCCCTTTACCACCAGCCCATTACCACAAGCCCTTTACCACCAGCCCATTACCACCAGCCCTTTACCACCAGCCCATTACCACAAGTCCTTTACCACCAGCCCATTACCACCAGCCTTCTACCACCAGCCCATTACCACCAACCTACTACCAGCCTACCCATTTCTGCCATCATGTACCTGTGGGATACATTTCACTTCTGAAATATATCCCACAGGTACATGATGGCAGAATTGGGTAGGCTAGTGGTAATAGGTTGATTCACATTATTTCCTTCTCCATTGGGAATGGAGATCTAAGGTAGATGTGCCAATCATGGCACAAACAAACTTCAAATCCTTCTCGACAACATTATAAAAACTTGCAAGCTCTAAAATTTGGCACAATTATTAAATGTCATGTTAAGAATCAATTCTAGAAAATAATGTGCAAAAAGATTTCTTCTTGAAAATTTCATTTCAACTCCAAAATGACAAATCTAAAATCTATTAAGGAAAAAGCTTGCAGCTCCATCAGTATAGAGTGTGTGGTGCCTATGTGGAGGCAAGAAATTGTGTATCCTAAAAAATTCCCATTATGACACTAATTATCCAAGTTGTTCCCTAATTTAGTAAATTGTGTGGTCTATGAATAGTTGACATTTGGTTCTACGCAATGTATGGTGAATAGCACATCTACCTTAAATCCTAAATAATTTTGACTATGTTTTCACCAAAATCACTCTACAACTGCCATTTTCAATACAAGTATCAAATTTTTTTTTAAAATAAAAAAAATAAAAAAAATAAAAAAACATCTCCTAACACATTTAATTGTGGAACAAAAAAATTCAGAAATTTCCACCATGTAGATTGCAAGATATTAGCATTTGAAGTGATAAAAATCCTTTTTTTGGCCTTGCAAAAATTTGAGTAGCTACTCTTCTTAAGGTCACATTTGTATGAAAGAATGTCCAAAATGGTGGTTCCCCTTTGAATTCATTCTTCAAGTCAAGTTGGCTACATGTTTGAAAACTTTCAAATCATTTGGAATCGTACAACATAAAGGAAAAAAATAGTAAGTAGAAAGAAGGAAGGAATGATTCAAAATACTAAATTATTAACAATTTATTTATGGAATTGAAAAATACCAATCCCAATGGTTGTAATGTTGTAATAAACAATCTACACCTATTCTTTTTATTTTTTCTAAATTTTTTTATAATTGAGTTAAATAAAAGACTTCAAAGTTTGTCTTGGAATAGAGATTCAATAACTACTTACAAACTCTTACAAACTAAAACTTCTCATAACTTTTGATTCATTCATTGAAATAGAATGATTCGAAACTTTTCAAATATATATAAATCTAGAGAATCAATTTCAAATTTTAATTTCTTAAAAAAGTGATTTTTAAAGAATCTTTTTTTCCTACTTTGATTACCCACCTAATAATGAAAATACATATCATAAAATCTCTTCTTAACCATGTGATGAAAAGTTACGAAAAATTTTGAGCCTTAAAGCTAATCCTTGGGCACATGTCTTGTTAAAATTTCAAAAAATAAAAATAAAAACTCCATTCGTAGTGAGTTGCCCAAAATTGCTATGTTGCCAAAAAATGTAATTTAAAAATTTAGGAATTAACTCTAAAAGCATTCCCACCACAGGCTTCCCTATCTAAATGAATCTCATCCCAAGAAGAAAGAATCTCCCCCCCACAAGGATGCCATTTGTTGGAAAAATACCCCCAGTGCGCAATACTATTTCAATACTGATAATACTAAACTATTATACAATATTGTTGCAGTACTGAGGCAATATCTAAACAATACTATAAAATTTGGTAATTGATGCAATATTGCAACAATTGGGTTAAGCTTATGGTAGGAGGTCCTCAAATGGAGCATTTAAGGAGAAAATCAGGTTTGTAGAGTAGAAGATTTGACCAATGATTTTTATTTTTTTTGGTAGATAGACAAGTGGAATAGAAATGATTAGCAACTGAAATTGTAATTTTCGACTTAAAATGAAGTAGTTATGATTTTTCAAAGTCAACAGTGCATAGGTGGCTATTTCTGGTCATAGACCTCAACAAGGATGAATTGACATGAAGCTTTGAAAAGAACAGAGCAATCCAAAAACAGACCAGCAAAGCTCCACAATGCATGGACAAAGTTTTTTAAATAGAGCAAGGTAAGTGTTTGCCTCCTACCTTAGTTATTGTAGCTACAATCTATTTTTATTTCAGATTTTAATTGCACATTAGAAGTGTACATAACGTCATAACAATCCTTTAAAATCACTATAGTGTATCATAAAAGTGAGCATTTGGAGTCACACTTCTTTAAATGTAAAAACGCAGTCCATTTAAGCAACCAAATGCTCCTTAAATGCATGGCTCTATGTATGGTTCTTAAAAACCGTTCCATTTTAGGACCTCCTACTATAGTTGCAATACCGATTTAGCTAATACCATGGTAATAATACTACAAGAATAGAAAAAACTAAAAATTGTATTATATTTATATTGCAAATGTTTAATTTATAGTACAACATTTGTATTGAAACATTATTAAAATAGTATATTATTGTAAGATCTCTCATTTCGACTAAAAGTCAACATCCAACAGCCTTTGTCGAATTCTTTCATTTTGCCCTTAGTAAGGGCCGCTTCACACATGGGCCGAAGGTTGAGAGTTCGTTGACCTCCACCAATCAAATTTCAGAAACCCCCAACTTTGGCCTCTCGACCCTTCATACAAGGTAGCACAATCTAAAGTCCATCACCTTCTAAACTGCCTATATGGTAGCCTAAGCTCCTATGTGGCGATGGCCTCGCGACGGACTCTCGACCAAAGTTTGCATCACCACAAAGTGGCAATCCAAACTCTAGTTGAGTGTTTGTCAAATTTTACCATTTATTACCATTTATTGCCCATTTCATTTGATTCTCGCCCAAAGTTTGGCCATGAACTCCCATGGCCTCTCAACTTGGTTGGCCCATGTGTGAAGTGCCCCTAAGATAGGAGGCTCTAAAAGTGAGCATTTAAAGGCTGGTCCATCTTTTTCATGTGCTTTCTTAGATGGGAATTTTTGTAGCTCATTATTCAGACAAAGAAAAATAAATTTTGATTATAACACAAGTTGTTTCATATTTTTTGAAGCATTTTTGAATTACTTATGAATTTTTAAACAAAATGAATCATAGGTCCTTATTTACGACCCTAGGATTCCATAAACCGTTCACTTGTAACATCTAGAATGAAATGGAGAAAGCAAAGAGCATTAGGGCAAAAGTACCTGTTTTGGATAATTTAAGCATTTTAGACTAGAAGATTTGGGAAAGCCATGCAAAACTGAGTATAGTGTGTACAAAAATAAGGTTGTGGAAGAATGCCAAAAAAAAATCTCTAAAAATGAATATTTTATTGAATTTAAAAGTGAATTTTGCACCCAGACCCATTCCAATTTTGTAGATTCACCTATTGTAGTTAGCTTTCACACTTCTCCCAAGGCCAAGAAGAAAGAGAGATGAATGGACAAAAAGGTACAAACCAATCATCTTTTTTAATGACCATTGCATCTAGCTACTATCCACAATAGGTTAGCCTACGAAACAATTATAGGGGACCTGTCCAAAATAGGTACTTCTACCTTACTAGCTTTTGCAATAAATAATTTTTTTATCAATCCATTCAATGATTGTAAAATGTTCATTTAAAGACTACATCATGTCCATTTCAAGTGAGTCTATATAGGTGGTTCAAAATGCTCGCTTGCTTTTAGAACCTTGTACCTTATATCAATGTTTTTGATTTATAATCTTCAATTAATCCCTAATGTCCTAGGCTTTTTTCGAGCTTCGTAGAATTTATTCTACATTGAACAAATTCTAATAAGTTTCATCAAATTTTATTGAATTGTAAACATTCTAATTCAAAGTACACACGTAGATTGAAAGATTATAATCTTTGATCATTAAAGTGTAAACACTATGAAGATAATTTAAAGTCTTTGAATTCTCTTTTTATATGCAACTTTTTAGTAATTGGTCACCATAAATATTCAAGGTTGAAGGGCATAACAAGCATAACTTCTATGGGTGTGATTTTAGGGTCTCCAATGGGCGACATGTGTTACTCATCTATATAGTATTTAAAATTTTAAACAATATGGAATTGTAAATGTAGTTCAACTATAATGTAAGAACATTAAAGAGAGTACAATGAATGATGAGTATGCTCTACCAAGTGAATTAAATGAGAGCTTCATGTGCACCATTTTTTGAGTGGATTGTAAATTGTAAGTTTGATTAAAGTGTTAGAAGCATTCATGAAAAAGATAACAATGGATAATTTTATAATTGAAAAGTCGTGATTTTTGATACTAAGGCTGTCAATTTTTGAATTTCTAATGCACAATTTTTATAATAAGAAACAAACACAAAGTATAACTTGAAGTTCATTAAAATAAGTTGAAGTCACATGAAAAGCCATT
Source organism: Pseudoscleropodium purum (assembly GCA_963969395.1). Classification (NCBI taxonomy): domain Eukaryota; kingdom Viridiplantae; phylum Streptophyta; class Bryopsida; order Hypnales; family Brachytheciaceae; genus Pseudoscleropodium; species Pseudoscleropodium purum. The sequence continues at coordinate 3,792,983 of OZ017800.1, read as the reverse complement.
AACCTTCTTTTTGTGAGCATGCAAGGCCAAAGTATAAAATTGGAAAACTAAAGAATAGCATGATCAGTAATTTAAAGAGTACAGTTCACTAAATTTTGATTCACTTAGTAGCTAATGAAGCAACTCAAAAATTTATAATGAGTTAGCAATTAGAAGAATGCCATGACAGACAATAGCAGTTCAAATGGAAATGAAGAAGATGGCCACAATTGGAAGTGCCGCAAGAGTTGGGGTAGTAGCCACTCAGATTACAAGGGCAATGAAATTGATGATGAAGACTTGACATCAAATGAAGAAAATGGAGCGTTATTCGATTGGACTAGTGTAGAGGTGCAAAGAAAATATGAGCAACAACTACAAGAGATGGGAGTGATGAACAATGAGGTTGTTGAAGTTGATATCAAAGGTGTCATTGAACCTTTGGGGTGCAAGAGAATTGTCCGACATTAGCCACCGAAGCCTTACACAAAAGACATCGTGATCAACATCAACATGCAGTAGTTCGCGAGCTTAAAGTCTAGCACTTTTGACATGGCCAACTCTTTGGATGTGTAGATGGACTCCCTTGAAATGGGCAACTTCTTGAATACAAAGAAGAACACCCTCAACATGCGGATGTGGCACAACATTGATGATGTTGAAGACCTTCATGCTCCTAGAGGATCCAACAATCGAGCAACACCAACGGCAAGCTATAGCTTTGCACTTGAAGACTCGTGCCCCTCGGCAATTTGGCTAGAGCCCAAAGACCTTGTCAAAAAGCGCTAGGGCAAATGGAGCCAATAAAAGTACGTGGACATTGACATTGTTGAGGAATGCCAATCCAAAGAAAGCAGCAATTGGGCCAGCTTCTATAGGTAGGTGTAGGGGCAACATTGTGGAGAATCATCAACAATTCCCAACACTTGATCCATGTACAAACTTCAATGACAGTCCTTTGTTGCCCACATTCCCATAGCATCAATTTAAAAATTCTAACAAGAATTGAAAAACAAATGGTAATTAGACAATAGAGCATTTGGAGAGTGCTATGGAAGATGTCAATGATGGGGTTCCTATTAGATGTGACACAAGACATAATAGCATCCTACAATCCAATGTGAAAGGTTACATTTACAACACTATTTTGCATAAGAGAAGGGGCAAGAAGAGTGTCTTAAATGATGTTGAAGAAAAAGAATCAGTTGCATACTTGCTAAAAATGCAAATTCTAGGCTATTTATACACCATTAGACAACTTAGAGAAAAAGTTGGAATTCTCACCCAAACAAGAATAACCCCTTTCAAGGATGGGATACCTAACTCTAGATAGGTGAAATGTTTTGGAATAGATATGAAGAATTAGAACTAAGAAAAAGCCAATCCCTTGAGTAGAAAAGAGTACGTCATCTTTGTCTAGAAACTATGGCAACATTTTATAATAATTCAAAAAAACTTTACAACAACAAGAATTGCGAACCTCATCAAATTTGGAATTGTGATGAGAGTTGTGCGCAAGCTAGCAAAAATAGAGGTTACGTGCTAGCCAAAAGAGGTTCCCAAAATGTGCACATGGTCATTCCTGACCATAGAAAATAGATTTTTGTTCTCTCTTGCATAAACGCCAAAGGAAATAGTTTGTCTAACTTCTATATTTTTAAAGACAAGAGAAAAAGAAGAATTTCTTTTTTTAAAACAAGAGAGATAGGAGCTGTGCAAACTTTGCAACCAAAGGTATAGATGACCCATGCTTTATTCAAATCATGGATGTTATATTTCTTGTTCAATGTTGGTGAAATGTATGGGATTTTGCCTTCTTCTAGACATTTATTGATCTTGAATGGACATAGCTCTCATGTCACTCTAAAAGTCATACAATTATCTATGTCAAAAGGTTTGGATCTCCTTACTTTACCTTCCCATATTTCCCACGCACTTTGGCCTCTAGATGTATGTTGCTTCAAACCTTTTAAGCTATCTTTTAGAGCCTATAGGAACAAGTGGATAGAAAGCCACAAGGGCCAAATGCCTATCGAAGACGATTTGGCCTATCAAAGATAAAGGGCAATTTCCATTCCAAATATTATCAAGGATTTTCAAGCTATAGGCATTTTTCCTCTAAATGCTCATTCCATAGACTCTAAAATGGGTCCAAGTGAGGTTTATAAAACAAACCAAGGAAGACCATCTATAAGCAACAACCACAGTCATTTCTAGGGAGTTTAAAAGAAGTATCAACTTGATGATTGGGTTTTAGGGTTTTTAAAGAAATTCCTTGAGACTACCGCTAGTACTTTGTTGACATTGACAATAACAAAGAGGAACCAAAACAAGAGCAAACACATAGAAATTTGAATGATGAATTCAAAGAAGCAACTGAATTTGAAAATGTAGCAAAGGACCAATCATTTATTGATGTTTTATAGTTGTGCAAATACTAGTACCACCTTTGCAAAAGTCATCCATTCAACCAAAAATCAACTACCACAAGTCTATTTTTCTTAGTAAGGAGGGGCATTTGAAGGAATTGGAAATTATTGCTACCAAGAAAGATGTAGCTACCAAAGAAAGAGAGAAGAAGAGATTAGAAACAAAATTTAACAAACTTAAGAGAGCAAAAGAAAAATGGAAGAAGTTGGAAGAAAAGGTGGCAAGAATTGAAATAGCAAAGTTTTTGAAAAATCACAAGGAATTGTAGAGTCTAAAAAACGTAAGAGCAATGGATGATAAACTACATGTGACTATTAAAGCTAATGCATCTATGCAAGGAAACGGGGTTGTCTATGGCACTATCATGTCACAAGTATGTAGGAAAAATTAGCATTTGGCAATGTTGAGGAGGGGAACCAAAAAAATGGAGAAGATATATCTCATTTACGTGCACTACAAGAGGTCAAGCGTCATTGACAAGTTGACCTATTCCGGTGTAGCAGCCAAGCGACCTTTCAATATTTTGAACCACCTACATAGTCACCCCTTTTGTTGTGCAACATACAGGTCCGTCATATTTTGTACTTGCTATAACCAACGCAAGAGGCATCATGATTTACAACACCCAACCTTCTCAATGAATGCAACAATATGGATAAGGGAGAAGTGCATGTAAATAGAAGAAACATAGTGCCAAAGAGAAGAAATGAAAGATAGAAACTATTGTTGAAGTACAAAAAGGAGTTGAAGAAAATGCATCTAGAAAGGGTTGGTGGAGCAAAAAAGTATTTGCAATAGATGTGAAAACCATTCTGAAATTACGGTAGTCCTTCTACAAGAGAGGTCAATGCAAACATGAGGTCCTAATGAAGCCAACAAGAGTAGTAAGGACAAAAATTGAAGTTTTTCCTTACCTTCTTTACAGTGCCTTCAAGCTATTGTTGAAAGCGTTGGAAAAGATAACACAATCTTCAATCAAATAGTGTAGTAGGCAACATCAATGTGATCTCTAAATGCAACATCAACATCATGAGAAGGAAGTAACATCAACATGATATCTGAATGCAACATTGACGTGATCAAGAGGAAGCATCTACCAGAGGAGCAACACGTTCAGCTATCTGAGGCATTATCGAGCTTATTAGGAGGAGGGAAGCGACTAAGGGCAGTGATGACTGAGCAGAAGACGAGTTGCGCCACAAGTATCTATATCGAGCTTTGTTGACTTGATCAAGAACAAAGAAGGGTCCAACACAAGACTAAAGCGGAAGACACTGAAGAAGGAATTGGCATATCATAGATTCTAAAAAGAGCAAGTAGTGACAATACCTAAACATAAGGCGGGAGATTGCAGAAGGTTGAAGGACTGAAATTGAAGCAATAGAGCTAAGCTTACACAATCCAATGGCACTTTGCAATAATGACTTTATTTTAACATTGAATTTGGTGACATGTCAGACAAGAGGGCACAATTTTTTAACAACCTAGCATTTCTAAATAATTTTGAATTTCATATTTAGGCTTTAAAATGCATGGTTTATGGCTTTTCATAAGCCTTTTTAAACATGGTATTGCTAATATACGAAGAGATCTTGTACACTTTTACAATTAGGTGCTTTCTTGTTTTGAAATTGGTTGATATAGGAATGTAGGAACTTTGCCACAATTTGCTATTATGTGTACATTGATAGAACGCTAGGACATTGGATCAAGACTTGCCAAGCTTTCTACTTCTCACTTTACGCATGCTTGGTTGGTTTTTTTGCAAGTGAACTACACAGTTTGAAGACCTCATTAAATGTTTTTAACCATCATTTTAATTGCTTCTAGCTCTCGGAAGTTGTCATATAAGGCATCGCTTCTACTCATTCAATGATACTCTACAAACATAAATAACAACCTATGAGGGAGCAGCTTTAGAAAAGCACATTTAATTCATTTTGACTCAAAAAAAATTCTCAATGACTTCTCTCTCAATTGTATTTTGACTAAATTTTTTTCATAATCTTATCCTTGTCTAATTCTCCTACAAATTTATTTCTTTAGATGGACGGGCTATGAGCGTCCTACCTTACTGGGAAAAACTTCATTAGGTGTGATGTTTATATCAGTGGATTTGTATTAGATAACCAATGAGCTACACGAGTGGTGAATTGGTTGTCATTCATAATCGGTTTTACATTTTTCAAGCACAACTTTTGACCTTCATGATCAAGGGTGGAGGAAGCAAGTTGAAAGGAAAGAAGGTCCATTTTAGGTTTTTCATTTTTTTAGTTAGAATTTATATGCAAAAATTCCAAGGAGGAATGTTAAACTCAAATAGATGTTGTACATACCCAAATTGTTTTTGGTCTATAACCACTAGAATGCCTTAAATCTTCAAAATTCCACATGTAAATAGGTTAGAACCCTAGAAGTAGTAAAAATTATAAAATTATTGTGAATACCTTCTAAAATGGATAGTTTTACTAGCATGTGACAAGCATTGGCTAAAATGGTCCTTAAAAATCTCAATGGAAATCCTAAGTCATTCCCAAATGATAGGTTTCAATTTTACAAGAATTACCTACAATTGTGAAAATCTAAATTGTTAGCCTACATGATTAAAAACTTAATATACACTACAAGAGGGCATCTATAACAACAATAAGTTTTTCATAGGTTGAAATTGCATTAGGAATCTAATGGCAAACTTGGTTTGCCAAGATTTTTTTCTATATAAAAGATACTTTGAATACAATTAATTAAAGAAAATAGTGGGATTTCAATCTCCTATTTCAAATGTATAGAGTAAAAATAAGAGCATGCACATCTTTTATGGGATTCTATGAGACATTTTATAAAAATCTCAAAATATTTTAACTTTTAGAAGATCTTCTTCTAAATGATCAAGTATTTAAACCAACAATAGGGAATTTCTAAAAATTACCGTGGTTGTGATAAAATCTCACTAAAAATCAATATAGCTTGTTTTATGCTAATAAAGTATCTCCAACAAGTTTCAAAGTATTCTAAACCCAACAAGTGTCTGAATCGGCAAGATTCTTCAAATTTGGTCAAATTTAAATGACTTTGTGGAGTTGACCAACAGTCTAAGAGCATACAATATCCAAATGAATTCAAAAAAGAGTCTTCCATTATTCCCTCAACCCTCTCCAAATACTCCAAGCAAGTCAAAATTTTTGAAAAAATCAAATTTCATTGCAACTTTTACAAGTCCAAATGACTTAGGAGTAGGAATGAGGATACCTTCGTAGCTAATTTGAACCTTTTGAAATCAATGATGCGATTCATTTATGATTTGGAGCTTTTTTCCAAATATTAGAATGTAGTCCAATAGTACATGTGATTTTTAGAATCTTTTTAGAATAAATATGGTTTAAACTCTAAAAATATTGGGGTTAAACAATGAGGGGGGAACGTAGTATAAAAGGCCAGTCCTTCTCTCTCCAAATTACCCCTTTTGTTCAATATATAGTTTGTTAATCCCTAAAGGACCATGGTCCCTTCAGAGGACAAATTGGATTTTGGGCAGGTACCTATGGGCTGAAATTATTTATTGATTTTAAAAAAAAATTTATGAAGATATAAAAATTGATTATCTTTTTGGGAATATAATTTCTTTTCAATCGGTGTTCGAGAACAAAAGTTATGCCCAAATAGCTCAAAATAGAGGATGAGGGGCAACAAAAAAAATTTCAAAAATTTTAATTTTTTTTCGTTATAGATTTTATTTTTTGTAAATGAAAAACTTGATATATTACATTTGGATTTTTTATGAGAAAGTTATGGACAATCTTGTTTTTTGGGCAATTAGAGCATCTTCTTGAAAAAATAACTTATAGGATTCATTCTTGAATGCAATTTTTATAATTTAAGAAAAAAACTCCACATGGTTCATCTTGCTTTCTAGAAGAATCTCACCATTGGGATAAGTGTACTTGGATTCCATTTAGAAATATTAATAATTTAGATTTTCCTTCTATCTCATACCTACTTCTACTTTATAATTTTTTAAAGAATAAAAATTAAGTTTTTTTGAATTATTATTTTTTTCTATAGATTTTTAACTCAATTCTATACCATAAAGATTCAAAGCTCAAAACTCTACAATGCAAAAAATCAAAGTTAAAAATGTTCACAGTCAAAAACTCTAATCTTGCAATGTATTGAAAAACTTGTTTTTTCTACTTTAAATGTAGATATCTTACAGGGTTGACGAATCTCAACGTCCGCCCCAAAATAGCGTCCGTTTTCTAGACATTCGGACGCTAGCGGACGCAGCGTCCCTCCCGCCGTCGAAAGGCGGATGGGCGGGGCGGACGGGCGGATGGGCGGACGAGGGTGGACGCGGGCAAATGGGGGTGGATGGACGGGGCGGACGGGGGTGGATGGGCGAGTGGGTAGAAGCGGACGGGGCGGACGGGCAAGGGCGGACGGCGTTCGTGAATGTCAGCGGACGTTGCGGGCACAGCGTCCGCATCCGGACATCCCGAACGTTCGAACGTCGTGTCAACTCTGATATCTTATAACTATGCAGTCAAAAAATTTGAAATTCTTTCCACACACTTTCATACTAGTTAGATGTGAGATCTTGTGTTATATGTGGGGAAAAAAACAATTTTTAAATTCTTTTACTTTTTGCTATAGAAATGGCAGTTTTGAGTGTTTTTTGGCAAAAAAAAAGGCCTTGGTCTTTCAAAGGTTAATTGGTTCAATTATCATGTTTGGCTAATCACAAATGGGGTGTTCTTATTCATCATTGTTCACAAATAGAAGCCAAAATAGATGGTTTGGACAAGTAGACCTTTAGATGGAGATCTAGAGGTTACTTTGAGTCACTAAGTTTGAGTTTGCAAGGTGCATGTAAAATATATGATCTATTTGTAACTAAGGTCCCATTTGTACAAGATAGGATAACCTATTTTTATTTAATGAGGGGGAATAAGATGTCTATTAGGGCCTTCATTATTGTGTATCAAATAACACATTGACACCTTATGAAGTTGCTAAGACCAATTTTTTGTTTTGTGCTTCTTAGAAATAGGTTTCCTTATAGATCAAAGACAAGTCAAATTGTAATCTATACTTCATTCACTTCTATTAATTCCAAAATTGATGGAAAATTATCAAAATATAGTGAAATCTTTATTCTTTCACCGGAGAAAAAAAATCCCTCTACCATTGCTCAAATGAACATAGGCTCAAATCCTTAACATTGTCACAAATAAGTCATATATCATATATTATAGTTGTAGGGCATGATAAATACATTAATGCCAAATAATTAAAGTATACAAAGTAGCTTTGTCACTTTAAAATTTAATTTAAAAAATATTGGTATTGAATTCAAGAATAAAAAATATTCAACAACTATCTCACATAGCTTCAAAAGTCACTTATTTTGTGTACATATACTTAAGTGAAAAAACAAGTTGATTATATAAATGTCATAATGGAAGATAAACAACCTTTGTGGGATATATGTAAATTAGGATTAGTAGGGCCTAAATCGTTCATAATTAAGTCAAAAAATAGATATTTTGTTAAATTGGCGGTATTCCACAAACTTGGTACTTTTAGGTCTAAAACATGTGAACTAAACTTTATACTTGTCCTAGATTTCAAATTTTAAGGTCTAGAAGCTATATTAGTGTTAGAAAATTAATAGAAAATTGGCAAAAAAAATGGTGCCATTTTAACAAAAAAATTGTTAAAAGCATTAATAGTATTTAAAGTAAAATTTTAGACTTCAATTATATAGTATAAGATTTATTTTTTTTAAATTTTGAACTCAATTAATGTAAGAAATCATGATAACTGTCATCTCCAAGAAATTATTTGAGATTTCAAGCTTCCAATCAAAGTTTATGAACAAAGTTTAGAGTGGGTTTGGAAAAGACATTATATTTTCAAAATTCACTCTAAATTTTGTCCATAACCTCTTTTGGGAGTCTCAAAATCACAAACAAATTCTTGCAAATGAAATTCAATTTGATTGAACATTTTTTCCTTAGTTTAAAATTTTTGGAATAAATTATTCTATTATGCGAAAATGAAGTGTGAAATTCTACTTTGAACACAATTCCTATATTTTGACTATTCTCATCTTCAAATTATCTCATCCCTCTTAAAGCTTCAATGTGAATGATGAAAGCTTCATTATAAAAATGACCTCTTGACCTTTTATTCTCATTAAATACCAATTAATGAATTCTTTCATGTTGCCATCAATAATTTTACTTGTAGTAGATGGTCTAATGACATGGCGATTGGTAGTATTGACCACCATGATGACATTGGAGTAAGTTATAGGCTTCATTTTGGTTGTACTTTGGACTTTCCAACTAACACTGAACTTTATGACTTTGAACAATTCTTTTTTTTCAACAATTTGATCATTTAATTCTTGTTGACTTCGATAATTTCTCTTGTTCATTTTATTTAGTTGTTACTTTCTTTAAGATAATTATTTTCCACCATTTGTAACTTTACAATTTCAATACTCTAACTTCCCTAGATAGACATGGTTTAATTTTTTTTTTAGTTTTCACACAAATGGTTATGGTGGAAGTACCTATTTTTAACTACCCCTTGCAATGGCTTTATAGGCTAACCTATTATAGACAACAATTGAATGTACTATTCATTGAGAAATATTCATTGTTTGTACATTTTCATCCACTCATCTTTTTTCTTTTGGAGCTTAGTGAGAAGTGCCAAAGCTAACCATAATAGATAATAGGTGAGTCTATGAAATTGGAATGGATTTGGATGAAAAATTCACATTTATATTGAATAACGAATTCATTCTTGCAAAAAAAATTAATTTCTTTTTGCATTCTTTTTCATCCTCATTTTTGCATGCAATGAACTCAATTTCTCCATGACTTTCCTACATTATACAAGCTAAAATGTTTAAGTTATTTGAAATAGGTACTTCTATATTATTTGGCCTTTCTTTTAAGAAAATTTTGAGCTTCGTGGCTCCTTTATTTTGGGATTTTGAATTGTAGAAGACCAATTAAGAATATAAAATTTTGAGTATGTAATTTTTGTATGTGTTGGCTCTCTATGATGGATGAAATTAGATTTTGTAAACATTGTAGCAACAATGTGCAAGACCATTATTACAGTATGACATTTTTAACACATTTACCCCTTTTTCTATAGGTTTGAAGTTACCCTTTTTTTTTTAGGAAACTGGGTATTTAATTACCAAAAAAACACATTGGCGTAGCTAGTGTTGACGGTAATCCAATAGCAAGGATACCAAACAGTGGTAGCATATGTTAAAAATAGGGACTTTGGTGTGGATTTGAAGAAGGGGCCAAGTGTGTGTGGTTTGCTTCATGAACGGACTCACCAAACAAATAGTCCAAGAAAAATCAAATGTGACATCGTTAAGGCATGTCTAGTGTCAACTATGCAAGACGTTAAATCTTCCATTTGAAGTGGGCCCAACAAGTTAGATTTATCTTAAGAAAAAATATAGAAAATTTTTATTTTTCACAAAAAAAAATTCCAAATTTTAAATCCATATTTGCATTTTGCAATCAAAGACACCAAATAGCTGAGAGAGGTTTAGAACATACCTTATATACAACTCAAAATAGGGGATATTTTTTTACTTTTATCCCTAGAGAATTCAAAAATTACCTTGTTGGACCTACTTTGAATGGAGGATTTTATTAGTGTCCTACATTAACCATTGTCTTCCAACCATCTCTAAGCAATGTACAAACAATAAGTTGAAAGTTGGGTCAAAAGTACCATTGCACTATATAGCAAGGCACTCTACATTTGGCAATGCTCTCCCTATATTCTAGTTTGGCATGTTTGCGATGGAATAGGATTTTAAGCCCGAGCACATCCATTGGTCATATGAGGGTCCCTTGGTGCCCTATCATGGGGTTGCTCTAACTTATCAATGAGGGCACAAAGTAAGAGTCACTACAATTTTATAATTTAATTTTTGGACATTAGTACAATACAATGAAATTTCAACTTGCTTAATTTAAAATAGTGTGACCAATTTTGGAAGATCATTAATATCACATGTCACACAGGCTAAGAGTTAATCCTTAACTCCTAAAGGACTAGCCAATTTAGGCAACATAATAATTTTGGGCACACTATTGTGATTGCCGATTAGCATATATTTAGCCCAAACTTTGATAGAAGGTGGATAGCATGTTTATTTATTGTGTGAGCAAAATTTCATGATATTTGAAAAGAATTGTAAAAAAATTATGGCCTGAAATGTATTATTTTAAAAGGGCAATCTGGGCAGATTTGAAAAAATCACTTTTTTCAAAAACAAAAATTTGAAATTGGTTTTCTAGAGAGTTACATAAGGTAAACCTGCCTATGACAGGCAGAATGGCTGATCTGTCCTATTGCCATTGACAAAAAAAATCTGATTTTTTTTTGTACAAAGACAAATGTGAGAAATGAAGGAAGTAACCAGAATTTTATTTTTTTGACAAAATATGAATTTTTTGTGAATTTTCGAAGTTTGCTGTCCAGTTTGCCCAAAAAAGTCTGTAGACTACCCCAAATCAGCAGAAAAGTGTTTCCATGATGGTCATCTTACCACCCAAAGCAGTCATAACATTCTTTAACATGGTTACAAGATTTCCTAACATGGATATGACATAAAGAAATTAAAAAACAACTTTTTACTAATAGTTTACACTAGAAAGGTGTCAATGTTCTATCACAGTTATTAATAACTCCATAACCATATTCCAAGGCTTTGATGACAACTACAAATCAACCTAATGTAGTCTTAATTCCATTTTTTAGAAAAAGTTTCTCATGGGTTGATGGAAGACTGTAATGGGGGGGTTCCCTAGGTGCCTGTCATGGATGATTTGCATGTCATAGGCAGGTTTACCTTAGATGTGGAAAGCTTTGAATCATTCCATTTTGATCAATGGGTCAAAAGTTATGAGAATTTTTTTATTGAGGGCAGTTGTCGAATTTCTATCCTAAAATAAACATGAAAATCCTTTATCTTATTGAACTTTCAATATTTTTGGAAAAGAAATAATACCATAGGATGTAGATTTTTTATTACAACATTGCAACCATTAGAACTGGCATTTCTCAATTCTATAATTAATTTCTTAACAATTTAGTATTTTGAACCATTTTCTACTATTGTTTACTTACTATTTTTTTTCTTTATGTTGTACAATTCCAAATGATTTGAAATTTTTTAAATATGTGGTCAACTAGTCTAGAAAAACAAATCCAAAGAAGAACCACCATTTTAGAAATTTTTTCATAGAAAAAGTGAGCTTGTGAAGTGCAGCAGCCCTATTTTTTGCAAGGCCAAAAAAACAATTTCTGTGAATAAAATGCAAGTATCTACCAATCCACACAATAGAGTTCTCTGAAATTTTTTTATTTCTATTTTTGAAACAACTGGACAATTTCCATAGCTCTAAAATCTTTTACAAGTCTTCTCAAACCATTCTACTACAAGATTGATTATATTGTCAAAATTTAAAAAAAAATTGGTACTTGTTCTAGAAATGGTAGTCTAGAGGCATTTTTGGTTAAAACATAGTCAAAGAAATTAAGGGATTAAAGGATATTGCAAGTCCTACTGGTATTTTGAAAGTCAAATTTTGAATTTTCATATAGTTTCTTTTATTTTAAATGTTTTTAAGCTTAATTATGAAATCGTAGCTCCAATAATCTACTTTTTATTCAATTTGAATTTTTTCAAAATTTCTAAAATTGCAATTTTTGTGACACTTTCAAGATAGCATCTTGAAAGCTCAAAATAAACCACTTTTGAACTTTTCTATTGAATTTCTCTTGGTGTAAGTTTAATGACAACGCTCATTATACCAAGATGTTTGTCACTATAATCTTCATTTAAAAAAAATTCCATACCATGTTAATCATTTTTGTAATTTTAATGATTTTATAAGGAAATTTATTTTTAAAAATCATATAAAATTCAATTTGATATTTTTAATTATGAAAAAATGAGATTAAATTTTAGACATATTATATTACTACTATTAAATTAGTTAGTTAATTAGTTTGTTTGTTTTGTTTGTTACGTTGAGATCTCTTAGACCGCGCATCTTCCATTTGCGTGTTTGGTATTATCAAAAAGCCCTTGGCGAAGAGGGGTGCAAGGGCTTGGTTTCATTGCGTTCCAACCTAAAGCATGAAAGTTACTAAATTTTGAAGTTTTTATGAATTAAAGAAATTAGAAAATTACTTTTTCTTTTGTTTTGACCATGGCAATAGCATAGGGTACACTTACATATCACTATATGATTGCAATAAATATAAAAATTTTAAATGTATATTTTAAATGTAGAAATTTAGTGAAGTTTAATCAAGCCTAGATATGAAATGTCCTTTAAGGATGAAACCAGTGAAGTTGTCAGTTGCAAGTTTGCAATGTTAGTACTTCATCCCTAGAATGAATGAATTATTGTAAGTGTCCCAAAGCAAAATAACTCTTCGTCCAACTTTATCCCATGTAAAGTGCAGTACATTTGCTTTACATATGTTGCCATCATCAAAATGAAATTAAAAGGAATTATCTAATTCTTTAATTTATAAAAACTTCAAAATACAATAACTTTCATACCATAGGTCAAAATACCACAAAACAAAGCTCATGCACCCTTTTTCACTGAGAGCTTTATGTCGGTACCAAAAATGCGACTGGAAGAGGCATGGTCTAGGAGATCTCAACATAACAAACAAAACAAACAATCTATCTTAAGGTACGGATATAAGAAACTAACCTCAACAAACTCTTCATTCACATTGATTATATGACCAGAGTTACCTTTCTTCCTATGGATATAAGCACATCATCTTATTATTTGTTATTCCCTTGGGAATTTGGGGGTCCATTTCAAACAAATTGACTATAGATATCAAATTCTACTGGTTGTTACAATCTTGGCTGAAATCTATTTTTTTCAAAGATTTTTTCCTACTTACTTTTAGCTACTGAAAATTTTTAGTAACAATGGAATGAAATTTAGTGAACACTCACTCCCCACAATTTGTTTTAAACAGATGAAATAGTCCCCACGACTGATTTGAAAATGCAAATTCATAACAATAACCTTCTTTTTTTGTAAAGAAAAACAAAACAAACAAATAAACAAACAAATCAGTAAAATAAAACAAATAATGTGAATTGTATCTACAGTACAGCATGCTGACAACAGCTCCCACTTTCGGTGTTTCAATTCTGCAGTCCAGCTGCACCACCCAGGATGGGCCCATGACCACTGATTCACTTCAAAATGTTGCATTCTCACTGTCCATCACTTTGTTTTGCTGCCATTTTCCAACTAGATATGAAAGAAAATATTTATATTTATTTTCCAGAGATGAAATCACATGTCTACTACAAAAAAATATATTCAGGGGGACCTCAAAATTACTATGATTTTTTTAAGAAAAAAACGAAGAAAATTCATATCAAATACAAAATATACTAAAGAAATCTAAATTTTCACTATGTACATATAATCCCTGACAAGTACACTTCTATTGAAAGTGTCTATCAAAGTGCAATTAAATCGTTCCCATATTCGATTGCAATTTGTTGATTGTTTATCTTCTAAATTTCAGTTTTATAACTTGGCTATGTGAAAATTTCAATGGCTTATTGTAGGATGCTTCCACTTGAAAATTCATAGTAATTACATATCTTATCCAAAAATTCACTTTTTTAAATTCATGATTTGAAATTGCTAATACTATAAAAATATTTCTTTCTTGAAAAAGGTGCATCAAACTATATTGAATTGTTTCTTTTGACAATTCTGGATGTTTCCACCTTATTGATGCTTTATATAGCAACTCGTAGTAGGGACACTCTTACAACATCCGAATTCCTATTTTCAAAATTCATAACTAATTCATTAGAAGTCCAAAAGACATCAATCAAAGTGGATGCTAGTTCTTGCTAGTTCTTGTCTTTCATAGAAAATTGAAGAAAAAAGTTATTAAAGAAAATTGAGGCATAAATCCTAATTCTTTTTAAATGAGCATGATTACAGAGGTGCTTTGTGAATTTGTGCACACCCCACCTTACGTAAATAATAGCATAATTTCTTGAGTAATTTACCACGTTTGGAAGTATTCCAAATTAACTTCTAAAGCTCTTTTAATCCCCAAACAATAGAAGATTTTTGAGGGTCCAAGAGGGCCGTTTTAAGTTGTTGTTCTTTGTAGTTCTCCTTGCAGTAAAAATAACACCATGGAATTAAAAAAAAAATTTGAAAAAAATAAAATAAAATAAATTTCTTAAAATGAAAAACAAAGTTGAAAAAAAATTAAATTTAAATTTTTGTTTTGGAAAATGATGTAGCAATCGTTCTACCACGTCAAGCAATAGGTTTCAACAAGTTCATAGTCAAAAAACGTCACGGAATTCACAACTCTTCTAGACACACACACACACACAAAATTTTCTAATGGTTTTATGGATCCCTCTTTGAACTTTTTGAGAACTTGGACAAGCTCTATTGACTTAAATTTTTTTGGAAGTTGTACAATAATTTTTTTAGGATGCATACTACTCATCATACACTACATGTAAAGCTTTCTTTGTTCCACGTCATTCCAATAAATATTGCAAAAGTTAGAAGGATTTTCTAGCTTTCAATGTCAAATCAAGTAGCAAAAATCATATTTGAAGAAATATAAATTATTTTTTGAAGATTTTATAGATTGATACCTATTAAAAAAATTTGAATCAATTTTGAATAATGAGGTAAAAGTTATAACTAAAGGTTTCTTATTTTGCATGGCAATGAAGGTAGAAAAAACATGCAAAGTCATCTTTTGCTCTCAATTTTGAAAATTTTCAAGTCTAAATTTAAATTATATTGTTTTCTAAAATATTCTCACCATTATGACTAACAATTCTCAATTTCTTGTAAAAATTATTAATATATTAGTTTTTTCTTTCATTCAATACTACCTTCGACTTTTTAATTTTGTAAAAGACAAATATGAAAGTTTTTTTTATTATTGGCTTGCAATTTCAAATGACTATGATAGCCATTTGTCAAATTTTTTTGCACTACAAACTTTAAGCTAAAATTTTTTTATGTTGAAGAATTGAGTTGAAAGTCTAAGAATTTTTTTAAGAATACACTTGATTTTCATTCTTTAAAAAATTGTTAAGTAGAAGTAGGTCCAAGATTAAATAAATAAATAAATTGGTAATAGCTTTAAGATGGGATTGAAAAACAATAATCTCAATGGTGAGACTGTTTTAGCAAGTAAACACAATACTTTAAAAAAAAATTGTGAAAAATTGTGAAAATTGCATTCAAAAATGAATCCTACAAATTATTTTTTCAAGAAGATGCTTAAATTACCCAAGAAACAAAATTTTCCTAATAGAAAAAATCAAAGTCTTGCATGTAAACAAAAATATAATATCTTAGAGGAAAAAAGAATTAGAATTTATTTTGATATTTTGCGATTTCTTTTGTATTGCTTGCCAAGTTCAGTTTTGGGCTTTTTGTGGTATAACTTTTGCTCTTGGGCACCGATTGAAATAAAAATTTATATTCCCACATAGCTAATCATTTTTTCTATGTTTTGGAAAAGTTTTAAAAAAATTCACCAAAAATTGAAGAATAGGAACTTGCCCAAAATTTGATTTGTCCCTTGAGGGGACAATGGGACTTTAGGGGTTCAATTTTTTTTTTTTCATATGTTTTCAACCCATTTTTCAACATATTGAAAAAATTCACTAGTTATAGAACATATGAAGTTTTAATTAAAAAATGCCAAAAGACAAAATTTCACCTTGTAGAAGGGCTAAAAAAGCCTACAAATTGAATTATAGCCAACTCAACGAAAAGATCTTATAGTTGGGTTTGTAAGACAATAATTATTGATGAAGATTTTGACCTTGCTTTAATATGAGTATTTTGAAGTGATTTGGGGCGTCTAAACATGATGGTCTTTTAGAAATTAAATCCAAAATGTTTTGAGGTTGTTTTGGTCAACTCAAGTAAAGTAATGTAAGGTAGATGATTGTAAAAGCGACCCTTTAAGGGCTGATCCGCCTTTTTCATAGATTTTCATGAACAAAAATATTTTTAGCTCATTTTTCAGAGAAAGAAAAATGGATGCCAAATGTAACACAAGTGGTTTCATATTTTTCGAAGCATTTTTGAATTAGTTATGAATTTTCAAAGATTTTTGTAGTAGGTACTTATTTGTAACCATAGGTCTCCCAAAATTTGTCCCTGTACAACTTCTAAAACAATTTCTGAACCATGGAGGAAATGAGTGGCTCTTGGAATAAAATAAATACATTTTTCTTGATTCATTCAATAGCAACAATGGTCCATTTAAGATCAATTCCCATCCATTTTACAACCACCTATGGGGCTGTTGCAAGGAGAGGGTTGCTTCTACAACCATCTACCTTATCAGTACTATGTGAAGGAATGATTCTACACCGGTGGGATATGGATACAAATACATATACAAGATCAACTACTAGTACAGGATATAGATACAATATGGATATTTGTATGGGATATTGATATGGTATGAGATACAGATACCTATATTACATTGGTATGGGACACGAATACGAATACAAACCTTGGGATATATCCCATATTGAATGGCAAAGCAATTGGCACTTGAAAAATACAAGTAGGAAGAACGGGTTTTTTATACAAGTTTTATTTAAATTCATTTAAATTGTTATTTTTAGCTAGGGTTGGCTAAATGAAATAAATTTAGTTTAAATTTACTTTTTTGTGTTCATTGTGACAGTTTGTGTTCAAGCATTTCAAGTGTTTCTTTGAATTCATTTCAACATTATTCAATTAAGTTTGGCTAAAGATTTTAAGCCAATCATTAACATGAAATTGACCAGAGATCAAAGTACTTGCAAAAAAGCAATGGAATTTTTCATTTGTTTCAAAATAAATAAATAAATAAATAAGATACTTGCACGAAATAGAATAACTCCCAAAAGTTGTTGGCCACCCTAAAAATCACTCTCAAAAATTGAGAAATTGGAATTATGAAGTGAAATTTGGACATGTTGTACAAGAAGAATTTTACCTTCATATGTAATTTCACTTAAAATGGACTATATTTAAACAATTTATTATTTGCATAAATTCTTGATGGAAAAAAAAACTTTTTGTGAGAAGTCAAAATGTCTTATTTCTTTTTATAAGAAGAATGTATTGTACATCTTGACTAGATTCACATGTTACAAGTTTCATGAATTTTGAATTTTGAATGATTGAAATTTAATTGATTGAAATTTGACCTCAAATTTTTTTTTTTAAAATTCACTCCATAAATTACAAAAAAATAAGAAATAAATTCAAAATAACATTAAATGACTATATCTATCAGAAACATATATATATTTTTTAAATTTATGGAGTGAAAAATAAAATAAATAAAATTTTGAGGTCAAATTTCAATCAATAAAAATCCAAAATTCATGAAACTTGTAACATGTGAATCTAGTCAAGATGTAAATTCTTCCTATAAAAAGAAATAAGACATTTTGACTTCTCACAAAAAGTTTTTTTTCATCAAAAATTTATGCAAATAATAAATTGTCTAAATATAGTCCATTTTAAGTGAAATTACATATGAGGGTAGAATTCCTTTTGTACAACATGTTCAAATTTCACTTCATAATTCCCATTTCTCAATTTTTGAGAGCAATTTTTAGGATGGTCAACAACTTTTGGGAGTCACTGTAGATATTCAAACAAAAATAATAAAAATTCAAGGATATGTCCCATCTTCCACGCCCACAAGAATAAGTAGTTCAATTGGTAAGTTAACCCCTTACCACCTAAGGTCAAAATGGGTTAAAAACATCATTGCTTTTGAAGTGCTATAAATTTAAATGTCACTGAGGTATAGAAATCTCAATTGTACAATCTTGTAGTGAACATGTTGGAGATGACATAGATAAAATTTGGAGTCATTTGACCTTATAGATTGAAAGATTATAATGTTTCAATGGTGAAAAAAGATGCTAAAATTTTCCTAAAAACACATTTGGAGGTGAAATTCGATTTCTAAATTTACACAAATGAAAAAACTTTAAAGTGATTTAGAATCATCACACAACCACATTGGTAAAAAAAATTTCAATGAATTGATTCAATGTGTTTGCAAAATAGCTTTGAAATGTCAAAAAACAACAAGAAAAGTTGCAGAAAACACCATGTAATACTGAACCTCCTTCTACTAAAATGCGTCTCAGTCACTCATAACTACTTGGATTCATATGAAAATCTATCCACACAAACTAGACTAGTATGCGCAACTTTTCCAACAAATTTTATTAGAAACAAACACTGTATGAAGAAGAAACAAGCCGCCGAAGTTCACTGTAATCCAAAAACGTCTGGATTTTAAATTTCGAATTGCTCCCAAACATTCAAAGAAGCTTGGATTGACATGAAAATTTTACCACAATAACTAGACTGAAAGGGAAACATAACCCAAAAAATTTGATTGAAAACAAACATTTGACGAAGTAGATACAGCCATCAAATGCAGTTTGGTGAACTCAAATTGAACCTGTGAACTTTGATTGGCTTCCAAAAACTTGATTCATCTTGTATTGATCTGAAAATTTTACCATACAAACTAGAAGACAGAGCGCAACTTTCCCAACAAATTTTATTGAATTCGGACATGGGATGCAAAAATTACAGCTGTTTCAATTCGACTGAAAACTATGTGAGGACACATTTCGTCCCCTCCGGCGGTGAGGGAGCTGTAAGGAGATTGTGCACTCTTGATTCTCCTTGATAAGTTACATTGTTAAAGCATCTCCATCCCCACTCTCTACACCTGTCCAAGGCAAGGTTGGGAGTCAAAATAGTCCTTTCTATGGCACTAAGCACAGTTTTCCAAATACCAGGTGCGCCAAATTTTGAACAAAATACTTGAGCTTTTTATGGATGGGGAAGTTTTGAGTGAGCTTAGAGTTGACCAATTTCTGCATTCTTTTCCTTATCTACAGCTTTGAATTTGAATGTGAATTAAATGCAATCATTTGGATTCACTAAGAGCTACAGAAAATGTACAATCTTAACCTGTAGTGGAGAGGGCCGATTCATTAGGCCCTCTAATTTCATAGAGCCTACTATGCTTTGCTTTCCATAGAGATTTCACCACCCTATGGTGGTGACCTAGTGATGCTCTTAGTTTTCAAAATTAAATTGTCTAAATTTTTTGTTGGAATTCATTATGAGCCCAAATATGCATGCATTTTTGGGCAACATGTGAATTTCAAAGTGCAAAAAATAGGTGAATGTAAACTCGATCCTAAACTCTCATGTTTAAGAAGGCTTACATTTAAGGCAAGAATCTAGATGAAACGCATCTATAAATTATGTGTAGTTATTCTAACGTAGACCACTTTATTAGAACCCACATTTTTTAATCCTTTAACCCTGTGAATATGTTGTAGATAAGAGTCATTTGATGGATGACTTCACTATCAACTATAAAAAGGTAACACACCTATTGATTCAATAATTGGAGAATTTTGGTGACTACCTTAGTCATGGGTTTTTTGTCCTTGTAAGTTAACTCCTAAAGATTTAAACTCTATTTTCACCAAAAACACTCTAAAATTGTCATTTCTAATACAAGTACCAAATTAAAAAAAAAAAAAAAAAAAAACTTTTTTAAACAAATGTAATCATAGGATCTTGTAATATGTTGGTTTCCAAAGATGTAGAAATAAATTCAAAATTTTCTACTGTGCTGCAGATTGCAAGATATTAACATTTGAAGTGACAAAAATTATTTTTTTGGCCAAATAAGAAATTGGGCAAGTGCACTTCACAAGGTCACATTTGTATGAAAAAATGTCCAAAATGGTTGTTACTCTTTGGATTCATTATTTAAGGCAAGTTGCCTATATGCTTGAAAAATTTCAAATCATTTGAAATTATACAACATATAGGAAAAAAAATGGTAAGTAGAAAGAAGCAGAGAATGATTGAAAACACTAAATTATTAAGAACTTTATTATAGAATAGAAAAATGCCAATCCTAGTGGCTCTAATGTTGTAATAAACAATGTACACCCATTTCTTTTATTTTTTTCAAAAAATAATATTGAAAATTGAATTAAATAAAGGACTTCAAAATTTATTTTAGAGTAGAGATTCCATAACTATCTACAAACAAAAACTCCTCATAACTTTCATTTAATCAAAAAGCAATGATTCAAAGCTTTATATATATATATTTTTATGCATGTAGTCAAAAGTTATGAAAATTGTTGCACCTTGGACACATGTGTGAAAATTTAAAAACAAAACAAAATAAAATGTTCATAGTGAGCTACCCAAAAATGTGAAGTTGCTAAACAATGCCGTTTGGAACTGTTAATGTTAGTATTACTAGAGTGTGGAGAGGCATTCTTGCAGTGGACTGCATTCTGTGGTTCCATGCAGCCAATTTTTTGGGTTTGATTTTATGAGCGATAAATTTCAGCAAACAAAGTTCACGAGGTATCTGAGGAGACGTTGCAAGGGGGAGCTTGGATGATTACGGTGGGTACGTGGGGTTTCCTCTACAGTAGGGCTTCGAATTGCTCATACTCGAAGTCAAAAAACTTGGGTTACGTTCTGTGCCCAAAGTTTCAAAGATTTCCTGATCACGAGAGTTTTCCTGCTTTCAACAACTTGTTGCAAACTGTATTCTTCCAGTTGTTGTATATATCTTGCCAGCAGCGTAGGCACTTTGCTTGTGTCGTAGTTATTTTAGTGTCAGATTTGAGTATGGCTTTCGTTCGTTGAGAGATTTCATCCCAATCGATACAACTCATCTCAAGTCTGTCGTCAAGAAAATATGTAATTCGTAGTGAAGCTAAGCCTCCTAGTGAATGTACGCTTTGATTGATCTCGCAAGTATGAGGGTATCCAAGAGTTGGAGCTCGCATACAGGAAGGAAGCTTTTGGCGACACATTAGTGTTGGGAAATGGCAGGGGAATCTAATTGTGCTTGAATTTGGCTACTTGAGAATTGCTGCTGCCAAACTTTGAAGATGTAACGGTGTTGTTGATTTGACAAGAAATGCAGATTTCGACCCACGGAATTGGGTGAATAGTGTTGTCTGTTGGAAATGTTCTCTCGGAAGGCAACAACAAGAACATGAAAATTGTGATTGTTGAGGAGTAAGCTGATCCTCAACGAGTCTTACTAGTGGCTGACATTTCAAAGTTTTCCTACAGACTGAAAGTGTACAGCAGCTTCAAACATCATGGCTGCAGCTTCAAATCGATTGGCTATGACACAAGTGCCCATCCGCCGATCATTCAAATCAGATCGGAAAGAGAATGCAAATGCTTCAAATTGTGGTAAAGCTCAAGAACGTCGTTTCCAAGCTTAATTTACCAATATTTTCCATGCTACTGTAGTGATATTGCCTCCTATATACTTCTAGTCCATTACTCTTATTAATTCACATTCCTGAACTTTATGCTATGCTTCCCATGAATCAAAGTCTCCATTCATTGTAAAAACATCTAGAATTGAAGCTTGCCCATGGATTGTTAACCATTGCATTGGAAAATAATTCTAGGATAATTGCACTGCAAAAGAATCCCTAAACTCTTTATTCCAGAATGTTGTGTATTTTCTTCGAAGCTAAGTGAGCTAAGACAATTTTCTATATTTATAAAACTCTATGATATTTTTCTTGTACCATAATATAACTACAGTGGTTAGCAGAAGTCTTCGGATAGACACCATGTTGTACAAAATGAACTAGTAATCCTATAGAAATTATCATAAAATTATAAGAAATTTAATATAAGATCACAGAGTTGCAACAAACATGCAACACAACATTCATAACCAAAAATGACAATCAAAAAATTAACCAAAAATGAAACACGTGATATGGTTGTACGATTCTTTATACAAAAGTGAAGTTGTCCTTTATGTACTATGGAAATAGAACATTGAACTTCAAAATCAAATTGATAGCTAGCAGGTACAACCACAAAGCCTTTACAATCACTACCACCGTGTATAGCCACCTTTTGCTTGATAAATGTTAGCTGCTCTTTCATGCATAGCCATGATCAACTTCCTCACAATATCAACCTCAATGCCATACCAAATTTCATGTAGTTTCTCCCACAAATCCTTTTTGTTAGTGAGTTTCTTCTTAGACATTCTCATACGATGATTTACTTCATTCCAAAGGTGTTTTATAGGATTTAGGTTAGGCGATTGAGCCGGATGCCAGATGAGTTGAAATTTTTGTGCTAGCAACCAATCTATAACATACTTAGAAGTATGTTTGGAGTCATTGTCATATTGGAAAATGACATTCTCCTCTCCTAAATCATGCATGTGTATAGTGTTCATAAGCTCCATCTCCAAAACTTCATGAAAAATATATTTATCCATCTTCCCTTCTATGAGGCGAAGGTTGCCAACTCCCTTCCAGCTCATGCATCCCCAAACCATAATACTTCCCCCAAAAAATTTGATAATAGATTGAATATGTTGGTCCAAAAGACACTTTCCACTCCTCCTCTAGCAATATTGCCGCCCATCTAAGCCAAACAAATTGAATTTTGACTCATCCAAAAAAACCCACATAACTCTAGTCCAACCAAGTTGCATGCCTGCACTTCTTTGCCCATGAATATCAACGCACCTTGTGCTTTTTGGTCAATAATGGCTTTTTAGTCTTCACACATGCTTTTAGTCCTTGCCTTTGAAGACTCCTTCTAACCATATCATCACTCAAATCTAGTCCTTTAAATCGCATTTCTGTACCCATTGCTGCAATTGTATCATTAGATGAATCAAGTAACAACCTCACAACCTCACGATCAGCACATTTGTTAACAATTTGAGGTCTTCCTTCTGAATCTACATCTCTCAAATCACCTCTCACACTGAACCTTCACACTACATATGGTAGGTGTTCTAAGGAATTCCTAACAGTGTGGAAATTTCAGAGTACGAATACCCTCTTTCATGCATATGAAGAACCCGTTTTTGCTCATCAAGAGACCTTCTAGGAGCCATAGCTAATAAGTTGTAATCTCTCTCAAGCTCTCTGAATTCCGAAATGTAGGAAGTTTCAATATGTAGAGGTTCTTTGTTGAGATTTTTTGGATGTACAAGTTCTGTGCATAATGGACCGGACACCCTTGGTTGACATATTTCCAATTGCTTCACTTGCACGTGGCTCAATTTCAACATCCATACACTATGGACTTCCATCTGTCTCTAATTATGATAGTTAGCTGAAAAAATCAGCTCCTTTATACTAAAGTCAATAATTGTCAGTGCTAGTTGTGGATTGCCATTACTGTCCGAAGACTTTTGCTAACCACTGTATGTTTCTTGGTTGTGACATAGGGACACTAAAAAATAAAGATGTAAGTGGATATCAAGTTCGAAAGGAAGGTGAACTTTCAAAAGTAGAAGACTTGTGTTTATGCACCTTAAATGGTAGTTCTATGACCCAAAAGTGGATTAAACTAGATTTTGCAACCTTATTCAAAGCCTTTAAAGCTCAATTGGAGACATGGCCGATATACTTCCATTTAAAGGAAGAATCTAGTGTTGAAATGCAACAAGGATTTGTGACACTTTGGAGTAACTTTTTGATTGTAGTAAGTTTCTGCTAGTCATTTCAATAACTTTAAAATTGCAATTTTTTACATGAAATTAAGAACATTGTTACTTTATTCCATGATTTAAATGATAAACAATGAACATTAACTATAATAAGTGGAATTCAACCTCCTTTTTGTAAAAACAAACTCTGAACTAATGGAAAAATTCTTTTTTTCATGTGGGTTATGTTTTAAATTCCTTGTATATCCACGAGGTTAACATTAATTCCCCATTTTTTCATCACATTTGGTGTGAATGTACCCTGATGACTAAAATATTCTTGGAATAGTGTACAAGATGATCAAATTTTCACGTAAATATATACTAGGAGATCTTGATGGCTTTTATATCGATTCAATCGCTTGTGACAATGCCTAATATAGGCTATGAGTGGAATTTCAAACCCCACAGGTCGTCATGTATATATGGATGATGGCTTTTATATCGATTCAATCGCTTGTGACAATGCCTAAAATAGGCTACGAGTGGAATTTCAAACCCCACAGGTCGTCATGTATATATGGATGATGTCTGTAATAAGTGACTTTTGGGGCATTGCAATTACAACTATGTTCCTCGGATTCCTCCTTGGATATTCAAACAAAGTTGCTTGGAATTGGATATGTGTAATTGATTGGTTGCGTAGCATTCCATTCACATTGCTGCTCCTGGATGCAACCTTGACCTTAATTGTTGTTGCCTACACTTCATGGATTCTTTATAGATACCAGGTGGGGAAAGTTTGTGTGTTGGTAGAGTTGTTTTTTGTTGGTAGTAGTTTCAAGTTTGCATCTATCCTTGGTAAGGCTTGAGAAAAAGTTATCTATAAAAACATAGAATAAAGTACAACACTTAAAAACTTTCGAAGAAAGATTTGAATATGTTTCTTCTTATTGATTTGCAATAATTTTATTGAATCATATATTAGATTTCTAAAGCAACTCTAGATTATCCTTTTATGTATTTTTAGAACATATTAGTGTAATTTTTATTCCCCAAATTGATTCTAGTTTCTCATGAATAGATGTAATATATATTAAACAATAATATAGAAGGGTCAATTTTAAAATAGGCTAAAATTAGGTGTAGTTACCATGGTAGGATTCAAATGTAAAGCTATTCAACAATGGAGTAGGAATGTCTATAGTTAAGAATATTGTATCCACTTGACAAAGGGGAAATAATTGGTTGGATGTTCATCCATTCATCTTTCATTTTAGATTAAGGGGCACCTCTCCATGTTTATCATGTTTATCACTTTAGGTTAAGGGCCTAACAATTATAAAAGATTTCGTCGTAAGCCTTTCAATTTTGAAATTTTTAATCTGATTTAGTATTGTTGTAATATAGTTGTGAAAACAAAAGCCTACTACAATGGAATTTGAATCCAACAAGGAAGGTTCTTCGATTGTAGGAGCCTTGTTGCATCAAACCTCACTTAGCACAAAACCTAGAGTGGAGTTATTGATGCTCACAAGGATTGTTGTAAGGCATCTATATGAGCTACTCCAATGGACTTGGCATTAGGAGTAGAAGGAGGCCTGGAGAACGCTGCTTCCTCTTCAGAGAATGATCATGGCAAGGCTAGATGCGGGCAAACTGAAAATACAATGAACGGCTGCGATCATTTAGTTTGTTCACCATCCAATAGTGGATGTACAAAGTTCAAATATTCTGCCCGATCAATAATGATTGCACACTCAGCCTGATTGCTCAATTAGCTTTACCGATTGTTTGATTACTTGATTTGGCAGTTGATTGGAACACTTGCCAATTCGAAAATGCGAAGACTGGCCGGGAGCAATTTCTTTTATCTCGGATTCATGCATCGTAGAGATTTCTTACATCACAGACAACAGTCGTTTTCATTTTGTGCTTCAATCTGTGCCTCTGAAGGATGTTTTTGCAGAGGATATTGAACTGTGACATACTTTTGTCCATCAAGGAAGCCACCGCCACTTGCAACTACAAAAATGCAAATCCAACTGATCGGACACCTCCGTCCACTTCTCAAAATTCCGAGTCAGTCTGCAATTAGGTAATGCTTCGTTCCGTGAGGGTCGCTTTGCAGATCCAATTGAGCACAATATTGCTTTTCGAGGAAGGTCCGGACTACTTAATTGACCTCACATGCATTCACTGCAATTGTGCTCAATTGGATCAGTTCAGTCTCATGGACATTCAAGTGAACGATGGTCTCCCTGTTACTCATGCAATGATACTCATTGCCATAAGGACATAACTATTAGAAGCAATATTTCGGCTCTCACTTTCTGCAAATTTTTAGAACTTTCGTTGAATATAAACTACAAGGTATTGATTGAGTACATGGAATATTTAAGGAAACTGAAGGCATTGAAAGCAGGACAATGTATTGTTTCCCCTTTTAATGGAAATCGTCCATGTGTCTTAAAAAAAAACCCAAAACCCAGAAAACCCAGGACAATGTATCAAAAAAGGAACAAATATACTAACTAAAGCTGTTGTTCAAGAACAACATAACTTACAACATCACAGCTCTGATGAGAAAACTTTGTCGCATGTCATATTGGTACCAAATCAAAGAAATTCGAGGATTGAATCAAACTCCGCAACATTCCATACTCGCTCTTCGCTTACAGAGTTTGTGTGTTTTAGAAAAATGTTTTTTGTGTATTTAAGGAAGCTGCCGTCATGCGTCTGCCGTTTGCAATACCACAGGGGTGCTATCGATTCTTCACCACCCCACTCCGGAGATAATCGATCATCTGGATGACGAAAGGACGACTGACCGACCTGAATTGGATTTTAAAATTCAAGCTTTATACCCTGCCGACGCCTAATGAAGGCAGGAATCCACAGCAAGCTATGAAATCGCCCTCATATGTACCTTTGGACTACATCCAAGGAGAGACGTATTATATTCATATAGAAACATTTCAGGGTTGGTACGTATCCCTCAAACAAAGCTGCTGTTTCTGTTCCTTTGCAATATGGATTGCTGCTAGAGCTCGAGCTTGGTTCAACATGGAGCTTCAGAGTTATCGAGATTCCTTCAAGTAGCAGACTATTTTTTGAACTCGCACCACAACCACATGGCACAAGATTTCGTTCTTTAATCTCGAAATGCAATCCACGACTCATCAGTTTGTAGGCGTAATGGAGTCATAGTGATGGAGTCTCATGACGATGGTGCGCTGCTGCTTTATTCACGAGTGAGATCACAAAGCGGTGCTTCATTGTTTCGGTTAATTTTCACTATTTGTTTCAATTAACAATGGAGAGTAGATCTAGTTACAAAGTATCGGCCACCATTGCTGCAAAATTGAGTGATCATTATCTCACAGTTTGTTACCTCACAAACTTTGCCAACCTCACGAACTACTTTGTAAACCTTCGCAAACTACTTCACAAACAAGAACTCTATGCGAAAAAGGAACCTACTGTAGAAGCATTCCTGCAAATCGGTTGAATGACATCCATTGTTTCAAATCGACGGTGGATAGAATCAGAGCTCTCCTGTCCACACGTGAGTATGCGATGATCTGCCACGTGGCATGGTCCTCTCTCTCTCACAGGCATCCTAGAGATGTTTTTCGGGCAGTATTTTTTGGGGGCGCCAACATCAAGGCCCTTAGTAGGCCTCATTCTACCCGTAATGAATAAATCTGAAAGAAACATAAATTCAAGATAAAAGTTGAGTAGCCAATAATAAACTTTTTTGAAAGAATTATATAAAACACACACTATAAAAATGCCGCCTTTTTTGTGTTATTTTGAAGAAATGGGTTATATTTTCATTGACATTAGTGTGTTATAAATTTTGAGGCTATGGAAAGAAAATTAAAGTTAGATGTTGGAAAAGATGTGGAGATGTCAAAGCAAAAATAAATGGATGATAAATCATATGTGTAAGTTTTTTTGGACATCAAATAAAGTATAGTCACGTTTATTAGTATGTCACAAAAGAACATGGAAATGCTACATTAACTAGGAGGTCAGATTCACTATCCTCTCAAAACATGGCTCCCCTTGGTTTGCATTAGATGCCCCCCTCCTCTCAAAAAATTTACAGGCCGTTGATTTCTTTTAAGAAAAAATGATTACCCTCGAAATTGCTGTTGATTTTTGAAAAAATCACAAGCCATTGATCTTGTGAGATTTAATTTGAGTCGTCCAAATATGAAATATGAAATGATTACCGAATGCATACGTAGTACTGGATATAAATATGAGATGAATATTGAATATAGGTGCCAAATATAAATACAATGCCGGATATGGATACATGATGAATATTGAATACGAGTACTGGATATGGATACGGATATGGGAGAAGTCAATGAATTATCCCATATTGATTGTCATTATGTTGGTTTTTGAAAATTACAAGAAGGGGGAAGGAGAAGGGGGGGGGGTTGCAAATGAAATTTTTTAAACCTTTGAAATCCAAAATTGAGCACTGTGAGTCACTTTTGGATGGATAGTAGATACTTCTCTTCACTATCCCCTCAAAAAATTAGTTGCACTATAGGTTAATTTTTGTAAGTTACTATGGGTTGAGGTAAAATGCAAACCAAATGTGAACAACATAGGAAAAAGGTAGCCACATGATATGCTTTGTAAAAAAAGGGAAATGGATGGATGCACACTGTGGATGAAAAGAGATTTTTTTTATACAAGTAGGATGTTAGGAAATAAAACAACTTGTATGAGATATATAATGCAAGAATTTTGTTCAAAGTAGAATGTCTGAAAGAACATTTACATGTTTGAAACAATGTCTAGATGTCTAAAATAAAGTTCAAATGTTTGAAACAATGTTTAGATGTTTGAAATAACATCTAGATGTCTAAAACATCCAAATGTCTAAACCAATGTTTAGATGTAGTATAGGTAAGGTTTCCATTTTGAATTATCCCAAATCCTTTGTCTAACCACGGACAAAAATAGATTTTAGTATAAAAACTACATCTTCGCCCTTCATTCTCACTAATTGTTGATTAAATAATTACTTGACTTTGTCATCAAAAATTCTTTGATGATAGATGGTCAATTCTTGTTGAATTTGACAATTTTTCTTATTCATGTTTTTGGACTTTCATTTAAATAATTATAGTAGATAATTAAATTTTTATTTTTTTGAATTAAATGATTTCTTTAGACAATTCAATAATTATTATTTTTACAAACAATATTAAATTCTTAGACAACGTGAAAATTTGCCACATCATTGCTAGGTTGGGTGAAAAAAATCCAACTTGTCACTACCTGTGTAGCATGCGTTGAGGTCGAATCTATGTGGCATATACATAGAGCATTTGGGGAAGCTTGGAACACTCTCTTTTTGCATTCATTTTCAACAGTAGGTTGACATCACAATGTGCTTTAAAAAAATTGAATGGATTTTTTGACATCAATTGTGACAAATTTTATATAACATTCCAATAGACAAGCCTTTTGTTGAAAAAAACGTACTCCCACATCTTTAGAAACATCACAAAAAGGGAAATTTCTTCTAATGACACATTAGAAGTGTGATTGAAGGATGGTGAGCTATCATACAGTAATACATAGAAGTATAATTGAAGTATGCATCAAGGATAAGCATTTTGAAAACAATACCCATCACATCCAAAAGAACATAAAACAATTAGAGACCCTAAACACCTTTGAAGCATACCTAACACCTTGATCTATATGAAATGATAATATCCATCATATTTACAAAAAATCATTGTTCAAATATATTTTCATTATTGAAGTTAATATCCATCATACTAAAAAGAGTATCCAGTAATTTACAATGCTTATGGACAATGGTTAATATAGCACCTTCAAATTGTGCATTCATAAAGCCTTCATAAGTACAAAATGGCAATTTCCATTAGAAACAATGTTGAAGGAGAATAATGACCTAATTGAAAATTATTCTTTTAGTATAATAAGTTTGTCTAAAGGGAGACAATGAAGTAGGAAATTTATGCTAATAGTTTCAATTTCTAAAACTTGTAACACAACTCTAAAACACACAATCATTCATTTGAACACACACATATATTGACCATGTTGCATTGAAAACAAATCACTATAAGAAACCCGCATTTTAGGTGACGAGTAGGGATTTTTTGAAATGAATTTTTTTTTACATTTATATTGACATCTAGCTATTTTATGTCAAAAATAACATCCAATGAACATCATAAAAAACATAAAATAGCTAGATGTCAACATAAATGTAAAAAAAAAATCCATTCAAAAAAATCCGAGGTTGTCAAAAAAAACATGAGTTTCTTCTAGTGAATTAGGCTTAAAATTTATATCATATTGCTCAATATAATAATCACATCACTATTAAGAATTCCACAGTTTCTCAACAACCAACTTGATAAACATTCTAGCACAACATCCAATTAGCTTCATCACTCACAACATCATCACCAACTTAGAACCACAATTTCCATGACTTTAACTAGCACACATCACATCGTACAAAACTAAGATAAATACTCAACTAACTTGGGTTGGACACTCACCCAACTCTCTTCGTAGTGGGTAACCTCAAAATGAATCCTCACCAACCTAATACGATGCAAGCCTACTATTGCATAGCCAAACCGCTTAACCACCAAGGCAAACTACCAAATTGAAACCACATCTACAAACACCACTTGGATTCCAACTTGGCAATTACTAACTTGATAGTTGATAGTGTTGCCACTTTGTCACATCCAACCTGCAAATCTAATTTGGCACTACCACTACTAATCTCTACCAAATTAATGAACTAACATACCAAATCACCAAATTTCACCACAAAATTAACAATTTAACTACCAACTTGAGATAAAAGAACAACCAAAAATGAAAAAAAAAAAAAAAATTGGAGTTCATTTAGAAACTTTACAAACAACTACTCTTGAAAATAATTTAAAAGATCAAATTCCTTTCTAAGTGCCCTAAACCCTCTTATTTTGACATTTAGATAGTTTAATAGTTAACATTCTGAGAAAGGAAAGCAATTACAATTCAAAGTTCGAAGCTTCAAAAGTATGGTAAATAACTTGTGATGTTTAAAAAATCAATATTCTCCAATTTAAATAACTATAATCACAAT
The DNA here is from genome assembly GCA_963969395.1 of Pseudoscleropodium purum. Lineage (NCBI taxonomy): Eukaryota > Viridiplantae > Streptophyta > Bryopsida > Hypnales > Brachytheciaceae > Pseudoscleropodium > Pseudoscleropodium purum. The sequence continues at coordinate 3,761,791 of OZ017800.1, read as the reverse complement.
TCATCAACCTCTTTTGAAATGTATATTGTAAGCTTTTTTATGTATAAAATACAATGTCTAAAATTCAATATTCAACAAAGGAAAAATCACCTTACTAACAATACCTTTCAACATATTCTTCATTCCAAAGGCAAAATAACAATTGTAAACATATTTTGATGGTTGTATGCAAAATTAGAAAGCTTCTCACAATGCAACAATGAACATGAATTGAGAAGTAAATACAAAATTAGAAAACTTCTCACAATGCAACAATGAACACGAATTGAGAAGTAAATGCAAAATAAAAATTAATAGAAAAAAGATAGTGTATGAAATGGGAAACATAATCCAAACTCACAATTCACATATCAAAAATAGTATATAGAAAAAATATGTGCATAGAGTTGCATTTCAATCATTCTCCATAGCAATATCTAATTGCAATTAGAATTCTAAAAAATTAGGCACCATAGCTATGGGATAGAGTTGGCACATTGATGCCAACTAATTAATTAAAGTATAAAAAATAGCTTTGGAAATTAAAATTAAAAATTTAGTATTAGTTTCAAAGAAATAAAAAATATTTGACAATTATATTTTATAGCTACAAAAGCCAATCATCTAAGGTAAACCAACCAATAACAGACAAAATGGCTAGTTCACTTTATTGATATTTTTGAAAAAATAAATTTTTTTTCTTGTATAAAGACAAACATGAGAAATGTAAAGAACAATTGAAATTTTATTTTTTTGATAATACATAAATTTGTTAAGAATTGTGCTATCCAATCGATTCTAGACAATCTCTAGACTATCCCCAAACCATTAAAAAATGTATTCTTAATGGTTGTCTTACCACCTTAAGCAATTTCAATATTTTTTAACATGGCCATGACATAAAGGAATAAAAAAAATATTTCTTGTAATGAATTTACATTAGAAAGGTAGAAGTTCCTAATGTAGCCACTAATGACTCCACTACCATCACCAAAGGCATTGATTTTGACTACCAACCAACCTAATGAAGTCCTAATCTCATTTATCAACAAAAGTCTATTAGGGTTTGATATAAGACTATAATGGGTGATTTTCTAAGTGTTTGCATTGGACTATTTGCTTGTCTTTGGCTAGTTTATCTTAACCCCTAAAGTTCCTTGATTGTATTTTCACCAAAAAAAAAGCTCCCAAACTGCCATTATTAGGACAAGTATCAAAAAAAAATTTAATTTTTTTGGACACATCCAACCATAGGATCTTGTAGTATGGTAATTTGAGAATATGTGAAAAAAATTTCAGAAATTTCCACCGTGTAGATTGCAAGATATTAGCGTTTCAATTGACAAAAAGCCTTTTTTTGGCCCTGCAAAAAAACCGGGCAGGTGCACTTCACAAGGTCACATCTGTATAAAAAATGTCCAAAATGGTTGAAACTCTTAGGAATCATTCTTCAAGTCAAGTTGGCTATATGCTTGGAAACTTTTAGATCCTTTGGAATTGTACAACATATAGAAAAAAATAGTAAGTAGAAAAAAGTAGAGAATGAATCAAAATACTAAATTGCTAATAATTTAATTATAAAATTGAAAAATTCCAATCCCAATGATTGTAATGTTGCAATAAATAATCTTCACCTTTTTTTTAAAAAAAATTTCCAAAAATATTGAAAATTGAGTTCAATAAAGAACTTGAAAGTTTATTTTAGAGTAGAGAATCCATAAATGCTTGCAAACTAAAACACCTCATAACTTTTGACTAATTGATCAAAACGGAATGATTCAAAGCTTTATACATATAAATCTAGAAAATTAATTTCAAATTTTTATGTTTGAAAAAAGTGATTTTTTCAAATCTGCCCGGATTGCCTAAGTTGAGAAATAAACTACATATAAGGCCATAAATTTTTATTCATATTTTCAAATGTCTTGAAATTTAGTGCACATGAAAGATATCCTCATCTACAACTCCTATTAAAATTTGGGCTAAAAATACAAAAATCTCCGCTCACATGCACCTACCCAAAAAAGTTATGTTGCCAAAAAAGGTACCTTGGTCCTTTAGGGGTTAACAAAGCATGAAGAAGATAAGACAATTTCTTTATAGATGTTAGATTGAATTGTAGGAGGTAATACAATCCATGTGGGATATAATTGAAAATTAGGATTAATAACGCTCAACCGCTCAAGTTAAACCAAAAGCAATATTGTAGGAAACTCCCCTTTTATGTGATGTTTTAGAAGACGTGGTAGTATGTTTTTTAAAACAAAAGGCGTTTCAACTGTAATGTCCTTTAAAATTTGGCGCAATTGACATTGCAAAAACATCTAAAATCTAGAAAAACACAATATGATGCCAATTTGTTCGATGAAAACAAATGCAAAAAGAGGTGTTCCAAGCTTCCTAAAATGTTCCATGTGTCCACCATGTAGATTCCACCTCATCGCATGGTGAGTGTGCAATGATATGTCATATTTTTTTAATCCAACCCAACAATGATGTTGCACACTTTCACATCCTTTAAAAATTAGAATATTATTTTTTAAATAATAATAATTTAATTGTCTAAATAATTATTTAAATGAAAGACCCACCAAAAATGAACAGGAATAATTTTCAAATTCAACGAGAATTAACCATCTACCATCAAGAGAATCTTTGTGATGGCAAAGTCAAATAATTATTTTATTGGTACTTAGTGAGAATGAAAGTGGAGAAGCCTTTTTTATATTTAAATCCATTGTCCATTTATAACAAAGGATATGGAATAATTCAAATACAAGAACTTGACCACACTACATTTAGATGTTGTTTTAGACATGTGGACATTTTTTTCAAATATGTGGATTTTTTTCCAAACAATCTATTTTAAGCAAAATTCTTGCTTTATATATCTCATATGAATTGTCTTACTTCTTACCACCTCATTTATATAAAGAGATGCTCTTTTCATCCATAGTATACATCCATCCATTTCCTTCTTTTTTTTTCAAAGCATGTTACACGATTGTCTTTCCCCTATGTTTTTCACATCCAATTTGCATTTTACTTTAATCCACAAAAATTTATAGAAATTTTTCTACAATGAATTTAGACTCCTAGCCGACTTGGCACTTCTATGGTTTGAAGGGAGTTTAAATAAACTGGACCATGGTTTATTTGATGTCCGGAAAAACATACTTGTTCCATGTGTCATCCATTTTTTTTGCTCTGACATCCATCAGAAACTTGTTTCTCATAAGCTTAGAATTTGTGACATACTAATGTCAATGAAAACATGACCTATTTCTTCAAAATGCTACAAAAGGTAGGTTTCTTATAGTGCAAGAATTGTATTCAAAGTAAAATTTTAGGCTTCATTTAGACAATGTAGAATAACTTTTAAGAAAAAAAATTGAATTAAATTACTGTGAAAAATCATGCTGACTTTCATTTAAAAAAAACTATTTGGAATTTTAAATCTCCAATAAAAAAATTATGAAGAAAATCAAGAGAAGGGTTGGAATTAACATTTTCTTTGACATTTTCAAATATCTTCTCTAAATTTTGTTCATAACTTTTTGTTGAAGGCTTAAAATCACAATCGGTTTTTCGGAAATGAAAGTTAGCTAATTTACTCAACTTTTCTTAGTTCAAAGTTTTTAAAAACATTTATTCTACTCTTACAAAATGAGGTTCTACTCTTACAATTCTACTTTCAAAATAATTCTTATTTTTTGACAATGAGCAATCAAACTCTCAACTTCAAATTATCTCATACAAATTGAAGATTCATGATGCACAATAGATTTCATTATAAAAATGACCTCTTTACTTACCATTTTCACTAAACATCAATGAAGTAATTCCTTGGCTTTCCCACCAAAAGTTTTCATAGTGGTAGATGGTCTAATAACATATTGGTATCGGTAGTCATGATCACCTAAGATTCCATTGCTGATTGTGTACTTTATTTTGGCTGTGTTTTGAACTTTTCAGCTAACATTGGATGCTTTTTTTTTTAAAACAACTTAATCATTTAAATCTTGTTACCTTCTACAGTTTCTCTTGTTTGTAGTATTTTTTTTCTGACTTTCATTAATACTAGTGGGTCCTGTGCTGTTGCCACAGTCAAAACAAAAGAATTTCTTTTCTTAAAATTTAAAAAATTTTTATTCATAAAAACTTCAAAATTCAATAACTTTTACACCCTAGGTTGGAATGCTACAAAACCAAGCCCATGCAACCCTCCTTGCCAAGGGCTTTCCGACAATACCAAACATGTGAATGGGTAATCCACAATTCAGGAGATTTCAACATGACAAACAAACAAACACCCTAACTTAATAGAAGGATAATTATTTTTTCTACCAACTCTACCCAATACTCTAACTTCCCCTAAGGACTAGAAGTCTTTGTTTTTCTTCAAACATCATCAACAAGGGTACAAAGTCAATACAATTTTATGATTTAATTTTTGGACACTGGTATAATACAATGATATTCCAACCTGCATTAATTTAATCCTTCGAGGCCATTGCAAAAAACATGGGCATTTTGAAAGTCAAAACCCGAATTTTCACAAGGTATTTGATTTTGAATGTTTTGAAGCTTTGCTATAAAAATACAGTTTCAATAATCTACTTTTAATCCTTAATTTTTTACCAAAAACACTTCAAAACTGTCATTCCTTGTGCAAGTTTCAAGTTAAAAAAAACCATTTTAAAACCCATATAATCATAGGATCTTGTAGTATGTTGCTTTGAGAAATGTAAAAAAAATTTCAAAAAATTTCTCTATGTAGATTGCAAGATATTAACATTTGAAGTGACAAGAATTCTTTTTTGGGCCTTGCAAAAATTGGGTAGCTATACTTCACATGTCTTCTTTGTATGAAAAAGTGTTTCAAATGATTGTGCTTCTTTGGATTCATCTTTTAAGTCAAGTTGTCTACATGCTTGAAAATTTTCAAATCATTTGGAATTGTACAACATATAGGAAAAAATAGTAAGTAGAAAGAAGTAGAAAATGATTCAAAATACAAAAATATTAAGACTTTAGTTATAGAATTGAAAAATGCCAATTCCAATGGTTCTAATGTTATAATAGTCAATCTACATCTTGTAGTTTTATTTTATTTTCCAAAATATTGAAAATTGAGTTAAATAAAGGACTTCAAAGTTTATTTTAGAATAGAGATTCTATAACTACCCACAAACTATAACTCCTCATAACTTTCATTTCAATAATCAAAATAGAATGAGTAAAAGCTTTCAAATATATATAAATCTAGAGAACCAATTTCAAATTTTTGTTTTTGAAAAAAGTGATTTTTTTAATTGCCCGAGTTGTTTAAGTTGAAAAAAAAACTACATATTATACAATAATATTTTAACCATATTGTTGTCAAAAATTATGAAAATTGTTGGGCTTTAAAGCTACTCTTCATATCCATGTTGCATGAAAATTTCAAAACAAAAAAATAAAAACATTTGTAGTGAGTTGCTCAAAATTTCTATATTGCAAAAAAAGTAGCTTTGTCCTTTAGGGATTAATTCCATTTGAATATCATTTGAAATTTGTGTTTTAATGTAGAAATCTAATGAAGTTTGACCAAGCACACATAAAATGTCCTTTAAACCCTAAATGTTTTGGACTATATTTTCACCAAAAATGTTCCAAACCTGACATTTCTAGTGCAAGTATCAAATTTTAGAAAAAAAAAAAACATTTTTAGAATCATGTAACTTTAGTATCTTGTAGTAATCTAGTTTGAAAAGATGTGAAAAAAATTTCAAAAATTTCCACCATATAGATTACAAGATAGTAGTGTTTGAAGTAACAAAAATCCTTTTCGGGGTCCTATGAAGACATGAACAACTCCACTTCATAAGGTCACATTTGTATGAAAAATGTCCAAAATGGTAGTGCTTCTTTGGATTCATTCTTCAAGTCAAGTTGCCTATAGGCTTGAAATTTTTTAGATAATTTGGAATTGCACAACATATAGGAAAAAATAATAAGTAGAAAGAAGTAGAGAATGATTCAAAACACTAAATTGTTGAGAATTTAATTATGGAATTGAAAAATGCCAATCCCCATGGTTGTAATGTAGTAATAAAAAATCTACATCATATGCTTTTATTTTTTTCAAAAAATATTAAAAATAGAGTTAAATAAAGGACTCCAAATTTTATTTTAGTGTAGAAAATCTATAACTACTTGCAAACTAGAATACCTCATAACTTTCATGTCACAAATCAAAATGGAATGATTCAAAGCTTTTCATATAAATATAAAACTAGAAAACCAATTTCAAATTTTTATTTTTGAAAAAAATGATTTTAAAGAAATTTTTGGGTTGCCCATTGAGCATCAAAAATGACATATCATGCAATAACTTTTGAACCATGTAGTCAAAAGCTATGAAATGTGTTGGGCCTTAAAGCTACTCTTAGGGCACATGTTGTGTGAAAATTTCAAAGAAAAAAATAAAAATTTTGTTTGTAGTGAGCTGCCCCAAATTGCTATGCTGTCAACAAACGTAATTTGGTCCTTTAGGGATTAATCCTTGAACAGCAAATTGGTCACCATAGAAATCATTTGTTTTGGTACTATGTGCATTTTTGGTTTTAAAAAATGAAAAAACACTCATTGGAAGTCACACTATTGTAGAAGACTTCCCCTTTTCCCACAAAATTTGGAAGATGAATAGGCCTAGTTGCACTCCTATCTTGCATGGAGAGATTCTTTGTCATTCATCAACCGAAAAACGTCCAGTGCATCGTTCATGGGTTAAGCACTAAAATAGTGTGACTTTGTTGCATTAGTGCCACACAAGTGTAGGCTAAGTTCAACCAGTGAAGCTGTCAATTGCGACATCAGTTCTTCATCCCTAGAATGAATGAATTACTGTAATCATCCCCTTGGAAGCAAAATAATTCTTCATCCAACTTTACCCCATGCAGAGTCCAGTAAGATCCGCTTCATTAGACAGGATGATTTCAGAGAAGCAGCCGGCATCATTGACTACTTATCTAACTTAGAGCCCTGCAGCTTCTCATCCGTTGATTCCTTTGCGCATTGGGGGTGTCCGCTTCAAAGTGATCGAATGATCCGACTCTCCTTGTCGGTAACTCATTGCATTGCCGGAAACCAATAGTCCGAGACTTGATCCCAAGTGGACGGTCGGATTGTCGGAGACTCCGAATCTGCGATGAAGGTTTCGAGTCGGGCATTTCAGCTTTCGGCAGCCTCCAGCAGCCTCCGAAACCTTAAGATTTTGCGTAAATTGAGGGTCAAATGGAGCGGTGCAGCTATACGTACTGTCGGTTAATCATATATAAGCTTTATAGGATTGATTTGTTCCTCCAGACTTCAAGATTTGGGGACGTGAAATTGTCTGCATGTGTTTTGAGTTTAACAATCACTGGGGACGTGAATTGTCTGCCTCTGTTTTGATAATCACGGGGCCATTTGGCCCCCCGGGCTAAACAGCTTGTGGGGGGCTAGTCCACCAACTCAGCCCGGGGTATTCCAGTTTCCACCCTAATGAAACCGAGCCGAGCCATGCGCGATTCCCGGCTTCCTTATGCCCAGCCCGCGTAGAAAGGTCGTGGGACGTGGTTGCTTGCCTGTACGTGTCAGCAACTAAAACTTAATATGCCCTGGGTATCTGCATGCAGTGTATTGACAACGCCTCCCACTTTTGGTGTTTTAAATCTCTCTGTTTGTACCGCCCGCTGGGGTCGAGTTTGATTTCTTTCATGACAGTAGTTGCAGACAGAAAAGTTTCGTGCGTTTTTCAACGCACGATCGACATTTGGAGCGAGGAGCTCAATTCAAGGCATGCTTCCATCAGTGATACAGACAGGACTTGAAACCTGGAAAGGACTGGTCCATGACCACCGATTGATTTCTTTTTCTTTTTCTTTTTGACACAAATAGAACGGAATTTCATTGCAAGAGATGAAAAAAATACAAGACCTGCCGGCAACCACAAGTGGTCTCGCAGGGAAAGTACTGACCAACTGACAAGACAACTCCCACCTGACTTAGGACAAGACCATCATAACGCTAGCTACAAGCAATGCGTAGGAAGGGGCCGCGAGGCCCCTCCTAGCTTGCGGCGCAATTCACGTCCATCGGGGGAGAAAATCAAGGTAGCTCAAACACGAAGCCCCCTCTCGTCCTCGAGCCATCAATCATCCTAGCGAAGAAGTCGAAGGTGCACCTCCACTAAGGTAGTGTGCTCGTAAAGCGTCCCTGTAAGGGCTGGTCGGCCTTCCTGATGGGTTTCAGACGTTTGAAAGTATTTTCACTTGTTTTTCACTTGAAAAGAAACTGATGCAGAATCTAATACAAGTGGTTTCATATTTTTCAGAGCATTTATGAATTATTTATGAATTTCCAAATAATTCTGCCATAGGCACCTACTCTTGATCATAAGCCTTGCAAAACCCACACAGGTGCAGTGTGGAAAGTGATATAAATTGACCGAAAACAAGTGTTGTGACATGCAAAAAATAATGCACAAGGTTCCTAAATGCAATCATTATTAAACTTAAACGAACCCTAAATTCTTTAACATTTATAATAAGGCAATTGAATGCCACATTTAATTACTTTTCTACTTTTGAACATAAAAAATTAATAATGGTCATTAAGAGAAAAAAAATGATCAAGAGATAATACAAAACATTTGGGAAATCTATGCAAAACATCAAGGGATTAGTATTAAACATCTAGAGATCTACACAAACATTGTATGATCAAGAAATTCCACGATTGGGAGATCCCACAATCTTTTATTGAAAATTCAATGAATAATCCAAAAGTAGTTAAATGTGGCATTTGGGCACTTAATTTTCATTTAGTCTGACATGGCCAAGAGATTGCCATGTCATTTCTCACAAAAAAAATTTAATTCAATTTTTATTTTTTTTATTTTTAGATTTTTATTTTTATTTTTATTTTTAAAATTTTTTCTTTCTAATAGTTGGCTGTTCCCTTTGCTGCGGGGAAGTAGGAAAGAAAATATGCTTGAAACAAGCTACTATTGCCCTCAAATCTCCCCTAATGGATCACAATAAGAGCCCTCTACTATATTACCAATTGATTTCAAATATCACTAATTCACTGTCCATCACCTTTTTATTTATTTTTTAGAGATGAAATCATATGCCCACTCTAAGTTATTAAATTTTTAAGTTTTTTGGGAAAAACTTGAAATTATTGTGAATTTTTTAAGAAAAAAAATTAAGAAAATTCTTATCAAATACACCATATACTCAAAAAATCTAAAATTTTCACCCTAGATGTATATTATAGTGAATGACATTATGGTTAAACCAGAGTTATCATGTCACTCTAAAAGTAAAAAAATCAACTATGGTTAGAGGCCCAAAAGTTCATATTGCTATAAAATATTAAAATTTTCAAAATTTTCAAAACTAAACTTGATCAAATTTCATTTTATAAGTTGGACTCAAATTCAAAAAATATTATTTTCATGGCTAAAATTCACATCAAAATAAATAGCAAAAGTTGGTAGGGTTGAACTATGGATTCAACATCTTCTTTCTTTAAAAAAATCAATAATACCATCATAAAAAAATTTGCAATACCATTCACTAAAAATATATTCAAGTGACTTTTAAAAAAACATTAGATGAAAAAACCTTTTTTTTCCATCCTACAAACTTAAGTGAAGTCATCCCAAGGACGTTTTGTACCTTCAACAATGTTTCAAGGTTGAAATCTACAAATCCACAAAAATTCAAGAAGAGCAAAAAAGCCTTACACAAGTGAGAGTATAAAGTATCTCATTAATCCTGAAAGATGTGGCCCCCCATGACCAAGGTAGTCACTAAAATGCTTCAATTATTACACCAATAGGTGCATTTTTTGTTTCTACATTGAACAATTATCCATTCGACCACTCTAGTCCTTAATATTCTTATATAATTAAATCAATGCTTTTAATCTATAATAAAAATTTACCTACTATTAGACTAATTAAGTTCTTTATAATTTTTACTAGTTCTTACCCTATATCATGCTCAAAATTCCAATGCAATAGTCCCATATCGATTGTGGTCTAACATGATCAGAAAAAATATAATTCAAAGGATAGGGGATAATGAAAATTTAAGATATATAGAAGTTTGACACTAAAGGTGAAAGTGGATACAAAATTCAAAGTGAAGATGAATTTTCAAAAGTAGAGCAATTGTGTTTAGACACCTTGGATGACAATCCTACAACCAAAAACTTGTTTACATTGGATTTGGCAACCTTATTCAAAGGGCCTAAAAAACAATTGGAGATATGGATGTACTTTTTTTGTTCAAAGGAAGAGTCTTGTATTGTGTTGCTTTGGACAACTTTTTGATTGCATTAAGTTTCTACTACTCATTTCAATTAATAACTTTGAAATTGCAATATGTTCCATGAAGCCATGAATGTTGTTTCTTTATTCCATAATTTAATTATAAATAATGACCTACCATGAAGAAATTGAGTAGAAATGAACTCCCCTTTTGAAGATACAAACTCTAAATCAATAGAGAAATTCTTTTCTTCACATGGGTTATGTTTTAATCCATAAATGATACCATGGATGTTTGTGTCTGATGAGTGATAGACAATCATTTTGTGTCATGGTTGTCATAGTGGATGGACGTCCGGTTCGCCCGTTTGTCCGATTCGCCTGTCCATTAGAGGTCCCGCTTGTCCGATATAGTCAACACATAGTTGACTTTCTGATAACGGAAAAATAGGCCACGTGGATGCCATGTGGATTAAGGAACATGCTTGGCGCGGACGAGATCGTCAGGGCGCAGACGAGGTGACGTGTCATTCCGCAAAATTGCACAAGTTACAAAATTAAAGCCATCCGGACCGTCTGTCCGTCCCGTCCGATGACCCTAACTTGCCCGTTATGACAACCATGTTTTTTGTAGAATAGTAGTGCAACTATTCATCCCCCAAATTTTGTTGTGAAAAAGGGAGGTCTTCTACAATACCATATGCGAAGGTCACATTGGGCAGAAATTAAGTCATTTTAAAAAAAAAGTTACATATATCATCTTGTAAATAGTTTAGGGTGACGTGAGTCTCTCAGAATTTGACATGGAAACTCAATTTTGGCACTTAGGTGTCAAATTCAACCTTTATGTACGATATTTTGACTTCCAATGAGTGCTTTTACATATTTTTAAGCCAATAATTCTAATGGTATCCAAAGGGATGATTTCCTAAGTCGCTAGTTTAAGGGTTAAACTCTTTGAACACCCATGAGTTCACGCCAATTCCCCACCTTTTCATCTCCTCTGGTGTGAATGTCGTCGGAATGCCGGCATCCCCCAAGGGCTTCAGTTGCTCCTGCGGACGCAACGCCCCCAAACGGCGCGTTCTCTAACTTAGTACGCAACGCTCCTCCCAGTGAGCTTCACTTTCCCAGCAACCGGTGACTTCCTTGCATCATGCACGCGAGAATCGGTACCCCCATCCCAGCACTGTACTCAACACTGTACTCTATGAGACCATAATCACTATATATTGCACTGACCCGGCTACTTTGCATCGGGTCCTGTAAGGGAAGTCTCCTCCCTTAAAGTCCTTGGGGCAACAATCCAGAAGCGCGCTTCTGAACTCCCCTGCTGCTCGCGTATCGGCTTCTAGCTGACGATCCATCGTCCTCCTTATTCATTCATTATCAGGTCGGTTGCACTTCCTCCCCCTCATTACAGTTTTGCCTCACTGATGTGGACTCATTATTTTTCCTTCGACTGGATCCGTCTTCAGTTGGTTTCGTCGATTTCAGCTGCGCGCCACCAGGTTCGTTGTGCCCGGACTTGGGTGTTTCGTGAGTTTCGTGGTGAGGTGGTGTCGGTGCGCATCATTCTCACCTTTAATTTTACGTTCGATCTGCAGATCTTGGTACGTTGTATGCAGCCAATTTAAAAATAATCGAGTGACAAATTTCAGCACACAAAGTTCACGAGGTATCTGAGGAGTGGTGGGTACTTACTTATGTGACAATTCCTCTACGGCTTCTAATTTCTCACACTCGACGTCGAAAAACTTTGTTTTTTGCCCTCTATATCAGAGATTTTCTGATCACGAGGGTTTTCCAGCTTTGAAAAACGCATTTGTACCAAACTGTAGTCCAGTTGTTGTATGTTACTAGCAGCTTGGCACTTTGCTTGTGTCGTAGTTACGTTATTTTAGTGTCAGGTATGGCTTTCTTCGAAAGATTTCATCCCAATCAATACAACTCATGTCACTGTCCTCGATAAAACATGTAATTTGTAATGAAGCCCCCTAGTGAATGTACATTTTTATTGATCTCACATGTAGGAGGGCATCAAAGTGTTGGAGCTCTGGTGCAGAAAGGAAGCTTTCTGCGACAGATTAGTGTTTGGATATGGCAGGGGAGCCTAATTGAGCTTGAATTTGGCTACTTGAGAATTGATGCTGCCAAATTTTGAACATGTAACAATGTTGTTGATTTGACAAGAAATGTAGATTTTAACCCACAGAATTGGTTGGTTAGGTTCGTCTATTGGAAGCGTTCTCTTGGAAGTCAATAACAAAAACATGAAAATTGTGGAGTAAGCTGATCTTCAACGAGACAACGAGATTTTAAGTGGTAGACATTTCAAAGGTTTCCCACAGACTGAAAGTCTACAACAGCTTCAAACATCATGGCTGCATGTTTAAATCCATTGCCTACGACACAAGCGGTCATCCGCCGATCATTCAAATCAGATCAGAAAGACAGTGCAAATGCTTCACATGATGGTAAAGCTCAAGGACGCCGTTTCCATGCATTATTTACTAATATTTTCCTTGCTATTTTAGTGATATTGCCTTCTATACATCTAGCGCATTATTCTCATTACTTTGCATTTTTGACCTTAATGACAGGAGATCCTATGCTTCTCATGCATGGAGTCTCCTTTCACTGTAAAAGCATCTTGAATTGAAGCTTGTCCATATATTGTTAATCATTCATTAGAGAAAATCTGGACTCTTTACAGCGTTGTTTCTTTGCTGGCCAAATATGCAAATACATCAAAAAGTGAAAATAAAAAATTATATTTATGTTTTTTGGAATTTTTTTAAATATTAAAAATCATGGACCGCTTGATTACTTTAGGTGCCACATTAGATTGAGAATTTTTAATTATTATTTTTTAACTACAATTTTAAATGTATATATTTTTTAAATATATAATTTTATATTTTTTGAATTTGCATAGTTGAATAACAATCCTCTAGAGAATCTAAATTTTCTCTATTGGTATTAGGAATTATTTTTAGTACAATTATACTATAGAAGAATTCTTAGTCTCTCTTCAAGAATGTTATGTATTTTTCCTGTAACTAAGGAATTAAGACAATTTCATATAGATATGTTTCTTGATCACCTATGGACAGTTATAGTGGAGCCTCACATTGAAGGTGAAAGTGGATACAAAGTTCGAAGTGAAGATGAACTTTCAAAAGTGGAGCAATCATGTTTAGACACCGTCGATGACAATCCTATGGCCAAAAACTTCTTTACATTGGATTTGGCATCCTTGTTCAAAGGGCCTAAAAATCAATTGGAGACATGGCCACACTTCTTCCGCTCAAAAGAAGAGTCTGGTATTGAACTGCAACAAGGTCTTGTGTTGCTTTGGAGTAACTTTTTGATTGCAGTAAGTAGACCTCTACCATCCATTTGAATAGCTTTGAAATTGCAATATGATCCAAGAAATCGTGAACATTGTTGCTTTATTCCATGATATAATTTCCAAACAATGACCATAAAAGAATGAGAAAAAAATAAACTCCCTTTTTGTGAAAACAAACTCTGAACCAGTAGAAAAAAATCTTATTTTTATATGGGTTATGTTTTAAACTCCTTGTATACCCATGGAGTTAACATTTATTTCCTATCTTTTCAAAATGTATGCCAGGAGACCTTGATGGCAGCTATATCAATCCAACCACTTGTAATGATTCCTAATGTAGCCCATGGATGGCAATTACAATTTTATGGATATACATGGATGATCTCCATGATAAGCGACTTGTGGGGCATTGCAATTACAGCCTTATTCTTGGGATTCCTCCTTGGATGTCCAAACAAGGTTGCTTGGAAATGGATGTGCGCAATTGGTTGGTTGCGCAACATTCCTTCCATACTAGTGCTTCTAGATACAATGTTGACTTTGGCTGCTATTGCCTATAGTTGTTGTATTCTTTATGGATACCAAATGGGGCTAGTTTGTGCAATGGTGGAGTTTTTTGTTGTTGCTGCCAGTTTCAAGCTTGCATCCGTCCTTGATGAAGCACAACAGATGGTTACCAATAAGAACATGCAATAAGGTAACACCACCTAAAATCCTTGCAATAAGGATTTGAGCATGGTTCCTCTTATTGATTTGTAGTAGTTTTATTGGATTATGTCATTAGAATCCAAAAGCAATTTTAGATTATCTTTTATGCAATTTTGGGATACACTAAAATATGTATTCTCAAATTGGTTCCAATTTCTCATGAATAGATGTAGTTTATGTTAGACAAGAATATAGAGGGATCAGTTTTTAGAATAGGTTGCAATTAGATGTAGTTACCATGGTTGAATTCAAATAAAAAGCTATTCAACAATGGACTAAAGGTGTCTATAGTTAAGAATATTTTATCCACATGACAAGGGGAAAGTAATTGGTTGAGTATTCATCCATTCATCATTCATTTTATTTTAAGGTTCATCTCTCCTCGTTTATCATTCACCCTAGATTAAGAATTGAAAAATTACAAAAGATTTCATCACAAGACTATCAATAATAAAAAAAATCATCCTACTTAATAATGTTAAAATATAGTTGTGAAAAAAGGCATGTCACAATGGAAGAACCCAACAATAAGGGTTTATATCCAACAAAGAAGGTTCTTCCATTGTAAGAGCCCTATTGTATTAAACCTCACATAACGCAAAACCTTCAAGTAGAGGTATCAATGCTCACAAGGCATCTATGTTAGCTATTCCAATGGGTTTGGAGCCTTCATTAGAGAAAATCTAGACTTTCTAAAGGACAATTTCTCTACCTACAATATATGCAAATACATCAAAAAGTAAAAATAAAAAATGAAATAAAAAATAAAAAATCTATTTTTTATTTTATTTTAAAATGAAAAATGAAATTTTGTTTTAAAAAATAAAATAAAATATATAAAATTTTATTTTAATATCATGTACCACATGATTGCTTCAAGTGCCATGTCAAATTGTAATTTTTTTAATTACAAATAATAATAACAATAGATTTTTTATTTTTAATATTTGTACAGCCAAATGACATGTGTCAACCCTTTAGAGAATCCAAATTTCTTCTAGTGGCAATTCCCCAAAGAATTTTTGATCCATATAGAGAAAAATAAAAAATAAATGATTATTTTTGTCCTTTTTGGAATCCCTTCCACTCTAATGTCCTTGCCTTTGTTGTTACCACACCCTTCTTTAAAAAAACTTGTGCACCTAAAAACTTTATTTAAATGGGTCCAAATATAAAGTAGCAAACTTGAATGAAATTCATTTCACTACAAGACACCCACATTTTATGTGATGAGCCCTAATTTTTTTCAATGCATTTTAGGTGATGTCCAAGGCAACAAACCTATGTTTTTATATCAACAAAAACATCCAACATAACATCAATGTTGGTATAAAAAAAAGGGTTTGTTGTATTGGACATCACCTAAAATGTATTAAAAAAAATTAGGGTTTGGCACTTAAAACATTAGTCTCTTATAGTGTTTATAGATTGTTTCTTAGTACAAGAATTATCTTGTAGTATTGAACTACATAAAAAAGGTGACAACTTAAAGGTATCATTTAATGAAGATGTTGAGCACATGCACTCTTCTTCATTCTTTGTTTATTATAGGCTAAAGCTTAATCATTCTGCATAATTTTTTGCTTCAAGTCATAGGTAAGAAGTAGTACGCTTAGTAATATTATGATTCACAATCAAGCTTACAATTTATTAACCCCTAAAGGACCAAAGTGCATTTTTTGGCAACATAACTTTCTGAGGCAAGTGCATGTAACCAGAGATTTCCATATTTTTGACCCAAATTTTAATAAAAGGTGTGGACAAGGACTATCTTTCATGCACACTAAATTTCAGGACATTTGGAAATATGAGTCAAAAGTTATGGCCTAATATGTAGTTTGTTTCTCAACTCAGGTAGTCAGGGCAAATCTCAAAAAATCACTTTTTTCAAAAACAAAATTTGAAATTAATTTTCTAGATTTATATATACATAAAAATCTTTGAATCATTCCATTTTTATCTATGAATCAAAAGTTTTAAGGTGTTTTAGATTGTGGGCAATTATGGATTTTTTACTCCAAAAAAACTTTGAAGTTCTTTATTGAACTCAATTTTGAATATTTTTGAAAATTTTTTTTTAAAAAGGTGAAGATTGTTTATTTCAACATTACAACTATTGAGATTGGCATTTTTCAATTCCATAACTAAATTATTAACAATTTAGTATTTTGATTCATTTTCTATTTCTTTCTACTTACGATTTTTTTCCTATATGTTGTACAATTTCAATTGATCAAAAATTTTTCAACATGTAGCCAACTTGCCTTGAAGAATTAATCCAATGAGTTACAACCATTTTGGATATTTCTTCATACAAATGTGACCTTGTGAAGTATAGCTGCCCGATTTTTTATAGGGACCTTGCAAAAAAAGGCTTTTTGTCAATTGAAACACTAATATCTTGCAATCTACACAGTGGAAATTTCTGAATTTTTTTCCGCATCTTTTCAAATTATCATAATACAAGATCCTATGGTTAGATGTGTCCAAAAAAATTAAATTTTTTTTTTGATACATGTCCTAAAAATGGCAGTTTTGGAGCGTTTTGGGTGAAAACATAGTCAAGGAATTTTTGGGGTTAACCGCAAAAGTTTCGTTGGCCCTATAGGTGACCAAAATGTGACTTTGGGTAGGATCATACAATCTCATCTTCATCTTCATTTTCTTAAACTTTTTGTAAAGCTAGAAAAACATAAAAGTTTCTTGGGAATAGCATTTTTATTTTAATTACTGCTCCAAAACAAAAGTTATGGTATAATAAGTCAAAAATAGAGATAGAAGGGCAACACAAAAAAAGTCACAAAAAATTTCAAATTTTATATTTTTGTCTATATATGAAGCCTTAGATTCATTCTATTTGGACTAGTCATGAAGAAGTTATGGCAATCTTGTTATTTGGACAATCTAACTGTCTTCAAAAAATAACTTATATAGGGTTCATTTTTTAATGCAATTATCCCAAATTTTAAAAAAAAATTGTTTAAGAGAGTTAAGTATGTTTACTTGAACAATCTCACAATTGGGATTATTGTACTCCAAGTCCATTTAAGAGCTATTAACAGTTGTTCTTCCAATACTAAACCTACTTCTATTTAACAATTTTTTTAATAGAATGAAAATTAATGGTATGTTTTTTGAAATTTTTTTCTTAGACTTTCAATTCAATTTTTCAACCTTATAAAAGTTTTAATCCAAAGTTTATAGTGCAAATTTTTCCCACAAATGGCAATCAAAGTCATCTAAAATTGCAAGATAGGATTCAAAAACACATTTTTTCCAACTTTGAATGCTATTATCTTCCAATTAGTAGGGTCGAACTTCATGAAACTTCTAACACATGATCTGAGACAAATCAAGTATAAGATACTATAGGTATTTAGTTAGATTTTAAGAAAAATATTTTTTCTAATTTTCTCAGGCGAGCAAATGCAACAAAAATGGCAATTTTGAGTGTTTTATGACAAAAAAAAAATGATCTAGGGACTTTAGGATTTAAGGTTGAAATACAAGATTTGCTTGCATGTAGCATGTATAGTAAAGTGTGTTAAAACTAACCTTGTTCTTAAAGTACCTTATAACACAAAAGTACATATTGGATTTTTCATTGTAGCAAGAATGATGGAATTTGAAGAAGAGAAAACCCCATTGAAGAGGCAAAAGTTCAATAAAGAGGGCATATTTTTTCCAAATCCTAGTAAGTAATTGATTCCTAAGCAATGACAAGAGAATTTAAATGAATGCACTTATTCTAGAAGATGAATTATTGGAATCAATACAAATCCAGCCTAAATAGACATTTGAATCCCTCTTGAAACCTTAAAGGAAATCTACGAAGGTGAAAACACCCAGAACCAATTGTGTATCCATTCTTGTCAAGTCCATTCTATTGAATGTTCAATTAATCGTTTCTATACTTCATTGTGATTAGTTGATTGTTGATTATATTTCAATTTTATAACTAGGCTATGTGACAATTTCAATGACCTAGGAAGCCTCTACTTTGAAAATTCATAGTAATTACATGTTTGAGGGTTGCTATTATGTAAGCCTAATAGAGTATACACCTATGTTATAGGTGTCTATATTGTAGAAACCTTCCATACTTATAGTGTAACTATGATATTGATACCTACATTATAGGTGTTTATATTATAAGGACCTTCAATGGTTATAAGATATTTAATTATACATGTGCTCAAGGTTCACATGCTAGCAATTTCATGCTTGCACACTAGCATTGTTGTTACATGTCTTATCCAAAAATTAATTTTTTGGAGACACTTCATGATTTTCAATTGCTAATACCATAAAAATGTTTTTTTTTCTTGAACCTTACAGTACCTTTAACTATGGTGAATTGTTTATTTTGATGGTTTTAGATGTTTTCATCTTATTGGTGCTTTATGTAGCAATTCATAGTGGTAATAGTCTCACAATACCCCAATTCCAATTTCCAAAATTCATAACTAATTCATTAAGAGTTTGAAAAACATGAATCAAAGTGGATTAAATGCTAGTTCTACTTGTTTTTCAAGGAAAATTGAGAAAAAAAACAAAATTAGAGACGAAAATTCAGATATAAACCTTGTGAAAATCAAGATTATTATGATTACAAAGGTGCTTTGTGCAAACTCAACCTTACATAAATACTAGCATAATATGTTGAGTAACCCACCATGTTTAGAAGTTCTCTAACTTTACCTTTAAAGCCCTTGTAAATCTAAAATAATTTGAGGTTGTTTTGGTCAATTCAAGTGAAGTACTATATGTCAAGGTCTAATTCAACACTCAAGTGCCAAAATTGAATTTCCACACCAAATTCTTACATGGGGCCATGTCATCTCACACCATTCACAAGATGCCATGTGACCCTTTTTTCCCTCCAAAAATGACTTAATTTATATTGAATTTGACCTTCACATAGACTAGCAAAATTAATTTTTTCGCATGAATGGATCTCACTCATACAATGCCTTGAACACCTAAATTTTTTTAAATGTCATTGCAACACAAGTCAAGAATGAGATCCTAAAGTTAGAAGCTCTCCAAAATGCATAAAATTTTATCATTCTATAACTCCTTTTGATCCTAGGTGTTGTTCTTCTGCAATTTTGAAAATATTTTCTTATTTTTGAACCAAAGAACTTTAGCGGTTCAAATGCAAGGTAAAGTCATGATCATGGTAACGTGACGTGTAGTGAGTTCAACGAGGACTCAAGTCACTCAGGCTCCCGGCCACAACGGAGAAGGGTATGTGAATATTCACTTTCAGAATGATCAAAGCCTTGAATTCAAAACTGAAGGGTAACATCCACACCAGGAATGAATGCCATGGTGCAATTTCTCTCTCCAACTGAATGAATCACGCTGTCCATGATTACAAAAATCACTTCCTGTATTAAAAACTAAAAATAATAAACGACAATATTGACAGCAATTCAATGCTGCTAAGATACTCCCACAACAGTCCTTGCTTGTTGCAGTAACATAGCTTCATTTGCTCAATGCACAGGTCCCTGATAAGGATCTGTTCCAAGACACAAAATTGTCCACAATGGTACCTGCCATGGAACAGAGAATTATTAGAAGTCTCAGGAATTGTGCACCCCTGTTATTTTCAAAAATTATGTACCTACAGAAATCTTCCATGCCAACTACAAGGAGGTGGAGAATGATATGGGTGACCTTTAGGCCATAAATAGTAGAAATGTAACTGATAGAATCTAGTCAATACAATGATGTAAAAAAAGCTAAAGAGTCACTACTTACCTACAACTACACAATTCATAACTTATTTATCCAATATCCAAATAATACATAGTTTGGTGTGTTCGAAACCCTCTCGAAAATGTAGACAAGAGCCACCTTACAAAAAAACATATAAATTAAGGAAACTTGGGTTCCCAACCTTAGTGTGCCTTGATGACATGACGACGCCATATTGCTGTTGTAGGATCAAGACGAAGCTCCCATGTTGGCCAATAATGAAGATCTTGCTTCACCGTCAACACTCTTGGCTTCCCGTTCAAGTGCACGGTCTTCACACGCACAAATGCCCCATGTTCCAACTCTTGGGTCACATCCACAAAGTCTTGTAGATTCGGAGTGGGCTTCCCATTGACTTCCACAATCCATTGGAGGGCGTACAAGCCATACCTATGCACAGGGCTTCCATGACACCATCGTGCCACATACACTCCATGCCCTTGTTGAGGCAAAAAACCCAACGCTCGAACTGCAGAATGGGGCTCTTGCAAGACACATCCAGCCCAATTTACCATTCGAGTGGTTCCAAAACCATCACGATCATCAATGCCTACCTTAATGTGGATTTCTTGACCTTGTCGAAACAATGTCAAATCCAAAGTTCCAAGTGCCGAATTCTCTAGATTTTCAGAAGAAGTCGTCTTGGTAGCTTCACAGGCAATCTCCACATCGCGAAAACACGTCACTGGTTGCCTACTAATAGCCAAAAGCATGTCCCCTTGGTCCAACACACCATGAGCCTGTGATCCTGCTAAGCACCCCTTCACACGCAAGACTTGTCGTCTCACAACGTCTTTCTTAGCTAAAGCTTGCACCCACTTGTCAGTGAGACCAAAGCTTCGAGCCTTCGACAACAAGGTTGGTTGAAGCTCCGCTTCCAAGATACGCATCAATGGCATGGACCTTTTCAAGCCATTAATGAATAAGGACGGACCACCAGAAAGTCCATTCACAATGACATCCAAAACCTCACAAATAACATGAATTGGAATCCCTCGCACAAATTGGTGGTCTTCAGGTGAACTGTCTCCATACTTTATTTGTGTGGAGAAGCTACCCCACAAGGCTTGCACTTTCCCATTCTCATCAGCCAAGACTCCAGAGAATGTGCGCCCAAAGTCAGTATCTAGCTCAATGACTTCCATGTTCATGGCACGGTAGCGCGGGCAATCAGCAGCTGCCACATTAAGAGCGGCTCCAGAGTTGGTGACAGTCGACTTACGTGATGTTGCTTGTAAGCTTCGAGAAAGACCAACAAGGTAAACGAAGTCCCCTCTTCGCAATGGAGGATCTGGAAAGAGCACAGCTGCTTGTACCGTTGCCATCCCCACTTCACCCAAAGCGGTTGGATTATAAGCCACTAACGCAAAGTTGTGCACAGGATGCAAAAACACGACTTCACCTGGAATTTCCATGGGAAATGCAG
This sequence comes from Pseudoscleropodium purum, assembly GCA_963969395.1. Classification (NCBI taxonomy): domain Eukaryota; kingdom Viridiplantae; phylum Streptophyta; class Bryopsida; order Hypnales; family Brachytheciaceae; genus Pseudoscleropodium; species Pseudoscleropodium purum. The sequence continues at coordinate 3,740,251 of OZ017800.1, read as the reverse complement.
CAAAATTCAACATGACATCGGAGACCGAGATGGCCACCGTATTCTTATCCATTGCCACTAAACCAAGGTCCTTGGAGTGGTGTACAATAACACCTGTGCCAAAAAAGTGTTGGGCATGAACACCATCCAACATAGCTGAAGGTGGAATGTGCACTTCCATCATCACTAGAGTTGGTTCAATGACATGCTCTGCCATAGAAGAACTAGTTCCCGGTGCAATACCACTTCCTTGCCTAGAAGAATTGTCCAATGCAAGACTAGGATGATTGATGGGCAATTCCTTGTCCACTTTTTGACGCTTTGTAGCAGCTTCCACTTGGATTTCTTCATTGCCAACAATAGTTTTAACATCATCCTCTGCTTTTAGAGACCCATTGACCACCACTTCTATAGACTCAGTTTTCATAACTATCAATGGAACTTCTCCAGTGGGAGTTGCAGGTTGAATATCCCACAATCCAGTTGCATCATTTCGGGTGTAAATCTGAGGGGGTGCATACCATTCATGTCGATCAATGGTCACCAAAACGGATTTACTTCGATGCCTGTCAATATGACTAACAAATTCTAGTGGAACGCGAGCCCCTTTTTCAAGTTTAAAGAAAACTGAAATGAATTTATCAAGATCAAGTATCTCTTCCCCAGCCATCTTCTTAATAATGGCATGTTTGGGCACACCTGCTCGAGACAACATGTATCCAGGCTCAGCTACATATACAATACCACATACAAAGTGTAGATTCCGAGCTTGTTGATAGGAAAGAGCGTGGATTACTCCACCACTTACTTCCAAAAACATATTGGGAGTAATGGAATGGAGATCTTCAACTGTAATTGATACGGTCATGGTTTTCCCTCCTCGTTCAAACTCCAAGATAATAGGATTCCCCACATTATCATCCAATAAAGTTTCATACTTCAAAAATTGCGTTAAAACCTCACCACCAACACGAACAAGAACATCCCCTGGCTCCAATAGCTTGTATGCAGGACCACCTGGAACAACCGACTCTACCACAAGCATCCCTGTCTCTGACAAAGGTGATGCCTTCCTCACCATTTGCTCTGTATCCCGTTTCAACCCTAGTCGGCGTGTCTCATCAAACCCTTTATGAGAGAATGTCATTTGAAAACTTCCACGTGGGATCACTGCAGGTTCCCAACCCTTCAAAGTCTTATCTTTCTGCACTTGCAATAGATGTAGAGCCCGCACCACACGTTCTAAAGGAAGAAAAAAGGCCGAGGCACTAGATGACTTACTTCCAGCATTAAGTGCAACAGCCCGGCCATGAATGTCAATCACAGGGGAGCCACTAGAACCACCTTTCGTCCCTGATGCAGCTTGCATGTAGAATGTGTTGAAGTCATTGTAGCCATCTTTCTTGTAGTGAGGTGCATCACGGTCTAGTCTTGCAAGTGTGCCCGCAAGGATCGACACTTTTTCACCACTATCATTTCCTACTACACGAATCTCAAGTCCTACTGCTGCAGCATCAGGAGCCAAAGGGATCTCCTCATATTCCAAAAATTGGACAGTATCAGGGTCAAACCAAAGGAAACCAAAGTCATGAATGGGGTCTCGATACAAAGGATATACAGAAATTTCTTCTCGGTTCACAAACATGGCCTCCGCCACAATGGGCCCTGGCTTCACCACATGACGGTTGGTGAGAAGAATGCCACGTTTCTTATCCACGACAAAGCCTGTGGCATAGCTAGCTCCAGCTACTTCAGTATCAAATGCTCGTGTAGCAGTGGTGCGAAGAACAACAACTGCAGGGACTACTTTGTTTAGTGCCTTGCGCCAATCCTCTGCATTGTTTGCATGTTCGAAGATGGGTGGTTCCAACTCCATTGTTAGGCCCAACTTTAGAGCTTCCACACTCTCCGACTTCATAGGTTGTAATCCATTCATCTTGGCCAATTTGCTCACCCTAGATAGGCAATCAAATGTCCATATAAAGTTTTGCTAGAGAACCTACCTCTGCACACAAATGCAACCACAATGTCACACTCATTTCCTTAGAACAATGTATCATTTGCAATGGACACAATAATATGAACTATTACTAATATCATGAGAGCTAAATCCCCTTTTTTTTGGCAAATTTTCCCATTTTTTTAAAGTTTTCTACATGAGAGAGGTGGATAACAATACAAAGAAAACAAAAGAAGCTACAAAAAACAAAGAAAAGAGAAGGCATCATACAACATTCTTGAAGTGTAGGGAAACAAGTACATAAAGACAACACTCCTAATTGACACTACTATCAAAGTTCCTACCTATACTAAACAATTCTTAATGTTTCTAATTTAATTTATCTTTCTTCTTCTATTCTTATTTTTTGAACTTTTTTATGATAATTTGTTTTTGAAAGCTCAACATCTTCCACCCTAGAGGTCCAAATTGTGCAAAATTCTCAATGTACACACCACTTCCTCAATGGCCTTCCAAAAGCACCAAAAACACCCCCATTGCCCCCATATACAAAGATAACAAACAAAACAAGACAAAACACCTATCCTATTATTTTAATACAAATTACTTGAGTGACACAAAAAAGCAATGAAACTAAGAAACAAAAATGATTAGTCAACATAACTTCACAAATTGTCAAGCCTTCAATCAAATAACAAGATGTCCACAGACTCTAGTTCATCAACACTAATTTGAAGCAATGTAATGAACCAATATGAATTTTCAAAACATGAGAAGAAGAGATAAACCCAAAGATAGATCCCAATACATAGAACTATTGCATTAAAACAAAGAGTCTTGAATGAAATGCCAAAAAATTTCACTATCAAAAATATCACATAGAAAAGGGTTACATACAATCTCAAAGTCACCAATTTAACTTTGCTCACCACTAAGAGCCTGGCTTGCAAGTTGCATATAAGTTTATGTTGAAGGGCACACATCTTCTCCACATTGTAGTAGCTAAAAAATGCAATAGCCTTACATTTTCAAAAATAGATTTGATATTTTCAAAGTTTAAAGTTAGAATATAAGATATATTCTCCATGATTTTTTTTTTCCTCCAACTCCTAAATAAGAAAAAGCTCATGTTCATTTATACCTCCCGAACTTGAGGAACAACAAAACGAAATTCACAAAAAGTGTGGAAATAATGTTCAAAAAGGATGTTGCATGAAACCAACAACAATATGGTTTTTTTCCAAGTCCCATGCATTTATTAGCTATTCATTATGCACTATTGTGAAAAAATCCTTTGCTAATATAGCTCTCCATTGATAGGATTTCAATCATGTCATAAGCTACATGATAGTATAAGATGAATATGTCAAACGTTCAACCTAAAGGTGGAAAAAATGCACACATTTTCAATTACATTTTCAACAAAACTAATTGATGTTCTCGAAGATAAAACTATTGGGGACTGAACCGCAAGAAAATAATTCAGACACCGCTTGAAATCATCCCTGAACACCTCTTGAAATCCAAGGCTAAATTGTAAGAGCAATCGAAAGAAAGCAAGAAGAAAAGGTTGAAGATCCCACGAAAGCAGCTAATTCTCCCACTGACAACTCTCTTCAAGCTTCCGGACAAAGAATATCCGAAATTAATATTTGTAACGAAAGAAGAGTCGTAGATCCGTTGCACCCTAACTGAAACGAACGTTCAAAAATCACGAAAGCTCGAAATTTTGTCAATGAGCTTCAAGCAAGCTGTAGTCACCGACCAATCTCCTTCACCTCGTTCAAATCCTAACGACGAGTTGCTTCAAGTATTTTACTTGCTTGGTTCTAGAATTATCTTGAAATATCAGAGAAATTGAAGTCATCTTCGAAGGCATGGACCAGAACCCACCTACTAAGAAACTCAACTCACGGGACAATCTTGAACTTACCACGATCGATCTCTCCAAGGAGCAGGTCTAACGTGTCGAAAAGAATTTTATGCGTAGTCCTCAGGTCTCGAACAGAATACTGTATTCTCAGAGGAATTCTCAAGGAACTCAGACTCTGACTGATGGGTCAACATTTGACGGAGCACTACCACAGGAAATGGATGCTAAACGCAAACTAACGTGTACCCAAGAATGAAGATCTTTCCTTGACTGCAAAGCTCCTTGATGGGCTGCAACTGAACGAACGACTATAAGAACATTTGCAACCCTCGAACGCACTCCAAAGAATACACCGCAAGCCATGAGAGCGCACGATATATGCAGTCCTCAACTAGGCATCTCGGCGAAGTTAACAAGGAGCTACGATATTGATTATTAGGTCAAATTGTGGACACTTAACACAGGAAATGACGTACTACCTCAGGAAGTGAAATGCTTACTAACGTGTTCCCAAGAATGAACAGCCAGACATTTCATCCCTTCCTGGGACTGCGAAGTTCGGTACTGGAATTACTGGTCTAAATCATTTTGCAACCCTTGAACACTCTCCGAAGAAGAATAAAGAGCTTCCTATTTGTTGAAATGCGCGTCGGCCTTTACACTTACGAAACTAAATCCTGGGTCTAACGATTTGCAACTGAAATCAGTCACACAGACTCATTCACAAGCAAAATGCTTCATCTCTCCCATCTCGAAAGTTCCTTAAATCTCGATATCTACCGTGCATACACATGATGGCACAAAATTCATGCTCTGGTCTCAAACAGAACATTGACCTCCTTTCGTCTAGGCGGAATTTCCAAACAGCTAAGATTCCGATAATTGGGCTAAAATTGGAGATGCAAACTAAGCACGTCACTTTCACTAATGTATACCCAACAATGAAGAGCTGGCGGAGCTCGGTGCTGGACTTCAACCGAGCAAACGACTTATAAAATTTTGCAAACCGCGAAAACTCCGAAGAAGAAGAATAGACACTCTTCTTATTACTGAAATGCGCACTGACCTACGGCCACAAAACGGGATCTGGGTCTACGGTTTTGCACCCCTGTCCAAGAAGCTCGAAACTGCCCTTCAGACGAATCGAAATTGGAGCGAACTTCTCTTATACTGAAATAGCCAACGATCTAAGACCATCCTCTGCATGACAAGCTTCGCACTCGTGAATCCCGAGACTAAGCGATTCTTGAAACGAATCTAGATCGCCTGTATTTGCGATGATTTCACAAACCTCCAACTTGCGAAAACGAAACCCTAACGCCAAGCGAGACAAGACCTCACCTGTAGCAGCAGCTGGACAGTGACCGCCAACTCTCACTTGCAGAAACTCTGTCTCCGCGCCTGCATTTCGAGTCGTAATCCTAGTGCGCAAACACTTCTTAGAAAGTGGATTTGTCCGAAAGCTGTCACGCCCCCAGTTTCCTCCAACAGCACCTGTCTCCGCTCTACTTCCCTCTCCGCTGGGAGTGGAGATCTAACTCCAGAAGCAGCTCTCTCCGCTCTATTTCCTTCCCCGCTGGGAGTGGAGATCTAACTCCAGCAGCAGCTGTCTCCGCTCCACTTTTTTCTCCGCTGCGGGTGGAGATCTAACTCTAGTGACGGAAATGAAGAGAAACTGAAACAGCGAAACCCCCGAAAATAAGTTTCCGCAATCCTCACGGTGGCCAATAAGTGAGTGACTGGCAGATCTTTCTCCCTCGCGGTCAGTCAGTCAAAGTCGAAAATAAGTTTCCGCAGAACTCACGGAGACCAATAAGTGAGCGGCCGGCAGATCTTTCTCCCTCGCGGTCAGTCAGTCAAAGTCGAGTACGATGTGGGACCTCTTTTACTTTGCCGGAAAAAAAAGCGAAACCGACTTTCGGTACGAACAACTAATTCGCCAAAGTCCACCGTCCGTCAGACTAAATACTGACACCACAAACCAGAGTGTTCGCTCATCGGCTTCACCTAATTCCCTGCAGAATTGCACACTAGTGACCACATGCAGCCTGACAAAACAGACACACACACCGATTTCTGTAACTGATCGGAGTGTCACTCCAGATCGGCAAGCCCTAATTTCGGAAATTAGCTTCCACGTTACAAATCTCCTACAGTTTAGGGATATAAGATGATTTCACATAAAGTGACAGTCACTGCGACAATGATATTAATTGCTAAGTGAAGGTCAATTCAATAGAGAGAAGACTCAATTCGTACAGAGAGACGTTACACCTTTTGCTGCAAGATCAACGTTGCGAAGCAGAAACTCTAATTGCTCTTGAACCGGTACACATGTGCTCTCCGTGATTATTGGAAGCTTGTGCAAATCTACAAGAAGGATCGCGACTAAGTACGCGATCGCGACTAAAAAATCTATGGTGACCCACTGCGGGATTATGTGATCATGAATGAAGAATTTATAGGCGAGATTACAAGATGCGACTATTGGTGGATTCAATTCTATGCTACAGAGCAGAAGCTACAGGATGAAGGGTTGCACGCCGACCATGTGGAGCTCGTATTGCTGCACGGCAGGCGCGAGGGCGGCCATGGTGAAATCCAGTGTGCAATTCGTGACGTTCACGGAGTTGGGTTCGCCGGAGGGCAGGCGCGGAAACTCCTTGCAAAGCTCGCTGCGCGCGTTCACGGTGTTGTGGTAGTGGTACGACCGGAGCTCCGTGGCGGGGTCCATGTCTTGTCGAGTGCCGCCCTGTTTCATGTGGTCCGTGTAGTGGACCCCCGTGGCCCACACGCGCTGCGGCTGAAGCGCATACTTCCGTGACTCCATGGACACCCACCCGTAGTTGCAGTTTGCGTACACCAGCTTCTCAAACGCCCATTTCCTGCGTGAGTAAGCAACACATGATAAACATCACCATTTCTGATACGGCACGGGATCCTCAAGCACCAAACATCTAATCTCCTGGGATTCCGGGTTCCTGTCTGATATCGTGTCAATCCCAGCTATCTCCTATCAACATTGCAACAGTATTGAGCTACAGAAGTCTCAACAGAAGAGAAGCAACATGGAAACAGCTCGGGAAACAGTATTGGCCTCCACAAATCTCACATTCACCAGAAGAGAGGTAACATTGCAACAGGATTAACCTACACAAATCTCAACAACAGAGGAGAAGCAACAAATTGAAACAGGATGGACCTCCACAAGTCTCACATCCAGAAGAAGAGAAGTGCAACAATGCAACAATATTGACCTACACAAATCTCACATTCAACAAAAGAGAAGAACTGGAGCCTCTGGGCCACATCGATACATATAGACAGTGCTACCCTTGGTACTTTCTGGGAGGTTCATTCTAAGATGACTTTCAGACTGAGAAAGAACTCCAGTTCTTTGACGGAACAACCGGTGTACATTAAAGAGTCTGTTTGTTTACGTAGTCTAACCCGTTTGGCACAATGGTGGTGAGGATTTGAAACAATGTTGAAAGCCAACAGTGAAATCTTATGTGGACACAGGTAGAGACCGAAGTAGAGGCTCTCAAAACCCATACAACCGTATATTCGAGGTTCCATGGACCAGGTACAGGAAACTTTGATTTGTGCTAAGTGAGAAAATACTTGAGCTATTGACGTTCATTTTTTCGCTATTGATTTTCAGCTTGCCACAAAATAAAGGTGCAAACTTTAGATGCTGAAAGTTTCTAGATTATTGTAGGGAAAGGTTCAAAGTTTTATGCAAATGGTGAATGGAAATGCTTCCCTGTTGGTATGGTGAATTGAGAAGTTAAATTACTACCCTTGGGGTCTCCTTTGAGAGGTAGACTCTATGATCACTTTGAGGATTCAAAAGTAACCCGGTTCCGCATCAAAACCAACGGACATGAAAATCATGTTGCTTACATCCCCTCATTCTTGAGAGCAAAAACTTTCACTCTTATACCCTCGCACTATTGAATTTAGATTGGCCTCCATAATCAATATCGTTTCTCTAGTGCACTCACGCTCTTAAATTAGTAACGCGAGGATCGAGTTCTCGCAATGATCACCATAGCCAACTACCATGCAATGCAACGAATACGGTAATGGTTTAGGGTTTGGCGTCCTTACTTGGACAGTTCGTCGCGGAACTCGCGATCCGGGAGCTCGGGGTTGCGTTTGTGGCAGAGCGTATCCGAGACTTTGACATTCTGAAACAGGATTTCCGTGGTCTGATTTCTCGCCTTCTCCGCAAGCAGGGCCTCAATCGCATTGGGATGCCCCGGCGTGTGGGAGCCATTCTGTCCCGGGATATATAGGAACTCATCGACGTCGAAGAAGAACGTCCAGTTGCTGAGCGTTTGCGACCTCTGCAAGCAATCATTCAGCATGGTGAATTGATGATGATAGTATCCCTCGTACACCTCCGCTTGTCGTAGATTCTCGACTTTCACTCTTCCGAGGTCCATCCACGGCTTGAGCACGCGGTACACGTCGTCATGGATCCCCCCCGCGTCCTGGAAGATGAAGAGCGTCCTGTTGCCGAAGAAGTAGGCATGGTAGGCGATCCATTCCCGGACGCGTTGCGGGCTGATGTTGCCGTAGAGCGGGGAGCCGCAGAAGGTGATCTCGTAAGGGTAGGGGGGCTGGTATCGGCTGGCATTGTACTCTCCTCGCATCTCAGTGAGCGCGATGAACCTCTCCGGCGCACGAAATGCGTCTGGGTAGCTCGCAGTCAAGACTAACCTGCCGCCGGAGCCGTCGGTGCCGACGTCGTGAGGGAAAGCGCAGACGATCACCATGGTGCCGTACAACTCGCCCATGTTCCAGTCGGGCTTGAGCGCGCGCGCCGTCACTTTCACCCCTAGGGGATCCACGCCCGTCACCCACTCGCACTCGTAGAGAATATTGTGCAAATCGTTCAAGCGCTTGCTCGTCATCACAACTGATGAGAACGTATCAGGGCCGTTGCGGTATGAGCCGACCTCCACGATCAAGCGCGTCGCGATCCCGTGCGCGCGGAAGGAGCGAACCTCCCCGTGAGAAAGGTCGAGACCAGACGTGTCGAGTGTTTCATCCATGGCGAGCGTGGTGTTGGCGCACGGCATGGGTTGGAGTGGCGAGGCTGACCACCAGCCAGGGGAGTAGAGATTGGCATTGGAAGAGATTTGAAACAAGAGGAGGAGGCAATTCACCACGATGAGAAGCACCACGGCGTTGCAGCCACGCGCGCTCGAAGTGGGGATGTACTCCAAAAGTTGCGCCGGCGACTTCATGTTGATCACAATAGCTTACGCAATTGCTCGCTTAACATCTCGAAACGCTTGTAACCTAAAATCGCCCCCACGATCGCCGCGTCGAAGTCTCGTAGAATTTTGCGCCTTCACCCAAACACGAATCGCACGTCGAAGTAGTTGGTTACAGACATGTTGAGCACCATGAGCAATGTCATCGTCGCCTAGCTCCCACGAGGCTCCCTCGATTCTGCAACTTGCGAGTAGCAGTCTCTGTACCACAAGTATTAGAAGCGACTGTCAAACAGAGTCTACATCACCCTCTGAAATCGGCAACTCAGTTGTAGCTGACAATCTCTCCTCACGTACACTACGTGTCCCTTAAGCAGCACTCTACCCAAATCAATGAGTACGCCTCAAGCTTAAATACATCCAGATCAATCTGCAATCAATCTGCACCAACTACAAACTCCATTCCAGAACTTCGGTGATCTCAGAATGTGCAGCTCCATAGCTAGGGTTGCCACATAATTCTGAGCATGTCTTTAACGTAGAAAAAAACAAGGTCAACCTCGATCACTCCACAGTACTCCCGATTTGAACTACTCCAGACGGCGTCCCAGCACTCACTCCCCGATCGAAAACATTGAAGGCTGTAGCAAATTTCTCACATTCTGCTCTCTCTCTCTCTCTTTCTCTCTGCCCCACCCACCCCCCACCGCACCAAAAACTATCGATCGAAGCGGGAATCAACACCAACAACCTGTGAATGCAGCACTCCACTACTACCAACACAAAACGAACTCGAGGTTCAAGGGTACGGCGTGCACCAGCGATCGACTGCGCTAGTCGGTAGAAAACGCAAGCTTCAACCACAGCCACGACCACCACACAGTACCCGTTGACAAGGCCCTTGCCCGCCCTCCACCAGAACTTCAAATTCTCTGAGCTCCATGCACCCACGAAAGGACTTTCACTACCTTACTCATCAGTCGCCATCTGCTTGGAAATTTAGGTCACGCTATGCCCAGTGAAGAGATGAAGCCTGGCGCAGGTTTCAGCTGAACCCAAGCGCAATGCAATGCCAAGGTGAAATTGCAAGGGCTTCCGTATCACATGGGAACAGTAGATGCGCGCGCATGCACCCGGGAGAAATATTCTTTTTTTATTCCAGCAATCCAGCTGCTACGAGCTCATCATTGGAGTCCGTGAGGCACCTCTCCATGATGATCCTGGACTGCTGGTGAGTGCTGCGGGTGAGTGCGGACCTTGTTGCCCTTGGTGAAGTGGCTGCCCACTCACCGCAAGCTTTAGATGCTGCGCTGCAGGTTCGTTTTTCGTCTACATGGCGACACTTAAACGAACTCTCCGTGTACAAAAAGAGTACTTTTCTTTTTCTTCTTTTTCTTTTGGTATGTTTTCCTTTTTTTTTGGTGGGTTTTCTTTTTCTGGGTTGGCTATCATCTGATTGGGTCACAATTTGAAATCCAGCTAAATGCTAGTTTAACCCTTAACCCTAAATGCTATCTGTAATGCTATCTGTGTTCAGGGAAAAGCGGCAGCTAGTTCAAAGTGGAATAATATTGGGTTAAAAATCTGTTTGCATTTCAAAAAAATCAGCAAAAGAAATGGTGAAAGTTACCCATGCATTATACAAGGGACATTCAAGTGCACCCATGCAAGTCCCAACGCTGACCAACTGAAAAGCAAAACACAAATGCACCAAATATGGTATCAAATCATGCACTGGGGAGGTGGGCCTTGTCATGAATAAATGAAGCAGAGGTGAGCCCCAGTCATTTTGTTTGTTTGTTTTTTTCTAGCTTACTATAATATAGTCTGTTTTTGCTTTTGTATTGAGCAAAAAGACACTCAAAAGCCATTCTACGCTTTATGTGACCAGTAGAATATTCTCGTTTGCAGCAATGGACAAAGTTGCAAAGAAATTGCTATGAAAATCTTGGGATGGTATTGCTCATGCATGTTCGTAGACATTTGGGGATGAATAAATGATGATTTGTTCACATTTTCACGTATTTCATCCATGTCCAATGATGTAAATTGGTTGTCACTTTATTGAAGATTACTTTTTGCACTACTAAAAACTGAAATCTAGAATGTACATTACAAGAGGAATTTTTTTGCAACGGGTATGTCCAAACTTAAGTATATAATGGGCATTATGCCACCTTCAAACAAGACTTGTTCTTACATGCAATCTCATAAGTGTTTGCATTGTAAAAATTAATATGTTGGAGATTCAATTTGAGGGTATTGAGTGCACCAATGCATATCATTATGCTAAACCATCCAAGCTTTTTTTAGTGGCAATGCTCTAATCAACGTTTGTTTAGTAGTTGTTGTATTATCCCACGTAGAATAATATGAAAAAAGTGTAGTTTCATCATCGTGCAATTTATTTATTGTATTGGTCATTCAGATAGGTTTTGGAAGACAAATAGTTATTTTTCTCTCAACTTAAATGTGTCCAAATAAGCATTGATCTTAGAGTAGTTCATATTATCAAACTTCATTAATGACATTCTTTGTTAATGTTTATAGAATCAATGTTGGAAATAAAAATAGATTTTGAAAATCCTACTTTGATAGTAATGAGCATTTTCTACTAATCCTTCTACTAAGGAATTTCTTAAATGTTGTACTAGCGTAGAAAAGTTGATTTTTGCCTTTTGGTTAGGTATTAAAAAGTTCCTATTTTGATTATTGAATTTGAAATTCTATTTTATGTATAATATGCTAGTTGTATTATAATTTCAAATTTTGTAAAAAACTATAATTCTTCAATTAGACATGGACATTTGTGTATATATGAAATTGATATAAATTTGAATTTGAAGAAAATTGGCCAATGAGGGATTGATTATAGAAGGAAAAAGTATAATTTTTTTAAACTAAAGGATGAAATTACAAAAATTATGATATTTAGGATTACCTACACTAATTGATTTTAAATTACATTTTTACTTGTAATGAATATTTCTACCAATTATGTTTGTCGAGATTTTAATATTGATATCTATGCTCTTGGGTACATACATTAATCAAGAATAAAAATTTATAGTTCTTTCAAATTAGTTGGTATGGGAATAATTAAACCACCTCTATCAATACCCGTTACTTCAAAAAGTGTTAAAATCTTATATTTAGTTACAGAATTTCAACCCACTTCTCAATTCCTAAAGAAAAATGTTAGATGTTAAACAATCTTAATTCTTCAAAATATCTCCTTTGTAAATTTACCTCTCTACGTATTACAGTAGCTCAAAAGCTCATAAAGCCCAAAGTTGATGAGTTAAATATATGTTATTTGTTAAGTGTTACGATGTTATATGTGTTAGAAACCTTTTACTCCTTACTTCTAGCATATATAGAGGTGTGATTGTAACACTAAATTTCATTATTATGGTAGTGCCTAATGATGAAAAATGATTCTATCATGTGGAAGTAGGAAAATCATTAGAAGTTCTCCAAAAAAACTCCAAACACTAATTGTTATTATTAACAAATTGGCTCAAAATGAAAAAAAATGATACATAATTTTTTATATCATTATACAATTTAGCTAACCCTGAAATGGCAATGTAGGCATGAAGTGGCTAATGAATGGTCAAACAAACCTTGATTTCACTCAAAGATAGATGACCTTCATCCAATTTGGAAGGAGGAGTTCTTTGAATGTGTGTGTATTACTTTGTTGCTGAAAATTCCTCATTTGAGTAACTATTGAATATTCTAAAGAAAAAAAATACAAAATCCACATATCACAAAAAGAAATCCCTTTCTAGTGTATTTGGTAAATTCCTACTTCCTTGCTCTAAATCAGAAATTTGACCATTTAAATGTGTTTTAAAAAAATTGGATTCCAACTATTGAAATGAGTTTTACTAAGTGTAGTTTCTATTTCAATTTGAAGTTTTAGAAAATGTCCAAAGTTGAATATTATATTTTTAGATTGAAATTTTGCATTTGATATGAATTTTCTTAGATTGAAATTTCTATGTCCTGTAGAAGAAATGTGACTTAATCTTTGAAAAACAAAAAATAAAAACTCTAATCATTTTCATAATATTTTTTACCAATGAGGAAGGGGCCCTTTTTTTTGACAATCTTGAAAAAGAAACCTTTGTAGTGACCAAAATTCTCTCATATGACTCCTTGAGCCTTCTCCAATCATTGAATTAACTCATAAGTCTTTTCCACATATTTAGCAAAGTAGAAGGCCGAAGTACCTATTTTAGATCCCCCCCCCCCCCTTATAATTGCTTTTGAGTCTTACCTATTGTGGACAATAGTTGGATGCAATTTTCATTAAAAAAGATTATTTGTTTATACCTTCTCATTTACAAATAAACAATTCTCATCTTACTCATTTCTCTTCCCTTTTTGCTTAGGAAAAAGTGTCAAAGCTAATCGTAATAGGTGAACCTTTGAGACTAGAATAGGTTAAAATGAAAAAATCTACATTTATGTATATTGAATAAAATATTCGCTCTTGGAAAGAAAAAAATTGTTTATTTTTTGCACTCTTCCTCATCCTTATGTTTGCACACATTGAACTCAATTTCTCAACGAATTTCCCATATCCTACATGCTAAAATGCTTAAGTTATCGTAAGCACGAACTTCTACCATACTACCTTTCTAGCAGGGGCAAAATCATTGCCCGGTTGTACACTATTACATGGGACATTAAACCGAACTCACAAAATGGGCTCAACAATTTCAATTTACCTTGGACAAAAATGCAGGAGTTTGTTTTTTTTTTCACATAAATTTTTCTTACAATTAGAGACTCCATTAATTAGGAGAGGTCTAGAACATACCCTAGACACAATTCAAATTACGGGGCTTTTTTTACTTTTACCCTATAAAACTCAAAAATTACCCTGCTGGATTTGGTGTCCTTCCAAAGTCTTATTCTGTCCCAAAATGAAGCCATGATCCAGGGAAGTCAGAAGACTGACTTTGAAATTTGACCACTGCACTCGGGAGGTCTTAGGCTCCGGCGTTTCAGGGTTAAGTACGTCCACTAATCATCAAAGTGTCCCTTTACCTTATATTTTATTTATTGAAACAGTGCTTTAATTGTCTGTCATTTGTTTCAAAAAAAAGAAGGAAAAAGAACAGTGCTTTAATTGTCTGTCATTTGTTTAAAAAAAAGAAGGAAAAAGAACAGTTCTTTAACTGAACTTATTATTCTCCAGTTCGTGCTTCCCACCCAATCATGGTTGGGGGAACCAGGATTAGCTAAACTCTGGAACAGCAAGTGCTGCCTGCCTGGCACAAAGGGGTCAGTGCCACTCACAATAAGAGTAAACAATGCACGAAGGCAAATTTTTAAAAATTTATTTATTTTTATATTTTTATATTTATTTTTAACACATGGACAGTTTCCATTGGTAAGGAAAAGGTACACAGAACCAAGGGAGGCAAATTGAGTTTCAAAACTTAACCCCTAACTGCCCGAGGCACCAGAATTTGGTGTTTGCAAAACTTTGAAGTTGAATAAAACCTAATCAAGTTGCTATTTTTAGTAGTTTATATTTTTAGAAAGTTCTTCTTGAAGTCTAGTTTTAGCATTAAAAATCTGATCTTGAAAATAAATGATAGTGATTTTTCTATTCAAGGTTTTGTGCAAGGGTACCCATTGCAATCTTGACTTCCCATAGCGTTGAGAGCTCTTGTAAATGAGCCTCAAATACACTAGGGCTTGAAGAAAAAATCACATTCAAAACTCATTTAAAAAAATTGTAGAGTAGATTTTGAAAAGCTATAAATTGATTGGAGTTATTCATGTTAGGCCTTTACACCTCATATTTTTTTGGTCACCAACTTTTTAGGTTTGACTTGTGAAAAGTGAATTGAAAGTTTTTCATAGTTTTAACACCTTCATTGTCAAACGTCATAATCTTCCAACTCATAAATGATATTGTTGTGTTTTTTCTTCCTATGTGATCTCTAACATGTCTAGATTGAATTTGTATGGTTACAATTCAAAAAAAGTTGATACAACTTATCAAAATGTTGGCTTTTTGTTCAGTTTAGAGCAAATTTCTAGAGGCTCAAAATAGGCCTTGGGCATTTAGGGGTTAAGCTATTCCACATCTTGAGTTCTGGCTCCCTGCCACACCACTTGTGTCTGGCAGTGAGATTCGTATCTTGCCCCTTTAACTTAGTTGCAATGAAATTCCGTTTCATTTGTTTAAAAAAACTAAAACTTATTCCGCATTATTTCATACCCCCTACTGCATGTCTGTCTCAAAATAAATCTTCACCTTACTCTAGTACTTCCATTGAGCTGTTCCCTACCAGCAACCATGGATTTATTTCGGGATGGAGGGAATGTAGTAAGTAGGCTAGGTACACCCCAAATGCACCATGCCTTAAAATTGCCATCATTGCTTTGTGTACCTGAGCTTACATTTTCAAAATCAGTACGTATGTATGCTAAAAAAAACAATTTTAGAATATCTACCAATAACTACTTTGATTCTTGATAACTTTTGCAAATGGTATTCAAATGTTGTGGACTTTGGTGAGTTGGAATCTTCTTTCACTTGCCAACAAGAAAATATGAAAATTTGACCAATTTATCAATAGTAAATAGGCACAATTGCAAGAACTAACAATTTTGGTGGTACCCACATTAATTACTATCCAAAGAATAATTTTTAAGTAGGGATACCAAGCTAATCACAACTATAATTAGTCTTTTCATATAGTGTGATTTGTTAATCTAACCCTTGAAGGAAGTGGGGTGAACATAGCTACTATTTTTTTCCAATAGTTATTGTAAGAAGTGTTATTCTTCATTTGTGTGGAATAATTTTGATGATCACTACTAATGAAATGAAAAAAAGAAAAAGTCTTATGTAGCTTTCATGTAAAAAAGGATTGACAAAATCACACATTTTTTGAAAAAATGTCACCATTGACAAGATTAATGAAAGATGTTTGGTTAGGCGGTACTTTGTAACATATGATAAAATCGGAATGCTCAAAAGTACTCCAAAAACTCTTAATTTTTTTCCATGGGTACAAAGTATCATAATATTGATGGGTAATTTTTTTAGATCATTTTTAGGTGTCAAAATAATAAGATGAAGGATTTGAAGGCCTAGAGCACGTTCTTCATTTTCTAGAAATCTATCAAGAATTGCAAAGTTGATAATTTCTTGATTGGATTGCACCAATGGATTCACTGGAAAACAATTCCAAATTTTGTTAGTGAGGTTCTTATTCAAAAAATTTGCAAATGTAATTGCAGATGATACCTAGTGGTCTTGTGGTCCCTTGGGGGAAAACCTTTAAAATTCTTTCTTGTTTAGAAGTCTAAAATTGCTTCAAAATGACTAGTCTCTAAAGCCAAGCTAAATCTCCATCTATATTTAATTTTTAACAAATTCAATTGTAGGATCCCTTTGTTCATTTATTAGAATACACCCTCCTAAAATTTCATAATGAGAACCCCTAACGATTGCAAGATCACAATGCTTGATATCAAAAGGACATTTTTTCAACTCTTCCCAAATAGATAGGTGTCATCTTTCAAACTTTTTATCTGAAATTGTTTAGATCTTACAATTTGCAACTCTTTAAAACATGTTGAAGAAATAAGTTGGAAATATGTATGAAAATTTCAACAACAAGTATTTCAATTTTGTGCTTAGAAAAATAGTAAATAGAAAAAAAAAAATAGATAATAATGTAAAATACTAAATTGTTAAAATTTTATTTATGGAACTAAAAAAATGACAATCCTCGTGGTTATAATGTTGTAATAAACAAACTGTATCTTAAGATTTTATTTTTTCCAGAAGCATTGAAAATTGAGTTAAAAAAGGACTTCTAGGTTTATTTTAGAATAGAAATTCTACAATTGTTTGCAAACTAAATTTTTTTAATAATTTTCGTCTCATTAACCCCTAAATGATTTTGACTACATTTTCACCAAAACTGCTTCTAAATTGCCATTTCTAGAATATGTACCAAATTTTAGAGAAAAAATATTTTCAAATACATATAACCATAGGATCTTGTAGTAAACTTGTTTGAGAACATTTAAAAAAAAATTCAGAAATTTCCACCACACACACTTCATTTGTCCCAATCTAGAAAAGGAAAATAAAATCGCCTTGACCTTACGTTAGTAGCACATGCAGAAAGCCTGCTACGCAGAAATAATAGTGTGAACTACCATATAAAAAGTCAAAAATGCTTCAGTTGAAGGGCACTGGATCTGACACTTCATCTGACACTAACTTAGACTGCCCGGCGTACAAAGTACCAACTGGTGTGAACGGCGTGAGAGACACTGAGACGGGATTGAGATGCACGGCGGATGTGGGCCCTGTATTACCCAGGGTCCTGCACTACTATAGAAGAACCTCCTGCATTCCTGCAAAGCAATAAGGTGAGGCAGTATGCTCTTAACCCCTAAATGCCCAACAAAAAGCTAACATTTTGATAAGCTGTATCAATTTTTTTTTTTAAATTGTATTTGTACAAATTCAAACTAGATATGTAAGAGATCTTATAAAAAAAAAGAAAACATAACAATATCACTTACAGATTGAAAGATCATAATGTTTGATCATGACAGTGTTACAACCATGAAAGTGATGTGAAGTCTTTCAATCCTCTTTTTACATATCAAATTCAAGAAATTGTTCACTAGCAAAATATGAAGTTAATAAACAGAACATGAATAACCTTAATCAATTTATGGCTTCTTAACCCCTAAATTCCCAAGGCCATTTTTTTTGTCAAAAAACACTCAAAACTGTTGTTTTTGCTGCGTTCATCCAAGAATACAAAAAAAATCATTTTTTTATAATCTAACCGTAAGATCTTGTACTTTACTTGTCTTAGCTTATATGGTAAAAATTTCATGAAGTTTGATTCTATAGATTGGAAGATATTAGCATTCAAAGTTGAAAAAGAAAGTTTTTTTGAACATTGGCTTGCAGTTTCAGATGACTTTGACTGCCAATTGTGATTTTCTTTTGCACTATAGTCTTTGAATTAAAAAAAATTTATGTTGAAGAATTGAGTTGAAAGTCTTGGAAGAAAAAAACACTTGATTTTCATTCTTTAAAGATATGCTAAGTAGAAGTAGGTCCAAGATTGGAAAAAACAAACTAAATCATTAGTAACTCCAAGATGGGATTGAAAGACAATAATTCCAATGGTGAGATTGTTTTAGCAATTGAACACAACATTCTCAAAAAAAATTTGTAAAAATTGTGAAAATTGCATTAAAAAATGAACCCTACAAGTTATTTTTTCAAGAAGATGCTGAAATTGCCCAAAAAACACAATTGTCTTTAACTTTCTCATTATTAGTCCAAATAGAACAAATCAAACCTTTACATGTAGACCCAAAAAAAAAAAGATTTCAAGGAAAAGATAATTATAATTTAATTTAATTTTTTGCAATTTCTTTTGTGCTACCCGCCAAGTTCAGTTTCAAGCTTTTTGTAGTATAACTTTTGCTCCTGGGCACTAAATGAAATAAAAACTATATTGCCATATAGATAATCAGTTTTTCTATCTTACAAGAAAGTTTTAAAACAAGTCACCAAAAATTGAAATCACAAGAACTTGTCCGAAATTTGATTTGTCCCCCGAGGGGACAATGAGAATTTAGGGGTTAAAATCTTTTTTACAAATTTTTAAAATGAGTTCCTAATGTGAATCTTTCTCCAAGATCTAGTGTATTTCAAGAGGCTCATTTGCAAGAGCTCTCAACACTACAAGAAGTCAAGATTGCAATGGCCCCCCTTGCAAAAAATCTAGAATATAAAAATCATAATCAATCATTTTCAAAATTGGATTTTTGATACAAAAACTAAACTTCATAAATAAGTTTTCAAAAATATGAAATACTAAAAATTGAAATATGGTTAGGTTTTATTTAACTTCATAATATTGTTGACACTAGAATTGGGCATTTAGAGGTTAAAGCGACTATATAAGATTTGATTGCCTTTGGGGGGAAGCTATACTTGCTGAAACAATTTTTAGTAAGTTTTCTAGTAGGAAGGAAAATGGAATTGGCATCTAACCCAAGTCATTTCATATATTTTGGACCTTCATGGAATTAGTTACAAATTTTTGAAGTTGAAATGCAATGGTCATTAAAAGCAACCACCTCCTCAAATATAAATTCTTGGTACATTGAAGAAACCAAAACGTACTCCTATATTAGTGGTTGCTTCTAGAGCATGGTCGCTTTTAGAGCACCCTTCATTAACTTAGCTACACCTAAAAGCATACAAATAAGTAATTCAACATAGTTTTTGTTTTTATATTGAGATTTTTTTGAAGGGTTTTATTAATAATGTCTAAAGGGGGTTCTAGACTCTTGTAGAATGCATTTTTTGAACACCATATGAGTAAACTACAAATTTTCAAAATGCAAAAATAAGGTTTAGGGCAACCAACTATAGACTCTCTTGTAAATAGTAGAAGTATATTTTAGGCAAAAATCTTTAGTGGTTGGTTTTAGAAAGTGATCAAAATTAGGTGCAATTACCTTAAAAACAAAGGGAATGAATTTTATAATAAAAGAAAGGGGTTGAAATCACTCATCCAACCATCCCACCGGAATTCCAAAATGAAGTCAACTAAAAGTCATAGAAGAACAAGGCGAGTTTATAGGTTGCAGATGGAATGTACAATAGCTATTTTTTTCTTCTTCTAAATTTATTAAATAAATTATTTCATTTTTATTTTTTAAATTTAAATAGTTTTTTTAATGGAAGATCCCAAGTAAAACTATCCACTTTCCACCCATCAAACTTCTTTAAATTGGAGCATGGTAGGTGAGCGTAGAGGGTGAACCTTTTTAAAAAAATTGGATAATTTTATTAGGGGCTACCTTCCACCTTCTTCTCCCCTATTCTTTGATATATAATAGATTCCTAGTATACAACTTGATTGTAGAATGTTAGTGTGTCCTCTTCAATTTGATGCCTTTTTAATCCCTAAAGCCTCAAGGCCATTTTTCTGTCAAAAATCACTCAAAACTGCCATTTTTGTTGCATTCATTCAAGAATACAAAAGAATCATTTTTTAGAATTTAACCATAGGATCTTGTACTTTACTTGTCTTAGCTCACATAGTAAAATTTTTATGAAGTTTGACCGTATAGATTGGAAGATATTAGCATTCAAAGTTAAAAAAGAAAGTTTTTTTGAACACTGGTCTACAATTTCAAATGACTTTAACTGCCAATCGTGGAATTTTTTTGCACTACAGACTTTGAATTAAAAAAAAAATTATGTTGAAGAATTGAGTTCAAAGTCTAGGAATTTTATTTATTTTTTAAATGCACTTGATTTTTATTCTTTAAAAAATTGTTAAATAGAAGTAGGTCCAAGATTGAAAAAAAAAAAAAATTGTTAATAACTCCAAGATGGGATTGAAAGACAATAATCCCAATGGTGAGATTGTTTTAGCAAGAAAATACAACATTCTCAAAAAAAGATTGTGAAAAATTGTGAAAAATGCATTTAGAAATGAATCCTACAAGTTATTTTTTCAAGGATATGCTGAAATTGCCCAGAAAACAAGATTGTCTTTAACTTTCTCATTATTAGTCCAAATAGAACGAATCAAAGCTTCACACGTAGAAAAAATAAAACATTTTAGGGAAAAAAAATTAAAATTGATTTTGATTTGTTGCAAATTTTTTTGTGTTGCTTGCCAAGTTCAATTTCAAGTTTTTTGTGGTATAACTTTTGCTCTTGGGCACCAATTGAAACAAAAATTATATTACCATGTAAATAATCAGGTTTTCTATCTTACGGGAAAGTTTCAAAATAATTCACCAAAAATTGAGATCACAAGAACCTACCCGAAATGTGATTTGTCCCTCGAGGGGATAATGGAAATTTAGGGGTTAATGAACAAGTAGCTTGCCACAAATAAAAATATATATTATACCTAGTTTTTAATTCATTAAGGAGATTCTTTTGCTTTGATAATCAATATTTTGATGTAGCTGTCATAACGTCCATTAAATTTGAGTTCATATTCTAGTATACAATAGATAGATTTTGGATTCTTTGGATGCATCTTATGAGTTTTGGATTTCATGTAGATTAGTCTTATAGCTTTATATAACCTCCAACTCGAATTTTTAAAATCTAAGTGCTTTGTGCCTCTAATTTTGGCAACCTCTTGCATTTTGCTTCATAACCATTTATGAAAGTACAAAAATTTGCCATTTTTTCTTACATACCCATGGTGCCACATATTGTATAAGGTCAATGCAATGGAAAATTTGAAGTTTCAATGAAGTATCTTCAAATGTCTTAAAAGAAACACTAGTTTTGTAAAGAACACATGAACTTTAACATTGAACACAATGAGAGTACAATCAAAAGTGGTTTAAGATAATGTGTTGGAAGTAGACCAAATGTATCTAGTAAATATGGATTAACAAATAAGTTTTTAAAATGTAGATGGTCTATTTACATCCTTTGTATATAAATAACCAATGATCTAAGTTAGGAATTCTAACCAAAATTCTATCATCTAATCATATTGGTATTTTATAAGCTTGAATCTTATTTTGTAAAAATAATGTTCAAATAGAGTTCAACACTACGTGTATGTCAAATTCATCTATCTAATGATCAAACCTCTCATTAATACAATCAATGATAAAAGCTTATATTTGTGAAGATATCAGTGGTGACTAGGTCCAATTACCAAGCCAAATCTTCCTAAGCTTGAATCTTTTTTGTGCTCATTCTTTGAAGGATTATCAATGTTTGTTTTTGTTTCACTAATTGGCCTCATTGAATGATTTTTTGCCTTATGAGTTTCATTCCTACTATTAGGCCCACTAACTAATCCCCTATAGAGACTTGCATGATTTCTCACACTTTGATGGTCCCCAATGTTCTTCTCAATTTTTGGATTTATTGAATGAGATTTCTCGATTATTTCACTTGCATAGTTTGTTACAACTATTTTTTGTTTCAATTTTTGGGACTTAGAAAGCATCTCATCATAATTCTTGCGTTGCTCAACATCTTTTAACACTTCGTATGCTTCTCGTAATTTTAAATATTTGTTGCAAGATTGATCCACATCACCAAATTGTTTCTTCTTGTCAGGATGGAGAGCCAATGATTTATGCAAGTATTCTCTTCGGATTTCACTAGCACTTGCATCGTTTTTCAAACCAAGACATGTGTAGTAGTCTTCTTGTTGTGTTTGCTTCTCTTTAGATTCTTTGGTTTCCATCTCCTCCAATTTAATAATTAAACTTACCAAAACTCAAATGGCACTAAGTGTTGATGCGAGATGATGTTTTGAAAGTGGTAAGTTTTCATGTAAGTTGTAATGTCAACAAAATCTTAGAAACAAGATGTGAGAGTCTCATAATATGACAAAAAACACTTTCCTATAAAAGTAAACTAAACAAGGTGAATGCTCACCTTTATAGCATCTAAAATTCAACTTTTACATTTTTTTAAGCAACTTTTACATTTCTTAATGATTTTTTTTTCATTGGATGATAGATGTCAATTGATGATTCTTGGATGGAATTTTACTTTTACTTTTTTTAGTAACTTTTACATTTTTAATTAGCTCTTTTTTTCATTGGATGGTAGATGTTAATTAATGACTCTTGGATGGAGTTTCCACTTTTATATTATCTAGTAACTATTACATTTCAAAATGAATATTTTTTTCATTGGAAGGTGGATATCAATTGATGACTCGTAGATGGGGTTTCCACTTTTTAACATTTAGGGATGTTCCTTTTAGGTGATAAACTTTGGATGAATATTTATAATGAAACATGAATGGTGACTTTTGAATCCCTACTGGAAGTATATATGGTCTTTGCACATCATACTGGAATTTTTGCAGCACCAATTTTTTTTCAGAAAACTACATCAAATTCACCTGGTTTAGGGAGTGCTGGCATGGGTGTGGAAACAAAGCAATTTGCAGCGGTGGTGTGCACTTCTTTCTGAATTGGTAGGGGATGACTAATAAGATGGCTTGCACTTGTAGGGAAAAAAATGTAAAACAGGCAGGATAATTTGGCAATGGCCAGGCTGAAGTTCAAGGTGTTTAACATTGCTAGTGCATGGGAAATGGCCTCTCGTATGTTTTTGAAAAAAAATGTGCAATCATAAAGGGAGATCCATGGGTCATTTTTTTATTTTTTATTTTTTCAAAACAAATGAATGGAATCTCATTGCAACAATTCTTTTTTTTTTTTTTTTTTTAAACCAAAGAAACCACGGGTCATTTTGGGGCACAACATTCTTGAACATGCGAAAATACTGGACCAAATTTGGGTGTCCATATGGAGGACAAATTAAATGGTGAAGGAGGGGCAGAGCCAGCAAGAAAGAAAGACAAGCTATTTCTCTGGGTTTTTCCAACCTTCAGTCCTTCACCTGAGTTGTCATGACATCTGAGTTGGTGTACTGTATTGGACAGGTCAGTTTGGGCACCTTGCTGCCAAAATAGTTTATTTTTTGGAGTTCGACAATTTGGCAACTTGATTTCAGGATTTCTTGGTTGTCAACACTTTGCTTTTTCTAATTTTTTGACACTCCTATTTTTTTAATTGATTTTTTTAATTCATGAATATATGCATTCCTTTTTCTATATTTTCTCTAGGATAATTTTTGGATATTCAAAATTAGCAACAAAGAAATTTTTCATATTTAAAAAAATAGTTATATAGTTTTTCAAATTTTAGACATGATCCAAAATTTCCCTAATTATTTCCAAAACTTAAGGTTGCTTTAAACTATAGTGGAGAAGTGCACCGGTCAAGGAAATGGAATAACATGATTGGAGGAAATCTCATTCTTTACTAGATTGGGTTTTTTACACTATGGCCAAGACTTGTCCGATGAAGAACTTCAAGTATGAATGAAAAAAATGACATGACTACCTATGTGGCAACACTTTTTGTAAGGGGAGTTTTCTAAAGTTCAAGTTTCTAGGGCGGCCTCAATCCCCCGGAGAAGAAACTTGATTCCAGAGAACTCCAATTTCATTCAAATACTCTTGTGATCTTTGTGAACCATGCCATTAAATTGATCAATTTGAGTTTTTCTATATGCAATTAAACATATCTATATCAGTACAGTCAATGCATGTTACTAAACTCCTGATGAATTAATGAACCCGACAATAATAAGCTTAATCATGTAATATTGCCATTGACACTAAGTGTCCAATGGATGACAAAGAATTATTTTGTATAGGACAAAAGTGAAACCATTCATTTTTGGAGTTTTGTTGTGAAAAGGAAACATCTTCTACAATAGTTTGACTTTCAATGAATATATTTTTTTTTTAAGCAATTGATTCTCATGGTATTAGAAAATGATGATTTCTTACAGGGTTATGATGCCAACATCTCTTCTAACATGTGCATTTTGAAGTAATTACAGTAAAAAAAAGGGTTTTAGGTTTTCTTAAGGTCAGTATTAGTGTTAGATTTTGAAGTAAATATACTTAACCTCTAAATGCCCAAGGCTTGTTTTGAGCCTATGGAAATTAAGCATAATTAAGATATGTACTATATAGTAGAAAAGATTGAGTAGTTTATACTATAAATATGGAATTTCTCTTCTTCATACCTATAAGACCATGACTATCTTTTCCAAAGAAAAACCCTCCAAATTTAAACTTGGATTCAAAGGAAAATTTTAACACAACAAGTTAACTTCAAGAAGAATCTAACCCTACAATTTTTATTGCAAATACACATCGGATAAAGGAGAAACAAGCCCTACAATTGTAGCCAATGCACTTTGGAAAACTAAAATTGAATTTCTTATACTTAAATGATTCCTACAAATTCAATACATATAAGACTAATTTGAAATTTTTACCACACAAACTAGACAAGTAGATGCATTTTTTCCAACAAGTTTTATTAAATGTAGGCATTGGATGCAAAAGTTACAATTTCTCAAAGTTTGCTATTGTCTCCAAGCATACAAAATATGTTCATAGGAATCACCAAGGGTTATGGTTCCTGTTGTGGTTGGCCAAAACTTTTTTTTGGGTGAAGTTCACCAGTGGATTTTGTTTTGTGAAGTTGGCCAAAAGACTTCTTCGATTGGTGTCTACACTCCAACTAGTTTAGACTTCTTGAGGCATTATTTTATTATCTTGTCATCTTGTCCAACATCCCACTAATCGTCTCAAATAACCATACCTTGGCAAAAACTTCTTGACCAACTGGTACACTTCTCCACCTAAGTCTAA
Source organism: Pseudoscleropodium purum (assembly GCA_963969395.1). Taxonomy (NCBI): domain Eukaryota; kingdom Viridiplantae; phylum Streptophyta; class Bryopsida; order Hypnales; family Brachytheciaceae; genus Pseudoscleropodium; species Pseudoscleropodium purum. Next base: position 3,714,937 of record OZ017800.1, on the reverse strand, counting down.
AGGGCCTTGACCTACACGTACGATAGTCCTTTTTCTCTTGATCATAGAACTTGCCTACTATTTCCCCCTATCCTAAATCAAAGACATGTCAGCTTTGAAATCTACAATCACCTCTAGGTTCATCATCTAAAATAAAGCCTTCAAATTGTGTAATTAACAATTTCTCCAAATTCAGTAACTATTTTGCATTATTCAGCTTGGAAGAATATTTGGGGATGGACAAATTATGTCCTTAGGGTCTATTTACCATTTAAAATTTTACAGGTAGTATTCAAGGTTAATCTAAATGCCTGAATTACATTTTTTGGTAACATAGAAATTTTGTATAGCTCATTACAAATAGAATTTTTATTTATTTTCTCTGAAACTTTAACGTGACATGTGCCCAAGGAGTAGTTTGAAGACCCAAAAAATTTCATAACTTTTGACTACATGGTTAAGAAGTTATTGTATGATATGTACTTTTCATTGCTCGGTGGGTAGACCTAGCAGCAAAAAAAACTTCTTTAAAAATCACTTTTTTAAGAAGTTAAAATTTGAAATTGGTTTTGTAGATTTGTATACACTTGAAAAGCTTTGAATCATTCCATTTTGATCAATGAGTCAAAAGTTATGAAGATTGTTAGTTTGTAGGAGTTTGAAGGTCGTTATTGAATCTCTACTCTAAGACAAACTTTGAAGCCCTTTATTTAACTCAATTTGCAATATTTTTGGAAAAATAAAATTGGATGTAGATTTTTTATTACAACAGTACAACCATTAAGATTGGCATTTTTCAATTCCATAAATAAATTGTTAACAATTTAGTATTTTGAATCATTCTCTACTCCTTTCTACTTACTATTTTTTTCCTATATGTTGTATGATTCCAAGTGATTTGAAATTTTTCAAGCATGTAGCCTACTTGATTTGAAAAATGAATTCAAAGAGTAACTACCATCTTTGACATCTTTTCATACAAATTTGTCACTTCAAAAAAAGGAAATTTGTCACTTCAAATGCTAATATCTTGCAATCTACATGGTGGAAATTTCTGAAATTTTTTCTTTATGTTCTCAAACAAGGTTACTACAAGATCCTAGGGTTACATGTGTCTAAATTTTTTTCTTCTAAAATTTGATACATGTAAAATAAATGGTAGTTTAGAAGCGGTTTTGGTGAAAACATAGTCAAAATCATTTAGGGGTTAACCCCTAAATGTCCAAAGTCTTCTCCATAATTGACAATTTGAGAGAAATCATCATAAAGTACTATTTGGAAGAATATGAGTTTTAAATTTCATCTATACAATTAGATTCACCAATGCTATCACCGATATTTTCTGTAAATTTTGAAAGGAAAATTTCTAAATTCCTTTTACATTCAATTACAAGCAAAATATTGTCATTCTTTCAATAAATTTGTAAGAATGGATTTGAAATAAGGTTCTCTTGATACGATGGTTTTTTTATTTTTTTTTGTTCTTTAAGTCTGTAACATCATTTTTGACAAATTTAGTTTTGAATTAGAATTAATGCAATTTTGGTTTGGTCAACCACTTGATACACTTCCACATTTAGAATTTTAGAATTTCTTTTACTTTGGTAAAACCAAATTCAACCATTAGATAGGACACTAGTTTGATAAAGCATCTCCACAAATTAGGATGACTTTCATCCAAACAGTAATGACAAAGAAAAGTGATTTGAGATTTTAAAAATTGAACTTATTCATTTGCTTTGAAAATGGCCTCAATGGAAAGCGCAAAGTGTTTTCATGATTTTAACCATTGAAAATTTAAACAAGCAAGTGTTGATTTGCAGTTATTTGCAATTTGTGCTTCTAAAAATATTTCATTTCAACAATTGCAAGGTAGATTGTGTAATGAGCTTGATAGCACTTCATTTGAACTGAAAGATTTTGGAAGTGCATTTTAGTTTCTAACACAAATTATAGTTTTTCATATCACCTCCAATCCCAAAAAACTCTCATATGCAAATTTCTCAAACATTGTGGAGAAGGAAAACATTTTAAAAATAGAATACATTTCTCATGTTATAATGTCACAACTCACATGCAATTTCAAAGTCAAAACCTATATGCAAAACAATAAGCAAATCCCCTCAACATCTATATAATTAGATTTTGAAAAAATCAACTTACTTAACCCTTAAAGTCCCATTGTCCCCTCGGGGGACAAATCAGATTTTGGGTAGGTTCATGTGACCTCAAATTTTGGTCAATTCTTTTGAAACTTTTCTATTAGATAGAAAATTGATTAACTATATGAGAATATAATTCTTATTTCAATTGGTGTCTGGGATCAAAAATTATATCATAAAAAGCTTAAAACTAAACTCGGTGGACAACATAAAAAAATTGTAAAAAATCAAAATAAATTCTAAATTTTTTTTATCTAAATTTTATATTTTTGTCTAAATGTGAAGCTTTGATTCGTTTTGTTTGGACTAATAATCAAAAAGTTACAAACAATCTTGTTTTTCGAGCAATTTAAGCACCTTCTTGAAAAAGTAACTCGTAGAATTCATTTTTGAATGCAATTTCTACAATTTTTCACAAATTTCTTTTTGAAAATTTTGTATTTTTTTGCTAAAATAATCTCACTATTGGGATTATTGTCTTTCAATCCCATTTTGGAGTTATTGACAATTTTTTTTTTTCAATCTTGGACCTACTTCTACTTAACAATTTTTTAAAGAATAAAAATCAAGTGTTTTTTTTTGTTTTTTTTCAATTCCTAGATTTTCAACTCAATTTTTTAACATTAAAATTTTTTAATTCAAAGTCTATAGTGCAAAAAAAATTTCACAATTGGCAATCAAAGTCATCTGAAATTGCAGACCAATGTTCAAAAATACTTTCTTTTTCAACTTTGAATGCTTTATCTTCCAATCTACATGGTCAAACTTCATAAAATTCTTACTACATGAGCTAAGACAAGTGAAGTACTAGATCCTATGGTTAGACTCTAAAAAAAATAATTTTTTTGTATTCTTAGGTGAACACAACAAAAATGTCAGTTTTGAGTGTTTTTTGACAGAAAAATGGCCTGGGGCTTACAGGGGTTAATTATAAGTCCACGCTCTTTTTTCATAGGAAAAAACAACTTCAAAAGGTTTTAAAGTTTAGATATTAACAATATGGATACATCTAAAATTGTACCTTGTTTAAAATTGCCATCATCATTATGTGTACATCTCCAAAATCAATATGTCTGTATATTGACGAAAAAATTTAAACCCCTAGAGGATAATTTCAGTCCTAGTAAGGCAATCCAAAGAATGTTTCATGAAAATTTTGCGGGACGTTAAATCCTGCCTATGAAGATGGGCTTGGTACTAAGTTGGCTATCAAAGACAAAGGGGCCCTATTGAGATCACAAGTGTTGGCCTTGTTGCAAGGCAATGCCCCTGATAAAACCATAGGACCACACCTTGCAGGTGATCGCAGGATAATTTCGCGTCTTGCACAGAATGCACATGACGGTGGTTTTAGTTTTTTGGGTGGTGGATTAGGGTTTAGGGTGTCTTCTTTGAACTATATATTCTATATGGGTTGTTTTCCCTCCTAACACCCCTTATGAATATAAAGGTAGAATGTCTTCTCAATTCTAAGTGAAAGTAATGAATGACTTCTAAAAAAAGTGATGTAGATGATGCCATGCCACATTGGCATGGGCCTATTTCAAATAAATGATTCAATGTCTTACAAAGAAGGACAATGTTTAAACAAAAAAAGTTAAGTTCTACAAAAGCAATATTTTGTGGCACATTTTACACAACATTTTTCAAAGTTCTAGAAGAATGTATAAAGTTCCACCAACATCCGTCTCTTAACCTTGTATTTCACTACAATTTCATTTTTCTACAAGTCTTGCACAAAAAGAACACTTCAGTTGTTTTAGGATCATCAAAAAATTTATTTGAAGAAGCCATGCTACTTATATGTTCTTCTAGAACTTTGAAAAATGTTGTGTAAAATGTGCCACAAAGTATTGCTTTTGTAGAACTTAATTTTTTTTTGTTTAAACATTGTCCTTGTTTTTAAGACATTGAATCATTTATTTGAAATAGGCCCATGCCAATGTAGCATGGCATCATCTACTTCACTTTTTTTAGAAGTCATTCATTACTTTCACTTAGAATTGAGAAGACATTCTACCTTTATATTCACAAGGGGTGTTAGGAGGGAAAACAACCCATATGGAATATATAGTTCAAAGAAGACACCCTAAACCCTAACCCACCATCCAAAAAACTAAACCACTGTCATGTACATTTTGTGCAAGACGTGAAACTGTCTTGTGATCACCCACAAGGTGAGGTCCTACGGTTCTGCCGAGGGCATTGTCCTGCAACAAGGCCACCACCCGTGATCTCAATAGGGACCCTTTGTCTATGATAGCTAGCTCAGCACTAAGCCCACCTTCGTAGGTAGGATTTAACGTCCCACGGAAATTTTAGGACATGGGCATAAGTAGTTGAGAAGGTCAACAATGAAATAAATGAGAACAATTAGCCTAATAAGGCAAGGAAATAGGGGAAGTTTTTGCTCATGTATTGTTCAATTTCTATATATAGGCTTCACATGATCTAACCTTTCAATCAAACAATCTCCCTTGTTTAAATCAAGAAATTGTAGTTGTATTGCACCAATACATTGATGTATGTGATCTTTGTGCAAGTACAAATACAACAAGCCTCCTACCCTCTAAATCAAGAAACTATTGACTACAAATTGAAAATTTTGATTATTCTAACACAAAAATGCCTAAGGGCTTGGAAAGGTCCTTTAACCCTTAAATGACCGGACTGTATTTTTTGGCTATATAGAATTTTTGGGCAGGTCATTGTGACCAGGAATTTTCCATATTTCAGGCTGAATTTTTAATAGAAGGTATGGACAAGGAATATCTTTTATATGCAACAAATTTCATGACATTTGAAAATAGGAGTCAAAAGTTACAGCCCAATATGTTGTCTATTTCTCAACTCGGGCAGTCCAGGCAGATCTGAAAAATTCATTTTTTTCAAAAATAAAAATTTGAAATTGATTTTCTATATTTATATATGTGTGCAAAGCTTTGAATCATTCCATTTCAATCAATGAGTCAAAAATTATGAGGAATTTTAGTTTGTAGGTAGTTATGAATTTGGTATTCTAAAATAAACTTTGAAGTTGTTTATTTCACTCAATTTTCAATATTTTTTGAAAAAAAAATTGTAGGATGTACATTGTTTATAAGAACATTACAACCATTGGGATTGGAATTTTTCAATTCCATAATTAAATTCTTAACAATTTAGTACTTTGAATCATTCTCTATCTCTTTCTACTTACTATTTTTTCCTATATGTTGTACAATTCCAAATGACTTGAAAATTTTCAAGCATATAAACAACTTGTTTAGAAAAACGAATCAAAAGAAGCACCATCATTTTGAACATTTTTTCATAGAAAAGTGAGCTTGTAAAGTACAGCTGCTTGTTTTTTCCCACGGTTAAAAAAATAATTTTTGTCAATTCAAATGCTAAAATCTTGCAATCCATATGGTGGAAAGTTTTGAAATTTTTTCTGCATCTTTTCAAACCAATGTTCTACAAGATCCTATAGTTATATGTGTCAAAAAAAGTTTTTTCCAAAAATTTGGTACTTGTACTGAAAATGGCAGTTTTTGAGCGGTTTTAGGGAAAATAGGGTCATGCAACTTTAGGGTTAAAGGTTAAGACATCTACCGAAAACACTTCACCCCTTCCAAATTTTTGCATATAGGATCCAAATGTTGTGTTATTTGGTGCATTAGAACCTCTTTTCCACTTGCCAACAAGAAAGCCCAAATGAAAATTTGACCAATCTATTCATAATAGTAACTAGGCTCAATAAAAAAAAGTGGCAATTTGGATGGTGGGGCCAACATTTGTGAAATTTTTTGAGTTTCACTAGCCATTTAACAAAAAAAAATTCCATATTGAAATGATTTTTAAAGTATAGGGTCCAATTATTTTCTCTATTTTTTTCACTATAAACAGAGTTCTATAGATTTTTCACCGTTCTCTTTGCTAATGTTTTCAAGTTGAAACTGTTTAGTTTTCCCAATTCCACCAGCTAACTTTGAACTAGCCACCAATTCTTCCAGAACATAGTTGGGGGTATCCACCGGTTTAATAGTTGTTGCCAGCAGGCCCATATGAATGTACGATAATTGTACTGTACATGTGACAGGAGGTTGATTGCCAGACAATTTTTGTACACTTGTACTTCATTTCATTTCATAACAAATAAAGCAGCCATTCATACCTGTACTTCAACCTTGTGGAAAACTGGGAACCTCACAAACAAACAGGGAAATAATGCTGTCCCTCAAATACAGTCTTGGAATAGGAAATCGGATCCTTGATGTGCAATGAAATTCCGTTTTATTTGTGTCAAAAAAAAGAGAAAAAACAAACAATGGATCCTCTTAGTTGACTAGAAAAAACACTTTTTTTTTTAACAAATGGAAAGAACCATTGCATAAAAAAAAGAACCAAGTACAAAGCGGCCAAGCCAACAAAGGCTCGACAATGAAGAGATAAGAACAAAAGGAGACCAAAAGAAACGAGAAACCTAGAAAAAAAGGCAAGGGGACCCCTCTTGTTCCAAACAATATAAATATCAACCCTACAGGCTAGCATTGAGGATGTGAGCCAAATTTTATCAAACTTGATCCAAATAGAAGGAGCCTTTTGTAGGTAGTGAGCAGCGGCAAGTTGTATCTTCAATTGTATTGCATGTTCTAAGTCCAAAAGTGCCTCCTAAATGGCCTTTTGAGTGATGTCAAGGGGCCATTGTTCTTGAGAGAAAACCTTGTTGTTGTAAGAGATCCAAATAATCCAGAGGATAGAACCTCAAAGTAGGGACCAAATAACCTTGATGTCTTGGAAGCGACTAGGTGTTGAAGCTCCAAAGACACATTGGATAAAAGTCATTCTCTCATGAGGCCCTATACATACCAAATTGCCTGTAAGATGGTAAAGAATAGATTGTGTGTAGTCCCACATTTCCACTGCTTTCGGGCAAGAGTAAAATCTATGAAAGGGGGATTCTTCAACTCCTAGGTCACAACAAGGATAACTAGTATCAATGAGAGGGTTGATACGGGCTCTCCAAATTTGTACTACTATAGCGTTGTGGAAGATGGACCACATGAAGGCCGATTCTTTTTGTGACCTAGTTTTAAACCAGCCATCCATCCAATTCGGAGAGAAGGAAGGTGAAAGAGTACCTTTCCATTTAGAAGGAATGGAATAGGAGAGTTGAGAGTTTTGGGTAATATGTCTACACCCAATTATTGTTGAATAAGCTAGAAGTTGGATACCATCTTATCATTCCCATTTCCCTCGATTAAAGCAAAGAGATTGGGTAGCTCCTAAGTATAGGAGATAAGGCATTCTAGTATTACCTTTGTGAATTGAAGAAATTCAAATTCATTTGATAAATCCTGAGAAGGTTGCTACTCCTCTTGGTGTTGAAGATTGGGATAATTGCCAAGATGTAGCTCCCACAATGAATGTATTGATATGATTGGGGATGTTCAAAGCTTGTATGTGAGGAAGAAGAATAGGGTTGTCAAGGACTAGATTCTTCTAAGTTCAAATTGGAATAAAGTCATCATTTTTATCAAAGATTCCAACCCATTCATTGACTTGAATCTTGTCGAATTGATTCTTGAACAAGTCTATTCACTTTGGTGATATTTGTCATTCTAGTTTCTAGCAATCGACACTCTGACTTCTACTTTGCGTTTCTATTGTAATCACATAGCTCTCATCAATGTGCTCCCAATGATACTAGTTGCTTTAAATTTGGTCCAATAGAGAGGAATCGGGGTTGGGTGCTCAATGTGGAGCATTGGCCACAGTTGTGAAGCAACCTTGACCTACTCTTTCTTGCGATTAGAATATTGAAGCTCCCATCGAAGAGTTGTTAGATGGTTAGGTTTGCATAGTCCATAGGATTAAGATTGGCGTCCCCATTTACAAAATGGCTTGCTCATTTCTCACTATCTAAACTCCTCTCCTCTCCGCCGAACCTTATTTCTTCCATTTTTCACGCTTTAGAATTTTTTTTCCAGATTTGTCAATAGAGATGGGCTCGTATAGGGATTCATACAAAGACGTAGTTAGAAATGAGAGACACTATACTGCGGACCACTTCCTTGAGTTATATTGGCAATATGTAGAAAAAAGAAAAAACAATCTATGGTACAATACTTTAGAACCCTTATACGTTGACAAAAGTCAACAGGCACGACAATGTTGACAAGATCTAGTTGGGCCTAGCTCGCCGGACTTGCACGCCCCTATTTGGAGGAACGATGTACGCAACAAAGCCTTGCCACTGATACCAACCTCCAATGCAACACCGCTCGTATTGTACATCAATCCCTACCAAACAACCGTAGGGGAATCTCTTCCGGCTCACCTTCAATACAACTAGGCGGGCCTTCTAGTTCAACTGTATAAGGTACTTCTTTCTAGTATGCTTAATTTACACGTAGTAGATCTAGAGATTTCTCACTTGCAGGACCATGTTGTCATTGCTGGTTTTGTAGGTGGACAACTAGAGGAAACAACCTTGGTAGCTTGGCTCTCAGATTTAGATAGACTTATTTTCCCACATTGGATTATTCTCCATAAACCCGTAGGAAATGGGTACTATTATTTCAAAGTCGATAGTCCTATTGTAGTGCAGAACATTCTCAGGCTGCACCTCCATAGCTTCTAGGGAGGGGCAACTTTGTATCATGAGTGGGTACCTTCTTTCAACCCTTACACTCATATTAGGTGTTGCCATCCTTGCTGGCTTTCACTAGTGGATCTTCCACTTGAGCTCATCTTTTTTTTTTTAATAGATTGTACGTTCGCTAGGTAGAATCCTCTTAGTTGATATACCTAATCCAGCTTTGAACCTTCACTGTTATTGTATGGCACTTGATCTCACATTTGGATGGTCAATATCGATCCGTATCACCAATGGGGAAAGAACTATTGTTGTAATTTTAGTCAGTTACAAGGATCCCAAACTAAATTGCCTTAGTTGTCATGCCTCATCACACCCAACATCAAACTGCTCAATATCACCCTTGTTAATAGAAGTAAAGAATTAGCCAATTGATCCGAAACCTCCAAGCCATCCCACCCATACAAACCCTAACCCTAGCTCCGTGCACAACTTATCAAGAAGACACCAAGGCTCCAACCCCAACATCTCCCTATGAACAAGGAGGAGCTACAATTGACATAGTTATGCAAGACAAAAACAACCTCAATCCTCCCTACCAAGTCCAGATAGTGATAGTTTCATCCCTGTTAGGAATCGATCTTATGGGCTTAGATCTTGTAGCTATGCAATCAACTGCTCAAGCTAGTTCTAGCCATTACTAGACACGTCGATAAGAATAGGAAAGAAAAAAGGCGCTCCAGAATCGCCCACTTAAGCCTTACAATTTGTCTTTCTTTTCTTCAAAGCCGGCTAATATTAAAGAAGAGGGCTCCTTAAAACAATCCCGTGCTATTTATCCTATTGCCCTGTTACCTCAATTTCCGTCTACCTCGACTAGTTGCCTCAATTATTTTGATTATACTATTCACCCTCCTCCACCCACCCTGATGTTTCATCATACACCAACTTGTTTGTCAAATCTTCCTACCATAATTGTCAATCCAATCTTCCTGTCCCCAGTCCATGCAATCCCCAATACCGTAACAACCAACTAACTCGACCATCCCTCATGGCGATTCCAGGACCCCATACTAATACATCTAGACAACCTAGATCCATCCAAATCAGACCTTGAACCAACTAGCATTGCCTAAAGCCAAGTGCATTCTCCCGGACAAGCTTCTTGCCTAGAGTAGTATCAATCCCCCGATGTCGCAACACCAATCCAACTCGTCCAATCATTATTGTGAATTCAGACTCTAGTACGGGATCATCCAGATACCCTAGTTCCTTTTAGCCTGGAGCTTGAGCTAGTCGGTGCCCTCCAATTCCGTAATTAAATTCTAGTTCCCGCTCTCCGTTCAGATCAATACCCAATTGATCAGCTTCAAGGACATAATCTTTAGGACCAACCCCGACAACCAATCACTTTCAACTTCCAACTTCAAGGCTCAACTGCTTGGAACAATCACATTCAAAGACCGACCCCATGCTCAGAACAACATATGATCAATCAGCTTCAATACTCATGAGTAGTGGCTAATCAAGTTTTCAACATTATCGATCACATCCCTATGGTCAATCTTGACATCCCGACATCCAACTGGCCCAATCTAGTGCCATCTAGCAACAAAAATTTTCTTCACACTTGTAGTCCAAACCAAGCGTCACCCACTTCCAGCCACATCTAGACTTATGTATACTTTCTCCATCCCTCTTTCATTATTGATTAGTTAAATGATAATACTTTCAACCTTTAGACCACAAACGATCTATGTCCTTCTTTGACATGTGAAAACAATAATTTACTAGCTCTACGTGTGTTCAACCACATATCAAGCTTGTTACCTCAATGGTTTACAGTTGATACTTCTCAACAGGAGCTTAGAAGCATGATTGAATTCTCTTTTAGGAACATCAAGGCCTTTGCAAGGTCAAGAGCACTCGAACATATCCAACATCCGAAGGTATGCAATGCCAAGGTCTCTTTAGACTCATCTTTAGATTCTTGGGGCTTTAGAAAGCTCCCATCCTCAGATTGCGCAAGGGGCACTAGGAAATCCCCTAACCTGCATGTTAAATGAAATTGAGAATTTTATCTCAAAATATTAGGGGCCTTAATGACCCTCTTGTAGTAGATAATTTGCATCAATACATCCACATGCATCCCATTGATTTTCTATTTATTCAAGAACATAAGCTACATGGTCAAGGAGTCATCAACTTAGGGAAGAAACTTTGGTGCCATGCATCTTATCTATTTACGGATGCCAAGCTTGGTTAATTCTAATGATGGCTCTAATGCGGGGAAGGAGGAGTAGCCTCATTCATTTCCCTACTATGGTCTCATCATATCACCCAATTAGGGTCATTATTTGGAGGAAGAGCCCTTTGGTTTATTATGTCTAGGATTCTAGGTGGAGATTTTAGAATTATAAACATTTACACCCCTGTCGAAGCTCAAGCACGCAAGGGATTTTGGGAATCACTCATCCAAGAGCTTCCCAAGACATGTCGATGGATTCTTCTAGGTAATTTTAATATGGTTGAGCAACGAGTAGACAAAACTAGTACGTGTGGAAGGTCATTACTAGCCCATGAATGTTTGCTCTTCAACAACCTAAAGGATGCTATTCAGGTATCTGAATTTCCCTTGACTTCATCCAATCTATCATTCTCATAGGACAATACCAGATGTGATAATGCTCACATTATGACTAGATTAGATAGATGCTATATCTTCCTAGACTCCATCTCTAGTCAAAGGAAAATCTTAGAATACAAAATTAGAAGTGACCGTAGTTGATTCAATCATTGCTCCATATTATTGATACTAGAAATTGCCAAACCTCCATTCCGCCCAAGTAGATGGGCCATGTCTTCTCTGCACTTTGTTGAAGCCAAGCCAGGGATACAAAATGCATGGATCAAAGCACCAGCATCAACATCTTTTTTCACTAAAATGAAAAGAGTGTCCTGGTTTTGTCACTAGTTTTGTATCCTACGTGCTCGACAAAATAAAAAACAAGAAGACAACTTACAATCTTCCTTAGATAGAAAGGCCATAGAACTTGTCATCACCCCTATCTAATGACCTCCAAAATGAGGTCAATTTTTTGGGATCATCTTTGGCAGACTTCGAGCCTAGGAAACTAGAGGGTCAAAAAATTCATTCCCGCTCTAGATGGCAACTTTTTGGAGACCACCTTTCTACCTAGTTCTTCAAAGCAGTTAGAGAAACCCCATCCATTTCATCTATTACCGAATTACATGACCAATAAGGTGTAGTGCATCATGATAGGCAAGAACTAGAAAGCATACACCTAGAATTCTACACTAAATTGTATGCAGAAGAGACCTTGTCCCCTCAAATGGAGTTAGATAGAGTAGAGATTCTCTCATGTGTTCAAAATAAATTCTCCTAGTCTATGGTCAACAATTAGAGAAACTTTATGATATGGATGAATTTCACCAAGCCTTGCTCCAAATGGCAAAGTCAAAAAGCCCAAGACCAGATGGCATGACTATAGAAGTCTTTTGTAAATTTTGGGATCTCATTGGACATGAATTCACAGAGAGGGTTAAGAGCTCTATCACCCTAGGCAGTTTGCCATCTGGAATGACATCAAGGATTATAGCTTTGTTATTTAAGGCCGGGGATTGGGCCAATCTAGCCAATTGGTAGCCAATTACCCTCTTGAATGTCTCTTATAAAATTGTGGCTAAAGCTATGCAAATTAGACTTCAACATTTACTCAAGGATGTTATTAGCCCGGAATAGTCTGCTTTTTTGCCTTTTCAACATATTCTAGGCAACATTATCTTGCAATACGAAATGGTGCAATGGGCCAAGGACTCAAATCAAGATTTGATTTTTTTAAACTTGACTTTACTAAAGCATATAATGTTGTCTCTTGGGATTTCTTCCTTCAAGTTATGACAAAGGTTGGCATACTTGACTCCTTTCTTGCCTAGTAATGATGTTGCTCTAACATGCCTCTACCTTTGTCCTAATCAATAGTCAAGCTACCTTGGCATTTTGCATACAAAGAGGTGTATGTCAAGGATGACCTCTCGCCCCATACTTAGTCTTGCTCATAGGAGAGGCTCTTCATATGGCAACCATGGTAGAACAAAACCATGGTAACATACATGGCATCTCAATTCTTGACAGTGACTCATCCCAGCTTGTATCACAATATGTAGACAACACTGGGTTATCCACTAGAGGACAAGAAACCGACCTTCAAAATTCCATTTCCCTCTTACATAGATTTGGTGGGACATTAGGATTTACTATCAACTGGACTAAGAGTATTGCCTATTGGTTTTCTTCAAAAACCAAACCAGCATGGTTAGATAGTTTTAACCTTACATGGGTCCTTCCAGGCTCATTATCCAAACTTCTCACTGTTCCTTTTGGCATAACTTTGGAGACAACATATATTGATGGTTTCCTTCAACAAAAGATATCAAAGAGACTTTTTTACTAGACCTCTCAACGTCTTTTCCTTGCAGGATGTATGACTATTATTAATGCAATTCTCTTATCTACAATATACTATTTTATAGCAATTTGGAGTGGCTCCTTTCAAGCTCTCTAAATTATCCGTAGTTATCTAAGGAATTTTCTTTGGAGTGGCATTGAACATACAACCAAAACATGGGTTAGTTGGGTAGATTGTTGCCTTCCTAAGAAAATTGATGGACTCACACTTCTAGACCTTGAGGTCTCCCTTACAGCTCTTCTAGTCAAGTGGGTACTCTTTGCTATTGAGCCTAGCATTACAAATCTTAAAACTCTCTTTAAATACAGAATCTCTAGAATGAAACCTCACCTCAAGTCTGGATATTGGTTCCCCTCTCAAGCATGGCTTATGATTCATAAGCCTTCAGTCACGTGGGGATCTAAAATCTATAATAGAATTACTTTTGCTTGGAGGAAGATTGTGAAATATATTAAACCTTTACCTTCCACTAATTTCGACAAAGTTTTCACAACTAGCCTATGGTAGTCCACAACCTACATTGGATCAAACTTTAATTTTTCAATAGATAGAGCCTGACTTCTAGCTCAAAGTAGACTTTGTACTATTGGCAATCTATGGGATTCACAACTTCACGACTTTATTCCTTGGCATATAATCTCTACTCTATTTCCATTCACTGAAATGGAAGACAATCACTGGTATTTATTAATATCAACTAGAAAAAGCATTTGACAATAATAAAAGGGTGTAGAGGACCAACGAAGTCCTTGAAAAGCTTAGGAACGTCTTCATTGTCTATCCAATCTATCCTATCTTGCGTCCCTGCAAGGCCACTTGTAGCTAGTAGGTTGTAATTTTTCCTTCCTTTGCAATGAAATCCTATTTCATTTGTTTCAAAAAAAAAAAGTTTAGGAATGGCAAAAGCATATGGTAGCTGACCCATTTTCAACCACTTAAGCAATTCTCCATATCTAGAGCATAGATTTCTTGAGTGCAAGAATTTTCCCATGTATAGAAATACGGTTTAGAAGAATTCTATACTTTTTCAGAATTTTATTACTACAAATTTTTTAGTTGAAGATTATGTTCGACCTATTCTTGTCGTGTAGGCCTTCCTATTTCCAACTATAGGTTGGCTTTAAAATAAATAAAAACTACAACCAATCGTAATGCACCATGACTGCATTGTAAATTGTGCCACAATTAATCTCCTACTTTTCTCATTCTAATTGGAAAAAGTGTAGCCTACATGACAAGAATGGGTCCCTGGTTGGAAATGGGTTAGCTACCATACGTAACATTTTTAACCTGCCTATACAATTCCCGTCACCCCTTGGAGGAGGGATATTGCCTTTCCTATATGTCTAGGAGTGAACATTGATTTATTTCTAATCTATAGAACATCATTGGTTAGCTAGGAAGTTGCAACATTAGTATCATTGGCCTAGTAGAAAGTTGCAATAGAGTCATTGGTTGGCTGGGAAGTGGCCTTTCTAAAATTCCCACTTTTTATAGGAGTAAGAGGGATCTTTTAGCATTGGTTATCAATGTTGTGTACGTGAAATGATTGTAATGGGATTTGTGCAAAATGCAAAGTACAAATATTGAAATGTAAGGTGACAGTGTCAATTGCCCTTTTCAAAAAAAATAAAAGAGAACCTTTTTATAGATCATTGTATGGTTGTATCTTGATATTATGAAATGACTTCAATAAAATATGATATGAAACCATATAATTGTTATTTTTTAAATGGTGCAAATAGCCAATACAATTATTTAATCTATTCATTGTACCCATGTCCAAAAGTCATGTCTTTGTATTTCTAGGAATATAAATGTCACATTAAAGGATGTCATACTTGAAGAATATAAAGTACATTTAGCGTTACAAAGGTTGCTATTCACACATCTATAAAGGTTAGTTGAATTGCAATTGATGTGGATCCATCTTGCAACGCATGTGAAGTGTTAAGAGATGTTGAGCAACACAAGAATGATGATGAGATGCTTTCTAAGTTCCAAAAATTGAAACAAAAAATAGTTGTAACAAGTTGTACAAGTGAAACAATTGAGAAATCTCATTCATTTAACCAAAAAGTTGAGAAGAACATTAGGGATCATCAAAGTGAGAAAAATCATCCAAGTCTCTATAGGGGATTAGTTAGTGGGTCTAATGGTAGGGGTGAAACTCATAAGGCAAAAAAACTATTCAATGAAACCAATTAGTGAAACAAAAACAAATGACAATCCCTCAAAGAATGAGTTCAAAAAAAATTCAAGCTTAGGAAGATTTGGCTTGGTAATTGGACCTGGTTGTCACTAATATTTCACAAATATAAGCTTTTATGATTGATCATATTAATAATGGGTTTGGTCATTAGGTAGATGAATTTGACATACATACATTTTAAAACTTTGTTTAAACTTTATTTTTACAAAATAAAGTCGAAGCTTATAGAATATCATTATGATTAGATGATAGAATTTTTTTTCATTAAAACCTCATAGAGATCATTGGTTATTTATAAACAAGGGATGTAAATAGACCATCAACATTCTTAAAACTTATTTATTAACCTATGCTTACTAAATATGTTTGGTCTTCTTCCAATACCAACAGTGCTAGTATGTGAGCCTAAGAATGTAAGCTTGTGAACATTGAGCCTACAATATAGGTACTTATAATATAGATACTACACTTTATAGAAGGTGTATGTATCAAAAACACCTATAATATGGGTATTTGTAATATATCCTATAATAATAGACGGTTTTCATAGTATATATGCCTATAACATAGGTGTATAGTATTCTAAGCTCATGGGCTTACAATTTTATGCTCATATAATAGCAACCGTCCTTCCAATACATTACTTTTAACCACTTTTGATTATACTAATATTGTGTTCAATGTTGAAGTTCATGTATTCTTCACAAGACTAGTGTTTCTTTCTAAGACATTTGAAGATATTTCATTGCAACTTCAAATTTCCCATTGCACTAACCTTATAATCTCTAAAGCACCATGGGCTTGTAAGAATATATGACAAATTTTTTGCACATGGATAAATAGTTATGAAGTAAAATTCAAGAATGTGCCTAAAAATTGGAGGCACAAAAGACTTCGTTATATAAATTTCAAACTAAAGGTTATAGGAGGCTATACAGGGTTGACAGGACGTCCGGACGCGGACGCTGTGTTCGCAGCGTTCGCTGACATTTGCGTCCTGGCGGACGCAGCGTCCGCCTGTCCGTCCGCCCGATTATGGTCGTCTGATCGACGCGCGGACTAATCTGGTCCGCACGATTTGGGCGTCCGCCCCGTCCGTCCGCCCCGCCTGTCCGCTTTCCGACGGCGGTCGGGACGCTGCGTCCGCTAGCATCCGTGCGTCCAGATGTCCGGAAAACGGACGCTATTTTGGGGCGGACGTTGAAATTCGTCAACCCTGAGGCTATAAGACTAATCTATTGGAGAAATCCCAAATCTATTAGATACATACAATGAATCCAAAATTTATCTATTGTATACTAGAACATAAACTCAAATTTAATGGATACCACCATAATTACATCAAAGCATTAATTTATCAAGGCAAAAGAAGCTCTTCAATGAAAAACAAGACATATAGATTATCATTTTCTTCATTTTTTTTAGCAAGTTGCTTATATTCATTAAAGAGGCATCAAATTGAAGAAGAAGATATACTCACATTTTACAATCATGTTGTATATTAGGAC
The DNA here is from genome assembly GCA_963969395.1 of Pseudoscleropodium purum. Classification (NCBI taxonomy): domain Eukaryota; kingdom Viridiplantae; phylum Streptophyta; class Bryopsida; order Hypnales; family Brachytheciaceae; genus Pseudoscleropodium; species Pseudoscleropodium purum. The sequence continues at coordinate 3,698,006 of OZ017800.1, read as the reverse complement.
TCTTATATATATCAAATAGCATGGTAGGGGAAGAAGGAAGGTGAACCCTTTGATGGTTCTACTTGGAATCTCCTACCTAAATTCTCCAATAGTTTTTTTTTTTTTAGTAAAAACACTAAATTAATTTATTCGAAATTTTTAGAAAAGAAAAATAGGTATTGTACATTCCTTCTACAATATATAAACTTGCCTTATCTTCTATGACTTTCAATTGACTTCATTTTTTATTTCCAATGGGATGATTGATTTCAACTCCCCTTCTTTCATTTTAAACTTTTCACTCTTGGTATTTAAGATAACTACATCTAATTTTGATTGCTTTCTAAAATTGACCATTAGAAATTCTTGCCTAAAATGTATTTCTATTTACCAAAAAGTTTATTGTTCAAGGTGGCCTAAATCCTATTTTTAGCACTTTAAAAGTTTCACAATTTATTATTCACATTGTGTTCAAAAAATGAATTCTAAAAGAATCTAGAATACCCTTTAGACTACCAACAAGACCTCTCAAAAAGTTTTTCAATATAATAATGGAAACCATGCTAAATTCCTTATTAGTGCACTTCTAGGTCTAGTTACTTTGAGGTAGGGTGTTCTAAATTGAAGTGACTATGCTCTAAAAGTGACCACTAACATAGAAGTACATTTTGCTTTCTTGAGGAGGTGGTTGCTCTTAGTGAACACTATATTTGTACTTCAAAAATTTGCAATTAATTCCACAAAAGTTCAAAAATTATGAAATGACTTAGATTAGATGCCAATTCCATTTTTCTTCCTATAAAAATTTATTAAAAATTGTTTCAACAAGTTTAGGCTTAGTCCAAATGCAATAAGCTCTTGGAAGATCGCTTTTAGAGTAGACTACCCTTAAAGATAAGGACAAGGATTTTGATTAATTTATCTTCTATACCTCTCCAAGCCATATTGGGGCCTCAAAATACAAATGTGAATTCAAAATTTGAAAATTTTATAATGTGTAGGAAATAAGTAATTTCAACACTTTTCGTCAAAGACGAACAAGGGGGTTGGTTCACCTCGCCCTTCAACAAACTAAGCTTCAATTTATGATTATAAATAACTTAAGGTAGGTTGTTTGTTTGGTTTGTTTGTTTGTTATATTGAGATCTCCAAGACTGTACATCCCCAATTGTGTTTTCAATATTGTTGGAATGTTTTCAACAAGGAAGGGTGCATGGGCTTTGTTTTGTAGCATTTTGACATATGGCATGAAAGTTATTGAATTTCTAAGTTTTTTTGTTTTTTGTTTTCCCTTGCAATGAAATTCCTTTCATTTGTTTCAAAAAATAAAATAAAATTTATCGAATAAAAAAAATTAAAAATTACTTCTACATTTATCTTGACCATCGCAATGGCACAAGGCATACTCAATAAGGTAGAAGCACCAATTACCAACCATGCCCAATACCCGACAAGTAAAGTGAGCTATTTCCAACCTTAGCCAGCTCTCAAGCTTGAAATTTGATTTTTCTATCCTTTCTAAGGTTGGAACTAGTAAGGCCATGCCACTTAAGTTGAAGAAATGAGCAAGAGAGTACTATCTTGTATGATCAGAATTGGAAGACTCTAGACATTGCTTATGGGTCAAAAGTTCTTTTGGCTCCTGAAATGCACTATAGTTTCAATTTTTCTGAATAAAAATCTGTAAATTTAGCAATCCTCATATTTCCTATTGTCCTACATGGGAAAAATATACATCAACTCGTACTACACAGAATCTGCTCCCAAATTTCTTATTTGATCGGTTATTGGTGCTTCCACCTTAGTTAACATTAAGTTACTCCGCTTCTCAATTTCCGCCACGCAATTGAACACTGCCAAGGACGGACGGCCACGCTGCGACGCTACTGACAGACTGCAAGCCAAAGTCTTGAAGGCAAAAATTGAAACATTCCAGAATGGAGCTAAGCTTACACAAGGCCTGAACGGCAGACCCATTTTGCAAAGATTGGGTAAATCCAAAAACTCTAGAATCACTTTTGCTCGCACTAAAACTAGCTTGAATTCTTGATCCCTTACCGAAGTTGTAGGAGCTAGGTGGGCAGCTACACACCTACAGTATGCTTGTCCATCAGGATTCATCAGTTAACGCTTCTCTTGCAATTGGTTACTTTGAATCGACGCTTTGCTTACGTACTTTTTGTCTTCGAAACTTCAGTGAGAGAGGAGGTTGCGGAATGATACGTCGATGTTTTCTTTAGGTGAGGTTCATTTCTACTTGCTGTTGTACTTCTCTCATTGTGCGTATCTTTGCTGCTTGTGCTTTAGTTGCCTTTAACTTAAATAAGTTACAGAACTTCAGATTCACGCTTGGTATAAACAAGTTGAGGAGATGCGTTGCAGTGGAGAGTGTCTCCGGAGTCTATACATTGTTTCGATTCTGATGCAATCAATGCGTACAAATTGCTTGTAAGTCACTGGCTGGCTTTAAGGGATCCAACCCGCGTCCCATCTTCCTGACGCCTAGACAGCGCGTGAAGTTTTCGGACCCTGTCTGGTTCCTTACCGGAGTACTGTAGTTGATGGGAAATTCATACACTCTCTTCTAGGACAAAAGGAATGTACAAAAATGTTCCTTCTCTTAATGATACACGAATCACTAAGATGGGTAGAGCAGTATGAATATTAACCCTAAAAGAACGGGCTTGTAGATGCAGTGAATAGATGCCAATGGCCGTAGCTCAAGGTATTGCTTAGTGACAGTAGCTCCAAATGCTGAGCAAACGGAGCATTGGCTGTTGCATGTGAGATCCACAGACAAATTGGGCTCCGGGAGTGCTCATGAATATTCGATTCAGTAGTTGGACCTTCAAAAAAACAATTCGGACTGAGACGAAACTTGCTAAATAAAAACTCGGAAGAGATAGACAGGGATTTCAAGAGGCTAGATCGATATCAAAATGAACTCGTGATCTTGAAGAGGACAACACGCACTTGCTAAAGTAGAAGGGAGCGGGGATTTTTTTTTATCATGGCCTAGCATTCTGTGCAACATTGACTAGGTCATTTAGAGTGAAGACTGTTACTTGACTGCCCTGCCATGTAGCTTCAAGGAGCAGAATGTGGTTGATGTGGTTGCAGCTTGCCTGCGAAATACAGAACTTCGACTATAAAATATGGTGCACCAAGTGCCAAATTTTTGCATCTTCTATAACCTTTGCTTTTCCTCTCCTCTACTACAAGTGTGGCTACCAATTTTTGTCATTCAGTGGCCTTCCTGAAATATAAGACCACTCCTGGAGGTCCTCCTCGATAATCCTGTCAGTATTGACAGTCACCCTCTCTCTCTGGGTGGAAAAATGGATGAATTCTACTCTTTTTCCATCTGTCATTGCGAATTTCATTCGTGAAAAGGATGTTCAAGGTCTGCCAAAACTTTCTAGGGTTGACCTTGTGGTTCTTTACGTGATAATGTGATGATTGTTAATGTGATGATTGCTACAATAGGGGTAGTCACACCTCCTCTAAGAAGCAAAGTTGTATGAAGTTGGAGAAGTTGGTGAGAAAATTGAGGAACCAATGGAGAGCGGGTTCGTGTGAAGAAGGTGTGACCTCCCTTTTCATGCAGCAAGCATTGAGAATGGAAATTGCAAACAATGGGTAATTTTGCTTGAAACAAGGGTCAATTAGAGAGGCTGAGGCTAGAGTGAAGAGCATGTGATTGAGTGTTTGGTTGGTGGAGGGGTGAAATGGAGGAGTAGACGATCAAAATTTTTGTGAAGTTGGAGAATCAAGTGCCGTTTCTTCACCTTTGGAGGAGAAGAAATGGCAAATTTCAAGGTTGGAGAATGGGAGGTTTGGAACACTCTGAACGCCAATCATAAAGCAATGTATCAAAATTCTTGGAGAAGTGAACTCAGGTTGAAGAAGTTGTGACTACCCCTAATAAATGGTGAACCCTAATAAATGGTGAACCCTAATAAATGGTGAAATTGGATTGCCTTACCATGAAAAATTACCTCATAATTCACTACTTCTCCACATGGAGGTATATGCCACTTTCTAAACCCAAGCCATAAACTAGTGTACAATCCATGCAACATACATGGTTCCTACATCACTACATCCTTTTAGTATAACATTACATATTCATATAGTGTGAATGTTGAAAAATTAGTGTAGGGCAACCTAATTCATTATTTAGTGTAAAAGACATGTAGTCATGTCATTGTAGATGTTAATGTCATATGATACTCTAGTCATCCGGTCCTAGTTAAAAAAAGTACTCTCTTGTAGTGATAGTAGAAAATTGAAGAAATCAAATGTTGATGACATTACTGGAACAAATAAGGTATGTACTATAAAGATTCATGAATTGTGATTTGTTCAAAGGTGTTTTAGGTTAGGTGATGTGAAAGTAGAGCCTTGCTATGAGAAATAATGTGTCTAACTAGGGAAATAGTGGGGGATGTTATTTCTTATAATAACCCTTTGCTTTCACATTATTGGCCATAACTTCAATGTTGGATGGTTGGATCTTAGTCAATTATGCTCAATTAAGGGTCTTGAAAGAAGTGTTTCATAATGCTCAAGCATGCCTTATCCAATAAGAGATTGTCATTTATCCTAAAATGATCCGCAATTGAAGTTATAAATTAGTATTGACTACATCACTATCAACTATTGAATTTAACAACATTTAAAAGTTCTCAAGTTGAAAACAAAAATGATTAAAACAATTCACAAATGGATAAAAAGATGGACAAAAATGGCCTCAAAACGGTGTGCAATCAATTTAAAGTAGTCTCTTTAAATTACTGCTGTGGCAATCAATTAAAAGTACACTAGGATTTCTATTTCTAGTGAGCCGTTTCAACTAATTGAGCGTTTTGTCACCTTGTTTTGTCTACGAATTCCAGGACACTTCTTCAAAGTTTGATGCAAACAACCGGGAAATCCTTAAGTTTCACTAGTTCAGTTAAACATGTAGTTCTCTGGTTTCATAAGTCCACTCTAGGTTAGCCCTAAAATGTAGATTCGAAACATCCGTGAATTGCAACCGAAAGACCATTTCATGAACTCAACTGCCCGACACGTGTAATCTTTTCACCATAGTCAAGATCCAGAGCACAAGACTGCAATAAAATCAGGTATACAAACTTATGACAACTGGAAGGGACTATGTCCTCAAGATTAAAAATAGATAACTTAAATCTTAGCGTGGAAGCCGATTGCCACAGGAAAACTCAAAATGGAGGAATAGAAATACTGTGAAAAAAGGAGAATTAAATGGAAAACGATGCAATTACCAAGAAAGCTTTTAAAAAATAGCTGCATAAAGATAGCTTATACAGATACAGTCGCTCAGTGTGTAGCATTCAGAAACTTAGACCACCTTTCCTATTCAACTAGAGTAGTTTACATTGGTTATTTTCGCAGCTAGTCGAAGGGGGAGAGGTATCTGAAGCTGATTAGATACCATCATGTAACTAAAAAGAATAAAACAATGAAGGCTCAATTGCCCAACATGCAGCGCCAGCTGAGGGTGCACATTTTCTACTTTGACCACTTCTGCCTGCGGTACCTTGCTGTTTCATGCGCAGAGACCACTCGTAGATTTCAGCAACACCAAGTTTGAATTTGCTTGGATTTCATCAGTAACCTGGAGTGGGATGCAGTTTCCACTCAGATTACATCAGTAACTAGTTGGTGAATTCCCACTCACATTACTCATCTTCGAAGCAACCTTTGTCCCCTGACATTAGCTCTCTTCACTCTACCGTTAAGCTCCTGGATATCGTCATGGAGATGCTCAATAGCAGGGGCTTGCCTGTAATGAAGAGAAAAAGAAAGTTAAAAATGTAGGTCCAAAAGATAAAAGGAAGCCCATCAAAAAATAATACTAAAAAATATTGGTGCAACATACCTGTCAATTTCTGAATTCATATCCATTGACATTTCCTTCATTTGAGATAGAACAGTGCTCAAATCGTCAAGCATATCGTCCTGGGTTTCCCTCTCAGTCTGCAACCAGACACAGACGAGAAACAATCAGAAACCGAATGTGAGGTAAATTAAGCAAAACCATTAGCAGTGCATAATCACAAATGGATACAAGAATCTGCACCGGGTGCCTACTAATGAATCCAAAAACAAGCACAGAATGTTGAGGCAAGAATAGAAGCATTTGTTCAGATAAAAATGGACGATAACCAAACAACAAGACGAAAAAGGGAAGACAAAATAGAACATAAACTCACATTAATTTGACCCTCGAATGTCTCAGCATCGTGGTTAGAGCCAGAGCGTTCTTTCTTCAAGCCTTGGCTTCCATTCAAACCCAGAGCTTCACGATCCTCAGCGCTCTCCTTGTGGTTATTGTTAACTGCAAGATATAACAATTATTTTCTGTTCAACATAAACCCTTTTAAAACAACCCATAAAGCACAAAAAAGAGTAGAGATACACAGAATGATCATCGCAACTCTAATTCAGTTCCCATGGCATTCTGAGACTAATATTATACATTGCACTGAAAGCAGATACGAAAAATGCTTGAGTCAACAAAATGATTCAAAAATTACCTCGGCCAACCATTGGGCCAGTAATTTTCTTCGTCTTTTTGGGTTTCCACGACTTGGAGAACATCCCTCCCAAGCTTCCCAAAAGTTTCTCCCCCTGCACACATCATCAACAAAAACGAACACAACATCAGACACTTCAACTCGGCGACACAAATCCGGGACCATACTTAACCCTCAAATGTCCAAACGGCCTGAAGTAGATACTTCCATATCTACAGGAGTCGACATCAAAAGTGCCCATTTCCATATCAATAGGATTTGAAATCAATCATATAGTAAGCTTCAAGGCAGGCAACAAATAAACCAATGAAAGGAAGAGATCACACAATTTGGAAAAATAGAAATACGTTTACAACTTACAATGATCAACTAGTAGCTTCAACAACACAATTGGAAGCATTGACAACGGACAATGTTCCTTGTTAGGTCATACATACGTTGCAGTTCTCTTAAAGTGAACCATGACAAACTCTGAACAAACCATGTTGTAAAACTTTCTATGATGAACTGTAAGCTTCAAAAAATTGAATTTCGACTTCACACTTAAGGGCATAAACAGCAGACAGAGTTCCTTGTTCGGTCATACACACGTTGCAGTACCCTTGCAGTGACCCTTTGACAAATCTGACCCAAGCATTATAAGCATGTGAGATTTGAAACCAAGAATCATACCCTACTCAAATGTTGGTCGAGATCCACGGCCTTCTCGTGCGTGCGCTCAATCTGCACCCCTTGTTCATGCAGACTGATGAGCGTCTGCGCTCCCACGCCCATGGTATCCTCCGCTACTCGCAGACAGTTCTTCAGCGTGGACGTCGTCTCCTGCGACTTCTTCACGGCGTGCCTCTCCAAGTCCATGACCGCCTGGTTCACAAACTCCTCATCATCCTCTCCGTTGCCGTTACCGTATCCGCCCTTCGGCTTGGAAGATCCATAGCTGAAAAGCTCATCCTCCTCGTGGGAGATCGTCTTCACCACGGCCTTGCTTCCGCCACGAGGCGGCTTCGCGAATGTCTCCTCATCGTCGAAAGGGTTCTTCGGAACCCGCCGTGCCATGATTCAAAAGATGCAAATAATTCACGAAACCCTTAAAACGTAACCCTTGAAATGAAACCCCCGCTTCAAAATAGAGCACGACTCGACTCACGAATCCTCTACAAGAATACTTTTCAGCGATACTTCTTCAATTCGAAATTAGTAGCAAGATCTGCAGATCCAACGTAAAAGGTGAGAACGACGCGCACCGGCACCACCCACCACAAAACTCGCGACCGACTAAACCCTCGCTAACGACTCCAAACCCCAATCACCTCGCAAACAACGATCTCACAAATTCCAGTACCTTCAAAACACACCAAATTCCTGAAATCCCCCCAACAACCTTCTCACAAACCTCAAGATTTACACTCACGCACTCGAACTCAAACTCGAACTCGAACTCGAACTCCCCACCAACCACACAAATTCGCATCAACTACGCACTCAAACCACAGGGAACCCCCAAGTCAAGCCACAACGAACCTGGTGGCAGCTGAAATCGACGAAACCAAGACGGATCAATAATGAGTCCACATCAATGAGGCAAAACTGTAATAAGGGAGAGGAAGTGCAGCCGACCTGATAATAAAAAGACGTTGGATCGTCGGAAGCCGAAACGAGAGCAGCAGGGGAGTCAAAAGCGCGGCTCTGGGTTGCTGTCCCACGCGCTATAAGGAAGGATACGGGATTCCTTGCGAGTTGGCTTCTGGCTCTTCTTCCCTCGCAGAACGCGATGCGAAGAAGCCGGGTCAGTGCAGTGGGCTCATGGAGTACACTGTTGGGATGGGGGTACCGATTCTGGCGTGCGTGATGCAAGGAAGTCGCAGATTGCTGGAAGGTGAAGCTCACTGGAAGGCGCGTTGCGAGAAGGAGACTCGCGAGAGGAGATGAGGGGCCCGGGGTCTCTTACCGTTGTAGATGGAAAATGAGGTGGATGAGGGAGGACATTCGTCGAGGGGGAGGGGGAGGGGCGTTGTGGATGGATGAAGTTCGGATGAGGATCGTCATTCGTCGAGGCTGTGACGATGGACTGTAACTGGTGTGCTGGGATGTGTTGTTGTACAAGGCGGAGGGAATTCTAACAAAATAAACGAGCTGATGAATTGAAGGAGGGCAAAGTCTAATGAGGAATGTCTACATTTTAAAAAATTCCCAACAAGGGGATTTTTGAGCATAAATGTCCACCTAGAAAATTGAGGCACAAGGATGAAATATGTGATGGATGAATGAAAAATCCGTAACCATAAATTGTGCAAATTTCATGCCTTAGAGAGGATATTATGGGAAATAAAATGCCTTATTTTTTAATGTGAGATTTTCTAGTAAGGAGTTGTGTAGATGGAAAGCACTTCACTTGAAAACCTCTATTAAATCACCTACAAATTTTTTTTGAAAGGATTAATTAAAATCTCAAATATTGCCATATAAACTGATATATAATGGTGGTGAAGTCATTTGACCTTGACCTCATGATGGTAGGCACCCACTAGCCTATGCTACAAGGGTGCTCAATGTTTTAGTCACAAATCACTATAATCACTATAATGTTTTCTCTATTAGTACCAAATCTAAATCAATCAATCTATAGTTGCAAATAGTTGCAAAAAATGACTAGGAAAACAAATTCAGTTTTTCTATTGATTTGGAGAGTAATTTGTTGATTTGGATAAAAATTAATAGAAAAATGAACTAAATGAATGCAACCAAATCAACAAAAAAATTGAATTTTCTAATAGTGAAGCTAGTCATTTCCTTATCGCTTTTAAATTGTACACTAGTTGTTTCCTAGTTGCTTCCAAAGTTCATTCCCATATGTCAAATTAATTGTCCCATATCAATTGTAAAGAGTACCATTAGATTGGACATATAAGACTTGTCAGTTGTTGTAGACTTGTGTAATGAATGTTGAAGAGAGAATTCTAGAATTTCTAGAATTTCTAGATATCTACAATCTATAGAAATAAAAAAATATTTAAAATCTACAAAATTGTAAGGTATTCTAAATCTATTAAATACTAATATTTGAATTTTTGAAATCTAGAAGAAGGTAGATATGAGATCTAGAAATTTAGAAAAAGAAGATTAAAAATTTTGAATTCTAAAAAAAGGTATAGTTGAAATTCAAAAATCTAAAAAAAGGTAGATATGAAATTTTGAAATCTACAAATCATTGAGACTAATATTTTAAAATCTACAAATCTATAAGTTGCAAATAAGTCACAAATGAATCACACAAGGCGTGATTTTTGCAATTGTTGCACCTTTTTCCTAGATTTTAGGATGCCCATTGCAACTATAATTCTCCCAATTATCACTTGTTGCAAACTAGTTGCAAGTGTACTCTACAACTGAAAAAACAATTGTGAAATGTAGTCGCAAAATCCCTCATTTTCTTCTAGTATTTAGACATAATTTTGACAAAGTTTTACATAATTTTTTTGACACAAAAGTGTCAAAAAAATGTCAAAAAAACTTCAAAAAGAATATTAGAAAGATTAAAATTTGCAAAAGTGTTGAGAAAAGTATCAAAAAAAATATTAAGAAAAATGTCAATAAAGATGCCAAAAATGCTCATTTTCTTTTTGTGTGAAGTACATACTCATTTTCAATGAATTAATACTTTTGGTTGGACTTTGTAACAAGTTGTAAAACCTTCTATTGTTTCTAAAGAAATGTAATTGTCAATTCGCTATAGAAGTGATCTTCAAAGTTCCACTTGCAATTCAAAGAGAAATTTGTGCTTTTTGGAAACATCATATTCATATATAGATTTCATTCTTGTGCTCAAGTGGATCTTTATAATTCACACAACTTTATATTGAAGTTCTCACCAAAATTACACATTATAATGAGATTTTTCAGCATTAAATATCATATGTTAGAAATGCTTTAAGAAAATGTATCCTTACTTACCCAAATCATGTCATATGTTGGTCTAAAAATTGGTTCATTTTTGGTAGACTACCTTGATGGCGGGTATCCTTTTAGGGCTAAACTTCCATTAGGATGTCAAGTCTTCTACTTTTCAAGTAAGAGCACTTCCAATCCAAGAATGAAAACAAAGAAAGTATTGGAGTTTGGCATAAAGAGAGCCAAACCTCATTGTATTTAGTGACTTTTTAAAATAACGACCTAATGCAAAGCCGACAATCCAAACCTCAAATGGATTTTTTTTCAATATAAAAAAAGGAGAGAAAAAGATTATACATTGAAAGAGTTTTTTAATGCCCAAAAGGGAAGTTTCACTCTATTGGCACACATAGAAAAGCTTGAGAAGCATTAGAAGATTTGGGGGGGCTCCGAAAGCTTGTTTTGGGCGTATTCCCTTGTAGTTGTTCTCCGCAGTGGAGGGAATGGCCTATTGTTAGAAAAAAAAAAATTTAATTAATTAATTCTTCAAATGCCAAAAAAAGTTGAAAAAAAATTGGGGGGGCAATGACGTGACAGGGGCTCAACCACGTCATTCCATTGCATTGAACATGTTCCTTGCATTCACAAGCTATGATAACTCATAGGCTTTTGGAGGCCCCAAAAATCTTCTAATGATTTAATAGTTATGATTTTTCTAATTGTAAGCAAACTTGCAAACTTTCCATATTTTGCCAACTTATTGGACTTGAAAAAAACCATGGTGATGCCAGAAATAGAGACCAATATTGTTTGCATAATTGGAGAAAAAATCATCAATTTTTTTGAATTGGAATTGTACAAATTCAACTAGACATGTTATAGATCGCATAAAAAAAGAAAATACAACAACAACACTTATGGATTTAATAATTATAATATTTGAGAAGGAAGGTGTTAAAATGACAAAAGTGATTTGAAGTCATTGAATCCTCTTTTTACAAATCAAATCTAAAATCAAGGTCATTGCCCCAAAATATGATTAAAGGACATAACATTTTAAACTATATATAATCAATTTATAGCCTTTTAAAATCTACTTGACAACTTTTTGAAATGAATTTCTAATATATTTTTTTCTCCAAGATCTAATATGTTTGAGGCTCATTTCCAAGAGCCTTCAAAACTAGAAAATCAAGATTTAGAATGAACAACATTTTCGCACAATCTTCGAATAGAAAAATCATCAACATTCATTTTCAAAATTGGATTTTTGATGTTGGAACTTCATTTCAAAATGACTTTGTCTAAAAATACTGAAAATAGTAACTTGATAAGGTTTTATTTATCTTCAAAGTTTAGTTGACACCAAAATATAGTGCCTTAGGCAATTGAAGGTTAAGGTAGGAGGGGTAGAAACTTTCCATCTAAAAGCTTCTTTAGTTGGCTTAGGATTTCTTCTATATTGGTCAAAGCATTTTTTAACAAACTATCAAGGAAAGCTAAGAGGAAGGCATATGCATAGCAATTTGATTTGTAATTTTTAGACTTAAAATTAAATTAAATATGATTTTCTAAAACTCACAATAGTAGGGTGCTATTGAAGGCCATAGGTACAACCATTAAATGTCAAATAGTCGTTCATCAAAGGTCTAAATGTAGTCCATAAATGAAGGTGTGCAAAACTTAAACTAGAACAACATTGTGCATATATTTGCTGATGATGGCACAAAGTATCCCACCAATTGTATCTCCACATTAGTAAAATTGAAATTTTGTTAACTTCTAAATCAAATTTAATTTCCACCTATTCATTAAACACTACAATAGAAAGAGGCGTTTTAAGTGAGTTTTCAAGTGTAGTCCTAAACATAAGATTATAAGTAATGACCTTTAAAGAGTTTTTTAGTAAAAATTTACTAGAAATATGTGTTTGTAGTAAAACTTTGCCGAAGATCTCTTTTAAGGTCATTACTAATAATTTTATGTCTAGGACTATACTTAAAAACTCACTTAAAACACCCCTTTCTCTTGTAGTGAAATTGTACAACATGGCATTAACTCATCACTAGATTATTTTGCATTTCCATAGCAACTAAGGTTAACAAGTCTATTACCACCTTTATTTGCAATTTGAATATCTTAGGGCTATGTCAAGAAGTTGCATATTTTTCAGAGGTGTGATGTATGCTTGTTTCATGAATTAAACTGAAGTAGAATTATAATTTTTCGATTAAAATTGTAATTTTAATAAATTTTTGAAGTGTTCTACCTTTAAATTATAAAATTGCCTATAGAGTGGAGTCATAAATATCAACCTTGGAGTGTATCTATTGGCACTTAATTATTCACCAATTGAAGACTAATACGTCACCAAAGTTGGAATTAATGTATTGATTTTGTTGAAAAATTAAATGAATTTGGATGAGTTTTGTGATAATAATAGGGCCTAAAGTAGGATGGTGGTAATAGGCACTTTCTTAGAACTAAAAGTTATGTTTATAATCCCAAGTATTCACATTGATTTGGATCAATATACCAATTTAATGATATTAATAGTATGTGGACTATTTTTGTTGCATGTCCTTTCTATTTTGTTGCTTGGATTGTAGTGGTTTGTTATATTTGTTAACCGCATTAGAAGATATTTAGTTGTTTTGAAGGGCTATAAGTTCCTTGAGGTTTTTAGACTCTAGAAACTCGGTGTAGTAGCTGCCTGATGTGGCATGGTGACTGCCATGTCATTAAAAAAATTAATTTAAATTTAAAATTTTTTTTTTTGACGTTTTAATTTTTTTTAAAATAAATCTCATAGCAACTATTCTTTGGCTATCAGAGGAACAACGATGGCAATGGCCTTGAAATGGCCCTCCTAGCCCCCCCTATAATCCTCTAATGGGGACACTGATTTTTTATATTATGACCTTGTTTTGAGTCTAATCTTTTAGAAATTCCTTAATAGTCCCTCATTTAGATAATCAATAGTTTTGGCAAATGAACAGTTGGATTTGTTTTGTTTTGTACTCATTATTGATGGTTTTTGTGAATTGGGTGGCAATTACTTTGAAAGTTGACCCTTTCATGACATATATTAATGAAGTCGCAGATGTCTAAGTTTCTATATACAAAGTTTTTGTACTTGAATGTAATTTTTCAATGTTGTGCATTTGAAACTTAATTCTTCAAAACATGCAATCTTAATGAATTTGAGTATTAAATGTCTCTTGTTGGAATGAAGCACAAATTTTAACAACTATGCTTACATTTCTTTCAACTCAATAGTACATTATTCAAGTAGTATTCATTGTTGTTTAGATTGAAAAATCTGTTTGGATAGAGAGAAATGTACCAACATTATGCTGATGGAAGTAAAAGAATCTAGGCAAATGTAACAAAGGTGTCTTGTTTTGATTCATTAAGCACGTATTAAACACTTTATTCAGCACTTGCAGTTTTCTATTACTCAGCTAGTTGCATGTTGGTGCTTATCGTGTGGAGATTAGTTAAGCCAATTGATTTTGAATTTGTTATCATTTTGGTCACGAGCCCAAGAGACTCTGCTTTTGTTGCAGAATGGTGGGGTCGCTACTAGTAGCTAGTCTCTTGAATTTTGAAACGCCTAAAATATCAAGCCACCTTGAAATTGGCCCTAAATTCACTATAAGAAACCCACATTTTTTGTTACATCAAACTTTAAACACGAGATGTTTTTGCAAACAAGAGGATGTTAGAGATTCAGAGGGAATGGATGGCAGAATTGTAGTGGGTATTACAATAAACGTGTGCATGTTAGTAGAAAACAACATACTTGTTTAGGAAAAACAAGTATGTTCTGTGAAACATCCAAAAAAATGTCAACATATTTTTTGTGACGTTCTCAAAAACATGATGATGCCATATTAGCAAGGGTTTATAATTTGATTATGGGTAAGTTTGTAGAAGTTACTTGGAGTTGAGGTAAAACACTAACCAAAGTTGAAATAAACAAGGAAATTAAATGACAGCCATATGATAGTTTTTTGCAAAATTTGTAAAAAAAATGGCACTTGACGTGGCATCCAAAGTAGATGATATCAACACACTTTGAAACCATTTGAGAATTTTAAATTTTTTCTTGACGTCAACAAAAAAATCAATTGAGATGTCAAGATGTTGTTTTAGATGTCAACTAAGACATTAACTGAAATATGAAGATGTTTTTTGAAACAATAACAAAGATGTCAACTAAGATGTTCAAATGTTTTGTTAAACATCAACTAAGACAAAGTTGTGTTCATGAGGATGCTCATGTTTGAAATTATATTTTTCATATAACTTCAAAGTTTTATATATCCCATATGGTTTGTCTTCCCTCCTACCACCCACTTGTAAAATAGCCTTGTTTTCTCATGATACTATTTATAGTAATTAACTTTTCAAGCCAAATATGATATATTCTGTATGGCATACAATATATGTTATACAATGTATGACGCATTGTATATGGTGTATTGTGTGCATTGTATAATGTATGGTATATTTTATATTGCATATTTTGTATGTGGTACAATGTATAGTATATTTTGTAAGGCCTATATTGTATGGTACATGTATGTCTAAGTTGACGTTATAAAATGTCTGGATATCTAAGTTGATGTCTTAAGAAACATTTGGATGTCTACGTTGATGTTTCAAAAAACTGAGATATATTCATTAAGCATGTCCAAAAAATGTTATTCGTGATGTTTTCATGTCTCTTTAGACATCCTGTAACATATGATGGATGCTACATGATGTCCAAAAAAACATATGCATAGTACAACAATTGTTCAAATTGACAAGACCTAGGACCTAGTGTGTTGATGATGTTAGCAAATGCCTAGATGAAAAAATTATTCATGTGGCATTGCTCGCCCCATTGGCACTGACGTGGAGGTTAAGTGGTAGCCTTATGGCAATTTTTTAAGACCATGTTGTTTGTGGTGTCTGCCAAAATTTTCTTGAAATCAAACCATGTTTTTTAAAATTTTCCATGTTTTTTGACAAGTCCAATTAAATGCATTTTAAAAATATCCTTATTAACATGGTAGACATCTAAATTGATGTATTTACCATGTTTTCTGCTTGTTACAAAAAAAATGTGGGTTTCTTATAGTAATTTGAAGTTTTTGAGAATTTTGAAGATTTTGAGATTTTTTGAGATTTTAGTGAGGTTTGTGGTTTGGATAGGAAATCAAAGTCACTAAGCCCATGCACATGACGACAAGTGGTGGTGGGTGCCAACGGGTTCACTAACCTCCACTAGATAGGGTGGCGGATTTGCTTGTGGTGGGTGAGAGCCCTGCCAGCTCTAGTGCCCACGGACTTCAGTGGGGGCCAAACAACCTATGGTGGGGACCCAACGATTGGGAAGCTACAAGGAAGCCGCTACTTTGTCTCTCTCCTACGGGCTAACTCCAGGTTGCGAACGCCAAACCTGTTTTTTTTTTTTTTAATGTTTTGCACAACCAGAGGTTGGGGTTAAGGGTTACTTCATTATTTTATAGTACTTGTTGTGAAGCATGTGTACGGTGTAGGGTAGAGATGGAAGAAGAGAATTAATTGAGGATGATTCTTTCAAGTACTTCCCACCCTTTGTTTGGCACTCCTTTTCAAGGTAGTCCTCCTATTTCTTCCGGTCCACCTCCACCCCTAGCTTCACGTGTGCAGGTACCAATACAAGAGCGACATTGGAGCAATTCAGTAGTGAGGTTTTTGTTGTCCCAATGCAAGGAACACGTGGAGGCTTACAACACAATTACCATGCGCTAACATCAGTGGGAGAGGATTGATAGGCTTTTTATGGTGCAATTTTTTCAAGAATTGGGGAGGAAGGTGAAGTCATTGGCTGAGAAGTGGGAGAAGTTGCGTAGCACGTACTCGAAGATGAAGAAGTTGTGAAATCAAATCGGTGGCGGTACATGTGACGATGGTACCAAATTTATTTGGTATGATCAAATTAATGAAATCCTGAGTCTCATAGCAAAGGCAAACGGTATTCTAGGAAGATGGACCAAGGTGTATCTGTACTAGGGATAGGGACCTCCAATGCGCCTAGTAATATTAGTCAAGAGCACAATGGAGATGGTGAACTAGCATGGACGCAATCACTTACTCATACAAGTCCACCTTCATAAGTTGGTACCACTCAAGACAGTACTAGAAGTAGTCTATGCACTCGGGCAGCGAACTTAGTAGTTTATTGTGGTAAAGGTACCTCCTCACAACTTTCTAAGAGGCCCAGAATTGACAAAAACCTGATGGAGACTTTAGATAGGATGATAGATTCTATAGCAGAGATTGAAAAGTTGAGGATCAAAGCAGCTTTGACTATGTACAAGGGCAACTTGGTAGAGCATCAGGAGAATAGGAAATTAACGCTTGAGTTGTTTCGATTGCAGCAAGAGAGTAGTGAACGCATGGCAACCATGTTTGTAGATGTAGTCAAGAAGAATGCTAAATAGTTTTTGGCTATTAGCATTACTTGCATTGTATTTTTCTTTTTCTTCTTTTATACATATTTGATTTCATATGTGAAAATTTTGAAATGTTCTTCGTTGTGAACTATGCTCCAGCTATAGTCATATGTATATACAAATTCATTTTTATTTATATGCACTCTTCACTTCTGAATAAGTAGTAAATGACAAAAACATTAATTAATATAATGTTGAATACTTAGAAGTGATTGTACTTGTGGTCACCTCTTGTATGAAATGCTTTGAATTTGTTGGGCACCATTGAATTTGAATTTCTTGCTCTAATCAAGTTCATGTAATATGTTCAAATACAAGGTATTGTAGATTTTGATGATTTAAGGATACTCTTTCTCTTAAAACTTCAATATTTTTGAACTTCTACAAAGATGTACAAGTGTATTTTACAGTTGGCCCACAAAAAATTGTATTGAAATTCAAAACCAAGGAAATTTGACAATGTATAATTAGTGAATAGTACAAAACACAAACAACATATTTGTACATAAGATTCAATGAAGTGACTAAATACAATATCTTGTGAAATACCATTGACATTCACCGTGGATTACATTCCAACCAAGACAAGAATAGAACTTCCCTCATGGCTTCACCTGAGGCAAACCTTCATGAGGAAGTTGCGTGTGCCCAACATGGAAACCCACATGAGGGTCATATTGTAGTCTATGATTTGCAGGTATAAGCACAAGCTGTCTATAGATCTCACAGTAGTTGTGTAGCACACAACAAGCTAAGGTCATTAGGGCAACCTTATAAACAAACATGTTGAACCCTTTCAGAATACGCCAATGGTTTTTTGAAGCTCCAAAATCTTGTTCAATAACTACTCTGCTACTATTAATGGAGGAATCAAACTTGGGCAAATCACAACATAGTTTTAATAAGGAGCACATTAGAGATGTAAATTTTTAAACGTTATAAATAAAAGGAAGAATAGGAAAAAAAGTACCTATTATGATCCACCATTGCTTCATTTCCAAATTTGAAATTCTTTAGTAAGTATGGTCTGCTTGGATACACTGTGTTACCAATCAAATATAGCCTAATATCTATTCCTCTCAAGCGGATGACCGATGTTGCTAGAATTTGTCTTGTGCTCAATTGTGCAACAACAGAAGACACAACAAATTGCCCAGCATCATGCACACCTCTTGGTTGGTCCACACAAACATTCCAGAACATCCTATTTGTGTTACACACTCCTTGCAAAACAATACTATGAAATTTTTTTCGATTAAAAAAATCCTCAGGCTTAGGAATATATTGTTTATTTGGTTGCCATGTTAGAGGGATATGCATGCCATCAATAGCAGTAGCTATGTTTGGTAACCTAATGATATCTCTAAAACTTTCTATAATGCTTTGTAGTCGATCACCATAAGGAGTGTGAATGAACTGGAAAAATAAATCATGCTCTATAGTCCTTAACGCCTTGCACACAATCATAGTCGACTCACCACATTTGTATAAGTTGTGCATTCTAGCACAACTTATACCATGAGCTAATTGGTATAAAACAAGCTTCAATTGTTTTCTAACAAGAATTGGAGGTCTCACGAATTTAGTAGTAGTGGGTTGCAAAAAGGGTGTCAATAAGTCAACTAATGCTTCAAATGCTAAAAAATCCATGCAATAAGTTTGCTAATATTTGATATCCAACATTTGTGGTGTTGTATGCCACACATCACCTTCTACAACATCGTGGTGAATATATTGGCGTGGCTCAACCCACCACATGCATCGTAGGAACTACTACCTCCACGGCATGACAACAATAATAGGAAGCAACCGTTGTATGGAGTGACCTCCCTCAATTTCAATTGGAATGATGGGCAACACATGACGACATCTATACCCATGGAAGGTAAAAAATACAAGGAAGAATGCAAAAAAAAATAGAAGGGTGTGGTTGGCCATAACTCCAATTTATTGCTACAATCTCAATGAACTCTTACCTAAGCACCAAAAAATGAAGAGAGGTACAAACCCTTAACCCCAATCTCAATGAATGTGAAGAAAATAAAAAGTTAACCTTCCAAGTCCCTCGTGTGCACTCTGTGGTTGAAAATGGACCAGGCATAGTAGAGGTTAGAGAACAGAACAATGTTCCAAGGAATAGCAAGGAGAAATAGGGAGCAACAACGAGCACTAGCATGAAGGCGGGGCAGACTGGTGAGGGGGAGCATGTGCATAGGGGGCCTAGCATGGCAACTGGGATTTCTGGTCTGACCACCTCCACTTTGCCACCTAGCCAAACGGATGGCAGGTGGCCCAGCCAGCATGTGCACGGGCTCACTAGCTTCCAAATGCACCCATAGGGGATTTAGGAATGTTTTAGTTGATTTTGCTTGGTATGTTGCTCTCAAATATGCAAAATAATTGTGGAGCTCTCATGTCTTTGTTGCATGGGGACCCTAGCCTAATGGCCCAAGCGGATCCAAGTGGGTGCACAGTACTACATATTGATATTGAAGGTGGATGTTTATAGCTTCTAAACCAAGTCTATGATTTGTTCAAGAACATCAAGCACAAAGATTTTTAGTTTGTGGATGAAGTATTGGGGGTAGAGATTTCTTTGTATGGCCTTGTCAAAGCTGAGTATGAAGAATTTAAGGTACAAGCTCATGACTTGGCCCATTTTACTTGTCCTAATCATGTTTGGTATACTTTGGATTCTTGAGGAATACGTAAAGAAAGGTTTTTGTTTAAACAATGATGTGGTTCCAAATATCAAGGTTGTCTTCCTAGATACAACAATATATTTGATAGATAGACGTTATATGACGTCTAATAGAGTCAATTTTAATTTGACTTTCAAATAACTTACCTTTTGTTTACAATTTTGACATATCAAAGTCCCATTTAATGAAGTGACTCAATTTTATGAACAAATATTACATTCAAAGTTTAGATTCATAATTATAATAGGATTTCACATTGTTTAAATTGCTGAAAATGGTTTTATTGGACAGGGGTTGTCATTCTTGCTCAACATTTGTCTAGTACGAGACAAGATGTTAGACGTCCAATACATCATTAAAACTTGGAAACATATCCGACAAAACAATCCTAGTTTTGATCCATTGAAGGACAAATTGGTTGAGATTATGTAAGCAAATTTGACAAAAAAATCCTTTAAACATGTAAAATGGCTTTTGCAATTCTTCAAAGTACAACATTGTACATAAACACAAAGAGTTGTTGTTTCACTATGTGTGTGAAACTATACTTTTTGATGAGCCTAAAGCTCCTAAAGGTTATGTAGTGGCTCATGCAATGACTAATATTAATGCATGCAAGATGTTGGCACCACCTAATTATGTCAATATTTTGATGTAGTAGATGTACCTTTTTCAACTTCACAATGCATGGGGCCAAACTCCTTTCCATTTGGTTGTGAAAGATTGTATTATGGACTTGAAAGAGCTTCTAAAATTAGTGCCTAAGAAGGGTAATTATAAAGTGTGTTTAAATGTGAAGGATATGAGAGGGTAGATTGTCTTACACTATCACTATAAGAAACTTGTGTTTTAGGTGACATGCAATGTAACAACCCATGTTTTTATGTCAACAATTAATCATGTCCATCATAACTTCAAGATATTATGGTGGACATTATTGTTAACATAAAAATATGGGTTGTTACATTGGATGTTACCTAAAATATGTCATCTAAAATACGACTTCTTTATAGTGTATGTTGTTGCTTGAGGAGATTACTAGGTTTCTAACTTGAAATTACTTTTGGAGTATGAACAAATAGATATAAATACTACAACACTTGTAAAATGGGATTGGGGTTCAAATGAATTAGATTGTATGACAGTCTTGCATTTGACTATTTTACACGAGAATGTATAGTGCTTGGAACTACTTCTCAAGTGCCCTCAAATGAATGTAACTGCCTTGTTTTATAGACATAGTTTGTGGTTATGAAAAATGTAGACCTAGTTATATAGATGAGATACTTGAAAGAAGATTATTTTGGTTGCCTTTCCAATTGGTTGTTATTATGAGGTCATCAAATGCAATAAGAGCATTATTTTTGTCAATAATATGTCCCCACCTATTATTACAAAAGGCCAAACACGAATCTTTGTTTCTTAAAATTATCACTTTGGAAATAGTAAAGCTATTTAATCACCTATGCTAATACGTTAAAAAATTTCTAACTTTTTTTTTCATATTAGTTTTGAGGAAATTATTTATTTATTATTAGATTGTATAAGTTGAGAAGTATTCTAACTTCTATAATTAGAAGTTTTGGAAGGAAATGGATTTAAAATCAAAGATTGCATGTAAAGATGTTGGGGCAATAGTTCTATAGTGGCAATAGTGGACAAATTCCAAAGTGAATGTGCATATGGTTGAAAACTTAATTGGGCAAAGTTTGGTGTAAAATTCCATTGGAAATTGACAAAAAATATTCATTTTGGATTGTTTTGTAACTTGGAAATAGATCATTCTTAAAGTAATCAAATTGAACTTCTTGGCCTCATTTACAAATTGGACAATGACATCAAATTGGACTACATACTAATAACTATGCATTTGATTGTTGTAAAAAGTATGATTAATGAAATGGAGTATTATGTATTCAAAATATCTATCTATTATATTCTTAAGTTTTTCTAATAATTTTTTTGATATTTATATAGCTTGGTGACATCTACAATATTGGAAATTTTGAAAATAATAAATGTAAGGTGGAAAATTTCCAAAAAATATCTGTCCTATTTCTTACAATTGTGTCTAGAAATTGTGACACTCTACAAGTGTTTCTAGACCATCTAAAGTTCAATCCATTAGTCAAATTTGAAGGGGCCATTGCTCAGTACTATGTAGAAAATACAATGATACCAACAGCAAGGATCAGTGTTTCAACCTTTCAGGTTGATCAGGCTATCTTTGCATTGACAAATTAGGAAGAAATTAATGTCTTCTCATCTAGATTCAAGGAAGAGAAATGCGATGCAACTATGACTCCTACAACATATTTTGGAAAGCAAGCTTGTGTAAATATGTTATTGCAAGCTAGTGTTAACATTTGGGACAAAGAGAATTGATTGAGATTTGTAGAACCAAGACCCCAAGCTCTAGCAAAAGCACATCTTTGGAGACTAGAAAAGATTGAGCATGAAACGTTTGAAGCCAGAAAAAGCCTAAATGATGGTGGTTCAGCAATTTCAATCGTTGCAACCTTAGTTGCATTTGCTTTTTATGGGATCCATTGCAACCTCTACTTGGTTTTGGACCAAGTTTTCAACTAGATCTACAAGGAATATTAGACACGTACTTGACTATAATCCAAGTTTTTATAATAAACAATAGTTTATCTTTTTTTTTTGCTATTGCATCCATCCTATTTGAAGTTGTACCATCTCTCTCTATACCTCAAGAAGCAATATATGTGGAGTGGCAACACACAATGAGAACTATTGGTGTGGCAATAGTTTTTGTTCTTATGTCAGTGATAAATGTACTTATTTCCTTTAGAGTTGGTGGAGCTTTGTTGTATTAGATCACTATTCTTTTAACCATGTTAGTCTCTTATTCTATCCTATAGGTGGATTTATATTCCTATTAGGTCTTAATTTGTTTTTCTTAAGATTGTTGAGGTTGGTTTTTGTAGGAATGCAAAGATTAGGTATTTATATAGAACTTATGTTAAATTCTATGTATCAAGTATATGGATACTTAATCCAGTCTTATTTATAAGTGAAAGTAGATTTGAATGTTTTTATCATTGGTTGTCTTATTGTATAACATTAGTAGCTTCTACATTGGTTTGGCATCAACCATTTGCTTAATGTTGATAGCTTTAGTTGGCCCTCCATCACACCTATTGAGGCATGCACAAGTGATTCAATGAAATATGGTGGAAGACATCATAACTCCAATTGTGCAAGTTACTCATATGCATGTTGCATAAATTCTAATTCCTTTGAATGATCGATGTCCTAGCCTATTCCACATTTCTTCTCACTATTAGTAGGCTATTTTCAGGCTAGGTTCAACTAGAAGAAGAACTATGTATATAGATATAGATGTAGTTAAGGTCCTTCCAAATTCTAATTTGGATTTCTAATTAATTCGTTGTACATTCCATATAATGTACAAGATAGATCCCACAAATCTAATAATTTACATAGACAAGGTTGGTTTATGTCTCTAAGGTTGGTCTGCTTGAGGAGATGATTTAACCTCTTATTGATAAATTTAAACATCAATCCAATATTTTGAGCTAGAGGAAACCTTATTGTTGTAATAACTTCTTTTGAAATGGAGATATTCACCAATAATAGAATTTAAAGTCTCAATGATGGCAAAATAAATCTTCTTTTCTCTTTGAGCACCAATATCTTACAATCATTATCCTAGCAATACTTCTAAATTATTTTCAATTGGATATACAAAAGAAGAAGTCTTGTTTTCATCATAACTTTTTGCCTTAGAAATGGCAATTATTGCATTGGTAAATGGTGCATGCAGCATAGTCTCAAAACTTTAGGAGCTACAATGTAAATCCATTGAGCATGAAAAGTCTAGGCTTGATTTTAGTTGCACCTATATTCAACCCTTTGAAGTTTCACAATTCATTCTTACAAGATCCAAAATATACAAAAATCTTCCTTCACCTACCAACATGATCTTATGAAAATTAAGACAATTTAGTAATATGAATTGTGCATACATGCTTTTGATACTTCATGGTGTTGCCCTAGTTGGATGGGAGTAAACACAGACTTTTTTGAATAGGATATATTGAAGAAGAAAATTTTTATCAAGATTCAAGAATAACCTCCTAACTTCTAGAATGTTTGCATCCTACACTGTGAAAAATCATATTATGAACTAACATCAAATAGAGTCACAATTTAGACAGCCAATAGACCAAATTAAAGAAGTCCTTGAGTTAGAAAAGAATATGAGAAGTCAATTAGGATCATTCCCAAATGAATTGAGTGTCTAAAGCAAGATGCTATTGCACATGCATGAGACGAAGAATGTAGTTGGGTTCAAGGTTGTTCAAGATTTGGGGTTTTAAGGGTTTGGATTTGGGGATGGATTTAGGGTATGAAGTCACTTAGAAGATGACATAGATGAGATCCGTATCATGTACAATTGTGTTTTTTCATGGGTTTGGTGAAGACATAAGTTGTGGGGGCGCCTAGCATGCCATGCATTCAATCCAAGCCCACTGCCAATATGCCTTTGTCGCACAATAGCCCCAAGAATAGATCACTATACTATTGGTTCCAATATATATTCCTTAGGCACTACCATCTATTGCAGCAGTTGTGGACTTTGGTATGTAATTCAAGTTGCCATAGCATATTGTATATATGCCTGCCTTCTATCACTTGCTTCTAGGGTTGTTTTCTATGACATGGCGACATGGCTGATAGATGATAGATAGATGTCACACAACATCTAGTAGAGCCTTCATGACATCTAATAGAGTCAATTTTAATTTGATCTTTAAATAATTACCCTTTGTTTATAATTTTGACATATTAAAGTCCCATTTTAATGATGTGACTCAATTTCATGAACACATATTGCATTCTAAATTTAGATTCATAATTATAGTAGGATTTCACAATGTTTTAGTTTCTAAAAATGGTCTTATTGGATAGGGTTGTCATTCTTACTTGACATTATTCTAGTAAGACATGGGACGATAGACATTCAACACATCACTAAAACCTAAAAACATGTCTGACAAAACAACCTTGGTTGCTCTATAATAGACATAATGTTTTGTTGTAGAATGATGAGTGTTGACAAGATCCATCTATTTTGATCCATAGCCCCACATGAGACTTCTTATAATTCTAGATATGTCCTTTGAAAATCAAACCTTATTGATGTTCCATAGGATAAACAATTCAAATCCTATTGTAGGACTATTATAGTCTCTACTAGTTGTAGGCACAAGGATGCAGCTAGTGATAATAGTGAGAAGAGTATTGTAGCATTGCGTTTAGGATAGTTGCAAGAAAGGGTGTTTGTTTTTTGTAGCATTTTGCCAAAATTGTAGTTTCTATGCTCAGTACTACAAGTACTATAAATACTACGAAATAGAACAATCTCAACTATTGATCAAAAAAATTGATGGCTAAGAGTACCATTTTGAGTATTATGAGTACTTGTAGTATTGAAATATTACTATTTGAAAGAAAACCAAGATTGTTACAGAAAATAGATACAATGAGGTATAAATTAATAATAAATAAAAAATCATGAAAACAAAAAATCTAAAAATTGGCTGTTTATGAGGACTTGATAGTAATTAGATTTCATCAAAAAAATGAAGCCAAAATCATCTTCACTATTCAAAAGTGTGCGCGCAAGGGCCCCCTATTTGCATGCATGTGACGACATAAAATAATGTCTTTTTAAGGTTTTTTTGGTGGGCACACGCCTCTTTAGAGTGGAAATATCCCACTAAAATTTAAGCTCTCCATCATTAATTATGGGTGCTCCATAGTACTAAATTTGCAAAGTGTGACAAATTAGCTTAATTGAAATTTAATTATAATTTTTTGTTGAAGATTTTTGAAAAATAATTGTCTTTATGAACAAGTTGTTCATCTTTAATAAAGAAATTCAAGTATGTCGGCTTCATTTTTCAAATGTTATAGACAAACTAAACTCTGCGACTCAAAGTGATAGAAAATAGGACTTTCCTTTTTTGCAACTACCCTCTAAAGGAACACAATTTGATGGTTTCAAAATGATCTATTTAATGGGATCATGTTTTGAAAAATTGCAAATAGTCAGGGCCATACCTTATATTAGCAAAATAAAAAAAATCCATTAATTGTAGAGATGGATCATATCAAAATGCTTGTCTAATTGAGTAAATGAAATAAAAGCACTATTAAAAATGAGGCTCCATGAGGGCGTTTCTCCATTTTTTAGGAATGAGGTTGCGGTACTCATAAAAAAAAATCTAGCAACATATATGGGCAAAATGGCCTTGCCCTTTGTGTAAGGCAATTTGAAGTGCATTGGCCTTCCAAATTGCACTTGTAGTCAACCTTCAAGACATGCTTTTTTTAGATCTCAAACTAAAAATGTAGATAATTTGTTATAAGCCAAAAGTATGCTATATGTCAATGATCATCATTGCAACCTTAGGCAAGGTTGACAGGACGGTCGGACGTCCGGGATGTCCGGATGCGGATGCTGTGTTTGCAGTGTTCGCTGACATTCGCGGACGCCGTCCGCCCTGTCTACCCCGATACCCGTCCTCCCGGTTATGGCCGTCCAATCGACACGCGGACTGATCTGGTCCGCATGATCTGGGTGTCCGCCTCGGGCCGTCCGCCTTGTCCGTCCGCCTTCCGACGACGGGAGGGACGCTGTGTCCGCTGGCGTCCGTGAGGACGGACGTTTAGGTTACGGACGCCTTTTTCGGGCGGACGTAGAGATTCGTCAACCCTGACCTCAAGTCCATACCAACCAATAACTCCACGTTGGTAGAGATGACAATGTTGTCTATGTCACTTCGATAGATCAAGGAATGTTGTGCTTGGCCTTACTTATGCCTTCGGTTCCTCCTTTGCTGAACTCCATGGGCAGCAACATAGAAGCCTAGAATGACCTCCACTTCTCTGCTTGCTTACACAACGAGCATGATATTAGAAAGTATAAAGAAGCAAGTAACAAAAGAAAATTAGATCAAATTGGGACGTTCATGCACCAATTGGTAATACTTGTAGAGCCTCTATCTTGATTGCCATTGCCAGTTGCATTACTTGACAATGAACAAGCGCTCAACCTATGATGGATAGTCAATGCCAAACATAGGTTGGCCAACCATTCCTCTAGCCATAGAGTCAAGGTCAACGTTTCTATAGACTATCCCTAATTGATTATTACCCTTTGGAATCTACAAATTTATCAAACATTGACCATGATAAGAATCAAATAATTCAAGGAGGAATTGTTTGAAATGAACACCATGCTTTTTATTTGATCTTTTGGATTTGAGTTAAAGTTCAAATCTTGGAATTGAGGTCAAAGTTGAATGGGATTTTGGGGGACCTAATGAGGACAATTGTATTCTAAGTGAATGCCCTATAGAGTGGAATAGTTAGGGTTTATCATAGGATTAGAATAAGTGCTAGGCTTTGCAAGTTGTCCCTTAGGTTGTCTTTAGAGACTGTTAACTTTTTTACAAAGAATATATTCTTTAGAAATTGATGTCATTGACTTTGGGTTTTAGTAAAGACACCAAGGTCATTTACAAGGTATAGTTTGATCCTTAAAGATATTTGTGCAAGACCTTCTTTTACTTGTGGTTTTCATATGATCCAACATCACAAGGAGATTAGGATTTCATCTATTCTATGTAGGTGTGCAAGACTTCACATTTTGATCTTTTTAAGGTAAAATTTTATACATTTGTATACTAGTTGTAGAGAATTGTGAATGATTGTCAACTTCTTCTAAATTGTGGTTCACTAGAGCATCTTGGCATTATTTTTTAGAATTCCATTGTCAAATTTGGATTATTTTTCAACACTAATTACATATAACATTAACTTAGTATGGCATTATTGCTTGAAGATATTATAGGCTATAGAATATTTTATAATGTGTCTAATAGATTTCCTAAAAACACTTGACTTCAACAACATAGGCATAGGCATATATAGAGGTAGTATAGCCCTTCTATAGTGGTTTGTCGCTGCATAAGTGGGGGTACTTCTCTTAATCAATAGACTTAGAAATTTAAAATCAATACCTTAAAATAAGGTATTTGTTTGTTTGTTTTGTTTTGTTTGTTACATTGAGATTTCTTGAACCATGTGTTCCCTAGTTGTGTTCTTGGTATTGTCAAAAAGCTCTTGGTGAGGAAGGGTGTATGGGCTTTGTTATATGGTGTTTAGACCTATGGCATAAAAGTTATTGAATTTTCAATTTTTTATCAATGAAAAAATGAAAAAAAATAAATTTACATTTGTTTTGACCATAGCAACGACACACTGCAAACTAGTGTTTTATTGTAGAATATTAGAATCTTCATATTTCATGACCTCCAAAAAATTTGTTTGAGTTTAGAAGAGGTTAGGTATTTGTCTCCCACTCTCTATAGTCTATAGCATACCTTCCCTTGAGTAGCAGAGTAGGACTGCTCGCAAACATTTTCTTCTAATTTTCTTGGATTTAGGCAATAGGTAAATTTTAAAGCTTTAATATTAAATGAAAAATGTTGCAACATGTTATCAAAACTTCATCCATCTTGATGGTCATGTATTCATCTTTACACATTTTCATCCATATTTAGAAGCATTCTTTAATTCAAAATTTAGTTTTGGCAAATGTTTAAAAGTAATAATGTCATAGGCTCCAAAATTGACCCTATCCTAAATCAACCATCTACATTTTGGACTTGAACAACCACCTACAATCACTCAAAAGCACCACAAAGTTTCAAGAACAACCAATGAAAATCAAAAGAATTGGGAATTGAACATTTCATTCTTCAAGGTGTCTATCTAAAAGGAGTTTAGGGGACATGAATATATACCCTATGAAACAACTTGAGTTGATTCTCACTTTAATAGACTAACATTCTTACCAAAAATAATCATAATTTGCCCCATGCACCTAGTAGGGGCAATGAGAAGTGTTGGTTTTGGTGCTTCTAGCTAAAGCTTCTTATGCAAAAGGGATGTTTTTACAAAGGTTTTAAAGGTAGCACTACTAATATATATTTGTGTATACTCATATGTAATGCAAAAATGAGTGATAATGAAGTAATAAACATGTACTTGATATAGTGAAATTCATGTAGTATACAATATACTTGTATGTACAAAGCGTTTTTTCCGCTTCCATTCAATGAGACAGAAGTAAAATCGCCCTGCACTCAATTCTCATCCTTGTTCATGTACAAAAGAGTTGTCACCTCTCATTCTAATATTTCCTATGAGTGCCCAGCCGCAAGGGAGAAAATCATCTACCCTGATGTTCATTTGGTACAAAACCCAACTAAAGGGCAGAAGATATGACGCAACCCAAAAGTAAGTCACTACAACAAAGTACCGCTTGTACAGTTTGCATAGTAATGTGAGCCAAATGTGGGTTTAGTACTTGCTGATAGCTTCGATTTCATCAAATGGCTCAGAAGGCCAGGTGGTGCAGGGGACTGTGCTCGCAAAAACTTCCGGACTTTCACATGGCCGTCATGTTCCAGCAGTTGGAGAAGCTGCCTGGCTGTCTGCAAGAGAAAAACATGAGTTTCACTATAAGACTACATGTAGATTTCCGTCCCCACACTTCAACTTGATAACCATTTAAATAGCTATTTAGAAAGCTCACTAAGAACAAACCTCTTCAGAACTGGGGAAAACAGATCACACATTGTTTCTTCTCATTGCAGTCCATTCTAATGTAGTAAGATGCTTTAACCAAAAGACATGCACAATATTCTAGCTTGAAATGTTTTGACCACCTTAACCAAGAGGTGGGGTACCTGTGGATTGAGAGCGCGCAGTTGACTCACAAGGTGTTCCTGTTCCATGCAACGTCAACATGAGAGATCCAGCTATGAAATTGACCACATCGCAGACAGAATAACTTGTCAAGTACGTGCTTACAAGAGGAGAAAAGTGCAGCGTACCTCTAGAATTCCAGGGTTTTGCATAACGATTCCCATCACCCTGCGTGAGAGATTTTTCAGCACTGGAGTGTTCACGCCTCCATTTCCAGTTAGCCATGGCAGGATGGGAACGGTGTGAGTCACGTCAGAATCTTTGTCCCTCGGACTACTATCATCTGTTGACTGAATAGGCGCGTGAAATCCAGTCCAATTCCTTGAACCTGTAACAATAGAAGTCAAGGTGGCCATTGTTGAGAGACCTTGTGCGACACGTTCACTTGATTCTCCACTTCCTTTACCTGAAGCCTCTGCAAAAAAGACAGAGCAATGGGGCTATCTCAGGCAAGGCAGTACATTAGAAAACATCCATGACCATGTTCAGCAGACAACAACCGTTGAGGGTATCCCAACACATGGTATCAAACACGTTCAGACACAGTTCTCTTGCTACAGAATTACGCCTCGAATCTGAAACAAAAAGCTGCTCTTAAGTGCATCTAACAGAAAAATCCACACTCGTTTGAAGGGCATATATCGATCCTGTGGGTATCGAGGCGAGACTAACCTGCATCCGCAGCACTTTCTTCTTTCCTAGCTTTAACATGAATAAAGAATGGGGTACTATGCACTGCAGCAATCACTCGCACATGATCGTAGGCATTCACCTGCCATGAAAAACAAACTTACATTAGTCAGCAGAAGATACCAGTAGATAAGAAAATGCAGCGTTCTTCACACAATTTTGCAGTTGACCAAAAGTCTTCACCTGTTTAACGACATCAAAGGTCTCCAATGCAGTGATGTAAGTCTCCACTACTTCCTCGGTCATTTCATAATCTGCCAATCGATTGACCGGTTAGTAACAAAAAGAAAATTGTCATTCAAGTTCTCCCATGCAAGAGTTCTTTAGTATATTTCTAATGATCGTTGATGATTGTGCTCATGCAGAAAAACGAAGGATCGTGAATAAAATTTAAAAACAATATAGAAGTTCGAAATGCATAGTCTACCTCATCAAAATAATGGAATTCAGCCAAAAATACCTTAAGCCCCGACTCATAAAGGTTTGTGAACTTCGATATATGAGATGGTGATTTTTTAAAGTTTTTTATAAATGGCGACTGGCGAGCACATAATGCACTTGTTCCACCAAAAGACAAAGGAGTGCAATTCATACCAATGTTTGCAAGAAGACTTGCCAACTGCGGAATGCTGAGTCCTTCATTCCCTGCCTCCTCAATTGCATGTGCAGCTGCCCTCAAAAGCGGCGGCTCTAGCTTCGAGTCTGTGGCCCCACCCGCATCTACTGAATCTTCCGACGTGCCACAAAAGTGATGTATGCAGGCTTCCAAGTCGGAACTCGTGCCAACTACAGCCAGGGCCATATTGCTATCACCTACCACTGCTTGTCCAGATGTATTTCCTGCTGCTGAGGACATGGCAGTATCGATCTTCGTCGATTCAGGAACATCGACTACTGCTGAGCGCACGACTACATCAATCTCCGGTCTCTCCGTCGATACAGAAACGTATACTGCATTAACCTCCATGGCCTCAATAGATTCAGAAATATTTCCTGCTCCTGCTGAGGGCACGGCGACATCAATCATCACTGGTTCTATGGATTCTGGAACATTCCCTGGCGCTGAAGGCATGACTACATCAACCTCCATTGCCTCAATAGATTCAGAAACATCCCCTCCTGCTGGGACCAGGTCTGCAGCAATCACCGTTGCCTCTCTCGATTCAAAAACGTTTCCTGCTGCTGAAGGCACGGCGACATCAACCATTGCGGCCTCGATCGACTCAGAAACTTTTCCTATAACTGAGGGCGTCATTTGTTCTCGGTCCAAGTCCACTGCGAAGAATTAGTCAAATACAAGTGAATATCTGTGTTTTCCAGTGCCTTCAGGACGTAATGAGTAAAATTGGACAAGCGAATTCAAGAAGAGTAAGAGTCAAGTACAGTAGGCAGAGTTTGTGAGATTAAGACATACTGTCATCATATAATTGATCTCCACGATCGGTAGATTCTTTACTTTCTGAGACAGCAGCATCCACAAGCTCTCGAACAGGATTTGCAGCTCGGTGAATGCATACCTGGATGGCTAGTACGTGAGTAAGGATAAAGGTATGCAGACAAAAGAATCATTTATTGACTACATCTTGCATTAGAACATGTCGCAATTATCTAATCCTTCAAGAAACGCTCTGAAAGTAACGCTCTCTCAAAATCATACAAAAAGAAGGGAAGTTCAAAGATGAAAATAACCTGAACTCCAGGGAATCCCCTTTCGCGACGAAATCCAGGAGATGAAGAATCAGAACGCTGAATCTTCGGTTTCATAAACTGGATCTCCTGGCCTCCTTCAGTTTTTCTCTTCGTTCCCAATACAACGTTTTTGTTGTCCTCACTTTCTCCAACACCTCCCTCCTCAGGGAGAAAAGGGGCAATGATAATTTCATCATCACTCACAATCCCAAGAAGCTGAATTAACTGACCACAGAGGTTTTCACTAGGTAGCGGCACCCAACCCGCATTCATCTCGGGATCATGCACAGTCAGCCATTGTGTGGTACCAAGTGCCTCAAGGCCCGTCTCAAAAGGAAAACGAGAGGCAGAAGCATTGTAGAAGAATTTCTGAGAGAGAACAAATGGTTGACCGTTGGCTCCGACAATCTGTACAGACCACACAACGCGGTAAAATGAGGAAAAGCAGATGAAAATCTCCAAAAGCGACTGATAAATTACAAAGCCTTTCACACGAACGGAGAAGTATCACAGATGCACGTACATAGATGCTGAATCCACAAATTCGCAGTTCAAATGTCCCCACAAGAAGAAAAGTAAACTCACCACAAACTCTTGAGATCGCAGATAATTGAATGCAGCAAAGACATGCGACTCTTCACATCGCCTAAATGCATCAAGCACCTCAGAAGGAACTTCAGCACTTCCCGCATTTAGCAAGACCAATTTTACGAGCTCAATTGCGTTAGCAATTCCCAAAGACCTTCGCACCATCTCCTCAGATGTCATCTCACTCAAGGATGCGGGCTTTTCTGATTTCTTCCGTTTTCGCAACCGGGGAGCTCTTGGTTTAGATTGAGCCGCTGTAAATGAAACACTTGCATTAGAGCTTCAAGAGCAATTCCATTGCTGTCAATCACTTCAATAGAACCAATCTTTAAGTATATGGAGATAACCTGCCTTAGAGCTAATCCAAGTCAATTAGATCCCAAGCTTTAGTCATATGATTTGCTCGAGTTGATTCACAGGTTAAACTTACTAGCTGCAGCATCGCCCTTTTGATCCTTCGAGGCTGTCCCCTGATCCCGACTGGATAGTGGGACGGGTTTTGCTCGTAAAACTGGCACAATTGCAGAAGGTTCAGCATCCTTAATCATGCTGGAAAGAGATGTTGACACCTTCTTGCTGCGCCTCTCAACTTTCTTCGCAGGCTTCGGTACCTTCATTCGATATCCAGAACTTCGCTTACTGTTACTTAAAGCCTTCGCAATGTTCCGTAATTGCATAACCTCGTTCAAAGCCGATGACACAGAAATATCATCAAACGAGTCCCAAGGCAACTCTTCTTGAAGGTTAACAATCGATAACTCTAGTTGGTTGTCTGCAGTATCTTTGTTGGAGTTAGGTTGAATAACTGTTTCAGAGACGCCAGACTCTATATTTGTTTGCCTTACTGTACTATTTAATGATATGTAGCCCGGCTGTTTCATATATCTAGCAGACAAGACATTACATAGGTTCATGAGAGCTTTTCGTATAGCAGGGTCAGACTTCAGTAGAGCGACTCGACGTCTGCAAGAAGTGGGGTTTCCAGGAAGATTGGGTATTGCAGCCCACTCCACGCGTTGGTTACTGGCACCCAATATGGCACGTTGCCTTGTATAGCAACGTACCAAAACTCTGTATCAATGAGAAAACACATAGGTGAGAAAGAAACAGCCATAATGAAACAGAGAACAATGCAAACTCTCAAAAGGAAAAAGAGCAATAATTCCCGATGCACAAAGATAACGAAGATCGATTCCAGCAATTCCCTCCTTTCAGTTTTTTCCCCCTCATGATTCAACAACGAAGAATTGTCAGTGAAATTTCAAATTTGCTGAGAGGTTGAAGGAGTAATGCACACATGCATATCGATCAGGAAATTAACGAAGTGAAGTACCTATCCAAATTTTCTGACCAGGGAAACCGTTTACGCCGAGGAGGTTTCAATTTAGAGATGGTTTTGAGATTATTAAGAGGGTTTTCCTCAGTCCCTTTGTCTTCCTCTTCGTCCTCCTCACCCTCATCTTCAATGAGAGCATTGACTTCTACCTCCTTGTTTGAATTTAACATCATATCCACAAGTCCTGAAATAAGCCATGAAGGTCAAGCAATGTTCCATGAATAGTACTTCTTAGGTCAGACCAAATTGCAGACTCTCGCAGTAAGAACCTAACACCACAAAGCTGCACAATGCTGGAAAAGGGTCAGATATAAGAAAAGGGCTTTCGAGTATGACGGAATCAACTGTGAAAATTGCTTGAATTTGCTTAAGGATAATTCAAACCAAGACACCAACATGAACATGAAAAATACCCACCCGTAGTTTCAGGCACATCCTCAGCAGCAGAGGCCTGTTCTAATTGGCGCTGTCGTTTGAACGCCCTAACATGAGCTACTTCCACGAGGTCTGCATCAGTGATGGCTCTCTTCTTGACTCCAGCATGTATATTTGGTTTGATTCGATGACCTCTACTGACTTCATTTTCAGATGCTCCAATGGTTGAACCCATGTTTTCTTTATCCAGTTGCGAAAGACGATATTTCCGGTTTTTCTCGTATGAAACCTTCAAAACCTGTTCGGGAGTAAGGTTCAGTTCCCTGGCCAGCAATAAACACTCCGCATGTGATAACCGCTTGTCGTCCCCTCCTTCATCCACTCGCTTCATCAGCCTCTGCCGTTGCTCTGAGGTCATTACCCGCAGCGATACCCATGACCGAAGGCCAAATAACTACAATCGCCACAAAGAGAGCAAGAAATTACTTGGAAGGAAAAATGCATCATGTCGCCATTCTCCAAACAAATATGCAAAAGAATTCCTGATAAAGAGCTCAGGATTTGCGTAACGAGAGAGCTAGGAGTAGAAAAAATCTGCGTGGGAGAAAAAGGACAACAGACAACGTCATGGGTGGACAGGCCAACCATTCACAATTTCCTCAAAAAAGTAAACTAAAAACAAATTCTGACCTCGGGAACGCTGGAGCCTGGAAATGCTTTCCTTGCAACCGAGGGCACCGCTCCCGAAAAGAAATACTCTAGTGTCTGCCAGTAGGCCTCCAAACTTTCGCTTGAAGTCAATGTGAACTCGTGCCTGGCTCTTGGAGTCAAGTCAAAGGCATCCAAACTAAGAGACGACAAAGGTTGAGGGGCTGGTTCTTCTATGTAGGGCTGTATTTCCATGGCATATATAAGTGACGCTTCAAGAGAATAGTTGGCACCCCGACTGAAGCCAGCTTTTGAATGCCCGAGGGGAGTGCCAGTTCCCATCACCAGCCGAATTAGCTGCATGATGAGCAAACATCGTAATGAGTGTCGAAACATATATCCTTTGATTGCAGCAGGATGTCACGTAACGCGAACTAAATTTAAACAAGAGGTAACCAGCTTGCAACAGGTGTGACTAAAGCGACTCTTAGTACAGTCCATTTAGCATTTGACACCCATTGCATCTGAGTGTCTCAAGACCCATAAAATCTTTACTAGCAGTACACAATACAAATTTCAAAGAAGAAGAATGTTTGGTGATCTTGACAAGTGCAAAGTACCTTAAGTCGCCGTAAAATATCAATAAGCCAAGAAAGGCGACTATTTGCGTGAGAAACAAGTAGTGAAGAACTTTCTGATTCTGGAAGGTCGCACAAGCGTTGTCCCTTGTTGGTGTAGGGCTCTAAATCCTCCGATGACTTGGTTGAGCCGATAACTTGCAGAAAGAGGTCCAAAGGCATGGCCTGTACGTACATAGTGTACACGAGTGAGTGTGGTATTGATATACTTTTAAATCCCAAACAGCTCCACTAACATTATCTTGGAATATTCACCTTATGGTTCGCGTAGATAACAGAACTAGATGCTCAATACAGATGCTGAGTACAAACTAGATGCGCAAAGGCCTGCTGATATGCTCCTTGCAGTCTTCTTCACCCTCAGAGCTGATAGATCACTTACGTTTCTACAGTTGGTGATAAAATTTCTGACTTAAAACAAGAAGTAATATCTGCTGAAATCGTGTCCCAGAGAAGTAGTAGCTCGATACCTTTACTGCAAGTGCCAGTGAAAAGACCCGACAAGAGCTGTCATCCGGCTTCATCACCAGCTCGTCATCAGCGTACCCCGAAATACCATCTACGTATGACCAAAGAAAAGTGTGAAGCATCCGAACCCGAATCATTTTCGCAGGAACAAATCCATTTTCACTCAACGTCCTGGCTTTCTCGGCCTCTGTTTCAGCTGCAGGTAGAACTTTTCTCTTTCCACCTTTGTGTATTTGCTTCACACTCATGAGAACAGGTACTGTGGAAGCATCTGCCTTGACTTTCGATGAACCGAAGCCTCTATTGATCATGTCGAAGTGCCGGATGCGGTCATGCACTTTGGCAAGCAAATCAGGCCCAACCTGCACCTCGGGAAGAAGAACAACTTCACTTTGCCGACTTCGACCACAGTTGGTAAGGCCTGGCATGCTCAAGGCAATGCACTTGACCCGACCCTCCCGCCGCAACTTCTGTAGCAAGCGTGTCAGAGTCTTGCGGTCCATCATAGTGTCTTTATGCTCCTTCTCAGATTCCTCAATCCACCTATGAAGCTCCACTCGCGGTACGAACTTCTCTTCCTGTTCCACATACAAGCCAACCATACATCAATTCTATGCACCTAGCACCTTCTGTTTTCATTAAAGGTTACGAAGACTTTACCAATAAATCAAACACTGTGACTTCTGAAAACCATACAAAACAAAAAAGAAATCAAATGAGCGTATGATGCCCGGTGGACACTTACAAACAATCTTTGCATGACACGTTGTTCCCGCTGGATGGCCGTGGTGGTTTGAAGCGGAAATGGATACATCTGCTCGGATCTACATGTAAACATTGCAACCATTGGAGTTGAGATTGATCAGAACAGACATCCTGTGCTTGCGCAACATGGATTCCTGATAATAGTGAATCGCTCTGAAAACATTGTGATTCTGTGATCCCTATTCACTCACATTAGAGACATCAATTTCAGAAATGAACTAGACTGATACATTAATCGAGTAAGATATCAATAAAATGCGGAGGAAGCCAGGATCGTTTTCATACGTGGCTAGCAGGGGCTCATCTTCATCCACCTTCACAATCGATAAATCCACTACTGTCATCTCTCGACAATCATTTGAATTCTCTGGGCTCTTCAACAGCTTATTTGTTGCAGAAGGTGCCCCAGTGGTATCTTCAGTTAGGTCCTTTTCGTGCTCCTTCCCCTTCTCCTTTTCTCTGTCCAATTCCCTTTCCCTTTCCCTCTCTTTCTCCTTCTCCTGTTTCTCCTTCTCCTTTACTTTACTAGGTGGTTTTCTCCGAATTCTTGCAGTAGACGGAGGAGCAATTTGCGCTGCAGCCAAGATCAAACCAGGTATTATTTGAATGAACAGAGAGAAAAACGAATCTTCTACCATGGAACACGTATGTTTTCTGCAGAATTAGCTTAAGCAAAATCTGTTACTCTTGATAACAAAAGCGTGTCCATACGTCCAAATATGCACTTGACGTACTGACTGCAGTTTTATGGTGGTAAGACATTCTGTTGACCACCATTAACCAATTAATGATGTCAGTGATAATATTATCATCTGAAGAGTCGCAGTCTCGTACCAGAAAGATAGAAAATGTTTTTCCCGTGCAATTGACGGGGGACAGAAGACGATAGAAAAAACTTGATAATAAGTTTGTTAAAACAGAATCTCATAGGGCAAAAAACATAGATGTTGGGCACTTATTCAATTATCCAACCATAAGATGTTTTCCCTCTTTCATTAGGAAGTTATAACATCTCATAAATTAAAAAACTATGCTTTGCAAACACATATATAGAGTAAATACCTAGCGGAGTGATGTTTTGTGGCTCGACACTTGCGCTTGCAATTGCAACACTCACAGCCGCCTTGGAGGCCAGACAGGCGTTAGGTGCTGTTCTTAGCCGGTAAAGCATTGATTTCTTGTGCTGCTCTGCTTCGGAAACAATGCAGCCCTTAGCAAGCATGTTGGTAATCCGGAAGTAGTTCCGCTTGTTGTTCAAGCCTAATTGCTTCCAAATCTACATAGGACAACTACCGTTGTCATCACTCGGAGAGGTCACCAAAGCGTCTTGAACAACAAAGCAGTTGTAATGTGAACCATATAAAAGAGAATTCAAGGGTAGGAAATCCAGACAGCTATTCTGATCTTCGCTTTAGAGTTATAATTGCAAGAGCCGCGAACCATCTCAAAGATCCCAAAACAAGAAACGAGGAGGGTAATAACGAACAAGTATGGCAGATGTTCATTGGACCGGAAAACCCGTCTAAGGTGAAAGAAGAAATGAGATTCACAATAAAGGCAATAGTTCTTACGACTCAACAAAGAGTGTCATGAGCATATTCTTGCTATGAGTCGGATAAACACATCGAATAGAAACCCTCCCTTGAAGACTACATGATAAATATAACAGTGAAAATATTACTTGAAGTTATAAAGAAATTTATAAATTTTACACATGGAATTTGTAGAATATTGTGGTTCTTCAAAATCACTAATGAAACTTACTTTTCTGTCCTGTCCAAAGAGGTTATAAATTGAAGGTTGGAGGAACATAAAACAACTGATCCTCTGACCTTCAAACAAGCTAGCTGACAAATACGAAATAAGTTCTGACCCTACAGCATTCAATACTTCAATGACCCAATCAGCTCCCATTAGTGTAGGTCACGTGTTCAATATACACATGGATCCAGGCTAAATGGGAAGATTACATGTATCTGCATAAACCTCATCTTGTTACCTTACATTGCAGCAAAGACAACGTCAAAAGAGAGCAAAGCGTAGGATTCTCAATAAATATAAAGCAAATGGAAGGACAGTTCGCCCGTAACTTACATCCATCATGTATAATCCGCCAGGACCTGCATTGTCAATCAGATCATAAATCTGGCGATCGAGAGCACTTTCAACTACTTGATCGGTTACTTGGCCACGTTTCACACCACGTAGTTGTGCCTCTGCTTCTGTATCGTCGTTTCCAGCATTGAAAGCCTTGGTATTGAAAGATTTCAACAATCGAATACAAGGTGCAATCTGCAGGAAAAGCCCTCACTGCAGGTTAGGCATCCCGCGACACACTTCAAAGAGTTTCAAAAGACGAACACAAAACCAGACTTCATAGCTTATACGCTGCTTCTCACTCATAACCATCATTAGGCTCGAGCATAATCATTACAAAATTCGACCTAAAATAATGATGTAATACGATGTGAACTAATGACAATACGAGAGCCGGCTCACTTTCGACCCTGCAATCTGGGCGTTGAAGACCTCCACCATACCAGCATCTTGCAGTCGTTTTGCCAGCTGCATCAACCAAAAGCATCCCCATCCTTTAATCTCCCAGCACCGCATGATAAATTCCGATGTCAACCTTCAAATGATATTAAAAATTTAGCTATTGTGCTTATGCTCTCTGGAAATGGAGGAACATAAATAGAGTTGTGGTTACACCATGTGCTTGAGACAACACAAGGAAAAATAGTCCTGAAGTCAAAGTAGCAACTAAGAGATTATCCCTAAATCATTTATACGCAACCTATTCAACCTATTCAAAAGATGCACTTTCCAAGAGCGCACAGTCACAGGGCAATCACTTTACTAAGATTCACGACTACAGACAGACATTCGAAAACGAGATTGAAGCTTACGATTCTTGTACCATTAACTATCAACAGAACAGCAATGAGCGACAGAAAAAAAAAGAACCTCGTAACTACGAAAGCACAAAGATTGGCATTTATGGCGAAACTGAAAGAACAAATATTACAAAGAATGCAATCAAGACCCATCATCGATCGTAGTCGCTTTCTCGTCTTCAGAGAAAAAATTTGAAAAAGGAAACCACGTACTCTGCGCCAGCTTCGATGGCCTTGAGCAAAACGATAATTCAGATCTAATTTCAGGTCTGACACCACCATCACCTTGATAAATCCACACAGAACACAGAGAAATCAGTGCAACTTACCAGGCAGAGAATAACAACAAAAAATAACAGTTGACAATTAGGCAATAACAAGTTCTTAAAACTTAATAGTAAAACAGATCACTTCAAGGTGCCTAGAAGACAAGATGATATGCAAAGTCTCTCAACGCCCCACCCAAGCACAGCTGTGATGGCACATTGCTCCACCAATGTCGCTCTGAGACAAAGTGAAATGGCAATAACTTGTGAGGATGAGACATACCTTGTCTTCAGCAGACTCAAGCTTCTCACAAATACGTTGCATAGCAGGATAATCATCATTGATCAGAACCTCCTCTGTTGCTTGTCCGGCATCTTCTTCGCCAGCACCCGCATCTCCAGATCCAGAAGCATTGTTGTGTGAAAGATTGGACTTGGAGGAACTTGGGATTTCATAGCGTGCATGCGAGCCAAGATTTTGATCCTTCTCATAG
Source organism: Pseudoscleropodium purum (assembly GCA_963969395.1). NCBI lineage: Eukaryota > Viridiplantae > Streptophyta > Bryopsida > Hypnales > Brachytheciaceae > Pseudoscleropodium > Pseudoscleropodium purum. The sequence continues at coordinate 3,657,698 of OZ017800.1, read as the reverse complement.
CGAGATAGATGGACCAGATTGGTTGCCACAATCGGCACAAACTTGCTATTTGGCCCTTTTGATGCCGGCTGATGAGTTCGTACTATTGTGGCATGGCGAACTACAAGTCCACGTGCCTCCAAGCTTTTAATGACGTAAAACATTTTATTCCCGCCTGTTTTGAACTCTTTGCCTAACTGACTTTGTGTAACTCCCTGGCTCCTGCAAACCACCATAAAAGTTTCTGAATCAATAATACGCTTGATTGAACCAAAACTGTAATGGTTAAAACATGGTTAAACATGGTTAAAACAAGATACGATCAACATAATCTAGAATAATTCCCTCATGAAAATAATATTTGAATTCCTACACTTTGTGACTACCTATGACCCGAAGCAAACATACAGCTGTCGACACACCACACTATTGAGAAAAGTATCCACGTGAAATGCCTCAAAACTCAAACATCCAAAACCTGTCGCAGAGACGGGTAACAAACTAATTCTATTTAGATACAAACCTGGCCTTGGCAAGCCGTTCAAGAAGCTCTCGCTGGTCTTTTGAAATAGCTGCATCGCATTGTTTGCCATCATACAGGCCCAAGCAACTATCACGTAGCCCCTCTGGAGCTACAACATGCACCCCGAGCTTCTCTGCTTCCACCACCAATTGAATAGACGGATGGTAAGCCTCTAGGGTTTGAGATCCTTGTGCCTTCGAAATCAGGAAGTTTATTCCTGGAACGTGAAGGACTTGTTTCCATAGAATCTGCTTGACTCTTGCATCCAGATCTAACTCCAAGGCTGCTGCAGCTCCCTGCAATCCTGTCCATAGCTTTGGCAACGAGCATCCTGTACTCACACAGAAATTCGAGCTCTCAGTTACGCCAGGTAGAGCAAATGTTTCCACTGATAGTTTAAGTTTTCCGAAGAGGAAAAGAAACTCCGAATTAGAAGAATGACTTCACCTTGAGCTGCTTCGACAGCGATTTCATGCAGCGCCGCGGACACCAAGGCGTCCATGGCACTGCCTCCACTTCCGAATTATCCAGCACTCGGGCAGCGGCAAATCGTGGCCATCTTGTTCAGGCCATCTTCAAAGTGTAGCTCAGCGATTTCTCTGTCATGTTCACACCCAATTGTAAGCATTAGGGTTTGTCATACCTTCTCCGAGAATGAAACTTCTATGAAGAATGAGAAGTAAGTTGAGGAGGTGAAAAGAGGAGCCAATCAGGAGCCTTTCTCCATGAAGAAAGTGTGACACACCTTTTTGCTGTGTGGAGAATGGAGAGTGGGATTACCTGCTTCTTCTAGACGGGGTAATTTTCTAGTACGCAGTGACCCAATCAGACATGCTGGAGTGATCCACATGGTGACATGGTGGCAAGGTTATGGTTTAGGGCGAGTGCATCACTACTGAATATATTGCCTGAATATATTCAGTAAATTTAGTATATTGCCTGAATATATTAATTACATTGAGCCTCATGTCATTTCGACTCATGCTAATTGCCTCATTAAATGAGAAGCACCAAAGAAGCAGAAATGCACCGAAATAGGATAATACTCACATCTGCGAGGTTCTTAAAGAGACATAACCCTTATTACGACGACAGAGAAATTGCAAAGAGATAGTATCCCAATCCATGGACACATCTGCTTCCTCAGCAAATTTTGGGCATTTATTTTCGACTTCAGCTCTGAAATCAAGCATGTCTTGGTTTCTGGAAAACATAATATTCAGTTCGACTCCTCGTTTTCATTCTACTAGCTTCCACTGCCTTTTTCAATTCGGTTTCTAAGACTTTGTTCGGAAGCTCTGATAAGTACGCTGACATTCAAAGAAAGAAAACGTTCGAATTGTTGCTGAATTTGAAACCTGAGAAAGTAAATATTCAGTTTAACTAAGCACGAAAGTATTCAATCGAGAAGTCAACGAAAGCGAGCAATTAGAAAGCCTCAAAGACAACGAGGACCAGAAGCTGAAAGCAACATACTGCTAGATTAACAGTTAATAAATCTTCTAAGTTCAAGCCGGGGATTCTGAACCTCAAAACCCTCTACTTCGTTACATTTCTTGGACCCAATAACATCGACAAAAACCCTAAAACCCTGACATGCTCTCTTGCAATTTCTATTCTACAACAATTGGGAATTTTATTATTCCACAAGAGACTGCCAATCCCTTAGGGAACCAGGCAGAGTAATACTCTGGTAACTAGAACTCTAAAACCGAATTCACAACACTTCGAAATACAGAAACGCTAGACCTGTCAAGAAACGAGAAAAGCGACGACGAAGAGACAGAATTCCGGACATGAATCGTCCAATCCAGAGCATCAAGGTAGAAACAGAGGAAAAACTAATGACCTGGACACAGAGTTTCCACTGCCTTGATCAAATGACGCTCGAGCTCACGTGCCCGAGAAAGCGAGAGAATTCCAAAGTCCAAAACCCTAGCAAGAGCTTCAATGGAACAGTGGCAGCTTTCTCAGCAAAGCTAATCTGCTCATCTCGGAGCTACTAAGTCTGCTGCTAAATGAATCTCCAGCTACAGAAAATGCAACAGTATTTTCCTGAAACCCAAACTACCAAACACCACATGCCAAGTAATACTCCACTCCCCGCAATACTTCGCAATGCACGAAATGACAGAAGCGATCACGGAAAGCCAGAATTCCAAAGCCATGAGGTAGGAACAGGGGAAGAAGCTAATCACCTGGACAAAGATCGAAATGATCAAGATGTTTCGGTTGGCAAGGATCAAATAACGCGTGAGCTCCCAAGCGAGCGAAGAACTCTAAAACCCTAAAAAGAACTTCCCAAATTGAGTCGCAAATGCAAATTGAGTCGCAGGCATTGACGTCCCGGCGACAATCGCTCTTCCTGTGTGGAAAGCCCGCCCTGCACACGGGTCGCGCTTATGTTCCTTTGCTATAAGCTTTAAGTTAGCGTTGTTCCGCACTTTCCTATCCGTGGGCTCCAACTCACTTCTTGCACGCCTTTCGAGGTCATTCCACACTTATTACTAATGTTGCCACAGCCAAAGTAAAAGTATTCTGTGTTTATTTTTTATTTTTTTACACAAGCATGTTGAAAATTCTCTATTTTTTTTTAATTCATAAAAAACTTTGAATAAAAATAATTCAAGAAGTTTTACCCCATAGGTCTAAATACCAAGAAATAAAGCATACCAAATATTTTTGAATTTGTACTAACCAAATTGAACCTTACATTTTTTAAATTGCTAAAACTACAAATTAAATTTTTTGGTTTGAATCAATTTGTTTGTCTATTTTTAAGACTAGAAATATCTAAAAGAATATTTTTTTTCATCCCTAACATTTCTTTCATTGTAAAAAGAATTATGTTTAATCTCTATTTCTATTAGTTTACATTTCCTAAATAAAATTTTAAATACTTCTCACATTGAAATTTTGAAATCAAAAAGCACAACAAGTATGTCAACTTGTTATTCTATGAGTCCTTAGTTTACAAAATATTGAGATTTGTTTCATCCTACCAAGAATTTGCCATTGAAAATTGGAAAAGGATATGTTGTGTTATCGTAGTCCTTGAAGGATTAAGGGATTATTTTACAAATAATTCCTAGTGTTTTTGAATAGTTTAAATCTTCCGTTCAAGAAACACGGTCAATAAAAATATTCCTCTTATATTCTTTTTAGAAAAGGATTGAAATGAAGACTACAATGAATATTATGTAGCCATATAGATTCATTGTTGACTTCTAATTCAAAAGGTGATTCTTAAACTCATTAAATTTAATACCTACTTGTCAATAGTGCTCATAAATCTTATTAAATATGTTTCAAGACAATTAGTTTAATTCAATAGATTTTTTATTTTATTACCCTTCAACCCATACTAAAACATAATTTTTTTAAATTCTCAATCCAAACACTAACACTATCACTAACACATCCACCCTATTTGTAATTTCAAAGTGAAAATGAGATCTACAATTGATATGGGATTTCAATATAACTATCACATTCAAATGAAACTTCATGTTGTTAGATAGAAACTATAACAATCATTGGAGTTAATAGTTAAGTGTGAACAATGAAGGGCTAGGAAATAGAGATTGAATAAAGAAGATGAAACTCCTTAAAGCACCAAAACTAGGGTCTAATAGAATTTGGTGTTATATTTCTTTTGTACTATATTTAATTAAACCTTCCTTTGACACCTCATTCAGACCAAACCATTTTCTTTACAATTAACTCTATTGTGTAGGGATAATTATGAAGTCAAGATGTTTGTTTCCAAACTTTGTCATGATAGGAGGATTGTCATATAGTGAGGGTATCATATTAGAAGTTGTCACATTATAGAATTTTACATTTATAGGTATTTATCAATTATTAGTGAACTTCAAAGTAATTGCTTCTATTGCTGAATTTTTTCATTATTAAATAGAACTTGTTGTTAGTGCACTTGTATTTATTAATGATTTTCTAATGGTGGAGGTTGTCATATATTTTTTTTAAATAACAAGTATTAATGTTGAACTCATCCTTTATATTTTGAAATTATAGAAACTCAATTTTATAACTCAACTTTATGGTTTCAAGAGTGAAGATTAATGTTTTCTTTTTAGAAAATTGAAGGAAATAGGATTTCTAAGCAACTATATCTTACTTGAATTGTCCTTTTTATTGCTTTTAACATTCCAACAATTAATGCACCTAATCTTCAACATTTTGCTTCAAACTACTTTGTAACTTATTGTAGAAAAAGTGAAAAAACTCTAAAAATAATTTGCCCCTAATATGGGAGCCGACCCATTTCTGATCAACTCCCCATTTCCAACCTATAGGTTACTCCAATTCTGTGAAGTTGTGGCACGATTCCCAAAGTGGTTGTGGTACAAGATGATTGGCTGCAAGGCTTTCAATATTGCAATCAGCCCTTGATTGATTTGCAATCCAAGTTGCAACCAGCCCTTGATTGATTTGCAATCCAAGTTGCAACCAGCCTATGGTTGGAAATAGAAAAGCCTACATCACCAATATATGTCGTATAGTACAATTCAACTAAAAAATTCATAATAATTATATTTTAAACTAAAAAATTCTGAAAAATTCTGTAATCCTTTTAAAATCTATTTCTATGTAAGGGAAAAAAATTTCATTTAGAAAATCTGCACTCTATGTGTCAGTAATTGCTTAAGTGTTTGGAAATGGATCAGCTCCCTTATCTCTTTGATCAAACAACCAATTTTGATACCCACTAACAAGAGTTTTAATCAACAATAAAGAAACTCCCTCTAGTTGTTCCTTCCTATTGGTTCTCCCATTGAATTTTGGCCTATCTTTTTGGCCTTGTCTCTTTAATATACACTCTAAAAGGCCCCACTATTCCCTTCCTACATTTAAATATTGTGAAATAAATAACCCCGATAGGTGCAAATTATAACTTGAGACAATTTAAGACTTAACCTACTCACCATATTGTATTTAACATTCAATTACTAGTAGTAAAGATTTGCCCCTTTGTTGCAAACACTTGAGTTTATTTGAGCAAACATTCTAATTTTTATTTCCTCCTTTGATTTGAATTAACTTTTTTTAAGCTTTAGATTTCTTCTTTAGATTTGAATGTGTCCTATAGTTTTTGGATTGATTATTTGCTTAAACAATAATATAGTGGCACTAGTATAATGGCTCCCATAAAACCCAATAGTTTCCTTCCTATAATAAAAATAGAAAAAATAACAATAAAATAATTTAAGATATAGTTGATGAAATAATGTGGCTTTAACTAGATCTTGCAAGCTCTTCATTATTTTCTCCATCCATAAGTAATATTATTTATTAACTTTGGCACTCTAAAACTAATCAAATTATCATTAATTAATAATTCATAAATTGACTTTAACACCTCTTATTTATCAAACAATCACCCATAGGGAATTAAATTAGTGACTTTGATACCTACAATTAAGCAAAACAACCATACATCCAAAAATACAATATGTGACTATAATCCCTACAATTGATTTAACAACCATGCACCTAGAAATACAATCATTGACTACAACACCTACTATTAATTTAACAACCATACAAGAATCCATTTCCAAGACTATACAAACAAACATGCATAGTTAAATACATTTCCTAATACAATTGATCAAACAATCATCCATCATGAATAAACTCACGAACTTTGACATTCAAAATTAATTAAACAACCATCCATTGGAAATGAAATCACTAGCTATGACATCCAAGACTAATTAACCAACTATGCACAAATAATTAATATATACACTAATTCTGCCACCCACCACCTACCAATGATCAAATAAGAATTATTCACACCTACTAGCAAATCCCTCACAAACCTCCCTATCACCTTCATTACCAAAAAGAAAGAAACTGATAGAAAAGCAAATTCATTAGGGGAAAGGTTTCATCCGTGGATACTAAAATTATTGAGTTGTGAAAGAGATCTTGCAAGCTATTGATTATTTTTCTCTATCCATTGGTAGTTTACTTACTCTAACATCCATGATTGATCAAACAACTAATTTCAACACAAATTAGCTTGAACAAATACCAAAGTAACACTACTTCCATGCTTCACTTCCTCCCCATCCCTTCTTTCAATTGTCAAAAGAAAATAGTGATAGAAAGCAAAAGTGTCCATCGAAAAGTAGCAAGTATGGATTATGAAAGTAAAATAGATCTTGTAAGCCCTTGATTCTTTTTTCCATCCACTCACTAATAGAAATGCATGTCCATAATGACTATAAAATCTACCCTTAATGACCTATAAACAAATCATTGTGGACAATTTTATAGTAATTACAAACATTATTTTCTTACCAATGACTAGTGATTCACTAATTCTCACACCTGCAATTGATCAAACATCCAGTTTTGATACCAACTAGCAAATCCTAACATACCAATAGCACCTACAATTGATCAAACAATCATCCACCAATAATTTATTCCTTGACTTTGACACCCACAACTCATCAAACAACCAATTTTGACACCTACTAACAAGCCCTAGCCAACAACACCTACTATTGCTCCAATAACCATCCACTATTAATTTCTTTTTATCTTGACACCTATTACTATTCCAACAACCATCCATTGTTAATTCTTTCTTTGACTCTAACACTTACGATTACTCCAACAACTATCTACTATTAATTCTTTCATTGACTTTGGCACCTTGGACTACTCAAAGAAGCTAATTCTTTCTTTTACTTTGATACCCATGACTGCTCAAATAGCCATCCACTATTAATTCTTTCTTTGATTTTGACACCTAGGACTATTCAAACAATCAAATTCAACGTTGACTAGCAAGTCCTAATCAACTCCACACCCACCATTGCCCACACAACTAGTCACTGTCTAGTAAATAATTCACTGACTTTGACATATTAGAACAACAAATTTTGACACCAACGAACAAGACCTAACTAACATTGGAGTGACACCACTCCAACACCTCTTTATCTTTTGAAGAAAAAACCGATGGAAAAACAAGCACATCAACAACAAAGGTTCAACCTTGAATAATGAAACTCATTCTTTTTTAAGGTGAATGAGCCTATTACCACGAAATCAGAATTCCACCTTCATATAGCATTGGTGTATATTTTCATTCTAAAATGTCTTTTATAAATAATAAAGACGAAATTGAAATGGGAATGGTAATAGGTTGGTTCACCTTAGGCCTAGTGCCATTGGGCTCTTGGACCTTCTAAACCTAGAGGTTTAGGCATCATTCGTTGTGATTGACTTCCAAGCTCCCTTTTGGTTAGACCTTTAGCCCTTGTAAATCAGCTTTGTAGAGTTGAAGGACTTGAACTCTAGTCTAGAGGGGATTTAATTTTAGTAGAAGACAATTGTTACCGATCGCATTGTTGCCACTTCATTGAGCCCCAGGTGCTTCAGTTGCTCCGGTTTCTAGAGGTGGTGCCAATGAAAACCACTCACTTGTCTAGACCCTTTTAAGCTCCTTCTAGACATCAGAGCTTTAGGTATCCAATGAAAACCACCCTTTAGTTAGTTAAGTGGATCTTGCAAGCCAAGTTGATTCTTTCTCTCCATTCCCTCGTGCCCATTTCCTAACATTGACATCCACGACACCCATGACTTGTCAAACAACCAATTACAACGCCGACTCGCAAAGCCCTAACCAACCCCAAATTGACACCACTCACTATCCCCTCCCCTCTCCATCCATCTCCACAAAAGTGATGGAAAAGCAAACCCAGCAACGGAAAAGCTTCCCCAACGACTGAAGGCGAAGCACAAGAGGCCGGTGCCTGGTGGCTGGCAGCAGGGCAAGGAAGGAAGCTTTCAGGGTTGCAAGCCTGCAGGCCCAGACCCCCGCCAGGCTGAAAAAAATATATACCATCCAGCAGGCCTGCAAGGAGCCCAGAATGTTCCACCCGAGGTTTTGTTTGCCCTCGCCCCTCGCGCTCTCTTTCACTTCCATCACCGTTGCTGCTGCTGCTGCTGCTGGGGCTGGGGCTCCTGCTCCTGCTTCTCAAGAGCTTTCGTAGCGGAACACGCGAGGCGGTGGCTGACCGGATTCCCCTCTTGCTCGGATCCACAATTCCGACCATTCGGGTTCCATTCGGGTTTTCATTTGGGGTTGTCATTTTGAGTTACCATTTCGGGTTGCCGTTTCTTTTGCTGAGTGGTTTGGTGGTGTGAGTGGTGTGGAGTGGAGTGGAGTGGGTTGTGTTGTGAGTGCGTGGGTGTTGGTGCGTGTTGTTGGGTTTCTGTTGTTGGGAGTTGGCGTTGGCGATGGCGGACAATCAGGCGAGCCTGCTGTTGCGGAAGCAGCTCAAGGATTTGTCTAGGAATCCCGTGGACGGCTTCAGCGCGGGCTTGGTGGACGACAGCAGCGTGTTCGAGTGGAACGTGACCATCATCGGCCCCTCGGAGACGCTGTACGAGGGCGGCTTCTTCAACGCCATCATGAGCTTCCCTCCCGATTACCCCAACAGCCCGCCGACCGTTAGGTTCACCTCCGAGATGTGGCACCCCAACGTCTACCCCGACGGGCGCGTCTGCATCTCCATCCTGCATGCCCCGGGCGACGATCCCAATGGCTACGAGCTTGCTAGTGAGCGATGGTCGCCCGTGCACACCGTGGAGACTATTCTCATCAGCATCATCGCCATGCTGTCGAATCCCAATGACGAGTCGCCTGCCAATGTCGATGCCGCAAAAGAGTGGCGGGAGACCAGGGACGAGTTTCAGAGGAAGGTCAGAAAAATTGTCAGGCGCTCGCAAGAATTCTCGTAAACGGGAAAGGGAAAGGGAGGGAAGCTTCTCCATTGCTGCTGCTGCTGCTGCTGCTGCTGCGACTGCCGCCCCTGCGGGTGCTGGTGGTGGAGGGACACATAACAACAGGACATGACTGTCATCCTCCTAGATCTCTCGTTCTTTCTCTTTTTCTCTGACCGTATACCTGTGATACCCTAGATATCAACATTTTTTTTCTCTCAATCCTGTATGGGCGTTTAGCGGTATGATGTTGCAGTGGGTTGTTGTTGGCAGTGTAGGGATTAAACCCATGTAAAGATTACTATGCACAGGAGCTTATATGAATGAGTTCTCCGAAAACAGAAACCAGGAAAAAAATACCCCCAAAAAATACTACCACTGGGAAGTTGATTTCATCTTCGTTCTGTTGTGTCTTAGTATTATATCCTTTTTCTGTTCCGTAGTGCAATAGAGTTACTCGGGGTTGCGTCCTGATAAGTTGAAAGGGTTCCTAATAAACTCACATCGATAGTCTCGCTCTTTTGTCAACAACTTTTTTTTTGTTTCTCAATCATGAATGTGAACGTTACCATACTACTAGCTAGCCCTAGTTTGATTCTTCGTCTGTCGTGTTCACCGGCTGAATTGGAATCAGGGGTGGTATACTAATCTCTTGAAGCAGGGGACTGGGATAGAGAGTCACATGCTCGTGAATGCAAATTATCTCAAGCGGGACTGTCCTCTGCATGTTTTAGGGTTCTAACCTAGCATTCACATAATTGGTAAGATATCACACCTTTTTATTACCCTTGCCTGTGGTGTAGCTTTATACATTCTTTTTCTATGAGCGGTGATGCTTCTGATAGGAGTAACATCGAGGCAGAGGAATTTTTCGCTGAAAAGATAAGGGTTTTTTGGATGTGGCGTGCGACATTTGTGTGGATACATATTAGGTCAAAGAATAGTTACATTGATACATAAATTAGGTCGACAGGTGGGTGCATTGAACAGCTTGTGTGAGAACACTTTGTAACGCATTGTTATGATTCTGGTCTTCATAGCAATTCTCAATTAGCGTGAAAAATGAACTTTGAGTAGTATCATTGTGTGAGAATTGTGGACAAGGACACTCTACTATGCAATTTATCATACGTTACAGCTGAATGTTTCTGTTGTACTCACCTCCGCCTTCCCATGCTACTATCGAACACAAGTGCGTTTTTCTTCTTCCATTTAGCATCTTTTTTGTCAAATCAATCATGCAAGTATCATTCTGCAGAGAAATGTCATGGGACCACAGACAGTTTACAGAAGGTATGCCGGTGGTGTTCCTTCTGGCAATTCCTTCTTTTCACTTGAATGATGATACTTGGATAAGGCATGCTGCACACAGTGCTGATCTTGCTGTCGCAATCATCATGTCTCCTGCCACAGGAGACACTACAGAATCAGATGTATCCATGTATACATAGAACTGTGCAGTTCGGCATTAGAGCTTCGGGAATGGCATTACGGTAATTGGTGCTCAGAGTTTCTTCAGGAAGCAGCAATGCCGTAGATTTTTTTGTTGATAGGGTGAATATTCTTCCAGCTGTAATGCCGCATAGGTTTTAGGGTTCTAAAGCTAGAGTAAAACATAGGTATGCTACTGTAGGTTTTTCCAATTTCCAAGATAATCTAGACCTAGGCTCTCACAATCACATGACTGGTTTCATGTGAGAGAAAACATGTGAATTGCAGAGTGTTGTCTGCCTGTCAGCAGGACTGCCCTCTGTAGCACCTCATGCATGTGACATTTCAGTCTTCAGGGTTTCTCCGTCTTTTCCTTACGAAGGTGGTAAATATTTTTGCAAGACTTTCTCCTGCATTGTTCTCAGAGATCTTGAATGCCATCTCGGGATCATTAATTTCCATTATTCAATGTTTTGAAATTCTCTGAGGAGCTGCTGGGGTGCATGCATTATCTTACAGTAGCCTGGCTTGACATGTGAAGGATTTTGAACTGACTTTTGGAATGGAAAAGGCCTCCCAATGCCTCCAACTGCAGTCCGATGGCCAGCAAAACCAGTAAGCTCCCAATCTTCTCCTGCACATCGTGCTTGTACATGTCGAGAGAGGTCAAGGCTTGCCAATCCAAGTGGCCCTTTGCCAAGCTTACATACCCTGACACTTCCTTCAAAAACACTCCTGCGCTTCCAACTAGCAACCCATTCGCTGTCACCCTGCTCCACCTGCTAACCCTAAATGCATGATAGCAACTCAATATTGCAGCCACAGCATGAAGGGACACCCACAGTGACAATTCTGCACATCGTGTCATCAACCGTTGGGAAAACAGTTAACTGACAATTTTGCATTATATTCTTATCAGTTGGAGGTATACATGTTATTTTTATTTTCAATAAATTTTTAGAATTCAATTGATTGGATGCCAAAGTCTCTTGACTCATCTGCCATCAGCACATGGTGTATTTATTCAGATTCTTCTTCTAAGAGAATCTGTGCATTAAATTGTGTCTGCTTTTCAATTGGAGATTGATTGATGGATGGCTCCTGAATTTGGAAGAGTTGTAGACAAAGCTTGACCATCACATAAGCTTATATTTCATGAAATTTTATGCATACACAAGACTACAAGAGGTTGAGCATTTGGGGTATTTGTTTGCTGTCAAATTTGTGCAGACTTCTGGACAGTTGAAATTGATGAACCAGAGCACAATTATGCTCATATTATTACTGTCCAAAACTCAATTTTCAAGTACAACAATCATAATGCAGACTTAAGCCAACACGATTTCTTTTTTATTTCTTCACTGCGATGTTGTGTTCTTCTCTATTTAAGAAGAGGCAAGTGGGAGTGACCTTTATCAACTTTGAAGTGAAGTTTATAAATGGAAGTGAATGTAAAGATAGTGGCCATGAAGAGGCAACCGGAGCTGAAGTCTTTGGAATGGGTACTCATTGCCTTCATGAAGCCACTGCAAAATGGGTTAAATTGTCTCTTTGTAATTGATCAAACCCAAGTAATTAAAGAATTTTAAACCTAACCTAAACCAAGTGATTAGTCCTTGACTCATATAATTGAATCCATCATTTTAAAGATTGACATTTTATTCATCCAAAATTCCCTCATTTTATATATTATTTTGTAAGTACATAAACCTCCCCAAACAAGGTTGAATACATTTCCTTTAGAAGTGACCAAAGCTTCAACAATTTACAAGTTTTTAAGGGTTAGAAATTTTTTAATTTCCATGGCTCAAAAGTTTAAAATCAATTACAAAATATTTCAAAAATTATGTGATGATTATTAACAACATTAGCATTTGCTTGGGTGCTAGAATTATATTTAGATTTTTGAATAGTCAAGATATAATCAATAAATAATGCTATTGTACTAATATGTTCATTTCATTGTACTAATATTATTATTCTTAGCTAATGTGTTCATTGTATTTATTATTAAATTCAATTTTCAAGGCATAATGCTAAGATGTTTAAGAGTCAAAAGCATTCAAAAACTCCATACAAAATTAAATTTGAATATTAAAGGAAGTTTGGCAAAACTAAAGTAATTCAATAACATTATGATGCCAATATTACAATCTATTTCTTCATAAATTTTGACTATAGAAGAGGTTTATTCTATACTAAAGTACGTACCAACAATTATAATTTTCAACTTTGAAAGTACACCAATGTCTTTTTATTGATTTTTTAAAAATTACATTATCTTTGAAATAGATATAATTTGAAAACCACTAATTTCAATTAAATTGGTGCAATTCAATTTTATACTTTGTGCATGGCAATTTCTTAAACAACTTGTTTTTTCTTTATAACTTATATATATATTAATACCAAAATATAAACATGTGAAGTAAATACCTTTAAAAATAATCGTTCATTCCTTTAATTCTTAGATTAATTCCTAGTAGGATAATCCCAAACTTCCTAATATAACATAACATTTTATAGGAATTAAAATTCATCCTTTAGAAAAGTCTTTATGGAAGATCAATATAGCAATATATGTGTATATAGGTGAAGTAATGACTTTTTAGATTGTTTGTTGCTACTTGTTTAATATTAAAAAGAATGATTTTCAGTTTGGCAATTCAACATTAATAACATTTTAAAACAAAGAAAATTAGTTTATCTTCTAAAGGAATCTTCATTACAAATCAAGATATCTTATTTCAACAATAGATATTTTTAGGCTCTTATAAGTTATCTATTAACAACCATTTGATTCTTCTACTATTTTCTTCATTATTTCTTCCATCATTCTAAATTTCTAATATCTCCATGCAAGCTAATGTATTAGTCATTCTAATGGCTACACATAATTTTTTTCAAAATGATAGTCTTTCAATTTTTTCAAGTATAAGGTAAATACACCAAATTGCAATGTGACTACAAAACTCACTTCATATATTATTGCCTACTGTACATCTTAGGGAATCTAGAGTCAATTTTGAATATATCTAGTCACCGCATTAGAAAATTTCAAAGTTTAAGCATACATTATTCTTAAAATGCTATAATAAATGCCTAATAAATTCTATGAAAAGCTATATTTGCTATAAATAGCCTAGCTAATATATGCTATAAAAAATTTGCTATAAAAAGTTTAAGCATTTATAAAAAGGTATATATGGTTTAAGTTATATAACAAACTATATAAAAAGTTTGCAAACTATATAAAAGCATATATAGTTTGCTATAATAAGTTTGCAAACTATACAAAAAGGTATATAAATTTTAAGCTATATAGAAAACTATATAGCAAATTATATATTTGCTATAAAAAGCCTAGCTATATAGCCTAATTTTTCATAGCCTAATAAATGCTATAATAAATGCCTAATAAATGCTATGAAAAGCTATATTTCTCTATTGATTTCCAAGCTCCAAAAAGACCCAACCAAAAAGGAAGACAATAATAGGACCTTTATTCTAATATTACTTATTCAAGGTGTTTAACCACTAAATATTCAAAGTCCTATCTAGCATTTTTTTTTTTAGGATTTTAGGCAAGTTCTTATGATGTCAAAATTTAGTGTGATTTTTAAAACTTCTTTTGAAGATGAAAAAGTGTACTAGCTTTGTTGGAATATTACTTTTATTTCATTAGTGTATAGAAGAAAAAATTATGCCTTCCTAAGTACAAAAATGTTCAATTTGGAGCAATAGAAACTCAAATTTTAAATATTTCATATTTTTTATTCATAGAATATATTTTTGTCCACGGTATAGGGAGAGCTTTGATTCATCCCATTTGCATTAGTGATGTAAGAGTCATGAAGTGGCTTGAATTTTGGGCAATTCATGCATCTTCATGAAAAAATTATACAAAAGATTTGTTCTTGAACCAAATTTTCACAATTTTCTAAAACAAAAATTTCCATAGGATATAGTTAACTTGCTACAACAATCTCACAATTAGTATTGACTTGTTTCAATTCCATTTTAGAACTATTAATGATTTAATTTTTCTTCTATCTTCTATTTACTTTTGATTAACAATTTTCTTAAGAATGAAAAATATTGATTTTAATTTTTAATTTGATTTTTTAGATTCAATTCTCTTCTGTAAGGATTTAAACCTCAAAACTCTAAAGTACAAAAAATTTAAGTTGAAGGGGTTCTAAGTCTTAAAACCTAGTAAACCAAGATATGAGATAATCTTTTCTTTTTACTTTGAACATTAACACTATACATTCAACATGATTAAAGTGCCTAAAACTTTTTCTATACATTCTCATATAGGTCTAATGTAAGATCTAAAATTGAAGTATGATTTTTTCATCATAGCTCTTTGCACTAGAAATGGCAATTTCAAAGTGATTTTTGGCAAATCATAGGAAGTTAATCCCTCACTAGCCACTACCTACATGTGGTGTGCAATGGACACTTTTCAAAGAATTTGGAGAATGAGTTTCCCATAAATGTCAATTTTCACAAAAAGAATTGAACTTACCATTCTAAATGATTGTTACCTTTGACAAATATCAAATATGATTATCCAATTTTTTTGTGGAATACATTTTCAAATTATAACAATTGATCTTATGTGTTGTCACACTTGCCTTGCATGTGTCATACTTAGGGTTGGTTTATATTTCGGGCTAGATTGAAGGCCAACCAGAACTTTTTAAGTTTGAACTAATAGGATTACTTAATTTCTCCAAATTTAGCCCAAGGCGTTTACACTTGGGGTTGGATGAAACAACAAATCATCCTACTTATCGCCTTAGGTAGCATGATTTTGGCACCAAACCTTCTAGCCCCAAGGGAGAAATCAGGACAAGATTTTGGATGTTTTTGGATGGCCCAAACTTCCATCTAGGGCTGGATTGGGGCCAAATTGGGCTTTTGCGTTGGATTGTAACCCATTGTTCCATTTGTTTCAAACGATTTTTAATAAAAAAATCCAAGAAACACCTAGTGAATCAATCTAATTCCTAGGAAGATTAATTTAACCCCATTGCAACTATGAATTCTAAGTGGGAGAGATTGGGACTAATGAGACTTAAAGGCACTAAAATCTAGTGTTTGCAAAACTTTGAGGTTAAATAAAACCTAACCAAATTTTCTTTTAGTAGTTTATGTTGTTTTAGAATTCTTCTTGAAGTCTAGTTTTAGCATCAAAAATCCAATCTTGAAAATAAATAGTAGTGATTTTTCTATTCAAGATTTTGTGGAAGGATACCCATTGCAATCTTGACTTCTTGTAGTGTTGAGAGCTCTTGGAAATGAGCCTCAAATATACTAAATCTTGGAGAAAAAATCACATTCAAGATTCATTTAAAAAAGTTATAGAATAGATTTTAAGAAGCTATAAATTGATTGAGGTTATACATGTTAGACCTTTGAACCTTATATTTTTTTGGTCACCAACTTTTTTAGATTTGACTTATCAAAAGAAGATTGAAATACTTCACATATTTTTTGCAGTTTTAACACCTTTGTAGTCTAAGTTTTTGTCTACCTAGTAAAACCCAAGACTATAGTATAGGGATTCTAAAGTCTAAGAGAATGGCCAAATAGTCTTTTGTTTTGTAGCTAGAAGTTACTTGTAAGTCAAATTGATATGAGATTTACTTCACAATTTTACTATGGAATCATTTACACACTCTTATTTCCTAAGATTAAATTTAGTGGCTAGTCCTTTAAATAATGCTATAGACACGTGAGTGTTGTCCTAGTCTTACCTAATATTCTACAAAAGGAATTACGGCAATTTGTCAAGGTAGAACGGCAATTTGTCTTATATATATGTACTAACCAACCTCTAAGTGCAATAATGTATAAATATTAAAATAATACTTCCTTAATTATTGGTGATAAATTTATCTTTAAGTTTGGCAATTTGACCAGTCACTACTTAACTAACCTAATTACTATTTAAATGAGTAGCAAACTAGTCCCAGTTCTAATGGCAATTTGTCTCTAATTAAATGCAAGGGGAATGAGTGTGTAATGCAAGCTCCATTTTCCAATCTTGCACATCTTCAAATTGTAAGTCTATAGTTCTCAAATTACCAAAATAAAAGAATAAATTTTCTTTTATTCACAATTTGTCCATCTATATACATACACTCATAATTTAAAGATTTAAGACAATTAGCCTTTGTATAAGTTCCACTATTACTTTGTAATCAAATAGTCTCAATTACTTAATGGAAACTATTTTTATATCCCTTCAAAGATATATTAATTTTGACTATATTTATTTAAATATAACAAGTCAATTTGCCTATGATTTTGAATTTAATAAAATCAATTTGACACATTCAATTTGGTTAAAACCAGACAATGAATAATACTTGTTTTATATGTTATCGTAATCTCTAGTCAATTGGACTTTCACTCACTTAATATAGGTCTTATTGTCTTAGTCAAATAGCCTTTCCACATACATGCAAGCTTTTGAAAGTTTCATATCTAGTCATTCATATAACATAGAAATCTATCACAATTAATTCTTATAAAAATTCCTTCATTACTTTACAAGGCAATTTGCTTATCTATCAATTTTAATAAGTTCTTCAAATACTCAAGTCATCAACGGAACCTAACTATTCCAAGACAATTAATTGTTCTGTAATACAACATTCACTCAAATATAAACTAACATCATTACAGGCAATTTGACACCAAAAATTAATTAATTCACTTACAAGAATTTTATTACACACTTTTAGTTTCAAGACAACTTCCTTGATTCAACTTGAATCTTTTGTCCATTGTCCACATTCTCCATTACAGTTCCAAGTTCCAATATTCACCACAACAACTTGTCTGGCTCACCATACTTTCAGCATTTCGCACATTCACAAAGCAAACAGACTTGAATGCTGAATCAATTTGTATCAAATTGCCAACCTCGCACAGGCTATTTACTTCAACAATACTCTCAATAACATTACATTACTATCCAATTAATTTACTCTCAAGACAATTTGCTTACACACACAAAAATCACACTAATACAATTATTGCTCTTAACAGATCAAATGACAAGTAGCCATACAATTTCCACACATATAATCATTTTCATCAATTATAAGAGAATACAATCAAACGGCGAACACTTAATCCAAGCACACAATTGAGTAATTGCAACCACAATCAGACAGACAATTCACCTTCAACAAATTCACTACAATATCCAACCAATTACTGGTCTTACACACGGCACAGACAAATCACTAAACTACAAACAAATTGAATCCAATTGCTAGATTCACACAAGAAACTTTAATCCCTAAATTTCCAAGGCCGTTTTTCAGTCAAAAACCACTCAAAACTGCCATTTTTGTTGTGTTCATCCAAGAAAACAAAAAAAATCATATTTTTAGAATCTAACCGTAGGATCTTGCACTTCACTTGTCTTAGCTCACGTGGTAAAAATTTCATGAAGTTTGACCGTATAGATTGAAAGATATTAGCATTCAAAGTTGAAAAAGAAATTTTTTTTGAACATTGGCTTGCAATTTCAGATGACTTTGACCACAACTTGTGGAATTTCTTGGCACTATGGACTTTGAATTAAAAAAAAATTGTATTGAAGAATTGATTTGAAGTCTAGGAAAAAAAGATTTAAAAAAAAAAAATTGATTTTCATTCTCTAGAAAAATGCTAAGTAGGAGTAGGTCGAAGATTAGAAAAAAAATTAAATCGTTAATAACTTCAAGATGGGATTGAAAGACAATAATCCCAATGGTGAGATTGTTTTAGCAAGCAAACACAACATTTTTTTTTTTTTAAATGTCAAAAATTGTGAAAATTGCATTCAGAAATGAATTCTAAAAGTTATTTTTTCAAAAAGATGCTGAAATTGCTCGAAAAACAAGATTGTCTTTAACTTTCTCATTATTAGTCAAAATAGAACAAATCAAAGCTTCACATGTAGACAAAAATGAAACATTTTAGTAGGAAAAAAATTAAAATTTATTTTGATTTTTTGCAATTTTTTTGTTTTGCCCGCTGAGTTCAGTTTCAAGCTTTTAGTGGTATAACTTTTCCTCCCGGACACCAATTGAAATAAAAATTATATTCCCACTTAGATAATCAGTTTTTCTATCTCACAAGAAAGTTTCAAAACAATTCACCAAAAATTGAGGTCACAGGAACCTGCCCGAAATCTAATTTGTTCCTTGAGGGGACAATGGGAATTTAGGGGTTAAGCACATTGCAATTTGCCAAACTCACAAAGAAAAGATCCAATCCATGAATCACACACACCACAAGGCAAATTGCTAAAAGATTGAGAATTGTATTGAAGAAATACACTGATACAACAGTAGGCAAGTTGACTACAAAAGAAGACTGAGAGTGAGAGTGAACCCTTGCCAACTTGCCAAGTTATACTATTGCATGAACAATTGAACATCCAAAAAGGTTCTAAATCAATTTGCCATTATTCCAATCTTAGCAATTTGTAAAGTTTCGTATCTAAGTCAATTAGCCTCCATTTATTTTACTACAAGGGAATTTACATATCTATTGGTCCATTTTTACACTACTCAAGGCAAGTTGTCAAAAAAAATGAAAAATTTAACTGTCTACAACCCTCATAGTCAAACATTATAAAATTTCACTCCATAAGTGATATTGTTGTGTTTTCTTTTCCTAAGAGATCTCTAATATGTCTAGTTTGAATTTGAACATTTACAATGAAAAAAAAATTGATAAAACTTATCAAAATGTTGGCATTTTGTTCAATTTAGAACAAATTCCAAAAACCTCAAAACAAACCTTGGACATTTAGGGATTAATTTGGTTTCATTTACTAATTTGTTTTGTTTGTATAAAATGTTTATTTGGTTAAGAACAATGGTTTTTTGATACAATTTTAAAGTACATTTCTTGTCAGACACAAATCTCTAAATAGAAGTCACTATTGAAGTTATGCCATGGACTTTGACATTTGTGAGACAATGTATGAATTTCCCAATTTTAATGATGGATACTTGAAAAAAGAATATGATAAAGAAAGATTACATTTCTAAAAACATGTACAAGAAAACTTGATTTTCATTTACTATTGAATTCATTCAAGTTCTTCTAATAAAAAAATTCTATATTTTAAAATGAAAAAATGAAAAATAGAGATTTATCAAATAAAATAAAATTTAATAAAATTTTCTTGAATTGTGTGTTTAATTGTGATTATTTTCAAACTTCTACAATCACAAGACCAAAATGATTTATTTTTTGAAATTCTTGAAACTCTTATGAAAATAAATGACAAATCCCTAAAGTCACAAGACCAAAATGATTCATTTTTTGAAATTCTTTAAATTCTTATGAAAATAAATGACAACTACTGTAGAGCTTCAACTCTAGTTTCAGCATCAAGCAAAAGGAAAAGGTTCAATAGAAGTTAAGAAAATCATTGCTTTTTTCCAAATAGAAAAAATAGGAAGAGAAAGAAAAAGATTCAAAAAAAGTAAAAACACTCTCTTCTATTTTTGAAAGAAAAAAAAGGAAGAAAAACAATAATAATAAATTCTTTTTTAAATAGGAAAAAAGTAAGATTTTTTTTTTTTTAATTCATTTATTTATTTTAGGAATAAAATATAAGACCCTAAACAAATAAACTCTTTTTTAAATTTTAGAATAAAATAAAATAAACATAAACATGTATTTACATTTTATTTATTTATTTGAGCATTGAAAAAAATCCAAGAGCACATAAATTGAAAATTCAACCCTAGAATCCAGCCAGATGAATTTACATTAATCAAGTGTAGATCAAATCTTGAGACTCCCAAAGTCCCAAAGCAATGCCACCCCAACTCCCGTCACTCCCCGCCTCCAAGTTTCTCAAATGCTCTCTATTTTTTATTGAAAAAAATGCTGTTTTTCTTACAAGTCACCAAATCATCTACCTGGTCAAGGTTGCCCTTGACAGCCAACTCAGTTGCGTGATACCAGATCCGGTTCTGAGTACCAAAACAAGGGACACAATTGTGCGGAAAGAATGGTCCGTTCAAGCTGCTGCCTCTGTTCCATCTGAACAAGCAAGCCTTCACTTCAAGCCAGCAAAGGAGAGAGACCTTTATCGACCGACCGACGGACCGACCACTCTTCCTTAGTGAAGAGATTCAAACCTTAGTGAAGAAAAGGAAATTAGAATTCTTCGTTTTCTCACGAGCTTTGTGGCGTGGTCTTCACGTCACTCCTTGCCATCCGCAGCTCTCAAAGAGCCCAACTGCACAGGCGCCTGGGTGCCGACCACCTTGGAAGATCCATACTTGGTGGCGAGATCCGCACCGGACTGTTTCTCCTTCTCGATTTGCTCCTTGATCCACTTGTACGTGATGGCGAGCCCATCCCGGAGCCGCATGGAAGGAGCCCAACCCAGCTTCTCCTTGATCAGGGTGTTGTCCGAGTTTCGGCCGCGGACGCCCTCGGGTCCGGGGATGTGGTGAATGGGCAGCTTCTTGCTGTCGAAGCTGAGCACAATCTCCGCCATCTCGTTCATGCTCACCATTTCGTCACTGCCGATGTTGACTGGCTCCTGGAAGTCTGACTTCGTCAACCTGCATTGGTACGTAAAACCATGTTAGACTATGTTAGAGTATCACCGAAACTCTGGGCGCGATCACCAAGGTAGTCACCCAAGATTCCTGAAGAGATGAGTGAATTCTTCGTCTCTACAGTTTCCTGGGAAGTCATTCATTCATCGGACACTTCAAAAGGGTGTCCAAAAGTAAATGTTCATAATTTTTTTATTCTATAGCTACTTGAGAATTGAAATGCTTTCAAAATTTAGGTGTATGATTACATATAAGGGTGACAATGTCTTTGCAAAGACCCCTGTACCTAAGAATCCGTGAGTGAACCCTCAGAAATAAAAGGATATAAAAGTTTCTTCAAGATACATTTGATTAATCTAAGGAGGGTGGGTTGCGTTGCAACGAGACACGCGTGCACTGTAAAAGTCACAAGTACAAAAAATCGCAGACCCCTTGCGGAACAACCCACGTGAATGTCATTGCCCTGTGACAAAAAATCACCGCTGTAGTACCAAGCACTGTTTCATAAAGCTTTCATTTCTTGTAACCAAAAGAACACTACAGCACACGTGATGGTGGACATCTGGCAACAATTTGTAGTTGTGATCATAGTTTGATAACGTACTTAAAAAAGAATTTGGCTACCATAAATGAATTCTACGAAGAAATTAAGCTTTCATTTTCACCCGTATTTAAGATAGGGCCAAAACTAACAGGATCGGTGGTACAAGGGTACTTTCACACCGAAGCGGATATCTTAACCTTGAGATGAAAAAAATAAGGAGAATAAGTTCCCACTTGCTTACTGAAGATGCGCCAGACAATATCTTTCCAATATTGTTAACAGCCATACAAGCTTAACAGTATTAAAACCATAGCCTGCCAAAGAGAGTCGAGGAAACAACAACAACAAAAGTATCTTTTTCCATGCGTAGAGGTTACATCGCAAGAAGAATAGTTACCTTAGGACACCTTCAACACACTCGTCAATGAAGGTGAATGAACGTGTCTGCTTGCCATCGCCCCACATCTCGAAGTACTCCGTGGCTGTCAAGGCCTTCCTGCAGAAAGCAGCGGGTGCCTTCTCACGCCCACCTGCGCACACGCAACAAGCTCACATCCTTAGTCACCATTCCAATATTCCCCATCCTAAAAAAAACTAACAACGGGTACATACTGATTCTGAGAATCTTGACCACCTTGACAACTCTTAGAACAATCATTATTGTCATCTCTACCACTCAGAATTTGAAGAATTTGCATAAAATTTGGGACACCCATAATCCACAACGTAATTCTTCGCCAATAGGTACATATGTTGAATAGAAGCTTCTAGACCACCTTTGGCATCTTTTTAAGTCACCTAACGATAAAGCTTTGGACCTTGCACACAGTAACCAAGGGATGCATTTCTTTGGTGCGTTCGAGTCCTTTCAATTGCTAAGAACTTATAATAAATCTGACCATAGTCGAATAGTTGAAACTATACTCAGCGCTGATAGGAGTACCATAACGATTACGACAACCACTATCAACAACCTAAAATCTACATATTGATGAAGAGAATGTAGACCGCCTAAACATCTTTTTCAACAGTCAGTTTTAAAGTTACATCTACCAACAAACGAATTAGAATCCGATTTCGTTTCTTAAGAAAAACATACAAAAACTGAACGAGTTCAACTAGGAGGAGCAAAAACAAATACTAATTGCTTACCCTTCCAGGTTCCGTAGGGGCCATAGATATTGTGAAAGCGACCAATACGGCATTCCATGCTGAAATCCTTCGTGTAATGTTTGCACAACTCCTCGGTGGCCAACTTCTCAAGACCGTAAGCGTCTTGGGGCTGTCACACAAAAACATCGTTGTCGCAGTCAGTGATTCACTCACCCACCCCTGAAATGTACACCTATGGTACATCCTCTGCACAGACTATGCACAGAAATCACTCATCTGCGCGACAGAGAAGACTGCTGCCAGTAAATCCAGTAAATCCAGTCATTAGTACCCACCTCTTAAGGTTTCAATATTTTTTATTAATCTAGACATTAGTACCTCCCTTTCAACTGGCACCGACACATCCAACCCAAACTCCATCATGAAATACACACACATCATCCTAAGTATATTTGTTTTTGGTGCTGTGATCGAGACATACCAAAGCAGGCCAAGCATCTGATTCCTTCAAACTGCTCACGTCCGTCTCCAGTTGCTTGAATTCTGGGTAGATACACGCACTGGAAGCGTAAAAAAATCTGCATCCCACAAATCCCCCCAAACAATGATCTTTAGGGGAAAATGATTCCAAAGTGATGCAAAACGTGGGCTCTCGAAACAAAGAACCAAAAATCTCCGAGGAGACAAATTGTGGGAGAAGTGCTAGTCAGGAGACACGCAGTGTATGACCTATGCACCACAAGTGTACATTTCAGGCGGTGATGTCTTCTGACTCCTGGGCATGACTCGTCGCTAACATTTAAGTGAGTGTAATTTCCTGGCCTTTAAGCACTAAACTTCAACAAAAGAGCAGTAAAGAAGGAGAATAGCTAGGGTGGGACTAGACCCCGCAGACGCAAGAAAAAGTTTTTCAAAAAGCAAAAAACGATTGGAGACTGGCAACGACACACCAAAACTCTCCCAGACGACAAGATTTCCATGGCGAGCTGCTCACGAGACACCCATGGTACCTTCCATCTACCAGAGAGATACACTTCACGGCGTGGCGTCTCCTGAGCAACAGTCGTCCCTAAATTTCAAGCGACTGCCAGCACTACGATCACAAGCATCTCAAAACCTCAAAAAGTAAAAAGTGGTAGATACTCGACACGACACACCAAAACCCTCAGAAAACTCGAAATTCAAACGCACGCGTTGCTAATACCGGGAAACCCACGAGATACCTCAACAGCGCGAATGAAGCAAAGAAAAAAAAAAAAATTTTAATTCAAAAGCTCGAGTTCTTCACTCAGCAAATCCCAGCAACAAAAGGGACGCAGACACAGACACAAACACAGAGTGAGAGAGCTATGGACCTTGTGACGCCATTGATGCGCGCGGCTTCGAGCATATTGAAGCTGATCATGGTGTTGTTATACATAATCACCGCGTGGTTGCTCTGGATGAAGCCCATGCCGCCCATATCCGCCGCCAAGTTGAACACATGGTGCGCGCCTTTTGTGACAGTCAAGCAATTGTCCATGACCCGCAAGTCCACGAGGTGAAACTCATCACAGAACATGTCCTCGCTCATGTGCTCGTTCTTCTTCCAGTCGGAGGCGATGATGTAATGACCCTCGCTGCGCAGACGACGCGCGATGTGCGACGCGATGAACCCCCCGGCGCCCGTGATGGAGATTCGCAGCTTCTCCGCCGGCCAGTACAGCTCACGGTCCAAGTTCGTAGCAGTGTAAGCGCCGAAGCTCTTGCCATTGCTCTCCGCCATCGCAAACCCAAAAAACAAATTTCAAAGGCCAATACTCCCAAACCCAACAATCGCAAACCCGACTACCACGAACCCCCACCAACAATTGATTCCCAAACAAGAGTGAGAGAGAGAAGAGACGACCAAGAGATTGTTCAGCGGAGATTGTTTCTCTCCTGGATTGGTCTCAGAAGCAGATAGCTCAAAAGCAAGGTTGAGAGTAACTAATAGTTGTGAGGACAGCTGCCCAAGCTCCCCGTCATATACGCGGAGGACGCGAACACGGCGCACGCTTTTGCGTTTTCCCAGTTCACCACCCCGCGACCACCAGATACCACAAGCTTGCGACTTTGCCGTTGCGACCGTTGGATGGATGCGGAGACCCGGGGCGGCATCCGAAGGTCGCCGTAACGTTCCTGACGTCGGGAGTGACGTTGCGTGGGTTTGGGGATTTGGAGTTCATTATCATGCTTCCCCGTCGCCTGGTAACATATCTATTGTCAGTCCTCGGGCTGAATTTTTTTCTGACACCTGGGGAACCTGATGCACAGGATATAATGAGAATATTATACTCCCAATTTTGCCAGAGGGATCTTTTGTGTTCCATTTTTAGGTCAGCATTTACCGCCCGCTTCGCACACCTTTTTCGTGTGGGAGGGGCAAGCACCCGGCTTGCTTGTGATCACACATGCTTGCAGAGTTGTTGCAGCTGGACAGTCGGCGGTTTTCCTTGAATTGGGTCAGTCTTTTTGATGAGCAGCACTTGCCTGGAGGATCCAGATTCGGGGCGACTTGGGCTGGCAACTGCAGTAACTCCATGAGCTTAGAATGGAAGTTGGTGGAAGGAATCAGAAGAAGTTTGGCCAACATCTGATCAGAGAGGTGCTTGAATTGAGAAAGAAGTTGCACTTGGAACTCTTTCATATCTCAGCCTTCATGACGTTACAGCACAGCGCACTATGCATCCATTATAATCTTCGGTCCTACAAGTTCTCCTCCATTTTCTCCTAGTCATTTGGATCTTCCACTATTCTCTCTGTCATTCTAATAATAATTTCACATATAAGGTAACTCTGCCTATGACAGTCCAAATGGGAGCCAACCCATCACAGGCATAAAATTTCTAGTGATGCACATTTCAAGAACTAGAATGTACACCATTAGTACAATTTTGCCTCTGATGGGTTGGCTCCCATTTGGACTGTCATAGGCAGAGTTACCTTACTTATGCATTATTTCTTTGAAAAAGATGGTCCTTCAACTAACTCAAGAATATTCATGTTCAGAGGGACGAGTGCAACCATATGCATGTTGACCCCAATTTTTGTCATCATTTAGTTTTTTATCCATAACTTTCACACTATGTGTGCACATGACGAAAGAAAGTCCGTGCACTCCTCCTCATAAAGAGCTTTCAAAGGGTATCATGAACACGACTAGTGGATGCACGGTTCTAAAGATCTCACCATAACAAACAATTAAAATGAATAGCTTCATTGAATGCATAGAATTTTATGGAATATTTTTATGGTACATGTGTTTAGAAAGAGGCATTTAGTCATCTATTGTTTTGTTACATAATTACCATAATTAGGTCTTCTTTTTTATGTTCATTTAGTTTTTTACTTATGAAAGCTAGGATAGTTTAGGGAGGAATTATTTAGGGGGATTTTATAGTAACCTTTGTAGTAAGGTTGGTTATAATCTAGTATAGAAAGTTTTGTATGGAATTGCTAATTCCTTACTCCAATAACTTTAGTAGTAGTTTTAGTTGTGATGACAAAGGTAATCCACTAGAAACCACTCAAATGTATTGTTTTACATATAGGATATCTCTCTACCACACCTAATTTTTTATATAAAAGAAGATAAAAAAAAATCAATGGAATTGTAAGAAATAAGTGTCATTGAGTTTTGTTTATTTTTTCGAATTTCATATGATGCAATATATTTTCAACTTGCACTAATTTTTAAATATATCTCAAATAATCAAACTTTGATAATTAAATTCGTGTCACATGCACTAGTACTATTAATTGTTGTACAACACAAATCAAACAACCATACATTATATATAGTGCCAACAAAAAGAAAAATTTTAAATGATTCTATTTTATAATATGATCATTTTTTCAAAGAATTTTGGTATATAGAAATACAAATCTCATAGGATAATTCTATTTTTAGCATGTATCAAACCTTATCTTCTAGTGATAAATGAAATATTCAATTCATATTCTTATGAACATAAATATTTGAAAATATTTGAATCCATAAAATATTGTTGTGTTCTAAGACCCAAAACTATTTCAAAATACTTATACCCAAAGCAAGACTAAACTCTTCATCTATATTTATTATTTAACAAATCAAATTCTAGATTCTTTAATTATCTTGTTCAACTACATCCTCCTTCAATTTTAGAGCATAATCCCTACCTAAATTACAAGTTCTACGTGCTTAAACTTCAAAAAATAGATTTATTTGGTCCTTCACGAAGTTGAAGTTTTGTCTTTTAACATTTTTAGGAAAAACATGTATATCCTATATCTTTTGTGATTTAGTCAAAATGTGGGAAAATGGTCTCGAATCACATGGACAAAAAATTAACCAAAACAACTTTCATACTCATCTTTAAAAGCATTTATAAAAGAAATGCTAGTATTAGAGTTATCTTTCACCTCCAGTAATCCATTTGAGATTTTGATAGTTTAATCAAAAGTTATGGACAAAAATTAGAGAAGGTGTTTTAGAATGTAAAAAAAATGTCCATTTCTACCCCTCTTTGATTTTTGTCCTTAACTTTTGATTGGAAAATCTAAATCTCAAATGGTTTACTAGAGGTGAAAGATAGTTTAATTTTAAAACTCTTGTCATTTTAAAGTTTAAAAAAAAGTTCGTTTACAAGGTGGAAATTGCCCCCAAAGTCTGTTGATTTTAACCCCAAAGGCCCAAGGTGCATTTTTTGGCAACATAATTTTTTGGGGTAGGTGCATGTGAGCGAAGATTTCTATATTTTTGGCCCAATTTTTAATAGAAGGTGTAAATAAGGAATATCTTTCATGTGCACTAATTTCAAGACATTTGGAAATATGAGTCAAAAGTTATAGTCTAATATGTAGTTTGTTTTTCAATTCAAATAGTTTGGGCAAATCTAAAAAAATAACTTTTTTCAAAAATAAAAATTTGAAATTAATTTTCTAGATTTATATGTACGTTGACAGCTTTGAATCATTCCATTTTGATCAATGAGTCAAAAGTTATGAGGTATTTTAGTTTGTGGGTGGTCTTGGACTCTCTACTCCAAAATAAACTTTGAAGTTCTTTATTGAATTCAATTTTCAATATTTCTGGAAAAAATATATATATTAGGTGAATGTTTTTTTTATTAAAACATGAAAAATATTGGGATTGGCATTTTTCAGTTCTATAATTAAATTATTAACAATTTAGTATTTTGATTCATTCTCTACTTCTTTCTACTTACTATATTTTTCCTATATGTTGTACAATTTCAAATGATCTAAAATTTTCAAGCATTTAGCCAACTTGCCTTGAAGAATGAATCCAAAGAGTTGCAACCATTTTGGAAAAATTTTCATACAAATGTGACCTTGTGAAGTGCAACTAACCAATTATTTGCAAGGCCCAAATAAG
Source organism: Pseudoscleropodium purum (assembly GCA_963969395.1). NCBI lineage: Eukaryota > Viridiplantae > Streptophyta > Bryopsida > Hypnales > Brachytheciaceae > Pseudoscleropodium > Pseudoscleropodium purum. The sequence goes on along the minus strand of OZ017800.1, from coordinate 3,629,334 downwards.
GCTTTTTGTCAATTGAAACACTAATATCTTGCAATCTACACGATAGAAATTTCTGAAATTTTTTCCACATCTTTTCAAATTATCATACTATAAGATCCTACAGTTGAATGTGTCCCAAAATGTTTTTAAATTTTTTTTGGTATATGTGTTAAAAATAGTAGTTTATGAGTGTTTTTGTTGAAAACATAGTCAAGGAACTTTAGGTATTAATAGACACTGGATTGTGTAGTTATTTTATTCTTAAATCTACATTGTATATTGAAGATTCTCAAAGACTTTCAAAGATTTTTAAAGATTCTAAAAAATTCACAAATTTTTGTTCATGTGGTAATTGCACTATCCAAATCAACAAAAAAAATGAGACTTTTTTGTTAATATGGGCACAATTAACCAAAACTTTTGAAAATGGACGTTACAGTATCTAAATCAACAAGAAATTGTTGATGTTTTGTTAATTTGGGCACTGTTTTTCTAGTAATGTATGGAAGTGTGCTTCAGTCTACCTCTCTTTACATACTCCTACCAGGTTTGTTTTTGTGTTTAGAGGTATGTCCAAACCAAAATTGACAATGAGCAAGATTCTTAATCCTATGCTATCAAAGAGGCCCTCAATTGTTGCATGGCCAGATCATTTTTTGAAAAGCCTGCTATTACTATTAAAAAATGATATCCAAATCAAGAAAAAATTGACAAGTTTTTGTTGAAGTGGGCATTGTATTGACCGTTTTTATAATTTTTTGGTTGGTTTTGTAGAAGTAGACAATATGGTCACAAATTTTTTGTTGATTTGCATAGTCCATCGTCCAATTCAACAAAAAAAATTAACACATTTTTGTTCATTTTGACTTACAAAAGTTTCAAATAAATTTTTGTTATTTAGGCAATGTTTGTAGTACCATGGTTGGAATTTTTTGTTCAATGCAATTTTTTTAAACTTAATCATCAACAATTTGGTGCTATTCAAATCCAGCAAACTTTGATGGCCTTTTTGTCTTAGTAGAACAACTTTTTCTAAAAAACTTTGAACTATGGAAAATTGTACTGTACAACCAAGCTAAATTTATTTTGCAAAAATCTGTTTGTGATTTCAATTCTCAAATAAAAAGTTATAGACAAAAATCAGAGAGAAGTAGTAAGGAACATTTTATTTGACATTTTCAAACATCCTCTCTAAATTTTGTTCATAACTTTTGATTGGAATTTCAAAATTACAAATGAATTTTTGGAGATTAAATTTAGATTGATTGTAAAACTTTTCTTTGCTCAAATTAACTCAAATTAGCTCAAGTAGTTCAAATTTTTTTGAAAAATGCCGAAACGGCCATCAAAGTTTGCTGACTTTAAATAACACCAAATTGCATATTGATAATTAAGTTTTAAAAAGATAAAAATTTAAAATACATTGTACAATAACCTTAAGCAATGATTTGGAAATCTTGATTTGCCATTCCAAAGAATTTTGCGTACTATAAAATATAATTGGAATTTTTTTTAGCTTAATGAATATTCAAATCTTGCACAATTCCAATCAAGCATATGTACCAAACTTGGGTTTCAAAAAGGTAAAATTTTGTTTTTGGTGAATTCATTCTATTTAAAATTCATGATTTTACATGATAATTAATTTGATAGAAAAACATTGGTGATAAATTTTTTTTACTTTGATTGTATAAATATGTAGGAAGCTTGTATGATGTGAGTAAATTTTGTAAAATAGATATATCCTTAAAATTCATTGAATTGGTCTAGTTTTTGTCACTTCAAATGCTAATATCTTGCAAATAAATCTACACAGTGAAAATTTCTGAAATTTTTTTGCACATTTTTTCAAACCAGCGTACTACAAGATCTTGTAATTACATGTGTTCAAATAATTTTTTTTTTAATCTAAAATTTGATACTTGTACTAGAAATGGGAATTTTGGAGCAATTTTGGTGAAAACATAGTCAAAATTGTTTAAGGGGGCAAGGACAAAGTCCAAACATGCTGCAACAAAACTGTCAGCAAGAGCGAAACTTCCACCCCTTCCCCTCCACCCAACCGCTAGTTCAGACGGAACATTCCAGAGCTGAGCTACTAATAACTTGAAGGAGACGGATTTCGGTGACCGACTTCCGTCCAGCCCTGCTGCAATGCGAAGTCCTTTCCTTTCTCTTTCGTGGGCGACACCCCCAAACTGGAAGAGAAACAGGAAGGTCCCTCCATCATGTGCTCCTTTCCTTTCCCTTTTTCCTCACTTTCCTTTTGAGTAACAAAAAGGCCAAAGGCCGAAAGCGAAAGGGAAGCAAGGAAGTTCATAAGGAAGAGCATGGAATGGAATCAAACAAGAGTGGTAAAAAAGTGCAGAGCATCAAACAAGAGGAGCTCTAAGTATGGTCAAGTCTAGAGTCCAGTAGTGCAACCTCTTGTGGAGGTGCAGCAGCCAAGGCTCAATGTCAAAAAAAACCAAAAAAAAAACCATTCTGTGCCATATTAATTGACACCTCTCCTTGTGGATTTGGGGTCTCTGATTACGAATAGGGGTAGTTACACCTTCTTCAACCTGAGTCTCGTTCTCGAAGAATTGATCAACTTGGCGTGTCGTGGTTGGCTGTCCATGGTTTGCAGTAACAATAGTCTTTGACCTTAGAGTTTGCCGGTTCTTTTCCTCCAGAGGTGAATAGACAAGTTTAGATTTCAATTGTCAGAGGTCTTTTGATCTTGTGCTCCAAGGTTTCATCCCTTCCAGCTTAAGATAAATCATTCTCCGCACTTTCCATTCTCCATGCTCCTCACCAACAAAAGGGGGGTCACACCTTCACGTAGATTGGCTCCCTATTGGTTCCTTTTTTTTCTCACCAACTTCTCCGACTTCATACAAGTTTGATCTTGGGAGAAGGTGTGACTACCCCTAATATGAACTCAAAATGTGCAAAAAAACAATTTGTGCAGCAAATGAAAAGTTCCTATGTTATCCTCAGAGATAAAACACCACTGGACAAAACTACCTCCACAAGAGGCTTGTTGAACTACTATATGCGCGAATCGACCTCCTCCAAGTACAGTACAGACTAAGAGCATCCCCACCAGGGGCTTCTGTATCCAGAAATCTGAAGTCTCGAAGCGGTCAACCTTGACTGGATACGGATGAGACCTCACCAGTTCTGCAAACAAGCCTCTGGATACAGAACTCGCCCAGCATTTTACAGAATTCTGTATAATTCAGAGATACAAAACTTGGAAGAAGATTGGTGCGAGGGTTGGCCTGCATCTCTATCTGCATTTGAGGTCCTCTCCCCTAAATTTTTAGGCATACTGAACTAGTTGGTGGGGATGCTCTCATGCCTGACTCCCTGACTGGATCTGCTTGCAGGCGCAGGCAATAATAATTCGGTTTCTATTCTTCGACCGCTTCGAGACTAAGCTTACATTACCTTGCTGGAGAGGGAGGTGGCAGTGGACTACAGTACTTCGTTAACTTGATTCAGTTTAGAGTTGGAGTGGAGAAGGGATCCTAACTCAACTTTAGTCACTGGACTATATTATTACCCAAGTGGGTGATGCGGAAGCATCACCACCACCAATCATTCATTTTTATCCAATGGCCCAGACTTGGAGTCTTGGCTTGGCATCCAGTGACTGACTGACTGCGCAGAAGGTGTCGTCCTATACGATAACCAAGAGCATCTGTCATGGGTTGCACTCCATTTGACCATGGCATCAAGAAGTGGGCGAGGCGAGGGACTTGCTGGCTGGCCTTGCCTTGTGAGGCTGATGTGGCAGTGCAATGGAGACTGGAGACATTTGATGAATAATAACTCGTCCTACAGGACATGAAATAAATAGTAACTTGTCCAGTATGACAACCATGCTGGAGACTTGATGATGCTATGCACCAACTACCCTTTAAAAGTTATCGCTAAAGTTTTTTTCGCCTTCTTCTCTCACAACGAGCCTCTGTGTCTTTCATTGCGGTCATAGTCAAAGTTGACCATGTTAAAGTGAATGTAAAATTTGTTCGCTGCAATGGCCTATCTGTTGCTCAGGAAATGTGGGAGTGATGGAAAGAACGATGCAACTTGTATCATGAAGGGGGGATGGTGTAGGGAGTCGTGTGGCTCTCGACAAGTGCAGCGAGTTTGGAGTAGCGGTTTGTTTAGGGCTGTTGGCAAGGGCATGGTGGTGATGCTCTAAGAGTTAATTGCATTTGGGGTAGGTGGGTGAGCTAAACTCTTTGAAACAATTTTCAGTTAAATATTTGTAGGAAGGAAAATGTAAAATTGGCACGGAACGAAAGTCGTTTCGTATTTTCTGGACCTCTGTGAAATTAGTTATGAATTTTTGAAGGTGAAATGGAGGGGTCAAGAAGAGCGACCACTTCACTTACCTTGTGATATGTACACATCTGGTACATTGAAGAAAACGAAGTGTACCCCTGTGTCAGTGGTCGCATTTAGAGTAGGGTGGCTTTTGGAGCACCCTACCTTAACTTACTTTCTAGACAGGGACTGAGCTTATTAGTGCTAAGCAAGTGGTGCTGCTGAGGTGGCCTTGCTTGCCTGCCTAGTCAATTTTGGTAAGTTTCTGCTTCATTTTTTTTTATTGATATTGATGTTGATACTGATATTGATATTTCGTATCAATATTGATAATTGTTCTTGTCCTGTCTGACTGACGGAGAGGCATGGAATTTCAGGAAGGGGGTGCGGGTGGGGTAGAATAATAATCTATTTTAGTATATCCCCTTATCACATGTGTAGTTTTTTTTATTAAAAAGAAATTGAACCATACTTGTACTTTCAAGTATCCACGTGTGTATTTTTTAAAATTTTAAAATTTTAAAAAATAGAACCACATGTGTACTTTTCAAGCATCCTATTTCAAATTATTTGTCCACTTCACATCCAAACTTGGGTGGGAAATCCTGCTACGGTACTGATGCTTCATTTAACCATTTCATCCCCATTTTTGTCCAATCATTTCAGGGTATAATTCGCCAGTGCTACCGTAATTTCAGGTAAGATTTGGGGGAAACTGCACCAGAGAAAAATAGCGGGTGAGTGGCCACTGATCTCCAGCCCAGCCCGGGTCGGCCCGGTCTGATATGCGATTGGGCGTGAGGGGACAGCAATTCCACCGTCGACGACTGGGTAAAAAGCCCCCCCTTCAGTCCTACTTTCCGTGGTCCCCTACTCCCCTTGGATTCCGTGCAGTTTTTTAGTCTTTGGCAACTATTGAGCAGCACGGTGAAAACATTAAAAAATGTCTAAATAAGCAATTCCGCATAGTTGGGGGCACCTCTTTGGGAATAAAAAATAATTTCGTAGTATTAGCAATTCAAAATCATGAATTTTAAAAAAAAAATAGAATTTTTAGATTAGACATATAATTATTAAAAAAATTTCAAAGTAAATGATTCCCAAGGACATTGAGACCATCATGTAGCTTGGTCATAATACCAAAATCTAGGAAATCATCAATCAACCAATTGTAATTAGTCTTTAAAGTTCCATGACTATGTTTTCACTACAAACACTCAAAAATTGCCATTTTTAGTACAAGTATCAAATTTTTGAATAAAAACTTTTTTTGACATATGTAACCATAGGATCTTGTAGTATGTAGTATCAAAAGCATGTGGTAAAAATTTCAGACATTTTTATCAAGTGAATTGCAAGATATAAGCATTCAAATTCACCGAAATCATTTTTTGGGCCTTACAAAAAACAGGGCAATTGCACTTCATGAGCTCACTTTTCTATGAAAAAATCTCCAAAATGCACTACAAAAAAAAATTGGACAGAAACGTGACTATTGAAGAATGACTAGTTGTCCAAAACAACTACAGAGTAATTGTTGCTCTCTAATTGCACCAATGCCGGAGGCCCACCTACAATCACAGTCAACTAGCAGTCATGTTTGCGATTAAGGAATGACAACAAGATGGCAAGGATGTTTCATCCATGATTTTACATCTAGAATGTAGATGTCCTCCTGATGTGGATCCAATTTTTATCATTCTAGACAACACAGTCATTTTCTGTTGACTTTTGCGATTTTTTTGTGATTTTTGCTAACTTACATATGATTGGTAAATGACCAGTAGCTAAAATGCATGGTAGGTTAGGGAAGTAATTCATTATGGACAGATAAAGAAAAAGAAATTTGATGTAGTCTAAGTCAGTGCGGTTTTAAAACCTTTCAAATGATCATAGAATGATTGTCTTATCACTCAGAGATGACTTATTCATGATTTGACTGCAATGTACCACCTGGAACAGATTTGGATAATTTTTAGGGTGGTTGAAAGCACCACCTTTTCCAATTTTGCTTGTAGCTTTTTCAAGGTGGATTGTATGGCAAAAGTGCATTCATAAAGGATTACTTGAACATGACCTACTTGAATAGTGCTTTGCAATAAGCATTTGTATAATTGGCTAAAGTATTTGGCATTCTGGATTTATAGGAATTCATGATTTACAGTGCACTGACTATGGGATTTTTGCCCTTTGCTCACATTCATAAAGGTTGATGCTCTAGAAGTCCCTATCCCTCTTGCATCTAAGACATTGCTCCATCCTTGGTGCTCCATCCTTGGTGCTCCATCCTTGGTCTTGAATTTGTGATTTCTTCAAGTTGTTGCAAATATGTCTACAATTGCTTCCAATCATTTTGACATTGTTCTCAATCACATTACATAAAAGCACTGCACATCACTAAACTTGCAATCTATAAGGCTTCACAATGGCTAACACCCTCCGGTAATCTAATCACACTTTGCTTCCAATTCAATTAATTTGAACGTCAACTGTGCTCAAAAGTGGAGAATACACTTCTACATTCACTTAACCTCAACTAGGATTGACTCAAGTGGTTTTGCAAGTAAACGAGAATGATTTTGTTGCTACATTGATACCACTAAAAAAATGACTAGCATGCAATGTATACAATCATGAACAAGTCATTTCTTAGTGATATCAAAGTCTAGTGCATCTAATGACCAATGAATGCAGTGAGTCTCTTTTCCAATCTTTTTCTCAAAATTGTGTACAACTTTTGATTTGAGACTCAAAATTTGAAATGAATTTTTGAAGATGAAAGTAAGATTGATTTCCCAATATTTTTTAGTTCAAAGTTTATTGAAAAAATTAATTTACTATGCCTAAATGAAGTGTGAAATATTACTTGCAACTCAATTTTTACATTTTTTATATCCCACATGGTTTGTCTTGCCTACTACCCCCCCCCCCCCCCCCTTTGCATAAAAGGTTTGTTATTTTTACTCATTGTACTCACATTAAGTGGCTTTGGAAGCCATGCAATATTTTGCAGAAATGGTGTATTATACTATATGGTGAAATGTATGTAATGTATTTTATATGATGTATTGCTATAACTTGAAGATGACAAGAGAATGATTAAAGAATGATTGTTGATGTGGATGTCCATGTCGGATTTTTCATGGATCTGCCATAACTAAAGTGCAACTACAAAATGACTAGTGACATGGACATTCACATCACAACAAAGAAAAAAATTGCTTGAAAGATGGCAGCTCAATCTCCAGTTTCTTTAACTTCTTTTCCTTATACCCTCATGTAGAATCCTTTTCATCCAAACAATCATCCAAGACTACAATGGATGGTGATAATAAAACTACAGTCATTTATAAAAATGACTTGTCCACTATGATTGCGTAGCAGTCATTGTTCACAATCATTTATTCCCTCATTTTTTTGTAGTGATGGTGGTACTTCTTTGGATTATTTTTTGTAGACAAGTTTTCCACATGCTTGAAAAATTTCAGATCATTTGGAATAGTACAACATATAGGAAAAAAATAGTAAGTAGGTAATAGTAGAAAATGATTTAAAATACTAAATTATTAAGAATTTAAATATGGAATTGAAAAATGTCAATCCCAATGGTTGAAATGTTTTAATAAGAAATTTACATCCTAGGATTTTCTTTTTTTTCAAAAATACTAAAAATTAGATAAGATATAAGATTTCAAAGTTTATTTTAGAGTAGGGAATCCATAACTGCCCACAAACAAAAAATCCTCATAACTTTTGACTTGTTGATCAAAATAGAATGATTCAATGCTTTCCTTGTATATATAAGGCTAGAAAACTAATTTCAAATTTTCGTTTCTTAAAAAGGTGATTTTTTTTTAATCTGCCCGAATTGCCCAATTATGAAAATAAATAACATATTAGGCTATAACTTTTGACTCCTATTTCCAAATGTCATGAAACTTGTTGCATATGAAAGATATTACTTGTCCATGCCTATTGTTAAAATTTTAGCTTAAAATATGCAAATTTTTGGTCACAAGTACCTGCCCAAAATTTCTATACAACCAAAAAATGCATGCCAATCCTTTTGGAGTTAAGAGTGGGAATGATTTAACCTTGTACATATGCTTAAAGGTTCAATTGATGGTGAAACAAAGAATGCACCTTTGGACCTTTGATTGGAATATTTTGGTGACTATCTTAGACACAAGATCATTACCCTATCAAGATTAACCTTTAAACAATGTTGTAGCCATTTTTCACCCGACGAATGATAAAAGATTTTTTCTATGTAGGACAAGAGTGCAACTATTCATCCCCATAATTAAGTGTTAAAAGGGGAACTCTCTTGCATTAATTTGACTTTGAGTGAGTGTTTTTGCATTTGTTTGAGCCAATAATTCAAACGGTACCAAAATATATGATTTCCACATTGACCAACTTGTCCTTTTAAGGATTATTTATACTTTGGGGACACTTTCAATTGAAATCTACTTGGGAGGAATGGGTACGTAGATGATTTTGAGTGTTTTTACGATAGGCCACGAGGATTTTATTTTCTTTTTTACATAAGAATGCCACCTTGGCATGTCATAATTTCATATCTATATTTGGCAATACCTCCAAATATAGATGTTTTCCACCGTTCTACACCAAATAAGAGATTTTGTCACATGTATGTGGGACAACTCATTTTTGAAGAAAAAAAGACACATTATAAGTAGTCAAAGTGAAAACATATAGCATTTGCATTATAATGTGGTTCTTTGGACTTCCTTTCATGGAACAATGGCAATCCAAAGGGTCTTTTCAAATTGTGGAATAACGAATGGATCTTTTGCCATGTGTCTAAACTATATGGTAGCATTTCTTGAAGTTAAGAAAATGTGACTTTTCAATCTAATTCTTATCCTTTCAATCCAAATTGAAGTTGTCATGGTACCAACATTTAACCCCTAATGTTTTTTAGGTCAAAAATTAGAAAGTAGTACTAATTGCAAACAAAGACCTTCTAAAAATATATCTATAAATTAAAATTTATCTACTTTTTATAATTTGTAATTGTAAGATCTTATTCTTGATTTATACAAGAATCTTGCCTAAAAGCTTGGTATCTAAAAGCCATATATTTGTAAGATTTGATTGAGCAAAGAAGAACACAATATTTTTTATAATTGCCTAAGTTTTTAACACTGTGACATTATCAAGCCTTTGAGTCCTATATTTCAAATTCCAATTTACAAAAAAATCTAAAGACTTTTAATTTGAATGGAGACCTAAATTAGGAAGAAATATGCAAATTTTTCAAGCAAAATAATAGTTTGTTCTACTTGCTTGAAATAGAGGTAAAAAAACATTTTTTTGATTCAATTAGAAGGGGATTTGCTTGAACCCATTTTCACTAAGTCAAATTGATCACTTTTTAGATTTAGAGAATTTTTAATTTAACATTTTTACACTTTTTACTATAAACATATTTATAAATGTAAAGGTAATATAATTTAGCTTCCTTACTCCAATGAAGATTGCAAGTTTCTATACCTAAGAGCATCTTGACACCCTCATATTGGGATTGAGGGTCTAATACATGGCCAATGTGGAAAAATGTGCCCTAAATTCCTCTAAAGATTCTATCCAACCATGTTAAGGCTAGATTTTCTAAATCTAAGAATAGTCAATTTTTTCCTAAAATCACATGAATCAATAACAAAATCTGCTTCCCCCCCCTCCTTAAAACTTTAGATTCAGCCCAAGAGTCTTGATTTTTAGATAATCTTGAGGACAACATTTTTGATATTCAACTACTATTCCATATTCAATGTCATTCTTTTCGTCTCAAAGAAATACATCTCTCAAGCTAAGTTTTGTATTTTGAATTACAATTTGAATTAGTACTTTTTGCATTGGAAGTTTGTTAGATTTTTGTACAATACCTTACTAAAGTTGTTTGTTGCCTTAAAGGAGGTAGAAGCTTGTTCAAAATGTGGAATACATGCATTTATCCTTGAAAAAATTTCACACAAATCTCTGTTGCTACTTATACCTCTTGAAATAATTTCAAAATTGCTTGGAATTTTTCATCTCATGTTTATATTGATTTATTTTTACTTCTAGGTCAAAGAATTATGATAATGGATTTTTTTCCACGAAACACTTTGAAAATTTTCATGGCAATAGACAATTCATACTGTCATGTACTAAAAATATAATATTTTTATTTGAACACAATTTTAAAAGGTTACATTTGGCTCAAACATGATGTTTGACTGCATTTTGCAATGGATTTAGTCCTTTAGGTGTTAAGGAATTTATCATTACAATCTTGCAATCGCATGGGATTTTTCATTGAAATTTTTTAAGAGGATATACATCAACAACTTGGCTAAGAGATTTAATTGTTGAATCTATAAAAAAGAAAAAATATTAAAACTTTTTATTGTGTTTAGAACGAGGGTTTTCAAGGGAATATTTTGTTCAGAAAAAAGAAAATATTTATGAAATGAATAAGGCAAAAAAAACTATTTATGCCATGTAACTATATGGATCACATTTTGACCAATATCTAAGGTGGTCCCTTCTCAAATGTGCCACCAACCCAAAACCGCCATCATCACCTTTGTCTACATCTCCAAAATCAAGACATTCTTCACATATTGATTACAAAATTCTTTCTTCCTTGCAAGTGTATAAAATAGATAGTTCTAAAATTGTTTCTTCTACATAAGTACAATTTCAGAACCTCCATCCAAAAGAATTTTTTATCCATCCTAACTTTTGCAAATGGTATCCAAATGCCATGTTCTTTGGTGCATTGGAACCTCCTTTCACTTGCCAACAAGGAAATCAACAAAAATCTAATCAGAGTAATAATAGTGACTATCTAGAAACAGTAGCAACAAGTGGTGGACTTCAGGGTGCCCAGTTGTGTAGACTACATGAAGTTCTCAGCTAGACAGTGCATTTGAAAGTTTGTAATTCTCCAATACATTATTGCTACATAGTTGCGTAGTGACACAAATAGGAGTCTCATCAGTACCTTTGCACGGACAAAACAGTACAGTGCATGGGAAGAAAGAAAATGCTAATTTGGGGGGCACAAGTTGTACAAGGTACTTAAAATTTTTGCAATCAGTATCTTGGCATTGACTGAGATTTGAAATCATGGGGAAGACAAGAAAGTGCGACTGGGAGTATGATTGTGGAATCACTGGAATGTGGCCAAAGAGTGTGAGTTTTCGGGTGGTGGAGAGAACTCACGGAGACCCAGATGCGGCAGGTTGCCAACTTGGGAATTGCTGCCACTGACCTGAGCTATGCTATCCGTTCATGAGTTGGAATGTCTTGGCCATTTGCACCAACATTGAGTTGTGGTAGATATGGTAATCTTGGATTGCTTTGAAAATTTTACCACACAAATTAGGAGAGGGAGCGTTGATTTCATAACAACTTTCATTGAATTCGGACGTTGGATGCAAAAGTTAGAGCACTTCAAATTTGACTTGAAACTATGTGAGGACAATTTTGGTCTCCTACGGTGCTTAGAGGGTAAAGTGACTATTGAAGAACAGATCATGTTTTGAGGGAAGCTAAATTCCTTGGAAAAAATTTCAAGAATTTTTGATTGGAAGAATGGATGGAATTGGCATCAAATCCTAGTCATTTCATATTTTTAGGACCTTTGTGGAATTAGTTACAAATTTTTGAAGTTGAAATGTAGTAGTCATTAAAGGCGACCACCTCCTGAAATGTACACTATTGATACATTGAAGAAAACAAAATATGCCTATGTGTTAGTAGTCAATTTTAAAGTAGACTACCTTCAACTACGAAGTGAACCCCAATTTGTACGAGGGGTATTAGAAGAAGGCTTACCTAAGAATAATACAAAAAGAAACACAACGCTAAACTCCATCACATCCTAATTTGGGTGCTTCAAGGAGTTTTATCTTGTATTTTTCTCAAACTCTGGTTCCTAGTCCTTCATTGCCCACACTTTATGATTAACTCCAAAAAATTGTGGATTGTTTGTTTAGAGTCAATCTATTTTCACTATGTCCCTATCTAATAAGTCTAAAGTGCAACGGAATGTTCAAAATCTAATTGGTGGAGAGAAAAAATTTACTTGCTATTTCCTATTTCTAATTAAATATACCATTTTCTAATTAATTATGCCACATCCTCATCAACTAGCTTTTACTAAATTGTTGAAATTTCTCTACTACTTCCTTATACAAATTCCTCTTATCCAAATTTGTTGTTAAAATACTTTTAGTAGTCTTTACTAATTTTCCAAACTACTACATATTATACTAATTATTCTAAACTAATTTGTGAGCCAATGTGGTGCCTTACATTAGGTCTATATAAGAACTACTTGGAATTCAATAGACTCAATGAAAAGTGCAATGTCCTTTGGTCTTTGATCCAATCAACTTCAAATTACTTTAAAAAATCACAATTTTTTTGAATTTTTTGATATATAAATAAGATAATAAACTAGAATTTTTTTTGCTTCATTTGATTAGTTAACTTAAAAACAAAAGAAACCAAAAACCATGTTTGAAGTTGATTTCTAAAGGGACTAGTAGTTAAGGACAAATGAAAAAATAAATAAATAAATATGGGACAAAGGAAGATCATATTAGTTAGGTGTATTTGAAAATTGTTTGGGCTATGCTCACTGTCAAAGAGAAGACAGAGGACAATGGATCAATATGATCTCACATGCTTGACTTTGCAAATAGGTTAGATCTATATTCTCTAACCTTGTTCTAATTCTCTTCTTTCATTTTGACATTAATCCTTCAAGGACATTGCAATCCCAACAGGCATTTTGAAAGTCAAAACTTGATTTTTCACATAGTTCTTGATTAAATTTTCTTAACAACTTAACTAAGAAAATGTACCTTTAGTAATCTAATTTTTACTATATTTTTTTTCAAAATAATTAAAATTATAATTTTTGTAACGTTTTGGAAATAGTATCTAGAAAGCTTAAAATAAACCACTTTCGAACCTTTTCTATCAAATTTCTCTAGAGGTACACCAATTGATGTGAGCTCAAAGGGTTCACCAATTATACCATGACTTTTCACTAATAGTTCCACTTTAAAAATAAATTTCATACTATTATAATTATTTTTATAATTACTATGATTATTAGTTTAAAAAATCTTTAAAAAATAATATAAAATTCAATTAGATTTTTTTAATTGAAAAAAATTATATTAAATTTTAGACATACATTATTACTTGTGAAAATATCAAAATTTTGAAAAGTGTGTTTTAATGTAGAAATTCTAATGAAGTTTGACCAAGCTTAGATATGAAATGTCCTTTAAAAGTTAAGTTCTAAGCATCTAATTCATTCATAAATCTAAGAGTGTGCATTTTCTAATGTCAAGGTTGCAAGAGAAGGTGGATGTAAGCTCTTGGATGAAGTGATGTTGATATTTTAGATGGACTGTGAGTTTCCAAAGTCTCAATTTGATCTTTTTATGTTCCTACTTGGAACATAAAAAGATGTTGGAACATATTGAATTAAGAAGAGGTTATTGAATTTTTTCTTTGAGTTTGCATTAGAGTATGTTCATGATGATAGAATAATTTTGCTATTCCATTCCAAAAATGGTAACATAAATGAATTAACACTTGAGCATGCTAATATGTATAACTTTTGGCTACCGACTTTTGGATGGGCAAAAATGAGTTCAAGATTCTAATCACACAAGAAATCCAAACTTTAGATAAGTTCCACTAAAATTTTCCTCATTCATAATTTTTGATGCTTGAATTTATTTTTAGCAACATTTTGTTTGTCAAGTATAAATTATTATCATTCTTGTTTGTCCTTTGTAATCATAGAGCTTTCGGATCTTTCATTTTGTGTGAAGCAAATGTGAGGAAACATTAGTAGTGTCTAAATTCTCTATCTAATTGAACTAATAACTTAGACACAAACCTTGGAAAAGTCAACCTACTCTACAAATTCACCTTTTTGTAGACTTAGCTATTGAATACTACAAATCCATAGAAAAATACTTGTGATATGAAGTACGTGTATTTTTGTAGCTATTGATCAAGGCATTTTCAAAGTCTAGTGATGTGGAGCTAGATCATCATGCATCTATAGGTACCCCCCACTAGTTATCTTTATTTAAACCAAGTTTTTTCTACATTCTATGTAACATATAGTGAGATTTTCAAAGTTGTCCTTCAATCTTTGAACACCCTTCTTAGTTGTAGTGCTATTGTCCACACCAAGTGTCCTCTACCTATAGTAGTTGATGATTTTGATGACAAGGATGTAATGAGGCCTTTTCCAAGGCCCTAAAAGAGACGTTGTAAATAAGTTGGTTGTTGCCTTTTTGCATGTCTTCATTTTTTTCTATTTTATTGTGCAATATCTCAAAATTTACTCTAATTTTTTATTTTTTATTCATTGTTTTTGTAGAAGCAAATCTCTCCAATATCATGTGCTTTCGCCTTTTTATCAACCCCAATAGTTTATTAGGAGGTAGTAATTGCTTCTTTTGAGTACATAATGACAAACTATGCACTCAAAACTCTAGTTTTATTTTTTAATTACATTTTCTTTAACCCCCTTCCATCCCCCCATTTCATTTAAAATTATAAAAAAAATTTACCCTCCTACCCTTCCCACCTTTTTGTAATTTCGAGGTGGGGGTGGGATCGGCAATTGATATTGGATATATTGTGTATTGCTTATTTGTATTTCATATTTGTTATCATACATGTACCATATCTATAGCTCATATCTGCATATTCATATCTTGTATATATACGGATACAATATCCATAGTCAAGATCAATGGCATCGAGGGGAGAATTTAAAAAAATCAATGGTTGTCAAATTTTCAGGCTAGAAGAAAGAGGAAATGGATGAACATGAGTGTATAACCTCTTTTCAGTGGATATTCATATTACATCCAAACTCTAGCAAAGACTATGGAAGAGGCTCCATCGCCCATTTTAGTTGCCAAACATTGTTTGAATAATGTTGTTGTCAAGAAGTTTTTAGACCTAAAAGTCGATGTCTAAACACTAGAATTTGCATGTAGTGATAGTAGTCAAGTTAGCAATCTTCTTTCTCCTATGTGCGGTATTAGTTTTGTTTATGGCACTATTTGTTGTTACTTGATTTCTTAATGTCATATAGTGAGACTACATTTTTGCACCTTATCATATTTTTGAATTGGTACTATACATCTTTTGATCTTTGGTGTGGCAAAAAAATTTATCTTCATTCTACAAGACATCCATACATTGCTATTGAATGGTGTTGAAATTGTATGGATCTTTAAGTTAAAATTGAATTAATTTTGGATTTTACAAATATTGATAGAGTCTCAACATTGAGCATTTTTGGAGAAGTTTATAACTTCAAGATCAAGTAATGGTTGATTGAAAGGTCCTAATGTTATTTTACTACATTTCATCACCTAAATATATTTAAAAATACATTTAAAAATATTTGGTCCGCATTTGGACCAAGTTTGACAATATTTGACTCCACTCTCACTTTGGCACATAGAGTAGATTCTAAGATTGTTTGGCACAAGCAAGCCCCTCTCATTTGTAGTTTTACTTAGACTTTACGTTTGGCTTGGCTTTTCACTTGGCCTTGATCTTGTTCTTCTTGTGTGCTCTTCTCTCTTCATGTCTAGCCTCTGGCTTGATTGTTCACCGTGTTCTGTTTAATACAATGATTTATACATATATATATATAATTTAATTATTAATTATTCCAACCACTCTTTGCATTTTCAATATTTCTATTGATAAAAAAATAAAAATGTGCTCTTATATTAGCAACAAAACAAGACCAATATCCATGGTCATATGTAATTTACATAATGTGGCCAAGTTCCTAGGCTTATACACTCAAGTTCCTATACTTACATGCTAAAAGTTCTAGAACATTACATATTTGTTGAAATTATGGTAGTCAAAGTAAATGCAAATTTTTTTTTGTCCTTGTTTATATTACCAACATACTATATTAGTTATTCAAACAATAAAAAGTTCTAATATGAGAAATCTTGCATTTTTGTTGAAATTATGGCAACCAAAGTAGATGCAAATTTTGTTTTTGTCCTTGTCTATACTACCAACATATTTGATTGGTTATTAAAGCAACAATAAATTATAATATTTTCATATGGTCTTACTTAGAGTTTTTTTCTTTGAAAAATTAAAAAATATATTTATAGAATCAAACCAAAATTGATATTGCAAATCCTTGATATGGCAAGCCTTAAAATTGCACATCCATCAAATCAAACCCATCAAATTCAACAAAATGCAATTCTCTTTGTTATTTGAAAATTTAGCTGTGCCTTAGTTTGTACAAGAAATAATAATTTGTTGAATCCTCTTTCAAAAGAATTTAAATAAAAATGTAGATTTATTTACATTATTAAATTTTTTTTTGTTAAACTTAAGCATATTTAGCTTAATAAATTCTTGAAAAATTGCAAGAAAATCCTAGACTCTACAATCTTTTTAATAAGTGGCTAAGCCAACAATGCATAGTATCATCCAAAATCAAGAAATATTATTTGACAACCATATTAGTGCTATCTCCTACCTTGTGTGAAGGTTAGATTTGGACATAAATTAAGCATTTTGGAAAATGTCTAAATGTTTAAAATATAACTAGCGAAATGTCTAAAATGTTGTAGAAATTTTTCATTCATATTATTTAAAATTTTGAATATTTCTAAATTTTTATTAGAAACAAAAAAAAACATTTTTAAGTTTTCAAGTTTAAAATAATAATCATCAATTTGATAATCAAAGTAACCAAATACAATTACAAACTCTGACCTATAATCCACCCCTTTAATCTACCCTCTTTATTATGGCATTTTGAAATATCATACACAGTATTTGTCACACTATCATTCACTATAATACATTTATTACACATGAAGATTATTTCATTCTTCATATGATTGTCACCTAACTTGTATGGAGGTATTTGGTAAAAAGTGATGCTAAATTTCAAAACTATTTTGAAGAAAATTCACAATACTTAATTGCTACATCCTACATGGCAAGGCATCTCAAGATCATCTTTGAGACCTCTTCATTTTTAAACAACTCATCCCAATCCTCTTCTTTTTTCTCACACTATTTGCTTGAATCGGTAGATGCTACATCACTAAATAAAGATGACAAGGTTTGGGTTCTCATAGCCTCTCATTGAAACTCCTCAATTGGTCTCAATAAGCCACATTTCTTCCATTATTTTATGATCAAGTCAATTTCAAATCCTACACTAGCAATCAAGTATACAAATGTTCACGTAAAGTTCCTTTATTAAGACCAAGGTAGTAAATATTGGAGGGGGCCTTACTTTGCAATTGTTATTGGATTGAAATTGTTGACCACTTTATGAAATGTGTTGTAAATCTATACTTCAAAAGCTATTGTAGTATTACATTAGCTAATTGTAATTTTGATGTGCAATTTCCTGGGATAAATAGCACACAAATCCAAGGGCATTCTTTTTTCATCCAAGATTAAAAAAAAGCCTCAAATTTATGAACAGACCAACAATCCAAAAAACAAATCATTTTTTGATTTGTAGAAAAATTCATTTGCAATATTTTACTCTCAAAGTATGGATTGAGTATGTTTTACAAAAACTGTTGGCAAGTCGTCAAGTTGAATCAATGATTTTTTGTCATAGAAAAATGAAATCCATAGTCTAAGTATATTTTTACAAGTGAAGTCTTTGACAAACATTGGTTTGTTTTACTAGCAAGTATTATTTGTACTGAAAGCAACTTTCCATCAGCATTTGATGTTGTATAAGTAGTAACTTGTCATTTGTCTTCCATTCCAATGACTTTGATGTCCTTTGAACCTTTTTCCTCCAACATATTCTCTATGGCCATTGGTACTAAATCATTCAAAGCTTTAAACTTCATACCATAAAAATTCATAATACTACTATTTCAATAGTAGTATTCACATTTCATAATACTAAGCTTGTGTAATCACTTTGAAAAGTTGAAGCAACAAAATGGTGTCTATTTTTCTACATTTCAATGATATACATGTGATGTGAAGAATTTGGCTATAGCCTATGTGTTTGTGAATGTGAAAGAAATCAATATGATTATTCAATACATACAATCAATTAAGAAGGTCCATTGTATTTTGAAGACCAAAGTGCTTATTGCTAGACTAGAGGGCTTATTGCAAGTTAGGACTCATTGCAAGTACATGAACTAATATTATAAATATTCTTTAACTAAAAAATATTTAAGCCATTTGTGAGAACAAACTCCCAATTTTGATAAAACTTTGAATCATGTTTAATTGTTTCAGATAAAATATAATTTCATACAATACTTAAGGTTTATCAATCATGTAAATGTATAATTTTGATTGTAAAATCACAATTGTTTCAAACACATAAGGAATGAGGAAATAATATAATACTTGTTTGATCAATATTGATCACTAAAGATGGAAAATTGTCATACATCTTCACCAAATAGGCAACTCTAAATGCCATAAATTTACTAAGGGTTGGATCTCCCAATCTAGAGGGAGTTTGCCACATATTGTAGTTGCATGCCTATAGCTCTACTTCAAGTAATCTTTAATAAAAATTTCGTGTCCCAAATCATTAGATGACATTTGAAACCTCTAGAAGACTGTGAGTTCCCAACTATGGAAATGTCATGGGAATGTTGTGCATAGTCAAAAACTTGTCTGTTGATGTGGCCGAGACCTTGCTATGTTAGATATTAATATTATATTAATATTTTAGTAATTAAAAATATTATTTTTAAAAATTATTTTATTATTTAATAATCTGATTGCATCACTATTCTTTCCAACAATGGGAACAACAATGAAATAGTCTTTTGGAGGCCTCAAATGTCTTCTAATCCATTGAGATTTTGAACTTTCCCAAAAATTCAAGTGCATGATGATTAATAAATCCCTAGGTGATGGTTTGTATTATGCCCATAGTCATATTTGGTCTAAATCACTTATACCAAGTAGAATATCACAATCATCTTAGCCAATTCAAGCTTGAAGAAAGGACACCATCATGTGGAGTCAATGGTGTAAATTGATTGTATTGTCAAACATTGATAATATTTTTTAACTTGAGGTGTCCCTCAAGTGTAAACCACTCAAATAATGATCCTCTTGATAGACACTCAAAAGGGCCTTCATATGATTTAGGCTTCCTATTCATACATACCACAATATTTAGAAGAAGACATAAATAGTCCTTTTGCACAATCATTATGAAAAATGTT
This sequence comes from Pseudoscleropodium purum, assembly GCA_963969395.1. NCBI lineage: Eukaryota > Viridiplantae > Streptophyta > Bryopsida > Hypnales > Brachytheciaceae > Pseudoscleropodium > Pseudoscleropodium purum. The sequence continues at coordinate 3,609,745 of OZ017800.1, read as the reverse complement.
TGTAGAGAGTGGTTTAGGATTGTTTGATTAGAATCTTGCAATGAAACTTCAAATGTATGTACTCATTAAAATAACTATTTCAGAGAAGTTACACACATAGTATACACTTTACTTCTTGTTCTTCATTTGAAAGGAATGAACAATATTGGTTAAATTTGTGTAAAGAAATAAATAGACACTCATTTTCATATTTAAAAAAACAACACATTCTCAAGAAGAAACAATATATTATGAAGTATGTACAACTTTATGCAAGTTGTCTAATGATGACTAGTATTTTGTCATTAAACTTATAATTTCATAAAATTGTTTGAAAAATACAAGTTGAAATTTTATGAATTTTGAAAACTAATTACTCAATACAAGTTGTCTAACATGTTGAGATTTTATGAATTGAGTATAAAATAACAAGTTGTCTAATAATGGAATTTTATCAATGGATTATAAAATACAAGTTCTCTGAAATTGATTAAAGAAATATAGATCTTATAACAATGACTAGTCAAAGCTTATAATTCCCAAAATTCTCTAAATTCTCTAAATCCCAATATCGTAAGAAAATATAATTATCATATTCAAAGTATTGATACATGTGAGAAACTTTTAGGTTATGTAAAGCTACAAACATACTTTGATGTTGTTTAACTATTGTTTCAATTAGTGGCTATTTGTCTGCATCCAACCAATTTGTGCATGATCCTTTCTTTTTCTGTTTTTTTGAAGCAATAGGTAGTGGAGTACTTGAGGTTGTAAACATTGAGAAGTTGAGAAGTGTCATGGAAGATGAAAGAAGTTTTCAAGGCCTACTAGTTTTTCTTTTGATGGTAGAGATTGCTAACAACCTTAAGTAAAGCTTCTAGTAGTACAACTTCTTGGACAAGATGTGATAGCTTTTCAAACTCTAATTTCCTTTCTTCTTTGCTAATAGGCTTTATAAACTTTGTCAAAGAAAGTTGCAAGAGAGCCATAATATTTAACCTTTCAAATGAATTGAAACAAAATGCCTAAGCATCAATTTGAATCACTATTGCTTTCTTCATTACCAATGTTGTCTTCTTCCTCAATAACCTTTCTTTTCTTTCTACAACAAAAAAAATTGGCAATTTATGCTTTTGTTTGCATCTACACTTTCTTGCTCTTTCTCTCTAATAGCATCAATAAGTGACAATGTTTTGAAAAAATACAATCTTTGTGATTCTCATGACCTACATTAAGAAGTTTGATAATTAATTATCTCAATTGCTACTAATGAAATATATAACTTTAGTATGTACAACAAAGCGTCATGGGTATATTTTTCAATTTTGAGCATTTAAAGACAAAGAATTTTTTTGGGGATAATTATGTAGCTTGGATAGCTTTAATCTTCCAAAATTGTCCTCTACTCCAATTTCATTATTGGCATTACTATATGCATTTCTCAAGTATATAAAAATATTGTTTATGTTGCATTATGACCTCAAATCTTGTGTAATGTAGTTTGCAAATTTCTACTTATATATAACATATGAATTGGGCCAATGTGCATGTATGATTGTAAATATAAGTTTAATTCATAATGTGAGAGATGAATTAGCTACAAGAGATAGTTCTAAAGAAGTTGAAATCTTCTTGGATTTAAAGGGGTACATTTAGATTTTTGTAATGGTAATTAGGATCCTATTTCCTTACTTCTTTTATAATTCTTCATATTTTTTTCAAATCAATAATGTTTCATTTTACATTTTTTTTCTGTAAGTACTTCCATTTTTGACAATCTTCATGAAGATGAGTTTCAAATGATGTGCATGAATGTATCTAACTATTTTTAACATGACACTCAACTTGACACTATTTCTAAGCTCTAGACCAAGGAAGTTAAAATTACAAGAAAAAACATTTTGTTTTGTCTTTGTCTTTTGCACTTGTACTTGAGTCTTGAGTTAATTGAAAAGAAATTGATTTGTTTCAATTCCAATCAAGACTAGAGCTTTATAACACCTAAATTGAAGATGATTGTTAATTTACCATCTTTATAATGATGATTCAATGAATGAAAATTTGGATTCAATGAGCCTTATATAGATTTAAATGTACCTTTTTTCTTTTAAACTTTATTTATATCATGGAGTTATGTAGGTGGCACCACATCTTCTACATTATACAATGTCATGAATAAATTTTTTTTTGACAAAAACAAATGAAAAGAATGTACTTTTATGCTAAACAATAGGTCTTTCTAAAAGATGGTATATCTACATCTACATCTCTATTTATATATGTGCCATTCAAGAATGTTAAAAATGCTTGAAGAATTGTTTCCATCTCTTTGATGGGCTAGCTTATATGTGTCCTATAATAGGCTAGTTGTAGTTGAAGTTAGGTAAGTCCATACTTGTATCAAATGTTAAGGTTCATGTGCAGTTTCCAATGTTACACAATAGTCATCCTTAGTAAACTTCATAGTTCTAGTTGTAAGAAACTTATGTTGAAAGTAAAATTAATATACATTGAATGGTCTTGTGAATGCTCTTATTTGTAGCATTGCTCTTTTTTCTACAAGTGCTTGTTCATTATTACTGTACACCTCTTGTTATGGTGCTCTACAGATGAAGTATGATCAAATTTTAATAGCCTCTAATTATAAATAATCATGATGTGTGAATTGTAGCTAAATTCAATGAATAATGGTATGAGAATCCATCATATATTTGTATTGCCTATAAAATTTGGATTTTGATCCCAAAACAAAAGCTCATAAAAGTAAAAAAGACAACAAAGTAATAAGTCTAATACGTACAAAACTAATAAAATAAAATGGTTAGGAGGATTGACAATAGCATCCAATGACTTCAATGGGTAGGGAGAAGTGTTTTTCACCCTATCATAGTGTGTACAATTTCTTCATCAAATTTGGTGAAGACAAAATGGTTATCCACTCACACCATTCCACATGCATTTCTTCAACAAGTTGGAAGAACGAGGCTTTTAATTATTACTTCTTTAAGGTAGAAACATCTACTATTGTTCATTTAAGCTAATATATACAAATGAATTAAAATCACAATTAGGTATTATTTTTGCTTTGTAGACAAATAGAAATAAATACAATTTCTAAAAATAAGATAAAAATAAATTTTTTTTGTATTTTTTTTGAATTTTTGAATTCAAAATTTAGAAAGAACTTCCAAGTATTCAATAGGTGCATGTTTGAAGCACTTTGAGAAAGATCCCAAACCATTCATTAAAAGCTTGTGACTTTGTAACTATAAAGTGCCATTTGTAAAATAGGTGCTATTCAAAGGGAATGGTTTGAGGTTGCATTAGTGACACTTCAATAGCCACCTATTTGACAAAATTGAAGAGTATAACTACCTTAACCTTATAAGAATACTACGGACTAGAGCAGTCCATAGCTTAATAAATAATCCTTTTAAGTAGGATAAAAGTGGATACGTTTGTCTGGAGTTTTGTGTGAAAAGGGAAGGTCTCACATAGTAGCTTGACCTCTAATTAGTGCTCTTGGTATTTTTTTAACAAATGATTCTTATAGTACCCCAAAAGATGATTTCCACAGTGACCTATTCATCCTTATAGGGTTAACCTTTATAGGTTGATGAAGTGAAAAAGTGATTGTTGTATGACTATATTGTTCACTATAGAAACAAAAATGCACCTATTGGTCCAATAATCGAGCAATTTTGGTGACTATCTTGGTCATGGGTGCCTGTGTCTTTTAATTGTTTAATGTACAAAGTGTTCTCCAGAATTGACAATTTGTAAAAACTATGATAACACACTATTTAGAAGAATATTTTGGAATTGACATACAAATAAATGTTGTAGATTTGGAGTTTCATATTCCATCCATATAGTTAGATTTACCAATGGTATCACTATTATTTTTTAATAAATTTTGAAAAGAAAATTTTAAAACTCCTTCAAAATTTGATTACAAGCAAAATATTATCATTTTTTGATTAAATTTTTTTGAAGTGGATTTGAAATGAAATGAAGTTATCTTGACATGATGATTTTTTTTTGAAATTTTTGTGTTTTTAAAATCTTTGACCTCATTTTCACAAATCCAATTTTGAACTAAAGTCAATGTAATTTTGGCTTAGTCAACCACTTGACATACATCCATATTTGTAATTTAAAATTTTTTATGTACTCTAGTAATACCAAATCCAACCATTAGGACAACATCTTAATAAAATATCTCTACAAATTATAATGACTTTCATCCAAGCAATAATAAATTTGTTTGTTATTCAAAAATTAGATGTTTGAGTCCTAGTGTTTGTAAAACTGGCTAATTTGTATTGTGCTTCACCAAAAAAATCATGCGCGAAAAGTACATAGTAGAAATTTTGAAAGAAATGCAATTTTAAGGCAAATTCAAAACCGATGATTCTGTTCATTAGTGGAAACTTTTTTTCATCTACTCCTCATTTTATTGATGCATACTACACCGTGATAATAGGGGCATGATCTAGGCCACTAAAGTATCGCCAGATGGTGCAATAATCCTCGTCATTGATTTTGTATGAGGGTTAACGGGGTGTCACCTCTAACAACACTTTATTAGAGCGCCTTCTCTTTTGCTTTGCTTTCACTAATTGCAAATTTGCAATTACTATTTGTTTACCTATATTTTGTGTCTTCAATTTGTTTTTGCATTGGCCTCCTCATCTCTTTGATCCCTTGCCTTGATATCTTATAGACTTCTTTTGATTTGCATTTGTTTTATTTTGAAAATGGCATCTTCTATGCTCAAATTTTCAAATTTTTAGGGTGCCACTTCCAAGTTGCTTTGAATTTTGGAGGTGCGTATTGTGTTATTGCATTCATTGCATTAAAAAAATGGTGATTGTGAGTGATGGCATGATGGGGTCTAGATTCTAGAGTTGTAAATCAACAACAAGTTGTTGGTATTTTATGTAATAGAATTTGCAAATGTTGTAAATTTAGGCTCTCCCTTAGATCCAATTGCAATTGCGATCATCATCTTTGCTTTCTTATGCTATATTTGATCAATCTTGCTTTTGTGCTTTCTTATGATCAATCTTGCTTGTTTGGTGCTTTTATGTTGTTGCTTACTTCATGCAATGTGAAAATGACTCTATGCTCAAAGTTGCCTAATAATTTCAAGGTGAAATGTTTTGGTCCTAGCTAGCCACAATTGCAACGGGGTTGGAAAGTATTTGGTGCCAAACTCCAGCTCTTATGGTGAGTTGGAGATGATCAATGGACGAGAGGTCATTCATGTTCTGGAGACGCATTTGTTGCAGTTATTTCCTCGACCACCACTCTGCGATACATCTTCTAAATCCATGACAGTCTTCCTTGCCATTGCTGACCCTACTTTTGAGTTATTAAGCAATGGTGATGGTTGTGTAATGGAGAAGAGAAAGAGGCGGGATGCTCCAGAGAATTTACAAAAGAGAAAAAGATTGCTCTTCAAACCATCACTAGAAGATGGCAAGAAGTGTGGGCCTATTTGTTTGCTTGGGTGGAGGGAATCTTTGATGGAAATGGCAATCTTGTTGGGGTGATCTGCCATAGCTACACTATTATGATTGGGAGGAAGAAGGTAATGGTCCTGAAGTTGGACTAACTCGAAAAGCATGAAGGCAAACAAACTTGTATAGAAGATAGTGTGCCCTTGGCACACTTGTAGAAGGGTGAAATTTATATCAAGGCAGATTGTAAGTATGTGAAGCTAGCCAAACTATAGGTGAGCATTAGGCACAGTAGCATTGTTGGTGAACAACTCACAATGGTGTCATGATGTAGGTTGTCTATTAGTTTAATATGGGCATTTTATTATTAGAGGTTGGATCTAAACTGTAAGAGGGTTAGGTTTGATAGGAGGTTGGGTTCATTAGGGATTTAGTTTCTTTAGGGGTTTAGCCTTGTTGGGAGGTTAGGTTTTGGAGGAGATTGATTTTGCGAAGAGGGTTGGAGGAACCATTTGTCCCTTGTAGTTTGCAGTCATGGGACATTGAGGTGGATTTTTAAGAGCTTGGCTCTCTCATATTGAAGTTACTTTTTTGGAAAACATTTTAGTGGGAATTTTTTTGTACTCTAGAATTTACAAATACTTTAATTGGAGGTTGTTTTTGTTTTAGAAATTGGTTATTCTTTTTGTAGTGTTGATAGTTGAATGCTACTCTTTTTGTATGAGATGATTAATTTTCTTTAGATTCTTGAGAGGATTGTGTTTTTGAATTGAGAGGGCTAGGTAGGCAAATTTGAGAGGGTTTCAAGTGCTACTATAACCAACAAGCTTAAGGATTGAGTTTGAAGGTTGGTTTGTAATTAATTTGTTGGGAACTACATCCTTTTTGGATTTGTTGTTGGTTTGAGTGCGAGATTAGGATTTTCTTAGGTCTCTTTCCTTTTTTTCTTTTCACGAACACTTACCACAGTTAGGAACCTAGACAACAAATCCTACAACAATGAGTTTAGAAGGCAAACTCAAATGGAAGGGAATACAATTTTTTGCACTTTTTTAGATTCTGAGGCATGGTCATCCAATGTGTGATTATGAAAGAGAAATTTTTTTATGGAAGCATTTAAAGATTAAAAATTGTCTTTGTAAGTATTGTTCTAAGAGTACTAGTTGGAAAATGGTCAAGCATTTGCATGCTTTGATACTAACAATGCTAAAAGATGTTGTGCATTTTGCGAGGATAATCTCTATAAATGTGGATGAAGTTACTGTTGTTGATAATACCTTTTAGATTGGAGTCCATGTATATGCAATGGACAATTGGCAAAGAATGCTACATTTGCTTCATTTATCTTGTAATAGTGACAATGGTATTGTGGACCACTTGACCAATATGAAAATGCACAAATTGTTAGATGAAGGGGGACTTTCTCATGAACAACTTGCTTCTAAATTGGTGTGTTTTGGGGTTGATGGGGTGAGTATTTTACAAGGATCAAAAAATGGTGTGACAACCCAAATTAGGGAGAAATGGGCTCCCTTCTTTTTGGAAGCTTTTTGCATCAGTCTAAGACTGAATTTGATCATAGAGATGTTGTCAAAATATCACGTGGTTTCGCGGCTCAAAGGACTCTTTCATTCCATCTATTTGTATTTTTGTTGCTCAAATAAGAGACATACTGAATTGCATGCGCTCTCAAATCTCATGGAAACTAAAGGTAATCAAACAGTGCCTAATTTGAGACTTATTGGATCTCCATACAAAATCTAGCGCAATGGATTATAGAGGAATTCACTGCTTTTGTTTGCAATTTGAATACTATCTACTTGTTTGCATTATTAATTTGTTTACATTACCAACTTTATTGCATTACTATCTTCTCTTGTCTTTCTAATTTCAGTGCTCTTAATATATGTGCTTGAATAGTAGACCTCGCACAATCACTTTGTGATGAATTGAATTGCACCACCAATATCATATACCTCCAATATTGGAGGCAAGAGGTGTGTGTGATATGAGCTTCTTCCATGACTTAGTAGTCCTTAAAGACTTTTTACAGTCATGTACGACTTGTAAACAAAGGGTCACTATATGAGGGAGGGCATCCTCATACAACCCTTGAAATGTTCTTTGCCTCTAGTTTGGAATTACAATAAGGGCTTTTCAAGGTTACTATGAAGGCAAATTGTGACACCATGTGTGGCCAACCATTGAATGTCAATCTAGTCATAAAAATGTGGCATAGACTTTTACAGTCACACCACTTTTGTATGCTCATTTATGAGTATTTCAAAGTTGCTGAAATAGGTTGTTGTTTAGTCCTTGGGTCTATAGAGGATGAAAGGTTCTTTCCAACTTTGAGATTCTTAAAATTTCGATATAGAAATAGATTGGGAAAACACTTGCCCCTTGTGTTGCATATGTTTGGCTAGAGGTATTTTTCCTTGGAGAATTTTCCATGTAAGGAAGCAATTAATTCTTGGAAAGCTGTTGTAAGGGTTGATAGGCAAGGGGACTTGTAAAATAGTCAAAGACTTGCAGCAAAGTAGTATTTTTTTTTCAATATCCATTTTTCTTCTTTAGTTTTCATGAGGTTTTGCTAGCCTTACCACTCATATTTCCTTGACATCCACCATCGCTCAATTAACATGGTTGCTAGAGTGCAAAGTGTAAAGTGGATTGATTGTTTGCGTGAATGTGGCAAATTGGAGGTGTGATGCAATCTAAAGCTCTATGGAGTTTTGAGGTCTGATGTGAACTGGAGCACTCAATGGTGGAACTCTAGTCTCTTGCAATTTTGGCATGGCAAATTGACAATTTTTTTTTCAACTTTCTAAACCTTGTTTTTAATGTGGCTTGTTTGTCTTGTTTACAAAATAGAAATGCTGCATTAGGGCAGTCTTGCATATATGCAAGAAGGGTATAACTCCCTTGTTAGTGATCTATCATTGAAAAATAATAATAAGAACCATGTATTGATTAAATTTGCAAAATGAATGATTTAATACCCTCCCAGACACTTACATGAAGAAATTGCAAATCATTTAAATTTCTTCCCATTACATATGAATTCCAATGTTCAAAAGAGTAAAAGTAGCCATCAAAGTATTTCTGAAATTATTGTATAATTGCAAATTGACACAAGTAGGAAAAAAAATGGGAGAAAAATTGCCACCTATTTCTGACAAATTTTTGACAAATTTATATGTCTGTTTTACCATTTTTTTTTTTTTTTTTTTTTTTTTTTTGTGTGTGTGTGTAATTAGCCATTCTTTCACATGGATATAGCCAATCCTATAGAACCCTAATAATTGTTCTTGGATTGCAGCCAAGTGCTAATGAGGTAGGACATTAAATTTTGCCTACGAAGTGGGTTCACTAGGGTAATTTTGGGGTTCATTGGGAATAAAAGTAGGAAAAAGTCCCCTATTTTGAGCCTTGTCTAGGGTATGTTCTAGACCCCTTCTAGCTAATTTTGGGGCTTGCATTGCAGATGTGAATTCAAAATTTGTAAAGATTTTTTGGGAAAAATAAAAAATTTCAATGTTTTCCTTGGGATAAAAAATCTTGCATTTTTACTCTTTGTGGGACGGATTTAGGGACGCTTTACAACAAGAAGCCGGGTCAATTTGTTGTGTAAGAAGCTTGAAATCCTTACTTGTGATTGGTCAAAAGGTTGAAATCTACCTGAACCCCTTTACATCTAGAAGCTGGGCCAATTTGTTCGAATAAAAGTTTTAATTGAAAAAGGACATGATCTGACATGGCCCAAGCTCATTGAATTGGGTGCATCCAAAGTAGAGGGCCAATGTCAAATTTGAATAAAAAACTTTTTTTATAAAATATAATTTTTTTTGACAAACCAAATTTGTTGGATTTGGGAGAAATTTGAACGACTCCTTTGGTCTCATCTTCCCTTCATCCTCTCTTCTCCTTTCTTTGTCTCTCACTTTTTTCCTTGTTGAACATTTCTCATTAAATTTTTTTGAGCTTGCCAAATTGTTATTGTTGTTTTCAAGGATTGTTTCAGTGTAGGAAGAACAATAGGATGGGAGAGATGGGTGGATGGAACTCTAGTGAAGGATATGAGGCAATGCGAAGGTATCAAAGCACTCAAGCTCATACTTTTCAACCCTTTCAAGCTTCTTTACAATAACATGTAGGTAGTATAGGAGTTTCTAATTTTTTTCAACTATCTCCCAGAACTCCTTTCTTCCACCACCATTGTTGATCATAGGTATGTTTCATTAAAAAAGAAAGGTTGTTGAAGAAATTGAGGAGGAAGATGTACAGATTGTAGTTCTACCAGCACCAAAGAAGAAAGGAGCTGCAGCTCCAAAAAAGCCTTGTAAGAAGAATGTGAAGAAGGAGAATGAAGAAGATGAAGAGGGTGGCTCAAAGAATTGGAAGGATCATGACATGGGGACTATAATTTCATTGCATGGCAAGATGGAGCCTAAATTTTTGAAAAATGCAAAGAAACAAGGTATGATTTCTATACTTGTGAATTTTTTGAACAAAAAAGAAATAAAAAAAAATCAGATTTTAAATTTGGCCAATTTGGCCTTTTAAAGGCCTTAGCCTTTGCCACCTCGCCTTGAGGGCCCTCTTTCTCCCCCAACAGGCTTCTACAAGACCATCGGGAGAGCAATTTGTATTGGAACTAGGGTTTGATCCCTCCACCTCGTGGGTGCAAGGAGAATTCTCTTTAGAAGACCTCCAAGTCTACCTTCCTTCCCCCTTGATGTGCAATTCAACCAAGATGACTTTGTTATATAAGAACCATTGCTTTAATTTTCAGATTCTTCACTGTTTGGAGGCCTAATCAAGCCTAAATCACATCTTTTACTTTGATGACTATGTCATGTAAAACCATTGCTGTAATTCTCAAGTTCTTCACTGTTTGAAGGCCTAATCAAGCCTGAATTACATATTCTACTATATTTTCAACTTATACATGTGATGTATATGTGTCGATACTTGGTTGAAGTTGCATGCTCCTTTGATTGCAATAATCTTTGGATTAAATTGAATAGTCGAGGCTTGCAAAAAGAAATTTAACGTTTTGTACAAGTTATACAAAGAAGACAAGTTGGCCAGGGTTGACACGGCGTCCGCACGTCCGGGACGTCCGGACGCGGACGTTGTGTCTGCAGCGTCCGCTGACATTCGCGGTCCGGCGGACGCAGCGTCCGCCTGTCCCCCGTCTGCCCGATTACGGCCGTCCGATCGACGCGCGGACTGATCTGGTCCGCATGATTTGGGCGTCCGCCCCGCCCGTCCGCCCCGCCCCGCCCATCCGCTTTCCGACGCGGTCGGGACGCTATGTCCGCTAGCGTCCGTGCGCCTGGACATCCGGAAAACAGACGCTATTTTGGGGCGGACGTTGAGATTCGTCAACCCTGAAGTTGGCGAATGGAATTTTAGGGTTAGACCGCCACGCATGTAAGTTTTGCAACTCTTTCAATCACTGGTGGCATCAAACTAGTACCGTAATGAAATATGTGATAGCATCTACTAGTGATTTTGTTAGTATTGAAGACAGCACTATGGACATTGAGAAGGATCAAAATTCAAAGGAAACTCCAATTCTAGCAACGAAGGTGGACAAGAAGAATTTTCAGGAGCAATGCTATGGTGTTTTCATATAGATGGTCCAAAATAGTTCAGTCATGGTAAAGAATTTTGAAAAAAACAATATTTTACTTGAAAAGGTAGAATGATATATGGATAGGCTTATAGACAAGCTTTAGATTTAGTCTTTTGCAAAATCAGATGCACCATGATCACAAGGAAAGAGAATTTTTCCCTCCATTCTCAAATGTGCTTTCCAAAAAGATTGAGCTAGTAATTCATGTGCTTGTGTAGCTTGCACAAGTATGCTTTTTATCCTAGCCTCTTTATTCTTCCTTGTTTCTACAGCCTCTACACTTGAGTCTTCATCTTCCTCTACAACTTCAATGTCATTTACCACGGTTTCTTCAATGTCTTCAATTTGCACACTTCTAGCTTCAACTTCACCCATTTTTAGTTATCTTCTCATCTCCTTTGCAGTTTGTGTAGCTGCCATAAAATTTTTTGCATTCTCAAACTATCCTAAGTTGATTTGTACTCTCCATATGCATAATTCTCTCTCCTTCTTTTGCCCATTCTTCATCAAACTTGTCTTGGTGAGTTATGCACAAGTTGTGAAGGCAAATGCATGAGGTAACCAAATTTGGTACATGGCGGAGAGGCATATCAATTTTCTTCAACATAATCTTCCATCTTCTTTTTAGTATACTAAAGGCTCTTTCTATAGCCATTCTCATTGAGGATTGAATAAAATTCTAGTGAGCCTTTGTTCTAGGTAATCCATCTTTTTTACCTTTGAAAGGAGAATAAAACCATGGTCTCATTGGATAAGCAGCATCACCCATCAATTTGTAAGGTAATAGCTCACCTTTCATCACTCTCTTCTCAATATCTGAATTTTGGAACAAAGTCCAATTATGGCAACATCCAGTCTATCCAAAATCATAATCCCCAAATCTACATTTACTATCTACTACACCTTGAAGTAGAGTTGAATAAAAACCTTTCCTACAATAATACAAAGTAGGATCTATAGGAGGAGCAATGATAGGTACGTGACTTCCATCAACTACTCCAATCACATAAGGTAATCTTCTAAGCTCCTCAAACTCGGCTACAATTCTATTCAGAGTAGCTCTAGATTGTTTCCCAATCACTAATGGTTTTAAATGCTTTTCAATTGCTATACAAAACTTTCTAACGATGATAGATGCAATACTCTCATGAATTCCATATGTTTCAACACAACCATGTAATGAATTACCACTACTAAGTCTATTCAAAGAAAGAACAACCCAATTTCTAAGAAGAATGGATGTTCTGTAACTTGTGTTAAAACGACTCAATGATGGAGATAAGACACCACATAAATAATCAAAAGTTTTAGGAAGTAACCTTGTATGTTGCTTGAATAACTTCACCGAGTAACATCCAAATAATTGTCTATCCGCAAAAAGAGTACTCTGCTCATACATCCAAATGCTTCATGTCCTCCTAGAAGCACCATTCTCTCCAACCATCACAACAAAAACCATTGCCATAGTAGCATAATGTTGATGCGAAGCAAGTTTTTGCAAAACTGTAACAACCGCCATGACATGTCACACAGCCATGAAGAACACAAGGGCTACTAAGACCTTTTGTCTTCGTTCATCCATCTTGAATAAATGGCAATGAAAAAAGAGAGCAAGGGGCTAAAATATTTTAGATTTATTAAATCGGCCCGGCTTCTTGGCCCCAAGGCCTTTACATATGGGAGAATTGGCCTCCATTTATCATCTTATTGTAATTAATAGTTGATGTTGGCCTCTAGCCCAAAAGCATCTGAAATTGGGTGCAATTAGCCTCAAAGGAAATTGACCCAGCCTCTAGGTGTAAAGCGACCCTTAGTGTCTTGCGCTAGTGAGGGGTTCAGGAGTCTGGACTTCAGGGTTCATAGGATTGCAGAATTGGAAAACCAAGATTTGAACCTCTTCTAATGACATCCAAGCATGTCACGCAAAAGATTCACAAACTTCAGAAGATCACAAGATGCTCAGAATCCCAAGTTTCTGGGAGCCCTAAAAACTCTTGTCACACACTGCCCGTCGGAGAAACCTTGGAATGCACGCGTTTCGGAGAGCAGGCAGTCGCAAGATTGCCGCGCTACTCCACCATCTCTCTCTCACCAGATCCTGCACGCCCTCATCGTCCCCGTTTTGAAAACATTCCCAACCAACCCATCTGCTTCGAATTTAGCCATGGCTTGCATTTCAGTGCAAGCCCCGCGCTTCACCCCCTCATCTCTCCAATTCTCACCAACTCCATCTCGCCGCATTCGCAATACTTCATCTCTACCAATCTCTCACGTCTCTTCTCACTCAAGCTACCTGAAAATTGGATCTCCATTGCGCTGGGACGAGAACTGGAGGAGCCTCAGAACGCGCGCAGTTGGTAGTGACGGAGAGAAGAATGTGGAGACTGAGGAGAATGGCTTGTTTTCCGGATTGTTGGAGCCCATCACCCCACGCCAACCGATTTCCCCAGACAGTACCCTTTACAACCCCGATTTCGCCCCCACCATGCCCCACCAACGTATTTTCTCTGTCTGGGACATGGCTTGTTTGTGGATAGGCCTTGTGGTCGGAGTTCCAACATATTACATGGCGGGGAGCTTGGTGGAGATGGGGATGTCCTGGTGGGAAGGGATTCTTACCGTGTTGATAGGGAATTTGGTGGTGCTGGTGCCGATGGTGTTGAGTGGCCACGCGGGGACGAAGTTCGGGGTGCCGTTCCCTGTGTTGGCAAGGTCGGCGTTCGGGATCCGAGGGGCGAATGTGCCGTCCATGCTGAGGGCGCTCGTGGCGTGTGGATGGTTTGGGATCCAGACGTGGATTGGAGGGCAGGCGATTTTTCAGCTGGTGAATACGCTTGTGAGGGGGACGTTGAAAGGGGGAGTGGTGCCGTGGTTGGGGATCAGTGGGGCGGAGTTCGGGTGCTTCCTCGTCTTTTGGATGCTGCAGGTACTGAATCGCAACGCTTTTGCTAACCCTAAATGTCGTGTAATGGAGACTATTCGAGATTGAACCAAGGCAAACATGGAAGCATGTTAGCGTGTGCTTGTTTTTCTCGTTGGTACGCAGTTTGGTTGTCATTTGGGAGCTGTTCTGTAGCAATTGAGGTTTCGTCATGAAGTTCTACACTGTGAAGTAGATTGGATTGAAATGGAGGCAATTTGAGACTGAACAATGCAAAAGTGTAATTGTCTACTTTTCTTTTTCTCTTTGGTGCTCACATTGGGTGTCATCTTTGGAAATTTGGGTTTCATCTTTGCAAATTCATGAGCTCGACGTACTTCTGTAAAGAATGACACCCAAAGTGCGTGCTAAAGTACGCACTTTGGGTTTCATCTTTTGTGGTTCGCAGTTTGGGTGTCATTTTTGGAAATTCGTAAGCTCTTCGTCTTCTCTGTAGAGATGAATGGTTTTTCCATGAATCATCAAACTCTAATGAAGGCTGAACAGCTTGAGTGAAGCGTAATGCAGAATCCCGAAATCGTCCATTCGTTTGATTGCCTTTTATTTGTGAGCTTTGTGTTTCATCTTTGCAAATTCATGAGCTCGACGTCTGCTTTGAATTATCGAACTCTAAAGAAGTTTGAACAACGTCAGATTACGTGAAGTTGATGTCAAACCCTATTTCCCTAGAGTCAATGCTTGGGTTCACACATTAGGGAATGGCCAAATTCTTCATTCAAGCGTCTACTTACTCATTCTGCAGAGTATTAGAGATAGCAGGATTTTATTTAGATGCAGTATCGATAGGAACAGGGACTAAGATATCGAATGTTTTGGTAAAGATTCAAATTGATATGTCAGTGAAATTTTGAATGGGCCCTGGTTTTAGGTTATTAAGCCGAATGTGTTGTTTCTCATCCGTTTCGTTTCTTTCAGGTAGGTGTTATTTGGAATGGTATTGAAAGCATACGAGAGCTGGAAAAAATCAGTGCCCCAATTCTCATAGTTTTGTCCGTTGCATTACTTGCATGGGCTTACGTTCAAGCAGGGGGCTTCGGACCTATGTTGTCACTGCCTTCACAATTCATCCCTGGAGGCCCTAAAGCAGGACAGTTCTGGCAAACTTTCTTTCCAGCATTGACCGCGAATGTTGGCTTTTGGGCCACGCTTAGTCTGAACATCCCAGGTGAGCCTGATTACTCCTGAATTTTTAGCAGGTCTTATGCTAACTCTTTTTCGCCCAATCTTCTTTATCGACCAATATATGCATGATTCTTCCCTGATTCTGAGAAAAACGAGAATTTGGTCCCATCTGAATTCTATTAGTTTTCCATTATGATCAATTGAATTGTTCATTCTAAAATCATGAATCTTCGGTCCTCGAGGGGTTAACATGACGGCTTGATCAGCAACAGTGTCTGCATGCATCTTTTGATTCATAGAAATAATCGTGTGCACCATGTCATGGCAGATTTTACTCGATACTCCAAGAGCCAGATGGACCAGTTGACAGGCCAAGCGATAGGGTTGCCTCTGTTCATGGCAGCCTTCACTTTTGTTGGCTTGGCAGTCACCTCGGCGACCGTGAGGATCTTTGGGCAGGCGATTTCGGACCCGGTACAGCTGCTGACTCGCATCGATGGCTTCTTTCCTATTCTCTTGTCTCTCATTGGCGTTATTTTAGCAACTCTCACCACAAACATTGCTGCGAATGTGGTAGCCCCAGCCAATGCTCTGGTGAACTTGAGTCCGAAAATGTTCTCCTTCAGAAGTGGGGGCCTCCTCACAGCTGTGATTGGGATCCTGCTGCAGCCATGGCGACTGATTCAGTCGAGTCAGGGCTTTATTTTCACATGGCTCATCGGATACTCTGCGTTGTTGGGGCCTGTGGGAGGGATCATGCTGGTGGACTACTTCGGCTTGCGAGCTCGGTCTCTCGACACTGACGCTCTCTTCTCTCGCAGCGAACAGGGGTTGTATTGGTATACGAACGGTTTTAACATTCCTGCATTGGTAGCTCTGGCTGCTGGCATCGTCCCTAACATACCTGGGTTCTTGGTCTCGACTGGAATGCTCAAGGACTGCCCACCGATCTTCTCTGCCTTTTACAGTAATGCCTGGTTTGTGGGGTTCATGATCTCTGGGCTGGTGTACCGGACTCTCTCTAATAGCTGGCAATTACAAGTGGCTGAAGCGTAACTAAGCAAATGTCGATATCAGGGTTATGTTTATGGTGAACTTCCTCGATTACAGTATCAACCGAAGCTTGTTTTACCAGACGCCATGTGTTTGATATGTCATATGATTCGTGTAGTCATGCCGTCATCCTCTTGGTTCTTCCGGAGTCTAGGTTGAGATGATTTCCAGATGCCTACTCCTAAAGAAATTGAGGTCGATGTTAAACGAAGAGAAGTGTTGACCAACTATACCAAGTTTTACAGCTTCCTTACATCTTCTCTCTGTCATAATCAAGGATGATGTAAAGGAGGCTTTGATTAAAGAAGGTTCAGTTTAAGGGCTAACTACTTCTTCAGCTGGGGTGTTCTTTCCGACCAGTGGGCAGCAATGTTTATCATCCCCAAGGCAAGTATGGTGTCGGGAACTAGACCTTTATTGATTGTAGATACATTATTTACCGGGCAAGTTGCTTGCAGTTGTTCATTCTTGTGCAGGAAATAAGCTATGCTTAGAAACCTCATTCTTTTAGGTGTTATCTTGATTTTTTGTCCATTATACAGCTACATCATGACTTTCCCTGTGGATTAATCTGTGTAGTAATTTGTGGACTGATGATTTGACTAGTAGTACTGATTTCATTGAAGTAGAGTAATCAAAGTAGAGTACGAAGGCTCGAGAAAATCAGTTTGTACCTCAAAATGCCGCTACGCCCGGGCATATATACTAATTGCGTTTGGGTGGCCATGTATGATTAGTATCATATATATATATATATATATATATATATTTTATATTTATATTTTATAATTCCATATGCTTCAGGTCTATGATCTGGCTTTCAAGTCTACCTTAGATATATTATTCCTACACCATGGTATAATTTGCACAACATCCTTAATTTTGTTCAATCATTGTACTCATCTTACTCTTCACCTGCCAAGAATAATTTATTATATGGATTCAATCAATATACCTCAGAATCTTGTGCTACTCTTGCTTACTCGCAAGTGTCAATCCAGGAGCGACTGGCAGGGAGCTACTGAAGTGACTGAAGTCAGGGTTTCCTTCTTTTATATTTTTAAAGTACTCCACAGCTTAGAAGATGTGCGTGAAAAGAAAGAGGATTAAAACATCGTGGATATATTGAATCATCCATTGATGCGGTGCTACTTGTGTTTAATTTAGATTATATTAAACATGATATACAACTTGGAACTTTCATCGATCGTCATCCTGTTTCCAAGTCGTGCGCTTTGACCATCTTCGTGCTCGAATTGTGTCTAGATTGCTTCCAACTGGCTGGCAGCCAACTTCCTTCGGAGCTTCATCTCTTTTCCGGTGTACGCAACTGAGTCTTTCAGTTGTTTGCCTTGAAAAATGATCATTCGACCGTGGTCCCTGCCGCCTTTGCTGCAAACTTCCCAGTCCCAGTCCTTCCACCGCTTTTGAATCTCTGTACTTTAGAATCTCCTCACAAGATTCCATTCTGGATTCATGTTCCACCTTGCAAAGGCAGGTTGAGTCAGACCCCATGTCACCACTCCGTCCCAGCTCGCCACGTTTGCTTGCTACACATTGTCGATTCTGATGATTCTGTAAACAAATCTTCGATGCGAAAGATTGCAACGTATGGTAAGATAGAACTATCTCAAACTCTTCATTTAAGCTGATAGAGTCAAAGTTTGACATTATTTTTTTCTTGTAGACAAGTGACAATTATAAATGAAGCTCTTTTTAAATTGTTTTTTAAGAGCTTTTGTAAATCCTGTGAATTTTTGAAGCAAAGACTTACAGGAATCTTGTGTCATTTGGGAGCATCTAAGTTACGAATTGTCTACAAGAAGATTCAATAATCTTAATAAAGACTATTACTTCATAACCATAATGTGCCATTTGTAAAGTTGAAGCTATTTCACTAGATTTGTAACACCTCAAAAGGCACCTCATAAATGACTGAATTGAAGGTCTACCTTATTTTGAGGTGTGGACTGCGAAGCCCTGAAGCTCCAAGTGTCGAGACGGATGAACAGAGACGGATCAACGGAGACGGATGAACGACTCTGTCGAAAAGTAGCAGAATCCAAGCCCTGCTATTGCGACACCATGAAAGATTTGTTGCACAGCGGCCCAATGGCGAAAGGGTCTGTAGGTCGACGTGGACATCACATTAGGCCAGCGTGGCTCCACGCACGCAAGCTCACGTGGCAACTCTCGGAGCTCTCACTCTTTGTGGCCCTCTGCAAATTACCGCAACCGCGCGGTCAATAGCGCGTGCGGGACTCCTGGAGGGCTGGCGGCCACGACCGCGCGGCAAACGACGCGCGATACGTTGCTGGCGCACTCGTCTAGATTTCCAAAAGATAAGCTTCCATAGCTGCGGCAATCCACCTGACAAGCGGGCTGACGATCACCTCCGCGCGTCGGAACTCCCTTATCGGATTCTTCTTCTAGTCCGCTGAATTAGAGGCATCGATTTGGACGTTTAGTCGGAGTTTTTCTTTCGAGGTTTTGAAGTTTTTCGAGGTTTTGGGTTGTTGCGGAGGCGGGCCGACTATGGAGTGGCGATCACTAGTTGCTGTTGTGAGCCTGCTGGAGTAGTCATGTGCGTGGACTGAAGTGAAGGCCTGTAGCTGAAGCCGATTTGACCGTTTATATACAGTACAGTCTGAATTTGTCGAGTTCTCCTGGAGTCCACCGGGCGTGTCAAATTGTGAAGATTGAGGCGAATTTCTCTGTGCCGGCATAATACTATTGTGCAACAGAAAGATTAGGTTTCGTGTTGTGGTAGGGTTTGAGAACAGGGGTGAACAACGGAGCGCAGAGGATGGCAGTATGCGCATGCAGTACGGGTTTGCTGCAGCTTCTTCCGAAAGCGCCGGTGGTCACCAGCTCATTGTCTTGTCAGGTATGAGTTCTTTGCATTACTCGCACCTCTGTTTTTGAATTGAAGCGATATTGTTCAAATTAGGTCGTGTTGCTGTCAGTGCAATCCGGCATGTGTAGTATGGCGCAATTTGAGTGTGGGCGGTAATAATGATCTCATTCCATTTGTATGAGATGTGCATATTTGAAATGTGTGCCTCAAGTTGTGATTCTTTGATTTTTGGTGCGAATCATTAAATACTAGAGGTTTAAGAATCGATGCCAATTTTTTTGAATGCATTGATGGCGCTGTCATTGAATTTCTTCCAGCGCCAGATGTAGGTCAGAGAGGAAGTCTGCGAAGTCAGGTTACTGTGTGTGTGGTTGGCATGGCTTCATATTAAATGATCGTGCATTATGATGCAGTTGAGACCAGAGAAAGGCGCACAGGTGGTAGCTTCATTGTCGTCTGATTGTATATGTAGCCTGGGGTATGCCAGCAATAAGGGCAGCTTGATTCACTCTTCGTCTTTAGACAATTCTCACAAAAGGAGTAGTTTTAGACATGGCAGGAGTGGCAGGGGAAGCGGCGAATTACTGAAAGGACATAGAGGCTGTGGTAGGTCGGACCAGAAACAGACAGTGTGTGTGCAGGCGCGGGTGCAGGATACTGTAGAGCACGAAACTTATGATGGTAATGAGCTAGATGGCAATTCTCGGAGTAAAGATCGAAGTCGGAGACATGGATATGGGAGCGAGAGGAGGAGGAGAGTGCAGGTGATAACAAACAATGGGTTTGTTGATTTAGAAGAACAGTTGGGAATCACAAAGGAGAAGAAGGAAGGTAAACTTAGGTTGCGGCTAAGCAGTCAGCAAAATCGGAATAGGGTGCAGAGAGATGAAGAAGGGCGGCTGTATTTTGAGTACGATTTTAATGGAGCAGATATTGATGATGTTCCGGATATTGATAGCAGCTCCCTCTACTCTGCTGAAGAATTACAGACTCGTCAAGAGGGTGATGCGCCGAGTCTTGCACAAGCCGCTACACCACTGGAAATTGAGACATTCTTGGCCTCCGAAAGAGGTAGCCAGTCGTGCTTTCACCATCACTGCAGAGCATTCATATTCTGGCCACTTGTCAGTCGATGCGAATTCTGACTCTGTTGTATTCGCCAATTGAACAAATTCGTTAGCTCCACCCTCTATCTTTGAGTAGGGCATGATTTTTGTGTGTTTAATTCGGTCCAGGATCCTTTGATCATGTCTGTAATGAGCCAGAACATCATCCCAAGCAGAAGAGCATACGTAGCTCTTTGATTTTAATAGATCCGTGTGGCTTCGAGAGTGGTTATTGCTGCCTCGCATCAGTTCAGTGGCGGTAACCATTTCCTGTCCTGGTCATGCGTGTCATGTTACTAGTTGTAGATTTGTTGGTGATGATGACCTTACGGTAATAGATTCCAGTAGATTCACCTCCTTGTGAAACCCACCTACCTTGAATTCTCATACGTCACGCCTGATCTATCAAATTTCCTTGTATTTGTTTCGCATAATGTTATTGTATTGGCGGTGAAGTATTTTCTTGTTACATGATCTATGTCCACGCTCATGACCGTTTGACCAGAGACGCGTTGCCTTGATTTTTAGAAATGAGACAGAGTTCTGGCGATGGACCGTCAGCTCGTCCTGTGGAGCGTGGTGGGGAGGAACAATGGCCCGGTGAGCAGGAAGTTGAAGTAGAGTTCGAGTCTTCGAAGCTTCTCCTGGACACTCCTGGTGGTCAGCGGGTGGCTGAGCTGGTTGGCGCATGGGATGGATTGGCAGGGAGATTACCCCCCGATTTTTCTACCACTAGTGGTTCTACTCTTCTGTTGGCTGCCTTGAAGTTGACTGTCAGTACTCTTCGGCACGCGTCGCCTACTGACGATGGCCGCAAACCTCTCTCCCGTGCACTGTCTGTCGCTTTCATCCTTGCCGATCTTCGGGTGAGCCGACCTTCTTAAAGGATTGAGTCTCGATTCTGATAGTACAAGAATATGGATGTTTATTTGAAGATTAATAATTTCAAAATTGATCTCTTTTTATTATGTGCAGCTGTTTAATTTTGAGCCGGTTATAGTCATTTTGTGTAATTACGTTTTTGCGTGCTGCGAAGTGGGTACAGAAGTCTTTCATGGAAGATCACTGACGTTGAGTATTGCTTCTTGTGCTTGTAGATGGACGCGGAGGTTATTGCAGCTGGACTTCTTCGGCAGGTTGTTGAAGCACGATATCTAAACATTGCCGAAGTGGAGAATGTTCTGGGTAGTCAAGTGGGCGTCCTTTTGAAAGATTGTTCCCGGGTCAAACATATGCCTTCTCTCTTGGAGACGCTTGATGAGGCTTCTGTGAATGCTATGCGGCAATATTGTCTCGCGTTTCACGACGTACGGGCTGTTGTAGTGGAGGTGGCGGCCCGATTAGATACTATGCGTTTTGTCCAAGTTCTTCCGAAGTATCGGCAACAGATACTGGCGCTGGAGACTATGCAAATCTATGCGCCTCTTGCCCATGCCATGGGAACTGGTAAAATCAGTCATGAACTGGAAGACCTTGGTTTCAGGGTGCTTTTTCCAGATTCGTATACCTACATCGGAAGTTGGCTCAAACATCATTTTTCTGATGGGGACGATGTCGTAAAACGCTGCCAAGAAGATTTGCAGAAGGCCTTGGAAGAGGACACAGAAATGAAATCCCTTATAGAAACAGTCAAGATTTCAGGCAGATGCAAAAGTAAATATAGCACTATGAAGAAGCTTCTTAGAGATGGTAGATCACCAGAAGAGGTTTTTGATGTTTTGGGCCTTAGGGTCATTCTGGTTCCGAGGGAGGAATCCAGCTCATTGAAGGATAATGGTGCAAGGGCGTGCTATAGGGCTTTGGAAATAGTCACCACTTTGTGGGAGGAGGCACCCGGTAGATTAAAGGATTATATCGCGAAACCGAAGAAGAATGGGTATGCGAGTCTGCATTTAGCTGTGACTTTGAACAAGCGCGGGAACTGGGCACCGCTTATGGAGATTCAGATCCGCACAGCAGAAATGGATGCGATGGCAGAGGGTGGTCTCGCTTCACATTCTATGTATAAAGGCGGACTTACTGATCCTGAACAGGTGACTTTTGGCACGTATCTGAGATGTCATTAGGTGCAATGGGTACATAAATCTGTTGAATAGAATTAGCTTAATTTCATTCTTAAAGGGAATTGCTGGCTGGAAGTGCAAAGATACAAATGGCAAGTTGGAAAAAAATCAAAATGACGCTAGTGTGAATTGAGAGTCACCTTCCTAGGTGCGTTTCCCTGCTCATGGTTCTGTATTCTGACTTTTGATCCATGTTGCTGCTCTGTGCCGATACAGGCAGGTTACCTCAAGGCCATAATGCAAGCGGCAGCTGATGTTGCTACGACACGATTTGCAGACATGGAAAACAATTCGGTTGAAGCTATTCGTGAGAGAGACGGACAGAACGAAGTTAATGACCATATGTTCACCTTGTTCGACAAGAATAATGATGGGGTAATCAGTATGGACGAGTTTAAAGATGTTATTGGTGAGCTCGGAGGTGACGGAGATGACGCTCACGAGTTGATGAAACTTGTTGATTCGAATTTTGATGGGTCTGTTAGTAAAGAGGAGTTCAAAGACTTCCGGCAGCAGGTAACAACACGTTTCTTAGTTTTCTAGTATTCTTCCATATTATTGAAAGTAAACGACTTGGATATCGTGGTGTGGAAGCTTTTGATGATTGTGTTCATCTTCTTTTTGTTCTTATGTGTGCGTGTAGGTGTTTGATTTTGCCGCATGAAATGGCGATTTCTGTTTTCACATACCTTGCTACTGTCTACCACAGCTGGTTCACAGTTTGTCTTTAATCTGACGAGCCTATTATGGCTGCAGGTTAAAATATTCGAAAATCTTGCGGGGGTGGATAGGCAATTTACAACGCAGCTGGATCAGAAACTATTGTCAGCTGCAGCAACTAAACGAAATGGAAATGGTACTGTGAGTCAAGATAGCGCATCCGCGAACGTCTTGGAGACTCTTTTGCATGTAGATGATGAAACTGCTGCTGGAGAAAGAAATGGTGCTGAAGCGAAAGAGAGATCTGTAAGCTCCTCTCCAAGTGTGCAGGAAGCTGATTATCCGTTGAAAGAGTTAGAACAACAGATGTGGATGGACCGGGTTAATGACTCGGTGAATGGTTCAACCAGTAGTAGCAGCGGTAGAAGTAGTGTGCAAAGCCCCGCCAGGTTAGCGAAACCCTCCAAACCTATTCCAACATCAGATGAGAAGAGGTTTGTTGACGGAAATACTGTCCGGGATGTCGCTGGTGCTCAAAGAAATTCGTGGCAGTCTTCAGCTACTGAGCAATTTGAAAAAGAGGACGCAATGCAGTTATATTCTGAAGAAGTGGACGTTGAATCGGACATTGACATAGTGTTACGCAAAGCAAGGAAGCAGCTGGCAGCAGGTGATATCAAAGCCGCACATGGAACCTTGGAGAAGGTTAGTCCATTTGTGATAACTGCCTTCATGGATGACCTAAGTTGTTGGTGATCTTTGTCATTGTGCAGATGACTATAAGAGTGTTTTGGTGAGCAAAGCATGATTTTTGGATTACTGTATTCAAATGTTTTGCTCTGTGCTTGCTAGTGGTTTTGATTCAGCACTTGAAGGACTGTTAAACAGGTATGTTTTGGTCGGGTCGGTAGGTAGTAAGATTTTCTCGGGGGCGTGAATAAGCCCGGTTTTGTTCTGATCCTCATATCTGTGTTTGTTCTGGCAGCTAGCAAAGAAACATCCCAGCAATGCAGATGTCATGGTCCATTTGGCTCAACTGGAACGAAAAAGGGGTAGGTTTTTAGTCTCTTGGTCGTGAAACTGGTTCTTTTCCGTCAAGGAATCAAGGTGCTTATATTGTTTAGTCATGTACTTGTCGTGAGAAATGGCTCGTTTCAGAGATGTTGGATGCGGGGCATCAGGATGCTTCCAGGTGCAGTGTGTTCTGGTGGGACCGAAATTTTGAGATGTTCATCGTTATGCATGGCAGGAGATTCTGTTGCAGCCGGAGCGTTTTATGAGAGGGCAGTTGGAGCATTTAGAGAAGGAGACTACTGCCTTAACTATGTTAAAGCGCTACAAGGGTGGGCGTCTTTAGAAGCTCAGGCTCGTAATGCCACCAGAGCTAGATATTTATATCTGGAATCTGTACGAATAGCTCACAAGGTATAGATTACTGTCTGTGTTGAGTGTTTTTTTCTATTGTCATTGTCACTCTTTCAATTTGTGGGTTTGCAAATCATAGTAATGGTTATGGTTTACCGGATTACAATCTCATATTGCAATCGTTTCTTGGTTTAATTCGGATAATCGCTTTAGGAACTGAAGCAAATAGGCAGGAGTTACTTGTTGAGAATGTTTTTTCGACTTTTTATCTTTTCAAAGTACTGTCTCTTTGTGTTTTTATAGTATGACTGAATTAGTAATTTGGACTTTAATTAGGATCTACTCGGGCAATTTTACTAGGGTTTTGATCATTCTTATTCTTCTTAATCACTTGAAGGGGGAGAAGAACGGAGTTAAAGAACTGAAAGGAGCAGGCGTGTATGGATTGCATGGCTGGGCTATGCTTGAGCAAAAGCTAGGAAATTGGAGCAAAGCTAGGGAGCTGTTAGAAAGAGCTGCAAAGATACAGCCTGGAAATGCAGTAGTTCACCAAACTCGAGCTCTTATAGAGTCACGAGCTCACAACTATGCTGCTGCTCGTTATCACTTCAGACTGGCTGTGGAATCAGCCCCAGAAGATGTGAAGTGCTGGCAGGTGAGCAAGAAATTGAGACGGAGTACTGTTTTGGTCCAGTCTTGTTAAAGTGGTCTTTTATTCTTAGTGAAAAATACGAGTTGCTTGATTTTCTGGTTGGAATTATATGCTACTTGAAGGTGCTTTCTAAATTTGTTTCATAGATCTCACTCGTTTTAGTAATCTAGTCACTCAGCTAAGCAAATCAATCCTGTGCTGTTAAGTTATGCTCGTCGCCATCGACCGTTGTGCATGTTGTTTAACTGTTTATTGATTTTGGTGGTGAATGATACATATTGTATAACTTTTTTGTCGTCTCGATGATATGGTTGCCATATGTAACTGAAGCTATTTGGTCGCTGGTTAACAGGCTTGGGCATTATTTGAGGCCAGTCAAGGAAAGCGTGGAAAAATGAGGCAACTTTTCCAGAAGGCTCTTGACGTAGAACCTGGAAACCTTCACGCATTGCAGGTTTGATCTCTATTATTTTCCTGGTATTGTGCAATGAGTATTGACAAATGAAAACGTGTATTACCAGCGCACCTGCTTCTGTAATAGCTTATCGTCATGTACTTACTCATCTCCTTTTCCAGGCTTGGGCACATCAAGAATCATTACTTGGTTCAGACTCAGCAAGGGAACGTGCTCGCAAACTGTACCAACGGTGTGTGGAAGTGAACCCTGAGAATGTCCACTCTTGGCAGGTAATATATCTTTTAACGAAGAAATTCACTCATTATGCTTGTTTTGTAAGCAGATGTAAACAATTCAAATTTTATTGTCCCTTTTTTGTTAGGTGGTGTACCACATTTTGATTGTATCAACTGAAAATCATATCAATTGACCTTTTCTGAAATATCAATGTGTTTTGAGTAACAGGCATGGGCTTTATTGGAGCAACAGGCTGGAAATATGACAGGTGCCACGATTCTTTTTGAAAGAGGTCTTGGAGCTAATCCTCGGAGCATTCCCTGTCTTCAGGTACCTGTTAATAAATCTGAAGTGGATGTCATGATAACACTTTCTGGTTTCAAACATTTGATAAGAAATAGTCTAGGTTCCTGTTTCTCGATGGACCATTTCCTGAGTTGATCTGTTGTCTTGTTGACAGGCCTATGCTCACATGGAACGTGTCAATGGAAATTTAGAGGCTGCACAAAAGCTATTGGTGTTTGCATTGTCACTGGAGTATGAGAATTCTGCAGTCTTGATGGTGAGATGCTCCCTCATGAACGTAGTTTTTGCAGCATTGAACTAGCTCCGACAAGCTGTGTCATGCATTGTGTGTTCTTAGTGTCTTCTTCAATTTGAACCATGGTATAATCTGGCATTTTTTTATTCAACTTCTTTGATGTGGGGAGTTCTTTGTTTTCTTATGTTGCTCTGTCGTCTCCGTTGTAGGAAATTGCTCTTACTGAAAAGGCTTTGGGTAACAAGGAAGTGGCAGCAGAGTATTTCCGGAAAGCTGGAATTGTAGACAAGCAGAAAAACCGTGTGAAGCATCGCATGTTCGAGTCACGCAAAGCGGCCCCTAAGTTTAAGAAACCAAAGCCTAAGGATCCGAAACCTGCTGCAAGTGATGTGCAACCTCTTTGAAGTTCGGGGATCGAAGAAACGTACTTCTGTCAATGGATCTCTAGTATGAGGTGAAACGAAGTTCACCATTTTCTTGTGTGAAGATTCACAAGTGAGTACGAGGTCACATAAACAGAGCTTTTAACATTTTAGTGCTTTCTTCCAAGTGCGCAATCTCTGTATGCGCTTTAGCTTGTATATTTGTAAACCAATGTGTACTTCATTTAATTGAGTTTACCTGGTTAGGGCATTTGGAAGGGTGGGTCGAATTGGCCCAGCTAAAGGAAATTAGGATTTGATTTCGTAATTTTTGCGAACCATTTGTAACATTATCTACGACCGATCTGCTCATTTTTAATCGAAATTTGTGGATGTTTATGAGATTTTGAACCTTCTCTCGCTCCTTGACCAAGGAGAAAGCGTGACTACGGATTTTCTCGGTGACTGTAGGATTTGTAGACTCATTTTGTTTAGAGAAGCCTTGGAAACTTTCATTTGTCAAAGGCATTGTCTTGTCTTGTGTTTTCTTGGAGATTTGATCCATCTCGTACAGATGCTCGATTCAAACTGGCAGCCAGTCTATGGGTAATTGTGCGTTATGGGAAACAAGGGAGACAGTGGTACTGATTGCAAGAGTTAGTTTGGTTGGCTGGCGTTTAGAGAGATTGTCTTATTGGAGTTTAGAAACTGGACTGCTAGCTTGAAAAAACTTGATTTACTAAGAAAATCCAATCACCACTTGATAAGAGATTTATTGTATACATCTCCTCAACCCCTTTGATGGATTAAGCCCTAAATGTTTGACGCATCAAATTCTGGTGTCAACAATACTTTGAAGTTAAATAAAACCTAATTAAGTTGCTATTTTTAGTAGTTTATATTTGTGGAAAATCCTTTTTGAAGTCTAGTTTCAGCATCAAATATCTGATTTTGAAAATGATTGATTATGATTTTTCTATTTAAGATTTTGTGCAAGGGTATCCGTTGCAATTTTTGATTTTCCATAGTATTGAGAGCTCTTGGAAATGAACCTCAAATACACTAGATCTTGGAGAAAAATTCACATTAGAAATTCATTTAAAAAAATTGTAGAAGAGATTTTGAGAAGCCATAAATTGATTGAGGTTATGTATGTTATGTCCTTCAACCTCATATTTTTTTTGGTGCACTTCAAATTACTTTTAGAATTTAAACACCCTCATGATCAAACATTATAATCTTTCAATTCATAAGTGATATTGTTGTGTTTTCTTTTCCTATATGATCTCTATCATATCTAATTTTAATTTGTATGGTTACAATTATAAAAAAAATGGATACAATTTATCAAAATGTTG
Source organism: Pseudoscleropodium purum (assembly GCA_963969395.1). NCBI lineage: Eukaryota > Viridiplantae > Streptophyta > Bryopsida > Hypnales > Brachytheciaceae > Pseudoscleropodium > Pseudoscleropodium purum. Next base: position 3,581,943 of record OZ017800.1, on the reverse strand, counting down.
ACTTTTTGTTCAATTTAGAGCAAATTCCTAGAATCTCAAAAAAGGTCTTGGGCATTTAGGGATTAATTATTGCCCTATTGATGGACAAAATGAATTTTGGGTTCATTCCTATGGACTCATTTTTTGTTATAATTTCTTAAAACTTTTTCTGAAGATAGAAAAACACATTAGCTTTCAAGGTAAATAATTTTAGTTCAATTCACTAGAAGAAATTTGCATTTGTCTCAACAAAATCTATATGACGCATTTGTTGAGGCAAACTCAAAATCTGCATTTTTCTGTATTTTTCAACGCAGATTTTATGTTTGCCTCAATAAACATGTCATGTAGATTTTGTTGAGGAAATTCAGATTTCTTCTAGTGATTGGTACTTGGGAACAAAAGTTGTGCCACTCTTTGTACTATTTTCAGTTTATTGGTCCTAAAAAGAAATTCACAATGACTTGAAATAAATCTTTTAAAAGCATGTTTCTTATAAATCATTTTTCTTCCATACATTCTGATGCTAGTTTAGTGTAAGATTTTATAGTTAAAAATGCAAAAAATCAATTTTCATATTTTTTTTTGCACTTTGCAATAGAAATAGGAGGTTTAAGTGCTTTTTGACCAAGAAACAATCATAGTTTGTTAGGAGTTAAAGATTCATGTTTTGGAACAATGAATTTGATTTATCATTTGTAGAAATAGGGTTAAAATAGGCCAGTCTAGTTACGCTAGTGTCTCTTTGGAAGTACTTAGGCAACACTTTTTATACATTCATAACAAATTCAATATTTTGCTGAAAATTACAATTTCTATTGCTACTATCTTTAATTTTTAATTTTTTTGTCGATATGTAAAGAGCAATTTAAATTTTTTTCATCCATTCTACATTGGCAAGGCAACCATTTTACCTACAATGGGCTCATCTTCCAACTCCTCTACCTTAGTGTTTAGGTTCACATGGCTTAAAATGGTAGAACTACTCCTAACATATTCTTCATTTACAACTTGTTTATCTCCTCTCCTCTAGTTGTGAATTACAAGTCTATTGAAAGGTGAAATACTAACAAAAGCATAGAGAAGAGAAGACAATCTCCTAACTTAAAGGTAAACACATTCCAAATAAATATAAAAATTTAATCTAAGATTGATTTTCTTTTATTGTAGAAAAGTAGGGTTTTCAACTACTATTTTTATTTTGAACAATCCCTTAGAGGAAGGACTTCTCAACAATTATTGTCTAACAATTATTTTCAAATGATCTTAATATCCAATATGACAAGTAGATTTAGCATAAATCAAGTAATTTTTCTTAAGAAGATGTCATCTTGTGATTTGATTTAAAAAGATATGGACCTCTCAATTTCACGTGAAAATTTAATTTTGGTACGTCCTTATTGAATGTAATTGTCATGTACAATAAATGATACAATGTGCATGGTGAATTTTTTTAAAGATAATTTTTAATGAAATATATTGTATAGTTGAATTGATAAGGTTCTACCAACAATAATAGAGCAACTAAACACTTTCTCTACAAGTACCTTTTGTTATAGGATGCTAGCCAACAAGACTCAATTCTTGAAGGACCAATTGATTGTTCAGTATATGTAAGAAATCTCAAGGTAGTTGCACACAAAGTCAATTTTGGTTGCATGTTCACAAAATTTTGACACAAGGTGCAAACATGTACCCCCTTGATGGGAATATGTTTTTTTTAATCAAATTGAGTGCTAAGATCAAAAGTTATACTACCTTGAATTTTTTTGGCAACTTCAACAACTTCAAGCAACATGTCCAAAAGTCCTCTTCTACTTTTGGAATTTAGCAAGTATACAACTAACATGATATAGGATGCAACTATTAAAAAAACAATAAATTGTGAAAAAATATCACTCTAAAAGTAGTTGAAATCTATGATCAAGGTTGAAAAAAATATTTTCTTCTATTTCCCTTATAATCTTTCAATCTGTATGGTTGAAGTTTCTAATTTTTTTCACACATTCCGTTTGTAATCTAGTACTCTGAAAATTTGTACAATCGAATCTTACTTCAAAAATCATTTTTTAAAAATTTCTTTCTTCACTGCCCTAAAAAGTGTCAGTTTTTGACAATTTCTGCCTGCAATGTGCCTCAGTGCTTTAGGGGTTAACAAAGCATTCCATCCAGTACCAGAGGTGAAATTCCACACCGACACCACCATCAGCGTGTAAAGAAGAAAAAAATCTTCTACAATGAAAGAGAATCATAAAATTGACACTAAAATGCTAAAGCACTATCTAGAGAGGTTTTGCTTGGCCTTCAGTAAGGGCAACCATCTACTGTCTACCACTCGCCGCTCTGACCCACTGCCCACTGCAAACCATCAAACACAGCAAATCATGTCACTCTCATTTAAAATTTTTTTTTTTTTTAAAGAAATGTATCATTCAAATAAACAGAGATACTGTGAAGCTTACCCTCCCATGTCTGGGGTCCAAGTTTGTCACACTCCTCAGAGCAGATTGCCTGCATATTGGGACATAATATCACTTTATTAGGGATCATTGCTGAACCAATTGCTCAAAAATATCTGAAGAATCGTGAATCCAATTCTATTACAACAGTGATTGCATGTAACAATAATTTATCAAAGTCTCACTTTTTGAAATTAGTGCAGATTGACATGTTATTGAATTGAACTGATTTTCACAAGAAAATTGGTTTTGGTCACACGAATTTTGGGTCCTGGCTATTATAGGATAAAGCAGTGAACTGAAGTTCATGAATGCTTCTCAATATTGAAGAGTAACTGTCATGTGGAATTGAATTCAATGTTGTCTCGTCACCTTGGGTGTGTAACTAAGTCTGATGGTGTCTCGCACCATTCCCGTCAGATCAGCAACTTCCTCCCCGAGTGGAAAATACACAACCTGGAAAAAAAAAAAAAAAAAAAAAAAAAGCGAAATCAATCTCATGAGCAACTCCGTGTATCACATGTGTAAAATAATGTGTTTGAAATCTGCAACTTACAGTTGGATCGCCATTGTCTTCACTTATCCCTTGCGGATGCATAAACATGTCTTGTGTCGGCGTCAACCATGCTTGAAATGATCCATTCATCTGAAAAAAACAAAAATGGCCATGCCATCAATCTGAAGACAAAATCACGTGGAACTGAATTTCTAAATCCTATGGGTAAATGTTCTACTTCAACAGCAAGGAACCAGAAGCTGTAAAGTCTAAAGTCTAAGCTCCAAACTCAATTATTATGCATACGCCTAGACCTCCTTAATATCACCTTTTCTAATATCACATCCTCTATTCTCTCATCCCCACTGAACCCTAGGAACAGACATGCCCAGCTCAATGCTCACAATCGCACTCTGTATGGCCCAAGAAGTTGGATACAAATGTGACAACAACGAATTCAACAAGCATGTCACTAAAGAGTTGTAAGATTAATCTAAAATGGTTAACGTTCCCATTCATTCACTATGTGCAGAGAGCATACACCAGGTGTGAAGACTTACCGGCGAGGAATACTTTTTAAAACAACGGTTGCATTGCTGTTGCACTGTTGAACGCACTTGTGCTTGAACGAAAAATCCCCACCCACTCTGTCCTCCCCCCAATCACACCAATTGCCGTGCGTGAATACTCAGAAGACTGTTCTCCATCTGGTTATTGAGAAGGACCCAAATGCATGAAACACGCCCACCAGAAGCTCAAAATTAACCACGTCAGCTTCAAACCTACTTCAAAGGATTGACAGATAAATCCTAAGACGTGTTTTTTTAACCCAAAAGGATTGTTCTACATTCGGGTATTTTAATTATATACTTATACATGATAGATGGCTAAAACGATGAGTACCTAGATAATATAAATGTGTAAGCACATGATTATCTTCTTTCAACACATGATATCTACATTTTCAAACTTCTTCTTGCAATATATCTCTGACTTCTAGGCATAGCAGACACACAAGGAAAAAACAAATAAGATCATACATCCAGAAAAGGCTACTCCGGTTTGGACGGGTTAACCTTAAGGACCAAGAAGCCGAAACCAGGAGTCATACATATTTTAAGCAGTTTTGAAAAGTTCATATGGGACTATCTTTTGTCCAATTTCATATATTTTCAGACCAACACATGAAATGTTCAACGCTGACATAAAATTAGCACCATCCGAATTATTGATTTTCCACAACATGATCAATCAAATTGGACATTTTCAAAAATCATGAATCCTAGGTCATGTAGGAGTTTTAAGGAGATTAGTAACATAAAGAGTACATTGATTTGTAATACACTGATTAAAACCGCAGAAGAGAGCATGAGGAACTAACATTCAAAAGCCCTACTATTTTAAATTAGTGCACGCTGAAGTATCAATGAGTTGTTCTCATGTCCACAAAAAGAAAAATATGGCAATGACACTAATTTTGCGCCCTCACTGACATGATAAATCAGTATAGTTGAATGCAAACGGCTTTACTTACCTTCTGCACGGCCAGTTCCACATGCACAATGTCTTTCGGAATTTTCCCCGGCCCTTGGAAACTAGAATCTGTAGAAATCTCTTCAAGATCCAGGTATTTCAACGTCGTGGCTTGCTCTGTGTTCCAAGCATCGCTCCACTTACTATCACTCCTGTTGACTGTAATTAAAACAGGCAGTCCAGTCTTTTTATTCTTCTTCTTAATCGCCTTCGGCACTTTCCTTGGCTTTCCATCAAGATGTGCAAAATCCTTGAGTGGCTGAAAACACAGATTGCAAAACAAGAAGGAAAAAAGTGTTTATTAGCAGATCTTTAACTCCCAAGTGCCAAGAAGCCCAAATTAGGTCTCAAATCGTTTTAGCAGGTTTGAGTGAGTCAAACAGGGACTTTTTCTTGTACCCAATTTTTATTACTGTTTTGAACAACACTCGAATACTCACTCTGATACCACGGATCCTTGGTCTATACTGGTTAACGGAATTCTAGATACTACAAGAAAGAAAATCATAAAGAAATTCACAAGAAGATTGGGTTTCAAATCCATGATAGCAGGTTTGAGAACATCAATTAGCAACTTTCTTGTGTCCAATTTCATTACTGATTTGAACAATACTCGAATTACTCATTTATACCACGAGTCCTTGATCTATTACAGGTTAAACAGAATTCAAGATACTACATCCAAAAAATTCACAAGAAGGTGATTGGAAAAAACTCTTCGAACCTCTGGTGGATGCTTCCCAACTGTGCATACGATTTGTTCAAAATTGGAACGCCAGGGCCGGTTCATGGCTTGCCTTCCCCAAGAAATTCCATGCACTCCCGCTGCAAGCAGAAAATCTCAGGTGCTCAACAAATCGATCATCGTTTTTACCAACAAATTGTCTTCGGTGCAACCCCAGTTTGAAGCAATCGTCAACGGCGAGTTGTTCAAAATCAATGTACTATACCGGGCAACAAGAAGTTTGCGTTTCTCTTTCTGTGGAGGAGAATTGAAGAAGCTTACATGATTGGGTAGGCAGAAATTGTACATTTAGCAGGGTGGTCGCCATAGCCAGGTCTTCGCTGAAGAATGAGAAGCTCACGAGAGAAACTCAGAGTCAATTAGGAGCCTGAAACTATGAAGAAGGTGCGGCGTTTTCGTTGTCTGAAGAAGGAGTGTGGAGAATTGGGAAACTAGAGTTGACAAGGAACACAGGATGAAACCACAGAGCGCTCAAGCAATGCCCAGGTTGTGACGTGCATCCCTCCAGGCAGACCTGATCAAGGTCTAGCAGGACCTCAAAGGAATATACTTTGCTCATTTGCTTATGGAACCAAGTGGTGCATGATATATGATTTAGATGGCAAGTTATGGGATTTAGGTGGTAGTTGTGAGGAGAACACATCAATGGAGATGTATACTAATTTTTTCTTATAATAATCCAATAGCAAATTTTGCCACAACAAGTCTTTGTGTACAAACACATAGAAACGTTGCTTATAAAAAGCAAGGTAAGCTAAAACACACCTTTCCAAGTTGCTCAAAATTTTATAGATTGTTTTTCATTCAACACTTGCAATGTTCCAAGATCCACATCTCTCAAATTGCAATCTCATGTGCTAAATAGAAGGTTTCCAAAGAGTTGAATGCTAGAGTTGTGTGATCGGTTTTGAAGATCATCTTGCTTTTCACCACTTTCTTCTTCTATGGCTATCAAATAGAATATTTTTAATTTGGGGTGGTAGCCCTAATTTTTTATGCTAGAAAAATGCCATGTAAAGTGATCTTCGAACCTTTTCTACCTTTTGATTGATTTTTGATGTATTAAAACTATATCTTTAATGATTATATTTAAATTTTCCAAAAATAAAAAATTTCCATTTTTGCTCAATAAAATCTTCTCATGGATATTCCATTTATAATAGATTATATATATTTATATATTTAAGAGAATGCTTATACTATCTTTACCATTTATGAAGTGGCATCAATTACATTTTAAATTTATAAATTTATAGATAAAACATTTCCTTTCTAATTTGGATATGATCTATATGTTTTTTTTAATTCTTGGTCTATTATCATTCTAATGATGACCATTATGAGGACTTAATATTTTTTAAGTCCAATTAAGTCATGAGACTACCCTTCTACCCATTATGGGTGGTCATATAATTGAGCTAATTCCACCATCATAGCTTGATAATTGGTCACAACTACCTAATTAACTCCCAAATGCCCAAACCTTTTCAAATGCATTTTGATTATGAAAAAGGAGAATGGACTTATAGGTATCCCCAATGAAGCAAATTGTTTTTTTTTCAAATCTAATTGTATAAATGTTTAAAGAGCTTGCTTATTAGTATAAATACTAATTTTGAGTGCAAAATTACATACAAGTTGTGAGATTATAACAAGAGAAATGTAAGTTTTTTTTAATTTTTAGTATGCTATCCTTCCATAGAATGTTTCAAAAATTTGACCTAAAAGTTTTTTGGAAAAGGAGGTGACATGAACAACTACAAATTGTGTTAGCACACTAAAATTTACTTTCCAAAAACTTAATTTCACATGAAAAGCTATTAAATTCATTACACAATCCACCTTGCAATTATTGAGATGCAATTTTTTTATAAGTATAAATCACAAATAATTCCAATCAACACTTGCATGTTTAAATTTTCTATGGTGAAAACATGAAAATACTTTATTCTTTCCATTGGGACTATTTTCAAAGCAAATGAAGTATAAGTTTTTAGATCTCAAATCAAGTGAAATTGCTCAAAGTTGGGAAATGAAGTAAAATTAGCAAGCTTTACTCTTCCACTAATGGATACATATGGCTTTCGAGACCTCTCAACCATCAAATATGTACCTTTTTCAATGTAAAGTGAAAGTTTTCAATAGTATACTTTAAATTTATTTATTTTAAACGGTCAAAGTAATTTAACTACTTGCACCAAAATGAGCCAAATCAACCATATATGGTCACATAGGTAGTTAGGGATTAATGCTTTTTTTATTTTTTAAATTCCCTCCTTTAGAATGGGCATGTATTGGCTTGCCTTTGCCATGCTCTTCTTCTTTGGCTATGTCGGTTCACTTTTGATTGATTGGGTGGGATAGCACTCCAACTTTTAAGCTTCAAACATATTATAGAAATGGCAAAGGTCTCCTGACTTTGTACTATGTTTAGGAATGTGTATTTTTCAGTAATTTTGCTTCACCTATTGATTTGAGACCTTTATTGTCAATGTTTTTCTTTATTGGCTTAATAAATAGCATATATAGCAATTGGCATTAGCTAAAGACACTTTGTGCATCCCCACTAACATCACATTGGATTGTTTTGTATTTTGAGATAGGCACAAGTAAAGCTAAGCTTTCAAATCTAGTTTTCACAAGTTTGGAACAAAAATTCTTTTCAAGCTTTGTACACTTCCAAATTATGGTTTTGTGCTTATATATATAGTCATTTGTATTTTGAACACTATTTTTATAGTAATTTTGTACGTGTTTGAATAGCATCATAGTATTCATTTTGTGAAGAGATGTGTGATGTTTTTTTTAAAAAGAAGCCATGATTTATGATTGACTATAAATTTAGTCTTAAAAAGTTGGATCTTTGATTCAAGGATGTATTAGTCTTAGTCTCTTCTTCTTTAGTTATCATACATTTAAATTATTGTAAATATCCCTAATTAATGTACTTATAGATTTAAAAAGTAACCTTATGACTCCTTACTTATTAATATTGGAAACTATAGTTGTTTGTTGGTTATTATTCTCTAATAATTTAATCCCTAAAAGACTAAACTATATTTTTTTAGCAGCATAGTGTTTATGGGAAACTCACTATAAACGAAATTTTTTTCTTTGAAATTTTCACACAAGATGTGTCCAAGGAGTATCTTTGAGGCCTAACAATTTTCATAACTTTTGACTACATTGTTAAAAAGTTATTGTATGATATGTCATTCTCAACAATATTTTGAAATTGATTTTACAGATTTTTATATACATGAAAAATTTCAAATCATTCCATTTTGATTATGAGATGAAAGTTATGAAGAGTTTTAGTTTGCAAATAGTTTTGGAATCTCTATTCTAAAATAAACTTTGAAGTCCTTTATTTAACCCAATTTTCAATTTCTTTTGAAAAAAATAAAAAGATTGGGTGTAAATTGTTTATTGCAACATTGCAACCATTGAAATTGGCATTTTTCAATTCTATAACTAAATTCTTAACAATTTCGTGTTTTGAATTATTCTCTACTTCTTTCTACTTACAATTTCTTTCCTATATGTAGTACAATTCCAAATGATTTGAAATTTTCCAAGTATGTAGCCAACTTGCCTTGAAGAATCAATCCAAAGAGACACAACTATTTTTTATATATATTCATACAAATGTGATCTTGAGAAGTGTGACTGCCCAGGTTTTCACAAGGGCAAGAAAAGGAATTTTGTCAATTCAAATGTTAATGTCTTGCAATGTATGCAGTGGAAAATTCTGAATTTTTTTCACATCTTCTCAAACAAGCTTAATACAAGATCCTATGGTTATGTGAATCCAAATTTAAAAAGAAAAATTGGTGCTTGTACTAAAAATGGTAGTATTGAAGTGTTTTTAGTTAAAACATGGTCAAAAACCTTTAGGGGTTAAATTTATTTTTTAGCCTTATTTACCTTCATTAAGTATATTTTCAAGCACATTCTAGACATTTTTAGTTGCTATATCATACACTATAATTGAATAATATATGTGGATGGTCACATATATATATTTTTTCCTTTTGTATATTGAATGCTAAAATTAGCAACTTCCATTGTTCATAGATCCTCTAATCTTGACATGATTTTGAAGATGGGATCTTTGGTCACCAAATCATATTGTAGACACTACATTATCAACATTGGATCTCTCATTTCAAATTTGAAATAATAGATTAGGTACACAATATCACCCTCCCACCTACTATGGGTGGTTATTTTAGTAGACTTATTTCCATAACCAAGACTTGATTACTATCTATAACCACCTCATTAATGCCTTCAAATATGGTTTTCCTTCCGTACTAGTAAACATATAGGAGTTCTTCTTTGCCACCTTCACTCTTGTGTTGTGGCGTTTCATTTTCTTTGTAGTTATGAATTCTTGTATGTAGCTTTTGAATTTCTAGCTTTTTACTTGAATGGAAATGGCAAAGGTCTCTTTGGTTTGTAAGATGTTTTGGATTACGCTTTACTACTAGGCTTTAATGTTTTATAACATTTGATTTTCCTTGTTGAACTTTTTGGATTTGTGACATAGATAGCAATTGGCATCATACATACTTAGTGACATTACATTGGGTTGTTTTGTGGGATGAGCACAAGGGAGGATGAACCTTCAAATCTGGATTTTACAAGTTGAATTTCTTGAAGATTTTTTCTTTTCAAGCATTGGACATTTATTTATTTATGCTTTAGTGCATACATGGTTATTTACTAAAAATTTCACTATTCACTATTCATATAGTTGTTTTGCACTTATTTTATATAGTTGAAGATTATCTTTCAGTAGGATAATTTTTACGAAAGTCTTTGATAATATCTTTGAAGAGATTTTCTTTTTATGAAATGCCAAGACTTCAATTGGGTTGCAAGTTAGGTTTTAGAAAGTTAATGCCTTATTTTAGAGATGTTTCAATTTAGTACCTTTTTCTTCAATTATAGTCCATTTAATTTATCAAGAAAATTCCTAATCTATTTACCTATAGCTATGTGAAGTATGACTTTTTGCCTTCTGTTATTAGTTATCACATGTCTTTGTTGGTTATTGTAATTTTTTAATTTAAATTTACAATTCTTAACTATTGATCATGTTTTTAAGAATTATATGTACTTTAAATTTGATTTAATTTTAATTTTAATTTGTAAAAGAATGTCTATTTTTCTTTAATTAATTTAATTTAATTTAGGGTGGTTTTATTTACATTTTCTATCTTTTACACATTAAGTATTAGTTTAGCAATCCTATAAATAATCTAATACACCCTATATATTTAGAATTTTTGGTCATCCATCATAGTATTGCTACTACATAACTTACAAAGAATAACAAATTTCAAATGGGATGACATGTATACATGTACCACCCATCCACCCACCCATTATAAGTAGTAGTTTAACTAAATTTATTCCATAATTAAAAGTGGGTTAGTGGCTCTAAGCACCCCATTAATGCCTTCTAAGTGACTTTCCTTCCAAACTTATGAACATATAGGAAACTCCTCATTGTTACTTCTCACATCTTGTATTGTGGCAGTTCATTTTGCTTGATGTGTTGAGGATTTTAGTGTGATTTGTGAGCTTCTAACATTTGTGTTGGATAGAAATGACAAAGGTCTCTAATTCTCTACTTGCACACTTACTTTGTAGTCATTTTGAATAGCTACATAGTTCTTCCTAGTTACCATGGTACTATAGTTACAGCTAGTGATGAAAATTTTAGTTTGGTTTTAATGAAAAAATGCTATGATTCTTATTTAGCAACAAAATAGATTGTGAAAAAGTTTAGGTCTAGTTTTGGGATGTTTCAATCTTGTCCTTTCTTCTTCTTTAGTTATTAATAAGTTTTATTTTTTCATATAATCTATTGAATTATGAAAAATAGATATGTCTATTTAAGTCTATAAGTCTATTAGACCTACTTAGTAGAGATATCCCAATAGACTTCTTATACAAAATGAATTTTACGTCTTTTGTTCCTATTTTATAAAGCTTATATGACTTTGATTTATTTTAAAGCTAAAAGTTTTTTTAATTCCATATCTCTAGAAATGTCAAAAGTCAAAACTATAGGGCTTGTATACTATCAAAATACTTTGGACATATGACATGCCAAGTTATTGCAATGAAAGCTCATATTTGCATTTATATAATTCTCACCTAGATTAGTGAGTTTTTTTCCAATTTATTTTGAGAAATGCCAAAACAAGAATCAGCTAAAGACTAAATGCATAGGTGCTTGCATTTATAGGTATAAGTTGTTCAAATGTGTGATTATAAAATTGGTGAGAAATTAAATAAAATTAGAATTCTAAAAGCTAGTTGACTAGAAAGTTTGCTATCTTAGAAGTATCTCAACTGTGGGCGTTAGTGTAATGCAATTGATCAACTGGGAGAGAATTTACTAGAAATGAATGTGCGTAGCTATGTGCTTGTGAATTACATAAGACTCATTGAAACAATTGGGTGTATGAGTATAGACTGAGTTGCTCTTGAAATAGTTTGTCTATGGAGTTGGTATGTGGTACCAAACTTATGCTAGAATGATCATTATTTCATATAAATAAGACCTTGTGAACTACAATTGCTCAGTTTTTTGTAAGGACAAAAAAATGATTTTTTTCATTTCAAATGCTAATATTTTGCAATCTACATAGTAGAAATTTCTGAAATTTTTTCTACATATTTTTAAATTAGTGTACTACAAGATTCTATGGTTATATGTGTCTAAAATTGTTTCTTTTCTAAAATTTGAAATTTGTACAAAAAATGGCAAGTTTTGGAGCAATTTTGGCAAGAACATAGTCAACAAACTTTAGGGATTTATGTCTATGAATAAGTTTTTAATTATTTTCTAAAATGAATCCCTAAAGATAGAATTTAAACTCTAGGATGTAAATTACTTCTAATTGGAATCTAAATTACACCTAATGAATCCAATTGCAAGATTCTTTAAGAACAAATCCCATACATCATATTAATCACCATTATTTTTGGACCACTTATCATATATTCAATTGGGCTTGGTGTGAGTGCCCAATTCATTACTTGGGACTTCCTATTTTTTTTCATTTATTAATATTTTGAGTGTAGTTTATTATACAAAAATCCATAAAAAGAGTGTAAAGCCAAAATAGGTTTGTCACATGCTAGTATAGTATTTGGTCCTAATTATCTTGTTTTCCCTTAAATTTGACCCAAATCTTGTATATGAATAGGGCAGAAATCCAAAAGTTGTATATATTGTAGTATTTGAGTAGAATTGTCCAAATTGCCTAAACCTACTTTGGATGTGACAAAACATAGCTAAATTGGTTCAAAGGAACCTATGTGAGAATCCTATGTCAATTCCAAAGAGAGGTTTCAGTTTCCCCATCATATCAACGAAATACTAGAAACTCCAATTGTAAGCTTGTAGGTGAAGAAAACTCAAGATGGATTAGAAGAGGGTATCTATGACATAAGTATGGTGTTTTTAGGAAGTAATCACACTAGGAGTTCAATGGCAAAGTTGGTTTGCCAAGATTCTCGTTCATATGAAAGTTTTTCTATTCACCAACAATTGAAGGAGATAGCGATATTTGATTCTCCTTTTTTGAATGTGCAAAGTAAGAATATGAGCTTGCACATACTTTGTAGGATTCTATGAGAGGTTTTACAAATAGTTCCGTAATTTTCTAATAGTTAGAAAATATTCTTCTAGACAATCAATTGTCGAATTTGATAATGAAAAATTCATGAAAATTACCTATGGTGCAGTAAAATCTCACTAAAATTTAGAATATCTTATTTTATACTAATAACATGTTTTACTACATTTCAAAACATTCTAATAGCCAAAAGTGTCGAAATTGACGAAATTCTCTAAGTATCAAGAAAATTAAAGATTATGAGGAAGTTTGACCGGCATTTTGGGAGCATACAAAATAAAAATGGTATCAAATTTAGGTCTTTTTTTACTCCCCTATACCTACTTAAGGTCCTAGGCTAGTTACTTTTCATAAAAGAAATCAAACTCCAAAAGTTGGATTTTTATCCTTTAGAGCAGTTAAGTTAGCACTAGGATTTGTTGTGTTTTAGTGTAAGTAAAAAGAGAAGGGAGTTTCTTGAGACTAATAACAGACTTTTGAAGCCAATGGCACAATCCGTTTGTGATTTGGAGTTAACTCCAAAAGTTAGAAATTGGTCTTGTGTAAAAAACCAACATTGGTAATTTGAGATAAAAATCTCAAATGATAAGATTACCACAAGGAAATGAGAAGAGATGAGTGCCCTTGAAAGAATATAAAAGGGCACCTTTTTTTTCTCTCAACTCACCCCTTCTAGCCATTTTTGGCTTTGTAACACGTTGATTCATTTATTTTACTTTTTTGGTCATTTTGAAACCAAGGGTGCAAAATGTGTGTTTTGGAGCATTTCAAGCTCCATTGTTGTTATTTTGTAAGCTTTCTTTGAAGGACATTGGGATATGTTCAACATTTGCTTTTGTATCCACTTGTTGAAGTTTTTGCCACTAACTTATTGAATTTTTTTTGTTGAGCTAATTGTTGTATTAATCCTCAAGCAACCCCTCACCATATCTTAGCAATACCGCTTGGGGGGCTTCTAGTTTGTATTTGTGATTTTCTAAACTACCAAGTTTGTGAAATATTCTTTAGTTGAGAAATCCCCTAGAGTTTGGATTTGGTTTTACTAACTTGTTTGTATACATTTTTTGAACTAAGAAGTGTTTGTACTAACTTCCTCATTCTAACATGTTTATGTGTGATTGTCCCCTAATATCAAGTTGACTTGTGAATTTTTTTTAAATTTCTTGTTGGTCTCTCATAATGGCAAAGTTTTGACTTCAAGTCCTATAGGTATTTCCATATTTTTAGTGGTTTTCCAAAATACGGCGGAGATTTGACTTATAGTATTTTAGGTGTCTAGAAATTACAGTGTTTTCTAAAGATATGGCGAAGCTTTGAACTATAGATTATTAGAAAATCTCCCTAAAAAATAAATATAATTCTACCATCTCACCAAGTTTAATTTTCAAAACACTAGTTTGGGAAGTCCAAGTTTAGTATCCAAAAATAGATGTCAAAAGTTTTTGTTTAACTCTCAAAAATTGAAATTAAGTATTTGCTAAGATATCCCTATTGAAAAGTTATTCTTAGTATTCACAATTTTCAAAAAAGTAGTAGAACTAGTAGATGAAGAATTTCCAACTAGTTAGGAGGCCCAAAGGCCCCCAAAAATCAAGAATCAAGAATACGACCGGCAAGGTTTGTTAAGAAGGAGGTGACAATGGGGTCCTATTTGGTCCTTTGTACTGCTAGTCTCCCTTTCCTTTGTAACTTTGTAACAAGAAAGTACTGGCTTATGCTCTAGATTGTCAACCCTCCTTGAACTAGATTTTTTTGTTAGAATGCAGGAGTCTCTTGAACTAGTCCAATTGTTTGTGAACTAGATCTTCCAAAATTAATTCTAGTTTTCTTTAAACAAAGCTAGTCGCATGTTTTCAAACTAATCTTGTCTTTTGGTATTAATTCAAAAATTTAACACACATGCAACAAAATAGGTATGAATAAATAGAAGAGAAGAGAAAGGCTAAAAAAAAACATGCATAAACATAGAAATGAATTAGAATAGGATAGACAAAAATACTGGAAAAGAAGGAAAAGGGAATACATCTCAAACTCCATAGCTAAGAGGTGTTGCAACAAACGTACAATTAGTGAAGAGACAAGTGAAAAGATGAAATGATGTAGGAAAGGGAGAAGAAAGGTTTGAAATTTGATAGGATTAGGTAGAAATCTTAGGAGTTCACTTTGAACCATTACAATGTAGATAAAATAATAATTGACTTGAAGAGTTGATAGAAGATCAATTATTGTTTTATAGCCAAGTCAACCTTTGAAGTATAAATAATTGAGGTGAGTAGTGTAGAAGGGAAAGGAGTAAGAAAGAAAAGAAGTAGTTGGAAATTTAATTCCAAAATTTGTATTAAAAACTCATATTCAAGCAGTGAACAAAAACTCTCAAGGAAGTTAATCATGGCAATGGAAGAAGGATTTGGAGGCATCAACAAATGCCTACAAGATGACATTTTACATGAGGTGAAGTACTAATTTTTCATTCTTCCTTGAATTTTCTTAATTATCCCTTTAAAAATTTGAGCTGAACTAGAAATCCAAGTTAGAGGGACAAAATCAGTTGCTTTTCAAGTTCCAAAGTAAGAAGCTTATAGATTAGGTCTAGAGGACTCCAAAAACATCTTACACTTAGGAAATAGAGTTAAAACAAGCAAGATAGAAAATGATGAAGTTTAGAGCTAAAACCGGATGAAATATATTTAAACTTAAAACTTTGGAACAAGTTGAAAGAATTTGAAAGAAGTCATCAATTAGAGTTTATACATTAAAGAACAAATGAACTCCAAATTGTAGATTAGAACAAAATAGGGGATGAAGTTTGATAAACGAAATAGTGGTCAAACTTCATCAATTAATAACTTTTAGTAGAAAAGTTCAATTAGCAAGTATCTTAGCAACCTAGAAATCTAGAATTAGTGTCTACAAAAAGAAGATACAAAATTGCTTAAAATAGTAAATTGACAAAAATTAAATCAAAAGTAAAAAGTAAAAAAATCCTAATCAAAGACTTAGAAGTTAGATTAGAATGGGAAGTTAGAACCATATACTTTAGGAACAAGTTAGGTAGAATTTGTAGGTACCTCACACTTAAAAAAAGACTAAAGAACAAAAGAGATATAGAGGGATGAAATTATAAGATAAATTTGGATGAATTTTTTCTTAAAAAAACATTCAAATAGGACCAGATTTGAAATTTAGATAGAAAATAATCCCTTAATTACATATGCAAAATCTCAGGTCATTTTAAATTAAGAAACTAGATGAAAAATTTGAATGAAGTTTTACTAGCTTTCCAAAGGCTAAAACTTCATCCATTTATTATTTTGACTCGAAAAATCGGATGGGGATGAATTTTATATTTTTGGGAAGGGAAATTTTTTTATTATTATTTAGTATCATTAAATTTAGATTGTCTTGAATTTCACAAAAAAAAATACCGTGGACTTGATCCATTCAACCAACAATCTCATATATTGCATTCAAAGTTGTACTTCTTAGTTGTTGTTGCAAGTTTGAGTACACTTAGGCACTCTAAGAAGATTCATTTCTTGGAATGCATAGTGCATCAACGTATAAGCATCCAACTTAGTTTAAAAAAACAAAAACGAGTAAAAACCTAGTAGTGCATAGTTATTTATTAAAGGTGGGTAAATAAACACACACACTTGGCATTTATTATTATGCACCAATTAAACTTCACTCTAATTAATCTTCTCATTAAATTCTTCGCTCCAAAATTCTCCACTTTGTAATTTATCTTTATCTTTTCTCCATTTGCATGCTTCTCTTTATTTTCTTCCATTAAATTCTCCT
Organism: Pseudoscleropodium purum; assembly: GCA_963969395.1. Taxonomy (NCBI): domain Eukaryota; kingdom Viridiplantae; phylum Streptophyta; class Bryopsida; order Hypnales; family Brachytheciaceae; genus Pseudoscleropodium; species Pseudoscleropodium purum. The sequence continues at coordinate 3,565,269 of OZ017800.1, read as the reverse complement.
TTTCAGTCTTACACTTTATCTTCAAATTATTTGATTGTTGGAAAAATGTAAATTTTTTTATTTTCATTTAAAAATATTTTCTATCCATTTTTTAATTTATTAATCCCAACTATTCTTTTATTACTTATTGACAACAATTTTAATCAGTCCTTCACAATTAGTTCAATTTATTGGAAATAACAATCGACCCAAATTAATTCCTATTAGAATTATTTTTTACTTGATCTTATCTTAATATAGTCTAATTTGATTCACCAACTTTTCCAATTGGTTTGACATAAAGTTTCCAAATTAATTCAGTTTCACTATTCTCTTAATACACAATTTTCCAATTGACTCAATTCTTTACAACCACTCAACAATCTCATCACATTAATTGCAATTTCAAAATCCAATTGTCACACTTATATTTTTCAATTTAATTTCACATCAATGAATTCCTTACAATCTCTCGATACACATCCACTTACTAAATCTCTCTAATTGGTATTCACAATCTTCTCATACACCCATAGCTAACATTTTATCGATTAATCTAGCACCTATTGGTACTCACTATACAATTTTCTCATTCACAAATTTCATTATTAATTTTCTTACAATTGCTCACTCACATTTATTCACTCAAATTACACCAATTGATCACAAATATTCAATTAAATAGTTTTCCAATTAACTCCAATCAGACACACAACTATCACTCATACATATACACTCATAAAGTACTCAATTATACAAACTCGCAATTATTGCAAACATCTGCTTTATTTTCATCAACTTAACACAAAATTACAACATACAATTGTTTAACTTTCATCTTCCAACAATTAGAAAGAGCTCCTACAATACTATAATGAAATACTAAAAACACAATTGGAAACTACTAAGCTAAAAGCCTAGCTGCCCAAACATCATAACTATTAATTAAAAACTAAGTAATTCTTTTACATCACAAATCAATTCAAGTCCAATCTCAATTAGAAATTATCAATAGTAAGCCCCTAAACTACACTCTCAATTGGTAGAATCTACAAATAGACATGCAAAACAACCAATTCACCAAAAAGAAAAAGAAAACTTGAACTACAATATTATGTGAGTCTTTTCAAAAGAGAAAGCCTTGTTATATTAGTTTTACTTTGTTATGGTATTCTTGATACTTATTAAAGCTTGATTTTTTTTTCCCTTATATTCTAGAATTCTCCTAGCATTGTGTAGGACAATCTATATTTGCACAACAAAAGAATTTATATATTTTTTGATAATATTTTAAAATAACATAAATAGTATTTGATTTTATGCTATAAATAGATGAATTTTATTATTAATAATAATAAAAAGAATAGATATTTATAAAAATATAATAATTTAAAATAAATTAAGAATGTAAAATTACAGATGAAATAAAATTATTTATACAAAATTATAAAATATTTCAAATAAAAATTAATGATGAAGAAAATATAATTATTTATAAATTTTTTGCATATAATTACACTTTAATATAGAAGTTTTTAACAAATATATAATGGATGTTGTTATATAGGATTACTTTCTAATATGGAATATTTAAAAACAAAAGATATGGGTATCATATTATACATGTAGAATTATCTTGAAAAACTTAATCTAGAACTTGACCACGTTGGAAAAAAGCTAAAGGTTGCTTTTTCACTAATCATCTAATTGTAGAATTTTTTTTTTAAAACTATATGTTTTGCCATATATTCATACAATAAAAGAAGGAAATTATTTTGTTAAATTTTAAAATTGAAACCTAAGAATGCACAAAGTCCAAGTCAAAATCAATATTTATATAGAAACTATAGTCATAAAATTTGTAGTAATTGCTTCAATTATTTATCAAAAAATAAAATAATTTGTAAAAAATGTACTATACCAAGTACCTTTAAAATGCACCAATATTATAAAAGAGAGATGAATATATGAGTGTGTGATATATTTCCTATCTTTAGCTTAAAACAATTTTACAAAATATTTGAGGAAACTTCCAAGTATACTGAAAGCCCAAAAGATTCTAAATAATTTGTAATTAAATGTAAAATTGAAGAAATTAATCTTGTAAATAAAATCTTGCAACGCTATGGTATAGAAAAAAAAGATTTTCATTCATATATGTTTTTTTAATCTATCTAAAAATGTAAAGTTGATGAAAAGTCACCTAAAATATGTAAGAAAAGTAAGACTTTATTAAATGAAAGAAACAAAGGTAAGTAAAAAATGAATGATGAAGAAAAAGATGAACATGTAGAATATCTTTTTTGAATTCATCCTAAATATATTGATGCTTGGGAAAGTAATTTTTTGATTGAAAGCATTATAATTAAGTATCACTATTGAATCTTTGTTGGACATTAATAGAGACTTAATTATGAAGAATCAAATTATGGATTACAATGAATTAGCGATAGGATATATATATATGTATGTATGTATGTATATGTATATGTATTTTTATTATATATACCATGTATGCTAAAGAAGCCTTTTTACAACAATACCTTGATTTTATTGAATGTATACAATACCTTTGTCTTTACAAAGGTAAAAGTGGCAAAGATGAAAAAAGAAGCAATCACTTATTTATTAGCCATGGATATGGTTCACATGGGGGCCTAGTGTACATTGGAATGTTTGTCAATTTCATCTTAATTCTTAATCACATTCTAAAGAATATGCTTAGAAGAATATGGGCAATTTAATTAAAAGTAATAATTAGAAGTACATGTATAAATTTGGTAATTATATTAACAATTTTTTTTCAATTGAATTTATTGAATTAAATTGTATTGCTATTGGACAAGTTGATAGTTTAACAAATGTACATTATATGCATATTTCAAAATTTTTAAAAATCAACCCACATTTAGATGTAGGTGACAAAGAAGTTTTTATAATAATATGGTTCAACAATGGAAATATTGACAGTGGGGATTTTGCCATCTATTAAATGTGGTATAAATTTTGTACATCAAATGGCACTGGTATTGTGTTGAGGTAAGACATTAGAAGAGTTTTGGAGGGTCCAGAAGCTAGTTTTGGGCTTGTTCCCTTGCAGCTGTTTCCCGCAGCGAGGGAAATAGCCCGCTGTTAGAATTTTTTTTTTTTATAAAAAAAAATTTTTTAGTCTCCAAATGCAAATTTAAAAAAAATAAAATTAAAAAAAATAAAATTTGGTCAATGACGTGGCAGGGGCTCGGCTACGTCAGACCACTGCGCCAAACCTGTTTTCTGTGTTTGCAGATTGTGATAACTTGCAGGCATCAAGAGGCCCCAAAAATCTTCTAATGAAATTTTGTTCACAGAACTTTAAAATTAAAATTAAAAATAGTACTTGTCAATAAAAAAAATTTGCATTAAACTAATCAATCAAAAAATTGAAGGAAAAAAAGCCTACATTTAACAAAAATTATTGGTCACCTGTTACCTATGAATATGATGAAGATTTTTGAAAGAATTTAAATCAATAAAATTTTTTAATACTAGTTTTATATTTTAAAGTATCTAAATCCAATATTGGATATTCAACAATTACACATTTGGTGTAGTAAGTAATTTTAACGTAGTAACTTTGACAACACTATTTAAAATTTTTATATTAATATTAAATGTCATTTTATGTCATTTTTATGTTTTACATAATGTGTATAATATTATTGTAAAATATTATTTTATATTTAAAAATTAAATGTATGATGTGTTATGTATATGATTTCAATTTAGGCATTATGTGTATGATGCATATGATATCAATTCTTTTTATGTATGAATAGCCATTACAATCAATAAGGTCAACACAATTTATGTGGTCAAATATTTTCTAATATCTTCTACACATATATACTGTCTCTCAATGGCCCTTGATCCATTGGACATTGGTTCATTGTCATCACAAAAAAACACTTTATTCACATTGGACTTCTTTGAAGGTTGAAGTTTTTATCTATCTATTTTGTTAGGGATCCATTCATGTCGACACTCTTACATCATGAACCAAGGTTTCTCATATTAATAATATTCATAAGTAAACAAGATGACAAGTGAGAGGGAAGGCCTCCTCTCACTTGCTATAAGGAAGACACCATAACCGTTTTAACTACATCCTTGCTAAGGACTAGTAAGTCTAGACGAGTGTCTACTCGTAACATTATCCCCCCCATAAGGTCTAAGGGCGTGGGCCCTCCTCCTAAGCAGGATTGATCCTACCGCATTCGGGTGCCAGCGATGGAAATCCCGAACCGCGTCAGCTGCATTCTGCAGATTCTCCACTGGTTCCCAAGAGTTTTCTTCGGGTCCATATCCTTCCCAACTGATTAAATACTGTAGCTTCCGCCACCGGCCGTGCACGCAAGAGTCCAAGACAGCATGGACCTCCCACTGAACATCCCCATCGGCCGTAATAATCGGCGGAGGAGGTTGTTGACGCCGCCCCTCGATGGTGTCCTCGTGGTGCCGTTGTAGAAGATTGACGTGAAACACATCATAAATTCGGAGGGTCTTGGGGAGTTTGAGCTTGTAAACCAAGTCAGAAAGCCTGGCAATAATTAGAAATGGGCCGAGGAATCGTGATGCCAATTTCTTGGAAGGAGCTGTAGTTGAAATATTCTCATGTCGTAGGAATACCTTCTCACCAACTTGGAATGTGGGTTGAACCTGTACTCCTTGGTTGTAATAGCGTTGGGCTCGCACACCTGCAAGGTCAATTATAGTCTTCACCTCGTTGTGCACCTCTTGAAGGTGCCTTATGCGGTCCTCTGCTGCCGGAATGGTGGTCGAGGTTGGAGTAGTGAAAGATAATACAGGATGATATCCGTATGTTGCATAAAACGGGGAGAAGCCGGTTGATGAATGAGTGGAGTTATTATATGCAAATTCCACTAATGGAAGCAAGTCGGCCTAGTCATCCTGACGTCGAGTAGTGAACATATGCAAATATTGTTCCAAAATCTGGTTTACTCTTTCTGTTTGCCCGTTGGATTGAGGATGGAATGCCGTAGTTGTAGAAGGATTAATACATAGTAGTTGACATAAGCGGCGCATGAACTTTGAGACAAAAACAATCCCTCAGTCAGAAATAATGTCTTGGGGAGTACCGTGAAGCTTCCATATGTGTTGTAAATATAGTGACGCTGTGCCATTAGCACCAATGGTTTTTGTCGTAGGAATAAAGTGAGCCAGCTTGGTATTTTTGTCCACCACCACTAATATAGAATCATAACCACTGTTCATAGGAAGTTTAACAATAAAATCCACTGTTCCTTTTTTCCAAGGAGCATCAATGGTGGGAATAGGTTGCAGTAGCCCGTAGCGAGCATGGTGGGTGGGCTTGGAACGTTGGCAAGTGTCACAGCCATCGACGTAGCGGTGAACATAACGGCACAATGTTGGCCAATAAAAATCCCGAGACACCAGCTGAGGGTCTTTGCATGTCCTTGGTGACCTGCAGTAGGGGCGTCATGGCGAGAGCGCAAAATTTGACGGCGGAGTTCCTCATGGTCGGGAACAAAAACTGCCCCTTCAAAACAGAGAAGGCCGTCCTCCCATGTGTAAGCTTGAAATCGACGGTGAATGTCTGCAGGTGCTGCTTCCGAGTTGCTTTCAAAAAATGCCAATATTGGCCTAAGCTTGGAGTCCCCTCTCAGGCTTGCCTTTATCTGAGTAAAGATGTGCGCATCGGTCCACATCGGCTCAAGTCTTTCCAAGTAAGCTAGGCGCAGGAAAGGCCGAGGCTCTTCATCTGTCCCATCCGTGACATCTACGCATTGAGATAAAACATCTGCCCTTCCATTCAAAGATCCTGGCCGGTGGTGAATGGCCAAATCAAAGGCCGAAAGCATCTCAGACCAACGAGCTTGACGCTTGTTGAGGTGTTTCGTAAATAGAAATTGTTCTAAGTTTTTATGATCGGAAATGACACGAACCTGGTGGGGGGAGCCCTCTAGGTAAATGCACCAATCTTGGAATGCTAGCACAATGCTCAAAAGTTCCTTGTCGTAAATGTCATAGTTTTTTTTCCAGTTGGGTTCATCTTAGAGCTCTGATATGCACATGGATGAAGATGTCCATCGTCACCCCTTTGAGACAGGATGCCCCCAGTGGTTGTGTCGGAAGCATCTGTTTCTACTACAAATGGTTGCTCGAAGTTGGGGTGGATTAATACCGGGGCCTTAAGGAACCGGGACCAAAGATCTGTGAAAGCAGCATCGGCTGTAGGAGTCCACTGAAAGCGCTGGCCTTTTTGTGTTAAATTTGTCAGGGGAACTACAACGTGTGAATAGTCCACTATAAAGCGTTTGTAAAAATTTGTAAAACCAAGAAACGCTTGGAGTTCTTTCACCGTTGTTGGAGTCGGCCAATCCTTAATAACTTGAACTTTGTCTTGACACATCTGAAGACCGCTAGCAGATACTGTCATATCCAAAAATTCAATTGAGTCTTTATGAAATTCACACTTGGCGGCCTTTGTATAAAGGCTGTGCTTGTGTAATCTCTTCAAGACCTCACGAACCACGGCTTGGTGAGCCTCTAAATTGGCAGAAAAAATAAGTATATCATCTAAATAAACCACCACTGAGATGTCTAATAGGTCGCTGAAAATATTTTGCATGTGAGCTTGGAATTGTGCCGAGGCATTGGTTAACCCAAATGGCATGACCAAATACTCATATAGCCCATAACAAGTTTTAAAAGCCGTCTTGAATTCATGTCCAGGAGCCATGCGGATTCTATGATAAGCTTGGCGAACATCCAGCTTTGAAAATATACTTGCACCAATCAGGTAATTTGTGAGCTCGGGAATCAAGGGCAATGGGTAACGGTTTCGCACCATGACATTGTTGAGGTTGCGATAGTCTACGCAAAATCGTATGGAGCTGTCCTTCTTCCTGGCGAAAACAATAGGGGCTGATACGGGGGACTTGGACCGTCGGATCCACCTTTTGCCCAATTTTTCCTCGAGATATTGAGATAGCGTCGAAGCTCCTCCAACTCAACCAGTGACATAGGGCGCAATCCCGTACTACGAGGTTCTTGGCCCTCCTTGAAGTCTATCTTCATGTCCACGGGGCCATGGTTTGGAAGCTCGTTAGCCGCCTCTTCACTGAAAGCATCACTTAAGTCTGCATACTCCGCTGGAGTAGGTGCGGGCTCAACAAAGGTCACCTTAGAAATCTCTAGGCAATAAATTGCTACTTCCCGCATTAACTGATGGAACACTGTCGCCGACACCCGGGTGGGAGTAGTCGGTTGTGGTTGGTAAATTGTTGGTTTCTCCTCGTGGCCTTCCTCCTAGAGTGAGCCACCAAAACACATATGTTGGCAATAGAGAGAGTCGAACAGCACCTTTCGCTGAGACCACCGGATGGTTGGATCATGGCGGACAAGCCAAGGGGTGCCAAGGATATAGTCGTATCGCCTCGTGTTTGTAATGTCGGCAAGTAGCTTTTCCTGATGACCATCCACGGTCAAGTCCACAGTTGCTTCGTGAATGATGAGTCCAGAATTGATAATTCGGCCGTCAATGACGTGGACCTCCTGCGGGGTAGCTTTCAACCTGATGGTAGCATTACAACGCTTGGCAAAGTCGGGGTGCATGAACACTCTCGTTGCACAGGAATCCACGAGCGCCACGGCCGACACATTGTTCATATGCACATTCATTGTCAGATGTCTCTCCATATCTATGGTAGCATAGATACATAAAGCCAAAATATAATTTCTTTTATTTATATAAGAGTAATTACATGTAGTAGAGTCATTTGAGTCTGGGCATAGAGGTGTATTAGGTGCCTCCTTATTAGCGCCCGGGTACTGCCCCCAAGTGTTTAGTCCCAGGCTGTTCCTTTTCCCGAGCCTTCATCTCTAGTAGCAGCCAACGTAAGGGGCTTGGAAGGATTAGTCAGACACCGTGAGCATATGTGGCCCATCTTTCCGCACCCCCAGCACCTTCCTTGACATTGATATTCCAATCTGTCAGCCACCGTTTTAGCAAAAGCCGTGAATGCGGTATACGTGGCATCTAATTCCATGGGAGTGGGACCGGTTGAGGTCGAAGGTGGCCGGGATTGTGCAGCATATTCTTGTGGTGCCGAAATAGATCCCATAAGCCGCCGGTGTTGTTGCTGCGTCCATAATCGATCGTCAATTTTTGAAGCCATAGACATCCATTCCTAAAGAATGCGAGATTGCGCCTCGGCGGTTGCTATTGAGTCGAGAAGATCGTCCTTTAAGCCAGCCCGAAACCAAGCTACAAGACTTGGCTCATTCCACTCTACTTGGGCCGCATGTTCGTTGAATGTCGAAATATAAGTAGCCACGGAGCCAGTTTGTCGAATGTTTGCAAGACGGTCCTCAGCATTGCCTCATCGGTCTATCTCGCCGTAAACAGCCACAATAGCTCCCCGGAAGGCCTCGTAATAGTGCAATAAATCATGAGGTCTCCCATCATCCAAGGCTTGAAGGATGGGCATAGCCCAGTTCTGGGCCACCCCTGTTAGGTAGGAGAGGGCATACGCTACTTTGTCCTCGTCAGAATTATAAGTGTCAGGGTTGCCTCGAAAAACCAGACGAAGTTGGGCAAACCACTTGTACACCTCTCCTCCTTTTTTGCCGGTGAACTTATCCGGTTTTGCCACTTTGAGTTCCTTGCTGTGGTGGGATTCCCCTCAATACATGTTGGAAGTTGATACTGCGGAGTCTCCACCCTACAGAGGTGTAGAAAGAGGAGGAGTTGCTTGCTCAAAATTTGTTGCACCATATGACGAATTGCCGCTTGGAAGACGTTTTGAATCTGTTGTTGTATATACATAACCCAGTCAGGCCCTACTCCATCCGGCACCGACGGGGCACCTTCCGTATTAAGTCTTTTTTGATCCATGGTTACTGGTCCTTATTTTCTGTAATACGTTGTGTCATATTGTACCTGAATAATTTTTAAACGAAAAGAGCAAAAAGCCCTACCTGGTCTGGATTAGGTTTGGATGAGCATGAGCTATCGTGATGATGTGGTGATGTGGTTTCACCCCCGCTGCTGAACCAAGATTTTTTGAGCAAGATCCGTCGAAATACAACTTCCATGTTTGCATGCTGAATTGATCAAAGTTCCTGATAGAAAACGGACGGTTCGGCAAAAGAATCAGTTTCTTCAAAGAATTGTGGTTTTACCTCATCATACTACATTAACGCGTTAAGATAGCTCACGGGTGCATTGGTAACACCGTATGGATTGATCGTGAATTCTGCAAGATGCTCACTGTCCTCCAACGCTTGTGACGTTGTCTTAGTTAAATTCGTGGCAACATTATCAAACGCTTCTATTAATTGCAATTGACTCTCAACCTCGATTCTATTGTTTCTTCTATAATGAGATCAAGCTCCTCATCGCTATCACGTTGCACCCGGTGAGATGAAGTAAAGCACATTTCAAATAACATAACCTAAATGCTTGTTGATTGGACTTATCTCATCGCCTTATCGACTTCTCGGGTGCTTCCATTGAGAACCAAAAATCAGAACCAAGTTTCGGTATATAAGGCCTTCATAATCACATATATAATGACAGTAAAAGTTTGCAAATGCAAAGAATGCCTGGACGTCGTGGATTGAAGCTGGAATTGGGCACTCTTGAACGAAACTGCGTCATGCCATAATTTCAGCATCACATTGATATATCACGTCGATACTTTAAAATTCCGACGTTGATAATTCCGACATTTGCTGCCGATCTTCGTCAATACTGCTGCGACGGAATCACGATAACATTCACATAAATTCCGATATAAGCTTGTTCGTAGTTCACGAAATTCATGCTCATCGCCGCAGGTGGATCATGTTCGCGTGGAAGTTGAATTCTCAACTTCATCTCATGCTCCTACTCTCAGGCTCATGAGATCCTCTCATAAGCCCCATCACTACCTCCTTCTGCCCTTCAACCCAATAAGCATTATTCCTAAGAGCGTGAATATTTGTGACTTGTCATAATGTTAGGGATCCATTCACGTCGACACTCTTACATCTTGAACCAAGGTTTCTCATATTAATAATATTCATAAGTAAACAAGATGACAATTGAGAGGGAAGGCCTCCTCTCACTTGCTATAAGGAAGACACCATAACCGTTCTTACTACATCCTTACTAAGCACTAGTAAGTCCAGACGAGTGTCTACTTGTAATATATTTGTCACTCAAAATGTTTCATACTTTTTAAGAAAATGATCTAGTTTAATTGAGGAATTTGAAATTTTAACAAAGTTTAGATATGCTATGGTATAAGTAACCTACTTTTATAAGATTAATTTTAAATTAAAAAAAAAATACTTTGTGACTTTTCATATTTCAATCAAATTTATGAGTGAATTGTTTTTATACAAGTAAATTTATAAAAATAATTTTTTAATAATGGAAATGAGAATTCTTTTTAAAATATTTTAATAAGAATTTATCTCATATTTTGATTTTTTAATTGAAATATTACTAATTAAAATATGACCCTAACATTTTACATTCTTCATAATTCAATCCAAAAATCTCTAGAAATTTTGAAAATTTTGAAAAGTATATTAAAGGTTTTTATATGATTGATTATGTTATAGTAGAGATTTTTGGAATAAATAAGTAGAAATGCAAAAATTTGGTGTCATTTTTTAGTCTCAAAAAATTCACTGAAAAGTCTTTTTTTAATTCATGAAATTCTTATTAGAAAATTTTGAAAAGAATTTTCATTCTACCTATTAAATTTTGAAAAAAATTTCAAATATTATTTTTTAAAAGCGTGTTATTTGTACTTTAATATGTACAAAATTTGTTGAGAAGATCTAATTTTTTTATTAGTTGTGACAATTTTTGAAATATATAAATACTTGTAAGAGCCATTATATATACTAGTCAAAGATCCAATAGTTAGATATGCAACCATTTTTTTAAAATTTTGCATTTTGCAATAGAAATGACAATTTTTAGTGGTTTTTTGATGAAATAAGGCTTTGGAACTTTAGAAGTCAAGATGTAAAAGAAAGAGTGAGATGGACCTTAGCCTCTAAAGGACTAAGGCCATTTTTCAGTCTAAAACCATTCTAAATTGCCATTTCTGCTAGGTTCATCCAATAAAATAATTGTTTTTTAAGAATCTAGCCTTAGGGTCTTGTACTTTACTTGTCTTAAATCATGTGGTAAGAACTTCATGAAGTTTGATTGTACGGATTGGAAGATATTAGCATTCTAAGTTGGAAAAAAAAGTTTTTTTGTGCTAATAACATGCTCCAATAAGTTTTAAAACATTTTAATAGCCAAAAGTCCCCAAATTGGCAAGATCCTCCTAAGACCGGCAAATTTGAAGATTACATTGGACCTGACCAATGTTTCAAGAGCATACAAAGTTGGAATAAGGCCCAAATTAGGTTTTTTCTTACTTTCTTATACATACTTAAGAACCTAGGTTAGTTCTTTTCCACAAAAAGTCAAGCTCCAAAAGTTAGATATTAACTTTTTTGGATTTTAAGTTGGTGCTAGCTTCCAATGAGTTTTTATTGTAAGAAAAAGGGGTAGGGGTCTTTAAAACTATAAGCAGCCTTTTAAATCCAATAATGTAATATTTTTGTGATTTGGAGTTTTTTTCTAAAAGTTAGAGTTTAGGATAATTGTAGAAAGTCAAAAATTAAAGATTAGGATGAAGATCTTAACATTAAGGGAGATTTGAGGCCTCCAAAGGGCCGTTTTAGTTCTGTTCCTGAAACTATTCCTGATACTATTGGCTGTTGTCAAGCCAACAATTACCAAAAAAAATTATTAAAAAAAAGTTTAATCTTGAGATGCAAAAAAAATTAAAAAAAAAAAAAATCAATGACATGGCACTCTCTCAACTACGTCAAATTCACATTGTCGTAGCAGTTTTGGCGTTCATAGGGGCTGATAACTCGCAATTTTCTAGAGGCCCCAAATTTCTTCTAATGATCATAAGATTACCTTGAAGGAAAAGATGGGGATGAGTGCCCTTAGAAATATATATAAAGGCATTCATTCTCTTTTCATTTCACCCCTTCAAATCCTTTCAACCCTATCTAGCCATTTTTTTGACTTTGTAATGCATTGGTCCATTTAGTTGAATTTTTTGCCCATTTTTTGGCCAAAGTTGTAAATGTGTGTTTTTGGAGTATTTCAAGCTTCATTTTGTTGCATTTCCTCAAGCTTTGAAGGACTTAAAGGTCCCTTCAAACCTCCTTAACTTGTATTTGGGCTTTGTTTGAGTTATTTATTAACTTGTTGGTGTTTGTGCAAGTTTCTTGAGTTCTTGTAGGAGTTTGGGAGTTGTTTGTTTATTTATACTAACCCTAAAGAAAATTCACTTCCTTTACCTTGTTGATGCCACTTAGGGGGCCTTCTAGTTTACATTTGTGAGTTTATACATTACTAAGTGAGAATTCCTTAATTGAGAACTCTCCTAAAGTTTCTGGTTTGGTTGTACAAACTTGTTTTGTATTGTGTTTCTTGTACCAACAAGTGGTTGTATAACTTGTATTAATCTCCTTAATCTAACGTATCTTTGTATGATTATTGACTAGCATTCAAGTTGTTTGTGTTGAATTTGTCTCATATACCCATAGTTTTGTTAAATATGATAAAACTTTGGCTTTGCAAATTTTGAAGTCAATAGAATTTAGTATGTTTTCAAAGATACAACAAAGCTTTGATTTTTAGTATTTTGGAGTATTTAGAATTTTGTATGTTTATAAAAAATATGACAAAGCCTTAAACTTATAGAATCTTAGAAAATTCTTAAAAATTAGAATATTTTGGCATCTCACCAAGTTTAGTTTTCGAAACACTAGTTTTGGAAATCCTAGCTTAGTGTCTAAAAGATTCGAGTATCAAAAGTCTTTGCTTAGTCCTTCAAAATTGGTGTTATAGTATTTTACAAAATATCCTATTTTAGAAGTGACTCTTGATATTCTAAAAATCCTTCCAAAATAGAAAAATTGTGTTGGGAAAAAATTTCAATTTGTACAAGAAGAAGTCCAAAGGCCAAAATTCTCCAAATTTGGCCAACTAGCCAAATTAGCTAATATACTTTGAAGGAGCAACAAATAAGTAATGTCGGCTACATAATTCTCGGCTACGTCACTATCCTGCGTTCAACTACTGAGGGCTTGATGTGCAACTGCCTCATAGGAAGGTACGTATTGCCTTTTGTGTACCAACTACGTTCATTGACTGCTTGCATACTAGATTGCCGTGTATTAGATTGTTGTATGCTAGATTGCTAGACTAGTTGACTAGACCTCTCCGAAACTGGTTTTATTTTTTGTGAACTATTTGTGTCTTTTCAAAAATTAAATTCTGACCTTTAAATTTGGTCCTAAAAAACAATAAAAGACATACCAAAGACAATAACGGAAAATAGATAGGAGTAGGTAAAAGAAAGAAAGGGAAGGTGAAATAACATATACATAGAAGTAGAAGTTTGAAGAGAGGAAGAGGCACTTAGACAATTATAGATAAGACTTCTCACACTCAAAGTTGCAAATGAGGAAATGAAAAGGTGGTTTAGAAGTTGAAGAGCAAATTGGAAAGTTATAGGATTAATTGGAAATCGTAGGAAGGCAATTTAGACCATTAGAATTGACATCAAACAAAAATGGACTTGGATAGGAAGATAGAAGATTGCAATTGTCAATTATTATCTTGGAAATTGTAGCCAATATTCCATTCCAATCAAAGTCAACTACTACAATTAAATAATGGAAGGAGAATAATGTTAGAGAAAAGAAGGAATATAAAAGAAAAGAAGGTAGTTAGAAGTCCAAACTTTGAAAACATCCATTAATTTCATACTTTCTAAGGGTGAGGAAAAATACAAGGAAAAACCAACCATGGCTAATGATAGAGAATTTGAGGGCATATTCAACCACCTCATATGCGAGATTCAATATGAGGTAAGTTACTAATTACTCCATTTTCTCTTTAATTTTTTTGATTAGTCATTTTTAACTCTTAGTTGAATTACAAGTCCAAGTCAAAATATTAAGATTATATTTTTCCAAATTTGTATTTTAAATGGGTAGAGTAGGCTTAGAGGTTTCTGAAAACATAAAATTCATAGAAAATAGACTTAAAATGAGTGATATATGAGCGGATGAAGTTTAGGATGAAAATTGGATGAAAATGAGTCAATTTCATCCTAAAGGTACAAGAATGGAAATTTAGATAGTGGTAAGAATCTCGAATTCAATAGTAAAAGCAAATATTGATTTTGAATTTATAGATTGGTAGAAAATAGCAAAAGAAGACAATTTTAAAATATCAATTAGTGGACAAACTTCATTTACCTATAACTTTCACTAGAAAAGTTCAAATCTCAAAGTTCTTTAGCAATTTAGATATTTTATTTTAGGCTTTATAAGAAACCAAAGCCAAAAGTCTAGAAATAATAAATTCATAGAAGAAGTTCCGAGCCTTAAAAAGAAAGTAGGAAGTAGAATAGAAACTTCTAAAGTCACCAAATAAGAGCTTAGATTTAGGGGAAGAATCTAAAACTCATTTAAACTTTAGAAAATATCCAAAAGTCTACAAGTTCTAAACTAAGAGTCTAGAAAGTTAATTCTCTTGCTTCCATTTTCAACTTGAAATTGAAGCTTCAATCGATATCTCATTCGAGGAATCCTTTGTACTATTTTGTTGTGATTTCTATGGTTGTGGGCACTTTATTCCCACCCTTGGAATAAAGTGTACACAACCAGGTTCTAGTTGCTTTGTTGTAGTAAAATCCTAATGGATGTTTAACAATGTGTAATCCAGTTACGCCTTTCAAGCAATGGATCTTTTGTTGTTTGCTCTACCTACACTTTCCTTAAATAATTGCTAACCAAATTCAAAGAGTTAGTAAAAAGGGCCTTTTTTTGGCTACGATGACCAAAACTAAGAGCCAATGGGGGTTAGTCAAGCGGAAAGATTAAGTAGCTGAAGTTGTAGGACCGAATTTGTCCTTTCCAAAATGATAAAGAAATTCCAATTTGACCTAATTCTCTAGGAGATATTTGCGGATGAAGTTTGATACTAAAACTACCTCCTAAAACTTCATCTGTTGATTTTTAGCAATTTAACTATTGAAATTCTCTTTTGATTTTTGGTTTATTTTCTATTTTTTAATTCCTACCTAAATTCTGAATTTGACTTGGGTTGGTCAATTCTAGTTGACTTTCATCCAATTCTACTCTAATTTGGCTTAAAACTTCATCCTACTTTGGCATTTCTATTTTTTGACCAATTTGTGAAGTTAAGGTGGTTTTGAAATTCCAAGAATATTTCTTTTGAGATTCCATCTTTAAATGGTTCTTTAAGTATCTTTTCATTTAAGTGGTAAAAAACTCTAACAATTTTTACTATTATTTAAAATTTTGTTTTTTATCCAACTTCTAGGATTAAGTAATTTATTGTTGAGGACCTGATTTTACCTTTCCATCAAGGTAAAAAACTTTTTATTTTTATCCTTACAATAAAAAAGGATTCAATGGTCAATTTTGACCGGCAATTGGTTAATCAAAATTTATCCTTCAATTTTTACCTTTGAGATTGTAGATTATTTTATCTTTTTGTCTTTTTTAACTTTTACTTTTATCTTAGATGCTAGATTCTGTTCAAGATTTTTTTTAATGATTTTCTAACTTTTCATCCAATTTTACTACTACTTTTCATCTACAATAATTTTTTGGGTAATTTCTAACTACTTTGAGGGTTAAATAATTTGTAACAACATTGGTAATTTTCTAACTACTCCTAGGCCTATCTTGGTATTTTTAGCTCTATCATTTTCCTTCTACTATTGAACTTTGATCTAAGCATTAATTCTTATTCTAATGTTTTTAATGAAAATTCAAGAGAATTGGGATAAAAGTTTCAATGACTAACCTTGTATTTTGTGGTGTTGGTGATTTCATTCATGTTGATGATAATTCCCCTTTTGTTGTACGCTCCATCAACTTCCATGTTGAATTTTTAGTGTTACGATGTTGTATGGTGCACTCTTATGACAATTGAAATACGTCCTAACCTCCATCCTTCAATTGATTCTCCCTTCTTTTTTTTCCAATGTTCTTTTTCTCCTTTCTAAATATTTTTTTGGAATGAAATCCTATCAAATCTAACGCTAATTTTTGGCTAATTTGCTTGAAATCAAACAAGATCTCAAGACAAAGCTTGTTTGACTTCTTCTATGTGATAACTAATTTGTAGAATATCCCTAAGGCTAATATTCCATGTTTTTGTCTTTTCTTTTTGTCTTCTAATCAAATACTAACTATGGTCACCAAAGTCAAACTATTCCTAATATATGGTGCACCTTTGTTTATGAACTCAAACTTGACCTTAATTCTATACTAATCTTCTTCCCAAACTTTGAGTTCACTTGTTTTTGTTGTAGGATGTAGGGACTAGTTTGCAATAGGTCAAATGTTGAATTTTTGGAGAACCAAGTGGTGCATTTACAAAGCTAGAGTTCAAGCAAGAGAACAGGTTGAAAATCAATTAGTTAACAATTTGGGGGGTTGACTTCAATTGGTTGATTTGAGACTCCAATTGGGCTCCTCAATGCTCTGGTTTGCGCCCTTGTTGGTCTATGACCTTTCCTTCCTTCAAACTTCCAATTTGGGGGATTGTCCACCAACTTGAGTATACTGATTTTGGTCTTCTCACCTTCAAACTTCTTGAAAATTAGCAAAAAAGGGCTCTTGTAGTGAATTTTGAAATACTACCTAATTAGGTTGCTTTGGATAAAATTAAATCAATCGCAGGACTAATTCTGGCTCCCTTTTTCTTCTAAACTATTTTTTTACAAGATAGTGTAAAATGGGAAATAATTGACTGCTCTAGATGCCTATTGTCAATTTTTCCAAACCTTTTTCTCTTCTCTATAGAAATTTCAATGACACTAGAGTGTGAGCGGGAAGCAATGAGCAATGAGCGTTTAGACTTGAATGCTCACTAAAAATAGACATGTTAAAGTCATAAATAGTGATGTCAAAACTAAAAATAGTAATGTCAAAATTATCAAAATAAAATTTACTAAATTCTTTTTTTCAAAAAGTCAATTTATTGCTAAAAGAAGTTTAATTGAAGGTAGTTATTTAGCACTCAAATGTTGTAGGTAGGGCCAAAAATGATAGCCTAGTCTTTCTTACAACATAAAAGGTACTACCATGGAGGTGATGAATAGATGAATTTCATCCATGTCATCCATTCTTTCTTTGGAATAATTGAAAAATAACTCCAAATACTATGAGAATCAATGAATAGAAAAAAAATATTCTTTTATGTAGCAAACAGCTCATCGAATCCGAAGACACATTTTTAGTTGCCAAAGGATGTCCTTTCTATTAATTTACACAGTTATTTGGATTGTGGTTTTAATAAAAAAAAACTCAAAAGAATTTTTTTAAATTATTTTTTTCTGGTCAATTTTTTAATTATTTCTTTTATCCAAAGAGCAATTTCTTGTTGCCAAAGGACGCTACCCTCTATTAATTTAGTGAATATTTGAACTGCAATTTAATTAAAGTTTTTTTTCAATTTTAAAAAAAAATAAATTATTTTAAAAAAAATAAAATAATTTCGTTCAAGGCTCCTTGGAATCAGAGGAGCCTTCCTTGGGCTCCAAATAGCCTTCCATTGGCGTAAAGTCATGCTTACAAAGAACTTTGGGCCTTTAAATAACCCGCAAACAATTTTTTCTGGCACCAAAAAAGGGCTCCTTGGAATCAAATAGGCTTCCCTTGGTAGTTGGCATTGGCAAGGAAGGGCTCTTTGAAATCCTCCAAGGGTTCTTCAAGAATCCAAGGAGCCCTAATTCAAAAATATAAATTAATTTTTTTTGAAAAAATTTTGAATTCTTTTTCTTAAAAATAGTTTAATTTTTCTCCAAATTAATATGGGGAAGGTGCCTTTAGCAACAAGAAAATGCTCTTAGAATTCAAAAAGCCATCTATTGAATTTTTAAAAATATATGTTATTATTAATTATTAATTTTTTGAAAATACAAATTTTCTTTTGAAAAAAATAATTTTAAAATTTCAATTTCAATTTCAATAAACTTCCAAATTAATAAAAGGAGGGTCTTTAAGCAACTTCTTTACTTTTAAAATAAGGTATTTAAACTTCATTCCTTATCTTAAACAATTGAGTTTTTAATCCCATTCAAAAGATATTCATCATTCAATGCAATGACCGATAGATGTATTTCATCCAACAAAATCAACTATAAAAAATTCATCTAAATCCATTCATCTTCATTCATCTCTATTCATCTTCTTTAAATTCATTTATAGCCATAAATGTTTACCCTCAACCACAATTATAAGCATGTAATGGTGAAAATTTTTAAATTTTTCACAAGATTTTCTAAAAACGGTCATTGTTCAACGCTCATCACTTGTTGCTCAATGCTCAATTCTCGTTGCTCCTTATTCATACTTTAACAACCCTGTAGAAATTTTAGAGTTCTAATGGAGAAAAAATCAAAATTGAGGTTAGTACGACATCATCTCAATTGAAATTTGTATTTTGGCAAATTGATGTATGTGAATTGGATGGCCAATATTCAAGTGTTAATTGTATTGTACTACCTGCTGGCTAGCGGTCCAATGGTTGGGGTCGGTATGGTTGCTATTTTGGTCGTCCTTCTAGATGGAATTTTTTGGTTTTTTAAGACCAAAAAATATGGCAGTTGTTACCACTTAGGTTTTTAAAAACTCAAATTGGGGTCTCTGTATAGGGACCCTTTTAAACTTAATATGAATATGGAAATTCTAAGGGGGAGCGAAGCTTTGCAGTCCCCGGGCATTCACCTGTTTTTTAGAAGGTGACACAAACTTTAAAGAATAATGCTAAGGGCAAAAACTTTGCTGTATTAGAGGGATTAATCTCAAATTTTGGAATACTTTTGCAAGAATTTTGTTATACGAGGACGTTTGAGAGTCCTAAATCCAATCCAAGGTCTCCCCAATTGACTTCAAACAATACTTTTTTGGACCATGCATTCCAAATTCAAGGCTTTAGGGGGATATTCACACACCAATGGTTGGAAATCCCGCACAAGAGTTCAAATGGGAACAAAGTTAGTAAATAAAAACACTTAAAATATGATAAGGCAAGCTTCAAGGTATTCAAGCTAATGACATCGCTAGCATTCGACTCAAATATCCTTGGTATTAGTACAACAAACACTCCAAAACGATCAAATGACTTCAAAACAATTCCAAATGCAATAGTTAACAAGCTTTCCAAAGGGACCCCAATGTCCTTTGAAATGGGCTCAAATATCAAAGATGGTATAGAAATCATGAAGAAAAATGACTTTAAATTGCAATTCAAACAAGGTTTTTGGCAAATTGCCAAAATTTCAACATGGCCGCGTTTTGGCCAAACAAAAAAAGGAAAAAGGGTGCAAAGAGAGAGGAGGTGAGGTCCTTTAATATTTTTTCAAAGCCCCCCAACCCTTCTCAAATTACCTACAACTACTCTTACGTAAAACCAAATTAACGTCAAATCAAATTTTACACTATTGTTGTGATCGTTTTAACTTTTGGAGAAATGCTCCAAACATAAAATCAATTGTGCCATGATCTTTAGAAGCCCAAATTAGTCCTAAGGACCTTCTACCCCTACTTACGAAACTATTTTGCAAGCAAAAGCCAATGAATTGCAAGCTAGTGAAAAGGTAGAAAATTCAAATATTGGAGTTTGTTTTTTCTCAAGGTTTTGACTAACTTAAATTGTTTAGAAGGTCCAAGATAGTAAGAAAAGAGTTCAAGTTTACTTCATTTGGACACCGTATGTGCCTAGTATGTCGGTCAACTTGTTGAATGTTTTTGAAAACCATTAAAATCTGGTGTTATCACTAATTCTTGCACTTGTCGGTGTGGAAATGTCTTGAAATTTGTCTGGGCACTTATTTAAGATAAAACACACTACCCTAATTTTAAGTTGAATTTTACCACTACTTGGATAATTTCTATGAATTGCCAATTGCCAATAAATGTGGTTGATTTTCCATAGAGTCATCTTTTGCAATCCAAAATATTACAAAACTTTTTGGACAACCTCTAGGAAGCTCTTCAATGATAATTATAAGTTTACATGTTTACTTGTATCAAATATAGAGAGGTCTAAATCTCTTGTATTTAATTTCTCTAGGGAGGAATCATTTTTGTACAAGGGAATTTTTACGAACCGACTTTGCCGTTGAGCTCTTGGCGTATTTTTATGCTAAAAAAACCTTCTTCCAATCCCTAGTAAGCATCCTCCTGAATCAGTGGATTTAAGTAAAACCGATAATCACCTAAAATAAATATCTTCCGTCATATTCTAATTGATGGCAAAGCTTTGACTATAAATGTTTTGAAAAGCTTAAAAAATGAAAGTTTGATCCAAAACACATCAAAGCTTTGATTGTAAAATATGATTAAGTGTGAGCCCTATGAATATTACCTAGGACTCAGGATTTTCTTTTTTCCATTTTTTGCTCATTTTTATGGGTAATTATAGCCCAAAAGACCCGAAAAGTGGATTTAGAGGATAATTGGAGGAAATCCCTACCTATAAGGATTAATCTTCCAAAAGCCCTGGAAGTGTCATAAGCAATTCCTTTTGTCACTTTGAAGAGCTTAATTGAGAGTTTGAAGGCCAAATAAAGAATTGTGAGTAGTTTCTAATTTTGGGTAAAATGTAGGAAAGACGCTTAGTCTGAATTCCATAGAGGATTTTTGCCAAATAGAGTGTATGCAACAATATTGGCTAAGATGAGTAAAGCTAGGATTAATTCAACTTTCCTAGTATTATAGAAGTTTATCGGCAAAAGATGGGTGAATTTGCATTTCAAATGCAAAAAATTGGAAATTAACTCTTATAGGTGACTTTTCAAGTAAAATCCACGGATACTATATGAAGACGGTCACTATAAGAAGAAAACTATTTTTACTATAAAAACATGCCAGGAGCATAGCGGTGAAGCCATACTGCCAAGATTCCCTAGTACGGAAATAATTCTTCCCTAGAGGAACTAAAAGCAGAAGAAATAAATTTGTTTATCTTTTGAAAAGTGCAAGTTTGACTTGAAACTTTGCACAAGGGATTTGGGGGCTTTCTAAAAGTTATCCAAAAGGTTGCGTAATTTTTCAAATTATAGAACATGACTCTATGAGAAGTCAATCGAAATTGCTAGGGATGGAAAATTTGTAGTAATTCATCTGCTGACGGTAAAATCCCACTAAAAATTAGGATAGAGTGTTTAAGTCTAAATAAGAGTCTAATCAAGTTTCGCGACATTCCGACAACGGCAACTACCCGAACTGGTAGTGCCAACAAATTTTAACAGAATTTCAAAACATTCGCGAATTGACCACCCAACCATGAGCTACAAAGTCCGAATTGAGTCATGTTGGACTCTTTTTTTAATATTTTTGGGCCTTTCAAACAACCCTAGCTAGTCAAAATTAGCAAAAATCACAAACTCCAAAAATTGGGTTTTTTACCCTTTTCACTAAGATGAAAAACGCTGTCTTTTGTGAATAGTTTTGATTAGAAAGATGGGAGTTAGGGGGGTTTATAGACTAATTAGGATCTCTTAAAATTAACAACACAATCCGTTTTTCATTTGGAGTTTTTTTTTAAAGTTATGGAAGGATCAACAGTAGAGTAGAATTAGGTATAATAATTAGTGATTTTAGTGATTTTTAGTTTACTTAGGTAGTTTTAGAGTAAAAGGAGGTAAATGACAGGCCTTGAAAACATATAAAAAGGCTCCCATTGACTCTCTTTGCACCCCATTTTCTTATTTGCATGTTTGTTAGGCTGCTACGAGGCTAAGTGTTGTTATTTGGGGGCAATTTGCCAAGACTTGTTTGAGTTTTGTTAGAGACCTTGTTCTCCTTGTTCCTCTATCTCTTTTGTATTTGAGTGCCATTCAAAGAACGTTGGGATTCCTTTGAACCACTTGCTAACTTTGTATTGGAATTATTTTGTTTGAGATTTCTAAGTACTAATCCCAAGGATCATTTAAGCCAAATTTTGGCGGTGCCGTTAGCTTGAACCTTTGGATTTGCTTTCTTGAGTCTTTTTAAAAGTATTGTGTATTAACTTGGTTCCTGCTAAGCTTTTGTGTGGGATTTCCAACATTTGAAAACATCCCTTGAAGATTTGGTGGAGAATTTGTGGTCTAAGGTGTATAAAAGTTTATGTTTGGAGAAATTTGGATTCGAACCAAATTTTCATAAGTTCACTATAACAAAACTTTTGAAAAAGTGTTTTAGGATTTGAAGTTAATCCTTCTTATATGGCAAAGCTTCGCTCCTAAGCAAAACTCCAAAGATACTAAAAAGTCCTCTTGTGATGATTTTTATAAGAATTTGAGGTTAATCCCTCCGATATGGCAGAGCTTCACTCTTTCAATTAACTTTTCTTAGTCATTAAAAGGTTTTCTTGTGTTTTTGATTTTAGATAGTGGAAAATAACCCTCTCCCTTGAAAATTCCAATTTAGTTTTGATTAAGGGGTTCCCAAAAGGGAACCCAAAGGCAAGCAATGGCCTTTTTTTTTTTTTTTTTTTAAGTTGTGGAAAACCAAAATCGGACTAGTAACCAATCAAAGTTGGGGAAGGGTTGCCATATTGCCGACAGTGGACAAGGAGCTAGGGACTATATTGTATACGGCCAAATGTACCATGACTGACTATACACAGTTGATTGCTTGCGGTAGACTTCCATTGGTTGACAAGCCACTCAAACTTCACATGGTAACCAAATAGCTTGCCTCATACACATCAAACTAGGATGATGCCTTAGGGCCTCAAACATTTTGATTTTTCTTGACTTTATTGTTTCACCAAGCTTAAATGAGAGAAGGTGAACAAGGAAGAATTAAGATCAACAAAAATTTCATTAAAAACTAGTTTAATTAGTTGTTGGAATTGAGATCTTAGTGTTTGGATTGAAAATTAAAACCAAAATCAGTTTAGCGTGAACAAGAGAGAGAGGAGAGATAGCTAGTAAGGAACCAATTAACAAAACAAGAAATTTGAGTTATTTTTAAAAAATCAAAAGAGAAACCAGACCGGAATGAATAAAAGGGAGGAAGACAGCTAGTGAGGATTCAATTAACGAAACAAAAAAAATTGAATTTATTAAAATAATCCCGACCCAAAATGAGTGAGAGGAAGGAGAGGTAGTGAGGATTCAATTTATAAACAAAGGATTTGAATTCAATAAAGAATCAGAGGGGACCTGAGCCAATAGGCCATATCAACTCATTTCAATTAAATTGTGAACCATATCATGAGAGAAGTCAGCATACCCTAATCAACTAGTTTTGATTGAGCCATTGGGTGATTCTAGAATGTTGTATTTTCCTACAGAGCTTTGACTATACTTGGTTAATAGATTCCCATTGCAAATTGAATCCAAATCAAGCAATTTCACTCACAGGCACCCACAACAAGTACAAATACAATTAAAGTAAATAGGATAGAAGATCCTTTAAGTAGTTGAGAGAAAGGGGAGTTGCTACTAGTAGTAGAAAATTCAACAAAAACAATAGATTGACTTTTTTGCATAGTTTAGTGTGGGATTCAAAGTCAATCTATAAAAAAACAAATAAAGAAAAACATTTGACTTGATGGAGTTTTTGGAGATTAGCTAAATTAGAAAAAAGTTAGGATAGCTTGGCTGAAATCAATTTGACTTCAAAATAGGTTAGCAATACTTTTAGATTAGATCTTTGGAAGTTAGGCTTATAAAAATAGGGACCTAAGAAGAAAAAAGGACTTGAAAAAAAAGTGGAAGAAGTTCAAGAAAATCAACTTGGAACAATCAATGAGGAGTGTGGAAATTACTTGGAGCCAAACATAAACAAATATTAAGAATCAAAAAATAAAATAAAATACGAGAAAAATATGGAAGATGGAGGAAGCACACAAGCATGTGATGGAGATGGATGCGCAAGCTATAGAAGAAGAAAACTACAATGTCAAGGTGAGTGCTTAATTCCTATCCTCTAATTGTGTTTTAAATTTCGTTTAGTCCCAAATTTATTTAACAACTAGGACTGTAGGTAGAGTTAAAATCAGACCTTTAAGAGTATTTTGAAAGTATAATTAGAGTTAGGAAACCCATAGAAAATTCCCAAAGCTTTCAAAAAAGATATTAAACATAAAAATCCGATAGAAATTAAAGAATTGATGAACAAATGAAGTTAGCCTAGAAGTGGATGAAAAGATAGATATTTGTAATCAAGACAATTTTATTTTATAGTAAAATTTTATTTTTTTGAGTATAAAATGGGTTTTATGTTCAAAATTTTGAGCAATAAAGTGTGAATGTGGTGATAGTTGATGTTTAAATGTGAAAAGTCTCTTTAGTTTGAACGGTTGTGAATTGTGACAGTTTTTATCAAGAGATTTGAAGGGGTGTTTTTGAGAATGGAGGGTGATAAATAGTGGTTTTTCTCTCATTCTTCTCTCTTCTTTTTTTTAATTTTCTCTTGCAATTTTGTGTGGTGAAGTTATGTTTTTTCATTGTCATCTCGAGTTGTGATTTTTTTATTTACTTAAGTGTTAGTTTTATTGCTTTAAGCATTACATTTCATTTTGGTGTTACATTGCTGTGAGCAATTTTTTATGAAGGAGAATCTCTTTAAGAGAATTTTTATTATCTTTTAAGTAGAATTTTGTCTATCAATTGTGTTTCATCTCTTAAGAGAATTCTTTGTGTCAATGTTTAAAGTGAGAGGGGAAGAAAAGTGGAGCAAAATATTGAATTAGTAATTAATTTGTTAATTCTAGTGATTGGAAATTATTTTTATTTAAAAGATTGGAATATCTTTGTGTCACGAGTGGATATATATGTTGGAAATAAAATTAAGAATTGAGATTTATTTGGAGTTGGGAAATGAGTTTAGAATTCTAATGAATAAAAATTATTGAACAATTGTAAATAATTGATGTACATTTTAATTATGGAATGATTATCCATATGATTAATAAATGGTATTCCAATTGAAGTTATGTATACATGGATTAATGCTTGAATGTGTATTTAAATTCTTATGTGATATTGGTGTGTGAAATTGTTTATCTAAAGTGCAAGTTGAGAGAATTTCTATGTTGTAGCAATATTTTATTGAGAGAAATCAATTGCTTGACTATAGAATTAATATGATGGGAATACAAATGATGTAAAATAGATAGAGAACCTATTAAATTAAAATTGAAGCAATATAAATTTTGTAACCAATTGAATTACGCAAAAGTAGAATGTGAGACTAAAAAGGAAAACATTAAGATAGAGTATAAGAGCAAAGATTCAATAGAAGACAAGTTGGAAAAGATTTGCAGCAAAGAAAGATCAATTGGAGATGCTGAATGATGAAAGAATATTTTCAAATAAAGATCGGAGCCTTGATAAGGGAAGAATTCAAAATATTTTAAAATAATTTAGCAAAGCATATTATAGATTCCTTAAGGAAAATTTTAGAATTGCTTAAGCAATGTCCTTGGTTGTTTTCAATTCCTAGAAAGGATATATGGTACATTTACTTTAAGTAATTAAGACATTAGCGCTTAAAGCGATTTCGAAGCGAAATGATATTTGTGCAAAACGATTCATGAGTTCTCGGTTAAACCGAATTTTCAAAGTTCAAATATGTATTGTGTAATGCAGGTTGCAAATGAATATATTTGTAATATATTGCAATGAATTCAAAGTATGAGATTTGTGGATGCAGATGCCCTTAACTCACACTTTTTAAATTTATATTTTATCTTAAGATAAGACCGAGACGGATTTAGTGGTTAGAAATTTGTATTTATAATTGGACAAAAACTAGAGAGAGAATTTCTTCCCATTCCTAAATAGAATATGAAAGATACAAAATACCCTAATATATTAAGATTAAAGATATAATTTACCTACAAAGTGACATCAGCTAATTAAAACACTAAGCTAACTTGAGTTTTCCCTGAACGAACCTAATTGGAATTGCCTTGGTTTTGTCTTATAAAAATTGTACTACAATATTCATCTAAGGAATATTTTTAGAACATCTTAGAATCTAAATTAGAATTAAATTTCAAAAATAGAAGCAAAAGTAGAAGAAGGTTAAAGTATAAATAAATTTTGAAGTTGCAACGGTTAACAAGAATTACTTGAAGTATTGGTAAATTGATCAACGGTCAAAAATTTCTCATAAATAACCTTTACCTTGACTTCAAAAGGTAATTTATGCTTTAACTTTCCCAATAGAAAATTAATTATCACAATAAACCCAATTTAACCATTATCGGATAAAAGTGACAAGGATTTAGTAATTGAATTTTGGACAACTATTTGAGGTCAAAATTTGGTTAATAAATTTATTAACGTAGAAGTTAAACGGTAGAAAATTACTAAGGGTAAAATTAAAAGATAATTGAGAAGTTAAATTATTTCAGTGTGGAGAAGAAAGAAATATTAAGATAATTTTTTTATGAAATCGGATAATAGTAAAGATTTACTAAAGGTTTCATTTCTTTTTCAACACTTGAAGTAGTGAACCAACTTCACCCAAGGTAAAAAATTAGATTCTAAAAGGAAAGAATAATTAACGTCAAGAGTAGGAGTAGAATCAAATAAATCATTTAAAAATCCCATCAAAAGATAGAAAAATTAGTTTTTTTCAAAGAATATTTATGGAATATTTTGAATCAAAACTAGAGCAGAACCTTATAGGAAATAATTTTAAGATCCTAAAACCAACTTTACCTAAAAATTCGATAAATTATTGAATAATTTGAAGAAGAATGAAATATCGAAGTAGAGGAAATTGAATTTAAGTGAGCCATAATTAAAGTCATCCAAAACATATCAAATTCCAAATTTAGATAGTAAAATAAAAATGAAAAATTACCCAAAAATCCAAATGCAATTCCGATAGCTAGAACACTAGAAAGTGAAGGATGAAGTTTTGATTAGAAAAAATAGCTAATTTTCATCCTTGAATATCTTTTAAGAATCACGGTAGAATTTCAAGTTTTTTAGTACTTCGGAAGGAGCGTGAAAAACTCTTCAACTTAACTTAGATACATTTTTCTTTTCCAAAAGAAAACCTTACCTCAAATTGCACGTTTAATTAGCTTATACTTTCCAAGAACTTCCCTTTCCTTCAACTATTCACAGTTAGGATTTTCAGTAGGATTTAGTAAAAAGCTCTATTGCTTGAAAGGCAGCTAGCTCGTTACTACAAACCAACTCATTCATAGAATTTGGTTTAATACAGAACTTGGTTGTGTATGTTCGATCTTGAGGGTAAAGATCAGAGCACTCACATTAAATAAATAGAGGAGGGAGATTAGAAGACATCAAAGCTCAATTAAAAAATAAAAATCTACAAATAGTCCAAATAGAAGCATTTCTTGCAATTTCTTTACCATGCAAAGCTCTTAAACATTTAGATAATAAGAAAATGAATGAAGAAATGTTTGAAGAGTGAGAAAATTTAGAAAAATTCAGATTAGAAATACATCAAGAAAGTCTTTTAATACATTAGAAAGAAAATGTCTATTGACATAAAGAAAAAAATGTCAAAATTTTCAAAATAACAGCAAAATTTTTTATTGCGACCAAAGTCAACTAATAGAAAAATCAAAATAGAATAGAATAGTCTTGAAAATCAAGGGAGAAGTTAGAAGAAAGATTTTAGAAAGAAATAGAGTAGTTGAACAAAAGATTTACTATCACATATAAAATTCAAAAATTTATTAAAAAAAACGATAAACGATGAATGAAAAACATAAAATTGGAAGAGAAAGACAATGGCCTAAGGACTTTTAGAAGAGTTACAATACCAATACAATGAAGTGAAATTTGAAGTATAATCCTAACCTCCTGTTTCTTTTTAATTAGTTAATTTTAATTAAAGCTCAGGCCTAAAGGCAAGTCAAACCATTTAGACCTAGGATTGGGTTTAATTTGATTTTAGAATATTATAATAAAAGTTAAGAGCTTTTAAAAAACATAAAGTAAGTCAATCAAAGTTGAAGGCGAATAAAGTTTTGAAGTTAGAATGGATGAAATTTAGAAAATTTCATTCATAAGGAACAAGAATGTAAAATTAAAAAATAGAATTTTATCAAATGTCATAAGTAAAATTAAAAATAGATTTTGAATTGTAAATTAGAAGAAAATCATGGATGAAATTTGATTAACTAATTAGCAATCAAAATTTCATCTATTCATATCTTTTGATAAGAAGATTCAATCATTTCAAGTTTTATGTTTTTAAAAATGGCATGAGATTTTCTTTAACTTTATATGATTAAATTGAAATTGAAAAAATACCCTTAGGCAATCATAGTAGGAATATTAATTCAACCATTAGGATCACTAAAAAAAATTTGCGTTGGTCTTCACAAAATCTTGGTAATGTTTTTTTGTGATTTTTTATTTTTAGCGCAAAATTCTGTGTTTTTCTATAGTATTTAATAAGAATATTCATTTGATTGAATATTGATTGATATTTTGAAATAAATATTTAATATGTTTTTTATGAAATATTTTTTCTACAAAAATGTAAATGGAAACAATAGAATAAGATGAAGGATATAGTCAAAAGGATTATTTTAGAGTTTCTAAAAAGACAAAATGAGTTAACAATTTGAAGATGTGCAATTGAAAGATAAAGATACTTTAAAAAAAAATTATTTCATATTTTTGATGTTCATGTGTTATATTCTTGTACAGGGTTGACAAATCAGTACGTCTGCCCCAAAATAGCGTCCGGAACCCAGACGTCCGTCCTCACGGACGCCAGCGGACGCAGCGTACCTCTCGCCGTCAGAAGGCGGACGGGCGGGGCAAATGGGGTAGACAGGGCGGGGCAGGGCGGACAAGATGGGGCGGGACGAACAGGACGAGGCGGGACGGGCGGGGCGGACAGGGCGGACGGCGTCTGCGAATGTTAGCGGACGATTCGGACACAACGTCCGCGTCCAGACATCTCGGACGTCCGACCGTCCAGTCAACCTTGTTCTTGTAGGAGGTGGTATATATTTATAAATTTTTATTATTCTATTTTTTTGTTCTTTTTTCAAGTATTGTTTTGGTATTCATTAATGTTTGTTTCTTTGTAAATTTTTTCTCAAGAGTTAAGAAATATATTTTAGTAGACTTCAATTATTTTATTTTAAATATTTCAAATATATTTGTTGTGAGATTGTGTATTAAAAATCAAATATGCGAAATATAGGTGCATTTGTTATTTAAAGAAAACAAAGCTTAAAGAATATAGACAAAGTGTATTTGAATTTGGTTTTCAATGACTATTTTCATATTCACTACAAAACGGTATTAATATAGAAAAAAATTGAGAAAAAAATAGTACTTGTTGCAAAAGGCACTCTCATTGATGTGATAACAATTATGAATATGAAGAATACAAAGAAGTGACATTTATTCTCATAAGTATAAAAAATGTTAGTTATATGACATATAACGAGCTTTCAAAAACAAAGCTGAATGTATGCACTTGGGTGAAATCAAGTTTGTTATATATTGAGGATATAACTTTAAAGCTAATTTTTTATTTCTATTAATTTTTTATTTTAAAAATATAACAAATTTAATATACACAACGTTGTATTGTTAAAAATAGGTAGAAATCAAAGTTTAATATTTGGTTGCTACGAACTTAATAGAAAAATTCAGTGCAAAATTTTTAGCCTTTATAATTAAAAGCAATAACAAACGTATAGATGTCCTAGTTGGAATTAATTTTTGATTTTTTTGGTGAATATTTTGAGTTTTTTTGTTATGATTTTGTGTGTTGGTTTTCCAATTTGGGTGTTTTTGTGTACATTTTAACTGAATTGGAAGGGAGTTTAAGTATATTTTTGGATCTGTAAACCAACTTGGAGTTTGAATGTTCAGTTTAGTTCATTAATGCTAAATTGGAATTCTAATTGGAGGAAATGGTGAAGAACCAAGTTGGATGTGATGTATGTTGGTGAGAATGTTTCCAAGTAGGTGGCTTTTGACAAGTTGTGGAAAAGAGTTCCTAGTTGGTAATAAGTGGAGAGTTGGCCAGGGTTGACACGACGTCCGGACGCAGACTCTGTGTCCGCAACGTCCGCTGACATTCGCGGTCCCAGCGGACGCAACGTCCGTCTGTCCCCCGTCCGCCTATCCGCCCGATTACGGCCGTCCGATCGACGCGCGGACTGATCTGGTCCGCACGATCTAGGCGTCCGCCTCGGGCCGTCCGCCCCGCCCGTCCGCTTTCCGACGGCGGTTGGGACGCTGCGTCCACTAGCATCCGTACGTCTGGACGTCCGGAAAACAGACGCTATTTTGGGGCGGACGTTGAGATTCGTCAACCCTGGAGTTGGCAGTGTAGAATTCCAATTAGGATGGTCAGTTGTCCAATTAGGCTGCGGTTAAACAAGTTGGATCGGTTATTTCCTAATGGTGGGTTGTACAATTCCAAATTGGATTGTAGGCAGTTAGGTTGTCTCTTTGAGTAAGTAACCACTAGTTTGGAATTTCCTATTTGGTCTAAATTTGTGTTCATTTGTTGGTACCGTCTGTTGAGTGAAGCCCAGTTGTGTCCCAGTCCAAGTTGGCTGCGTATGTTTTTGATTTTTGGTGTGTGATTTTGTGTGAATGTTTGATGGTTTGTGTGAGCTCTAGTTGGGAGCTGAGTTTGTCAGCATGATATTTTTGAGTCAATCCTAGTTGGAAAGAAGTATAGGGTGTGCATTGTGCAGGGAGAATTCGGTTTGAATGTGGAGAATGTTTCCAAGTGGTAGAATCAAGTTGGAGTAAAGATGTTTGGTCAATCAGTCAATGTATGAGTGAGGCAACAGTTCAACAAGATTTAATATTTCCAAGTTGGAGAGAGTGAACTGGCTATAAGTTGAAGAGATTATCCAAGTAGATGAGAAGTAGACAAGTTAGAGTGATACAATGAGAATCAAAGTAGTCCTAATTGAAAATTAGGATGTTTATGGTTAAGAAGGAGAAGTCCTAGTTGGAGATTAGAAGAAAAGACTTAGAAAAAATTAGAGTGCAGGGAAGATAATAAACATTTAAAGTTTGAAAGCTGAAAGTTTATTGTTGTGAATGGTGATATTTTCACCAATTCGGCATTATATGAAAAGAATTATTTGTCAAATTGGTGTTCTGGGGGGGGAGATTATTTTGTGTTATAAATCGGGAATGAAATCTGTTTAGCACATGTGATTTATCTTATTCAATTTGGAGTATTTTATTAAAATTGAAGTTTGATTAAATTCCAAATCGGAAGTTAGTATCATGACCTGTGGTGTTATTTTAGAATCCGAATTGGAGTAATTGATGAACCTGTTTGCAGTGTCAATTTATTTCTAGTAGATGTTGATGATTGAAGACAATGATATTTAATATCAATTCCCGAGTTGGTAAAGAAACTGATTAGATGCATGATGGTGTGAGAATATCTACCTAATTGGAGTTTAGGAGTGCATCAATGAGGTTTTATTGCTGTCTAAATGGGAAGTTTGATTTGTGTGTCGTTGTAGTTGAGTCCGAGTTGGACTGTGAGGCTAATTGTGAATGGTTTAAGTGTCCTAATTAGTAGAGCATAATGTTTATTAGGGAGGAATTACAAGTTGGTTAATTCCAATTAGAAGAGTCTGAGTATTAGGAGTGATGTAATGCTATGTTAAACAAATAGGAGTTAAGGGAACCAAGTTGGTGAGATGTCAGCAAGTGGAAGATGAAGAGCCTGTGATGCTGAGCTCAAGTTGGTAGGTAAAAGATTGAGTGGTTTTTGTGGAGCCTAATTTGGAAGACTGTAAGCTAAAGATTAAAGATCATTCAATTTGAGAAACTACTAAACTCTTGTGGCTTTTAAGAGTGGAGTGCCAAATTGTGTAATTAGTTTATCATGTGAGGATTAATACAAATTGTATGTGGTAAGTGAATATTTTTCTTTATGTTTAGATTGCAATGACTTATAAATTTACTATATTAGAGATATTCCTATGTGTAAAGCCTCCCTAGGAACGAACTTAACTATAATTTGGATAAATCCCAATTGGATACCAAACAATGTACAAAACGTAGTTGAAAATTTTCATCATATTTGAATTTTTTTGTAGATTAATGTTATGTATCTTTAATGTTATATTTGAACATGTAAAAATAGAAGTACAAAATGTATGAGTGCCAAAGTTTTTAGAAAATGAGTTTGACACATTATGTGCGAAAGAAAATATTCTTTTTAGCAATCTAATATACACTATAAAAGATTTTAGTAATTTTTTTTTATGAATATAAAGATTTTAGTTCTTATACTTTTGGTATGTAGATTAAAGATTTTAAATTTTATACTTTAAGTACGTAGATTGATGTTATAGGTTTTTGTTTAAGTATTTTTTTTTAAAAAGTAGTAAATTTGCAAGTGCAAGTTTATCAATAATCAAGTTTCATATCTTACATTCAAAAAAGATGTTTTTTTAGCAATCTAACATATATAGTAAAAGGTTGTAGTTATTGTTTTCATCAAGATTATGATTTTAATGCTTATTCTTGTGATATTTGAAATAAAATTTTTAGTTCTTAAGCCTTTAGTATTTAGGATGAAATTTTAATTTTTATATTTTTAATATGTGAACTCTAACATCTTTTCACAATAGTAAATTAAAAAGTTAAAAAAACAATTTAAAAAAGGTAAAGTGACCAATTTTTTTTGAGTAGTTATAAAATATGTGTAGATTTCAACACTTGTAATTGAATGAAAAAAATTGTTTGGTAAAGCAAAATAAATTTTCATTACATTATTTCATCAACAACTACCTTTAATTATATATGGATACTAAAATAAGAGTCCCCTTAAAAGCAAGTGATGTGTTAATTCAACAAATGATATAATGAAGTATGAAGCACGTGAAAGTCTGAAAGTCTGAAAGATGAAGATAACACGAAAAAAATTCATGGTGTTATTAAAATAGTAAAATTGAAATTTAAAAAAATAAAATAACACTTTGGAAAAAAAATTTACAATGATTTGCATAATGAATGACAATGGCGTTCTATTTAAGATACAAATGGAAAGTTTTTTTCGTTCTTGTGAATTGCTTTTTTAAATTTTTTGTGATTTTTATTTTTTCAAAATCTTGTATTAAATCTATTCAATCTAAACTATGTTCTTGTAATTATTATGGGCTTTAAACATTTGGCTCATTGAAATTGCCTATGAAGTTCAAAATTTTAATTATTGTATTTCATCCAATTTAAACCACCAAAATTCATCAACAGAATGTTCAATTTATCAAAATAAATAAAGTACAAGTTGCAAATATTTTTTCAACTTCAAATTGGCCTTGAGCATTAGCTAAGTCCAGGGTTGACGAACCTCAACGTCCGCCCCAAAATAGCGTCTGTTTTCCAGACGTCCGGACGCACGGACGCTAGCGGACGCAGCGTCCCGACCGCCGTCGGAAAGCGGACGGGTGGGGCGGGGCGGACGGCCCGACCGCCTGAGGCAGACGCCCAGATCGTGCGGACCAGATTAGTTCGCGCGTCGATCGGACGGCCGTAATCGGGCGGACGGACGCGGCGGACGGGGCGGACGGGGGACAGGCAGATGTTGCGTCTGCCGGGACCGCGAATGTCAGCGGACGCTGCGGACACAGCGTCCGCGTCTGGACGTCTTGTCAACCCTGACTAAGTCAATATTTGGCTCATCAAAATTGCCTATAAAAGTCCAAAATTTTAATTGTTATATTTTATACACTTTAAACTTCCAAAATTCATTGATAGTATGTTCAATTTGTCAAAAAAACTTAAATACAAATAGCAAATATTTTTTTGTGTTTCAAATTGACCTTGAACATTGACTAATCAAATATCAAGCTCGTCAAAACTATCCATGAAAGTTAAAAAATATTGTTGCTCTATTTTTTGGTATCTTAAATCATCAAAATTCATTATTAGTATCTTCAATTAATCAAAAAAACTAAGGCAAAAGTTGCAAATTTTTTTTTGTTTCAAATTGACCTTTAATATTAACAAAGTCAATATTTGACTCATCAAAATTATCTATGAAAGTTGAAAAATATAGTAGATGTATTTGATGCAACTTAAACCTTTAGAACTCATCAATAGTATATTTTTATAATAAAAAAAATCGAAATATAAATTTCAAATATTTTTCAAGATACACCTTTTAACCCCTAAAGTCCCATTGTCCCCTTGGAGGACAAATCAAATTTCGGGCAGGTTCCTATGACATTAAATTTTTGGGGATTTTTTTGAAACTTTTCCATAACATAGAAAAATTGATTAGCTATGTGGGAATATAATTTTTATTTCAATTGGTGCCCGGGAGCTAAAGTTATACCACAAAAGCCTGAAATTGAACTTGGCGGGCAACACAAAAACAATTGCAAAAAATCAAAATAAATTTTAATTTTTTTTTCAAAGGTTATATTTTTGTCTACATGTAAAGCTTTGATTTGTTCTATTTGGACTAATAATGAGAAAGTTACGGACAATCTTGTTTTTCGGACAATTTAAACATCTTTTTGAAAAAATAACTTGTAGGATTGATTTTTGAATGCAATTTCCACAAATTTTCACAAATTCTTTTTTGAAAATGTTGTGTTTGCTTGCTAAAACAATCTCACCATTGGAATTATCGTCTTTCAATCCCATCTTGGAGTTATTAACAATTTTTTTTTTTCAATCTTGGACAGGGTGAACGAATCTCTATGTCCGCCCAAAAAAGGCGTCCGTAACCCGGACGTCCGTTCGCACGGACGCCAGTGGACACAGCGTCCTTCCTGCCATCGGAAGGCGAACGGGCGGGGCGGACGAGGTGGACAGGACGGGGTAGGGCGGGGCAGGCAGGGTGGATGTCAGCGGACGCTGCGGACACAGCATCCGCGTCCAGACATCCAACCACATCCTGTCAACCCTGATCTTGGACCTACTTCTACTTAACAATTTTTTAAAGAATGAAAACCAAGTGTGTTTTTTTAAAATTTTTTTTTTTCCTAGACTTTCAATTCAATTCTGCAACATAAATTTTTTTAATTCAAAGTCTGTAGTGCAAAAAAATTTCACAATTGGCAGTCAAAGTCATTTGAAATTGTAGGCTAGTGTTCAAAAAAACTCTTTTTTCCAACTTTGAATGCTAATATCTTCCAATCTATACGGTCAAACTTCATGAAATTTTTATCACGTGAGCTAAGACATGTGAAGTTCAAGATCCTATGGTTAGATTCTTTAAAAAAAATTGTTTTTTTTGGGTGAATGCAGCAAAAATGACAATTTGGAGTGGTTTTTGACAGAAAAATGGCCTTGGGACTTTAGGGGTTAAAATCTCAAAAACAATCAATTTTATTCAATGAACTATACAATAAATAAAAAATATATAAAAATTTAATTTTTGAGTTGATTACTATTCTTATATATTTTTTAACATTGTAACTACTTTGTTAAATTTAAATTGAAAGCATTTAAACATATCCAACCTTTCATATTTTTATAACATTATAACTACTTTGTTAAATTTAAATTGAAAGCATTTAAACATATCCAACCTTTCATATTTTTATAACATTTATGAAATAACAAAAAATGACCCTAAATTCTTCTTTTTATCAACTTTTAACAAAAAATATATTACTACCTCTTTTTTTGCAAATCTTTTAAAAAAAACCTTCTGACTTCTTATTAAAATCGCATCAATGAAACCAAATATTATTTCAACCCAAATTAGCCTTTTGAATATGATTATATGAAACAAAAGATTATAGGAGATAAGAAGCTTTTAAGAAGAAATATTAATCGTAGTAACTTTTAAATCCAAAATCTTTTAATTAACTCTAATACTAAAACGCATATTACACATTCATACAAAAGATCTTTAAAGTTCTGTCATTTAAAATATATCGAAAAACATCAAATTAAAAAAATGAAGAATCTTTGTTGTACTTTTAAAAAAAAAGCAACTATAATAATAACGTTACAAACCAAATGCAGCCAGGGTTGACGAATCTCAACGTCCGCCCCAAAATAGCGTCCGTTTTCCGGACGCACGGACGCTAGTGGACGCTACGTCCCGACCGCCGTCGGAAAGCAGACGGGCGGGGTGGGGCGGACGAGTGGGGCAGACAAATGGGGCGGACGGCCCGAGGCGAACGCCCAGATCGTGCAGACCAGATCAGTCCGCGTGTCGATCGGACAGCCGTAATCGGGCGGACGGACGGGGCAGACAGGCGGACGGAGGACAGGCGGACGCTGTGTCCGCCGGGACCGCGAATGTCAGCGGACGCTACGGACACAGCGTCCGCGTCCAGACGTCGTGTCAACCTTGAATGCAACGGCAAATAAATATAAAACATATAAAAAAATAAAACGATGAATAAGCAAACAATCACTAAGAAGAATAAATATGAATTTGTAACCACTACTTTTATTTTATATATACTAATGAATTATAAATTTTTTGTTTCATTTTAAATCTTTAATTTCATATTTTAATTGTGTTTTTCTTAAAGACATTAATTGAAAGAAAAGAAAAATTTTCATCAAAAACTGAATTGAGTATAAAACTTAAAGTAAAGTGAATTGATTTTTTATAAAATGTAAAGAATGTATACAAAAAAATTACAATCATTAAATATAAGCATTTTCAGAAGGTAGAACATGAGTCTAGTGTAGTCATAAAAATGGTCTTGTGCCTATATAGGACTCATGTTCACTTCATATTTTATATGTAAGAGAATGTAAGAATATCAAGTATATCTTTGAGCATGCTTTGGCTTGTAAAGCCTACCAAGTCTCTAAAAACTATTGAGTTTTGTTATATATTGTTTTAGTTAGTGAGAATTTTCATCGGTCTTGTTTTCACTTATAATACTATCCATATCCATTATGTAAAAAGAGAACTCAAAAAAATCAAATCCTAAAAGTGATGTTCTTTACAAACATTAATATATGAAGATGTCATTTTCTATTCATTGAATTCATAAAAAAAACACAAATACCATATTTTTTTGAGTATCGACTAATCTTAACAAAGCTCATGAGCACTTTTGTTTGTGAAAATGAAATTATAGCATTGTGAGCGTTTATTTATTCACCCTTAATAATAACGAACACAAGGTGGTTCTATAAGTTTTAGTTAAATTTGTCTTAACACTTTAACAGTGTTTAATATCAATTTACTTTAACTTCAAAACAATGCATTTTTTCAAACTCCTAAACATGTTTATTTAGCAAATTTAACCACAATCTAAGTTAATTATTTTTAACTTTTGTATTTAACTAAGTCACAGTGATTTTAAAATAAAAGTAAAGATAATTAAAATTTAAAATCTTAAAATAAAAAGAACTTATGCTATTTAAAAAATATAAAATTCACTTTCATTTGACTTTTTTAGTAGAAGTTATGGATGGATAAAGTTTTGCTTTGAAAAGGTCTTTAAAATTTCATTAATATTTTTTTATTATCAAATTACAACTTCAAATTAACTTTCATTTTTTACTTTCATTTTTCTTATATATACAAAATTCAATATTTAAATGATAGTATTTTTATTATATAAAATAAATATTTTTTATTTTAATTCGATGATCATTATCAATGTCTTTTACTTCATTTAGTTCAAGGCTTCTCTATATATTTTTTGCATTGTTAACAATAAATTTTCACCACTCGAGTAGATTAGCGTGCAAAAAAAGGGCTACATTAAATTGGCTAAGTTATCTAAAATTCCTCGTACAATGATGAATTTTGCTGATTTTGATAAGTATAACGTCTTCAATTTGTGGCTTGAAAAAACAGTTCAATTCTAAAAAGTAAAATCAAATATCATTACTATTTTGCAAAATATTTGTATAATATCAAATAAATATTTTTAAAAATTTATATATTATATGAATGCATTCAATTGAAACACAATTATATAAAATAAGTATGAGAATTTCTGAATTTAAAATTTACCACTCTCACCAAGCTAAAACATAAATTCATAAAAAAAGTCATTTTTATCGCAGTACATTTTCACTTTGTAATCCTTTGTCATAGCAAGATAAAAACATAGAGAATAACTTAAAAAATTGTCGATGAATTATATATCTTTGATAGCCCGAGCTTTTGAAAAATGCTTAAAAATAGAAAATAATTTTTTAAAAACTTTTTATAATGATTTTTACAAAAATCTTTGATCGAATAACATTTTAAATTTGAATGTTTATATTTATATAGAGTACAATTCATTAAAGATATATTTAAATGAGATAAAATAAAAAAATTTATATAAAAAAATTTCATAAATAATTTTTTTTTTTTTAAAACTTATCTTTTATATTTGTAGGGAATGTTGAAAATTATCATTTGACTTTCTTTTGTGAGCTATTTTTTTTTAGTAAGTTTTGCAACCATCTAAAACCATTTCGCCTTATTTGTAAAAATAAAGAGCTCTTTTAAAGTAAAAATGTCATTTACATCATGAATTAGTTCTTTAAAAGAATCATGGAGATGTTGAAAAATAAATTTGTTGATGATTTTCATTTTTTGGAATATACGTTTTTCAAACTTCTCATTTTATACAATCTTCGTCACCTCGTATAACGTAATGCGTGCAAGGTGTACGTACATTGAAGACATAAGAACAACATGATCTTTAAAAATAATGACATGCTTAACAATATGATAATATAAATGTATTGCACAAATAGGCAAATCACAATTGTGTGTAAAATAAATTTGTTGATGATCTTCATTTATATCATGAATTAGATGTTTGTTGAATAACAAAAACAAGGTTGATGTTCAAATCAATGTTGTAAATGCCAATTTCAAGATTGCATCTTGACAGTTCAATTAGTCATATTTTTTTTCTACTTATCTTTCAATACTATTTCACCTATTTCTTTTGAAGTTCAATTAGAAATCACAAATGTAAAGGAAATATATCAAAACCTCATCATAAGTTTGGTTTATTGTTTAGGGCTAGAAGTAGTGATTTCCATTGATTTAACTTATTTATAATATAAGCAGAGGGCTTTTAGTTTCATGTATTTTTAAAATATTTGAGTTCTAAATTTTAATTTTAGGGTTTGGTATCCACCAATTTTCTTAAGAACTCAAAAGTTTTGTTTCATCCAATTTTTTTATTGCAAAGAAATGATTCACTTTGACGTATACCAAAACTGGAGCAAAAATCTTAAATAGAAGATGTAGATGTTCATATTATGTTTATCCTAAAAAATAATACACTTGCACCAGTTTACATACCATTACAGTAATTAAAGGTTTAATTTGATTTTACTTAGTTATAGTAATTTTTAAACCAATATTTGTAAATGATTTAGGAGGTTTAGGGTTATATAACTAGTATTTTATAAACATAAGTATGCATATATAAACATGTGTGTGTATTTGTAGAATATAGACAAGCACTGTAAAGATAGATATAACACAGAAGATAAAAAAAAATTTTAACCACATGTAAAGGAGTAAAAACAAGTAACCTGTAATATAAGCATGACCATTGAGAGTCATACTATATAACTTCTACCTACAATTAGGGTTCTCTTTCTACAATAGTAATTCAATCTATGTGTGGTATACAATACTAGGTAGTCAACTAAAAAAATAAAAATCAATTAAAAAAATATAGGCTTTATAATAGAAAATTAACTTAGTTCACCATCAGTGATTTGTTCATTCAATGAGCCTATCACTTGAGGTTCCTTGTGCTCTTGTCTTAATAAAAGAAAAGAAATTCTTTTGCTAAATCATAAAACATGTACATTCCACAATTCCACATAGATACCTATAATATTGGGCCGACTCTATATCAAGTGATTGGTACATTTTCCAAAAGAAGGTATAAACATCATGATATAGTTTAGATTGTGTTTGAAATTATCCCCTCTTAGTATGCCACCACTAACATGGTACAATGAGTCAAATGAAGGTGTATCAAAGTTGTCAGGAATCCTAAGGCTGATCCAGTGTACCCCTAAAGTTTTGTGCATACTATTGTGAGACTTCATTTTCTAGCTTGTACACCTCCTTTGCATGATGCATTTTTCACCCTCACACACCTTACTATCTTTGATATATATTTTTTTAAGTCCCTAAATTCAACAAAGGATTCTGGGATTGGTAAAGAGTGTTTACTTTAAAAAGTAATAAAAATATCTTCATTATTTGAGTAGAAGTCTAGTGGTGGTCGACTGGTGGTAGATGTGATGATGTAATGGTAGTTAACCGGTGGCGGACGTGATGATACAATTTTGAGAGAAACTCTAGACCAAAAGGTTTGTTAGTTTGGTACTTTGCAACCAATATCACATTCAGGTATGTACCCAAAGCACATGAATGATATATCATTATCGTGAATGTTGATAATTTCATTGTAGTTGCTCCTGGTGATGAGAAATAGATATCAATTAATTTCTTAATACTTTGTAAATCTATATATGTTTTTGATATACTTTCAAAATGGATTTAGAGTTTGATGTAAAAAATCCTTCCTATGAAAATGTAGAGTAGTGGAAAGGATTCATAGAAGATCAACTTTATTTTGTAGTCTATTCACTCTTCTAAGTTATTATGGTTTTTGGCTTCCTACAAAGGTCTCATAATCCATTTGAACTAACAACCAAAAACTTTTGTGGATGTCAATGGATTAGTTTTGAATAGGAAGCCTCCATCCAAAAGAAGCAAAATGGCTTACCAATGTAAGAAATGTAATGCACTAGCATTCTATACAACTGAGCAACTTAAGAATCATTGAAGAATGCATTCCTCACAATGCATGATAAAGTTCCAAGTACGAGAGTTTGAAGAGCAATTTGAAATATCTATACTACAGGACCCGATAACACAACTTTTTGTATGTACTCGTTGCTTGAGTTACAAGACCTTTAGTGCTGCAAAACTCCTACAACATTGCAAAACTTGCAAGGAAGAACACTTGGATTCTCTAATCTTGTAGCTGTCGATTCATCCACTCAGCCATGTACCTGTCCCGGAGAACAATAGTAAGGGGTCATACATCTTCAAATTGAAATACTTTGTGAATGAAAAATTTCATATAGTCATTTATCGTAATTGCCTACAATGAATACATGTTGGAGCCATCTGGAGCCATGCATTACGTGTCCATGCATCTCGGTTCCAACAATACAAGAATCTAAACGCAAAACAATTGGCAATGGACATTTAATACTTCAGATTAGATGAAGGTATGGACAAGCTTAGTGAGTATTTAGAGGCTATAAGTATTTTAAAAGATCATATTGAAGGCCTTTCAGTGAAAGATGGATATATATGCATAGTGTGTATATTTTATAGTGCTAAGCTAACTACTCTCAAAGTCTACATCTCTAGCCACCTCCAAACACGAGAGTTGGTCCGCAAAAGTCTTCACGTTGTTGACATGGTTCAAGAGATTATCTCCCTCTTGCATCTTTATAGTGAAGAACTTGCGGCGGATGAAAAAGATATTGGAGAGGCTCTTCGTCTCGTGTATATTGTAAAGGATCCTCCAAGCCTTCACAGGTCCCTTGCAACTCTTGATGTGGGCAAGTTGGTTGTCAACTAAATTGAGCCCAATGACGGACATGGCCTTCTTGACCCAACATTGGTAGTCTTTGATGGTTTTAGCCTCGGAAGTAGAGGGTGGAGGCTCCTCCGTGTCCTCCACAATCTTTCAAAGCTTGATGGACTCCAACACCATCTCCATCTTGAACTTTCAAAGGTTGAAGTTGTTGCCATTGAACTTGTCAATGATCTTTGCCCCTTCCCCCACAAAGGATGCCATCTTTCAATCTCATTTGGCTTAAACACTCAAATGAAGCTCCAAAGGCTCTCAAACAAACACTATTGCACCTCAAACTCTCAAATGTGCCTCAAAGGCCCTCAAATGTACACTTAAGCATTTTAAACATTCAAAACAGCTCCAAAGGCTCTCAAATGTGCTCAAATGCACCTCAATGACTTATAATAGCTCCAAAGGCTCTCAAGTGTGCTCAAATGCACCTCAATGACTCACAATAACTCTAAAGGCTCTCAAATGTATTCTAGTGCACCTCAATAACTCACAATAACTCCAAAGGCTTTCAAATGTGCTCTTAAGCACCCCCAACACTCAAATGCTCCTCAATCACCTCAAACAAATACTTGTGCACCTCACAATACTCAAATGAGCTCCAAAGGCAATAGTTGAAGCACAACACTACTTACATTAACAAATCTTGATCTTCAAAGCCTTCAAATGCTCCATCACCTTGCAAAAGAGCTCCAATGTACCAAAAGGCAATCTTCAAGTGCTCCAACAACCACGCTTCCTCCAATAGCAACTCACATGAGTGAGCCCATAACTTAAACTGAATAGTCCCTATTCTTTATTATTATAAATAAATAAATAAAAACTTAAAAATTTGAAGAAATTTATGTATAGAATCTTTTCTATGCATCATTCTATACATAATGTATAGAATCTTTTCTTATGTACAATATATAAAGTTAATTTTGTGATGATTGTAATGAAGTAATAAAAATAAAAAATAAAACTTTATTGAAACATATCGAAATCATCGGAAATTGAAAAAAAACAATTGTAGATGGAGGTGAAGATGATTTTGACGAAGAAAATTTAATCATCAAAGTTTTTAAATTTAAGTGTTGGAAAATAAATTTTCAATATACTAATGAAGAATTAAATTTACAATTGTTGTGTTATAGAAGATTGAAGTTAACTTTTATTTTACAAAATGATTATTTATAAGTATCCTTTAATGGGAGCTTAAAAAACAATGTTTTTTCTATAAATGACTTGGCTTTAATGATTCATGTAGCATATTTTTTAAATACAAAAAGGTATTTGGTTGATAAATTTAAAAAAATTGAAGGTTCTAATATGAAGGCTTTTGAGATGTAGAAAGCGATGAGCAACATAAGATATTACTATTCTATTTTGAAATGTTTCTTTGTCTTAAACATTTTGAAAAAATATTTTAATATACTTTAAAGTTAAAGATATATATTTTATAATTTTTTAACATTTAAATTTATTTTTCTTAAATACAAGTATAAAACACCTATCTTTATAAATTCTTTAAGTATTTGGCTATGTTTATTTCAAATCAGCTTGAAGTTCAGTTATCAAGAGTTTTTTTTTCCATTTGAAAAAAAAATGTCAAAATCAAAAGTTTAAATCTTGGAATAAGTTAAAAAGGCTACCCTTAAAACATGGTAGGACCAATCACAATAACAATAACAGTAAACAGTTCCTAATTGGGTCACTCCGTCACTATGACAACCAATTTAATATACATAGATACATTTAAAAAAAAATTAAAACAAAGGATGATAAAATTTTTAATTTATAGCCAAAAATTTGAATCAAATTCAAATTCAAAGTTAATAAAAAAGAGTGGATGAAACATTTAGTAATGTCATGATGTCCACCACAATAAGAACACTTAAATGTTTGATGTGGAGGAGATGGACATTCATTAGCCATATGTCCTTGACCCTTATAAGTTGAACACCAGACATTAGACCGATTATTATTAGGTTTAAATCGTTTAGGTCTACCCCCTGCTAATTTTACCTCCATGTTTTGTAATTATTGAGTAAGTTTTTCTATTCGATCCATGTTAGGGTCAACAATTGGCTTTTTATTAGATGTTTTTTCTACAACAATTATAGATGGGGTAGCAACCATAGGTTGAGGTTGGGGCACTAAATAAGGTTGTAGATACAAAGGTATATTTTGATTTACAACTGGACGAATTCGCCCTTGTAATTGATTTGGTGTCACTCTAGATTGAGGTTCTAAAGTTGGATAAATAGTTTGGTCTGCATAAGGCATATAGTCTTCGTCAATCCTAGACTCTTCCCATATTTTTGCATGATGCAAACCTTCTAATAAAGTATTAGGACGCTTTTCTTTAGTATAAAGTTTTAATTCATGAGGGTACAACCCCCCTACAAATAAACTTATTAGAAAATCTTCAAGCATGTTATGATTAGTCCATCTATTTAATAAATTTTGCATTCTTCCATAATAAGAATCCACACTCTCACCTACTCCCATTTTTATATGTCTTAGTCTTTCTCGCAAACTTTCACTGAATCCAATTGGCCGAAATTGTGCAAGAAAGGTATTTTTCAAAGCATCCCAATTTACAAAGGTATCTTGATTTTGTCTTTGATACCAAGCAAAAGCATTTGTTTGTAAGGTTGCTGGAAATGTGACCAAACTTCTGGGATTCTATTTGCTAAACAACATGCTATAAATCTAGACAAATGAAAATCAGGATCGGTTTCTATTTGGCCATAATAAATAGACATAGGAATAAGATTCAAAGGTCTTTGATTTGCCTTTGAATTATTTTGATTTTTACTAGATGAAAATGAAGAAGGAGTAGAAGGTGTATTATTAGAGTTTGTCGAGGAAGTAGAAGACTCCCGAGAGCTGTCAGACTCTAAATTACCTTCAGAAAAA
Organism: Pseudoscleropodium purum; assembly: GCA_963969395.1. Classification (NCBI taxonomy): domain Eukaryota; kingdom Viridiplantae; phylum Streptophyta; class Bryopsida; order Hypnales; family Brachytheciaceae; genus Pseudoscleropodium; species Pseudoscleropodium purum. Next base: position 3,520,724 of record OZ017800.1, on the reverse strand, counting down.
TTTAAAGAATCAAAATCTTCTAAATTTTGTAGAGAGCCAAATTCAAAAGGTTTATCCCTTTGTGAATTTGCAGGCGAAAAGCTTTGTTCAATAACTAGAACTCCCTCCCTAACGGTTTGTATATTAGATTCTGATTGAATAAATTTTCTGTCTGAAAGAAGTGTGGTATTTAAATCACACTCACCTTGTCCATAAGTATAAGTAGGAGTACTAAGAAGATGTTCTACTTCTTGGGCTTTTTTTTCATTTTCTTCTTCACTTTTTAGTCTATCTCTTGGATTTTTAATTTTAATTTCATCTTTTTTAACTTGAACAAAATTAGTCTTTATTGAAGGAGACGAAGGAGATCCTGAAGGTGATGTTTGATGTCCCTCTTCACGATGTGAATGGGAGTGTGATCTATCACAAGACGGTAGTTTCCTTCTTTGATCCCTAATTGTAGCACGTTTATCCCTAGCAAATTTTTGTAATTCTTTTTTAAGTTGGGATGGAGAAGGTACTCTTGACATTAATTTTTTCCATAAAATAAGAACAAAACCTCATCAAATATATATATTATTATTAAAATAATAATTTTAAAATAAATAATAATTAAAAAATTAAAATTAAAAATTAATTTTTTTTTTTAAATTAATTAATTTTAAGGACAAATTAATTTAAAATTCATATGGAGAGGTTTTCCTCTAGAATGGATAAAATCAGGAATAAAAGGAGTGGATAGGAGATTAATTGGTCCATAATTCAAAACGTATATTTTTTTCTCAATTTTTACTCCATTCCAACCTACATAAATCCTAGGTACTTGGTTTTTAGTAACTACTTTTAATTTTCTATATTGCAAAAATAAATAGTGTAGTGAAGAATCTAGAAGTAACTCTCCATCCACAATATTTACTTTATTATTAAATTCTTTGCTTTCTTTCCAAAATTTACTAAAGATAATCCTTTTTATATCAATATATCTAAAGGTAATTTATCAATTTGCTCAAAAAAATCTTTATTTCTAAGATAATTTCCAATAATTTTAAATCCTTCACCTAAATATGCTCTCTTATACAATCTATATAATGCCTTGAAAAGACATGGTCCAGAAAAAAAGTCTTCTAAAATTTCTGGAACTTCCCTAGGAAAATATAATTCATCTATACAAAGTTATTACACCCTTAACAAGACTTCCTTTTATTATTTTCCTATACTACCATATTATCAATTTTAATTTTTGTATGGAAATAAATAAAAGTATCAATAACAATACGTAGTTGTCTTAATTCTGGAAGAGATGTAGGTTTAATTTGTAAAATATCTAGAAGTCTAATAGTATTCAAAAATTCATAAGGCAATGGTTCTATGGATTTACACTTTAAATTTTGTCTAGAAAGGTTTGAAATATCAAAGTCTTGTTTCTTTTTACAAGTTTTCTTAATATGTCCAAAAGCGCCACAAAAATGACATTTAATATTTCCTCTACGGTTTTTACTATTAACCTTTCTTTTTGTAGAATTTTCTAATTTATTTTCAAGACTTTTCCGACATAAAAAATCTATTGTACTTTGAATAGGATAATTACTTCTATGACTACAAGAATCCATTCTTTCTTATATTCACCATAAAGTGGTCAAATTTTATTTTATTCTATTCTAATCAAATTTAAAACCCATACCCACTCCAATCTCCAAATTAAATTCCTATAGACATAATTTCAAAAAGAAATAATTAAAATATTTTACCTACATTTTAGCTACCACTTAGCTGAGTTTTCCCTGGCAGCGGTGCCAAAATGTAGTACAATTTTTATAAGACAAAACCAAGGCAATTCCAATTAGGTTCGTTCAGGGAAAACTCAAGTTAGCTTAGTGTTTTAATTAGCTGATGTCACTTTGTAGGTAAATTATATCTTTAATCTTAATATATTAGGGTATTTTGTATCTTTCATATTCTATTTAGGAATGGGAAGAAATTCTCTCTCTAGTTTTTGTCCAATTATAAATACAAATTTCTAACCACTAAATCCGTCTCGGTCTTATCTTAAGATAAAATATAAATTTAAAAAGTGTGAGTTAAGGGCATCTGCATCCACAAATCTCATACTTTGAATTCATTGCAATATATTACAAATATATTCATTTGCAACCTGCATTACACAATACATATTTGAACTTTGAAAATTCGGTTTAACCGAGAACTCATGAATCGTTTTGCACAAATATCATTTCGCTTCGAAATCGCTTTAAGCGCTAATGTCTTAATTACTTAAAGTAAATGTACCATATATCCTTTCTAGGAATTGAAAACAACCAAGGACATTGCTTAAGCAATTCTAAAATTTTCCTTAAGGAATCTATAATATGCTTTGCTAAATTATTTTAAAATATTTTGAATTCTTCCCTTATCAAGGCTCCGATCTTTATTTGAAAATATTCTTTCATCATTCAGCATCTCCAATTGATCTTTCTTTGCTGCAAATCTTTTCCAACTTGTCTTCTATTGAATCTTTGCTCTTATACTCTATCTTAATGTTTTCCTTTTTAGTCTCACATTCTACTTTTGCGTAATTCAATTGGTTACAAAATTTATATTGCTTCAATTTTAATTTAATAGGTTCTCTATCTATTTTACATCATTTGTATTCCCATCATATTAATTCTATAGTCAAGCAATTGATTTCTCTCAATAAAATATTGCTACAACATAGAAATTCTCTCAACTTGCACTTTAGATAAACAATTTCACACACCAATATCACATAAGAATTTAAATACACATTCAAGCATTAATCCATGTATACATAACTTCAATTGGAATACCATTTATTAATCATATGGATAATCATTCCATAATTAAAATGTACATCAATTATTTACAATTGTTCAATAATTTTTATTCATTAGAATTCTAAACTCATTTCCCAACTCCAAATAAATCTCAATTCTTAATTTTATTTCCAACATATATATCCACTCGTGACACAAAGATATTCCAATCTTTTAAATAAAAATAATTTCCAATCACTAGAATTAACAAATTAATTACTAATTCAATATTTTGCTCCACTTTTCTTCCCCTCTCACTTTAAACATTGACACAAAGAATTCTCTTAAGAGATGAAACACAATTGATAGACAAAATTCTACTTAAAAGATAATAAAAATTCTCTTAAAGAGATTCTCCTTCATAAAAAATTGCTCACAGCAATGTAACACCAAAATGAAATGTAATGCTTAAAGCAATAAAACTAACACTTAAGTAAATAAAAAAATCACAACTCGAGATGACAATGAAAAAACATAACTTCACCACACAAAATTGCAAGAGAAAATTAAAAAAAAGAAGAGAGAAGAATGAGAGAAAAACCACTATTTATCACCCTCCATTCTCAAAAACACCCCTTCAAATCTCTTGATAAAAATTGTCACAATTCACAACCGTTCAAACTAAAGAGACTTTTCACATTTAAACATCAACTATCACCACATTCACACTTTATTGCTCAAAATTTTGAACATAAAACCCATTTTATACTCAAAAAAATAAAATTTTACTATAAAATAAAATTGTCTTGATTACAAATATCTATCTTTTCATCCACTTCTAGGCTAACTTCATTTGTTCATCAATTCTTTAATTTCTATCGGATTTTTATGTTTAATATCTTTTTTGAAAGCTTTGGGAATTTTCTATGGGTTTCCTAACTCTAATTATACTTTCAAAATACTCTTAAAGGTCTGATTTTAACTCTACCTACAGTCCTAGTTGTTAAATAAATTTGGGACTAAACGAAATTTAAAACACAATTAGAGGATAGGAATTAAGCACTCACCTTGACATTGTAGTTTTCTTCTTCTATAGCTTGCGCATCCATCTCCATCACATGCTTGTGTGCTTCCTCCATCTTCCATATTTTTCTCGTATTTTATTTTATTTTTTGATTCTTAATATTTGTTTATGTTTGGCTCCAAGTAATTTCCACACTCCTCATTGATTGTTCCAAGTTGATTTTCTTGAACTTCTTCCACTTTTTTTTCAAGTCCTTTTTTCTTCTTAGGTCCCTATTTTTATAAGCCTAACTTCCAAAGATCTAATCTAAAAGTATTGCTAACCTATTTTGAAGTCAAATTGATTTCAGCCAAGCTATCCTAACTTTTTTCTAATTTAGCTAATCTCCAAAAACTCCATCAAGTCAAATGTTTTTCTTTATTTGTTTTTTTATAGATTGACTTTGAATCCCACACTAAACTATGCAAAAAAGTCAATCTATTGTTTTTGTTGAATTTTCTACTACTAGTAGCAACTCCCCTTTCTCTCAACTACTTAAAGGATCTTCTATCCTATTTACTTTAATTGTATTTGTACTTGTTGTGGGTGCCTGTGAGTGAAATTGCTTGATTTGGATTCAATTTGCAATGGGAATCTATTAACCAAGTATAGTCAAAGCTCTGTAGGAAAATACAACATTCTAGAATCACCCAATGGCTCAATCAAAACTAGTTGATTAGGGTATGCTGACTTCTCTCATGATATGGTTCACAATTTAATTGAAATGAGTTGATATGGCCTATTGGCTCAGGTCCCCTCTGATTCTTTATTGAATTCAAATCCTTTGTTTATAAATTGAATCCTCACTACCTCTCCTTCCTCTCACTCATTTTGGGTCGGGATTATTTTAATAAATTCAATTTTTTTTGTTTCGTTAATTGAATCCTCACTAGCTGTCTTCCTCCCTTTTATTCATTCCGGTCTGGTTTCTCTTTTGATTTTTTAAAAATAACTCAAATTTCTTGTTTTGTTAATTGGTTCCTTACTAGCTATCTCTCCTCTCTCTCTTGTTCACGCTAAACTGATTTTGGTTTTAATTTTCAATCCAAACACTAAGATCTCAATTCCAACAACTAATTAAACTAGTTTTTAATGAAATTTTTGTTGATCTTAATTCTTCCTTGTTCACCTTCTCTCATTTAAGCTTGGTGAAACAATAAAGTCAAGAAAAATCAAAATGTTTGAGGCCCTAAGGCATCATCCTAGTTTGATGTGTATGAGGCAAGCTATTTGGTTACCATGTGAAGTTTGAGTGGCTTGTCAACCAATGGAAGTCTACCGCAAGCAATCAACTGTGTATAGTCAGTCATGGTACATTTGGCCGTATACAATATAGTCCCTAGCTCCTTGTCCACTGTCGGCAATATGGCAACCCTTCCCCAACTTTGATTGGTTACTAGTCCGATTTTGGTTTTCCACAACTTAAAAAAAAAAAAAAAAAAAGGCCATTGCTTGCCTTTGGGTTCCCTTTTGGGAACCCCTTAATCAAAACTAAATTGGAATTTTCAAGGGAGAGGGTTATTTTCCACTATCTAAAATCAAAAACACAAGAAAACCTTTTAATGACTAAGAAAAGTTAATTGAAAGAGTGAAGCTCTGCCATATCGGAGGGATTAACCTCAAATTCTTATAAAAATCATCACAAGAGGACTTTTTAGTATCTTTGGAGTTTTGCTTAGGAGCGAAGCTTTGCCATATAAGAAGGATTAACTTCAAATCCTAAAACACTTTTTCAAAAGTTTTGTTATAGTGAACTTATGAAAATTTGGTTCGAATCCAAATTTCTCCAAACATAAACTTTTATACACCTTAGACCACAAATTCTCCACCAAATCTTCAAGGGATGTTTTCAAATGTTGGAAATCCCACACAAAAGCTTAGCAGGAACCAAGTTAATACACAATACTTTTAAAAAGACTCAAGAAAGCAAATCCAAAGGTTCAAGCTAACGGCACCGCCAAAATTTGGCTTAAATGATCCTTGGGATTAGTACTTAGAAATCTCAAACAAAATAATTCCAATACAAAGTTAGCAAGTGGTTCAAAGGAATCCCAACGTTCTTTGAATGGCACTCAAATACAAAAGAGATAGAGGAACAAGGAGAACAAGGTCTCTAACAAAACTCAAACAAGTCTTGGCAAATTGCCCCCAAATAACAACACTTAGCCTCGTAGCAGCCTAACAAACATGCAAATAAGAAAATGGGGTGCAAAGAGAGTCAATGGGAGCCTTTTTATATGTTTTCAAGGCCTGTCATTTACCTCCTTTTACTCTAAAACTACCTAAGTAAACTAAAAATCACTAAAATCACTAATTATTATACCTAATTCTACTCTACTGTTGATCCTTCCATAACTTTAAAAAAAAACTCCAAATGAAAAACGGATTGTGTTGTTAATTTTAAGAGATCCTAATTAGTCTATAAACCCCCCTAACTCCCATCTTTCTAATCAAAACTATTCACAAAAGACAGCGTTTTTCATCTTAGTGAAAAGGGTAAAAAACCCAATTTTTGGAGTTTGTGATTTTTGCTAATTTTGACTAGCTAGGGTTGTTTGAAAGGCCCAAAAATATTAAAAAAAGAGTCCAACATGACTCAATTCGGACTTTGTAGCTCATGGTTGGGTGGTCAATTCGCGAATGTTTTGAAATTCTGTTAAAATTTGTTGGCACTACCAGTTCGGGTAGTTGCCGTTGTCGGAATGTCGCGAAACTTGATTAGACTCTTATTTAGACTTAAACACTCTATCCTAATTTTTAGTGGGATTTTACCGTCAGCAGATGAATTACTACAAATTTTCCATCCCTAGCAATTTCGATTGACTTCTCATAGAGTCATGTTCTATAATTTGAAAAATTACGCAACCTTTTGGATAACTTTTAGAAAGCCCCCAAATCCCTTGTGCAAAGTTTCAAGTCAAACTTGCACTTTTCAAAAGATAAACAAATTTATTTCTTCTGCTTTTAGTTCCTCTAGGGAAGAATTATTTCCGTACTAGGGAATCTTGGCAGTATGGCTTCACCGCTATGCTCCTGGCATGTTTTTATAGTAAAAATAGTTTTCTTCTTATAGTGACCGTCTTCATATAGTATCCGTGGATTTTACTTGAAAAGTCACCTATAAGAGTTAATTTCCAATTTTTTGCATTTGAAATGCAAATTCACCCATCTTTTGCCGATAAACTTCTATAATACTAGGAAAGTTGAATTAATCCTAGCTTTACTCATCTTAGCCAATATTGTTGCATACACTCTATTTGGCAAAAATCCTCTATGGAATTCAGACTAAGCGTCTTTCCTACATTTTACCCAAAATTAGAAACTACTCACAATTCTTTATTTGGCCTTCAAACTCTCAATTAAGCTCTTCAAAGTGACAAAAGGAATTGCTTATGACACTTCCAGGGCTTTTGGAAGATTAATCCTTATAGGTAGGGATTTCCTCCAATTATCCTCTAAATCCACTTTTCGGGTCTTTTGGGCTATAATTACCCATAAAAATGAGCAAAAAATGGAAAAAAGAAAATCCTGAGTCCTAGGTAATATTCATAGGGCTCACACTTAATCATATTTTACAATCAAAGCTTTGATGTGTTTTGGATCAAACTTTCATTTTTTAAGCTTTTCAAAACATTTATAGTCAAAGCTTTGCCATCAATTAGAATATGACGGAAGATATTTATTTTAGGTGATTATCGGTTTTACTTAAATCCACTGATTCAGGAGGATGCTTACTAGGGATTGGAAGAAGGTTTTTTTAGCATAAAAATACGCCAAGAGCTCAACGGCAAAGTCGGTTCGTAAAAATTCCCTTGTACAAAAATGATTCCTCCCTAGAGAAATTAAATACAAGAGATTTAGACCTCTCTATATTTGATACAAGTAAACATGTAAACTTATAATTATCATTGAAGAGCTTCCTAGAGGTTGTCCAAAAAGTTTTGTAATATTTTGGATTGCAAAAGATGACTCTATGGAAAATCAACCACATTTATTGGCAATTGGCAATTCATAGAAATTATCCAAGTAGTGGTAAAATTCAACTTAAAATTAGGGTAGTGTGTTTTATCTTAAATAAGTGCCCAGACAAATTTCAAGACATTTCCACACCGACAAGTGCAAGAATTAGTGATAACACCAGATTTTAATGGTTTTCAAAAACATTCAACAAGTTGACCGACATACTAGGCACATACGGTGTCCAAATGAAGTAAACTTGAACTCTTTTCTTACTATCTTGGACCTTCTAAACAATTTAAGTTAGTCAAAACCTTGAGAAAAAACAAACTCCAATATTTGAATTTTCTACCTTTTCACTAGCTTGCAATTCATTGGCTTTTGCTTGCAAAATAGTTTCGTAAGTAGGGGTAGAAGGTCCTTAGGACTAATTTGGGCTTCTAAAGATCATGGCACAATTGATTTTATGTTTGGAGCATTTCTCCAAAAGTTAAAACGATCACAACAATAGTGTAAAATTTGATTTGACGTTAATTTGGTTTTACGTAAGAGTAGTTGTAGGTAATTTGAGAAGGGTTGGGGGGCTTTGAAAAAATATTAAAGGACCTCACCTCCTCTCTCTTTGCACCCTTTTTCCTTTTTTTGTTTGGCCAAAACGCGGCCATGTTGAAATTTTGGCAATTTGCCAAAAACCTTGTTTGAATTGCAATTTAAAGTCATTTTTCTTCATGATTTCTATACCATCTTTGATATTTGAGCCCATTTCAAAGGACATTGGGGTCCCTTTGGAAAGCTTGTTAACTATTGCATTTGGAATTGTTTTGAAGTCATTTGATCGTTTTGGAGTGTTTGTTGTACTAATACCAAGGATATTTGAGTCGAATGCTAGCGATGTCATTAGCTTGAATACCTTGAAGCTTGCCTTATCATATTTTAAGTGTTTTTATTTACTAACTTTGTTCCCATTTGAACTCTTGTGCGGGATTTCCAACCATTGGTGTGTGAATATCCCCCTAAAGCCTTGAATTTGGAATGCATGGTCCAAAAAAGTATTGTTTGAAGTCAATTGGGGAGACCTTGGATTGGATTTAGGACTCTCAAACGTCCTCGTATAACAAAATTCTTGCAAAAGTATTCCAAAATTTGAGATTAATCCCTCTAATACAGCAAAGTTTTTGCCCTTAGCATTATTCTTTAAAGTTTGTGTCACCTTCTAAAAAACAGGTGAATGCCCGGGGACTGCAAAGCTTCGCTCCCCCTTAGAATTTCCATATTCATATTAAGTTTAAAAGGGTCCCTATACAGAGACCCCAATTTGAGTTTTTAAAAACCTAAGTGGTAACAACTGCCATATTTTTTGGTCTTAAAAAACCAAAAAATTCCATCTAGAAGGACGACCAAAATAGCAACCATACCGACCCCAACCATTGGACCGCTAGCCAGCAGGTAGTACAATACAATTAACACTTGAATATTGGCCATCCAATTCACATACATCAATTTGCCAAAATACAAATTTCAATTGAGATGATGTCGTACTAACCTCAATTTTGATTTTTTCTCCATTAGAACTCTAAAATTTCTACAGGGTTGTTAAAGTATGAATAAGGAGCAACGAGAATTGAGCATTGAGCAACAAGTGATGAGCGTTGAACAATGACCGTTTTTAGAAAATCTTGTGAAAAATTTAAAAATTTTCACCATTACATGCTTATAATTGTGGTTGAGGGTAAACATTTATGGCTATAAATGAATTTAAAGAAGATGAATAGAGATGAATGAAGATGAATGGATTTAGATGAATTTTTTATAGTTGATTTTGTTGGATGAAATACATCTATCGGTCATTGCATTGAATGATGAATATCTTTTGAATGGGATTAAAAACTCAATTGTTTAAGATAAGGAATGAAGTTTAAATACCTTATTTTAAAAGTAAAGAAGTTGCTTAAAGACCCTCCTTTTATTAATTTGGAAGTTTATTGAAATTGAAATTGAAATTTTAAAATTATTTTTTTCAAAAGAAAATTTGTATTTTCAAAAAATTAATAATTAATAATAACATATATTTTTAAAAATTCAATAGATGGCTTTTTGAATTCTAAGAGCATTTTCTTGTTGCTAAAGGCACCTTCCCCATATTAATTTGGAGAAAAATTAAACTATTTTTAAGAAAAAGAATTCAAAATTTTTTCAAAAAAAATTAATTTATATTTTTGAATTAGGGCTCCTTGGATTCTTGAAGAACCCTTGGAGGATTTCAAAGAGCCCTTCCTTGCCAATGCCAACTACCAAGGGAAGCCTATTTGATTCCAAGGAGCCCTTTTTTGGTGCCAGAAAAAATTGTTTGCGGGTTATTTAAAGGCCCAAAGTTCTTTGTAAGCATGACTTTACGCCAATGGAAGGCTATTTGGAGCCCAAGGAAGGCTCCTCTGATTCCAAGGAGCCTTGAACGAAATTATTTTATTTTTTTTAAAATAATTTATTTTTTTTTAAAATTGAAAAAAAACTTTAATTAAATTGCAGTTCAAATATTCACTAAATTAATAGAGGGTAGCGTCCTTTGGCAACAAGAAATTGCTCTTTGGATAAAAGAAATAATTAAAAAATTGACCAGAAAAAAATAATTTAAAAAAATTCTTTTGAGTTTTTTTTTATTAAAACCACAATCCAAATAACTGTGTAAATTAATAGAAAGGACATCCTTTGGCAACTAAAAATGTGTCTTCGGATTCGATGAGCTGTTTGCTACATAAAAGAATATTTTTTTTCTATTCATTGATTCTCATAGTATTTGGAGTTATTTTTCAATTATTCCAAAGAAAGAATGGATGACATGGATGAAATTCATCTATTCATCACCTCCATGGTAGTACCTTTTATGTTGTAAGAAAGACTAGGCTATCATTTTTGGCCCTACCTACAACATTTGAGTGCTAAATAACTACCTTCAATTAAACTTCTTTTAGCAATAAATTGACTTTTTGAAAAAAAGAATTTAGTAAATTTTATTTTGATAATTTTGACATTACTATTTTTAGTTTTGACATCACTATTTATGACTTTAACATGTCTATTTTTAGTGAGCATTCAAGTCTAAACGCTCATTGCTCATTGCTTCCCGCTCACACTCTAGTGTCATTGAAATTTCTATAGAGAAGAGAAAAAGGTTTGGAAAAATTGACAATAGGCATCTAGAGCAGTCAATTATTTCCCATTTTACACTATCTTGTAAAAAAATAGTTTAGAAGAAAAAGGGAGCCAGAATTAGTCCTGCGATTGATTTAATTTTATCCAAAGCAACCTAATTAGGTAGTATTTCAAAATTCACTACAAGAGCCCTTTTTTGCTAATTTTCAAGAAGTTTGAAGGTGAGAAGACCAAAATCAGTATACTCAAGTTGGTGGACAATCCCCCAAATTGGAAGTTTGAAGGAAGGAAAGGTCATAGACCAACAAGGGCGCAAACCAGAGCATTGAGGAGCCCAATTGGAGTCTCAAATCAACCAATTGAAGTCAACCCCCCAAATTGTTAACTAATTGATTTTCAACCTGTTCTCTTGCTTGAACTCTAGCTTTGTAAATGCACCACTTGGTTCTCCAAAAATTCAACATTTGACCTATTGCAAACTAGTCCCTACATCCTACAACAAAAACAAGTGAACTCAAAGTTTGGGAAGAAGATTAGTATAGAATTAAGGTCAAGTTTGAGTTCATAAACAAAGGTGCACCATATATTAGGAATAGTTTGACTTTGGTGACCATAGTTAGTATTTGATTAGAAGACAAAAAGAAAAGACAAAAACATGGAATATTAGCCTTAGGGATATTCTACAAATTAGTTATCACATAGAAGAAGTCAAACAAGCTTTGTCTTGAGATCTTGTTTGATTTCAAGCAAATTAGCCAAAAATTAGCGTTAGATTTGATAGGATTTCATTCCAAAAAAATATTTAGAAAGGAGAAAAAGAACATTGGAAAAAAAAGAAGGGAGAATCAATTGAAGGATGGAGGTTAGGACGTATTTCAATTGTCATAAGAGTGCACCATACAACATCGTAACACTAAAAATTCAACATGGAAGTTGATGGAGCGTACAACAAAAGGGGAATTATCATCAACATGAATGAAATCACCAACACCACAAAATACAAGGTTAGTCATTGAAACTTTTATCCCAATTCTCTTGAATTTTCATTAAAAACATTAGAATAAGAATTAATGCTTAGATCAAAGTTCAATAGTAGAAGGAAAATGATAGAGCTAAAAATACCAAGATAGGCCTAGGAGTAGTTAGAAAATTACCAATGTTGTTACAAATTATTTAACCCTCAAAGTAGTTAGAAATTACCCAAAAAATTATTGTAGATGAAAAGTAGTAGTAAAATTGGATGAAAAGTTAGAAAATCATTAAAAAAAATCTTGAACAGAATCTAGCATCTAAGATAAAAGTAAAAGTTAAAAAAGACAAAAAGATAAAATAATCTACAATCTCAAAGGTAAAAATTGAAGGATAAATTTTGATTAACCAATTGCCGGTCAAAATTGACCATTGAATCCTTTTTTATTGTAAGGATAAAAATAAAAAGTTTTTTACCTTGATGGAAAGGTAAAATCAGGTCCTCAACAATAAATTACTTAATCCTAGAAGTTGGATAAAAAACAAAATTTTAAATAATAGTAAAAATTGTTAGAGTTTTTTACCACTTAAATGAAAAGATACTTAAAGAACCATTTAAAGATGGAATCTCAAAAGAAATATTCTTGGAATTTCAAAACCACCTTAACTTCACAAATTGGTCAAAAAATAGAAATGCCAAAGTAGGATGAAGTTTTAAGCCAAATTAGAGTAGAATTGGATGAAAGTCAACTAGAATTGACCAACCCAAGTCAAATTCAGAATTTAGGTAGGAATTAAAAAATAGAAAATAAACCAAAAATCAAAAGAGAATTTCAATAGTTAAATTGCTAAAAATCAACAGATGAAGTTTTAGGAGGTAGTTTTAGTATCAAACTTCATCCGCAAATATCTCCTAGAGAATTAGGTCAAATTGGAATTTCTTTATCATTTTGGAAAGGACAAATTCGGTCCTACAACTTCAGCTACTTAATCTTTCCGCTTGACTAACCCCCATTGGCTCTTAGTTTTGGTCATCGTAGCCAAAAAAAGGCCCTTTTTACTAACTCTTTGAATTTGGTTAGCAATTATTTAAGGAAAGTGTAGGTAGAGCAAACAACAAAAGATCCATTGCTTGAAAGGCGTAACTGGATTACACATTGTTAAACATCCATTAGGATTTTACTACAACAAAGCAACTAGAACCTGGTTGTGTACACTTTATTCCAAGGGTGGGAATAAAGTGCCCACAACCATAGAAATCACAACAAAATAGTACAAAGGATTCCTCGAATGAGATATCGATTGAAGCTTCAATTTCAAGTTGAAAATGGAAGCAAGAGAATTAACTTTCTAGACTCTTAGTTTAGAACTTGTAGACTTTTGGATATTTTCTAAAGTTTAAATGAGTTTTAGATTCTTCCCCTAAATCTAAGCTCTTATTTGGTGACTTTAGAAGTTTCTATTCTACTTCCTACTTTCTTTTTAAGGCTCGGAACTTCTTCTATGAATTTATTATTTCTAGACTTTTGGCTTTGGTTTCTTATAAAGCCTAAAATAAAATATCTAAATTGCTAAAGAACTTTGAGATTTGAACTTTTCTAGTGAAAGTTATAGGTAAATGAAGTTTGTCCACTAATTGATATTTTAAAATTGTCTTCTTTTGCTATTTTCTACCAATCTATAAATTCAAAATCAATATTTGCTTTTACTATTGAATTCGAGATTCTTACCACTATCTAAATTTCCATTCTTGTACCTTTAGGATGAAATTGACTCATTTTCATCCAATTTTCATCCTAAACTTCATCCGCTCATATATCACTCATTTTAAGTCTATTTTCTATGAATTTTATGTTTTCAGAAACCTCTAAGCCTACTCTACCCATTTAAAATACAAATTTGGAAAAATATAATCTTAATATTTTGACTTGGACTTGTAATTCAACTAAGAGTTAAAAATGACTAATCAAAAAAATTAAAGAGAAAATGGAGTAATTAGTAACTTACCTCATATTGAATCTCGCATATGAGGTGGTTGAATATGCCCTCAAATTCTCTATCATTAGCCATGGTTGGTTTTTCCTTGTATTTTTCCTCACCCTTAGAAAGTATGAAATTAATGGATGTTTTCAAAGTTTGGACTTCTAACTACCTTCTTTTCTTTTATATTCCTTCTTTTCTCTAACATTATTCTCCTTCCATTATTTAATTGTAGTAGTTGACTTTGATTGGAATGGAATATTGGCTACAATTTCCAAGATAATAATTGACAATTGCAATCTTCTATCTTCCTATCCAAGTCCATTTTTGTTTGATGTCAATTCTAATGGTCTAAATTGCCTTCCTACGATTTCCAATTAATCCTATAACTTTCCAATTTGCTCTTCAACTTCTAAACCACCTTTTCATTTCCTCATTTGCAACTTTGAGTGTGAGAAGTCTTATCTATAATTGTCTAAGTGCCTCTTCCTCTCTTCAAACTTCTACTTCTATGTATATGTTATTTCACCTTCCCTTTCTTTCTTTTACCTACTCCTATCTATTTTCCGTTATTGTCTTTGGTATGTCTTTTATTGTTTTTTAGGACCAAATTTAAAGGTCAGAATTTAATTTTTGAAAAGACACAAATAGTTCACAAAAAATAAAACCAGTTTCGGAGAGGTCTAGTCAACTAGTCTAGCAATCTAGCATACAACAATCTAATACACGGCAATCTAGTATGCAAGCAGTCAATGAACGTAGTTGGTACACAAAAGGCAATACTTACCTTCCTATGAGGCAGTTGCACATCAAGCCCTCAGTAGTTGAACGCAGGATAGTGACGTAGCCGAGAATTATGTAGCCGACATTACTTATTTGTTGCTCCTTCAAAGTATATTAGCTAATTTGGCTAGTTGGCCAAATTTGGAGAATTTTGGCCTTTGGACTTCTTCTTGTACAAATTGAAATTTTTTCCCAACACAATTTTTCTATTTTGGAAGGATTTTTAGAATATCAAGAGTCACTTCTAAAATAGGATATTTTGTAAAATACTATAACACCAATTTTGAAGGACTAAGCAAAGACTTTTGATACTCGAATCTTTTAGACACTAAGCTAGGATTTCCAAAACTAGTGTTTCGAAAACTAAACTTGGTGAGATGCCAAAATATTCTAATTTTTAAGAATTTTCTAAGATTCTATAAGTTTAAGGCTTTGTCATATTTTTTATAAACATACAAAATTCTAAATACTCCAAAATACTAAAAATCAAAGCTTTGTTGTATCTTTGAAAACATACTAAATTCTATTGACTTCAAAATTTGCAAAGCCAAAGTTTTATCATATTTAACAAAACTATGGGTATATGAGACAAATTCAACACAAACAACTTGAATGCTAGTCAATAATCATACAAAGATACGTTAGATTAAGGAGATTAATACAAGTTATACAACCACTTGTTGGTACAAGAAACACAATACAAAACAAGTTTGTACAACCAAACCAGAAACTTTAGGAGAGTTCTCAATTAAGGAATTCTCACTTAGTAATGTATAAACTCACAAATGTAAACTAGAAGGCCCCCTAAGTGGCATCAACAAGGTAAAGGAAGTGAATTTTCTTTAGGGTTAGTATAAATAAACAAACAACTCCCAAACTCCTACAAGAACTCAAGAAACTTGCACAAACACCAACAAGTTAATAAATAACTCAAACAAAGCCCAAATACAAGTTAAGGAGGTTTGAAGGGACCTTTAAGTCCTTCAAAGCTTGAGGAAATGCAACAAAATGAAGCTTGAAATACTCCAAAAACACACATTTACAACTTTGGCCAAAAAATGGGCAAAAAATTCAACTAAATGGACCAATGCATTACAAAGTCAAAAAAATGGCTAGATAGGGTTGAAAGGATTTGAAGGGGTGAAATGAAAAGAGAATGAATGCCTTTATATATATTTCTAAGGGCACTCATCCCCATCTTTTCCTTCAAGGTAATCTTATGATCATTAGAAGAAATTTGGGGCCTCTAGAAAATTGCGAGTTATCAGCCCCTATGAACGCCAAAACTGCTACGACAATGTGAATTTGACGTAGTTGAGAGAGTGCCATGTCATTGATTTTTTTTTTTTTTAATTTTTTTTGCATCTCAAGATTAAACTTTTTTTTAATAATTTTTTTTGGTAATTGTTGGCTTGACAACAGCCAATAGTATCAGGAATAGTTTCAGGAACAGAACTAAAACGGCCCTTTGGAGGCCTCAAATCTCCCTTAATGTTAAGATCTTCATCCTAATCTTTAATTTTTGACTTTCTACAATTATCCTAAACTCTAACTTTTAGAAAAAAACTCCAAATCACAAAAATATTACATTATTGGATTTAAAAGGCTGCTTATAGTTTTAAAGACCCCTACCCCTTTTTCTTACAATAAAAACTCATTGGAAGCTAGCACCAACTTAAAATCCAAAAAAGTTAATATCTAACTTTTGGAGCTTGACTTTTTGTGGAAAAGAACTAACCTAGGTTCTTAAGTATGTATAAGAAAGTAAGAAAAAACCTAATTTGGGCCTTATTCCAACTTTGTATGCTCTTGAAACATTGGTCAG
This sequence comes from Pseudoscleropodium purum, assembly GCA_963969395.1. Classification (NCBI taxonomy): domain Eukaryota; kingdom Viridiplantae; phylum Streptophyta; class Bryopsida; order Hypnales; family Brachytheciaceae; genus Pseudoscleropodium; species Pseudoscleropodium purum. The sequence continues at coordinate 3,504,247 of OZ017800.1, read as the reverse complement.
GTCCAATGTAATCTTCAAATTTGCTGGTCTTAGGAGGATCTTGCCAATTTGGGGACTTTTGGCTATTAAAATGTTTTAAAACTTATTGGAGCATGTTATTAGCACAAAAAAACTTTTTTTTCCAACTTAGAATGCTAATATCTTCCAATCCGTACAATCAAACTTCATGAAGTTCTTACCACATGATTTAAGACAAGTAAAGTACAAGACCCTAAGGCTAGATTCTTAAAAAACAATTATTTTATTGGATGAACCTAGCAGAAATGGCAATTTAGAATGGTTTTAGACTGAAAAATGGCCTTAGTCCTTTAGAGGCTAAGGTCCATCTCACTCTTTCTTTTACATCTTGACTTCTAAAGTTCCAAAGCCTTATTTCATCAAAAAACCACTAAAAATTGTCATTTCTATTGCAAAATGCAAAATTTTAAAAAAATGGTTGCATATCTAACTATTGGATCTTTGACTAGTATATATAATGGCTCTTACAAGTATTTATATATTTCAAAAATTGTCACAACTAATAAAAAAATTAGATCTTCTCAACAAATTTTGTACATATTAAAGTACAAATAACACGCTTTTAAAAAATAATATTTGAAATTTTTTTCAAAATTTAATAGGTAGAATGAAAATTCTTTTCAAAATTTTCTAATAAGAATTTCATGAATTAAAAAAAGACTTTTCAGTGAATTTTTTGAGACTAAAAAATGACACCAAATTTTTGCATTTCTACTTATTTATTCCAAAAATCTCTACTATAACATAATCAATCATATAAAAACCTTTAATATACTTTTCAAAATTTCTAGAGATTTTTGGATTGAATTATGAAGAATGTAAAATGTTAGGGTCATATTTTAATTAGTAATATTTCAATTAAAAAATCAAAATATGAGATAAATTCTTATTAAAATATTTTAAAAAGAATTCTCATTTCCATTATTAAAAAATTATTTTTATAAATTTACTTGTATAAAAACAATTCACTCATAAATTTGATTGAAATATGAAAAGTCACAAAGTATTTTTTTTTTTTAATTTAAAATTAATCTTATAAAAGTAGGTTACTTATACCACAGCATATCTAAACTTTGTTAAAATTTCAAATTCCTCAATTAAACTAGATCATTTTCTTAAAAAGTATGAAACATTTTGAGTGACATATAGATAGATAAGAACTCTGGTCTTGGTTTTGGTTGTCGTAGCCAAACCAAACCTTTTTCACTAACTCTTTGAATTTGATTAGCAATTATTTAAGGAAAGTGTAGGTAGAGCAAACAACAAATGATCCATTGCTTGAAAGGTGTAACTAAATGATACATTGTTAGACACCCATTAGGATTTTATTACGAGAAAGCAACTAGAACCTAGTTGTATATACTTTATTCTAAGGGTGGAAATAAAGCACCTACAGGTGACATGTATTAAATGATGTAATTATAATGGACTTCCAATTGTAATTGGTTTGCTCATGCACCTTGGAGTCTAACTCAAAAAAATTGGGTAAAGATCTTACCACTTGCTTTAAAGTTGTTTTTTTAAATGTCAAATTCATTTTTGTGGTTTGGACTTGTACTTCAAGCACATCACAAATCATCTTGTTAGTAATTTTTACTGAAAACACATTGCCTTCTAGTATGCATTTTTTGACTTTGATTTGCATTGAAAGACCTCTTTTCTCTTGTAGTATTCTTATTTTTATTTTAATTGATTTAGATTGTTTTATAGCAGCCAATAAATGCAATTGATGAGGATTGTTTGATATGCTTGGAGATGTTCAAGGCTAGTTTTCAATAGCATCTTGTCTTGCAATATAAAGGGCTAATTTTTTTATTTTATCAATTTTTTGCATTTTTTGCATGTTTTTTAGTTGAATGTTTATTTGTCATGTGATATTGAGTAGATTTTTTTAATTGGATTTCATGAATAGTGAATGAATGCCTCATAACTTTGGATTGCGGTGTTATGATCTGGGCCATCTATTAGTTAATTTTAGGCATCTTACTACTATTTAGGTTGGATCCAAGCTATGTGAAGGTTAGATTTGATAGAAACTATTCTCTTATGGGGTTTGTCGTTGATTTGGATGTGAGATTAGGATTTTTTTTAGATCACGTTCTTTTCTTTCCTTTCCACAAACACTTACCATAGCTAGAAGCCCCGCACTTTTCTGCATAGACAACAAATATTTGCCATCTTTGGTGAATCGGATGTGAAACACCTCGAGTGGTAGTGTTTGTGAGTTTGTGAAAGTTTGAATAATACTATGGACTGTGAGGGTGGATTTGGTGGTGGAGGTGAGGTACCGGATGTTGGAATGTTGAAGATGCTTGAGGCAATGAACTTGTTGATACAATGGTAGTAAAATAAGTCTATAGCGAAAGGAGGCACATGCATCAAAAGCATTGCATTCCATTGTCAATCTATTGGATTAATTTGATGGATGTCATGTATTGAAATACATTCATTTTTACACTTGAGAGATGGAGTTAAACATGGTTGATGGAGAAGAGATGGTTGTGAACTTTGAGCTTGCTGTGATTTCAAAGATCCATGGTTGGGTGAGGGAGTTGTGAGAGAGTGATGGAAGGAGTTGGCAAACTTTTGCTCAAGCATTGAAGGAAGAATATTTTATAGAAAATTCAAAGAGGGTGATGAAAAGAACATTTTTAGAGTGAATTGTTTGCCTTAGCAAGTGTTTGTCAGCAAATGAGCTATTGAGAGAGTTCGAGCGCTAGCTTGTGTAGCTAACGAGAACGAAAACAACAACTTTGGAGGTAAAAAAAATAGAGTTGTTCATACAAGCAACGGATTCACGGTAACAAGAAAAGCTGAAACCGCTTTGGAGGATTGCAATGTAGAGTGTTGACTAAAGTCTGACTAAAAAAATGTAAAAGGGGCAATGTCATTATTTATGAAGAGACAACAGTAGAGAGGTAAGTCTGCAGTGAGCGATGTTAAGACTGAGGTACTTGCTATGACACACTCTTGTGGTATTCCATCTTGTTCTAAAATTTTTTATATTCCTGCAAAGGTAGAAAATTCAGCCATGGATGAATTGGTTAAGGGTATATGGGATTTGAAGCTGCAGTTTACTATGCTTGATGAAAAAGGCCAAGTTTCAAGTAATCCAACATTGAAACCAAAGGTTGGGTAGTCTAGAAGATGGTTGCCTCCTCATTATATGTGGTGAGACACGATTACCAATTGAAAAAAACTTTGGTAAAAGTGGGAAAAAGGTATTAGTGGAAAAAAAGTATTAATAGAAGGATTGGCAAAAGAAAAAACAAGCATGAAGATAGAGCAAAACACATTTAGGATTGGGCTTGTTCGAGATTGTACAAATGTAAATATTAACCTACCAAGCTAATTTGATGCAATATGGATGAGAGCTATAGAACTTGCTGAGGGCAAAGGGCTTATGGAGGACAAGTTGCATTTAGCTGGTAGTTCTATTTGCTAGGATACGAATTGGGATGATCTAGTGGATAGCTTTTCAGTTCATGTGTATATTGCTCAAAGTCAATATGAGCAATGGTGGAAGAAAAACAAAAGAAAGATAATGTTGGTGAAGGTATGTCAAAGAAGGCTAACAAAACGGAAAAAGCACAATAGCCAAAGCCAAGGCTTGAAGTTCTAATGAAGAGAAAGGGCAAGGCTCCAATTTATAAACTCCAATTTGTCAATTTGATATTGAGGTTGCTACAAATTTGAAGAAGGTATTTGAAGATCGTAAATTGAATGGAAAGGTAGAGTTTATATTACAACAAGTCCTAAGGATTGCAAAGTGCTAATTCTATGAGGTTATGATGGACATTATTAAAAGGAAATGACAAAGTTTGAAAGTCGTTGCAACGTCAAATGCATAGGGTGTAAAAGTGAATGGGGATGAAGAAGATGGTGTTATTGATCATGTTTATGGAGATGCTGCTAAGATGGGATTCATTTTAGGAAATGGAGAAATTTAAGCTTCTAGTCACTATTCGTGGAGTCATTGGACAAAAGCAACTACAAAGACTTTGGTTAAAATGGCAGATGTGGAAGAACATGTTGTTGTATTGGTGGATCATAGCTTAAAGATCAACCAAATGTCAAAGAAGTTGTATGAGCAAGTCAAGTGGCCTATCACTATAAGAAAACAATGTTTTCCAGAATTATGAAATTTAGACTTGTAGTGTCCTGAATGATGCTAATGTTGACGTCCAAAATTTTGCTTTGCTTGAGGCATGAGAAAAACATCCAAAAAGACATCAGACATCCAAGTGTTTTCATACAGACATCCAAAAAGATACTGATCAACGGGACTCTAAAAATTCATCATGTGATTGCCAGATAAGTGTCATGTAGACGTGGGTAACTATATAGGATTTTTTTTTTCATTCATGACGTGGCACCTAACGTGGCAATGAAAAAGGAGTGATGTGGTAGACTAAGAGGCTAACTTGGCATGCCACATCAACATAATTTTTTGTTGTATGGGTATTTTCATATTGTTTTTTGAAACGTCAATATAAACATCCAAATGTTCTTTTGCCTAATTTGCCATGTATATGACAAAACCTGGGTAAAATTTGTCTAAGGGAACTTGATAAGAATCCTAAAAACTAGTTCATAAATAGGTTTCAAGTTTCTAGTCAATTTTCACTTTTTGTAGAAATCCCAATTGTTAGTTTGCACATTGAAAAAACTTACAATGAATTGATGAAGGGAATCTATGATTAGAAGATGGTGTTTTAAAAATGGAATCACACTATATACTCAATGGCAATGTTGTTTTGTCAAGATTTTGCTCCATGTGAAAGATTCTCTTAAATCTGATAATTAAAGGAGGTAGGGGAAATTAATTCTCCCTCAAAAATTGTGTAAAGACAAAAAGAAAAGGGATTATACATCTTTTATAAAATTCAATGAGAGGTGCTACAAAAAAATTTCAAATTTTTTGGAACTTAGAAGATGTCTTTCCAAATGATCAATCACCTTAATTTTTAATGGAAAACTCTTAGAAATTACCCAAATTGTAGTAAAATCTCACTAAAAATTAAAGTAATTTTTTTAATATTAATAAGATGCTCAAACAAGTTTCAAAACATTCCAATAGCCAGAAGTGCCTAAATTAGCAAGATTCTCAAAGTACCAACAAAAATAAAGATTACAATGGAATTTGATTGGCATTTCAGGAGTATATGAAGTTAGAATGAGGTCAAAGTTAGGGATTTTCGTACTGCCTTATACCTACTTAAGAACTTAAGCTAGTTACTTTTCTTAGAAAAATCAAACTCCTCAAATTGTGTTTTTAACCAAAAGAATCTAAAATTTCATAACTTATAGAAGACATGTGATTTCATCTTTGAAAAATAAAAAATAACTTTCATTATTGAAATTTAATTGCAAAATAAACCATGCAAATTAAAAAAATTGAAGTTCGACTACATGGTCATAGGCCCAACACACATGTATGCATTTTATGACGATAGGTTCAATAGAAGAATCATTCAAATGTTTTGAAGAAGAAAGTCTTATTGTTTATAAGCTATTAGATTACAACCAAGCTCCTACCACCCTTTTCCAATGAGCCACAACCAATCAACAACAACTCCAACAAATAGACCAGTGACTAGAAAAACAACAAGAATATTCCCAAGTGCATTTTGCTCTGGTCCCTGCATCCAAAAAACACACATTTAATTTAGTACCTTTGTGACTCATAGCTACAATTGTTTGATTTGTATCCAATACTTATTAGTAGAAAAGAAGTCTTAAGGATATTACAATGCACAAATGCAAGGATATGGTTGCAAAGGTCTATAAAATACTAGTTTGGTGATCCTATCACTAGAACAAACCCTGTCATTTTTCATTTAGGAGATCCGGAGTTGTGTCACTTCTCACTAAAATTGATCTAATGTTAGTAACCAAGTTGGATCCACAATTTGTTATTCGTGACTCCTTTCACTCACTTCACATTTAGTCAATATTTCAAGGAATGAAAAGCGAAGGGTTTCGCAATAGTGTATGGTCACTTAAAACCATACCCTCACACTCTAGCTTGATGTCTCTAGAGCCTTGTTTCTACTAGTGTTTAGCAACCATTGGTTGTATTTCTAATGTGTCTAATACAATCTGTGACCACAAATCTTTGAGTATAGTGAAAATGGGTGTGTCAACAACTCCTTCAATTGTGGTCTACATCCTCCGACACTCATTGATTACATAAGAAATCATCCAATACTAACATTTTGTGAGGAAAATAGTTTTGACCTCAAGAGAGTTTGGTTTCATGTAACTACTCATAGTGATCTCTCCAATGAGCTTGAAAGAGTGATGTCCACACTCTTACATATTAGCTAAAATGCATAAAGAGACTTGAAAAAAGATAATATGAAGGTATGTTTGCACTTGCTGTTAAAGAGTGTTGTTACTGAAGGTATTATATTATCTACAACTAATATTCGGGAATTTGCGAGACTTCTTGTTTGGCTTGGTGACGGTAACTGAAGAATTACGTACCAAATAGCCGTTGGGTGCGCCCATAAAAGCGCACACGGTGATGTACCCATTTGATATGCCCAGCAAGAGTGTCAAAATGATCATCCACCCTTGGGTTCCGTATTTGGCTGTGCTGTAGAAGGCGGGGATAAACGCAGCTCGAGAGAGAACAGACACCAACAGGATTCGCCGTGATTTCAGACGAAGTCCATCAACGAGAGGAATGTAGCGGCCTAACAGATCGCCAACATTGAACATTGCTACCAACGTCACAGCGTACCTGAAAACATAAACAAAAACATTCAAGACTTTGCACACATGTCAGCAAATGATCACAGATAATTCCGAAACTAAATTGAGATGCAAAAACATCCTAAAACTCCTCTTTATGGTTTGCAATTGCAAAGGTAAGACTGAAGTCGTAAGCGCTCAACCATCCTTTGGGTGGACAGTGAATGTTGTAAAATGTGAACTTCATAAAATTGATATTCTTTGAGGAAACTTCAAGAAAAAAATCATGTATTAATATCTCTAGGGGGAGAAGTAAGAATGCTCTACATGAATCAATGATATAAATATGTTGGAGTTTCTATTATTTATCATAAATTTTTAAAGGTCATCTTACTATCTTGAGGTTGAGTACTTAAGATTAAACCTTAGTTTAGGAAGAAGACAACTCAATGTGATTGAATTCATGCCTTTGTTGCCATTCCAAAAAATGTACAATCTGAATAAGAATTTACAATGCAATCTAGAATAAGAGTTGGAAGAGGAACCACACGGAGGACAAAATTTTGTGACTATGTGAACTTGCAAAACCTGATTTCTTAATGAGCTCCGATAAGATTTGAAATTGCAGAATCATACCATGTGCCCAAGTGATGTTTCCCAGTGTCCTCAGCGAGGAATCCGGGGAAGATGGAGAGGGTCAAGGTGTAACAGAAGAAGATCACAAAACAGTAGTCGGCATTTCTTGCCACCAATTGAGTAGTGGTGAGACGCTGCAGGGGCGCTAAGGCCTTGACACCCTTCTGGTTGTCCTGTCATACAAAACCATTACAGTCAGCTTACAGTCCATTACAGTCAACTTACAGTCAGTGTACAGTCCATTACAGTTCATTACAGTCATTCTCAATAGATTCAGAGGGAAATCCGTACGTGCTACAGAAATATATGCTTCCCTCTTGCAATAACCGGAATGACTGAAATTCATGATTTGACTCACTCTTTCATTTACAAAAGCATTGCTGCCGACTGCAACAAGGTCAGCGGTGACTGTGAGGGATCCTTCAGATGCAGCTTTGGCTCGGTAATATTTGACGCATGTCAAGTTCGGGAACACGTAGGCATATAGAAAAATGCAGGTGAATTCGAAAAAGGCTGAAATGAAGAAGAAAAGCACTGCACAAAGTAACCGGAGTAATAACATTAGAGAATGCTTTTCAAGATAAAACAGATCATTCAATTCAGAGATCGTGTGTTGCCCAAGTGTGTAGTCTTGGAAAGTTGACATCGAACTTGTGAATTTTCCCCGTATGAACTTCTGTGAACTTCGGTATAGATGATTCAATTAAATTCACATCACTATCTGAGTGTATCAAAGTTTGAACTGCTGGTTTCAGAAACACTAGAAAGTGAAGAAAATGAAAAATTGATTCAGTAAAAAATGGATGCTTAGGGTTTGGTGTTCAGAAAAAAAAAGAAAAAAGAAGGTGAGAGCAGATATATATACTTACAAGCACTGTTACGAAGCCCAGTCCTGGTGTTCGGAAAGCTGGCCTTGCAGACCAAGCGAAGACCCGAGGTTATAGCACCTGATGCTGCTAAGCCTGCACTGAAGGCCTACAAACTCGAAAACATCAGGCAACTACTTCAACTAGTAAAATAATTTGTTTAATGAATTAAGTGTGAAAATTATGCCCTAATTACCTTTTCCAGGAATTAATTGCAAGATGCATATGGAACTTTGCTGAACAGGATTGAGTTTATGTTCGCAATTTGTGCCAGACATGGACTGCATAATCCATGGAGACTTTTCAAATTCTAGCTCAAGGTACAAATTTACAATGTCTGCTGTGGCTATTACTCAAACCTAACCTAAAACCTCACCCAAAAAACGCCTTCCAGGAGCTTGGAAGCAGGGAATCAATACTACACCTGAACATAGCTTGGATCCATAAACGAAACCTCACCGAACATGCCCCCTTGGACAAGTGCATCAGCAAAACCAAAGCCTGCAATAAAAACACAGGTGCCCACAAAGGGTCCAATGCCTCCACGCCCATGGGTGGCTATATCCAACTGCATTGTTTACCCACATTCAACGCATAATTAAACTGCAACTGAGAAATTGAAATAGAGACATGGAATCTGCAACCCCACATGTAGATGATAGTTGACATCACGGATAAAGGGTGGACTTCCATGCTCCTAGACTTGACCAAACCTTGGATAAAAGACAAAAGAAATTTCAGAATTCTACATGGAAGTGTGCAATAGTTGCAAGAGGAGAATCAAAATTGTTGGTCAACAAATTTTTTGGGGAGGATTGGGAGAAGCAGAGAGGCAAGAAAACTATTGTTAACATTGCACTTGAGCTCTTGGGTTGTTTATAGTTTCTTTTAGTATGATAGCAAGTCAAAGCTACTCCCACAATGCAGCTTCTCCCTACCTACTCACATAGAATTGAAAGCATCGTGAAACTCGACCAAGGCATTCTGACTCTGGAAAACTCGAAAATTCTTTTCGATTCTGACACAACATTGAAATTTACTCTAGACTTATTGTTAACCCATTCAAAAAAGATTCATGGCCACGGCACTTACAATAGGAATGAGAAGAATGAAAATGAAGAAGAGCGAGTAGCCAGATATAAGCCGCAAGCGTGTGTTGATGCGGGCCTCGTTGTATGTGAGGAAGATGATGGTCCCCAGTGCAAATGGTTGATACACTAGGGTAAACACTCTTGCCGGATGATAACCCTGCAACCAGTTGGTTAACTCAATTCTTTCTGCTATTAACTTGAACCCTAAAAACGAAGAATTTAAATATGATACAAGGCGTAAGGCTCTGCATACGTGACGTTCCACCATTTTCAATTGGGCAAGATTCAAGAGGTTAGATTGGTATCAGGAGCTACTTACATCGAAGACAACCAAAAAATAATCTTGGATGGTAAGCAGGCTATTCCAACTGAACAAGCAGCCATTTCCCAGGAGCCAACACACCAGGTAACCCGTAGCCCTGCCCTGCAATCAACATGCATTTCGGCAAGTTAGAACAGCTCCTTCGAGTAAAACTTGTCCACTGAAACCAAAAAAAAAGGCTCAACAGCTAGAATTTCTTCAAAGCAGTGAAATAAGTAGAAGCAATTCAGATTCATTTTAGGGCCGCCACAGCGTTGCAACCCCAGAAGAATTGACGGTAGGTTCAACTCTAAACATTTTGTGATCTCTTACTGGAACGAGTGTCTGTTATCTTCCTCCACAATTGACAATAACAGAAAAAGAGTGCTTCAATTGAATTTTTTCACTGTCTCAGACTAAGGTAACCACACCTAATTACGACCTGTACCCGAAAGCTAACCCTTAAAGATTCTTGCCTTGAGTTCTTACTTTACGATTCTTGCCTTAAAAAGATTCTTGCCCATAAAACTTAAGATTCTTTCCTTAAGATTCTTGCACTTTTTGCACATCTTTTGAAGATGAGTGTCTAAAGTTAATTTTGGGTATACCTATAGTGAACACTTTGAAATCCATAGTTTGTCCATACGGTGTCAAAATAATACATGCAAAGATGCGTTGGAATCCTCTTTCAGTTTCCAAAGAGACCCAACCAAGATTCAACCGAAAACTAAAACTTACTAAGATAGTTTCACAATACGAACCATAACTATTTGGAATTGGAAGCTATGAGGTGTGGCACCTTCAGCGTTTCACCAGATTCCTCTTTCAATGACAAACCTCCACGAACTTCAATTCCAACAAAAAAAAAATATATGCCAGCATCGCCACCACCGAGCTCGCTAGCTGGCTGAACCCCATCTCACCAAACAATTGCGAAAACTCTCGCAAGATCTCACAAGCAACGGAAAGAGAAATTTCTGCAGACGTGGGTGTACCTTCCGAGACTGCTCTTGGGCGTCGAGAGCGGACATGGTGTCCACCATGGGCTCCGCCATAGCTAGCTAGCTCGCTTGCTCGCTCTCCAACCTTGTGTGCATATATATAAGCATACAGCAACCGATCGAATCGAAGTCGCTAATAAATGAAACCTTGGATCTTTTGAAAATCTAAGATTCCATCACGAAACCATTTTCTTCTTCTACAGAGCACTCCCACAACTTTCTATCATAGTCTAAGAATTGAAAGCATTTGTCATAAGAACACGTCGATCAGTGGCTTTTAGAAGCTTTCTTGCAAAGGAGGTGCTCCCTCCTTTCTTGGCTCCTTAGCTTAACTTTGGCTGCCTGGTCAATTGGGGACGATCCCACCTTTTTGCAAATCTTATAGAAAGCTGTTTTCTTCAGTTCCTTTTGTTTGCCCTTCATGCAGATGGACTGATGGTACACGTAATCTGCGGTAGGGCATCTCTTAACTGCAGTCCAAGTCCTTGTCATGAGCTTTCCGGTGACAAAGATCCCCTCGTGCAACACCCGAAAGACCCTTTTCACACGCCAGTCAGATGTGTACCTAAAGTTTCATTAGACACTCTAAATAATGATCTATTCATACATCGTGAGTATTGAAAAGTGATCATGTTATTAGACACTAAAAGTAATGATCTATTCATACATCATAAGTATTGGAAAGTGATTGTTTTATTAGACACTGAAAATAATGATCTATTCATACACCCAAAGTGTAAATTTTTTTTACACAATTAAAGCAATGATCTATTCATACACCCAAAGTATTGAAAGTGATTGTTTTATTAGACACTCAAAATAATGATCTATCATACATAGAAAGTGTAAATTATTTTTATAGGCACTCAAATTAATGATCTATTCACACACCCAAAGTGTAAGCTTTTATAGACATTCAATTGACCTATTCACAATTAAACATCTAATTGTATATTTTAACTTGGAGCTAAACATAGTTTTAGAGGGAATATTTCTAATGAATCTAGGTATACATTTGGATTGAATTCATTTTAGTAATGATGCTTTTGTTCAAATTTATGAAGTATGGACATGCATTAAAGCTTTATGACACTCAAATGATCACAAAAAGTATGGATTTTTATGGGTATTTCAACTAACAATACAAATTTATTATAGCACTCCAAATGACCTACATATACCTAGACTACAATTCCACAAACATTCAATAGACCAATTCAAACCAAAATTGTCAATTTTATATAAATTCCTCATGACCTAATTATTCTCAAAGGGTGAGGATTTTGAAACATCCAAATGACTTTACACAATGAAATACAAGCTTTTTGAAAACCCAAATTACTTTTTATTTCTAAAAAATGTAATATTTTAATAAGATGGAAGTGACATTCAAAATTCAAAATTTCATGGGAATGAATTGATTTTTTCACAATAATAGTTTTTTAACATCCAAATGACCTATTCATATCAAAAGGATATAATACTCAAACTACTTATTTATACTAAAAGTAAAGATTTTATTGTTAAAAAAACAAAAAAACATGATGTACAAAAAATTAAATTCTTTAGTCAAAAAATCTCAAGAACTCCATTCTTTGTTTTAAATTAGAGTCAAAACAAAAAATTTATTTACAGGATTTAAGATGTCATATTAAGGCCAATTTTATATTATATATATATATATATATATATATATATATATATATATTTGTTTTATCAATCCATGAGTAGGCTACAATTACTATTTTTCTAATTAAAAATTTTCATGCTACCTAAGCCTTTTTTAATTACAATAGTTTTGTAAGAAATTACATATAAAATAGAAATTTACATCTTAAAAAAACACATGTAGAATTTACAAATTTATGTCTTTGTTTATGAAATTTTTAAATTTGGTAGAAGACACAAATCAACATATACGAAGTATTGATGTGGTTTGATTGGTTCAATATAGCTTAGCTATATAAAGTTGATTATAAAGTTACTTAGCTTATAAAGTTGATTGCCCCTTTGTTTAAATAAGAAACAAAGGTAAATGTGAGACTGAAGCACAAGAAGTATCTAAACTAGGTTGTTGTAAAATCAACCATGACCCAATTACCATAGGTTGAGGTCAAATTTATCATACCGCGTACGAAAATCATTTCTTCTTGAACTGAATTTTCTTTCGTTAATTGGATTTAGAATTTTTGAAATTTCATTTCACGAGATGTGGAATATTTTATAACCTTTGGCATTTATGCTAGTACTTAGGGTTCACATAGCTAGTATAACTTAACAAAAGAAAATGGTTAAGTTCTAAGAAAATGGTCAATCCCTTTCAATAAACACGGACTCTCTTCAAAGAGGGTGAAAAGGACTAAACTTAATAAGCTTATATATTCTATGAATTTTTTTACATTTACAAACCAATCATCTTTATATACATATTATTTTTTATTTTTCATTTTTCATAGTTTTTTTTGAGAATTCAAAACGTTTTCATGAATATTTTCTACTATATTCAATTATGCTATATTATAATTTCTGAAAATTTCATTACATGCCATATTTAATTATTTTTTGAATTATTTTTTAACAAATCTGACCCAGACATAGGGTATGTCAAATGATATTGAAGATAATTCACTTTAGAACAACAATCTAGGATTGGACATCTAAGATATTTTATAGCTGGAGTACTTTTTAGAATGAACTTATGGATTTAAATTTTGGCAGTTTTCAAAAACATATCCTCTTAAATTTTGACTGAATTGGGTAAGTTGCAATTGGGTTTACAACAACCTTCCTTAGTGGGCTAATTGAATGATAGTCTAACGAAGGAATGGGTGGATAGGTGATAAAAGGGAAGACTGAGAGTGACCAAGGAGGACTTTGCTAAAGGAGAATTGACTGCTAATTACTGATTTGTAAATTGTTTATTGTTTTGTATCTTGCACAAGGGAAGAAAAAGATTTGCTGAAGGTTACTAATTAAATGTAAAAACTAATTGATATGTTCATATTACTGGGACACTAACCATTTTTTTTTAGGATAACGTAAGATAGCAGGTGTGGACCCATAAAGGAACAAGTTGTAAAATGTAAGAGCATATAGCACGATCAAACCAGGTTCCCTAAGGCTTACAAAATCTGACCTCAAATCCATGAGGTTGGCAAATTATAGGAATGCTCCAAATTCCATGCACAGTGATTCCCACAGTAACATCTTAGCACGTTAGCGAGGTTGCCCGACAACCACATTCAGAAGGCAACTTGAACCAGGGCACAAACCAGCAGTATACCAGATAAATGCTTTCGTGAATGTTTATCATAAACTAAGTAGTTGTAATTCAAATGAAAAAAAGAAGCAGGTATGCACCTAATCAAACACAAAACTGAAAACAAGTATTCAAAATATCCACGTCTTTCTATGGATACAAGGAACATGCCCTCGGAAACCTAAAGCTCACAAAAAGATTCAGACAGCATGAGGGAAATAAATTAGTCGCAGCCTCATCATGGGTTGTGCGTTCCTATACAATTGATAACATGACATCACACCCGCACATCATCTTCAGAATCTGACTGCTCTGATTGAATATCATCAGCCAGTCGTAGTCCCTGCAATGACAACCATGACGAAGGAATATTAGAATCTCCCCAGCAGTGAATAGAAAACAAAAAAAATCACTCAAATAGCAAGTAAACGGAACACAGTACCTTGGTTTCCACGGGAAAGAGTATGGTGGCCATGCTTGTGATCAAAGGCACCGCAGCAAAGAGCGTTACCGAAAGTACCTGTCATCAAACGAGCCCACCATGTTACAAGGATCATCATGAAAACTCCTGTACATCCCATGCTTGGTCTAGGAACACACTCAAATTGCACAAAAATTGTACTTTTCAGGCTGATATTTATTATGGATTCTTTACATTGTGATCATCACATTCCAACAAAAACAGGTCAATGAACAATCCAAGTAAAATGATCAATACTTCTGATGTAGTCAATTTCAGAATGAACTTGAATTTAAAGTTTCAAATTCAATCTGCAATAGTTCTGAAACTTTAAGTTTAAATCCAACTATAGAGATGGAATTCACATCACCAAGGGGACATTCTAACTCCAATAAGATCAAGAGTCCAATCTCAATTTTAGTAAGGGTTATCTTATCCCTGTCAAGATATGCCACCTTGGTGTGATTGTACCCTTAAGGGCTGGTTAAGACGACATATCATTCTTGGACTTTAAGGCAGGGGACCCTTTGATCTACATGAATCAAGGCTCCTTTTACTACAGATCATCTTGAATGCAAGCTTGCCCATGTACTTGTCTATGTGTGGGTCACCGTAACACGAATTATACATTTTTGTTACAGTGATACTAGCTGTAGAAGGACCCCTCTGCCTTCCCATTCAAGAATATTACGGAGTTCATGCATTTAGGGGTCAAAGGCTTTGACGAGACAAAGACTGGTCACACTACAAAAAAGAGTTCTAGTGCAGCAATCCAACCTCAAGGAAATACGACAGTAGAGCATGCATAGAGCGTACGTACCCTGTGCCCATCCTTCATCATTTGGATTGCCACAAAGGGACACAAGAACCCTCCCACCCGACCCGCAGAGTTGCTGAACCCAAGCCCAGTCGACCTGAGCCTGGTCGGGTAAAGCTCCGGAGCAAACGCCCACAGAATGGAGAACGCGCCCATGATGCAACTCCGGGCACCGAACATGAGCGTGGTAGTCACGACCTCAGAAAGAGGTTTCCAAAGGGGAGCAACGAACAGACCCGTCCCCAACAATAGTGAGCCCAAGCTGGCTTTCCTTCCGTAGCGTTCCACCGTCAAGCACGCCACCACCAAGCCCGGAAGCTCAGCCAAGGCAGTGATCAGCACGGCCTTGTAACTGGACACGTCCGTGCCCGGACGCCCGTCAGGCATGCACTCGGGGGTTGACGATACCAGCTTGTCGTGGGACTTCACGGGCAGTTGCGTGGTGAGCAGCACCAGGCCGTAGTACGTGAAGGCGTTGGCGAAGAAGAAGGACCACAACAGGATTGTGGTGAGTTTGAGCTCCGGGGAGAAGAGTTGCAGAAAAATCTCAAGTGCCCCTGTGATGCCTTTTGATTTGGCCTGCTTCTCCTCGTCCAAATCATCGCTCCTTGTTAACTGGTCTGTATTCCCCAACCGGACAGGAATTACAGTGGTTGTCAATAAGCATCTGGAAGCCAAAGTTCTTCAAGCCTTCTACAGTGGTACTGGTGATAGCACAAATTTTTTCTTCGGCAATACTGAATTCAAGAATCCCTACTGTCCTCTCTTGCCAGACACTAATGTCTCAATAATATAAGAAAAGGGTCTCAGTTTACAGTCTCACTCGTCGTTAACTGGTCTGCATCTCCCCGGCCAGGAATTACATTGAACCCGTCACCAAGCAGATGGAAAAGCTACTCTTGCTTTTTAACACATGACTCACTTTGATTGGGCACTAGATTATCAATCAACTGCTAAGTCTCACCTTCCTTTCCAACAGTCTGACGCGATGACTTTGCAATGGAGAGGGAGCCAGCGGGGACAGGTGCTCCATTTATATATGCAACCTGTCTTATAACCTTGCGTGCTCCTTCTATATCCCCTTTCACCTGCTCCCAATAACAGTCATAAATCAAGAACACTTAGACCTTTTGCCATTTCACTAACACGTGTTTCATGACACATCTATGCATTGAGGTTAACTCGCAAACAGAAAAATCTATTTTAGTATTACAAAGCTTCCAGAGGCTACGAGAGAACTGCATGAGGAGCGGAGAAAGAGAGAAGAGAGGGGGTATGATAGGCGTACCATTAGGTACCGGGGAGACTCAGGGACCCAAGAGTAGAAAACAAGCAACAGCAAGAATGGCAAGGCGGAAACGGCCACTAATATCCTGCATAAATAATTTCACGATTCAAGATTAAGTCAAGGAATTAGAAAATGATTTTGTTCGTTGCACAGAAAATCAACGGAACAGCAAGAAAAAGTGCACTGAATAAATGAAACACGTGATTTAAGAAGAGCACACCTCCAACTGTGATTGGGTAAAATGAGCCAAGCCAAGAGTGCCGATGATACTGATCCCACCTAAAACACACCAACAACATAGTGACAGTTTCAGCCTACGTGACGATTAGCTTTGTTACTGGTCTGAACAGCTACAGCAAGACCTAGAAATACAATAAACTTGCATAAAAGAACATCCGGGTAGAGCAACAAGGCACTGGCGAGATCCTTCAAATCTTTAGACAACTGTTGTTGGCATTATACTAGAGAATGAGGCTTGCGTGCAGATGACCAATCATCGACCTAGCAAGAGGTCACGTACCGTCCACAGAACCTCCATAAAAACAAGCCAGAAACCTCTGGAAGATGCTGGCAAGAACTCCATGCACAAGGAGAACACCACCTGCATCACGAATCCTCATGCAGATGAGGTCAAGTAAGACGTCCGACACAGTACTATAGAGAGGACCTGGCATGTTTCAGGATATTGAAGGAGACAAAGTCATATCCAAAGAACAGAAATTACACCTACCCAATTACGATTCAAAAATGAAAAATGAAATTCATTGAACTCTAAGCTGGCTGAACCCCAGAAGAAACACTCGCAGTCTAATACTGAGGCAGAACGGTGAACTAAACGATCATGCCCGTTATCAATGTCTCCTTGGACTAGTACAGGAACAATTTCCATAATTCGGGAATAAAAAAAATAAAAAAGACTTTAGAAAAAGACTTACAGATGAACCGCCAAGTCCAAAACCAACCAGTGTCCGGGCCAGGAGAAGAAACCAATAAGTCGGAGACCAAGCACTGCAATGTAAAACGGACATCCAACATCAGCTCAACAAGCTCATAATTACTAAGAGAAGAAGAATCACACACAGAAGAAAATAATAAGAAATCAAACAAGTTTAAACTGGAGTCAACCAAACATATGATGTTTGGATCACTAACATTCCAAGAAATTTTCGCTTCTTTGTGGGATGAACTTGCCTTAACAAACCGAACAAAAACGTGAAAAGAGCAGTCGCCAGGAATCCCAGTCTGCGTCCTTTCATGTCAGATACTAATCCCCACACATACGCACCCCTGCATCGCAACAAGCTTTGAGTATCAACAACTATATTGCTGAATCCAACTAATTAACTTGAATAGCCGAGCAATTCGTGAAGAGTCTTCGTTGACAATGGAAAACGAATGAGAGAGAAATAAAAAGTAAAGCAATCAAAACCATGGCTTGATCAATATACTTCAAAGCAACTCAATGCTATCGAGATACATGTCAACCAACCAAGGTACAAACGAAGCAACGAAATGAGGTTCTAGCATTTACACAAAAATTCCGGCAAAAACTGCACTGGAAATGGCTCCTTCCGCAAAGGACGATAACCCCCACTCGCACCGTGCCTGTCATCAGCAAATTACATCCATCCGAAAGAAGACTAATTCCTTAAATTGGCGAACACAAGACGAACGCCAGCAACACTTCTAGAAATGGACTAGCCCTAAAATGAATTGACGCGTTTAATCAACCAATTCTGTTGACCTTAATTGTGAAAAACATAACTCAAGTGGGGCCAGATTACATATCATCAGCATCAGTGAAGAACATTGCACATGCTCAACCGAGAAAAAAAAGAAACTGGAACAAAAAAGGGTCCGCATGTGACCTACTCAATTATGCATAAAAAAAGTGTATTCCATTGATAAATTAACATGTGGTTTGAAAATCATTTTGACTCTAGAAACTCATAGAATTCCAACTGATTAGAAGAGATCAAGAGTACCGCAGGTCCAATGAAAGACAAGAGGATCATCTCCGCCGCGTCGGCCAGCCATGCAAGGCCGGTGTATGTCAAAATTCCCATCTGAAACTTGCCGAAGCCTACACAACCCCAACGTCCCAAAACGCATCAGAAGAAAATAAAAAACCAAAATACTTGTTTGAAAAAACGAAAAACGAAAGAGTGCGTGTAACGTACCAATAGTTTCGATGGCTTCTTCAACTGTAATGTGGCCATGGTGATCCACTCCATCAATAGCAGTGTTTGGTCCTGTTGGCAAATCCTGCCCCGCATCATACTCTCTTTGGGTTATGTCTCTTTTCTTGGCTAAACATCGACAGAATTCGACAAAAAATTTGGTCTAGCTAAAAGCCTAGCGGAAATTTATGTGGGAAGATGCAATTACTAAGCGGAATTTTACTGAACATTTAGTAAAATGTTGTTGAAAATCGCCAGAAACTAAACATATGCGAAATTCTCTAGAATCTATAGATTCAACCAAATTCTTGAAGCCATCCAAAGCGAAAATCCCGAAATGAAAAGAGACCCTGATATTTCTTGCTGAATAAGTTTGAAGCCAAAATCAACCTAATGACACAATTAAGCATAGAAGTCGTAGGTAAGCCCGCGGAGGACGAGATAACTTACAAGCAGATGTGAACGCTCCGAAGCTTCTTGCTGCTGTTGTTGTTGTTCCGAATTACTCGCTAGCCTATCTACTCCGTCAAGCGCCATCACTTCAGGGGCGACCAATCTTGAAAATCACCACTCATGCACTTGCACTCGCAATCCTATTCTCACAAATCCAAATGCTCTTCGGAGCCGCGAATGATGTGCACAGAAAAAATGCGAAGGCAGCGCCGCATGCTAGATCACCCGAAAGTGCGAGCCCCATCAATGCTTGAATTAGAACAAGCTAATTCAACAATCTTCAACCAAAATCATAACTAGCTGGTGCAGACTAATTTGAATCTTGCGCACGAAAATCTCTAAAACCTCGTGCAGATACAGCGCCCAGACCGAAATTGGCAAGTAAATCGATTATTTAGTACTCCGTAGTAGAGTAGATCCAACCAGCTAGCTACTACCTCCGAAGACTTCAAAGGCGCAGAACCCGAAACCCTACAATCATTAGAACGATGACTAAGCTCAAGATTAGAACGATGACTGAGACGGAAAGTTTTTCGAAAGTCGCACTCATACAAGCACGTTTGCTGAAATGGGGCCACAGGGGACGCCAAGATTTTGGTTAGATATCTTGTGATTGTGGTGGTACCCACAACTAGGTAGTTCGGCGTGCTCCTTCGCCGTACTTTTCCGTTGGGTTTTTTGCTACAGTAAAACATCTAGTTAGGTCTAGTGAGCTGGCGCTACTGAGGTGGATTTGTACTTCATAACTTTCTATTGGAATCAGCCCCTTTTCCGTATGACTTTTTGCCGACCCTTGGAATTTGGTACTGTACATCAGTTCTTCACAAATGCTTTGACTGACAAGATTGACGGGGAGGAAACTGCAATGACCCCTGTGTGGTACAATGATATGTAAGATAAGTTCTAGTCTTCCTCTGTCTCAAAGCCTTCGGAGTTCGGGTGTGTACTTGCCTTCGGGCGTTTATTTTATCAGTAAAAGACCTACCCTAGAACGGGTTTCTCAGATGTATGTGCTAGTCTAATTAGAGTGGGTCTTTTAATAGGATGTCCTTTCCTCCTCGTATCCATCAGACGAGACGTGTGTACGTGACTGAAGCAGACATTGATGGATGTGCACTTTGCTGAAATTCTGAGTTGCAGTTGACGATGGTAATTGAGAGCGAGAAGGAAGTTCCAACGGCGGAGAGATGCGGTTAACGTGTTTCGAAATCAAGTGGTTTCAAGTGGTTTAGGATGTAGGGTTTAGGGTTGCTGGATTGTTGCAGCGATGGGGCAAGCTCTCCGGAAATTGGGAGGAGGCAGTAGAGCTGCAAAGCTGGGAGGAGCTTCGAAAGCTCCTGTTCGCCAGCAAGCTATTGACTCCGTTCAACCATCAGCGACGGTGCGCCAGTCTGTTGAAGTGAAGCCGCAAGCGCCAGAGCCTCGTATGTGTTAGTTCAATTCTTCGTTCCTTCTCTAGAGTATGATTGCAATCGGAAATGGTTTAGGGTTTACGCACATTGTTGCAATTGCGATTTTGTAGGGTTTGATTCCGTGCTTGGTTGCTTGCAGAACGCATCATTGAGCCAGAGCCAATTCAAGGAGAGTGGGACCGCGGCGATCCTAAGTACTCCGCCATGATGCAACAGGTGGTGGGCAAGATTACCACGCGACCTGCTGGAGGCCAAGAGATGGGAAGTGTAAGTCGGCACTTCCAATTCCAATTTAGGGTTAGAGGGACGCAACTGCATTTGACTGTGTTTACTTGCACCTTTCAATGACGTAATTCGAATTGCACGATGTCAAATTTGGAACTTTTGGGGGTGGCGCCTTCTGCATTTAAATCTCTTTGCACAAAACGTTGATGACTGTGTTTAATTGCATTTTTCAATGACGTAATTTGGAATTGCAGGATTTTCAATTTGGAGCTTCTCTGTTAGGGGTTGTGCCCTGTGCATTAGAATCTCTCTTGAACAAAACTTCGGTGACTGTATTTACTTGCATCTTTCAATGACTTAATTCGAAATTGCAATTAGAATTAGAAATGGCACTTTTGTTAGGGAATGCACTCTCTGCATTGGAATCTCTGAAGAAACCTTCAAACAAGGCTTTTATGATTTCTCCTTCTGCAGGCTCATGTGACTGCAGAGTTTCGTCGGTTGAAGCCTGCCAATCGACATACATCAGCGGCGACGGGGCCAGACGAGGAGAAGGTGGTGGCTGCCGGCACTTTGAACATTGCAGGGATTCAGGAGGCGTTGCGTGTGTATCAGGGCCTTGGTGAAGGGCAAGAACAAAAGTCTGTGGACGTGAAAGCACTGGCCGAACGGTTTAATGTCGATGTGGTGTTGCTGGAACGAGTGTTCAAGTACACGTCTTTGCCAGTCTCTCAGCAACGGGATTCCTCGAAGAAACTCCGCACTTGATGGCAAGACTTCTTTAGCAGCGACTGCAGATATCAGTTTGTTACAGAACAAAAATTTTAGCTAAGTTGTGGCTCGAAGCAGCGGAGAGTTGAGCGTCGGAATATCAGGTTCAAAATGGTTGACATGCATGTATATAATGGCAGGCTCCATTATTTGCACCAGGCAATGAAGGTTCTCTTTAACAAATACTGATGTACTCCTGATCCACTTACTGCCTTCCGGGTTGATGCAAGCTGATTTGTTGAAACTGATTTGAATCATTGGGTTTGGAAAAAACTGCAGTTAATCATTGGTTTGGGACATTCTGTATCAGTTGATTGACAACAGAAACTTAAGTAAATGCGCTTACCATTATGAAGGTGATCCTCGTGCGAGACAATTCTCTTTATGGAGAGACTGCCTGTCTTCCAAGTTCCAGAGTGATATGCAGCCCAAGCTTTCAAATTAGTCGGAGACTGGAATCAGTTAAAAGTGTGATGCAATGAGTGAACCAGAGCTTGTCATAAAAATGAGAACTCTGCAGCAGACTTCTCTCTATGATTGGTCAAGCATATTACAAGGGAATAATAAGGCTATCAATCAGACTTTGCATTAGAGAACCGGCGGATCCGTACAAGCTTACCATGTTGGAAGACTGGATTGAAAGATTGCTGATGCACAAGAACTCCTAAAATACCCACAGTCGCAGCAAAGAACACCACGCTTGCTGTCCATAGCTGGAAAAAAACATTCTGACCCCTGAATTCTAAAAGATATGCCCAGCCTAGCCAATGCAGCTGCGCGACTGTCCAAACAGCCATGCAAACGGCACCGTTCTTCAAACTCAATCTACTCGCTGGAATGACGAGCGGCAGTAAGCAAAAGAACCACACGAAATACTGTGCAGTAATCACCTGTGCATACACACAAAACACAACGGTACACGTGAGTAGATTGCCTTCCATCCACTGTCCTGTACTGGTGTATTTTCATTGATAATGTTCCCAACTTGACATTAGTTAATCCGAATAGAACTCTAGATAGAAATGCAAAATTTTCACATGTCTACTTCCATATGATCTGTCGTACATTTCTCAATATATTCCTCAATGTAATCCTCGTTGACTGAATATTTCAGAAACCCTTTCAACAATCTAAAAATGGCATGTCACAAAGCTACTCAAGACATAAAAAAATTCATTCTTTGAAATGATGCTACTGTTGCTTTTAACATATGTCCCTTATTCATAGGGCACCATAATCTTCGAACCATCGGTTAAGTCTCTTTCCTCCGGATAGAGAAAGCAAACTGTTCATTGCAAGTATCTCTACCCAAACCAGATAATAGGATCTTCGAAACGATTTCTACATCCTCAAAATTATTTTTGGACGGATCATTTATATACGGTAATCTTTAAATGCGAAATATCTCTTAGTACAATACTACTGACAAATTGAAAAAATTAAAAAACTGTATATGACAATTACAAATAATTTTCCTCAAGCACCTTGTTGAAAGCGACGAAAGCCACGGTTTGAGCGAAGAAACAGAACGGCAGGTCCTTGGCGAAGTAGTTCGCAAGCACGGATTGCACCCCCATTTGCGGCACAAACGCCAAGAGTCGCTCCAGCAACGAGAACCCCAGCGAATGATGCAGGTACACGTAGTAGAAGTAGATGGAGAAGTTGTGTCGTGGATCAGTGCGCGTGAAGTGGTACAGCAAAGCTTCTCGCAGAAACTCCATGCCGTAGAAGGAATAGCAGAGCCCCGTGAGCACAAAGAACGTGCCTCCCGAAACGATCCCAAACACAATCCTCTCGGGATTCAACCATGGCACCGCGTCTCGCTTGTGGAATCTCGAAATGCCGGAGACCACGGAGGGGTAGTCATCGTCCAGAAACAAGATGATGGGGATGGCGTAGATGATCGGATAGATGCGGAAGTGAACCACGACGCCATACCAAATCGCCGCCTGCACCAGACGCCCTGTCGAAAATCGAAACACTGGAACATCAGTCACTCTTTTCTGGAGCTAAATATCGCCAGATTTCGACACCTTGTTTAGTTTAGCTGTAATACTACAGAACATTTCACGAGGAAATTGCGATTACTTCGCCAGATTTGCTGTAATGCGCCAGAAATTGTAGTGTAAATACCAACATATCCTTACATTATGCGAAACTCGCCCAGAATTGGTTGCCGCAACCAATTCCTTGACGCCACACAGCGACTATACGACAAAAGAAAACACAAGAGGTCAGGAAAGAAAGAGTCCATGGAACCTATGATCTGACCTATTGCGAGAGAACGCGACGTACCTGTCATGAGACATTTGAGGATCCAAAGGACGACGGCACAAACGAGCGCCTCGCAATTTCCGCGCGTCGCGACGGCGAATGTGAACGGATTGAAGAACCACAACGCGGCGCACAGGACTTGGGCGTTCGCCGCCACGCCCCGGAGCTTCAGCACTTGGCTAATCAGAAGGCCCACCAACAGATCTGCAACATGGATCGGCAACTCTCAATGGTTTCTCGATTCTTACAATGCTGGGTTGCAGACTAGCTTAGAAGTCTGAATCTCGACCGTGCTTTCAAAACTTGAAAATCTAGGAGGCCACAACTGGTGGATACTTTAAAACCCCATCTTTCTAATTGAGGAAGGTGAGTCTCTACAGTTGGAAGTAAGCCACCAATCTTGACTGTGAGTTCCAATTTCCAAAGTCGGAAGACTCCTCGAAGAATGCGAGTGCAAGATGTAACAAGTTTTGTCCAACAATGGAAGTGGATACTCTGAAACCTACTCATAACCCTAAATCTTAAGGAGCTCCAGAGTGAGGAGATCAGAGCATACTAGCAGCCGCGAACAAGAGTTTGCCCCAGATGAGTTCCAATTTCCAAACTCACAAAGACTCGTTGAAGAATTGCGAGTGCGGCACACGGCGAGTGTTGGCCAACGATGGAAGAGGATACTTCTGAAATCTACTAGTAAACCTAAACCTGAAGGAGCTGCAGAGTGAGGAGATAGGAGCATCCCAATAGCAAGAGTTTGCCCCAGATGAGTTTCAATTTTCCAAACTCGGAAGACTCATTGAAGAATGCGATTGCGGCTAATGGCAAGTTTAGTCCAACGATGGATGCAATACCCAGAAACCTACTCATAACCCAAAACCGTAAAGGATATGCGGAGTGAGGAGATCGATGCATACCAGCTGCAGCGAACAAGAGTTTGCCCCAGCATCGATGCAGCACCACGTTGGGCACGAGCGCAAGGGCCAACAGTGGCGAATAACGATACGTATCCCTCTCGAACGGCGACTTCCCTTCCACGATCAACCGCGCCGCATCGGAAAACACCGTGTAGTCGATGTCTGTGTAGGGCACCTCCATGTGCGCATCCTGCCATTCTCCGTAGACGATCAACCCCGCTCGCAGCACAGCCGCGAAGAACACCACCGCCCCCAAGTTGGGAGCACCAGCGCCAGCTCGCCCCATTCCGCTCGAGCTTCAGCACTGTCTCGCCTGGAGAGTATCTGCACTAGATCGTTTGAGAATGGCCATAACAACCATTTCTAAGTTGCTACATGCCTCCCCCTGCAATTCTCTGCTTTCATCATCCATGTCAGAACTCTGGCTCGATCTGGTGACGAAGCCTCGTAAGAGAGATGGTGCTGCTGATTAGGGTTTGGTGCGCAAGGCTGGGGATGATCGTCTTCTCGGTGGCCGCACTGTGTGTTCACTGTGATCACTTGATGGAGAGCTTTCGGATTGACATCATGAATTGATATTGTGAACAGTTTGAGAGATATAAACTACACAAGTGATGCAAAGGCGACCAACAACTCAAACACAAGGGGAAATGTGAAGTAAAGCCTGCTTATCAGGTGATTTAGAGAGCAGAAAGTTCAAATTCCTCTGCTCCATAGGTCAAAATTTATGTCGAACATGTACAGTTGTTGGGTTTGTATGACCCAGTATACGTCTAAGAAGCCTACAAGCTACGAGATGCGCTGTAATAAGTATCATCCAAGATCATCACCAGTCTCAGCTACAATTGAAGCTAATGCAGGGCGATACATAGACGAGAATTTATTGCGAACAAGTACGAATATTTCTGAGATGATGCTGGGCCATCGCTTGTCAGTCAACTGCCTCGCTCTCAGAACGTCTAGAGCAACAACTTCGCAGATTCCAATCGATTCAATGGATGAACTGCACCAATCAACCAAGCTTGGACGTTAATTGGACTCTGTGAATGCAAAGGGACTAGTTGAATTCGACTCACTAGCTGTACTTCGACCAGGTAGATCCAAATGGAGGAATATCATGAACTTTGAAGAAATGCAGACAAGAATCGGCAATACCGGTGAACACTGATTCAGTACGAATGTACCGAGCCCACAATAAAAGCTCCCCATGCATCAAGTTTACCTTCCTCTAACCGAAGCAGATGTTATGATTCCTATTGCAACACGCAAGCTGCAACATTCGGATCTCGGCTCAGGCATATCGGTTTGACAGGATGTGTTCCAAAATTGCTGGACCTGTTTGAAGCTCTGATCATCAAAACCTTGCCACCTCGGGGATCTGGCAAACAAAAAGCGCAAGGCAATAAATGATTAATCAAATGAGTTATAAAACTGTAACATTGATAATAACATAATAACCCTGGAAAGACGAGGCCTATGAGTACAAGGCAATCCACCAAAAATTATCGAATTCGTGGATGAATAGGCGCATTCTTCGTTTCTACAGTAACCCTGACACTTTGACTGCAGCACAGAAATTAGGGGGCATCAAAGGGGTGGCTGAATTTTAAGCATCTACTGAACTTTAAGAATCTCTCCTGGGGACGTGATTGGTACTCCTCAAAAGGAGGTCAAAACTTGGTATTAAAATCCCCCCTTCAAAACCCAGTTCTGGCGCCCCCTATTAATCATAAATACTCCGTAATAACTATCTTAACAATCAATTGTACAGTACAGTATCAGGTTTTTCTCATTTTACAGACAAAGAACAAGTTTAAGGAAATTCATAAAAGAGGCTCTGATAAGGATGGCTTACGAGCAAAAATAGGAGTTGACG
The DNA here is from genome assembly GCA_963969395.1 of Pseudoscleropodium purum. NCBI lineage: Eukaryota > Viridiplantae > Streptophyta > Bryopsida > Hypnales > Brachytheciaceae > Pseudoscleropodium > Pseudoscleropodium purum. Next base: position 3,477,709 of record OZ017800.1, on the reverse strand, counting down.
TCAGATAGCAGAGGCAAATAGATGATGCCTCCTTCATCAAAGACGCCTTTTCGAGGAGCATGAATCAGCACCCTGACAAGGCAACCTTTCTTTAGCGACTCCGTGCTGGCATCGTCAGCCAGTTGTGAAGATGGATGACCATTCGAAAGAAGTTTCTCATTAGATTTTCTTAATAATGGCACGTCATGAAGGCTACAGTCCCTTAGAATCTTCTGCAAAGTCGGCCGTGTGCGTGCCACAAACATAGAAGACTTTCCAGAGCCGCCACCATTTGATACCATATGATCCTTGATCGCAGCGACGTCCTGCAACAAAAGTCCCGAGATGCATGAAAATAGTATCCTCGAGCAATGAAATGCTATACTGGTATTCATTCGTGCCCCCAACCCCTAACCCTAAAAGAGGACAAAAAAAAGTATCATCGACTGACTTCCATCTTACTGCACATTAAGGAATTACGGCAATCAACCCTATATTGGGTCTAAGGTTTAGGTGCTCTAAACACTATATCACCATCAAGTAAAACTGGACAGTTGTCCGTCACTTGCAACTGTTTCTGTCCTCAGGCCCTTCCTGAGTATCCAGAAAAAATTATATACCTCCAAATCGGCAGCTGAACCCTCACGTTTCTTTTCCTGCCCCTCGTCAGTGATTGCCACAGTCTGGGAAGTCGAACCAGGGTCAGGCTCCGGAGAAGGTCCTCCATGCAACTCGGCAATATTACAGTATCTTTGTCTCTCTTGCACAACTGCCACGGGAGCAATACTGCAATCACCTCCTACGTCATTAGCAATCATCTGAGCTGTGAAACCCTTTGGGAAGGAAGAGATAAGGGCATCATTTGAGAGTTCTCTTAAATTCATTACAGAATTTCCGGTCATTGCCACAACTGATACCCCTACTCCTGAAACGTCCATTTGGACATATTGAGCAGAGCTGCAAATGTTTAGCTGCACTGAAGGTGCTTCAGAGTCAGCCGAGGAGAGAGCAGTAAGCCCGCTATTAGTTGTCTTGCTTGGATCTGTGTCGGAATCTGCAGTCACTGCACCACAAGATATGTCTGCTTCGAAATCGGCCCTTGAAATAGCTGGAGCTATGACGCGATTCCCTGAGGCCAACCGGGACGCTTCATGTACAAATTCCCAGCCTAGAACCTCGCTCTTCCAAAGGCCTCTTTTAGAAGGCGGTTTCCGATTGTAGGTTTCTTGATATTCAGCAGATTTCTCGGCCATAAGCTGGTCGTAGGAGTAACAATCTGGGTAATCGTGAGGGAAAGATGGAAGCTTGGCCTGTGAAAATTGAGAAAGTAAATGTTCAGAATAAAAGAGTCATATAAATATAAAGCCAAAGTGAACATTGCTCTCTGAAACTTTGTGAATGACCAACACAATTGAGACGGATCCAGACATGTCTAAAAGCTTTCAAAGCATACGAGGAATCCGCCAACTCGGAATCGTACAACCAACTGAAAAAGAGATGAAACCAGAAGCAAGAACAGGAGGACTTCACCTAACAGATGTGAAACAAAGAAAGATCATGAGCAGACCACCTATCTCTGATCAGATCGTAAATAAGAGAAAAATATGGCACTAAGAAGACTCGTACATCTGTTTGTATCCAATGCCGCTCTCGTAGTCCGATAACATGACCTCCCGCAAACACCAACGGTACCCAAAAAGCCCGCACCCATCCTATTGGCAGTAGAAGTGAAATTCTGCACACCTCAACAATTTAAAATTTAAACAAAAACATGACTCGGACACAATATGGAAGAGACAAGATAACAGCTTTAAAATATCGCTGACACAGCCACTATTCTCTCCATTATCCTGAACTTCTGAGGGTAGTACCGGTTTCAAGTCGGAACACATACCCGCAATGCTCATGTTTTAATACCATGATAGAGCACTTGGAATTTCCTATGTTAGCAGTTCGCTCCTCTTGAGAGTCTTCACTTCTATCGTTGAATTGGATGTAGGACAGTCGCTTCTTGTGCCGTCTAATGCTCAAATCCTTCTCACTCAAAGGCATCACTACGCGTTCTTGCCTTGCCAGGCCTGACCGACCCCAAATATCGGAACTATCTAAAACGTCCAACTGGTTAAAAGGCGAAAGACGTTTGAGTTTCTGACCTACAGGATCCATGGCGTCCACTTTATTTTCATCACAACCTGCATCTAAGAGAACAGATGGTTCGAACGCCGTATCTAAGCCAGGACGAAACCTAGGATCCCACACCTCCAATTCAACAACCGCACCCGCAGGAAATTGATCATTATTTTCGAGAAACTTAGAAAATACAGCATCCACGCCACCATCTTGTGTTGCCGAGCTGCCAAAACAACTAACGAATTTAGAACATTGATCATCTCTACTGAACCAGACTCTATCAAAAATCTGATATGATCTCAGCAAATCACGCTTTCTAGTATGACATCTTGACAAATAGGAACTTAAGAAGGGTTTTCAAAATTTTAATATGCAAGATATTGGTGTCCGATGCACCGGCCTTATTACACTAATACTACGTAGTAGGGAAAAACGATGCTGGACAGCAGACCTGGCAACAGGGTGGAGCACTTTCTGGAGGACAGAAATTGCTTTACTCCCTAATAGATCTAGACGCCCAAATTGACCTTTTCTCGACCAGCATTGCAGCTTCTCATGAAAACCCTGGTAAAAGACAAAGCGATAAGTAGTTGTTCAAGTAAAAGTAAACTGCAAGGGTAACTTCAACATTCATCCACCGTAAAAGTGGCCAATTTCAGATATCTACAGTTTACATATTATATCACTTGTAATATCCTCAGAAAGAAAAGAAAAAATGTAACGAAGGCCGTTTGAAAGATAAATTACCCTAAGCTACAACACTTTCAATTTGACAACGGACTTCAAACCAAATCATGATGCTGCAAAACCTCGAATTATGACTCCCAAACCGTGCAAAATGCTCTATCTTCAGCACTATCCTAGTCAGAAAAAGTTTGTTTCCGACTCGTTTAGAGAGCGATTGAGAAGCAGCTAGAGCTGGTAAAATAGAGCACCTGACTTTGACACAAAAAGTGGAGACAAGATAAGGCTTCTTCAAAAGCTCCAGCGTGCACCCAGAGCCATATCCTTCGCTCCTCAGCCGCATTTGATTCACGACGCCATATGTAAGTAACCGGCGCAATTGCTCCGCGAGGAGACCTACCCAAGTGATGTAACTGCAACCGCACATGATAGTTATCGAAATTAATGAACATCCAAAACAAGGAGCCCACACTGAAGACCTCTTCTAAAAGAATGATATCAGTAATAGCCACAGGGCAGGACGTAGGAAGCATCTGACAAGCTTTCGAAACGAGTAGATATCGAAGACACTTGTACGCTTCTGCTCTCAAATATCTCCAAAAAAATTATTGCAACAACACCTTACCATAGCTTTTCCATATTCTGCCCCGCTACACACGGATTGATCTTTTTGTGACATCAATTCGACAGATCTTGGCGGCGCTGGCTCCAACACCAACTGCAAAGCTTCTGTGATAGATTTCTGGTTACCCACGATCCGATGAACCCAGAGGTTAGTCTCTGAATCGACAGGACACTGCACAGATGAGTATTAGAGTGGTTTGCACGCTCTCATACTTCTTGCAGCAGTGAAGAAGATATCACCAATTAAACTGCCAAATACGTGTAGTCGATATTCCTTTGTTTTAAACTCCAGCAGCGTTTCCACTAGGTGCTTCAATCAGAGAGCAGCACCATGTGCACATAAGCTGGTGCATCAATTCTTCCCAGATGCACGTACAGACCATTCCAAATGACACCTGAGAGCAAGAGATTAAACTTACCCAACTGCCTTCCAGCTCGATGGCAGAGTAGAAGCTGGCATCGTGCAGAACAGCTGACTCATTCTTCCACCTAATGACTGCCCGTGAACCTCGACCTCTGCTCTTACATCAGCCAGAAAAACAGTCGGGATCCAAATGCCATAAATTAGCACATCCACGTGCATTAACACCAAAGTAAGAGTTCAAGCTTCTGATAAACCCTAATGTATAACAAACGTCCCAAATTAAGAGCATACTACAATTCTCTAATTGATATACCTTCTCAGGCAGTGCAAAAAACGTCATATTTGCAAATTTGATGAGAAGCTTAAACAGTGATAAAGATAATGCAAACGTCGAAAAACCCTAAACCCTGTACCGACAAGATCCTCACCTTCCGGGGAGCCCCTCTGCAAGCCAGTGACCCCAAATTTTTGTCATTGTGAAACGCTTTGCATGCCAAACATGAGTAACCAGCCGCTGCGTCCCATCTCTGGAGCAACCACCTCCCCCTTTCTCATCTCCTTTCAGCTCGATTTTTCTCCGTACACGCCTACAAGGCGGCCTCTTCGCAGTCACCACAACTTCGTCTCCCCCAATATCCGCTACTCCAGTCTCAGCATCGTTCGCCGACACTGGCACCTCATCTGAAGCCACACGCTTCCTTTTCTTCTCCTTCCTTTGCCAAAAAAACGACTTACGACGATTGTGACTCGTCGTCCGTCTCCGCAGACAACGGGGAATTGCAACCCCGGCCTCATTCCCATCCTGCGCCTTCTTGTCTTTTAACGCGGCGTGCAGAGATTGCACGTCCACCCCTCGTGCATTGGCAAACTGCTGGACGTTTAACGTCCTCGGAGCTCCCACATGACGACTGCCCCCTCCAGACATGCTAGGTTCATACCTGAACAACATCAAATCCATCCACTCATTTCAAACCAAGGAAAGAGAATCAGAGCATTAAGAATTTACTCAAAAAAATTCACATACAGCAACTTAATTCCCTTCCAAACCACTCTAAAAACACAAAGTGCAAGAGCTTATTATCTGCGGGTATAGGAACGCCTTGTTTACAGATTGAATACCTAGCAGGCTGTCCCTGCAGGACGTTCATATCTCACGGAGCAACAGCATAATGCACACAATGTAACCTTGAGGTGCGTGACTCACGTCAAGGAAATCAAGAGTCGATCTTCATCACCAGAGAATTGTATGCTAACAAATTCGTCAACTTCAGAAAAGCACTGTCCCGAATCGTTACCTTACACTGAAAATTAGGTCAAGCAATTGTTCTTCTAATAGTTCCCCGGAATTGCTCTTGAATGCCAGTAGAACTAAGTCTCAGCTTATAAACCTCAACGATATCATCTCTGTACGAATACAGGTTTCGTGCATTGGGGATATCCGCTGCAAAGGAAACAGAACAAAAATTCTCTTTCCGAGCTTAGTATCCTCATCACGGTAGTCCGAACCTTAAACCCTAGAACCGATCTTTTCAAAATATGCAATCCCGAAAGAATGTCCGCGACCAAATTATGGAAAGCAATCCTCCACCACGAACAAATTCGTCGCAGATGAGAATTATAGTTTAGAATTTCTACCCCAGCAATCCAGACTTTGCGACCAATGCCTGAATTCCGAAACCCTAATGAGACTCTCTGTTCACTGTATATGACTTCTCTTTCGTTTTCGTTTCTTTTTCTTTTTCTTTTTCTATCTTTTTCTTTGGGGATCATTTACCCCTCAACAAGTCATATCGTAAAAGGCACCAATTCCCTCAAAACCAATCTTGAGACTATGTAGATATAAGGAGTCTGACATGTATAGCCTCCATACATGAATGCAAAAAATGTTTTGGAGCACATCATGTAGTTGAACTTCAAAAATGATAGTATGTTCATACAAATCTAGTAAATCACTATCATTTGGAAGGGGATTCAAATTTATTTATTGTCTATGTGTTATAAATAGCCTCGTGTATTGATTTTGCCTCTAATGTATGCATACATGCTCAAAGTGTTGATTATAGGTGTTTCCACCTTTATAATATATGCAATACAAAATTTGTCAAAGTTCCATTACTTTAAATTAGCGAACACTAGAAGAAGACATTGTTTTTTAAATTGTTTTCAATAGATAGGTATGTTTTTTAAACACGACCAAGAAAATCTAGTCGCTACCTAGGGAGCGTGAATTTTAGAGGATGTTTTTACAAACATGTAAATATTAGATATAAAATGAGTGAATGTTCTATTTGACGGGAATGTTGAATGAGACATCACAGGGAACGTCAATGCATTTTCTAAAACGTCCTAAAAACACGGGATTACTATATTGGCAAAAGAAGTCTTCTTCATAGACAAGTTTCTTTAAGAAAGTTTTTGTAAAGTTAGATAAGAAGGTGATTGACTGTGGAAAATCAAAAGGAAGGGCAGGTCCTTGCTATCTTTTCAAAATAGAGTAGCGTGGATGGGCATATAAGTTGCAATTTCCAAATACTTTGATGATAAATTGCTATATAATAAAAATAGTCAAAGAAAAAAGTAAACTAGTATTGTGAAGTTCTAGAAATTGGTTTATTCATTCAATATTTGTGTTCAAAATGGCTTAAGAGGAAAGGAAAATTCAACAACTATGTTTTTTTAGACTTTTCTTAAACAATATCTATTGCTAATAGAATGAGATCATATTGTAATAGACATACATTTATTATATATTTAAAATAGCAGTTGCTTCTGAAAAAAGGAAAACATTTTTTCTTGGTTTGCATTATTTACTATATATGAATTCGGAACTAAATATAATTTTTAACTCCTCAGTGCCTAGAGCAAATTCAATGAAATCTAGACCTTTTCAACTTCGATCCACTCAAGCTTTCTCCTAAGAAGAGATTCACATAATCCAACCATATTGATTAGTAGTCAAGAGAGACCCGGAGGTGTGGAAAAAAGGGCACAACTTTTGACTGTACTACTCAAAAGATTATAGTAGTCAAACAATAATGTTTTTCAAAATGGAGAGGCCAAATTTTGGCTTTGGGGTGCTCAAGGGTTAAAAGAGGAAGTTTAGAGGAAGACTTTTTTAATAGAGAAAATTCCCTCAACATTATACTTGGGCATTCATTAGAACATGGAACATGTATATGAGAAGTCCATTTGAAAAAAAAACATAGTTGTTGAATTCCCCCTTCTTCTTGAGTGCTTCTAGTGAAGATGTATAGTATTATTAGTATTTTTTGAAGATATGGAGTGCTTTAAAATAATTAGATTGCAAATAGAGTAGAAGACGTTGCACTTTTCATATCATATCCATGTTGAATATTTCTAGTGCAAAATCTTTTTTTGCATGTTTAAAAACAATTTTGTTATCATCTTGAAATTTTATCATGAGACAATTCTTCTCCTATAAATTAAAATTCTATCTAATTTCATTATATCATTAATAAAAAATTATCTTTAAAATGTAGGTAAAGTAATAATATTGTAAAAGTAGATATTCACCCTTTGCTATTATTTCCATGACATGTACATCCAAAATGCAAAAGTATCGCATTTTGATGTTGACAAAACATTAAAGTAAAAGAAATCTTAAAGTACTCACTATTTTAATGAAGCATTTTTAAGAGTGATGTCTTCTTTTAGTGTGGCTTCAACATTGAACATTTGATTATGATAATGAATGATTATGATTTTTCAATTCAACATTTTGTACAAAGGTGTTCACTTCAAATCTTCATTTTCTATTGTTGAGGGCTCTTTTTTAATTGGTGTGATATGAAATACATCTTGTAGGGAAAATTACAATGGATATTTGATTTTACAAAATGTATAATACATCTAGAGAAATTGAGAGAATTCTTAGAGCTTATAGATTTTGTTGGGACCAACATCTTGGATTTGACGTAGGACAAGAAGAATGATAGCAAGATTACAAATGACTTGCACACATTAGCAAGGGCTTAAAATTTGACTGCAAATAAATTTTTAGAAATTCTTAGGGGCTAAGGTAAAACAATGACCACATATAAAAAAATAGGTGTAAGCAAACCACATAGCATTTTTTTCCCCAAAAAGGCACTTGCATTGGCATTTGAGTAATATGGTGCCCAAAGAGGACAAAGTGGCATGCCACGTCATCATGCTTTAATGCCATTTTAGAATTCTAATGCTATCATAATAGACGTCAGCTAAGATGTCTTTTGTTGCATGTAGATGTTTTTGTGATGTCAGTAGAGACATCCTTTTTGTTGTTAACATATTTTTGCAATGTCAATTAAAACATCCTCTATAACATCCGGATGTTTTTTACAAGACAATATCGTGTTAATTATAATACTTAAATCAAAAATTCTATTTTTAATAATAGAAAATACCGTTTTAGATGTCCCATATAGTTTGTCTTCCCTTCCACCATCCTTCTTCCATAAATAACTTGCCTTTTTCATATCAAAATACTTACAATAAGGCTTTTCAAGCCTTTCATTATTATTGCTAATATGGTGTATTATATACAATGTATGTTATATTTTGTATAACGTATGGCATATTGTATGACATATTGTGTGTGATGTATTATGTATGGTATATAATGTATTGTATATGGTAGATGTTTACGCCTACATCAAAATTGATGTCTCAAAAAAACGTTTAGAGGTCAAAATTGATGTTTTTAAAAACAATATTCAAATTCTTATGGACATTTAAATTGATGTCATTAAAAACAATATGAAAATTTTCAAAAAACATGATGTCAACTACCACCTCATCTTTCGGTCAGGTGAAAAAAATCCTACATGGCATTACCTACTTTCGTGGCACTTATGTAGTTGCCACATGGCACATTTGGGGCACCTTTTAAAACCATGCTTATTGTAATGTTTCTCTAAAAACATAGCATGTTTTTTTAGATTTCCTCATATTTTTACCATGTGAGTCTTGACAGATTTTTCTAAACATCCACAGTACACACACCTAATGTTTTAGAAAACATGTAAACACGTTTCAGCACTTGTCCACATAAACACAAATTTGTTCTAGTGGAAGCTTGCAATATTTTCATCAATACTAATTTCCACAAATAAATATAGTGTAGTGACATGAATTTGGGGCAACTAGCAATACTTTTGAGCCTTTACTAATAGAAAAAATCATGGCTAAGGAGAATTAGCCTACATTCTCTTTTTTTCTCACATGTCTAAGGAAGATTCTATAACTAATTATTGCCCATTGATGAGCAGAATCATTTTCATATTTAGAATTAAAGCCCCCATATTCTTATGGAAAAAAAATCAACTAACCACAAAGTGGGGAGGAAACATTTTAATATTATCTCCAAGGTGATGAAAGGAATCAATCATGAGGTTAGATTTTCCCAAGCTATAAATTAAAGTAGAAGCATCCACTCTTGACCAATGACCCATACCTAATTTATAGGGTGTAGTTATTTTCAACCAAGTTTGGAATAAAAATTGGTAACTCAATAAGACTTCCCAACTTCTCACATCATACAATTTTAGATGCTCTGTGAATAAGTGAGTTCATAATGATCAACTATTAAATACATGAACCCCAATATTTAATACTTGATAACCTTGACTTTAACAAACCTTGCTTATAGATTTTTTTTTCTCTCTTATAACACCACTACCAACACTAAGTTTCCGATGGATGACAAAGATGATCCTTCCACCATGTAAGACAAAAGCACAACAAGATCAATTCAGTCTTGGAATTTTGTGTGGAAAAGGGGAAGGTCTTGCATAGTAGTTTGACCTCCAATGAGTGCTCCAGGATTGTTTTTTTTGAAGCCAAAGATTTCACACAAACCATAAAAAAAAAAAAGGATGAATTTTTTTTCCCACAATGACCATCTGCGTCCTTAAGGGTTTATCGTAATGTCACTTGCACTACAACAAAGATATATTTTTCCACAATTTCATAGAACTCTCGATGCCGGACACCGGATGCACTCACGTGCATTTGGACTTGTGACATGAAACAAGAGTTAAGTTAGTAGTAGTAACAAGTTCTCGTCCATCTCCACATGTCTGGAGATTGATGGCAATGTTTCCAGTTCTGTACCCTTTTTCCCCACGAGGTGCTGCATCGACTGCTTTATAGCTGATTCCTCGTGCTCCGATTTTTGGGGTTGTCATCATTGTCGTCGTCTCAATCTCATTGGGAGACTCCATTGTTGTTCGACTCCATGAAAAAAAAAATTAAAAACTTTTTACTTGTATTATTCTGTACGCTTGTACTGTATGCTTGCCACTTGGGTAAAAGGGCACAAGGAATGGACATTGGGAAAGCACAGGCCCCGGGATGGTATGATGAGTAACGAGGGGGCGACGGCTGACGGGACTTGCAAAGGCATGGGGTGCATCTGTAACTTAACTCTTAACTTATACGGGCAGCGAGATCCACACGGGGAAATGATTTTACGGCGGACAGATTCTGGAACTGAATATTCAACCCCCATCCTATGTCTGGACAATAAAGAAGAAGAGCTGGAAAAGAAATTTGAAATCGTAAGATAGCTGACCCATTATGGACCACTTAACTTAACCCCTAAAGGACCATATGGCCACCACATGGCTTCTACAACACTGTGTTTTATACCCTCCATTCTCAGGGGTTAAGCAATTAAATACACAAATCTGGAACACATGTTTCTTGAGTGGAGAAACCTTTCCCCCATGTAGGTACACTGAGAAATAGAGTTTATAATGATTCCATGTTTTTCAAATTTTTAATTTAAAAATATATAATTATTAAGAATTTTTTTAGTTCAAGATTTTGTTTCACCTATTTTTGGCATATATGTCTTCCTATTTCCAACCATGGTTTGGTGCAAAATCAACCAAGACTGCAACCAATTGTGATGTGCCACAATTGCATTGGAAATTATGCCATAATTAATCACTATTTTTCTCCTATTGATTGGAATGAAAATAGTTTATATAACAAGACTAGGTCACTGGTTGGAAATGGGTTGGCTACTTTAGCTGAAATCATAGTTGAAACCATCAAGGAACTAGATTAATCAATGGAGACGTAAAAAAGTTATCAAAATTGATGACAATAAATATATGAGGTAGATTTTTACATTTATCCCCTTGCTATGAAAAAAAAATCTCCTTGTGTAGAGAAGTCGTTGTGTGCATTTAGATAGATCCTTCAAAAAGTGTCTCATCACTACAGTGATTTGTTTTAATATTGAGTACTACAAAATTAATGTAGATATAGTTCTAAGTTTTTATTGGGGAGGAATGCTTTTAGGATGATATTTGTGAAGACTCTTCAACATGAATAGCACTAGTACACAAACAATGGATAAAAACAATTCTTCGTTGTAAAAAGTTATAACCATATGTAAGTTCAATTTGCAATACTCAATTAGAAGACAAATCAATGTACTACATGTATATCCTATTTCTAGTGCCTAGATTTCAATATCGTATTGTAATGTAACACCAAATTTTCTTGCATCTTCGAAATGTATGTTCAATGCATGGTCTCTTTTTCTAGCGATGTAGAAAAATATTGACAAAATATCATACTTTGATATTTTTCCTTCTTATAGGATTGAAACTCCTAAATTGCTATAAAATCTTAAAGCAATACTTTCCTCTTTTGGATGGATGTTTACATTTTAGGATGAACAACTAAATTCTCATTTTTAATTTGCTTTTTTTCCATCCATGTGCCTAAAAGTAAACAACCTTGCAACTCCAATGAAGGTCTCTTTTTGTACTCTTTAAAATAAAAAGACAAATAAATTGATCCTATGACTATGAACCATCTAAATTTTTTTTGGTAGCTCACTATGAATGGAGTCTGTATTTTTTATATTTGATATTTTAACACAACATGTGACCAAAGAATAGCTTTAAGGCCCAATAATTTTCATAACTTTTGACTACATGGTTAAAAAATTATTGAATGACGTGTGTTTTCATTACCAATCATGCAACCTGGGTAGCAAAAAAAACTTGTTCAAAAATCAATTTTCAAAGACATTGAAATTTGAAATTGGTTCTCTAGATCTATACATACTTGTGAAGCTTTGAATAATTTTATTTTAATCAATGAGTCAAAAGTTACAAGGAGTTTTAGTTTGTGGGAGTTCATAGGTCATTATTGAATCTCTACTCTAAGACAAACTTTGATTCAAGTCCTTTATTTAATTCAATTTTCTATATTTTGAAAAAAAATAAAAACCTTAGGTGTAGATTGTTTATTACAACATTACAACCATTGGACTGACATTTTTCAATTTCATAAATAAATAGTTAACAATTTAGTATTTTGAATCATTCTCTTGTTCTTTCTACTTACTAATTTTTTCCTATATGTTGTACAATTTCAAATGATCTAAAAATTTTCAAACCTGTAGCCAACTTGATTTGAAGAATGAATTCAAAGTATAACCACTATTTTGGACATTATTTCATACAAATGTGATCTTATGAAGAACAATTGCCCGAGTTTTTGCAAGGCCAATAAAAATGATTTTTGTCACTTCAAATGCTAATATCTTGCAATCTACACGGTGGAAGTTTTTGAAATTTTTTGCACACATTTTTTCAAACTATCATACTATAAGATCCTTAGGTTATATGTGTCCAAGAAATGTTGTTTTTCCAAAAATTTGGTACTTGTACTAAATATGGCTATTTTGGAGCGGTTGTGGTGAAAAAATAGTCATATTTATTTAGGAGTTAAATGCATGCATTCCAAGGTTGCAAATAGCTTTACCAATGGGAAAAAAAACTAGTAGCCACAAACCATAAAGTTCAAGTACCAATGCACACTATACTAATAATGATATGTAACACCATACCACATTAGAGGATTTTTTGGGGTTCGGGAGGGCTGCGAGTTCTTAGTCGTTTTTTGGCCTTGCAAATTGGCCAAAACCTATAGCTTGATGTGGCAAAGCAACTGCAATGTTGTTTTAAAAAAATCAACTTTGTTTTTCATTTTTTTTTAAATTTCAAATTTTTTTTTCCTAACAACACGGCATTTTCTTCACTACGGGACCTCAAAAAGTTCTCTAATGATTGGTTTTAATATCTAAAGGTCAAAGACTATGTTTTCATAATAAAAAAAAAAGAAACTTCAAAATTGCCATTTCTAATACAAGCAACAAATTTTAGAAGAAAAATATTTTTGGACACATATAACCAAAGGATCTCGTAGTATAATAGTTTGAAAAGATGTGCAAAGAATTTCAGGAATTTTCTCTTTGTAGATTGCAAGATATTAGCATTTGAAGTGACAAAAATCACCAGTGCAAGTGCATTTTGCAAGAAAATCTTTCCCAGGGCAAGACACTAAACCCTGTCCACAAAGCAGGTCCAACTATGTCATTGTAGGGTTCTCTATGGATAAATGTAAAAAAAAAAGATTCCTATTTTGAGCTGTGTGTAGAGTATGATGTAGACTTCGCCTAGCTAATCTGAGGTCTCTGATTGCAAATATGAATTCAAAATTTGCAAAAAAAAAAATTAATGTGAAAATAAAAAAAACATTCCTTGCATTTTCCCTCGGGGTAAATCCAACTTTGTTGGGCTCGCTCCCCATGCAAAATGGGCTTGCACCGGTGCTTTTCTCTACAGTAAGTTAGTACAGCATCTAAGGTCAAGAGGTACAGTTGATTGCTTTGTTCCCAGAAGCATGTTTCATGATTTGGAGTCAGTGTCAGAATCTGTTAAGCATTGGGTCGTTAAATCATGCCCAGCAGGAAATGTGCCCAGCAGGGTGATTTTACCTCAGGGGAAAACGCAGGAATTTTTAAATTTTTCACCCAAATATTTTTTTCAGATTTTGGATTCGTATTTGCAATCAGAGACCCCAATTATTTGCAATTAGAGGTCTAGATTATACCTTATAGATTATACCTTATAGATTATACCTTATAGATTATACCTTAGACACAGCTGAAAATAGGGGGCTTTTTTTCATACTTTTACCCCCGGTGAGCCCCCAAATTACCCTGCTGGGCACATTTCCTGGGCATGATTTAATGTCCTGCAAGCATTGGATAGAGGAATCTAAAGAGAAACCGGACCACCAAATTCCAGTGTACAGAGTAAACTTAACGTATAACTTAAGTTATGTAAGCTTATCCAAAACAATTTGTCACCTATTGAAGCAACTGCCTTTGAAGGCATTCATGGTTACACCTTGATTTTATTTTATTTTTTCTTGAAACACATGGACCATTGATGAGGAAAAAGTACATAGAACCGGAGGAACAAGCCTTGGCACAAATATTTTCATTTTCAACAGCATTTCTATTTTTTTTTAAGCAACCTAAGTGCCAAGAGAAGGAGGCAAAACTGGTCAACATAGTAGGCAAAGCATTGATAACAAGCCTGCTATCAAAGCTATCAAACAACAATAAGCACAAAAGTGCCCCTCCTTCCATGGTTGCCAAGAAGTTGAAACAACTTCAAGCAAACACACACCCATCTCAGGTTGAACCAACTTCCAATTCATCTTATGATGGACCCTCTTGCCAAAGAAATCATTTTGAAGCCATATATTGTCAAACTGCTTGAGGAAGATGTTGGCTTTGTCAGGGTATAGAGCACAAAGTTTGGTTGTCTTGAATGAAACAACACACCTATGGGCAATAAAGGCTTCTCATAAAACTTGCTCCAGTTTTTGGGGTGGCCAAGGGTTATTATTGAAGCACATGACGTTTCTATCCAACTTGACAATCTAAATAACAAAGTCCCAAAAAAAAGGACCACATAGTGGTACCTTTCTTTAACCGGTGCGGTAATTTAAACCCAAGAATGCATTGTTGCCAAATAAAAAAAGGTTAGGTCCCTAAAACTGGGGGAATATGTAAAGCATTTTATAGAATAGAGAGAGCGAAGTTTCAAATGTGCTGTGTCTTCGTACATTGGTGAAATCGATGAAGAATTATTTCATCTAAATCATTTAGCAACTCAAGCAAATAGTAGGACACCTTGATTTTGGATGTTAAATCAGCAGCCCCAACATTCTCAACTAGGGCTTTTTTTTTGCTTCATTGTGTGAGATTGCACCCAAGAAAAAAAATTTGGCTAAAAAATGACATGAAACCATGAAATTTTTTGCTAGAAAACTTCAAAACAAATTTGTGGACGAAATCACCAAATTGTGGATGAAAACACAATCATAGATATGTGATATTTTCTATCCAATATATGAATGAATGTTTGAAAGTTGGAACACCACTATAACACTTTATATTGCCACTTATAAAAAAAGGGGAAAAAAAGCCTGTTAATCCCAACCACTTGCATCACATGGTTCAAATCAAAGACACCTGCCTTGGACCGCAAGACTCCGGTCCATTTCAAGCAATTAGTGCACCAACAATTCTGGTGTGACCAGGTGCACTGAAGTTCAGTTCTTGGGCTGAAGATTCAGAGGTCCACATTCATATGCATTGAGTTGCCCACTTGCGCTTGCCTTTGTGCCGACAGTGCAAAAAAAAATTCTTCCCTTAGGAATATATAAGCAATTAAAAAAGCATGTTCCATGGTGGCTCTGGCGTTTGCTGAACCTTAAGTGATTGAACTAAAGAGAGTTTGATTATCATTTTTAACCCCTTATATTTCTTGACCATGTTTTTCCTCAAAATGCTCAAAAACTGCCATTTCTAGTACAAGCTGTACCAAGTTTTTGAAAACACACACTTTCTTTTACATATGTAACCATAGGATCTTGTAGTACGCTGACTTGAAAACATGTGGTACAGTCCAAGATGATCCTAAACTATTGGGTGATGGTGGTGAGGTATCCAAACCTTGGTTGTGGGTTCAATATCTAGTGGCAGCAGGTTCTTAACCTTGTGTAAAACCAACATCTCTTCTTAACAAAAAAAAAAAAAACCCTTGCAGTGTGTTTCTTGAACATGATTCTTTAAAAAAAAAACGTGATAAAAATTTCAGAAATTTCCACCTTGTGGATTACAAGATATAAGCATTTGAATTCACTGAAATCATTTTTTTGGCCCTATGAAAAATAAGGCAGCTGCACTTCACAAGCTCACTTTCCTATGAAAAAATGCCCCAAAAGGTTGTGCTTCTTTAGATTCTTTTTCCTAAACAAGTTGGCTATATGCTTAAAATTTTTCAAATCATTTGGAATTGTGCAACATACAAGAGAAAAAATAGTAAGTAGAAAAAAATAAAAAATGATTCAAAATACTTAATTGTTAAGAATTTAGTTGTAGAATACAAAAACGACAATCCCAATGATTGTAATGTTGTAATAAATGATCTTCATCCCATGATTTTTTTTTTTTAAACATTGAAAATTGAGGTAAATAAATGATTTCAATTGAAAGTTTATTGTAGAGTAGAGAATCCATAACTACCCGCAAACTAAAACTCCTCAAAACTTTTAACTCATTGATTGAAATGGAATGATTCAAAACTTTCCATATATAAACTTTGAGAAATCAATTTCATAATCATGATTCTGATGTTGAGAAACAAACAACAACATATTACACAATAATTTTTTACTCTTATTTTCAAATGTCATGAAATTTAGTGCACATGAAAGATATTCCTCGTCCACACCTTCTACAAAAATTTCAACCTAAAATATGCAAATTTCTAGTCACAAATACATACCCCAAATTGCTATGTTGCTAAAAATAATAGGCTAGTCCTTTAGGGATTAAATTATAAGGAGTAATTGTACTTCATTGGTAATATCTATATCATTGATTTAAAGAAGGTAGAATAGGCTATTCTTGGGGACTTTCGTATTTCTTTATCCCACCTCTCACAAAAATTGTCCAAATAGACACTTCATTATAAAAGGTAGTTGATAGGCTATTATGGAAGCCCTTTCTATTCCTTTTGTCCCATTATCACCAAAAACTTACTAATAGCCACTTCATTCTTGGGAGTTGAGAATGGACTATTTCCAATCTTATTCTTGTTCCTCTACCTCACCTATCACCAAAAAGTGTCAAATAGCTACTTTATTATGGCAAGTAGAATGGGCTATTTTCAATCTCTTCATTGTTCTTCTACTCCAATTGTCACTAGGAATTGGCCACTAGCCACTTCATTTTGGAAGGTAGAGTTGAGTATTCCCAATTTTCTTCATGCTCTCCTATTCCACCTATTCCTGAAAATTGTCCATTAGACACTTCATTAATGAAAGTAGAATCGGTGATTACTATAAGAAACTTGCGTTTTTGATGTTGTTTTACTGAAACGGGCCTTGTTATCAAAAACAAGCAACGTCGAACAATTCAAGCCCCTTAAAAGTTCAAACTCCATGTGATGTCATTGTAAACATGATTATGTTTGTAGAAAAACATCACTAATGTCAAGGAAGACATACATATTTTTAACGACGTCAAAGGGGACAGGTTCATGTTTTTCAAAATTGTACTTTAAAACATAGACATCCACATTAGCGATTGCGTTGTCTTTCACTACAAGTAAGTTAATTAAATTACTATGATCTATGGTAAAATATTAACCATATGTGAAAATTTAATAAAGGGGTAGCCACATGGCGTGCATTGGAAAAAAAAGAAATGAATGAACGAGCACAATGGATGAAAAGAGATGACATTTATACAAGCAGGGTGGTAGGAAGTGAAACAATTCATATGGGATATATACAACAAGAATTGTGTTCAATATAAAATATCTCGAACAACATCATCAAGATGTCAGAAACAACATTGAGATGTTTGAAACAACATCAAAATGTCTAAATCAATGTCTAGACGTTTGAAATATTGTTAAAAAGTACAATGGCCAAGTTTTCATATTCTAATTATCCATATCTTTTGCCTCACCATGGACAAAGAATAGATTTAAATATAACCTTTGCAATTTACATCTTTACTAACTTTCAATGAAGGAATTCCTTCATTTTGCCACCAAAAATTCTCTTGATCGTAGATGGTAAGTTTTCTTTAATTCTTGGTGAATTCTACAATTTTTCTTGTTTATTTTATTTTATTTTTAATAATTTTATTTTTTGCCTTGCCCTACAAGTATGGTATGTACAAAATGATGTCTCAAAAAGCAACAATAAAATTTTCAAATAACATAAAAGTATGCTAATTAGGCATGCCACATCATCATTTTCCTGCCACTACATCAAGTGCCATGTCATAGACAAGTTGGATGAAAAAATCCTACATGACTCCTTTCACCAACATGGTGCTTACGTGGTGTCCAAATGT
The DNA here is from genome assembly GCA_963969395.1 of Pseudoscleropodium purum. Lineage (NCBI taxonomy): Eukaryota > Viridiplantae > Streptophyta > Bryopsida > Hypnales > Brachytheciaceae > Pseudoscleropodium > Pseudoscleropodium purum. The sequence goes on along the minus strand of OZ017800.1, from coordinate 3,459,671 downwards.
CGCATTTTGGAGAGTTTGGAAGACTATGTTTTTTGTAATGTTACCAAAAAACAAGCTATGTTTAGGCAATGTTTTTTGCTTGTCAATTATAACGGATTTTGGGTAACACCAACGCAAACATGTTTCTTGTCACCTTCGACATTTGACAATGTTTTTTCTAATGTCCAAAAAAATTTTGTTTTCTTCTAGTGGATTCCCAATCTTCTTTCTTGTCTTCTACCCCTTTTGCCACCAAATTGGCTACTTACCACTTCATTATGGAAGGCAGAGTGGGCTATTTGTGAGTCCTTTTGTATTCCTTTGTTCCACCTATCTCAACCCCAATTGGCCATTGGCTACTTAATTGCGGAAGGTAGAATGGCCTATGCCTAATGTCCATCACATTCATCTATCCTACCTTATAACTTCGTTATGAAAGGTAGAATGGGCTATTCCTTGATCTCCTTCCCATTCTTCTCTCCACTAGCCACCAACCACTCATTCTAAAAGGTAGAATGGGTTAATCCCAATCCCCTTTCCATTCTTTTACCCATTAGATACTAGACACTTCATTATGAAAGGTAAAATAGGCTATTCCCAATTTCCTTCCTAATCCTCTTCATAATGCAATTGAAAATCAAATAATTTACTTTTTGACATATTGGTGAATCCTTGTCTATTTAAATCATATTAACATATATAATGACCCTTGTACTATTGATGAAGAATTTTTATTTAGAGTGATTCATTGCTAACACTTTTGATGATACTTTACACGTATTATTGATGAACAATTTGAATAATATAGTTATATCCATTGTAGACACTTGTCCATTCCTAGAGTCCAACATTCTAATGTTGATGAACAATTTTAAAGCATATCCTAGAGTCATTTTTGTTTTCCAATGTATTATAATATCTACATGAAATTAAAAGTTAATAGTTGGTCAATATTAGGAAGTACAATATATAGGACATATGGGTCTCAAATGTGAAGGTTGTAGAAATATATGTGTATAATTTAAGTAAATTCAACATATACATAATGCAAATCAAAAAAATATATTTATAGTATCAAAATATTTCCTATGCAATAGTTTAAATTGAATTTTTTTAAATTTACTATATACTGTCCTCTTTCGAGAAACCAACTCTAAAATATAATTAATGGATATAATTTTTGAAAATGAACCCAAATTCAAACATTCAATGTTATTACCCTTATCCTATAAATATTTGATTAACTTTAACACAATATATGAGGTTTTCATTTAATCAAAAATCATTAGCATTCTAATTGAAGATACAAATCTTGAAATAATATAGAAAGATATGCATAATAATTTATAAATTCTGTTTTTTCTGTTTTTTCATAAATAAAAAATAAAACTCAAAATTCTAAACAATTATAAATGTGCTTCAAACAATGTGGAATATTTGTAAAGATGGAGACAATATTGATAAATACTATAATATAATTGGCATATTTCTTCATCTCATATAAAAGTGATTTAATAGAAATTTTTTGTAATTAGTGAACGATAACCCTTTAACTACTAAAAGAAAAATTCAAAATTGAAACAATGAATAAATGCAAATATGTCCTAAACACACGTAATCTTTACTTCTTAATCCACCTAAATATTGAAAGCCATTCTTGTCTTTATCCTCTTATATTTGTATGGGATATAGATTTTTAATACTTCTTTTAGCAAATCTTCTATAGTTCACAATGCAAAGTATGTATGAACCTACAAATTAACTTCTTCAAATAAAAATATCATCCTTTGAAATTATATTCAATAATTGAGTAAAATAAATATCTAAAAAAGAATTTTCCTAGTTAGAACTTCACATTTAAAACTCAAAGAAAAAAATCTTTTAAAAATTACAATGTTCAATCTATAATCAAATTTAAAAGAAAGTTTCGATTTTTGGTTTCTTGAAAATTATAAGGTAGTGTTAGTAGCAATTGTTCTATATGTATAGATATAATATAATTATGGATCATATTTTACAACCTTTTTTAAAAATTCATCATTAAATTTCTATTCTACATTGTATTTTATGGAAAATCTTGACAATTTTGGGAATATAGACTTAATGGTAATTGCATAGATCAAGTGCAACACAAACCAATTTTTTTCAGTCAAATTTGAAATAAAAAATTGAAATTTCCTTCAAATTCTAGTTATAGATTAATATTTTTTAATTTAAAAAATTATTTCTCGTCAAATTCAAAATTTTAAGGTCTAATTACATAATTTTATAATATTTTAATATTTCTTTATTTTTCAAGTTTTTTGAACTGAAAAAATATTTCTTTATAGTCAAACATATTTTTATTCTTGAACCATATACTATTTGCAGAAAAAAAACACCTTCAAGATCTTTACAATATTAATATATTATATGATAAGTAATATAAATATTCTACAAACATTTGGATAGATGAAAACACCAAGATTTTGTATGTTGAAACAAGATTGTATTTATTGGTTGTTCAAAATTTGAACATTTAGTCCTTAACCCCTAAACGTCTCGATCCTTCTTCAAAATTTGATGATTTGGAAAAATTCATTATAAAGTATTATTTGGAAGAATATTTTGGAATTAATATACAAATACAAGCTATAGATTTTGAGTTTTAGATTTCATCTATATGGTTAGATTCACCACTGCTATTACCAATGTTTTTTTTATAAATTTTGAAAGGAAATTTTTTTAATTCTTTCTAAATTGAATTACAAAAAAATATTATCATTTTTGAGTATAACTTGTTTGAATGGATTCAAAATGAGGTTCTATTGACATGGTAATTTTTTGAAATTTTTTTATTCTCTAAATCTATGACCTCATTTTTGCAAATCTCTGTTTGAACTAGAGTCAATTAGCAATTTTGGCTTGGACATCTACTTGACATACTTCCACATTTGTAATTTTAGAAAAATATATATTATAGTAACACCAAATTCAACTATTAGATAGGAAAAAAACTAGATAAAGTATCTCTACAAATTAGGATGATTTTTATTCAAGTAATAATGAGAAAAAAAACAAGTATACAAATCTATTGATTGTCTAAAAATTGGACAATGGAATGCTTAAGAGTTAAAGGGTTGAGATTTCAAGGTCATATTGCCTTCAAAGAACTACAAATTAGTAGCGCTAACAATTTTTGAGAGATTAAAAAGAATTAGAAGTGAACTATTAAAACTACATTTCATTAAATTTAACTTGATTGTATTTTTAAATCAAGAACTTAGTGAAATTCAAGGTCTGATTTTAATAAATAAACTTCAATTTACATTGATAATATTGTCATACTATAAGAATGATAAAGTTGCGATTATATTTGATCTCCACATAAAGATTACAAAAGGAAGAACTAAAAGAAGTAAATGGAAATTTGCAAATAATCTTATATAGAGTGGAATTCATTATAAACTCCTAATTTTCTTAAACTAAAGAAAGTAAACCCAATTAAAAAAATCTTAACAAGTACTCTGTAATATTAACTCTACATCTTCCATATCATTTATTATCTCTATTCATAGATAGAAATTTAGTAGTTGTGCACAATGCTTTAAAGGTTCAAAAATTCAATTGTTATGTAGGTTGATGAAAATGAAACATGTCTTAAAACAAATAATTGCATTTTTTAGGCCTATCATTCTTAAGAATTCATTTTTTATGTCCAATTGAATTATGACATTTAAATATTTTAGGATTAGCATTCTAAGATTGTCATAGAGGAATTTTAATATTTTCAATTAATAAAGTTCCATTAGAAGATTGTACCATAGATAATATAAAAAGAGACATATGAATAGAACACATATTTATTTGATTAGGGATACTTGCGATTAGGTACTTATTTATGTGAAGACTTCTTTAGTCTTTCCATTAATATATTACACAATCTTTGTTGAAGTTTCTTACACTACGTTTTAACCTCTGAAAGACCATTGTTCCTTTGAAGGACAAATGGGATTTCAAGCAAGTACCTACAGGCTGAATTCTCTTTTTACTTTTTGAAACATTTTTTGAAGATAGAAAAATCGATTAGCTTTATGGGAATATAATTTGTTTTTCAATCGGTGCCTGGGAACAAAAGTTATGCCCAAACAAGCTCAAAACAAGAGATAGGGGGCAACAAAAAATATTTAGAAATTTGAAATTTTAATTGAATTTATTTTTCCTCATAAATTATATTTTTGTGTACATGGAAAGCTTTGATTCATTCCATTTGAATTTTCTATGAGTAAGTCATGGGCAATCTTATACTTTGGGCAATTAGAGCATATTCTTGAAAAAATAACTCGTAGGATTCATTTCTGAATGCTGTTTTTATAATTTTTCATAATTTTTTTTTGTATGGTCTATCTTATTTCTTAGAAAAATTTCACCATTCAAATTAGTGCATTTTAATTCCATTTTAGAGATATTAATAATTTAGATTTTCCTTCTACTTCATAATTTTTTAAAGGATAAAAATTAAGTTTTTTTGAATATGTTGAGCTTTTCTAGACTCTCAACTCAAATTTATACTATAAATATTAAAAACGCAAAACTCTGTAGTGAAAAAAAATTAAAGTTAAAAATGTTCAAAGTCAAAAACACTAATCCCGCAATGTTCTGAAAAACTTGTTTTTTCTACTTTAAATATAGATATCATGCAATTTGTGTGGTCAAAAATTTTGAAATTTTTTCCATATATTTTCATACTAGTTAGATGTAAGATACTATACTTATATGTGGAATTTTTTTTTAAATTTTTTTACCTTTTGCTATAGAAATGGTAGTTTTGAGTGTTTTTTTGGCAATGAAAAGGCCTTGGTCCTTTACGGGTTAACCTCTAAAAAAATAAAGAGATTACTTTGGAATTTTGGAAAATTTAGAGACGCTCTATTCACTTCAAAATTTGAAATTTTTGCATGAGAAATTTAGGATGGATGGTAATAATCCTAATCTATTTGTGATGCTTGGTTTCATATCATTATGATCAAAATTACAAAAGTAACAAACTTTTTTGGATTTCAATGACAAAACGGGAAGGTTAAAAAATATTCTAAAAAATATTCATTAATTTTATTTTATTCTTTACATTAACACCTAATGAAGAACATTTGAACCTTTCAATTCCTAAAAATTAGGTTAAAGTTATGAGGAGTTTTTTTTGTGGACAATAAAGGAAGAAACATATATACAAAGTTGTTTCTTTTAACTCAATTTTGAAAATTTTCAAATAAAAATACAAATATATGATATTTATTGCTTATATTAGAATATTTTCACAATTAGGTTTAACACTACTAAAGGACCAAAGAGTCTACTTTAGATTTTTTGAGAACTAGGATAGGCTCTATTGCCTTCACAATTTAAAATTTCTACATGAATTTTATGGGATGGATGCTACTCATCATAATCTATATGTAAAGCATTGTTTTATGTCATTCCAATTAATACTGCAAAAGTTAGAAGTTTAAAAAAAAAATTCAATGTCAAATCAAGTTACAAAAAATATATTTTAAAAATATATTAATTATTTTTTGGAGGTTATATAGTTTGATACCTTCTCAAAAACATTTGAACCATCACTACTATAAAATGTAGTGACCAAAACAAGAAAAGTTTAACCAACATCTATTAATCACGTTTGTTTTTTGAACGCATTGTTTTTGACAAAATTCAATTGCAATTTTTTCAATTATTTTGTTGATTTAGCCAAATCTGAAAAAAAAAATAATAATAGTAGTAATAATAATTCTTGAAAAATCAAAACCATGGATCTAAGTACTATAAGTGCAAGGCCCTAACCACCACAGTACCATTAAAACTTAATATACTATACAATAGATTTTTTTTCTTACTTATGCATATGCTTATGGTGTTTTTTAAGCCTATAAACTTTGGTGGCCATTTTATCATAGAAGAATAACCTTTTTCAAAAAGTTTAAACTAAAAAAAATTGGAGAATAAAGCTAATTTTCATCTCCAAAAATTCGTTTGAAATTTTGAACCTCTAATCAAAAGTTAGGAATAGAATTTGGAGCAAATGTTTGAAAATGTCAAAAAAAAATGTCCCTTACAACCCCTCTCTAAACTTTGCCCATAACCTATTGATTGGAGGCTCAAAATTTCAATAAAAATTTAGAAATGAAAGTAAACTTGATTTTTCAACTATTCTTAGGTCAAAGTTTAAAAAAATAAAATAATTCTAATATGCCAAAATGACCATCAAAGTCTGTTGAGTTTAAAAAAACATTAAATTGTAAATGATTAGGTTAAAAAAACATTTTAATTGTACATAGAATTCCAACCATGGTGTCTTAAACATTGCTTACATGAGTTAAATTTATTTCAAGCATTTGTAAGTCAAAATTGTGAGCTTATATGCCTTTCAACATTTGGAATTATGTTAATAATCTTACTAAAAATGTGTGTTAAGAATTTTAGACCCATTGGATCAAATTGTCATGGTTAATTGAAACTCTTCTTCACTAAAAAAATTATTTTTGGAGACATGAATTTTTAATCACAGCATAGTTTGGTTTGAAATTTTCAAGGCATCAACATAGTTTGGTTGAAACACACCCTTGGTAAAAATTTCACAAGAATCATATTCAACAAATATTGCCCTTGAAAGGACCTACCCCTGACTAAAAAATGGCTTGAAATTATGCCTTAGCGCCTTAATGTTTACTTAATTATTTGGCATCAATGTGCTAATCTTGTTCTATTGCTATAGTATGAAAACATTCCAAAATTTTATGAATGTACTCAAGTAGAGTCCAAAATTTCTATAAGATTCTTGATTTCCTAAAATTTTGTTGATTTGGTCATTGCACTATTCAAATCAATAGAAAGTAGTGGTCATTTTGTTGGGTTTTATACAAAGTTTAAAAATGAGTAAAAATGATCATTACAATGCTCCAAACAACAAAACCAATTGATATTTTGGTAATTTAGTCATGATCTTCTAGTACTGAATTGAATTCGAAATAGTGAGGTAAAAGTTGTGAGTTTTATTTTGCAGGAAAGGATAATAGAAAAATAATATATAAATTTGTCTTTTGCTCTCAATTTTGAAATTTTAAAAAAAATATTGAAAAAAAATATTGAAATTGTTTACTGCAACCTTATTACCATTGGATTTAATAATTCTCAAATTCTTCCAAAAGTTATTAGCATATTAGATGTATCTTGTATTTAGTAACACCTTCCACTTTACAATTTAAAAAAAGAAATTAATAAAACAGTTTTTTTGGTAAAATTTTTTATATATGTTCACAACCCATTTTGCAACATATTGGCTATAATGCGCATGTTATAATAGATGCATGTTCTTTTTTTAAATATTGAAAGACAAAACTTCACCTTTGGAAGAACTAGAAAAGCCTTCATTTTGAAGTTTAGGCACATTGAACTTGTAATCATTAGGGACATTTTCTTTTAAACTTTGGAACAATGCACTTAAGGAAAAAAAGTTAACCAAAGGATCTTATAATTGGATTTAAAAATAAATAAATATTCATGAAGATTTTGACCTTGCTTTGGGGATGAGTATATCGAAGTAGTTTTGGACCTCTAAATATGAAAGAATTTTAGGAGTTAATAATTCTCAATCTCTTGTAAAAGGTAGTAGAGGTTATTTTGTTCTTTCAAATAATACCACCTTCTACTTTATAATGAATATATAAATTATTATGAAAGTTTTTTTTGGTTAAATTTTGTTACATATATATTCAACCCATTTTTTAACATATTATTTGAATTTTATTATTCATTATATATATGTTTTCTCTAAATGATAAAAGACAAACTCCACCCCTAAAAAGGACTAGAAAAAAATATTTTTTTGAAATTTAGGCACATTGAAATTACAATTGGTGGGGATTCTTACTCTAAAATTTTAGATGAATGTACTTGAATAAGTTAACTAAAGGAAACTATAGTTGGATTTGTTAGAAAATAAATGTAGATGAAGCTTCAAGCTTTATTTTGGATACAAGTATTTTGAAGCAATTTTGGGCCTCAACTCACTATGGTATTTAAGGATTAATTGGATAAAGTGCAATTTCCAAAAATTTCATCATATTTCTAGTCAATAGTTGAGCATTTAGAATTTATTTTTGTGGATTGGATTTATAACAAAATATTTAATTAAATTTGCTTTGGATCTATCAAGAATTTAAGGAAAAATATGGAGATGGATAGTTGAAATGTGTGATTTAAGGTAGGCATACCCTTCTAGAACATGAATTCTTTGCATATGACAAGTAAATTCGTAGTGTTCAAAGTTGACTCTGCAATGAACCATTTTCAACAAATTAAAAAATATAACTCAATACTAGTTTGTAGAAGTAATCAATGGTCAATGAAGAGTTCTTTGATACAACCAATGAGGTTTGAAACATTTGCATTTCAAGGATTTCTAATTAATTCATAAAGTTCATGAAGCTCTTCTAAGAGTTTTTTAAAACCTTTGTTAGCGTACATGTTAAGCATGAAGTTTAGGACATTATTTTCTATAATTTTTCTTAAGATTTAGGATTCATACATCTAAAAATCAATGTTTCTTTTGACAAAGTCCAAATGAAGAAGTTATGTTTCCTAAAAGGATCAAAGCAACCTAAGCAATTAAGTTTAGGTGGTGTAAACAAAGGCTAAGCCAATCAGTTGGGGGTGGAATATGGATAGAGGACTTGGATAGCGGTGTTCAAAAACTCGGCAAAGACTATGTATAGACTCTTTGGATTGAAGCCTCTAAAGTGGCAAAGAAGGTATCTTTTTAGGGATGGGGTTTTTTGCAAAGATGGGAGGTCTATACAAAAGTGGGGGCTTCAAGGGATATGAGTACTTTGGTAGGATTATTTTCTCCAAATGCTCTTTGCACAATGTTGTCACTATTCAACTAGAACAGAGGCAAGTTGTTTAGGCTAAAAAATGATTACACACCTCCAATTCATTGAAAGTAATGTGCCCCAAATCTCATGTGAATCATGAAATCGCTCTTCACTATACACCTTAATCAAAATACGCCATGGAAATTCAATCTCATTCCACATTCTAGATTCAAAATGGTTGATTAAATATAAATTGTACAATGGCTATAATGCTAGATTATAACTCAAAATCAAATCCTTTGCATAAATTCAAAGTTGTCACTTACATTTACAAAGTAGATTGTCAATCTCATCAACAAACATGGCCTAATCTTTCTTCTAACCAATCCCAAATCTACCACTTAATCTGAATGCAAGAATCTGTGGTTTCTCTAATTCCTTTCATCCTACTTATTCCAAATTTTCTTCCATTAATCTCTACTTGAACATCTCACCTACTTGCAAGAATGCAAGTGGTATTGAAATCCTTTTTCTATAAACTATTTCCACTACATGAATAAAACACAAAGCATTGTTAGTAGCCATTGCAAACACTATTGAAAATTCTCTTATAAGATCTAAGGGAAAAATAACACAATTGGCGATGTGTATTTCTCAAGCAAGACGTGAGACCTAGAGGGGTAGGAGCTTGATATTTCTAGCCTCCAAGTGCAAACTTCATTGCATTGTTACAATATGATGCCCTCTATGCTATATATCTTCCTCATAAACTTTATCTTAGCCCAAAGATCCTATAACAACAAATTTTAGACATCGTTCCTAGTGCCAATTGGCAAAGATAGGTGCTAGGATAGAGAGATATTAGACCTATCGACAAAGGAATAGTTAAAACTATCAAGTTGGTATGGTATAAAGGAGTACAGAGTCCTATTTTGGAGAGAAATGTCTCAAACAAGGTATGTACCATGATTGAAACAAAAAGAATTAAGACTTTCAATCCCACTCGTAAAACATTTACAATTTAAATGAGCTATATTGGGGGGAATTGTACTTTTAATACACATTATTTGCACAATTCACAACTTTATAGAAAATTATTCAATTATCCAATCTTTGTGTACCCCAATTCATTTTTAGAGGCTTAATGATGGAATACATGCCTTCAAATTGTGGAGAACCCTACAAGCACAAAATTGAATTTAACAACACCTCTACCACCATGACAATTGGCACCTTCCAATTCCAACTACGTCTTAAGCAAATCCACAAGATAATGTCATCTGCCCAATGCTCATAATTGAAAAGTTTGATCCTATTTTGTCACAAACTTTTCTTGATTATGATGCTAACTATTTTGATAGCTAAAAATTTGCCATTGAAAGGAGAGATTGAAGTTGTGACAAGCTCACACAAGACAATTTGGAAGAAGAACAATGTGATGGACAAGAAACCCATAAATTGGAGGAATTATGGTGACCAATGAACTTTTGTACAATCTAGATGCAAAAAAGCATAATTGAATGAAGAAATTCGCTGAAAAATAAGAATTGGAGATAGAGGTGGCATAGCCTTAATGAATTTCTTGGTAATTAAGGCAAGGCTTAAAAGTCTACTACAACCTCCTATTGTAGTGGTTGGCTTCTAATCTATGGAGTCTAGAGTTGGCACAAGTTTGTCAAATTTTATTTTATTTATTAAGGATTTATAGGTACCATAAAGGATATATGAAATTCATGGCAATAAAATGGATTCCATAAGTGGCAATGACATTGTAAACAAAATTATTGTTGAGGAAGGAGTCAATGGGTTTAAATCCTTTCTTAATTAGTCACAATGACCATTTTTTTACCAATGGGAACATCTCATTCATAGCCATCCATGTGGATGTTGTAGAAGTGTGCAAACTTGACTTTCTATATTAGATAGTGGGAGCAATGCATGGTTTCATCATGGAGTATGAAAGTCATGTAGGAGAAAATAATGATGATGCCTACAATGGTAGAATTCATGCACTATTTTAAATAAAGCATTTCTACCAAGATTCCACTTGGAATCAAATTAATGTAATGTTTAAACTAAAGTCCAAGGATCTCATACTTAGTTTCTATAAGATTAGATTTTGTTTGGAAGCAACTTCAAACTATGATGAAGTTTTTGGAGATTTTCTATCCTACTATCATTTTGTGGGATATTATGATTGAAATTGATTAGTACACTAGATATATTGATGCTCATATAAATTCAACAGTTGGACCAAATTGAAATAATAATAATAATAATAATAATAATAATATTATTATTATTATTATTATTGTTATATATGTGGATATAAAGTGAGAAACAAATTGAAAAACTTATTGGCACAAGGCTACCTTCATTGTTCCATTATTATTTTTCATTGTCCTATTGTTTTAAGAATCATAATGGTCCATTTTCAAGCTTTGACAAATTACTTGCACATAACAAATCCAATATAATATGTACCTAACAAAAACTTACATGAATATGACAAAATGAGACAAGGATTCTAAAGGTTGCTAAATTTTATTAGAGAAAAACCTAGCTCATGATGTCTTTTGCAATTTGTTGGATGAGTTTGATAAAAAAAAAAAAAAAGGCCTTGTAGTAGTTATGGATAATTATTTTACTACAATTGAATTTTTTTGAGAATTACTAGATTGGAAGATGTATGTGGTAAGGACAATGTGTTCAAATTTTATTGGTATTCTTTTTACACTATTGAACACAAATGCCTTCAATAGAAACAAACAAGTACCTCTAGAATTGAGAATGTATGACTCTAGTACTATGAGCACTACAATGTAGAAAGGTTAGCATCAAGTGCTAATTCTTCTTTGTACAATAGGCCTATACAATTTCCTATAGAGATTCTAGTGTTGACCATACCACAATGAATTTGGTCCAAATTGACTAAACATCCAAATGTCCTCTATTCATCATGAATACGCACATTATATGCACGTTGTAGATGTAGTGGACAAAAATTTGACGACCTTGCATTGTTTTTAGAATTAATTACACAAATGGTGGCATTGAATTTTTTAAATTCCTATTGGACATGTCTATAGTAAATACATTCATCCTTTATGTCAAAAATGCAAGAATGATGATTGGTGAAACTCCATGTAAACCAATGATTTAGTTGCAATTCCGAAAGTAATTATATGGACACCTATTACAAATGAATACACTAAAGCAATGAAGATTTGGTCTCAACCAATGTAGAAGATGTGGGTAATGTTCTCCAACAACATCAAAATACAAAAATTTTGCATTGTATGCAAAGATGGTGTAGTAGACTAGAGTTTTTTTTTGTTAAAATTGTAGTAATAAGAACATGCATTTAAAGAATACCATTATGAAAATCTTGGAATTGACTAAGAAGTAAGTGTTTTTACAATTGTCTCATTGTATTGGTCAAATAATTTTGTGTGGATGAAATTTTTAGAGGGGAAATACAAGATTGATTTCATATTTTCAAGTAGATTTGTTTTTTTCCCAAAAATTAAAAGATATCTTTGTAAATTTTGTATTTTATATTTTATTTGGGAGATTTTTTCATGTGTTCTAACACAACAATAAATTACAATGTCTTTGGAGACTTTCAATAGTCGTACATATAGTCTATTTGTACCTAGAGATGGCACAAAAGTGAATGTAGTAATTAGGCACTCAAAGTGTATAGTGACACTTTGTATCACTATGCACTCCCCCCCTTAATTTTTATTTTACCACCCCCACCTATCATTTAGAATTTGATTTAAATTTTTTTATCTCACCCCCCTCCTCACCCCCTCTTGTAATCTTCAGAATCAAAGTTCTTGACAAACAATATGGGACAATTGATCCCGTATCCAATACTATATCTGTATTCAATACCCGTATTCAGTACACATAGTCAATATCCATATTTAGTACACATATTTAGTACTCATATCTAGTCCCCGTATTCGTATTTGTATTCAGTATTTTATATTTGAACGGCTTAGATTAAATTTCACAAGATCAACATCTTGTGATTTTTTGAGAAATCAACGTCAATTTTGAGGGTAAGCATTTTTTTTCAAAAAAATCAACGACTCACAAATTTTTTGAGAGAGGAGGGGGGGAACTAATGGAAAACTGGGGTGGCAGGCGAGTTTCAGTGTATAGTGTCTTGCATCATGATTTTGAATCATGATTTTGGAGATGGCTTGGATGGAATGATGATAGTTTGTAGGGAAAAGGGGCTATAGTGACTTTAACATTTATTTAGGAATGGAGAGAGACAAGGCAATAACATGGTACCAAGGCTTTGTCATATAGATGGTGGAAGATTGAACATACCATGTGAGTAATCATTTGGTCCACTATTAAATGGCAAGCATGCAAATGATGATTGTTGGGTAGTGAGAAGTACTAGTGTATTACAACCAAGTTTTTTTTTTCATTTTTTATGAGGTTCCAAAGTAGTGATATAAAATGTTATAGTGGTGTTCCAAATTTCAATATATTAATCCACATATTGGATAGAAAATATCATATTAGTACATAGTACATTTCTATAATTATATTTTCATTCACAATTTGGCAATTTCATCTAATATTTTTTTGAATACAAAGTTTTTTGGCAAAAAACTCTACGTTTTGTTATCATTTTTTAGCCAAATTCCTTTTTTCTAGTACAATCTGGCACCAAAAAGCCCCCACAAGTCCTAATTACAACCATCAAAGTTTTGATGGGGGAATGGGGGATCCTCTAGGTAGGGATTTTAGTGTAGTTTTTGAGTTGAAACCCCTTTCCACATTGGAACACATACCCTATTTTGAGTTGCCTTGCATTAATACCTCAAAAGGACTTTTGTAATCCCCTCAATTTCAAAGGAAGTTTTGAAATGCTTAAAGCAATTTTTTCAATTTTCTTCCTACATGATGATGGTACATGTATCTTTGTTTCTATTATTCAAATGTTGGATTAAAGGTATTTTGAGCACCCAATTTTATAAACCCAAGTTGCCTATTATTTAATTAAATCTTCCAACATGCAATTCTTGACATAGTACACTCTTCTAACACTTCTAAAACTTTGCATAGAACTAATAGATAAGAGTGAAAACATTATTTTATAAATGTATATATTGCAAAAAAGTCGCTCAAAAAATTGTCAAACTTTTTTTTGGATTGAGCAAGGCTCAAAAAAAAGTTTACATCCTTTTCAAACACTTTAATCTTTCGATCCATGCTTTCAAACATTTTGAAATTTTTACAACAAATGCTTAGGGTGGTCTACTTCAAGGTTGTACAATTTTATTTCCAAAATATCTCTCAAATCCAAATTCAAGTCTATAGAATTAAAAATGGAGTAGCAATTTACACTATAAGAAAATGGGGCCCTAGTCAAGAAAATTTCAATACATTTATGTTAATTATGACAATTTTCTTTTGGACTTTCTTGATCCAACAACCCTTTAAACATCCATCAACATAATTGTGTTGATACAAAAAATAATTTACTTAGTTAATTCAACAATCTTCTAAATATCATTTTTATTTTCCCACATATCATTGTAGCAAAGTAGGGTTGGCAGAAAATAATTATCTAAAAGTGAGCCAAAAGGATAAACAACATATATAAGAAAAATTGTCCAATTTAATAAAAATTAAATGACTAAGATGTTGTGAAAAATGAAATTGTACAATGGAGTAGCAATCAAAATGTTGTTTTTGAATTTGCAATGAGAAAAAATTTCAATATAGCCAACTTTGAAAGCCTCTCGAGAGCTCAAAAATTGGTATTTTACCATAAATTTTTTTCATAGCATCATCTTTATATTAACCCTGGAGTGCTCTAACATCCATTTTTTGGATGATGAATAGATTGAAGTTCTTGTTTTTGTCTCATTCCTACTTGGATGAAAGTCATTCTAATTTTGGGTGATACTCTATTAATTTCTTGTCTTATCTAATGGTTGGATTTGATGTTATTAGAATACTAATTTTTCTAAAATCACAAATTCAGAAGTATATCAAGTGGTCAAATTGCATTGACTCTAGTTAAAACCAAATTAGCAAAAATGAGGTACTAGATGTAATGAACACAAAAATTTCAAAAAATCATCATATCAAGATAACCTCACTTCAAATTTGTTCCAACAAGTTTTACTCAAAAAATGATAATAATTTGATTGTCACTGAACTTAGAAGGAATTTTGAAATTTCCCTTTCAAAATTTGTAGAAAAATATTACTGATAGCACTAGTGAATCTAATCATATGGATAGAATCTACAATTCAAAATCTACAACTTTCATCTATACATCAATTCCAAAATATTCTTCCTAATAACACTTTATAACAGGTTTTTTCCAAATCATCAAATTTGGAAATGGATACCGATGTTTAGGGGTTTATAACATGTGTACCAAATTTCAAGGCCACAAGATTCACCAAAAAGAAGTTATTCAAAATCTACCAACATGGTAACTATGGAAAAAATTTCAATGCTACCAATTTTGACAACCTCCCAAAGATTGAATTTTTTTTTGCCATGAAATTCTTGGAACAAAAATTTCTTTATATTAACAGCATATGATATAAATTTCAAGGCTAAAAGATTAATACAAAAAAAGATATTAACAATCTACTAACACGTGTCGTTTTGAGAAACAATTGTGGAAACCATTTCACTACTTCAACTTTGACACCCTCCCAAGGGCTACAAAATTGATTATTTACTATGAAATATTTTCCACAAAGTGATTTCTATGTTAATAACATTTGTAACAAATTTCAAAGTCAAAAAATTTATACAAAAAAAAAATATACAAAATTTACCAACATGTGTAATTGTGAGAAACCATGTCACTACTTTGAACTTTGACACGCTCCTACATGCTGCAATTTTTTGTATAATTCTTTTGACCTTAAAATTTGGCATTCATGTTATTAAAATGAAGAACACCTTGTGCCCAAAATTTCATGGTAAATAGACAATTTTTCAGCCCTTGGGAGGGAGTCAAAGTTGGTAGCAATGAAATGGTTTCCCCCGTTGTTTCCCACAACTACACATGTTGGCAGATTGTTGATTTCTTTTTTTGTATAAATATTTTGACCTTCAAATTTGGTATACATATTATTAGCATATAGGGGAACTTGTGCTAAAAATTTCATGGTAAATAAATAAAATTGCAACCATTAGGAGGGTGTCAAAGTTGGAAGTAGTGAAATGGTTCCTCACAGCTACACATGTTGGTAGATTTTGAATATTTCTTTTGTTTAAATTTTTTAGCTTTGAAATTTGTCACAAATGTTATTAACATAGAAATTAGTCTATTGAAAAAAATTCATAGTAAATAATCAATTTTTTAGCCCTTGGGAGGCTTTCAAAGTTGGTACTATTGAAATTTTTCTCACTACGAATTCAAAAACAACATTTTGATTGCTACCCCACTGTACAATGTTTGTTCAAAAGTAGAAAATAAAGTACAATGACCGTCATCAAAGTGATGGAATGACTTTCCTAAAATTGAGTGGAAATGAAGGGTAAAGAGGTAATTTCTATAATGAAATCTATGGTACGTGATGAATCCTCAAAGTGTATGGGATAATTTGAAGTTAAAAACTAAACCTCTCATTGTCAAAATGTAGGAATTGTGATTAAAGTAGATTTTCAAACCTCATTTTAGCATAGAATAATACATTTTTCCAAAAAATCTTTGAATTGAAAAAAAAAAAATTGTGAAAACAAGACAATTTCATCTCCAATAATCCATTTGAGACTTTAAGCCTTCGATAAAAAATTATGGACTAATTTCAAAAAGGATGTTTGAAATTGTTAAAAACAATGTCTCCTCCATTCCCTCTCTAAAATTTGTTCATAACTTTTGATTGTAGTCTCAAAATCTTAAACAAATTATTTGAGATGAAATTTATGCTGATTTCTTATATTAAATTATTTGAAAAATAATATTTTATATTATTTAAATGAAGGCTGAAATTCTACTTTAATCACAATTCCTATTTTTTGACTTAACTATGAGACGATTGAGCTCCTATTAATCCTAATTTACATATCCCATATGGATTGTTCTACCTCTTTCCGCACCACGTATATAAAGATATTATCTTCTCATTTTATCCACCGTCAATCCAAGTAACATTTTGAAATTCATTATTAACAAATAGACCGATATGAATTAATTTTAGTATAGTTGAGAATTCTTAAAAATTAGATTTTCAAATATAGAATGTGGTTTGGAAACTTTTATTTAATATTCGGCATTAATGTGCTGTACGGGTAAGGTATGTGCTGGTGCGCCGAAATCCCACCGGCGGCCTTGCTCGGATGGCGGCTGCTGACGTGTCAGTTTTATTTGCGCGGTGGGTTCGCTGATGTGGCAGCCTACCTGGTGGATTTTCTAATAATATATATTTTTTGTATTTGATCAAATCAAAGAAATAAAATTACCATACTTGTATTGATTATTGCCAGAATCAAAACAACCTAAGTTAACCAATCGTCCTAACCAACATAAGGTAGGAAAATAAGGTAGGAGGTCCATAAACTGACCATCAAAGAGCTGGAACTGATTTTGGGGATGTGAAACTCCTTCAAATGTTTTTCAGTAATTTTTATTTGAAAGACAAGTAGAATTGGCATCTATCTTAAGTCATTTCATATTTCTTGGAGCTCTGTGAAATTAGTTATTAAATTTTGAAGCTGAAGTGGCATAGGGCTCTAGTAGTGTCCACTTCCTAAAATGTATGTTGTTGTTTACAAATAAGAAACATTTATAGACATGAAGGCTACAAAAAAACACATTTACATACACTTTACATCTAAAGAAATGAATGCTTTTAGAACCTCCTATCTTATATGAGGTTATTAGCATGTTGGTTCAAATATTGTTTTTTCTTAAAGTGTTGTTTTTTGACAAAATGTAGTCAAAGAACTTTAGGGGTTAAAAGTAGTCTAGTATCAATATTGTAGTAGGTGTTCTTTTGACCTCTATTTTGAAAATTTGTAGTTTAGCCAGAAGATGGAGTTTCTAGACCCAAGCCTTTCTATTGAAATTGTAGTAATAAGTATATTAGTGTTTAAGAGATGATATGTTGACAATCTTAGAATTGACTAAAAAATAAGTGTTTTTACAATGTTCTCATCATATTCATCAAATATTTTTGTATATGCATAATTTTTTGAGGATAAATACAAGATCAATTTTCATATTTTCAAGTAGTTCTATTTTTTTCCAAAAAATTTATAGGTATTCTTTGTGAGTTTTGCATTTAATTTTTATTATTTGGAGAATTTTTTCATGTGTTTTAACACAACTAATAGACCATGCGACATGAGTTTATCACAATAATCACATCCTTCAAACTTTGAGTGGAGGAATGGGGAGTCTTTTATGTGGGGACTTTGGTGTGGTTTTGGAGTTGGAACCCCTCTTCACTTTCAAATACATACCCTTTTTCAATTGGCCCATATCAACAGTTTTTATTTTTTTTACTTTTTTGTATATAGAGAGGCTATTTAATTTCAAAAGAAGTTTTTAAATGCTTTATGCAATTTTTTCATTTTTTTCCCTATATGATGAGTATACATGTAAATCCTAATTACCTAATGTTGAATTACTTCTTGAAACATGTAATCTTTTTGGAAAAGAAATAGACACATGGGACAATCCTTCAACACTAACGAAATTTTGCATAGAACTATTGCATTAGAAGAGTTTTGGGGGGTTCAAAAGCCTGTTTCAGGCATGTTCCCCCGTAGCTGTTCCCCGCAGTGAGGGGAACGGTCCGTTGTCAGAATTTTTTTTCATAATTTTTTTTTTAAAAGTCTCGATATGCAAAAAAAAATTTAATTTGGTCAATGACGTGGCAAGGGCTCGGCCACGTCAGACCATTGCGCCAAACCTATTTCTTGCGTTCGCAGGCTGTAATAACTCCTAGGCATCCAAAGGCCCCAATAATCTTCTAATGAATAAGAGTGAAAACAAAATTTTGTGATTCCCCAAATGTATGTATTGCAAAAAAGTGTCTCACAAAATTATCAAATTTTTTTGGGGACTGTTTGTTGTGAGCAAGGCTCAAAAAATATTTACCTTCTTTTCAAACACTATGATCTTTTAATCCATGCACTCTAACACATTGAAATTTTTTACAACATATGCCTACAATAGTCTACTTCAAGGTTGTATAGTTGAATGTCCAAAACTATATAAGGTAGAAGTACCTATTTAGGATAGGCCCCTTGTAATTGCTATATAGGCTAACCTATTGTAGACAACAATTGGATGCAATGGTCATTGAAAAAGATTTTTCATTTGTACCTTCTTGTCCAATCATCTTTCTTCCTTTTTAGCCTAGAGAGATGTGCCAAAGCTAACCACAATAGGTGAACCTATGAAATTGGAATGGATCTGGGTGCAAAATCAACTTCTATACTCAATAAATATTCAATTTTGTAGAATTTTTTTGCTTTTTTGGCATACTTCCACAACCTTATTTATGCACACACTCAACTCAATTCCCCATGACTTTCCCACATCATCTAGTTTGAAATGCTTAAGCTCTTCCAAAATAGGTACTCTTCTACCTTATCTCAAATCGAAATTCTTAGTTTAGAGAATTAAAAAATGAAGTAGCAATTTCTTCTTCAAACAAAACATAGTTAAAGAACTGTAGTGGGGTTAAGAATAGTCTAGTATGGGTACCATAGTAGGTGTTCCATTGACCTCTACTTTGAAAATTTGTAGTTTATTCATATGGTATCTGAAAATTCTCAAACCACTTGCATTCACTTCCACTTTGATTTATTAAACACCTTCATCTGTTTGTTTTTTTCCTTTCCCCCCCATTTTTTTTTCATAGATGCTGAATCTTTAAAATGCTAAAGGCTATGGTATGTCTCCCAGTGAAGAGACCCATCACATGGTGTGTCTAAAGCCCCTAATTTGGGGGAACGTATTGTCCACCCATGACAACACTTGTCCGCCAACTTTGGAACTCAAGTTTGGGGTCCCCAAAGTCAGTCCCTATCTCCCATAGACCACCACAGGCCAGGGGAGGATTCACCCCTCTATTACCCGGTGTTTTACCCTTTAAGAAAACACTGGAATTTTTTATGTGCCACATAAGATAAAATTTGCAAATTCTGAATTCATGTTTTCAATCAAAGACCCCAAATTAGACAGGGGACATGATGAAATACAAAATTTAAGCAGCACAAAATAGGGGACAATTTTAACATTTACCCTCTGGCGGGGAAATAGAGGGGTCAATCTTCCCTGGCCTACACCAACACCACAAAATAGCAGTAAGATTAAATTCCATGTGGACAAGGTGGCTGGGCAAACCAACCCCTTCACTTGTCCATGAGGGAAAAAGCTGAAATTTTTTATTTGATTTGCCACACATCATAAATTTTGCAAAGGTTGAATTCATATTTGCAATGAGAGGTCCCAAATTAGCAAGGATAAGTGTAGAAGATAAATTAATCGAGTACAAAATAGGGGATCTTTTTATTTCTTATATGTAACTAAGGAATGACTTCCGGGGAGAGGAGGGAAGGACAAACGAGGGGGTTGGTTCACCTTGACCACTTTATAGTAAAAGTTGAAAAATTGTGAACTCTAATGCAAAATCACTAGGGGTAAATTACAACTAGTGTTTCCATAATCAACACTAACAAGGGAAGGGGGAACTACCTCCCTTGTTCATCCCCAGTTTTACTTCCTAGAGAAACATATGGCTTTTTTATTTGCCATGCATGATAAAAATTTGGAAAGTTTGAATTCATATTTGCTCAAAGTAGCTAAGAATGTAACCCTAGGAAAAAAGTTGGGGACTTTGGGAGGACAAGCGAGGGGGGTGATTCACCCTGGACTACTAATAACAACTGCAGCTGAGAATACTTACTAGTATCAACATGAACTATTTTACATTGGATTTTACAAGCAACCAAGTGAAAGAGAGAGTTCTAATGAACTTGTGCATGCATTATTTGAACACTATATGAATAAGCTATGAATTTTCAAAGTAACTAATATGTCTTAACTTGTTGTCACAATATAATAAAAGAAAGGTATAAGTAATGCGTGTTATATTAAAATAAATCTAATTATGGACTTTTTTTTGTTATAGATATGATTACATATTAAAACCAATAATGCTTTGAATTAAAATAATGATGTCATACTCCTAACCTCATTGTCTACAATGGTTTTGTCTACTTTGAAACTATTCATCGACAATAGAAGGTTGAACTCTAGGAACTAAATGAACAAGTGTCTACAATGGATCTAATTACATTATTAAATTGTTTGTGAATAAAACAAGTATAAAGTGTCAACAAGTGTGAGGTTTTCACATTGAATCTCTACAAATAAAACTTTTCATCAATAATACAAGGGTCATTATATATGTCAATATGATTTGAATGAAAAAGGATCCACTAACATGTTGAAAGTTAAATCATTTGATCTTCAATTGCATTATTAAGTTGCTAGTTTTGGGTAGTAGTAGAGAAGAATAGGAAAGAGATTGGGAATAACCCATTCAACTTTTCATAGTGAAGTAATAGGTGGTAGATAGGATAGAAGAAAGGAAATGAGATCATGCATGGGCCATTCTACCTTCAATAATGAGGTAGCCAATGGTCAAGTACGGATGATAGGTGGGGCAAAGGATTATGAAGGGATTTGGAAGTAGCCCATTCTACCTTCTTTAATGAAGCAATGGGTAGCTAATTTAGGGTGAACGGTCAATTGACTAGTTAAAACAAAGCATTCACCCTAATTTAATGTATTGATATATGAAAGTTGCAACTAAACTTCAATTCACTAAGCTCTCTGAGGCTTTCATGTTAATTTGGTATATCTTGTGTCATCAATATTTAAACTTTTATGTCATCTTTTGGCCCAATGTAGGTGTCAAATTTTGGGTGATTATTGGTGTACATACCTTACATTTCATTTGTGAAGCATTTGTTCTAATCAAAGATGGTTTACATCCAATTATGAAATTATTCATAAGCTAATACGGTATTGTTGAATGCATAAGGAAGCTACCTCTCATAAAGTGTTCATTGTTTTTTTATGAATATGTGTCATACTTTGCATTTTCTTTTAATAACTAAAAGTCCAATTGTTGCCTTTGTTAAAAATATAATTATATAAAAATAATTATAATGCTTTGAATAAAAATAATGAAATTTTAAAATTACACCATGATAATAACCTCATAGATTAGCTAACCACGCTAAAATTCATATTTTTTATGAACTTGCCAAGTTAAATGTTTTTAAATTGATTATATAATGATCAAATTAAAAAAAATCAAATTTGAAGATATTGTAGATAGTTTCTAAAATTCATGTTCTACATCTAATCTTTTAATCTAAAGTTCAAAAAAATTGAAGAGGTCATATATTACAACAAATTTAGATCTTGTGCAAAAATCTTATATACTAAGGGATAATCTCTACCCCGAATTGGACACCTATATTTGAACCAAAAATTGACAATTAAATACAAATATTGGTGATACAAGATGTGCACAATGAGGAAAAAGAAGTGGTTGGAGTTTACATAAATAAAAGGAAAAATAATGATTCCATACTAGAGCTTCATTGAGCTACAAATGCAACCAATTTGAAAAATTGTAAAGACAAAAATTAAAAACCTTGAAATTCTAATACCTTGAAATTTTTCACTTATAAATTTGTAATTTTTCACTTGTAAACTTCTCTCTCTATATAATTTAAAGTTTCCAAAATTTTAATATAATCATTTGTAAAATTTGTAAAATTATTAGTTTTTTAATATTGAAAGATATGATATTGTAAATTTTAGATTAAATAAATTGAAATAGTCTTTTATTTGATTTTTAAGTCTACCAAATTATATGCAAATGGTTTGAGGGGGCACGTGTCTGACTCAACAAGTTTTTACACAAAAGAAGAAAATAGCCATATATTTCTCATGGCCTATGTAAATAAAGAAGGTTTATTAATTTAGACCTTATAATGAAGTGAACAATGGCTTGAATATTGAGATGTACATTCTTTGTCTTGAAAAAGTATTGTTTGGTACAACTATCTACTTATATTATCCTTTTTAGTATAAAGACATTAGATTAATGCAATTTCTATAGTTAGACCCTACGAAAATCATCACACATTTGTTTGTAGTTGTTGTTGGATAATCTTTCTACATATCTAGAAAATCAAATGTTCTGTGAAATGTAGGATTGGGATGAGAATATTTGTTTGTTTAGAAAGAAACATAATTAGAGGCAAGTTTTGCCTTTTATCAATGGCATTGCAGATATGTGAAAAAACAAAATATATAGTGTGAGTGACAAAATTAAGAAGAAAATTGCATATATGACTCATATTTGGGCTTCCTACTCTTTATGCTTCAATCAATTTTTAATTTTTTCTTCATGATGATGATATCATAATCCACTACTAACATTACAACATGCTCCCAAGTACACATGATTACACACTTGGAT
This sequence comes from Pseudoscleropodium purum, assembly GCA_963969395.1. Taxonomy (NCBI): domain Eukaryota; kingdom Viridiplantae; phylum Streptophyta; class Bryopsida; order Hypnales; family Brachytheciaceae; genus Pseudoscleropodium; species Pseudoscleropodium purum. The sequence continues at coordinate 3,436,321 of OZ017800.1, read as the reverse complement.
CTAGAAAAATCTATATATGTAGTTTTTCCTCTAATATATTTAGAAATGGATATTACAAGGCAAGCAAAGAATTACTACAATACAACATTTGGCTTGTATTAAGGATATACCAAAAGTAGGTATAATAATAGTTTGTCTAAATTTTGATCAACAATTCTAGTGTATGAGCATAAGTTTGAAAATGTAAGCATGAGAGCCTTGAGTATATATATATATATATATATATTGACACCTATAACACATAGTCTTCTAAAATTATAGGCTCATGCTCCTAAGCTCATATAATAGCAACCTTAGATTACTTTCAATAACCATGTCCTTGATTGTCATTATCTATACTCAATTGTCCTAATAGTAAAGAAAGAAGAGAGAGAATTGGTGTCACTTAGAAAATTAGTGCCATCACAAAATTTTAGTTGTGTAGAAATTTGGACAATACAATAATATTCAAGCTTGTACTGATTCAAAATAATGTCACTTTGAGTATAAATTAGTGTCATACACTATTAGGACAAATAAGTGTAATCAATAATGACAAATTTTCTCATTGGTTAGGAAAAATTTGAATATAACCAATATTGCTTTTGAACTCTTAACCCTATAAAGACCTTGTAGGCCTCAAAGGTCTAATGGATGGCTTTATAGTTGACTTGTAGAAATAAAAAATGCACCAATATTTGGAAAACTGCTAGTTGGTTCATTGTTAGTGGATGGAATTGATACAAAAGAATGTTTGCAATTGGAAAACATTAGAAAAATTTTGTTGAAAAATCTATGAAATTTCTATTAAGAATAAAAAATGGAGAAAATCCTAGACTTGGTACTTGAAAAAATAATTCAACATAGAAATTAAAAAGAAATAGCTTATAAAACTCAAAAAACATCCCAAACATTGGAATGAACTTTTTGGTTCAATAATCGGAGTGTTTTGGTGACTACCTTGGTTATAGGAGGTTGGCATTCTCTTAGGGTTAAATTGATCAAAAATTGAAGGATCATTCATTAATGTCTTGATTGTATAAAGTTGATTAGCAATGTTTGGAAAAATCTAATAGCTAGTTCAAAGTTAGCTGGTAGAATTGGAAAAAAATTCAGTCATAATTTAAAGACATGGGCAAAAACCTAGTGAAAAAATCTTTAAACTCTAATTTTGAGTAAAAAATAGAAAAATAAGACAACTCCAATATGTACTTGAAAAAAGGTTCAATTTGAAAATTGAAGGAAAATAGTTGGTTAAATTTTTTTTAAATCTTGAAAGTTGTAACTTGGAGTAAAGGTAGAAACACCCAAATGTAACACTAGTTATTCTCGGACACCTTGAAAAGAACCTAATTCCAAGTGCAAGTGGACCCAAAGAAGACATGTGGGGTTTTGAAGTCACTAGAAGAAAAATGTATTTGTCACAACCAATTGCAATGCAATTATGTATTCTATACAACTGTCTTGCAACTATAGCCGTTTGTATTTGCACCAAATTTGACAAGAACAAAGTTATCTGGCATTGTAGTCGCAAGGTGAAGTTTAGAATTACACAAATGTATCAAAAAATTTGATGTGAGGTATTCTACATCCAATATTCATTACAAATGTTGATGTGGACAACTTTTTGCTTTCTAGAGTTTAGTGACTCAAACTACAGTTGCATAGAACCTAAATTCAACTACAATTCAACTACAAAGCAACTAGAATGCAATTAGAAAGCAACTAGAATACAACTAGAGTTCAATTAGAAAACAATTACAATTGTCCCATATCAATTGTCAAGAGCAACATTAGATTGGACATATAAGAATTGTAGCTTGTAGCATTCTCATGTGAAGAATTCTAATTATGGAATTCTAATATTTCTACATTTTGTAGACTTCAATAATTTATAGATTTATGTAGTCTATACAAATCACTAAGTTCTTAAAGTCTAAAAAATTGTAAATTGATGAAATCTATTTAATATCAAAATTTGGATTTGATAATCTTAAAAAAGCTGGATTTGAAATTTTAATATCTACAAATCATTGAGATTAAATCTTCAAAATCTACAAATCATTGAGAAGTCGTAAATGAGTTGCAAACAAGTTGCACTTAAGCAAGTTCCATATCAACAACCACGTCACAACAGTTCATCAATGAACTTTGACATAGAATATCAAATGAGGTCAAACTTGCAACTATTTTGAAACGAGTGCAACTTGTCCATTGCAACTGTAGTCTCTAAATTATCACCTAGTTGCAAATGCCCTCTTCAACTACAAAACCAGTTGCAAATGGCACTCACTAAACCTTTTGTTTTCTTCTAGTAAGTAGACAGGTGAGGTTCCAAGAATTTTCCACTCTTCCAAAAAGCAGTCAATCACTTACATGGGATCCAGGGTTAGAGTGTGTCAATTTTGCCTTTTGGGTGTTTCCGTGCCAACTTTTGTTTTAATCTAATGTCCACAATAGATGCATCTACATAGTTGTTTTCAAAAATTCATATTATATTCATACAAGCTTGAAAAAATATGAAATCAATTTCGTTGGTTTCTTGAACCAGTTCCTAACAAGCTCACATCATTTTATTTTGTAATTATTCTCAAGATTTGCATATTCAAAATAAGTTTCGCATTTAGGTGCTTCTACCTTACGTTCAGTCGAATCTTTAAGCTTCAAGTTTCATCAACATCAATGCAGTCTATTTTGAATTAGGGAAAGTGGTGTAATGTAGGAAGTCCATAAATAGACCATCTCAAGGCTGGTATTGAATTTTGAAGAGGTTAAATATCTTGATAAAAAATTCAGTAAATTTTCCTTGAAAGACATTTGAATTGGCATCTAGCCCAAGTTATTTTTTGGCCCTTTGTGGAATTAGTTACTAAATTTTGAAGTTGGAAAAAAGTGGTCATTTAAAGTGACCACCTCCTGAAATGTACATGGTTGGGGTTTGAGCCTCCTACCTTAAATGTTTTTTTTCCAACATGGCATAATTCATATGCAACTGGTGTAGTCCTGTGCTTCAAAGCACAGCCCACGCACCCCTCCTTACATAAAGCTTTCCTATAGTACCTGAAATGCAACCAAAAGATGTACGCTTTTAAAGATCTTACTGTAACAAACAAAATATAGTTAAAAATTTAAGTTAATTTAATGGATAAAAAAATAGTGTGCCTTGTGTCATTACCACAACCCAAATAAAAGTGAAAATAATTTTTAAAATTTTGAATTCATAAAAATTTCAAAATTCAATAACTTTCACACCATAGATCCAAACTCTGTGAAACAAAGCCTATACACCCCTTCTCATAGAAAGCTTCCTGATGGTACCAAGAACATGATTGGGGATGTACAGTTCCAGAGATCTCACTGTAACAAACAAATTGCCTAATATAATGTATGAATTTCACAAAAAAAGCCAATGGACATCAACAACATAACTTACATTGATGTAACTGGATTAGCAAAAACACTCCTAATACATTTTTTTTGTTCATGTGGGCTCTATGAGACCTGCATTTGCTGTTCCCAATGGCTGTTCTTTAAGGCCAGGGTGAATTGCACCACACTCGTTCCCAAGGGAAAAATGCTAAATTTTTAAAATTTTCCACACTTGATAAAAATTTCAAATTTTGAATTCATATTTGCAATCAAAGCCCTCTAAACCATTAGGTTAGGTGCAGAAGGTAAATGAAACAAGTGCAATATAGGAAATCTGGTTTCTTTTACATGCACCTTTGGAATGACTTGGAGGGACGTCGGTTCACCCCAAACCCTCTTTTCTTTATCACCAGTTTTACCAGGCTGCATTTCCATATTTTTTAAAAGAAAAAAAAAAGGAAAAAGAGATGGGCAGAATTTAATTGGATTAGATTACACTTGGAGTAGTAGCAAAGCCTTTATCCCACTTTTAGACCCAAAAGGCGGAAAAGTAATGTTGATGGCAGTACCACAGCAAGGTATTGCAAGAGTATGGCCATCCCCGAGACAGCCCACCCCATGACCAATGGACCGACGGACGGACGGACGGCGCATATATTTTCGTATTGCCGTATTTTTTTTATTTTATTGTCGTCATGTGTACTGTGATGCTGCTGCGGAAATTTCACCTCTAAATAAGACACTTTGTAACTTTATGCATGACAAGTGAAGCTAGTTTGACTGGTTCCGAGTTTCACTCCAGTAACAAAAAGTATCGGTCGCGCCCCCGGTTGAATGATGATGATCAAATGTTGATGCTAATGGATGAAAAATCATCAAAATTGAAAGCATCATAAACAAGAAAAATGGTGTAACCGTGAGGCCCTATCATACGTTCACTATATTTACTAGTTGCACCCTTCTCGCATCCTGATTTCAACAAATCCTATCCATGTTGTGCATTATGCAGTGGGAATGCAGTTGTAAATAGGGTTTGGAAACTCAAATTCTGAAACGGGAGTCGATGCTGTAGTCTTTGTCCTTTGAACATAACCAACAAGCATGTCAATGAAAAAAAAAAAAAATTCATCCAAAAAATACGGGGTAACATAGGATCCAAAAGACTGACACAGGGGATTCCAATGTGAGACATTCCTTTCAGAAGCTTCAGTATCATAAGTTAAAAGGGAACTCCCCTGGCATGGATAAGGTGAACGAGCTCATAACCGCCACCTTCTCAATCTGGCCACCACATGTACCCAGGGGCTACATTTCAGAGGGAGGAAATGTATCTCTGAGGTACATGACTTGGGCGGAATTGAGAAGGTGGTCGGGAAGTGGGCTGGTTCAGCACCTTACGCCTTCTAGACTACAGTATAAGGCAAAGAATAATTGACAACTTCTGTCCGGAGTCCTTTGTCTGTCTTAAATTTTAAAAATTCAATTCAAAAAAATAAAAGTAAAACTACGTAAAGACATTCTTAAAAAATTCACTTGAATCCAGAGAATTCTGGTGGGGTGCGCATCTTTTTTTTTAGTTATTATATTGATTTTAGTACGACTGGAAATAGTCTAGATCTGGACTACACATGTCCCTTTGTAAGTTACCCTTTTGCAAAAAATGGAATGGGAGTGAGTTTCGAAGGAAGCTTCATGGGCCAAGCCGCCAGGGCCACCCGCTTGTTTTGTCTTACTAGGACGGGTGACACTAATTTATCAAAGTCACACTATTTTGAAGTAGTTTGGGGATTGGAATAGATTATTGTAATGAATCAATTTCTACAAAAGTAAAAAAATTGGGGTGGGGGTGGGGGTGGGGGGGGGACACTTCTTCCTCGGAATTAGTGATAGGGACAAAGAAGTGTATAGTTTGTTTGATGTGGTGGTCTACGTGATCACATTTAGAAATTTTTAACTCATACTTGGAATCATAACCAAGTATATTAATTTATGAATAGTTAGGAAAGAGAAATGCAATGAGTGGGTGCACATTACAAGGGGTGTACAATACAAAAGGTGATTCTATTTGGGATTGTGAGTAGGCCTTGGTATTCCAAGGCCAATCACAATCCATATACACTTGCACACACTTGCTGGGGATGCATTTCGAGAAGACAACCTTGTCAAGAATATGTGTGGCAATTTCCCCCAAGGATTGGAATAATAGGAAGTCTTGCAAAGAAAGGTACATAAGAAAAAATAGATTTTTGCTTTACTATTGTACCATTTACTCTATACTCTAAACAACCTCTTGCTTACTTATACATATGTTTTTTTTTGTGATGGTCTTTGAGTGGTTAGGTTTTTCTCCTGAGAAAATCTATAGTGACTATGTTTTGAAGTATTTGACATTAAAAATCACCAAAGGCAAACTTTTTGTCCAAATCAAAAGTCATTTTTGGCTATAGAAAGATAACTTGATGATCTATGTGATTAAAATAAAATGTAAAAATAAAATATTTTTTGAAGATTTGAGCAACCTTTGAAGTTGGACAACAACCTTAAAATATGATTGATTGGGCATTTAGGGGTTATATACTTTTTTAGTCGTAAATAACAATAATTCTTGAAGATCATCCTAATATTAGAGGAGCCACTAGTATAACATTTGATTGAATAGACTAAGTTTAGACTAACAATTGATTTGGATTTTCAAAGGGTTAATTTATACAAGTATATCTACTAATCAAACCTACTCATAGCCTTGGAAGACAATTCTATTGTGGACAATTTCAAATCAACAACTTTCAACCAATAAAATTAAATAGAGAAATTTATAAATTACAACTTGTAGATACCTTGATTGTCATATAAGGCATTTGTACTCTAAATTTCTACTTGAAAGGAATGCAATTTGATCATTTTAGATTATTTTTGGAGCTGCATCTTCAAAAAAGCTTGTAAATTATCTACAATCTAAAATTTATGGATTATAGAGGGTATTTGAAATTTTATTTATTTATTTACACTTGCAAAATGCAGCATGCAAAGTAAAGGATTTTGACATATTGCATACAAGTTCATTGGCTCCATCTTTCAAGGATTAGGGGAGAATGATACTTCAACAAATATGACTTTGATAGCATCCTCAATATGCTAGTCTTGCATTAGTCTAAAGTTATAAATCCCTTTAGGGTGGAGGATGTATTGAAGATGCTATGAAATCTACCTTTAAAATTTTTAGCAATACGACATGTCCATCAAAAAGAACACAATGGATTCCATCTCCTTGCATGTCCAAGGTTAGCAATCATCTAATCTTGCAATTTTTTTACCATTTATAGATAAATTGAAAAAAAATTAGAATCATGTTTAGGAATGTTTTTTTGTTTCATAATAGTCCACAATTAATTTGGGGTTTGTAGTTCCAAATATAAATTGAATTTCCTAATATTTTTATCATAGGTGGTAAATAATAAGTTCATGTGTTTTCTACAATAGGTTAAAATACCACAAGATTAGAAGAGATTTGGCTCTAGCCTACTAGATCTTGGGAGAATCAAATTACAAATTCATTTAAATAAATGTAGGGTAAATTTTGAGATGCCATAAATTTATTATGGATATGCATGTTTAGGATTCATACTATTTTCATGATGATTAGCTTTGATTTGGTATGTATAAAGAAGATTAGAGGACTTCAATCCACTTTCAAATCTTTTATCCTTGTGTTATCAAACACTATAATCTTTCAATTCATATAATTAGGATGTTGTATTTTCTTTGACTACATAATCTATAACATGTCTAATTTAAGGTTTCAAGGTCACAATTTAAAATAATATTGATAAGAATAACAAAATTTTAGCTTTTTGTTTAGTTCAAAATATACTTTGAGCCACAGTAAAAGACGTTGAATATTTTTGGATTTAAATCCTTAGCATAATATCTTCTAGCAAAACGTTGGTGAAAAAAGGTTCAACCTAGGTTCTATGGAACATTTAGTTTTACCTTATGAGGACAAAGAGTTTGACAAGTGTTTTATAGATGGTTTCTACATCAGTGTACAAATGAAAAATGCACTAGTCAATTGGTCCAAAAATTAAATCAATTTTGAGTGACTACCTTGGTCATAGTTGACACCCTTTTAGGCTTAAGATCATAGTAGGGGATGTGAGAATTATACAAAAACTAGGTTGTGGCCTTCCTTCACAGAGAAACATTTAGAGGATTGGCTCCAACATAGGTCTCTTCAAAACCCTCTCTTGGAGGTAGGATGTTGAGAAAACCTAGGTTTGGAAGGGCCCTCTGTGTTACTTTCTTCGAAGGAAGGTGAAACCCAATTTTCTCTCAAAACAATTCTAATGCCCCACCATTGTACCATCGTACAACCCAGTCATGGTCTTCCCTATGTTTGATATGTACTATGTTTTTCTCGATACCTAGGAGGAAGTTATTAGTTAATTCGATGATTGGAGTTCATTGCATAGCATTGTCCAACTAGACAACGGTCCTCCCCATGATGGAAAGGTACCAATATGCCTCCCTAGATGCATGTGAGGAATTTATCCGAAGTAATGCAAAGATTGTGGTTGGCTAAAGAACCCTCAATAAGACAATTTTGTCCATTGCACGGGACCCCTTTTCAAATATGCAAAAAGGGCCCCCTTACTTCATAGTGTAAACAATTGATTATGCGAGTAGCCATATCAATAAGACAACATTTTGTTCACTGTAAGGGTCTTCTTTCCAAGGATACAAAAGGGCCCCTTCCCTCCCTCCCTCATTAGTAATCAATTGCTGATGTATCGTTCCAATTCAAAAAAACTCAATATAATATAAAAAAGCTCATGCTTTTACTACCCATGGCAGTCCCCAAAGCTCTAAAACCAGGCAGGGGTCTGTATCCAGAATGTTCCATCCCTCCCCCTTCCCCCTGTACCGTCGGATCCTCCAATGGAAATCGACGGCCCTCCCGGCTTTCTTATCTCCGTTCAAAACTTGTCCTAAGTATAGACGAGGCAAGCGACTGCGAATGGAAATGGCGGGGCAGGATAGCTCCCCAAGTTCCCGTCCGTCCGTTCCCCGTTCCCCGTACGTTCCCCGCTCAGGTATGGTAAGGTATGGGAGCAGCACTTGAACTCTCCGTCTGAAAAGGAAGCGGCTACTTGCTGGGCTGAAGTTAGCAAGTGATTGCGTTCCATGAGGCAACTGGAGGAGGGCAAGTTGACCGGACTGACTGATGGGGAACGGCGACAGCAGCCAGTCGTACAGTGGCCTCAACTTACTAGTTACCACACGAATGGCGGGCTGGCATGGGGGGGGGGGGTTCAGTTACCACATGGGGCAGGGAAAAAAGAAAAAGAAAATGAAAAAGAGAAAGAGAAAGAGAGAAAGAGAAAGAGAGAAAGAGAGGAAGAGCCAAAAGAAAGAGTTAAAAAGATGAGAGAACCCGCCCCCCCCCCTACAAAAAAAAAAACAGGATGTTGTTGGTTGTACTCTGTCTGGCTAGTTATTTTTAATTAATTAGTGTGCCCCACATGAATAAGTAAAATAGCACACGATAGAAGACTTGGTGTTATTGATAGGAGGAGGAAGGAAATAAAAGAAAAAGAGAAGAGAAAAAAGAGAAGATAAAGAAAAGAGAGAAGAAAGAAGAAAGAAAAAGGAAGAAGGAAAGAACAAAGGAAAAATGAGCAATATAGGGTTCGGTAATTTCCATTAGTGCATTTCTACAATAACTCTTAAAACGCCTAAATTGCATTTTTTGGCAACATAGAAATGTTAGGCAACTCACTATGAATGAAATTTTTTATGTTTTTTCTTTGAAATTTTCACACAACATATGCCCAAGGAATAGCTTTAAGGCCCAATAATTTTCATAACTTTTGACTACATGGTTAAAAAGTTATTGTATGATATGTAATTTTCAATGCTCGGCAAGCATCCCAAAAATTTCTTAAGAAAATATTTTTTTAAGAAATAAAAATTTGGAATTAGTTTTCCAAGTTTATAAATATATGAAAAGCTTTGAATCATTCCATTTTGATTAATGGATGAAAGTTATGAGGAGTTTAAGTTTTTTGGGTAGTTATGGATTCTCTACTCAAAAATAAACTTCGAAACTTTAAAGGATTTTCTGCGGTCCGGGAGGGCCGTTTCAAGCAGTTGCCCCCTGCAGTGAAGCGAATGCCATGCTATCACAAAAAGATAATTTGAAAAAAAGAAAATTTAATTTAAATTTCTTAAAATAAAAAACAAAGTTGAATTTTTTTTAAATGATGTGGTAGTTGCACTGCCATGTCAAGTAGCAAGTTTCGGCCAATTCGTAGGGTCTAAAGAACAATTGGGAATTCACAACCCTCTTGGACCTTAGAAAATCCTCTAATGGTCCTTTATTTAACTCAACTTTCAATATATTTTGTAAAAAATAAAATCATAGGATGTAAATTCATTAGTACAATATTACAACCATTGGAATTGGCATTTTTCAATTCATAACAATTTAGTATTTTGAATCATTCTCTACTTCTTTCTCTTTACTATTTTTTCTTGTATGTTGTACAATTCCAAATGATCTAAAATTTTTTAAGCATGTAGCCAACTTGCCTTGAAGAATGAATCCAAAGAAGCACCATGCAAATGTGACCTTGTAAAGTGTAGCTATCTAGTTTTTTGCAAGGCCAAAAGATAGCATTATATATTTTTTGGGGGGTCAGGAAGGCCATTTGGGCATGTTTCCCGACGTTATTCTTTGAGTAGTCTGGGAACGGCCGTTGTCAGATTTTTTTTGTCTTGAAATTTTTTTTCGAAAATTTTTAAATGCAAAAAAGATGAAGTTTGAAATTTTTTTTGGAAAAAAATAAAGAAAAAAGGTGACGTGGCAGCTACTATGCCACGTCAGGTAGCTGTTGTAGGGCAATGCATTGGGGCTAGGAAAACAAATTTAGGCAAGGAGATTTACAGCTCTTTCAGGGGATTGAATCTCATCTAATGATTTTTGCCACTTCAAACACTAATATCTTGCAATCTACATTGTGGAAATTTTTGATGTTTTTTCCATATCTTTTCAAACCAAATCACTCCAAGATCCTATAGATGGATATGTCCATAAATGTTCTTAAAAAGAAAATTGGTACTTGTCCTAAACATGGCAATGTTAGAGCATTTTTAATAAAAACATAGTCCAAAACATTTCGGGGATAATTGAATGATAATAGATTTTTGGAGGATTTGCTAAACATAAGTGGGCATTACAAAAAAATTTAGCCCTTGAGAGGTTTGCGAGTTTTGAACCCTCCAAGTACAATTAGGAAGGAATTCATATTTTTATTTTTATTTATTTATATTTATTTTAATAAAAAAAGCTGATGTGACACAACTTGTACCACATCAGTGCCACATCAAGTTTTCATACTCTTTAAATATTTTATAAATATTTTATTTCAATTTTAAAAAAAAATTAAAAAAATTATATTTTTATTTTTCTGTACTTGCACTACGGGGCGCCGAAAAATGAATCTTTAACAGCCCTCCGTAGGATTCAGATTTATTCTAATGATTTTGACATAGATTGTTGTATTAAAAAAGGATTATAACTTCTTGCAAAGATTTTCTCGGGGGTGGTGGTGATGGTGGGTTGTGTGAACAATCTAGATTGGGATCTTTATCTTTGGCATGGACATCATGAAAACTTGTTCAAATGGGTGATGAATGATGAACTACCATACTACTTTGAAGGTAATCATAGCAATCTTTGAAAGCTTCTATTTGAAATTTTTTTAAGAAAAACTTTTTGAAATTCAAGAACTCCACATTCAAATCATATTTTGAAGCTTGGAATTTAGTATAATAGATATATCTTGTGTAGAAGTATGTGAAGGTCTTTATATAATTTCTTTAATTTTACATATCCTACAACATGGTAGTAGTGTAAAGTGATAGATCTTTTTTGTAAGTGATTTTGAATTTTTCTAAAGGTGATTTAAAGATGCATTCAAAAAATACTTGAACCTTTACATACTTTTGCAATCCATATCTTGGATGATGGACCAAGTGCTTGTGGGCATTGTTTTATCCAAATAACTTTCTGTTACCTAAATTAATAATTGAATATTATCTAAAAGCTCTCATGATTGTAATTAGTACACATTTATTGAAAGATTTGAAACAAAAATGTGCAAAATTCTAAGATGATTTCACTCATTAATAAAAAGTTAAAGATTTCTTCCCATGGTCACTTTGAAAATTCACAAAAACTATGTTTCCTTCCCAATTTAAATTTTTTTTTGATAAAATCTTATAATGATTTTCATTTGTTTGCTAATAAAAAAAGAACTAGTAGTAGTTTTTTTTTGTTTTTTTTTCTATTTGGGTACATCAACTGAAACGAACGGTTTTAGGCTTGAGTACATTTCTGTTTTTCTTTTATGGCCCCCACTGACCCCCACTGTCCATAGCCAATTTAGTTCCTCCCCCCAAAGACAAAAGAAAAAGGTCGTCAGTCTCCGAATTGCAAGAAAGGCGAAAAAGAAATACAAAAAAGAAAAGTTAAGGCAAGAAGATAAGTAGCGCCAACGGATGCGAGGACCTCGGAAAGACGAAGGAAACTCCGTGGACCCCACCACCGTTGAAAAAGAAGAAAACGAGCAACGAGCGCCAGCGCCGGTATTCAAGCGAAATCAGCGAATCAATTTTAACGAAACGGTATGGGCATATGGGCCTGGGGGACCCTCACTCTCCATTTTTTTCCCCAATATGATAAACCTGGATGATAAATTTTGGATGAATGAAGAAACGCCTACTAATCCCTCCCGGTTAAAAAGAGAGCTTCTGATCCACGGGAAGAAGCTTCACCACACTGCATTTAGAATTTAGGAACGAATTAAACAGAAACACGTGGTCTTCACGTAATAAATGGAAATTAGAGAGATCATGGACCTCCTATAAAAGGAAATCCGGATGGACGAGAGTGATGGCCGCAAGTTTGTGTACTGGCCAGGAAGCGTGCATTCCCCGTCAGCGGATGAATGAAATTGTGACGGGAAGGATGAAAAAACGTGGATGTGCTGAGGTCATTTTCGGATGATTTCTGTGGATGAACACGGCGGGTTATGCGTTCGAGGATTTTATTAGTATGCTGTTTTTTCTATACATTTGTTGTTTGCCTGGAATGGGTTGTGGACCTTGTGTGGTGGTATGGTCGCACATGGATGGTTGATCGAGCTCTCGCGGAGAAAGAGGAAGGACTTTTCTGTGTTGTAGTGAGAGTCAGTGGCTCGGGAATTTTGTTGTTTTAGAAGGTGTAGATGGCGGGCGAGAGGAAGAGGAGAATTTCGGGGGTTGATAGTTTGTGGAAGAGCGATTTGGTGAGGGATTCTTGCGGAGGACGTTGTTTGAATTTGGTTAGGGAGCGTGAGTTTCGGACGGGGATGGTGAGTTTTGACGACTGGTCGAGAGGGGAGAACAGTGATGAAGCGGTGGAGGAGGAAGAACGATGGTGAATGGTTGTGGAATTGATGCGTTAGCCGCGGGGAGGGGGGGCGGGGGTGGAGAGGTCGAGAAAATCTACTTGAGGTTTATGAAACATCATGGCGTGGACAAGAGGGAAGAGGTTTGTGAGAATTGAAGAGTGAAGAGGATCTTGAATTTGAGGAGAAAATGAATGGAGCTTGTGGTGAATCTTGGAGGCTAGGGGGAATCAAGAAACAGAACAGTGATGATTCGGAGTAGAGTTGTGGAGTTGTGGCGGTGGAAGCGACGGTGTAAGAAGTTTTTGGACGTGTGTGGAGTTTCCGGAATTTGGATGGGAGTAGAGTGAGGTATGTAAATGGGCAGCGAGTTGTTTCCCGCTGCGGACATGGTGGACGTGCAACGCCCAATGTCCTGGCTGTGGCCGGAGTCGCCGCAGGCGTTGGCGATGGACAGGCGGAGCGTGCATATTACGAATCCGAAGGTGGCCGAGGGAAATCTGCTGCCGAAGGAGAACACGTTTGTGGATTCCGAGCACTTCATGGAGCTCTTGGACCGGAGTGGCTCCGGAGACGGGCATCATGCTTCCCTCGTCCGTCTCTACGAAGATCGTCAAGTCAATGCCGTGAATCTCCTCAGGCAGGAGCTTCAAACTTTGAACGCCGCGCGATTGGAAGCCGAACAGCGTCAGATCCAGATTATGGACGAGACCATGTATGAGCCTATATATAGCACCGGCGATGGGTCTACGCTCAGTGAAGACAGCCCTCGGTACGAGCATTATCTTGGTGACGATGGTCCGGGGTCCTGGAGCTCCGTGCCTGGTAGTGATAGCTGTTCAGTGGATATGGAAGGAGACAGCTCCGGGCCTGCTGAGATTTGGCGAGACCGCGCTCGTGGTTATTCGAAGCTGTTGACGGATAGCATACGTCGGGAGGAGGTTTTGATTCAGAAATTGAATGAATATGCTTCTCTTCCTCCTGAAACTTGGCAGCCTATGGAAGAGGTTCGGCAGCAGCTCCAGCGCTTTGATAATTTCTTACGATTTTCTTTGAGGAAATCGCCGATCGTAATCGGACACCAGGTGCGCCTCCCATCTTTCCACCTCTTGTGAAATTTAAAAAAGATTCCTGTGTTCTTAATCTAAATATAGGTGGCGCTAAGTTCTCTCTAAGATTGGCAATTCTTCAGGTCTTCACTTGAGATTCCTACCGTGCAATTTGCAATTGTTAGTATGTGGCAGGTGGTACAGCGTTTTCACGTTAATTACTCCTATTTCTTCCATTTAAAGTGCATCAGACCTAGATAATGTTTTCTGCTGCTATATTATCCAGTGCAAAGCTTTCCACCGTAGTAGAAGCTATTTGCGATGTGTGATCCGATTTGAAGGTTTTAAAGAGAACAAGGTTCTTATTAGCAAGTGCCAGTATATTTTCTTTTTTCGGAGTACTCCTACGCTCTGGCATTCATAGAAGTCGCAAATTTCTATCAGAGAATTCGGAAGTTTTGGTTCTTTACACCTTGGTCGTTTAAGCATTTTGACCTTTCGAGTGCTTTTCAGCTTTGTCGTGGGCTAGAAAATTCTAAATTGTTATTTCATTCGATTTGCAGGACAGCGAATTAAGATATCGGTTCGTCTACAACGCCTTCCCTACACTGCTTGAGGAGGTACTTCGGGAACGCTCCATTTCTTCTCAAGTTCATTCTCGTGAATCCGTTTTAATTTCTTCAGCGATGAGACATCCTGCAGCAACACGACATCAATTGCTGTTATATTTTCATTAATCCTGTTCTTGTCACTTTGTTGTTTAGGAGGTGATTGGTAAGACGGATGGAGAGATATATAGGGGAACGGGAGTTATAGAATTGATGGACTTCAAGCGTGAGGTTATGCGGAAGGGTCGCCCTGAGAAACGAGAAATATCTTTCAACACCGACCTTTTTGGCGAAAAAACATTTTTGATTTCTGTAGAACCTGTGTTGAGCCGTTCGGGAGAGGCCATAGGGATCAACTATGTTGCTATGGACGTAAGTGAACAGGTGGACAAACGTGAACGAATCGCACGTCTTCGCGAGCAAGTTGCTGTGCAAAAAGCCATGGAAGCAGAGCTTCACAAAACTATTCACTTCACGGGTACTTTCCTCTCGAGACTTGTTATTGCAAACTTAATAGGATGAAATTTAGTTATACCACGCAGTTTAGGGTGTTGAATTGCTTCGTCCTCTGGTGTGGGAGTGATTTCTCTGAGCTTTTAGCACATTAGGGTTGGTAATCACAGACTCTAAGTGGTATCATGGCTTCCTCCCAGTTGTTTTCTTCAGCAACCTTGTATGATATGACCGGATTGACATTTTTTTTCTTGTTATGAAAGATTTGAAAGTGTCCATATGTTTTACTTAAGCGGAGTGAATCTGTGGAATTTTGTAGAGGAAACAATGCGGGCGAAGCAAATGCTGGCAACGATGTCACATGAAATTCGATCCCCTCTGTCTGGTGTAGTAAGCATGGCGGAGGTCTTGGCCACCACGCATCTTGACGAGGAACAGCGGCAGCTAGTAGACGTCATGGTGTCATCTGGTGATCTTGTGCTCCAGCTCATCAATGACATTCTAGATCTTTCCAAGGTTCAATCGGGTATGTATTACTATTTTGTACGATTATTCCTGGGGATATTGCGGCAGTTGCGGTAAAACCTTGGAAGAGTTCGGGTACGTTCTATTGAAGAGTGTATGAATTTGCAATATTGTATTTTGATTGATTACTCTGCTCTGGCAGGAGCAATGAAGTTTGAGGCCAAAAAGTTCCGACCTCGAGAGGTGGTGAAGCACGTGTTGCAAATGGCTCTTGCTAACATGCAATCTAAGAACCTTGTCTTAGAAGGACGTATCTATGACGATGTACCGCTTGAGGTCATTGGTGATGTTTTGCGGATCCGTCAAGTTTTCACTAACCTAGTTGGGTAATGCATCTTCGGACCCTTTGTCCTTAATATAAGATTTTGTGTCTCCCTTTAGAGACTTTTTGGTATCTACCGTGCTTTGTTTAAATCATGTGAACCCATTAAGCACATTCCTCTATCTCTTTGTTCTGATTGTGTATGTATGTGCATGTTTGTGGGGTGTGGGGTGCAGCAATGCTATTAAGTTCACCCATGAAGGTTCAGTGATGTTAAATGTTCGCTTGGTTTCTCCTCCCCCGCCCTCAATAGAAAGAGCAGCCAAAAATGTTTTTCAAGCAACTATTGGCATGACTGCAACTTCTGATAGTGTAACCTCCTCTGGAGTCTTACCCGGTGGTTCAAGACCGAATTCTACTGGTGTAGCTTTGCACCAGGAAGTAGTTGACCCGTCAGGTTACCCTTATGCTGCCGAGAGCAGTCCACGTCTTTTAAGTGTACAGTCCACTCCTACAGGCAGAAGGTCCGAAGTGGAGGCTGAAGTCGAGGATACCGTCTGGTTACATTGTGAAGTTACAGACTCTGGCATTGGTATCCCAGGTAATTTGCATAATATTCCTCTTGGATTCGTACTTACCATATGTGTCTCGATCCGATAGGATGTCAGTGAACATAAGAGTCTCCGAGTGCTGGCATGCCAAGGTTTATTATGTGGTTAATGCTAAGAAGCATGGATTGCTTTATCCCTATCTCCTGTGATATCGCATTTGGTTTTGCAGCCTGCTACTTAGAGTTGGAATTTTGACCGGGCTGTTCTAAATGTGGTTCTTTACTATAATGTGTGTAGAATCAGCGCTGCCTACGTTGTTTGAGAAGTACACTCAGGTCAGCACAACTCATGCCCGGAAATACGGCGGTACTGGATTGGGTCTGGCTATCTGCAAGAATTTGGTAAGCAATGTGTGCTTGAAACTAATTTATGTCATTTGGGCTTACATAGTGCATAGTGGACCTCTGGACCTATTCTTTCTGGCAGTTTTAACTGAGAATCACTCTGGGACATTGATTGTACGAGTTCCATCTTTCTCGACACGTTTATTGTATGTGTTAACTGTATCCCTCACATGGGGTTAGAAGTGCTTATATTTGTGTAACATGGAATACTCAGGTGGAGTTGATGGGTGGAAGCTTGACGGTAACGAGTAAAGAGAATCACGGTTCCACGTTTTCTTTCTCTCTCCCTTTCAGAGTACATCCGGAAAGATCTATGAGTTCGGGTCAATTGAGTGACGAGGTGTACGATATGATGACCAAGGAAGCGAAAGTAGAGGGATCTGATATGTTGGCGTCTGCGAAAAAGGTTGGTTACTACCATTTTACATCAAAAGTTTCCTCGAAATCTTCAAGTCCGTCTTCAAGTCTGAATGCAAGTCCGTCTCCAACTCCACCTATTCCTCCCAGCCCTAGTAGCTCTATATGGAGTGATGCACGGAAGCAATCAAATCCTGAACCGAAAAGAAAAGTTGTGCCCAAGACTCGAGAGGGTCATAGATCTTCGAACCGCCGAAAGCCGGTTTCACTTGGAAAACCAGGGGTTCCAGCATTCTATCAAGACAGTTCACCCGAGTTCATGGACTGTGACTCGAAGGCACCAGACCACTTGGAGTACATCCCTGGTTTGTCTATCCCAAGGTGTCCGATTCCTCCCCTTCCACTTGAACGCGGATTGGATGGATCTCCTTCTGGTTTCCTTCTTTCTCAGTCTAGGGTCCGCTCGCCAGGAGGGCTCGCAGGGCAAGGGAAGAAGACTGGCAAAATTCAAGAAAGTGTCATGTTGCCACCTTCAGCTCACGATATCCATCCCCAAAGACGGTCACGGATTCTGCTAGCAGAGGACAACAAAGTTAACGTAATGGTTGCGCAGTCGATGATGCAGAGGCTCGGACACAAATTAGAGGTTGTCAGCAATGGGGCTGAGGCAATTGCAGCTGTTCAGCGAAATTCATATGATGTCATCTTGATGGTAAGTGTGGAGGTAGAAAACATTTCTGGTTTGCGGCTCATCATGACAATTTTTTGCGAGAAATCAATCTGGGGAATTTGAATTTTTGGCACTGAATGTTCGCTTACTTCCAATGTCAAACATAACTTTCGTGACCGAAATTCACCTGCCGTTCACGACTCTACGTGCTGCTGACCCAGCCAGTGCTGAGTAATCTGATATTCTCTTTCCACATTTTGAAACTTATGATGAGGACCAAGATTCTTGTTGTCATTTCCTCTGGAAGTTAGCGTTGCTAAATTGGGGTCCTCTTGCCATTCATGGATTTGCAGGACGTGTGTATGCCCGTCATGGATGGGCTTGAAGCTACACGCAGGATACGCCGTTACGAGGCAACGGGATTATGGGAGGACTTCAGAGACGGGGAGGCAAACAGGACTGCAGAAGCTAGCTCTTCCAATATGGACCTCGGAAACACAACTTCTCGAACTCTTAATCGACAAAGAACCCCCATTATTGCTGTAAGTTAATTGTGATGCAGTCTTATTCCCGTTTTCAATCTGTTTGTAATACAGTTGTGGTACGACTTGAGCCAACTGCTTCTACACAAGAACTGTGTTCAATTGTATTGATTGTTATTAAGACCGTGGTTTGTGCGCTATGAGTTCTAGTTGTCTCTAATTTTTAGCGTGTGGTGACGAAGTTGATGTTCTTTAGTAGATGTTCAATTGACGCTCAGATTGCTGTTCTGCAGATGACGGCAAATGCGTTATCTGATAACATGACGGAGTGTTACATGCATGGAATGGATTCCTTTGTCGCAAAGCCTGTGACTTTCAAGAGACTGGAGCAAGTGCTGAAGCAGTTTATTCCCTGCCTTGACTGCACCCAGAGCTCAACTGGGGTTCGAGTTCCTAAAGACTCAGGTCCGTAGTGGGTGTAATACATTTTGCGCCGAAATCCTCCCAAGTTCCCATCTTCCACGATTGTTCACTGCATAATGGTGCACATCATATCCGATGTCAAGCTTCAACTACCCCTGAATGCTCACGACCACAGCGTGTTGCTTTTGAGCTCGAGAATTGCTGCGAGGTATTCTTCCAATCACCCGTTCACAAAGCCCTTTGCATTGGTTCTGGATTACAAGCGTTAAAATAAACCCCAGAGCCCAGGGGATATACTCCAACTGGTCCATATGAGGACCTGAAATGGACGGATGAATCAACCTCAAAGAGCAGCTTGCAAATTCCCTGAATGTATGATGCTCGTCAACAAGAAATTGGTCTCCCATTCATTGCTGTAAGCTCTAAACGGCAAGCTCAAGTAGAAAGAAGTACCGAGTTATTGTCGCCGTCCAGAACTAAATTACTAGTGTCGTGGTTTCTTGCCGGCTCTCGCTGTTCCTTTAGAGACGACGTTCATCATTGAGTCCAGGAAACTGTTTTGCCGAGGTTCCAGACTGGACTGTACAATTCAAGTGTATCATAACATCGGATCCATCTCTGGAAGTTTTAATTAGAAAGCCACGGTTCTAGTCAGAAATTTAGTCCCTTGTGATTCAAAGCGGTGTGGAAATGAAGCTCTTAGAGCCCATGGAAGGTAGAGGGATTCTATTGCCTTGAAAATGATTGATCAACTGAAAATTAGTGCCTATGGCCCGGAACTTGTTGGGCTTCTCCACTTGTAAATTGTGTATCATAACGTTAGCAAGCATGTGGAGTGAAGGGGGTTGAGGTAGAGCCTTGCTGGTGGTCAAGTGCAAACAGCATTGAGTCCTAAGGCTGAAGATAGCGAGAGCTTGAATTTAGAGTTAGTGATATGTGGGTTAGTCCTGTAAGGACGGAACCCATGTCCTTGAAGTCATACGTCCACTCAAAATCCTGCATTTTGCAGCTATTTATGAGTGAAACTTTCGAGATTTGTTTTTCAAAGATGAAGTCACACGTTTTAACCCTGAATCGTCTGAGCCTGAGGCCTGCTAATTCATTTACTTGCCTCTGAATTTGTAGGAATATCAAGGAACCATTGCATGTATCTTGGCAGCAGAAGGGGACGACTCTTTCAACATGAACATTAACATGTACAAGCACTTGCAGAAGCAATGGACGGTAGGGAACTATACAAAGCCTCTGAAGCCGTGAAGTTTGTATACCGGTATCTAAAACCAACACTAAGGTGAAGGTGGGCAACCCCCCAACCCGCCACTCTTTTGTTACTGTGCCTAGTTCGTTACCATTATCAGACTGGTCAAATTTCATTGATTTTCTTGTTGCCAAGTGAAGGGGGGTTCCAACGCACCAAAGATCGCAACATTTGGATACAATGTGCAAAAGTTACAAGCGTTCAAAGTTTTTTTCAGTAGAGGTTTTGAAATCGTTTGTTCTCATAGGTACATATTGATTTTGGAGGTTTACACAGAGTGATGATGGCGGTTTGGGGACATTTGGGGGTGCGTACCGTAGATACCAATGTACCTTAGATACCAATGTCATACATTTGAGGTCCCTATGTAAGTGTAAATGTGTGACTTTGGAAAACATAATTGCTTTGAGTATAATGTTACTTTTGGATGCATCTGTATTACTCCGTACAAGACAAGAAACTTATGAAAACAAATTCTTTCAAGGCCGTAACATTATTTTCTCAGAAATACATACTGCATTCAAACTCCTCATCCAAGCACATTTGTCTGAAATTTGGGTTCAGAAGTTTTGCAAGCAATTGTACATTTAGAGCCCCTCAAGTTTGGGTTCTACATGTATACATTGGTTTTCAATTGAAGGAAATGGAAATCAGTCCAGGTGGATGACTCCAGAAGCTCTAGCTGTTCCTTCTTTAGGGCATTAACCTCGAAATGCCTAAGAGGCCCAAAATAAACCGGCCTCTGGATGATATTTGGCACCTTTAGTAGATGGAAAGAAACAATTTTTCATTGACATTGATTTTGTGACTTGGTTGAGCACTTTTGCAAGGTGGTGTTGGAAATCTTGCCTTTGTGGTACTGTTGACTAGTCTACATAGGAAGATGCTTATCCACGGATGGTTGTATAGTACATTTTGGCAACTTGGAGCTTTTGATTTGAATAGGAGCTATAAAAGTTATCTTTTTTGAACTTGAGCCTAACTAATGAAATGAAGCTAATGAAGTACAGTTTCTACTTCAACTTGATATATTGAAATAATTTTGAAATTGAATATTTTATTGCAATTTGAACATTGGACCTATAACCACAATTTGTTGATTTTTTAATTATAGGAAGACATGATAAATGATTTGGTTCCATGGAATTCTATTCTATTATATACACCCATGGAGAAATTTTCAGATTTTTTGACTTCATTGTCATTGTGTAATTGATATGAATTTTCTTCATTTTTTCCTTAAAAACACATATAAAAATTTCAAATTTTTTTAGAAAAATGTGGAAATGTATACAATAGTGTAAGAATTACATGTAGTTTCATCTACAAAATTGAAAAATGTTAAAATTTAGAGATTTAATAGTCACAACATGGGATCTTGTTCAAATACTATTAATATTGTTATCTTCAACTTTACTCCTAGATGAGCTTTAACTCCTAAACGCTTGAGGCACCCAAATTTGGTGTTTGCAAAATTTTGAAGGTAAATAAAAGCTAATTAAGTTGCTATTTTCAATAGTTCTTCTTGAAGTCTTGAACCCCAAAACGATGCAATGAACATTTTTTGACCAATGAATGACAAAAAATCTCTCCATTCAAGAATAGTATGCAACTACATATCCTAAAAAATTTATGGGAAAAGGAAAGGTCTTTTACAATAGCTTGACTTCCAATGAGTACTTTTTCATTTTTTTAACCATATATACACACAATACCAGAATAGATGTTTTCCACGATAACTAGTCCGTCATTCTATGGTTAAAAATTATCGTTCAATTGACCCCCCAAAAGGCATTATAGAATTTGAAGTCTCCAACACCCATTACCAAGAAGATGGTTTTGATATTTAGATTTACACACCTATTAGTGACCTAGCCCAATGGAATGTCAATACTCCCCTATCTATGTTTGTTGAAGATTTATAAATTGAGATGTTGGACAAGTGTAGAAATGTAATATGCTATCGGTCATTGCAAGAAACATCAGTTATTTTGCGTAGTGTTTTGAGAAACCGGTTTATATCCAACGCTATAGCTTTTGAATTATGAATCCAATGCCCCAAACAAAAATTTTCTTTTAGAATTTTGGATTGTAATTGTACCCCTTATTTTTCAAACAATTAAAAAAATCATTTTACATTTAAAAATTAATTTTGTTAAATAGTCATACTTTCTGAATTTTTTTATACTAAATACCAATTCAAACTAATAATTTTGGGTTGAAATTTTTGTGGTATATTCCTATAGTAGGTAGACATGTCCCTACCAAAGGGCATCTTAAAAAACATTATTTTATGTCCTCCATGTTTATGCAAAGAGGCCTCCCTTGCATGTGCACTTGTAAACATTAGAAATAGTTTTGACCTCTTTTTTTTGTCAAATCTCATCACCAAGAAGTCCTCCCAAATTTCCAAATTTTATTTTTTCTTAAAATTTATTTTCTTGTTTTTTACAAATTAAAATGTCCAACTCTGGTTTTTTTTCATTGGAATTCTAAGTTCAAAAATCTATCCCAAAAAATACAATTTGGACATTTTGACCCCTGAATGCCCCAAGGCCTATTTTGAGCTTAAAATTTGCTCTAAATTGAACAAAATGCTAACATTTTGAAAAGTTGTATCAATTTTTTTAATTGTAAGAGTATAAATTCAAATGAGACATGTTAGAAATTTCATGGGAAAAGAAAATATAACAATATCACTTATGGAGTGAAAGATTATTATGTTTGACTACAAGGGTGCTAAAATTGCAAAAAGTGATGTGAAGTCTTTCAATCATTTTTTCACAAGTCAAATCAAAAAAGTTGGTGACCAAAAAAGTATAAGGTTAAAAGGCCTATATCATGTATAACCCGAATTAGTCTATGGCTTTTTAAAACCTACTCTATGATTTTTTCTTCAAGATTTAGTGTATTTGAGGCTCATTTCAAAGAGCTCTCAACACTATGAGAAGTCAAAATTGCAATGGGTACCCTTGCACAAAATCTTGAATAGAAAAATCACTATCATTTATTTTCAAGATCGGATTTTTGATGCTAAAATTAGACTTCAAGAAGAACTTTTCAAAAATATAAACTACTAAAAATAGCAACTTGGTTAGGTTTTATTTACCTTTAGAGTTTTGCAATCACCACATCTGGGTGCCTCGAGCATTTAGGGGGTAATTTGTAGAAAATAGAAAAATCAATTTTCAACAAAATTGAAAATTTTCCATCATAAAAGACTTCATGGTAATGATATTTGATTAAAAAAAAATGAGGTCAAAACCATTTTTAATGTTTACAATTGTATGTGCAAAGGAGGCTTGTTTGCATGAACATAAAAGAGATAAAATAAGGTTTTTTTAAATACCTTTGATAGGGACATGTCTACCTACTACATGAATATATTATAGAAATTTTAACCAAAAATTATTAATTTGAATTGGTATTTAGTATAAAAAAACCCTAAACTTGAAAGTGTGACATATTAACAAAATTGACATTCAAATATGAAATGATTTTTTTAATTTCTAAAATATAAGAAATATGATCACAATCAAGAAAACTCTAGAAATGCATTTTTATTTTTGGCATTGGATTTTAAATTCAGAAGTTATAACAAATGACAAGATATTCACTCTGATTGTGATATGAAAACATATTGTTATTTCTTGTAATGACCCTTATACAATTGAAAGGGGAATGATAATGGATTTGGATACATGTCTTTGTTGCTACTTTTCTGTTTTTCGAGTCCATCCAAGGTATTGCATGATATTTTATGTCTCTAATCTAGTACCTTCACACAAAGCAAAGTAATATGCACTAATGTGAGCAACAAATTCAAACTTATTAATCATTTCTTGAGGTTGTTTTAATAATTGGAGGTTATACACATACTAAAAATTAGTCCTAAAGTCATATAAATCCATGTTTATGTATGTAATGTCTACTTCAATACTTACTCTAATCCAATTTAAATTGTTCAAAATGACAACAAGACATATGGAAAATTATCATCTTTACTTTAAAGAAAATTTTAAAATTTTAAAAGACAGTAACAAAATGTAGACTTGTCAACATAAACATGGATGAATATATACATATGGATGATTCTACTATCCAACTCCCTTTCCAATATGCATCTTACCATGCATTTGAAGGTGCAAGCATTAGTGGAGATTTGAAAGCATTAAAAGCCTATTTCAGACTTATTCCCCTTGTTGTTTCCCTATAGCGAAGGGAGTGGCTAGTTGTCAAAAAAAATTCCAAAATATAAATAAATAATTTAAATTCTTAAAATGCAAAAAAAAATTGAAGTTAAATTTTTTTTTTTGAGAAATGATGTGGCACAGTTTTGGCCACATTGCTAACAATTTCAAATTGCACTGCTGGCTACATTCCCTGTGTTTTTAGGGCTGGGGAATCCACAAGCTTCAAATGCCCTCAAAAATCTTCTAATGTCACATCTTCTTGTATTCATGGTATTGAATAAAAAAATTGAGGTGCAATACCTCCAATTCTTTTACCATAGCAAACAAATGTAAAAATATTTGCCCTCATTTTGAATTAGTTAGTTTTAAATCTCATAGTGCCTCCCAATTGATTTGAGGTCTCAAATTCCAAATATAAATTCAAATTTCTCAAAATTGCCATTTTGTGATAAATGATAAATTATTCTATTTTTCCCGAAGGTGAAAGAAGTTGTTAACATTTTGATTAATGTGAACTAGTACTTCAACAATAGCAAACAATTCAAATTGGTTGAAGCATGTGCTTCCCAACGATTCACAAAATTCAAAAGTTGCTCAAAATTTACCTAGTTTTAATCTTTGAAGGTTGGTGAAGCCAAAATTGAAGTGCAACATGATATTTTAGGGATATTTTTACATACAAGATTCATAAATTGATGTACAAAACAATTATACAAATTTGAATTGATAGTGAGTCTAATCCAATGATACATGGCACCTCTAATTTAAATCATTATTGCACCTCCTACATATTTGAGAAGTTGCAAAATGGCCATATATATATTTTACATATACCGTGTCATCTTTGAATATAATTAGGTTTCAATATTAAAATGACCTTCAAATGAAAGGTGTAAGTTGTTAACTCTTAATAGGCAGGCTCCTAATTATAGAAATCATCCCTCTTACTACTATGTGAATCATTGGCTTAAAAATGTCCAAAAGCACTTACTAATAGTCAAATTAGTAAACAAGACCTCCCCTTTTTACACGAAATTTCAAGGATGAATAGATGCACTTGTGTCCTATATAGAAGGATTTTTTTTATCATTCATCAACCAGAAAACAACCATGGCATCTATAAAAGGTTAAAAATTCAATTCAACAACATATGTCTTGCCATATTTTAGTACATACTTCACATTCTAAGATTAAAATATAGAAGTGTACACATGGTCCCCATTAGACCATGTGTACAGTGTATGTCTTGCCATATTTTAATACATACTTCATATTTTAAAAATAAAATGCAGGATTGTCAACACATGGTCCCCATTAGACCATGTGTATAGTGTATGTCTTGCCATATTTTAGTACATACTTCATATTCTAAGAGTAAAATAGAGGACGGGTCCCCATCACCAGACCTTTAAGGTTTAAAAAAAATTTCCACATTTCAGAAGATGCTCAAACTCCGGACTCGTGGCGACGAAGCGAAACGCGAGTGCCCAACCGCTTCCAGAAGAGGATCCCTCTTTACTTGAGTAGGCGCGTACCCCCCGCGGTCCCAAGGCGACGAAACGCAACGAAAACGCGACGTGAGAATTTCTTCATGACTTGGCCAAACCTGCCGCTAATAAACTTCTTCCATTGCTGTAAACTCAGTTGTACAACTCATTTGCAAAAAGAAAATTCAAGGCAACTCTGATCAGTCAACCTTGGCTGGCTTTCTTCCTTTTCTGGATTGCAATTCTCAAGTAGAGCTGTCGTCTCCAGCTCTTTGCTAGCTTTCCTGCCTCAGAAAGGTGCCAAGCCGTTTCGTCAAGTCGTAGTCTTCACGGGTGACTTGGTGCTGTTCGAAGTCTTGCTTTCTTTCCAGTCACCTACCAAAACAAACGTCCCCGGCCCACACGCGCACCACGTATGAACTCCAGTCGAGCCCGGGTTCTTGACATGCACCTCCACGCATCAGTCGATCTCTTCGATATATCTGATCGTACTGTTTTGGGGGAATCGAGCTTCGTCTAGGCTCCCGGAATTTTGAAGAATTGGTAAAACTTGCCCTGGCTTGCGTGTGGGTTTGGTGCTGGCGCCATTCGAGGTTGGTTTCCGGAGGGAGGGAGACAGGGTTTATGAGCGTTTTGGTGATGGGTAGGTAGTGCGGTGGTTTGTTGTCTGAGGGTAATGAGTTTCTAATTTTGCGATGCTTTGTATTCGTCCCAAGCAGTGATGGTGTTGTGGTAGTGGTTTGACGTATATTATCCTCTTCCGTGGAGGAGTTTTTTGTAGTAGATTTGATTCTCGTGAGAGCGTCGTTGCACGGTATTACAAAAACAACTTGTTGTATATAATCTTTGGAGGGTTATTGTTTTGTCAGGGTTTTGTATGAGTTTTTATGACTATCACAAAAAGCCTTCCTCGGTGTTGGTGTCTGCTTGTCGAGGTTGAATCGTGTCTGGTACCTGGATTGGTATCGTTTCTCTTTGGTGGGAGGCTCTGGTGAAAACTCGCTCAGTTTCGTTTTTCCTACTTGTCCAGGTCCCGTGCAGATTGAGTAATACGGTAATCTTCCATGCTGAAGATCGGACGGTCGATGCAGCCGGCAGCATGACGTGACCTCCATAGCTCTACTGAAATTCGATTCAATCCGTGTTACCCAGATATACTTCTCTTCTTCGAATTTGGACTGGCAAGGGCTACTATTGCTTATCCCGATACCGAATTTTTGAAGTTTTGAGCTATGAAGTCGTTTCCCACGCAGAGACTGATACTGCTCACGCTACTGTACTGTTGTGCGGCGGCGCTCATTTCCGGAGTATGTTCCACGCGGGCCTCTGAATCCCTTCTGGTATCCCCAAGCTTGTCGACCTCGGAAACCTGGACAGCAACTGCCAGATCCCTCACCTCCGCTGAAAAAATTGAAACCACGGAAGTAACGGAAGTCACAGACGAGACACCAATTGACGAACCAGAAGCAGACCCAGAGCTCATCAAGCTCCAGTGCTCCCTTCCGCAGTTGTACCACACGCCTGAAGTTTTCGCTCTGAATTACAAGGAGATGATCGAGAATCTGAAGGTGTTCATTTACCCGAATTCCCAGAACGTGTCTTACGAGTACGACGTCACAAGCGAGAAGAAGCGTTTGGAGGGGAAAGGGTTCGAGCTGCAGTTTCTGAACTTGCTGACGACGAGTGTTTTTGTGACCAAGGCTCCCGAAGAAGCACATCTGTTCTTTCTGCCGCTGTCGTTCACTGCCCTTGTCGCCAAGCTTGGCCCTGGTGGGGTAGGTCATCATCTCCGCCACTATCTCCAAGGCATCCGGGAGAATTTCACTTTCTGGGATCGCTCGCTGGGATCCGACCACTTTTATTTTGCTACAGAAGGCTACGAGCCTTTTAATCACAGAAACAACCTGGAGTTCACGAAAAACGCCATCCAAGTTGTGAGATCGCCGCTACCCCCGTTGCAGTTTTTCTACCCACACAAAGACATCGCGTTGCCCTCGTACGAAACCGAAAGAGTCGAATCACGGAATCCAACTGCCGTTCAACAGGTGAGCGCTTGGAGAATCTACAACTGATTACGCTTTTGGTTCCAGGCATGAGGTCAAGAATGTCGTTGAAGTTTAAATTCTACTCTACTGGAGCTCATTGAACTCAGAATTGTGAAACTTAAATTATAATAGTTGAGTTCGATTTTTACAGCGAAAGTGGTTCCGCTTTTCAAACTGATTGTGTACCGTGAATTGACGTTACGAATTGAGAGCAATATTACCGATCCTCTGTATCTGTACGTGGAAATTAGGTCTCAATCCCACATACAGATACAGAACGCGCCCCTTGGGATACAGATTGCGGTTTCTTAGAAATCAGAAATTCTTTTCTTCGAATCTCTTCAGAAAACTACTCTACTCCAGTAGAATTCTTTGAACCCATACTTCGGCGGTCCACTAATAGTTATGTTCGATTTTTCCAACTAAATTGGGACCGCATTCCAAACTAACAGTGCTCCGTTCATTTGATGTTTACAAATTGAGAACAATACCACCAATCCTCCGTTTCTGTACGTGGAAAAATTAGGTCACAACCCAAGTCCAAACTGTTTCCCACATACAGACACAGAACGCGTCCCTAGTGATACAGATGGCATTTCTTTAGAATCATGTCAGAAACCCTTTTAAGAAAAAGTTTAATAAACCCCTTGCCTGTGTGTGAATCCTCTGTTTCCTCTTTCTCTACGCGGAAATTAGGTCTCAATTCCCAATTCAAAACCTAATTCCCACATACAGACACAGGACTCGCCCTTGTGACACAGATTGCGTTTCTTTAGAATTTTGTCAGAATTCTGAAGGAAAAATAAAAATAGTATTGACAAATCAATTGCCTGTGTGTCCCTGTCATGAACCCCCAGCGTCCCTACCTCGCCTACATCGGGTTTCAATCCTTGTTACCACCTTCGGACTGGACCTCCGACGTCAACTTCGCCTTCGACTCATCACAACTTCACGATGCGAAGTTCTGCGTGACGGACTCCCTGCGGAACGTGGTGGACGCGTTGCGAGTGGGGTGCGTCCCCGTGCTGGTCTCCGACACGCTTTTCTACGACCTTCCGTTCCAGGACATCCTCAAGTGGCATGAGCTTGCGGTGCTGATGGGGGCGTCGGATATGGGGAAGGTGAAGGAAGTGATGACGAGCATGCCGGTGGGGGAGTACAAGCGGATGCAGTACTTGGGGATGCAGGCGAGTTTGCATATGGAGTGGAACGACCCGCCAAAAGCATATGATGCTTTTTACATGACAATGTTCGAGCTGTGGTTGCGAAGGCACAGTGTGAAGTATCCGCGCCGCGCGGAGTCGTAAGCTTCTAACTCGATTACTTGGTCGCATCGAGGGACCCTAACCTAAGCCCTAACCTAAACCCTAAACCCTTGTAACCCTTGTATAGTCATAATACATTCAAATCTCTATTTTATGACCCTATGTACCATACCGCGGCTGGATGTCGTGAATAACTGGAATCATGTTGAGGCCTTCTTCGTGGTTCTGAGAGGGAGGACAAAACTAAGCTAGGTTTTGAATATAACCAACCCTGACGTCTGCAAAACAGTGTTCTAGAGTTTGTTGCATAGTTGATACAGTATCGTTGATTGTAGCACATTTGTCGTCACCATGAATATTTGCAGTGGTGGAATTAGGGTTCCCATGATCGACTATAAGGTTGTGTAAATAGAAGTTTGTACATTTAAAGACAATAGTCAGTTTTAGAAACAAGTTGCAATTAGTTGCAGTTATCTTGATGATCTCTATTCAATGTCAAGTTTGAGTTTCATACGCAACTTTGTTACTCTCTCATTGTTTAGTCAATAGAAGGATAGAATTTATGAACAGATTCTTCATTTGTGAACCCTTGGCACAATTTGATCTTGACTTCATATCTAAGGACTATCCACCCAAAGTACAACACATATAGTGACTCTATCTTGAGCAAAGAATTTCACACTGTGGAGTAGATTTTCACACATGTGAGTGGTGTCACAATATATGTAATTCAAATGAATGTCTATGTTAAAAAAATAGTATGTCATCTTAGTGCTAAAGTGCATTCACAAATTATAATATGGAAGGGGAGAATAGAGAGTGACTAATTAGACTGTGATTACCTCTTGGAAGTTCGTGAAGGTTGTTTATTCCGTTGGAGTGGTTGGAACTGTTTGAAGTTTTGTGACTAATTTATAGTAGAGAGATCTTATTACAAACCTCTTCTTCAAACAAGCCCTATAGGAAGCTGTGAAATGGACTGTAAGGTAGAAGTACTTGTTTCATAGGCTAACCTATTGTGGACGACAATTGGATGTAATGGTCATTGAAAAAGATTCTTGATTTGTAACTTCTCATCCACGCATCTCTCTTGCTTCTTGGCCTAGGAAGAAGTGCCAAAGCTAATTACAGTAGGTGAGTCTATGAAACTGGAATGGGCCTGGGTGCAAAATTCACCTTTACACTCAATAAAATATTTAATTTTGGAGAAATTTCTTTTGTTTTTTCTAGCATTCTTCCACAACCTTATTTTTGCAAACATTGAACTTAGTTCCCTATGACTTTTCCATGTCATCTAGTTTGAAATGCTTAAGTTATCCAAAATAGGTACTTCTACCTTATGTGGTTCTAATATGAACTATCTATAATGTGAGCATAATAAGATTTGTTAGGTATTGGTTCACACTTCACCAGTGGATGGAATAAAAGTGAAGGTGTGTCTATTGCAAAGCCAATATGTGTCTACTTAATTTTTCTAAAATGAATATTGATTGCCCAATTGCCTTCTAACAAATGCTAAAGACTTTAGGGTTCATTTAAGTTTAGTAATGATTGCATTAAAGAACCTCATGTAGTACTTTTGCATACTGGAGTGCTTGTTTTTGGTCAATCCATATCATTTTTCAAAGTACACATGTGTAGGTTCGTAAGGTCTATATATGATCAGGAATAGATGCCTACCACAGAATTCTTTGGAAGTTCATAAGTAATTCATAAATGCTCCCAAAAATATGAAACTACTTGTGTTAGATTTTGTATCAATTTTTCTTCAGGGAAAAAATAAGGAAAAATTCTTTTAGACATCTGAAATTCATCAAAAAAAAGGCCATCCAACTCTCAAAGGAATGCTTTAAGAACACACTATCTACCTTAGTTCGTAAAACTAACCCCCAAGAACCTCTTCATTCACTTTGGTCATAACTTAAGGAAGAAACATCTAAAACTATCCTTGGCCTTTATTTTTGCATCTTAGACTATGACTAAATCTATCCCTAACCATCTATTAAGGTGTCATACAAATGTTTGAGTTTAATTTGCTAATACAGTTGTAAGACACATATTAAATTTTCATTCGCAAATATCAGATTTTTGCAAATTTCACTTTTAGGTGCACCTAAAAGACTGTTCCAATGGTTTAGGAAGCCAACACTTTTTAAAATGTATAGAAATTATATACCATATCTAAAAAATCTAATTCTCTTTATATCCATGATTTTCACTTGCTAATACTACAAAAATATTCTTTTAAAGAAAAAATGCCTCCAACTATGTAGAATTTCTTAAGCTGACGATTTTTCAATATTTCCACTGTATAGAACAAAGTTTTTCTTCTCCTTCTACTCATTGAACTAACTAGAGAAATTTTGTAGGACACGTACTTCCATAATTTCACGGTCATGGAAATGGTTGTTGATGGTCATTTTGTTTAACCTCTAAAGGTTGGAGACTATGTTTCCACCAAAAACACTTCCAAATTGCCATTTTTGATACAAGCACCAAATTTTATATGAAAAACATTTTTTGACACATTTTACTGTAGGATCTTGTAGTGTACTAGATTTGAAAATATGTAGAAAAAATTTCAGAATTTTCCACCATGTAGATTGCAAGATATTAACGTTTGAAGTGACAAAAGTCATTTTTTTGGCCCTTCGGAAATATGGG
Organism: Pseudoscleropodium purum; assembly: GCA_963969395.1. Classification (NCBI taxonomy): domain Eukaryota; kingdom Viridiplantae; phylum Streptophyta; class Bryopsida; order Hypnales; family Brachytheciaceae; genus Pseudoscleropodium; species Pseudoscleropodium purum. The sequence goes on along the minus strand of OZ017800.1, from coordinate 3,404,828 downwards.
TAGCTGCACTTTACAAGGTCATATTTGTATGAAAAAATATCCAAAATGTTGGTGCTTCTTTGAATTCAATCTTCATGGCAAATTGGCTAGATTCTTGAAAAATTGTTGATCATTTGGACTTGCACAACATATAGGAAAAAAATAGTAAGTAGAAAGAAGTACAAAGTGATTCAAAACACTAAATTGTTAAGAATTTAATTATAAAATTGAGAAATTCCAATCCCAAAGATGGTAATGTAATAATAAATAATTTACATTATTTTATTTTATTTTTCAAAAAATATTAAAAATTGAGTTAAATAAAGGACGCCAAAGTTTATTTTTGAGTAGGGAATCTGTTACGGGAGGTGGCATCGGGGGCCTCTCCACATCGTAGTGTTTTAGCGTAGATTAGTTGTTGCTAATCTACGTACGTGTGGAACGTGCGGCCGATACACTTCATTCATCCTACGGATGAGTTTAATCCGTTAGGGTTTTGTGTGTGTGTGTGTATAGTGGCGCACACGTTCTTGACTTGATGTCTTTGTCAAGTCAAGCTTTGTGAGTGAGTTAGAGAGTGTTAGTGATTGCCGATGCTTGTAAGTGATTGTTTGTCATTAGTAAAGGCTCCGCATTCTCTCATACTTCTTACACTCGTTGATTCTTCCTTTGTGAAGTGCGTACCGCTTGACTACTCTTGTGATTTGCAACATACTCACTTGACAAAGACCCTCCCACGTTTCTTGCAATAGTTCTCAAATTTGATATTGAGTGATTCAAAAAAAAAATTGTGGGTAGTTTAGATTTTGTTATAGAGCGCGCAGAGACGAAGCCAACGCTACCGACGGTGCTCAAATTGGACGATTTTTGGAGAAGTTGTGAAGATTCGAAGTTGTGGAGAAAGAAGTTGTGGAGTTGCTGGAGTTGCTGGAGTTGCTGGAGTTCCCGCAGTCTCATCCGCCGCGATTTTTCATCCATCCGATAGCGCGTTCACACTGTAAGTGGTTCGAGTTATTTTATGAACCGGTTTCATTTTATCCGTGTTCACACTGTAAGTAGTTCAAGTTATTTACTGAACCGGTTTCATTATATCCGTGTTCACACTGTAAGTGGTTCGAGTTATTTTCTGAACCGGTTTCATTTTAGCCGTGTTCACACTGTAAGTGGTTCGGAAAAAAAAAAAAGAAGAAGTTTAGTGTCAAACTTTGGAGGTAGTTTGTGAGGGCAATTTTACTCGCTTGTGAGTGAAATTTGTGCCCATAGTTTGAGTATCTCGTCATTTATCCAATTCTAGTGTTGGATTGACATTTTATCGCGTTATCACCCATTGTTTTGCTAAGTAATGGGGGATTAGTGTTTGTGAACACCGCGACTGTAGGATTCCATCTCCTCCTTAGTTTTAGACATTTGGGGAACATCTTTGGTGTGTCTCTTGCTTTGCAGATATTGCAACTTGGAATTATCCACTGCAGGCACGTGCCAGTGGCTCTAATTCTTTTGTCAATTCTGCTTTTATATTGTTGGGGGAAAGGATCCGGTTTTGATTTCTGGATTCTTGTGCGGTACCTCCCCTGTGTTGCGGGCTTGTTGCCGGTGTTTTCCGGTGGCCCCATTTCTTGTTGTCCCAGATTGTGATAGGGTACTGTAGGGGTGAAGTCGGGTTAATGGCCGGCAAGACCTTTTTATGTGGGGGGTTGTGGTTGGACCTGTGGTAGCCGGAGGTGATGATCGGTGATCCACATAGCTTGGTGATTTTACAGGTGCAGGTTGTCCGTCCGTACCCTTACCTTTTAGATAGTACCCGTAGATAGTTTCCTTGGTGGTTGTTGTTTATGGTGAGTACCAAGAGTCGGTATTACCGCTCCCCCTCACCAGACCACTAGGAAAGTGTTTCCACCACAGACTTTGGGCCAGGGTCGAATACCGACGAGGCTTTTGAGCCTATTTCGGCGTTGGATACCGATCGTAGGCTTCAAGTTTGGAGTGTGGGCACGTTTGGCGACATGGAGGATGATTTTCGTCATGTTGTGCGAGACAGGTTCTCGGGACGGGCTGGGGATATCTCCTTGCCTGATTGGCAACTCCGATTTCAGACATGGATGAAAGAGAAGCGCCAGCGAACACTGTCGTTCAACGACTGGTACGCGTTTGAGTTGTTGCCACAACATTTGGAGTTGGAGGCACTCCACACATACGGGAGGTGGATTGCATTGCATGCAGAGGAATTGCGCTCAGTTGAGGACTATTGGCGCGATCGTGTGGAGTTGGTGACTGCACTCAAGGAGGCTACGGTTGCCCGAGCTCCTTCTTTTGGCGATCCGCCTAAGGATGAGGAGGGTTCTGGCTTGGGGGGCCATGTCACGTTTGGCTCAAGCCACACGGGCGACATTGGAAGCAGTCGGTCCTCCGCCTTGCTTCAATCCTCTAGCGCAATTTATGGCGCATTTGGAGATGGAGTATGGGGGTTTTCGGCGTGATCAGATGCATCGCATCCAGGATTTCCGCCGTGAGAAGGAGGATACCCCACGCATTATGTATACTCGATTGTCACGGTTGGCAACAGGCTGGTGATGTGTTCACGGAACGTCAGCTTGTGAAGATTTTTATCTCCAAGCTAGACAAGCGGATGGTTGAGTTGATCAGCCCGCACCTCCTCTTCCAATATGGCGGCAACGCGACCTTGGCTCAGGCGTTCGCCGAGGTGGAATCGCTGGACCGGGCATTAGGCGTGAGCGAGGCCACAGACTTGGTCACGTCGCTTTTAGAGGCTCCCAAGCCCAAGAAGCTTGCTACAGCTACAGGTAGTTTGGCGGAGGCACAACCTGAAAAGGTTGTGTATTGTTGGGCTTGTGGAGAGGCCGGTCACACCAAAGGGGACCCCAATTGTCCCAAGAAGAAGGGAGTAGGGGCGGGGAAGGCCAAGCCCAAGATCGAGGCGGCCAAACCTGCGGAGAAGACTGGGGGCAAGGGGAAGAAGCTTGTGACATGCTTTCATTTTGGCAAGCTCGGCCACAATGATGAGAATTGCTTCATTCTTCATCCTGAGAAGCACCCGACGTCTTCAGGTAGCAGATCAGAGACTGTGAAATCACTTCAAGCCGAATTGGCGGCGCTAAAGAAGCAGATGAGCGCGATGGCTTCTTTGGGGCAAGTGGCAGACACACGGCCTGCGGTGAGAGGTCAGGGCTCATCTTTAGCCCTAGATCGCTACTTGTATGGTGCTTCAAGGGAGGTGGTGGCAGCAGTTGCCACTCGTGCTCAGACCATTGCACAGGCGGTGGCACCCTCTTCCATTGTGCCGAATAGTAGTAATCGTTCACACCATGTGGGTTTGCCGGACCACATTGGTCAGTCCCGACTACCTCTTTCGTTCAGCATTGCGGATGCGGCTTCTTCTACTGCCGCTCCTACATCGAATCCGGTCCCACTGGTTTCTTCTAGTCGTGGAGATGCTGCACATACCTTGGCGTATAAGGTGTTGTAGTTGCCGGTGTTTGCTGGCGTGGACTTTCTCACACCGGATTTTCAACCATCCGGTGTATTCCACTTGGCGGGTAGTATGTTGGAGGGCAAGGTGCCCATTCCGTCGTTGGAGGTGTCACAGGCAATGACAGCTCCATCCACTGAGGAGGATTTGGTGGCAATGCGGGCCAAGTTGGCGGCGGAGGCTATTTCTGCGTTTGAGGTCAATGCCACTTCCATACCTATAGAGCAGTCATCCAAGGATCAGTCCTTGATCTCTGGAGTGGCTTATTTGTCTGATGTTGCAGCCCGATCGGCACGGGAGCGACGTAGTGTGCGTCCAGGGGTGATACGTTTGGTGAATGACCACGGAGTCATGGTGGTTGGCCGTACAGATGGCAACCGCACTCGAGCTACCCCCCTACGTGTTATGTTGGATTCCGGGGCTTAGCCAGTGATGATTGGCAAACAGTTAGCCCAAGATTTGGGTCTAGGTGCTTTAGACCTCGAGCCTTGCCCATTCACAATTGTCACATCAGTTGGGGGAACGGAGAAGGCCATGGGGTACACCCGACATCCATTACAGTTGATGTTTGGCGTGGGCTCTGGTCCATTGTTTTCACATGTCTCTCTTCAGTGCGTTGTGACTAGTGCCACCAACTACGACATTTTGGTAGGTTAGCAAGCACTTTATTCACTCGGCTTTGGGGTGGATAACTGGACAAAGGAGGCTTGGATTAGACCTAGGTGGTCTGCCGGTGATGGCAGCAAGGAGCTCATCCCCGTTGTCTTCGCATCTAGTACAGTGACTCCTACGGCGGATGCTATATTTGGGTGCAGCGCTTTGGCATCCGATTTGCCATGTGGTTCTACGCTTCTAGAGGAGACATATGCTTTTATGTCAGGGGTAGCCGAATCACGGGAGCACGTACCACCACAGATCCCTCCACGTCATTGCAAGGATCCGGTTCCACCTTGGGGGACTCAATTGGAGCTCACTCGCCGCAGTCGGGAGATTGTGGATGCTTTGGATGTTTTGCATTACTCAGAGTATTCTTCTACCCTGTTGTTGGCTCGCACTATTCAGTGGCGTCCACCAAATGAGGGTATTACCCTCGTGGAGCTCTTTGCCGGCATTGGTACAGGGCTAGCTGCGGTGTTAGAAGCTGGGCTCAAAGTACGACGGTACATTCATGTGGATAGTGGCTTTGCGGCCAACCGTGCCGCTCACCATCACATCCAACGTCTTTTGGCGTTGTATCCAAAGCAGTTACCACCTTCTGCGATTCGAGGGTGTTTTGGTAAATTGCCACGTAATGTGACCTTGATTAGTGAAGATGATCTTCGCCGATTGGGTCACGTGGACTTGGTGATTGCTGGATGGCCTTGCCAAGGTCATTCACGGGCGGGCAATGGACGTGGCTTGGATGATCCACGGTCGAGGCTCTTTGCGGATTTGCCTAGGCTCATCCAGTGGTGGATTACCCACCAATCAATGCCACCGGGGTACATTTTTGAGAATGTACCTCCATTGGGGGATACACGGACGAAGGTGCGTGAAGATGGGGCATACATCCATCACCTTCTTGGTCCCCCATGTATGTTGATGCCGCGGCGTTGGGCTCTTACGCCCATCGGCCACGTTGGATTTGGACCAACTTAGCATCATCGGCAACGCTCACCTCTACACTTGCACAAGTGCAACAACTCGTGCGGCGTGAGGTGGATGACATCTTGGACGACCATCGTGTTTCCATAGAGGTTACCAAGGATGATGAGCCACCTTTGGCTGTGGTGAACCGCGTTGGTTTCACACGGGGGGCATTTCCCACATTGATGTGCTACCCTGGGTCTTTTGCCTTTAGGACACGCGGTCCGGGTATGGTTTGGGACTCTACTTCTCAAACTTACGAGGAGCCTTCTGCCAATGAGAGGGAGCGGGCCATGGGCTTTTTGACAGGCACTACTATGGCACCGGATCTCTCTGAGGGCCAACGTCGTTATTTGTTGGGTCAAGCTATTGACCTTAACACTCTTGTTTGGGTTTGTGGCCTCTGTTTCGCCTTTCAGCACCGTTCACGTGACCAGCCACACGTGCTGGGGGCAGACTCTGATAGTCAGGGGGCAGCGGTGCCACATCTCACAGAGAGCAAGGAAGCGGAGTTGCTTTTTCGTTTGGAGAGGCACGTAGATGAGGAGCTTCGTGCTCAGCGTGTTTTTGTAGCCTTGGCCGAGGACTTTGGTAGAGAGGATGCTGGGGATATCTTTTCCCGGTTTTATCATCACAATATGGGATTTTATGTGGATCCCGTGAGTGAGAAGGTTGGAGGCATGAATGCCCTCTTTGCTACTAAGTAGCAATCATCGGTCGTGCCGGTACGCAGTGAGTCTTCTACGGTGGAGAAGGAGACCACGGAGTTTGATGATTGGCCTTTGGAGTTAGGGCCACATCTTACCAGTGCCGAGACACAAAGGGTGAGAGCGTTCATACGTTCGTATCGCAGCTGTTTTGCCTTTAGTCTCCATGATTTGGAGGGCTATAAAGGCAAACCCATTCACATTGAGTTGGAGGATGACCACCCGATCTTCCGACGCCCGTACAAGCTCAGTCTTTCAGAGAAAGTTGGCATGCAGACTCGTTGTCAGGAGTTGTTGGCCGCCAGCTTAATTGAGCTCTCTAACGGTGAATATGCTTGTGCCACCGTTATGCCATCGAAGAAGGATATCTTTGGCAATTGGACGGAGAAACGGATGTGTGGAGATTATAGACCGGTCAACCGCAAGACCAAGTCAGATCGATATCCCATGCCCACGCCAGAGGAGTTATTTGATGCGGTGGGCCACGCTAGAGTATTTAGTACTCTAGATTTGCGGTCTGGTTATCATCAGTTACCATTGATGGTGGATGACCGAGTGAAGACTACATTCTGGGGAGTTGATCTGGATGGGAGAGATCAACTCTACCATTGGAAGTTTCTCCCATTTGGCCTCAAAAGTGCACCCGCTGAGTTTCAAAGGATGATGGACCGGGTGTTGACCGGTTTACCGTTTTCTCGATGCTACATCGATGATGTTATCATTTTTAGTAGCAGCCCACAAGAGCATGTGAGGCATCTTCAAGAGGTATTTGAGAGATTACGGCAGTGGGGATTGCGTTTGCATCATGGCAAGTGCAAGTTCTTCCACGACCGGTTGCCATATTTGGGACACATGATTGTTCCAGGGGGTCTTGGCGTACAGCAGGCCAAGGTGGATGCATTGCAAAAGATTCCTACCCCAACCGACGTGTCACGGCTTCGAGCTTTTCTTGGCTTGGCAAATTACTATCGCCGATTTGTCAAGAACTTTAGCTTGATTGCTAAACCGTTGACTATTCTCACAGGAAAGGATCAACCATGGACTTGGGGACGCGAGCAGGAGCATGCATTTGCTACCTTGAAGTTGAAGCTCGGTTCAGCTCATGTATTGCGGCGTCCGGATGCAACACGGCCCTTTCAATTGCACACAGACTGGAGTGCGGTGGGATTGGGTGCAGTATTGACTCAGAAGGATGAGGAAGGACGGGAGTATGTTGTTGCTTTTGCTTCTAGGAGCAACAACAATGCGGAGTCCAACTATTCCTCCTATGAGGGGGAGGCTTTGGCAGCGGTTTGGGCCATAGCTCATTTCAGGCCTTATTTGTATGGGCAACGTTTTACGTTGGTGACCGACCACCAGCCTTTGAAGTGGCTCATGGAGTCTGACAAGCTCACTGGCAAGCTTGCCAGGTGGGCTTTGTTGCTTCAAGAGTATGATTTTGAGGTTGTACATCGGGCCGGCATCACCAACTTGGATGCAGATGGTCTTTCTTGCAATCCAAGTCCTTCGGAAGAGTATATGACTGGTGCTAGGTGGCATGGGGATTGTGATAGGGAGTCGGTTCCGGGGTGGCATGCAGCGGCTTATCTCATCTTGATGTCTGGCTCTGCATCGACGTTGGTTGATTTGACAACGGATGAAGAACCAGACAAGGCCCAAGTTGTTAGCGATGTGTGGAAAGACATTCCAGTCTTGCACAAGCTACAACATGGGATGCTTCCACCTGCACTTTCGGCTATGGAGCGCAATCGAGTTGGACACCGGATAACAAGGTTTCGTTGGGAGAATGGCCTTCTATTTCGGGTGTGGCCGGATGGGACTAGGCGCATAGTTCCCAGTCCAGATCAAAGGGCTTCGTTGGTACGGCAAGTACACGAAGACCTTGGTCATTTTGGTGTGCGACGGACTCATTCGATGTTGCGCAACCAGTATTGGTGGACCGGCATGTATCAGCAAGTTGCCACTTATGTTTCACGGTGTGAGGTGTGTGATCGGGTACGATCCAGCTTCAACACTTTATCACCGCAGTTGCAACCTTTGCCCATTATGGGATTAGGCTATCGTTGGTCCTTGGACTTTGCTGGTCCACTTGTCGTGACTCCACGTGGAGCCAAGTATGTTTTGGTGATGGTGGAGCATTTCAGCAAGTGGATTGAGCTTGTGGCTCTTTCACAGAACTCTTCAAAGTTGGCGGCCATGGCATTCCTCGATCGAGTGTTGGCTCGTTTTGGAGCCCCAGCTGAGGTTTTGACTGATCAGGGGCGAGAGTTCCTTGGGGCTTTTGAAGCTTTGTGTACCAAGGCTTTGATTGACCATCGTACCACTTCTCGGGATCATCCGGAAGCAGACGGTTTGGCGGAGCGTGTGGTTCAGACCGTGAAACGAGGCCTACGGAAGTATGGATTACTCCAAGGTGGCCACCGTGATTGGGATCTGATGATACCATGGATCGCCATGGGGTATCGGTTTAGTCGACAGGCTTCACTAGCTGCTTTCAGTCCGTATCAGTTGTTATACGGACGGGAGCCCATTCTACCCTGTTCTGTACGGGAAAAGTTGGCTCCTGTTGTGGATTTGGATGATCCAGAGGTGTGGATCCAATGTTTGCGTGACCGAGCGGAGTTCTTCAAGCGGGCCATGCTGATGGCCATGGAGAATTTATCCATTGCTCAGCATCGCAACAAGCTACGGTACGCTCGCATTCGTAGCGGCGCCTACCGACCTTAGTTGCGACATTTTTCCACGGGGGATTACGTTTATTTGCAGCGTGAGGCACCCACGACGTTGGATGTCAAGGCTGGACGGACCATTCTTCGTGTGAAGAATGTGTTGCCCAGTGGTATTTTATTGGTGGAAGGCATGGATGGCCGGGAGTGTTGGGAGCACTCTAAAAATTGTGCTCCTTGCCATTTACCCATTGATGGCTCCGTTCATCCTGAGTTGGCCGTTGTGCCAGAGGGCCTTCCATGTTTTGTCTGTGGTGAGAAGAAGGGCGCTGCTACCATGTTATTGTGCGATCATTGCCAGCGTGGATGGCATATGGCTTGCTTAACGCCACCTCTTTCTACTCTACCGTTCGGGGATTGGACTTGCCCTCGTTGTAGGGGGTCTTCTAACCATGTTTCACGTAGTGAACTGGCTTGACTTTCTCATGCACTTTCACTAGTGTGGTGCGTTGCCATCTAGTTAGAGTTCTTGGTTTTGTTTCAGACATAGGCAACGTGAAGATTGACCAAGAGATTGGCAACAAAGTTGCTTAAGGCGATTAAAGATGGGGCTCACATTGCACCCGGCCTACCCTCTCTTTGTTACTTCTCCATGCGCTTATTGATTCGGCGATGGATTACCTTTGACTGGATGCGTATAGTTGTTGCAGCGACATCACCGTGGCGATAGTCTATGTTGTGTTGTTTGGTCCTAGCGAATTAGAGGGGCTCTTTATCCGCTAGGGGGGGCACTCAAGGGTATACTTAGCATAGTTGTGTTTGACTATGTTTTTCGTTTGTTTGATGTTGGTTGAGACTCTCGATCTATTGTGGTTATCGATCTTTCTTTACACGACAAATCCATAACTACCCGCAAACTAGAACACCTCATAACTTTAATCTTGTAAATCAAAATGGAATGATTTAAATATTTCTACATATATATAAATCTAGAAAACCAATTTCAAATTTTTATTTTTGAAAAAAGTGATATTTTAAGAAATTTTTGAGCTACCATTGAGCATTGAAAACTACATATCATGCAATAACTTTTGAACTACATAGTCAAAAGTTATGAAAATTGTTGGGCCTTAAAGATACTCCTTGGGCACATGTTGTGTGAAAATTTCAGCAAAAAAGAATGAAAACTCCATTTCTAGTGAGCTACCCAAAATTGCTATGTTGCCAAAAAATGCAATTTTGACCTTTAGGGGTTAAATAAACATGAGGATTTTGCAAAAATTGATTTGTGATATTTGTCACCAAGCATTGTTGTATTGATTACTTTTCAAGTAGTCTAAGGTAGTAGGTCCATAAACCAACCATTTAAAGGTTGGAACTAATTTGTTTTGGAAGGGTGCTAACTTCTTGAAATATTTTTTAGTAAATAATCCTTGATAGACAAATAGAATTGGCATCTAAACCAAGTCATTTCATATTTTTTGGAGCTTTGTAGAATTAGCTATGAAATTTTGAAGTTGGTATGGCATTGGGCTCTAAAAGCGCCTACCTCCTAAAATGTAAATTGTTTGTTCGTTGTTGAAGGCTACAGAAACCAACATGTACATGCAATGTACATTTGTGGAGGTGGGCACTTTTAGAGCCTAAGAGCTTTTTGCTTCTCGTCCCTCTTCATGGCCAAACAAATCATAAAAGAGGTGATCATATCATTCATAATGATAGGATAGACACACGATGACATCAACTTGTCGTTTGAGTGGTAGAGCCAAGAGTTGGGTGAGATGGACCATCCCACCTTGCCATTGTTGATGCAATTGTATATGGAGATGGAAGAATTTCCATTCATTTTACACCTACTAGAAAAAATGTCCAATTTCAAGATCTACATGAAACCTTATATCGAGATGAACAAGAAGCAACTAATAGGCCACTCGATCGGAAGGCAATACAAATTATTTGTAGACGACAATGGATGGCCGATCATGCAGTACAAAGTAGTATGCACCGACATTCCGTGATCGCCCAAAGAAGGGTTGAGATTATAGAAGGAAGATGCTATGTACAAACCTATGCTCCCTAAAGGTGATCCTCTACGCATCAAACCAAAGAACATGACCAACAAAACTAGACATCATACGTGGGCTTGACGAATACATCTAGCATTAGATATATAGATTGAAAGAAGATAGGACAGCCAAATATAAGGCCTACATGTCATTCTTAGTGATGTATTGGACTAGCAAAAGGAATGCCATATGTGATGGGATCAAAGAGGATCCCCTATAGTCTTTTGAGTTGAAGCAAGGATTTGGGCTTTGAATTGGAGGATTTCATGATGGATTTCATGCAAGATGGAAGTATGCAAGTCATAAAAAGAGCTTGAGGCCAAAGACGGATGTCAAAGGATGTGCAACAATTGTACATAGGGTGGACTACGAGGATTGACTTCAAATGGAAGATCAATCCATATGCCCCCCATGTAGACTACGTTTTAATGAACAACATCACGGTGTCATGGAAGCCAAAGAAAAACAAAGGTCAGAGCTTCACTACACCACGTCAACAAGAGAGATTTGTGATGGACAAATTACAACATATTGGAGAAGAAGAGCAACAATGACTATTCATATAAACCTTCCTAGGTGGGGTATGCAAAATGTTGTTGATGCACATAGGGACACCGCTCATTATGCACTACATGGATCTCCATGGAAAGCATTGTAAGTAGAACCATGTCAGCCTAGCCAGTGAATTTTGCTTTGGATTGCCAAGAACTTTGAAGAACCAGCAAAAGCTTGTGCTATACGTTTTGCAATTTTTGTACACACCATTTTGATAAGTAAGAAAAAACAAAGAGTTTTCCTTTAGTTGTTTTTTGATTACAAAGGGTCACATTGTGGAATTTTTCTTTGGTGACTATGATTTTTAAACCATGCAAATCCAAACAACCAAACACCATGATCTACTAACCAAAAGTGGTCCTTCCAATAGGTGGAGGGGGAGCATTAAACTACATCACCAAAAACTCCGTAGACATTGACCCTTCTACAGACTTGTCACGTGAGATTGTCACAACCTACATCCACAACCATCGTTTCCTACAATTGCTATGCAAAAATTCATCCACTCATGCTCGGCACAACAATTTGCCCCACGACACAATTGTTCTTCAACGCCTACATACCACACCAAAAATACCATCTCAATGCTCCTTTGTGTACAAATGGCATTTGGAATACCGCCATTTTAATGGAACTTACCATATAAGTTGTGTTATCTCCATAAACTACCACCCCAAGCTTGTAGAGTTGATAGTTTATTTTGTAGTATAGGAAGTAAATGGTTGATTACTAGGGATTTATAAGAGTAAATATTTAATTTAATGGGACCAAATTGTATACAAAAGCTCTACAATTTAACTCACCGTGCTCCAACTAAGAGCTTCTTAATGAGAGTCGACTTGTCTATAAGCTAATAAAAAAGGCATGAAGTTTGATTTGAAAAGCTATAGTTCATCTTTTCACTTCTTTCAATTTCCAACAATTCAAACCATTTGGTATCTATTTGTTCTTTTAACTATATATTATTAGTTCAATTTGTCTTAGACTCAATTTGTCTTAGTGTAATGGAAACAAGTTGTGAATTTGACCTCATCCCCACTGGATAGCCAAATAGACTTAAAATTAAAACTGTCTACAAGCCACCATTGCTTGTAATGGCAAAAGGCATTGTACATCCTACAATTTTAATGGCGATGAAGTACTTTAGGACTTATTAATGAAGAAATAGTTACTCTTCAATATACAAATATATATTGTAGATAGTAGAAGGCTCAACTGCCAGCTCAACCTCCATTTCTTTCTTATAGGAATTGTGCTAGAACCAGTCACTAGAAGGAACTCGCGTTTAATTGGATGTTCTTGTGTCTAAGTTAATAGATTTTTTTGCACATCCAATGTAACATCTTCATGTTTTTATGTCAAAAATTACGTCCAATGTAGCATGAAGATGTTACATTGGATGTTCAAAAAAATTTGTCAACTTAGACACAAGAACATCCAATTAAATGCAGGTTCCTTCTAGTGAGTGTTACATGTCGCTGGTTCATATAACCTATTTAGTCTTGATGTTTTTGCAGACCTACCAATACCATGCCTCCTTTTTTAATGCATGAGATGTTCTAATTTTTTTAATGAGAAATGAAGCCTTCAATGACTACCTCTGCACCTCTTGCTCCATGTCTATGCCCTAGCTGCTTAAGCTTATTTTATTATTTTCTTCAAGTAGGGCACAAAATAAAATCTTAAATACCATACATATTTCTATACATAGGATTTCCAATTAAGCATGTTCTTGCAAGAAACACCTCTTTCAATAGTAACATGTGTTAAACTCATTAGGCAACTTTGGAAAAAATGGATGGATGAAAATACTTATTTCTATGTCACTTGCATTTCTCCAACTTTGTTCACTTTTTGGACTTTGGAGCGCTTATGGAATATTGATCAACCTTATGCCTCACTAAAGATAACAATCATTGTGCAATGATGGGGATTCTGACTTGAAATACTCTAGTTTTAATTCTTTTATATTTTTAGGCCAATTCCAAGTATTGGTGACTAAACTAATTGTAGTTTTTGATATATGCCTAATGTTGAATCTTGTGTATATATATCAAAGCTCATTTAAAGTAGTGGAGACCATAAGAGTTATAGGTATGGAATAAAGTCCAATATTGGACATATAGGATGAAAATAAGATATTATAGAATAAGTCGTTAAAAAAAGTCCCAACAATCTTCAATGAGATCACATAAGAGAGATAGGGGCTGAAATTTTCTAGGGTTTTAAATTGGCCCAGCTTTTTGGCTTCAAGACCTTTACATATGGGAGAATTGGCCCCCATTATAAATTCTAATGAGTAGTTGAGGACAACCTTAAGTCTAAAAGGAATTGAAATTTTGTACAATGGACCTTAAAGAGAATTAGCTTGGCTTCTAGGTATAAAGTGGCCCTAAGAATCTAGAAAGGTCCTATTTTTATGAGCACTTTGAAGTTATAGCATTTCCACCCTTATTCATGCCAATTTCACAAATTTGAACATAAAGGGCAATTAAAAATTGTGGGTTTAATTTTTTGAATGTGTGTTGCTTGATGATATAATTATAAGCTTGACAAGTATACAATTATGATTCATGCTTACATACAAATTCAACACTTAAATGCATGATTAAACTAGCTTGTATTAGCATTGCACTTTGGATGCTTCTTGTGTTGGTTAAAGCATCTCCTATCACCTTCTTGGTTTGGAACTACTACATAGATTTTCAAGGGGAGAATGATAGAATTAGGGATTTGGTAGCAAGGCAAAGCTAGAAAATCTCTTTTGGTCTAAAGCAAGAGGGCTAGCTAAGGACTTTTTTAGTAATAGTTGGTAGATTACTTGGAGCCATCGAGGTAGGAGGAGGTTGTCATAGGGAGCCACATCCTTCACGAGTTGCCGCAAGGAAAAGGAGCTTCTTACAAAGACTTCTTTTACTAGCAATCTGCTCCCAAACCCTAATTTTGAATCTAAATTATGAAAAATCTAAAAGTGTCCTATGATCACACAAAAATGAATCCCTTCACATGGATCCCAAAAAATATAACTTGTAGGATCATTTAAAAAAAAATCCCTTGTATCCAAAAAATAAAAAATGAATTCCTTCACATGCATAAATCCAAAAAAATACAACTTGTAGGTTCACTAAGAAAAGAATCCCTTGTAACAATTTGTGAGTGTTTTCGACTCTACTCCTAGAGTAAAGATAAGCACACAAGTCTTAGTGGCAATTTAGTAAATGTAAATTCCAATGGGGTTTCACAAGTTTAGTGTTCTTTGGCCTTCCAAGCAATGGACACTTTGTTTTTATGTTTCCTAATCTAATTTGGATACTTCCAAACTCACTAATTATAAAAGTTAGAACTTGGTGGTTTAATCAAACCATAAGGAAAAAACCAAATCTAATCTAATTTTTATGGTTTTTGGGAATATAAACTTAACTAAGTCATTCTAACTAGTAGATTGGAGGTTGGAACTATAGTCTAAACTAACTAACAAATCAATCAAAATAAAGCAAAACTAACTAGCTAATGTTTTTGGGTTGTTTTAGGGATATTTTTTATAACTAATCTAACGAGTAGATTCTAATCTAAGGTTTCTAGCAAATTCTAAGACAACTGTTTTAGAAAGAGAGGGATATCAAGAGAGAGTTCAAAGAAGAAAAAAGAAGGATCTTAATGGTATTTGAGATTAGATAGCTTCTAACAAGTCAAAATTTGTTAGGTACTACTTTTCTCAAGGTTTAAAGAATAAAATCAAAGCTTTGCCTTGCAAGGGTAACTCCAAGCTAACTTCGACAAAGATTTTGACCTAAAATATTTCTCTTAGAACCATGGCTTTGCCGTTTTAAGGTTTCATCATAATTCCAAAAGATTCAAGGCCAAAGCTTTGCCATGGGGGAGCAACCCCAAGCTAATTCAGTCAAGAGTTGGTTTGGATTTTTTATTTCTAAAAGAGGTACACATGACAACGTTTAAACCGAACTTTAGTATTAAAATCAAACCAATTCTTAGTATTCAAGTGTTTAATATCTAAAGGAGGTATGCATGACAACGTTTAAACCGAACTTTAGGATTTAAATCAAACCAATCTTAGTATCTAAGTGTTTAATATCTAAAGGAAGTATGCATACCAACATTTAAGCTAAACTTTAGGATTAAAATCAAACCAATTCTAATATTTAAGTTTTCAATTCTCAAAGGAGGTATGCATGACAGTGTTTAAATTGAACTTTTAGAATTGAAATCAAACCAACTCCATTATGCAATGCAAGTTAATCAAAATTTTTAATTAAAAACCTTTTAGCAAAGACTAGCTTCAATGACTTAAGAATTTTAAATTAAAGTACTTGTTTCAATGCTATAATTGATGAGTTTAGGAATCCAATTCCCAATACTCTAAAAAAGTCCACAATCAAGCAAACTTAATAACTTTAGCAACTTGTTAGTTTTTAAAGGAACCAAAGGTCCTTAAAAACTTCCTCTACTAACATAAGAACAAGAATTGAGCAAAAATTTGGTCACCCCAACATTGGTGGTGTACCAAAAATGAATTTGTGTCCAACAATGTGTCGATATACAAAAGCAAGTTTGTCCGAGAGAGTATCAGTACAAGAAAATGTGCTAGAGCTTTGGCACAAAGAAAATGAGTATGGAATGGGTTGCGAGAAACAAGGAGGAAGGGCTCTTATATATCCGCAGAAAAGGGCCCACTTCCTTCTTTACCACGAGATATTTTGTTTTTTCCTACGTAAGTAACTTCCTAACTAATCTAATCTACCCTAAGATATTTGTCTCACACATCTTTTTTTAGTCAATAGGAAGGTTCTCAAGCAAGTTCCTTAAAAGCCTCAATTAGCCCTAGCAATAATGCCTAAATCAAATTTGTTAAGATTTGAAAGATTTTAGGAATCAAATCCTAACTAACTCTAGATATTTTGTTTTTAACCTAAAGTCAACTCTTAAATAACCTTTAAAAAATCAAAATTGAATTTTTAAAGCAAAATTTGAAAATCTAATTAAATCAAACCTTTGCTTCTTCTCCAAGCCATCTAGGAATTTACCTTAACTTATCATAATTACATTAAAAAGTCAAATTAGTGAGTTGACCCTCTCTATCTTTTAGGGAATAACTCCAAACACCAAACCAATTGCACCATCGTGTTCAAAAGACCCAAATTAGCCACAAAGAATCCCCTCCCCCTTATCCTAAGTTTTTTTATCAGTGTAAAAAACACTCACGGTAATTCCAAAGAAAGTGAAAACTTTAACTTTTGGAATTTGTGATTTTTGAAGAATTTGAGTGACTAAGGTTGTTCAGAAGGTTCAAGAAAGTAAAGAAAGCCCCATTGTTTGTGCAAATCGGACATTGTTAGCTCTTGGTTCGCCAATCAACCTGCCACCATGTTGTAAATTCTTGTAAAATTCAATGTTGTTGCCAATTCTAGTACTTTTACCTATAATAAAGTCTTCAAACTTAACAAGGTGCTTATTTAGCATACAAAACACTAACCTAATTTTTAATGGGATTTTATCGCACTCCAAGTAATTTCTATAAATTTATCAATAGCTTCAAATACGGTTTGTCTTCCCATGGAGTCATCATGGAAGCTTGTAAAATCTTGAAAATTTTTGGGCAACTTTTAGAAAATCCTAAAACCTTAGGGCAAAATCAAACTTCCAATTTCACTATTCACGAAGATGCTAAAATTAACAACTCTTTAATAATTTCCACCCTGAGGGGGAAATTATTCCAGTACTAGGGGTTGTTGTGGATGATTGGTTCTTCTATTAACCTCTTGGCATGCTTATACCTTAAAAGAACCTTTCTATAAGCTTCGATCTCCTTTTCCTTCATCTACTCTTGATTTTGGTTGATCTTTAGCAGTTTCTTACAAGACTAACATAAAGAATCCAAATTCTCTACAAATTGAATTCTATAACCTATTAGATTTTTTAGACCTAAAAATAGACTATTAAGCTTAGTCAGATTGTCACATGCACTTTAGTGATCATTGAAAAGACACTAGGTCTGACTAACTCTCATATCCTCACTTCCACTCAAACATGCTATTTTTGCCTTGTAATTAACACTTAGAAATGTAGAAACATGCTGAAAAGTATATTTCTTACTTTTAAGTAGACTCCTAACTCCATTGGCAGGGACTACTACTAATTTCATTCAAACACTATAATTTATACATATTTGCATAAATATTCGCTAAATGTTGCAAAACATTTGCAAAAAATAAAACCAAAGTTCCAAGTGCCAACTTGAGGGTTCACACAATTATTCCCCAAAAAATAAATCCTTTAAACTTAGATCCAAGATAAGCAAAATTCTCTAAAGAAAGTGTTTACGAAAAATAACCATTTGCTCTAGCGAAGGAAAAATATGAACATCAAAGAATTTTCAGTCTTAAGTTTCCATCATTCAATATTTCTTGGTTTGGACTAGTTATCAACTGTTTGAGCCTTTGAGGAGGTAAACAACAAGAAGTTTTGCCACAAGAAAGGGGACGTATTCTACTATGAAGTCTCTTACAAATCTTAGTCAATTGAGCTCTTTATTTTGGCATTTGACTTTCATGTACTTGTCCAAATCTAAAGTAAGAGTTGGCTGCATTGAATAGTTCTTCCCTCTCCATGAAAAGGAGGGATTCGATGCCCAAAGCCCCAAGAGCATTTGAAACGCCTGCCTACTTTGCCATATGACCACGTCCATGCCCTGGAGTCCATGCCTTGCCCTCCTATCTGCACCCTCGAGTCTGCACCATGCCTTGCTATCCACACATTAGAGTTTCCGCCCGACCTCAACATCTGCGCCCTAGTTTCAACATTACAAAGTGACATGTCATTCCAAAAAATTCCATAAGTTGCAAAATTAAAGCCATCCAGACCATCCGAATGTCCGGTCTAGTTTGCTCGTCTGCCCATTCCATTCGATGACCTTGACGCATCAGTTATGACAACCATGCTATAGGAACCTACCCAAAATCCATTTTGTCCTTGAAAATAACAATAGTCCTTTAGGGATTAATCAAGTATAAAATAGGGGATCTTCTTTAATATGCAACCTATGAAAAAATCCAAGGACCTAGTGAGGGCAAGTGAGGGGGCAATGCACCATGGCCCACAATTCTAACTATAAGGCTTCCTCGATGGTGTTATCATCACCACATTGGCCTTTGACTTATTAAAACACATAATCCAACAATAATAAAGGACCATGAAGGTCCCATGTACAAACTAAAATTCTATTGGGATTAAGGTGAATCTATAGGCCATGTGCCTCTACATATGCAACTACAATGTTATGGAGGATTGAATTTCGCTCGACCACTCCACATATCTCAAAAATTTGTTGGCAAGGTTGTTTTAGCAATGGGTAGAAGATGCTCTTACCTTTGACATGTTGCTAGCTCCAAAAAAAATGGCATTTGGATGACTTCAAAATACTTTAGAAAAAGATTGCAAAGCAATTTTTCATCTAATTTTTGTTTGGATAGTTTCTTGATGGGATTTGCTTTGGATGACATTGGAAACAACCTTATATATAGAGGTCTTTATGGCCTTTCAAGACAAGAAGATGTGACAAAAATGAATCATAAAATATGCTAAATTTGTAGTATATTATTATATTAGGGTGAAGTTGTTTTTTTTTGCTCTAGATTTGAAATTTCTCCATCAAAATGATATTTTTGGCTTCCAGCCCAACTACTAAAATGAGATTTTCTAGATTCTACTACAATTTGAATTTTGAAAAAAATCTTGAAGTTGATTATTTTATTGCAATTTGAACTTTGTCTGTATTTTCAATGTTTATTGAATTCTATTTGTAAAATAACACTGAATTTGCACTATGATGTTCTTCACCACAATATACATGTATTGTAAAATTTTCAGATTTTTTGAGATAATTTTCTATTCCTCTTGCCTTGAAATGACTATACATAATTTTGTTGAGATATTTTTATACCAATCTCATTAATCATATTGTTAAAACTAAAATTAGGAAAGGTCCCAAATTTTATATCACAAGAATCAATGAAGAATATTGCATGTGTTGATTGCAACTTGAATAAAATTAGCCACAAGTAAGATTTTGTATGACCTCCTCAAAACAACCTTGAGAAAACATGACATTTGAAGTGTAGAATCATTTTGAGACTAGCTAAGGGAATATTTGATATGATTTTTCTTCACTTTCCGTTCAAAAATTCTAAAAAACTTCTATTTTTCATGAGAAAATCTAAAATATTTGTGATGTACAAGAAGACAAGTGATTTCATCCCTAAAAAATTAAACTAAGAAACTTCTTTCACATTTAGTTGCTAAATGGGAGCATTCAAGGTGAAGGAATTTGACTTCCAACTCTATAGTAATAGGCCACACATTTCAATTTTAAGGAACGAGGCTTTCTCGTGCATTGTTTAAAATCTCATCTCTTGACACTATTGAAAATCCATACCCTACTCTTATATTGGACACCTTTGAAGCATTCATTGCTTCACTTCCAATACACTTTCACAAATCGTGTCCTTCCATATTAGAGCTAACTTAAATTGTTTAATGTGAAACAATCATACTATTGTACCAAATTGAACTTTCAATCTTGAGAAGAGAAATGTTTTGACATACACACAATTGAATCACAACTGAATGGACCTCAAACCTTCCGCAATTATAGTAGTCTCCTCTAAATGGGCGATCATGACACAAAGGTACATTTTGCTTTCTTCAATGTACCACTAGTGTACATTTTAGGAGGTGGTTGCTTTTAGAGTACATTCAGTGACCATTGCATTTCAACTTCAATTGTAACTAATTCCACAAAGGTCCAAAAAGTAAGAAACAACTTGGATTAGATGCCATTTTCATTTCTCTTTGTCTGAAAATTTGCTGAAAATTGTTTCAAGGACTTCAGCTTCCCCTAAAGGCAATCAACTCTTAAATGATCGCTTATGTTTTCCCAAACGTTACGTGACAAGTAACGAACAACATCTCTTCACCTTCAACGGACATGCAACTGCCATACCGCCCATCGCTGCGACCAACTCGCCCATCTGATCGGCCGATCTGCATTATGGCGCAGCTTGCCGCTCCTCCTCTCCATATCCACCGTCGGCCAAGCTGGAGAGCGTCAAATCCAACTCCATTTCCGGTGCCGCCGAAGCAAGTAGCAGTAGCAGAGACGACGAAATGCCGTGTCCCGACTCCAGACCTAAGTACAGGCCTTTGAATTGCGCTGAGGACGATAAAAAATTCCCTGTCTGTCATCCAACCTCCATCGCGCACGCACCTTCTTCAGCTCTTTTGTGTGGTTTTTGTCGTTAGAATAAGTGTCCTTTCGGTGTGGGTCTTGTTGCCTTTTTTGAGAGGATTCCCTCTGAATTATAATGTGTGTTATTTTGATACCATATGAATAAGTTGGGATGACATTTGCATTGGAAGTCACCCATTTGAGAGTTCCTTGCCTTACTCTCTGAGTCCTCTGAGAGCAGAATCTACATTTTTATTTAGGTTGAATGAGTATATGTCGTAAATATGCAATTTGAAGATGGATTAGGGTTTTGAGGGACTGAATGTGAAGGAGAATATGAGGATTGTCTCCATCCTGTTTCGGTAAGATTAGAATCAAATTTCAGGGCATGAGAATGATGGCGAAGAATGCCACGAAGGTTTACCAAATTGATTTAGGATGGGAGCTGAGTACGTTGCTGTGCGCAGTGTGTGGAGGTTTGGGGTCCAGATGGGACGTCCAAGCGATTTGCGCTGGGGACGCGCTCAAGTTTTGTTGTGGACCGCTTTAACAAGAAGCTTGTGGATGCGGTGAAACCCGTCGTTTGCGTCGAGGCTTTCAAGCATGGAGAAGAGTCCGTTGAGTTCGGCCCTGATGCTCCGCTGATGGCGATGTGCGAGTGGGATCTCCGTGTTGTGCAAGAAGGTGGTGACCTCATGTTTTATTAGCCTTCTGTTTTGTCCAACTTTCCTTAGTTTGGGGTCATTGGGTCAAGGTCATCCAGTAAATGCTCTTCGCCTATTTTGGTGACATGAGATTTGTCCCCAGCTGAATTATTGATTTTTGAGTGTATGGTCAATTGAAGATTTATATATGGTAGATTTAAGAGCATGAATCCTTGGTTAAGTTTGCACCAAACTCTAACGTAGCGTGTCAAACATCGAGCATTCAAATGCAATCCCTGTTTCTTGGGTATTTTGCTGCTCTTTAGCTGAAGCAGTATGCTGCTTTTTTCCAGCTCCTTTTGAGCCCATTCGAGTTGGTGCCAAGATCCCCAACGGCAAGCTCTCGTATCTGGATGATGATGGTAAACTCCAGTGCTACGGCATCCACGATCTTGTGAGGGAAAAGAGGGTGGTGTTTTTTGGTGTACCTGGAGCATTCACACCTACCTGCAGGTTTGACAACCCTCTATCATTGCTCATCAGGGATATTTCTGTAGAGTGTTTCAGGGAGGACCGAGATTCCAAGATTGTGTCCCATTTTTTGTTAAAGAAGTTACGAGTACGTCATCGTTTGTAACTTCTTTTTTTGAATGTACTTCTATTTTATTTTACTTGCGATGCTCTGCACCGATTTTCTTGATGTAAGTATGATCTCATGTGTCTTTTCATTTTTCACAATTTGGCGAATTGAATTGGTTGTTTTCCATTGTCCTTTAGGCGTTGAGCAAACTTATTCTTTGCAGCTATCTAAACGCACATCGACGGACGCTCATGTATTGAGACCTGTCTGCATATGGCACTTTGCGAAGCCACTTGGAATGACGATGTTTCACCATGTCATAGTGATATGCTGATTTGAAGATGGCTAGTTGAGTTGCGCAGTTTGAAGCATGCTCCCGGGTTCCTTCAAAGAGCAGAGGAGATTATGGATAGAGGAGTCCGAGAGATCGTTTGTATTACAGGTTTTTCTTCCAACTTGCTATGACATTCCTTGCATGTATATGTGAGAGTATCTAATTCTGGACGATTGTTGCAACTATTTTTTGAAAGAATCACTTGAATTTTTGCATGCGTTCTAAGATTTCTTTACATTGATTTTCGCAAATAAAGTTCTGGTCTCGGCATGGTCTTGTGTGCAGTGAATGATCCCTGGGTAGTAAAGGAGTGGGAAAAGACCTACCCTGACAACAAACACCTCAAATTCTTGTGCGATGGGTCAGCAATATGGACAAAGAACATAGGGCTGGAGTTGGATTTGATAGACCGAGGCATGGGAGTGCGTTCTCGTAGGTACTGTTTGCTTATTGATGACACCACAGTGAAGATTGTGAATATTGAGGAGGCTGGAGGCTTGGAGACCTCCACAGCGGACAGGATGATGGCAGACTTGGAGGCCAGCAAAGGTGCTTGAGGGGGTTGTGGAGGATGTTGAAGAGTCTTTAGCTTGTAAGTCAACAAAGAGGGGGAGTCACAGTAGGGTGGAAATATAATTCAGAGAATTCAATGAAAGTTTTTGTTGATACTCCTCATTCAAGTTGGACACGTGACCTCCCTCAAAGGTCCCCACTTTGCATTTTGAATAAAACTCGTTGAAATCCAATTCCTCGAAAGTTGAGGCATTAAGTGAAATTTGCATAATGCAAATTGCATGGCTTACTTAATATAATAGATGTTACCTAAAGTGTTACTTATTCCATTACCTAAATCACTCTAACTCTCATTTTAGTTGGCAATTAGTGTTTAAATAATAATGAAGTCCAAGTTGAGCTCTCTTCGTACTAATTTGAAAATGTTGTTGAAAATTAACCCTGAAACGACTTGATCCATTGTTGGACAGACATGAGAGAAGTCGATGAATTTGTAGGACCAATTCTGGCTAATTGTTGCAATTGTTGTTAGAAGTAACCGTAAGATCTTCACAATTGGGAATCAGATGGTTGTGATGCTGGGTCAGATTTTGCAAAATTGTAATTCTTACGGAGATCAAAAGCTTTGACCAGTGAGAAGTGCGCGTTGACTTTGTTGGGCAGGTGTTCATTGCTTTAGAAAATATGGGAATGATAGAAAAAATCAGTAAAAATGCACAATGAGAAGAACCGACTGTGCTTGTTCGCAAGAGTGTAGGTCACCAATATTTCACAACGCCTTTTTTCGAGATGTGAACTTTGCAATGCAGAGGACTCACAAGAGAGATGAATGTTTTGTGTTTTGGGAAGCTGAAGTGCAAAGCTTCCCGTACGACAAGCCCGGTCCGCAATTCAGAAAGGAGTCCACAACTTGCCCATTTCCACATTCGGCATATTAATTTTAAGGGCAAAAAAAGAAGAGAACCATAATTAATGACCTTCATTTTAAAATCAGTATGTGAAGTTTTGTACTACCAATTTTTTTTCTTCAGAAATAGCTAAATGAGCAAGTCATATAATTGGGGACTCTGACTAAATTATGAAGCAATCTTGGTCGTTCGTTCGCTGTAAATCGCTGCCCAAGAGTACGTTATAAGCAATCAATAGCCATTTCATTCCTCAACAATTGAACATTCCACCTGCAATTGTCATACCTTTTCCATCGCCATGTGTTATTATACAACTCCGAATGTTGATTGTGTACGTCTTCTCAGCCAGTGCTTTCAAAGGACTTTTGTTTAATATTTTTAAAGATGTTTCCTGGAATTTAAAATAATGGGTCTGCACACACTTACACAAACAACAATGCCCAAAAGAGGTACAAGCATCTCCTGCTGCCCTGTATGCCACTTGACTCCTTGATTCAAGATTTGTCCAACGAACAGAGGATGATCACTAGTATCCCCAGTAGTGCAACTCCATAAAACATACTTCCAACTAATCACAAGTTATACAACTCTCCAAAATATTCTCCCAACCAATTACAAGTCACAAAATTTGCATTTATTATGAAGCTTTGCTAATCCCAATAGAATTTGTAGCGGATGAACCTTGTAGAGCCCCCTCTATAATGGCTTCATTTGAGAGGTTAAGGAAAAGGCCCCGGTCGACAAAGGCTAAAATTGATTGCTTTTCATTCAAATTTTGAAGGGGAGGGGATATCTAGTACATGGTAGAAGCAGATGCTCTAGCTGGGCTATAATTTTACGGTCCAGATAGAGTCAACCCAGCACAAATTTTCCACTAAACAATCCCATTTTCTTCCCCCCAAAGCTCAGATTGTGGACTTTGTATTTTTGGTTCTCCCTTCTGTGACTACTTCTCAACACACTGTGGGCATCAGGGAACATGGAAGCCAACTCCGATGTTCTAGAAAAAATGATGGATGAAAATTCGCTTCTCTCAGTCCGCGGTGACTCTTTCGGTTTTTGTTCATCGTCCATTTTTTGAGTGTTTCATTATGAGTGTCTGGTACCAATGATGGATGAAAATTCACTTCTCTCAGTCCGCTGTGACTCTTTCGGTTTTTGTTCATCGTCCATTTTTTGAGTGTTTCATTATGAGTGTTCTGGTACCAATGATGGATGAAAATTCGCTTCTCTCAGTCCGCTGTGACTCTTTCAGTTTTTGTTCATCGTCCATTTTTGGAGTGTTTCATTATGAGTGTTCTGGTACCAATGATGGATGAAAATTCGCTTCTCTCAGTCCGTTGTGACTCTTTCAGTTTTTGTTCATCGTCCATTTTTTGAGTGTTTCATTATGAGTGTTTTGGTACCAATGATGGATGAAAATTCGCTTCTCTCAGTCCGCTGTGACTCTTTTGGTTTCTGTTCATCGTCCATTTTTTGAGTGTTTCATTATGAGTGTTCTGGTACCAATGATGGATGAAAATTCACTTCTCTCAGTCTGCTGTGACTCTTTCGGTTTCTGTTCACCGTCCATTTTTTGAGTGTTTCATTATGAGTGTTCTAGTACCAATGATGGATGAAAATTCGCTTCTCTCAGTCCGCTGTGACTCTTTCGGTTTCTGTTCATCGTCCATTTTTGGAGTGTTTCATTATGAGTGTTCTGGTACCTTCCCAAGTGCAGCCCCCCCAGCAACCTCCACCGTCTGAAGTGTCGACGAAGCCACACTCGAACTCTCGAAGTCTCCAAATAGGAGAACCCTATTACTGGCCGTCAACGTCATCGCAACGTGTCGTAATCTCCACCTCTACCCATCTCCCATTTTCTTTTTCTTTTTCCTTTTCTTAGCCTTTCTTTCCCAACACGTTTTGGCTGCTGTCCACGCAACAGAACCGTACGATAGAGTGCCGTCCTCATTCATCCACATTATTTCATCCCAAGAAGCTCAATTCCGCTCCTCTCGCACCCGTCGAGACAAAACGTCATCCGGAACATTCGTTGGGTCGTCTCTCTCGTCAGTCAGAAAGAGACCGCCCTCTTGCCCTTCCTTGCAGTATAAGAACCCTAGCGCCGCACTGCTCCTTTCATTACGCTCCTTTCAAGTTCTGGTGCGAGACACAGAGAGAGTTATTTGTCTCGGAGATTAGTTGTTGTAAGGAGCGTGAGATTTTCTGTGACTGAGATTTGTTGGGGAGTTGTAGGTGAGGTTGTGAGAGCAAGATGCAGATCTTTGTGAAGACTTTGACGGGGAAGACGATCACCCTCGAGGTGGAAAGCTCCGACACGATCGATAATGTCAAGACGAAGATCCAGGACAAGGAGGGAATCCCTCCTGATCAGCAGAGGTTGATCTTCGCGGGCAAGCAGTTGGAGGACGGTCGAACTCTTGCGGATTATAACATCCAGAAGGAGTCGACCTTGCACTTGGTGTTGCGTCTCCGGGGAGGGATGCAAATCTTCGTGAAGACCCTCACTGGCAAGACCATCACGCTCGAGGTGGAGAGCTCTGACACGATCGATAACGTCAAGACCAAGATCCAGGACAAGGAGGGCATCCCGCCCGACCAGCAGCGTCTTATCTTCGCAGGGAAACAGTTGGAGGACGGCCGTACTTTGGCCGACTACAACATCCAGAAGGAGTCGACGTTGCACTTGGTCCTTCGTCTGCGTGGTGGCATGCAGATTTTTGTAAAGACCTTAACCGGCAAGACTATCACGCTTGAGGTGGAGAGCTCCGACACCATTGACAACGTCAAGACCAAGATCCAGGACAAGGAGGGCATCCCGCCTGACCAGCAGAGGCTTATTTTCGCAGGGAAGCAGTTGGAGGATGGCCGTACTTTGGCCGACTACAATATCCAGAAGGAGTCTACGCTGCACCTAGTGCTCCGCCTTCGCGGTGGCATGCAGATTTTCGTGAAGACTCTGACCGGCAAGACCATCACCCTTGAGGTGGAGAGTTCCGACACCATTGACAATGTGAAGACGAAGATCCAGGACAAGGAAGGTATCCCGCCCGACCAGCAGCGTCTTATCTTCGCAGGCAAGCAGCTGGAGGACGGCCGAACCCTAGCTGATTACAACATCCAGAAGGAGTCGACGTTGCACCTGGTCCTTCGTCTGCGGGGTGGCATGCAGATTTTCGTGAAGACCTTAACCGGCAAGACTATCACGCTTGAGGTAGAGAGCTCTGACACTATTGACAATGTCAAGACCAAGATACAGGACAAGGAGGGCATCCCTCCTGACCAGCAGAGGCTTATTTTCGCGGGGAAGCAGTTGGAGGATGGCCGAACCCTAGCTGACTACAATATCCAGAAGGAGTCTACGCTGCACCTGGTGCTCCGCCTTCGCGGTGGCATGCAGATTTTCGTGAAGACTCTCACGGGCAAGACCATCACGCTTGAGGTGGAGAGTTCCGACACCATTGATAATGTGAAGACGAAGATTCAGGACAAGGAGGGCATTCCACCTGACCAGCAGAGATTGATCTTCGCAGGAAAGCAGTTGGAGGATGGCCGTACTCTGGCTGACTACAACATTCAGAAGGAGTCTACTCTGCACCTGGTCCTTCGTCTGCGGGGTGGCATGCAGATTTTCGTGAAGACCTTGACTGGCAAGACCATCACGCTGGAGGTAGAGAGTTCCGACACCATTGACAACGTGAAGACGAAGATTCAGGATAAGGAAGGCATCCCTCCTGACCAGCAGAGGTTGATTTTTGCGGGGAAGCAGTTGGAGGATGGCCGCACCCTGGCAGATTACAACATTCAGAAGGAGTCTACCCTCCATTTGGTTCTGCGTCTGCGTGGTGGCATGTAGATTGTCGTCAGGGATGGCAGACAAGGTGTAACTAGAGCCACCAGTTATTGAAGTTACCAAATCTCTCTTGTATAGAATAATCAGCATGTGAAACATCTGCGTTATGAGAACAATTCAATACATGCTACTGCTTTAGTGACATATCTCATTCAACTGTTTCCGCCTTGTATGCGTGCTTGGATAATTTCACTGGAATGTTGGGTGGGTTCTTTGGACTTATCATTTTGTCCATGTATGTCAATCGGTTCTTCAATTGATTTTGAATCCATGTTGCATTCCGCAGGTAAAATGAATCTACAATTTGTTCCGTTTCTTATGATTTATAGCTTCATGATGTTTGGTAGAGCGCAGTGAACAATTGTGAATTCTTCCGGAAGTCTTTTAGCTGTCGAATGTAAACTATCATTTGCTCCGATTCCGTGAAAGTGCAGAGAAGATGGGCAAATCGAATCATATGTATCACGTATTACTGTTGTGAACTTTGTCTTATCTTAGAGTAAAGGAGACAAATTTGCAAAGCAGGATCGTGGAATCTGAGCTTTCTATTGTTGGGGTTGCATTGAACCTTGCACCCAATGAACCTGGTCAGCATAGTCTTTCACACGGTACGGTGGTATTGGCTTTTGACTCTTCTGTCCTCTCCACTGCAGTACTGTAGTTGCAGTGACAAGGATTTCGGTGTCTTTTGTCACGCTCAATGATTTGCCAATTTGGTGTTTTCCATTGAGAAAACTTGGTTTTATTGACATTTTGGCCAACTGAAACTTGTAAAGGTTGCCCATGTCAGTTGAACGCTGACAGTACCTATTTCTAATTCTATCATTGGCACCCCAAGTCTTCTTTGCAGCTCTTTCGTCTTCTTTTCTCCTTTTTCTTCTCTTGAATTTGACTCAAATAACATTAACTTGATTGAAACATTGCCACAAAATATGTTTTTGGGGGTTCTTCCTTCTTTTCTCTCATTGACTTTCACTCACAGGTGTGGTGTTCATTTCTATGAAATGTTGAAAAATGGAGATTGAGGGACTCTTATATAGAGAACATCTTTATATGTAAATGGATTGTAATTTTTTTATAATTTTTTATTGACCTAAAGTCATATATATATCTATTAAAAGATGAAGATAGCACATCTACTTTTATGAAATCCCAACCTTTATTTTTCTTGACAATAAATTTGAATCAATATAGTATTTGATATAATTTGATCAACTTATTGATTGTGCATAGAAGACCTATGGTTTAGGAGTGTAAAGAGAAGAAGGTAAATTTGTAAAGAATTTGAAGATGCTCTTTAGTTGAAGGCCATATATGCAAACAAATTGAAGAGTTTCTTTGTTATTGTAAAGTTAAAAGTCTTTTGACACTTTACATTGATTGAAATTGTTTATTCCTAGTACTGTTTATAAATTTCTGAATCCCTAAAAACCTAGGGGTACAAAAAATAGTATTGTAGAATTCATGTGATGGCTTTATAGTCCTTAAGGGGGTTAATGACTTACAATTTTCAAAGACACTAATTGAAAACTTTAGATTTGACACATGGAGAATATACTTTGATCAATATAATAAATAATAACTTCATATTGCTACTTTTTACACATAGTGACAATCCATAAGTAGAACATACATTAGTATCAAACCACAAAGTTTGAAAACTTCAAACATGGTGGTGGTGAGAAATTGATGCTTACCCAATTCTCAAAGTGAATCCAGTAGATTTCTGTAGACTGTAGAGTCGTATTATCAACATTCTAAAGGAGATAAAAAAAAAAATCCCCCTCTGAGTGCTCAGTCATGAATTATTTTTTTAAATCATAAAAAAAAAAATGGAAGCAGGTTTTTAAAATTTATCTTCTCCATTTCCAAATCTGAATTCCTCTCCATTCCGAATTTCCATTTTTCCAACTTTGATCATCTCCAGTGAAATCATAAGATTCCTCCATGTCCCCACTGCAAGAAACTCTCCAAGCCGGCTATGGTACTCTACCGCGATCCAGTCAATGAGTGCCGTGCCTCCACAATTGCATCGACTACACTGACGACTCTGATCATCTCATACTACAACTTGCATTATTGAGATGCTCTTCTATTCTTTGCAATTTTTTTTTTTCAGGGAATAAAAGGTAAATGACTTGGCCGGTCACCGGGATTCCTGTGCAATCGACAGAGTCTCGAGCTCGAATATGCCGCGGCTATCACGCTCACTCTTTCTCCAGACGGATTCCCCATACCCAACTTGAAATTGATTGAAATTGATTGAAACTGATTGAAAGCAAACACGTATCCCTGTAATTGGAATTGGGCTTGTTTTAGTAACTGATTGCCAGAGTTTTCTCAAATTTTCCGTTACCTTACACTAGCCCTTTCACTTCGGAGTGGCAGTAGATCCGTTGGCTGGGTACTTGCAAGATGTTGGTGGTGCTGCTGCTGGTGGGGGTGGCTGTATTCCAAGTGCTCACGTCGACAGCTCTTTGTGGTCACAACCGCAGGTATGCTCACGGATTTCCTGATTACAATGTCGCGTCAGTTTCAGAGCACCAGAAATTGTGAGACATTCAATCCACTGACGGTGCAGAGAGAGCTCTGCAAACGAGAAATTGGTTGTCGACCTGAGGTTTCAGATGGCTTTCTTTTAGGGTTTTGGTCATTTTCTCGAGTGTGATGCTAGGTTAAGGCATGCCCGCCCGGCGGGGGCGTGGAGGGAATGGAGCTAGTGGTGGTGGAGAAGGTGGCGGGATGTGGCGATGGTGGAGGGAGGGTGTGGAGGTGGTGATTAAAACGACTATAATTGCTAGTGTTTGATGCTTGAGAAAATCATTGGACAGAACCATGTCCAATTGTTGAATTGAATTTTTGTATGATTGTCCATTCATTTACTGTTGGGTTGATTGAAATGTTCAAAAGGCTTCACATTCAATAGATAGGTTATGGTTTACAACGTTCCTAAGAGGAGAGTGGCTATGGTTGCCTCAAAACTGGCATTATGTCTCTGATAGTAATGGTGTAGCGGAGAATTTGACAGGACGCTTGTTGATGCGGTCAGTTGACCAAATTGCTGAACATTCAAGAGAGAGTTGCACTGGACTGGTATGTTATCATTTGAGATTGCTCGATTCATCTTCCAGTTCAGAATGTCGCAGTGCTGGTAATCTTGTTGATAACAGAGGTTACTATTTGTGTCATTTGAAGCATTAGTATGCTTAGCCAAGAGCCAAGATGTAGGAGATTATTACTGAACGGTGGAGAGATCACTTACACTTAGGGTACAAGAGTGAAACTTGTGAAGATCGAATTTTTATCGATATGTATCAATCTTTCGATCAATTTCAAATTGGGTATGTGAAGATCATTAGAAGCGACAATAGAAAACCCCATTTCTATTCAAAGTGGAGTGACTGGACATACAGCCAAGCCCTCACGCACAACGAACTTGTCAAAGGAGAGGAGATCATAGGATAGGAGCCGACCCATTTCTGATCACCCCCCATTTCTGGCCTCTATGCTGTTTCATTTCTGTGAAGTTGTGGCATGGTTTCCAAAGTAGTTGTGGCGTATGATTGGTTGCAAGGCTTTTAATATTGCAATCAGCCCTCGGTTGATTTGCAACCATCCTATGGTTGGAAATAGAAAAGCCTATATGATTGGTGTAGGTCGTATAGTAAAGTTCAGCTAAAAAATTCATAATAATTATATTTTGAGTTAAAAAAATCCTTGGAAAATTATGTGGTCCTTCTAAATTCTATTTCTATGTAAGGAAAGATTTCTACACTTAGGAAATCTGCACTCCACATGTCCACAATTGCTTAAGTGGTTGGAAATGGGTTGGCTCCCCTAGTAATAGTGAACTCATGAGGATGCCCTAAATTCAATTCACCCGAATTTGAGATGCATTTTGAACACCTGAATTTTAACATTACCAAAGTCTGTGTTTTAGTGTGCACAAAGTTTCAATCCAAACGTTTTTGATTACTAGTATCCATTTTGAAAATATTGGTATAAGATTATTATTCAATAGCTAATCTTCACTCACTGTCTAGTACTCTGAATTATTAATAGCCACAATTATAACTATTGAGCATTGTATGTAGTACAGAAAATATGTAGAAAATAGAGCAGCAGCAGGGGAAGAGCAACTTCAAAGACTAGAACACCATTGTGATGTTGATAATCCTTAAATGACAAGCCAACCCAAGCCCCTTGCACTTGTAGGATTTTTTGGGAAAAAATGGTTATAGGATTTTTTGGGAATGTTTCAACCTACTCAATGGACATCTATAGTGAATAAATTAAAGCTTGTCAAGCACTATAGTTTAGGCTACAAAGTCAAAGCACTATTCATTAATCAACCACACAAAACTTGGAGGTAAGGAGAAAGATCCATGCCCTACTTAAAGGAAATTTTTGAATCCCTTTTGGCTTGTCCTCTAAGAAATCAAATGTCGTGTAAGGGTTAAAACTCCATTGTTTGTAAGCACCAACACATTCAATCAATCTAAGGGATGCATTGAACCTACATTTTATTTTAACACTAAAAGAACAAGACCTATCACCAAGCAAGTGACTTTCATGCCTTTCACGATGACTCTACTATTTTCAAAAATCAATATCACAAGCAACCACATGGACACAGAATTTGACTGAACACCTTGGTATGAAATGAAAGGAGCAGACTAAAAGCTGTTGAGCTCAACTGCTCCAGAGGCCCGACTTTGAATGTGCTCTTCAATAAACACTATTTACGGTACACTGGTTTCATTCTGTGTACAGCTACAATGAACTTCATGGACGTTTTCATTTGGAAACCTTAATTTTCCTGACTTCAATTACCGCAGACGAGAATCCATCTTCTTTCGTTGGCTCACACTCAATTCTCTTGTTGTTGTTTTCGGCTTTGTATGTTTGCTTGTGTGCTTGGTTGTTGTTGGGTTGTTGATCGTTTGTTGTTTGGAACTGCTCTTGTTTCTTGCTCCGATTGTTTGCTGTGAGTGATGCTGTATAGCTCGGACAAAATTCCAGAGTTGGGGGAATGCCTACTCTAGGAATTTCTCCATTCTAGGGTTTTGCCTACAACCTCAAGATCTTTATTCCTAACCCCCTCCATCGACCTTGGAGCAATTAGAGAATCCTGGGTTTAGCCAACGACTTGCTAGTAGGGTTAATGTACTAATTGGGTCGTCTCAGTTTACTCCCAAATCCTCCCAATTCGTCAATCCTGCTGTATGACTTTTAGTCCCATCACGAGTGGATCAAGTAGATTCGAATTGAAAGCTCACTTTGGCTCTATTCTTCAAGGCGAACTAAAGCTGGCTTTCAAATTGGCTGGGCTTGAACTACTTTCGGAGATTTTAAATGATTGCATTGTGATCCATGGATGGTTGTTGTGGAGCAAGATACTTAACCAAACGCAACAATTTCCGCTGTGATATGTCCTGATCTGTTCCACAAAGATGAAGGAAAATCAGCGAGTGCCCATCTTCAGAGACTGAATTAGTTATCTCTTGCAAAGCTGAAAGAGCAGATATGGATGGATATGAGGGCATGGAGTGGAAGGAGGACTTGCCACAGCATGTTGGACATGAGTTTTAGGTCAAATTCGAGCTTCCTTGCACGGCTCTCGTTGGCATCAATAGCAAGCTCCACATTTTGCAACTTATGGTGAGCATCTTGTACCTGAACGGAGTTGCATTTGCACATTAGGAGGGGGAGTCATGGAAGAGTAGATTTCAGTGAACCTGTTCGAATTTTAAACTTCATCCTTCTTTCCTTGCATTTCATTACTACTCTCGTAGCAAAAAGACATGGAGGGTCAAGTGACAAGCTAATACTCAATGGATTGGAACATTAGCCAGCCATTGGAAGCATTAACTGGAAGTCTTTGAGGAAACCTCCTCTCCTTCATAGATGCACAACTGGGACTCACTGTATTGAATTTTTAGTTTGTCCCGAAGTGTCTTGATTTTTCTCACTCTCTAGTCTCTACTCTTATCTATCTGTGTGACACTAAATAACCAAATTCACACTATCTTCAATTAATGCAGGTTGAAATATTACTGTATTGTACTAATTTTCTCACAAACAGAATTTTATAGTGGCTAATTTTGAACCGTCACAAATAGGATAAATCCATGTACCTCTCTTTCCTTGGCATGGAGCATTTTCTCCAGCTCTCGGATGCGCGCATCCCGAGATCCCACAGTGATGTTCAAGGTGTTGTTAGTGGCTTCCAGCTTTCGCTGCGCTTCCGCTAATTCCATCTCTCGGCTCTGTGTTACAATTAAAAGTTTAGTGCAAGCCAGGGTAGCCTACATCAAGACCTGAATGCCTTGTTCTAGAAATAAAGACTCTTCCCATTGTTGTGGAAAGGTACGTAACTTCTTTTATATTATCCTCTAGATTTTGGTAGGATGAACACTCTCTTAATGCAGCATATCAACCCCAAAAGAGTTTGGAAGAATTTTCTCTTTATTCTCACATCAAGGCTGTGGTTTACGATAATGAATATTTTTGCACCACTCAGCAGCTGTCAATCTTTCGTCCGGACTTGCAGACCCATTCATTAAGAGCTTCCTTGGGGTCTTGCAAATTCGTACCTGGCATGTGTTTTCCAGGCTAGCAAATTGTCTGTCACGCTCTTGCAGCAGTTTACGCAGTGATCCCGCCATTTCGAATGCATTGGTAAGTTTCTCACTAGACTCATCAGACACTGATCCCTCCAGCTTCTCTGCCGTATTTCTCAGCACCTGAATTGTAGCATAATTGGGTTTCAGGAAGATATAATGCAGTGGAACCTAATTTGCATCACTACTTGAAGTATTTTCACATAAATAGGAGTGTGAGTTTTGTGAGATCTATCTATTCTAGAAGAGAGAGCTTGGTGTACAAGAGCTCAATCTGGAGAGATCGAATTTTATCTTTGTGCGTGAAATACTTAACTAAAGCAATTTCAAAGTGGAAGGTTGTAACCACTCAAACCACAGATATAGAATTTTTTCCTACTCAGTGGAGTGGTTCTGGTTACAATAGACAAAAAGATCAATAATTCGAAGATCAATAATCTTCAACGTTTAAACAAATCATGCTTCAGACTGATTACTCCACTGTTTTGTTAAGAAGGAAAACCAAGTTTGTGATTAGAGAAGCTGAAATTGGTAACGGGAATATATTACACAACAACACAAATAGGTCCCTATAGTTTTCAGTATTTTCTGCCATTGGTTATGAACGAACTCCAGGTACTCAGCCACCTGTTTGTACGAGTCGATTTGGTTGGTTTTCTCCGCTAGTTGGGGCGCGGTGGTCGCGGAGAGCTTGCCTCAAGTTTTGCATTTCCACAGTGCTGCTCGCATCTCCTGCATAATCTTCAGCATTTTTCGTCTGAAGTATTTTCGGAACATACTAGTTAGTCCTAGATAGTCAGATGCATTTAGAACATGGTTGCTTTAAGAGCAAACTACCTTCTATGCAATTATCATTACGAGTGGTTGGTCATTGTCAATTATGGCAATTTCATAACTTTGGCATCAACATTTGGCATCAACATTTGGATATAGTATGCAAAAGTTGTGAACAATCAAAGTTTTTTGAGGTGGATGTTCTTCAACATACATACATATTGATTTTAGATAATTATAATGACAATGACAATTCTAGGCAAGGGGTGATTTTGGGGTTATCCACCTTATACTAACCCTAGTTTCGGTGTAAATGAATATCACAATTATTGGCACCTAAAATCTCACGAATTTCATTAAATTGATAGAAGTGAGTATTTTTTATTAATCAACCCAGATGTGTCATGTTGACAAGTGATGCACAACAGGATCTTCAATTTCACATGGTACTTCCATTACCCAAATGAGTGAACACATCACCAAGCCTTCTCTCCAAATACTTCTTTACGAATTCCATGCAATCTTCGCTCAAAATAGAATCCCTGCCAACGAAGTCCGTATGCGAGGTATGATGGTACAACAGGTGCTCTGGACGCACGATTACTTTTAAATTATGCGGAGTGTGTAGGAGTTCAGTTTGATAATTGCCGAGGGAAATAGATTGAACAGCTCGAAACGTTACTGTACACTGATCGCGCACAAAGAATTAAAAGGAAGCCAACGCATAACACTGAAGTCCTCAAACATCTACTTTTTATCTATAGTACACATTAATTATCGACTAAGTTCTTAATGCCACAAATGCTGAACCTGGTAATGTGAACTAATCTTTTTTCAAATGGCAAAAACCATAACTTAATGACACGCTCTACTAGTTCTCCTATTCCAGCAACTCAACAGCATCACAAACAACTTACTGCATAAACCTCATTTATGCAGTAAGTTCGTAAAAGGTGAATTTAAGACATAAGCGAATGCAGTACACTTCATTCCAAGCATCCAATCTACAGACATCTGAGCCGGCTAAGCAAGAACCCAGTCACGCATTTGAAAAGAATTCATTACAAAGAAATTCTCAATCACTTTCAGGGCGATGTTGGCTATCCCTCCCGTATAAACCTTTCCCTCCTCTTTCAACCAATCCATTACATCATAAACCCTCCAAAACACCAAACCCAGTATCCATCCGCGACATATACTTGACCCTGGAGTCACGCTTTTCATATCAAAGATGGTCAGTAAGGAGTCTTGATCACACA
Organism: Pseudoscleropodium purum; assembly: GCA_963969395.1. Lineage (NCBI taxonomy): Eukaryota > Viridiplantae > Streptophyta > Bryopsida > Hypnales > Brachytheciaceae > Pseudoscleropodium > Pseudoscleropodium purum. The sequence goes on along the minus strand of OZ017800.1, from coordinate 3,369,010 downwards.
TTCCGCTTATCCCCTCTGAAGTCTACCCACCACCATCTACAAAATACCAAACATCGGGAGCCACGCTTTTCATATCAAAAGATGGTGTTCATAAACACCAATAAAGTGGTCTCCTCAAGACTGAAGATCTCCAGCGCTTCAAGCACTCGTAAACTTCGTCACAGCCTTCGTACCTTCAGAAACAGCGTGCTTCGCCAACTCACCGGGCAAAATCAAACGCACAGCAGTCTGGATCTCGCGAGAAGTGATCGTCGGCTTCTTGTTGTAACGAGCCAAACGAGCAGCCTCCTGGGCCAACTTCTCGAAAATGTCGTTGATGAAAGAGTTCATGATGCCCATCGCCTTCGACGAGATACCGGTGTCAGGGTGAACCTAAACAAAACAAAAACACACGAACCAATCAGACAAAACGCAAATTCAATCTCCCTCAAAAAAAAATATCCTGAAAACTCCCAACAGCTCCCGGAGACGCCACCAATTCATGCCACCGCTCACCACAACACTCAAGTGCAGCATCCGGAAGCCAAAAGTCGGAAAAAACCCTCAGAAAACCCCCTAAAGAAACCACGCATACCTGCTTCAACACCTTGTAGATGTAAATCTTGTACGTCTCCACGCTCTTCTTGGTCCTCTTCTTCTTGGCGTCACCCTTGCTGTCCGCCTTGATCTTCTTCTCCGCCTTCTTCACCACGGGCTTCTTCTCGGCCTTGGACTTCCCGGCCTTCTGCTCCTCAGCCACCTTGGGAGCCATCGCTGCGACTAGAAAAACAAACGAAAGAAGAGAACAAAAAACTCACACAAATATGAACGCTCTGGGAAGTTGCAAAATGAAGGCAAGGGTTTCACTCAGCAGTAAGGTAAGTGGCACAGGGGTCAATGGGTTTATATACTGCCTGTGCAAAAGTGGACCAATCGGAGGACTTGGTTGGCAAGGCGAGGATCGAGGTTTAGGACCGTCCGATCTTCATCGGACGGAGGGCTTTTGAAAGAGCGGTTGGCGCCAATTTGGAGTTTCCCGCCTCGTGGAGAAGTCACAGTCAGCGTTCACAGATGTGGTCGACGTTCCAGCAACCCTTCTAAGGCAGAAGGAAACCAGGGGTTCTAAAATTGTTCAAATGTGTCCAGGGTGATCATTTTAGGAAGTAAAAGATTGCTATGTACACATTTGAACCATTACAAAACAATAAATAATGGTTTCACAATCATATTTGTTTCCATTTTATCGTGTTATTTTTGTTGTCATAGTGCGTGCAACTATAATCATCATTATCCAAAATGCAATACCTACATTTGAACCAAGATGGCAACACAAAAATTTAGATATTAGAATTAATTATAAAGTGTATGCAATGGAGGGACCAAGAGATGGGATTTGAGAAAAACATAGGATGAAGTTCCATAAAGCATCCAAATTGGGATTTGGTTGAGTTCAATGTTGTGTTTCTTTTGTACTATTATAAATTAAACCTTCCTCTAATACCATTATTACAACTAGGAACAACCTTTACTTCCAACTCTATAGATTATACAAGATGTAATTATGAAAGTAGAACTTAGGACTATGATAGTCTATCAACACTTTTTGGTACACACATAGATAATACTTTGAAAATTCATATTTTTTCATATATTATTAAAATATTTTGTGTAAAGGTGCTTTAGAATTTCTTTTCACTTGCGAATAAAATCTAATAAATATATCTTATGTTGAATCATAGTAACTATGTTCAATTCTTGTTAGTGATAATTATAGAAGTATGAACCTTAAGAAAATATAACTACCACAATATTATCCTTTAAACTACACATTTTATTTCTGAATTTGAAGTTTTGCAAAGATGTATTGTGCCCCATGATAGCTTAACCATTCACCTAGCAGATGAATGCTTTGAAAAATGCACCAATTCATTCCATATTCATTACTCAAGAAGTTTGAGAAAGATTGATAGAAAGACAAAAGAATGCTATATATTAAGCTATGATATGGAAAAAGAAACTATTTTGTATAATGATTCTTGAAAATTGATTTCATAACCTCTTGTTTAAACATTGGGGAGATAAACTACAACTTTGAAAAATAATTCAATCATTTAATTTGATCTACAATTGATATTACCAATATTTATACATATAATTTAAAATTTAAAGTTGAGAAGTCTTTTAATATTTAAATACATTCTAATTATTGAAATTTTAGTATATTCTTTTTACAATGTATAGTATTTGTAACATTTAAAATATTATTTGCTATATATATTAATTGTAATGACAATCTTAGTTTAGTGTTTGTAATACTTGAAATACAATTATATTAATGAAAATTGATATGGGTTGTAAATCCCATCTTTTGATTTCATTTCTAAAACTACATAAAATTATAATATTGTGTGATATTATAAAAAAAAGAAAACAATTTCAATTCTAAAATCACATTCCAAGTAGAGTCAAATTTTGTGAAATCTGTTATATAATTTTGTATAGTTTGTAGACAAAGATTTTGAAATATAATTTAGGTTTGGTTTATATTTTAACTGTTTTAATTACAAAAAATCAAATTCTCTAATGTATAAGAATCATCAAAGATAGCTAGTGTATGACCAAATTACTTAATGCTTATATATTGTAGGTTTTTGACAATATCTCTTAAAAAACATTATTTGTCCTTGAAATATGAAGATTAATATTGTTGGTTATATTATTATTCTAAAGTTGATTACTTAAATGCTTCATATTTTGACGACTCGAGCATCTTAAGGTATCTAACAATATACAATATGTGAATTTAAAACTAATTTTGCGATATCTTTTTTAAAGTGTACTTAACTACAATTTCAAAATGAACATTCTGACAACAAAGTTAAAATATAAAGTTAACAAAATGAATTTTAAGTCTATTGGATTTCTACTATAAAATCTTTGGATATCAAATGCCTAAATGGCCCAAAACACATTGCTATGTTATAGGAGATTGAAAGTAGCAATGTAGATTGAATGGACAATGGTCCAAACAATATGTTTTTGAACAACAATATATGCTTTGAAAATTACTTCAAACAATTCCTAGCTTTCTAAGTGTGTTTTGTAATTTAAACTCAAACACTTAATAAGGTGTTAAAAACAAAAATAAAAAGAGTCTAAACAACATAACTAAAGTGCTTTGGTACAATATTGTTGTAAAATTCATGACTTGATGGCATCTTGTAGTCTCCATTTGATAACAAACAATTTTCACAATTGTAGCTAAATCTATAAAAAAAAATATATATCAATTCTTTAACCCTAAAGTGCTTTGATGTTCAATTTTTGAATGACAAAGAAATTGAAAATCAATTTTTTTTCTCATTATTCTTTGGTTGAAAGTCATCTAATTTGTAGAGATACTTTATCATGTTATCCTATCTAGTGTTTGGATTTGGTGTAGATTTTTCTAAAGTTACAAATGTGGAAGTGTATCAAGTAGTTGATTAAGCCAAAATTGCATTGACTTCAATTCAAAACTAAATTTCCCAAAATGAGGTTATGGAGTTAAAGAACAAATCATTATATCATATAATGTCATTTAAATCCCATTTCAATAAGTTTTACTCCAAAAATGATAATATTTTGCTTGTAATTGAATTCAAAAGGAATTAAAAAATTTCCCTTTCAAAATTTATAAAAAATATTGGTAATAGCATTGGTGAATCTATATGGATGGAATCCGAAACTCAAAATCTACAACTTTTATTTGTATATCAATTCCAAAATACTCTTCCAAATATTACTTTATAACAATTTTTTCCAAATTGTTGATTTGAGAGAAGGATTTGAACATTTAGAGGTTAATAGATACCAAAGATGTGCAAAATATTATTTAAAATTTGAACACTTTTATAGTATGCTTTATTTTATATGATTCAAATTATAAAATTTGATACTAAAAGACAATTTAATTGAAATAGATTTTTATAGGTTGCTTTATTTTATGTGATTCAAATTACAACAATTGCTACTAAAAGACAATTTAATTGAATTGGATTGCCACTTTATAACGGTACTAGTAGGTTTGTAAAGCAAAAAAGAACCCCTTATGATCAAGACCATATGGATTATAACATTTAGCTATATAAGAAAATCACATTTAAAATCATTAGTAATAATTCTAAGTTTGGTTTATATTTATGATAATTTTCTAATTTGGGCTACAAATAATATTTCAGGTAAATATTCGGCAACGTATTCTGCTTCTCTTAGTGGATGATATCGCTAAATTATATTATTTATATGGAAATCACATGGGTGTATGTACACACTTTTAGACGGATGAATATACGAGCCGTTTTTCATTCATATTCAGTGTCATGTTTCATCCATGGAAGCTCGGAAACCGCGCGAGAGAAGTACTCCGCATTCAGGTTTCCTCGAAATTCACTTCTGTTCTCGGGAGGAGGGAACGCTTGAAAATGGCGCCACCGGCTCTTTCAAAATGTCACCCTCCGATGAAGATCCGACGGTCCTAAACCTCGATCCTCGCCTAGCAAATGGAGCCCTCCCATTGGTATACTCCTACAGCCTTCATATAAGTACCGAGCAATCACCTCATACATCTATCTATGCATCTCTCACTTTCGCCTTCGCAAATCTCTCTGTCGATTCCTGCCCTCTCTCAGAATTTGTCGCCGTCCTTTGGAGCTTCATACTCTTTCTTTTATTTCGTTTGTTTTTCTAGTCGCAGCGATGGCTCCCAAGGTGGCTGAGGAGCAGAAGGCCGGGAAGTCCAAGGCCGAGAAGAAGCCCGTGGTGAAGAAGGCGGAGAAGAAGATCAAGGCGGACAGCAAGGGTGACGCCAAGAAGAAGAGGACCAAGAAGAGCGTGGAGACGTACAAGATTTACATCTACAAGGTGTTGAAGCAGGTATGCGTGGTTTCTTTAGGGGGTTTTCTGAGGGTTTTTTCCGACTTTTGGCTTCCGGATGCTGCACTTGAGTGTTGTGGTGAGCGGTGGCATGAATTGGTGGCGTCTCCGGGAGCTGTTGGGAGTTTTCAGGATATTTTTTTTTGAGGGAGATTGAATTTGCGTTTTGTCTGATTGGTTCGTGTGTTTTTGTTTTGTTTAGGTTCACCCTGACACCGGTATCTCGTCGAAGGCGATGGGCATCATGAACTCTTTCATCAACGACATTTTCGAGAAGTTGGCCCAGGAGGCTGCTCGTTTGGCTCGTTACAACAAGAAGCCGACGATCACTTCTCGCGAGATCCAGACTGCTGTGCGTTTGATTTTGCCCGGTGAGTTGGCGAAGCACGCTGTTTCTGAAGGTACGAAGGCTGTGACGAAGTTTACGAGTGCTTGAAGCGCTGGAGATCTTCAGTCTTGAGGAGACCACTTTATTGGTGTTTATGAACACCATCTTTTGATATGAAAAGCGTGGCTCCCGATGTTTGGTATTTTGTAGATGGTGGTGGGTAGACTTCAGAGGGGATAAGCGGAATGTGTGATCAAGACTCCTTGATGGTAGGGTTATTTCACTGATGTTTTCAATTGTATTTTGGGAAGCGAATTTGGTTGGTTAGTTTGCTAAGGAGTTATCTTTGTACGGTCGACAACGTCAATTCAAATTGGTCATCAATCTGAGTACAGATTATTGGCAGTGCTGGGAGAAATTGAAATGTTTACTGTCTGTGGAGGCCTTTTGTAGATGTAGAAAACAGTAATTCGAACAATCTCAGTTGGCCAACATGATTGTCTGCTCATGATTATAGATTCTAGGCTCGCCCAGTACTGGACTTTTTATATCACATTTTCTTAACTTAAGACCTACACGCACCGAACTATTATGGTGTTGACAATTCCTGATTGACAGCGTCGAGACTAATTCCTAAAACCTTCCACTATTTTTGTGTTCTCGAGCAGAAAAACCATTACCAGCTTCCAATATATGTATGAATGTTAAGCAGTTTCATAATCCACATGCGTTTCGAAGGCACACCTAGAATATTAGGCAAATATGTTCAAATATTAAGGTGGATACAGGTGGCGGTGACAAACGTGATACCGCCCACGCACTCTGAACAGTTGAACTCAGATTCCTAGATAGATATAAACTCCGGCCTAAACCCTAAACTCTGGCATTCTCTAACATAACTGATGTCCTTAACATTTAGTGCATTACACGGCACCATGAACTTGTCTATTAAATACAATACTTGATGATGTGAATAGTGTTCATTGACATTTAGTTTGGCAACATTACACCAAAATGATTATTCACTGTGGGAGGATAAGTATCTAACATGATATTGAGGGATGTCTGATCAAAAAATGCCACCACTGTACACCACAAATACTATAATGCCACTACTGCAATTGGTGTTGATTAGTATGTCCTTGTGATAAATAGTTTAGACAATATGAAATAATCATTTTGGTGTAGTAGTATTGGTGACATTTAATGTTAGAATTCGTAGTTAATTTGCAAACAATATACAGTGGAAACACCCAAAACTGTCCATTTAAGAAATTCTGCATAATTGAAGGCATTTTTTCTTTTAAATAATATTTTGTAATACTAGCGAGTGAAAATCCCGAATATTAAAAAAAAAAATTAGATTTTTTGGATATGGTTTGTAATTTCTATAAATTTTCAATGTATTGGCTTCTTAGACCATTAGAATAGTCCATTAGATGCACCTAGAACCTAAATTTGTGAAATTCTGAAATCTACTAATGAAAATTTAATATGATGTCTTACAAGAATAGTGGTAGGGACGGTTTTACATATTTGTACTTTAATATCATTATGATTAGTATAGTGGGTCTCTCTCAATACTTGTTCAACTATGGTGCATACCTTGGAGTTAGAATTGTTGCCGTTTCATTACATGCGAATTCTACTAGGACACGTGTGAAGGTAAAATAGTCAGTCTGGACCAGTATTTATACCCGCTTGCTTTCCCATGTACCCGCCCAGATTTCCTCAGTCCTTGCTTATGTGCAGATAGCCCAGATATCCCCCAGATACCCGTTTACCGATACCCTCCTTCTCTCCCCTGGTTCCAGAAGACAACCAGGACCCGCGGTTCAAGGCTAACTCCCCTGGTACCCGCCGGCACAAACCTTGCCTGCATCAATCGGAGCGTCGTGTTGGACTTTCCGGGTGGCGCTCTTCTGTTGCCTCGCCGACGCTCTTTCCTTTCCAAGCTTCGCCAGCTCCGTCGCAGACAGAGCCTCTCTTCATTCTTGTATCTTTCGTTCTGATTTGTGCCTCTAATCATATTTCCATTTGCCGAAATTGAGCTCCTTTGGTTCTCTCTGCGTCGAAGCCTTTTAAAAAAAATATTTTTACTCGTTTTCATCCTCTCTGGAGTTGAATTAAAAGGTGAATTCAGTTTCAAGTTTCCGATGGCGTGCCTCTTGGAGTGAGTATTTTGATTGGCCTCGATGCAGAGTTTCTCGCCTTTGCGTATTCCGATGTTTTCTACTGCAGATGAGATTCTACATTTTGGAGTTGAGATGGAGGAAACGGCCAAATTATTGGATATCATTTGATGTTTTTTTCATTATGAAGAGGTGCGCCGAAGATATGGAGGTTGTAGGTAGTGTGGAGGTCTAGAAGCTTGAAGTGGAAGTCGCCAGTTGGTCAGGGATTTGTAGCTTTGTAGGGGCTGGAGTTTAGGGTGACTCAAGAGCGAGCGAGCGAGTGAGAAGCGGGATGTTAAGATGGCAGGGTTCGGTCCAGGCGAACTTGGATCCTCGACAAGCTGCCTCGGACATTCCAATCAATCCGAATCAGTTTGTGCTTCTGTCTCTTCTGCTGGATCAACTGTGTCATTTTTTTTTTTTTTTTAATTTCGATTTTTTGTGAATCTTCTTTTGTTGTTGAGAAGATTGTCGTTGGCGATTTTATTCAATTTTTTGTTTTGCTGCTAAAAATGTAACAAAACATTACGTTCAATTATATTGTGAGGTTGCCATGTCGGGTGGCTTGGTTGCGTGAGCTGCTGCGAACAGATTTATGCTTGAATTTATTTGGTTTAGGTGACAGGATGCAGAACAATAATATATGCTCTTGCTTTAATGTTTTCTTTAAATCAGCATCCGTAATGTCCAGTTTCTCGAAGAGGTGTTTGAAATTGAGATTTACCTTACCTTACCTATCATTGGACGTCCGTGTTGTGTTTTGCTCCACAGGTTTACAGAGGTAATACCTGAGCTACCACAGTCGGGGTGGCGGCAGAAAGCCAGTACGATTGGTAGTGTACTCTACTGCGTTTATCTTGTACGTATGCTAACATCACCGTTTTCATGTTCGCACTTCTGAATAATGTCGATTTACCTCGCGAATATAGTAAGGCTTGATTTGATTGGCATGAGTTGATATGGCATCGCCGGTTGGTGTAACAGGGTGCCTATGCTGTGCTGGTTATTACGTCTGCATGGCTGCCTATGTTAACGCCTATCAATCACGCGCCGATATTTGCTCTGTGCAATCTTGGAATGCTGGCTATCACAGGTTCATTTGGATGATCTATCATGCTTTTTCTTTGTGATATCTATAAATGTAACCTTTTTATGGTGTTGTGGACTGATTAGATTCTTTGTAGAGAATCTGCTCCATGATGTTGCCTCTTGAATCCCGGGATCTGCATATAGGTCGAGTTCGGAAATCCTGGTTATTGCACCATGCTTTCCTTGGATAGATACTTCTTGCATGCTGTAAGAAAATTGAGACACCCCTTCCATGAGGTTATGTAAGGGTATCAAGGAAATATCTTTTCTCCTTCGTCGATCAATAATGCACATGCAGGTTTCTCTAATATTGCATGCTCAAGTACATAATGATTTCAATAGAGAATTGCAAGATGTAAAGAAGGTTATGTTGCAGATCGTGATGGACTAAAATAAAGTATTGCTAAAACATACAGGTTTATTGCAACAACATTTGCGCAAGCAACTGAAAAAAGAGCGGGATCAGGTGCGATACTTCATTGCCCCATATGGTTGCGTACTTAGAATGTCTCTCGTGACAAAGCTTAACCTCCGCCATGAGACTCGGTCAAGGACAAATTTCTGATTCTTAAAACGAATTGCCCCGGCCTGTTTTGCCACCATAGACCGGCTTGCCTGCGTGGTTCTTCTCAATGGTTGATCTTACATTTTTAATCGGTTGTCAAATCTGTCTCACGTCTCGACCTTCTTTAGTTTTAGCCTTGATATGAGTTCTCTCCTGGTGGGGTTTCTGCAGGGCTTCCTTCAATTTAGTGCAGACCTTGAGTGGGTTGCGTACCTGCCTTTCAAGGTTGTGGCTTATGGTACTAGATCCCTTTTCCTCTCTCCTCAATTTATGAATCTGCTGATTTATTATGTCATGTTTCCATAATTCGCACTGCAGTGATTAGCCATGCAAATCAATTTCTCTGCTCGATCTTCGTTCTCCGAGGCTACTCTTAGCAAGTTCTTACGGCTCTGTGGTGATTTTCAGGAACGGGCTCAATTTTGATAGTGGTAGCCTGGGACCTTCAGGAAGAACTGGATATCCCACACTTGCATTTGCTGCGGTTTGCTTCATTTTCTGTGTTGCCTCTTTTTCTACAAGTGAACAGTGTAACATTGGCAAGTTTGTCATTTGCGAGTTTTGAGATTAAGTCAAGATGATATCAGGATGCTTCGATGTAATTCAATTTAGGCAGCCTTTGCGTATCGTATCCGAAGTAACTTTATTGAAGCAAGTGTTCTTTCGCCATTATTCAGACCAATCTTGTTATTTTTGCTTTCACAGGCTAGTCACTCTGTTTCAAATTGTATGTGCTGGAGCATTGGTTGGAACATTCATTCGTAAGTATCTGGCATTGGTGAATGACATTTCTTACTTCAATCATGTGAAATGAAACTGGCGATGGACTAATAAATAACTAGAGCACTTGTTGTATTTTTGAGTATCTTAGGCTGATTAGTAAGACTGATAGTACGATTTCTTGAGAGATTAATGTACATGAAGTCTCACTGGATTTTACACTTGCAGGCGATAATTGAAAGTTCACAAGATAAGCTCACTTGATGTAAGGAATGTGCTTTGATTTATGCAGGGAGGGTTCGCGTTCACAACTTGACTTACTGCGAGCCCGATGCCATGCATTCTCTTTTAACTCCATTGCAGCCTCCAGAGTCGCTTAGAGGCATCAGGTGAAGTCTGTCTACTTTCTCTAGCTTGTGTCAAAGAGGTCAATCAACTGCATGGCTGGATTTCTAAAGCTGTGCATTTAAGATGTCAATAGTGAAAATGCTTTATTCAAATAGTCTTACACGTGCTCAGCTGCCCGTATTTTTTCGGAAATTTGGAATTTTCAACTTGCATGTCAAAGAACTGCCGTTAATCGACACTCACCTTTGAGATCTAGCAGGTATATAGAGCGGGGAGGATTGGTGGAGCAACAAGCAGCTCTTCTTTATTACCAAGGGGATAATCTTCAACATCTTTTCAAGGAGGTGTGACTCAACTATGCCTTTTAATGACACTGTAGATGATGCTCGTCTGGAAGGATTCATTTAGGTTCCTTACACTTATATACCTCCCACTGGGTATAAAGCAACGTTCTTTGTATATTTTAAATCTCGATGGATTTTCTCTACATGTCAATGGCTTGTCTAGGGGATTAGTGGCAGTGCTTCTGTTCGCTTTCCTCAAATTGTAGTAAGGCAAGTTCAATTGAGCACGCTGACTTTTTTGCATTTCTTAGCGAATGTTTCTCTGCTCTAGTTTCTTGCAACATTATGTTTTATCTCGTTTCTTCTTGGATGACTTTGGAGTGCAGCTGTTTAGGCTTCAAAAAAGGTCGATTGAGTACGAGCAGTCTCAGGATGGTAACACAACGCCACTGGTATGGACTAGTTAGAGCTCTTGCAACTATGCCAATTTACGTGGAACTTGATGCACATCTAGAAATGTCTATGCAATTTATGTCTTTGAATTGGTCAGGTATGAATCAACTGTGAATCAGCAGGGTCTGAACTGCCTTCTGCTTAGCAATGCCTGACGATGCTAGTTCTGAATTCGATTGAACTCATGCGTGTGTTGTTGATGGATAATGAATAGTGTTTGATGCCCTTGAATTTGTTCAGGTGGATTTGGCAAATCTACTTGACAGTAGAGAACAAGAGTTGCGAGCAATCGCTGCTGAGGTACATTCACATACCCTGAAAACTGATGCTTGAATTGGCCATGGAGCTGGTCGTCGACATTGTGTCTCTTCATTTCTCACGCACACTGCTTTTGTCAGAGAGATATTTTACAAGAAGAGGTTAAAGTGGCTCGGAGCCTCATAGGTGGACGAGAGTCGGACCTGCTAGCAGTACGCTCAGAGAACGACAAGGTTAACTCCCACCCCTCAATAACCAACTCCCACCCCCAAATTTCTTGCACATTTTGTGACTGAATTGGTGTTTGTCGAGGCTTTTCCGAAAAACATTATGTATTTTATGTTCATTATGCCGGTCCAATGTCTTTGGTTGAATGCCAGTACGTGGAAGAGAATGAAGGCTTGCGAGCTGAATTGGATGAGTGGAGTGTCCGGACAGCAAAGGTAAGCACAGGCTCAACACTGACAGTTACTATAGAAATGGAATAGCACAAACTTGTGTGTCTTGTTCTCGTTCCGTTGCAATATCTAATTTGCAATACTCGTTCCCCGACCGAATAAAAAAATGTTGACTTTCTCTTTACACTGAATTTCGGTTTCCGAGTTTTGTAAGGTTTGAACTCAATAATCACTCAAAACATTGTATCGTTGAGTGCAGTTTGAGGTGGCACTTGAGGTCGAGCGGCTGAGAAGTTCAGACTTGCAGAGACAATACTTCGAACTCTGCCCGACAGTGGAACCTGATTTCACCGACTCTACTGAAGATGACGTGATCCAGTTGCAGCCGCCTTGGACACATGTAGCTGAAGGGAACGCACTGTCCAAGTGAAGTGTCCCTTCGACTAGACATATATAGTTGCGGCCTGTCCTGAAATTGTTGGGATGTACGATCAGATCTAGAGAAGTCATGTTCAGCAAATTTTTGTAACTTTGCTGACCAAATTGGTCAACTTACACAGGAATTATTTCGCGATCAGCAAGTGAACAGACAAAACGTTGGCAATGACTTGCGCCCTATTATTACCAGTAAGTGACAACACTTGGAACACAACTGTCGTTCTCCATTCTCCGTCGTAACTAACTTAGTCGAGATAATTTGGTTCGATCGTATGTAACTTATGAACCACTGTTACAACCATAAACACCTGAGCCAGCGAAAATACGCAGTAGTACACTACCCTTCCCACTTATCCAGCTACGATTGAATGCTCTGCTTTAGACGTTGACGCCCTGCACTACCTGTACTCTTCTCATCCCAAACTACCTGTACTGTACTGATCAATTTGCCACCTTATCCCAGCCTACATTCCAACTACGCTAAACGCAGCAAATTCCAAAACTCCTCAGATTTCCCCTTTCCACATCCAATTCTTCCAGCTTAGCATTTTACTTTGAGTTCCAGTAAACAGGCAATCTTTATGTTAGTTCCTCCTCGCATCCAGAATTCAGCCATTCCCTGATCTCCTTCATTCACAAAATTGGTTGCCCTATTCGTCGGCCACAGCTAACTCCAGGGCAAAATCGTCTCGGTCCTGTAAAAGAGACAGGTGTTAAAAAATGCCAACCCATTTTAATCCAAGAGTGAAACAAGAAAGAGACAAGTGGCAAAACAGGGTACGATGTGGAGATTGCTGCCCACTTACAATGGCGTTCCTTGCAAAATATTGTCCAAATTGTAGCCAATAAACCTGCAGATCACGAATCTCAATCCCATCACTTTATGAATCTCCAACTTCGAGAGAACTCCATAGAAACATGTTTGCAAAGAAGAGAATTTCATGAAAGAGATGGAGTGCAAAACCCTTACCTCGTCCTCATCTTGTGTTTCAACTTCTATGTCTGACTTCGGGTAGCCGACACACAGAAGTCCATAGCCCTGAAGTCCAAGTTACCCACTGTCATCAGCAATCTGCCCGTGCACAAGAGGAACTAAAATTCCTCAAAGTAAGCTCATAACCATCTGCAATTCCTATGATACCTTAATTCTATATTGCGAACCCACTCTGAAAGTCCAATGCTTCAATTATTCTTTCCTTAGTAAGAACTTTAAAAACCCAATTCATTGAACATTGAGGATAAATATTGCGAGACGAAGAATGGAAAGAAGAATGAGCGACGAAGACGTTTGCATGAAGAATGCTTTAGAGTTTGTCACCTAAACCCTCCGAATTATGTGCCAAGAATATGGGGATGGAAGTGTGAGGGAATGAGTATGAAGTTTAGAGTTCAACTAGTTCATTGAAATCTACTGTAACTACACTAGTGACCTTACATAAAACAAGGCAAAAAAATGCAATTACTCAAAGAGGAAAACAAACCTTCTCCTTCAATTCTGCAGAAATACCGAGAGCTAGTGGTTGGAATAACTCGCCAGATTTTACGCGGACGGCACATGCTGTGCAACATCCTGCACACGCGGTAGCCCATGACAGCTTCAGCAAGCGACAATTTGCGGTAAAAATTTCGGAGTTGGAACTCTAATGATCGGATTTGTGCTCTTGATTGTCTCTTATAGACTTATACCATGAATAATTAACTTTAGCATCAAATTGGTGCTGAGCACCACTTCAAATAATGGAGGTCTTTCTGCACCTATGCCACAACTCCTACAACCTCCCGGTCATCCAGCTACAACTTCAAGATTCAAAGACTTCAGGATGTTAAGTTCGCACCGTGTCTACACGAAAATGGCAAGTTTATTTGTTGCTCCTCTCCAGTTTGAAGAATGTACTGATCCTGCAGCAGGAAAAATGGCAAATTAGGAGATGATTCCTCTAAATTTCATGGCAAGTGTCTTCCACTTACTCTAATCTAACCCTAATTGCCCAAGTGGCCAAAACTAGTCGCTTCCATAGGAGTTGCAACAAACCATTGAGGATGCTTCAAAGTAACAAACTGAATAAATAGAAAGAAGACATCATACTCTAGATTTTCGAGCAATAGAAAATACATTTTGCGAGCTACTATAATCAACTATGAGCTTCCAGAGTGGACCTTCTATTCTAAGCAAGATCACTAAAGAGCTAAATTGCTAGATGAAAAGTCCTCATATATCAGTTAGAAGCTGCAGCCTCAAAGAAAATTCTAAAATAAGAACAGAATGCAACCCCAACTCTCAAACTTCAAATTCTGAAAATGCTCCCCTTCAAGCAACACAACCGCAAGCAAGCTAGAAACAGAACAATCACTGCCAACCCCGTCACCCTTCATCTCAAGAGTCGCAAACACAACCCCTCCAACCCACAATTGCTAACCTAATCCCACACAAGGCTAACCTCCGGAACAAAGAAGCTGTGCGTGACGCCCTTCTGCCGGTCCTTCACCGTCACCTTGTGCACCGGAACCTCGTACCACTCGTCCTCCCCGTCCACTTTCGGTACTTCAACCCCGTACACGTCCCGAGAAACAACAGATTGAACATTCCCAGGCCCTGTAGCGCGCATCGCCACCGACTGAGCTGCCTGCCCCCTGACTGAGAATGCAAGGCTGGACGGCTTCAGCACCCATGACGTCGTCGTGGCAAACGCAGCCGCCATTGAGAACTTCCCAAATTGGAATACAGGCCTTCAAATCCTCCAAGATCTCCAATGCTTCACAATATTACAAACAAGAATACCAGAGAAGTCACTCGTCTCATCCACGGCTACAAACCAAGCATGGCATGGAAATTCATCGCGGCTGAACCCACAACCACAAAGCAGAACCCAAAACCTCCCCCACTCCCCTGAGACAGTATTGAGGGCTTACCTGGTGAGATTCAACAAGGTACTCCGCGAAAAAGCTTCAATTTACACAGACTAAAGGTTGAAATTCCGAAGAAAACACGCGAGACTCGGAGACGCGAACTGGGTAGCAAACGTTCGCAACGAAGATCGAAGAAAACCGCCCGTCGACAGGGAAAACGATAACTAGTAACACAGCATTAGGACCCTCATCGTCAGCATCCAGTGCGCATCCAGTGCGCCTCCCGTTTGCCATTCTTTGGGAGGAGACGCTGAGGTGGCGAGGGAAAGTGGATTGGGTTTGTCCACCTAGATTTTTTTCGTTTCTGAGCCAATAGTGTTTTGGAATTTTGAAGTTGGAATCGTGAAGGGTAGTAAAAGCTTTCACCCCATGATATGTTTGTTGTTGTTATCTACTATCTACTAGTGTCCCCTTGTACCGTTGCCACACGTCAAAATAAAAGTAAAAGTTAATTTTCTGATTCTTGTAAACCAAAAATAATTCAAAAATTCATAATTTTCACACACTATGTTAAAATGCCGTGAAACAAAGCCTATGCACCCTTCCATGTAGAGAGCTTTCTGTTGGTATCATAAACACAATTAGGGGATGCATGGTCTAGGAGAATCTCATTGTAACCAAAAAAATTTGGAATATCCCTTGATCAGACAATGATTTGATTAAGTCTTTGATTTTAGAGAACCAATACTAGATCATAAATAAATCTAGGATCAATACTTATCTTGTCAACTTTTTGGATAGCTATAAAATTGAGAAATAGGCCCAATATGTGCTATACAATTTTATATTTGAACCCAAACTTTGCTACAAAAATGTAAATTAATTGTTTTTTCTACAATATGTACAATGATGGAATATCAAACTCCAAAGTTTATACACAAGCATCATATATGTATCTCCCTAAGTATATGACATAACATCTTTGCATAAATATAATCAAGTAAAAGAATGCATTACGAGAGTTTTGAAGTAGGAATATGTTTGTAGCTTGTCAAAAATCCTCCAAGAGGTTGTGAACCTCATATATACCCATCCCACAACATGACAAAAATGGAATGTTAGTAAAGTACAGAAGATGTCTTTAGTCCACAATACATATTATAGTTGTCACAAGGAATTTATCACAAGGAGTTTAGAAAACTAACTAACAAAATTTAAAAAAGAAACCACATCAATCACCACATTTGTAAACTTCGTTGCTAGAACCTAAAGAAGAAACCATTTTTTGAGTACAATTGTTTCCCAACAGCTTGAATTTCAAGAATACTAGCTCTTCATAGCATCAAATTACTATATCGTTATTTCAATGGAGTTCTACAGCATACCAAACTAAGCTCCCAACACTATCTCGATCAACAATCACTTTCAATCAATATAGAGTTAACTTAATATACCATCATAGCTTGGCTTTTAAATAGAGTCCGAAACAAAATTTGGGTTTGACTCTTAAATGTCCAAGCCTTTTCAAGTGTGTTTTGACTATGAAAAAAGAGCATAGGCTTATAGCTATCTCCAATAAAGCAAATTGTTTGTTTTTTTCAAAATCTAACCGTATGGATGTTTGAAGAGTTTGTTTACTAATATGCAAACCAATTTTGAGTGCAAAAATGCATAAGAGTTGTGAGACTATAGCAAGAGAAATACACATTTTTTATTTTTAGTATGTTGTCCCTCCCCACAATGTTTCAAAAATTTGCACATAAATTTTCTTAGAGATTGGAGGTGACATGAACAACTACAAGTTGTGTTAGCACACTAAAATGCACTTTCAAAAAACTTAATTTCATATGAAATTCTACATTGTTGTAACAATGAAATTTAGTATTTTTAACACTTATTACAAACATTGAATGCCAATACGAGCATCAATTGTCAACTACATGTCCACCAAAAAAAACATATTTAGTAGCTAGATATAATACAACTTGCACAAAATTAATATTTAAAATTACATTATATTGTCAATATGAATACTAATCGCCAGCTAAAAAATGAGAATTAAAGGCAAATTTCGTCCATATGGCGGCATTCCGTTAATTTGACACTTTTGGCAATTTAGACCACGCAGTTTGAACCATTTTTTTTGTACTAGAATCTAGACCACTACCAGATTTTTGAAATCTACAACTCTCCTAGATATCTAAAATCTATATTAGTATTAGATTTTTCAGAATGCTCGGTCTAATATCTATGCCAATCCTAGATATCTAAAATCTGAAAGTGACCTAGATATTAGTAATGTATACTTGTCCTACATGTCAAGGTGTGAAAGTGGCATATGGAATACCGCTATTTTAACGAAATTTGCCATATTATTATGAGTTTACCAATGCGATAAATAACATTGTAGATAACATAATATTAAATATCATTCATCAAACATCTAGTTAATGTTAGGAGATCCTTTGGCAAGATTCTAAATCATCTTTGAAACAACTAGTCCAATGTTTTATATAGCATGTATTTCAAATTGATGTGAGAATTCATAAAAATTAAAATTGGGAAAAAATACATGCATGAGAGTTAAACTTATGTCTTATCAAGTATCACTAAGCTATGTTTACATGTAATCTCCATGTATTTGCGATTTAGCCAAGTTAATTGGAATATGGATGAAAAGACTAAATAATGTGATTTTCTAATTGGTTTTAGTGGTTGGGGGAAAAAGCATGTAGAAGTGGAGTTGAGAACTTTGATCCCACTAATAGAGAGGTATTCACTTCCAAAGTTCATCATATTAAAACACCAATAATTAGTAATAGGGTCTCTTTCAAAAACAAAAACAAATACATGACTAGTAGAAACATGTCAATGAAGATCCAAATCTACTGAAGTTGGTCATATGGGTCTTTTTATGGGGCTATAAACTAGTCTATGAAGCATGTATTTCTACTACCAGATAAAATGCTATCTATAAATCAAGATTTCATAGATTACATTTTAACCCCTAAATATTTTTTTATTTTCAAAAATTGAGTTGAAAGTTTTAGAAAAAACATTTGAAAAACAATAACTTTGATTTTCATCCTTTAAAATTTTATTTAAATAGAAGTAGTTACTAGATAGAAATAAAAACTAATTGGTTAATGATTCTCAAATGGAATTAAAAGATACTAATCCCAATGATGAGATTGTTCTAGGAAAAAAACTAAATTGTGTGGAACAATTTTCAAATTTATTTGAAAATTGAGTTAAATCCTGAACGTCATAAATGGCAAATTTCATTATAATGGTGGTATTCTATATGCCACTTTCACGACTTGACATCTAGGACAAGTATACATTGCCAACATCTAGGTCACTTTTAGAGTCCCAAAATCTATGACTGCATAGATATTAGACCAAGCATTCTGAAAAATCTAAGCTTAATATAAATTTCAAAAATCTATTAATGGTGTAGATCCTAGTACAAAAAAAAACAGTTCAAACTATGCGGTCTGAATTGCCAAAAGTGCCAAATTAACGGAATGCCACCATTTTAACGAAATTTGCTTTATAAGTATTTTTTTTAAAGAAGATGCTCTTATTTCCTCCCAAGCATGAATCTCTTCATCACTTTCTCATCACTAGTCCCAGTAGAATGAATTAAATCTTCCAACTAGAAGAAAAATATGTCCAACACAACTAACTACTAGGCAACTAGTGTCCTATACAACTATCATGCAACTAGTTTCTTGTCTATTAGATCATATATGCACTAAAATATTTTCTCTAAGAACCAAATTTTTTTAAATTATTTTTAAAAATTTGAAATTTGTATATTTTGCTTGATGAACTCTATTTTGAGCTTATTATTGCATAACTTTTGCTTCCATGCATAAATTTTGCTTGCATTATATAGACATAATTCCATGTCCATATAATGCTAATGTATTTTTCTATCTTCAAAAAATCTAATGAAAATTGAAATTATACAACCCTACCCAAACTCTCATTTATCTCTCAAGGAGACAAAAGGTCCTTTTGGAGTTAAATAATTATATAGTAAAGAATTTTGAATTTGCCTTTTAGATATTGTAATTTATTCTTTTGGTCCCTCCCTTTTCTTGTAGATTGAAACTATGAAATACTATTGCCTTATGCATGGGATTTCTTTTAGTTTTAGTTTTGAATATTTTGCTCTATGGCGGCTTTGTGAATTTGATACATGAGAGTTGTGAGCAATCAAGGTCCTTCATAATTTTTCAATGAATATGTTCCATGAAATTAACCGGATCAAACACTAGCAATGATTTGTTTTGTATCTTCATTCAACTTGGTCAATGTCAACCTCTACCATTGTGGTCTAAGGTTTCAATTTTCGTAGATTGTAAATTTGTGACTGATGTCTTTATGGGTGGGTGTAGAACCCATGAAATAATTTCAAGCATGGGATGGATGCAAACAAGGTGACCTCACTCTCCCAGCACACATGATGCTTTAGCTCATCCATTCTCGCCAATTGAATCCTATCCATTGTAGCCAAGACCACAAGAGGAATGCTCTCTTTGCTCACATGTCTTGTGGTCAACTTTGGCTTGCCGATCAAACTATTGCACCTTTGGTTGCTTTGATTATTGTTCTAAGCCTTAGAAATGCCATGAAATTTGAATACGGGGTGTCATGCTATTGTTGATTCTAAAGTTGTCACTTTGTTTCTTTTTGAAGTTGAGAATTTAGTTTCTTTCAATGATGATGATGGAGATGTGAACTTAGTTCTAGCACATCATTCTCTAATGCAAAATTAGCTTGGAACATCATGACGAAACCCTCAACCTTCAAACTTCAAGTCTGAGGTTTCGATATCCGTGGATTATGAGTACGTGATGGTTGTCATTGTGGGAGGATGCAAAACCAATGAAGCAACTCCAAGCATGGGATAGATGAAGTTGGGGAGAGTTCTCACGGTGTGTATATGTCAATTTTGCTTGGTTGTTAGCATTTAAAGCATTGAATTATACTTGTCATATGTAATAAGTTAGATGGGTGCTATCTCTCAAATTTTCCAAATTGTCATTAAAAACAAGAATTTGGTGTAAGTCAACTTCCATGTGCTGGCACCACACTTGAACGATTTGCCCGATTTTGAATATGAGATATGCCAATGGCATCTGCTCAATGAAATGACAATTGCTACGGCAAGTCTTCCAGTGTCAATTGACAAATGTGTTGTTGTTGTAGGACTTTTGTTTAGACTTTCGTTGCTACTCGCATTTGATTTGTGGTGTTGCTACCTGATTTTGCATCTAGCCACAATATATAACTTTGTCTACTCTTTTGTCTTTCTAGGTTGCATAATCCTGCAACCACTAAGGTTCAGTTGAACTCATATGTTCTATCAATTTGGCATTTTTAGTCTATTTGGTTTTTTGAGGGAATTCCATTCTAGCATTCCATTGAGTTTGTGATGTCCTTGGTCATTATCATAATACTGAAAGATGAGCAACATGATCCTATAATAACCAAAAAATTGACCCATAAAGAAATATGCTTAAAAAACATAGAGCATGTGTATGTTCTTGTGCACTAGACATACAAAATCACAGATGCATTATAAAATCCAACCAAGGCTTTGGTTTTTGCCGAGAAATGCAAATGTTATAGCCAAGCACCAGACACCAATACATCCATATAGTTAGATCTCCAAAAGGTGCCTTCTATATCTCAATATTTCCATTTATCATCTACAAGACAAAGTGGGTTGCTACCCCAGAACAACCATAGTCCTTAATGGGTTAAAAATGCAAATGTCAAATTTTGACTCATAAATAAGTTGTAATTTGACTTTTGATGATTGAAAGTTAATCATTTCATCCATAAAGTTTTCTAAATTTTTGTATTATTTTTCTAACTATATATGATATAGATTTGAAAAGATTTTAATTTTTTTCCAAATATTTTGTACTTAAAAAAAATGCATTTTTAATTCATTATTGATAATTTTTTAGTAAATTGAAAGATTAGATTCATATTAGAAATTCGGATTTCAAACTTAGAAGGAAAGAATTTTTGTGAAAAATTGTATTATTCAATTTTAAATCAATTTTAGAAGAAATTTTGAATTCTTTGTATAAAGAGTAATTGAGAACATTATATATTTATTTGAAAGTCATCTCTAAGTTATTCTCCTAGATTACACTTCATATCATATCTTCACATTTATTTTTTGAAAATGCACACTATCCCATGTCTTGAACCTTAGAAATATATCATTCAAGGGGCTAAAGTGAGTTTCAATGCTATGCAAAGAAGGGACTACCCAAGGATAGAATTAGGGTTGGAGAAGTGAAGGACAAGAACCTCACATGGCTGTTGGAAAAGAAACTATTAACACAACCATCTTGCTCTTCAACTCCTTTGTCTATTCAGCCTTTGTTCCTCGTGGCACCACCCTCAATCCTCACCCTCACCCTCTTCTATCCTCCTTTCATTGGGTTTATGGTTTACTTATGCTTCCCATACATTTCCGTACCAACCTCGTACCTCTCGTTTGACTAAATCTCTTCCCTATCCCCTTTTCTGTTGATGGTTTCAATCTAGCTGTGTTTTCACTATGCTCTAGTTTAGGGTGTCTAATGCATTCAATCAGTGCATTTTGTAGCCTAGTAGAGTAAACTTACGAACCACTATACAAACAAAATTCAAATCTTTCTCTACAATATTCTAGAAATTTGAATATTCTAAAACTTGGCATGATTATTAAATGCTATGTTAAGATTCATTTCCAAAAAATAGAGCCCAAAAAGGTTTCCTCTTGCAAATTTCATTCTAAATTGAAAGTAACACAACTAAAATCTTTGTTAAAAAAAACCTTACATCTCTTCAATACATTGTGTGTGGGCACAAATCACATTCCCATATTGTGTTTCCAAAATCTTGTGCCCATCACATTCCCAAAGTTATTTGGATGAACATACTTTTTGTTGTGGGATAAAGAGTTGTCCAACTATGCAACTAGGGGTTCCAAGGCGGCAGTGGTACATGGTAGGTTTTGCGACTTTCATTGAGTCCATGCACATGCTGAGGAAAATGGCTGGTGCCGGTGGTTCCTGCCTGGTAGACTGGCAGAAACAGCCCTAGCGGAATTGAACCCAACCGCAGTGCGAGCATTGAACCCTATTGCAAATCTGGGAAGTAATTGATGGTGGAACTAGGGTGTAAGATTGTAGCTTTTCACTATGATATGGGTTTAGGGTCTTTCGTCACATGAGTTAGGAAACAAATTGAAGATTACTATACTTTGCTTTGGAAGCAACCCATTAGAAGATTTGGGGGGCCTCCGGATGCCTGTGAGTTATCACAGCCTGTGAATGCAGGGAACAGGTTCGGCGCAACGATTTGATGTAGCCGAGACCCTACCACGTCATTGATCAAATTTTTTTTTAAATTAATTTCTTTTTGCATATGGAGACTAAATTTTTTCTTTTTTAAATTTTTTATAAAGAAGAAAATTCTGACAACAAGCCGTTCCCCTCGCTATGGGGAACAACTACAGGGGAACACGCCCGAAATAGGCTTTTCGACCCCCAAAAACTCTTCTAATGATTTAAGAATTGATTGTCTTTTGTGGAAGTTGAACACCTTTGAACATTTTGTAGTTAATTTTTTATTTTTATAGAAACTAGTATACCTTCTATTGTTGCCATAATAAAAAAGGAGTAAAAAATAATTTTAATTTTTTAATTGAATTAAACTTTGAAATTCAATAACTTTCACATTATAGTGTGAGAAGTTGTGTTTCTAATATAAATAAAAAGCTTTATGCACAAAAGAGTGTAAGGACTTTGTTTTGTGACATTTGGACATGCAATGTGACAATTATGAATTTTTCAAAATAAAAGATAATTTTATTCAATTTTCTAATTTATAAAAAGAATACAAAATAGCTATGTGCTTATTGACATTTCATTCTATTCTATTTATGTTTTCCCCTTGAATGCAAGTATGTTATATTCGTGTCTATTAAATGTTCAAGTCATTGCCATTGCATTGCAACACTCAATGGTTTATTCAACATAAAATGCTTTTGTATTCAACTTGATTTTCAAGTAATAGGTTCCTTGCAAGTTATTAATTTTGGAATTTCATTTTTATTGTTAGAATGTGCTCATTCCATTGTTGTGTGTTGTTGGATCATCAAAGAACATGAATTTTGTTTGGAAATTAATTCCTAAACCCCAAATTTCTATCTCTGGTCTATAGAAAGTGTGTTTGGAAAATCAGTAGGGTTATTTCAGAAGCTGATTTAATAGAATGGTTACAACTTCATTTTGAACTAATCTAATTTTAAATTAACAATCAATTATGGTGGGTTATTATTGAAGTGTACTCAAAGGGTTTGGTAGAAGGGTGAAAGAATCTCTTCGAATTCTAAATGACTTTGTTGTAGAAGCATAAATATATAAATTTAAATCCTCATTTTGTTGCAAAAATGGCAACAAACAGAGTGAGGGCCAATGACAATTTGGAATTCAATTACATTAGAGTGGCAATTAATTCTCTGACTACTCTACAAAACAAGAGTCAAAGTGAACCTCATTTCCAACCATCTTGTGCTATGAAAGAGTAACTGAGTCATTCATACATCTCATTCTGAAAATGAAGTGCTCCCGTGGGAAAATTGATTAACTTAAAAGCATCTCCAATGGGGCACTTTAAATTGACACTGTAAGAGTTTTGACGTGGCCTGAAGCTTATAGCCAAGAGTTGCCTTTCCTTAACTCAGGGCCCGGGGAAAAAACTGTTGCAACACTGTAATTTGCAGTGTTGTGAAGCAATTGACTTCTCACACGCTATGACATGTGGGTGAAGTTTTCGATGGCGCCTCGCAGTGTGGGATAGTGGGGC
Source organism: Pseudoscleropodium purum (assembly GCA_963969395.1). Lineage (NCBI taxonomy): Eukaryota > Viridiplantae > Streptophyta > Bryopsida > Hypnales > Brachytheciaceae > Pseudoscleropodium > Pseudoscleropodium purum. Next base: position 3,345,329 of record OZ017800.1, on the reverse strand, counting down.
AAGAGGAATGAAAAGAGTATCCGACCTTTTTGCTCAATTTTTTTAATTTAAAAACTGCCCACCGGTGCCCGGTATCCTGGATTAGCCTTGAATTCTTGCAAATCATTAACTGCATTTGCCTCGTGAAAAACTAGATCTGTCACAAGTAAGGGCCGTTTCACACATGGGCCCAAGGTTGAGAGTCTGTCGGCCTCCACCAATCAAAATTCAGAAAACCCCAACTTTGGCCTCTCGACCCTTCACACAAGGCATTACAATCCAAAGTCCGTCACCTTCCAAAGTGCTTACATGGAAGCCCAAGCTCCTACGTGGCAATGGCCTCACGACGGACTCTCGACCAAAGTTTGGGTCATCACTTTGTGGTGACCCAAACTTTGGTTGAGAGTCCATCGAATTGTCCATTTATTGCCCATTTCTTTGAACTCTCGCCCAAAGTTTGGCCATGAACTCCCACGGCCTCTCAACTTGGTTGGCCCATGTGTGAAGTGCCCCTAAATCGAATTTTAGAGGGTGTTGGTGGGGGAGCAGAAAGAAGTTGGCCCCTTTCTGACGCCTGACACACGGCTCTTGTTGTTTGGCGTGTCATTTTTGATGGGCCTTGCTGGAGATGTTCTGAAGCCAGTCATGTACAATGAACATGACTTCAATCAAGTAGAGCTTCTTATTCATAAATGGAACTTCTAACATAAATGGAGATTTTACTGTACACAGGTAATTCCTAAACCCAATGCTGTGGTGCCGACTACAAGGGGAGTAGAAATAAATAGAATTAGAGGTGGAAAAAGCATCTTGAACTTGACCAGGACATAAAGCAAAAATTGGGGCATGCTGTAGCCTGGACATCCTGCAGGGGGTGGGGTGAACGAACCCCCTCACTCATCCCCAAGGGGAAATGCTGAAATTTTTTTAATTTCCCATGCATAATGCCTTCAAGCCAAGAACTCCACACTTGACAATAGATTGGCTTAGTGTTGTTTTTGAGGTGGATGTGTGTACTATAAGAAACCCATGTTTTAGGTGACAAGACCTAATTTTTTTAACGGATTTTAGGTGACGTTTAATGCAACAACCCCATATTTTTATGTCAACCTTGATGTTATGTTGAACATTTTGTTGACATAAAACTTGGATTTGTTGCATTAAACGTCACCTAAAACCCATTTAAAAAATTAGGCTCATCACCTAAAATGCAAATTTTTTATACTAGTATGAAGGGCTTAGATGATTGTAGCAAGATGCTCAGTTTGGGCTCAAATGTTCTAGAGGTCAAATACAGATTGTGATTATTGTGTGTGTCATCAAAGCAACAAGAAATATGGTGATCCAAAGATGGCTCCAGGATGTATCTGCTCTACGATTGCAACCAACTCGAAATATGAATGTTTCCAATCCATATACTTCAAATATATATTCTTATATAGAGTTTGACCTTGGAAGAGAGTCAAGTTTATACTAGTGCCTCTTTTATCATCCCAACTGCTTTGACTTATGATGTTTTGCCTCTTGTTCAAGGGGCAACATTTGGGCCAAATCCTCAATGTCTTAAACAAGGACTTCTGAATTGGATTAGGTTAGAAGAGCTTGTTAGTGAAGTAGTTTCTTGTAGTCTCTCGTATCAATGGTGAACATTGAAGACTAGTGTGTGATCCTTTTGTCCTTTTAGTAATGCCCCACATTGAAATCACACCAACATTTTGGCTCTATATTGCTGACGAAACTGAATTCTTAATTCTATATTATTGGTTGTGTTTCACTTGGTTTTGGAATATTGGAATGGAGTTGAGGGATTTAGTAAGAATCGGGAATGTTTAATTATTAATTGAGAAAACTGATGAAGTAAAGACCAATTTGTATTCAAATTTCACTAATTCAATGTTGTTGGAGTTTGAGCTGCTACTTTTAGAATCAATGAAATTTATCTAGTTGTAGTCATATCATTTTATTTTATTGATGGAGTGCTAGACTAGCTGATTGGTTAGATATTGTTGTACTTATTGAAAAATCAATGCTAAGAAGAACATTCAAAGGCCCACCTATTAATGACATGGAAGGATTGGGTTACTTATCAAATATTAAGACTCTAGCTACAATCCAGCCAAAGACAATAAGGTTAGTCCAACATATAGATCATAGGACCGAGTGAGCAAACAATGCTATAATTTCATTTGTTAGCAATGTATGCTATTATATTTAGTTTAGATTGATATAAGTACATTATAGTGTTTAAAGAGACCGTTCACAAGATGAATTACAAATGGAGTGTAGAGAAGAGAGGTTGTTCTACTACTTTCTCGTGTTTGGGAAGGAGTTCAATACATTTGAGGCTCTTCCAAGGATGGAAGTGGTCTACATGAGCTATCATTGCTTTCTTGGTAGTGTAGCTAAAGCTTCAAAGGACCAAAATTTGAGGCAAGTGATTAATGACTAGTATCACTAAACTGAATGGCCTATTTTTATGATGCCAAAGTTGAATGAAATCTCTCAGAGACTGATGTCAAGAGGCTTCCACATAGTCACAAATACAAACACACGACTAAATTCCTCAAGCCTAGTAAAAATATAATATTATTGAGTAAGACTTCAAACCCTAATAACCCTTAATAACCGCTCGTGTTCTTTTGATGGATTTGAAAAAAGGTTGTCATTAAGAAATTATTATACCAAATGAATTGGTGCATTTTTTGTTTCTATGTTAGGAGTTGGATATTTTTAGCCCTTTGCAATGTTTGAAGGTTAACAAATTAAAGAAAGAATCTTTTCAAAATAGGGCATTGAATGTCATAGCATACTTGCTTCAACCTTCAAATATTGAAATTAGAATTCCTTATGTACACAAAAAGATTCATGTGCTTATTACAGGTTAACCCCTCATCACCGCAAGGGACTAAAAGTGTCCTCATACAATTTTCAAAGTCCTATAACTTTTGCATTCAATGTCCAAATTCAATAAAACTTGTTGGAATATTTGCGCTCTTTCTCTTCTAGTTTATGCGGTAGGATTTTCAAATTGATTCAAGATGTACAAAGTAATTGGAAGTCAATCAAAGTTCACAAGTTCAATTTGAGTCCACCAAACTACATTTAATGGTTGCAACTTTAGGGGGTTGTATCTCCTTCATCCAATGTTTGTTTTCAATAAAATTTGTTGTGTCATGTTTTCCTTTTAGTCTAGTTATTGTAATAAAATTTTCATATCAATCCAAGTTTCTTTGAATGTTTGGGAGCAATTCGAAGTTCAAAATCCTGACATTTTTGGATTACAATGAATTTCGGCGGCTTGTTTGTCCTCCATACAATGTTTGTTTCTAATAATTTTTTTGTGAAAATTTGCACATACTAGTCTAGTTTGTGTAGCTAAAATTTCACACCAATCCAAGAAGTCATGAGTGATAGAAAAGCATTTTAGTAGAAGGAGGTTTAGCCTCATATGAGTTTTCTGCAACTTTTCTTACCTATTTTTTGACATTTGCAAGTCATTTTGCAAACACATTGAATCAATTTATTGACATTTTTTTTCACTATTGTGTTTTTATGTTGGTTTAAATAACTTTATAGTTTTAAATTTTTTTCATTTGAGTAAGCTTAGAAATCAAATTTCACCTCCAAATGTGTTGCTAGGAAAATTTCATCATCTTTTTTCAACACTAAAACATTATAATCTTTTAATCTATATGGCCAAATGACTTCAAATTTGATTCACATTATCTACAACATGTTTACTACAAGATTGTACGGTTAACTTATAACTTAGTGAAATTTACATCTATATCAGGTCAAAAGCAATGATGTTTTAGAATCCAGATGAGACTTCGGCGATGAAGGGTTAAGCTTATTTCAAGTGAAAGGTACAATTTCAACATTTTCACTCCAAGAAGGATTGCGTTACTTGATATTCAGTGCTTTTACTAAAATAAAGTGTTATGTACAGTCACTAACATAACAACCCAGACTCTTTTATCAACCACAGTCATCAAAAATCACAACTCAAATTAAAAAAATGAAGTATTTTTGGATTACAAATTGGTATTCATAGCTATTGTATTAAAATCTTCTTACCAATTCTTACAATATAGCTGGCGCTAAACAGATTACCTGCCATGGCAGGAGGCTAACTACTGCCAGGAAAGCTTGCTAGTGCCACTTCGAGACATTGGGACATGCACAACCGCACCAGGATCTAACCAAAAGACGACAACTTCCTTTCAATGCCAACTGCATTTGAATGAGAATACAAAATCATGTCATATACAGAATTTCAAAATGTATATGTGAACTTTTATTCATAATGTGATTGCATTGTTCATATTGTGCAAGGTCATCAACTTGTGCAACAATGGCTAGTGCCTAATTATGTAAACAAGCTCCTAGTCAATTATATATAAATGCATTGTTGATATACACTACATATCTTTTCCTAATTGATAAACCTAAACAATCCGATTGCCTTCAAGTTCCACCATTCAAAATCCGTCCACACCTCAAATGTATGTAGGATATCAAAAGTGGCCTTCACCTCACTCAAGTGCACACTAAATCAAGGCGCCACTCCAGTTGAGGAGAGTCACATGAATATACTTCCAACGCTTCATACTTCCTTCACCAATTGGTACAACACACCTGCACAAATTTCTCCTTGCCAATACAGGATTTCAAGAGAAATGTCACCCATCAACCACCACTATACAAATTTCTCCCTACCAATACAAGATTCCAAGAGAAATGTCACCTATGCAACAAGTAGCCCCAAATTACAAACGAGCACGGACTGAATGACATGCTTTCAAATTGCCCCACCTCGCATAGCACAATATTCCCATTGTATGTGCACCACAAAATAGCATCTAAAGGTGCCACTTCTCGCCAGAAGTCAAGTGCTCCCATGTCGTGCTACCACTCGCCATAGCCAAGTTTGCAACGTAAATCCAGACAACCTATGGGCATCCTTTACTACGAGGCACCCTCATATTGTATGCAGTTTCCCATATTCCAACATCTAGCTACATCTGGATATTGTATTTTCAGTCACAAATTACACCATTGAACACGTAGCTCCAGCATCTTTCTTTTTTATGTGCACACAAAACCCTAAAGGTGATCCTAAACGCCCTAAATACATGAAAAACGAGTACATACGGCTAGAGAGGGTCTTCAAGCCATTCAAGGGTTAACCCCTCCAAGATGTTGGAGACGCAAATTGGCTTATGATTTTGGATACCAATGAATCTACATACCTCTCGATGTCTGTAAGGAGCATTTAATGAACTCTCTTTTGTAAAAATAAAAAACCTTAGACGTTTAATCTTGTCCCTTTTCTTTAATAGTAAGACTATCCAATAGAACTAACTTAGTAATCAATTGTCCGAGTCCATTTATTCCAAGTTGTAGTCATCCACAATGATGCAATAATTCAGAAGGTGCCACATCATGATCAACTTAATTTAATGTTAATTTCTTTCTTCTAAAATGATATAATAGTCATTTGTTTCATGTGAACTTTGTCAGAACAATATATAATATTTTTAATTGAATCCTTTAATGCCAAGTAGTTGAGTATGTATGTACTGTAAATTGTATGGCTTCTAACATCCTAAAGGGGTTAAATCAAGTAGCATATTGGCATGAGTTTCAAATCCATTCAGATCTAAAGAGATGCATCTACTCTCAAGAGGATTGGTTCGATCTCTAAAGACCTGAAGCACCTTCAATCATGACATAAGGTTACATAAATAAATATATAGGAATCAAGCTACCATAAGACACTCGGTTCTAAGATAACTTATCCTTCAAAAGAATTCAACACCATTCCGTTGTAATGCATGGACATCCTTCAGCAAAATATTGCAATAGTTATCTATACAAGCACATTGTTGCACCAAAAGCTTCCACTTTCATTAATTAAGTATAGGGCAATGTCGAAGGAAGAGGGTGTTTTGGGAAATAATGGACTGACGACAAGGATGGAGCCCAATAAGGAGGCCTATTATTTCCAGAAATACTTGACAACAAAGAACCATTGCCTAATGTAAATCAAGAACAAAAGGACAAGAAATCAAAGATGAGAAATTGAAGCTGAATGAGTAATCCATAATGCCCAATTACACATGAAAACTTGCGCAATCAAGCATTACACTGAAGAAACTTCCCAAGAAATGAACAAGAAATTTCCTAGGAGTGTTTTACGGGAATGAATTCTATTCCAATCACACTTCCAATAGTGTTAAGGTTAGACCATTTGTATTTATATAGTGACAGTTTCTTCCTCTACCTCTATTCCATCATGCTTCAAAAAACACTCATAAGGTAGAAACATCCAAAATCGGCCTTGTACCTTGTCCTTATCCATAGAGTGCTATTAAAGAATCCCTAGATTTACATGAATGTGTCCTCCAAACGTTTGATTCTTATTGGTTGGTACATTTGAAAGACACAATATGAATTTTGATTTGTTAAGAGCTGATTTTTGCAGGGTTCAAATTTAGGTGCACTTATAGGACAAATCTACTACTCTATAGACCTGCAAATTTGAAAAACCATAGGAATTACATATCACATCCAAAAAATCTAATTTTTCTTAAATTCATGATTTTCTCTAGCTAACACTACAAAATATTATTGTAAAGAAAAAATGCCTCCAAATATGCTGAATTCCTTAAAGGTCTGATTTTGGGTGATTCTACTTTATTCAATTTGCACCATTTCTCCACCATGGATTCCATCAAAGGAGCACTTGTAGTAATTGGACAATGTCACAATAATGTTGTAAATTGTTAGAAGGATAAGAAATGGTTTAAAAACATATAAAAGTACAAAGTAAAAATAAACTCTTATTAGATATTTTTGGTAAGGTATATAAAGAGTTTGTTCATTCTATATTTTAATATATTTTAGAATAGCTTCTTTTGGTAATGATTTACAAAATTTCAATTAGACCTCAATTTTATGGTTCAAAATTTGAAGAATTTTGTTGCCATGGAGGAAAAAATGTGCTCTTCATTTCGCCTTTTTGGAGACTTATGACCTCTCATTTCAGTGGACATCTCAATCAAAACCTTCAAAAATTTGCCCCTTTTACCTTTAGATTTGGTATGAATCGGGCCGTAGCCAAATCGTTTTTAACCTCTAAAGTACTAAACATACTTTTTTGAGAACATAGCATTTTAAAGTAGCTCACTTCAAATGGAATTTTTATTTTTGAATTTTGAATTTTCACACAACATGTGCCTAGGGAATAGCTTTAAGACACAACAATTTTCATAACTTTTGAATGGATAATTAAAAAAAGTTATAATATGATATGTCATTTTCATTGCTTGACGGGTAGTCCAAAAATTTCCTAAAAAATCATTTTTTCAAGAAATAAAAAGTTGAAATTGGTTTTCTAGATTAATGTTTATGTGGAAAGCTTTGAATCATTCTATTTTGATTAATGAGATGAAAGTTATGAAGAGATTAGTTTGCGGGTAGTAATGGAATTTCTACTTTAAAATAAACTTTGAAGTCCTTTATTTAACTCAATTTTCAATATTTTTGAAAAATAAATAAAAACTTTGAGTGTAAATTATTTATTGCAATAGTACTACCATTGAAATTGTCATTTTTCAATTTCATAATTAAATTCTAAACAATTTAGTGTTTTGAATCATTATCTACTTCTTCTACTTACTATTTTTTTCATATATGTTGTATAATTCCAAATGACCTAAAAAATTTCTAACATGTAGACAACTTGCCTTGAAGATTGAATCCAAAAAGTAGCAACCATTTTGGACATTTTTTCATACAAATATGACCTTATGAATGGTAGCTGCCCAATTTTCATGAGGCCCAAAAAATGAATTTTGTGCATTCAAACCCTAATATCTTGCCATCTACAAGGTGGAAACTTTTGAAATTTTTTCCACATCTTTTCAAACCAATTTACTATAAGATCCTACAATTACATATATTCAACAATGTTTAAAAAAAATTTGGTACTTGTACTAAAAATGGTAGTTTAAGAGCATTTTTGGTGAAAAAATAGTCAAAACCTTTAGGGATTAAAATGTTGATCAATAGACGAATGCCATTAGATGAAATTTGAGGGCTTTAGAAGAGTGAGAGTTCTTAGGCCTTGAAAATGGTCTTATCGCGTGGGAACATTGCTACCTACTCAATTTGGCGTGGTCGAGATAGTACTGTATCATTTTTGAAAAAAGAAAAAAAGACTTTTTTTTCAAATTTGACAAAACCATGCTCTCTTATTACTGTGGGAACAAGCCTAAAATGCCCCTCCCTTGGCCTAAAATTTCATCTAATGAAACACATTCGAAATACACATAAATGTTTTTTTTCATTCATAAATTAAAAAAAAGATTCTTGTATTAGTTCTTTAACATTTGTACTATCCAGAATGTGAAGACTTTGGTTTGCAAATATTCTATAATTTAAAGAGCATAAATAGGTTTGGCCTCAAAAAGTAAAATTTTCAATTAAAAAAAAGACCCTTCAAAAAAGACTTCAATTTTTTAAAAATCTTAAAAAATTACCATATAATCAGAACTTTACATTTTGAACTTAAAGAAAAAAAGTTCTTGTAAAAAACACAACAATTCAATTTACAATTGATTTTAAAAAGAATTTTTAATTTTGGCTTCAAATTTTATTGAAAAATATTGTTTTTATGTACTAGTTGATTTAATTGTATGGATATAGAACATATTTCACAATTATTGTTTCAAAGTTTTTATTAAATCATTATTTTAAATTCCATTTTGAATCCATCTTTATAATTTTGGAAATCAAACTACCCTATAGTCTTCAAGGTCCACTATGATTATGGGAGATTAATGAATTATGTATCTTAATTATGTCTTGGTAGGTGTGACAAAGATCAAGTCCTCCACAATACTTATGATTTTTTAAAACCGTTATTTTGTTTTGATTAATGGAAATGTATTTTTAAAACCTATCTTGAATAATAAGATTTAAAGCTATCGATGGGAATATTACAGTCATAAGTTGTCTAATAGTGAATTTTAAAAATTCTTTAAAATCTATGCCATGAAGTATATGTTGAACATGCACTAGCTCACATAGTTGTTAAGACACATTGGATGTAGACGTGGGTCAGAAGTTATTTGCCACCAAAAGGCCATCCACCATTTATCCATTACTTATTCATCGTACCATCCACTCATCTAACCACCCACCACCACAAGGTGTTTGCTTGTCACTTTTTGTCCATATGCTAAACTATTTTGTACTCCCTCCATCCTAAAATGATCTTTTTGTTGAACAAAATGTTCCAGATTTAGGTTGAAAATAACATTTTAATATAAACTTATTTTGAGTTGTAAATATAGTTTGATGTAGTCCTCATTTATTTGATTTATTTCTTTGTCTACAAATGGAAGAATGTCTTTTTAGAATGGTTTGTCCATAGATGCTAGAGTGTTACATCCTTGCTATCTTACAACAATATATTGCGTGTTACACATTATGTGGTTATGGTTTTGAAAAAAATGTGTTGTTTTCCTTACAAATTTGTATTTGAATCACATGATCATTAATTGTTTCAAATCAACTTTGAAGGACTTCTACATCTCCAAATTGGATGGAAAGATAAACATTAGAAATGAAATTAGATTGTTTATGATGAAGTGGAAGAAAATTATACTTTTGAATAGTTCACAAAAGCATCCTACCTCGATAAGCATCCAATTGGTTAAACAAGTTTGCATTGTGTGACTAAAAAAATAAAATTGCAACTCTAGAAGATCATTCTATGCTTCTTAGAATTCAAAACAAATAAATATTAAAAAGACACTCTTAAAAATTGAGTGCTTTTTGATTTCTTGAAAGTACTTTAGAAAGTGACACTCAAGCACTTTACCTTGCATGCACCCCACTTGATTGTCACAAGACATATTGAGTGAAATGGGTTGAGAAATGGGATTCATCAAATTCCATCTCAAAATTTGAGAGGTTCATGTCACCCTAATCCAATCACAATATGACACGTAACACTTTAAAAAAAAAAAAAAATTTCACTTATTGATTCGTATGTCGAATCTGACCGTCACGTAGAAAAGTTAAGCTCCCGCGTTGCAGTGAATTCCAGTCGAAACAGTCGTCCTCCTTCCATTCCGTAGGTTTAGGGTTTCAGTGAGCTCCGTCAACCGAGAGAGCAAGCTGCACTACTGACACCGATCGAGCACAAGCTTTTGTAACATGCAATGGTGGTGATCGAGCGAGTTTCTGCGTCGACAGGTCACAATAGTTTAGCTGAAGTCGAAATCTAGCGAGAAGAAATTCCTTTTGTGCTTCTCAAGAGGGCTTGATGATGTGAATTGAGTGTGTAAGGAGCGGAAGCGATGGGGAGTGGAGGAGGCATAGGGAGCGTGGCTGCTGTTTTCGCGCTGCTGCTCTTCTCGGCTGCAATTGAGGTAATGTTCATGTTTTCGCATTAGCTTCTTCGTTCTGGTACTTAGCTTTGTTGATGGGATACATTTTATCCGTGGTCGCATCTAATCGCGTATTGGAGGGACGATCGCTTACAGAGACTTGCTAGATTGCCAGAAGTTTTTTTTGCAATTTCAGGAATTTGAGTCTGTCTGGACACGGACGAAGGTTTTTGAAGGCTTCTTACGCACGGGCGCCATTGGTGTCAATTTACTTTAAGCTCATAGGTGGAATGATAGGTGGCCTGATAGGGGCAATTTCACCTTTGGAGTAAGGAAGCGAGAGAATTTGAATTCAGCCTGAGTCTGGAGAAAATTTAGTTATCACATTTTTGTTAGCAATGCTCTGAAATAGTCAGCCTTTTTTTATTTATTTTGACGAGCGTAAGGAGCGTTTGCAATCTAGTAACTTTGGTGAATAATAGGGTAGGCATGTTGTGCTAATGAATGTCATTGAATAGCTATTTTTCTCTCCACGGCTTTTGCTGTTCTTGCTGTGGCCGTCCTCTGCATTAATTGGTAGATGGTATTAAAAGAGAGTATACGCATTGCAGATCTGAATGTGTTCTTGAAAGTGAATTGAAGACGCTTCTTCTAGGTTTATGGCAGTTCGTGGTGCTTTTCGTTGTGATTTTGAGCTTAAAATTCTAAGCATGTTTGTGCCAGGTCGGAGCAGTGGCGAAGACGGAAAGGTCAAAAAGCACTCCGTCGGTATTGTCTCTGTTCAACTTGCAGAGAAATAGCAAATTTGTTAGCGAGAAAGTCCTGTCGCGTGGTGAGTTGATGGAGTTACATGGGTTGCATTTATCCTTCTCCTGATTAAGACCGCGAAGTTCTTGCAGTGGAATCTTGAAACCATGATATATGTTTTTTGTTTCTTGAAATGATTACGCAATAGTCAACACCGATATGAGGCGATTCAAGATATGTGTGATATGACATTCCATAGGATGAATTCCAACCATGTTGATTGCTAATAAGCCTACATTTTGGGATGCCTAATCAAATGCAAGACGTCTATTGATATCTAATGTGTCTGTTGGATTAGTGAATGACGACTGGGAAGTGTCGAAAAAGGTCGGCATTGAAGCCAAAGCGAATTACACCCAGGCAGGTACTGGTGCACAGTAGTACTTTGATCGAGACTTTGATTTCCTGTCTTGTCTTGGAGGAACTCTGTCTGGTATTTTTCTGGAGTTGAATATGGTCTTACGCTCGTTTTTTAGAGTGCATCTAATCAACATGGTGTGCAGGATACTTGGGACATTACTTGAAACTGGAAGAAATCGATGCAGTTCACATTCCTATCCCCATCAACCTCATCTTTATAGGCTTTAATGGCGAGGGAAATCAAGGTATTGTAATTCTGAAACATATTCAGTTGTTGCCGCATTAAATGACAAAGAGATGGAAAATCTCCTGAATTTGATGAGTCATCAACATACCTTTGAGACTGGAAATCAGAGTTCGAGTGGTATTCAGTTTCTTTGTGTTAAATTCGGTTGGCTTGCAACACAAACAAGCCCATTTTTATGGAAGGGCATATTTACCAGTCCCATTCTGCACACCTTACGAAGGGATTTCTTGAGAATGACAAATGCTAACATCTTCTTGACTGTCCGTGTTCTATATTACAAAGTTTCTTCTGCACCTGTGACTTAAGTGATCATCTCATTGTCACAGATATCAAGTTGGGACAAGCAGAATTGGAGCGGTGGTTTACGAACATCGACCATTTGATTGAACATACTCGTGTGCCACAGCTCGGAGAGTCATTGACTCCCTTCTATCGCTTGAAGGGAGATGGAACTCAGAGACACCATCTTCCCCTTGTTAGTAATACTCACTACAAGTAAGCCCCCTGCGTTCCAGATTGTTGTGAAGAAGGATCCCAAGCAATCGAGTATCTGAAATTATGATGACATCCCCAAGTTGTGTACTATTCACAAAGTATTTGGTTTTTTTTTGTGTTCTTGTTTATGTGACAGTTACTCAGTACATTCTATTGAAATGGATGATGGAGTGACCCAAGTCTTTGAGAGGGCAATTGTAGCCCTATCCCGAAGGGAAGATCCATCTGACACGAAGTATGGCCTTCTCTCCCTTATTGCCATAGTTTATTCCCTTGAATATTATATCCATGTTTATAGGAGTGGAATCAGCTCCTTGTTGACAGTCGTATGGTTGGTAGTTTCATCGCTCAGATTGCCTGAGGTTGTGGATGTACTGGAGAAGTTTGTCCTTTTATCTTATAATCAGTAACGAATTGTAACGAATTTGTGTTTGTGAATTCCGCTGTTCCACGCCTACAGGCCTGACACGGAGGTGATGTGGCAAGTGGATATGGACGGCATGTCACATATTTTTTCCAGCTTCGTAAACTTCCTTCAGCTGGAGGATGCATATAACATCATAGTTCTAAACCCTCGAAGAAATACATCACGTGCGAACTATGGTTACAGGTTTGCTTGTTTATATGCCTTGTTGATGATTTTGGTGCATTCTAACTTTATGTGTGTTTGCAAAAATGAAAAGGACATGCTCTGTCTGCAAACACCCATAATTTGCCCTATACTATTGAGCATGAGTTTATCATCCTGTGCATCGGATTGTCTAGTTTTGAAAACTTGTTTGTTTCTGTGCTTTGGGATTCTTCTCGACGATAAGAAATATTTCACGATAACAAGAAATGTGGATCGGAGTTCATCATCTTGAATCAAAGGCATTGTGGTAGGACGATAAGAGACAATTATAATCAGCACTTTAAGATGCTTATGACGTCTAATCCAATAGTGATTGTTATGTTGTGTTGGGAGTGCAGACGAGGGTTATCTGAAGAGGAACTTCGTTACTTGGAAAATGTGAGAACCTGTGTCCATTTCTTGTTCTAAAACTATCCGTTTCTTATTGAGTTTATAACTCGTTGCCTTGCGAATTTTAACTGGGAAATACATGTGCAGGATGAAGAAACCAAGAAAAAAGTTTTCGAGGCTAAGGGACTTCATATCTCTAATCCTCTAGGTTGGCATCCTCAGACTGTGCCAATTAATAATAGTGTCTTTCGGGATGATATTAATTAATAATAGTGTTGTTCGAGGTATTTCGAAGAGATTTCTTTTCCACTTTTTCTTGCACTTGGTTATAATTCTCTTTTGAGTGGATGTGCAGAGAAGGATAGGTATCAGAAACCTTTATATGCGCGACATCCTATGTTGAAGTTTGCATGGACCACAGCTGACTATAAGGATACGGTATGTTCCAATCTTGCACTCGACTTTTGTTTCTTGACTCTACCTTTTAGGAGCTGGAGAAAAGATACTTATCTAGTATATTTCAATCATGCCGATTTTCTGCTGGGCCTGCACTTAAGCCTAAAGAACATGTACTCTAATCCGATGGTTCTGACCGGACTCATATTGGATGCTCGATGATTCGTAGTAAACTGTTAGTTTTGTTCATCAATCACAATTGGAGTTTAGGGGCATGGGAAGTGTATAAGTCTAGTTCATTGAATTCTTAATATCAAACCAAATATGAGAGCTCAAGTTCATAATTATGTTGCATTTTAGATTACTTTTTGCTTGTTGATCTCACAAAGTTTGCAGAGACTTCCAGGGGCATTGGGTGGATGCATACAGCAGTGCTTTAGGTGAAGTGGAAAAGGATTTGTATGGCAAGGGAACCGTGGATACTTTGATTCACAACGCTCAACGGGTGTGTATTTGAGTTGCGTTGAGTTGCCTTCCTTACATTCAGTCAATGTTTGCCGCATTATATTCTGTGAATCTTGTCTATCTATCTCAGGATACGGCTACGCTTGGCATGGTCTTTGCTACGTCGTTGGTATGGAAGAGATTCTGGCCGCAGAAGTCAAGTTTAGGGAACGTTGAGCACTTGCAGATGGTTTAGGATTCAAGTCTTGTTTGTTTTTAGCTTTATTCTAAGCATATTATTGCTAGTGCTTCTGTGAACGACATATTGTTGCTGTGGACGACTATACTAATTTCTTGTTCCTAGTGGCAAGTGTTACTATTTCACGAAACAACTTTTTTTGTATATGTTTAGATACTGGCTGGACGAAGTGGAGAAGGAAATAGTCTCGTTAGAGCACTCAAGGAAGGGAAACCAACGAACTTGCAAGCGGACTGTCTGGTGAATACTTGGGTGGGCAAGGAAAGGTATACATTCTAGGGATTGCATCCATGGTTCGCTGTTGTGTGTCATCTCCATGACTAGAGTTTTAGCGTTTGCTGTTTACTGATATACCTTTAGTAGATATACTTCTTTGGAACCGTGAGACAATGAGCTATTGTTTGTAGATGTTATGAACTGTTTATAGCCTGAATCTACATGTGCACCCTTTTGGTAACAGGTGGGCTTTTATAGACCTCACAGCAGCTCCCTTCACTTGGGGTCCAACTGTCGGAGGCGAAGGAGTTCGTGTTGAACGCAGCTTGCCATCCGTTGATGAGAGTTTTGGGCCTCACTCTCTGACGACTAGTGGTACCTGCTCAAGGCATTCCAGTTCTCTTCACTAATTTTGTTATAAAGTGGTTCGCAGTTTCATATTTGAATTCGTTTGAGTTTCTATTACTCAGACTTCTCAATCTTTCAGTTTCTGGAAACAAAATAATGTTTTTGCGTTTTTCAGGGGCGTCTGAACAAGAGGTACAAGAAGAGTTGCAGAACATGGTTCAAGATCGCTTCGCCATGTTTGAAGAAAAAGAGGTAAAATAGGTCCTCTGGCATTCTATTGTCGGGAATTGAGCTTCATCGATGCTAAATAATTGGAATTGAAATGAATTTACAGGGCTGAGTAGTTTTTGTTTTACAGCTTAGGGCATTGAGTATGGGAAATTAAAAACGTTATATCTTGGGGCTTCTGAAGTTTACGGTCCGCAACGTCTGAAGATATCTGGCCGTGCTCCTGCAAGGCTGGTCGCTCCCTCATGGGCTCCGTGTCCATTATACTTTGATGTGGTATTATACACTAACGGACATTGCTGTTGGTTATGTTTCAGGATCCCCAGCAGCATGCTGTTGATATGCTTTTGGCTGAAGTGGATGTTTATGAGATGTTTTATTTTAAGCATTGCCAGGGTCGAAATGTCCACATCCCCTTATGCGAAGGTATTGTCTTTCATCCATAGCCTGACCTCTTATACTAGAAAGCTGCTATACAGTTTATTTGAATTACTACAAGTTACATATCAACAGCTTGCTGTTTAGATGCCTTTGGCTGTACATACGGAGTAAGTTAATATTTGGTGTAGTCGCTAAAGTTCTGCTTTCTATTGAACTTTTTTATTTAAATTGAGTTTTAATTTGTGCATGTAATGCGGAGTTGCAGTTCATAGGATGAATTGGAGACTAAACTGAGAGTCTCACGCATAGACTTGTTTCCTTCTTGTAGAGCTTCGTGAAAGGATGAATGATGTAAAATCAGAGTTGGGAAGTTACAGTGAAGAACTACCCCAGGAATCTCAGCGGGTCAAAGCGTCTGATGCTTTGAAGCGGATAGAAGAATGGAACTTGTTCTCAGCTCCTGTAATAGTATGGCTTTGGAAGCTCAATATTTCATTCCTCCTGAGATATCCATCTCATTCTTTATTTTATTTATGCCTGATTTTTGTAGTTCTTTCAACAAGTTGAGAATGCTGTACACTCCCAAGTCTTCGTGTTTATTATAGATGACCTCATAATTTGACTATCTAGATGGACACTTTCTACCCCAAATTTTCTGTTTCCTATTTGAGGAAATTGGTCCGAATTTAACGTTGTTGAATCCTTTGGTAAACTGCAGAAGCCTGAAGCCTTTTCACTTTCACGAGACACCTTTTTGGCACACCTTGCTTCAACTTTGTCTGGATCCATGAAGCACCTCATCACGCCATCAACAGCGGATGGTGCATTTCATTACTATGAGAAGATTGTGTTCCAGATATATGTCATTACTCAAGAGGTTGATTCTCTATACCTGTTTTTTGTTAGATTGCTATTCAGCATTGATTGAGGTTAAATATAATTGGATAATTTTAACTATTATGGGTTTGTGTCGTTGAGCAACGACAAACATGTTCCTGCGAGGCTCTGGAGTTGTGAAAGGCTCCTTAAACATTTTTTCTTGGAGTATCGAGTTTAGAATTTTTTGTATGGAATGAGTGGAAGCTCTGTGTTTTCAGTGAGCGACAGTAATGCTCTTCTTGCGATTGTACAGTGTTTCTTGCTGTGTAGCTGTCATTTTTAGTTACCTGGCGGGTATGGAGAGTATGAGACTGTATCTTGAACTAATAAATTCCTTGTTTGCTGCAGAAGTTGAAGAATGCAGTCTTGCTTCCAGTTGATGTGAACGCGCTGGTAGAGTCTCTAAAAGAGCTGATTGTATCGCCTCAGAGGGTTGCATTCAGTGTGAAGAAGTAAGTGCCTTACTCTATGCTGTAGGGGAACTTCATGACCTTTATAGTTCAATCATGTATTCACTTGCGTAGACCACTTTTAGAATTTTCTGCACCCCTTCTGAGCCTGGTCTTTGCCACCTGGTCATAAATTGGATCTGGAGCTAATATGTTTGCGGAGTAAGACTTTCTCTAACTGGCTGCTTTTTTTAAGCTTCATTTACATGTTTACATACAAGGTCTTTATATTTATGATTTTTTGGTTGTTTTGTGATTGTGGGATCATAGAGTCGTGCTTTCAGACGATCCTGCTCTGGCCATGGCTTTTTCTGTTGCCCGACGTGCTGCCGCAGTCCCAGTGCTGTTAGTGAATGGAACATATCGAGCTTCAAATCGTGTCTATCTTGATTCGCTTCTTCTTCAGGAACAGTTGCAACGGTTGAGTGGCTCTGGATCCATCTCAGGTGCGAATATGTACGAGTGAAACTCGATCTTGATGAGGTGTTGGTTATCTTAATCCATTGCTTACACATTGTTTCAGAAGTGTTCGAACGCTTTGCCCCAGGAGTGTTGCAGCATGATTTGGATCATGGTTGCTCTTCTGATAACTGTGGTTCCGTCATATTCAGGAGTCCCTCTTTAGTCTAATTATTAGTGAAACTAATGCAGCTTGTTTTGAAGAGCAAGTATTCCCTATTCCCGAGTTCGGATGTATTTTGGTTATTACCATATGTTTTCACCTTGTTCAAGATTTCAAGAGTTCATCCTTTGAGTGTATGAGTGAATGTATATCATGGCATCTGGAATACACGCAGGGCGAGATCGTCATTAAGTAGCGATCAGGAAGGTCAAAACGTTAATCTACAAGTGATTTTCTTGTTAAGCAGTTTATTACTCAACGAGTTGACCATCTTTTTGGATACTGACTTTTTCTATATTGCAGACCTCAATGTGCAGGGAAGGGCTTCCTTAGAAGTACCAATTTTTTGGTTTGTGCGATCAGGTGGAGAGCCGCTATTCATAGACAAACATTATGTGGCAAAGGCCTTGCCAGACATGGTTTTTGTTGTGCAATCTAGTCAACAAAAATGGGAGAGTCACTTGCAGTGCAACAGCAAAGTTATCCATTGGGACCTCAGGTGAAGTTATGCGCTCGCAAATCCATTGGACCCAACAAGCTATCCATTGCTTGTGTCCATGAATCCTGTTATTTCTTTATTTGGAAGGATTATTGATTTTTGTCATTGTTGCAGTCGACCAGTAAAGGCAGCTGTGGCAGCTGTGGCGGAGCACCTTGCAGGGTTGGTTGAGACGCAGCTTACTTATAGTCATGCTCATCAGAATACTGCCCAGGTCTGTTTCGCTATGACTCATTGCGAAAGTATCTACCTTGAAAAAGTTGCTGTTACGCAAATAACGGTATCTTTTCTCTTAAATATATTATGCAAAATAGCAGTTCGTGACACTACTCCATGGAAATACGCAGTTATTATCAGTTGCTGATTTCTTGTGTATTGTTCCACACTGAAGCTACGTATCTTCTCACAAAGTAATAGGTTTTCACCTTGAATCCTTGTGGTGTCAGTGTCAAGTATGTCATTTTGATTGAATCTATTTTCCAGTTTTTCTCAATGTGGTTTTTGCGTGGAGGTAGGATTGGACGTGGGTGGCAGGGTCACATATCCTATCCTGCACAACCAAAGGGTACGAAGTATCAAGTTTCCAAACTGATGCTGTTGCTCGAAGCTACATGGTTACTGCGCTGGATGAGTCCATCCAGACAATAAATGCAGGAATCAGCCTTCTAAGCAAAGAAGGAACTTGTATCCGTCACAGTTGTCTTTAATTTGCTTCTGATATTCACTTCTGATATTCACTTCTAATTCATTATCTGACGACAATTAAGACGGGTTGGATAATAGTTTCAGCATGTTTTCGAGATAGGAATGTGTTAGCTTGTTGCTCTGCATGATGAGGGTTACCGTGTATGGTCAGATTTCTGGAGGTATGATGAACATCTAAGTGTTTGAGCGACCTATTATTGCCTTGACCATAATTTCCTAGATGAGAAAACTTTTGGAGTAGTAAAGGCACGCCAAGCGAAACTAATGAGACATTATACTACTGTTGTCCACCTCTGGAAACGAGTAAGTCTTCCTTCATCTTCTTTTATCTTATAATTTTCAAGTGATGCGATTGCCTTGGAAATTCACTTGTTTTTCTTGCTACAACTCATTCCAGTGATACTTTTCCATTTCAGGATGAAGAGCTTTTCTGCCTAGCTGTTGTGTCGTACCAAGAAGTATCATAACAGGAAGGACTAAAGTTGAAAATTTCTTGCTTCATTGTGCACAGATAGCAAGTTTGGCTGAAACAATGCGGTATGGTGAAGTGGTGAAGCTGTTGGGTTATCTTGAGCGAGATGCAAAAGAGTGAGTCCTGAACTTTTATCGTGGCCTCTTTCTTGTTAAATGGGCCACGCTTATCTCGTGTAGTATATGGTGGTTCATCTGTGTCAAATCTACTTTATTTGAACATTTTTAGACTTACCTTGTTCTCTTTAAGGTTTTGTGGTCTCATGTTCGTTGTGTGCTTGGTACTTTTTGTAGCTTCTACATGGAGGCTAACGAGACCGTTGCTGCTATGCACCCCATCCGGTGCTTAAAAGAGAGGAAAATCGATGTGGATTTTGACACTACCAAGGTGCTGGCTGGGGGGGTTGTAGTAGTTGTTGTGCTTTGGTTGTTAATGCGGAGGAGGAGGCCAAAGCCGAAAATCAATTAGAGACATGGCTATAGTATCCCCCTTGTGTCGTTGCTTCCATTGCGCACATAGACCCATGATCCTGGTACTTCAGCCTACTATACCATGTCTGCTGCCCCTTGGGCCGTATGTACATTCAGTCTTTGTCAAATTTTTATAACGCTTGAAGCCTGAGCTCAATTGATTTGCATTTTGTTTACCAGTGAGCTTTGCCCCTCCGATCATGGTCGTGTATTTGGCACTTCGGTGGCGGGATTCAGCTTGACCAATGAGAGTGCCCATTTTCTTTGTTGGGTCCTTTTTGTAAAGCGGACCTTCGTGGCCACAATCGAAGTTTTGAAAGTTTTGAGTAACAGGAATGGAGCGATTTAGTGATCACAATAGGACCTTGTTCTTTTTGGTGTATGACCATCACAGAAAGTGGCTATTTAGGGTCTCGATGTTGTGAGAGTTCTAGGAAAATCTTGTGATGACGAATAATGAACAATGTAATGGATGTGTGACAAAAAATGACTAATGCTACTAGAATGTGTCTGACCTTGATTTTGCTCATGTATGCAAGTTGACTTTTTTCGTACAAGCTAAGGAATGTGCACCCAAAATAGAAATCTGGAAATGTATTAAGTGGTGATTTGGTGTGGGAATACCTTAATCCATAAGTGGTCAGGCTAAAGATAGTAACATTAGTTCTTTAAAATTACAATATATATTTTTGTAAGTCTTCTTGAATATCTATTTCATGGATCATGAACAATCTTTCTTTCCATTTATAGTATCCCTTTCCATAATCCCTTTCCATCAATACTATCCTTTTTAAATAGCACAAACTAGTGACTTTGACTCCTTGAAAACAAGGCTACAAAAAATAATAATAATTCATCCTCCACCCCCAAATCAAATATGAATATGAATATATGTACATGCATTCAAGTGTGTTTTGTTGAAACCTACACATTGGAATTTGTCATTATCGATGTTCATTGTGCTATCTAATTGCACAAGAATATATGGAGGCTTAATTCCTAAAAAATTGACTAGAAATTTTTGGCAATATAGTATTTTTAGGCATGTTGATATAAATGGAGATTTGCATTTTGGGGGGCACAAACTTTCATGTGTGGATTAGGAATATCTTTCATGTGCACTAAATTTCCATTCCATTTGAATATACAAGTGAAAAGTTATGGCTTGATATGTTGTTTGTTTCCCAACAAGGGCAATGTACATGGATAGAGACATTTACATTACATTCCAGAATTCTAAAAGTCACCCACAAGTGGAGGGGCAAGAAAGAGGGTAGGTTTGAACAACAATTTGCAATTGGATTCTAGGGTGGGACTTTGTTGACAAGCCAAAAGATCAATAAATGTAGTACCAACCATGATTTTGAATTGGAAGATTGGCAATTGGATGGGTAAAGGTGCTTCAGCCATAAGACATGACGAAGATAATAGACTATTACAAGCTACATATAGATTTCCAAAAAATTGCGTGCTCATAAAATTTAGAATCCATAAAAGATTAAAGACAATCATAAATTAATGGTACAAGTTAAAATCTCTTGGATGCAAAGTAGCTACTTTTTTAAATTGATTAGTAAATTCAAACTATGTACCAAGATTACTGAATGTATTGCCAAATTCTAAATTTCAAATTGTAGTACTCTCTAGTTTCATTTTAGGTTCTAAAAACCCAATCTAATCCAAACATGATGTAAAGAACCGTCAATAACCTTGAATTAGCATTATTAATAAACATATTATGATCGATGAAATCTAATAACCACTACAAGAATTGTAGAGAATCCTACCTTCCACTTACTAACTAGCCCTTGCAAACAAGGCTTCCACTACTCTTCTAAAATTGATAAGAGCATTTTCAAAAGGTTCTCACAACAATCACATCTAATCTAAAAGACATATACTTGCACGAGCAAGAAAGACAAAGCAAGTGCAAAGATGGATGCTTCTTCATTGAGCAAATTAAAATTTGAAGTTTATTTACTATGAAGGAACCCAATCACTGCTAAAAGGCAAGCTTCCAATATTGAACAAGATTGCAACATCTAGTGAGGGTTATGCATGTGACCCTTGAATTTGATTACCTCTATCTCATGAAGAGAAGTTATAACAATAAGAGGTAGAAAGCTAAAGAAAGTATATTAAAGACCTTAAAATTTAATTTGGTCAATTATGTATATATTATAATCAACAATCATTGTTTAGTACAAAGTCAAAATTCTATAAGGGGGTCAACTTAGTCTCCTAACTATGCCTAAAGCTTTAAGTAGCAACTAGAAACCTATACTTCTAATTCAAATACTTAGACTTTGAATATGGATGGCATTCCTCACTTGCTCTTGCTCTATAGGTACTCAAGTATAGATTCTTCTCACACTCTTTTTTCTCTCCTAAAATTAAATTTTTTCCAAGATTCAAGTGTTTTTTCTAAACCCTACAATCTTTGGTCTACTTTGCTAGTTTAAATGCATTAGATTTCATTTTGTATCAACCAATCTAATTAGCTCTTAATTTGTATCAACCACAACAATCAATCAACAAAATTAGTCACTCTACAAATGCAACTAAACTACTAGTGTACAAATTAGATGTATGATCATGTCTTCATGATCTAATGTATTTGTTAAACAATATTCCTTCTCTATGATTAAAATAATCAACAATCTATATATTTGAACCAATACTTTGTAAGATTCTCTTTTTCACCAAATATATATTTCAACTTCAAAAAAGTCTGCCATAAGGAATCAAAACACATTTAATATGCATTTTAAGACCCTTTTTCTATCCTTTCCAATAAGACGGGTCTGAAATGAATCCATCTATTGTCTCATTTTGTTCATTGTTTCACTTTTTTCTAGATCTTTTGTAAACTTTATGAGAAATTAAATTTTTTTCATTAAAACATAAATAGACGCCACCCCAAATTTTTGAACACAAGTTCTATAATAGGCAAAACATACTACTATGACTACAACAACAACAACAAAATTTTAGTCGGCATGAAATAAAGTTATGTCTATATCCTTAGGAATGAGATCTATAGCCAAAATACTAGAGGGCCATCTTAGATTGGCCCCCTTTCCTTTGAACTATCCAAAAAATTAAAAAATGACTATGAAAAAAATGTGACTACAAAATATGATTTCTCCAAAAAAAATGACTAAAGCAAAAACATGACTACGTTCTTTCTAAACATGTTCCTTGTTCAAATTTTCCATAGACTGCTCAAAAAGAAAAAAAGATGACTATAAAAAAATGACTGTAAAATATGATTGCAAAATATGACTCAAGCAAAAATTTGATTAGATGCTCTTCAAACATGTTCTTCACCCAAATTTTCCTTAGGCTACCCAAAAATGAAAAAAAATGACTATGAAAAAAATGTGACTACAAAGAATTACTCCCCAAAAAATATGACTACTAAATATGACTCAAGCAAAAATTTGAGTGGGTGCTCTTTAAACATGTTCCCCACCAAAATTTTCCTTGGGCTACCCCAAAACAAAAAGAATGTCACTACCGAAAAGATATGACTACAAAATACAACTAACACAAAAATATGACTACAAATATGATTAAATGTTCCTTGAATATATTTCCTACCGTTCCCTATGAAGTACTTAGTTATTCCTAATGGACGTGTATTATACACCTATGAAGTACAAGGCCAAAATATGATTAACAATCATGCTTGTAGTCATATTTTTTCCCAAGATGTTGGCTTCTAAGAATATGACTGTGAGCAATTGCCAGTCATCCCTAGTCATATTTTTGCAATCATAAAATACAAGTTTTGTTGAAGTGATGTAGTTGAACTTACATTTTTATTTGGAAACTAGTTGTAGTATCTTAGGCAGTATTATATTTGCAGCTGTTCTAATTCGTTTGTGGTGGCTACTAATGTGAAAATTGAAGTCAAATAAAATCATGAAGGATTAAAAATAGAATAACAAAATAAAAAATGCATTTGTAAGCATCTACACAAGTGTCTTTTTTTGAATTCACCCATCATTGGTAATACGCATTTTCTAATCTGCCACATTCTCTTTGACATTATCGTAGCCTAGTGAAATGTAAATCTCATGTCGAATGTTGGCTAGAGCCTAGACTCCATCCTAAGCCCACTTCTAATTCTAACAACTTGTCTTCGTTAGGAATTCAGCAAAGAATTCTAACCATAATATTTATCTGTACTTGCACTAACGCCTCCCATGTTGAACTCACCAGTCGATGACAATTGTATATGAATACTTGCCTAGGTGGTATAAAAAAATTACAAAAGTCCAATCTACTATACATTTTATGACATCTTAACCCACACATGTTTTGGAATCCCACCCCTCATCCAAAATCAAGTCAAAGCTTTCTTGAGTCAAGTTTTTGAAAACAAATAGCAAAGGTGTTCTGTGAACTGTAGCAACAAAGAAAAGAAACATATTTTTTGGAGAAGTCATATTTTTTGGAGAAGTTCTAGTACTACCAGTCTCTTTGCCAATGCAGGACTCTTGAGGCCAAATAAGTAACAAGACAGCTGATGCTGACGCAGTTACACATGAACATGAACATCGATATTCTCAATGCCTTGGGCACTATTGGCTTGGCAACTACATATGGCTGCATTTACCTTGTTTTTTTCAACTTTGGTCAATGTTTTATCCCAATTCCAAGTAACTTCTACAAACTTTATTATAGTCAAACTATAAACCCTTATTGACATGGCATTATCACGTTGTTTTGGATGTCACAAAAAACATACCAATATTTTTTTGAATGTCTTATAGAATATATTTGTTTTTCCTAATATAATGTTGTTTTCCATTAACATGCATGCATTCACTACAATGTCCACTCTAATTTTGCCACCCATTGCCTCTCAATTGTCGACATTCTTTTGTTTGCAAAAACATGCCACATTTAAAGTCTAATGTTACAAAAAACACGGGTTTCTTATAGTGAGTGGAGGTGAAAGAATAACAAAGGCATTTGCCATGCACACACTATACTTGGCATGTGGTTTGTGGTGACCAAATTGAAGTTCCTCTTGTTATGCACACAATAGGATATATCTTTGTAAAAATTGTGGATGCTTTCAACAGTTTTACTTCAAATCCTACAATCATGTAGAGAGGCCATTAGAGGATTTCTGGGGGGCCGGGAGGGCCGTTTCAAGCAACTACACCTTGCAATTCTTCTCCCCTATAATTCCAGGGAACGGTTGTTTCTGACAAACAAACAAACAAAAACAAAAACAAAAAAATCATTCTTGAAATGAAGAAAAAAGTTGAAAAAAAAATTCTTTTTTTTTAAAAGAATTTTTTTTTTCAAATGTGGTAGTCGCATTGCCACATCTATAACCTACTATAGGGCAGTTCTTGGCAGTTCTCACAATTTGAGAACTGTTGGGAATTCACAACCTTCATGCAGGCTAAAATCTCCTCTAACGGTTGTAGATGTTGCAAATGTCATGCAACCTTTGAGAGTATGTTGATTCTAAACACTATCCTTTATTGCTTGTAATTTTTTTGGTTTGGGTAGGGTAGGGTTGTAGTACTTATTCAAAAGTTTTTTAATTTCAATTCATTAGGAATTTTTTCCCCCATTTAGAAATAATTTTATTTTTTTATTTTAAATAAAACCAATATAATTTTGTATATGCATTAGCCTTGTATAAGCCTTATTAAAGTCTGTATGAAGGCCTAGTGGAAGCCTTTTAATTTTGAATTGAAATTTCATAATTGAATATTATGTAAGCACCCTCAACTCCATCTTATGAAGGCTAAGTCGCAAACCCAAATGACATTTACAGAGAATTTTTAGTGAAAAATATAATTAAAAGACTTTACGGGTTATTCAAATTTGTTAAGGATGTTTTGTATGAGTCATCAAATATATATTCTAATGAATCCAAGCACTTTTCTTCATTATCCCCTCAAAAATTCTACACATACTTTTTCTTGAATCTACCTCAATAAAAAATAATTGAATGAAGTGCACTTTTCAAAGCATTCTTCATCTCACCAATAGATAGTTGAACATTAAAAGACTTCCAACAAGATTTCATTTGAATAATAACCAAACAAACCAAGAAACTTATTCAAAAATCATTAAGTTAGTAGCCCCAACCAAATTCTTGGAGCTCGTATCAAAATTTACCATCAAATTATTTTCCGTGTCATTTCTGTTGACTTTTTCACATTCTATTTCATTCACCTAATTGTGAACATATTGGTGCATGATAATGAACCAAGAAATGACAGGAAATTTTGTCTCTAATTGAGGATACTGATTAAATATTTTAATCCGTGCACAAGACATTGCACAGCATTGATGTTTCTTCACCATCTCTCTGGTACAAATGCTCATCTGTGACAATTGATCAAATTTGACGATTGCGTCCATCAGTCCATGCTTAGGTGCGTCAGTTCCAAGGCAAATTTAAGATTACAAACGTAAGTGCTGCACACACAACACTTCTGGAACCAGCACTCACATTACAGATGGTTTGATTTTGGATGGACCTCCTTCTGATACCAGGACTATCTTTCTGGACAGCAGAGAGATGTCCCTCAGCAGATTCTCAAGCTCTTCCTCATATCTGCACAAGAGTGTCGCAGACTGTTTATATCACCATAATTTCATGTTTTGACTTTTACTATTTTTTCCATGCAATAGCTAATTTAGACTTCAGGATGATATAGGTTAGGGTCTTGATGGAGGAGCTTTGAAGGACCTGTTCTGCCGATTTTTTTGTGCGTCAGTGTCAGCAATGAAGGGAAGCCTTTGGTACTCAGCATTCACAAGAGCCCACTTGATCTTCAGACCATTAATAAGTGTTTGCTTTTCCTCGTTGTCTAGCCTGTGGGTTTGGCACTTATTGTGACATCAGTATAAACAAAAGCATGATTAGTACAGGTGGTAGTGAACAACTATTCATGAGACACCAAAACGAATTCTACACGGCCATGATCCGCACATTACTTAACTTACAAGACACGTTTGCTTGAATTTCCTTTTGCTAGGAGAAACTACTTTGCTCTTACACATTAAAATATGCAGAGTTATTAGCATTTGGTCATGACCTGCGAGTGCCTGGATGTAGGCACTTGGCTTGGTTCTCAGGATTGTCCTTTGCCACTTTCTTAGCCACCTCATTCTTTCTCTTCACAAGGTACATTGGTATCCTTCCAAAGCCTTTCAGCGCACTGAAAGACTTTTCCTTCTTTGGACAGTGAGAATTGTTGGGCTCTGCCCTCCAAAAAAGAAATTTCGATTCTGATATTATGGTTGATATTCGCAGATATTACACAATTGCAGATGTTATAACAACATGAAAAAATAAATATCATTCGCAAATAAAAGAAAATAAACTTACTTGCTCTAATCACCATGACCGCATTCTGTGTGATGTAATTTGTGTTGCTTCTCAGTCCAAATTTCTGCATGCATCAGATATTTACAGAATTAGTGATTTCAATATATTTGTGGTCTCCTTAAAACCGTCAATGATTATATCTTCTCTCCATCTCTATAGCGATCTCTCTTTTTAAGTTCAAGTATGAGTGCTTTGGTTGCGACCAAGAAAACTTGTTCCCCCTACAATATTGTATTTCCCCGTAGTACTCAGATATGCCGAAGAGTCACTTATTAGGTGATTGTAGGAGATTCATACATCAACTTGAAGAGTCAATCAACATTTCTTTCAAAGATTTTATAAAATGTGAGCAATTTAACGAAAAATGATAGTTGCTCAATGCATGTCTACACAAGTAGTAACGTTGCATGCACAAGCCCCAAATCAGCGCATACTTACTAGCAAAAGCACTACTAAGACACATCGACTTCATTTTTTGAGGCTTTTCACGTTCATAGACGATTCTCCTCAATAACGCAAAGAAAAAGGGAAACAATGCACCAGAAGGAAATTCAAGCAGAATAAGTTACGAAGGCCTACAGGAGGATACTGTGCCAAATCTGGAAGAGGTGGTTTCTTCGAAATGCATCGGTCAGATACAGAGCCACCTCCATTTCTACCACCTACAACAGTTCGTTACGAAAAAACTCTTTTAAATTCAAATTCAAAATTATAATCCTTCAATTACATTGATTTGTTAACGCGTAGGAATTGCTACATACTCCTCAAAATCAAGATGCAACATGATACGGGATCTCATCAAATTGATTGGCAAGGGTCAAGATATGGTACGCCTGAGGGGCCCAAGCTGACGTTCCTTGGAGTGCTTCAGGAGGAACTTGCTCGGTCGAGGTTTCGCAGAGCCTGGAAGGTACCCGAAGGTGGCCGCCTCTTGTAAATGCAGATTGTTATTTATTTTCCATAGCAAATTGCGAATCTTCATTGGATTCTGCACACTCTCCAACAAGTCCTCAATTTCCTTCCATATGTCAATTTCCTCAATTTCCTTCCACTTGTCAGCGAAGAAGCTGTGCAAATCTCTGCAATGTTAGGTAGGGACGCCCGAATTCAACAGCACCACTTCATCAAATGCTCAGCTGGTGTACATTCATCTCCTTAAGCAATACAAGCCTATTGTTACAGAAGCATTCTAAGAACATCGATCGCTAAAATTTTAACCCTTCATAACTACTGCATACGGTATCCAAGTAACGCATTCTCTGTTGCGTTGAAATCCCCGCTCATTCGCCAACAAGAGCACATAAAATTTTAACACTCAAATATCAGGAACTATGCTCTAAAGCAAAAAGCGATGCTACCTAACTTACCTCACACTGAACCGACATCCAAAAAACGCAAATACATAAACCAGAGTCTTCGACACTCGCCCGACTAATTTCTTATCCATCTCAACCAAAGCCATAAATGCAAGAAGCGTGAACATTCAAGAACTCGTTCGGTCCGCACGTACCGGCGCATTGTCAGGAGTTCGAGTTGGCGTCCTCGGCTTCTTGTTCGGCGGAGGCTTGATCACATTGTACACGCTCTCCTTCGACTCCCACATGATGTCCTTCTTTTCAAATAAATTCCGCCAGATCACTTCAATAAGTCCGCTTCAACATGCCGTTTCACCTTGTGGAAGGCTTCCATGAGTGTCCCGCTTTCTGCAATTAACCATAGCTCATGATTCTCCTATCTGCAGTTCATACGGAACGTCCATACTCAAAGTCTCCCAAGATAGACAGGTGCAATTTTTGGCACCAGAGCATTAGAGTTTGCCTTGTTCTTCGTCAGAGGAATGCTGTTCGGTCTTCCCGAGTGTTTTTCCACTGAAAATTCGGCAAAGGATCAATGGAAGCTTCGCAGTCGATCTGGCGCTCATGCAGATCGTCGCAAAACACGCAAGGGAGTGCCTTAACCTACTGGATGGCATAACTTAGTTCCTGGGAACTGCTCTGCTTCTTCGTCTTTCGTCTGACAGGGGTCACTACAGGAAGTGTCTCAGTGGCTTTGTGGCTCCTTGGATGAATGAATGCCATCCGTTGAGGACAGATTTTCGTTATGTTCGTCCCTCTCTAATTGCACTGCCGTGGGGAACAAGTGGGCTCTTGACATGTGTTCTTTGTTTTGACATGTGGAAGGCGCTCATTCAGTGGTGTACACAACATGGAAAACTCTCAAGGTATATTAACTCCCAAAGTCCTTGGGAAGATTGTGGGTGTAGATTTTGAGATTTTTTGGCAAAAAAATTATAGCATGAGAAAGATTTTGAACATTAGATCTTCATTTCTGCAAGTTTTTCCTTACTTCCATTTTTACAGGAATTCATTCACAACCTTGCATTGTCAAGGACACAATAAGCCGTTGTAATACAAGTTAAAGCACATGTATGCAATACCTATCAACCAATAAAATCTACAATTGTCCAAAATATCAAAAACATAACTATGCAATATCTATCAACTTTTCCAAAACCCCACAACTATCCAAGAGGACAAGAGTGTAACACAAAGAACTCAAATTTGTTTTTTTTTAATTCAAATAGGTATAATCACAAAGCTTAAGAAGAATACTTCAAGACTTATGTTGTCAAGATTTGGAAGTTTCCTCTATCATGCTTTCAACATATACTATCACTACAACCTAATGTTTCTTCAAAGAATTTATGAGTCTTTAGGAAGTTTTAACCCTTGAAGGATGTAACCCCCTATAACGTAGGTAGTTACCAAAATACTTCAATCATTGAACCAACAAGTACATTCTTTATTTTTATAATAAACAATGAATTCATCCATCATACACTTTAGGTCCTTAGCGTCTTTCAAGGATTAAGAAATCACATATCTAATCTAAAAGAGTCACTGGAAGGTTTCAAGTAGACATACCAATATTATAAGAATTTCCTATGATACTAGGTGGTTAAATCTAAGATTGAAAGAAGGTTTGACTTGTACAAAGCCTTACAAAATGAAAGAGAAGTTATTGAAGTTGTTGAGGGGTGAAGTCTATTATATGCACAATAATCAAAAAGCATTGAGTGACATTGCAGAAGAATAAACAATTATAATCATTTTTCAACATCTTTGAATGTAATTCATCTATTACTTGAAATTCTAGTACTAATTTTTTAAACATTCAATAATCCATCTATTTGGATGTTGATTTTCTAAGATAATATGAATGATTATAGAATATTCTTATTTACACATTTTATAGAATCATAAAGTGTGTAATAAAGGAAGGTTGTGATAATTATTACCAATTTCAACAAACTTTTTTTGTCTATAACTATAAACTTAGAAGAAAAAATGAAGAAATGAAATTGTTTAGACAAAATATATGAATTTACTTTTACTTTTTTGTTTATTATAGAAATTTTTATTGTATCTATTAAAATAATAAAAACATCATGTTTAATATACCAAAACTAATATCTTCTACCAAATTTGTAGAATCAATACAAAAAAATGTAAAATTTTAAAATAACAATTAAAAATTAGTTGGTTGTTTAGTGGTATAATATAAAGAAAGATCATATTGGTTTACATTCAATAATTTGATCAAGGATTTTGCAATCTTAGAAATACCCTCTATATAAAATAAAATAAAAATAATTAGAATATTTTAGTCTATAAAACCTTAGTAAATATTGACATGTATATCTACTTATTGATATATAGTGATAGAAATTATTAAAATCATCTAGCTTTTTATATCATGAATTTAAGATGCAACATGTAGAAGTTAATATAATTGCTACACATACCAAGCCCTAAATGACCAAAGGGTGCTTTTTGGACTTTAATGAGTTTTAGGTAGGTAATTGCAATCTCAATTTTTTAATCCTACAATTGGAATTTTCAATATTGTAATCCTATAGTTGAAATTTTGTACATTGATGCATACAAAGATTCTCTTGAATGCAAGACATAATCATAAAATTTAGATTAGTGGCACAAAGTTATATCCAGTTCTATCTTTTAATATTTGAGTTGTTTTTTGAATTTTTTTTGTTGAATTTTCTTTTGGATTTTCAACTAAATTTCAAAGCATGTCATTAACTTGTAGAAGTTGTAAGTTACATACGTTTTTCTAAAAAAGAATTCAAATTAAGATGAATTATACACTTGCAAACTAATATAGAAAAACTTTCAAAACAAATATCTTACTATCACTAAGGCATTGCACTTCAAAATTTCTTCTCAATATACTTTAGGGAATTGGCTATATGATGTTATGGTTGAAGTATATTAATCAAAATAAAATATTCTTTTTAACTACTTTAGTTGAGACAAAAAATACACCCTACCTCATTATTCTACAACTATGTAGTCAAATTAGATACAAATTAGTGTGCTAGAAAGCTAATGATATATACCACATTTTCCTAAAAACAATTATAAGAAATTTCTTTTTTTTTACTTTACAATAGGTTGTCTAAAAAATGCAAGAATCCAATATAAACTTCCTACGATAGTCATTTTAGAATTCATTTAATTAGTGTGCACGACATTACTAATACCAATTTATAATAATTTGAAATTTATTAGTCACATTAATATAAATATTCATAGTATTATAGATTATATCAATACTAAATAGTCTACATCGTTAAGAGGTCCAAAATTCATCATGTAATGATGTATTCAAATATATGAATTTCTCAAATTCTCAAATTGAAGAAGAAAAAACTAGGAATTGGTTTTACCTCAATTGCTAAAGAAACAATTTTCAAAATACATATATAAGGTCTTCCCATTGCAAGTCAAAATTCTATAATACAATATGCAAATGGTAAGCAGCATTTACGGAACCTTTGAGTTTAGAACATCCAAACACCTTCACCATTTTGGTTTTCATTTTGTGCAACTTCAGTTCTCACGCTTATTACGTACGGATGAAAAACGGATAGAAATACGATACTCTGAAATACTCACTGGGGATAATCCTATGGATCTAGAATTATCTACTCTGTGAAATACTGAGGATAATTTAAGATCTAAAATTGTGATGACAACATCAAACTGATTTAGTGCAATTCAAGCAGTTCCAAATCTCATATTGTTTTGGTTAATTAACTCAAGTTTAGTCTAAACACACAGGAGTATCAGAACATATGCTTAGTAAAGATTTGACAAAATATGAAATCAAGAAATCACACAAAAAAATTCTATCAAAAAAAAGCTTTGACGTTCAAGAGACACGAGAGTCGTACAAGACAAGCGCAAACTCAAAGAACACAATGAGATACAGTCATAGTAAAAAGTGAGCTTCGTAAATTGTCGGCCTTCAAAAGTGCACATATTGTAAAAGATGCACCTGACAGAATCCCTAAGCGGCAGAAACCTACATTCGAGCTGAGAATAGATATTTAGAAGAAGTCGATGAAACAGAGCAGAAGCATAGCAATACTAGACAGCATCACCTGCATCAGAGTACCCCAGACAAAGTAAACTAAATAAGGTTGGTCAAGATTCGACAAGATCCACCTACATGCATCATGTAAAATGCCAACGAGAGCATTTCACATCAGCACGAAGTTAATGATCCAAGAAGGTTCGGCATGATGCTCCTCGAGTATAATCCCTCAAAGATACCTTCTATCATAACTTGGCAATGCAAGCTCACTTCATTCCTTTGCGAACAAGTCAACCATCACACACTAGAGCTGCGCAAAGAATTCACTTATCCAGCGCCTCTCAGAGTGTCGGTAACGCTGCTCCAGCAGGGTTCTTATTCACATCTTCGATTTTCTGATCACTTGGAACGTGAATCTTAGGTGGACTCAGCGGAGTATGCGGGCTTGGGGTTCTTGGCCTGGAGATCGATCGATGCATGATGGTCTCGCCGCCCTTATCCTCCGGAAATCTCACCACAACGACAGGGCAATCACAGTGATGGAGGCAGTAATCACTGACACTCCCAAGACGACCCTTTCGAGAGCGTTTAGAAGCACCAAATCCTGCAAGGCACCCAAAACACAACACCAGTTGCTCAGACCTTGCGCGGGAAGGTTCACAATGTTCTGCATCTCGCTCGCCGTATTTAATAAACCAACGGTATAACAAATTCGAGTAGAATAGTGTCGCAATCACCAGAAGGACCTGACAACGTAGCAGAAAGATTCCGACATATGATCGCACCAGTCGGTAAGAAACCACGACACAAGAATTTCACTCATAATCGCTAGTTATAATCTTATATGGTTTACATAATAATTCAAAACAGAATGGTCACATGCTTGGCAATAACACTAAAAATTAGTAGTGCTGATCTCAAGAGAACGGATCATCAATATGCCCTACCTCGACTGCCCATGATCACTGCATTCACTCCCAGGCGCTCGACCTCCAAGCAGATTCGCTCCTTCATGTCATGGTCTTTGACAATGTGAATCTTGTAAGGTATTTTGGCGTCCGACAGTGGCTTGGAAAGGTCGGCGCTTTTTGTGGAGGTGAAGGCGTCGAAATCGTCTTCCATTTTCTGCTGCGCTTCCTTATCATCGGCTTCAAGAACTTGGTCTGAAGCGCCCCAGTCAGCTCCAAATAGAACACTTGTGGGACGCACGTGAAGGATGACTACGAAGTCGCCAGCACGAAGGTAGTTTTCCACTGCCCATTTCACCGCAAAAGCACTCTCGTCACTCAAATCCACAGCAATTGCGATCTTTCGATCGCTTCCTTGAGCAGCTGAAAGTGGCATGCTTCCCTGCAATGTTATCCGTGACAGAATTAGAGAAATCCAAGGAATACCTAAAGGGATACCTATTTATCTATGAACTGTGAATTTTTAAAACGGATAGCGAAAGGCGAGCGAGATTCTGTACCGGAAAGCACGTGAAATGGCAAAATCAAATCATTTAGAACCTCAGGTATGTTTGCCCCTAATTCTTGGGCAATGAGAATACAAAGAAAATAAGCAAAGCACAAATTGGTCGAAAACTTACAGGTGGACGTATAACCTCCTAGGGTTTACAAGACAGATGAAGAGGTTCATTTTATCAAGTATTTACATTCGAGTGAAAAAGACCCGGCGTTGAGGATATGGCGGGACTCACTGTCAAGACTGTGTTTAGAGAAAAAATTTATTTGCAGTGGCAATTCTTGCAATGTATTGTAGAATAGAAAATTCAGAACTTCGCATGAACAACTGTCATCGGTTAAGACAATCATCCTACATGTCAAATGTCAACCGAGTTCAGAACCACCACGTTCTTCAGAAGAAAAAAATCACAGTCACTTATCCTATACACTCCTTAAACAAACAGGCCAATCGTAACTTGCATGAGCAATATACAAGCACACCCTTTCTAAATTTACAATAACAAGATCAAAGCATCCTAAGAGTCAAAATTCATTGCTACAAACCTACTCTGTATAATTAAAAAATAGGTATCGTCAGACAGTTATCCTAACAACTGCAACTGACCACATGTAACACCACTTCCACAACCTACCCGATTACCGCTCCTTCATACCCCTTCACAATCCTCTGCAACCGACACACAAGGCTTCACAAAAATCACAAACAGCCAAATGCCAATACTCGCTCAAAACGCGAGCGAGAGAATATTCTCATATCAATCAAGATCACAAACAAACCATGCCATTCGAAAACCATGCCATTTGAAAACCATCGCACCTTCCATAACCTGAACTCTCACGCAAGCGGCCAACAATCAAAACCTCACATCGGTACGGTACCTTACCAGATAGTACCAAAACCCTCCACGGCACGCTAATCCACCGGAAAGCGTTCAAATCGCACAAACCAAAGCCTCGGAAATCGGTAAAATTCCCCAGAAACCACCGATCAAGTGAAATAAACTCGCTCCTAAGTCACAAAACTCGCTTCAAAGCTCGCAAGAAAGCTCTTGTCAACGGGGGAAACGTGTTGGCAAAGAGTGAGCGTGAAAGTAACGCCGGAAAAAGGAGGCGCGGGTTGCGAAAAACGACAGACAGACAGGGGATGAACGCAAAGGCACTCCAGAGAACGGAGAGAGACGACGGACGTGCAGTCACGGCACAGCGCAGCCGAGGAGGGAGGGTTTCCACACTCTTCGGGGATGATCTACGAATGGGGAGAAAGAATCTAGGAAAATTGGAGATGTGTCTTGAAATCTATGGAATGGAAGGTAATCCATTCGAATCCGTGCCGTGGCAGATGATGACGAGGAGAAGGGTGTAGGTGGCAGGGAATATAGAAAGGGCATCACCGGAGCCTCATCGGCATCTAAGTTTACTGTTGAGGTGCTATGCCGTTATTTTAGCAGGACGTGAAATCCTTCATTCCAAGTAGGGTAATTTTTGGGTTCTCCGGGGTAAAAGTAAAAATGTCCCCTATTCTTAGCCATGGCTAGGATGCATTCTAAACCTCTCATGGCTAATTTGGGGTCTTTGATTGCAAAATATGAATTCAAAATTTGAAAAAAAAAAATCTTGTGAAAAATATAAAATTTGAGTATTTTCCCTTGGTGTAAATTTAGGCTCTTGTATTGACTTCAAATGCAGGATTCAACGTCCTACATTATTTTATTTTATATTAACCATACAAGAATATTTTATTAATGTATCTTGCAATAATATGGCTTATCTTGAACTAGTTTTTTTAATTTTGCAAATTTGTAAGACACAAATGGATGGTTCACACATAAAAGGTTGGTTTATAACATGGGTATTTTTCAAATTTTTATGAGGTGACAAAGTGGCAATATAAAATTTTATAGTGGTGCTCTAAATTTCAACATTCATCCACATATTGGATAGAAAATATCATATTAGTATATATCACATGTCCATAATTCTATTTTCATTTACAATTTAATGATTTCATCCAAGATTTTTTTTAATTCAAAGTATTCGGGCAAAAAACTTCATATTTTGTTGCCATTTGTAGCCAAAATATTTTCTTTTGGTGCAATTTGGCACTAGAAAGCCAAACAAAAGCCTTGGTTTACATGCAAAGGGATTTGGCACAACATAACCGCTTCACATACAAAAGGATTTGGGACAACAAAATCACTTCACACATAAGGGATTTAGCATCATAAGCAGAAGCACATAGAATGGAAGAAGAAGATTAAACCACACCACTTAACCTCTAAAGTTCCTTAACTATATTTTCACCAAAATTGCTCCAATACTACCATTTGTACTACATTCACATGATTTGAAAAAAATAACATTTTTTTTTGTCTATGTAACCATAGGATCTTATAGTAGATTGGTTTGAGAGAATGTGAAGAAAAATTTACAAAAATTTGCACCATGTGGATTGGAAGATATTAGTGTTTGAATGAAGAAAAAAATCTTTTTTTAGCCTTTAAAAAAACAAGCAACTACCCTTCAAGAGGCCACATTTGTATGAAGAATGTCCCAAATGGTAGTGCTTCTTGGATTCACTCTTCAAGTCAAGTTGACTACATGCTTGAAAAATTGTAGATCATTTGGAATTGTATAACACATAGGAAAAAAATGCAATGTCATGACAACATTGACCAAAAAGTCTAATATGGACTAACTTTGTGAATTTTATATCTTCTTTATAAAATAAAATAAAAAATGAATGGTGGAGACCTTGACCAACCTCTATTGTACTACTAGAATTTTTTTGATAACTAAAATTCTAAAATTTGAATACTAGGGGAGATAGATTGAGTTTGGATTGTTTGAAAGAGAAGGCACTCTTCAAATTAAGGTTCACTTTGAAAAATGAATAGCCATGCTTTGCTACTACCTGCTACATTATTCATGCCTACTATATTTTTGTTGATGTTGCTGCATAATGTATTTTTACAAGTGCTATTGCCGCCGTTGCTAGCACTAGAAAAAAAATTAGATGATAACAATCAAAAGTTTGAACATACCAGTACTTTGAAGTTGATGGAGAACTAAAATGAAGTTTAATTAATTGACGTGAAGTCCATGCCCATATCAACAAACAAGAACTATGAAGCAAATAAATGTTAGAAGGAGTACATTGAAGGAGTACATGGATTGAAGAAAGAAGAGTAGGTAATAAAAAAACTCCCCATTTTGGAGGTAGAGACTAGGTTCAAACCCCATTGGTGTCACAAATAAACAAATAAACTTCACAAGGTATTCTTTAGAGAAACATACCTTGAAAATCCAAATAACTTAGAGCCTGATGCCTTCGGGCTATTCCACAACCAATATGGAGCTCTTCAAAGTAGCCTCTATTTAGGCACAAATATGTCCTATTATGTGTACACCAATAGAAGTTATATAGTACTCTACAAACTACAGAAGGACAGTGTAAGCGATTCCACGTTGGCAAGTATGTTCCTGCTGCATCACCATTGGTTGTGCCTAACTCATGTCCTCTTCAGTTTTGTAACAAAGCCTCACACAAACTTGATTTGAATTGTAGATGCATAACTAAATTTTTGTCTCAATCATGTACCTCCAATAAACTTTTGTATATGATGTACATATTGACCACCATTGTATCAAATAGAAAAGAAAACACTCAATGCCACCACTTGTGCAATTGATGGCCTAATGGAGGAATTTACGGACAATGAATGGTGATTTGGGTTCAAGAATCCCCAAGGAATTGGAAGCAAAGTCCATTTGCTAAGATTCCCTCATTTTTGAAAGATTTTTTATTTACTAGTAATTACCTAGGGGTAGGATTTAATCCTCCCTTCCTCACATGTATAAAGTAAAAACATGGGCTTACACATCTTTTGTAGAATTCCATGAGAGGTCCTACAAAAAAATTTGGAATTTTGTAACTTATAGAAATGCCCTCTCCGGATGGTCAACCATCAAAATTCACAATGGGAAATTTTTAGAAATTATTCAATTGTGGTAAAATCCCACAAAAATTAGAATAGATTCTTTTATAATAATAACATGCTTCAAAAGTTTCAAGACATTCCAAAAGCCAGAGGTGCTCGAACTTGGAGGTTCCTTCTAAATTAACAATGCGGTGAGATTTATGAAGAGTTGACCAACATCTTTGGAGTACACAAAATCAAAACAAAGTCAATAAAGGGTCTTTTCTTACCTCCTTGGACCTTCCAAACAATCCTAGTCAATCATCCTTATTAGAAAAGGCAAACTCCAAAAGTTAAAATTTCAACCTTTTTTTTATTTAAGTTGGTGTTGATTTTTGATGGGTTTATGAGAAAGGACAAAAGTCAAGGGGACATTTCTAGACTAATAATAAACTTCTAAAGCCAATGGTACAATTCATTTGTGATTTGGAAATAATCTCTTAAAATTAGAAATTGGACTAGCATAGAAACTAAAAAGTTAACACTCTAGAGATAGGTAAAAATCTAGAGGAAATCTAGAGTGTTAGGATTTTGATGGTTAGAATAGAATTCCAATAGGTAACTTAGAGAGGATGTAGGTGCTTGATTGTTTATAAATAGGTCACCCCTTATCTTCTCAAAACACTCCCATTCTTATATTTGAGTCCATTGGGTCTCATTTATGTTGGAGATTTTGGCATTTTTAACTAAAAACCTTGAATGGTGTTTTTAGGCCCGTTTCAATCATTTTTTTAAGCTCTTAAGGGTTTTGGAGGTCCCTTTGTCCCGTGTATCTTCTTATATTACTTAATTTATGTCTTTTATTTTTGAATCAATTATTTCTAGAGTCTTTTACCCTTGTGTCACTTGTTTTTAAATCTTTGATTCTTATGTCACTTGTTTCTAAAGTCTTTTGGAGCTTAAATGTCTATTTCTCCTAACCTTGGTAGTTGTTGTTGTGGTCATCTTCTTGTGGGAGGTCGTGGGCTTCTATTTTCTCATTGTACTAACCTTAGAGCACCCCCACCATACCTTGGCAATGCCGCTTTGGGGGGCCTTTAGAGTGGAGTTTTGAGTCTTACACTAACCCATCATTTTACTAACTTAAGCTACCACACGTGTTTTGAGTATGTCTTAGTTACTAAGGTTAATTAACTTTGTCAAACTTTGCACATATCATTGTGGATCACCTCAGGACGGTGAAACTTCAAACTCCCTTTGGATCAAAAGTTTAGATTGTATATTAAAGTCCAACTAATGGTGGAGCTTTGAGCCCCCAAGGTGTTCACTAGTCCTAGATTTGGTGTTAAACCTAATTCTACAGCGGAGCTTTGAACTTTCTTGATACTCATCTCCAAAGTTTAGTTTGCAAGATATACTTAGAAATAACCAAAGTTTAACTTCCAAGATTAAGAAGTTATTGTAAGAGTATAGATGTCAAAACAAACATATACTCCTGAGTAAAATATAATATTAATCCAGAAATTAAGTTTACAATGAATAAGTGTTTACTTATATACTAATCTCTGTCTAGCTTTTACTTTAACTAACTAAAAGTAAACTTTAAGTTCTATCTTTGAACTGAAGTTATCTTAAACTAGCGAGTGTACATCCGAGCTTCTAACTGGGCTTAGCCCATGACATATGCCTCCTCCTCCGTAACTAAGAAGGGAAGAGAAGATCTGCCCAAGGAACAACTAAGCCTGCATCGCGCAAAGAGCGCTCATAATCATCCAAGGCCACTACATCTTGCAAATGACGTAATGGTTCCCAAGTGGGCTCGGGCCAGTCAAGCCATTTCACAAGTAATTACCAACTACGTCCTCAACGCTGATGTCGCAATACCCGTTCAACTGTATACTCGCTGTCATTATCAGTAGTGGCATCTGAAGGATCTAGTAGATTGTGCAAAACAATACCAGGCTCATTATCATGTGCCAATTGAGAAGGCAAAGGATCCGCTCCTACCGTCTTAACCAAACTCACATGGAAAACAGGATGAATACCAGGAGGAGTATTCAAACAAACCGCATGTGTACCAACACATTCAAGCACACGATAAGGAAGGGCAATCCAATCGAGCTTCTTGATCGGCCGTGTTGTATTGATGTTCTTCAATTTCAACCAGACACGGTTACTCGGACGAAAGACTTCGGACACAGAACATCGTGCGTTAGATTGACGTTCTTGATTTTCTTGCGCAATCGCCATTGCTGTTTTCGCCATATTAGCACTATGACTCCATTGCTCAACAAGCTTACGTCCCTTCTCCGCTGGTGATAAGGAAGATCCTTGCTCCTCAGGTATGGTAAAATCCATGAGAGATTGATGAAAGCCGTGAGTCATAAAAAATGATGACATACCTGTGGACTGCGTTGCCCGATTATTCAATGCCATCATTGCTATTGGCAACTGAAGAGCCCAATCGTCTTGTTCAAATGCAGTGAAGATGCAAAGGTATGTTTCAAGCTCTTGATTGGCATGCTCCGTTGCACTGTCCGTCTCTGGATGAAAGGCTATCGACAATCTCCGTGTGATCTTTAGCAATCGACACACTTCTCCCCACATCATACTCACAAATTGATTGCCGCGGTCGGAAACGATTGCGGTCGGTACTCCGTGATGTTGAAAAACTTGCTCTAAGAGTTTTTGAGCCACATCAATAGCACGAATTTCCTTCATTGGCACAGCAATGATGGATTTGGACAAACGGTCCGTCACAACTAAGATATTCGTATAAGTGTTACTTGGTGCCAAGCCGGTAATAAAGTCGATGGAAAGTTCCGTCCACATTCGTGCGGGAATTGGCATAGGTTTTAATAAACCTTGCTTTTGCTCACGCCAAATCTTAGATTTTCCACAGACATTACAATTTCGTACAAATCTTCGAACGTCTTGAGTCATTCCAGGCCACGTATATTCGCATGTGAGCAAGTCTCGTGTTCCTTCACGACTTGGATGTTCAACCAATGGTGAGTCATAAATAGACTGAATCAATCGCGTTCGAAGTGGTTCGTACGCCGGTATCCATATTCGTCCACGCCAACGTAGCCGATGGGCTCCATCTACAGAGCATTCACTAATTGTGATCGGTAGGCCCCATTTTTTTGGTAGTCGGCGTTCGCCATCCATAACAGCCTTCCGCATCTTCCAATATCAATGATTCGTTTTGAGTCCAGCATCCCACAATGCAATCATCTCTACGTCTGCAAATGGACATATGGGACGTGGTGTCATCATTGACTTCGTAGCCGCAATTTCCTTTTCCGAATCCGCATCGCCATCTTTTATCCATGCGGATTTTGCAACCACTTTCAAAGCGTTACCATCTCCTTCCAATAGTTGATGATGTCGGTTCATGATCCAATCATCATTCATATCGTTGGGAGTGTCTTGTTCGCGACGAGAAAGTGCGTCTGATTGAACTTGCTCTCTTCCAGGTTTATGCACTATCTCAAAGCTAAAGTCATTCAACTCATAAGCCCAACGCATTTGCCGCTCTCCCAAATGTTGCTTCTTTCGGAAATAAGCTAAATTACGATGGTCTGACCATACCTCAAAATGTTGTCTAGCAAGCTCTGTAAGAGTCTTGCATAGTACCAATAGCTGATCCTTGGACATTTGGTATAATGGCATTGCAGGGATGACGTCGTTGGTCTTCCCTTCAACAAGATTGATTTCGTGATCGACCCCTTTCTTGCGTGGCGGTAACGACTTCGCGTCTTGCCGATCGAAGGCATCAATAACTGGCATCAACCAATCTGGAGCATGTTGCGCAGGATCCTTGTACACCTTCTGTTGGAGCGCCTTCTGAATGTCAACCAAGCTAGCAGTAAAAATCTGTACAGGTTCATCGCTAGCTTGCAAAGTCCGGATTGTTGCTGCCTATATTTCCCGAATTGGTTCCGATATAATGGATCGAGTCTTGACGATCATCTTGAAAGGCTTCCGAATGCAAACCCCATCTTTAGCAGGTCGAATACTAGCGTCATGTCGCTCCATCCAGCCTTTTCCAAAGATGACATTATCAATTTGTCCGGGAATAACATATGCAACAATCCTTTCTTCTATACCGTTGATATCAACTTTAAATGTTGCTATGCGTTGAATCATAGGTTGCTCCTTTATGGTTGTAACTTGTTCGAGGGGTCTTGGTTCGATTGGTGAAGAATCTAATCCGTTCTTCTTAACAAATTGCTCAGACACAGTTGTCGCAGCACAGGGCAGGTCAATTCCCCATTATACTCACAAAAATCGCTCTAGAGTATAACTAAGTGACTCTAAAGATCGAACCCACGAGATCCTGTGAAGTATCTAGCTCTATTAAGCAGTTAAGCTCAGTCAGTATCCCAATCTTACTTTCCGGTCCTAGATCTAGAACCAGAAATACCACCACACCGGATAACTATAGACCGGATTTCTCCGTGCTTCCGGTCCTACTAACTATCCGGTTCGTACAAATACCGAAATCCCAGGATCTCACAACTTCCGATCCTGGAAATCCGTCCTGACCAATCCGGTCGGGATGGTCATCCTGTACCCGTAATCCTATCCGGTTTGGTTTTGCCTCTGTTTCACCATCAGAGGGGTCGCCGCTTAATTTTGAGAGTGGTAGGCCCACCACTCCTTCCGTGACTTATAGTGGCTGAAGACCCACTGTCCTACCTTCTAGACTCCTAAGCTAATCCGGATCCGGTTTGGTCCTTCACAACAACCCAGATAGCAATCCGGGTCGTAGGTCACACAAAGACCCCACACTCGACCCTCTCGTACTACAACGACCTTGATGCTACTTCCGATCCGTGCGAAGACAGGTGGTTACAAGTGCACCCGTCCATTCCAACATCAACTAAAGTTCTTCCGTTACCCCTACGGGTGGTGAGACCTCACAGGAGATCGGACA
Source organism: Pseudoscleropodium purum (assembly GCA_963969395.1). Lineage (NCBI taxonomy): Eukaryota > Viridiplantae > Streptophyta > Bryopsida > Hypnales > Brachytheciaceae > Pseudoscleropodium > Pseudoscleropodium purum. The sequence goes on along the minus strand of OZ017800.1, from coordinate 3,302,615 downwards.
CTCGATCGGATTTCCCACCCGGGAGTTCTAGCGCAGCTAAGGAATCCCTCCCTACCCGCCTAGCCTAACAACGGCTTTCTCACCCGGAATCTCAAACTCTAGACGTGCTGAGGAACTAAGTTCACTCCCAACTCTTCGGTACCTACTCACATGCACCTTGGATCGGAAAATAAACACCAAGGGGAGAAATCACTTACAAACTCACTCGTACTATCCTAACTCCACATCATACAATCCTGTCGCGCTGGAGAGAGATACACAACGAAGAGAATGGAAAGGTACAAGAAGTTTGCAAAATGAACAACTCCCAATTCCCTTCGCAGGAACCGATTTATATACAAAGGGTCAAAACCCTAAAAGCACAAAAAGGAGCGGAAAACCCGTGGGGGTCCGCCGCCACCTAAATCTAACTTCCGGTCTAACCTAATACTATTGAGCCGGATCCGGATCCGGATCCGCTCCTACTCCTAACTGAAATTAAAATCCTATCTACCCTACAACTCTAGATCCTATCGTCGGGCTTCCGACCTCCGGGGTTAGCTCCTCGAAGACTTCGCTCAAATTTCGGACCCGTTCCCCCTCCTCAGGATTCGGTCCGGGTGGAGACTCCAAGTCGATGGTAATATCCGGTCTCGAGCCCGGAGTCCCAGTCCGTGCAGACTTCTTGGACTCAGGAGTCCAATCCTTCCTGTCCTTTGCCATAGTTGCATCCGGAAAGAGGTCCGGTAGAGAGATGTCCGAAAGGTGAATACCTTTGTCGCACGTCGCTCCCGTCAGCTTCCGGCTGCTCTCCTCGATCCGGTCCGCTGCCTTCCGCCCCTCCACCATTGCCGTCTCCACCTGCTCGGCGAAGTCCGCGAGAATCCGGACCATCCGGGAACCGGATAGTTTCTTCTCTTCGTGGATCTTCTCGTCGAAGAGCTTCGCCTTGGCCGCTGCCGTTCCGGTCTCTCCCAGGACCGCCTTGATCTGCTCGGCCACCTTCCGAGTCTCCTCCGCCATCTCCCGAGCGGCAGTCACGTCTTCCTGATAGGCGAAAAGTGTTGCCTTCAGTTTATCTACCTCCTCCTGCAACCGGCGGATCTCGGCTTCCTGCTTCCGGGTCTCTTCCGGATTCGTGATGCATTGCGCCACTTGTTCCGCCAAGTTGCTGTCCGGTGCAGCACCCACCAACTTGCCGATTGCCGCAAGCGTCCTGTGCTTCACCTCCCAATCCGCCCTGATGTTGCAGAGGACGTTGATCAGACCGTTGAATGGATCTTGCATATCCGGATCTCCCCCGGAATTGGTCTTCTCGGTTTCCGGTTTCTCCTCCGGGGCCGATTTGTCTTGACCGGGAGGCGTCCCGCGCTTGTGTGGAGGCGTCAGCTTCTGTCGCTTGATCGGCGGCATCGGCTCCTCCTCTTCCTCGCTGGACTCCCGGTCTGACCCGGAATCGGATTCCGCCTCGTCATCCGTCTCCGACTCCCCATACTTCAGGAGCACTTCCTGCGTCTTCCACGCCCTCTCCTCCGTATCGGTGAGGACTTGGTTCTCCCGATAGAGGTGGAAGAGGTAAGGGCACACTGGAGTGGCCCTTTTCTTCCCAACCCTACTAACAAGCTGGGCCACGAGATCGGAAATGATCCGTGCCCAATCCACTTTCCGGGTACCACTGAGGGCACCGAAAATGGTGTTGCCCAGGGTGATCGTCACCCTGGTCGGCTTTTCCGGGTGAAGAACCGGAACCAGGAATTGCAGGAGCCGACGGTGTCGGTCGTCCAAGCAATCCTCGACCGCGTATCCGTCCTTCGGGTTGACGGCTCCTTTGAACTTCCCTCGGACAAACTCATCCTTCCGGCTCGCCATTCCCAAACCTCCTGCCCGGAAACCGTAAACCGCTCTCCACATCCCCTCGTTCCAGCTGACGGGAGCTCCCCTCACGGTGTTGTCAAACTGGTTGGACAGCTTTCCGAGGAGCTCCTTGACCATTCTCTCCTCCCTAAAACCCCAAGGTTTCTCGGCAAACCCTACGCAACCCATGGATCTGAGATCATCCATGAGTTCAGCCTTTTCCGACTCTGTGGAGGGAATAACCGGAATGACTTTCCGGAGCTTCACCTCGCCTCCAGAGGGACTCGCTTGCCTCGACCTACGTAGCTGAGGCATTCCCACTCACATCTACCTCACTCTCTCCTAGCCGCACGTCCCGTTCCTCACTTCCTCTCTCTGATCTCAACCGGAATTAAAACGAACAGAACACAAATGCACAGACGCACAAACGACAAAAACTCAATCGTGCACTCAAGGTCGAGTTTCTAAAAGGGGGTGCAACAGTGAAAGCTCCTCCTTTTATAGTCCCTGGACCCTTTCCAGTTTGTCATCATGAATCCAGTTTACCATCATAATCCGGTTCATCATCATCATCCGGTCCTAGACCTAATCCGTGTTGCATTCCGTTTCTGTCGTTAGTTACTCCTGACCGGATTAGATCCAAGAAGCCCACTACTTCACGTTCCGTGCTAATTCTGAGTTTTCCTTCCCCACCTAATCGGATCCGGTTAGCTAATGACTAGTTGCCGTTCCTATTTGGGTGTATACTAAGAAAATCAAAATTCTAAGCTGCGACAACAGTTGCGAAGCATTGGCATCCAGAGTTGCATAAAGCACGAGTGGATAAAATTGAATTGATCAAAATATCAATGTACATACCATCCGTGTCAAGATTCTTATGTGAACGCCAACTTTTCAACTTCAACAACTTGCCTACACGCTTCCGACTAAGTCTTTTGCCGAAAGCTACTCGTTTTCTGATCCCATCTCAGAGTCAGAAGTCTCCACTTCTTTGACCTCCTCTATGACAACATTACTCTTTTTTTTTACTGCGCGCACCTTCGTGGTCTTCTCCACGTCTTCTTTTTTAATCTTTCCTTGGGCATCACCCTTCTTTGATGAACAATCATTCGTGCGGTGGCCACGCTTCAAACATAAAAAACATCGACCTTGATGTCGGTACTTCTCTTGTTCATCTGGTGTCAGGCGTCTTCGAAGCTTTCCTACTTGAATGGTAGGCGTCCAATCCATCTCATCTCCATCGGGCCACACGCGATTTGTTGTTGCCATCCGAGATGCACGGCCTTTCTGATATTGAAGGCAATCGAGTTGAGAACCAACTGCCAACAAAGCCTGCACAAAAGTGCCGTAGTAAACATACGTAACGGGCCCAATCATTGCGCATTGCATCTCTACGTTGAGAGCACCTCAAAGATATCCAATTTTCACCATGTCAGGAACCATAGTAAGGTGACTTTTACCAAGCTCTTTCTCAAACTTGGGCAAAAATGTTGCAAACGATTCTTTGCCTTGCTTCATCGCCTGAAGCCTATTCAACGCCCGTGCCGTTGCATTTGGGTCGATAAAAACGCTGTCAAGATGCTGAACAAAAGTTCTTGCATCACAGTCCAGTTGGTTTTGGTAGAATGATACTACCATCAACTGCGCTTTTGCCTCCATCCTAGTGAACAAATACGCCGCTTGGTCTTGGGGTGTCCCGAGTACTGCCCCATCAATTCGAAGCTTGTTATCAGCTTTGACCTTCCACATCGGGTAGCTCTTCCGACTACCATCGAACTTCGAGATGTTCGGCAATCGTTTACGCAACGAAGGAGCAGTAACTCCATACTGCTGTTGTTGCAAAGATTGCGGCATCATCTGTGACGAAGATGGACCTCCCAATTGCATTTCAGCAAGTTCTGAATGCAACCTCATAATCTCCCGTCGATAGTCCTCCTCCGTATATTCTTCTTGTTGCTGCTGCTGCAAGATCTCCTCGTTCTCCTTGTTGAAAAGCGCGCTGTCTTCCATCTCCGAAAAGTAGACACGCCTCAACTAACGTCTTCAAGCTTCGCAAAGCTTTCCTTTGCGTCCCAATTCTGTAGTCGTCTCCTATCGTTACTACGAGGGTGGATAAAGTCCTCAATCAACTCATCCAAGTTTTGCCGTTTGAAAAGCAAGGGTAGATTAAGCCCCTTCAAAGAGAGTGAATTTCTGGATTATGTAAGAGTATAGATGTCAAAACAAACATATACTACTGAGTAAAATATAATATTAATCCAAAAATTAAGTTTACAATGAATAAGTATTTACTTATATACTAATCTCTGTCTAGCTTTTACTTTAACTAACTAAAAATAAACTTTAAGTTCTATCTTTGAACTGAAGTTATCTTAGACTAGCGAGTGTACATCCGAGCTTCTAATTGGGCTTAGCCCATGACAGTTATAGCACTAGGTGGAAAAAATATATGAGGACCGTGTCTTCTATGTGTTGGTATCTAAGTTAACAAGCCCTCAAAGCCAACCTATCCGGATTAGCCTTAAAACCAATATGTTGAAGCCAGCCCTCAGGCTAGCATTTGGGCCAATTCTTGGCCTTGGTTTTTTGGAGTTACTCGAACTTTTTTGAAATTCAAATATATGCAACAAACAGACAAAAAAAAGACAAGAAATAGAGGTAGTTCTTGTCGCAGCACAGGGCAGGTCAATTCCCCATTATACTCACAAAAATCGCTCTAGAGTATAACTAAGTGACTCTAAAGATCGAACCCACGAGATCCTGTGAAGTATCTAGCTCTATTAAGCAGTTAAGCTCAGTCAGTATGCCAATCTTACTTTCCGGTCCTAGATCTAGAACCAGAAATATTACCACACCGGATAACTACAGACCGGATTACTCCTTCTTCCGGTCCTACTAACTATCCGGTCCGTACAAACACCCAAATCCCAGGATCTCACAACTTCCGATCCTGGAAATCCTTTCTGACCAATCCGGTCGGAATGGTCATCCTGTACTCGTAATCCTATCCGGTTTGGTTTTGCCTCTGTTTCACCATCAGAGGGGTCGCCGCTTAATTTTGAGAGTGGTAGGCCCACCACTCCTTCCGTGACTTATAGTGGCTGAAGACCCACTGTCCTACCTTCTAGACTCCTAAGCTAATCCGGATCCGGTTTGGTCCTTCACAACAACCCAGATAGCAATCCGGGTCGTAGGTCACACAAAGACCCCACACTCGACCCTCTCGTACTACAACGACCTTGATGCTACTTCCGATCCGTGCGAAGACAGGTGGTTACAAGTGCACCCGTCCGTTCCAACATCAACTAAAGTTCTTCCGTTACCCCTACGGGTGGTGAGACCTCACAGGAGATCGGACACTCGACCGGATTTCCCACCCGGGAGTTCTAGCGCAGCTAAGGAATCCCTCCCTACCCGCCTAGCCTAACAACGGCTTTCTCACCCGGAATCTCAAACTCTAGATGTGCTGAGGAACTAAGTTCACTCCCAACTCTTCGGTACCTACTCACATGCACCTTGGATCGGAAAATAAACACCAAGGGGAGAAATCACTCACAAACCGACTCGTACTATCCTAACTCCACATCCTACAATCCTGTCGCGCTGGAGAGAGATACACAACGAAGAGAATAGAAAAGTACAAGAAGTTTGCAAAATGAAAAAACTCCCAATTCCCTTCGCAGGAACCGATTTATATACAAAGGGTCAAAACCCTAAAAGCACAAAAAGGAGCGGAAAACCCGTGGGGGTCCGCCGCCACCTAAATCTAACTTCCGGTCTAACCTAATACTATTGAGCCGGATCCGGATCCGGATCCGCTCCTACTCCTAACTGAAATTAAAATCCTATCTACCCTACAACTCTAGATCCTATCGTCGGGCTTCCGACCTCCGGGGTTAGCTCCTCGAAGACTTCGCTCAAGTTCCGGACCCGTTCCCCCTCCTCAGGATTCGGTCCGGGTGGAGACTCCAAGTCGATGGTAATATCCGGTCTCGATCTCGGAGTCCCAGTCCGTGCAGACTTCTTGGACTCAGGAGTCCAATCCTTCCTGTCCTTTGCCATAGTTGCATCCGGAAAGAGGTCCGGTAGAGAGATGTCCGAAAGGTGAATACCTTTGTCGCATGTCGCTCCCGTCAGCTTCCGGCTGCTCTCCTCGATCCGGTCCGCTGCCTTCCGCCCCTCCACCATTGCCGTCTCCACCTGCTCGGCGAAGTCCGCGAGAATCCGGACCATCCGGGAACCGGATAGTTTCTTCTCTTCGTGGATCTTCTCGTCGAAGAGCTTCGCCTTGGCCGCTGCCGTTCCGGTCTCTCCCAGGACCGCCTTGATCTGCTCGGCCACCTTCCGAGTCTCCTCCGCCATCTCCCGAGCGGCAGTCACGTCTTCCTGATAGGCGAAAAGTGTTGCCTTCAGTTTATCTACCTCCTCCTGCAACCGGCGGATCTCGGCTTCCTGCTTCCGGGTCTCTTCCGGATTCGTGATGCATTGCGCCACTTGTTCCGCCAAGTTGCTGTCCGGTGCAGCACCCACCAACTTGCCGATTGCCGCAAGCGTCCTGTGCTTCACCTCCCAATCCGCCCTGATGTTGCAGAGGACGTTGATCAGACCGTTGAACGGATCTTGCATATCCGGATCTCCCCCGGAATTGGTCTTCTCGGCTTCCGGTTTCTCCTCCGGGGCCGATTTGTCTTGACCGGGAGGCGTCCCGCGCTTGTGTGGAGGCGTCAGCTTCTGTCGCTTGATCGGCGGCATCAACTCCTCCTCTTCCTCGCTGGACTCCCGGTCTGACTCGGAATCGGATTCCGCTTCGTCATCCGTCTCCGACTCCCCATACTTCAGCAGCACTTCCTGCGTCTTCCACGCCTTCTCCTCTATGTTGGTGAGGACTTGGTTCTCCCGATAGAGGTGGAAGAGGTAAGGGCACACTGGAGTGGCCCTTTTCTTCCCAACCCTACTAACAAGCTGGGCCACGAGATCGGAAATGATCCGTGCCCAGTCCACTTTCCGGGTACCACTGAGGGCACCGAAAATGGTGTTGCCCAGGGTGATCGTCACCCTGGTCGGCTTTTCCGGGTGAAGAACCGGAACCAGGAATTGCAGGAGCCGACGGTGTCGGTCATCCAAGCAATCCTCGACCGCGTATCCGTCCTTCGGGTTGACGGCTCCCTTGAACTTCCCTCGGACAAACTCATCCTTCCGGCTCGCCATTCCCAAACCTCCTGCCCGGAAACCGTAAACCGCTCTCCACATCCCCTCGTTCCAGCTGACGGGAGCTCCCCTCACGGTGTTGTCAAACTGGTTGGACAGCTTTCCGAGGAGCTCCTTGACCATTCTCTCCTCCCTAAAACCCCAAGGTTTCTCGGCAAACCCTACGCAACCCATGGATCTGAGATCATCCATGAGTTCAGCCTTTTCCGGCTCTGTGGAGGGAATAACCGGAATGACTTTCCGGAGCTTCACCTCGCCTCCAGAGGGACTCGCTTGCCTCGACCTACGTAGCTGAGGCATTCCCACTCACATCTACCTCACTCTCTCCTAGCCGCACGTCCCGTTCCTCACTTCCTCTCTCCGATCTCAACCGGAAGCAGAACAGACAAAACACAAACGCTCAAACGCACAAACGACAAAAACTCAACCGCGCACGCTCAAGGTCGAGTTTCTAAAAGGGGGTGCAACAGTGAAAGCTCCTCCTTTTATAGTCCCTGGACCCTTTCCGGTTTGTCATCATGAATCCGGTTTACCATCATAATCCGGTTCATCATCATCATCCGGTCCTAGACCTAATCCGTGTTACATTTCGTTTCCGTCGTTAGTTACTCCTGACCGGATTGGATCTAAGAAGCCCACTACTTCACGTTCCGTGCTAATTCTGAGTTTTCCTTTCCCACCTAATCGGTTCCGGTTAGCTAATGACTAGTTGCCGTTCCTATTTTGGTGTATACTAAGAAAATCAAAATTCTAAGCTGCGACATTCCTATTTTTAATATGTTGCCCCTCCCCATAATTTTTCAGAAATTTGTGCATAAAAGTTTTTTGGGATTGGAGGTAACATGAACAACTACAAATTGTGTTAGCAAACTAAAATACACTTTCAAAAAACTTAATTCCACATGAAAAGCTATTAAAATCATTACACAATCCACCTCCCAATTGTTGAGATGCAATTTTTCTTATAAGTAAAAATCACAAATAACTCCAAATTAGCACTTGCTTGTTTAAATTTTCAATGGTGAAAATCATGAAAACACTTTACTCTTTCTATTAGAAACATTTTCAAAGCAAATCAATAAGTAAGAGTTTTAAGATCACAAGTCAAGTGAAACTACTCAAAGTTGGGAAATGAAGTAAAATTAGCAAGCTTTACTTTTCCACTAATGGACATATATGGCTTTGGAGACCTCTCAACAATCAAATATGTACCTTTTTCTATGAAAAATGAAAGTTTTCAATAGTGAAACCTAAACATTGCCCAATTTTTTTAGGGTTACACAAATTTAATTGGCCATACCAAAATGAGACAAAAATTTCAGATCGACCATATAAGGTTACTTAGGCAATTAAAAGAAGAGATTAGCTTCAAAACAAGAGTAAGAGGGGAAAAATCTCCTAAAATGAGACCCTACCATTAGATAATGGTCAAGGTGTCATAAGAGTAATTAGGGATGTAAGAGGCAATTCAATTGTAAGAGATTATTAATCCTTGCTTGGTGTTCCATAAACTAATTGAATGAAAGGGCAGGGTAGTGTAATTGTGAGTGGACATCAATCCTTGCTTAGGGCCTCGTAGATGGTTGGTGGCCTCTCCAACACATTCAACACACCATGGGGATTAGTATAGAAAGAAAGGAAGAGAGGGAGAATAGAAACAAGAGAATGAAAGGGAAAGAAATAGGAGGAGAAATGGGGTGCTAGTCAAGATACGATTTAGTGGGGTTGCTAAAAATTGTACCAACCCCAAACATACCAAAACATTTAATTAATCGCCAAAGGTAGAATGGCAATTAGAGACATGTTGGAGGAGAGCTTTGACCTTATAATCATGGAACTTCAAGCAAACGTAGGTCATTTGACCCTGTTTCCCATATCCATTTAGCTTAATTAGCAAGGGCCAAGGCCCAAGAGTAAGTAGCACCTTTAAGCTAGGAAGTCAAGCCATGTTTAGTCTTAGAAACATAAACAAGAGGTCTAGTAGGCTCCGAAAGTATAAAATACATTCAATACCGACCTCTAAAACAAAAAATATGAGTGAATGAAGTTTTGGAGCTAGATTGGATGAAAGTTACACAATTTCATCCAAAAGGAACAAGAAAGGAAATCTAGCTAAGGATAAAAATTTAGGGGTCACAGATGAAAAGAAAATCCAATTCAAAATCGTAGATTGGTAGAAAATACGAGATGAAGTTTGAAACACTAATTAACGGTCAAACTTCATCCACCTATAAATTTCACTAGGAAAGCCCAAATCTTAAGTAATTTAGCATTTTAAATAGGTTATTTAGCCTCTACATGAAACCAAATACTAAAGCTTAGAAGTAGCCAAATAATAGAAGAAGTCTCGAGCTCTAAAATGACGTAGGATGTAGGATAGGATCTTTCAAAAGCAACCAAGTAGAAACTCAGTTTTAGAATTAAATAGAAAGAACTTAGAGGAATACCAAAATAGTTCACCTTTAAGGAAATCCCCCAAAATCAAAAAATTAATGAAGGATGAAATTTAGGTTAAGTAATGGATGAAGTCAGATGGAAATCATTCATCTAAGTCCAAACTTAAAACTTAAGTAGAAGTTAGTAATCTAAAGCTAAAGGTCAAAGCTCAAGGTCATTTGAAATAGGGAGCAGGTCCAAAGAGGTTCATGAAGTTTAGATAGCCTCCTAAAGGCTAAACTTCATCCATCCAATAATCCCTTGTAGGAACATCCAAATTTCATGAACCTTTTTGGAAATTGAATGATCTAAGCTACAATGTAGAGGTGATAGATTTAGACTATAATTATTTTTATTAGCATTTATCACAGCATCAAGGTTGTTTCATATAGTTTTTACAATTAGGTTAGGTCTTGAAAAATTCTTGGTGAATTTGTATTACCTAAGGAACTTAGAAAAGATCCATTACTTAGAAGGTACAATGGATTGACTTTAGGAACCTATTAGGACAAAGAACAATATTAAACGTACACAAGAACCTCGTTGTGCTCACCTATTTATCAAGAATAGATAAATAAGCACTCATAAGGGGTGTTATCATACATTATATTTACAAATTCAAAACTTAAACTTTATTGTCCTCTACAATACTAATGCCATCCAACTAAAGATTAGAGGGCATGTAGATTGCGTTGATACCAATTTGGATTTATTCAACTAATAGTTAAGTTCGTTCCTAGGGAGGTTATTAAATAGGATTGTTTCTAAATACACCTACTTGGCCTACACAACCACCAAGCAAGGACAATTGTTCCTTAAATTCATCTTTAAATTCCTAAAATTATTAACTATTTATTCCTTTTTTTTTTTCTTTTTACTTTATTATATATTCCACTTATCTCCCAAATTGGATTTAGCATCCCTTTTTCACTTCAGTCCCAATCTTTCCTCCATTTGGCATCTTCACTGCAACTGATCTTCCAACTCCAACTTGGGCTCTGCAACTACGGCCTTCTTCCTCTAAATTGGACTGGAGCAATTGCTGCTATGCTTCTCCAACAACTTGTCGGGTACACTTTCCGATTACTGCTCCTCACTTCCTACTTGGGTAGCTTCCCCAACCAACTTGGTTTTGTCTCCCATCTCTACAACAATAGCTACTTCTCTCACCAACTCGGAATTTTGCCTCTCAGATTCACACTTTGATCTCTCATAATTCCGACATTGACAAAATTTACACTTACTTGCACCCAACTTGGGCAATTTCTTACTTTCCATTTTCAAACCTTTCTCTTACTTAATTCACTCATAAGACGCTGCTTCCATCTATGCAAATCACATTCACTCCAACTACCAAATTGGAGTCATACTTCACATAAAATTAAACCACTCCACATCGTCATATAGCTTTCCGACTTGGCAGCTTACGCAACAAACTTGAACTCACAGACCAACTCGGAATTCATACAGACACACACATATCATTCCATACACAACCAATTTGGACTTGCATTCATAATCTCAAACACAATCATCCAGTTTCTACATACTACAATGACACCACATGTCGCAGCTTAGAATTTTGATTTTCTTAGTATACACCCAAATAGGAACGGAAACTAGTAATTAGCTAACCGGATCCGAGTAGGTGGGGAAGGAAAACTCAGAATTAGCACGGAACGTGAAGTAGTGGGCTTCTTGGATCTAATCCGGTCAGGAGTAACTAACGACAGAAACGGAATGCAACACGGATTAGGTCTAGGACCGGATGATGATGATGAACCGGATTATGATGGTAAACTGGATTCATGATGACAAACTGGAAAGGGTCCAGGGACTATAAAAGGAGGAGCTTTCACTGTTGCACCCCCTTTTAGAAACTCGACCTTGAGTGCACGATTGAGTTTTTGTCGTTTGTGCGTCTGTGCATTTGTGTTCTGTTCGTTTTAATTCCGGTTGAGATCAGAGAGAGGAAGTGAGGAACGGGACGTGCGGCTAGGAGAGAGTGAGGTAGATGTGAGTGGGAATGCCTCAGCTACGTAGGTCGAGACAAGCGAGTCCCTCTGGAGGCGAGGTGAAGCTCCGGAAAGTCATTCCGGTTATTCCCTCCACAGAGCCGGAAAAGGCTGAACTCATGGATGATCTCAAATCCATGGGTTGCGTAGGGTTTGCCGAGAAACCTTGGGGTTTTAGGGAGGAGAGAATGGTCAAGGAGCTCCTCGGAAAGTTGTCCAACCAGTTTGACAACACCGTGAGGGGAGCTCCCGTCAGCTGGAACGAGGGGATGTGGAGAGCGGTTTACGGTTTCCGGGCAGGAGGTTTGGGAATGGCGAGCCGGAAGGATGAGTTTGTCCGAGGGAAGTTCAAGGGAGCCGTCAACCCGAAGGACGGATACGCGGTCGAGGATTGCTTGGATGAGCGACACCGTCGGCTCCTGCAATTCCTGGTTCCGGTTCTTCACCCGGAAAAGCCGACCAGGGTGACGATCACCCTGGGCAACACCATTTTCGGTGCCCTCAGTGGTACCCGGAAAGTGGATTGGGCACGGATCATTTCCGATCTCGTGGCCCAGCTTGTTAGTAGGGTTGGGAAGAAAAGGGCCACTCCAGTGTGCCCTTACCTCTTCCACCTCTATCGGGAGAACCAAGTCCTCACCGATACGGAGGAGAGGGCGTGGAAGACGCAGGAAGTGCTCCTGAAGTATGGGGAGTCGGAGACGGATGACGAGGCGGAATCCGATTCCGGGTCAGACCGGGAGTCCAGCGAGGAAGAGGAGGAGCCGATGCCGCCGATCAAGCGACAGAAGCTGACGCCTCCACACAAGCGCGGGACGCCTCCCGGTCAAGACAAACCGGCCCCGGAGGAGAAACCGGAAGCCGAGAAGACCAATTCCGGGGGAGATCCGGATATGCAAGATCCGTTCAACGGTCTGATCAACGTCCTCTGCAACATCAGGGCAGATTGGGAGGTCAAGCACAGGACGCTTGCGGCAATCGGCAAGTTGGTGGGTGCTGCACCGGACAGCAACTTGGCGGAACAAGTGGCGCAATGCATCACGAATCCGGAAGAGACCCGGAAGCAGGAAGCCGAGATCCGCCGGTTGCAGGAGGAGGTAGATAAACTGAAGGCAACACTTTTTGCCTATCAGGAAGACGTGACGGCCGCTCGGGAGATGGCGGAGGAGACTCGGAAGGTGGCCGAGCAGATCAAGGCGGTCCTGGGAGAGACCGGAACGGCAGCGGCCAAGGCGAAGCTCTTCGACGAGAAGATCCACGAAGAGAAGAAACTATCCGGTTCCCGGATGGTCCGGATTCTCGCGAACTTCGCCGAACAAGTGGAGACGGCAATGGTGGAGGGGCGGAAGGCAGCGGACCGGATCGAGGAGAGCAGCCGGAAGCTGACGGGAGCGACGTGCGACAAAGGTATTCACCTTTCGGACATCTCACTACCGGACCTCTTTCCGGATGCAACTATGGCGAAGGACAGGAAGGATTGGACTCCTGAGTCCAAGAAGTCTGCACGGACTGGGACTCCGGGCACGAGACCGGATATCACCATCGACCTGGAGTCTCCACCCGGACCGAATCCTGCGGAGGGGGAACGGGTCCGGAATTTGAGTGAAGTTTTTGAGGAGCTAGTCCCGGAGACCGGAAGTCCGACGATAGGATCTAGAGTTGTAGGGTAGATAGGATTTTAATTTCAGTTAGGAGTAGGAGCGGATCCGGATCCGGATCCGGCTCAACAGTATTAGGTTAGACCGGAAAGTTAGATTTAGGTGGCGGCGGACCCCCACGGGTTTTCCGCTCCTTTTTGTGCTTTTAGGGTTTTGACCCTTTGTATATAAATCGGTTCCTGCGATGGGAATTGGGAGTTGTTCATTTTGCAAACTTCTTGTACCTTTCTATTCTCTTCGTTGTGTATCTCTCTCCAGCGCGACAGGATTGTATGATGTGGAGTTAGGATAGTACGAGTGAGTTTGTAAGTGATTTCTCCCCTTGGTGTTTATTTTCCGATCCTAGGTGCATGTGAGTAGGTACCGAAGAGTTGGGAGTGAACTTAGTTCCTCAGCACGTCTAGAGTTTGAGATTCCGGGTGAGAAAGCCGTTGTTAGGCTAGGCGGGTAGGGAGGGATTCCTTAGCTGCGCTAGAACTCCCGGGTGGAAAATCCGGTTGAGTGTCCGATCTCCTGTGAGGTCTCACCACCCGTATGGGTAACGGAAGAACTTTAGTTGATGTTGGAACGGACGGGTGCACTTGTAACCACCTGTCTTCGCACGGATCGGAAGTAGCATCAAGGTCGTTGTAGTACGAGAGGGTCGAGTGTGGGGTCTTTGTGTGACCTACGACCCGGATTGCTATCTGGGTTGTTGTAAAGGACCAAACCGGATCCGGATTAGCTTAGGAGTCTAGAAGGTAGGACAGTGGGTCTTCAGCCACTATAAGTCACGGAAGGAGTGGTGGGCCTACCACTCTCAAAATTAAGCGGCGACCCCTCTGATGGTGAAACAGAGGCAAAACCAAACCGGATAGGATTACGGGTACAGGATGACCATCCCGACCGGATTGGTCAGGACGGATTTCCAGGATCGGAAGTTGTGAGATCCTGGGATTTCGGTATTTGTACGGACCGGATAGTTAGTAGGACTAGAAGAAGGAGTAATCCGGTCAATAGTTATCCGGTGTGGTAGTATTTCTGGTTCTAGATCTAGGACCGGAAAGTAAGATTGGGATACTGACTGAGCTTAACTGCTTAATAGAGCTAGATACTTCACAGGATCTCGTGGGTTCGATCTTTAGAGTCACTTAGTTATACTCTAGAGCAATTTTTGTGAGTATAATGGGGAATTGACCTGCCCTGTGCTGCGACACCACAATACACCAACTAGATCAAAATTCTTCTCTAATAAATCCCAGTTGGTGACAAATCACCGTTAACATATTTTTATGTCTTTTCTATCTATATTAAGTCTTAATACTAAATCTCAATTTTGAGCTTGAACTTTTACAATGTTACTGTTCTCATTCCACTTAGCTCCTGATCCTATCAGCTACCACAAGTTGGATCATCTTCCACAACTTGGGCAATCTTCACTTACTTCCGTGTTCACCACGGATTACTCTACACTGATTCACTCAGTGCAACTCCAAATCGGGAAACAGTCACACACATGATAATACTACTTAGACTTCAATGTTCACACAATTCCCATTTGGCATAACATTAACTCGCAAGTTATAAAACTCCACAGCTTCACTTCAAATCTCCTATTCGGATCTTCACTATCTTCCCTCCATGGGAAACACCAGGACTGTTTTCCACCTACAACCTCCGAATAGAACTCACAGACACAATTCCCAACTGGGAATACACACAAGTCATACCCAACTTGAACACATAACCAAACATTCAAACATTCACGCAAACATAAAATCAAATACGCAGCACTACTTGGCTGGGACTCGCAGTGGACACTCCTCAACACTGGGTGCTAAACCAAATTGGAATGATCCACTATATAGGACAGACAAGCGGTTCCTTAACCAACTAGGCAGCACAACCACCTGCATTCACTAACCGACTTGGCAAGCACACACTATTCATCGATACCACTTGGAACTGAAACTTCAACCACCCAACTTGGAATTACAGCAACTGCCTTACACCCACATTCCCATTAGAATTAGTCATCCTAACTTGGACATACAACAAAACTCCAAATTGGACACTAACTACCATTCATTCCCTGATTTGACCCAACCAGAACCCAATAGACCGACTGATCTCTAAAAAAAAATCCTATTTGGAAACTGAAATCATGCCATATAAACACCCCTCAAAATCACCAAATCACAAAAACCCACAAAACACAATCATACGACTCAAAAAGATACATTCAAAAATACAAAAATTACAACCAACTAGGCCATCTACAGGGCCCCATTTTCAACTTCAAAAACTTTGGCAATGGTTATTTTTACACGGATATTAGAGCTTTAATAAAAGCTTAATTGGTGGTACAAATTTTGGAAAAAAAACATGCACCTCATTTTTGTTGATGCAATTTTGCACATGCACTTTCATCATGGAGATGATGCATATTGATGTATCAAGTAGAACATCAATTGAGATAGACACCAATTGTTGTCCACAATCATGCATTTGCAAAATAAAACAAAAAAAGAATTAGACTCAATCATAGACCACTTTTCACCTCAAATGTTTTCAAAGGTGTTGCTTGCTAAATATTAGAAGAAAATTGAATCATGTTGGAATCTTTGATAAAGTTCCACAAACATGGACTAAAATTTTGTTGTCTCCATAATGACAATACACATGCAAAATTTGAAAATTGAAGTATTTGAATGAGAAAATATCATTTGATTAAACCAAGATTTAAATACAAATAGTAATAATATATCCTAATTATAATAATGTTCAAATGCTAGTCTAATTTTGGAATATTACAAGTCCACTAAACTAAAGGTACAATCTTGTTTATAATAATAAATTTTTAATGTCTTAGAAGCATTAGAAGATATTCAATTGCTTTGAAGGGCTGCGAGTTCCTTGAGGTTTTCAGACTTTGGAAACTTACCACACTAGCTACTTGACATGGCACAACAATTGCCATGTTGTTTTATTAATTAAAAAAAAATCTGAAAATAGCTGTTCTTTGGCTACTAGGGAACAACATTGGAAATGGGCTTGAAATGGCCTTGAAAATCCTCTAATGAGGTGCTTCTTATACTCATATATATCCTTCTAAGGTAGACAAGCCTAATACCATTCCAATTAGTAATCTAAATATCTTAGGGGCAACTCCAAGAGGGGCTCATATTTGTAAGATGTGCACTTGTTTCATGAATAAAATCCATAGGAAATCATAATTTGACAATTAAAATTGTAATTTATGTAAATTTCTAAAATGGTTTGCTTTAAAATTACAAAACCACTCATAGACTAGAATCATAAATGTCCTACAAATAACCTATAACTTCCTTTTCATATATCTCATGGTATCCAAGTATTTATGATTAAAAGATTGACATGTTATTCCCTTGTCCTACCCTTATTGGCATTAATGAAGTGATTTTGTCAAAAAATAAATGGATTTGGATGATTTTTTGGACAAAGTTGGGGCCTAAAGTAGGATGACAGAATTAGACAACTAGTGGAAATGGACTAGTCTATATATGTTATATGCATCTTTAATGATATAAATTGTAATGTATATGTTCAATTCTAAAGTCACTTATTCTAATGACTTCACTAATGAAATCATATGATTATAAGTCATCTACTCTCAAACTAATAGCTACACAATGAAATAAAATTATCATATTTATCTATGAGATTGTCATGTTATGCAACCAATATATTGGCCCTCATTCTCTATAGCAGTATAGCTAGCTATCTTTTATTGGTTTATAGTTAGAGCTTCAAATTTATATCATCGGAAGCTCATTTTAATTATTGTACAAAGATGCAAAGGTCAAATGACCAAAAAAATTAGTTGAGGTTATTAACAAACTCAAGGTAAATGCAACCTAAGTGGTTTGATAATTTCTTGATCTTCTAGTAATACTTCACAAATTTTCAAAGTTAAAAATATAAATTTAGTTAGCATGTTCTTAACATTGAACTCACCCTTGAATGGACACCTTTAAAGCATGAAATTTCTTAACATTCGTTGTTTCAAGAATTGGCTCTTCACCTTTCTTTGGTAGCTTCTTAAAAATGACAAGTGAAGTGGTAGTTTTGAGTCTTAGAAGTATTTATTCAAGGCCATTTTTTACTTTTTAATTGTTAGAGAACATAAAGTATTGCAATTAGGTCATTTAGGTGTTACTATCTTATATATACACAAAGAAAACTTACCAAGTATAGAAGAACTTTTGTAAGGCAGTAGCCCAAGGACCAAAGGAAAATATTATATTAGAGAGATTATTGGTTTAGAGAGGGACTACGACATTAATGACATTTGAAGATTTTTTTAGTAGGCTACAATTTTGTAGTGCTCTTGGATTGTTCAAAGTCACATTCACTACAATGACATTTGCATTCTAAACTCAATGTGTCCAAATTAGACTAAACTAAAGGAATAATATCACTTTAGAGAGGTTATTGGCTTACATAAATTCATTTTATATAGTTCTACTATATTTAATACTACTTTAAAGCTTTCAATGTAAAGTTCACACCCCTTATCTAATTTTTCCAACCTTGTATTTGTGTGCAAAGATTGATATGTCAATTTGTACTATTTTTAATTTCTTCATTAGTTCAAGAAGTAAAACCATAGCTACTTAGAATTGAATATTAAAAAAAACATCAAAATTGATGATACATCTTTAAATATTAAAGTTTTGGTATATATTAAAACACAAATGAATTTAAAACATACTACAAGATTGTATAGTCAAAGACTAAACAATAGTAAGCACTACTCACACTTAATAGTAGAAAAATCATGACCAAATCAACAAAAAAATCAATTGGCTTCTATTCATTATTGTTGTTTAGAACACTATAAGGACTTTCTGTAAAAGCCAACAAAATGACCACCCACTTTTGGTTGATTTGGATAGTGCTATGACTAAATCAATAGAGTTTCAAGGAATTTGGAATCTTTTGGAAATCTTTTGAATCTTTTAGAATGTTTTTGTTTCATTATAGTAGAGCAAGGTTAACACATTGAAAACCTTACTAATTGCAAGATTATGCCACTTGGATTTCAAAAAGAAAATATTTTCAATCCTTCTCAAATGATTAATTAGATTTCATCTTTCATGACAAACCTTTTGGACAAAAATGTACAAATCCTACAACTTGTTACTTTCTATAATATGTTGAAAAAATAAGTTGGAAATAAATAAGAAATATTTCAACAAAATATATTTTGTATTTATGCTTGAAAAAAATTAAAGAAAAAGAGGTAGAGTATGATTTAAAATACAAAATTGTTAACAATTTAGTTACAAAATTGAAAATTTTCAATGCAAATGTTTATAATGTTGTAATAAATAATCTACATTCAATGGGTTTGTTTTTTTCAAATATTGTAAATTGAATTAAATAAAGGACTTCAAAGTTCATTTTTGAGTAGAGATCCTTAATTGCCTAAAAAATAAGACTCCTTGTACCTTTCTTCTTTGTACATATGCAATGCTTTTAAGCTTTTGAAGTAAATATAAATCTAAGAAACCAAGTTGAAATGTTTTATTCTTAAGAAAATGATTTTTTTAAGTTGCCCAAGTTGCTCACCAAACAATTAAAATTATATGCCATGTAATAACTCTTAATGATGTAGTCAAAAGTTACAAAAGTTGTTGTGGCTAGCTTGAAGCTACTCTTTGACCACATGTTAAATGAAAATTTTGAAGAAAAACAAGAAAAACTCCATTCGTAATGAGTTGCATGCTCACAATTATTGCCATGTTACTAAAAAAATACCATTGACTCAATCTTTTAGGAATAAAAACACCATGGTTGGAATTCTATGTACAATACAATGGATTTTTTTTAACCCATAAAGATTCAAACTGCGTTCTTTTGGCAACATAGCGATTTGGGGCAGCTCACTACAAATGGACTTTTTAGTTTTTTTTGCTGAAATTTTCACACAACATGTGCCCAAGGAGTAGCTTTAAGGCTCAACAATTTTCATAACCTTTGACTACATGATTCCAAAGTTATTGCATGATATGTAATTTTCAATGCTTAGTAGGCAGCCCAAAAATTTCTTAAAAAATCAATTTAAAAAAAAAAAAAATTGAAATTGATTTTCTAGATTTATATATGTGTGAAAAGGTTTGAATCATTCCATATTGATTAATGAGATGAAAGTTATGAGGTGTTCTAAATTGTGGGTAGTCATGGATTCCCTACTCAAAAATAAACTTTGGAGTCCTTTATTTAACTCAATTTTTAATATTTTTTGAAAAAAAATAAGAAGATATGATGTAGATTGTTTATTACTACATTACCACCGTTGGGATTGAAATTTTTCAATTCCATAATTAAATTCTTAACAATTCAATGTTTTGAATCACTTTGTACTTCTTTCTATTTACTATTTTTTTCCTATATGTTGTGCAATTCCAAATGACCTAAAAATATTTAAGATTGTAACCAACTTGCCTAGAAGAATGATTCCAAAGAGTATCCATCATTTTGAATATTTTTTCATACAAATGTGACCTTGTGAAGTGCAACTGCCTATACTTTCACAGTGTCAAAAAAAATGGTTTTGTCACTTCAAACATTAATATCTTGCAATCTACACGGTAGAAAATTTTGAAATTTTTTTCACATTTTTTAAAAGTAGTTTATTATAAGATCCTATGGTTATATGTGTCCAAAAATGTTTTTCATCTAAAATTTGATGCTTGTATCAGAAATGGCAGCTCTAGATTGTTTTTGGTGAAAACATAGTCTCCGACCTTTAGGGGTTAACTTAATTATTTGAAATTCATTTGAAATTTCATAGGGGATTGGAAGGGACATTTTCTTTGACATTTTGAAACATCTTCTCTACAATATGTCCACAACTTTTGATTGGAGTCTTTAAATCTCAAATAAATTTTTAGAAATGAAACTTAATTTGATTTACCAACTTTTTATAGTTCAAAATTTTAAAAAAAAGTTGTTTTCCTATGCCTAAATGTTTGCCTTAGTCTTCTGAGTTAGAAAACACAAAAAATTTAACTTCTTTTTTCCTCCTTAGAATTGACCAAATCAACATAATTAATCAAAAGATTTTTGTTGACAATCAAAAAAATCAACACTTTTCTCCTGATTTGAACACTAAGTTTTCTTTTACAGTGGTGACTTGACTTCTTTAACCATTTAGAAATATCAATGGACAATAAATGCTCATTCATTTACACCATATAAGAAGTCAATAGTATACCTTCATTAAGTTGTAAATGTCATTTTATGAGGCATCAAAGGCAAACTAAATGCTTAGAAAGAGGTCAAGTTATACAACAATAGATTCACTAATGGTCAAAAACAAAGCATAGCATTGGTTAAAATTATCCTTTTATATTGCTTTTTAGAAAGAAAGCAAGAGAAGGTGGAAATATAGGATGACATTGTTTGCCCCATGGCTATTTGACTCTATATAGTTGTCATTAGTCATAGTTTTGCGGAGTACCTAAAATTAATTAATGATTTAGAGCTGAAATTTTTTAGGTCTATTTTCCTTATAGGTGGGCATGCTCTTACTAAGCCTAAGCATTTAAAAATATCTTATTTTATATCCTCCAAATTAGTTCAAATAGGGCTCCCTCGTATGCGTACTTCTAAATATTGAAGATGGTTTTAAGATCATTCTTTTGGTGAAATCTCATCACTATGACCAATTTTTAATTTTCTTATAAATTATTTTTTCTATTTTTTTACAAATTAAAATGTCAATTGTGCCTATTTATTTCAAAAAATTGTCACTATATGTGTTCTTTCATTGCAAAAGTTTGATGCTCTTCACTTGCCATTTTTTTAATGTTCATCTTCTTTATTGCAAAAAACATATTTTATAAATGTAAATGACATGTGAAGTGCAAGATTGCATATTTGTGAAATGGTTCAAATTCACCCAAAGGTGTAGGACGTTAATGTTTTATCTTCTTCTTTGAATCCAAAAAATTATTGCAAACACACCCTGTGGTTAAAAATACCCTCCAAAATTTTAAGAAACAAAGACCTATTTTTAATGCATAGTATTAAAACATTAGGTAACAATAGGGAAAATAAATACTCCCCTCTAAAATACCCCTTAGACACATGTAATATTGAAAATGTACATGGAATGGGCCCCTTGAGTTTAATTCAAGTATATATAGAATAAGATAATAAATTTAGAAGAGAGCATTAGTCGTAGGTATATGTTAGTTGTACTATTTACTTTGATTTGACCAATTATATTTATTAAGAGTTTGGTATTGATTTTTAAGCAGAAGTCCCATGAAGTTATTGACTTGAATTACAAATTTTAAACCAATAAAGAAATGCCCAACAAGTTTGAAGTAGAAAACGAATACAAAAGGACCACTTCAAAGACTCACTTGTATACATGACACATAAAGTAGTGATGGTAATAGAGAGGTGTCATATAAGCAATTGTAGCCATTTTTATCTCTTAAGAATAAGTTTTACATATATGTTTGAAGTATATTTTTAGAAAAAGTGTTATTTTATTTTTTAGGAATTTATAATACTCTATTTTCATCTAATTTTTTAAGGACGATGAATTATTTTAAATAGAAATCTTGTTTGTTCAAATTTTTCTATTCTATTCTTTCTTAGTTTAAAATTTTTTGTTTTTATTCCTACAATAATAATTTTTAAGTATTCATTGAAACTTCATCAACACCACTTTGAACATGCAAAATTGCACCATGAGGTTTAGGGTAACACAATTCAACAAGTTGGTTTAATTTTATTCCATTTCAAAAAGAAGTAAACAAATTTCAAAAATCAAGATGTGTATAAAACTCAATGAATCCCTACAATCCCTACAATTCCTATAGTATGATGTATATAAACATCATATTATACATGGATACCAAATGGAATTACCAATTACCTTGTCACCTACTTAAAACTACAACAATAAACTCATCATGATGCTTTATATCAATGATACTTGCAAAATTAATTAGCATATCACAAAAAGATAAACAAAGAAATATCCATGAAGCTTACAACACATCTAACATTACCCAAAAGTGTCACTTACTATATATTCACTCCTTTCCTTTAATAACTTTACACAAAAAAAAGCAAAAAATCATTATTTACCATCATGAGATCTAATTTGAATATTTGAATTTATGGTTAGAATGAGAGACCCTCAAATTAGTGAGGATAAGCCACAATATTAAGTACAAAAAACCTAAATGATAATGTATATTCTTTTGAACCTCATGATAGAAGCAATTGCACTTTATTGTATCCTTTTTCTAAAATTAACTCCTAAAAGTTATGCTGAAAATAGATGTACCTACAATCTAACTATGCTCTCATGAATAGAGGTTGTACATTCAAGGCAACAATATAAAGGGGTTGATTTTTTTTCAATGAAAGGTGACTTTGCCTTAAAAAAACCCATAGAAATAGGGGTTGATTTTACATAGGGGTCACAATCAAAGTACATTGGAGGTTCATGAGGTGATCATTTACTATTTGATTTGCAATTTTGGAAAGTTTGACTTGCTTAAATACTTTTCAGCAAATTTATCTTTGAAAAATAAAATAGAATTGACATTTGATTGAAGTCATTTCATACTTGTTGAACCTTCTTCAAAGTAATTATGAATTTTGAAGTTGGAATCAAATAGTGATCTATAAGTGTCCACCCCAAATATGTTCATTATATTCTTAGTACATTAACAAATGCAATAGATTTTTGAATAAAACAATATATACCTATTAGAAAATACTTTTAGAGTCTAGATGCTTTATAACCTCGAATCCTAATGTGTAGTTACCTTAGAGCATCTATAATTGTCTTTGATAAACAATTTGACAAAAATACAATTACCTATTGATTTATATAAAATTATAGCCAATTGGTTTTAAGAATTTGTACTTACATAATTGTTAATTTTTAGGCTAAAAAAAAAACTATATTTTCTTGATAAATTAAAAAAGCTATTATTCTAGACATTAAATTTTTTTTAATATCTATAAATATTCAGAATCCACAAAATATTTGATACATATAAAGGCTACTTGAAATATTTATCTTCAATTCAAAACAACTTTAAGACAATATTACAAATGGTTTTCTAAAGTCATCTCAATTATGAATTATGTATATACAAGACTTTGTCATAAAAAAATCACAATAAACTATCACTTTATTCATCATCATTGACTCATTGCCAACTACCATTTGATGGTTTTCTATGAGTTTATTCAAAAATAAATCACCCTATATTTTACCACCATGTGTGATTTAGTAGAAGGTCATTGGTAGAAGGTACTTAATAGATACAACATAACTAAGCAATTGTAGATACAAAGGTCATCAAAATACTCATTCAATTGCCACCATAAGTTGGTTGTAATTAGTTTGGCACATCTTAAATATCTAGTAAACCATCTAATTTAACTTTTGGAATTCATTTCAATGTCACCAATATTATTCAATAGGCAACAATCATCCACATAGAGATTCTTATTGCTCCAAAGAGAAGATTGTGCACATATTGCATTAACCTCTTTTCCATACTCAAAGTCCCTTTGAAATTTGGTAATTGGCATATTTCCCAAAAGCATGGGTAAAACATCATGCATATGAGGACGTCTAGCAGCCTTGTAATGGACACATGCAAGTGCGATAGCTATGACACACATTACGGCATCTGAGGCCAAAGGAGAATGTTCCATCTTAAGATCAATAAGCGTCATCATTGCCTTTGCTTCATATTGTTTCCAAGTTTGTAAGATAAAAACAAATCCCATAAATCAATATTTGCATATATTTTATGCATTAATTATAACCATACAAATGAATATATTTTACAACAAATTTATATACATATTTAGACTGTATGAAAAATCAACATCCTATTGTAGAATTCAAAACAATAATGTGTCAAGACAAAAGTGACAAAACAATTCAAATATATAAGCCCACTATGTGGTTATGTAAATGAAAGAAGTAAATAAGCAAATTCTCATTTAGTATAGACACTAAATGAGATGGAATTGAAATCATTTACAACAAAATGGAATTTTCATCAAAAAATCTCACCCATTCTTGCAAATAAATTTCTTCACTTGGTTTTTGAAGATTGATGTTTTTCCTTCCACTCACAATCTCAAGCACAAGAATTCCAAAACTATATACATCAAGTGTTGTTGACACATGACCTTAGAGTGTATATTCAAGGGAGCAATATCTTCTACAAATCAATACAAAAAATAACTTGTAAGTTAAGCATCAAATGATTTACAACTCTATAATACTTTAGGTGAATTAAAATGCAAGATGAATTGAATTGTCTACTTTAAGAGTTGTTAAAAAAATCCCACTTTTTATAGCAAATAATGTGTGAAAATTCATGTTTCATTGAATTAGTTTATAATGCTTCAACAATTTCAAAAGATTTTTCAAGAGGTAAGCAACTTTACCTTGTTCCCACAATTTGCATCAAAGTCAAATGTGAAGCTTTGCTATCAAGAGCTAGAAATAAATATGCCAAACCAAAATCTGCAATTTTGGCATTGTAGTTCTTGTCCAAAAGGATGTTGGTTGCTTTAATGTCTCTAGGTATGATTGGTGGTTGCAACTCCTCATGAAGGTATGCAAGCCCTCTTGCAATATCCACAATGATATTGAACCTTGTTTCCCAATCCAAACATGGAGGTTCAATGTTACTTTGCAAATCACCTACAACAAAATTTTAGTATAAAAGCATATATATAAAATTTGTAAATATAAAACCAGACACATAGAGGGAATTCAAAGAGGTCATACCATGCATCCACAATGCATCCGCAAGATTGTTGTTTTCCACATATCCAGACACCAAGATGCGTTCATCTCCATCTCCAAGACAACAACCCTTTTAGCTTCACCAAGTTGTGATGTTTTAAGCCGGAAATGACAATGACCTCATTCAAGAATTTATGAAGCACTTGCTTTGATGACATTGTCAATTTCTTCACGGCTACTTGCGTTCCATCAAAAAGTTTTTCCTAAAAAACAATCAATTTTAGATTAATCACTAAAGTTATTTGTGTCAATATTGGATATTACTCATAAAATTGTTTTTAATCTCACCCTTTTCTAAAATTGAACTACAAAAACCATAATCATTATTTTAGAATTTAAAACCCCAATATCCTATTATTCACTAATATTAGGATTTAAAAAAGAAGAGACACATTTTGTATTGAAGATTTGTAAATTCCTTTCTCATTGAGACTTTGCTCAAATTTGAAGTTCATTCCCTAGTCCTTTCATCTTCTATTAGGGATTTTAAGCTACAAAGAAACATAATTAATTTGTCCATTGTAGGATCTTCATGAAATTTGGATTTCCAAATTTTAAAAAAAATGAAGAAAAATTAGATATATTTGATGCTTCAATTAGACAATCTTAAGAACCAAACTTATGTTATTTGCCATATCAACTTTAGAAGAGATTTAAAGAAGCAAAATCAATTCAAGACTCTAATAGAATGCAATTACAATAGTAAAGACCAATTGTCTTTGAAATATAACATACATATGTTACATATAATAGAATATAATTTTTATAAACAAAAATATCCACTCTTATCAGAATTTATAGAATTTTTTTTTTATACATTATGAATTAAATATTGAAAAATTTAGATGATTCATTAATTTGGAATAAAATTCAATAGTCCTAAAATATGGTATGAGCATCTTTAGAATTAGAATTTACTATTTGTAAAATAAATCAACTATACAAAGCCATTAGTCTTTTGGAAAGGTAATTTCTAAAGCAAGTATATTTTCCTAGCCATCAATCATTTGGAAAGATTATTTCTAAAGCAAGTATATTTTCTTACACTATCACAACTTAAAAGACATTGACATTCAAGCATATATTGTACCTTGTATACTACACCAAAACCTCCTTCACCAAGTTTGTTGCCCTTATCAAAGTTGTTTGTAGCCGATTTCACTTTTCTATAAGGGTATAAATTGGGATTTACTTCTTTCTTGTCAAATTCTATCATTACCAAATTCAAATATATTATCAACATAAACACCTTTCAAATATTCCTAATATTGGACACACATGTAGGCATACAACTATACAAAGAGAAGGATTTGCTAGTTGCAAATTTGAAAGTTAGATGGGTTTGTAAATATACATTCCATGCAATAATTATTTACAATTTATCTAAATGAGGTGAACGAGTTGTTCAATTATCTAGATTGATAACCTTCACTATCAAAGCATTTGGTTTTGGCATTAAAATTTTCTTTTTATTGAATTGGATTTTGTCAATAATATAGATTTGAGAAAGGCCAAGGCTACCTCACCTTCTAGAATGATACGAAGAGCTTTGATTCTACCCATCAAGCACCATACATATATAGCCATTATCAAAAATACTAATATAAGAGTTGATGATGTCAATGTTGCAATTATAATCTTCATCTTTTTATTCAATTTTTGAATAACTATTTCAAAAACAAAATGCCAACAACAATATATGAAATCTCTAATTGACTAGGATTTGTATATAGAACTATACCACACATGAAGTGTATAATCATGACATCACAAGCTCAACAAAAATTTAACACAAACACATATGTCATGGTAATTGTGAGATATCATTAAAAATATCGTATTTGATGAAATTGTAACAATTAAACTTTGAAATTGAATGTAGAAATATAAGATGAGAATTCTTGTTTCACAATTTCTTCATTTCCAAATGCAATTCCATTTTACCATATGCTAAAATAATTTTTTGAATGCTTTGTCAAGTAGTTGGCAACAATGATTATATAGATTCCCTAGAAATAATTAATGTCAACTTAAAAGAACATGAATTTACACCAATGCCTTTTATATTTCAAATATTCAAATTATCATCCGTTGAAAGGATATATAATTGGTTAAAAGAATGCATTTCAATCTTAATCCTTTGATGTAGGACAAATTAGCCAACTCTTACAAAGAAGATGAAGGATGATTTCTCAAAGTCTTGCTTGAGATGCATTAGTCAAATTCCATAAATGTCTCAAATTTGAAGTGAACTTAGATTAATGCGTGCTTTTTCAATATACAAAATATATAAATTGGTTTCATGTTTTTCATATCGATAAAAAAGTCTAAATTCAAATAACAGTAGAAAGAATTACTTGTCAAGAAAATGTTATTGCTTTTTAGCACAAATCTATAATTTTGATCACATTTATACTAACATTTTTTTTAATATGAAAAAAGCTTTAATTAATGTATATTTTTATTAATATTACTATTTGTTTTACCCAATATTTAAAAATTTTAATTCAACTTGTATGGCATGCATAAAGTAAGTGTAATGGATATCTACCAGGTTGTGGTTTATCTATTTGATTCAAGTGACATATGCTTGCTCAAACCATATTTTCAATTTTTTTGCATACTAGATTGCCTTCAAGGCTCTCAATTGTATACACAAAATTAATAAAGAAACTATTTAGATTTTCCAATGATGAGTAGAACTAGATATTCAAATTTAACTTCAAAATTATTCAAAAGACAATTAATTGTAAAATTTTAAACAAGATCACAAAATGAATAAAATCAAAAGTACTTACAAAGATAAACTTGAGAATTGAAGGTTATAGGATGATAATGGCCCATTCTTTGGATATTGCATAGCACCAAGCTTATTATTTGTTGTAAATACTTGTGATAAGCTGAAATTATCTATTTGAAGAATTGGGAGTTGCAAAGTGTGATATTCATTTTGACTAGCATCCCTAACAAATCAATGTAGATAGTGAGTATCTTACAAATAAAATCCCAAAGAATTATGGATCAAGAAGTATGAATCGTAGAAATCATTAGAATTTTGAAAAGTTCAAAGGTTGTATTCTCCTCTATTGGAAAGAGATAAATTAATAAAAACTCTACAATAGATTTTTATTTAAGCTTTTGTAAATTAAAAGTTTATTAATCTTAGACCTCATTTGAAACCTCAAAAATTAAAGACAAATTACAAGTACTACCCAAAAGAATCTCTAAACAATTGGATTTGTAGTTTTCTTTGCATTAGAGAAAATTTTAGGCCTTAGTAGGGGTGTGTCTTTACATGAAAATGTTCAATTATAGGAAATATCAACCTAAACTAGCTTGTAGAGAATCTTGCCAATGAAATTCACCTTGTATATCTTGTTGGACTTTCAATTAAGAAAATTTTATTTTTATTTTTATTATAAATATTATTTAAATGATAATAATAATTTCACTATGTTTGCACAATTGCCATAAGTCAAATGGCCCTCCTTAAAGCCCTAACTTTCTCAAATACATGTATATCTTCAACACATTCTAAAAAAGATAGTAAGGTAGTAAAAATCATAATTAAAGATTACAAATTGAAATAAAATATGGTAATATCAATTATAGATATAACTTGGATTGACTTATAAAACTTGTAGATTTGGAGCAATTAATATTTTAGTTGAAAATCGTCCTCTTAAATTATTGTTTTGAAAATATCTAAACAAAGATCAATAGAAATGAAACATCAATGAGACTTATCATTGTAGTAACTATCAACAATGTACTTAAAATTTAACAAACCTCAAAATTTCAACAAAAATTGTTTGAACTTACATTTCTTCAAGTGATGGTAGGGAAATGTTGCCATTTGAAGGTGTAGTCTTATTCTATACATGAAATGTGATATCATCAAATTGATTATTGGATAGATCTATTATATTAGGATTTTGATAAGCACCCGTGAAGAATGTCCCTTTGAAATTATTTTTGATGATATTCCTGAGATTAAAAACAAAATATTGTAAATAGATGTAGAAGTTGAAGATTTTGTTATTATAGGATTTAGTTGCTTATAATGTTTTTCTAATAAGCACCTAATAAACTAATGTAATCTCTAAATCTTATATTAGTGTATATTCAACTTCTCTTCTCTTTTCATTAATGAATTTAGGCACGTTTTTTAATCTACATTTTTGTTCATAGAATTATAAAGTTTAAATTTCTTTTCATCTATTCAAAATTATAAAAAATTCATTCAATTAGAATTTAGGATGGAGCTCTATATAGTTGTTAGTGTAGTTATTTGATTGATTTGAATTATACATTTAAGATGGCAAACTATGATTGGTTGTTTTGAGGTTTTCTTTTATTTGGTCATAACTTTTGCATCCTAGCTCCCAATAAGTTATGAGAAGAAACAATTTAATGAATGCTTTCCAAGAACAAATGCTTGCCCATTTACAAAATTATAAAAGTTGAAAGGTTGAATTAAATATTGCAATAGCAAGCTTTATATGTTTAGAGATGTTTCAAATGAAGTAACTTATTTGAAAGTCATAGCCAATAAAACTTTAGGAGATTAATGTATATTTTTATTACTTTTTGCATAGAACTGATGTATTAAAATTAGAAATTAAAACAAACAAACAATGAATGTATCTTTCTATCTATAAATCTAAGGCTTGTACAATTACATTATTTTTTTATATCATTTAATAGCATTCATTCATTAATAAGGCATTGATAATATCACTATAGAAAAATACAAAAGCCTATTTTTTTTTCAAGTTTTAAATAGTTGAATTGCATTTTGAAATGATGTTTTTCTAAGTGAACACAATTTTAGTCTTCTCAAGATTGAATTAGTAAATTGAAGTGCAAATCAAACTTACATATTGAAGAATTGGTGTAATTGAAATCAAAGAAAGTATGTCCTCTAAGATTGTAACCTCTTTAAATATAGACAATAGAAAAGATATATTAATTTGAATTCATATGAAAAGGAAATAAAATCCATTAAATACAAAAATTAAAAAAAGAAAGTAATCTAGTGCTGTAGTTTCATTCAAGCTTCCAAAGTCAATCAACCTCCAAAAGTGGTTCATACTCAAATCCTTGCACATCCAACATCTAAAACCATGGCTTCTATGGCTTCTAATTAGAAGAAATTAAAAAAAATTCCTCCAAAAACTATTCATAAAACATAGTTATACTTAGAAATTTATTTAACACTTAGATTTTGAAATAAAAATTGTAATCATTTGGATGTACATGAAGAAATCAAATAAGTTACAATTGAGAATTGTTAAAAGTTTTTTTTGCTAGTAGCAAAGGTTTTCTATCAAGTTTTATTAGCTAAGCAAAGTTTATTAAATCACTAAATTACTTGTTTTCACACATATTATTTACAAATTTTACATATATAATTAATATTATTGCATTAAAATCTCTAATATAACATTGGCTTGCTATTAATAGAATAGATTTGATGAAATTGAATTGAATTCTAAAAATATTTTACAAAGATGGATTCATTTGATCACTTGATCCTATTCATTAATATATTATGGTACACATTTTAGCTTAAAGTAAGACGATTGAACATTAGATCTAAAGTCACTCCTTTTTCATGTTGAGGTATGTATGACAAACATATAATAATTGATGACCTTATGGATAGAAAAACAAAAATTTACAACTTTGATAAAGAAGGCATTTGAAAAAGTTCCTCAAGAAATGGGCTGCTAAAATTGTTGTTAGAAATAATCATGTTTCAACCAAAATTCACAAGGTGAAGGTAGCAATGACTTAATAAATGTTCGTATATTAATGGCTACATTGTTTAGTCAATTTTTTTTTCTAAAGCACACTTTTAGTGTGTTCAAATATATAAAGAGATAGCAAAAAATCCCCAAAGATTTTGAGGCCATTGAGAATACTATTGTGCAGACAATGACTTAATGTAGTTGTAAACAAAAAATAAATTCTTTTAAAATAAAAATAGTGTAATATTAAAATTTCTAATACCTAAAATATGTAAGTGAAAATCAATTTGTTCTAAGAATTATTCACAAAACCAGTTGATTAAATTTTTTAAGAAATTAGATATTTTGAATTTTAGAAATTATGAAAGAAATGATGTTAATTATTTAGTTTGTTTCAAAATGAAGGAAGGGCGATTTACCAATTCTATCTCAAAAAAATAAATTCTATCATCTTAGCCTTTAGACAAAAATAGAAACAACTTTAATATAGGTGCAAGACAAATCTTAATCTTTTTATTTTTGAAAATTATATATAATTCGGTCTACTTACAATATAGAACCTCAAATTTCAACTTTTACCTTCAAAAAGTTTGAGCATCCTTACAAAGAAGACATGTAATTAGAGGTTAATTATAAAAATTAAATTGATTTTAGAAAATATGAAAAAACTAGGCAAGGTGTATATATAATAGTCCTATTTCTTTAATTACATCTCATCCTATTGATATTATAACACAAAAAAATAGTTACAATGCACCCCTTTTAGACAATGGCCAAAAAAATAATACAACTTGTATATTTTGCACTTACTCATAAATGGAATACCATCTTGTCAAGAACACATGAACATTGAAATGTTTAAGGACTTAGGTTAGATGAACTTACAAGTTTGATAAATATGGCATGTATATAGTGCCCGAGCCATTGAACTCACTAGATTTAGAGTAATTTGAAAATTGAATACTCGTGAAGTCATTGTTTGACAAATCTAACCTCTCAATTGGTCCATATGCTGATGTTGAGAGGTTACTATTCATTTCATGTCCTGTAGGACGAGTTATTATTCATCAAATGTACCTAAAACCCTAAGAGGTACATTTGATGAATAATAACTCGTCCTACAGGACATGAAATGAATAGTAACTTGTCCAATATGACAACCATGTTGCCAAATGTATAAATAATACAACTTCCCTTCAAAATCAGAATTTTTATATTTTTTTAATGATAAAAAGATAATTTTTCTTCCTAAAATATTGACATTAGAAAAACAATAGTGAATTGGACAAATAATTCAATCTAGTTGAATTTACGAAATGAATTAGTCCATAGATCATATAAAGAATGATTTTTTACATAACCAAGCAAATCAATTCCTCCCATTTTAACCCCTAAAGTCCCAAGGCTTTTTCTCCATCAAACACCATTCAAAATTGCCATTTCTATTGCAAAGAGCAAAAAATTAAATTTTTTCTTAATATTTAACCATAGGATCTTACACTAAACTAGTGGAAAAATGTGTGAAAGAAATTTTAGAGACTCTATCTGCTTAGATTGCAAGATATTTGTATTGAAAGTAAAGAGTACAATTTTTTTGTACAAGGCTTGACTAGATTTTTTGACTTTGAATCTTCTTAGCTTAAAATTTTTGCACTATTCATTTGAATTTCTAATTTTTTTTTATATTGAAGAAGTGAGTTGAAAGTTTGAGAATTCTTTTCAAATACAGAATATTTAATTTCACTTAGACACTATAAAATTGTTAAGTAGAAGTAGGTTCAAGATTGAAGGAAAAAATTAAACTGTTAATAGATCTAGGACGAAATTAAGATACACTAATCTCAATGGTGAGATTGTTCTAGCAAGAGATCTTAACCTTGTAATTTTTTTTAAATTGTGAAAATTGAATTTTAAAATGATTCCTACAAGTTATTTTTTCAAAAAGATGCTTTTATTGTCCAAAAAACTAGGTAAGATTGCATATAACTTTCACATCACTAATCCAAATGGAATAAATCAAATCTTTCCATATAATCAAAATTACAATCTATGCTAAACAGAACTTTAAAGTTTTTTTTATTTTATGATTATGTGTGGGGAGGGGGAGGTTTCTACCGGTCAAACTAATATTTGGGTTTATTGTATCCAAATTTTGCAACCATGCACCAATTCATAAAATGTATTGATATTCCCGAACAACTAATGTATTTATCTATCTTTACAAAAAATTTAAAAATTTAAATTTACAAGAAATATTGAGACTATAAGACCCTACCTAAAATCCTTTTTGTCCCCTAAAGGTAAAATGTGACTTTAGGGGTTAACCCTACCATTTTCTTATTCACAATAAATGATGCATCATTCATTTAATCAATTATCTTTGACAAGGAACTATATACACACTTTGGTTAACATTTTGACCTTCATTGATTATCCTAGTATATGAATATCTACCCTAATTCTACAAAATGTACCATTTTTCACTTTCATAGCTTTAGAGATTAACCTTGAAATGTCAATGCATGAATACAAACACAAAATAGCTCATGAATGGTCAAAGAGGTCTTGACCACAATGAAAAGCAAATGTTTTTTATCTAATGTTTTTTGGAAGAGTTGATTGAATGTAAATATGTGACTTGGTGGTGGAAAGCCATTCATGATTCATTGAGGAATTTCTAAACTTCCTAGAAAAGGGATGCTAAATCCACAAATCACAAATGATGTCCTTTTAGCGTATTTGGCAAATTCTTACCTCCTTGCTCTTGATCTAAAATCTAGCCATGATTAAAATTGTTTTTTTTTAATTTCATTTCAACTACACTAAAATGGTTGTTTAGGATGGGTGACTAATTGGTTAGTATGAAAATTAGTGTGACCAATCTAACAACGCCACTGCTATACACTACAAATGCTACAATGCCACCACTGCAATTAATGTTGAATAGTATATCCTTGTGATATATAGCTTGGACCAACGATCTGATAATGGATTCAAGAAAATTAGCCAAATGTTCATTTTTGGAAGATTTTTTGAATTTAACACAAAGAGCATGAAAAAATTAAGTAGCAGTTGAGTGAAATTTAGCTAGTTTGGGAATTGTTGGTTTGGATCATACTAAATAACCATTTGAAATGAAGCTTACTAAATTTAATTTCTATTCCAATTTGAAATTTTTGAAAATATCCAAAAATAAATATTCTACTATCATTTGAACTTTGTGCCTATTACCACAATCTAATTAATTTTCTAATTATAATATGACCTGGAAGTTTAATTTAAACCATGATGTTCTACACCATTCTGTTCACACATGGTGAAAAATTCAGATTTTTAAAGCTTATTTTGTATTCAATATGAATTTTCTTCCAAAAAATTCAAAAATTCATAATAGTTTCAAATTTTCAAAAAAAAAAAAGCTGGATTTTTTTATGGCTTGTAGAAGTCATGTGACTTAGAGCTTTGAAAAATAAAAAAACAATTTCCATTCATTTTCACAAATTCTAGAAGCTTCTGAAAATAGATTGATAGGTAAGTTACTGTGAGCCTGAAGTAGTTGATCAGAGAGGAGTGATCATGTTGAATTTTGATCTATTGTTGCAATTGAACCAATTTTGATTTGTTTTAGGGCATCTTCAATGCACTCTGGGATTTGCCCCTCCAAAGAAACTTTTTTCTAACTTCTCATTGGCTTATAATTGGAACTATAAATTTCTATAATTGGAAGTGCATCCTAAAGTATTGTAAATAGGTACCAAGAAAATTCAAATTTAAACATCTAGCTAAAAGTTGTCATTTAACAATGAGAATGAACTGCTTCTAAAGCTAGCTAAAAGTTCAATTGTTTAGTACTTTCTATGCTCACCAAGTTTATATTTGATAGTTGTATTTGATATGTAGTGAAATAAAGTTTTCACTTGTGACAAAAAAAAGAAGAAGTATAACTAGTAAAAAGATGAAAATTTTAGAGGTCTTGGATAATCATGCTTACCAAAACACATTGCACGCTAAATTTTGTGCCATTGATATTTATTGATTGGATCTTTACCCTAACTTCATAAAGTCAAAGCATGTGTGAAACTCAGATTTACATGTTTTTTAAACAAATTTGGTTTTGCACGTACTTTTAGCTTTCCACCCTCTTACTTTTTGTTCTTTAATTCTAATTCTTGAAATTTTGAGTTTATAAAGGTGCAATTACGGAGCATGCTAAAACTCACCCTAACCATTGAACTATCAAAACTTAAGGCAACTTTATTCTTAAGAACAGAAAAAAAATCAGAAGATGTTCAATGACAAAGGTCCATTAGAAGATTTCTAGGGATTGGGAGGGTTGCTTCAAGTAGGTGTGTTGCAAACTTCCCCTTGCAATTTTTGGGGAACGGCTATTCCCGACAAAAAAAAGTTCTAATATTGGGACATCCCTATTGAAGGACATTATTCTAGTAATTACCATTCTTGTTGTTATCATGTACTGTCATAACAAGTGTTTTGTCCAAATTCTTCAATTGTCAAGTAATTGTCCTATTTTATTACTCTCAATTAGGCGTAAGTACTTCCTAGAGGTGCCATAGAACTATCACACACCCATTTTGTGTGATAAAACCAACTCAATATATATTTTTTTCCTTGAGCTAATGAAATGGTTTAAGGTTTCTATTTGTTTATTTGCAATAAGTCTCAAGCTTTTGCCATATGAAAAACTAGAACAAAAGCAATGTACTCTAAATTTTTCCAATGTAAGAAACACTATTTAATATAGAACTTATTTTATCCTTATGAAGATTAACAAAGTAATTCTATAATTACAAACAACCATAAGATGTATCAAGCCATCCAAAGAACTAAGTTCTAACACTTCTCAAGGACATGTGGAGGTGGAATTTTGCCAAAACATTTAATTGCTCCAAGAGGATGTGGTCCTCACTTGTGCCCATCCCAAGAACAAAAATAAGCCAATGTAGTGTTAGTGAGGTGCAACGGGTGTCAATAGACCACAACGCGTGTTATTGCTTTTGCAAGGGACAAATTAAACATAAGCAAAAAAACTGCACAATTTATGTCCTCCACAATACAATTTAAGACAAAACTTTTGAACCTAGTTGTTGCTATGCTATGATGCAGCCATGACTAATCCAAAAAGCTCAAAATATCACCTCAGTCTGGTCCCTAGTTGTGATGACAAATCCAAACAATGTTGGAAAAAACTTTAGGCTCAAATTCACTAGTAGGCTCAAATTGAATCCCAACATTCAGTACAAGTTAAAAAAAACTTTAGTGCATCCAATTTTTTTAAATTTTTAAACAAATGAAACGGTATTTCATTGCTAGGGAGAGAAAACAAGGGTACTAGCCATAGGTGGCCTGGCAGGACAACTAATAGGACAACGAGAAGCTAACAAGCAGGGACACAAACTTAAAGGGTGGGCACGTAAGGTCAAGGATACAACACAGAGAAGAGGGCATTAGGCCTCACATGGCCGGTTGAGGGAGCTAGCCAATTCAAGTGCTTGTCTTGGAGAACTTCAGGGCAGTTGAAAGACAAATCCATCGCTTGGGCCTAAGCACTCCCATCTGGGTTGACCATCCACCATTGTGGTAAAAAAAAAATCGAATTTGCATCTTCTTCAAACAAAGGCATCGAGGAGTTTTTGTTGCGTATCCATGGATCTTTTCCTGTTGTTGCAGATGACTGCCCATTCTGCTTGTCCATAGTCTATGAGTCCTTGCCATATGTGGTTCAATTGCCTCTCCTTTGTCTATGAGGTATTGTTGAAGACAAGGTCATTACGTTGAATCCACAATGACCAAAGTACAGTTGTTCTCATCTCAAGCCAAAGTCTCTTGATTGCATTAAATTTCCTCGGGATTGCAATGGAGAAAATTTCTTGCCGCTATGTAAAGGGGCACTAGGGGCCTCTTGCATCTCTTCCAACGAGCTGGGAATTTAGAAGATACACCACCCACTACCAAGCCACTTGTGCCTAGTGGCATTTCCAAAATCTATGAAGAATTGTCTCTTCCAAGTGTCAAGGACAAATTGGGCATCTAGTGTCTATTTCATTACTTATCTTCCCTCTCCAGAAGTTTATAGCCACTACTTTGTGCCATATGAGCCACAAGAGTCCTGCCTCTTTTTCTTTTTCTCTTTAGGGGCCAAACTGTTTTCCACCTTAGCCGAAAGTCGTCTGGGAGCGCACCTCCCCACTTTCACGTTACTGGATTGGATACCTGGTGTTTCCTTCTAAAGAGAGTACGTCCAATGCTTGTTGTAAAATTCAAAAATGGGGTGCCTTTGCCATCCGTTGTCCATTTGAGTTTGTCAGGATCCCAGTTGAAAGAATCAATGTGCCCGTAAAAGAGATGAACCATTGTCTTCTTTGGGCCCCTCAATATTGTCTCAATTTTCACTCGGTGAAATTCACCTGGATCGATTGGTTCCCTTTGAGATGCATTTGTTGTCGGGTTTGCGAGGAGGATTCTCATCTTTGGGAGGACAGTAAATCCCATAGAGCTCTACAATTGGACCCATGGCCGAGTTGGTTGGCCAATTGGAGTTGCACTGTCTGGTGGGACCTCATGAACAATTACAGGAAGTTCTCCCCCATTGGGAGGGAACCACCCAATCCACTCCCTAGGCCGGCTTGGCGTTCGAGTAACACTGGAAAGGAAGATCACTTCATTGTGCTTTTATGGCATTGATTGCCGCATGCCAAGCTCCAGATTCACATGGCTTAAGCCTAAATTTGTGGATGGCCTCGTTTGTTGTGAGAAATCTCCCTTGGAATATGACATCTTTGATTTGTTTCAAGCCCATCTTATGGAGTTCAGCTACACGCCTTTTGGAAAAGCTAGGGTTGATAATTGTAACAAAGCATGACCACCAGAAGGATTCAATGCCTACTTCTTCAAGGGTCTTGGGTTGGACTGGACGAAGCTCATGTATGAGCTTTTTCCATGAGAGTCCTATACGATTCCATGTTACTGAACCTTTGTGGATTTGACAGCGTAGGACTGTGAAATAGTTCATACTCCAAGACCATGTTCCTCTCGAGTAGGGTTGAAAGTGACTCAAGCAGTGTTTTAGTATTAGATGCAGGTTTGAGTTGCCTGGTTTGCACATCTTTGACACTCATTTGGTCATCAATGTCGTGAAGGCATCTTGTGGATGGATCATATTGATGTCTCCTTGGTCCTTCAGTTGGCAGCATTGCACCCATGCAATTTTGGTTCTAGCTCTATGAAGTGTCCCTGACCACATGTAGTTTTGTGCTAGAGACGTTGCTTTCTTAATCTCGGCTTGGATACCTCCCCATATGGATGCAAAGTATAGTGTAGAGGAGAGGAGGGCTTTGTTCACAATGACACTTTTCCCTATTGAATTGAGTTGGGCGGAGTACCAATATTGCACTTTCTTGGTCATGTGGTCTATAAAAAAGGTATCAACAGAATGTGTCGATTGGTTCATTTCAAAAGGAGTGCCAAGAAGTTTGCTTAAGTTCTCATCGTTTATCCAAACAATTCCGAGATCTTCAATCCATGGAGGTTGCAGTGACCCTCTACCATCACTCTAGTAGCCCTGTGTTTAAGATAAGGTCAGAGGCTTGACAAAATCTATCTAAAAAGACTATCATGGTGCGGGTTTCTTCATGCGTACCCAAGAGGGATAAAGAGGTGTCATCTACAAATTGGGCAATTATCTGCTAGTGGTTGCTACCCAGAAGGCGAATTCCTCTGATTGAACCTAATGCCAGTTCTATTTTCACCATAGTGTTGAGGACTTCTCCTACAATCAAAAATAGATATGGAACCAAGGGGCATCCCTGTCTAACTCCACGTTGTAATGAAAAGGCTAGGAAAAGGGAACCATTCACCTTCATAGAGGCTTCGGCGTCATGGAAGAGTATCTTTAACATAGAAATAAAAGCGGGTGAGATGCCAAAGCTCCCATGGCTTTGAATAGAAATTCCTAATCTACCATATCAAAGACTTTTGTAATGTCTAGCTTTAGAAATATGAGAGGTTTCTTGGATTTAGCCGCCCAAGATATAGTCTCATGCATCAACATAATGTTATCCAAAATGAATCTAAGGGATAAAAAGGCGGATTAGTCATTGTCAATTACCTCCATTAGCATGAGTTGAAGGTGGCGTTGTAGGACTTTGGCGAAGAGCTTATACGTTGTATTCAGGAGGGTAATTGGTCACCAATTTGAGAGGTTCTTCTAGTTGTCTCCTTTGTATATCAAGGAGATAAGTCCTTTTGTGATTCCAAGTGGGAGGCGTTGTGTGGCTATGGCTTTGGAAATGATTTTGAAGTAGTCCAATTTGATGGTTTCCTAATGGAACTTGAAATTTTTTGTTGTAATGCCGTTAGGGCTTGGGGCCTTATTGATGCTCGTTTCCTTCAGTGCTAGGTCTAGTTCCTTTGGCTAGATCAACTTTCTAAGGATTGTCCTCATTGGGCTTTAGAGTCTATTTCCAATATTGGCAAGGGCTAGGGTTGCCAACCCTTCTTGGACTTCTATGTGGGGAAGGGCATCGAAGAAGTTCTTGCAAAAATTCGAGCAAATATTCTCAAGCTGCGTTTGCTCAGAGTGGGTTATTCCTTGTC
The DNA here is from genome assembly GCA_963969395.1 of Pseudoscleropodium purum. Classification (NCBI taxonomy): domain Eukaryota; kingdom Viridiplantae; phylum Streptophyta; class Bryopsida; order Hypnales; family Brachytheciaceae; genus Pseudoscleropodium; species Pseudoscleropodium purum. The sequence continues at coordinate 3,263,263 of OZ017800.1, read as the reverse complement.
TATCTATTAGTTCCACAATGCAAGAGGCTCCCATGTGGGGCCTTGTGGCCTTGAAGAATTCCTTTGTGCTTGAATCACTATTCTTGATCCATTTGACTCTGCTTCTAATTTGTTAACCCTTGTTTAGGTGCTTCTCAAATTCTACAAGTTAGGAGGAATCTACTACGACCTATTCCTTCAAATTTTTGTTGTGCGGGTCTTGCTAGAAATTAGCCTATAAGCTTTCCATCTTTTCTCTCAACTGCATTTTTGCCTCCTTTCTTTGTTTTGCTTTGTTGATGCAATGTCATTCGTAATACTTGGTTGCTTTGCAGAGTTTGCACATGAAGCCCTTCCCTGCATTTTGTAGTGAGATGTTCTTGAAGACTTCTTTGACTTTGGGGTCTCACAGGTAGAAAGAGCTCATCTTGTAGGATGACTTTTGTTTTGGGGCAATGAGGAGCTGAACCATGTACAAGACCGGGTGGTGGTTGGAATGGCTAGAGTCGCCTCTAATGGTATACTTGGTGACCAATGGGGTTCTTGCTCCCCTTTGGAGAAAGTGTAGCAACGGTCCAACCTAGCAAAAGAGCGAAATCCATTATATCGTTGATTATCCCATGAGTATTTGAGACGGGTGTTGTCTGGAAATTGATCGGTCACCTCAAGGGCATCAATGAGTAGTGAGAATGCCCTACTGTCCCCTGGAGAAATAATTCAACCATTGAGGTTCGTTTTGTCAATTTTCCTTGTTACGAAGTTCTAGTCGTCGCATAAAAGCCAACGGGTGTTTCTGGGGAGATTGGAGTGTAGTGCTTCCCAAAGAGCCGTCCTCTCTCTTGTGTTGTTTGATGCATAAATGTTGAGAATTGAGATGTTGCCTCTTGGGAGACCATTGAGGTGCACCCATTGTGCCCATCCATAAGGAGAATGGCCATTTCTTGCAATACGTTGTGCCATGTGGAATGCTATCCACATGCAAACTCCACCTATGCTTGCTCCCTTGTTTCCTAATGTGTGTCCAAAACCAAGAGCCGCTTCTTGCCTTAGAAAGGTTGCATTCCACATGGCACAACGTATTGCAAGAATTCCCAGAATGAGCATCTTAAGTTGGCCAACTTGCTACCTTTAAGGTGATATTCTTGGAGGCAAAGAACCTTCAAGTCTCTCAGCATTGGTCTAAAGTAGTTCTTAATTGTGTCCAACTTTACTTGGTTGTTTAGACCTTGGACATTCTGCATTGCTATTGTGACTTTCATAACAAGGATGGGGGTTGAAGGAGCTCTGGGAATAGCTCGACACTTCTTGGATTCGTGTTCACAATGGCTCTTCATAGTGTATCTCTACTTTGGTTGAGGATGGCAGATCTAAATTTCCTTAAGGATTCAGAGGCCTCATTCCATCTCACTCGCTGGTTTGGTGTGAGTACTTGGGATTGAGGAGTAAATATATTACCACCGTTTTGGAGGCAAAACCATTCAAGGAGGGCGTTGTGGAGACTCTCAGGCATGGCTGAAGCTCTTGGAGTCCTTGGTGTGGGTGGATTCACTTGTGGGTGCCCTTGTGGTGCTCGGAGAGTCCGAATGGAGGGTGGATGGAATTAGGACACGTCTCTTCCGCTTAGGGCGCATGCTTGCTGCTCCAAGGTTGTTGCCATTTCATTCAAGTTTAGAAATCTTATCTCGTTTGGCTCCATGTTTGTCATTTCATCTCTTCCCCTCATTGCGTTGTTTTTAGTTGGCATATGGATTGTACCTAGAATGTGCCCCTGTACCCCCAATGGACCAAATACTTGTGCTAACCGCTTGTCCAATGGGGGGCATCTAGGCACTTGTCTTGGTTGAACTAGTGCCACTTGCATGACCAACTTCAATTCGTCCATTACTGTATCGAGGGGGATGAATTCCTCATTGGAGGGTCTACAAATTATGCTATCAGATTCTACTCGGGGGTGATTATTGCTAATGGATCTATTAGGCACCATGCCTCTGAGGGGCTGGAATTCAAAGGGCAGGGCCGGTGGATCCCTTATTTGGAGGGTTAGTACGTGGAAAGGTGAGGTTGGCAGGGTTCGAAGGGCCTATGGTTGCCTGGACTGGCCTTTGCAGGGAAGCCGGATGGGTGATGTTTGGGCCACTCATGGGAGTGAAGGAAGGAACTCTCGACCATTTGGCTTGGTGAGAGCGAGCTAGACTTAGAACCACAGGGGTTTTCCTTGAATTCGAGTTGCGTGATGATTTCTTTCTGCACACAAGTTTCCAATCACCTCCATTGCCGTCATTAGGTTGCTTGGAGTCACCTGACTTCTTCATTGAGCTGCTGCTAGGGATAAATATTGTGGGGTTGTGTCCCTTTGCAATTGGTAGAGGGGGGGAAGTTTGTCATTCAAGTTTGTTGCTTCTACGTTGTTGGTTTTTGGATCTGTGGGCTTGGTAGGAGTAGCTTGTGCGGAGGGATCAATAGCAATGTCATGTCTCCTACACCTTAAGCAATCTTTGAGTAGATAATCCATCGAGTGGCAGAGTTTGCAACGGATGGGGAAGTGGTAGTAATCCACTTCAATGTGGATTCTCTCATGTGTATGAGTGTTGGTGACCTCCAACTCTGTTTGCCAACCTTAGTCGCATTGAAGCACCACGCAGAAGCGTTGGTTACTTGAAGTAGAGTTGCGCTTGTCGCTCCTTAGCAATTCACCAATGCCTGCAGCTATGCCTTTAGCTACATTATGAAGTTCAATCGGAAGGCCTCGGAGAGTAATCCAAGTAGGTACCTTCATTTTAGCTGGAGCGTTAGGATTGAAGTTTGTCACCTACGATTGCATAATGCAAGTTCCCTATCTCAAGTGGTGAGGAGTGAATGTGAGTAACTTCTAGGTGGTCGCCCTTTGTTTGGTTAGTATTTGGAAGCATTCTCTTTCTAAGTCCTTACCAAGTCCTATCCATTCACCTAGCTATGTTTGTATGGCTACAATCCATTGAGATAATATTGTTACAATTTGCCTACCACCAACAAAATAAGCTATGACGGCATACTTTTTTAATCTTTCAATGTCTCTTTAAACTATCTCTTGATCTACTTAGACCTCTAGCAGAGTGTTCCGGAGCAAAAAACCTACAGCGCTACGAGAAAATCCATTGGAAAGGGTCTCACTAGGCATTGCTTTTGTCGGATGCAACTGTGAGAAGCACCTAATGTTGGTGATTGCCGCGATCAGTTCAAGTTCGATGGCATCTTCCTAACTTTCGACTCTTTGGATCTTACTTCCCTCCAAGCTCGTTGACGTCACCAATGCATGCTCTAGCTTCTTGCGTAGGGCGTCAACGTATGATGATCACTCCATCGTGTGAAAATAGATCAGTCATGCTTAGCTCCAGGCTAACCCTAAAAATAACCTTTGGATCACGAAAACCCTAATCCGTGAATGACCCCCCCCCCTATTTTGTTTTGAACTTTGTCACCTTGTGGCATGGGAGTATCTAATGACCGTTTAGTGCTAATCACCAAATTAAGATTGGGTTGTGATGCAACTCTAGCGCTACGGATCCTCAGATTGTCTAAGGGAGCAATCTTCAGGAGTGCTCCTAGAGCAGTGTTGCGCTTCTGTCATTGTCATCCGTCCTAATGCATCCAGTTTGAGGAGGCCAATAGCTTCGTCGGTGATCTATAAATAGGACTATTACTCCACGGAGACAAGAGATCATTGCAATGAAATTGAATTTAAAACCACATCGCATGTAATTTTGTTGACAACTTCTTGTACTGATAGTGGAAGTAGTGCCAATAGCCAGTACCAAATTTTCAAAATCCATTTGAGGATCTTTCATTCAAACCAGTTATGGATCCTTATAAAGATCAACAATGTTGAATAATCAACTGGTTTCGTCACAGGTCATTAATCTACTTGGAATTTACTAACCTTCACTATGGCACTAAATGTGTTCTAGCAATACATGTAAGTTGGAGCATATTCTATACCATGGACCATGAGACAGGTCATATCGAGCCATAAGGCCAAGAAATTCAATAACTGTTGTGATATTGGATTGTAAATGGGATGACACCACTCAAATTTGTGGTATGAGAGCTTGTGTAATTGGACATAGAACAAATCTTAGAATATCAAATAATTCAGAGAAACATTGTCTAAGTGAGTTCATAGGAAGTTCAAAGTCATCAGGAATAAATGCACTTATTGTCAAGTTTTGACACAACTAAACTCAAATGTGACCATTTATGGTATAGTTCATAGCCCCCCAATTTTTTTTTATCATGGGATGCTATAAGGTATATATAAGATATAAAAAAACAAGATTAAATGCTAGGAGATGGAATCTTGAAAAATTAGCGCAATAGGACAAGCAATGGTATTTATAGCTTAGCAGTGGCCCAACAAATGTCTCTAATTGGGGCAGTTTAGTGGTTTGACTACAAGTGAATTAAAGACCTCTAAATATCAATCCGGCAATGTAGGTTCAAAACTTGGGCCGTTGCTAGGGCCCCCCCCTGAGCTAGTAGAAAAAAGGCAAGAAACAACCACCAATCTACCCTATTAGAGACACCTTTTCTATAAATAAACTTATAGCTCCAACTTTTTGCATTAAGGGATGCTATAAGGTGTACATTATCTAATCAAGATTCTAATGCTTGGACATGGAATCTTGGAAAAGAAAAAAGAAAAAGAAAAAGAAATTAATTAATCTTGAATAGAAAAAAATATTGAACTTTTTTTAAATTTCTTTTGAAAAAAAAATCTTTTTTTTTCCAAAAGTGGCAGTCATTGTGCCATGTCACTAAGCTACCGTGGCCCCTTGTAGGGCAGTTCTTGTAGTCTAGGAACTCACAGCCCTCCTTGGGGTGAAAAACTCTTTTAATGTATGTTTTTCATATTTGAAATTCTACATCCTTCTTTTTAACGCACCGGTAATTAATTTGATTGAAGATATGAATGTGTAGGGATTCAAAAGAACTCTTTGAACTAACCATCCAATATACTTGATTACCAGTAGTTAATCATTTTTTAGAAGCAAAAGGAAATTCAAAAGGTAGAAAAATACCAAATGAATTTTAGAGAAAAATTTCTATTGACCACCAAAAGTTTTTGGCCACTATCATTCTTACAATGATATGATAATTTCATGATTGCTATTATTGACTAATAACTTTAAATATTTATGGAAGACACCAACATATATATATATATATATATAGTATCAATGGTGCTAGTATGTGAGCATGTGAGCTTTGAACATATAATTAAGTAGATATACTACAACTATTGAAGGTGCTTATTATATAAACGCCTATAATTTAGGTACTCATATTATACTTGCACTATAATCATTATACTCATGCTCCTAAACTCACATAATAACAACCTTCAAACATGAATTGCAAAGGAATTATAAAAAATATGTTATTGGACCTAGTTGTAAAATTTATTTCAATCCTTAGTTTATATTTTCATTTTTAAGTTTACAGTTTTTAATAAATAAATTTTAGCAATCAATTATTTAAAGGATTATGAAAAGTCTCTCTTGAATCATTTGAGATATATTTTTGCAGAATAATAAACTTTAATTTGATTGCAAGAGAGTGGAGCGAAATATAGTGTCTATATCACATTTTTTGGTTCAAACTTAGTAATTGTTGTATATAGTATTTTAATTGTTGTAAAGCATTCACGTTGTATGGAGTTCCAAATGTCCTTGGTACTAATATTTTAGAATTCATATCACATTTTTTTGGCTCAAATTTGATATGTTTGTATTTAAAATATTTTCATTGTTGTAAAGCATTCATATTGTCAGATTTTCAAATTTCTTTGGTACTGATATTCTAGAATTCAAAGCATACAAGCATACTTGTTTCACTTTAAGGAAGGCCTTCAAATACTAAGTTTCTAAGTTTAAGATATGACCTAGTACAAATTTACTTCAATAATTCATTATTGTTAAAAATAAAAATGTCATTATAATTGTAATTTCACATTTTGAGCATATTCCTACTTTTGAAACTATAAGAATTTTTATATTTAAAAGTAAAAAATGAATATATTAATTTGTGACAAATTTTAAATATATTCACATTCTATTGTAGTTTTAAAAATTTACTCAAAAGTATTGATTTGCATAATACTAAAATTGATATAATCCATTAATCATAATATAAAACTTTTAGTCAAAGAATATCTTAGGGGCCAATGATGTACAACACATGTAAACTAAAATAATCAAGAATCTGTGTTGTAGCACTTTAAGTACAATTTCTCAAAACTTCAACAATCACCACAAAAGTTTTGAAAATATATCTTTTTTTAACCTTGAAGTACTTTGATGTTAAATTTCTAGACAACAAATAGATCAAAATTTATTTATCTTTTCTCATTATTGCGTGGATGAAAGTCATCCTAATTTGTGGAGATACTTTATCAAGTTGTTGTCCTATTTAATGGTTGGATTTAGTGTTACTAAAGTACATATTTTTTTAAATTTCAAATGTAGAAGTGTGTCAAGTGGTTGACCAAGCCAAAATTTGCCAAAATGAGGTCATAGATTTTTAAAATGAAAAAGTTTCAATAAATCATCATATCAAGAGAACCTCATTTCAAATCCATTCCAACAAATTTTACTCAAAAAATAATAAGTTGTTGCTTGTAATAGAATTTTGAAGGAATTTTGAAATCTAATTCTCAAAGTCTATAACTTTTGTTTGTATATCAATTCCAAAATGTTCTTCAAAATAGTACTTTATGATGATTTTTCTCAAATCATCACTTCTAGAGACAAGTCTAATGTTTAGGGATTAAGGAAAATGGCTTGACATTAATTTGCATTATTATGAAGAGAATTTTAGTATGACATAAGTTTGACAATTCAAGTATACATTTTATCAACAAAACAATAATGTTGATCTATAAACTCCATCTATCAATCAATGGTGCCAAATATTGGAAGAATATCTCTAGCCTTGCACATTCAAATTGGCATGCTCAAATTCCACATAAGGTAAACTACCCCATTCCATACCAAATGGGAGTAAATTTGTTGTGGGCTGAATTATGTTAGTGGTCTACATTCAAGTTCTAAAATGTACACCACTAATAGAATTCAGCTCACAATGGACTTGCTCCCATTTGGTTTGGAATGGGGTAATTTACCTTACATGATTGAAGAGGCTTCCGACTTGTTTTTCCACCCCAACATACCAAATGCATCTCAAATTTCAAATGGATACTCTATTTTTGTTTGTTACAGAGATTAACCAAAAAGAGTTTGGCACGGTGAAATTCAAGCTGCAAACGATGTTTTGTACAAAGGTATTGAAGAGGAATCCAAATTCTTTCTTTCTTTCTTGTAGCCGTATTTAGAGCAGGTATGATCCCAGGTTTCTCAAATTTCTACAACACTGCCAAAGACAATTCCAGTTTTAAATCCTGAAAATCGAATAGGAAGTCCTTGCGAATGCTCCTTTAAAGGAATCAGCACTGGAGATCGTGGAACAAAACAGAAAGAAGGCTTGCAGCATTTGCAAAGCGTGAATTGCAGAAGCAAACAAACGACGTGCAACTTCTGGGGGAACAAATGCAAACGAAGTGCAAATTTTGGGGTGGGGTGGGGGATATGAAAACGAAGTGAGCAGCTTTTAGTACTGCACATATGTATAAACCCAATTAAGACTCAAAACGGATAGTAAAACATCATTAGCCCCTTGCACTACCTGTTTCCTTAAATAATTGCAACAAGAACGATCTACCAATATGTGCAATCACTTTGTTCTGGCATGCAATCAGATAGTCTCTAAAAGGTTAGTGCACCCAATTGAGCCACAATGTACATATTTTCTCACTTCAAAACCTAAATTTAGGACTCTTACTCTTCTCTTATTCATGAGGCAGTCTCATTAAATATAGGTCTGAAATGTACATTGTGGCACAATTCAAGTGCACCAACCTTAATTTATATGAGGTACAAAAAATCTACACGGAAGAGACAGTCTATCGCCACCTTCTTTGTCTTGCATTCAGTTAGCCTAAGGAAGGTCTGATATCCTTCAATCGCCAGGGTTCGTCTCACACAGAACATAATGGTAGAGATTGCTCAATAAGTGATAGACAACTCAGAGTGACACCAGCAATCAATACAAGTGCACCTCATTTTATGATCAAAGACGCATGCCCAAGCATATCGCCGACAACGAAAATCGCAGAAGCAATCAAATGATTCATATACAAAGAATTCAACAATTTGTTGTAGATTCATAGTAAGCTAACCTTATGACCTTCGTCGCAAGATTATAAATAAACAATCACTACTGGGGACGCTGATCCACTTTCGCTTCAATTCCACTCTTCCTCGCTCGATCTGCAAACGAGCTCGACGTCAAAGCGCACTCAACAATGCCTGCGCATTCTGCAAGAGGCAAGTCCTTCATAATCTCCAGCAACCTTTCCTCGTCTTCTATTGAAACAACAGCAGATGGTGAAGCCGCTGCAGCATGCATTGCACTATGAGGAGACCGTAAAGTTCCCCGCGTCTGGCAAGCCAGCATGGTCTTGCAATGTTCCGCTTCATCCTCTCGAATGTTGTAAAACACATCATACAAATTCTCCACCTTCGGTCGCCTCGTATTTGGGACGCGGTCCGTTTGAAACTCGTCAAACAAGTAGAGGTCCCCCTCGGTATAGTATTTCACTGCAACTTCTGGAGCAGGGAGTTTCTTCAACTCCTCGCCATGTAACTTGATGAACTCGTCGTATGTGTGGAAAGCATGCTTCTCAACACACTCGGAAAAGTGGTAGGCCATCCGAGGACTGAGAAGGTACATGATCACCGTCATGAAGTAATACCCAACTGCAATATGCTGCGCTAAAAAGCGATCCACCCAGCGCTCGTCCCCGCCCAAAGCCTCCATCGTCAAGAGGTGGTGAAGCTCATTCCAACTTTCTGCGAAGTGAACCTTGATGTAGTCCGCTCGCCGCCACCAACCAAAACTTTCGTACATGTGGAGAACGGACACAAAGGCGAAGTAAGGAACGCGGGCAATCGTTTCCAAAACGTAGAAACGAGCATAATCCCTGTTCTTGTAGAAAACGTCTAAGACTTGGATCACTGCGTCGGTAGCAAGCCGGTTGAACGCCTTCTCGCCCTTGATCTGCCATTTCTCAAGCATTTGGGAAATCTCTCCAGCATCGACATCACTCACCCCGGTCTCCTCTGAATCCACAGCTTCTTCCTCCACTGCCCGTTCCTCCACCAAAGCTCCTCGAGTCAATTTCCGACTGCAACGATGCCGAACCCCAGATTTTTGAAGCTTGGTGGAGAGATGAAACACTCTCCTACTCTCGCATAACCGCAAGGCTCCCCCTGCAACTTTTCTACCGCATTCGAAACGACTTCGTGAAACCTCGGCAGCGCGGAGGACTAAACCCTCGCCCCTCAGCAATCCACTTGCCAAGCTGCTTGCCATGGTTTCAACAAAACGCTCTCATAATCTCCAATTTCCAAGTCTCGACTATGCTGAACCCAATTCCAAAAATGCGAGAGCACAAACACGCTCAGAAATATTGATCTGAGACAATCGCAAAGATTACAATATTACAAATTGATCTCACAGTTGCGAGAGCACAAACACACTTGGAAATATTGAGCTGCAAAAATTGCAAACTCAAACCTCAATACAAGACCTTCAAATCAATTGGCTTTGAGAATACGCAACCACCAAATTCTCTGCAAGAAAAAACCCGCACAAAGGAAGTACAATTGCTTCCAAAGAATGATCAAATGGTGAAGAAATTGCGCACAATGGACGACATCCCAAGTAAGAAAACAATCTACGACCTATCTATCCAACCGCACAAAATTTGATGAAACCCAATTGTCCAACGAGACCGACGGGAGAAATTCGCGTGGAATTGGCTCGATGCGCCGTCTGGAACTTAAATTGCGCAAACCCCACAACCAAAATATCCGAGGAAGCTTTATCGTCATCGAAAGGCGAAACGGGTGGACTGAAAAAGGTTCGACGTCGAGCTTTTTTCACAACCGGTATTGGCATTGTTGAAAATCTTTAAATTTTTTTCCACTTAAGTTAAAGACAATGGTGGAAATGGGGACTGCAATTGCAAATTTTTTTAGCAAAGTATGAATTTGTTATAAATTTTTGAAGTATGCTGCCCAATAAGCCCAAGAGAGTATGTGGCTACCCCCCAAACAACAAAAAAGTATATTCATAAAGATCATCTTACTTACTTAAAGTAGTCACAATATTTCTATCATAACCACAATATGAGGCCTAAAAAAGTCACTTTTTGTGAAGAATTTACACTCAAAATCAAAAAGTTTCTATTGTAGTTACTAATCAATTCATTACCACCATCCAAGTAACATTGATTGTGATTACCAATTCAACCTAATGTAGCCGAAATTTCATTTACTAAAAAAAAAGTCTCTTGTGAGTTGATGCAAGACTTTAATGAATCATTCCCTCGGTATCTATGATCAATCTTTTGCCTCTCATAGGTTGGTTTACCTTAAGATAGGGTGATGCCCATTGAGGACGGAATTCTAGAAGAAAAAAAACCCTACAAAGTAGAGTAGAGACCAATGAAGAGGATTTTTTTCCAGATTTTCCATTAAAGAGGGACTTCTTCCACAAAAAGGATCAATACACATTTTTTTCAATGAATGAATGATATTTCCATGATGCTTAGTTATGAGAAAAGCTTCTTAAATCTTATATCCTATTGCAAAATTACTTCCATTCTAATATTGCATTGCAAAATTATTGATGGTGTTTTAAGTCAATGAGTCATTATAGCCCTTTCAAACCTATAGAAATTGTTGAAACTTATTACTTTTCACAAATGATCAAATTTTAAAATTTTTAATTTCAAGTCATAATTTGGAAAATTGAAAATTAGAAATCATAAGTTGGATATCCAAAGTTTTAAAATGAAAAATGAATCAACTATAATATAGGGATAAAATTTATGCATTTATTTATAAGAGATCATAGCCATGGCAATAAGGGGGGCAAATATTTCATAGTGGTCTAAAATAATAAAAAATTTAGAATTTCCAATTCATCAATTATTTGGTGAATTCATATGAATTATGTAGAAATGTAAGGAATATTGGAAAACCCTTCAAATTTCATGGGTATTTTTATTTATATTTTAAATCTAGAATACATAAAATTATTAAGTAACTAGTATCCCTTTCTTATATATGGGTTCTAAGAAGAGAGGTATACTCTTCCCTTTGAAATTTGAAGGTAGTTACAATGTTCATAATTATAAATTAGTAGGATATCTTTAATTGCATCCAATGGTTGTTAGAGAAGCCTCTTCTACTACAAAAATTACAAAAGTCCCCTGAACATTGGTAAATAACATTATGTATGAGGTCAATTTTTTTATGTCTCTTGTCTTTTTAACTTCTTTTCTGAAAAATTATTGTGTTTTGAAGATTCTATTTGCATTTAAGTCTTGACAAGTGAATTTTTCCCTATTTCTTATGAAATTGATATGAAAGGTGATAAAGAGGTACAAGAAAAATGTTGAGAAGGTGCTCATATGTAGCATGCCCTTTTGTTTTTGTATGTATATCCAATGGCTATCTTATGAAAAGATGTATATTTCCCTACCAAATATAGACACTCTAAAAATCCCTAGTCATTTAATTTTTCAAAAATAAATAAACAAAAGTACCACCAATGCCATCCATTTGCCAAAAATCAATGGCTGTTGCTCTAGGATATGGATACAATATAGAAGACGTATACTATATAATAAGGATAATCACACCTCTTTCACTGAATTCAATTATTCAAGAATTGGGGCGTGGCACTTTCCTATTGGTTGTCCATGTACTATAGTGCTTCCATTTCCTATTAATTGAATTGATCCATTCTCTTCCTCTGAAGTTGGAGAAGTTGGAGAAATGGGTGTATGGAGGATTTCACAAATAATTTTTGATCCCTATGTTTGTCACGCCCATCATCTTGAGGCGTGCCTTTGCCACCTTGAGTGGCATTTGCAATGTTAGGATATTGTGAACCTTGTTGTCATTAGGAGTTAAATGCTATAGAAAGTACTTGAAGGTGAGTTAAAGGTGGGAAGTGTCACTAAAAGGCATGATAATGTTGTGTGAATCCTGATTTCATCATTCATGATTCAATATTTATTTCTTTGATTTCCTATAGATTTTGAGTGTAATTTTAGGTATTAAAAGACTTGAAACGTGCATTGGATTAGAACCTATATTGCACATGCCAATACACCTCCTAGTCACTTTACACCTAGTTTTATACAAATACAATCCGAACTTGTATGTAAATAGGGTAGAACCCACCTTTTGTACATAGTAAGTGTATTAATTAGAAATTGTCCAATTATATACACCTATTCGTGCAATGAGACACAAATTGGCTAAAACTAGTCCGAGGAAATCTTGTGAAAATATTAAAGTAGATTTCCCATGATAGGTTTCAATTTTCCCATTCCATCGACAAAATAGTACAAACCCCAATTGTTAGCCTATACGTGGAGAAACTTAAATTGGAGCAACAAAGGGCATCTACGACATAAGTACGGTGATTTGAGGTGCGAGTTATGCCAAGAGTCCAATAGCGCAATTGCTTCACCAAAATTTTCCTTTTATGGAAGATTCCTTGTTCATTGGAAGTTAAAGGAGATAGCAAGGTTTGTACTCCTTTTCTACATGTGCAAGATAAAAATGTAAGCTTGCACATCTATTAAGGAACCCCATGAGAGGTTTTCCAAAAAGTCTCGATTTTTTTATCATCCTTGATCTTTTTCCGAGTAGTCAACTACCCAAATTTAATATGGTAAATTCATAAAAATTACCATGAATGTGATAAAATCTCATTAAAAATTAGTGTAGCTTCTTTTATATTTTTCAAGCGCTCCAACAAGTTTTGTGATACTCCAATAGCGGGAGGTGCTAAAATTAACAACATCCTTTGAAACCGGTGGATTTGAAGATGAAATGTAGAATTAACTAGCATATTGGGAACACACGATATTGGAATAAAATAAACTTAGGGTCTTTTCTTACTCCCTTGAACCCACCTAGTAGCCTAGACTAGTTACTTTTCACTGATAGTGAAAACTTCAAAACTTGGATTTTTACCTGTTTTGAGTTTCTAGTCACTGCTAAGATTCTTTGGATTTTTGAAGTTGAAATAGGGGATACGAAGCCTCATAGATTAAAAATGGCCTTTTGAGGCCATTGGCACAATTCATTTGTGATTTGGAGCATTTATCCAAAAGTTAGAAATTAAGTTCAACAGAAAAGTCAAAATCGAAAGGATTAGGATGAAAATCTTAATGATAAGGTTATCTAGTAGGAATTGGGGAGAATGAGGTTCTTGGAAAAATATTTAAAGGCTCTCATTTCTCTTCCAAAACACCCCCTTCCAATTCAAGTGAACTTTTGTTATATTATTGGGTCCATTAATTTGGATTTTTGGCCAATTTGGGCCACGTTGTCAGTCTTGCTTGTTTTTTGAGCATTTTTAGCTCCATTGTTGGTATTTTGTAGCTTTTTTTGAAGGACATTGAATTCCCTTTCAACATTGGTTTGTGTGACTCGTTAATTATTGTCAATTGTTGTTCAACTTTTTATAACGTTATTTGGTGTATTAATCCTAAACCCTCTCATCATACCTAGGAAATGCCGCTTTGGAAGGTCTCTAGCTTGTGATTGTAACCCCTTTGATTCTAAATGGGAGTTTTCTTTTTGGTGAAATCCCCTAGAGTTGGACATTTTGTGTACTAACTTGTCGTATACGGTTGTAAACTAACCCCATGCTATTTCAAATCGTACTTATCATGCGAATGTGTTTTGTTGAGAAAGTTTAGATTATTATCACCCCCATGGCAAAGCTTTGATCTTGAGAATCGATAAAGACTATCCTTTAGAATTTATGTGTCAAGTATCCTCTTGTATTCCAAGTTCAGTTTCCAAAACACAAGTTTGGAAGTCCAAGTTTAGTTTCTAAAAGTAGTGGCACAGAGTGGCATTAGATTCAATTGTGGATTGGTGCTAGCATTGGTAAATGAATGAGTATTTAGAAGGGTAGTGTGGGGTATTCAAGTTTGACAATAAGAAAAGCTAGAAAGCCTAGTACCCCCTGTTTGGAAACCTTTGGTACGCCCCAAAACCACCCTAGTGAGCGGCCAAGCATACATCTAGTGATCTAAAGCCACCAACGAAGCTAAAGCCACCTACCGAAGCCAAGGTCATATACTTGTGAAACCAGCATATTCTAATGGTCAAGAACCTCCCAATGGCAATCTAGCGGGTATTAATCCAGCCAACAACTGTCAAGCAAGCACAACCCAACAGTCAAGACCCCTAGTACATCCAAACAACTTCTAGTAAGCAGCCAAGCATACCCCAATGGTCAAGAACCCCCGAGTGGCGTCTAATAGGTATCAACCCAACTAGCCGCCATCAAGCAAGTCCAATCCAACAGTCAAGAACCCTCACTACAAGAATATAGGCATTCTATGACTACGTAAATGACTACTTTTTCAGTCATTTCGGACATATATGACTGCCTGTGAAAATGGGGCTCCGTAGTCATTGTGGACGAGTCCTTTAGGACATGACTGCATTCTTAATATCACCATCCGTCATCGTACAAGGAAAGTTTTGGATGAATTATTCCTATGTGGCCTCTGACGTGTTCAGGTCTGCATGACGTGGCACTTGGGTTCGTTAGTCATAGTGTAGTCATTTTTTAGTCCCACTGTAGTTGAGTTCTGATGGTGGGCCCCACTTAGTCCACATGGCAATTGCTGGTAGGCGGTTCAATCCAATGTTCAGACGTTCAGATGGACAACAAGTTCTGGTGTAGTTATTCCCTAGTAGGGATTTAGTTGAACTACAGTCATGTCATTGTGTATTGTTGCAATTGCAACTGCAGCTTAATGAAGAGGTAGTTAAACAGTAGTCAGTCTCCTATGCTTAAGTGCTACTGTAGTTGCACCTGAGTTTCATCTCAGTTATATTTCAATACTAGGGTTGACAACGTAATGAAGCTTAGAAGCTATTTTAGTACGATGTGGTTGTATAGCTCAGCATTTGCTTTCATGAAAATGATAGAAAATTGATAGCCAAGTAAGCCAACCAACATGAGAACTATTGAGAAGAAAAATAGTTGTACAAGCAATGGATGCACATACCATTACAAAATGGAAGACAACTAAAGCATTTTGTCAATGTCTACATCCATGATTTCATTTCTCTGAATTATTACACACAAGGTTTTGTGAGAATTCAAGACATTGACCACTCTAAAATCAAAATACGTGCCCTCTTCCTTTAGAAGTACGACAATTCTGTACTATAGAGGGCTATCAGTCTTGCTTGCAAATGTTACATTACACTTACACCAGCAGCGAAGTAATCTCATGGGTTCAACTTTATGTACTTGGAATCCCAAAGGACGTTTCCACCTTGAACGTCGTGCATTACTTCTTGGTCAGCCTCCGGCTTGGGAAACATCAACGACACTTTCGGTTGCAAAACCTCCCGCACGTCCACTCTAAACCAACCATCCGGAATGAGCATGCCATGGAACTTATCTATCCCTCCTATACCGCTGATTCTTCCCAAAGCCACCTTCTGCCAAGTGGATCGTGGATTGACGAGGTACACATTGTCATACAAGCTGAGCTGAAAGATAGATTTGTTTTGTTAGATACAGGAAGTACTCCTGCCCATGGGACCTTCAAAA
This sequence comes from Pseudoscleropodium purum, assembly GCA_963969395.1. Taxonomy (NCBI): domain Eukaryota; kingdom Viridiplantae; phylum Streptophyta; class Bryopsida; order Hypnales; family Brachytheciaceae; genus Pseudoscleropodium; species Pseudoscleropodium purum. The sequence continues at coordinate 3,247,519 of OZ017800.1, read as the reverse complement.
CATACTTCTCATTGCCAATGTAGTCACTCATACAATAAATAACTGAAAATTGACTAACAACTTCCCTAGTTGAGTCACATATGAGGATTGGATGAGGATAATGCAACTACCAAATGACTAGGCAGTCATTCCTGAGTCATACAATTGAAACAACATTGACCTTAGCCTTCTAATTCCCCGAATGAAATTTGTGTACTCCAACACATTCAGGCTTCAACATCTCACCTTTTTTTTGGAAGAGTCACGGTTCTTGTCCTCTGCCGCTGTCGTCTTTGCCCTTGTCTCTCTTTTCCGTGCCTTCAACAAACACACACAAATTTTTTGTTAGAATTGAAAACAATTAGAAGGTGAGGGGACACGAATGAGCTTGAACCTTGTGGTCCACAAGTCCCCTCACCTTCCTCTGTAAGCGCATTGTTACTGAGATCTGAATTCTATGTCAAATCGTGCCCTTGAACTGCATTGTTCTGCACATGTGAAGCATTCTGTGCATGGAACTCCTTCACATCTGTAGCGACATACAAAGCTTTCAAAAGTGGCCACAATGTGGACTTCAAGTAATTGTTGTCATCAGCTAGTTTTGCCAAATCAGCAACATAGAACGCACTGGTGATGATGACATTGGCTTACGGATTGCATGACACTCTTGATGCATTGTTGTCAACAACCACAGTGTTTGAGGGGCTAAATTGAGGCCATTCACTATAAACTTTTGACAAAGGCTTCCCCCAAGCTATTGGTTTGCCGCCCTCAAACTGTACAGCCTCACATTTCTTCCTACCCCACACAAAGAGAGGACTGAAGTCACAATGTCCTTGCCTTTCTATCATTGTGGGCACAATGTCTTCTATGTAAGACTGACTCTTACTGCCCCAAAATCCCACTGTGAAATTAAAGAAGCACCGTGCCAAAAAGGGTTGCAACCATGGTCTTAAAAATACCCTCCTGCTCTTCGTTCTCAACGTGGGCCTAATTCTAGAGTTTGGATTCTTCTCCTTAGCCAGATTACAATCCAGCAAGGTCCCATGAATGTTGAAAATTAGCAATTTAGCTTTTGCATTTTCGATGGGTACAATGCGTAAATTCGAAGCAGCTCTCACCTGATCTGACCCAGAATCAGGGAGTGCTGCCTCTGCATTTACCTTAGTGGATGCTTTCGTTAGCTTCTTCTGCTTCTTTGGAGAAGATTTCGTTGGAGCACCACTTGCTTCCACTGCCTTCTCTGAGTTGTCCACCATGTTTTTCCTAGCTTGGACCACATCCACTGTTTTTGTTGCCTTCTTCTGCTTAGGAGGGGAAGACTTGGTTGGAGCAGCAATTGGTTCCACAAGTTCTCTGGGGTCCTCCACTTTGTTCTCTCCATCCTCTTCAAGATCCACGATATTACTTGCATCACCGCTAGTAATATGCGTGTCGGAGTCCACTTTGCTAGTGTCCACATTCACAAACTCCCGATCCTGCACTTCCGATGGAGGACATTGGCCAATTCCGTCCACAGGGATGTCGCTCGTGTCGGCCAAGAAATCATTGCCTTGTACAACCTTTGGAATTCCCTGTGTGCATTTCGAAATAGTCTCGTCCACATTGCACATCGGAATGCTAGTCTTCATACGCGGATTCAATGTTGTTTTCGGCTTTGGACTCATAGTTTGACATATTGGGGTCGGGGATGATCTCTCTTTCTCTTCGGCATAGGGTGCCTGTTTCTTGCCTTCTTCTCCAGAGGGTGACTACACTTCCAAGTGCAGCGGTTCTTCAGCCGCACTAGTCGTCTGCGACGGGCCGGGAGGAGGAAGTGACTCAGACCTGGGCACTTTTTTTCGACAAGGATCGGTCATTAAGTCGGCTCTGTCTCCCTCTTGAAGCAAAATGGACGTCTGAATCTCCACAGAAGACTTAGATGCTGAGGGGCTTCCATGGGAAGTGTCCTTCATTTTCCCCATGAAAGTGCTGAACATTGACTTTAGCTCTTCTACTGCGTTGTTCGTAGCTGCTGTACTCACAAGAACTTTCGAGAACTCGCCCTTCAAGTCTGTCTGAGACTTCTCTATAGCACATATTCTTGCTGAATCTCCTACAGTGAGACCCTAAAATTCTCAACCGCCATTCAAACAAGGGAAACTCCAGAGTTAGTCAATTATCAAGTTTCTACCAATGGGGTCACTGATCAATGACTTGCCTACTGCTGAATGACTACGTTTTGACTTGTCCACCTACGTACAACAGAAAATGCGACTAGGTCAAGACTGCACTACAACCACTGTAGAGATGACGCCACTCATTGTTTAGCAACATGAAAACATAAAATGTGAGAGAAGTTCAAAGGGCCTCACCGATCCGCGTCCAACATGGCCTGCAGATAACTGCATTCCATCTGCAATGTCCATTAGTCCTGAGCTGGTAGGCCTTCCCTCCTTCTGCATCCAACATGGTAATAGCATTCAAACGCGGCATATTCATTTGCACATATTCTTTACAAGTAAAAGCACAGAACAAGCAAGAACAAAGGTAATACTATCTTCCGAACGTGGAAAATGGAGAACCCTAATCTCACCAACTCTGCCTCCTTTCCGGCTTTCCCTTTTCGGCCCACAACGGAGAAATTCTTCACTTGCCTCCTTGCATGGGCCATTGTCGCCGCTTTCTTTTGTTGCGTCTCTGTACTCCAATAATCCTGCAGCCTACTCCACTGATCTAGATTCACGTGAGATGGGCATTCATCTTCTGCGCTGCTTAGGAAATGAGCCTTCAACCTAGAGCGCTCTGTCTTCAAGTACCTCTTGATGGCATTCCTGAAGCCCAGCATGCTCAACTTGTTGCCTAAGTACTCGAAGTCATTGTCCAGGGTATTCCTCAACTTCTGCACGCTCTCATGCTTTTGTTTTTCCCAATCTATGATACTCATGTCAAGAATACGTGGCACATATGTCCTCACTGAGCTGTCCCAAGCATTTTTCCCCACACAACCAGCATCAATTTCTCCGTCATCAGTGATTGTGATGCTGTGGGTTTTTTTGCCAACCCTGCTCCGCTCCCTCCTTCCCTCGTCATAGATGCTGCGTTTCAGACGTTGCGATGCCCTTCCCACGCTATCTGCAAACATTTCGCCTGCATTGCTAAAGTCTTGTCCTAGAGAATTTCCCACCCACCTGTCCGGATAGGGAGCTGAGGAAGGTTGTAGCCCAACACCCCACTGCGGTGGCTGCATTTGCGGTGGCTGCATCCAATGGCCGTTAGGCACCCATTGCCAATTCCCAGCATATGGAAGCCCTGCTTGCGTTGGTACTTCTGAGGCGCGTTGTGCAATTGGAGACCGCGGTCGGTGAATTTGTATAGGGGACCACATTTGCACGTCGACTCTCTTGCGCTTCTGCCTTTTGTCGATGAGGTTCTCCTCAGCGTCCAAGTCATCGTCCTCTGAGTTAAACACTTGCATCGTACTAGCTTTACCTGCATCCACGTCCAATAATATTTTCATCAACAACCCTAAACCGCTCAAGTCCTTCCCTGTGTGGCATTGCTCTTCCATCTTGCAAGTAAAGAAGAAGTACAATTGTGAGTCAAATCTACTTCTCTATCCAAGAGTTTTACTTGAACTACAGCATGTATACAGTGAAGTAGAAACCGCCATCTTTTCTAACAAAACAAATCACACTATAGCCGTCACAGAATGCAACTTCTATACGTACCATTCTCCACTACGATGACGTTTACAAACCCTACTCAACGTACAAGGAGGCCCACACCGTGAGAAGGGCAAATTACCTGTAGGCGGGACCTCCGAGGTCGCCTTGCTCTGAACATGTGCACAGACAATTGCTAGAGTCATCATACCTCCGGCAATACTTTCGTCGTCTGTTTTGGTTTCGTCGGAAGAAGAAGCCGCATCTGCATTCATTTTGCCCCTCCTCTGCACGCGCTTGCTCCTGCGTCGTGCGTTTCCCCTCACTGGCAACGTTGGATGACTTCGTCTGGGCAATCCAAAGTTTTCTCTTGCAATGTGACCCCTTCCCGCATTGGTTGCCTCAAGCAATACTTCTTTCTGGGGATTCAAATCCTTTGTCCTACACACATGAATTCACAGCTTACTATAGTCCAATACGTCGCTACAAGGTAGGTCAAACAAAATACAAGAGCGCATGCTACCTTGAATGTCGACAAACTCTCTACTCCAAAGTCCATGCCTCAGAATGGGTTTAGGGTTTCGCTAGCCTTTGTAGCCTCCGTACGCTGCCATACAGCCGCCACACGTGTGCAACGTGGCGGTTTTCTAGTACTCCTCAACTTATTCAACTAATTTATGCCCACTAAACTAATGTATGACTCTACAATGACTCGAGCGCTACTAGAATAACAAACGCAGTCATACATGAGTAGTATGCTGCAACTGGAAGTCTACTATACAATGACTGTACTCGGCTTCCGAGACCAATTAATGTAGCAGTTGAGCCCTAAACAAGAAAAGCGGACAGAAATTGCACAAGAACTCCAGTGCATGAAGAACAGAAGGCTGAGGACTTACATTCTTTGGATGGCTACTTCCATAGGCTTCATTTTTTGCCGTAAGAGCTGCACACGCTTGTCTCGTTCTAATTCGTAGGCAGACTTTCCCTCGTCTCCTGTTGCCGTCTTCTCTTCCTCCATCTGCTTTTGAATTAGGTTAGTGAAATGCCCGTAGTGCCCAACAATAGTACTGTAGGGATTGGCGTTCACAAGCAGCGCGTTACCAAGAAACGAGGGTATGCACACCTTTTTCCTGCTCCGTCACTATCTTGCAGGCGCCTAAGTGATCGGACGTCTGTCACAGGAAGAGAAGTGATGACCGCGTGCCGCAGCTGCGATGAAATAGTAGAATGCAAAAGAGCCAGCTTTGTCGTGAATCTTGATTTTGCTGCCTTCCTAGCGTCGTTGAAGAAATTCCGCTAAAGTGAATAACGAAGAAGCCTATAGTAGCTAGTACTCTATGTCGCTATAGAACGACGGCAGAGAATCACCTCTTGATACGGTAATAAATGTCCACTGAATTTGGTCCTTTTCTTGTGGACGTCAATCATGAGAGCAATGTCGGTGCTCTGCGTCGGTGATAATTTTGTGGGATTGCCTTTGAGGGCACGGAGTGTTAGCCTTTTATTGTAGAAATTGCCTTTCAATGAACCCTGAATTTCTTAAGTGCTTTCAACCCTAAACTGCTCATACGTCTTCAGAATTATGCTGAAGTTACCTCAAGCACTAAATGTTGTACTTCACGATGCTTTGCAAGATGATCCGACAGTCTTAATTTGAATTACTGTGCTTTCAAAAGTTCTTCTATTTTCCCTTACATGCCATGCTGTGGTTCCTTGTGCATATGCTACGTTGCCCATGTACATTCTCCTTCAGTTTCTTGTTGTGTTGAGAAGCCATGTGAAATGAAGGGGATGCTATGTACATGTCAGGAAAATTGTATTCAAGTGTGGACTTCCCCTTGAAATTATATGGACTACGTCATTGTGCAATGAAGTAGACAAAGTAAGGACTCAACGTGAACCCTGCGAAGTCATTACTTTGTTTGAGAATGAGAGACGTTGGTAAATGACTAGGTATTAACTCCTTGAAGTCATTCTGTAGTTGTATGTAGTTGTCACTCAGTTGACCTTCGGGCTCTTCAGTCATTTTGTACTTTCATGAAGTTGGCTATGAGTTCACAAAAGTCATATCGTAGTTTGTTTTCATTGCATGTGAAGAAATTTAAGTGTGGTTTGCTTGGAAATTTTCTGGCATTCCATAATTCTGTTGTCAAGGTTAGTACTCAGAAAAATTTTGGAACTCACATTTGAAAATGACATCCTCGTGTAGTTGTTGAAGTTCAGAAGTGTACGATCAAAATGCTACCAGCACGCTTGCCCCTTTCAAATCCACAAAGGCAACATCTCCGCGATGAGAGATTATGGATTCGCGAGTTTCAGCGAGCTCGTCAACTCAATGCTTCCAGAATCCATTGCCCTGAAGCATGTATGGCTGAGGGATACCTCAAAGATGAATGCATTGGATTTGTAACGGAGTACCTACAGAGCTTTCAGTTCACAGAGAGGCGTGTCTGGGATGCTGACGAAGAGTATGGCGATGCAGAGGAGGTGCTACAGGGCGTAGGAAGACCGTACATGATGACTCCTGCACTCCGGGATGTGGCACATCAATACGTTTTGGCCAATGTGTCTTGTTTGCAGCAATATTATTTGTAAGTAGACCGTATACCTTATTTGTTTTCTATGCATATGTACGTTAGGCACAGATGTACTAGTTTTTTTATTTTATTTTCTATGTCTTCCAATGGAAAAGAATGTGCAATACCAAGATGAACAATGCTGAAATACTCTATGTTAGTAGCAATGACAAAGTCAAGTGCGAGTTGTTGTGTAGTCAACTATGAGTCACAGCTAGTCATTGGATGACGGCTCTTACTATAAAATGACTAAGTGCAGTTGTAACCGAGTCATTGATCAGAAGAAACCACCGATCACCTAAACCGTGAACTCCTTTTGCTGTAGTTGAAATCTTGTAGGAAGTGGTTTCTATTTTGAGTTCTATGTATTGGAGGTTCACATTTCTACCTTCAACTATAGGAATTGGAAGGCCGAAGTTCAGCAAGATGCGACTATTCCAACATTTGAGGACTAGCTCCCGAATGTAGTACAGAACTTGGCATTCGATGTGACAAACCCTGACGACAAGGATCAATTGATGCTCATCAAAAAACCATCACAGAAGGCAGCAAGATATACGAAGATGAAATCATTCGGTAGCCATTTCAGAGTAGATGATGGAGATACACATCGTTTCCAAACATATAATTCCGGAGTAGCTTCAGTTTTTGAAGTACCGACTGCAGATGCAACGGATGTGTCTGTGAACTACGTCGGAGTTCTAAAGGACATATTGAAGCTTGACTATGGGCCACTACATACACTAATCATTCTTTTCCGATGCCAATGGATGAAGATTACAGATAATAGAGGCAATGCAACATATGTCCGCAATGATGCTGGCTTTTTGATGGTCAACTTCAAGCACAAACTACCACGCATGTCGGAGCCCTTTATTTTTTCCAACCAAGCAACACAAGTCTTCTTCTCTGATGTGCCACAGAAACCAGGATGGAAAATAGTTTTGCAAAAAGAAGCACGAGCTAAAAGGGAGGTGTTGGATAGTCCTAATGTATTCATAAGTACCACTATAGAAACTCCTGGTCTTACAGCTCCAAAAGTGGTGTCAACACCTTCACAAGTACCGTCTCTAATTGGGGCCATTGATTTGTCACTTGAGGACAATTTGTTAGCACATGCAATATACTAGGTTGATGAGCATTCTTTTTCTCTAGGAATTATGCTCACACCCTTCTGTTTGCCTTACACAGCAAAATGAAAGAGGTCTTCCACATGTGGATGACTATAATTTTGTTTCAGTGCATGTGAGTTTTTTTGAAATTCATTTTCAAGACCGTAGGATGCCTTGATTTCCACTAATCTCATGGGAAAGAATATAATTTCAAGTTTGAGTATGTTGACTATGGACATCACAGTCATCTCCTAGTACAGATCAGTCATTCCTTAGTAGGAAGAAGTCATTCATGTAGGCAAAACATAGTCATTAACGGACTACCATACAACTGAGTATGTCAACCGAAAGTCGTCATCCGCCCACGTCATGCCATTGAACAATGCGCTCACAGAAAACCAGCGGATGAACGCACTGTTTGGTCACAGTTCCAACAATCTTCATCCCTACGTCTGCAAAATGACTATAAAATGACTACCTTACAAAAACGTCGTGTAAAATGTGAAATAACAGAGCTCTAGTCATAGTGTAGTCATTTAGGACATCCAGTCATACTTTAGTCGGTTGTGCCGGACAGGTTTTTCTTGTAGTGCCTTCAATACATCCAAAAACAACTCCCAATGAGCGGCCAAGGATATCTTAGTAGTCAAACCCCCCCTAGTGGCGGCCAACGAGTATCAACCTAGCCAACAACCGTAAAGCCGACATATCCTAGTGGTCAAGAACCCCTAGTAGTGGCCATCAATCCAGAGTCATCTAGTGAAATTAGGCCACATAGTTGTAAAGCCAACATACCCCAGTGGTAAAAAAAAACCCAATACATCCAAAAACAACTCTCAACAGTGGCCCAGCACACACCCGATAGCTAAGAATCCCCCATACACCTAAAAAAACTTCCAATGAGCAACTAGCGAGTATCAATCCAACCAACGACTGTCAAGCAAGCACAGTCCAGTAGTTAAGGATCCCCCAATACCCCTGGACAACTCCAATGAGTGGCTAGCGGGTATCAATCCAACCAACAACCGTCAAGTAAGTACAGTCCAATAGTCAAGGATCCCCTAATATGCTCGAACAACTCTAGTAAGCGGCTAGCAGGTATCAACCCAGCTAGCGACCATCAAGCAAGCACAGTCCAATAGTTAAGGATCCTCCAACATGCCCGGACAACTCTAGTGAGCGGCTAATGAGTATCAATCTAGCCAACGACCGTCAAGCAAGTACAATCTAGTAGTTAAGGATCCTCCAATAAGCTTGGACAACTCCAGTGAGCGGCCAAGCATATGTTTAGCGATCCAGAGCCTGTCTAGCAGAGCTAAGGCCATCCCAACATGCTCCAGCCAAGCCGTACAAGGAGTGGTTCCCAACCTTAAAATCAAACATCCACATCTTAGATGTCCCAATAATTGTGGTCAATTACTAGATAGTTCTAAAAGAGTAGAATAGACAAAGAGAGGAAAGGGAAGAAGAAATAGGAGAGCCCTCAATGTCCATCCCAACCTAATTAAAATACAATAGATAGGGGTTCTAAGGAGGAATTTAAAAGGATCGAAGTTAGACGAGTAGAGGATTAATTGGAAATCCTAAGAAGGAAGGCCAACCATTAAGAGTTGGATGAGCCAATAAATGACATTAGTTAAGGAGATTGGGGTAGGAATAGTCAATCATTGTGTAGGACGTAGAGACAATATTTCAAGCAACCAAAGTCAACCTTAGTATAAAATAATGGAGGGGCAATAGTAGAGAAAGAAGGAAGAAGATAAAGAAAAGAAAGAAGTTAAGGATTGACCAACTTGTAACTAAGGATCAACTTCACACCAAAATCAAGACTAACGAGGAGGAAGAAAGATGGCAAATGACGAGGAATACAGAGGATTATATGACAACCTCAACGAGGGTCTTATCGCCGAGGTAAGACACTAAGCTTTCTCTCAATTTAAGTTATTGGAAGTAGGGCAATTTTGCCATAGGGCTAAAATCACTAACAAATCAAGGTTGCACAATCAAGTTCTTCCCCAAAGTCTACAAGGATATCAAGTTGATATTGCCTAAAGTTCACCAAAATTACATTAAGCTTAAAGTTCCCAGTTAATTGTCCAAAATTTAGTCATTTGTCTAGAAAAGGCTTAGAACCCTAGAAGCAAAAGAGGAGATAAGTAAAGACTTAAGACAAGTACTTAAACATTTATAAGTAAATAGTCAGAAGGTAGGAATTATCAAACCTCATAAGAGTAGGAATTCTAGAAAAGATCCATTACTTAGAAGGCACAATAGACCGACATTAGAACACCCATAGGATAAAGACCAAGAATCCAAGAACCTGGTTGTATTTGCTTATTTACCAAGGGTGGGTAAAAAAGCACTCATATGTTGTTAATAGTTTGCTTTGTTAACAATTTAGTATTTCAGTCTAGCTTGTCATAATTCAATCAAAGAAGTCCAACTTCTATAATTGAATTCTTGAATTATGCAAAGTTACCCATCAAGTATAAGCATGTAATTCTATTCTCTATGTTCTATATCAAAAAGGGATATTACACCTTCTTCATGTAGAATGGCTTTGCAATGGTTCCTTTTTCTCTCACCAACTTTTCATTCTTGAAGAATTTTTGCTTCTCGGAGAAGGTGTGATTACACTTAATACATGAAAAATTTACAAAATACAAATACAAATACGGTAATATATTCCATATCAATTGCATTTGAAGTTGTAGTCTGAAATTACAAATAGTGCACGTGTGTGATTTGGTTTGTTTTAGATTTGGATTTGGAATTTAAAAAAGAATGTTCTATGACTAGATGCCACATGTACAAGTAAATTTAAATTGTCATTTATTAATGGAATTGTCACATGTAGTGACTATATATTTAGAAGACACTATTTCAAAAGTGGACTTGCGTACCATTGCATATGTATGCATCAGCAACCTCCTTCTTTGTCCCCTTCCGTACCTTTGACAAAATTTGATTCTTTCTATAATGCTACTACAAGATTGAACCAATAACCAAAGGTAAAACTTATTTTTGAAATTGTGGTTTTGTAGGTGAATATGTCCCCTAGTAAAATTCGAACTTTTTTTTCATTAATTGAAAAATTTGCTATCATTTTCTTATTCACTTGATGATTGTATTATATTGCAAAATTTCTATAAGTTAAGATTACTTCCAATGTGGGTTATGATTAATATGAAAAATTCCTTGCATTGGAGACTTGCAAAAATTCCTCTCTTAGATTATTTTTACATAATTCATTCCTAAAATGGATGTCATGTCAACAAACATTTACATGCATTAAAGAACTAATGAATTTTTGGATTTTCTAAAATAAAACTTGTGACCTCCAAGCCCTAAGCGTTAAATGTACTATTTAGTTGTTTAAAAATACCTCATATTAATTTATTATACTAAAAAAATATTCATGAAAGTTGTTAGGATTAATTTGAAGGCTTGTGACAACTTGCACATTACATTGGCATTCCAATAGCATTCATTAATCTTCTTGAATTTCAACACCTAAGTCTCTATGTTTCGAAAAATGAAATTCATTCTAATTTCTCTTTAAAATTTAGTCTCTCTCACCTTATTCATCTTTGTTACTAATATCCTATTCCTTTTTTATTCCCAATTTCCTATCACTTATTTCAAAACCTTCATTTGATCTTTAATAATTTTCTACTTATCATTGTAATATAACCAATCCTTAAAAAATTTCTTAAGGAATTTCAATTTGTACTTTTGAATGAAATGAATAGATACAATAGTTGTAGAAAGGCAACTATAGTATATTTTTGAAGGTTCTTTTCAAATTAATTTAAATGTGACAATTTTAGATGTAGTTATATAATAATGTTACAAACACTTGTAGATATGACTATCACAACTAGTAGAATAAATATAAGATAGGCTTTTCAGTTTTTTAATATTCACTAATCCAATATAGTCTAGACTTTAAATAAGGATGTATTTAATAGTGCATTAAAAAAATCGAATAATAAATGTTAGAAAATATGATTTACAAATCATATTCATATACTTGGAATTGTCACTATACTAACCAATATTTATAGAATGCATTTAAAACTAGAAATTGAGAATTGCATTAAAACTTGATTATGGAATAAATATTTATTTATTTCATAAGATTTTATCTTTTAAGTTAAAAATATTAATTAAATACTAATTAAACACCAATTAAATACCAATTAAATACTAATTAAATACTAATTAAATACTAATTATATTGAATTAAAGTTTTTTTATTCCAATTATTTATTTGAATTATTTTTTGAACTTGAGATGTTATCTTTTGAAGTAGGACCTAAACTTCAATCTAATAAGAACACAACCACTCTAAAAAGATTGCATACAATTTTGCCTTGAGTTCAATTGAAGAAGAATGCAAATGCAATTTAGAATAAGAATTGGATTGGGGACCAAATTGAACTTGACATTCCATGACTTTTAGGACAATTGTATTTTTATAATAGTCTTAATTTTGTATTGTTGAATAAAATAGAATAAAAAAGCAACTTACCATGTTTATTTAATGTAAAAAAACCCATTGTTTTAACCGTTTTTTCTTTAAAAAAATGTACTCCAATTCCTAGGGTTTTGTAAATTTGCACCCAAATACTCCTTTTAAGAATTATGTATAAAATTAAAATTAAACATTCTCCACATCGTCGTTGCATTGATTTAAAAAACTCCAGCATTGCCACATCGGAAAATTAAGGTCACCTCCAGTAGAAACCCTGCCAAGTGGATATATAACCCGGCCATGCCTCAACGGTCCTCTCCATTCAAATTTCTCCCGCCGGGTCGAACCCATCCGATCTTCCCATTCCCATTCCCATCATTGCATTCAAATTTGAAGCTTCAGCTCGCATCGGATGGGGTGAAGACGCCGTGTCATTTGCAATTCCATTGTGTCAGTGTTATATCTACCCTTGCAGAATCACCATCTTGTTTTAGTGACACCTTCTATTGGCAAGCAGAATGTTGAAGCTTGAGCAATTGTAAGTGATCGGCTGTTTGGAGAGAGGAAGCGTGTTTTAGGGTTTGGTGGCGATGGCGGATTGGGAGAGTAGTCCCGACTATGAAAGGTCCGATCCTCGTGCAAGGAGGACTGCGAAGTCAAGTGCACAGCAATCGAAAACCGAGCTGTTGCAAGCCATTGCCGCGCGTCGACAGGCTCAGCTCCTTCGCAGCACAAAGGCTCCCTCTCTGCCTGCAGGTTTGTCATTTCGTTTCATTAAGCAGAGGTTTGTCGTTGCGCGGGTGGGTCTTTTGCTGTGTCACTGGAAAGCAGAGTATTCTCGTGCTTAGAACTTTTCAATTGCGTTTTGAGTTGCCTTGAAACTGCGTTTTGTAGGACTCTGTTCTTCAGCTGGAAATATACTGACTAATTTTGACAAGAATTTAGAGAATGGTCGAATTCGTGTTGGTTTAGACATCAGAGAACGAGAACATTTTGTCTTCTTGTAACTTAGATCTGCTGTCATTTATGTGAAGCTTGTTGAAGGCAACGTCTTCTGTGTCATTAATTCTGGTGGAAGGCTACTTGCCCGATCTCATTGGAGGATGACGTTTCTTTCAATGATCTTCTTGCCGGAGTGCCTTACCACATTATAATGCCTGATTCTTTCCTCTTCCAATTCTCAATAGGTTGTGTTACCGGAGATTCCCCGGTAGTCGTTTGTAGACCCCGATACAGGATCATTCTCTTCTAGTTTTAAAGTGAATACAGTATTTAAAATAGTTTCTATGAAAGTTATGAGTGTCAGTAACCATACTTTCTTCTTTGGACGTAGTGCCGAAATTCCAAATCACGAATTTCCCAAAGATCGCTGGCTAGCCAATCATTTGTTAACTGAGAATTGTGAATCCTGTGGTGATGGTGGAAATTGGGTTTGCTGTTTCTTGTAGCAATTGATGTGTGTAGGTTCAGTAGTTGTCGTAGAACAAATTTCTGTGACTGAGAGGTAGTCATGCAGATGGAGGATCAAATGAGAGAGGCGGGATCTTACATGCTGTGGCGAGAATGGCCTCCACGGAGGTCCTTCCGGAATCCTCAGAAGCTAGCGGGATGAGTGGCGATGACGAAGAAGACTACGAATCAAATGATAGTACCTCACCATCAGGTATGTCTGATGGAGGCTTCTGATTTCGCCATTTTGTTCTACTCATCTCCGGAAGCATCGAATTTGAGGTGTGCTCGAAAATTATCCCTATATATCTCTGTGCTGAAAGCAGAACAGAAACCAGGGCTGTACGCAATAAAAAAATTCTTCCGTTCCCACTGCAGGTTCAAGTCATCCGAAGATCCGAACGAACGGACGGCGAAGGTCATGTAGTCGGAAATCTGTTCCAAGACAAAATGAAGATGAGTTTCATGGGGAGTCTGTTGTAAAAAATGCCTCTCACAGGTCTTCAACGGTAGAAGACCTAAGCTCGGTTCTCGACCAGATTAGTTTGAAAGACAAGAATGGAGCTCTTTCTAGTGATGGATCAAGGTTTCGGGAGAACCAGTTTGAGAGACATCCGAAGGACTTGATTCTGAATATAAGAAAACGGTTGGTAAAGAAGTCAACTATCGTTGACGTGGAGAGTGAATCCGAAAGCGAGAGTTTTGTAAGTTTAGATCCTATAGTTCCTTCGTCGTCTGCAGATTATACCTCTGCAGATGATGGCGATGTGGATTCACCTACTGTTTCGAAGGTCGAGTCCAAATCAAAGCAAGTTGCCGCGCTGCCAATGCTTTTTCCAGTGTCCAATACCCAAATTCCTCGCCCATCAGACGCTGACAATGAAAAAGCATTCGCTTCAGAAACCACAAACAGGACCAGAGGTATTGCTATTTCATTAAGCTCTCGACAATTTTACACAGTGTTTACTGAACATAATTTGATATCTTCTGTGAATACTTTAGTCCTGTAATCGAATTATATGGTAAAATTGTAGCCAGTCAAATAAATCTTGATGGTTCAGGAGATGAGCTTATTCCTTGAGTTTCTCCGTGTACGTAATGAGAGTCTGAAGTTTATCTTATCTTGCCGTCTAAACTGTACTTGAGGTTGCACAGAGTTCTTGCCTACAGTATTGGGCTCTCAAGCAAATCCAGTGCCTGCTGTTGATCCTACCACTGTGGTAGACAATTCAGAGATAGTGGAGGACATGGCGTTTGTTGAAGGAAGACATCGTTTCACTCTCCGAGCCAAAACTGCAAATATGTTATATCCACATCAACGAGTTGGACTAGAGTGGTTCTGGAGTCTGCACACGAAAGGAATGGGTGGTATCCTTGGTGATGATATGGGCCTTGGCAAAACCTTGCAGGTATATCTCACTAAAATCTGCATTCTCATACTCATTGGCAGAAATCAGTGAACTTCATGATCTTCAATATCATCTTACGAGTAACTGCGCTTGGCATGTGATTACTCTGTAAGGATAAGGACTATGTAGCATGGTTATCATGTGTAAGAACTACCAGCCTACTGGCTTTTTTACTTGTATCCGACGGTCTCAATGTGCTTGACCTCTGCAGGTTGCTTCGTTCCTGGCCGGGCTTTTCTGCACTAAGAATATAAAGTGTGCCCTAATTGTTGCCCCTAAAACACTCATTGCCCACTGGGTTAAAGAGCTCAAGGTCGTTGGACTTTCGCGCAAAACACAAGAGTGAGTTCAACCCTCTGTCTGAGAGCAGAGTTCCAAACTTTCATTCTGGATGTTGCTCGTTGCATGGATTAGGGCACTTGTTGCATTCAATGTGAGCATCCCTCGAATCTTTTCTGTCGTATCTCATTTTCGGTGTCCTCATGATTGCAGCTATTCGGGTACATCTGTCAAAGCACGTGAGTATGCTCTTCAACACGTCCTTCAAATGGGCGGAGTATTGCTCACGACGTATGACATGGTCCGCTGCAACTTCAAGGCTCTTAGAGGAGATTTTGACGGAAGAGATGGCTATGGAGATACAAGCGATGACATCGTTACATGGGATTACATAATCCTTGATGAGGTTCAACTCATTCCTACTTTCCTGAAGGACATATTTAGAATTGGCTTTTAGGAACGGGAAGGATTTTGCCACATTTTAGTTATCTCTGCGTTTTGATCCTTATGAGACTATCCAAGTTGCAGAAATTACTTCCGAAGGAACTGTGTACTAATCACCCTCAACCCGAAGTTTTGCTGCTACTGAGGACTTGCTTGATTTTTGAATGATAATCAGAATTATCCAAGATCAACGATTCGTGTCAATTTAAATACTAGTATCTGATAAATCTCTTGCACTTCTGTTGATGCAGTCTCGCCTTCAGCATGACACTAATTTCTGTTTTCTCACAAATTGTGGTGTAACAGGGGCATCTCGTCAAAAATCCCAATACTCAACGTGCTAAAAGTCTGCGAGAGATCCCTGCTGCCCATCGCATTGTTATCAGTGGCACTCCAATTCAGAATCATCTTCAAGTATGATCCTCTTACGGCACTAGTTCTAGAGACTCATGATGTTTTCTCAGTGTTATTTCGATAGTTTTGAGAGATGTACGGAGGTCATTATATTCAGATACTGCATCGCATTGTGTTTCACTAACTCGAAACTGTTGCTTGGCGTAGGAAATGTGGGCACTTTTTGATTTCTGCTGTCCCAACCTTCTTGGAGATCGAAAAGAGTAGGTGCCTTCTTTCTTGGACTTGTTTCTGTTATCCTGAATGCCATGGTCGTTTTGGGGGAGGTAGTGGACATTTTCACATTTGTAGAGAATTGACGTGTGTTTATTGTACCTGTACACGCATCCAGGTTCAAGGAAAAGTATGAGCGCCAAATCCTTGCTGGGACTGATAAAAATGCTTCTGATCGGCAAAAACGAATTGGATTAGCAGTTGCTGAGGTGGGATATCCCAATCTTGCAGTGTCCTTCAGTACATTAAATATCGGTTCTCCTTCCTATTGTTTGGCTAACATATTCCCATGGATTAATTGATTGTTTTATTCTGTCATATTCTAGTTGTTTCCTATATTTTTAGAGTGCTTGTTCAAGTGTATTCAACTTTCCGACTGCAGGAACTAAGGCAAAAGTTCGCTCCGTACTTCCTGAGACGTTTGAAAAGTGAGGTCTTTCCGGACTCCGAGGACAAACAAGAACGAAAGTTATCAAGGAAGAATGACCTAATTGTCTGGCTGCCCCTTTCAGAACGCCAGGTGAATTTCCTTGTACACGTTCGGAAATCAGATTGGAGTCGAAGCATTGAAAGTCCAATTTTTTGCTTCATTGAAATTGGACCGAGCGATTTTCAGTGGCCCTTACCCTGCTCCCTTAGTTACATTACGAAAGCTAACTTGTGCAGTAATTTGTACTGAATGTTTGCAACTCTCTTGCAGGAGAAATTATACCGGGCTTTCTTGAACAGTAATGCAGCGGAGGAAACGGTGTCTACTGGGAGACAAGTCCTCTCTGCACTGACAGTGAGTGGAAGTACCTTCTACTGACGTCACAGCTGTTATTACTCTACTTAAGCTTGTCATCGTGATTGACATGGCATTTTGACAGTGTGACCTTGCTCGGTTCAGGTTATGAAGAAGATCTGCGATCACCCATCTTTACTCACAAAGAGAGCTGCAAATGAAATCGCAGAAGGGATGGAAGGATTCTTGGATACCGAAGATATCCAAGCTGCTGAAGCCATGACTCGTTCACTTGCTGGCATGGTTGAGGACGAGGAAAATAATGGGGCTCGTTCTTGCAAAATTGATTTCCTGATGGCCCTGCTTGTAATGCCCTTTCTTAAATCTTCCAGCATTTCAATTTCTGTCTCCACATTGAAACTGCATTTTGGAATAAGAGTAAGAGATACTCGTGGAAGGTGCTAACCTTGAGGATCTCTCTGCGCAGGAAAATCTCGTTGCTGAAGGTCACCGTACACTCATATTTGCTCAAACTCGAAAGATGCTCAATATGATTCAGGTCCAACCGTCAGTTTTTTTCTTATCTCTTCCTTAGTCTTGGCTGGTTACGTTCGTGTTTTTCAGCGCACAATAAATGCTTCTCTGGTTATGCAGGTGATAACCTTATTCTCTGTTTGTGTATACTTTTGATACTCATTTCTTCGCAACACGTGGGAAATGATTTCATTTGACAGGATGAAATTCTTGATAGAGGATGGATCTTTAGACGCATTGACGGCACCATCAAGGCGGCTGAGCGTGAACAATGTGTACAAGTGAGTAGGTCTTACCTATATATTATCGACACTAGTCTGAGATATCAGGCAGGATAAGGGGCATCGTGCATTGGGAAATGTTCAGCAGCGCATTAAATTGAGACTGGTCAGTTGACTTGTATTGCTCTTCCAAGACCGCCGCTCAAAGATTTATGCTTGTATCGACTTGTAACAGGAATTCCAATGTGATGAGGAGATACCGCTTTTCTTGTTGACGTCTCAAGTTGGCGGTTTAGGACTTACACTGACTGGAGCTGACAGGGTGGTAATTGTTGACCCTGCTTGGAATCCAAGGTGACAATCTACTTCTCGATTTCCGTAATATGAGTGTCTGCGAATGTCTGCTCCTTCTCGTGCTCAGTTTATGCATGTTTTCTATTATCACATGAATAACTGACGCTCTCTGCTTGCAAATCAGTACCGATAACCAGAGCGTTGATCGCGCTTACCGCATTGGTCAGAAAAACGATGTGGTTGTCTATCGCCTCATGACGTGTGGAACTATTGAAGAAAAAATATACCGCAAGCAAGTAAGAAATTGCATGTCTCATGGTAACTCCTTTTTTCTGTTGATTGTCACAAGAGGGTATAGATGTTCATTTTCTTCTTTTCAGTAATTTCGCTTTCCTGTGAACTTGATTCGACGATTAGTAAGACTTGACACGCTCACCTTCGTCTTCATTTTTCTTCCCTTTCAGGTTTTCAAGGGTGGTCTTATGAAAGTGGCAACTGAGAAAAAGAATCAGATGCGATATTTCTCACAAGGGGCAAGTGATGGCAGCCTTCTTAAAATAATCATGACTTGCAGCAACTCCTTATACGCATGAAATTTAACTTTCAGCACTGTCACTCGGTTTCAATATAAAGACATTCTTATGTGGTGTCTTGGTGCAGGAACTGGGAGAAATGTTTAAAGTACCTGAAACAGGTTTTAGGGTGTCTCAGACCCAGCGGCAGCTTCACAAAGAGCATTTTAGTCAACGCAGGATGTAAGTTTGCGTCGTTTACTTATCGCTCAATGGAAATTCCTGAAATTTTTATCGGTTATTTTTGTTGTAGAGGTTCTCATTCCGCGAGATCTTTTTTTCTTGTACCAGAAATACAGAGCTACAAGGGCATATCGAGTTTCTTGAGGGTCTGGGCATTGCTGGGGTTAGCCACCATGACTTGCTATTTACCAAAGAAGCAGAGCCATTGCCCCCTCCTGGACTTGAGGATAATGACTTAAAGGCCTCATGGGAACCAAGGTGAGTTATTCATTCGTCTCTTGGAGTCAACAATTTATTAACATAAGTTTGTGCCCAAACGACTAATGTGACGAACTGTTGATTAATCAGGAATCCATTATATGCGGGACAGCGATACAAAGCAACTTCAAAGCCTGAAAGCTATGTTTGGGAATCCTCACAGTCCATAGGGTATTTAACCTTCCGCTGGTTCTCATAGCTGTTCAGAAATTTCTGTTTCCAATCCATCGTGCGTACCAGAAAAGTCTTATCCTGATTTCTAGATTTTCTAAAAGATATGTGCCCTGGCTGCACCAGGCGAGGGATTTTGGCAAGTGCGACTGCTGGTTTGCAAAACCGAAAAGTGAGCAATGATAGTTGGCTCAAGGTGCAATTCTTAAGGAGCAAACTGGAACGACTCTACAGAACTCTTGATGATAAGGTGGGTTCAAGGCGGGAATTTCCTCTGCTTCTGTGCGTCTCAACGCTCGAGTTGCATTTCGTCTCTGAAATTTCGAAAATGACAATCGCCATTCCTTCCTGACAATCATCTCACCTTTTGCACGTGCAGGCATTACTTTCGCGGCTGCCAGATCACGGAGCTTCCCTTGAGACGAAAATTGACGAGACTGAGAATGAGCTGAAAGAGGCTGAGATGATTGCAGGCAGTAAGGAGAATTTTGGTGCGCAATTGTCATCTCGGCCAGCTGCACCAATTGCTGTTGTCGATCTGTCTGCAGAAAAAATTCGAACAGCATCAGACAGATTCGAGGGTCAACGACCTAAACCACTTGGCTTTAATAACAGCAGACCTGTTCTTTCGCCGTTTCCCGGTAAGAAGACTACCGTCATCCTGAGCCCGGGCCCTGCTGTCAATGTACCCAGCGTTCCGAGAACGCAACCTCTTGTTGAGCTGCCAAATTGGAGCTTACTCAGTGACTCACCGGCTTCAAGCAGAAGCTCACCAGCACCGACAAGCGGAGCGAATGTTGATGATATGGCGGAAGCATTGAGCTCACTCAAACTGCATCTGCATTAGGCACACTTCACAGTGAAACAATTCCTGTGATTCTCAGATGCGTATATGTAATCTGTACTATAGACAACCCAATTCTGAAGGACTCATTCATCAATGCGTAACTTACTCTATCATAATCTGCATTTCCTCATGCATGCCTCGACATAGTGCAGAGCGGAGAGAATATGAATCACATTAGCGTACGTGCCTTTGGACATGCGCATGGTGCGCGCGTTGAATATCTCAGTACTGAATTGGGCAAAGCAATTCGCGCGGTATCAGTGGCGTGGTTAACTCTTAAAACACCAGGGTTTTTTTTATTTTGCAAACACTTTTATTTTGCAGCTCATATTACCCAACATTTCGTTCGCTTTTGGAGAGTCGTGCATTTCGAATTCCAGTGAAAAACATCAAAGCACAAATTAGAGTTTCCCGAATCGACGAAGACGTTACCGAACACTGCAGGTTCCCCGATGTGGACCTGCAGAACCAAAGTCTCTTGAGTCGGTGTTTCTCTTAGTTGATGTTGTGACCACCATAGATGAGTGAGCTAACCATCATCCCTGAACTTAAAGCTCAATGGAGCTACTGCTCACTTTCAAAGTGCATCACAATTTTATACTTCGCTTGAAAAGCATGTTTCGATTATAATTTGGTCTTTCTTTCATTTCGCATTACTACGTTAAGATTTCAGGAGCACTTGATTAGAATTCACAGAGGATTGTTTTGAACAGCACAGCTTATCCATTGATGGTCCTTGTCCCTAATTTTGGTGAGTAGAAAAGACGCGTCGGAGCTCAATTATTAGAAACGACGGAAAGGGCGCAGTCTGAGGTAGTGGCTTGTTGGGCAGCAAACCTCATGTGAAGCATACTATTTGCAGGATTATAAATAGATTTTACTAAAGTTATGCACAATTGTAATTGCAAGCAATCGTAGATTTCTATTGAAGGAGTGGATTTAAAACCGAACTGTGAAATACAACGTCGCCTTGAGATTGAGACCGAGGAAGTCCATCTGGTGACTTCCGTCATCTTTGAGAACAGAACCGGCTGTTGACTTTTTAACGATAATGTGGCACGGTCCCATTGGCAACCCATCACCATTGTCATGACAAGTTGCAACTTGTAACCTTCTTTCCTTTCAACTTGCTTCCTACACTTGTGGATCGTGAAGATCAAAGGTTGTAATTGAAAAATGCACAATCGATTATGTATGATAACCCATTCACTGTTAATGTGGCTCATTGGTTATCTAATATAAATTCCTTTTAAAATTGAGGAGCTTTCTGAATTGACTATGGTCCCCATGGTTCAAGAAATATATGAATTCTAGTATAGTGTATAGTACATAGCCCCTAATTACTATTATTAAATTGGTCAAATTTGGTGTTTTTTATTGGCAAGTGAAAGTATGTTCCAATGCACCAAAGAATACAACATTTCAATATTACATGCAAAAATTATAAATGGTATTTTTTGGTAGAGGTTTTGAAACTATTTTTTTGACATAGGTACATATTGATTTTGGAGATGTACACAAAGTGATGATCGTAGTTTTGAGTTAGTAGCACATTTGAGAATATCCACCGTATTCCTAAAGGAAAAAAAATTTAAGTGAGGAATCACTCTTCTAAATATTCAATTTTTTTTTAATATTTAGCAAAGTATTCCTTATTTGGATGATTTTGCTAAATTGTTGTTTTTTGAAGAATTTCAATCCAATACCGTAGAGTTAATTGTGAAGGGCTCTCTAGTTTGTAATTTGAGTGTCAAAAGAAGGTTTAACTGAAAATAAGGTAATTACACCTAAAATCACACAAAAAAAAACAATTTAGCATGGTTTCCATAATTATAATTTAAATTTTTTGTGGGGTCTTTTTGGTAGTTGAAAAGGGATTTTAGATTCTCTTAGAATGCATTTTTTGAATACCATATGAATAAACTACTCATTTTCAAAGTACTTAAAAGAGGATTTAGTATAGGGTTTTAACCAATTGTAGAGTCTTATGAATAGTAGAAGTACATATTAGGCAAAAAAAACTAGGCTATACAATTTTAGACATTGGTTAAATCTAGGTGAAGTTACCTTTGATTAATTTTCTTATTAAATTCTATATATTAGACCTAATTTTTTTACTTCAAGACATTTTGTCATGTGTTTCTTACAAACTTTGACTCTTGGTCCCTCTTTGCACATACTTTATGATTCACTCTCATGTGTAGGCATTTACAAATATTTCCTATACATTGTAAAAGAAGAAGAAATAAATCTTTCTCCTAAAAGACAGTTGATCTAACACCTCTAAGAGGTAAAACTGAAATTTCATACCATTTCTCAATAATAAAGCTTGAGTTTGATTTTTCAACAATATTTTTCAAAACTAATTAACCTCTAAATGCCCAAGGCACCAAAATCTGGTGTTTGCAAAACTTTGAAGTTAAATAAAACCTAACTAAGTGCTATTTTTAGTACTTTATATTTTTGAAAAGTAATTCTCGAAGTCTAGTTTTAGCATCAAAAATCTGGTCTTGAAAATAAATAATGGTGATTTTTCTATTCAATATTTTGTGCATGGGTACCCATTGCAATCTTGACTTCATGTAGTGTTGAGAACTCTTGCAAATGAGCCTCAAATACACTAAATCTTGGAGAAAAAATCACATTCAAAATTCATTTAAGAATATTAAAGAGTAGATTTTTAGAAGGTATAAATTGATTGGGGTTATACATGTTAGGCCCTTGAACCTCATGTTTGTCTCGTTACCAACTTTTTAGATTTGACTTGTGAAAAGAAGATTAAAAGACTTCACATCACTTTTGCAATTTTAACACCTTCATGGTCAAACATTAAAATCTTTCACTCCATAAGTGATAATGTTGTGCTTTCTTTTCCTATGAGATCTCTAGCATGTCTAGTTTGAGTTTGTATAGTTACAATTCAAAAAAAATTAATACAACTTAGAGGGTTTTTTACTACGCCTAGGGTCGAATGGAAGGTAGGACGGATTTGCCTTTGATCTAGCCCCCAATCTGGCCCCCAATCTAGCCCCAATTTTTCCATCCGCCCCATGTTAGTATAAAACCCTTGGGTTGGATTCTAGGGCCAAATTTCCAATTCATGTGCTCTTGGATTTTCTCTATGCTCAATTAAAAAACAAGCATGTTTATCTTTCTTTCTTTTTCTTTTTATTTAATTAATTAATTCTTTCCTTTTTCTTTTTTGTTCCTATTTGTTCTATCTCAAAAATAGAAGAAAGAATGTTTTTATTTTTTTGGGAACCTTTTCCTTTTTCTTCTTATTTTTTCTATTTGAAAAAAGATGGATTTCTTTTACTTCTTTTAAATTTTTTCTTTTTGCTTGATGTTGAAAATAGAGTTGAATCCTTAGAGTAGTTGTCACTTATTTTCATGAGAATTTCAAGAATTTCAAAAATTAAATAACTTTGGTCTAGCTACTAGAGGGGTTTGAAAATAATCACACAACTAAATACACAATTTGAAAAAACACCTCCTTTTTATCTCTTTTTTAAATCTACATTTTTTATTTTATTTATTTTCTTAAATATAGAATTTTTATTATGAGAATTTGAATAAGTACAATGATAAGTGTAAATCAAGTTTTATTGTACATGTTTCTAATATTGTAACCTTTCTCTATCATATTTTTTTTCAAGTATTTGTCATTTGAATTGGTAAATTTACAAATCATCTCATAGATGTTAAAATCTATAGCATAACTTCAACAATGACTTCTATTTACACATTTGTGTCTGACAGATAATGTACCAAAAAAACCTTGTTCTTAACCAAATAAGCATATCATGTACATGGAACAAATTAATATTACATGTTTTGATTAGCAAAATGAGAAATGTATCAATTTTTTTTATTAAACATCTCATATTATTGTGAGAATAATTATATAGAACAATAGTTTGTGATATAATTTTTTATTATAATATTATAATATTAAAACTGTTTATTGTTATAAAAAATTTAAAGATATTCTAATATGGAGAGATTTTTATTTTGACTTAAGTATATAAAATATTGAAAATCCTTATTTTCATTTTTATTTAATATAATTTTCATATTTCATAAACAAAAATAAATTCATTACATTCAAATTAATGGTTACAAGAAATTTTGAAAGTGTAAAGTGATTATTATTAATGGAAAAATTCTCTTTAAATTATCATTAAACAAAAAATGTTCATATCAATTTATATAGCCATTTTGTACTTTGTACAAAACATTCATTCAAGAAATATCATTATGATATAAGGCCCAATGTTCCCAACATAACCCTAGTGCATCCTAATGCACCTAGCATTTACCCCATTGCATCCCAGTGCTCCTAGCTTTAGCCCCACTGCATCCAAAGCTTTCAAAATAAATATGAGAGCAACTGGGAGGAAGATTCTTAATTATTTATCTATAAAATATTTTAGTAGAAAATGGAGATTTGTACAATCCAATGGTGGAGCCTAATCTGACCCCAATCTGGCATAGATGGGAGTTCGGGCCACCAAAAACCTTGCCCCGATTGCTTCCTTGGGGCCGGAAGGTTGGCACTAAAACCATGCCAACTAAGGTGACATGTAGGATGAGTGGTAGTTCCATCCGGCCCTAAGTATAAACGCCTTGGGCTAGATTTGAAGAAATTAACTGATCCTATTGGTTCAAACTTAGAGAATTCCAACTAGCCTTCAATCCGGCCCCATGTATAAACCCCCTTTATCAAAATGTTGGCATTTTGTTCAACATAGAGCAAATTCCAAGAAGCTCAAAACAAGCCTTTGGCATTTAGGGGTAAAAACATTATCACTGCTCTAGCATTGGCATTCCTTTGGACATTCTTCAAACCCTTATATAAGTTCTTAACAATTCTTATTACTTATGAACAGGGTTGACAAATCAGTACGTCCGCCCCAAAATAGCATTCGTAACCTGAACGTCTGGACGCCAGCGGACGCAACGTCCCTCCCACCGTCGGAAGGCGGACGGGCAGGGCGGGGGGGACGGGTGGGGCGAACGGCCCGAGGCGGACGCCCAGATCATGCGGACCACATCAGTCCGCATGTCAATCGGACACCCGTAACCGGGCGGATGACCGTACCGGGGCGGACGGGGGGACAGGCGGACGGGGCGGTCCCAACGGACGCAGCGTCCGCCGGGACCGCGAATGTCATCGGACGATGCGGACACAGCGTCTGCGTCCTGGACGTCCGACCGTATTGTCAACCCTGCTTATGAGTTTTACTCAAGTGTTCTAGCCATGCACAAACCTCATTTTGTTAAACCCTTTAAAGTCCCATTGTCCCCTTGAAGGACAAAATAGATTTTAAGTAGATTCCTATGGTTTCAATTTGTAATTCCTAGTCCATTGTCTCTACAAAGGATGTAATGAATTTCAGGAAGGTTCTTATAGTGTTAATTTTTGTTGTGATTTTTTAACCTTTTTAAAAAAAATACATTAATTTTCTAAAATTATAATTTTTCTTTCAATTGGTGACCAAAAAAAAAGTTATACCATCTAAAGCCCTAAATCTTAAAACGTCAATTTCTTTTTTAAATTAGGTTTTTCACATAAAGTATTTTGTCTTCATAGATATATTTGATTCATTTTATTTAGACTAGTGATGAAAAAGTTATAGACAATCTTGTTGTAGGGCTAGTTAGAGCATTGTTATTTGTGCTGCACAAGGGTGTTATTTTCCATTGACTGCGAAAATATAAAGGCAAACAACTAGTTTGGAAAGCTTGGAGCACAAAAGAACCTTGTTAGGGACTTTTAGACTTTGGAAACTTTACTTTGGGCCTTAACTGTGACATTTTACACCTTGTTTAAGCCCTCAAATTGTAAATCTTCCATGTATGTATTTGAAGATTTATCTTTTTTATATTAAGTCTTCCATATGATGACATGAAGGGCATTTGCTTTGTGACTTTTTCTTACCATATAACATTCTTTAAGAATGATGGAGATTTACTTGATTTGGTAGTTAATTAGTGAGCTTCTTAGTTTTTGAAAAAAACTTAGCAAGAACTAGGTCTTATAAGAATGGATTGGAAAGGCAAAAGAACTAAGCTAGGCCAAAGTCTTCCCTTGAATTTTATTCCCAATACATGGTAGGGGTATTTAGATTAGATTTTAAAGGCCCGCAATTTGGTAGATCAATTTCACTAGGAAAAGGTTTCACATTGTCATACCTAGGCTCTTAGATCCTATAAAGAAGTACATTACATTTTATATAGGTAGAAGAGAGTATAACATTGTAGAGGAGATTGTACAGAGGTTATGAATTTCTTTTGCTTGAAGTTGGAGGTGATATTGAATAATATTAGCCATTGCAAACTCTACAAAGAGAAGGTTCCATTATTGCCTTTGCATTGCTATTAAGGTGGTCCATTTGCTCAATAGTCATGGACAAAGACAAAGAAATTGGCAACTTGTTGAATGAGTTGTCATTGGCATGGATAACTTACAAAGTCAAGGGACCTAGATTAATTTGAACATGGACATCTAGAAGTTGATTGACTCTCTTAAGGACTATAGATGAGATTAGTCAAACAATCATTTGGTCAAATGGACCCAACAAAAGCTAAAGAGACTCTTTTTGATTTATCATTGTTAGTTTGTGATTTTATTTGGGTATAGTTGTTGAAGGCATTTGACACCAAGATTTTGAGTGTAAAGGCCCTTAAGCAGATCACTTAGATTTTTTTTAGCAAACAATGTACAACATAATATAGAGAGGTAATAGTATTCACGAGGTTCAAATATTAGAAAAAAATTTGAGGTAATATACAATGTACAAATTAATGTACATTAATTTAGAAGTAAGATATATACATCAATAACACTACTAGAAAATTCATGACCAAAACAACAAAATTTCAATTCAAATCTATTGAATGACTCAGTCATTTTAGAAGTGTTGTTTTGGACAAAATCAAACTGAAATCAAAATCAAGTTGATTTTTGTTGTTGTTTTGGACAAATAAAAAAAAGAATTTAATTTTTTAATTTCTTTTGGAACGGTACCTGTTTAAAATGAAATTTTTTTCTATCCGGGTAGCCACCTAGGTGGTCCGCCACCCCAGCAAGGCTACCCACCACGCGGGCGGGTGCCTCCAAGGGGATCTGAACCTTGGACCTCATGTACGAAGGTTCAAGGTTCCAACCACTAAACCTCCCAAACACTAAGGTGACCACACAAGAACTACAATTTTATATATTTAGTTTTTTCATTGTTTTTTCATAAGTTTTGTATTTTCAGCGGACTTCAGAGGTTATTTAGTCATAGTAGAAAACATTTTTTCAAAAAACTTGGAACTAAGGAAAGTTGTAAATTCAAGATAAATTTCACCTCCAAAAATCTGTTTGTGATTTTGAGTCTCCAATAAGAAGTTATGGACAAAAATCAGAGAGGATGTTTGAAAATGTCAAAATAAATGTTCCTAACTACCCCTCTGATTTTTGTCTATAACTTTTGATTGGAGGATCTAAATCACAAACGGATTTTTGGAGGTGAAAATTATCTTGAATTTACAACTTTCCTCAGTTCCATGTTTTTTGAAATTTTTTATTCTACTATGCGATAATGGACTCCAAAGTCTGATGAATTGAAAAAAGACTGAATTTTACATGATTTATTTACTTTTTTATATCATTGTACTTGGATTCTCAAATATTTCAAAAAGATTCCAAAAAGATTCTCAAAAGATTCCAAATTCAACAAAAACTTGTTAATTTGGTCATTGTACTATCCAAATCAATAGAAAGAATTTACCATTCTATTGATTTTCAAAGAAAGTTACAAAATGGTCATTCTACTATCCCAAATAATATAAATCAATTGAATTTCTGTTGTTTTGGTTGTACATTTCTATTAGTGTAATACCTCATATTTTAAAATTTTGATCTAAAAAAGTCTCAGAGATATGGATCCTAGGAATTTATTTTTTGTAGGCTCAATTATGGATCTGCTGGACTACTAGTTTAGATGAAAAATCTTTGGTTACAGTCTTACAATATGGATGAAGTAGCAAATGATGTTGTTCATTTGCGAAGGTAGGGTAGTGCATTTCTCTCATTAGTGTCATGTTTAGGGTTTGGTTTCATACTTGTAGTGTCTATGGATTCTCCTATTGCAACATGTAAGCATTTTCTATAACTTTAGGTTGTATAAGGTATTGTTTGCCTATGTATGACTTCTGATTTTAGAGCTTGTGGTTTTGGGGCTTGGGGTGTTGGAAAGAAACTTGGAGTTTCAAGGTTTTAGGTTTAGGAGAAAATTGGTTCAAGTTAACTACAAAGAGTGATTTCTGTCTTTGCGTTAGAGGAATTTTTGTCACGCTTGTAGTTCTCCCAAAGTTTTGTTTTATATTTTCTAAGTTGACATTGTTTGCAATTGTTGTGGATATTATAGCTTGTACACTGAATTCAATATTACTAGATTCTTATGCACTACCAACAAGAAGTAGGAATATAATTGCATGAGTAGTTTTGTACTCACAATTGTGTCTTCAAAGACATGTACAATTTTTTTGAATCTTTCCTATAATTTTGGCTATTGAGCATATATGCATGTGTATATTATTGGTTTTAAGAACTTCTTGGTGTGTTTTGACCATTGAATTTCAATTATGTTTTTACATTGTTAAACTTAGACATTAGTTGTTTTGTATTCTAAGGGGTGCTTCACATATGGGCCAACCAAGTTGAGAGGCCGTGGGAGTTCATGGCCAAACTTTAGGTGAGAGTCCAAAGAAATGGGCAATAAAATGGTAATAAATGGTAAAATTTGACAAATTCTCAACTAGAGTTTGGGTCGCCACAAAGTAGCAACCCAAACTTTGGTCAAGAGTTCGTCACGAGGCCATCACCAAGTAGGAGCTTAGGTTGCCATATAGGCAGTTTGGAAGGTGACGGACTTTGGATTGTGCCACCTTGTGTGAAGGGTCGAGAGGCCAAAGTCAGGGGTTTTTAAAATCTGATTGGGGGAGGCCGACGGACTCACAACCTTCAACCCATGTGTGAAGCGGCCTTAAGTGGTTTCTTGAATATATTGTATGTTAAGTTGCATAGAAATTTGTATTGAAAATTGTGTTGTTGCTTTGCTTCTGATTGTTGTCTCATGTTTTCAATTAGAATTATTGTCTCACTTTAATTAAGAATTTGTGAATTCTTATGTTTGTCACCTATAAGTAGGAACTAAACCATAGAGGCAACTCTTAACTAAAAATGTGTCTTCAATAGATATTCTATTTTTTTGGCTAACTTACTATAATTTTGGTTCTTGAGTATGTGTGATTTTGTATCTCACTAGTAGACATTTTTTGGTTTATTTTCACTAAAGAGTTTTAGTTGTGCTTTCTCACCATTAGTCTACACATTGGTTGATTCAGGGTTCATTCCAATTTTAAGTGTTTCAATGCATTGCATATTGTTTTGCATATATTGTCCATAGAACTTGCACTAAAAATTGTGGCATTGCTTTGTTTCATGATTATTGTCTTATAATTTCAATATACTCTTCCTTCTTCATGTCTTGTATTCATATTCATATTCCCCAAATGTAAGCATGTTTTTTATTTTCTAAATATAACCTAAGGTGGAGCACATTTTGTCTTTAATCTTTGTATTTGACTTTTTTATTTTACTTCTTTTCCTTATAACAAAGGAAGGGTCTCCAAAATTGTTTACCATTTACAATTGTAAGTAATTATACAAGGTATAAAATACCATGAAATAGGAAATTAGGTAATAGCTGGGGGGGGGGGGGGGGAATTTAATTAGTTTGAGTCATCAAAATACCCCCCAAAATACCCTTTTGCCACACATGGTATCCAAACCTCCCTATGGAGAAATCCCTTTGAGCAAAGGCCTTGAGATTTTATATATAGTAAGTAAGGTGTGTGTGTAGATTATTAGAGACCTATAGTTCAAGAGTCTCACTATCAAGGCACCATTGTGCCATTCTAGAAAAAAGATAGAGGAGCATGATCTTGTCATTCCTAGTATTGTATTAGTGTTGAGCAACAAAAGACAACATTGTGAGATGGTGATGCACATATTCAATGGTAGACATCAATTTATCTAACTCTTCTTGGATTTTATTTAGATTCAAGAGTAGTGGATATTTATTTCATACTATTTGGCATGCATTCATTTCATACTATGTTCATTAAGTGTAGAAGTTTTATTCATTAACTTAAAGTTTAATTGTTCAAACTAAAGTTGTAGCCCCTTACTAGAACAAAATGAAGGTCTTTCAACTATAAAAACAATTACTTTTTTTTGTTGAATGGAACATTTGCAACTTGTAAAAATTTGGGGACTCCCAATCACTATGAACCAGTCATTCTTAGAAATGTAGTTGTAAAACACAATGGAATTGTTTTTCATCTGATAGCCTAGTTGGAACTTCATCAATGTACTCTTTTCAATATGTGATTGCTAATTTGGCATTCATTTCAACATGAGCTCGGCCACTCAATTGCATTGTTGCGCAATCAAATTGCCTCTACTGCAATTCATAAATGTCGTATTGAAAAATTAGGTAGCCACTATAGTGATTCATAAGCAAAGTTATATGTAACCAAGTAACAAACTTCTATTTGTTGCATAAAAATCTAATTAATGTTTATTTTAGGTTCATAGTTGTTAACCTTCCTACGTAATGTTGGCAATAAAAAAACTCCATTTGTAGTAAGCTACCTAAAATTGCTTTGTTGCCAAAAAATGTCATTTGGTCTTTTAGAGGTTAAAGAATTTTGCCCTCAATTTCTATGGTGGTTGATTCCCTCTCAACTCATCAAGTATAACTTTCATAGAAAAACTCCAAATACAACAAGCCATATCTTTTTGAAATTACAAGAAGAAGAAAAATGTCTTTCTAAATTTTCATTTCAAAATTTATAATACATAGTTTATTGTGGTTCTTCAAACACAAGGTAAATTAAAAAATTTGTTTCTCTTATCCTCTACTTGTTATCAACCAAAACAATTAGATTTTAGGCCCATATTACGCTACACGAACTAGATTTCATTCATTATCTATATCTTTTTTCCCTATAATTCTATCCATAACTTAGAAAAAATCTGAACCTTGTGGAAGGTCGTTAAAGATTCATTTTTTGGTGCCCCACAATGCTAGTACAAAAAAAAAAAAAAAAAAAAAAGTATAAAAACCTAACATGGCACATGCAGTGCCACATTGGCTGATTTCATTAAAAAATAAAAAACAGTATTAATTCTTCTCTATTTGCACTCGGGTTTAAAACTCGCAGACCTCCCAAAGTCTAAAATTCTTTGTAATGTAAGTAGAATTACAATCCTTCAAAATTCAAATAAAAGTATAACAAATTTCACCTTCCATCTTGATTGGAAAGCTCAAGCTATATGATTCATTGAATTATCTTGAAACAATTTAGAAACTGAAAATAATCAAACTCCATAATCAACAAATGGAGGCAATAATAAGCTAGTAAAAACAAAATTAGTTGCTAAATTGTGGATTTAATTGGTTGATTAAATTTTGCCACTCGATTTGATCAAGGTTTGAGCTCCATTGGACTCATTGAGTAGTATACACATGTTGTTACTTGGCATTGCTAGCAAAATAATATGTTCACAAAAATTGCACATGTAACAAACTACATCCCTTGAGTTGTGACAAGATGTAGAACATTTGAGATAAATTAACAAGTTGTGTCATTTATCTAAACCGTGGTTTTTGCCACGACCTTTCCCTTTTATACCTATTCATTTTCTTTACATGAACTCAATTAAACCCAATCAAACAATTTGCATTGCAATAGTGTGGTCCCATTGATTCACGATGTCCGTAGTAAGTTTAGAATTGTTAAGTTGTAGCATATGTTAGTATTTTAGCTACTGTTAAGCCTTGTCTTGCATTGAGGGTTGAATTGATTGTTTCACAAACCACGCAATGAAATTCCATCATAGGTGTGTTCTCATCTTGTCATGTTAGTATTGATTGGAGGTGAGTTTCACTTCATTGATGTATTCAACTGTAATCATGACAATGCCTAGGCACTCATAGAGTCTTTCTTATATTGTTATTGTTTTTTACTAATGTTTGTCACATGTTGGCAAGATATGTTTCCATCACAATATGTTTGTGCATGATAGTATCTTCTTGGTACGAATTATATATTTGTGTACAACATCTTCCAAAAAAAATAACTTGTAGGGTTTTCATATAGACTCAAATTCCATAATTTCTCATAAATGAAATTCTAATAGGTTTAGTTTACCTGCTAGAACATTCTAAGTATTAGAGTTTGTGTAGTGTATACCACATTTAACTACTTCTGGACTTTTGAAAGTCCAAAATTAATAACAATCATCAAGAGATAATGCAAAACATTGAAAGATCTATGCAAAAAATCTAGAGATCTGTACAAACATTGATGTTATCATTGGGAGATCTCATGATGTTTTATCCAAAATTCACCGAACACTAGTAGAATCCCATGTTTATTTAGACATGGTTTGTCTAACTTGACATTGTTTACTTGTGCGTTCAATGTAGCAACTCTATGTTTTTTTGTCAACATTAACGTCCACCAACGTTCCTTATAGCATCTTCAATGACAAAAAAATATAGTGTTGCTACATTGAGCGCACTAGTAAATGGTATCAATTTAGACAATCCATCAATCCATCAATTTAGACTAAATGAATGTAGGATTCTTTTAGTGGAATAGTCCAAAAGTAGTTAAATGTGGCATGTGTGTTTTGTCTAGAGTGTATTTTTTGAGATTTTTCCCTATACCTTCAATTCAATTTGTCAAAGTAATAATTTTAAATTAAATATTAGTAGTGCAAAAAATTTAAACTAAGAAGATTCAAAGTCTCATATTAGTTATTTGCACTTCCAAATTGCAAATATCTTGCAATTGATGTGTTCAAAGTTTCTAAGATTTCTTCACTACATTCTTATACTAGTCAAGTGCATGATCCTATGATAAAATATAACTTTGCACTAGAAATGACAACTTTGAGTGTGTTTTTTTTAATGAAAAAAGGCCTTGTTGTAGTTAGATATGAAAAAAAAAAATTTTGAATTTTTTTCTTTTTGCAATAGAAATGACAACTTTGAATATTTTTGATGAAAAAAACTGTTCATAGATCTCAAAGGTTAAGATTTGACTTATCCTTCACAAGGACAGTTATTATTATTATTATTATTATTATTATTGAAATATTACTATGTTTTAATCCCTAAATGCCCGAGGCACCAAAATCTAGTGTTTGCAAAACTTTGAAGTTAAATTAAACCTAACCAAGTTGCTATTTTTGGTAATTTATATTTTTGAAAGATTCTTCTTGAAGTCTAGTTTTAGCATCAAAAATCTGATCTTGAAAATAAATGATAGTGATTTTTCTATTCAAGGTTTTGTGCAATGGTACCCAATGCAATCTTGACTTCTAGTAGTGTT
The DNA here is from genome assembly GCA_963969395.1 of Pseudoscleropodium purum. Classification (NCBI taxonomy): domain Eukaryota; kingdom Viridiplantae; phylum Streptophyta; class Bryopsida; order Hypnales; family Brachytheciaceae; genus Pseudoscleropodium; species Pseudoscleropodium purum. The sequence goes on along the minus strand of OZ017800.1, from coordinate 3,214,258 downwards.
GAGAGTTCTTGGGGTTATTTATGTTCGGCCCTTAAACCTCATATTTTTTTGGTCACCAACTTTTTAGGTTTGACTTGTGAAAAGTGAATTGAAATTTTTTCATAGTTTTAACACCTTCATGGTCAAATGTTATAATCTTCCAACTTATAAGTGATATTGTTGTGTTTTTTCTTCCTATGTGATCTCTAACATGTCTAGTTTGAATCCTCATGGTCAAATGTTATAATCTTCCAACTTATAATTGATATTGTTGTATTTTTCCTTTCTGTATGATCTCTAACATGTCTAGTTTGAATTTGTATGGTTACAATTCAAAAAAAGTTGATACAACTTATCAAAATGTTGGCTTTTTGTTCAATTTAGAGCAAATTTCTAGAGGCTCAAAACAGGCCTTGGGCATTTAGGGGTTAAAGGTGACGCTAATTTTCCTTGGGGAAAAATCAGTGCACGGGTGCTGTAATAGACATTCTTTTTTTTCTGACTCCAATAACGAGGAGTTTACACCCAGGCTTGCACCAGAGCTGCCCACCCTCACTAACAGCTAATGCGAGCAAATGCGAGCTAATTTGCAGGGACAGAATACTTGGACATTCGTCCCCGCATTTGAAAACCTCGCTCGAGCGGCACCGTAGCACGAGGAAACGTAGGAGCCCTTACGACTCGCGAGCGTGCCGCGCTTGCCAATCGCCCACTGCCCGGCATCCACCCTCCTCGGGTCGCCACACTGACAATGGCCGCGATCAGCGGCGATCCCCTGCCGAAATTATTTACTGTAGCCCTTCTTCACAGAATTCTCTCGCAACATTCACGGCGACGCGCAGTCCCAACCGAAAATCAATTAAGGAAGGAATGCGAGGCTCCCGGGCGCCGCTCGAAAGCCGTTCCCGCACTTGGTGGCGGCCGCGGCGCTCAAACTGGCGCCTGTCCTCCCGCAATCAGTCGCATCAGCGCTCTCTGTCGCGGTGGGGGAAGGCACTGGTACTTACAGAGGGACTCGTCCAGTTGGGATCAACAATCAGCTTCACCGCCCCTTGAATCCGGAATTCGGAAAGTTAACGCGCTACAGAGAGGTCGTATTGCAATCGCTATATCAGCTCTTTGACCCTTGGTAGCAGTTGCACAAGCTACTTGTTTGCTCTCTGGGCTGAACCCGGTTCTTGGATTTCTGGATCCTCACATCATTGCGTTAGATGTTGTACATTTGTAACAGCTGGGTCTGTTCTTGATCGGTGCAGAAGAGAATTTGGAGGAGGAAGAGGAGGTTGTGAGTTCGTTAGCGCGTTGTACAGGCAGGGCGGTGGGATTGCGGAGCTGCATTATTTGGAATTGAGAGATTTGTATTGAGTTGCAATTTGAGTACATTGCTTGGTGATTGGATTGGGGAGGAGGAGGAGGAGCTGGTGGAGAGGTTGTTGGTGGATTGGCGTGGGGAGTGTGGGATTCAGCGGGTTGTATGGCAGGGTCTCAGTTGGAGAGGAGTGCGTCGAGTGTGCGAGAAAGCATGGCGGCATTTCAACGGACGGCGTCTTCAGTTAAGTTGGATCTGTCTGACTCCACGCCCATTTTGCCGCGCGCAACTTCTATGAGTTCGGAAGCGAAGCTCAAGAACTCTCCGACAATGTCCATCAAGGATACGCCGCTGCTAAGTCCCAGCCCTGCTATTCGGAATCGCAACATCTTGATTGGGATGTTGTCCGCACTTCTCATTCTCGCGGTATCTTGGAACTCGTTCGCGCCTGATGACATTCCCGCTTATGAAACTGCTGCACTAGGGAGCACGAAATGGTCTCACGGCGGCAGAGCAATCCCTTACCATGAAGTTATGCAGAAGGGCTTCAACGGAGGGCAGAAGTTCCTCGTGGCAGATCCGACCATTGATCTGAAGTACCACAATGGCCCACTGCTGACGGTTACCCCCTTGAAAGTGCATATCATTTTTTATGGCGCCTGGTCGGTGCCGCAGAAGAGCATTATCACTGATCTCATCAAGTCGTTTACGGCTCCGAAGGCAAGCAAGGGCTACCCTACTGTTGCAGGGTGGTGGGCGATGACGAAGAATTTTAAAGACACGAAGAAGACCTCAGTGGCGCAGAATGTTGTCCTGGGGAAGGTGATTGCAGACACAAAGTACAGCTTGAAGAAGAATCTGAAGGAGTCCGATATCGAGTTGCTGGTGACGAAGAATTTGAAGACCATTGATCCTAAGTTTGTTGATCCTACCGCAGTGTACTTGGTGCTGACATCAGCGGACGTTGCCGTGCAAGGGTTCTGCAGCTCCCAGTGTGGTACCCACAGTTACACACGCTCTGTGGCGACGCAACACAAGGCGTTGCCCTTCGTGTGGGTAGGAAACCCTGCCAAGACTTGCCCGGGAACCTGCGCTTGGCCCTTCGCCAAGGCACCTTATGGCGCCGGACCGAACACTCCCCCGCTCAAGGCACCGAACAGTGATATCGGCGTGGACGGCATGTGCATCACGATCTCGAGCATGATTTCTGGCGCAGCAACGAACACTCTCGGAAACGGATACTACCAAGGGAGCATTTACGACGGCTCTGAAGCTGTGGCCGTTTGCGCTGGTATTTATGGCGAGGATGCTTACCCTGGTTACGCCGGCAAGCTCCTCACGAGCAAGACTGGGGCGAGCTACAACGTGAACGGTGTCGGGGGGCGCAAGTACCTCATCCCCTACAGCTTCAATCCTGCCACTAAGAAGTGCGCTCTGCAGGCTTAGAGCTTAATTTATTTATGTCCATTTTGTGACAGCTGTGGTTGACATCTGAGCTGCTGACTCCGGTCTCTCGAAAGAAGAGGCCAGTCTATAGTCGCCGATGCAACGCCAGTAGTGTTGATTGAATTATAGAATCAAATTCTTGAGTCGTCCTGGACAACCATGATGCGACTCAGTTTTGTAGCCCTTTTTTCTTGGAATAAACAAGTGCGAGCATTTCGGAAATGTCCCGAAATTGATTGAGTGATTCAATGGCTTGTCAGTGTTTGAACGTCTGACTATTCTTTTTTTTGTTGTGACTGAGATTTGTAGGTGGTTAGCATTGATCTCTTTGGTTTGTCTGTCCACTCGGTGACGCGTCGGTGCTTCATCTTCCACAAGCATGGCTAATAAGTGAAGAGGAAATGAGACGTTAATATCTTACACCATTGGCGACTCAAGAATTTGATTCTTATATAATTCATATTTCTTCACGTGTCTACTTTGGATTTTGTCCATTACATACACTTGTGATGTTCTGTTCCATGTGAATCGTGATCTGACTGTCTGTATCTCATCTAACCTTTTCGCTCCTCAACTGCAATGGGGTTTGTTTGAAACAGGAATTTCGCGCTGTGGTCCGAGGTTCTGAATGGTTTTGAATAACTGCCTTTGGCTGATATTCTTGGAGTGCTTCAAGGTTTCTAAAGCATTTGGTTTCAGTTGGAGAACGGTGATCGGCGGAATGAGTGGTTTCAAGAGTCTCGGTCGATGGACTCCGTGCCGAAACTTGGTAAGGTTTCCAAGCTTGGTTGTCAGGAAGGTGAAAGCGCGTGGATTGAATGCTGATTGGGGGATTATGAGAAGCATCTGTAATATACAATTGAATTAAATGCTGAGTGTTTATTGAGCTAAGTACTCTGCAGTTGAATATACGAGGATATGCACATGAACGGTCAACCAGCAACGTGGGATGTGACGACGGAAAGCACGAAGCTCCTGTGGAGAAGACGAATTCTACAAGCCAGGATGTTCAGAAGAAGACGACACGCGAAGAAACCGTGGTGGACAGTTGTGATGACTCTGGCGAGATCCCTACCCCGAGTTTAATGAAAGCGAAAACAACAAAAGACTTCTTCATTAGTTCTCGAGAACAGCGGTTGCGTGAGAAAGTATATATCACTTCTTGATCCTTCACTTCTTTTTCGTAATTTGAGTTATTATTCCATTCCAATTGGAATTGTTAGAATTTGTAAAATTTGCTTAAATTTGTGAAGGCCGCAATCTCGAAGCTCCGTGTCATTCTATTTCTTGCAGGCGAAAGACGTCGACGTGCTGAAGCTTCAAGAAACCTTTCGGAAGGGTGCATCTACAGCCGACCTGGATTCGGGATGAAAGAATCCATAGAGTAATTCAGCTTTGAGTGAATATCGATTTCCCTGATCGTGCTCCGTTGCATTTCTTCGGAACCTTTATACTGTAGCCGATGATGGAATATTATGCTTAGATCATCTGTATGCAGGACAATGATCGTACTTGTAAATACAACGAATTTTTGTGAACTTTTTGAGTGAGTTCTCTCGCTAACAATTCTGTAAGCTCGCCGAATATTGGAAATGGAGACCTAACCTAACATCAAGCAGGGGAGTGAAGACCTTCGACGTTGAGCTCAACTGTTGTGCAGACGGTAATGATCACACAAACTCTACAAAGATTCTCTAGCTTATCTTGAACGTTATGAAAGCCCGAATGCAAAACAAGAGTCATGACAGCCCCAGACCGCCAGAACGTTATGAGATCCTGTATTTTCGAAAAAGTACGGAAGAGCCACGTCCAAATAATTGCAAAAACTGGCGTAGAACCTAATCCATTTTCTATAGGAACTTAATAGTTATCTGCTACCTGAGCCGCAGGTGTTGATCCACTGCACTGACAGCATCTGACAATTGCGGACTTACTGTCACCGTGTCGAGCAAAATCGCTTGAACACTTACAGCGCAAGGTATTTCTGTGCAAGGGCAGAGTCGTGTTTGCGGAGCGCCGCAGCATCGCAGCCCTCGGTTCCCGCACGTGTTCCCATCTGCGAGCACTTGTCTTATCCAATCTGCTATATGCCCGGCGAGTAAGAAGCCGAACTGATCATTGAGCATCACAGCAGACCGTAGAGCATTATAAGGGATCGCCATTTGTTCATCAGCAGAACCTCCGAGAGAGTGGCCCGAGGTATTGAGGTTAAGTTGAAGTGACGCCTGTGGTATGCTGGTACTGTAGTGAAAATCCGTACGAGGCAATATATTTTGAGATTTTGGAATGCTCGTTGCTTTTTCTTTCTCTGTCACGTGATTTCAGCACTGTTTAGAAAGATTTTCGAGATTCTGAATGGCTACAGTATGTCTATAGAGTGCATGCTGAATTGATGCCGTTTTCATTGCATAGTTTCTCTTACATTTACTAAATAGTGAGTGAAGGGTGAAAGTTATCGACCGATTGGAATTTATTGAAAGTTCTTTTGTTTTTGTTTTGGTCTTGTTTTTGGATTCGCGTTTAGCTTTTTCAGTCGGTGTCGCGGTATGAATTGAGCGGGGTGGAGGTTGCGATGAGTTGTGGTGGTGGAGGAATGACATCGGTGTGAAACGGTAGAGCGCGAATTTTATAGCAACTCAGTTTGTTTGTTGCGTCCAGAGGAAGGCGAGTTAGGTGTGGCGGTGGCGAGCAGACCTGGTGTGCAGATTCAATCGGTTGCCGATCTGTTGAGGATGAGGTAGAAGACAGGGGAAGCAAGTTTTCTAGGTCCGTCTTTTGGATGATGGGAGGGTTTCACACTTGCTTAACACTCTTCGAAGCGCGTTAGGGTTTGCTGTCGAGTTCGAGTCGCTTTGCGCGTGCGAATATCAATTTCCTGCTCCGAACAGACGGCAACATGGCTGCCGTGAGGTGGAGAAGGTTTAGTGATGTAGCCTCCGGGATATCAAATTGTCGGCAATGCTTCGGGCTAGCTGTCCCGGGAATGAAATTTAGCAAGCCTTTTGAATCGCCTTCTAATTCCGTCATCCCACACTGCGATCACGAATTTGTTCGTTCTTTCAGCGCGTTATTGCCAGTTGCTGTTCCTTTCGTGGGAAGCGACTACAATTCCAAGGTCGATAACATTGCGATTGGAAAAGGGAAGATTCAAGGAGCCAGGTTTCATGAGGGAGGGTTACGGAGTCAGAAACGTGGAGCCAAGGGTTTGCAAGCCCATGCCATATGCGCGAGCTGCAGCACTCCATTAGCTGCCTCAGTGTCGTCGATCTATCCTCTGTCTGATTCTGTGCTCACTTGCTCCAATTGTGGAGGTACCGAATCGCTTATGATTATTGAGTCTGAGGGGACAGGAGATGACAAATGGACAGGAAATGCTTCCAAGGGCTCCATCTCGGCACTATCAGTCGTAGAAAATGCGCAATTGCGTGAAACCGTGCAACGTATTTCTCGATGGCAAGCTTCCCGCAAGCAGGGGCAGGGTGGTGTGCCTCGCCATTGGCAGCAAGGTGCAGGCTCCCCTCCTCCTCCAGTGGCTGTGCAAGCGGCTGCTAGTCCTCCATATCCTCCTAGCACCAACCTTGTCCGGACGCACAATGGAACTGGAGGCTCTAATGGCGGATTTAGTTCCAGAGATGCCTGGGGCGGCTCTTCTCTCGGCAAAGACCTTCCCACTCCCCGCGAAATTTGTCAAGCTTTGGACAAGTTCGTTGTGGGACAAGAACGGGCCAAGAAGGTATCTGCGCATTTCACTTCCTTATCTGCCTTGTGTATATAGTGCAACCACCGAGCGTCTGATGTGGCAAACACGTATTTCATTCTGAATATTTGATCACATCTTGCAGAACCCTAGTTTACTCGGTGCTCTAGAAAGGTTGTGATTGCTTCATCCCTGTCTCATTATTATTTTTACTTCTTTTGGTTGTCGTGGTCTACTGCAATATTTAGTTGATTTCTATGTTTTCTTTTAGGTCGCTTTCCTACCTTGACAATTTTTGTAACCTTTTAAATTGCTTTTGTCGTGACAAGTGTTTCCGCGCATCATCGCGCATACAGTAAGTGAGAGGGCGATGCGTTGTTATGAAACGGGAGGCGTCGTTCGAGGCGTGTCATTATAATTTGGAATGTCGTATGTATGCAATACCCTAAGTTGATTGTGACACAACCTATGCTGTTTCCTGACAGTGGATGGATGTTTGAAATGGTACCACTAATTGCAGTGACCCTCGTAGATCATCTTCGGGACATACGGTGGAGAGTGAGGAAATCTTTTAGATTTGCCTACAGAACAGCTAACTTCTGGTTCCCTGCAGATATTGTCCGTGGCGGTGTATAACCATTACAAACGCATCTACTGTGAATCAGTACAGAAAGGCAATTTGAAACCTCCAATTGAGGGGTATTTCCTACACCATACTCGCCTTCTATTTTCATGCGCTTCCTTACTTCTCTCATTTGCTATGATTATCTTGCTAGAATCTGGTTAGCATTCTACTTGGAGTATCATCTTCAAATGCATTCAAGAAATCAATAAATTTTCGGATTTGTTAAACTGCTTGTTGTCCTCTTCCGTTTTTAGCTTGTAGTGGTAGACATGCTGAACACCTGACTTGCTCACGGTGGGAAAAATGCTGGTTGCAGCCGTTACTGAGATTGAAGTATTATTGTAGAATCGCTGTGTGCCGAATGTCTAAATTCCTGAGGTTCACCTGCAGGTTCAGTGCATGTGACGCTGAAGGTGATGAAAATGATGTTGTAGAATTGGAGAAGAGCAATGTTCTTCTAATGGGTCCTACTGGATCTGGTGCGTTTGGTATTATCCTCTTGGCAGTTGATTTTGTGTCGTGTAACTGCTAGTGTAAAACCTTATTACCATCCAAGTTCAAATCCAAAAGCAAAGTGTTGTCTGCCAGACCTTTTTGGTGATTTAATTTCACTTGTCCAGTACGAATGTGGATACAGTATCACAACCAACTGACATATTTACATGGCTCTTTTCTGACAGGAAAAACTCTGCTCGCCAAAACCTTGGCGAGGTTTGTAAATGTTCCTTTTGTCATTGCCGATGCTACAACCCTTACTCAGGTGACCTAATTAACTAATCTAGTTTGAATATGTTGAATGAATGAATTGGGCCTACGGTAGATCTGTTTGTAGGCCACTGTCTAAGGTGGAAGATTGAATAAATTTTTAGCTAAACATCTTTCTTATTGTCATTGACACTTTTGGTTATGCAGGCAGGCTACGTAGGAGAGGATGTTGAGTCCATTCTTTATAAATTATTGATGGTACGTCTTTTATCATCTTAAAATCATTTCCATCCCTTCGTTCTCCAACTGCTTGATTTTTCTTTAATTGTTTTTGAGCTGAATTGTAATTTTTTATCTAGGCTCTTCGTTTAAGCATCCGAAGAGTATATCGGCTTAACCATTAGTTGGTGGGCTTGATACGTAAACGTAGGCTGCGGAGTTCAATGTTCCTGCTGCTCAGCAGGGTATCGTTTACATTGATGAAGTGGATAAGATTACGAAGAAGGTACTTGTTTGCTCTGCATACTAGTCCTTGATTGATGGAGGTGATCAATTGGTTTTAGGCCACATAGATATTGTGAGGGTCAGGTGTTGCCTTACTCAGGTGATTGAGAGATTAAATTAATTCACAATTTTGAATTTAACAAACTTTTGAATTAACTTTGCTGCCTTGTTCTGCAACTTCTACTCACCTACTTATGTTTGTGGCTCTGCATAAATTTGACTGACAGTTCGTGAATGGTTTAGGCAGAGAGTATGAACATGAGCCGAGATGTGTCTGGTGAAGGCGTCCAGCAGGCACTTCTGAAGATGCTGGAAGGGACTGTGAGTTTTCTCTTTGGACTATAATATGACCTGATATTCTGCGATGTTATCATTCAGAAGCACAGAGCAGTTACCAGGCACCTCACTCACAGTTTGGACATTCGGGACGGTGAAAACTGATTTGGACTTTGCGTGTGTGGCCTGCATTGTTCTCTTTGCAATGGATGATCCAGTATATACTGAGATGTCTGATCCACTTTATAATGCTTTAGGATCAATTGTTTGGTTTGAGAAAGAATAATGAAGTACAAAACTTCAGTTCTTATTAATTCAGCGCGTTATGATGCAGGTTGTGAATGTCCCCGAGAAAGGGGCCAGGAAACATCCTAGAGGGGACCATATACAGGTGCCTGGTGTTCTCTGTTTGTTTTTACTCTTAAAAGTGGTTTCTCATTATCGTCTTCTTTTGGGGAAATTTTACTCAAGAAGGGGAGATCGATATTGTTGGTTTTAGTCCCCGTTTGTGTCACTTGATTTTATGCCATGGTATGGCCGGCCACTCATGTGAGCAGTAAAAGCTGTGCAGATTGATACCAAGGACATTCTTTTCATATGCGGAGGTGCTTTTATTGAGCTTGAGAAGACTATTGCGGAAAGGTAAACTGTCATCTATAAACTTTATATTTCAGGAAGAGCATCTAATCACTGATTTGTGCCTCAAATTTTTATGGTCTATCACTGCGGTTTGATGATTGATATCACTAGGAACACGTCAGCTGTGAACTGGATTCTAATCTATGACTGTTATTGCAGGAAGCAAGACTCTTCAATTGGCTTTGGAGCTCCTGTACGAGCCAATATGAGGGGAAACAAGCTCATCGATGCTGCGATTACCTCGACGTTGCTAGAAACGGTACAAGACACTCAATGTAGTGTGTTTGTGCCTTTCCAGATTGTTCTACATACGGATAATTTCATTTATTCAGTATTTTTGAATTCCGGTTCATTGCTGCCATGATGTAAGGTTATTTTTAAGTAAGATTTGAAATTCCGTTTGAGTTTTCTTCTTAGATGAATAATGGTTGTGATTATGTTATACAGGTGGAGAGCAGCGATTTGATTTCCTATGGGTTGATTCCTGAATTTATTGGAAGATTTCCAGTTCTTGTTAGTCTTTCTGCGCTTAATGAAGACCAACTTGTTCAGGTAATTGTTTTTTTAGAATGGTTTCGAGCTTCATAAATCTTTCAAGAGGTCATTCTGTCAGTAGGCTCTTGGACGATATGAGCTTTGAATACGCCTTCGCTCTATCTCAACTTATTAAATTTGATGGTTTGTATCATGAATTTATTCATTATGGAAACTGCATTTACGTGAAATTGCAATTGATGATTCTTTCATTTTGTGACAGGTTCTCACAGAGCCCCGAAACGCTCTTGGGAAACAGTACAAGAAGATGTTCGCCATGAATGATGTAAGCAATTGGTGCGTTGATATTCTTTTGATTTTGAAGTTTAGGAGCAAGTGCTGGGATATGATTAAGGAAAGGTGTATTAGCTAATTCTATTTAGGAGATCTCCTTGAAGTTGCCTCATTTAAAAAAAATTACATCAGATCTAACGATTTGGTCTGTTCCTCGTTGTGTCAGGTAAAACTGCATTACACTGAAGGAGCTTTGCGGAGGATTGCCCAGAAGGCAATGGTTAAAAGCACTGGTGCTCGTGGGCTACGATCCATTATGGAAACTCTACTTACTGAAGCTATGTACCAGGTTTGTCTTCCAACTACGAGAGAGTACTCTCCTTTTCTGCTACAATTCCGGAGTGAAAAAATGCAACGGTTTAACAAAGGTTTCCCAGCCGGAAAGACAGAGCGATTCAAATCGTTGCACCTACATATGTCATTTCTTCGAAGCTATTTCCAGAGTGTAACAGTTATATTGAACTTTATACAACGTACTGCTTTTTCTAAAACGTGAGAGTCCAATGGATAAGTAAGACATACTTTACAGTAATGACGGGAAATGTTGTGCAACGGATAATGAGAGCAAAAGATGAAGATGATTCGCTGTAGCAGCAGAATGATATTGTGTGATGAAATTAAGCATCAATATCATTATTCAGAAAATATGTATGGCTCTATTTTTTCTTCCCTGCAGTATATAGAACTAATTATTAATTTTGAGTGTTGTCAGGTACCAGATGTTTCCTTGAAAAGACATGAGCAGGTAAATGCTGTCGTACTGGATGAAGACGCTGTGGGCGCTCCTGATGGAAGTGGAAATGGTGCGAAGATATTGCGTGGCGAGGGCGCATTGGATTTCTTTTTAGGAAATCAGAAAAGACAAAGCAAGGTAAGGAGCATCGCAGGCTTTGATGGCCGGCGTGCCTTTATGACTGTAAGCCTCTGGAACAACAACAATTTCGCTTTGGACCCAATGCTGCTCCTTGATGCAACTTTTATGAAACGTGTTCTCCTTGTTGATTTTCCACACGTAATGATTCCTCAATGTTGCGAACTTTCGAACTGTTGCAACTATGTGTAAGTCTGCTTGGGAGGCGTTTAGAGCTGTGAAGAGATCTTTTGGGCACTAGTAAGAGCCAAATCTTATGGGATTTCAAATGTAGGATGTTGTTTACCACTGTAAGTGACAGTGGACAACTCCATTTTTATACAAAGATGAGTTGCCGTAGACCTGTGGCCAGGTCTTGCTTTCATGACTTGCTAATGAGTCCAACAAGCGTTTGAGTAGATGTGTTGCCATTGGTAACTGGGGTCGGCATAGAAGACGGGATTATGCCCTATCAGTTTCAGTACATGTACCTAAAACTACTGAAGCCTGATGCGAGTTTCGATGTAACCAAGAATAATCATCGTGACTATAGAAGAGTCTCACTTTGGTTTTTTGTCATTGGTTAACGCCAATTTTTCTGTCAATGATTGCAGCAGGGTGAAACGCAAACAACCCCGCAACAAGACGACGTTGAGACGGAACAAGAAGGGCTTGCCAGGGCGGTAAATTTGTAAACTAGCAATGAGGAGGTGTCAGCTAGATTGCAGAAAATCGCTTTCCGAATCTCGGGGGGGGGCAAGCTACTACTTTGGAGAAAGACGAATCACGGTGTGCCCAGTTTTGGTAATAAACTTGCAAATCACGATTCTTAGGTTCGAGTGGAGATTAATTCTATTTGTGCCTGTTCCCGTAGTAGTATCATTTCTACTCATTTTGGATAGCTGTAACTGCTATTGCTATTTCTCGCAATTGAGCAGCGTCCTGACCATATGTTCAATCAGAAACCCTATAAGTTAGTCATGGGTTCTGTTTGTACAGATTCCGTTTTGCTGGAGATAGCAAAGTGATAATGACGAATAATGACGTTCGGTTTGATGTGATTTGCGGATTCCTCTTAGGTGATGAGGAGAAAGTATCTTTTCGTGAAAATTAATAAATGGACAGTAATAAGGTAATTGCACTTATGCTACAAACTCGTGTCTTGGTCGTGACAAACCAAATGGATTGTATGGACAAATTTGCAACCATACCATATGGACTTCAGCGTCATTTCGTAAATATAGACATTCATTAATTATTGGTTGCTTGGTGATGAAAGTGTGAATGGTTTATAATACATGTCTCATTTGAAGCAATATATCTCATTATGGAAATAAAAAAAGAATGGTCAAGAAGGATAGCAACAATTCTTTAATGAAATGAATGGTGCTACTATCTTTAAGAAAATAGTGCCATTAAACTATAATCCACTATACTTTAATTTACCACACTTTAACAATGTTGATTGTTTGGTTTGATTGTTTGATTTGATTATATTCTAGTGACATGAATTAAATATTAATTTTTTTGCCTTCACTACCTTAAATTTTGAAAAGAGTTGAAAATTCATTTGCACTTTTGTTCTTCTTTTTCAATTACAACATTGATTTGTCCTATTAGTGATGACCTAGGAAATTAGTCACCATAAAACTTGATTTTTTGAAATTGAAACAATACAATAGTATTTAATCCTCTTCTAATTCAACATAGTGTGATTGCTAGTTCTGACCTCAAATTTTGAATTTTTTTTTTGAAAATTTTCCATAAGATAGAAAAACTAATTAGCTATGTGGAAATATATATATATATATATATTTTTTTTTAAATTGGTGCCCAGGAGCAAAAGTTATACCACAAAAAGCTTGAAATTGGATTCGGTGGGCAACACAAAATAAATTTCAAAAAATCAAAATAAATTTTAATTTATTTTTCTTTTGAAATGTTATATTTTTGTCTACATGTGAAGCTTTGATTCGTTCTATTTGGACTAATAATGAGAAAGTTATGAACAGTCTTCTTTTTTAGGCAATTTAGAAATCTTCTTAAAAAAAACACTTGTAGAATTCATTTCTGAATGCAATTTTCACAATTTTTCACAATTTCTTTTTAAAAAATGTTGTGTTTGCTTGCTAGAACAATCTCACCATTGGGATTATTGTCTTTCAATCCCATCTTGGAGCTATTAACGATTTTAGTTTATTTCAATCTTGAACCTACTTTTACTTAACAATTTTTAAAGAATGAAAATCAAGTGTTTTTAAAAAAAAAAATTCCTAGACTTTCAACTCAATTCTTCAACATTAAAATTTTTTAATTCAAAGTCTATAGTGCCAAAAAATTCCACAATTGATGATCAAAGTCATCTAAAATTGTAAGTCAGTGTTCAAAAAAACTTTCTTTTTCAACTTTGAATGCTAATATCTTCCAATCTATATGGTCAAACTTCATGAAATTTTTACCACTTGAACTTAGACAAGTGAAGTACAGGATCCTACGATTAGATTCTAAAAAAATGATTTTTTGTTTTGTTTTCTTAGGTGAATGCAGCAAAAATGGCAGTTTTAAGTCGTTTTTGATAGAAAAATGGCCTTGGGACTTGAGGGGTTAATTGAGGTAGAAATTCAAAAAAACAAATATTTTGTTTGTTTAGTGGCAATAATTTTTTTCGCTCAAAAATAATCAAAATCAGTGCAATAGCTACAATAAATTTTAGCATTTAGGATGATAGGAAATATGAAGATTGCAAATTATTTATAATTTCATTTTCAAAATTGAAATTACTATGAATTTTGGAAGCCTAAAAGTACTCATGACCCAGTGCCAATCTCTAGATTCTTCAATTCCAATCATCCAAAAATTACTTTCCCATTCACTACTTCCTACTTTCTTACCAGCTACTTTGGGACGTGTTATAACCTTATTCGTCTTAAACTTAAAAAAACCATTACAAAAATTCTGAACCCTGTATAGAATTTTTTTTAAATTAATTAATTATCTAATTTTTAAAAATCTGATGTGGCACTAACATGGCACAAGTAGTGCTACATCAGCAATGTTCATTAAAAAGTAAAAAACCTTGGAATTCCTCTCTAATTGCACTGGGGGGGGGTTTCCAAACTCACAACCCTTTCAAGGGCTGAAAATTTTCCTAATGACATTTGATGCTTTTAAGCCTTGATTAGAAATAGAGCACCCTAGAGCACCCTATAAGTTGGCTATTGGTCGTGGTTGATAGTGGGTGCCTCTACCTTACTAGAATCAATTCTTTAGTTCTTCCCTCCTTCAAGGAATTGGGATCCATGAAAAATCTAAACAATGCAATGCAGGTGACATCTATACTAAAAGAACAAAACAATGACACTAACCAAATTTGTGGATAAAAATAGAATTATGGATATGTGATATGTACTAATGTGATAACTTCTATCCACATGTGGATGAATGTTGAAATTTGGAGCACCAATATAACATTTTGTATCGCCATTGTGGCACTTCATTAAAAATGAAACCTGACACTGACACTAACAAAGATCTCATCACTACTCATCTACAACTGACACTAGTTACCTGATTAGCATGGAATCTTGAAAGTCTGGTACTTCACTCCCTTCATCAATCACTTTCCTTCAAACCTAACCTTGACTGCAAGACAGTGCTGAAGTGCTACACTAAATGGACAGTTGGAGGCCAGGTTCCCAACACCTCCTACCTAAATTCTTGCAAAAAAAAATTACAAAAAAATCTCTTCTGTAAGGATCTAAAAAAGTCCAGAAACTAACAGACACATTCGACAGGACGAAGTGGGAGTCAAATCCATTATGAGCGTTATCAAACTCCCATCGGCAATCCTGAAACTGTTGCCACGCTCGAGGCACCCCACCACCGTGCCCGAAGTCCCCTGTCACTGTGGCCGAGGCCTCTGTTGCCGAATCCCAGATCCCGTATTGCCGTGCCTGAGGCTGAAAAGGGTCTGAAACGTATGATACATGTTTTCTGAGTTGGGGCATCAGAACGTAGAATTCATGCTCCTGAAGCCGATTTGATTTTATGCCCCAATCAGAGATTTCAAGCCGCAGGTGCGCATCCTAGAGTGGTAACGCGCTTGAGCTGTTTCGATTCCGAACAAACTTGGAGAGCGTTTCCTGCACCGCGAGAGTGTCGGAGTGATCCGCGCCCAACATGACAGTGCGAATACTTATACAAGTGCGACAGAGCTCCTCCCCCACGTCGTAGCGCCCGCCTCGCATCAACAGCTTCGCGCGCGCTTCCAGCAGGAGTGCTTTCAGAAGCGTCAAGTCTTGCCACACATACTCGTCAACCTAAACAAGAGCAAAAAAACAAAAACGGTTCAAGACATTCCACCTGATCAAGCAGAGCAAAAAAAAATGCGAATAATTTAGAGGGAATGAGCATTGGGAGAGGTGTCCAAGTTTGGGTACTTGATGTGGGACGTCAGCGCCACGTCTCCAGCAGAGAGATCGATCCCAGCGGTCTTGAATCTGCGAAACATACGATTTCTCCACATCTTCCAGCATCCCGTAGCAGAATCGCAGAACTTCCAGCGCGGCGGTGCAGCGCGAGAACAAATGGAAGGCGCGAATGGCGAGCGGCAGCACGAGTCGGCGCGTGAAGTCCAGGAGATCGGGCACTGGCAGTTCCACCACGGAGGCGTCGCTGCCGTAGCGGCACACGAGATACGCCGTGGCCCAGAAGTGCTCGTAGTGGTGCACGATGTTCCCGCGTTTGCGCATCACGCGCACAAACGCGCGCGCCGCGAGCA
The DNA here is from genome assembly GCA_963969395.1 of Pseudoscleropodium purum. Taxonomy (NCBI): domain Eukaryota; kingdom Viridiplantae; phylum Streptophyta; class Bryopsida; order Hypnales; family Brachytheciaceae; genus Pseudoscleropodium; species Pseudoscleropodium purum. The sequence continues at coordinate 3,198,620 of OZ017800.1, read as the reverse complement.
CGCCGCCGCGCTTCTGGCAGTACACCTGGATGATGTCCGGGAAGTAGAGGCCGTCGCAATCGGATCGCACCGCGGCGCGCGCGACGCCGAGGCGCGTCAAGAGGTCGAAGGCGTCACTCTCCGTGCGCGCGTTCGTCGTAGACCGCGGGTAGCACGAGCTCAACATGGACGTCCCGCTTGTTCGGCCATCCTTCTCCAGCTTCTTGGCTACGAGCACGAGGAGCGCGAGCGGACACGGCGTAGGTGCAAACCATCCGCCTGCATACGCCATGCGCACGGCCAAGCTCTTGGCGCCCATGAGGTTGAAGCACACGTCCAAGAGCTTCACCAGAAAAGGGTTACTCCGCAACACCACGTCGTCTCTTTCAATCGCAGACGTGACGCGCTTCGTATCAATGGTGCCCATCTTGGCGAGAATCTCCGAAGGTTTCATGTTAAACTCGTTGATAAGCCGGCCAACGATGGCTAGTCCAAACGGCAGGCGCCGGAGTTTGTCCTCGAATTCCTTGAACTTGTCAATCTGTTGCACCGAGAACGAGCGCTCCGACTGTTTCCCGTCGCGCATGAGCGTGAGCGCTTCGAAACTGGAGAGATACGGAAGCTCCAGGCACGCCAGGCGCAAAACACGAGGGAGCCGTGTGGTGATGACGACGTGCGAGGCACTTCCTGCTCGCGGCAGAAGTTCCGAGAGCTCACGCGCGTCGAAAGTGTCCAAGTTGTCGATGATGAGAAGGTATGGGACGTCTTTTTGAAGCTCGTAACGAATCTTCTGGACGGCTTCGCTCTCCATGTCCTCGAACGCCCGCGGCTTTCCGGGTGGCGAAGTCTCCGTGCCCACACTCACGCCCAAGATGGTCGACAAATTGAGGTAATGTTGACGCAGGTAGCGCGCCTCTCCGCCTACCCAGAGCACCATTTGATACTTCTGGGAGTGACGGTAGGCGTACTCCAGGGCGAGCTCGGATTTGCCAATGCCTGGGATTCCTGTAACTGTGCACGCGGGCAAGTATTTTGTACGGTCGCTCTCGCCACGCCGGTCAGCCGAGTTGCGAGGTTTCTCACGCGACGCGCGTCGGGTGCGCCGTGACGCATCCTTCAAACCCGAACCCGTTTGCACATTCCAGGCGAGCTCCTCGTAATTCTCACTGTCGTAGTTCGACGGCCGCGACGAGTCCATGTTCTCAGTCTCGGCTTTACTGGACGCATCGCTCCGTCGTGACGAGACAATCGATTCACCGGGTTTAGCGTTTGGGTGCCCAGATGGCTCGGTGAACAACAACTGAACACAAAAACTCAACAAATTGCCATAAATTTCCAAATGCCACAAGTGTTGTGCATAAATGGTTCTTCCTTAAGCCCCTAATAAAGATCCCAAGATGCCCAATTTTGGCTTCATGTTTTTTAAAGCCAGTTTGAGTAGGTCATATGTGGATCTTTTGTTCAATTTGGTGTATATTTTGACCAACACCTGTGATGCTCTTCACTGAATTTTGGTGACATAAATATGACCTCATCTGTATTATGTTTTTCGCAGTGTGGCCAATTGCACTAGCCCTTTCCAAACCTGTAATCCTTCCTCCTTTAGGGGTTAAAACTAGGACAGGTCTAAGGCCGGGATTACCAGACGATGCTCCCTGCAATACTATGGTGGCAGTCTTTGACAGATTTACACAAAATTGGCAAAGTGTGTTTTTATATCTAGAACTTTGAATACCTTGGAATACGCCAATGTCAGCAATCATACAGAAGTAGTGTTCGGTTCACCAGCTTACATTCAAGTTTCGCACAAATCTTTGCCACTTCAACGGAAAACTTGCAGTTTCAATAATGGAACTTTTCTTACCTTCTCAATGAGCTTTAATTCCTTCTCGCGACCAGCGAAATACGGGTTCCGCGGCCACGGGAGCTCCTCATTCAGCATCCTCCTCGTCTTCTCTACATCAGTGACACTTCTTCGTCCTAATTTGGATCCCACCAACGCGACCACGCGCTGAATGCTATCTCTCCAATTGCGTTTATACGCCTCAATCCTGAATGCCTCCACCGTGAGCAACCCTTTTACCGCCTCCGCCCACCCTTTCTCCTCTCCCATGTACACTTTCCACAGTTCCCCTCCCTCCTCTTCCCAAATCTCGCCCTGCTTCTCCACGATGTCACGCACCAGGCAGTCCGCGGGCGCCACATCGAAAAACACGGGTACCAAGTTCCCCCTGTCGAGGAAAATCGTGAGCTCTTCAATAGTGTAAGGATTCCGAAACGACTTCCGCGCGACGAGCACCACACCGAACGCTGCGGAGTGCATGATAGCGCGCGCGATATCGTGGCTGCGCTGGTCGGCGTACAAGGCTCTGTCGGCGGAGAAGCAGGCCACGCCGTGCGATTCCAGTTCCGCGTGCAGCCATTTCGCGTAACGGAGTAACATGGGATCCTTCCCGAACAACCCAATGTAAACCTCGCAGCTGCGCGGGTGGTTGAAAGGTCCTGGTGAAAGCGAAATCAGGGGCGGCGAGGACGACCCAATGTTCACATTTCCAGAATGGCGCCTGCGAAGCGAAGGATTGGCCACTGGGGTGAAGAGGCTCGTGCTGGCGAAGCTGCTTGAAGTCTCCGGCGTGAAGAAGCAGCTCGTGGACGCGGCCTCATGATCTGAGTCGGAGACCAGCACATTGTACTGTAGCGGCGACGCCGCGGACGAGGGAAGCGCGAACGGAGGCGGTGATCCTAGCACGGACCCAAACTCACCTGAATCAATAGCGCAATGGCGCGCGCTGCTTTTGCGTTCTGGCGTGCTGGTCGCCGTCGTGAGGATGCTGCCCGTGGCGATGGGGAAATCGGAATCGTCGGGGTTGAAATTGATGTCTTCGGTGGAGGATGCGCGTGACGGCGGGTGGGGCACGGAAAGAGTGAAAGAGTCCGCCACTGAGGGCGGCAAGCCGCAGAACGACGACGAGGGCTCATCAAGTGCGGGTGTGGGGTGCTCGAAGGAGGAGTACACGGGCGAATTTGCGGAGATGGAGCTCGGGCGCACGCGGAACACGGCGGGTGAGGACAGGTCGTCCAGCGCGAAGCTGCGTTTGTCGGGCGCGATGGCGGAGGGGGGAAGAAGCTCATCGTCGCGCTCGAATGCAGGGACCGAGGAAGCGCTCAGACGCCGAGGCTCGCTGCCAGAATGGGAACTGCGTCGCGACAGCGACGGGGCGCTGCGGGAGCTGCTGGTGGCGCCTGTAAGAGACGATAGGAACAAATCCAACCCCGCAGCTTGGAATCCCGTGGTAACAGATTCAGGGGCGACTGGCGTGGCGACTGCGACTGCGGCGCTTGGAATTGTCTGATTTTCATCGCTGGAGATGCGCTGCAGGGGTTGGGGTGGTGGTGGCGATGCGTCCTCCTGGTCCTCGTCCATAGAGCCCGCGGCCCAAGCGCCCGAACCACCATGCACCTGGGATTCTCTCCTTGAATCACGTCCTATCAACGATCCCACAACAATGAATGGCGCCCTGGAACCTCAACCATCCCTAGTGCCTGTGCCAGGCTACACCCCACGGGCGTCGTGAATTCTTCCGGGCTCCGTTACGTCCATCCTACCCTGTAAAATTCAACGTCCAGTGGGCTGCATTGACAACGAAACCGCCAACCCTCAACATTCTAGATTAACCCCACCAAGTCCTGTTGCATTCCTCCCGCTATATCTGGTTGAATGTCGTCACCTGCAAATCCCACACTGTTCTTCTCTACCGAATGCAGCACCCTTCTACCCTGCAAGCGAGGATTCGAACTCTGCAATCTGCTATTTCAAAGCTAATACAGCCGTCGTCAGCATTCTTCTTCTCCCCAGATTTTCGCCGTGTCTGGAATCGAATGTCCACGGCGTCCCAGCCCCTCCAGAAGTCATCGACGTCTCCCAAGAATTCGCCGACAAGTGAAGAGAAGACCTGTCTACGGGGGTTCTAGAGGAACTGTAACCTCCGTGTGCACAGAAGAGTCGTTGACGACGAGATCTGGAGAGGGAGAGGGAGCGTGGGCCGAGTCAGGTCAGAATCCTAGAGAGACGCCGTGTCAACGCCGGAACAGTAACACAACTACAGAGTCGAGATACTCCAAAATGGCCCCGCTTTTGCTGAATTCTCGGGAACTGGGCTATCCATTTCGGGAACTTCACCCAGTGACTACAGCACACGCTTTCAAAATTCAAGGTAATTTTGGAATCCTCAATGAATGATAGCATTCAAAGTAATCCCCAATAACGTCGGCAGCAGGCTTTTGAAGCAACGCTGATCGCATGCGCTCATTATCATTCCTATACTTCTTTTTCCTTTGAAAGGTCAGAGGATTTCAATTAAGCGGCTTCACACTTTCACGTATCATGAGTTGAAGAAGTGATTGTCGAATCCCCTGAAGTGGACAGGATGATGTAATTCCGGCGTTCAATGCCCAGATGGGAGAGGGGTCGGAATTCCTCAAAGGAAACTACTGATTTCGATGATTTCCCAGAGAAGGAAATAGAGATATTATAATATTATAATGATATTATACTACTAATAATACTAATACAAAAGATCTGCACTCAAGTGGGTCGCCCACTTGCAGCTGTTATTGCGGCACTCCTGGTCCCTCCCTGCACTTTCCGAAGTGTTAAAGTGCCAGGCAGTCGTCCGCATGCCTGGAAATGAGACCACCGCCAACAAAATTGCAACAACAGTACTACCCACGACCATGCCCATTTCGCCATTCACCTAATTCCTTGCAAGCGTAAGGAATTTCTCACGCCTCACGTGATTTTAGCATAATTGCACCAAGGTACTGTTCCGCGGAATTAATTCCTTCCAAAAATGCTGGCGAGTTGATGTTACATGCTGGATATTACAAGGATCTACAATTGCAGTCATTTTCATCCTAATGAAATATACATACTTAACCAATGAAATGGAGAAACAGACAGACACAAAATCATCTCTAACAACGACGATGACGCATAGCAAATACTCTAACCCGTTGAAATGGAATCATATCTTTCTAGGAGAAATCACGCAGTTGGTCAATGCTCATGTCTGGTTGAAAATCTGACAGATTTTGCAATACAGCGTTGGGACTCGAGAGGGTAGGTAGCAAAATTTAGCCGATACTCTCAGGATTTATGGTATATAGCAATATCACCTTGGATACCACAAAGGGCAATGTCTGAAATTCAAGATAATAGCATTCCTCAAAATCTGACATCATTCAGAAGTACACTCGGACCTCTCCCATGTGACGATATCCAAAATGACATTCTGAAATATCCTGCGCACTATTATTGACTCTAGCACACTTGTCACACATCCAAATTATGTTTTGAGAGTCACTACTTTGAGACCCAGGCAGCCAGAGCAAGAGGTCAGGGACTGGAAATACATTAATCTCCAATAAGATCATTTACTACATGGCTCACAAGTGGGATAAACATACAAATGAGACACATCTACGTGCTCAAATCATTAGTGGAATGTCCACAAGAAGGTATATCTAAAGACTGGCAACCGAAGTGGAAATTTGATTGGTCGTACTTACAGGACACCACGAGTAGAGCTTGCGAGTTGGATTCTATCAGCTAGATCATCCACACTAACGTTCCCGAGCTCTCCACCGTGTCTGGTTCGCACCGTCAGAGTTCCAGATTCCACTTCCTTGGGACCCACAACAGCCATCACCGGGATCTTCTGCGTCTCGGCGTTACGAATCAGCTTCCCAAGCCGCTCACCGAAAATCACTTCAGCTCTGATTTCCCTCGCTTTCAACTTGGCAACCACCTTCTTGCAGTAATCGACCTGCAAGTCGAAAGTATGCACGTCAGATCATCCCGCAAATTTTGTATCCTTGACCAAAAGAAGAAAAAAATACAAATGGACAGTGTTTGCATCCAACTTCAACCCGCGACAGAAAGTGGCAGACTGATGAGAGACTGAATTTATCAACTAAAGGACCAAGAGCCCCAAAGTCTTCATTGCCATATGAACAGGAGTCCGAGCAAATCATTAAGGAAGCTACAAGGAAAGTTACAAAATGTATCAAAAGAAAGAAATAATCATGTCCTCAATTGATAGAAGTATGTTTTGGAAGTTATCATAATCACCTATTAACTTCAAAAGAGAATTCTCTAGTTATATGAACGGCATTAACCAGGGGTTATCCCCAAACTAGGAATAGAATTTCCATTTAATGATATAATAGCCGATTATAATAACTTTCAACAAATTTCTATTGATCAAAAACTGATCTGTCAACTAATTCGGCAATCAAAGCGTAGCAAAGTGCAAAGTAGCTCACCTCGTGGTCCGTCACTGGCAACAATCGAATCTGGACTGGAGCAAGCCACAATGGAAAGTCGCCAGCGTAATTTTCAACCAATATACCAAAAAATCTCTCAATGGAACCTAAGATAGCTCTGTGAATCATAATCGGCTGCTTCCTTGAGGTGTCGGAGTCCACATACACCATATTAAACCTCTCAGGCAAATTGAAATCCACCTGAATGGTCGAGCACTGCCATTTCCGGCCTATAGCATCCTCTATTTTCACGTCGATTTTAGGGCCATAGAAAGCACCACCTCCTTCATCAATGCCATACTCCCAACCCTTGTCCTCCAGTGCATCTTTCAAAGCCGCCGTCGCTTGCTCCCAAATTTCATCGCTACCAACAGCTTTCTCGGGCCTTGTTGATAAATTAATCTCAAATTTCGAAAAGCCAAATTGTTTGAGAACCGTCTCTGTTAAATCAAGAACTCCTCGGATCTCATCCCTAATTTGATCAGGGAGACAGAAGATGTGTCCATCATCCTAACCACCGCAACAAGAATGTCAAGTTTCATAACAGCGCAAGCAAGACAACATACTCCACTCAAACGATGCAAGTGCTCCCGATCAAGAAAAAATATAGATCAATAGGCGTTGAGTAAAAAGGAAAGACTACATGTCAAGGTTTGCATCCAAACTTCGAATAATGTAGAAACAAAGAGGAACAAAGAATCGAGAATACCTGCGTGAAACCTCGAACACGGAACAAGCCATGCAATGTACCAGACCGTTCATACCGATAAACAGTGCCCAGTTCTGCCACCCTCATGGGCAATTCTCGATATGATCGAAGTGCATCCTTATAGATTTGAATATGGAACGGACAGTTCATAGGCCTAATTTGATACAACTCCTCCTCTATTTGCATCTGATCGAACATATTTTCCTTGTAGAAGTCGTAATGACCACTTGTTTTCCACAAATCAAGCTTAGCAATATGAGGAGTGTAGAGGAGCTCGTATCCATTTGCGAAGTGCATTTTCTTCCAGTATTCTTCGATAACGTTACGCACCATAGCTCCCTTAGGATGCCAGAAGACAAGACCCCCTCCTGCATCTTCCTGCAACAGAAGCATTAACATCAAAATATGCCAATGTAACAGTCTCAACAGCTCTCCCAATCACATCCAGTACAAGCTTTCAGCCAATTCAAACAATCAGAGCTCTCAAGGTTCCGACACATCTGGCTGCCATTACTTGGATAGAGAATAAATTAAGATCTTGTCCAAGACGCCGATGATCGCGGCGCCTCGCCTCCTCCTTTTGAATTTGGTAGGCCTTCAATTGCTCCTCTGACTCCCATGCTGTTCCATATATCCTCTGCAGCATCTGCCTCTTCTCATCACCTCTCCAATATGCTCCTGCTACGAACTCCAACTCAATGGCTCGTCTGTTCAGCTGACCTGTCCTCTCCAGATGGGGCCCAGCGCAGAGATCCCACCAATCTTCCCCTGCAAAGAGTGAAGAATGAAAAAAGTTAAGAAAAGTATGGTCGCTGGTGGAATTATAAGAACTTCAAAATGCCTAAAATGAGGAGCAGAGCATGTATAGCAGTAAGTTAACCCCCAAGTGCCCAAATGGTCAAAGGTGTCCACTACCATACCTAGAGAAGTAGAAAAAAATCATTTCAAGAAAGGTAACAAAATGTGCCAACAGAAAGAAGAAATCATGTCCAACATTTTGAACGATAGAAATATGCTTTGTAAGTTACAGTAATCAACTGTTAACTTCCAAAATGAATTTTCTCTTAATAGATTAGTCATTCGGGTTTAATGAAACCCAGCATATCTATTTGAAAGTCGTCTCGTGAACTGCATAATGGATCACCTACTTTCAAACTGAGACAATCATAGTGCTGGATAGATCAGAAAACTAACCAATTTTGTAGATTGTAATCGACTCTGACTTGATACCCTCCAATATCTCCAGTTTGTAAGGCTCATTTATGGCCTTGATACGGGCCTCGGCTTCCTCCCTTGACACCTCTTCTCGTGTAAGTGGTAAATTGCGGCTAATAATGCGGTCCTACAGAGGTATACTCCACAATTTGTCAACCTCAATGGCCAGCAAAAGCCAAATACAAGAAAATAGGTAGCAAAGCCATAGTCGAAATGACACATGTAGTATAATAATGAACCCACCATTTCTTTCTTGATTTTCTTCAAGTCTTTCTCGGTAAACGGTTCTTTCATATCAAAGTCGTAGTAGAAGCCCTTCTCAATCCATGGACCAATTGTAACCTGGGCCTCTGGAAACAGCTTCTGAACAGCCATTGCCAGAACATGTGCACTCTGGAAAACCCAACAACAACGACAGAACACACCATCACTCAAAAATCCAAACATTTCAGAATATGAGCGATTCTTAACCCCAGTTGTTCCCCTCATCAGAGCAAGTGAATATTGTTGCCAACTGATACATAAGACAAATTTTCACAATTTGTGCCATGTACCAATAGTAGCATTGTGCAAGTGAAGAGGTGCCACTGTTAGTGAGAATAATATTAACACCATTGAAAAGAAGAGTGGTTGAAAGGAATAGTTGCCCTGTTCATGAAACAACTGGAAAAACAATTTTGAAGGAACCATTTCAAGCACATTCCTCCTCTAATGACAATCATGCACAGATAAAAAAAATATAACAAAATACTATATTAAATCCCTGCATATAGAAGACATGCCATCGACTTTCGAATGGCTTAGCAATTCGCAATTGTGTTAAATGATTTGAAACTTCCTCCAACTATCTATGACTGAGTCTTAGAATTATAAAAAGAAGCATGTTTCAAGAATCACATATATCTTGTAATATTAAACTAAAATTTGAGACAGAAATCGTAAGTCCCTTTTGGCTCATAAGATACATACAGTATCATAAAAAAAATTCAAAAATTCAAGGATCAATTCAGAATCAAAAGTACAAAACGGTTACAGAAAAGGTTACCGTGTGGCGAATTCTCAAAAGATTCTCTGAAGACTCGTTTGTAGGCAGAACAACGGGCTTCTTCTCTTCCTCCACTTCGACCTCAACCTCGGACTCTGATTTAATAACGGTCTCTTGATCAGCTGCGAGAGACGCCATTGTCATCATCCGCTCACTACCTCCTTGTTGGCTCCACAAGGGCATCCGCCCAAGGAGAGACACCATGGCTACATGTTGAAACAGTCGGGAGTTGGAGCTGGCAAGCGACATGTATCCTAACAAAACGTTCCGATTCCGCCTCGCCGCACATAATGCACTCGAATGCGAGGAGACTCGCCTGAATATGAATCCCACCAGTCAACACAACACGATCTAAAACAACATGAACCCCTCCTCATCATACCATAAATACAATTCATGACTCCACTTCCTACCATCACCTTATACTTCAAGGAAATCCAAAGAAAAAGAAATCCCAAAGAAATTCACAGAATTTACTACTTGATAATCCCAAAGTCAACACTGATTTTTGCACTCCACGAAAACAGAATTAAACCCTAAATTCGAAAAACTTGTGCTCTACACCCCTAAAAATCAAGCTCTCAAATTCACCGATTCAATTCCCTCTCAAGGTCAAAAAAACAGAACTAAGAAAATGTCGTAACTTCCCATCACTATATTCATTGAAGAACATTGCACGTGTCGGTCAAAGAATACACCTAATTGTACCCAAAAAAATCCCTGAATGACCTACTCAAAACTGCTAACCAAAGACGGGGCCAAATTCGGCCTCTCAGGCTCCTCAGACACTAAACCCTGGCACCAATAGAAGCTCAAAATTTCGGAAGGATTACTCCCGGTGACGTAAAATCGAATTCGAGCCTATCAAAAAACCCGTCATTGCAATCCCTAAAAGTCCAAATTACTCAAAACTCAGAAATGCAAGAAGAATCAAGGAAATCCCCCAATTCCCATGAAAATCCTCCAATGTAGTGCCAAATGAAGGAGCTACGCGAGCAATCGAAACGGAAACCCACCTGGAGAAGAAGAGCGGGGCAGCAGGGGCGTAGAGGGAGGAACTCAGCGAGCGGAGCTTGGGGAGCGCCATGCGAGGGACTATCGCAGTTGCGGTCCCCATATCTCCTTCCTACTGTGACTGCAGATTTCAATACTTTCAGCACCAAATTTCAAGCTGTTGTCAGCATTAGAGGAAAACTTAGTGCAGAGTGGAGGAGAATAGCAAGGCTCTGTGATTTTTTTGCGATGGCGCAATCGTGGTCACTGAGAAATCACCGCTTGAAAGGGATTTGTTTTTCTACGAGCAAGATTGCCGATACTTGGCTCCCAGGAAAAGCCCTCAGTTGGCTTCTTTCGTGTTCACACTGGCTGGTTCTTTCTCATCTCTGTTCACACGAGGTTGTGACTTCGGAGGGGTTTGGTCCTGCGGGATGAGAGGTCGAGGGACTGTAATATTTCATTCGTCCGTAGAAGGGGGGCTGGTTCCAAGTCAGACTATTTTGAATTAGTGTAAGTTGAAATATTATTTCATTAAACTAATCTCTGCTAAAATGAAATTTGGTATTGACACAAATTTCTCCTACCCCACATTAATAGGATAAATCACTGCAATTTAACCCCTAGAGGCGCAACAGGTATTTTTGGACTACATAGTAATTTTGGATAAATATGTGTGACTAGACATTTCAATATTTTTGGCCCAAACTTTTATAGGTGGGAATGAGGAATATCTCTCAGATGCACTAAATTTCATGACATTTGAAAATATGAGTCAAAAGTTATGGCCTAATTTGTTACTTTTTTTCATAAATGAGCAATTTGGACAAATGAGAAAAAATCACTTTTTCATAAATAAAAATTTGAAATTAGTTTTGTAGACTTATGTATATGTGGAAAGCTTTGAAGCATTCCATTTTGATCAATGAGTTAATAGTTATGAGAATTTTTTGTTTGCAGGCAGTTATAGATTCTCTATTCTAAAATAAACTTTGAAGTCTTTTATCTTACTAAATTTTCAATATTTTTGGAAATAAAATAAAATCATAGGATGTAGATTGTTTATTACAACATTGCAACCATTGGACTGGCATTTTCAATTCCATAATTAAATTCTTAACAATTCAGCATTTTGAATCATTTGCTAGTAAGTATTGTCTACTTACTATTTTTTTTTTATAATGGATCTACCCATGATCAATCAAATAAGAAACCATAGATATGATTTAGATTAGTGCAAGGCAAAGCAAATATCTTTAGAGGTGCATTGATAGAAATGACAGGGATCGCAAAAATTTGGATAATTTTATCACTTAAACTAAAATTACTATGAATTTTGAAAGTTGAAAGTTGGTCTATATCTATGTTTATGTTTAGACTATTCCCAAACTACTCATCTAAGAGACTATTTTTTGTTCAATTTGGCATTCCAAACCAAACACATGTATCAAGACAAGAATGGAAGAATTGATGATTAAAAACCAAGAACTAATGGTTGGAAATTAATCCCAGTTTTTCTTGAATTTCAGCCCCCTATTGATTGCCAATGGAATATTAGTTGGTAATAGGTGGCTCTACCTTATATATTATACAATTCCAAAAGATCTAGAAATTTTCAAACATGTGGCCAACTTGTCTAGGAAAAAGAATCCAAAGAAGCTCCACCATTTTTGACATTTTTTCATAGAAAAATGAGCTTATGAAGTGTAATTGCCTTGTTTTTTGCAAGGGCCGAAAAATTAATTTCAATGAATTTGAAAGCATGTATCTTGCAATCCACACAATGAAAAATTCAGAAAAAATTTTAACACATGTTTTCAAGTCAATATACTACAAAATCTTACAATTACATATGACAAAAAAAGTTTTTTTTCAAAAATTTAGTATTTGTACTAAAAATGGCATTTTTTGAGTGTTTTTGGTAAAAACATAATCATGGAACTTTAGAGGTTAAAAAAGTAGTTTTCAACTTTGAAAAAGACTATTAAAACTTATTCTTAATCCATAAACAATGTCATAGATGTTTTGTGTTTGATAAATAATTAAAAAATCCTTCTATATAGGACAAAAATACAACTATTCATCTTTAGAATTCTATTGTGAAAAAGAGAGGTCTTCTACAATAGTTTGACTTCCAATGGGTACTTTTGCATTTATTTATGCCAATCATTCCCACAGTATTCAAAAAAATGATTTCTACAATCATGAGTATATCTTCTAATGGTTAAAGTTCAAGTATGAAGATTGTACAAATGGTTGGTTTTTTCACCTTGGAAATTTATGAGGATATACTTCAATAAGCTCACTTAATAAAATCTAATGATTGAATTTACAAATAATTAGAAAAAATAATAAAATCTTTACTCTATTTTAAGAACATTCCTTCTTTAAAGAGTTTTAGCTTTTTAATGTGAAAGAATTATAGGGAACAATCCCAAACATATACAATCCTACAATAGAAGCAATTTGTCAATAATTATCAAATTCTTAGATGATTAGGTACATTATTTGGTTCATCAATTTTCATGAGTCATTCATTAGACAATTTTAGTCTTCAATGTCCTTACTACATTAGCCCATGAAAGTATATGCAACCCAAATTTGGCCACAATATGGGTGTTTTGTGTATTTGAAATAGATGGTGCACAAATTAACATATACAATAGTATGAATAATGACAACAATTTGTCCTCATACCAAGCTAATCCAATGGCACCAAACACTCTCAATTTAGACCATTACCCAACACTCTCAACTACTATTTGTATGAGAAGTAACAAAATGATCACCTTATACACAACCTAAATGGTGCCAAATTTGATCACCTTATACACAACCTAAATGGTGCCAAATTTGAGCATGATAAGGTTTAGATATGAAAATGACATCAAAATGAAAGATGGAAATTGTTGAATTATCAAACCAATGGTGCATGCCCTACCACATTTTGGTTCATAATTCATATTCTACGAGTCAAAGATTTGAACTCACCAAGCCAAATAATGCAAAAGAAGGGGCAAAAATCAACCCCTGCTCCCTCAAAAGAAATTGTCCTGTTCAATAATAAGCTTCAGAGACAATTCTTTTTAAAGTTCATTGTCACAGAGAGATAGGACAGAGAGATAGGACAGAGATATATTATTCCAAAAGCTCCATTGCATCACATAGTATCGCAATCCCATTGGTTTTGGGGGGTAAGAGTTTTTGTGCACAGCCCCGCCAGAACCAGAATGCCCAAGAATAACATCCTTTGTCCTGATAGTTTAGACAACACGTTTCACACAATTGGCTGCATATTGAAGGACTGTATTTACAATATCAATGAGAACAAGCTTAAGGTTCTAAACTTAAGGGAAAAGCTCGCACCTAAGCTAAGCATCAGTTCATATCTGGTGCGCTTCTGTCCTGAAGTAGGATACCTCTGCAGAAGTCACATCGCACAAGGGCACCCGAAACCTGTAAAGATCTAGAGCAAATAAATCGATTCTGATCCACTATTGATATCAATCCTATCACAAGAATTATGAAAGCACAAATATATGACAAGGCCAGAGCATCTCACCTGGTACAACCCTGTCCTTGTACCCCCAGCGAAATCATTACAGCTTAAATTGCCTTTGTTTTCAACAGAGCATCCGCATTTGTATTACTAAAAAACAGGGATATGAACAAGCAGCTGGATCCATTACTGAGCATATTGATGCAGGTGGCCATGACCAACAAACTGGTCGACTTGTCCGCCTTCCATTGCAAACCCCATGTGCATGACATTGTTAAGGTCCATGGCCCAGTGCTGTTGCAGCTCCTTTGCCAAGCCAGGATTCACTCCTTGAATATGCAGCATGCTAGTATCCGCTGGATTCTCAGCGGCAGCAGAAAAGAGTTCAGCACTCATGCTAGTGTTCGTTGCAGTTGCATTACTCGAAAAGTACTGGATCCTCTTCTTCTTCGTAACACGTTGTGACTTTGAAGACTTGGATCTCTCCGGGGATGTCAAGGATTGTCGAAGCTTCTGCAGTCGGTACAGTAACTGAGCTTCACTAACCTCCGCCGGGGTTTCAAAATCTTTCCTCCCCAAGCTCTTGTCGCTGGAATTGTACCGTCGTTTCGAAGTGGATTTGGTCTTGGGAGTGGAGTGTTGTCGATGGTGAGTCTCAGGGATGCCGAGTGATTCCCTGAAGCTCCGGAGGCGCTCCAGTGCATCGTCTGTTTGCTCATGCTCGTTCACTACTTCCTCCTCAACGTCTTCTTGCTGCTCGAGCACGTCTCGACGTAACCTAGCCAATCTCATGGCAATTTGCGCGTCATCGTCTGACTCGTACGTTGCCCTGGCCTTCTTACTCTGTCGCTTTTGAGTCTTGGGCTGCTGCATTCTGGAAACGTCAATGCTCTTCACACCACTCTGGTCGTGCACAACTGGTGCTATCGAGTTGACCCTGTCAGTTGGAAGAGAAAACAACAAAGGATCAGCTGCGGTGTTGTATTGTACATAAAGTCATATGATTACGAGAAAACTCAAACTCTTACTAGCACCTGCACAATCGCACCATGAGCGTTAACCCCTAAAGTACCCAGACTTCTTGGTCTTTAAATGTCGCATTTGATTGAACATCTTGGGAGCATAATAGAATTCAGACAGGACCAAAATTTGTATCAGTGAAGGACACTACATGTGATGGACAGAAAATAAATAATATAGAACGTAAGAAAGTTGCCACAGGACCCATTCGAGAGTGTTACAAAACACGAGAGGCCCGATTCGGGCTTCTTGATCCTAAAAGGGTTAAGATACACAAAGCAAACAAAAGTGAAAAAGTAAAACCAGTAACACTGCAATGCTCAAGACAATAGAAATCTACGCTACGCTTCAGTGAGAAGCTATCCCCAAACCGCTGTCGGTGACCCAGCGACACTGCATTTCTAGGGTTTTCCTAGGTGGAAGAAACAGTTCCTGAAGACGAAAATAACAAATATCACTCAAAGCTCCTCACAAGAACATAAAAGAGTCATTGAACGAAGGAGAGGACGTACTCAGCTGTAGAAATCGAGACAATAATGTCGAGAAAACCTACCTACTGGCACATTTAGAGTCATGAATCCACTCTGAATTTATTTTTCTTGATAGCTTTTAGGACACTCAACTACGCAATAGCTGATAAGAACCGCTACAATACATTGCGTAAGTCAGCATAAAACCTCTCAAATGGCGACATTAAGCCAGGTACGCACCAAACTGAACACGAACGACTCCGAAGGCAGTCGAAATTCGCACAAAATCTCACGAGACGATGGAAGACACAACATCTAAAAAGCAGAAAGGCGATGTGAATTGAATTGACTCCTGCAACCGCAGTGAATTGGCAGGAAAAAGCCGACTCTACTCAAGCAGCTCGGCCCAGAAACTAAACTGCAGCTACAAAAGAACTGTCACAGAATTGAATGCCCTTCACAGTTTCCTGTTAACCACAAGTTCAATTCTGTGGTACTAAATATTAACTTTCGGAGGCCGTAAAAAGTCCATGGCCGTGAGTTGAGGTCGTTTATAGCAAAGTAAACCCTAATAAGAACATAAGGCACAGCATCAGGGGAAATCTTACAAGTTCGGAAGCCCCGGTTTGCTTGGCGACAGGATTTTCAACGTGCCCGGTTTATTGCTGTTGTGCCCACTCTCCACGTAGCGCAGCATATCATCGAAGTCCAGATTTCCAAGTGGCGCGTCTGTCATCTTGTTCTCCGAGGTCACAACGACGATCAGCTCATGTCGCAAGGAGCGCAATTTGGCAATCTGCGCAAGAGCTTTGACCTAAAACAAAGGAAGCAAGCAACGATGGTGCTGCAAACGAATTTCCTTGGGGGACGCAAATTTCTTTAGGGCAGATCCATTAAATTTTATTCTACTGCCCGTTTCCAGCAAGTGTTTTAGGGTTATCATCACTGTCTCTCTGGTTTCTGTGTAGATCATTGTCATTGGAGTGCCTTTCATTTGATAGACTAGATAATGCTCTTGAGAGCTGGGAGGCTCGAGAGCATTATGGGGCATAATGTGAAGTTTAAAAGTTCATCATAGACATCCATATCTATTCTTTTTGCAAATCTAAAGATGTAGAAAAAGGAACTGCGTTGTGAGTTATGATGCATCTCTGACCATCCAATGGAACGGTGACAAATCTGTCTTCAAAGTTGGACTTGTATTATGGTGATCACTTTGGGGAATAATTTGGAGAATCATACTTAATCACCACCTAAAATGCAACATCAACATTTGGATCAAAATGCAATAATGAATCATGGAAGCTTATGACATAGGATGTATATGATGAAAATGTCAGAGCTTAGTGTAAACTTTTAGTACACCTACAAACAATATTTTAAAATTTCATAACTTATTCTCACCATGTCCAAATATAATAATGCATTGGAATCCATGGTCACTTGCCAATAAGATTGATATAGAGCAATTTTGGTTTAATAATAGTAATTATGCTCAATTATTATTATTAGAGTAGATTATGGGTATACTCACATGAAGGCATTCTTGCACCCCTTACATTGGCAATGGAGTTATTCACAATTCATTTTGTAATTGAATGAAGAAGATTGAACAAAATAGGATTTGACATTCAAAAGAATCCATAATGAATTTCATGTTGAATGTCATACTCTATTTTGTTCAATCTTCTTCCTTCAATCACAAGACAAATAACCCCTAAAGTTCCATTGTTCTTTAGGGGACAAACTGGATTTCAAGTAGGTTCATACAATCTCAATATTTGTCATGATTTTTTCGTAAAGATAGAAAAATACATGAGTTCTTTTAGGAAATATAATTTTGATGTCAATTGGTGCCCAAGAACTAAAGTTCATACACAATAAATCCAAATTTTCGTTCTTTAAGTAGAAAAAAATCTTCAAAAATGAAAGTTAAAAATTTATTTTCTTATAGACTATATTTATATTTATATCAAGAATCTTTAATTCATTCCATTTGTATTCCATCTGTTTTTCCTTCAATCTTGAACATGTTCTAGTTAACAATTCTTTGATGTGCAAATGTTAAATAGTTTTTTTAAATATTTTTTTCTTGACTCTCAACTCAATTCTTCAACATAAGAAATTCAAAATTCAAAATTCAAAATTCAAAATTTGAAGTAAATAAATTTTAAGCTATAAAGATTCAAAGTCCCATATTCTAGTCATGAGGTGAAAAAGATCCATATTCTTCACTTCAAATGCAAATATTTTGGAATCTTCAAAATCAAAGTTTCTAAAATTTCTTCCACATATTTCTACATGAATCTAGTGCAAGATCCTATGGTTAAATATGTAAAAACAAAAAAATTTAATTTTTTTGCTTTTTGCAATAGAAATGGCAATTTTTAGTAGTTTCTGATGGGAAAAAGGACTTGGAACTAGTGAGATAAGAAAAACTACAACTAATTTTACTTTCAATTGTCAAAAATTGACTCAACTCAAAATCAAGTTCAAGCTTCTATATCTTTTATTTTGTACCTTCAAATTGTAAATTGATTAAAAACTTGAGTTTATAGGAGTGTAATTACTCTAGAATGCTAATATACACTTTATTGATTATTTATTACAGTCACTTATTTGAGGTCAAAGAAAAAACAAAAAATAAATTTTTTAGTTGAATTTAAAAGATATCTCTATTGAACAACATGTATCTCAAACTTCCCAACGTTTCACCTTGGTTTTTGATAAAAGAGTTACTTTTAGATTTGTTATGATTGTAAACAAAGATTGTAGTGCACAATAGATCAAGTGCCACAATCAACATCAAATATGGAATCATTAAAAACTAAACAAGAATGCGTAACAAACACACCCTCAAATGCCCCCCTCCCCCTCTAGCGGATAAGGAGTTCTTCCAATTAGCTAGGAACAAATACACATGTAGTCAGGGATGACCATTGATGATGTTGCTAAAACAACTATATATATTCAAGTCAATGTGATGGTATATAGATAGTCCAAGTAAGTTTTGTAAGTGTCTTTGGAGAAGATTGTGTATTTTTGCTTTGCTTAGAGATGATGGTTTATCATTTAGTAAAGTCTTCACTTCTTCTTTCATGCTTGCATTTTTGAATTCTCCTTTTGTAAAGTGAAAGCTACTTGACTATGTATGTATAGATTATATATTTTTTAGTAATTAGAGAAATAGGTTGCTCGAGCTTCGGCACCTAAAATAGACCCAACTTTTGCCAAAAACAGACCAATCTTATAATGCCCTCGTGCAAAGATGGAAAGTAAAATGTATTTCTTTGTTTTCGATCTACAAAAAAATCGTGAATTTCTAAATTCATTAGAATTTAGATTTCCAAAATGCATCCACTGTGTACATTTCAAAAATCTCACAACAATCTGGATTTTAGTTTTTGGATGAAAATATAATTTTGGATGAAAATGGTGGATGAAAAACTAGATGGATGTCAAATGCCACATCACCACTTCCCGTAGTCTATAGGCACTATCCAATCTAAATTAGTCCAATTTAACTCAATCCATTCCTCTTCATTTTAGCGGTCATCCGTCTACTACAAAATCATGCTTCTAGCAAGGACGAATGACATAAACCAAAAAAATTCAAAACTCTATAACTTCTTCAAAAATCACTCAAGTTTTAGGATTTTTGAAGCAATAGGTAGATATGCAATTCTCCAACTAGTACTACAAGCATGAGCAATAAACTAGAAGTAAAATTTTCTCCTCAAAATTACTATACACTGAAACTCGCCTGCCACCCCAGTTTCCCATTAGTTCCCCCCCTCCTCTCTCTAAAAATTTGTGAGTTGTTGGTTTTTTTGAAAAAAAATGCTTACCTTCAAAATTGATGTTGATTTCTCAAAAAATCACAAGATGTTGATCTTGTGAAATTTAATCTGAGCCGTTCAAATATAAAATACAAATACTGAATACGGATATGGATATGGATATGGTATTAGATATGAGTACTAAATATGTATACTAAATACGGATATTGAATACGGGTACTAAATATGTGTATTGGATATGTGTATTGGATATGTGTATTGGATATGTGTATTGGATATGTGTATTGGATATGTGTATTGGATATGTATATTGGATATGTGTATTGAATACATGTACTAAATACAGATATTGAATACGGATACAGTATTGGATACGGGATCAATTGTCCCATATTGTTTGTCAAGAACTTTGATTCTGAAGATTACAAGAGGGGTGGGGGTGAGGAGGGGGGGAGATAAAAAAATTTAAATCAAATTCTAAATGATAGGTGGGGTTGGTAAAATAAAAATTGAGGGGGGGAGTGCATAGTGACTCAAAGTGTCACTGTACACCTTGAGTGCCTAATAACTACATTAACTATCTATATTTATATAGAATCTACATTTACAAAGTCAAGTGTCTCTCATTCTGTGAAGGGAAAATCCAAGATTGCAAGCGTGAGAAGAAGCAAAAGACTTTATTAAATGATAAATCATCATATCTAAGCAAAGCAAAAACACATAATTTCCTCCCAAATCATTCACAAAAGTTGACTTGACAACAATGTCAAGTCAAAAAGCTCTCTCCATCCAAATATTTAAACCTCAAGATGGATGAACTCTACAATTTGGATGAAACTTATTCAAAACTAAAGTAAATTCTATTAGGAGTCCATCTAACACTATAAGTCAATGTGGAGTGGCCCCAATGTCACTTCACTTGATATGTTTTGTAGGGTAGAACAATTTTCACTTGAATAACATAAAAATAATCTTCTTTGGAAGTCTTGAGTTTAAAAGAATCCTTGCCTTCCCTCAAATGACTTGGCAAATGCATTCCCAATTCAAAATTCCTATAAGGTTTGTACACCCCAAATCAAGAGTGCACCCAAAAGCAACACTGTATAGTAGTATTGTACATTTGATGCACCTACATCTAAGCCACTACTACAAAGTGCTAGTTTTTTGAGTGTAGTGGTTTTGGACATTCTTACCTTTACCATGTTGCTTACATCTATATTAGGTTTTGGTGATAAATATGACTTTTAATTTTTTTTGACATTATAGTGCCAAATTGCACTCCAAAAAAATGAATTTGGCTTAAAAATGCCAACAATCTATCAATACTTTTTTCATCAAAAAACTTCAAATTAAATAAAATCTTGAATGGAATTAGCAGATTGTAGATAAAAACATAATTATAAACATGTGATATGTGTTAATGCGATACTCTATATTTTCTATCCAATAAGGTGAAAACATCCATTTCCGTCCCTTTTCCTACTCTTTGTTCAATAGAGTGCTATTAAAGCGTCCCTCTATTTACATGAATGTGTCCTCCAAATGTTTGATTCTTATTGGTTGACACATTTGAAAGACACATTATGAATTTTGATTTGTTAAGAGTTGATTTTTGCAAGGTTTAGATTTGGGTGCACCTATAGGATAGATCCACTAGTCTAGAGACTGGCAACTTTGAAAAATTATAGAAATTACATACCATATCCAAAAAATCTAATTTTCTTAGAATATTCATAATTTTCACTTGCTTATACTATGAAAATATTATTTTAAAGAAAAAATTCCTCCAAATATGCTGAATTCCTTAAATGGACAGTTTTGGGTGTTTTTACCTTATGTGAATGAATGTTGAAATTTGGAGCTCCATTGTATCACTTTGTCATCGCCACATTGGCACTTTATAAAAAGAAAAAAAAAGAAAAAAAAGCCCTTGTCATAAATTGCCAAAAAATTTACTCTGGGAACAACAGAATGAACCAAAAGGATAGACAGTGTGACTGGGCTATTGACTGGGCCCTGCGACGACAGCCCAGTCTGTCCACCTGGACCCATCCAGCTGGACCTACGGTCTCCGCCAATTGCAAACCACTTCCGACAGGCTTCTAAGTTTACTGTAAGTTTTCTAGGGTTTCCTCCTCGAACCACGCGCATGCAATCCACTGCGTAATCAATCGCAATTCCGGACGCAAATCCTCATTTACCATCTTTTGCAATTTCAAATCCTCTGCAAGTTAACAATCAGTTATCGCACTTTACTTAGCTTCCGCAGTTGGCCAAGCGAAATCAAGAGTGCTCCGCAAGCCATGGCCCTGCTGATTCCAGCCTGCAATTGTGCGGTTCGAGCTTTGAACGCTCTGGAATGGTTTTGAATGGTTCGCATCCCGTGTTTCGAATCGCATGGGCGATGCCATTTAGGGCGAGTATTGTGATCCAGGATCGATCGTAGTAGCATGGGTTTTGGAATTTTGGATTGAGTGTTCTGGTGTCGGAGTCGTTAGGGTTTGGTTTGGAGCTTGGAATGGTGTGGAGTTTCCACTTTGACGAGGCTCGACGTCTTGCATTCCCGATGTGATAGATATCATTTGGGGCGAGTTTGATGCAATTAATTTGCAATCCCATTCAGGATGGGAATGGTGTGAGAGTTGGAATTTCTTGATTTTTGAGTGTTTTACTGTGAGAGAGGTTAGGGTTTTTTTTTGGGGGGTGGGGGGTGGGGAGAGGAATGGCAGCTGCTGCAGTGCGGAGGGCTGTGCTGAATCAGGCGTGGCCGTTGCAGACATTGGTGAGTGCCATCCCGGCGGAGTTGATCGGGTTGGATGTGAAATTGAGGGTGCCAGCGGTGGCGAGGGCGCCTGTGGATTGGCAATTATTGCAAGATCGCAGGTGTGGGGTTGGATCGACGCCTTTGAAGGCGTGGAATTACGGGGCTGTGAGGGGGTACTACATGCGCAACATCTCGCAGCTTGTCGCGACGGCCAATAACAAGAGAGCGTTTCTCGTTGACACTCTGGCACTGGTAATTTCTGACCCTCCATTATTGTCCGAGAGGGTGTTTTTTCTCTAGTCGGAAGGGACAATTTGATCACAATCATAACAGCTGGGTCTGCATGTCCCGATTGGACGTGGAATATCTGTCATGATGGATTTTAAGTTTGGCAGATGTGGTCAGGAGAAGCGTACTCTGTTGTTCCTAAATAACAGAACTTCATTTTCGAAATTTGGAATTGCACCCTTAAAGTTGTCTTTGTCGAGGAGATACTGAAAACTGCGTATCAGGAATCTGGATCTAGCCATAAGAATCAGTTTTTTGGTGATTTTGCTCATCGGTCATCTCTATTCTCATGTGGTTGGTTTCGGCCTTGTAGGGTCAATTTGCATCTTCGTTAGGCAAGACTTACGTTGGCAATTCAAGTTTCTTTGTTCCCCTAATTGATGACCTCTTTTCCCCACGTTGACATGAAGACCAATGCTTGCATTAGGCATAGCATTGAATCTTTCCAATCCTGCTTTGATACTGCGGGTTTGAGAGGGACTTGTTCCGGTTGTAATTGGTGGACGGACCTCTGCGGTTCCTTCTATATTCTGCACCGGTTTACTGTTTTTTTTGGAATTAGAGAGAGGAGGATATCGCATTCTGACATGAGGTCAATGGATGCCTTCACAGGTTCGGAGGTTAGAAGCTCAGGGATTGACACCAAAGCAAGCTGAGGCGATTACAGCAGTTATCACGGAAGTGCTCAATGACAGCTTGGAAAACGTGGCTCAATCGTTTACTTCGAAAACGGAGATGACAAGAGTATGTCTGTCCAATAGTCTTTCACTTGAAGTCGCATCAGGGTTAGGGGCTTTTGGCAGAATTTGGGATTTAGATGTGTTTTATAAAAATTGACCAAGGACTGATTAATGTGACACAGTTCTTGCGCCATCTAACGCTCCCGTTAGGCAGGTCAGATAAAATGTTAATACTGTTTTACTTCAATCCTGAGTTTGGGGATTCGTTGGTTGTCCTGACTGCCATTACACCGGACACGCCATGACCTCTCTGGGTTCAGTTGCTCTGATTTTTATGTGGCCCACAACAATTTTGTCCAAGGAATTTGTTAGCTGCTTCTGCGCAGCTCTCAAGGTGGTCAAAAGTGTCACTAAATCTGAAAACATATTTTGCGGTGCCCTCTCGTACTTACCGTGGTCCACAGTATATGGTGAATTTGGTGCAGTAGTTATGTGTTCTAATGATTTTTTAGTATTGTCCTTCGGCGGTATCGTCCGTTTTCTGTCTAGAGTTAACGAGTTGTGTGCTCACATGTCAAGTGGTCTTATCTTGCAGAGTGAGATGATGGCAGAAGCAGCACTGTCCAAGTTTAAGGGTGAAGTGCAAAGCTCACAGGTATTCTTTTAAATTACTTGGATCCATCTCTCGTCGGAAGTCTTTGCGTTTGCAATTTTCTGCCTTTTGTACCGACTACACCTCTCTGATGATATTTTTCTTTGTGGATCTCAATCGTCATGTTTACAGGAGAATCACTTTACAACGTTGCAGCGCGAAACTGAAAGGCTTCGGACTGACATTGACAAAATGCGCAGTGAGCTTAGGTATAACTTTGCTCGCTGTTTGTCAATATTGTCATTCCGAACTTACTAAACATTTGTAGATTTGAAAACACTCAATTCAAGTTGAGACAAATTTGTAGGGACATTTTTTGGTTCTTATCTCGATTTTGTGTGGTCATCGTTGCAGGTATGAGATTGACAAAGTAACAGCAGGTCAACGCTTGGACTTGAACCTGGAAAGAGGGTGAGTTTTATTACATCCTGGACTTCTTTTGCTTGAGAATTTTCTTCTTCCATCTCTGTACCAACTGGCATTAGCATGCAATAATTGATTGTATCAGTGAGCTGATATCTTTAAGGTTAAAATTGCGACTTTGGAGGGGCAGTTCGGGATAGGATACCTAATAGTAGATTTGGATGTAGAAGTTTATATCAGCTTGTGAATGGCTGAATTCTTAAGATTCTGGGGGTTTTCCAGGCGCATCCGAGAGGAACTAGCCACACAGAGCAGTGAGACTTCAAATCTCACCAACAAACTGGACAGGGTGAGTTACAGAAAACCAGACATATCCTCTTCCTGTATCTTTTTCATTTATTTTTAGGTGCTTTAATATGGATGGCTCCGCAGTTTTGGATTTTTGTGGACCGCAGTCTTGTTTTGAAATGTTAGAGCTTCCACAATAATGTGCTTCATGTATGTTTTGATGAGCAGGAAATACATACTTTAAAAACACAACTTGAGGCTGCCAAATACGATGTCATTAAATACTGCATTGGTACAGTTTTTCTCACTGTCGACTTGCTCTGTTTGATGTTTGTTTCTTCAACCCTGAAGTCATAGACCAACTTCTGAGATTTTATTTTGAAGTTATACCTTTTATCTTTATGATATATTTTTTTGGATATAGGCATAGTTACTTGCAGTGTTAATGGTGATTCTTACAATATCTTTCCTGGGTGCAGGTACCATTGTCTCTGTTACGGCTGTTGGGCTTGGTCTCCTGCGCATTCTCATGTGAGTTTGAACAGAATATATCCGCATACATTATATTAAATAGGATTCACTCTAGTTAAAGTATTCATGAGTAGTGCATTGGACTTAGAGTATATGCTGAACTCAACCTCGTGCAACCTGACTTTTTCAGCTGAAGTTTCAACCTACGTTAGTATCGGACATCGATGTTGGGGGACGTGAGCAAGGGGAGATCTGGAGGGTGCCCCACTTGCCTAACCTTTGTAAATGTAGTTGCGTAAGGCTGTTCATGCTTTCTGCCGTAGCTTGGAAATACCAAAGCTTTCCTCAAAGATTTTAGGTAGCATTTTTTTCTGTCATTGCATTCAAGCCTCGAGGAGGCAATTCATATTACCTGGTCACTCGTCTACATGGCGCTACTGCCCTTTGACTTGCAATGTAAGGTGAATCACAACGAGAAAGAAATACATGGTGGACCGTTGTGAGCTGAATCATTGGAGGCAGGTCAGAGAAAGTTGCCCACTTTTGATCTGCTCCAACTTTCATGGGAAATACAAGGTAACCCACATTTGAGTAGTTTTAGGTTTATGTTCGGGGGTTGAGTAGATGAAGTCCTGATTTAATGGAAGCTACTGCAACTCAGGCAATGTCGAAAGACATTCAAAACACGCACCCGTTATTTGCTCCATTGTAGATAACATCGCAGCCTCATAGATTCGTGTATTGAGGTAGCATGGTAGGTGGTGGGATTCATTGAACTCTCATCGTTCAAATGTGGACACCCAAGTAACCGCATTAAAATTTGTTGAGACGTTCCCATTCGTGACGTTCCCATCTGTGTATTTACTATGAAATTTACTGTTTCATTTTCACCAAAAATAATTAAAATTTCTTGAGACGTTTGGTTTTGAATTTGAATTTGTAACTGCTCATTAAATGTTGGCAAGGCGTTCAAGTCAATGCTCTAGGTTAGTACCACATAGAAGTACAGGCGTCGATGCAAATTGAGCATTTATAGTATAATGCCGCAAACATGAGAGAGTACCTTAGTCAAATAAAATGTAGATTGTGCAAGACGATGCAACTCAGCGTTCATCCTCAGTGAGTGTGTTCGTGGCCACAAATCACACTTCAAGCCCCAAGCTGCGTCGTCCAGTCTCGTTGAGGTCCTGCTCCTGGAATCGGTTGCACCAATTCGCTTCGTAATTCTCAACTGGAAAGTCGGGCGGGCTGTGTCCAAGCAGAAAAGCCTTGTGCACGGACTCAGCATAATCGGCATTTTTCTTGCACCAGGGAGCGCCAGGAATGTACATCACGTTGCCCCAGCCTTGCTGATTCTTCACAGGCGCCACCGCATGCACTATGTCGCAATGCCACCAGACGGAGTCCCCCGGGTGGACACTCGGGATGGCGGAGAGTGCTTCCAACAAAAACGCATGCCATCGCTTGGTTACGGGGAAGGCCCGGTTGATGCTCACGCCGCACATGTCGACTTCAGCCACGTCGGGTAACAAGGGCCGCAGCATCAGGTAGGCCATGGTCTTGGGGATGGGGATGGTGTGCAAGACGCCCATGTCGTTGCTCATCTCGCTGAGCGCTGTCCACCCTTGGAACGTCCGAAACGCTGAGCACATGGTGGAACCGGGGAACTGCGCGGCCTCCGTGCGGTAGGAGGCATCCCACGGGTCGTAAGCAGCGAATTCACCAGCAAACAGATGCCGAAAGTGTTGCTGGTACCCCTCTGTCATCCACAAATCCAAGCACCCGGGGTCCAAGTGCGCGCCCAGGCCCTTGGAGTTTGTTCCGGGTGGGCGGCGACGGATTCGATCAGGATAGAGGCTGTAGTGCTGCGGATCGAACCAGCTCTTGCCGTGGGATTCGTGCTTCCACTGCGAGTTCAGAAACTTCTGCACCTTGTCCATACTGGGGTGTTGACGAGCTTGCATCTGAGAGCTCGACCAGTAGATCGGGTAGATCTCGGGTTTCGACAGCTCCAGGGTGCCGAAGAAGTCGTCGGCTGGGCCAGAGTACTTTTGAAAGAAGTGATTGGAGTCGGCGTAGTGGACTGCATCGGCGTCCCAGTGTTCTGCCTGCATGCGGTCGAAGTGACCGCGGATCATGACGCAACCACGCCGTTGGAGCTTGGCTATGGATTGTTCGCTCACCGTTCCATTCTCGATGTCGGCGAAGTCGATAATCGGCCATACTTCCTCGCCACGGGCCTTGGTGGCTTTGATGTCTTCAATCTCAGCAACCAGAAAGGCCTCAATCTCGTTGATGACCTCCTCTACGGTGCGACCGTGGTCTGTGATGCGTTTCCGCAATGCAGCCTTGATTTCCTTGATGGCTTGAGGTATGTCGGTCGGAATCGTTTCCCAGTGCGGTAAGCCGCTCACGGCACTGATGTCGCCAGCGGTGTCCATCGATGCGGCAAATTCCCTGGGGACCGCCCTGCGAAACATTGGGTAACCCCCCGCTAGGCATGTTGCATGGTGCGCTGCACCATGTGTTTTCCAGGGTATAGTTACACTGCAGGGTGAAGCCCGCCCGATACTGCACCTAGCGTTCCCTCCATTCTGGCAAAATCCCAGAATAGGCGAAACACCTCTGCCTGTATTTGTACAGTCTATTACGACTCGATTCATCTTCTCATGCTACGAAGCTGATATCCGAATTTGATAGCGCAATCTGTAATGAATCCCTAAGAAAACAGTCAGTTGCTATTGTAGTGAGAGTACAAAATGCAACGCTGAAATCAGGTGACATGTGGCACGAGCGAATTCATCTCTTTTCCTCGCAGACCTAGACAATGGGCATAATAACTTAACGCAAAGCAGTAGCAAAGAACTAAGTTACAAGGCAGTCAGGCGCTAACTAGAAGGGAACGAACTTGCGTTCACTCACAAAGTCTGAATGTCAAACTACTAACACCTTCCATTGCTCATTACTGTCAGATTAGACTACACATGAAACATCGTAAAATTCAAGGCAAAATTCAACCTTACTTTGGTCAAAACCATTCAAGGCACATGAAGAGGAATGCATAAATTCTGATTTGACTAAGCTCATGAAAGATGCCAGTACAATCATCCTCATCGTTTCTAAAGATCGACAGAAGGAAGACAGACGTCGTTTCTTAAAGCAGACTTTGGTTCTACGCACAAGGAACAAATTTCTATAAGACAAGAAAACCCTGCATATCGCAATAATAGCAAAACCTACAGCAATCTTCCGGCTTCCGCAACTTACCCAGCTTCAAAAGACAAAAGAAGAATTTTACGATCGATCACCTTCCCAATAGCATCGAAACGGAAATGAGCTGAATCATCAAGCTGTAATATCCCAATGGCTATGGCAGCAACCCAGATCAAAAGCAAAAATTATTTTCCCGTAGAACTGTAGCTCGACGTGTACCTGGACGGAAAGTAAGAAGATCATGCCGCCAAGCTGCTATTCCACTGCATATCGGAAATTAAAACCGCAGCCGGAGATTTTCAATCAGCAGCGCCGGCAATCAACGAGCAAAACAGGAAAAACCTTCGGCGGTTGGGTGGATTCTCCGGAGAGGAAGACCACAGATTTTGGCACAAACCTCCCCCGATCGTCCTGATTCATAGGGCTTCGAAAGGTCCACATGAAGCGCACTCATAATTTTTAACAAATTCGGTCACGTCACATTTGTAACAGCCGCGTGCGGAAGAAATCTGACAGCGCCAGTGTTTCGTCCAAAGGACTGAAGAAAACTAGAACCCTCGCTCCGAAGAAGACGATCCAAAGCGGCAGAGACGAAGCAAAAGCTTCCCATTGATCCAACCCAATACACACCACATCAGCAACATTCGGTTGCCAACTTGGCAGAATCTGGATCGGAAAACGCCACGTCAGCTAAATTAGAGCTGCCAGCTAGGTAGATTGTTGATTCCAGCCAATAAGGCTTGATCAATGACGCCACGTCTGCAATATTGTGGTGGGCACTCTGCCACGGGTCGATTCAGATCTCCTTCTGGACCGGTAAGGAACGGAAAAAGGCCGTAAAAAGCCAACTTTGAACGAAAAAGGTAAAGTTCGAAAATACTCGTCGTTCTGAGGGGCCAAGGGCCCAGATGGAAGGAGCCCTTCTTGAAACTCGAGGCTGCCTGGAGATCAGGATGTTCACCTGTGCAGAATTAGGGTTTATGCTGTGCCACACTGGAGTTGCTTTACAATATGAGTGATTAGTTTCAACAATTTGATTTGGTAAATTGTGATTTAAGCTGCTAAGATCATTTGAGTCATTGCTCACTAAACTGATTTTGGAGCATTGTGGAGTTTGTTGAGGAACAGTAGAAGCCATTAGAAGAGATTCAGGGGGCTGGAAGGCCGTTTTAGGCCTATTCCCCCGATGCTATTCCCTTGGCAAATTGGGAATAGCCACTATTACATTTTGTTTTGTTGAAGAAAAAAAATTAAAATATTTAGAATGCAAAAAAAAGTAGAATTTCTTTTTTGATTTTTGATTTTTTTTTAAATTTTTAGTTTTTTCTTTTTTGGTGATGTCAAGGAACAACTACAAAGTGCTACAAGGCTATTCACCTCGACATAGGCAGCCCAAGGAACTCACAACCCTCCAAGGGGGCTGAAAATACTTCTAATGTTTGCCAGTATTGAACAATAAAAGTTTGTTGTTTGATTTTGTTGGTTTTTTGTTTAGGGTTTTTAGGGTTTGCCTCTTTGCATTGAGAGTTCACTTTGGAATCAATAAGTGTGAGTTTGGGGTCTAAATTTGTTTGAAAAAAAGAGTCGTGAATCATTGAGATATTTGAGTAAAATGATTAGTGAATTGATTTTTGCAGCCTTGTAGAGTTTATTGGACAATCGCTAGAAGCTTTGCCACTAAGGTAGATTGATTCTTCAAATCATTCTCATTATTTGCTCTTATATTTCTTGGTTTGGTTTGGTCATTTACTGTTTATATTTCTTGGTTTGGTTTGGTCGTTTACTGTTTATATTTCTTGGTTTGGTTCGGTCATTTACTGTTTAGGGTTTTGAGAGCACAACTCTTGTACATCTACATTAGGTTTGTCTAGTTCTTTTCTCTTGCAGAGCTCTATTTCAATTTGGCACAACTTTGTTTATTCCCATGTGGAGGTATTTCACATGGACTCATCTCAAATAGTTAGTTTCTTCCTCGTAAACCACTGCCGAAAATCCTCTTGTTCATTTTGTGGGAACAATTTGTTTCGCAATTAGGGTTTCCATACCCATAATGCTTGATTATACAATCTTGCTCGTATAATTGGGCATTATGAGTCTTTCATCCACAAACGTTTTGTTATCCAAAAATATTCAGTTGCTCGCCAGTGGTTTACGTCAAGCAATGCCTCTCATCGTCACACAATGCGGGAAATAAAGAGCCTCTTCATCGGTCCTTTATTTCCCAAAATGCTCTCCTCCTCAGGCATTGCCTTATACAAATCACATTGGATTGTGCTACTTGTTACACTCGCTCAACAACTTTCTTATGTGAAACAGGGATTCAGGTGGACGAGATATTTTGACAGGAAATTCTTCTAAAAAGATTTTTTTGTCGTCAACATGATTTTAGATTGAAATTGCACTGCTCTCACTCTTACTTGCAAAACTTGCAAGCAATTTATGGATTGTTGCTATGAATTCTTGTCCTTGGCAATATAATGGAATGGAGTTTATGATTCTTTTCTTTGCCTCTGTTGTTGGGTGAATCACAATTTGTTGCGTGAAATCTACTTCAATATGGTGAAATAGGATACCTAACTTTTTGACACAATGATCTAATCTTTGCAAAGCATGGCAAAGGAAAGGTTCCAAGGCAGAGGAAGTACCCCTTTTAGAATTTGTTTAACCCCTAAATGCCTAAGCAACCATATATGGTTGATTTGAAATTTCAAGTTCAATTTGGTATGGGAAGTTAAATTGCTTTGACTATTTTTAAAAAAAAATTTGGGTAGTTTTTAGGATTAACTATTAAAAACTTTCATTTTTCACTAAAAAAGTATATATTTGGTTGTTGAGAGGTCTACAAATCCATATATGTTCATTAGTGAAAGAGTAAAACTTGCTAATTTTACTTCATTTTCCAATTTTGAGCAATTTCACTTGATTTGAAATCTAAAAACTTGTACTTGTTCATTTGCTTTGAAAATGGTCCCAATAGAAAGAATAAAGTGTTTTTATGATTTTCACCATTGAAAATTTTAAAATGAAAGTGTTGATTTGGAATTATTTGTGATTTATACTTATAAAAAAATTGCATCTCAACAATTGCATCTCAACAATTGCAAGGTAGGTTGTGTAATGAATTTAATAGATTTTTGTGTGAAATTAAGTTTTTTGAAAGTGCATTTTAGTGTACTAACACAATTTGTAGTTGTTTGTGTCACCTCCAATCCCAAAAAACTTTTATGTGCAAATTTTTGAAACATTGTGGAAAGGAGCAATATACTAAAAATAAAAAATGTACATTTTTCTAGTTATAATCTCACAACTCTTATAGGATTTTGCACTCAAAATTGGTGTGTACACTAATAAGCAAGCTCTTTAACCCTATAAGGACGCAGTCTCCTATAACCAAGGCAATCATCAAAATTCTCCAATTGCTGAACCAATAAGTATATTCTTTTTTTTCTACAATAAACATTGAAGTCATCCATCGGACCATTCTGGGTTGTAGTGTCCTTACAAGGTTAAACATCTATATAGTTAGATTATAAAAAAAACCAATTTGCTTCACTGGTAATAACTATAAGTCCATGGTCTTTTTTCATAGTTAAAACACACTGACTTGAAAAGGCTTGGACATTTAGGGGTTAAAAGTCTTGCAACCAATAAAAAAATGACAAGTATTCCTTTTGTGTAATTCCTTTTAAAGGTTAAAGGAAAATAGGCTTAGTAATAAAATAGGCTCAATAGCAAAAAGTGGTGGTTTGGGGAGTACCTACCTTATAGAGAGAACCTCAAGCATCATAGAGAATACAATTATAGTATTTAAATTTAAAAGTCCTCTAAGAGTCTAAATTTTATTGAAACTTGTGTTGCCAAATAGTGTATTGGGGCACCATGCACTAGAGGCTATGCCATGATGCAAAATTATTCATCATGAGGACGTTTCAAGTTTGCAAGCTCATGACGAATGAGGTAGCCTAAAGGTATGTGCAAACTTGACATTTGGAGAGATCATGAGTTGAAAAAACAAACTAGTGGAGTAAACTAATGAAAATATAAAAAAAATAGACTACTACAAACAAGGTTGATGCAGTAGATGTGGTTTAAGCACTATTTTACTTTCTGGAAAAAGTGTTCAAACTGCAAGGGTGTTTAATGTAGCAATGAGCAAAGAAGTACATTCCGAATGACTTGTAAATTTGCCTCATGACACTATGGACACGTTGCTATAGTGCTAGCCATCCCGCAAAGGCCGCTACCATTCTCCTGTGTCTCATAGCCATTTGAACACTATCGCTTCTTTCACTTGTTTGCTGCACTTTCAATTTCATGTTGTAGTCGATGGAGTCAAACATTCATCGTCTTGCACATCATTTTTTCATAATCACTATGATGCTTTTTTTCAACAAATAAGTAGGAAACTAAGTTTGCGGATAGGAGGTTGACAACGCTGTGGAATTGGAGGCATCGGATGGGACCAATGGTTTGGAGCATTAAGCACTGAATCAAGAAAAAAATTTCCAAAGCTTCAGTGGTAAACACCACTTTTGACTACATACATGCAAGAAAGCGTAGTTACCAGGTACGCAGCATTTAGCAAGTATAGCATGTAATTCCTCGCTAATGTTCCTTCGCTTCATCATGCGAGCTACTTCTTTGCTTTTAGGGTTTGGTCTTAACGTATTGTTTCGCTTTTGAGGTAGTCATTGTCATTTTGTTGCTGTAGTTGCATGAAATGCAGAGGGAGGTTTGCCACTTTTCTCACTTGGAATAACAAGTCATGTAAAGTTGTTGTATTGTTAACTTCATTGTCTTCTGATTCTTGAACTTTGGTAGTGACTTGTTTTCGTTCTCTCGTATCTTTGCCGCAAACAGAAGGTACAACATCTGACTTGATGCTTGAAATTTCCAAAGAAAAACAATGACTTCATTATTTTCATTGCTTCACTTCATAATTCTACTATAAAGTGGCAATGTCTCTTCACATTGAATCCTTCATTGTTTATTTTTACACTACTCTTCATTGGAATTTTTTGTTATTTTGATATATTATATTTTTAGTGATAATTGTTGTTCACTTCATGAAATGAAATGCATGTAGATGAAAGACAATGGATTTCCAACAGAATCCATCCGAACTGGTATCCATAGTGTCCACTATTCTCATGATGTTGCTAAATACACATTGAGCTCTATAGATGTATATGACACCTGATCGGGAGGATGAGAATACTAGAGAAGTTGTTCGACTACCAAATATTGCTTAGACATCGATGGAAGAGACCAAGACCATCATTCATGCAACACTGCACTACTTTAGGCTTTGGAACAGTCCAACCATTCTTGATGGTGATTTAGGCTTTTGGGTGAAACCGCACTCTACAATGTGGTTCTCACGCTTTCTTCTTGATCAATATGATGATGACCATTGGGTTGAAATGTTTAGACTTACCAAAACTATTGTTTTCTCCTTATCTAATGTGCTGCAGCCGTATGTGGAATGGAAAGACACAAAATATAGACTAGCCATCCCAGTTGTTGTTAGAGTGGCTTGCACTCTCTTCAAATTAACACATGGTGCAAGTCTTCTAATTTGCAGCGAGATGTTTGCTGTGGGACGAAGCTCCATCTCTATATTGCTTCGTGACATAGTTACTACGATTAATGTCATTTTCAAATTAGAAATTTCATGGCCTTGAGGAGACCATTTCATTCAAACTGAAGCTCAATTTCAAGAACTTTGCAGCCTTTCCAGAGTGCTTGGTGCCGTGGATGGAACGCATATTACAATATCAAAACCTAGATTTGGACCAACTGATTATTACTATTTTAAATTAGGAGGTTATACTTTGAACTGCCAAGTAGTCATTGACAACAACAAGAAATTTCTAGACCTCTTCCTTGGGATTCTAGGCTCCACTAATGATGCAAGAATGTTGAGGTGATCGTGTTTGTTCCATAAGGCTTCCTACAATGTTATTTGGAATGGACAACCTCAATTTGATGGATTCTCATCATATTTGCTGGTGGACTTTGGTTATCTATTGTTTCCATGACTAATGGTGCCGCATCCAAGTTGCAGAAATCTTGCGGTAGCTAATACTTTTTTCAACAAAAAAATGTGAAGAGGAAGGGGTGTTGTGGAAAACACTTTTGCTCTTCTTAAACAAACTTTTTGTAAACTCCTTGTGAAGACTAAACTGCACATCATATTTGTTCGAGATGTCATTGTCACTTGCGTGATTCTCTACAATATGCTTTGATAGTAGTCTCATAGAGACGTAGAACAGCTGTTGGAGGTTTTGAGGACAGAGGGCTTTCACAAAGAAGGTGCTATTGAAGAAGTTAGTGAAGTTGTAGCCCATGATTTTTTAGCCGACAACTTTGTAGTGCATGAAGGGCAACAAAAGCGAATGGACTTAGGCGTTTATTTGTCTTTTCAATGATGAATCGATTAGAATTCTTAGGTACTTTAATTTCTAATTTTTTATTTTCTTTTCAATCACACTTCTATCAATGCCATATTCATTTCTTGTCATTGACATGTATTTTGATGTAGTCCACATTACGAAATACAAACAAGGACTCATGCCATAGAATCTGCGATTTAGTCGATAAATTTTTTTCCAAAAACGTATGCTAAACACTAGTTCATGCAACAACATTGCGGGTGAGTATGTTATACAATAAGTAAGCTATCATGGAAATAGATGGCCTTGTAGACGAAGCCAATATTGATTCCCACAATGAATCAAAAAACCAATAAATTGCATACGACATGTCTAGTTTGCACTAACTAATTTTTACGGCATCATGGTCTAGACAACCTTCATTGAGTGACATATTTACAAAGGTCCACACTAATTTGGTTACATCTCATATCTATACAGAGTACAAGTTCACAATGGCAGAGGTCATATCCATTGTGACCCCAATGTCAAATTTTTTCAATTGCAGTCAATCATTGGGAGTGCCACTTCCTATACAGTGCAAACATTAGTGATATCTACTTCATGTATCGGAGTAGAAGAAACAGGGCAATTGAAGCCAAAAGTCAAAACTGTAGATAGCAAGTTCAAATTGTGGACTACCTCTCCTTGTTTCAATATAGACAATTTTGCATTTTTGTTAGTTAGTATGGTATATTCATGTAGGCGACGATCACATTCTCTCTGATAGTCCATTTGTTCGGCAAAGACCTTCAATTGAACTTCAATTTTAGATCTCTCAAGATCACGTGTGGCAGTTGCCATGTCTTTCAATTGATTTGCCATTATTGATCTTGTAGCTTGAGTTGCTTCTACAATCACTGTATGACCTGACAAATTCTTTCAGCGAACTTCCATATTGCCAGGGTGCCTCTACATTGAATTGTTTGTAGTATCGCTGTTGGTGATGACTTGAGCTGTCACTCTAGCAGGTAGTGACAAGAAACGACGAGTATTGGGTCCGATGTTGTAACTTCATCTTTGACATGCAACACATTTAGGTAGTGGTGATTCGCTCTAACCAGGAATAGGTGAAAAGGCATTGCCTGTATCTACAGATTGGTCTTGTGAAGTGTTAGCGACATCCATTGCATCTTCTAAATCAGGTTCATTGGTGGTGGCTTCTTCAACGTTTCGCATGTCCTCTGACAGCGCTTCATAGTTTTCATCGTCAGTCAATTGCAAATCACGAGTGTGTGAAGGCTGTATGCTAGGCCTCTCACTAAACCATTCATGAATATTATAAAACACCTCTTTAGAAAAAGCGTAGGGCAAACCTTCATCTTTCCATTCGGATGTGTTCATTTGCCAATAGTTAAGTCTGTTGGTACCGCTTCTTGCAAAGTAATCAGCAACATGCTTGTATTCGAAAATCAATTGATTCTATTTGCTTTTGCAAGCAGATCTGTTTTGTAGACAAGGTGAGAAGTCGGCCCTCATAACATGGGCACTCACACGAAACCATTTCGTGGACTTAGAATGCATCAAATCCCTGCCATCCACAACACTAATTTCTTCGTCATGTAACTAGCACTTTGCATCAATCAAAGCATCAACTTTTTGTAGTAGCCAGTTAGGGGCTTAGGGCTGCAATCTTTATGTGCTCTTTTTGTACTAGGATTGGGTGTTGCTGGAACAACAACTCTTGCATGTGCGTTGATAAGCACCGGTGAATATATTCATCCAACAGCGCTACCTATGGACTGATGAAGAATACCTGCAATCACAAACATGCATGAGCACATGCAATTAAGTTTCAATTTTCTTTAGATCTAATCACACAAAGTTCAATAGGATGGGACATATGCATGACATGAAGCGACATTAATAAATAAAAAAGGGCATACAAGAAAAAAAAGGTAAATAGAAACTATGGACATACTTTGTACTACGCTTCCTTGTGCTATTGCCATAAGACAAACGGTTGCCTAACATGGAGAAACTGCAAAACAAAAGCTAGTTAGAAGTCAATCAAAGTTTATCCTAAAAGTATATAATTAGAAGAAGCTCGATTGGTTCTACTATACAAAAACTAATAAGCTCATTTCATGACAAAGGACTGGATGGAAGTGTTTGCTAGGACTCACTCTCTTGTGCTAGTGGTGGAATACTGGTACCATAAAGTCTACATTCAAATCTATTCTCCATGTCAAAATTTTGGTATCATGAAGGCACGTGGTAGTCAAGTAAAGAAGAAGCTTAACATTTTACAGTGAATCTCAATGAAAAATAACATGCAATCCGAAATACAACTTACAATTAAAAAAAAAACATGCAATCTATGCATGGAGTACAAACCAATGCATAGTGCGTAGAAGTTGTCAACCAAAGATTACTGTGGACATGATGAATTGCAAAATTGGATCTAAAACTACACAACAAATGCTTTGTTGCTCTCCCTTTTATCTCCAAAATTAGCAAACCCTTGTCTGGTAGATTTCATCTCTTCAATTGAATTTTACATTTTCATCCTTGTAATTTTTTTCATGAACTTGGTGGCTACAACTACTATTCTACAATATCGCTAGGACCTGCCATCATACAACTCATATACTTAATTGCCTCCAAGAGGGCCCACTAACTAAAAGCAAAAGTATAATCATCAAATCTACATTTCAAGAACTTTGGAGTTCTACGTAAATGCAGTTGTAAGTCTTTCCACATAAAAAAATGGAAAGTACGTCACCCTAGTTACTTCCGTTGCTTCCTCGTGCCACATCGACATCCACCTCGGATCGGCATTTTCAAAAGAACAACAGTGCAAATGCATATATTATTATCGACTACAAAAAACCCAGTGAATAAATGACTGGAAGAAATGACTAGAAAAGTGACTATATGTCCGGAACAACTAAAAAATGTCTGCGAATTCCATAATTGCACCAGCACTAGGGTAGCAGCATTAGAAGAGTCATTTGGCAATCATTTTTCTAAACCGCGGACGAGGGTGCAATGAAGGTAGACTTTCATCTACGATTTTTAGTTCTCCCTAGGAACGAGATAACGTTGGGAACTGAGGTAAGTCAGAGGCAGATGCCTTAGTCATTAAAAGTCACTTCAAGTCACCAAATAATACTTTGCATATCTTTTTAGTGAGTAAGAAATGACTTAATGATTTTGGGTGGTTAATGCTGCCTACTGTGGCAAACTTCAGGCAAGAAGTAAAAAATTTGGAGCGTGTACCTAGTCTAGGACTTCAAAGACGCGGCTTCCGGTAACTTCAATGAAATTTGGAAATGACTACCCTGAAGACAAAGTGCTGAATGAATTGATTTCCACTGCCACCACTAGGCCTATAAAGGGGTTGACATGGACACCAATCATTCCGGGGCTACTAGTATGTGACTTTGACGTTTCTACATGGCGACTCCAAAATAACTGATATATAAGCGTAGTTTACAAGGTACACGTCCAGTACATAATAAACATTTAAAATGAACAAAGGTCCCTCACAAAGACCACCACTGAAATTACACCATTATTTTGGTGGACTTCAAGTATAGGCTTTCTACCACCTTTCTAATGTTTGATATAGTTTCAAGAGTGGAAGGATATATTCCATCACGTTTCACATCATCAAAAATGATCAAACAGTGAGCTCCTTGGTCCAAAGGACCCACCAATATCTTGTCAAGGATCATTTGCGAGAACTTCTTCTCAACATTTTCACTTCGGAGGCCAATAAGGTCAGAGATGTGAGAAATCTCCACTCGAAAAAAGCAACAAATCAAACAGTAGAGAGTCTGCTCGAGTAAGGTGTCGTATAACGATGACAGATGGCGATGCAAAACTAGCTCTTCTTCTAATTTCTCTCTGTAAATGTTCAAGGCTTCTTCTAAATTCTTCAAGGACTCAAAATAGGGTATGCTTTTTCTAAAAGGCATCCCACAAACGACTGTCCATGATTGGGCAACTTGACAAGAGACTGGATGATTGGGCAACTTGACAAGAGATCAGGGTTCATCATGAACCTAAGCGTGACGGGAGAACGTTCAGAAGACTTACACCACACAATGGAAGCGCCGTCGGATAGTCCACCGCCTGAGAAGAGAATTTATGAAATGTTGTGTGACGAGAACGTCATCCAAGTGCAACAGATGGCTGCTCCAGCCTTAGCAATGAGACCAGAGTTGTAAGTTTCCAACCCCTTCCCCTCAACAAAGCTCTCTCAATTTCTTTAAGCTAGTACGCATACAACCCTTGACGGCAGAGTTCTTGCTGCAAGCGTTGTAATTTGAGCTCCACGGATTTGCCATATTGATGTGCTTATATATGGAAGAGTTCATAGTTTGTAGAAAATTCCTAAGTATGAGCAAAAGTACCGTTGGCGTTTGAACCTGTCCCTTGCACGTTTTTTGAAGCACAAAGGCAACGCATTCATATGGTTTCCCACACCCAACGCTGTGTCCCAATGATTCATTTACTCACAAGTCATAAGTTTGTTGTTCATGAGAACCTTCGGAGTTGAATTTTATGTCTCTAGACTTGTTGGTGACTCTGTTAGAGTCACATGAAAGTCATTTTTGAGTCTTTAATTAGTCACATTCCAGAAACATTCTTGAAGAAGCCATGTTCCCTACGTGGCTGCCATGTAGGAGCCGCTATGGTTGTCTTCTTCCCTTGAGAACTATGTCCTGTGTTTTTGCAAAACCCCTATTCAACCCTGCCTTCTCGCCCAAAGTGAGTGCATGCCAATGTCATGTGATTTGTCTCATACTTTGTCAATGTCATTGCTAGTATTTTCTTGCGGAGGCCGATTTTTCTGGATGTTGGGGCAGGGATAAAGCTAATGCCAAGGCCCAGGGTAGTAAACCGCCTCCCATTTATGAAAAGAGAGGCGACAAAATTGTGCAGAGGAGTTTACGGAGGGCAGGCGTTCCAATTAGGAAAGCAGGGGAGGCAAAGGGAGGCAAGCGGAACCCTCAGATGAGGTCCGTGAAAGACTCGTCGTCAAAGGCGACAAAATATGATGGCAATGCCATCGCGATAGGTATGATGCACTTCGCCATTCCTTGTACACATGTTGAGCGGTAATCCAACAAGGAGAAAAAGTCCGCAAGTAAATGCACATTTCTTATCGTTCCTTCAGGATTGGTTTAGCAGTTTTAGGATTTTTGTGTCATTGAGGGTTTAGGGTTTTAGGGTTCTTCCTCGGAAATCAAGGGATTTGTCTTCCTATGATGCTTGCATCTTTACTATTGGATTTAGGGTAGTGAATTTGTGAATAGTTTTGAAAAGTAACAGCTTCTTTAGTAGGGTCAGAGGAAGAGTTTATGGACCTTCTAAAGACGACCTTGAGTTGGAGGACAAAGAACCTTTGCTTGACAAGAGGACAAAGAGGAACAAGACAACGTCGGGCCAATGTGTGCCAATGCACATTGCACCACCACCGCGTCCTCTTCCAGCAATTGAATCCACCCAACCAAACCTCGCAGGGGTGCTAGGGCACTACATGCCAGTCTAATCGCAATCCCAAATTGCGTGGACTTTAGGACCACCAACAGTAATCCCAAATGTGTGGGCTAGATAGAATGCACTTGCCCTTGCAAAAGACATGGACAATTATAATGCTCGAAGGAAGCGAAAAGCTCATTATGATTTGG
Source organism: Pseudoscleropodium purum (assembly GCA_963969395.1). Taxonomy (NCBI): domain Eukaryota; kingdom Viridiplantae; phylum Streptophyta; class Bryopsida; order Hypnales; family Brachytheciaceae; genus Pseudoscleropodium; species Pseudoscleropodium purum. The sequence goes on along the minus strand of OZ017800.1, from coordinate 3,158,771 downwards.
TCAGTCGCCAATGTATCCTTGCAGGAGTGAAGCCAAACCGAGTATTTGTGTTACCAGGCAGCGAAGTGGATACCATATGCGAAGGGAAAAACACTTGGAATGAAGCTTTGCGCGACCTGGTCCCGAAATGTCTAGACGCAAGTGTGGTGAAATGGTCCAAGCATGAGCCACATACGCTACAAAAGCTCAGAGCCACCTTGGACAACGAGTTCGAGTACTTGGGGAATTCTCTAAGTATGGTGGGATTTAGGTTGGCCGTGTCGAAGTACCTAAAGGTAGAAAGATGTCGCCTAAAGAATCGATATTTGAAGGGAATTGACACTCCTCTTCATGTCGACAAACTGGAGTAGGACCGCTTGAAGGACTACTGGAACACGGACAAGCAGAAAGAAAAGGCAGGGAAGATGGCTATTGCACGACAAAGTGTGAAGAATCTATCGTCTGTGGGGAAGAGAGGAAAATTCGGTCACCCATCCTCAACGGTAAGTATCCAATATCCTTGTTGAATTCTGTTATTTAATTGTGAAATACAAGTGTGTAGGTTTGAGGGTCCACGCAATGGTTTCTTTTCTTGTGTTTAGTGGACGAAGATGAAGTACAACTTTTTGTAATGTTGACAAAGAGGAGGTCCCGAGACAAGCAGTGGCATAATGGACGATGGCGAGGGGAATCTTTCAAGTACATGGCCAAGACTAGCTTGCACAGTGAGTTCCCCTTCCAGTTCAGAGGTAAATTGTTTTGTTTGCGTGTGAGGATTGGGGCTGTTTGATAAGTGGATTCAGTTGTCCAGTTGGGTATGTGGTAGGGGACTTCCACCTATCTGAATGTGGCAAGCAGTCCTCAGTTTTTGCTTATCATGTCAGTGGATGCACTATGTTGCCAATTGCATGAGAGTTGGCATCATTGAATATCATTTGAAGCATGACGTGCCCTTGTGTTGTGTTAGCGGTCTAGGGTGCAGTTGCATTGCTGTACTTATTCAGTCCCATTGTAGTCATACTGAAGTTGTCTTGAGTCATATTTAAGTCACACAATCATTCAAGAGTCGTTTAAGAGTCATGGTTATCTGAAGGATAAGACTTCCAAGCACACAATTAGGGATTCATTTTTGTTCCCAAATTTTTTTGGTTTTTTTTTCTTCTAGTTCTTTCACAACACAATGGATTTGTCCTTCCCCATCTCTTCTGGGTATAGGGTGTAGGATGTACCTTGATCAGTAACATATGCAGTGGAAAAGAAACTGAGCTGTAAGTAGCCAATTTGTGTGTGCGTCTTCGTACTCCAAGACGCACACACACCAATTTCCAATTTTTTTTGTTGTTAGTATTGTGTCACAAATACCACAATTTTCATTGACCTTCAAAATATTGTAAGTATGTGTGTTCAATAGTGCCTCTTTGTGTTCCCTTTTTTTTCTCGATTTTGCCGTGCCAACTTCACATCATGAAGTTACTTTGTCGATTGTTAATGCCCACCCTTGATGGTACACCAGTAGTTCTCATAGTTGAAGTCATTGGGAATGACCCTCCCTTGTTCGCAATTGTGGTTTAGTCATTTCCTAGTCACTATGCAATATCAGTCATATTTTGCGTCTTTAACCTAACTCAGGGTCTTGTGACCTCATTGTCATGTATGTGTCTATGAGTAGGCGGGGGGAACATGTGACTCAAGTCGTTGGAAGGCCATGGAATTATGGAGGAAGGACGTTGATGTGAAGCTCTAGCAATTCGTAGCAACTCCAAGAACCACTTCTAAAGCCATAGGTGAATTGCGTTCAATGTTCTCCACCTTCATGAGGAATTCAACACATGTGGATGAATAGAGTCCCTCCGGAAGTGGTGCACCGAAACAGAGAAGAGGGCCTTCTACCAAACCATGGAAAAAATCAGGAAATCGGATGACTGCAGCAGTTGCTAACATAACCTTGTTTGAGGATGAATTTCACTTGGACCCTCATGAAGCCACACAAGGGATCCCACCTGAAGCCCAAGTAGTTGACTTTGAACGCATGCCCAAAGAGTGGAAGATGGCTGAACGGGTTTTTAGTGAGTCAGTGACTGAGGAAGTTTTGGTCTCTGAAACGCAGGTAGACCCGCAGCCAATGACGAAGGCAGTGTTAGAGTCCATTGTGGAGGTTGATGCTCCATCTTTGCCTCCCCCATCAGCTCTGACGACACCAATAGTCTTGCACTCGCAAGCAACCACCGAAATTGCAGCCCACTCTCCCAAAAGACGTGAAGAGATCTCAGCAGTTGAATAGCAACCGGTGGTGGATGAGGATCGTGCCAAGGGAGAGTGGGAGCCGAGTACGCCTAATAGTGGAAGACCTTCACTGGCACCTTCACCGGCAAACAACGCCGATGTAGCAAGGGAAGCAGAGGAAGAGGCTGGTGACACCGAAATTGGAACATGTCAAGCAAAGAGGAACACAATGGATGTGGAGGAGATTACTGGAAAGAGGGCGAAGTCAATGGAAGCAGCTGCGGGAGCTCCATCGTTGTCACAAAAAAAGTCTAAAAAACCACTAAAGTCGCCGATGAAGGTATTTACCCCGCCCGACATTTGTCCAGTAACATTAAGTGAGGTGAGACCTTCTGGTACTTCTTGCCTCATGCTTGAATTTATAAACTGTGGTCACTCAAAATTAATTATTTTCAATGTACATGGTACATTATTAGATTGTAGTATGTTATCTAAACAAAACCCAAACCCTGTAGTTCGAAGTACCATTCGAATTGCGCTTCGGAAAGTAGTATTTTGCCCATGGTTGAAGCCCTTCCTTTCTCAATGCTTTAGCAATTACTATGTGGGCTTCTGGGATAGCAGCAGTAAGCTCCATATGGAGGACATGTTGTCCACAGTCTTGGCTGATATGAAAGCTTTAGGGTTCGGAACCCCCTTGCTTGCTTGGTCAAGTAAAGTTCTTGAGGGTGAGGATATTGGAGATGGTTGTCCAACCGAATGGGGTAAGCAATTGGAGACAATGTATGCAACATGATCTCGTTTCAATGCAGCTAATACAATGATAGTAGACAATAAACACAGTAGGATCTAATGCAATCCAGAGGCTAATGTAATCATCAATACCCCATTCTATGTGAAGTGGATGTGCTCATTGGCAAATGACAAGGAATACCTGAAATGGTACCTGTGGCCATTGTTAGAGGCTTTGCACTCAAGTGCAGACGTTGCTGATTTTCGATCCGAATTCCCTGAAATTGTCAACGAATCCATGTCACAAATGCTCCACAGACACTGTGTTGGACATGTATATGAGTTTCTGGACATTGTGGAAGGTGAGGGGATTAGCTACCCACGGGCTTGCACATGTCAAAGCGCCCCCTCACCTTCCTTTGATCTTCTTTTCTGATGACCAATTTGTACGTGTGTAGGTAAAGGGATAGAAGCGAGAGGCCCAACCAAGGACTACATCGGCGATAGCCAAAAAAGCTTCCCTTCCGGCCTCGAAATCAGTAAGTTCAGCCTTCTAATTGTAGTTCCATGGTAAACTATGATGTATTGTAGATGTTGGCTCTTCTGTCATGATTTACAAGCAATTGACAAATTTGCTCTACATCCATGGTGGTAGAATGGAATTGTTGGGGCACCATTTCATGAAGTTCAATTGAATGTGAGAGTGGGTCATTTTACTATAGTTGGTTCGAGAAGCTTCATATTACTTCTAGTCCATGAAGGATACCCATGGCATTTTCACCTGCCTACCCGAAGTGGCTCTGTCCAATATGCTCTATGGACTCGTAGTCACAAGGAAGTAATGAAAAATTCCTTTTTAGCGACAAGTAAATGAGAACTCATTTTCTAGTCACATCGCAGTCATGTCCAAGACAGATGCGAGTCGTCCTACAATAGGACTATATGTGGAATGACTTTGATGTATTATTTGCGCTGTGCCTTGATGTATGTTTTCTAATTGGTGGCCTGCTTACAATATCGCTGTAGAGACGAAGTATTTCTTCTGAATCCACGAGTGCATAAGCAAAAAGTGGCAGTGGGTAAGATTAGTGGATTACCGAGGAAACATAAATACGATTGGAACAACATTCCCGAAACGTGGTTCAAGGTGGACGTCCATGATATTTTGCAAAGTGAAGTGACACTCATGTTTCCTAATGCTCAAGCTGACCAGGAAGTTATCAAAGATGTGAAAGAATCATGTACCATATGGAGCTAGAAGTACCTAAGGATGACAATGTGAGGTGGCTTTTCACACTTTGTTGTTTGACATTGTGTACATATAGGCTTCTAATTTTTTGTACAGTCTTCCATGATGAACGGAGTACTCTGAATGCACCTTTTTTTTGCACTGAAGGCCTTTCTTTTATATTGGGACCCTTCCCTACTGCATTGGAAAAGGATTGTGGAATGCATGAGGTCTAGTTTCTTAAACCCATCATGTCGCCAGTCATGGCTTTCTTTGCATTCACGGTAGGAGAGTGCTAAAGTGTTAAGGGCTACGTAGACGTGTTAAGGGCAGAATTAGATTAGAAAGCAGAGGTAGCCCTCCATTGAAAACATAATTGCATTGCACATATAAGTGAGTAATGACTAATAGGAGCCTTGTCAGGAATAGAGGAGAGAGAAAATGACATGGAAATTACTAGGAGATGACTACTCCTGAGATCACGTGGATGCTTTAATAAAATTGGCTAACTTTAGAACGACTCTCAAGTGACTGGAAGCGAGCAGAGTATGAATAACTCTATAAAAACTACAGAATGACTCATACCGTCACCACGTGTCAATCAACATTGCATCTAGCATATACAAATGACGACCTATAAATAACTCTACTGTGACTCACAAATGACTTGTTAATCAACTATGTGTGAACAAGGATATTTGTCATCTCCCTAAACCGACTGCAAAATAACTCCACAATGACTCACAAATAAATCATCACATCGCCTCGTGTTAGCAACCAAGAAATTTTCCATACCTGCAGAATGACTCTAAAACAACTCACCCTAAACTTAAAAATGACTTCAAGAAATTACTACGCAAACCATTTGGAGCACTTTTCATGACTGCAGAATGACTTTGAAATAGCTGCAGAGGGTGCTGTCGTGTCAATCCATGTCCACTTGCCAATGACTCCATGGTGACTCCAGAGTGACTCCAAAATTGCTAATGTCATGCCGCTTCTCCAAAATTTTGGAGTGGAATAGGCAACTGCCCACACTTTCTGAACCAATTGCCCAAAAATCACAAGTGCCACGTAGACCCTGTCATCCCTTTTTCATCCAAGATGGTGATAATACACTGCCAGTCACTGTAGTCACACACTCGTCCACATTGATTGTAGGTCTGGAAGTCATGATGCAATTGAAAATGTCCTAAATGACTGTTGTGGAGTCATTTATCATAGTCATTTATTCACTCTTTTTTTTGTAGTGCTTGGAAATGAATTTGTCCATCCAAATGGACCAATACTAGCATTTTCCCATCTAGATAGGTCGCTCAATAATTCCATAAATTGAACCTAGTGACAATAAATTCCTAGGATTTATATCGAGGACCCTATCTTGGAAAAAATGAATATGAGGTATTATTGACCTATGTATTTTACTTAGAATTGAGTGTGTTGTACATGATTTAGTACGTGATTATTTCTAAGTTATTTTTAAATTTTAGATGCTATGAATGAATACCTCCCTATATTATGTTACATGTTTTCTAAAAATTTCTAAATGATCCCTATGCGAAACTTCCATCAAATTACCATCAGCCCCTATAATCAACTTGAACTCCAAGTTCTAAAATCTACGTTTCTTGAATTAATCCAATCTATTGATTTCATATGTATTGCCTACTTGCGCTTAGAGAAGGCTTATTGGACCTTTTGATCTACTAATATCTGCATTGGATGAGAATGAAAATCTAATGGAACTTAATTGTTTCCTTGGAAATCTACACTTTTCGACGCTCCATCTACATGTGCAACCTATTAAGTAATCTTTCTTATTTTAATTTTCAATTTTCTTTTGGGTACCCACAATGGAAATTGAGTGTTTTATGACATTGTGCCCTATTTTTTTCCTATATGTTGTACAATTCCAAATGATCTAAAATTTTTCAAGCATGTGGTCAACTTGTTTAGAAAAAAGCATCCAAAAAAGCACCACCATTTTGGACATTTTTTCATAGAGAGGTGAGTTTGTGAAGTGCAGCTACCTTGATTTTTTGCAGGGGCCAAAAAATGATTCAAGTGAATTTGGATGCTTATATCTTGCAATCTACGAGGTGGAAATTTCTGAAAATTTTACTGCATGTTTACAATTTTCAATACCACAAGATCCTATAGTTATATACGTCAAAAAATTAAAAAAAAAATTTGTACGTGTACTAAGTTTGATAATTTTTGAGCAATTTTGGTGAAAACATAGTCATAGAACTTTAGGGATTAAAGAACACAAAAATTTCAAAGAATCACAATGTCAAGAGAACCTCATTTCAAATCCATTTCAAAAAAATTCACTAAAAAAATGATAATATTTTACTTGTAATCAAATTTAGAAGGAATTTTAAAATTTTCCTTTCCAAATTTATAAAAAAAGATATTGGTGATAGCATTGGTGAATCTAATCATACAAATGGAATCTAATAAAAATCCACAATTTTTATTTGTATATCAATTCTAAAATATTCTTCCAAATAATAATTCATAATGATTTTTTTCAAATTGTCTACTTATTTTGAAGAAGCATTTGGATGTTTAAAGGCTAATCCATGAACAATAGAGTGGTCACTGTGAAAATCATTTGTTTTGGTACTGTTTGAATTTATAGATTAAAAAAAATGAAAAAAGCACTTATTGAAAGTCAAACTATTGTAGGAGACCTTTTCTTTTTCACATAAAAATTTAAAAGATGAATAGTTGCACTTCCATCCTACACTAAAAGATTCTTTGTCTTCATCAACATTGGTGACCTCTTGAATTTTCTCAAAAAACTCTTTGGAATGCCTTGTTGGACTATGGTTGCATAGCGCAGTTGAAGACGAAGCTAGCATCGCATCAATGTACTCAAGAAGCTGGTGATATTTGGCGAAATTTTGATAATATTTTGATCCATTCACTAGTTCTTGTTCTTACATTAGAGGATTTTCTAGGGTCCGGAAAGGCCGTTTCAAGTAGCTGTTCCTCGTAGTTTCCCCCGCAATGAAGAGAATACCACATTGTTGGAAAACAAAATTTGGAAAATTCTTAAATAAAAAACAAAGTTTAAATTTTTATTTATTTTATTTTATTTATTTTTAAAACGACGTGGTAGTCATTTCGCCATGTCAAGTAGTAGGTTTTGGCAAGTTCGCAAAATTAGAGAACAACAAGGAACTCACAGCCCTCTCGGACCCTAGAAAATCCTTTAATGGAGATGGTGATCATGTTGTATGGAACAAGAACCCCCTTTGTCTTTGTTCACTCAGTTTGGCTCTTTTTTTTGTCTGTGCTCATTTCTCTTCATTGTCTAGTTGTTAGGCTTGGCTATTGTGTATTGTGGTTTTTTATAATGCAATGGTTCTTCCATTTGTTAAAAAATAAAGAAAGATCGATTCTTTGTCATTCATTGGACACAAAAAGTCCAAAGCATTGATTATGAGCTAAGCATATTACGGAAAAGTTGTTGTCTTGAGAAAAAATTAAAAAATTAAAAAATTAAAACAAAAATTCTGTCACAATGGTCCTTGCACTGTAGGTTCCCCCATTAATTGAAATTTTAGAAATGACAAGTGCCTGATTCCCCTTCCCTGACTTGATGTCAGTCAAATGTCTGCTCAGGAAAGTGGGTGTGGGGCTGTGGTCATGCCGGTGGCTCTGACTGACAGAAATGGCCTTGGAAAAGTTGAGAAAGGACAAGTTTTTCTCCTCTTATAAAATTTTAAAATAAAATAAAATAAAAAAGTCTAAAGTAAAAGTGAAAGTGCACAAAGGGACCACATTTGGGTCTTGTTGACTGGACTGGCCCAAACCCAATTTTTTCAGTCTGTGCTCAGAAAAGGGCAGGAATGATAAAATTTTGGGAAATCAGAATTGGTACTTGGAAAGTTGGAATCAAGGCCCCTTAATGAGCTTGGGAAGTTCATGAAATTCAAAAGAAATCCCTCCACAATTAATTTAAAATTCAGCTATCAGACCAAATTTACTATCCTTTCATTTTAATTGATGAATAAAATTTTGATATTTTTTTTGGTGGTGAAAGAATGCGTTTTTTATTTATGCTGTTTTTTTCAAAAATATGATGGAAAAATCAAATTATTGTAACTTCTTAAAAGTTGAATGTGGAAATAAAATTATATGAATTAGAATATATTACTTAGAATAGTGTGGATCTTTTTTTTTAATCATAAATGAAGGTTAGAATGAAAAACTTAATTTTCTTATTTAAATTAGAAATCCAATTTTAAAAGGAAAAAATATGAATGAAAACCACAATATATTGTGTTATTTGAATTTTAACACAAAGAGCTTGCAATTGCAATAATTCTTTAAATTTTCAAGCTAATGTAGAAAGAGATATTGTCAAACTTTATTTTCTGAATTTAAATCAAATACTCAAAATAATTATTTTGAAAGTTATAATCAAGGTTGACCAAGAGACATTCACTTTTTGAATGCACACTTGAACTTTTAGGGGTTAAATCATTAAACCAATTACCAAATGACAAACAATAGTACAAGTCTAGGACATGGTTAACACCTCTTTTCCAAAAGAAAAATTTGGAAAAAAAAAGTTAGACAAATGTTAACCTTTTTTTGCCAACATTCTTTCAACGTTCTTTTTTCGCAATACAATTTTTTTTAAAAGTTCCCTAAAATTTCGGCATTTGTTTTGAAAATGATTTCCCGTGCCCTACAACTTGGATATTTCCTCCACACGAGTGACATAATTTATGCCTAATCCTACTCTAGGGCAAAACTTGAGCGAGCCCCTAAAACTAAGTTAAGCCCGCGACCCCGGTGACGCGCGCGCGTTCGCACGGGCCGGCCCTCGCGACGACGGTGACGCCAACAACGACCCTCACTGACCGATCCCAACGCTCGTGAGCGTCCCGCATCCTCGCCCGCCGAGCCGGAAGCTCCGTCGAGCTTCAATGGCGATGGAGGGACCCTCCTCCGTCTCGCATGATTCCTTCCTGGCCTTCCATCAACGCAGCCGCTCAACGCACATGCCAAACATTCCACGTCGCAGAAGCATCTTCACCCCCTCTTTGCCAGCCCCTCGAAACTTTAGCTTACTAGCCTCCCACCCCCAATTTTTCTTTTCTTGGCTTTTCACGATTGTTCCGCTTCCCATGGACCGACTTTTCTGTCTCACTGCCGACCGACGGAATGGCGGATGAGGGCACCAACGAGACACACAGCCCGAATCCACCGTTTGGGGTGCGGCGCAAGTAGCTTCTGAATTTCATTTTGTGTGTGGGGTCGAAGAGTGTGGTAGAATTCGTGGTCAGATGCGATTGTTCGAGTGGTCGCGATCTCGAGAATTGGGCGGGAATTGGCCGCTCATCGTTTGGGCTCGGCATTTGAGGAAAGGGGTTAGGTACGCGACTCGAGGAGCCTTCCTTCTTTTTCGGATTGCGTGGGGTGAAGTTTTTTCCATTCCGTGATTTTAGTTCGTGGTGGGAATCTTTGGTGGGGAGTTGTTCAGTGGTGTGTGTTCTCGAATGAGTTGCGTTTGGGATTTCTTGGCTTGGGTGGCTTGCGGGGTACGTTGAGTTAGTTGTTTGATGAGAGATTTGGGGTTGTTGTAGTTGATGAGTATCATCATTTCAGCGTCGTTTTTTGAGCAGATTTGAGAGGTATCCATTCTTGTTGTGGAGAATTCGAGCTGATCGTCACTTCGAAACGTCTTTGGGAAAAAGTTAGTTTCATTTGATGTTCTTGGCTGCGGCCGTTTTGTTAGTAGCGACGCTGCTGCTGCTGCTTGCTGTTATTCGTATATATCAGTGCGTATCCGTAACGTTAGGTGTGAGATTTGGAGAAACCGATTTTTTTCGTGCTTACCGACAGGAAAAATTTCGAAGATTTGAGATTTACAGTTGTAGTGTATTTCTTTTGTTGTGTGGATTACTGAATTTCGAAGTGAATACTTTGTTGAGGCGGGGGATGGTGTGGTTTTGGTGTTTTATTTTAGCGCAAACTTCTGAATTTTCTTAAGAGGGGTTTATGCTACAGTGAAAGTTTTGGATTTTCTCGTAATGGGGTTTAAGTGACAGTAAGGCTCAGGAATTTAAATACAAGAAGTCTGTTCATAGGGACATTCATTGAATGAGTGCAGTCAACTCGAGTTGGGTAGCTAAGTAGAGCCGGAATCACAAGGAATCCAGGTTGGGTGATTTTTTAGGGTTTTTCTCTGTTCGGTGTCGGCCACGAGGTCATGGTGGGTCGTATTCGTTAGAATGTCGTGTATCAGGGCACCAAAATTGTGACATTCGAGTGCACAGCGCTCTAAAAACTAGGACTGGTAAGGATCTGGTTTTCCAGACGCGCTTCTGAAACAGTGTCAATGTCTTGAAATTTCGCCAATGTGCCTATTATGATGATCATGGGTACTATATCGCTCTTGTTTTGAACAGAAGGCGTTAGATTTTGAATGTATGTCGTTTCGAGAATCTCAACCTTTGAGTGAGAATGGTTGCAAAGGGTACTCTCTTGAGATTCTCATTAGCTATGTTTTGTCTCTATGGATTTCTGATACTTGTGTGCTCACTGCTCTGCATTGCAGATCTGTTCAACTGTGTAAAATAGACTTGATTTCATGGATTGGAGTATCTTGCCACTGGATTTGGAAACGGGGGGTATAACTAGTCCCTAGATGTTTGTTTCCTGTAACAATCTCTATCACTCTCAGCTTTTCAACCCTTGTTCCGACTCTAATCTTCAAGAGGTTTCCACATTTATTGGTTCTTCCAGAATGTGATGTAGTAGAAGCCGAAGTAAGATTTGACTGAACAAGCGATGCCAGAATAGACAATGAGTTCTCAATTAGCACCATTGATGCAAACTTTTAGTAAACCAGCGTGGATGGCGTTTTTTTAAGTGAGACCTCCGAAGGCTGTGCAATGGATGAATTGAATGGAGATTCCATTTCATACAGCAGAGAAGGGGAGAAGCAGGCTTCCCCAGTTCGTGAGAGCAGGCTTGCAGTACTGCGAAGGACAGATTCTGTAGTGCAAGGTGGATACTCCAGCTCAGGTCGAACTTCACCCACTCTTCTTCAACGCTCGAATTCCATGACTGCAGAGAAAGCGCAATGGTCCAATCCACAGCAGGGTTCTCCCACCACACGTGGTCGTCAGAATGGGCCTTTTAGGTCACCGTCTAGTCCCAGAAGTGACCTCCTCTCGAGGCCTCAATCTCCACATCCTCGGTCGCCAAGGGCTTTGCCCCCTGAAAACTCGCTCCCGGAATCCATGAGAGGGAGTCCCAGGCTGAGATCGTTCTCCGGGAAACATGCATTCGAACACTTTACGAGAAGTGGCACATTTTCAAAGAGAGGGCGTGGGCGGTTGCTGAAGAGAGGCGGGGCTTTGTTCTTCGTTGTCCTGTTTCTGTGGTTTGCATTGGACTGGATGTATCTCTCCAGCCTTCAACGGCCGGCTTTGCAGTCTCTCAAGAAATCGGAGTCTGCACAAGCAGTTTATGTGAGTGTCAATTTTCCCTGCTATGTTTGCACTGCTCATGTCCATTTCCAGATGATTATGTTCCCTTTTTTGCATTCGAAATACAGTTATCTCCATTTTCTCCTGTTTATAAGGTTCGGGTTTGCTGACACACGTTCTAATGGTTAATCCGTGAGTGCCTAAATGTCCAATAGTGACCACTTCCATATCTATAGAAGTTGAAATGAATGATTTAGGGATTTCAAAGAAGTTAGCATATTATGGCAATTGAAAGAAGAAACCATACCCTACATTTTTTGAACCATAGGAAGATGTTTTGGATGTCGCTATAATCAACTAGTAGCTCCCAAATGGACTTTCTAGTCTTATATTGGGCATTTTTAAAAGCAGTTTTAAAACTCTTACATGATATTTTATTTTGTAACCGCTGTTTATGACGCGTGAATGTCCATTGTGGAATGATTCACCAAGGTCACTTCGTGGCGACTTTGTCGTTATTGATTTGCGATTTAGTGCGTTTGTTTCCGAGGAGGATTCACTACGTGTATGGCATTTGGATGTTTGGGAACGACTTCAGATTTTAAGTGTCAGGGTTTAATTCTGCTATGATCGATTACAGGTACGCCAGGATGGTCTCATCAATCGAACTTCCCCGGTTCTATATGATCGACTGCTTGCCTTGGCAGCACATGGTCTTGCTGAGGTAATATGATCTTTACTCAGGTAACAAGATTCCGTTCTTCTATATTTGGCATCGAAAACTCTAGCTGAATGGGGACATTATGTTTTTTCAGCTGTACCTGTAGTTTTAGAATTAAAGTGGTCTTTTTTTCAATTGCTCTGGACTTATCATGGTTGCGATAATGTATCCATAGAATTTTGAAAACTTGAGATGATATTTGACTTTGTTGGGTGCATTTGTGACCGCAGAACGAGTTCAAGCCCGAGCCTGATGATTTGTGGGACGAGTCAACTCAGAATGCGACTACATGGATTCCTTGTGCAGATCAAAGACTCCAGGATCACATTCGTGAGCGTCTTACTTGATTTTTTTAATTTCACTCAACTTGAGTTTGAGAAATATAGATTGTAGATCTCCTCAGCTTTGGACACCCTTAAATGTCATAGACCTCCATATAAATTCGCTGGGAAGGCAGTATTGTGCAGTAGCAACTTCAATTTTTAATTCAGACCATTAAGTGCCTTGCATAGAACCCCAGGAGCCAACTCTAGAGTGTATCATCACAGCAGTATCACTCAATTCATGATTGCACCTATGATTGCAGCTCCTCCGTCACTCGAGTATTCAAATGGCTACGTCATGATCAAAGCGAATGGCGGCCTTAACCAGCAGCGTGTCGCGGTAGACCACTCACTGTTTGGTATTTATTGCTTTTTATGAATTTTCTGAGATCAAACTTCCAAATTTCTTTCTGTCTTACAATACCACTTCTCGGTAATTGGTTTAACAGCGCATTGAAATGATGTATTCACGACGCCTTGTGGGAGATGAGCTTGCAGATCTGTAATAGTGTGGCGGTGGCACGTTTGATGAACGCCACTTTAGTTTTGCCTAAGTTTTTATTCAACAGCGTATGGAGAGATACAAGGTGCTATTTCTAACACACACCCGTACCCTCACACTTGGATACTTCCTCAACGAGGGAACAGGATTGATCATAGCTAGGGGAGTATCTAGTATTAACTTATGGTGCTCTCAGTTCGTTCCTGCATTTCAAATTTTTACCCCCTAGAAGACCAATGATTCACAGGTTTAAAATGACCACTTCGATTGATCATATTGTGAAAAATATAATCTAGACGGGGCTAAATTGTATGTTACCAGAATCAGGAAAGGAGAAATTCACGTGTTGGACAAAAAACAAATAAAATTGGACGAACGAATGTCCCCTCGGGACCTATTTAAAAACTATTAAAAGAAACATGAGGGATCCAAGTTGGACTTCTTGGTCGTTTAGAGGTTATCTTTTTACATTAATAACGTCAGGTCCTTGTGGGAGGTGGTGCAGTCAGTTTGGAGATATATACCAGGAGAATTACTTTATAGACTACTTAAAAGAGGACTTGCGAATAGTTAAAGCGCTCCCTATCGAGCTGCAATCGTTGGACCTTGAGGCAATTAAAGCCGTGGTAAGCTTTTCAGCAATTTCAGTCTTGTAAAACCGCTCTGATATTAGCCACCGTCTGTGGATTCTGAAGGGGCTTGCGAGGGGTGAGCCTTGTATCATTGCTGACGTGAATTGTGTAGGTGACAGAACTTGATGTTCCGAAGGAAGCGAATGCCAGCTTTTACCTGAAGCACATCCTTCCTCTGTTGATAGAGAAAAAAGTGGTTCTTTTGGAGGGTTTTGGCAATCGATTGGCTTTCGATCCGATATCATTTGATATACAGGTGCGCTCCTTTCCAAACTTTCATTGGTTATCTGGGAACTCTTTAGATTGCATTGGTCAAAGCAACATGCTTGAGATAACAAGAAATCCTACATCTTGATTGGTTAAAGAAGCCTTCTTGTTTGTTTTGTTCAGTTTTAACTTCACACTGGTCCAAGTAATAAGAATGAGCTTGAAGAGGTGATGCGTACATGGCCTCCATTTTGGCATGCTTTAAATAATTTTGAGATAACAAAGTTTCAAGCTAGCTTTGCAATCTGAAATGACCCGTAATCCTGCATTTCAAGTTGACAGCTGGTGCCCCGGCTTTACTTGTCGTATGGACTTTGTTGTCTGTAGTCCATATTTAATGAACATCTTGGTTTTGCAGAGATTGAGATGCCGCTGCAACTTCCATGCACTCAGATTTGTCCCAAAGCTACAAAGAATGGGAAGTTTGATTGTAGAAAGAATGCGAGATAAGCATCCTCGCTGGGGCCCGAAGGACGATGAATTTCATCCGGACAACAGTCACTTCGCAGGTATTAATCCAGTGCTTGGCACTGATAAAAACTTGCTCTCCAGCTTTGTTTTCGGAGGTTTGATGTTACATTTAGCACTGCAAATCCATCTAAAGGGTTGGGTCCTTATTCCCGAACTGCCTAAGCTAAAAATACAAAATCCTCTTTGGCAGCTGATGCAGGATTTTTTAATCTTTCAAAGCATATTTCTTTTGTTAAAATATGGAGGGTATAATTTTTTCTTTCTATTGGTACATTTTGATGATTTATTGGTGCATCCTGAATGAACAAAGCTGCTTACATGATTTATTGCAAATCCTATAGACATAGAAGCAGCCACTTTGGGCCAATTGGACACTTAGTAGTTATGAGACGTGAATGATCGAGTAGAAAGTCGCTGTAGTGCTTGCAAAATTAAAGAGATATATCTTTGTAAACTCGCTAGCATTAAGAGTTTTGCTCTTATTGCATATATGTTTGCCTAAACTCAGGCACTAAGACAATGAGTATCATTTGCTGCAGGAGAGGAGAGAATGCGAATAAAATTTGCCAAGATTATTCCCAAATATCTGGCTGTCCACATGCGGTTTGAGATGGACATGGCAGCTTATTCTTTATGTGAATTTGGAGGAGGTGAACCTGAGAGAGAAGAGCTTCGAGCCTATCGGGAAGAGCATTTTCCAATTCTTGCGAAGTTGGAACAGGAGGGAAAGTAAGCATTTTTCTAACCATGACCTATTTCTATCAAGAGCAGTCCTGTAAAACCATTTTTAGACTGTTTCTACATGTTTTTGACTGCATTAAACTGCTTCGGGTGGAAAGATTAGAACTAAATTCTGATGCACTCTTCTCTGAGGGTGTATATAACTGGACACAACTATTCAAGAAGAGGGGGTTTAGCATAAATTCAGGAGTTGTAGTTGTAGTAACGCAATCCAGACTTAATAGTTATGAAAATATCAAAACATAATGATCCAGACACAATAATTATGAAAAATAATGCTCAATACATCCCCTCAATCACAGAGGTTTAGGGCCCAATCACGAACTCATATTATGATGAAACTATTGTGCAGGTTGGGGTCTGCGGTACTCCACAGGGAGCGAGGTCATTGCCCTCTCATGCCAGAAGAGGGCTTTTTAATGATAGCTGCGCTGGGGTTCAAGCGAGGGACCAGGATCTACATGGCAGGAGCCCACATGTATGGTGGCGAAGCCAAGATGGCGGTTCTGAAGAATTTGTACCCCAACATTGTCACCAAGGAGGACATTCTGACGCCGGAGGAGATTGCACCTTTTCGCAACCATTCTTCCCAGGTGAGTTCATTCTCCTTCTGGCCATGTCTCTATGTAGTTATTGAATTCTCTAATAAAAAAAACCTCAAGAGTATTGTAGAAAATCTTGCTTTACATTTGACAGGGTTTATGTTAGATACTGCTTGAACTCCCTAAGTTCACAAGTTAAAAAAGGATAACTTACAATAGAAGCTAATAGGCAATCTAGTAACTTCCAGCACATATTTTAACTGTTCAATAATGTAGGGCATGATTTCTTCCTTTTGTTGGTATATTTCGCTACCTATATAGATGAGTTATTCAACTCGAGATTTGGAATTGGCCACTTCCAGGCATTTAGTCACTTCAGGGTTAAATGGCATTAGAATTGGTAGGGTTTAATGTGGCAAGTTTTTTCTACATCCTCCTATGCAATTATTTGAGGGAGGAACTAGTGGTGAACTGTACAGTTGTTTGGAATATCTTCAAATAGAGAAGATATCTTCACAATGATGAGTCTCTGAGCTTGTATGATGGTAATATCTGGAGAATTAGCATGGTTTGTTGTAATTGCACTGAAAAAGGTAGGGTTTAAGTGAGGCTCTTTGGTTTTCTAATGTTTTTGTATTGTTTGTATGTCTTTGGTTCTAATGGGTATCGTGTTTCATTTTTCAATGCAGTTAGCAGTACTGGACTACTTGGGTTGCGCATTGGCAGATGCATTTGCCATGACTGATTCGGGTAGCCAGCTCTCCTCCCTGGTTTCTGGCTACCGTATTTATCACGGCTCTGGACACTCCCCAACAATACGTCCCAACAAGAAACGGTTGGCCGTCCTATTCGAGAACAACGGTACCATTGAATGGAGCCATTTCGAGGACAAGGTGCGGAAGCTGGTGAAGGAGACGAAGAAGATTGCTGTTCGTCCCATCTCACGGAGCATTTATAGACATCCGAGGTGCTTGGAATGTATGTGTAAACGTGATGCAGTTTAAGTAGACTCAATTGAGTGTTTTTCACAGATTTTAATATTCTTGTTGGTGACACAGTCTGTACCAGTTTTTTGAAGGTGAGCTCAGCTATCTTACCGAGATTAGGAGTAGATGAAGTGATTGGGCTTGGCTGCAGAGCTGAAGGTTTTAGTCCCTGGCCTACATAGTCCACATATTAGTGTGCCTCCCCCTTTGAAACGAGATTAGTATTACAGGGCAAATAATAGAAAGCCGGGTGAGAGCAACTACGTTACGAGAACACTACATTGTTCCACGCAAAGCATAATGTGAAAACTTCTCCAAGGAGATGAGTCATCTTCTGACCATTGTTCAATGTCTTAAATAGCTTTTATGTCCTCATGTGGTGTATTCGATGGGATATCAGAAACATAGAGTTATCACACACACAGAAGTATCAGAACCTGAAACATAAACATAGATTTAACGTAACTACTAAAACCGACACTATTAATTCTTCCCTAGAATGTAGACTGGAGACTCTATTTTCAGCGCTTGGAAAATTCATACAATGTTTACATTAGAAACTCTACATTTTAGGCAAGCATTAGGTGCAGTTACCTTCTTACTTGGTGTGATTGGATTTCAAAAGGGGAGAATTGTCTCTCCAAACTCTTATGGTATCTGTAACCTGAAACATACACTTGTTGAGATCTAACATCGGCAAAGAGAATTGGGGAAAATTGCATCAAGATGTTAGCAAATGCAGTAAGGTCGTGGAACCTTAAATTGTCATGGAGAACACTGAAACCTTAAATCTCTCTTTCTTTGTTGTAGCTAGCCCTTCATCTAATCTTGCTTGCTGTTTTCAGATTCGCGAACCCAACCTCGTCTAGGTCAGATGACTGTGGTTGAGCAAGCTCCCATGTACACTCGAATGATTGCCAGAGTTTGTAAGCCATAATTTGACGAAGTTTAAACAGAACAATTGCTTATTAGGGTTTGTATTGGGATGGGTGAGAGGAGGCCCGCACAGACGAGTTCTGCGAAGTAAGCAGCGTCACCGCCTGGCCAGCCTTTCGCCCCTTTAAAAATTCATGACGCACCCACAAGGGAATGCTGCGAGTGGCTCCAACCACTCGCGTTGTTTTCCTTACTCATTAGTTTAAGGCGGTTCGTAACAGCGAACTACGGGATTCTTATAGGCGTTGAGCTCTGTCCTCCTCGCCTATCGCTATGGTATAATAGACATGCTCTGGCAAAACGAATTGTAAGTCTAATTTGGGTCCTTCGTAACTTCCGTGAAGATGGTCTAATCTCTGCGGAATGTCACCAGTGTGCATATCTCACTTCAGTTGCACGATCCCGTAAATGCTTGGTGAATTGGGTGTCTACACTAACTCAATATTCCAAAATTTGTTGACAGAATACCTGCATCATCAGCAGAGTAATTGGTTTCTCCTGCATTTCCTCTGGCGGGAGCTGTCTCTCTTTTCATGTGATCTCTTAGCCGTAATCTCATCAATATTCGAACTTCTGGTAGGAAGGTAAGAACAGTGTAGACTGCCGAGGTTTTGCAAGCGTTGTTTCCAGGGTTTAGAACCAAATAGGCTTCGATTCTGTAGAGATTTTGCTTGATTTTCTCTGCATCACTTTTGTAGGTCTTGCATTTGTGGATTGAGTTGTTTCTTTGACATCCAAGTCGGTGCAAATCGTGAGAATCTAGCCTAATTGATGTCACCGGAGCGAGCGCTTAGGGTTTAGTGTTCACTCCTGCAAAATTAACTTCACTGTTTGTTTCAGGACTTGAATGATGGCGCTCCGCAGGTGTCTGCATGGAAGCTTGCGGAATGGATTGCCTGGATTGGAGACTTCATTGTACGGCAGTGTGTACAATGGGCAGAGTGAGAGAGCGGTTTTTTGGAGGAATCGAAAGAGCTCGGAGTTGACGATCAAGCGACTCTGGAGCTCAGATGGGAAGAGTAGTGTAAAGGATCACCTTGAGAAGTTGGTGATTTATCGTGCTAAATGGATGCGGCCTCTCCGTGTCATGGTCAGGTGATAACCTTTTCGTATTCATTGATTAGTTTAGTTTAGGGTTTTACGGTTTTAGGGTTACTGCTGTTCCTCTGCTGTGCCAAACATTACTACACAAATCTCTTCACATTTTTCGTAGGATTGTAAGTTTATAGAGTTTGGTGTTTTATGTTTTGGACAGGCTCAAGATTTTCCAGCTTGGAGGTTTGGCAGCGTTCGCATTGCCATTAGCTGAATATGCAAATGAGGTGCACAGACAGCAGACGTGTTTTTTTTTGGATTAGTGAATATGTATTTCTGATTTAACTCCTAATTGCTCAACCTAAAGTTAGTGAGATTACTTTTTGGAAATTTGTAATATCCGGAGTACAATTGAAACTCCTACAACATGTCTGGATCATGGATTTACGTATTCTGTAGACATGGATTCGTGTAGAGCATTCTTTCTTCCTTCCATTGATATATTACAAGAATATTAATTGGATGAACTGCACTTTTCTCAACATTCACCATCCAACCGGTTTGAGCTCTTAGGGTTAATTGGTACGCACATCGGTGTTCAGTTGATGTTCATACTGCCTGAGTAGATTGCATCGTTTTGGCTGTTGTGCAAGGGCATATTTTAGGGACATCTTTCGGTGGGAACAGTGGCAGCTGTGACCGCTGTGGTGGGAGGAGCTGGTGCTGCGTCGACTGCACTTTGGTATTATTCTCGTAGGTATTGTTGTTTCTGCTGTGCCTCTTGTGGATTTCATTCAAGTTTTTAGGTTTTTGAATGAGACTTGGTGATGAAATATTAACCCTTGAAGGTCTAGTGGGAACCATGTATACGGTCCTGTGTTTTACTCTTGGATTACGAAGTATATACTAACTTTGAATTGATAAATACACCTTTGGATTGAAAATTAAACAACCATCATTTTTCATGTGGAGGTTGTTTTAATATCTAAACCTTATTATGTTCAAATATGGCAACGGACATGCATGGCCATTTTGCAACTTCTCAAATATGTAGGTGGTGCAATAATGATCTAAATTGGAAGTGTCGTGTCATTGGATTTGGCTAAGCATGAATTCAAACTTTTGTGATTGGTGTATACTTCAATTCATGCACCTTGTATGTCAAGTTCACAAAAAACACTGCGACCTGTAGTCCACTTGATCACCAAGCATGCAGGCAATGAGGACAACATTTTTGAATTCGATATTTGATTAGTTTTTGCATCTGGTGGATCAGATACGTGGGCGAAATGGCACTTGTGGGACCAAACCTTAAACACGTACAGCTCAGTGTTGTTGATTTTTGGGGTAATCGTGAGGTACTGCATTTTTCATTGTCTTTACACTCTTCCCATTCAGCTTGTCTGATGCTGGAAAGTTGGAAACTCTGCTTGTTATGAATGCATAGTCGGTTGGTGTGATAATAACGAGTGCATGCCTTGGCAACTCACTCTGCTTCATTTTGACTTTGGCAGGACAATAAGTACGAGCTCAAGTACGTGGTCTATGCCTGATACTGCATTTTGTGTAGTTACTTTTGATTCGAGAACTGTGTAAATCTACTCTGATTGACTGGGAAATATCACTGGATACATTGATACCGTATGTTAGTTTCAAGTTCATTGCGGTTTTGTGCTTGAGTACCTTTGTTCTTCACGTTGTTAGCATCTAAAGTGCATGGCCTGGTTCGCTGTTTGTGATGGATTTTGTCGATGACGCAGAGCTATTATTCCACCTTTGAAGGGATTATCAAACTCGGAGCTCAAGGAGGCTGCAAACCAAGTGCTAATTCCTCTAGATGGTAAGGCTTCACTGGAACTGTTTGCTTATTATTCCAGTTGTGTATCGTTCTTGTTTCACCTGGTAGCCTTAATGCTGAAGAATCATTTTCACATTTCAGGTGACTTTAGTTACCCTTTACTGATCGTGAACAAAACACCTGATTGTTTCTTTCCACACTTTTATTTGCATGGTAGTGCACAATCTCTTCCTTCCTTAATATCGAAGAATACATACTCGTTTCTCCCAATGAACAATTAATTAATGATGGATTTTGGAAGTCAAGTGGAGATGAAGGTAATAGGATAACTTGTCAAAGGTTAACCAGTATTTGAGTTTATTTTGGGCAGTGATCGGGGCGAGGCAATTCTTCCTGAGCCTACGGCATGGCCGCTTGATTGAACAGGAGCTTCTGTTGGCACTTCTTCACGGCAATCTAGACTTAGAGAAATTAGAGAGTCTAGTAGATAGCAAACAGGCTCTAGAAAAAAAAATCCCTTATCGTGTTTAGGTCATTTACAACTGTGGTGGGTTACAATCAGGATGTAAGCTCTCCAGAACAACTGAATTTTGGTATTGCGCTGATGGTTGCTCAACTAAAACTCGGGAGTTTTTTGGAGCATCAAGTCGATTTTCCTACTGAATGAAAACAACAGCTGCCTCCCCCAAAAGATTACTACCAAAGTGGTAGAGGGAAGGGTAGCAGTCTTGTGTTGTACGCCGTAGTAGTGTACCGAAAATGTTTAGACACCCTTCTTCTTTCCCATACAAGCATCGCATTTCAGATGCAATTCTTATGCAATTCCTACATTGTCGCTTTCTCATGTAGTCTTCATGTGGGCAGATCAGTTTTTAAAATTTTGGCTGATTGTCTCTTGCGTTGTAGATGAAAATAAATTGTCAATCTGTTTTCACAATGTTACAGTATTTTAGGCCAATTGCCTTTGCAAATGTGTTAGATTTTGACTGTTCTAAATAGCATAGATCTGAAGAGCAACAAATTGTCTTGGAGTCTTTGCAAGACAAATAGTTGTCTTTAGTTTTGGGATATAGTTTGGACAATTGGAATCTTCTCTCTCTCTTGGTTTTCAAAAGCTAGTTGTTAGCTAGTCTTTCTATAGTGAACTCCTTCATAGCTTTAATAATATAATTTGTTGTTGGGCAACAATTTGATATTGTATAATTTTGTGTGATATTACAATGTATGTACAACAATTTGTCTATGTAACTTTGTGTGTGAGTTGACAATTTGTAATTGTTGGAAGTGCTCTAAATAACTTGTCTAATTACTTTGTTGAGTGTATGTGTGTGGCCAGATATGACAATTTGAAATATTAGTTCAATGATTGGACTTGTTATTGTGTGAATGAATTGAACCAATTGTATAGACTTGCATCACATTTTTGAGGACCTATTTGAGTAAATGGAATCCACTTTCTTTTTGTGCACAATCTTGTACCCATATAACCCTTTAAGGCCTACGTGACTATAAAGTGGTTTCTAAGGTCTTTGAACCATGAACAACTAGCAATTTGAAATGATATTGATATAAACTTAGTAGTGGAGGTCAATGATTTTTTTGGTGTAGAATCATTTGGTTATGCTAGATCTAGAAAATATACTTTCTTGTGAAAGATAAGGATGATTATACATAGCCATGTTAGATTGCCGCTATAGATTATTTAGAAAATATGGTAAACATGCAACCGACTATATTGTTGAGGGAGACACTAGGGGTACTAGAAAACATCTCAAAGGGGCCCAACAATTGCTAATAAATGCCCAATAATGTAAGACCTATGTTTTCAATCTTGAAGAGGCTTTGTTGTTGGTTGGCTATACTTTGCAAGTCATAGCAATCTTAATTATTACTACTAATTCATAGCTAAACTTGTTGATTTCTATGTAGGTAGAATAATTAGAGTAGGCCTCAAATACAATGTATGTGGTGTACTTGTAGAATAAAGCACCTCAAACCAAATGTATAGTGTGTACTTATCTATATCCTCAACAAAATTTTACTCACTACCACTACAATCACCTAACTTTTGAAAGATGTGCAAGATAGAGAGGAACTCAAAATAGGCAAATTTAGATTCTTTGTGGAAACCTTTACATTGACTATTTACTTAGGTTATTAATGCCAAGAAGGTCTTTTACAGTTGGAGATGTGGTAGACCTTGAAGGAGCAACCAATTTTTCATAGATATAGTGCCTAAATATATGGTTGGGCCACCCACCATCAAAAAAATGTGCAAATGGATTTTCTTGCCTTATCAATTAGTTGTTGTGGCACAATGTCTATGTCAATTGAGTAACCTCTACCAAAATTTTCACTGTAAACTAATTATGTTAGTTGTCACCCATTCAATTTTTCTTTGTCAAATGCTTTATGTTTTTTACCCTTGTCCATTTCCATACTTTAGTAGATAAAGAATTTTTTTGACTTCCCAATACACTTTGTTTTAGCTTACACTCTAACCAATCCCTTGCTTAAATTCTTGATTATATTTTTAAAAACACACCTTGAGTCAACTGCAACTTCTTACTTTCACTTTCTAAAGCATGCTATTATGATGACCATTTGAGAGTTAATCAAAGTAGTCATTTTCTTATGAAAAAGTGTATGTGAAGTGTTAGGAGGTCTTTTAGTTGTTGATTGACAATTGGTGGTTTGTAGTTGATGTCAAGATTAGGACAAGTTAGGATTAGCTAGTAGCTAGACTTTTAGAATTGTGGTTGGCTATTATGAGGTGAGGGCTGGTCTCTTTCTTCTCTCTTGGTTCTTAGTGTTTTTGAGGTGTAGTATGCACTTGAGGTACTTAACTGTATGTTTGTAGGTGATTTTGTATTGAAGGAAGCAAGGATGCAAAGAATTTTTGGGATTGGATAAAGTGTTGGATCAAGACAATATTTTGGACTTGAGTTTTTGAAAAGTTAATCTATAATGATGCCAATTTTCAGATCTAGATCTCTTGTGAAAATGAACATATGAAGTATCAAAATGGAGGTGTTTAGAATCCAATGCAACTAAGAAGGACATATCTGTAGCTTCAATCTTGTTGAGTTTTTGTGATATGGCTTCGAAAATTAGATAATATTTTCTTTAACCAATGCTCTTTTTGTTTCAAAATGATCTTCTAATTAGACAAAATGTTCAAGATCTTTTTTAATAAATTTTTTGAGTTGTAAGTTGAATCCAGTTTATTTTTATAGTCCTAAAAATTTGGGTTTTTGAGCACTTTTATTATAATAAAATTAAAGGGAATTAAAAGATTATTTTGGGATGAAATACTTTTAATTTTTTAATCAAAAATTTGGTTACAGGGTGATTGCAAAAATTGAACACTTGTCTTTTTTTGTCCTTTTAGCTTAGAACAAGTGATTTTTTGCTCATAACTTTTGTGTCATATTTTAGTTTTTTTATCAAATTTAAAATGAAGGTATATATGATAGTTGTAGAAATTGAATTAATTATTTTAATTTTTTTTTAATTTTAAAATTTTAAAATAGTCCTCAATTGGATATCTACCTATGCCATTTTGTTGGGGGGTAGTATTGTTTTTGACCCAAAAGTGCAAATTTGAAGGTCAAAATTGGTAGGACTTCTACTAAGGCTAAACAAGACTATGAGGAGATTTTATAAAAATAGTAAAGTGTGTACCTTCTACATGTGCTCAAAATGCAATACCTTGGAATAAGTGTAAAGAATACATTTTTTTTCATAAAGGTGCAAATAGTTGAGAAGGAACATCTTTAAGTTAGGAAAATACACATAATATTTTGAGTGCTTTATAAATTTTCCATGTATATATTTCATTCTTTTAAAAAAAATATATTCCCAAAGTCAAACGACTCACTGAAATAGACCATTTTGAAACAAATATGACAATGTTTCTTGTAACATCCCTAATATTTCTTGTAATATTTTTTGGACTTAGGACCTATGAGTTATGTACACAATGCAACTAGTATATGGAAGACTCAACTTGACAAATTTTCACTAATACAAAAATATCCACCAAAATTGAACGATATTTCAAATTAGGTTGATATACATTGTGAAAAAATTTCAATAAATTAAGAATGATTATCCATCATTTACTCTAGGTCAAAGCTAGCGATGCCAATTTAAAGGTGGTTGTGGAAATTGAATTTTAGAATTGGAATTAGGATAAAATTGAGAATTTGGGAATAAGTGTTGTATTTTTTTTAGGGGTGTTGAATGTATAATAAGATAATACAAAAAATATTTCTACAACAGAGGCCCTATGCTATTATAAACTTGTTTGCACAACATTGTGACAATATAAAACAACAATTTCAAGCTCCTCCAACATGCCTTTTAAAAGCAATGTTCATGTAGAGATAATCAAATACACTAAGAAGCCAAAATGAGAGTACACTCTCTTGCCCCCTCTACTTTTGTTCCCTTAGGCAATACAACATGGCAACAAATGATAATAGAAGTGAATTTCATTGTATAAAGACCCACCTCATCTACTCCAACATGTATATGGTGAAAGGTGAACTTGTGAAGGCCTCAATTTCTAACTACTTCAATCCTACTACCAAAAATACTTACACTTGACATGTGAGGTAAGTGAAGACCTAATTTACAACAAAAAAGACAAACAAGAAAAAGTATTTATACAAACTTCACAAATTTTTGAAAATTTTTAATTCAAGTTTCTTTAATTTCTTACTAGCTAGTAAACTACATTTTAAGCATTTGGTGGCATAAATTTTACTTGTGGGTATCAATTGAAATTAAAATTATATTCTTAGAAAACTAATACAATCTTCTATCTTACAATAGGTTTCAAAAAATCATATGAAGAGTTGTGATCAAACATTATAATGTTCCCCAATACTTTAGACTTTTGAATTTCAATTTTTATTTGTACTTCATAAATTCACTTGAATGCCTTCTTAGTGTCTAAGTAATTGCCAACAAGGCCATAGTCACATGAAGAGGGCATTGGTCTTGGTAGGGTGGTTACTTTCTTTTGTAAGTTTGTTTCTACAATCATTGTAGAGCTCCTTGATGGCCTTCTATTGCACAGACATGTAATAGGCTCCTTAATCTTGGCTATACTTATAGGTGGAACAAGGCAAAAAGATGGTCATTGTAGCATCTAGTCTTTCAAAAAGAAGAATGCTACAAAAAAATACTACACATCCAACCTATGTATCATAGTTTTAGACTTACAAGGTCAATTTTCTAAGTCTTCTAAGGGTGATCAAAACCATAGCAAACCTACATTAAATTGACAACCCTAAAATTGCTTCTTGTGTGCTCCAATCAATGGATAATTCAACACCTATACTTCTCTGAATAATAGAAGGAAAAGATTCTATATACACAAAATAATATCACATCATGTATAAATCTTGTATTTTGGTTATCAACAATCTGATAACTTAGGAATCCAAAGATTGCATGTCTCAATGTGATTACCATTCGCACTGGATACAGCTGTGCACACACGATTATACAGAGTTCCTTCACTATTTTCTCCCAATTTCAACGGTGGGTCATACCTCTCCTGAGAGAAGATAGCAAAGCACATTGACATCCATTGCGTACGGTTACATTCTCTGTTAGCGCTTAGCAAACTTCACAATCTACCATGTTCGAAAGACTGTTCTCGCAATATTCTCGCAATACCAGAAGCTTCAAGAAAACAGGCATCGAACCACTCACAATCATATATGCATGCTCTCTGGAGCAGTAATCAAACTTGTGAGTCATTACCTTGGTTCCTATCGGCAGTGGAAAAGGGGTAAATTTATCAAATGATAAAGAATGTTTCAGAATATATTTGAAACCAAAGCGAAGCACATTGAAAATCTTGAGGCCAGGTCCTGTTCATTGCAACATAGAAGTCCCAGCTCAATGTCAAATTATAAATTACTCAACAACATGAGTTTACAAATCTTCATGTAAGTCAATGTATAACTAAGGTAGGGTCGCCTAAAGTTCCCAGGGATCCGTGGCAACTAGATCAGAAGTTCACCTAGTGTACATCCCCTTAATAATCAATGTACCTATTGTTGAAAAAGTGATTTTAGAGCATCTACCGATATAACTTCGACTTTTAATAACTTTTGTATATGGTATCCAAACCCCTCTTCAAAAACATCTAAAATATGTGAACAGGGAAAAAATGCTCAACAGTAAAAATGGCGACATTAGGGGGCCCTACCTTAATCCGAGGTGAATCCTCTCTTCCACGAAGCTTTCAGCTCCGGTCATCGTTGAAATCTGAAACAAACGAGCGAAACTTCACAAGCGACGTTCGACGCCCAACCGAAACATACGTATCTATATGTGACAGCAGTTCATATAGATGCGCTTCATTCCTTGGAGAACACGCGTTTACAAATCTTCATTCATGTTGTCGTAAAGATCAGTTCGCGCTGATGAATTCGTCTCTTCGACAAATCTTCCAACTGCGATCATCTTTGAACTCCAAAACATATGTATGAAACTTCACAAGCGACGTTCGATGACCCACCGAAACATACGTATCAATCTTCTCAGACAACAATTCATACAGACGTGCTTCATTCCCGGCATCCAGAGCACTGCTTGCTTCGTCCAAAAACGCCACTTTCGGAGAGTGCAGGAACAGCCTCGCAAAAGCCAAGCGCTGCTGTTCACCAGCACTCAAAGAGTCCGACCAGTCCTTCACGGCTCCCAGTCCCCCAACTCGTGCCGGCAACCCCTCCAACGTCACCTCTTGGAGCGCCTTGTAAAGATCCCCGTCACCACTCATGCTGGAAGGATTAGAATTGCTGGAAGACTTTGGAAACAGAAGCTGGTCACGTAGAGATCCCAGTGGCATATATGGTTTTTGAGGCAAAAAGAAAGTGTCAGCACTAGGTGGGCTCTGCAAAATTCCGCTTCCCCGGTTCCATAACCCTGCAATAGCTCGCAGTAGGGAAGATTTACCGCAACCGGACGGGCCCATGACAAGAAGTGACTCCCCAGGGGCGAGCTCCAAGTTCAGGTCCCGGTAGAGCACACTCTGAGAATTAGGCGTTGCAATTGACAGATCCTTCAGCACTAGACCTGGTCCCACTTCCCTTAATATGTTCCCTGCAAATTGAAGAGCGTCGTTTTCTTGATCAGTTTATACAGACACGATTACAAAGAAAGAATACCTTCGGATTGAAATCAGCAGGAAATAATCTGTGACCTGAGCAGATCAAAAATTGAGTTCACTACGTGCCTAGCCCCTAAGTACCCAAGGCTTGTTTTGAGCCTCTAGAAATTTGCTCTAAATTGAACAAAAAGCCAACATTTTCATAAGTTGTATCAACTTTTTTTGAGTTGTAACCATACAAATTCAAACTAGACATGTTAGAGATCACATAGGAAGAAAAAACACAACAATATCACTTATAAGTTGGAAGATTATAACATTTGACCATGAGGGTGTTAAAACTGAAAAAAAAATTTCAATTCACTTTTCACAAGTCAAACCTAAAATGTTGGTGACCAAAAAAATATGAGGTTTAAGGGCCTAACATGAATAACCCCAATCAATTTATGGCTTCTCAAAATCTACTCTACAATTTTTTTAAATGAGTTTTGAATGTGATTTTTTCTTCAAGTCCTAGTGTATTTGAGGCTCAAAACTATTGGAAGTCAAGATTGCAATGGGTACCCTTGCACAAAACCTTGAATAGAAAAATCACTATCATTTATTTTCAAGATTGGATTTTTTATGTTAAAACTAGACTTCAAGAAGGATTTTTCAAAAATATAAATTACTAAAAATAGCAACTTGGTTAGGTTTTATTTAACTTCAAAGTTTTCCAAACACCAGATTTTGGTGCCCCGGGCATTTAGGAGCTAGACATGCTCTACATATAGATTCTAGTCACAAGTTTTTGATATAATTGAACTATTTCAAGAACTTTTAGACGATAATAAAGAGAATCGTCCCGCTAAATCATTGAGAGGTCTCCACATGGTCCTCCCCTCGATATGCAGGGATGTCTTCCTCTTATGATCACCGTATACATAGAGAGAGATCTCCATAAATTATGAGGGAGATCCACTTTATGATGTCTAAAAGCTCCTTAGTTAGTCTGATTTTACTGAAATCCCTGTTAACAATATGCCTGGAAAGGTCACTAATATAGTTCAAGAAACTCACTTCAAAGCAGAATAAACAAAATGTAAAAACACGGTTGCATCGTGTGCAGTGTTAAGATAGGGACCAGAAGATACACCTTCAGTGACGATGTTCAGGACATAAGATTCACGTTTATTAGTGTCAGAGGACGGACCGGAGGGAATTGGTCCTGACACCATGTTCAACAAAGGGCTGTCCTCCCGGTCGTCATCGCCATCACCAGCCGGGCCAACACCCGAGGAGATCCGACCAAAATGACGCTTCATTAATCGCACGTCTCCGGTGTGATCGTCAAGTGCTGAAAGGAGGCTTTCCAGTCTTTCGGTCTGCGCTGCAAGGCCACTGAGAATGCATTCTTTGGATCAATCCTCTAATGCTAAGACTTCACAACCAATCCAACCCCACCATCTCGTTAAGCTTAACACTATCAAATGGAACATAACCATGACAACAGTCAGCAACTTAACCAAGAAGGGAAATCTGCAAAGCGCACCTGAGACTGTCAAACTTGAGTACAATGACAGACAGAGCAGCCAAAATCCTGTGGAAAGCAAAACCAGTTTGCGAAATGACGCCAAATTGCACCTGTCCAACCAATCAGCTTCTCACCATGAACAGATCGCCACACCACAAACAGTTGAATTTACACATACATCGAAGTACACTTGATCGAGAGACTGGAATTACTAGGGCGTACCTCTCCAGAAAAATAACGAGGAGCGACAATGATGGATGGGACAATGATCATAGAGAACTCATATACGTTGTTGAATAGGGACAGATGCCGGTTCCACAAAATGAGTTCTCTGATATTCGCCACCATAGTTGCTAAAAAAGTCTGGAAACAGGAACATTAGAAACACCTTTAAATAGCCACCAACAGTCTTCATAAACTACACTCATCAAGTTCTGAAGAGCGAAACAACAACCCAACATGCAGGTCAGATAAAGCATCCCACATTGCAAGTAAAATTTGCACGACCTTAATTGTAGCTGCTTCATGACTTTCACCACCGTAGAAAGCGATAGACTCGACATTGTCACGAACTCGTACAAGCGAATACCTGAAGTTGGCCTCTCTTTGAAGAGCCTATACATGGGACAAGGTCATCATCAGTCGAATCAACTCTACTTTTCTGAAAACGAGCTAAGGTGCAATTGATGTATCTATTTAAGCAAGCAGAGTAATGCTATATTTAATACAGAATGTCCACCTTGGAAGCTAATAGTCGAGAATAGGAACCTTCAATACATATTTCTATGGTTAATAGATGTAGAGAATGATTTCTTCTTTCTATTAGTAAATTTGGCTACCTGCTTTCAAGCTCCCTAAATGATTATTTCAATTCCTATGGATATTGAAGAGACCACTTTCGGAAATTCGCGCTTAAATGTTAAAGTAGGCTACCTGAAATTTGAGGCTCATTAATCTACTTCCGAAGCCCTTCACGGTGACGAGGGTCCCAAACGCAGAGTATCCAATCAAGAAGAACACCAACTCCGGAGCTATGGACCTGTCGAACCCAACAGAGAAGAAATGAGATTCATAAGAGTGGTTAATGTTTAACTTCCCTGCTAGAGTCAAAGTCATGTTTGTATAGACAATCAATATATTCCTAAGGCGCTTATTGACTGAACTACATGCATATGTTCAATGGCATTGCGATTCAGACTGATACCAAACAAGGATATAGCAAATACATATGGAGAGAAAATACCACAAGCTATGAGAAGAGGCGTACCAAAGAACTCCAGTGAAGCCGAGGACATTCAAAAACTTGCTTGATAACAAGGCAATGATATCTACTGTGTTACGGACAAAACTCGATACATCCTCGCAGATCCGTTGGTCTGGATTGTCGAGTTTACCATCCATTTTTAAATCAAAATATGCCCTGTTGGCTTCAAGCATACACATGCCCCAGAAACCAGAAATTAGTTTTAATTGACGTCTTTCAATACCAACATATAATGCACTGCATATTAGACTACGAGTGTTTTGCATCCTAATCATTACATGTTAAATAAAAATGACAACTCATTTTGCAATCATCATTCCATTATTATGGCCAATAAGGTAGAAGTACTGACGTAGAAGCTCTTAACAAATTGACAGATAGAGGGCTCGAATCGCATTCAATTTAATGTAAGGTAAGTGGCCCCAATGGACGAGTGCTCTAATTCGGACAAATATGCACAACTCAGACAAATGTAAATATGACGTGCACTCTAGGCAATTAAATGACAGTCCAATGTAAGTAGTCTACATTAATTTTTGTTGAAACGAAGTTAAGCTTTATTCAATGATCTGACATTTGTTACTAAAATGAACATGACATGCATATCTGTTCAAATTAGAGCACTTGTCCATTTTACACTGGCATGCCAACTTAGCAAGAGTACATATTCCAGAATGAGACAGGTAGGTGAGGAGGCTTGGCAAGGATTTTGTACAGAAATAACTGGAGAGAAGGTATTCCGTCAACCATGCCCGCCACTCGAGACTAAGCATGTCCTGTACCAAATGAAAAGTCGAGTTAGAAATCCCAGCACAGATGAATTTTCAGGACGTTTATTGTTTCTGCAACACAATGAACCCTACGGGATGGAGAAGTAAAACTTATTCAAGCTTGAAGAACACGCCATTGTTCAAACTCCCGAAATGAAACCAAGTTTCACTCTCAAGGCACTGACTAGCTCACGAGCTAACCTAAATCCAAACAAACTGTTACTATTATGGAACCAGGCTTCTCAAAATACGTCGCACCAACTGAACATCTCAATGCGTGAATAAGCAGAAATTGTAGAGCAGCAGTGAGATCAGAATGAGAAAGTGAACCTGCATGTAACCATAAAATGAGTACAAGGGAGCTGCCACCACGATAATCCCCACAAATCGCCAGATGGCTCTATAAAACCCGGGAATGTCTTTGCTGGAAAGAGCAGTTGAGAAGTCCCTTTGAACATAAGACATCACCACGAACAAGCCTGCCCAACCCACAATCACAAGTCCATTTACCTTGTGACATACTTGCTTCCATTTGATTGTACAAGTGAGCAGCAAAATCAAGTAAGCGGCTCAAGCAACACCGAGCTCGCAAGGCTGTCTACTAAGAAAGCATTCCAAAGCACAGAGGTTTAAAAAGCTTCGCAAGATCCAGCGTCATGATTCAATAAAATAAGCATGGTACCACTTGCGCCACTGAAAACTTCTGTCCAGTCAATCCAGGTCCAAACGAAAGCGCATTGTTTTCAGCCACAGAAAAACACACCAAAACTTTACACAATTTCATAGCTTTCATTTAGAGAAAAAGGCTGAAGACTCTTGCAACACCGCAACACCTTGGTGCAAATTGATTATGTAACATCATCTATCTCAAGGCATCATGACATTTAGGGCTTAGCTCCCAAACACGAAAATCACTCACGCAGTCACAACCCGAAACAGCCCAATGCAGAAGTAGCTTGATAAAAAAACATAACAAACCACCCGCTCAATCACAGTCTCGTCAAGCGTCAATTCCATCTGACCTAGACGACATTGGGTTCAAGAATCTCACAACAGCAAGCAGGATTAGGTCAAGGCCTAGCCCCAACAAAGAAAGAAAGAAGGCATGAAGAACCTGCACAAACTGCGCAAAGACAGAGCACAATGACGAGCAGAAACCGAGCCTTGACTCGTCGATCGCCAAAGAAGAACATCCGTCCCACTCTCCACAGCTTCCGAATCAAATCCAACGACGGCTCCGGCGCCCGCTGCCCGCCCATCCCATCCCCCGACGACATCCTCCACCAAGCCGTGTGCTATCTCACTTATGACACTTCTCCCTCGCCTCACACAACACAACACTCTTCGAATTCCGAATCCTCAAAAACTCATCACGGGTGACAATCCGCAAATATTGCTCCGAATCGTCTCCAAACTCAACCTCCCTTCAGATTTGCACACTCTCTCCAGTCCTTCACAATCTTGAGTAAGATTACACGGATGTATCCTTTCCAGACGCAATCAACCAGCAGGCCAATCCAAATGACCTACTGCTCCAAATCGTCTCCAAACTCGATCTCGTTTCACATTCACACACTCTCTCCAGTCCTTCACAATCCTGAGTAAGACTACGCTTATGTATTTCTTACAACAGCAATCGACCTGCAGACCACTCCAAATGAACTACTGCTCCAAATCGTCTCCAAACTCAATCTCCCTTCACATGTGCACACTCTGTCCAGTTCTTCACAATCCTCAAGTAAGACTACGCTTATGTATTTCTTACAACAGCAATCGATCTGCAGGCCACTCCAAATGAACTACTGCTCCAAATCGTCTCCAAACTCAACCTCGTTTCAAATTCGCACACTCCCTCCAGTCCTTCACAATCCTGAGTAAGATTACAAGAATGTATCCCTTCCAACAACAATCGACCTGCAGGTCACTCCAGATGACCTACTGCTCCAAATCGTCTCTAAACTCAACCTCTTTCACATTCACAAACTCTGGCCACTTCTTCACAATCTTAAGTAAGATTACACGAATGTATCCCATCCAGGTGCAATGGACCTGCAGGCCACTGTAAATGACCTACTGCTCCAAATCGTCTCCAACCTCAACCTCTTTTCACATCCGCAAACTCTGTCCACTTCTTCACACAATCTTGAGTAAGATTAACACGAATGTATCCCTTCCAGATGCAATCGATCTTTATTTTCACTCCAAACGGCCGCCCGTTCTCGCACGATTCATGAAAACATCATGTCAAAGAGTCCCGTGAGTCTCGTGAGTTCCGTGAGTCCCGATTCTTCCCAATTCTTCACGGCAATCTTTTATTTGCAGTTGCGGAAGGGACTCTTCTTCTTTTTTTTCTTTTTCTTTTTTGTCAGATTTCGAAATGCGAACGTCGAAGAGACGAATGTGCTGAGGATCGTGAAGCGAAAATGCACAAGCGGCGGTGTGCAGCAGGAGTTGCTATAGCGAAGAGGAGAGGTGCGTAAGAACTTGCCTCCTGTCAGTGCGAGGGGAAAGGGAAAGGAAGTTTGAAGCGGAGGACCCACCGCCCTGCTGCTACCTGAAAAGCTACTTTCCTACAAGGGCGAGACTTTTTTTTTTGGTTTGCCCTAAGTTTAGGTTTTAGAACTAGGCGTCGTGGAAGACGTGGAATGGGGTGCACATTGCACGATGATTTTCTCTTATTAAATTTCCCAACTGAAAATCACCTAACTCCACCCTATGGTAGGAGTTCCATAAAGCAACCAGGCTCTAAAAGGGTTCTCTTACCAAGGTGGAGGCACCAATAACTGATCATTTAAGCAATTACGGTACTATGAGTTGGTGGATATTGTTCCCATGTAAGGTAGGAAGCTCATATGTCGAGCATGTAAGGGAAACAAGGGTCTGTAGATAGCTCAGTGCAGCCAAACTTTACTAAATTTTTTGGACATAAAGAGAAATGACAAATACATCATTGGCAAATTTTTGGAAATTTTCCAACATAGCATGCATTAACTATGAATTTCCAAACTGAAAGGTCTATAGGTCGCTATTCCTAATCATATTTAGGAGGTGAAAAGAATTTCAAAATGTCTTTTGATTACACAAGTGAGTCCTAAATGTGACAAAAGAGTGAGTCAATATATTTCTAATTTATACAAGTAAGTTTCTATTTCAAAATGTCTTATAATTGCACAAGAGAATCCCAATACACTTCTAATTTATAATAAATGACTATTTTATAATAAGTGAAAGACAAATTGCATTCTGTTCTTAATTTGCTCAAAACTATAGCAATTGACAATTCATGAAAAGTCTACAATGGCACATGTATGACAAAAATGTGTGGCCAAAAAAAGACTCACCCATTTCAACTTTGTACAACATTGTTTATGGCACTATTATAGGTTCGGTTTAAAATGCCCGAATGGAGTTCAAGCCTCTTACCTTAGGAAGATAAGAAATATGGGGATTTTTAAAAAATTTAAATTTATATTCCGAAATTTGAAATTATAGTGCATTTTGGGAGGCAAAAGAATTCTTGATCCATAAGCAATGTCTAGAGTCTTCCAATTTTGATCATTCAAGATAGTACTTTTTTGCTCACTACTTTAGATAATGTGTTATGACTTTTTAGTTCCAACCTTAGAAAGGACAAAAAAATCAAATTTCAAGCTTGAAATTTGGCTAAGGTTGAAAATAGCACACCCTCCTAATTGGATATTGGGCATGGTTGGTTATTGGTGCCTCCACCTTACTAAGTTAGTGTGCTCTATGCCATTACCATGATAAAAATATATATATATAAGTAATTTTTAAAATTCAAAAATTCAAAAATTCAAAAGTTTATACTATAAGTTAGAACACTACAAAACAAAGCATGTGCTCGTTTTGCGCTTGTAGAGAGCTTTCCAACACTACCAAGAACACAATTGGAGGACGCATAGTTTGGGGGATCTCAGAGTAACATACAAACTAAAAACTAAAACTAGAAAAAATCCTAACTTTAGGTATGGATAGGTTCTTTTTTCTTTTTTCAAAGCATCTCCACTAGGGCATGCTATATTGCCTTGTAAAATGGTTTGGAGTGTCTAGGCTTCTTCATAAGTCCCACTAATTGTACAATTTAAGGATTTTTTTGTAGCCAACCTCTCTAAAATTTGCTTGTCATACTATAAGCTACAAGGCCCTTTTTTATGTAACCACATTTGAGTAAGAGCACTATTTTTTTATGTTAGTTGTAATTTTGATTTGAGACCAACCTTGACCCCAACCAATCAAAATGCTACAAATATGAGTACTATAAACAAGTCGTGACTTTAGTTAGTTGTAGTATTTAAGGTTGAACATTGGTATTTTGAATTTTGTCTTGGAATTTTCAATTTTGCAATCTCCTAGAGGGGCCTAGTAACAAAGTAGGGCTTTCTTCTCTCCTAATGCATGGCGTTCACAGTGTAGCGTATCCATTTTAACATAGTGGAGATGTTATCAATGCAACAATTGCATTCATCAACGTACCAAGAGTGACGAGAGAAGGGACTTTAACCTTTATGGTTGGCATGGATTAGGAGTCTACTCAACTAAAGTATACCATCCATAGGCCCAAAGGTCAAATACAAGTGATCCCTAGACTACTCTAACAATAAACCTATTATGAGGGGATGCTTTTAATGTATTTTTTTTAATTCAAAATTCAAAATTCATATCTAATTCTACAAAAGTCTAAGAAATTTAAAGCAATCTAGATTAGATCATGCCAATTCTATTTTTTTTCAAGGAAAATTTATTAGAAAGTAATGCACAAAGTCAAACTCTTCAAGATTGCACATTAACCAATTCAATCATTTGCTTCACAAAAGACTCAAACAATGAAAATTAGTACCAAAAAGTAATTGATCCCTTTGCTCCCTAGCTTGCTCTCTTCTTCCTTCCTGCTACTATAAAAGTATGTTTATATTAGGCACATAGACCTCTATAACTAGTCCCTCTAGGTGTTTTTTGTCAAATTCAAAGCTTCAATCTCTCCTCATTAGGAAAAAACTCACTTAAAATACCTTTTTCTCTTCTAGTTAAAAAATTCTCAAACCAATTGTATTCATTTTTGTATTCATTTGCTAACATTATGGTATAATATTCTTCCTTGGTTGTATTCTAAATTGTTGGTTTGTAGCAAAGTGCATTTTAGGTGCAAATATTTTGTTAAGCTTTGTTTGAGAGGTTTACAAGTCACAAAACTAATCATCATTTGCATTCACTTTCACCCCTAATTGCCCAATCAACTATATTTGATTGATTTGAATTTCAAACTCATTTTGCACTACTAGAAGTCACCACTAGAAAATTCATGACCAAAACAACAAAATTTCAACTCAAATCTATTAAATGATTCAATCATTTTAGAGGTGCCGTTTTGGACAAAATCAAATTGAAATATGTTGGTTTTTTCCGTTGTTTTGGACAAATCCAAAAATTAAATTAAATTAAAATTTTAATTTTTTAATAATTTTTGGGCAGTGCCCGCTTAAAATGAATTTTTTTTGCTTAGGTAGCCACCTAAGCAGTCCACCACGCGGACAAGGCTACCTAGGCAACCCACCATGCGAGCGGGTGCCTCCAAGGGGGTTCAAACCTTGGACCTCATGTTTGGAGGTCGGAGGTTTGAAGTTGGAGGTTCCAATTACTAAACCATCCAAATACTTAGGTGACCACACAAGAACTAAAAATTTATATATTTAGTTTTTTCATTGTTTTTTCATGTGTTTTGTATTTTTAGTGAACTTCAGAGGTCATTTAGTCATAGTAGAACACATTTTTTCAAAAAACTTGAAAAAAAGGAAAGTTGTAAATTCAAACTACCTTTTTCCTTCAAAAATCTGTTTGTGATTTTGATTTTTCAATAAAAAGGTATGGACAAAAATCAGAGAAGATGTTTGAAAATGTCAAAAAAAAATGTTCCTAACTACCCCTCTCTAATTTTTGTCTATAACTTTTGATTGGAGGATCAAAATCACAAACGTATTTTTGTAGATGAAAGGTAGCTTGAATTTACAACTTTTCTCAATTCTATGTTTTTTGAAATTTTTTATTTTACTATGCAAGAATGGACTTCAAAGTCTGCTGAATTGAAAAAAGACTGAATTTTACATGATTAATTTTTTTTTTAAATCACTATACTTAGATTCTCAAATATTCCAAAAAGATTCCAAAAAGATTCCAAATATTTCAAAGATTCCAAATATTTCAAAAAGATTCCAAATTCAATAAAAACTTGTTGATTTGGTCATTGCACTATCCAAATCAATAGAAAGAATTTGTGATTCTCTTGATTTTCATAGAAAGTTACAAAATGGTTCCAAATAACATAAATCAGTTCAATTTCTGTTGTTTTGATTGTGCATTTTTAGTAGTGATAGAGGAGTAGAGCTTGACCCAGTGAACAACTCCCTTGATGAGTACTTCGGGGGTAATTCAACATCATGCAAGAGTTTTGCTAAAGACCCTACCAAAAAAAATTTATATGCAAATTTCTCAAATATTGTGGTAAAAGACAACATACTAAAAATTATAAATGTATAATTTTCTTGTTATAATCTCACAACTCCTATGCAATTTCACTCTCAAAATTGGTGTGCACTCTAATAATCAAGCTCTTTAAACATCTATATAGTTAAATTTTGAAAGAAAACACAATTTGCTTCATTGGGGATAACTACAAGCCCATGTTCTTTTTTCATAGGAAAAGGACACTTGGAAAGGCATTCGGGGGTTAACTGAGTCGACGGACAGAAGGGAACTGTGGATGGATGAATGGGTGGATAGATGACGAAATTTCTGGCCGCCAACCTTCCTTCCAAGTTGCTTCCCTCTCTTCCGACGTTCAACTCTATTCCCTTGACGCGCTCACGTCTCATCCTCTGTCGGCACCGCTGCGCACCGAGCTCTTTGAGCGTTAGAATTTTTTTGAGAGTTTGTATTTGAAGCACGATCAGTAGCCTTGTCAAGTAACACGTCTCTTTCTTTTCTTACACCAGTGACTCGACCGTGTCTTGCTGCAAATCGGACTTCAATCGCCTGAGATCGGACATTGGGGTTCTGCTTTGATCGGAAATTGGTATGCATTTCTTCAAGTGTGCGTTTTGGGCTCTTGTTATTCTACCGCTGGTTGAATCTTTTTCCGTCTGATTATATTGGTTTTAGGGTATTGGATCTCTGCGGATCAATTGCAATTTTCCTACTTGATTGTGCCATTCTCAGGTTGTGGTTAGTGTTGGTTGCCATTTCAGTGTTATTTCCTCCACGTCATTGAACTTGTTTGTATTCCAGTCTCCTTGCGAAGCATCTTATGGAAATGCAGATTGTTGGTAGACGGATTTTATTGGTGTCTTGTTGGCCTAATTGCCATCGCCGTGCGCTCATTTATGTCTGAGAGGTTTAGTTAATTGCCATCAGCATTTGAGAGAAGGGGTTAGGTACGCGACTCGAGGAGCCTTCCTTCTTTTTCGGATTGCGTGGGGTGAAGTTTTTTCCATTCCGTGATTTTAGTTCGTGGTGGGAATCTTTA
The DNA here is from genome assembly GCA_963969395.1 of Pseudoscleropodium purum. NCBI lineage: Eukaryota > Viridiplantae > Streptophyta > Bryopsida > Hypnales > Brachytheciaceae > Pseudoscleropodium > Pseudoscleropodium purum. The sequence goes on along the minus strand of OZ017800.1, from coordinate 3,119,982 downwards.
GTGGAGAGTAGTTCAGTGGTGTGTGTTCTCGAATGAGTTGCGTTTGGGATTTCTTGGCTTGGGTGGTTTGCGGGGTACGTTGAGTTAGTTGTTTGATGAGAGATGTGGGGTTGTTGTGGTTGATGAGTATCATCATTTCAGCGTCGTTTTTCGAGCAGATTTGAGAGGTATCCATTCTTGTTGTGGAGAATTCGAGCTGATCGTCACTTCGAAACGTCTTTGGGAAAAAGTTAGTTTCATTTGATGTTCTTGGCTGCGGCCGTTTTGTTAGAAGCGACACTGCTGCTGCTGCTTGCTGTTATTCGTATATATCAGTGTGTATCCGTAACGTTAGGTGTGAGATTTGGAGAAACCGATTTTTTTCGTGCTTACCGACAGGAAAAATTTCGAAGATTTGAGATTTACAGTTGTAGTGTATTTCTTTTGTTGTGTGGATTACTGAATTTCGAAGTGAATACTTTGTTGAGGCGGGGGATGGTGTGGTTTTGGTGTTTTATTTTAGCGCAAACTTCTGAATTTTCTTAAGAGGGGTTTATGCTACAGTGAAAGTTTTGGATTTTCTCGTAATGGGGTTTAAGTGACAGTAAGGCTCAGGAATTTAAATACAAGAAGTCTGTTCATAGGGACATTCATTGAATGAGTGCAGTCAACTCGAGTTGGGTAGCTAAGTAGAGCCGGAATCACAAGGAATCCAGGTTGGGTGATTTTTTAGGGTTTTTCTCTGTTCGGTGTCGGCCACGAGGTCATGGTGGGTCGTGTTCGTTAGAATGGCGTGTATCAGGGCACCAAAATTGTGACATTCGAGTGCACAGCGCTCTAAAAACTAGGACTGGTAAAGATCTGGTTTTCCAGACGCGCTTCTGAAACAGTGTCAATGTCTTGAAATTTCGCCAATGTGCCTATTATGATGATCATGGGTACTATATCGCTCTTGTTTTGAACAGAAGGCGTTAGATTTTGAATGTATGTCGTTTCGAGAATCTCAACCTTTGAGTGAGAATGGTTGCAAAGGGTACTCTCTTGAGATTCTCATTAGCTATGTTTTGTCTCTATGGATTTCTGATACTTGTGTGCTCACTTCTCTGTATTGCAGATCCTAGTCTGTGTGCTGTCTTTCCTTCTATGCCGATTTGTAATTGATTCAGTTAAATCTTTTCAGTCTTTGTTCATTGCTATTAATAGTGACCGTATTTTACACGTGAATTGTATTCGTGACGATCTTGTGATCTAGGGTAGGTATACCTAAATTCAACACCGTGTACAATTGCCAGGTCCCTGAATGTGTGCTTGTGGTACATGCGTTTGTTTTATTGGGTATAGAAGAGTCTTCTTTTAACCATACAATACATGAGAGGATCTATTAACCATATAGGTGAACTTTGATTTCTGTTAATTTGTGTAAGCACTTCATCTATTGCCATTTAGTTTTTAGCGTAACACGGAATGAATGTGCAATATTTTAGATGGTGAAAGTTTGTGGATTGTTTTAAGCAATGTCTCGAAGTTCACCAGTATGGTGAATGGAGACTTTGCATTACCTACCTTAGGGGAAATCCTTTAGTTTGGCAGTGTTGTTCTTTTTTTGAGAGAGCACAGGATTTAACACCGTGCTCATTGGAAATTTGCAGAAAATGGGAGGAGAATCACCGCACCCCTATCCAAGTGCTCCAACTGATGGTCCATATGGATCTGGCACAGATGGCCGAGGCCCGCCAGGTCCATATGGTTACCCGCCCTCTGCTCCTTACATGCCAAGTGGAGCCCCTGGTCCCTACAATACGCAATCTAGCTCTACAACACATGCAGGTGCTTCTGCTTTCCCACATCCTTCAGCCGATCCTTATGGCAAAATCCAGTCGATGAATAAGCCGGCTGAGTATCATGCAGGCGGCAGTGACCCTTATGGACATGGTGCGTATCCGCCGCAGGGTGCTTACCCTCCTCAAGGACCTCATGGAGGTGGCTATCCTCCTCAGGGAGCAGGTGCTTACCCTCCTGGGCATGGCTATGAAGCGTATCCTCCTCATGGTTACAATGTGAATGCTGTTGCTGCGGGCGTCGCAGGGCTTGGTATTTCTGGACAACCAACTGGGTATCCTCCTGCAGGCTATGCTCCACCTGCGGGGTATCCTCCTCAAGGTTCCGGCTATGGAGCTCCAGCTCCTCAGCATTATCATGCGGCTGCACCGGGTTACCCTGTTGCACATGGCGAGCAGGGAAGCTCACACGGACACCCTGAGAAGGAGAAGGACAAGAAAGACAAGGAGGGCAAGGAGAAGAAGGACAAGAAAGATAAGGAAGGCAAGGAGGGCAAGGAGAAGAAGCATAAAGATAAAGAGGGGAAAGAGAAGAAGGACAAGGACAAGGAAGGGAAGGAGAAGAAGGACAAGGACAAGGAAGGGAAGGAGAAGAAGGACAAGGATAAGGAAGGGAAGGAGAAGAAGGACAAGAAAGATAAAGATAAGGACGGGAAGAAGGACAAAGATAAAAAGAAGGACAAGGATGGGGGTATTAGTTCACTCCTGTCATGGTAGTCTCTCTCGTGACCTGGAATGAATAAGGCAACTCATCAAGCACGGAGGTTTGTCACTGTTTGTATTTTCAGTAGAACAGAAAGATGATTAGGTTGTTGCCATTGTAGTACATAGACTTTCTGCCTTCATCCTCAAATTATATGCACGCCTGCTGCTTGTTGCATGTAGGTATATCAATATATATGATGAGAAAGATCTCACATCTGAAAATTATTGATAATATTTATAGCATGGGTGGAGTGTTGGCTGACCTACTGGTATGAGTGTAAAGTATGCCAATCTCTTTGAAGGAGGGTTTTTGAGTCTCTCTATCTAATTTCCCGTGAGTATTGTGAGGATGATATGTTGCCATATTTGAGATTGATTTTACAAGGACCTAATATTCAAGGCAGTGACACCCACTTCAGGTCTAACTTGTGCTTGGTATAACTTGTGCTTGGTAGACAAAAAGTACCTGTAGCTGAAAACACATTGCAATCTCTCTTGTTTTTATTTTGATTTATTTACTTGTTTTATTTATTTTCATTTATCTACAAGTACAAAATTTTCCAAACTTGTAATTTTGACTCTATCTATGTACATTAGAGAGTAGTTTTTGATCTTTCAATCAAATTTTTAGCTCAAATTTTATTTTTTGACTATCTCTTGATTCCTTTAGGATTGAAGGGTAGTCTAGATATCCAAAATTATGTATCAAAAAAATTGCATCTTAGAATAATACTTTAATGGTGTTTTTTAATCAAAGTTGTAAAATATAATACATAGATCATATTCATATACGTAGATCAATTGCTATACTAACCAATATTTTTCAATATAATTTGAAACCAAAATTTGAAAATTCTTTCTAAAATTGACAATGGATTGAATGATTGTGATTTTTACAATGCCTTTTTTTCTTTCTACCATACTTCAAGGTCAGATTTGTCATAGCCAATTCAAAATCATTTATTTTTCACAAAAATCCCCTTTGTTAGTAGCTTTTAGAATTTGTAGAAATTCATTATGGAGCAAAAAAAATATTTTGTTTACTTTATACGTAGGGACTTCCAACTTTATGGTCATGTAAACATGTGGGGTAGTTGGATCTTTTAATTTTATTTTGGGACTTGAGCTTTAGTGCAATTAAAGAGGCTTTATTGACAATTATAGCTACTTCTACGTAGTATTCAGGAGCCCCCTGCCTAGGCAGACCCCTAGTTGGACAGCCTTTGGGAACCCTACCATAGATAGATTTCCCAAGAGCTCTACCTTCATTTTTTTTATATTTTGTAAAATTTTTTTATTTTTTATTTTTTTATTTCATGGGGTTCTTTTTCTAAGATTCAAATTATTTTCATCAATATTTTCTACACTTTTCAAATATGTCATGCTAGAATTTCTAAAAATTTCATCATAGGCCATATTCATTTATTTTTATTTTATTTTTTAACGAATCTGACCCAAGCATAGGATATTGACAATATTGTAAAAGACATCATAAAATAAATTTTGTTCTTTACAATATGTACAAAATATAAATAAGAAAATTGATGTGTATAATATATAATTTGAATAAAGGTCATTTACAATCCATTACTTTGATTTTAGCTTTTAAAGCCTTTGAGGTGCGGGCCTTCTTTTCAATACATGGGTACTTCCTTCCCCAAGTATCCTAAGGATTTGAAAAATCTCACAATTTTACAAAGGATGCTAGTGTGGCTTATGTTCATTTATTGATTTCTTGTTTTCACTTCAATGTTGGGTAGATGGATAGCATAACAAGCATTAGTGATGGATTCCAAGTTTAGGTGGAAATTATTAAAATATAATGCTAGGATGCTAGCTAAATGCAATCAAAATTACTGAATCTAGGGAAAGCTTTGAAATTTGAAACTATGAAAATTGAAAGTATCAAATGGCTACTATATGTTATACGTTCAATTTGGTTTTCCCCTTCCTATTAACACTTTGAAATTTTTTCTACCCTTTTTAAAGGACATATTAAAAATTTTAAAATGTCTGGAAAAGAACAAAATGTCTAGAGTAGAAGGGCCAAATGCATGTCAAATATAAAGCTTACAAAGGCCCACTTAGACACCACGCTAAATAAATGCTCAATAGGATTTCTTAAATTATGATGTTGCATTGTAGTTTGGTTCTCAGAGACCACCCTTTAACTAGTGTAAATCTTTTAAGGATTAATTAAAATACATTTCTAGTCCTTAGTCTCTCTATTCTACTCCCTTTATGTAGATGGTGATAAACTCTGAATGGCAAAATCCATTTGACCAATTTTCATCCATTTTGAGTGATATCATCCAGTTCTCTGCCTTTCATTCATCTACTTTCAACTACAAGAAAGTGTCCATTGATCGCCACCGTGGCTGCATTCCAAAATTTGCAGGAAGACTGCCCAAGAGTTGCTGGAACTGCGACCCCAACGCCGACTTGCTTCGATCGTTGAAGCTCTCCGAGTCTTAGCAAGGATTTCAGAGAGCTTCGCCACTTCCAGAATCATAACCTAATTTTTTCCTTTCATCAACAATGATTTCTGGAGAGTCTTGGAACTCGCAATTATCATTTTGCCGCAATTAGCGATGCAATGGAGATCGAGAATGCCACCGACGCCGCAGAGATTGTGAGCTCTGTGGATGCGAAGTTTAGGTTTCACGGCGAAGGAGAAAGTCTCGCTCTTGTAACAATTCTACAAGGCCAGCTCTCGCTCCTTGAGCATCCGCAGCCTACTATCCGCCGGGCGTCTCTCATCTCCATCTCTTCCCACTTGGATTTGACGAGGGAGCTGAAGACCAGGGAGGAGCTTTTCCACGCTTTGAAATTCCGTCTCTGGAAAGAGGAAGAGCCGTTTCTTGTTAAGAGTCTAATTAGGGTTTTAGTCTGTGTGGCGCTCGTCCCGCTTGTCGCGGGCTCTGTACTGCACCATGAGCTTTGTGCGTGTATAGAGAAGGTTTCGAAGGAGAGGACGAATCTGCAAATGAGAGATGGTTTAGTTTCGTCGACTACGAGTCCTTTACAACGGAAGAAGGAGAAGTGGTGTGTGGATGGCAAGTTGGCGATTGCGAAGTCGGTAGCGGAAGTGCTTCGTGCGTATCTTGATGGTAAAGACCGTGTGGAGAGTTCGTTGCTAGTGCAGGTTCTGCATTCTTTGCTGAAAATCGGGGAGAACACGGAGGCTGTTGTGACATGGGAGTCGGTTGGAGGGTTAGTTCCGGGGTATCTGAGAAGTAGTAACCCCAAAGTGCGAGCGTTGGTGCTACGGTTGCTTGTGGAGAGCGTACAGGAGAATTTGGAGAATGCTGGTGAGAATGAGGGAAATGCAAAGCGGAGGCGCGTTGGAAATTATTGCCTACCAGCCTCTGGTTCAGTCCAGGGAAGTGGTGTGGACGTGGACGTGAAATCAGGTGATCACTTGAAAGCAGGGGAAATGCTTCTGTTTTCATTATTGAGTTACATGAAGGATCCGTATCCATCTGTGAGAGAGACGGCTCTAAGGGGGCTGATAAAGCTGCACACGAAGGGATACAAGTTGACAAGTGAGTGTTGCAAGATGGCCACTAGCTTATTCAGGGATTCCTTCGAATCTGTGCGCATCGCTGCCATAGAAATGGTCAGCTCCGTTTCTTCTTTCCCTAGTTTATGAAGTTTTCATTTCTGTTTACCTGTACTTTGAGCTTTTTCAGTTTTCTGAGGCGCCCTAATTGTACTTCATTTCACTGTTACATTGTTCTTGAAGATTTTGCGGATTCGTATCAGCTAAATCAAGTGTCATTTTATTGCTGTTTACTAAGAGGCTCAAAATTGGGCTTCATTTTGCTTTTGCAGCTTTGAGTAGGTCGTAATTATGGGGGTTTCTTTTGTTTAATTTTATATGAAGTTTTGACCAACACATGAGATGCTCTTCACTGATTATGGTGATTCTAGATTTGGCCCCGGCTAAATTATTATTTTTCACAAAAGGAACAATTGAATTGGTCACTGTAACGCCATGAACAGAGGTAAAACTCTTTGCTCCTCGCAGGTGGGGTTGTGGATGAGGAGTCGCTTGGACGTGAAGGATGGGTCATTGTCAAAGCAACGCACGGAAGCATTTTTACAGGTACCCATGAGTGTTTATAGGTTCTTTTGATGGACTTGAAAATAGCTCATCTGGTTACCTAACATAGCTCCACTATCGAAGATGTTAAAGAGTCGTCGATACACGCTTAATGCTGACAGTGAGACTCTTTGTTATGAATTAAGAGTTCATATATGTTAGTTTATTTTTGTATTTGGTGTCAGCTAGACAGTGATCAGGTTGCCTTCCATGGGGAATTCTGTTACTGTCCTGTAGCTGCTTTCAAACCTTTTTTCGGGAAATAGCAGGAATTTTATTGGAAATTCTTATTCTGCCAGGTTTGTACCACGGTGACAGACATGAATATGAGGGTGAGGGAGTCGGCTTTCCGTGTCCTTGGCGAGGCAACGAGGATACCTGAGAGCGTGTTACTTCAAACATTGACCAAGAAAGTGGCAAAGGCTCCTAAAGAAACAGATGTTTCTGTAAATGCGTCGAGAGACGGTGACTCTGACTCACCCAAGTTTGAGGAAAGTGCCAATCTTTTGGATGCCAGTGCTGCTGGTGCATTTGTGCACGGGCTGGAAGATGAATTTTTTGAGGTGAATTCCTTCACAATGCCCTAGCAACTCACGGTTTTGGACTGAGTGCTTGCTGAACGCTTGAAATGGGTGTAGTAGAATATCGTAGTTGTCGCATCACAACAGTGTGCAAACCGAGCCGTGTCTGTTTGATTGGAAGGGGCGCTACAGTAGAGGGCATTGTATTGTTTAAAATATTTGCAAGTCTTTGTGATAGCTAGTCTTATTCACCTCCTGCAGGTACGATGTGTTGCGATAGAAGCTTTGGCAAGTCTGGCGTGCATGTGCCAGAAAATGGTTTTCGGTGCAGCGAGTCTTCTCCTCGATATGCTGAATGAAGAGGTGGAAATTGTGAGGATGCAAGCTATGCATGCCCTTTCACAACTCGCAACTGCGGGTTATCTGTCGGTGCATGACCAACATCTTCATTTGGTAAGATCTGGCGTTATTTCTACAAACTGGAAACTTCAAAATTGATCTTGATCTAGCGCAGTTATCATTTTTCTTAATTCATGCCATCCAGGGAGGCGCGGGTCCCATCTTTCTGCCGTTATCAACCAGTCATCTTGAATTTCAGACCTTATCACGAGAGCTCCCAAGGAATGAACGGTTTTCTTATATACGTTTTTTTTTTCTTTTTTTTTCCGTGTTTATTTCGTCTCTCAATGTTCCTTTCGATGGTGGGCTGCAGTTTTTAAGTGTGCTGGAGGATACAAGTCCAGAAATGCGAAAGGGTGGCCGCAACTTACTGGCTTCGTCCCTACTGCCAAGCTTCAGCATTTTCCATTCGATTGTTCGCTCACTCCTTTCCAGCTTAGAGCAGCATCTTGAGGTCTGCTGAACAACCTGCCCTCCTATTTCCTTTCCATTTGCAGAAATTCTGCCCTTTTGCGGCCACCTCTCTTTCACGCGTTGCAAGGATTTACTCCATTTTTTGATTGTACCAGAGCGTTTTATGGACGTTTGTCTATTGCTGTCGCTTTCTCAGGAATTTACGTGTTAGGTGCTCTGTCCTGCAGGACGAAGAGGGTGTTATTCTTACCTTTAGCGTTTTGGGTCAGGCTCATCCTACTTACACCGAATGCATTACTCAAGAGTTGCTTCAGGAGGTAGGCTTCCTGTTTTAGCTTATCGTTTTCTATGTCACTAAATTTCAATTGATGATGAAATTTAGGACGAAGCTCTTGCTAGTGGATAGATCTACCGAATTGATGCGAATTTCGCTGTCCTCACGTGGTCATTAGAGGGCCCATTTCCTGTTCTCCTATTTCTTTTATGCTATCTCGTCGCTATGAGCTCGTGTTCTGTGTTTCCTGAGACATTGTTTTTTTACACTATGAGTTGGACTTATAATTGCAGCACAATGAGTTGGTTAAGTTGTTGACGAGGAAATACTGTTGTCATTGTCGTGTGCGTAGATGCAGGGATATCTTAACGAAGAAGTTGGACTCGACGAGCCTCGATTTGCTGCAATTTTGTCACTTTTCTTGGGCGCTGGACTCTCAAATTCCAACATCATCTCACTTATTCCCGCAAGACTGTTATCGTACGCTAACTTCATCAGTCACAAACTCCCCGACAGCCTTCCATTGATCAATCTACGACCAGTAGGCCTAAAATCTGTGCAATTTTCTTGGTCCAATGGTGAGAAACTGCGGAGGAGTGCTGTTGTTCGACCTCAGTGCAGAGCTCTACATCCATCATCTGTAGCCAAACCGCACATTGCATGAATCTACTTTATGCCGACTCTGAGCCAATTCTGAGGATTTGTATCAGAGTACCGTGTGGTTGTATATATATATACCTTGGCATCCAAAGCCATGCAAAATTTGATCAGTAACTTTTAGAAAGCCCAAGTCAGATTTTCTGAAGAAGTTACTGTGATTTCTGATGAAGTTCATGTGTGTTGTAAGTTTTCACCTGTTAGTCATGGCGATTTTTTGAGAGGATCAGTTGGTGTAGTGTACAATTTGAGGTTAAATGGTAACGATGTGAAGGCTTAGTGCATTACAATGAAAGATGAACACAAAATTGCATGTGAATGGGATTCAGACTCTGAGATATTAAGGACCAAGTCTTTAAGTTTACAAGCACCAAGATCTCTATTAATCTAGCACTAAATAACATACAATTCTTTTACACCTTAATGTGATTCTTCAAGCAGATCATAAACATGTAAAATGTTTAATTGGTTCTCCAATTTTAATTTTGGTATGATACGCTAAAAATGTGAAGTTAAATGGTATAAAGTGTTCAAATTATTATTATACATGTTCAAAATACAAATATTCTCTACGTGATGGATCTTTTATTAAAGGAAAATCTTACACCATCGGTTGATATTTGGTTTGCAGGATTAAGCAAAAGAAACATCTAAAGAATTCCAACTATCAACATTTATGAGAGGAAAGTTCCTTGGGCATTCAACAATGCACCACATCACCTTCTTTTAAAGAAAATCGACTTTAAAGAAGATGAATATTACACATGCACCATATGATGATGATGAGAAGGGGATCAGACACATAGTACGCATTTACTGTTTCACCGTCATAGCAACCCCTCATGATTCTAACTTTCAAAAAGAGCACAAATGCTGAATTCAACGCACGGGTTCCGCAAGAGTGAAAAAACGACCTTGCAAATTATTCAAATAAATTCAGGTCAAATAATAAAATTTACAAGAATTTCAGTGGCAACAAGGCGTTACCTAAAATAATGAAGCTCCTTTTCACTGCAACTGACTGCCGAACTTGCCCCGAGGCAGTTTGACGTCCGGAGGTTGTAAAGGAGTTGTCAGCTTCAATACTAGTTCATCACTGTCTTCCAGTAAATATGAATCGGTTATCAAGAGGGGTAGGGACTTCAACAAACTAATCACTCTGTACACATTACGAAATGCAGACACAAAACCTAAGGGACCCAGCTCAAGTCCCATGGTCTCAGCTGCAAACATTGTTCATTATCTTTTACTTTGGTATGGAATCCTCTGGATAAGTACATAACATTCTTGAACTTCGTTTAGTGGTACTGTAGATAGTATATTCCATCTACAGGCCAAAGAATTCAACTTTTTCTTGCTCTCTTCTCCTGTCAGAGTCTTGAATCTTGAATTAGAAAGGAACCTGGCGTGGTGAGTTCAAGAACGTTATGTACTTACTGTAAGAAAGGAAGTCGAGAGGGGCGAATGGAGCCCCAGCGTCCCACCATAGCATGGCGTAGCATTTGCCATGTCGAGTGTTCTTCGTTATACGTATGCACTGCAGGTTCGGCACTTTCAATTTCGGAGTTGTCAGGTTCCTCAGGGACTTCCAAGTCGGTGATTCCCTGATTCTCGGCACCCTTTCTGGAAGCCCTTATGGGACATGGAGCCGAGGAACTGCCTCCCTGCAACATGAGTGTAGGATGGGAACCTTCTTCTACAGCGTGCAGGAGAGGTGTCTGAAGGGAGGAGAGAGGATCAACTGGCAAGGTTAACTTTTCTGTGGTTTGGACGGCGTCATCGAATGTCATGGTGGTGGTGATGATCCAGGCCAACAAGGCGCAGCCACTTGGCACCAGCGCAAGTGCCACCCGGATCAGAGAGCAGTGGCAAATGGGAGGAAAGGTCAACAAGTTGTTGACCACAATGTCCCCCACTGGACAAAACCGCGTTTGAACTGGAACACAGCCCAAAACATAAAACACACAACAGCTTATTAGTCAAATGAAATCTCAAAGAAAAGAAATATACCTCTCGCTGAAGGTTAAACACCTGATTTTCAGCAAGCTACAGCTGCTTAACCTCTAAAGGATCAAGGCTTCATTGTCTGAAAAAATTCAATTCGATCGATCATATTGTGAGAAATGCAATTTAGATGAGCCAAATATTATATCAACAGAATCGGTAAGGAACATTGCAAGTGTGGGTCGAAAAATAAAAATAATAGTACAAAAGCAAAACCCCATTTGACCCACTCAAAGTGCTTAGAAGATTTAGGTCAAATTCGGGCTCCTTCACCTCCCTGGTTGATATGACATAATCTCATTTCACAACGAGTGATTTTCAAATTTGGGTGAGTAGTACTATATAACAGAAGGATGAGTAGCAAGAAGAGGAATCCAATAGACAGTTAGGAATGTGCTGCGGGTGTTGAAGAAACCAGTGAAAGTAGTAGTCCTCTTACCATTCATGCCTTCAATCAAGTACAGAGCAATGCCACACGCAAGTTTGTCCAAAAAGCTGAGGGAACCGTATACAAATCCGCAGCCACTTAGGTTGGTGCTCACCAAGAGTCCTTCCATACTTGTCGCTGTCACCTGTAATACAAAGAGACCTATTGATATTAGCGCTCGATGATGATTACATAATCTACCTCTATAGAAACAATCGGTGTAACGAAAGAGAAATATACAAGATGTCTGGTTCATGGAAAGATGCACACCAGCATGAAAGCATTTCCAATGCCAACAAGAGCTGCGAGGAAGTAAACTGGGCCGTGGAGAGATTGGGGAAGAAGAATGAAGATGGCACCCGCTACCACCCATAGGCCCGCTCCCATTGCAAACACAGCCTTCAGCTTGAAGCTGGTCCAACGTAACTCCTGACGAGATGATCACGAAAATCAGTACAACCTCACTGATGATTCGTGGACTATCAAACCTGTCATAAGAGAGTAGTACAACACTGACAAACCTAGACAATGCTGAAACTCACACGGTGCATGTTAATATGGGCAAGCGTAGGACAAATGTACCTGTAAGACAATGGAGGCCAGGAAGCTGCACGCATATATCAAGGCTGGTACCTGCATTTCAAACACGCATCAGGTGTAAGAGCTTGAAAACCAACCAGATTCTACATTAACAAGTGAACTTCGAGAGAACACTTCTCGAGGTTTTTGTTTTAAAATCAGACGATAACGACACCGAGATAGCTCCCAATAGCAATGATTGCCACATACAGATTCATGCTAGACTTTCCTCGAGTCCAAGAGACATAATAGAGTCCCCGACATACCAAGACTAAAGAATGGCAGTAAAGTCCACGTGGTTAGGCATACAGAGAAACTCGTAAGTCCGCAAGAAGAAAAAAGCATACCACAGCCTTAGACGATTCTTCCATGCCAAGGTCATCAATGAGATAGAAGGGTAAAAGCGCCTGCCATTCAATGAAAGGGAAACATGTCAATCCTAGATTCTGGCTCTCAAACCAGTATCAAAGTTAAGGAGGATTGTATTATTCGAGAAAAAAGTCAATTTCTTTGTATGGTACTCACCGAAAACATATAATGTAGCGAAGGAGCGTCACCAGAAACTATAAAAACAGGGTTCATTTGCATTTCCCTGCAAAAGATTCCTCTAAATCAACCAACGAGACTTCCTTTGAAAAAAATGCACGCACATGTGTAGTCAGCTAGTAACACTACATAGCTAACCTGTGACACATTGGTCGTCAGTCGTGTAAGCATATAGACCGCGGCCACTTGGTAATATAGCAATTTCCCAAACCAAACTTTGAAGCTTTGCTTGGAACTGCATTCTTCGCTACCCTGCTTGTGGTGCGAAAGCCTAGGTTCTTTGACTCCAATAAGAAACACTAACACGAAGCAGCATCCCGTAGCGATGGCAATCCCCGCAATCCACTTAAACTGCAACGAAGACAGAAAACTCTCATTTCAGCAAGAACGAGTTAACACAAAGTCATGAAAGCTGGCCATGATGAAAGTTCTTCAGGATTCAGCGAGTTCTCTCAATATTAAAAAAGCAAAATGATCTTAAGACGAACGTTTTGAGAGATCGTACCTGGGTCTCAACATCGCAGACCTGCTTAGCAGGTAAGATTCGAAACACCGCATATGCGATCACGTAGAGGCCTAAATTCGCAACCTGGAAGCACGGATAAGGTTGGTATGGACTAAAAAGAAGGGGAAAATCTAAGATAGTTGATCCACACATTGACAATATTTAACAGTTTTACTGTCCAATGCAGTTACGCACTCTAAAGTGGATGTATATGGTGATGTCTGACAATGCTACAAAACAGTTTCCACAGACGGTATTTACGGTTTCAGACCACTTGAGCATGCAACGTACCATAGTAAACGCGTTCCTGCAGCTGTTGAGGGAAACCTGGCTACTTTGATTCGAAGTTATGCAGTTGACCAAGGACCTATAGAAAACCACAGCAAACTGGCTGAACACATTGCATGAAATTACAAAACTTTCACATGGAAGGATCGATCCATAAACGCAAAATTGGTTAGTCTCCAGCAACAATACACCGGCGTGCACCATGATTGGAAACAAGGCACACATGAGGAGGGAAAAACTTACATATGAGAGACTTGTGTAGCTGCCCATCCTACATTGAAAATGGCTGCAAATGCGCTGTAGCCAATCGTGTGGGCGAAGGCGTAGTTGTTTCCAAGAAGTGCACACGCCATACATCCCCCGAAGACAGAAGAAAAGGAAACTGCCACCAACAATGATCCTCCCCCATGCCATATCTTGAAATGACCGAAGGTGTCTATCTATTCACAGCAACGAAATGGTTCTGACAAGTCAGAATGCATCAAAGCGTCTTAAAACCCAGCATTGAGTCAGATTCATCAAAGATTGACTTCAAACGGTTCCTTTAAAAACAAAACCTAACTAAAAGCCCAGGAAACCTAATAACAGTAACGTTCAAAGGTGGATTCTAAATTGAACAGTTGAATTCTGAACAATACGTATCCACAAGCAATAGATAATCAATCCATGAGAACCATTGAGTTCTGGATTACACCTACCAGTTGGCCAACAATGACGGTAGCGACCGCGTCAGCCACCTGGCCTGAAAGCATGACAGTTGCGGCGTCCCTGCGAAATTCAACAAGTAAAACTTAGCGAGCTCAGCACAGAAGCTGTACACAATTAACACCATTAATCCCTAAAGAATCTAACATTCACCGCTTTAAAAAGACCAACTGTTAATCAGATTGTGAAAAATGTAATTCGGATGGAGCCAGAATCGGTGAAAGAGCACTCCGTCTGTTGGTCAAAAACGAAAAAAATTGGACAAAAAAAAAGTCTCCACGTGATCAGAATTACTCCTCCCTCGGTCCCGAAATAAGCATCCGAATCGGACCTCATGTTTCTTCAGGTTGTTTTGGTTCTTAAAGCTTTTTCCTGTCCAATTTTATCTAGGTTGTCATGAACACAAGCAATGTTCTTCATTGATTCTGGTGATATAAAATTTGGATCCTTCTGAATTTATGCTTTTCACAATATGATCAATGAAATTGGTCTCAAATGTTTTCAACAACACTGCGGACTCACGGACGGAGCAAAACAAAACACAAGGTCCAGGTCGAAACTTTCAGTTGTTTAGGTGTTCGAGACATGAATTGCACAGAGTGTTATAGATGGTAAGCAAGTCGTCAGCTACGCTAATACCCTAACCATCACAAAACAGGTGAAGCAAGGTTCTCCTGAAAGACGCAAACCAGGGCTTTTATTTTTGGCGAAATTTCGCCAGACTGTCAGAAATCTGACCTATCTGGCTTCATCCCTCCAAAAACTGGCCTCTGGAGTGAAGCCAGCAGGGGGGACACTAGTCCCAAAAAAAAGCCCCGACGCAAACCCATTGAACATGGAAACATTAGGGTTTTGAGGGAGGGATATAATTACTGAGGCGAGAGGCCAATGTCCGTGAGGAAGATCAAGAGATACGTGAACCAGCACGCGGCGGTGAGATCATTCAGCATGTGGCCTGTGCCGTAACACAAAACGGCTCCTCGAGACATGAGCTCAGGGGAGGGCCCAAGCTCTGGGGCTTCATCCTCCATCACTCGCTCTTCGTCCCTCGCTAACAAGCCCATCGAAGCGACAATTGGATTGCCAAGACCAAGTCGTCGTCAACCTCTGCTTGCATTCGGTCAAGTCTGTGTCCCCCAAACACCAAAAATGAATGCTTAGTGCTCAACACGTAAGGGTACGGGCACGAGTGTCGGATACCTTATCATCAGGGAATAACACATGAAAGCGCAAGCAACATCATTGCAAAATCGCTTTGTCCAGATGCGTACAAGAAGGATAGAGAACGCTCAACAGGCAAAAACCGAGGTGGAATTATAACAAAAATTTCCGAAATACTAATGACGAAAGGTGAAGCCCCCGAATGTCAGCAAAAACCTTTGAAGCATAAAATTTACAAACAAATCTACAATAAACGGGACATTTCAGGAGCTCCGAGCATGGAGCAGTCTCCCAAGACGGTGGGCATGGCGGATTCACATTTTAAAAGTGCCGGTAACATCACTACCAATTCACTTAGATCAGATGATTTACACGATGAATAGAGAAAAGTCAACACGCAACACCCGAGGTCGACCTGCAAATCGAAATTAAAAAACTAAACTAATGAAGCCCAACCATCACCAAGAGTCCTTGAAGCAGCAAATTCACAAACAGAAATTGCAAAAAACAGGAGATTCTTCAGGCCTGAGCAGCTCAAACTCCTCAATCCGAACATTTAAAAGCGCAAGTAACTTCATTACCAATTCGCAGTAGTCTAGATGCATCAATGATGGATGTAGATCAAGCACTCAACACCAGAGGTGGACCTGCTATTTGAAAATGAAGAAAAGAAACGAAAGAAGCGCAACTATCACCAATTGAGAGTTCTTGATTTTAGAAATTCACAAACAAAATTCGCAACAAACGAGACCATTCAAGAGCTGAGAGCATGCTCCCGCAGCGACAGAGCGTGGCGAGTGAGGACCCGCCGAAAACGCACGCAACAATTCAAGGAGATCATAATAGACCAGCATATACCGCTCGCTACAAGGACACATCACTCACGACGCTCGTCACAAAACTCACATAAAACAGAAACAAGAACACTACAGGTACCTCACGTAGCAACCACCAACACCGAGGCAGAGCAATTGAAATGCGAAAACAACTGCGCAACATCTCTTGACTAGTACGCAATGCCATTATATACAGGCAGCAACCCAATTCTTTGGTGGAATTGGCCACATCAAAAGCTGTCCGCACATTGTGCCGAAGTCCCCGCTCTAAACTAAACCGTGGATCCCGCCGTTGTAACTGTGCCTTCATGGCCGTACATGTAGCGTGGCAAGCAGGTGTGGTCCCGACGAAACAGTGCATCAGAACCACAGATTCACCGTATAAACCCTAACTGCCAACTTCCAATACCGAATTACGTATTTCGGTAACCTAATCACGATCAGTATCGCAAATTGATCATATGAATATCTAATCAGTGTTGCAAATAATCATATGAACTTCTCATCAATGAGCCCAATCGATCGAAATTCCTTCTCCGCATTCTGCCCTAATCCAAATTTCGGAGATGAGAAAGTTTCGGTAGACTGCTAAACCTAACTTTTCAACGACGTTACGTAATGAAAGGTGGGCCGGAGAAGAAGGGAGGTTACCTTTTGACCGGTTGACTGAGGTGTAAAATTCCAGAGTTGCCGTGCCGTGGTTGCCGTGCCGGGGCGGAGGACGGGTGTGGCAGTCTAGCAGCACGGGTGACTGACCGGCCGCAGGACTGAGCTTGCCAGACTGCTTCGTCATCTCCAAGCTTTACCCTAGCTCGGGGTCTCTTTCTCTTCCTCTCCAGTGTGCGCTTGAGGAGCTCCGAGGTCAGCTCTGCATTGCCCTGAGAATTCAGCGGGTCACGCACCGCTCGTTCGAGGTACGTTGCTCGCGCAGCTTAGAGTTGGCTTGTAATAAGCGTTTGAGTGGGAAGATTTAGCGTCGGAAGGGGTCGTTTTGTATTAGGGTTTCAGTGCGTGGATAACGCTTCCGGGTTTGTGGTTGAGGGTGAGGTTTGCAGCTTCGTCTGTGAGTTGCCGTGAAGTGACGGAGCTCACAGGGGCGGCAATTCTGTTCCAATTTTTTCTAGGTCAAGCTTTTCTGGGGTTCCTAAGTAACTGCCTTGAGTGTGTGCATCCGTGGTTGGGTTTTGTTGCTTTGCAAGCAATTTTCTCTCCGTTGTGTATCGGTGTTATCGGTGTGTTTATCTTCTCGTTGTTCAGAGGTTTGGGGTTTCGGAATCCAATGGGGCTGAGTCAACTCTTGTTGGAAGCACCGTTGTTGTTTGAATTATGTTTTGGAGCTGCTATATGACTTGGCTCTTCGTAGTTCTCTTGCGTTGGTAATAGCTCTGTGTACTGTAGTGTGAAGGTTGTTGAGGATACAGTACAGTAGTTAAGAATTTGTGTGGTGGAAGTGAGAATGTGTTGCCTTTGTTCATCTTCACTTGGTTGTGGGGAAGCAGATGAATAGGGAGAAGCTGATGAAGATGGCCAGTGCCGTGCGCACTGGTGGAAAGGGCAGTGTCAGGAGGTTTGTACTGATGATTTAATGCTTAGCAAGTTTTTGTACTTTCTTGTCTGCCGTCTTCAACCTCAAGATTCTTCTTCTTCTTCGTACCTTCACTACCTTGTATTCTTTCGTTGGGATAAGTGGAGAACTCTGGTACATTCTCTCCATTGACCTTATACTGTGCGTCTCCTGATCACGTCTGCAAGTTTAGCCATGGATTCTTGCTTGTCAGAGCATATGTTCTTGTATGTCTCATGTACTTTCATTTCGTTTGACAGGAAGAAGAAAGCCGTCCACAAGACGACCACAACGGATGACAAGAGGCTGCAGAGCACGTTGAAGAGACTTGGAGTGAACGTCATTCCAGGGATTGAAGAGGTCAACATCTTCCAGGATGAATCTGTGATCCATTTCGTGAACCCCAAAGGTGATCCACTGTTGCCATTTCTTTTTCTTCTCTGTAACATGGCAGAAAATTTTTGATTATGATCAAAGCCTTTTCAATCAATTCGGTCTATTGATATGTTTGCGATTGCTGCTGCAGTGCAAGCTTCTATTGCGGCGAACACGTGGGTGGTGAGCGGACCTTCCCAAACGAAGAAGCTTCAGGATATCCTGCCTAGCATTATCAACCAGCTAGGCCCTGACAACTTGGCGAATCTGAAGAAACTCGCCCAGCAGTTCCAGAAGAAGGACAACCTGGGCGAGATTCCCGAGGAGGAAGACGATGAAGTCCCGGAGTTAGTAGAAGGAGAGACGTTCGAGGAAGCTGCCAAGCAGGAGGCCGTCAAGTAGGGAAAAATTTGATATACTCTAGGTAACGAAGTAAACGAAGGCCAATTCAGCAACCCTTGACTGCTCTGTAACTGGTGTCAGTGCGCACGGTTTTGCGACTTTATTAATGCATTTTAATGCATGAATTTACCAGTCCCACCTTCCTGGTCTTGTCCGAATTGAATGTATGTACAATGGGCTCCCGTCGCTTCTTTGTATTATAACATGCTTTATTATGTTTTGCGTGTACTATCCAAACCTAATGCGTGCATTTATTACTGCCCCGCCGCCAAGACTGTAGCTTTGAATTCCACTACCGGTACGGTCCAACTCCCAAGACCGCCCTCCTTTGAATTCCTTTCCAAGGCTTATTAGACCCTCCTACTAACTTAAGTAGAAACAAACAGTTGTCCTCCCTGACTTTTCATATTTCACGCATCCATTGCCACACTTCCTCTGAATTTTTTTCCGGAAGCTTTGTCAGAGTGTGTGCAACCAATGGCTTCAGGAAGTAGCGACAGGGGTTTGTCGAGAATTCTTGGCACAGGGCTACCGACAGAATCGAACTGGTTGGACGAGAATTGGCTGGTTGCTCTCTTTGGGTTGTCCTTACATGGCGTATCATTTCATGCGTTTCAGTCGTGGGCTAGAGCTGTTGCCAGTGGGATCCCAATCCCTCTTGACCAGGAGCTCCACCATTTGCACCTGCAAGAGCTGACTCTTGTAAAGCTTCCTTCGGAGGCACTGGAGTCCAGTGCGTGGGGAATTTCTAAAATTCTTGGCACAACGCTCCCTTCCAGAGAAAAGTGGCTTGAAGATCAGTGGCTGCAGAATCTCTTTGGGTTGTCTTCTCGGGGTGTACAATTCTCTGCGTTTCGAACATGGAGCCTCAACGTTGCGACTGGGAAGCCGTTCACCCTCAACGTGGATACCTTATCTCCCAGGAAGCGCGGCCTTGTGGAAACTCTACCCAACCTGCTGGAGAACAAGGAAGCGTTGAAGTTCAAGTCGCCAGAGCTTGCTCATTACGTCGCAGGATTGGACCCCAATCGATTCTACAACAGAGAGTATTTGGAGGAAATCAAGGCTCACATGGAGAATCACAAGTCTCTATACTGGAAGCGACTGGATGTGACGATTTTCATTCAGGCCAGGTTAAGCTTGACAGATAACGGCATCCCCCAACGTATCCGAGAGTTTTACAACAGCAATCCGTTGGTCCATGGGAGTGACTGCGAACTTGTTGAATCAGGTTCAAATTTCAAGCCATGGGTGATGCGATGTGGAAACTCTGTTGCCGCGCATGGGATCAAGAAAGCTGCCAGAATGATTGCCATCATCAAGGAGCACGTCGATCCGTGCTTTGATCCTGACGGGGACAGTCCGGCACCGCCGCCTTACCTGAACAATCAAAAGAGGAAGCGAATGCAATCTGTGAACAGGGCAATCTCAAGTGAAGACGCCGAAGTCATGATTGTCAAGAAGCGTTTGAAGTAAGTACCGAACATGAATTGACGGAGATTGAACGTGAATTGAACGTGATTTGGAGCAGGGCTGAACAGACCTAGTTCTGTGAGTTCGTGTGAAGGTCGCGGTTTTTGTGAGAATCAATCTGCAAGAGTTTTTGGAAGAGTTTTGGAAGAGTTTTGTGCTTGTAGATGAAATTTTTGAGCTTGATGTTGTGGCCAAAGGTTTAGGGTTTGGATTAAAAAATGGAACTCAAGTTAGAAAATTTAGCCTCTTGGTCATCAGGTAGTTCACTATGAATCTAATAACAAGCCCTGCGCAAATGCCATGTAAGTGGGCAAGTGTATTCTCAAGACACGGTACACATGCAACAGATATTTTTCATGGATTCTCATTATTACAAACCCTAACCTTCAAATATACCCCAACTTCATTCCTATTTCCTAATTATCAACTCTTATGTGTTAAAAATTGTTTTTTAAGAGGGTTTCTAACTCCCTTAAACACACAAAACATAAAACATAAGAGGATGATATATTAACTAAACATGTTCTGCATCATAGTCTTATTAAGGTAAGGGAGTCCATGGTGGTATACATTCAAGTTTTGAAATTTTAGTTCATGTTGTTGTACCTTTTCCTATCAATGGAAATCGTCCATGTATTTGAAGAAGAAAAAAAATTTAGTTCATGTAGCAATTTTGGTCAAAAAACCTAGTCATAATTATTTACATTTTATTTTGTAAGGATTGTGTTTTATGTATTTTTTTATATAATCATAATTTATTTTTTTAAATTGGAAAATTTTGCAAACACTTTCTAATTCTTCATAGATGAAATCTCCAAGAATCATCCAAAATGTCAAAGAAGGATAATATTGCCTCATTTGGATGAATGTAGATCAAGGTAAATATATCAATGTAATACACCTTGAATAATTGGAAATATAGTTACACCTTCATGTCATTCTCAATCTTTAGAGTATAGAGACGTGGCATTTCGTGGCTTGTAGAAGGTCCCATTCCCTAGAAATGAAGAATGGGCATGAAAAAGATTTCTTCATAGAAGTTTTCATCTCACTTTTTGAATTGTTGTTGTTCTTTTCACCTCCATGATCTACACACCTCGGATTCCATTGTCCTTACTTTTCACCTCCTTGCTTTTTATTGGTTCCTTTTGTTATGTTACCCCTGCTTTTGCACAATTTTCAATGTTTGTGAGTTCAGTATCTACAAACTTTGCATGTTGGAGAATTTCGTATGTTACACTAGTATATTTCATTGACCATTCTCCATTTCCATTCATAAGAAGAGGGATGTTACACCTCCTTCATGGATTCAAGTCTACAACTTCTCATTCTTCATAGAAGTTTCATTTTTGGAGAAGGTACTACAATCCCTATTAAGGGGTTGTAGCACCTTCTCCAAAAATGAAACTTCTATGAAGAATGAGAAGTTGTAGAGTGAAAAGAGGAGATAATAAGGTAGGGAGCTCTAAAAGCAACCATGCTCTAAAAAAGACCACTAACATAGGGATACATTTTGCTTTCTTCAATGTATCAAAAGTGTACATTTCAAGAGGGGGTCATTTTTAGTGACTACTACATTTCAACTTCAAAAATTTGTAACCCATTCCACTAAGGTCCAAAAAACACGAAACAACTTGGGTTAGGTGCCAATTCCATTGCTTTCTTCCTATGAAAATTGACTAAAAGTTATTTCAAGGAGTTTAGCTGCCCCTAAATGCAATCACCTCTTACTTAACCCTTCAGTGCCCGAAGGGCCCAAAATGCACCTTTGCAAATCCATTTTTCGGACTATACTTGCCGTAGATCAAACATTATAGATTTTCAATTTATGCATTGGATTTCAAAAAAAGAAGTGATCATGAGGTTCTTGAAGGAACGTACTTTGAATTTCAACAATGAATTGTCGAATGATGAGCCCAATTTCCCACTACACTCTAAATTCTGAAAGTTGATACTCAAAAATAGACTTTGTTGAGAAAAAGCCAGGGGCATTGAGGGGTTAAGAGGTTGCTTTAAGAGAAGACTACCTTGGAGAGCCCTTCTAAGGGAGCTGACCCATTTCCGACTAGGGACCCATTCCCGTCATATAGACAACATTCTTTCCAATCAACAGGAGATTAACGATGGCACAATTTCCAATGCACTTGTGGCACATTACGATTGGTTGCAGTCTTTGTTTATTTTGCAAGGAACTTATGGTTGGAAATAAGAAGTTCTACATGACAAGAATGTATTGAACAAAATCTTCAACCAAAAAATCTACAGTAATTTAAATTTTGAGAAATAAAATTCTGGAAAAAAAATACAAAATCCTTCTGAACTCTATTTTTGTATATGGGAAAATTTCTCCACTCCAAAAAAAACAGCACTCCAGACATGAAAAATTACTTAAGCGGCCGGAATTGGGTCAGCTCCCTTATGTCAAGTGGAAGGTGTGACACTCCATGAAGAATTGAGGTGTGCCAAATCCGGACTTTTGTGTCATGTGGAGAATGAGAAATGGAGAATGCAATTCACTTGCAATTCAAGGTGCAGGTCTTTTTTTCTGCAGCAGCTTTCTGAAGTGAAACAGTCAGCACGATCATGGCACGCAGGCTGCATGACCCACATGATTGGTCATTCAGGCTTTAATTTAGGTTACCGGCACTGTATTATTTTCCCAAATGACGAGGTCAGTGGACACCCTGATCAATATATTTTTTTTTCTAATTTAAATGCAGAGCTGAAACAGGTCCACTTTGAACTGAAGATTTGTAGATTCTTCGTTTGATCTGCACTTTGTCATACAATTATAGGAACCTGTAATAAAAATAAAAAAAGGTTAAGGACCGGTCTGACACACATTACATTAGAGAGGTTATTATGTACGTTATTTAGGGAGTGATGAGGTAGAATCATCCATACCTGGTCATTTCAGCAATTATTGACACACAATGAGGAGAATGAGGGGATGCATATTTTTCCTTTGTAGAGAGGTGAGGGATAGAAGGACTTCAATTTTTCTGTAATTTTATTGGTAGAATTGAAATTACTTTGTTATTTGGAAGGCGAAAAGTAGACAAATCCCATGGCCAAAGTCTAGAGTCTTGCAATTCCAATCATTCAAGAACTACATTCCCACTCACTAATTTGGGACATGTGTCATGACCTTATTAGTCCCAACCTTGAAAAGGAGGAAAACACACATTCCAAGCTTTGGTTGAAATTTGTTCCAACCTTGGTTGGAAATAAATGCACGCTACAAATTGGGTACTAGTAAGAGCTCAGTTGGATATAGGTGGTTCTACCTTATAATTTGTGTTCATGATGGTTGTATGTAGCTTGGTCTAGGACTTGTTAGAGAGGTTTGTTACATTAGAGAATGTTGCTCATTTAGAGGTTCTATTGTGTTATGTCAACAAAGAAAGTGAAAGGATGGAATTCATATGATTTTCATAAGTAGCTCTTTTTATATCATAATAACTTGAAAATCTTTAATTTATATTTCTTTGAAGAAAAAACAAATGGGATTCTTTCAAGATCAATAAAAACATTAACTTTCTTTGAATTTGATCATTTTTAATTTAATTGGTGCCTAAGTTCTACAGTTGTGCCATGCTAAGTACAAATTCAAACTCAATGGGCAACAAATAAAATTCACACAAAAATTAAAATAAATATTTTCTTAAAAAAAAACCCAAAAAATCCATGTTTGCAAGTCGAGGAGAGAGTACCACATCCCCATTATTTGAAGATTGAGAATGGGGACAAGAAGGTTTGACGACTCTTAGTAATGGTGGAGGTACACAAGGCCAATTGGGGGAAGCATTAAGGTAAGGTAGGAGGCTTGAACTCTGATAGAGCATCAAAAGCAATCATGACTCAGAGGTACATTTTGCTTTCTTCAATGTACCAACTTATGTACATTTAAGGAGGTGGCTGCTTTTGATGACTACTAATGACCACTTTTTTTCAAATTAAAAGATTTGTAACTAATTCCACGAAGGTTCAAAAAATATGAAACAACTTGAATTAGATGTCAATTAGATGTCAATTCCACTTGTCTTTCAAGGAAAATTTACTAAAAAAATTCTCAAGATGTTTAGCCTCCCCAAAATTCAGTTCCAGCCCTTAGATGGTCCATTTGTGGACCTCCTACCTTACTTCAGAAGATCTGTATTCCCAGTGTTTGCTTCTGTTTCAATATATATATAGAATTGTGATTCGCTCATACCAACCAAGGATCCAAGTTCTTCTTCACATATACACGTCTGCACAAGATTATGCCACAAATTCGTCAGATCAGCTTCAACAAATTAATTACCCATCAAACAGAAGAGATTATTGAGATCTTTCCCAATTGACTGTAACTTACACACTGTTGCACTCAAATATGATTACTTGCACAAGCTCCACACAAGGCTTGAATGCATATTGTTATATTAATGTTCCAAAGGAACCGTGATTGATACACGTACTTTCAAAGGTACCTGAACAAGGCAGGCTAGTGATTTGATGAAAGACCGACCTGAATCTCTACAGACTGTACCTCAGTGGAATTGAAATCTATTTTTCACAGTGCTCCGTGGGGTCCTAATAAGATCGCAGTCCACAGAATTGGAGAAAAGAAGCGATTTCTTACTGTTGCGACTTTCATTAAAGAATTTAAATTCATGAATTTACCACCCCACTTTCTTGGTCTCGTCTGAACTAGCTGAATGCACGACCACTCGCACAAATGCTCCGTCCCTTCATTCAGTAATTGCATCCCTCATCATTGTATATTGAGGGCTCTATCCAAAATGAATGCACATATTTATCACCCCACCCTCAGCCCCGCCGCCCAAACATTCTGGCTTTGAATTAGAGGACGTACCTCCCATCTCGACCTCGATCTTGGATCGGAAACCTTAACCTTCCCAAGTTCACTGCATAAGATACTCACATCTTACACACACTTTCAGCGCCTTGCACACTGTCACTCTATTTCTTTATCAGTTTTTTGCAAAACCAATGGCTTCAGTAAGAAGTGCATTCAGAGTTTTGGGAGCAGAGTTGCCGACAGTAGCGAATTGGATTGACGTCAACTGGTTGCTGGCTCTGTTTGAATTGTCCAGAATCGGTATAGAGTTTCATGAGTTTCAGACATGGGCTAGAGAAGTCGCTGGCGGGACCCCATCCGTTGAGGAACAGAAGTGGTCAATGAAGCCTCGCCTGGAGAATTTCAAAGTAGGTGATTTAGAAGTGTACGTTCTTCTTGGTAAAGACCTGCCGACCCGAGAGAATTGGCTCGACGATCACTGGCTTCAGGCTCTCTTTGAATTGTCCTTCAAAGGTGTACAGTTCGGTGCGTTTCGGTCATGGAGCCAAGCTATGGCGGTTGGATGTTGATCCCGCGAGGTCTTGTTGAGATCCTGCCCAGCCTACTCGTGGGTGATGAAGCATTGAGATTCAAGTCGCTGGAGTTGGCTCGGTATGTGGGAGGCTTGGATCGGAGTCGATTCTGTGAGAGGAAGTACTTGGAGGACATCAAAGCTCACTTGGAGAAACACCGATTGCTGTACTGGAAGCGACTGGATGTGACGGTTACCATTCAGGCCAGGTTGGGCTTGGCAGATGTGAATGGCGTGCCGCAACGTGTCCGAGAGCTCTACGACAGCAATCCATTGGTTTATGGAAGTACTTGCGAAGTTGTTGAGGCGGGTTCTAATTGCAAGCCATGGGTGATGCGATGCAAAAACTCCATCGGTGTTCATGGGTGCAAGAAAGCTGCCAGAATGATTGCCATCATCAAGAGACATATTGATCCGTGCTTTGACCCTGACGGCGACAGTTCGCCACCGCTAGCCTCTCGCAAGAGGAATATAAGAGACATATTTTAATTTCGAAGCTGTATGACAAAAGCAATTGTTAGAAATTAAGCAGACAAATTGACCGTTCAAAAGATTAGGGACGTCAAACATGTAATAGCTTGTTCGAAAATATCGGTGTACTAGTTGTGACATTTGCAGGTTAGTAGAAAAATAGGTAACGGAGATTTTCTGCAACTCTTCCTGGCATTCGGCGGCCCTGCTCGCTCTTGGGAATTTTCAGCGTGTCACATTAGTTCATTGAGGAGCTTTTTTGTGATGAACACTCCTGGGAAGTTTTGATGTGGTACCTTTTGTGATTGAAATTGAGCTCTTCAGGCATGACATTTTCTCCAATTTTTTTTCCTTGGGATTCACGTTGAATTCTGTCAAACATCTTTGGATTCAGTTGAATGTTAACACAATGGAAGTCTTGTATTCTTACTAGGCAGTAAACTTCAAGCTATATTGCGAAAGATTTTGGCTTACAGTAACTTATGCTTGACATGGGCTCTGTACCAACAACCAGACATAGTATTGATTGTTGGAAAACTGTAAAGTATAATAAGACACGAAACTACTGTTTATTCTTTAGAAAACGGATGGAGGTTCAACATTTCAGAAGTCTTGTTACTTATCAGACGAGGTCCAGTTGTCATTTTGCTTGCCTCTACTTCGGTAATGCATAGAATCAAATTGTGATTTCCTCATACCAAATAAGGATACAAATTCTTCTTCAGATCAGCACGTCTGCATAGAGTTAATGAAGATTATCTGATCAGCTTTAAACACATTCCAAATCATCCAGAGAGGTGTTTTCAAAATGACTGCGCACTTGCGCTCGAAATGATGGCTTGCACAAGCTCTACACAAGGCCACTCTGTATATTTTTTTTATCCAAAAATTAGGAAATTGATTTTATCACCCTGCCCTCAACCCCGCCGCCCCTAGTACCATTGAATTCTGGTAGCGGTACTGACCTTCCACCTCACTCTAAAAGCTTCGAGAGGTCCACTCCTCGGTAAATGCCCGAGAATTGGAGGCCTCCATATCTTCTGGTCAGTTATTGCATTTCTTGTCCACACTTGAGTGCCTCATCCAAAGTTAATGCGTTGATTTATTGTCCTGCAATTTACTCTGCCGCCAAGGTCCCATGGCTTTGAATTCCACTACTTTCCATCCCTCTCTCCAGCAGTCGACCTTGGTGTCCTTGGCCTTCAAAAACCAAATTACTCAGCCTCTTCGGAAGCACTCGCAGTTGTTCATCAAGGCCGTTACGTTAGCTCTCGACGTTTACAACCAATGGCATCAGAAATCAACGAAATGTTGAGAATTCTAGAGAAAGGGTTGCTTTCAGTCACGAATTGGCTTGACGAGAATTGGCTTCTGACTCTTTTTGGACTGTTTGTGCACGGTGTAGAGTTCCATGTATTCCAGTCATGGACCAGAGAGGTCACTGGCGGAAGCTCCATCATTCTCGAGAAGGAGAAGGATATGCACCACTCTCGAGTAGTCCTGCCGTCTTCTCTACGCCAGGAGGTATTAGAATCTGGTGCTTGGGGAGTTTCCAGAATTCTTGGCGCAACGCTGCCTAGCGAAGAGAATTGGCTAGACGATCATTGGCTTCATGCTCTCTTTGGGTTGTCGTCTCGGGGTGTACAATTCTCTGCGTTTCAGGCATGGAGCAGACATGTCGCTTTGGCAACCTTAATCACTCCTGGCAGGAAGCGCGGTCTTGTGGAGGTCCTACCCAACCTGCTCGTGAACACAGAAATGTTGCAATTCAAGTCGCGAGAGTTGTGTGAGTTCGTCGGGGAATTGGATCGGAAGCGGTTTTATGAGAAGGAGTACTTGGAGGATATCAAGGCCCACCTGGAGAAGCACAAATTGGTGTACTGGAAGCGGCTCGATGTGAAGATTACCATTGAGGTAAATATGGCCTTGGCTCTTTCCAAAGGCGTGCCCGATCGCATACGAGACTTCTACATCAGCAAACCGTCAGTTCATAGATGTGAATGCGTAGTAGAGGAAGGTTTTAATTGCAGGGCATGGGTGATGCGCTGTGGAAACTCTATCGGTGCATATAGGACCAAGAAAGCTGCCAGAATGATTGCCATTATCAAAGAACACATTGATCCATCCTTCGACCTTGAAGGTGACAGTCCGCCGCCGTCACCCTACTTGAACGATTAGAATCGGAAGTGCATGCAAACTATGGACACGGCAGTATTAAATGAGGATACCGAAATCGTGGCTCACAAGAAGCCCCGCAAGAAGCGTATTACAGAAGATGAAGAGACAACGAAGTGACAGCGGGGGGGCACATGACGCAACTATTAAGTTCATAGGAAGCCTTCTTGCGATGAACAGCTATTGACATAGTTTCTGATATCTTGACTCGTGATTGTAACTGAGATTGCAATGACGACTTGGTCATAGCTTCTTTCTGGGGATAAAAATTTTATCCAGTCAAACATCATTGAATTCAGTTGAATGTCAAGACAATGAGAAACACTGTATTCTAGCTGGGTCGCAGGTTTCAAACCAACTGGATAGTCATGTGTCATTGGTAATAAGGTAGCAGCTTTGTATTGTCAATTGAGAACATGGACATGACTCAACTAGCACTCCCCAATCTTGCGAAAGATTGGAATAGTGACTTGTATTTGATAGAGTTCTCTACCAACGAAAAAGATACTATTGAGTTTTGCCAATGTCGCAGTATTGCTTCCGTAGACAAAACGGTGCTGCTTATTCTATACAAGAACATGCAGATTCAAAATGCCGTGCTGCTACTCACCACAAATCAAAAGCACTGGAGAGAAGTATGTACATTCTCTGGAGGATGTCTCTGCCGTTCCGTCCCCCGATTAATGATGATGGTAGAGGTCGAACACGAGGCCACCTTGGTGAGGCATCAAGGTGCATCAGAATAGGTCAAGATCTAGTTTTCGCTGTGCTTGCTTCCATTTTGGTAAGGCGTAGAATTGTGATTTGCTCATACCAAACAAGGATCCAAATTCTTCTTCAGATAAATACGTCTGCACAAAAATTATACCACGGCAATGAGAATAGTCACACCAGCTTCAACTCAATACACATCATGCAAAAAAACATAAAAATGCAGAATTGAAAATTAGGAATAGATCCTCACCTCTCTTTTAGTGGGGTCAATATCTGGGGCAGGGTCTGTAGAAGTAGTTTTCAAATCCTTGTAACGTAAAGTCCTACAGACTTCAAAATCTCTGGCTACAGTATTTGCAGGGTTCTCTTCGGACGGACCTGGGGGAGAATTCGAGACTTCTAGAGCCTGCACTTTCATGGCAGGTGAGGACAATGCAACCCAATCCCCCTCTGCAAGATACGAAGTAATACTTTCAGCGGTTGTTGTGATACTTCCGACGTGCACAACATTTAATATTTTCGTGAAATGGACTCACCCTCGTCAGCATAAGTATAACTCACTGAGAAAAGATTACAGCTTAGTTGAAATTCAAATCTAGTGCCAAGACATTCAATATTAATTTTTAATAATTGAATATTTTTATTAAAGAGAAATAAAGTTTGCGTGAAGGATAATCCACTCACCAATGGCTTTCTCCGATTGAAATATTGTGGATAGGGATGCCATAGCTGAGTCTTTTTGTGATGAGGTCAAGTGAATGTGTACAAACTCATCATCACTTACGCATTCAGAATTCCCCAGGGCTTCATCCTTCATAGCATTCGAGGTCCGCGAATCGAAGTCCGAGGACAACGCAGCCATGGATGACTTTCTTGACGCGGGTCTTGATGTTGCCTAAAGTGTCTGAGCATTACAGAGCTCCGCAACTAGTTCCAATGAAGTATTTGAAGCCAATTATTTTCTCCGTACCAGTGCTCAAATTTCCAAAGAGCAGAAACTTCACTACTTTCTGTTTACAGTCCCAAAGGCGAATTCTGCAATCTACACCAAAGAAATAAGCTTTAAACATGCCAACCTCGAAAGAATCAATTCTACTCAATCATATCATCGACCATAAATGCCAGTATATGTAGGTTACCGTACAGACACAGAATCCAAACAGTAATTCAGAAGCAAGCGCGTTAATCTCAGTGGATGTCAATAATCGAAAACCGCTACAAAGCTCAGCGAATCGTTCCCAAAAGATCCAAATTCCAATATGAAAAACGGCAGTAATTGAAGCTCTGTTTATAATATGCTGAAATAGAGGTTGTGCAGCTCAAGATCCAAACGTATACTCTCCTTCACCTCCGAGCCATTTCCTAATATCAATATTCTCAAGTTCTAAAACAAGAGAGTAGATAAAGTGAAGCGGATCCTTGATTCGACCAAAAGAATCCTAAAACAGTAAGAAAAAATGAATATGAAATAGCCCGACACTCGTCAACGCACCTCTACAGGACACGGCGACAGATCACCGCCTTAATCCTCGTGGAAAAAAGGACTTCATCAAATCGATCTCACACAAAGTCACGCAATTAGACTACCGGTAAATTTTATAAACAAGTGTAGCGGCTCAGATCAATCACAAGGACGTGTGTCAAGCCAAGACGTCTTTCCATGAATTGCGTGATCTATACACACCTTCTCCAGACGATCTCCGTCTTCCTGCTCCACTACCGCACCAATTTCATCCGAAAGAGAATCAAAAGTCGAATCAGGAAAAACGGAACTTACGGCGACAACCCCGATGGCATCGGTTTCGATTCCCCGCAACCAAATCGAGGACAAAGACACAAAGACAGGTTTCTTGCGACAATGGACGCCCGCTTGCCATAGCCAGAAAGACACACAAGATTTCTGGACTCGTAGAATTACAATCCGAGTGTTAATCTCTAATTTCATTATAAAAACGAAGATCTCAAGATTCATACAGGAACGAAGATTCCAGGATCCCGATCTAGAAAAAGAGAAGGATTTGGTGGAGTATCCTTTATTCTAAAATTGGTACATGTAAGATAGGAGGTCCTTAAAGCGACCCTTTACCAACTGATTTTCAATTTCCTTGAAATATTTTTCAATAAATTTTCATCAAAAGAAAAATGTAATTGACATATGATCCAAGAGTTGTTTTTTAAATTTTGGACCTTTGTGGAATTTGTTATAAAATTTTTGAATTTTAAAACACTATGATCATAAGAAGCACTTGTGTGAAATGTACACTGTTTGATGTATTAAAGAATGCAATATGAACGTCTTTGTCAGTGGATGCTTTTAGAGCCTGAACTATTTTTTGACTTCCTGCCTTATCCCTTAAAGAACATTGCAAGTCACATGGTCATTTTGAAAGTCAAAATTTTAATTTTCACATAGTTTGTGATTTTATATGTTTTTATGCTTAATTAAGTAAATGTAGCTCCAATAATCTACTTTTTATTTCAATTGAAATTTTTTCAAATTGTTAAAATTGCAATTTTGTGATTCTTTGAAGAGAGCATCTTGAAAGCTCAAAATACACCACTTTTGAACTTTTTTCTATCAAATTTCTCTTGATGTGAGCTCAAAGACCATATCAATTATACCATGATATTTGTCACTATTTTTTTCCATTCTTCTTGTAGAATTTCATACTATTTTAAACATTTTTGTAACTATTGTGATTTTTACAAAGATTTCTTTTTTAAATCATATAAAATTTAATTTGATGTTATTAATTATAAAAAAATGTGATTACATTTTAGACATATATTACTACATGTAAAAAAATCAAATGTTTGAAATAAGTGTTTTAATGTAGAAATCTAATGAAGTTTGACCAAGCCTAAACATAAAATGTCTTTGAAGGGTTAATGATTGACTATAGAGAAACTAATGGAAAGTTAGAATTTGAGTATGAGAATGGTTCTTTTCATGGAGATCATTGAGGGAATATCTTAGGTATGACATGTATACCATCTCAGGCATGACCTAAGTACTACCTGAGTATAAATGGTAAACTAGAAATATAAACTAAATTTGACAAATCCAAGTATAACCTGAGTATGACCTATATACGTGTCTTGGATATAATGGAAATACCCAACACTATCCATTTAAGCAATTCAACATAGTTGAAGGCATTTTTTCCTTAAAATAATATTTTTGTAGTATTAGCAAGTAAAAATCATGAGTATTGAAAAAAATAGATTTTTTTGGATGTGGTATGTAATTTTTATGATTTTTTAAAGTGTTGGCTCCTTAGAGCATAGGGACTGTCCCATAGGTGTATCCTAAACCAAAATTTGCAAAAGAAGTTATCAACAAATTAGAATTAAACATTTGTAGGACACTTTAATGGATGCTTATAGACAATTTGGTAGCAACCTAAGGTTCAAGAATGGGTGTAGGGACGGGAATGACAATTTCTACCTTAAGTCATTGACTTGAGTATGAAGAGCATATAGTGGACCTAGAATAAATTAGAACTTGTAATAAGCAACACTCTCTAAAGTAATAAACATCTCGAAATTAGTAGTCAACCTAATCCCAAACCAAGTCATATACAAATGACCTTCTTTTAATGTAATAAGAGGTAGGAGGTTCATAAATTGATAGGGTTCTAAATGCATCCACTATCTAAGAAAGAATGACATGTTCCTTGAAATATCTATTATTACTATTGATGTAGGTAGACATAAAGGGACAATTTATGGACCTCTATGGTGTAATGTATTCAACCAATCCCGACCCAACTCATAGTAGAGGTTCTATTGTATAATTAGCATGAAAACCAAAATATGCTTCATATTGCATTCCATTGGTGTCAACAAAACTTTGAATTTAAATAAAATCTTACCAAGCTATTATTTTTTTAGTAATTTTTATTTTAAACAAATTCTTTTTGAAGTCTAGTTATAGCATCAAAAAATTGATTTTGAAAGTGAATGATTATGATTTTTCTTTTCAAGATTTTGTACAAGAGTATCTATTACAAATCTTGATTTCTAGTATCAAGTACTCTTGGAAATGAGCCTTATATATGCTAAATCTTGGAGAAAAAATCACAGCAAAAATTCATTTAAAAAAATTATAGAGTAGATTTTGAGAAACCATAAATTGATTGTAGTTACACATGTTATATCCTTTGACCTCATATTTTATTGATTACCTCAATTTTAGATTTGACATGTAGAAGAGAATTGATAGACTTTAATTAAGTTTCACAATTTAGACACTCTCATGATCAAACATTATAATCTTGAGGCATAGTCAATAGCCTTGAACCGTTACAATTATTAGCAATATTCTATATGAGTATCGTACCTCATAGTAAAGTAAAGGTCATTTTAAAGTTTTCTGAAAGCATGCATCATCAAAGTCATTCAACAGATTTGTAAAAAGCATCCATCATATCTCAAAACTTTGTGACTTTTGAGTACTACAAGACAGTACCATGGACGCACGTGCATTCCACACTTGAGATACGGCAAATACTTTACAGAGACTGCCAAAGCCTCACTACAGTACTACTAATCAACAACTGAGCAAAAGACATCTCCATAAGTGAGACAACACTAACTTAAGTTAAGTTACATCTGTAAAAGCCCAAGACACCGCCAAACCAACACAAATAGTGTACAAATGTTTGTCAGAAGCCCGTCCAATAATTCAACTACATTACCTATCCTGTCCAGTAATGTAAAACTCAGTATAGAACTAAAACTGAGTATTATGTTATGGATGATAAAGCTGCAGCGGCTCTACCATAAGAAAGTTAAATTCCAAGTTTCAGTATTAGGTCATCATCCCCAGAGGATTTATTACTAACTCTATGGCACAGGAAGTGTAAATCATACCTGCAGAACCACCAGAAAAAACATACCCAAACTGAAAGCCATTAATCTAGCCATAATGTTCGTTTTTTTCAAACTATCAGAATTATGTACCACAGCAGAAGCTCCCTAAAGATGATTCAAAGTGCATTGCAATATGCGATTTCAAACAAAGTTGAAAGCACAATTGATTAAAATTCACTTGTGGCCAACTTCTTCTGAGCAATTCCCTGGTAAAGATGTTTTCCACTTACTGGGACTTCTCTTCACAGCTATGATAGATTCTTTAGTCCTCAGTTGTTGAAGGAATAAGTTAAGCGCAGCCATCTTTTCACAAGCTTGTAGTTGAGTTCCGGAATCTCCACCGTTCATACCCTTGCCATGAAGGATCTACCTTCGACGCCAATACACGGGATGGCTTTCCTGGAGGGAACAAAGTCAAATCACTGTCAAATTTGGCTGCCAGGACTGACTTCAGGTTCAATTGCTGCAGTTCAATTACCTTATTGAGTGCTTCACTGCCATCACTTTGCCATACTCAGTCCTAGATAACCAGAAAGACTTACACCCATTAGTAGCAAGTCAGAAGAACTTACAACGAAGCAATGAACTGAAAAGTAAGAGATATCAAAACTAGATTTCCTTTGTTAATCCTGTAACAACGCAGCAGCCTAAAAGTGGGCCTAAAAGTGTATGGATGACTTTTTCAGATCACTGTAGAAATGAGGAATGAAGAAAGCACCTATTGGTCCAAAAACCACATATTTTTTGGGTTACTAACTTGGTCATAGGCAAGCATCCTTCCAAGATTAAGACCATCGTATGACACTGAACGCTCACAACAAAATAAGAAATAATCCTTTAGCAATAAATACTGAAGGATAATAGAAGAACCAGAAAAAAAGGAAATTGCAGCACACATGAGAACATTAAAAAAGCAAAACTTCGGGGGAAAAAAATGGATTATACCCAGATCCAAGAATGACATTGCCAGTTGGACGCTCTCAACTAGGCAGTAAGAGAAACACATTCATACAGGCAAAAGACACATATGTGACATGCTCCAGTACAGGTTCAGCAAGAAAATCTTGCTGCATCAATCACCCAAACAGAAATACTCTTCATAATCAAGAATATAGCTGATTCTACTTCAGCCTCCAACAACCCGATTGAGTGGTTCAAGTGCACTTAGAACTCTTTATTCCCTGACGAGCCCGCGGTGACCAGTTCCCGCATATATCAAAATGCGCAGAACTTTCATGAAAATACAAAGCCCAAGGCAAGATAAACATGACTACACAGAAATTCATCACTCGTAAACATAATTGAGGGTTCTTTTCGCCGGATTAAGAAAGAAGTTATTTGTTACACACGGAGCCTATTGGAGCTTTACTTAAGAGCCTTGAGACAGTCTCTTTATCTGGAAGTGATGGAATGGCTCCTCTTTCTGTTGTCGTAATAGCTCCGCAAGCGTTAGCATACGCGAGGGCTTCACGCAACTTGGCTTCATCCTGTGACCGTTACAGTGGAGCACAACATGTCAAAGCCCGACATTATCTTCCAGATATGGCGTACTACGGTCATGACAAGGAACGCTGGTTCGAGAACCAATGGACACGACAGACGTTCACTGATTACAACGTGCACCGACCGAACTAAAACATGAGAATCAGATCTGGCACGTTCGTCAATCCATGACCGCAATCATAAATTGTGCAGGGATATTCTGGCTAACACAAAGGCAAACTTAGATTCAAACATTTACACAACATTAAAACTGAAATAGTTAGAGCGTAACTAAGTAGTCTGCACATACGAAGCATTTTCTTACCTCGATAATGTCAGGAGATAACACAAGCTGACTCAGGAGGCCCGCACAAAACGCATCACCAGCTCCGGTGGTATCAACAACCTGAACGTTGTGACCTCCTACTTGACCATGGAACTTCTGCATTTCCAGAGGCACGAAGTAGGTGTCAAATTGATAAAAACGAAATTAACACGGAAGGCTGGTGCTATCCTAAAATCACCAATAAAATAGCTGAGTTAGAGAACAAAAAAAACGTTCACAATCATAATCACCGTAACACCAAATAATAATTCTAAAAAAAAATCTTCGTTAGATGCGGATGCTAATTGAAGTTCAAAACAACATCCGGCCAAACCCTAGTCCTCGAAGTGATATGAACTCTTACTATACTCAAAGCATATCACGCAGTTACTTCACACTACGATTAAAATAATTGAAATCTCGGGTACAAATGTGTACCGGTGTGTAATAACGACACCCCTCCCCACCCTCAGTCACCAGCATCAACTTGCATCCGGGCTGCATCAACTTCTTGTTGCTGGCATCATCCTTGGGATCGCCACCAGTGAGAAAGATGATCTCCTCGTCGCTGACCTACAAAACCAAACAGTCACTTCGTTAACTCCAGTTTCACAAAATCAAAAACGTCTCACCATTCATAAGTTCATTGTGAGAATGTAAAAATGTCTCAAAGTCAAGTCAAAAGTACAACTTAAATTGTTCTAGAAACACAGGACACCCTTATAGTGATAACTGAAAAAGACGAGGAGCATTAAGCAGCAACCAACGTCTTTCTTATGTTCTGGATTAGTATGATAGGAAGCTGGCTTAATGTCTCAAACCAGAACTTAAAAGCCAGCTTCCTATAATATCATACTATTGTTATCAAAAAGGAAATTCGGGTATAATGGTCATGCAAAAAACCTTAATGATGTCAGCCTGATCCCAGATAGACATAATGCCCTCTTTGGCGGCCGCAGCCGATGGCCACAACGGCAGCCGAAGATTTGGGTCATAGGACAATATTGCACCTGCTTCCTTGGCAATGCGCATTGCCTCCAAATGTGTTGATCGAGATGGCTCCGTGATCAAGCTTATGGAACCATAGTGAAAAATGGACGCCTGAAATTGTCATTAGAAATTAAATATATCATGGTGGTAACTATTCACAAACCATACACCTATCTGGGAGTGCAAACAAGAAAGAAAAACATTAAAACGTGATACAAAATTTGCACCTTCCGTGATCAGTTATATAAGTAAGCAATACCTGCTTTAATAAATCAATATCCAGCTCAGTTACTTCAAAGAGCATGTCCGCACTAGGGTTTCTGTAGAACATAAACTCCCGCTCTCCATCAGCACGCAACGTAACAAATGCTAGGGCTGTTCTGGCGTGTGCATCAAACCGAATACCTTTCGTTTCCACATTCTGCTCCTTGAGCACATCGCAAAGCATGTAACCGAATTCGTCATCGCCAACCTGCAGAACACCCAAACTCCCACTATGATGAGACGCTTCTAGAATCTCAGGGTGCACCGCTATATGATATAACCATTATAAATAGAAAATTAGGTTCAGAGTAAAACCAAAACACCAATTCACACCAATTTCAGTTAATCCAGAAGTACAACAATACACACCACCTTTAGCCCTTCTCCCACCACAGCCCCAAGATCGCTCATTTCAACCTTCAATCTTGAACTTCAATAACTTCCTCGAAATCTAAGTAAATCAAAGAAAGAAACACTCAATTTTTTAAGAAATGTGTTTTAGTTTTCACTAAACTCGCCCTCCAATTCTCAAGCATTCATTCACAATGAGGATTTGAATGGTTGCTGCTCAGAGCCTACTCAAAACCTACACTATGTTTTGGGGCAATTTTATGCTCAATATGGAAAGTTTGATATCGAATACAATGAGATCATTCCCAACTAAATTGCACACACCATAAGTGATTGAAGATTAGACTTGGAAATGGTGGTTGTGTGATAGGAGGATTGAAGCTCACATGCAACAAAGAGTTGCCACCTCATCACAGTACACGTAGAATTTATCATTATGACAGATTCTGAGGACCCATAGGGCCTGTGCAATTACAGAGTGGGTCATTAGAGAGGGTTGAGTGCAATCCAACAAAGAAAAGAGCCCAGGCATAACCTTAAGCCTGTAATGGGGACGAGCACACAATTTCCAGAGGATATTCAAAGTATGTGGAAACGCGACAGTGACAAACCTTTCCCACGAAAGCAGCATTCCCACCAAGCTTGGCTATCCCACACGCCACATTGGCAGGTGCTCCTCCTGGTGCTTTCTTAAAAGCAGGAGCGTTAGCAAGGGAGAGGCCTCCCACCGTGGGCACAAAGTCAATCAGAAGTTCCCCAAAGCAGACGACCAAGTCATTCTTCCCTGCAAGCACACAACAACAAACAAGTCCACCTTGTTACCATTATCTCCAATACGGTACTTGAAGATCACTCCTTAACCAGGGTCGCCATGATTACGCTGGCCAATTGAGGAACCATGCTTAGAGGAAATTGAAGCTCAGGGAACATCACAACCTAAAATGTACAAGTCTAGTACATTCTCGCAATTGAGCATACACTGTTCGACTCGTGAGAAGCACTTTACCCCATACTAATGAACGCTCCTACGTTCCCTATATATGCATGTATAGACAAGTTACATGGAAAGTGTACTTCGGAATCTGATCTCGTCTCGTATAAACCGTCCCCTGTTATAACAGCAAATGATCGACCCCTATATTTGGTAGACTTATTGGTGAGTGGGGTAAGCATGCGTTGCCTAAATGTCTATGTCACGACCCAAAAAGTAAAAACTAAACTGTGAATGTACAAAATAAAGCGCCTTTCAAATTGAAGGGAGCATCATAGGCTTCCCAGGTTAAAGGGCAGCAGCTAGAGAAAGGTAATGAATTGGATTCATATCATTGGCCTATTACATTGGCCCACTCGAGAAATGGCAAGAACTGAAAAGGAGACCCTCATTTCACTTTCGAGCATCCTATGTGGCAGATACAACGATCAAGCAACCATTCTTCTTCTACTGGACCCTGTAGCTTGGAAGTCCATGAAGTGGGTAAAGGAAGAACTTTTCATGCCATATGCACAGTGTCTAACGGAAATAGTGAAGTCTACGTGTGGAAACGCCCCCTTGTGAGCATCTTAAGAAGACGTGGGAACTAAATCTTAACACCGTACACTTGCAAGGAAAACCAAGCCTAACCAGAGCAGAACACGCTCGTACCTGCTGAAGCCACAATGGGATGGATCGGCCGCGAGGAGACAGACTTGACTGCCCGTCGCGTCAAGATGTTGCCAATCCCACGCTTCACAAGCGATGTGCTCAAGGGACGAGACGAAGACAGAGACGACGACAAACTCCTGTGACGACGACAATCTCCGGTGACGACGATCCAAACAGACTCCGATCCCGATCTCGAGGACATCATTGTCGAACCTGTTCGTGCAGACGACTGCACATTATATACACAGGAGCTGTAACACAAGGAATCCATCGATCTCTCTCTCTCACTCTCTCCCGTTTGCTTCGTCTCCCGACCTGTTCCCCTTCTAAGCTCAGCCTTCTGCAACACTCGACCTCCCCTTCAGAGCCACTCCTAACCCTAAGGCCGCGCAAATAAGCTTCAGCAGGTACGAGCGTGTTCTGCTCGGTTAGGCACCTCCGTTCGACGTCGGATCCGCTCTCCCGAGAAATCCCGCGTCTGCTCCGGGCTGCTCTCACCGCTCCCCTCCGAAAACAGAAGAAAAAACAAAAACTTCAAATGGTCGCGGGCGTCCCAACTGAGACGAAAGCGCTCCTCTCCTCTCTGCCCGGACACAGACAGATCGAACCCAAACACGTACTGCAAAATCCAAGAAGCGCAAACAGAGTAGAGGAATCTAATTAAAGCGGCATTTGAGCGCAACAAACCAACAACCACACCAGGTTCAGATTTGCAAGAAGACCCACTACCCACAAAAAGCGTTGAAAAAAGAGCTTCACGAAACGAGAATGCATCAAGGAAACCTCTGAAAAAACACTACTAACTACTAGAGTTAAGCGAGGCTTTCGAGGATGACGGCAATGCTCACATTCCTCCTTTCTTTTTTTTCACATTCTCCTCCATTGTTTTGCGCATTCCTTTTCGGGTCGGTAGGCGTCCGAAGGACGCTCCGTAAGTTCAACGCTGGTTTTCAAAAGAAACGGCCGTCCGCCCGGTGCCCGCCCGCCTCGCCCGCCTTCCTTGGGATCTCCGCCTTCGCCTTGGTTGGGGTGTCCGGATAACTTACGTTAACTTATGCTAAGTTATCTTCAGGGACTCATTACGATAAGATAGTATCTTGACCTTCCTAGTTTCCTCCTCCGTTGCTTGGGGTTTGCTTTGGGCCCAAGTGGCGGAAATGCATTAAAATTTTATTCTCCTTGGGTTGGTTGGTTGAATTGGTTGTGAGGGAATTATTTATTTATCGCCAACAATTTGATCAAAGTGGGCAACTTGCATCTTTTGTTTATTGGTTTTTACCCTAGATGTCTCTAAAGTAGTTGCTTCAATAGACATCCAAAGTTGACATCAATTGATGTAGGAAATGTCCCCTCTTTCTAATCCCATAACATTTCCTAAACTACCAAAACTACTTGTCACACTTTGTTGTTGTAACTTTAGATAAACTATGCAAATTTCTTGAATGTAGTTATTAGGCACTCAAGGTGTGTAGTTAGGGAAGGTGACAAAGTATAAAAAGAAGAAGAATGGAATTTTGGTTGTTCATGATAAGTTTTTAATTTTTTAAATGAAAAAAAATGAAACTTTTGAGGACACGAAAGTAGAATGGTTTTGAATAGTTATGATGACAACAATAGAATTAATCATAAAGTGTGTAAAATGAGGGACCAAGAACCAAAGTTTGCAGAAAAAAAAGACAACTCTTTGAAGCACCAAAATTAGGATCTAATGGAATTTGGTATCATGCTTCTTTTGTACTATTCTTAGTGAAGCCTTTCTTTTGATACCCCTAATACAAATTGAAGAAAACTTTACAATTAACTCTAATCTATGAAGATATAAAGATCTTCTAAAGAAACTTTAGAGAAGAGGGATTTGCAATTCACTCTAATCTATAAAATAAAAATTGAAAATTGATTGTATAAATGAATTTTAAGTAATTTCTATGCATTTTGAACATCATGCTTCACATCTTCTTTTTTATATACATTTTCTTTTAAAGTAATAAGGTCCTATTTCATAAGACATCTCTCTTTCTATCATAAACTCTTTGGCAATTCAAAACCATATTATCTCATATAAATTTGATATATGTCATATAACAACTATATTAAGATTACATTTTTTTTTATTCCTATCACTTAAAATCAAAAGTTGACATTAGATAAAACTAAGTAGAATATTCTATTAGATAATTTTTTATCCCAATCAAAGTATAGCTATCTTAACTCTAAAATGAACATATTGTACCAAAAAAATAGAATGTATGTCTTGAATACAAATCTATATTTGAATAAAGATGGAAGTTTGAAATGGTTTGAAATATTTTGTAAACTTTGAAAGTACACGCATTCCTTCTAAATAAAACTCAATAATTTAAGTGATGATAAGGAGCATTATCTTCAAAATATCATATGCTTAGAATAGAAAAATTGGTAATATCATTCTTATAAAATTTTAATAGGGCGACAAAAGTGGAGGGAAGCTCCAAATCTAACATCTTTTTTGACATACAAGTCAAGAACATTGTTGTAATTACAATTTTGTACCATTCATATTATGAAATTCCTAAAAATAAGTAAATGACAAAAGATTTGAAAACAAAA
Organism: Pseudoscleropodium purum; assembly: GCA_963969395.1. NCBI lineage: Eukaryota > Viridiplantae > Streptophyta > Bryopsida > Hypnales > Brachytheciaceae > Pseudoscleropodium > Pseudoscleropodium purum. The sequence goes on along the minus strand of OZ017800.1, from coordinate 3,078,978 downwards.
TAAATTTGTTTTATATTAGTAGAAAGTATTGTGTATATACTCATGTAGTGATCATGTGTGCATATAACAAAGTTTTTTAAGTGTGAAGTACCATACATTCTTGAAGTATGCCATTTTGTCTTTTTTTATATATGTTCATTCATCTAAAAAAGAAAAAGATTGACCTTCAAACATGTGTAAAATTCTATATAAAATTCATAGGTTCATTTATTGTATTGGTTTATACAATACCATAATATAGTTTCCCTCAAATTACAATATGTGTACAAATATTGGGCTATAAAATACATATTAATTTTCTTTCATTTTTGCAAAAAATTATCCAATTTTTGTTTATTACACAAAATCCCAATACCATACATGCCTAGGGAGGGATATTTCACTTTGCCATGCCAAAATGAATATTTCTAATCAAAATTCTAAATATTCTAAATATTTTTAAAATAATACAAAATATTTTTCCAAAATTTTTATGAAAATAATGAAAAAGTGAAAAAATAATATTTAAAAAATTGTTTAAAAATTTGAAATTATAAATTTATTTAAAAACTAATATTCAATCTAACGTGGCGAAGAAACGACCACATCAGATACACGTCAGATTTAATACTAATTATTATTAAAAAATTAATTATTCATTTTGAAAAATATTTTAAAGACTTAAAAAACTTTATGAATTGTAACTCACGATCTTGTTCAAGCTTGAAATCTAAAATCTCATCTACCATAATGGGTCATTTCACTTGTGTTTTTGGCCAATTTTCAAGCTTTTTGAAGGTCCCATTTGGTATAAATCCTATAAGGGGTTAAAAGTTCTTGTTACTTCAAATTAGTTCACCTAAGGTTTTTAACCCCTAAATCCCCAAGGCCATTTTTCTGTCAAAAACCACTCAAAACTGCCATTTTTGCTGCGTTCATCCAATAATACAAAAAAAATCATTTTTTTAGAATTTAATGATAGGATCTTGTACTTTACTTGTCTTAGCTCACATGGTAAAATTTTCATAAAGTTTGACCGTATAGATTGGAAGATATTTCAAAATAATTCACCAAAAATTGAGATCATAAGAACTTGCCTAAAATCTTATTTGTCCCCAAGGAGACAATGGGAATTTAGGGGTTAAATTAAACTAATTATCAACTTTCTTGAAAGCCATAACATTAGCTCAAAATAAAATATTTTAGTATTGCATGTTTTCTTTTCAACTTTGAGAAAGATTCTAGCTAATATTTCTGGATCCAGATTAGTCATTCCAATAGTTTCACAAAAAAATATAATTATCGCAAAGTCACTAAAACAACAAGACATGTATATTTTAGTTATAAATTATAAATTCATGATACATTATAATCCCTTGTTGTATTCAATTTTGCAAATACTATTGTCTTTATTTCTCTAACTTGTACAGAGTCATAGACTTGAATGGCCATTTTAGATAAGGTAGATTGAAGTGAACATTCTTTCTACAGAATAAAAAAAATAGTTCTCATGAAGATTTTAACATAAAGTAAATGGAGTTTGTTGTTGCTCAAACTATGTAACAATCAACTGAAAGAAAATGATTGAAGCAAATTTGAGATTAGATTAATTATAATTTTCAATTGCAGTAGCAACTTTAAATATAAAAATAGTAATTAGCCTTAATTTTGCTATTAAAAAGAAGGGATTATTTTATAAGTGCCCAAAGAAATTCAGCTTGAATTTTGTGATGAAATTATTCTTGTAAGATATTTGGATTTTTTCATCTAAAAATTTCAAGGATTTTGACAATACACTTGCAAGGAAAACCAAGCCTGACCAGAGCAGAACACGCTCGTACCTACTGAAGCCACAGTGCGAGGGATCCATCGCGAGGAAACAGCCTCGACTGACCCTTGCGTTGCCAATCCTACGATGCAGAATTGATGTGCCCAAAGGACGAGACGGAGACGGTGACGGTGACGACGACGATCTCCTCATAGAAGCGATCCAATCCGACTGCGACCCCGATCCCGAGGACATCATTGTTGAACCTGTTCGTGTAGACGACTGCATATTTTATACACAGGAGCTACAACACAAGGAATCCATCAATTTAGAAAGGTATCTCTCCCGTTCTGTTTCGTCTCCCAACCTGATCCCCTTCTAAGCTTAGCCCTTTCCAACACTTGACCTCCCTTCCAAAAGCCACTCCTCACCCTAGGATCGCGCAAATGAGGGCCAACCAGCTCCGTTCGATGTCGGATCCGCTCCCCGAGATAGCCCGCGTTTGCACAGTCCGTGCTGCCCCCACCGCTCCCTCCGAAAAACCCAAAACCACTTCAAATGGCCGCGGGCGTCCCAACCGAGACGAGAGCGCTCCTCCTCTCTCCTCCCTAAGCGAGTTAAAGAGATGGCTGCTTGCCAACGATCCCAGACACAGACTGATTGAACCGAAACACATACTGCAATTACGAGAAGCGCAACAGATTGGGAGAGGAATTGAAGCAAACGGGGGCGTACAGGAATCTAATTAAAGCGGCATTTGTGTGCAACAGGCAACTAAGTAGGCGAGGCTTGCAAGAACACGTACTGCAAATACGAGAAGCGCAACAGATTGGGAGAGGAAGCAAACGGGAGAGTGAGTATAGGAATCTAATTAAAGCGGCATTTGTGCGCAGCAGGCAACTACAATGGCAGGCGAGGCTTGCAAGAACGCCCACAAGCAATAAAAGCGTTGAAAGAGCTTCACGAAACGAGAATGCGACAAGGAATCCTCTGAAACAACTACTAATAAGATCAGCAAGCTTTTGATGATCGATTTCGGCTTACATTTCGTCGCTTGACACATCAATGCTTATCAATTCTCTTCCAGCAGTCTTCCGGAAGGGCAGGTCGGCGTCTGGAGGAGTCTTCCGGTAGGGCAGGTCGTTGTCTGTACGCGGGGGATAAGGTAAACCTGCCTATGACAGGCAGAATGGCTGATCTGTCCTATTGCCATTGACAAAAAAAATCTGATTTTTTTTTGTACAAAGACAAATGTGAGAAATGAAGGAAGCAACTAGAATTTTATTTTTTCGACAAAATATGAATTTTTTGTGAATTTTCGAAGTTTGCTGTCCAGTTTGCCCAAAAAAGTCTGTAGACTACCCCAAATCAGCAGAAAAGTGTTTCCATGATGGTCTTCTTACCACCCAAAGCAGTCATAACATTCTTTAACATGGTTACAAGATTTCCTAACATGGATATGACATAAAGAAATTAAAAAATAACTTTTTACTAACAGTTTACACTAGAAAGGTGTCAATGTTCTATCACAGTTATTAATAACTCCATAACTATATTCCAAGGCTTTGATGACAACTAAAAATCAACCTAATGCAGTCTTAATTCTATTTTTAAGAAAAAGTTTCTCATGGGTTGATGGAAGACTGTAATGGGGGAGTTCCCTAGGTGCCTATCATGGGTGATTTGCCTGTCATAGGCAGGTTTACCTTAAGTCAGTCACGTCTTGCCCGCCAGTTTCATTCGATGTTGATCTTCAGGTAAGTTTATTTGAGTGGGGACTTACGATAGTAAGTTAATTTCATCGGTTGCTTTGAAATGACCCCCTCACTCGTCCCTAACTGAAATTTTTTATTTGCCATGCATGATAAATTTGCAATTTTGGGATTCATATTTGCAATCAGAGGTCCCAAATTAGCTAGGAGAGATGTGGAGGAATATTTTTTAGGCACAAAATAGGTGTTTTTTTCTTTTACATGCTCCCCTAGATTGACTTCAAGGTAGCAGTTCACCTTGACCATTCCTTGGGGGCAACAAGTGGGGGATTGCATTCGTTTTCATTCTTCTTGGGCAAACATCTTCCATTTCTATGTAGTTTCATTGTTTAGTTGAATTGGTTAGGGAATTATTTATCACAACCAATTTGATTGCGATGGGCAACTTACATCTTCTTTTTACATATTTTTCTAATACATTATCTTGGAACAAAGTTTATCCCATTATTACTATTTAAAAAAGCCCTCATACAACTTGTAAGTTTATTACTTTGTGACATGTCCATTAGTGCAATTATGGTAATTTAGTTATAAATTCATAATATGTTGTAATCCCTTACCACATCCAATTTCATAAATTATATTGTCTTTATTTCTCAAACTTGTAATAGGCTTGAATAAACATTTTAAATCATTTTTCTATTCAAAAAAAGAGAGTGTTTAATAAGTATCCAAAGAAATTTAGTTTAAATTTAGAAATAAAATTATTCTTATAGAATATTTGTTTGTTTTTTCATCTAAACATTAGGAAAAATTTCAGCCCTTGAGAGGTCTACAAGTTTTGAACCCCCTAGTGCAATTAAAGAGGAAATAAAATTATTTTTTTATTGCTAATTATTTTTTTAATTTAGCATTTGATGTAGCACTATTGATGCCTTGTCTAGTTTTATTATTGTTTTACTGTTTTTTTTTAAATAACTTTTTTTTCAAAAAAATCCAAATATATCCATATATATATATATAATTTATTTATTTTTTTGTACTTGCATCATGGGGGCTAAAAAGTGAAAGCTTAACAACCCTTCCAAGGTTTAAATTTTTCCTAATGACTTCATGGATTTAAGAATATATTTACCAAAATCATTCTAATAGACAATCTTTAAAACAATTATGCAAAGCCTAACATTTCTTTGAAATAGGATAGGAATAGAGTTACAAACCTCTAAGGATCAAATTTAAGCATTGTACATGCCTTTCATTTTTTACCCTTCACATCTCTTGTTAGAGGAGCCAATCCTTCTAGTAGGGATAGTATGATTTAGTCCATTAGATTATTGATGAAAAACACGTTTTCAAGGTGAAAAAAATAAGATGTAGAAGGTCATCAATTGATTTTTATATTCAAACTTTTATAACTCTTATTGTGTATCTTGTGAGGTATCTTCAATGATTGATTTGAATGAAGATGTAAGTTTGTAAGGATGATATTCCTTTACGGGGTATTTTCAAGGTATAAGAACTTTAGGAATGTAGCCAATATGTGACAATTTCACAATTTTGAAACTTTAAACTATTTTGTGAATTATGGACTTTATGAAATGAAATTTTATGCTCCTTTTGGATTCAACATTAAATGTTGATTTCTATAAGTATCCAAATTTGATGATTTAAAAAATTAGAATAACTACAATGGAGTGCTTTTACATTTTAACAAGTTGAAAAAAATATACAAATGTTGTAAAAAATTAGAATTGCTTAAATCATGATTTTGAGTTAATAATGTATCCATCTATATGGAGTTGAAGGAATAAAAAAATATTTAAAATATAAAAATATTATATTTTTTTATATAATTAAAATTTACAAAATTTCTAAACAATACTTTTATTACTATGAATCTATATTTAGATATTTAAAACAATAGAATTTTTAAAATATTTAGTAAAATAAGGTTCAAATATTAAAAAGATAATCTTAAACACATATATAATCTTTTATTTATTTAGTTTTATTTAATTTACATTCAAATTCTAGTCAAAAGGTATTTCAAAATAATTTTATTCCGAAAGGACTAGCATGCATTTTTTGGCTGTATAGAATTTTTGGACAAGTTGTTGTGAATGAAGATTTGTATATATTTTAAGCTAAAATTTTAATAGAAAATGTAGACAAGGAATATATTTCATATACTCTAAATTTCATAAGATTTAGAAATATAAGGCAAAAGTCATAGCCTAATATATTATTTTTTTTCATAAATGGGCAATCCAAGCAAATCAAGAAAAATCACTTTTTTCATAAACAAAAATTTGAAATTGCTTTTTTAGAGTTATATATACATGGAAAGCTTTGAATCACTCCATTTTAATCAATGATTCAAAAGTTATGAGGATTTTTTGTTTCCTAAAAGTTAGGATTATCTACTCTAAAATAAACTTTGAAGTCCTTTATCTTACTCAATTTTCAATATTTTTGGAAAAAAATAAATTGTAGGATGTTGATTTTGTAGTACAGCATTGCAACTATTTGGATGGGCATTTTTTATTCCATAATTAAATTGTTAACAATTTGGTATTTTGAATCATTCTCTATTACTATCTACTTACTATTCTTTTCCTATATAGTGTACAATTTCAAATGATCTAAAATTTTTCAAGCACGTAATCAACTTGTCTAGGAAAAAAATACAAAAAAGCACCCAATTTTGGACCTTTTTTTAATAGAAAAGTGAGTTTGTGGAGTGCAGTTGCCCTACTTTTTGTAGGGCAAAAAAAATAATTTTAGTAAATTTGAAAATGTCCACACGATGAAAATGTTTGAAATTTTTATCACATATTTTCAAGTTAGCATACTAGAAGAACCTATGGGTTATATGTGTCAAAAAAGTTTTTTTTCCGAAAATTTGGTACTGGTATTAAAAATGGCAGTTTTTGAGTGTTTTCAATGAAAACATAGTCATGGAACTTTAGGGGTTAATTGAGGGCTTTTAAATTCCTAAAACTTTGCAATGTAACTTCTTTTAAATTTAAAAAAAAAAATTGCATGCTTGACTATGTTCTTTATTTGAAACAATTGTAATTATAGAAGGTTAATTGCAACAATTCTTCTTTACTAACTAGAAAGTCTTTTTAAAACCTAGGATTTCAATCATTGAACCACGCCAACAATGCAAGCAAAGAATCACCACATTTATAAGTAATACATCCTCAACTAAGTCAAAATAATAAAATTCAAATACTATTAATATATCTCACTCATGGCTACTTTCAAACCTACATTAAGCTTTTAGGAACAATTTTAGTAATTAAAATTGTACAAACTAATTTGATGGCATAGATGTACATCCATTGCAATTGTTTTAATTGGACAATCAAGATGCACATTGAATGCAATAGAAAAGGTCAATAAAAAGGATCTAAAGATAAAGTGTAGGAAAATCCAAGGAATGCATATTGAGACAATGTACATTGTAACCCTAAGTAACAAAATCTTACATTATTTCTACAAAAGTATTGTTTTATAGATTTCCAATGCCTATATTCATTACAATGTAGAATATATAATTAATTCATCTCTATTCTACAAATAATAAAATGTAGATAAAATGTAGATAAAGTGTAATAATTGGATGGAATTTGATGTGGATTCCCTATATTCTTTTGCACAATGCAAGATTTCCTAATATCCCCTCGCCTCTTAAGCCCCTTTCAAGATTAAACTTTATACAAGTTAGTTTATGTGTTCTTAATTTTGTAAGAATTTACTATAAATTTGATTCAAAATTACTATAGAAGTGATAATTATTCTGTATGTTGAATGTAAATAAAAAAATTCAATTTTGTGTCCAAAGCCATTGATGATCTAGAGTTTGCATATTTCAAAATAGATTTGTAAGGGTATATATGTATGCTTCATTAATTTTCAAATACACACATTATGATAATGAAAATTGCTTCAAAACAATTCATGTAGAATAATTTCTTTTTTAATTAAATACTTGCAACTTGTAAAATTGTGACAAATTGAAATTCTAACCTCTTCAATGTCTTGATAAAAGTGACACGAGGTAAAGACACCCAAATCATCCATGTACCCATTTCTAACAAATAGACTTCTATTGAAAGTGTCCTCTAAAAGCAATTAAACTGCTCATATACTCAATTATAATTGGTTGATTGCTAATTCTTTAGATTTTGGTATTATGACCAATATATGTGATGGTTTCAATGGCTTAGGGAGTTCCACATTGAAAATTTATAGTAATTATATGTCTTATCTACTTTTTTCCTTCTAAATTCATGATTTTCAAGTGCTTTTACTTCAATGTTTTTTGAGAAAAAAGGTGCCTTCTACTATGTTGAATTGTTTATTTTGACAATTTTGGGTGTTTTCACCTTACGTGACATAGTGTTATTGAATGTTAATGATAGAATGAGATAGGAAAATGTTCTTTTGTTTACAAATACTTTTTTTGTTCAATTTTGATGATTTCATCTATTTTTTAACGATCATTCGTCATTTTGCATTAAAAAAATGGTATTTTTCAATGCAAATTTTTTTTTCATAGAACAATAGATCTTGAAGTTTTGATAGTCTTTATTGAGTTTGGAAGGGAGGAATAATAATATGCCTAACAACTATTGTCTAAGTAGACAATCATAAAATATTTATCAGAGGTATTGTAGTGTATTTGAATTGTCACTAGAATAAACACAAGATATACAACCAACATTCTATAATTTCCATCATAATAATAGGAAACCATAGGAATGTAAAACATTGTAATGGATAAAATTATATGTTAGTGGCTATTATAAATTCAATGAATACCACCATTGTTTCTATATATTGCAAAAGGTTTATTTGTTACTTTATGATCGAAATGGATGCCATTAGATTATCATTGCAATCCTACAAGGAAATGAAGAGAAACACATTAGCATCCATAAAGATAAGATCCCTCCTCCTCCCTGAGACAACCATAGGAAAGCTATATGTTTTTGCTTTGACCATCCTAGTATGTATTTTTTTTCTCAAAAATGAATTGATTCCAATACATATAAAATATTATCCCATTTTATATTCTTATCCACAAAAAAATCAAATATCCAATAAGTCTAAATATGAGAAATAACCATTGTCTAAAGGGAAGACAATCAACGTAAATTGTTTTGGATTTTACAAATTGCTCAAATAGTAATCTAATTCAAACTTTAAGTCATGTTGTTTTATTTTGTTTGTTACAGTATGTGAGATCTCTTAGATTGTGCATCTCCTAGTTGCATTTTTAATACCACTAGAAAGCTCTCTATAAAGAGGGGTGTAGAGGCTTGGTTTGACATTACACTTGGACCTACAATGTGCAAGTTATTGAATTTTGATGTTTTCATGAATTAAAAAATTATAAAAATTAATTTTACTTTGGCAATTATTGTGGCAATGACACAAGGCACACTAATCAATACCTTAAATTAGTCTTGTTGTTTGTTTTGTTTTGTTTATTGCAGTGAAATCTCATGGACCATGCATCCCCAATTGTGTTCTTAGTAATATTAGAAAGTTCTTTGTGAGGAAGGGTGCACAGGCATTGTTTCTTGACACTTGGATGTTTGATAGAAAAGATATTAGGTTCCAAAGTTTTTATGAGTAAAAATATTAGGAAAATTACTTTTACTATAATTTTAACTATGACAAAGGCACATGGCACATTGGTGCAAGATGAAGATGCTTCTTCATGCTATTTTAAATGATGTATAAAACTAATATCATCTATTTGGGATATGTAATTTACAATATGAAAAGAAAGATGTGAAAAATCCCATATCTTAGCATAACATTCAAGAGAAGGAACTTCCCTCTCCATAAGTGAATGGTGTAGAATATTCCATTGAATAGCTATAGGGACACACTTCAATAGTAGTGAACAACTAAAGTACATTCAATTGAGTAATTATTAGTAGAAAAATAAGTAATTTCAAATAAAACTTTCTACAAAATATAAATTAGTTTGTTGTGATCAATGGTTTGGCCAATTAAATTTATTCACAATGTTTTGGAGCCATTCATGGTTTGTATAGTATATAAGAAGAAGAGAACTCTTTATGTACATATAGGATGGTATGAGATAAAACAAACAATGCGGGATATATTTAAATTAAAATTAGTAAAAATTGTCAAATTAAAGTAGGAATTGTATTTGAAGTAGAATTTCAAATCTCATTTAAGTATAGTAGAATAACTTTTTTTTTAAACTTTGAATTGTAAAAGGTTATGAAATCAAGTTAGATTTTATCTCCAAAAATCTATTTGAGATTTCAATCTTTTAATCAAAATTTATGTACAAATTTTAGAGAGGGATTAGATTGGACATTTTCGTTGACATTTTCAAACATTGTTTGTGAATTTGCCCATAACTTTTGATTGGAGGCTTGAAATCTCAAACTAATTTTTGAAGCTGAAATTCAACATGGTTTACCAAAAAGTTTTAGTCCAAAGTTTTTTGAAAAAATTATTCTATTATGCCTAAATGAAGTCTAAAATTCTACTTCAAACATAACTTTTATGTTCTGATAATGAGTAGTCAAATCTCATCTTCAAATTATTCCATACCCTTTAAAGATTCACAATAAACAATTGATTTCAATGTAAAAATGACATCTCCAACCACCATTTCCACCATTTTCAACTAAGCAATCCCTTCAATTTACCATCCAGTTTTTGGGGATGACAAATAGGTAAGTGAAATTGATATTCGATTCAATGGATTACTTAGATTTTCAGCAATAAAACCTTTTTCACATTGGTTTGTTATTTCATTTATTTGATTTCAAAATTAGTAATAAAAAATAAAACAAATAATAAATATACTACCACTATTGAAGCCTATAATACTTTAATTTTTCATAATGTATGGATGAATATTGTGGATGAAAATCATCGATGAGGTCTCCCAAGAGGAAAAGGCAACCTACTCACAACTCTCTCCAAATTCCTTGATTGCTTGATGAGCGTTGAAGGTGATGGCAATAACGCTTCGGATGTTGGGGCTATAGGGAATCCAGTCAAGTGGAGGGTTAGTGCTTAACCTTAGACCGCCTACACTGAAATCTTGTCAGTGACACACTACCAAAGGCACTTTGATAAGAATCCATTGAACAACCAAGTTGCATAGAATTTAGGAAATCCACCGTTCCAGATTGTAACCAGATCATAGGCAATTTGAACTTGATAGGATTTGGCCAAATTGGATGCTTACATCTGGAGATCATAGAGGTTGATGAATAGTAAAGTGCAGGCCCAGATGTCCCTTTTTTTCGGTGTTCAATTGGAATTTTGCTTGATAGATTGCTTGACAAAATTGGAAAAAGAGAAAGTGTGTTGAATATTTATGTAGACTTTGCATACGACACAATGGTGAAAGAATTAATGGTTTCTGTTTAAAAATGACAAAACGACAATATGTGAAAGTTGGGCAGTACGGTAAAACGGAGGGCTAGGTGACCGATGGTAATCGGAAAGCATAGATAGTGGCAACAAGTATTGCTAGTGAAAGCTCCTACACAAACCAAATGAGGCCCAATGCTTGAGAAATTGCATGCATGCCATGCAATTTCACTTTTGTGGTAGTGACTTGTCCACAAAATGATAATGCAACTTCTCTCAAGGTGATATCAAATAATTTCACTCAATTTCATGAATTTGTGCCAAAAAATTTTGAATTTTGAATTGAATTCACTTTTTAGTGGAAGTTTGGGGGGTAGAGTTCAAAAAGTTTATACACCTAGCTAAACAATAACTAAAAGGATCTATGCTCTTTCAGGCAAACTACTACCAAAAAACTCTAAACCACAATACAATGGTGGCTAAGACATGTTGACGTACACTAATCTTCAACTATAGTTGGGCTTTGTGGTAGAGATCCACTCTAGTAGTCGGAATCGAAGCGTAGTTCAAAATGCTGGGTTCTTACTCGAGATTTGCACCCTCGGAAGTTGAACGAACTAGACTAGGTGATGGGACTCAATGCCAACGTCTACACTACAGACAACGACAAGAAACAAAATCATTAGTTGTGGTGGTAACGTTCACAAAAATCTCGAGCCCGTAGCACCCATTTCTTGGAGTTGTAGACCTTGTGGAAGCATTCATCTTTGCACATGAATACAAAACCACACACTTGACAATAATTTGCCTACCTTCACTTGCAGATGCAATACCTCTGACGAATCTACGACTGAGTTTGTACAAAATGGAGAACATGGACCTACCGATTCCATAATATGCAAGTTCAAGGGAGGGGAATCTTGGGCATGATTAATCCAAATGCCACGTTGTATATGAAATTAACTTGACGTATTTTCCTCTCTCCCCTTGCGTTCCTATCGTGCTTGTAGCAAACCCAGGCGTTGTGAAGGATTGAGTCCACAACAAACATCACATATTTGTGCCACCACTTGTTACTCTGGAATTGAGTGTTGTAATTCTTATGCGTTTGATCTACCAAGTCAACACCACACATATTTTCTTAGTATTCTACTTATTGAGGGGTGGTCTGAACGTCCTCCCTCTTCCCTTTTAGCCATTGTCTTGCTATTGTTGGGCCTATTGGATCTGCTGAAGTATTAAGGAACGTAACACACTTCAAATCATACCATACTGATGCTGCTATAGTTCTACTAGAATGTGTAGCCTAGAAAATTGTGGATCTTGGGTGCTCACCCCTTTTGAATCTACAAAGCTGAGAAGGGAAACCAATGCGCTCACCTTTGACAATGCTTATTGCAAAGATACCCATGCGTAGTAAAGCATTGAAAAGGGATGGAGCAGTGGAAAAATTGTTGACGCAAATACAATGTCCATGATGTTGTAGGCCGGTAGTGAGTAAGTGAACCACTCGTTCACCCAAACCTCTTTTTGGCTCCCTTTAATTCTTGCCAAGGTAGAGAATGATGTTCCAAATGAACGTCAAAGTCACATATACAACTGCCCACAATTTGAATCCATATTTGATTGGTTTAGCCGACATGTATTGTCAATAAGGTGACCTGAAGTCCCTATACACCACCATGATTTCATCGTAGGTAATCCATCTCTCTGGATTGTACACCTACTTTGAAATTGTTACAAAGTGGTCAAGCAACCATTGCATCTTATACAACTTATCATATGATGGGTCCTTTTTGTCCCACATAGCTGTAGTATTATCAATACAGTGGATGCATCGGAAAAGGGACTCAAAATGATTTCTTGAGAATACTTGTGGAATGATGCTACAATACCAAAAGATGTCCTCTTGTTAGTAGTTACGTATAGATGGTAAGGTCTTCAACCCCATTAAGATTGTAACCCTGAAAAATGCTCAAATTTCTATCCTTCTAGTGGAATACCATCGACGGCCACCATTAGAAATTGTAGTTCATCCTCTATACTGTGGGTTCACCCAGTTTGTGGGCACCTACTCCACATAGGCATTTGTTTCAGTGACAATACGGTCAATGGTGAGGTCATCAAACCATCGGTCAAAAAACGACCTTGTTGTACGCTTGTTTTCCGTGAAACGTTACGTGGGTTCCGGAAAGGGACTTGTGAAGGTTGACTGATCCCCGCTCACCATCGGTTGTGTTGTATTCCATTCAGAGTCTCTATATAAGTAACAAATTCTTTCTTGATGGATGTCTTGCACTAGATCAACATAAGTGTATTCTCGCCACGCCTCAACGTCTAACTCTATATTATATATATCTGCATTGTCGGGGTGAAAACGTTTTGTTTTGGGAATACGCGAGGTATATGGCTGCAACTAAAAATGATTTGGAACTAAAAAATGTGGAAGAAAAATATATATCTCTTGGTCCAATCTAATATTCAACATATAGGTTATCTTTAATTATCGAACATATTTGTATCCAAGACCTAAGACATCTAGTAGTATTTAACGTCGATTAAACTTAAAAACTTTATTGGTATTTACTACTAGCCCAAAGCCTTAAATGCAAACACATTTGAGTAGTTTTAATAACTACTTGAGTACTTGCAATTATCTATAAGGTAAGGGCAACCTACACCTGCACTTGCGTTATCACCAAACTTTATAGTTTGTTGATCATGACTCTAGTTTCACCACAAGGGAAAGTTAGCACCGCCCACTTGGTGCACATTCAATGGTTTTGCTAGTCATTAATCCAACCTCACCACCACAATACAACTAAAAATTAAAAACGCTTAACTACGAATACAAAATGGGACAAAGTCCGCTACATGGGAAGGTACCAAGACAAAATTCAAGAAATCTATACAAAATCCTCTTTCCCAAACAACACTTAAGTAGAAATTTGAAAAGAGAAAAGATACAATAGATGCATCCATTTGTAAACTTCACCCAAATTCTTTAATTTAGAAGGCTATAGACCTTCCTTCATTCAAAATCTCATAACTTTCACTAAAATGATTTAAATGTTTTGAAATTTAAATTCATAGCAAGATATAAAATATTTCTCTCATGCTTTCAAATTTTTAAAATAGGATTGAATTCTACAAGTCATAGTGTTCGCTCAAATCTCTATCCTTCTTCATTTGGGTGGCAGTAGACCCTCTTTCACTTTCATGCTCATAACTTTTCACTCACAAATTTAAATCAAGCAAACTTAGTTTATTTGAAAACACAAAAACTTGAGGGATCAATATTCTGAGTTTTATTACAAAATCTTATATACATCAAAAGTTCTCTCTCCTCAAAGTCCTAGTACTCTTTCAACAAAACTATCTATCTCCTCCAAAGAAAACCCTCAAACCCTCTCCAACTTCAAGGCTATGTCAGCCCATGCCTAAGCCACATGAACCTCTTTTCTCTAATTAGCCCTTCTATTTGACCTCTCTAAAACCCTATCTATCCCTTCATTTAAGCCAAATAGTCCTTTTGGTCAATGAAAGGGCATTTAAGATAAGGATGTCTCTTTAATCCTCAAAACAACAATTTGAATCTACTCTTTTCTTTTTCAAACACACCAAACAATTTTTAAAAGTACTTCTATATACAAACCAAAGTCTAATACATAAGCAAATGTCCACTAGAGGTAAGAATCTATAGTTTCAAAAAGAAGATCATTTCATTTGTAAGAATTTGAAAATATGTCCGATAATGGTGGCAATGTAATCCGTACGATCGGCTTTAGTTAAGAGGTTGACTGGCCATTTTAACCATCATTGATGACCGCGACTTTTCTTAATGGGCTTGACCATACAGTAATATTGGTCCTCATTTAGTCCTTCAAAACTTCCTTTGAACATTACTTTTCGACTACCGGACTTAACATATCCGATTTGTAGCAAAATCATTAGCGTCTAAGCGTCCCGCTAGAAATTCCCGTACCATCGTTGTTCTAAACATGGTTGTTTGGGTGGTCGAGAAGGACTGACCTCATCTTGCGAGCACTCATAAAATAGTCCAAGAGTTAATGGTAAAAGAAGTTGATTCGGCAATTGAGATAAGGAAAACTCAAATTCGGGATCCAATTGAAGTTCTTCATCTTGAGACTAAAAAGAATCCTTCTAGTTTGACATTGAAGAGTCAAACTTTACACCAAAATATAAACTCTATAAAATTAAGAAGACAACTTCAAATTGATGAAGCTTTTCTAGGACTGAGTCTTTTTTATTAGCTTTGTTAATTACAAGCGTTATCTTGAAACCATTCAAAGCGTCATCAAAAAGTTTTTTTGTTTCGAATAATAAAATCTTATTATAGTAGTAAATTAGTACAAATTTATAATATGTACAAATTTACAGGACAACAGTGTCATTTTCATCGTCTACTAGAAGTCAATTAGAATTATAGTCATTAAAAGAATTACTTGCAAAGTCGGAGAAGTTAGGCATCCAGCCACTGTCACGAGAATCTGTTGTCCAACCTTCACTGTCCAAGAAGCTATTGCTTACCGTTGCTGCATCACATCGGGGTGGTGTAATGAATCCCTCTCCACTTCTTTCAACTGAATCTCTTTCATTGCCTTCAATATGTTCCTAGCCGGCCTGATTGAGCAAATGGCCAACACTACCTAAAGGACTACTCACCGGTACATCATCCCTCTCCACAGTAGTCAATGGCACATCTATGGAATGTCAATCTAGGTGTGGGGCTTCTGATGTAGTCCTTCATGGTGGTGTTTCTTATGCTCTAAGATCTATCATCCATTTGTTTGGTTCCGTAGCAATACTATCAAGTGCAACCTAAAGATTGATAATATGGCCCGTTAATGGTATCAAAATTTACAACGCTCCTGTGTTCATTGCTATGAACCGCAGGACGTAAAGGAGACTGTTCGGTGGTGTCAATTACATGCACTAGCATCATGGAACTGCTATTACCAGCCACGGCCATTTCACCGCCCCTACTCTAATGTAGGTTGTGTTTGCTTCTATTAGGCAAATGAGAATGTAACCTTGAGTAACAATGCTGCAATCCTTCATCTTGAAAGCTAATAGTAGGAGGCTGATCTCACCTTCCTCTACAAAGGCACCAGCCTTTCCCACCTCAGTACATTGGATTTTAGGGTAATGGATAATCTACTATCCGCTTGCAGCTGCAGTGGTACCCAATCTCATGGCTTGGAAATTTTTCGATGTCCACGCCTTTGACTATGTGGTTCGCCTTCTTTGGTATCAAGATTTGGTAGTATTCTCTAGTTGCTTTTCTCTAATTCTCGACTTAACAAATCTTTTAGAGAATCTTCAAGTAAATGTCACAATCCTAATTAATGCCCTCCTTTGCCACCCCCTCCATTCCCTAAACCAAATTCAACATTCCCTTCCTTGTTTTCTACACTCCCTGCTTCTCGAGAAATCATGAAGCCTAATTCTGTAGAAATGGTACACACACTTCTTATTGCACCTTCTTTTTGCCAGCTCGTGCCTAGTCGTTGTGGGTGCTTGGTGGCCGTCATCACATCTACTTTGGGTAGAGGTGCAAATCCCTAATGCTGTCTAGGACCGACCACTTCCCGCTACAAAGGTTGCCCGTACCACATCCAAAGTTCTTTGAATTCTCCGCCGTTGCCATGGAGGTCGTGCTAGGAGATCCATAGCAGTTTTTGTCCTCGTGTTGCTCTTCATTTTTAGTTGAATCGGGCCACTATTTTGTTTGCAGCCAAATGTTTAGCTACTTTGTAATCCCTCTTGCTTCCCCCTCTTTGTATTGCTCGGGCCACACCAACAACCTCCCAATGTGCCAACAGCATAAATATCTCCAATTCTGATTCTTGGGATTGCTATCCAACTAGTGCTTCCATTGAGGTTGTGGTAGCTGAAGCAAAAAATCTTCTTGTAGGTAATTTACCACCTTTTGAGCAATTGCCTCTAATGCCCCTTGATCAAGCGCCCAATGAAACAATTTAACTTGGAATTGAAACACCTTCTCTTGTGATGCTCGATTGGCCTACAGTGCAATCGTCATCATTGTAGATTTGCACTTGGTCATAAAGTTGTTGCTTGCAAGTGATGGAAAGTAGTGTGCCTGTCACCCTCAACCCACTTGGAGGTTTGATTTCGCCGTCCAAGCCACACCATAGTCTCTCAAATGATGAATCTTCCCTCCTTTTCTACTCTCCCTACTCATACTCTCAACAAACTATACAAGAACGTCTTGAAGTTCTATGCATCCTCGTCACCAATTTGGTCTTCAACGAACGAGCTTGAGGCACCCATCCTTGTCACTCAAACCGTGTTGACTATGATCAATATGCACTACTACATTGCAACTATCTCAGTGACACCCGTAACCCTACCCGACTATGTCCTTCCAACGGGATCTAAAGCCAATAGTCTTCCATTAGTTGCCAATAGTCACTTTTAGGACAATCAAGCTAACTACTAGGTCCCAAGTTTCCCTTTGCCATAATCCAATCAAATTTCTTATGTATGTACCATTATCCTAAGCTCAAAATCCTATAGTTCATGTGCATCCAAATGCCTTTTCTCTACTATACAAATTATCTTGTGGTACTCCCCAGATCCAAGCCTGCCCCAGATCCATTTCCAATTTCTAGTGGACACATTCTGACCACTTGGGCAATCTAGGGTCAATTGTGACTATTTGGCAATCCGAGATGAGGGAGAGAGGGAGAGCTCCTTTACTACATAATATATATTAATGGCAATGCTTTGGAGCATTTGTGGATCTTGCATTTGGCAATTGAAGCACTAGTGATGTTTTTTGAATGCATCAACAATTTGTAGTTTGAAGGAGAATTGTAAGAGGGCAAAATTTGAGGAAAGACAAAGAATGCATATATAGAAAGCTTGCATTCGATCAGAATGGACTAGATTGGACTAGAGGTGGTATAGAAGTTGTGAATTTTCTAGATGTGAGATTAATTTACTCTACTTATTCTGGAATTCATGTGCTAGTATGATTCATTCTTCACCTCCTTGTGTATTGGTGCCACATCTTGGAAATGGCGATTGTCGCAGAATAGAGTGTAATGGATTCAAAGTTTGGAATTTTAATTTTGAGAAACACAAGGGCTGTTTGATTTGTGGTCTAGTACAGTCTTGTATTTGAAGGAATTGTTCATAATGTCGTGTTGTTGGTTGTGTACAATTGTTCATTGTTGCCTCCAATGTGACATCTGTCCAATTCACGACTTAGGGTGTGAGAGGAAGAGCCTTGGCTTGAAATTCTTTGGTGTTTGCCTTGACCTTCTATCGAGTCTTCCCGTCTTTCCAATATTGCAGTTGCTCAGCATCCTCCGTGGCTTACTCACTACCGAGCTTTACTTTGAGAGACTTGAGTGTTTAGGGTTTATTATTTGAGGCTTAAGGTATAAGAAGCATTTTAACGTATGTAGGAGTGTGATTTTTAGAGATCACTATAAAGTCGTGCAAAGATTACTTTTGGATATAAACTCCAAATCTGTTTGAAATATAGTTTTTATCATATAGGTAATTCCAAAGTTCTGGATTGTAAATCAGTAAGACCACTATAGGTGATTGTAAACAACTCCATTTCATTCCAAAGATGAGTGTCTATTGTCATTTAGATAAGTCACATGGACACCACTTGCTAATTAGTCCAATCGAGTGTATGAATAGATGGGTTTGTTATTGGTAATAGGGGTTGTTTGATAGGAGATAGATCTATTCTTGACTAATCATTTAGTATTCTCTACCTTAATTGAACTGTATTGACCAAATTAGATATGTGATGATATATTTGTAATATAGTAGTCCTTACAAAGGGATTGAAGTCACCAAGAGATGGCTAATGTGCCAAATTACCTTGAGTTAGCTTGGGAGTTGCAAAGCAGGCCACAGGATTGGACTACAAATAAATGACACCAAATTACTTATAATTGTAGTTGTAGAGTTTCTTGATCAAAAAGAAAAGTTTGTCTAAAGTAGGAAGCGAAGCAAAACACCAAGGAGAGAGAAAGATGAGAGGAATGTCGGAGAGGAGGGGCAAATGTATCCACACATGTGATGTGAATACAAGAAAATAATGAAGCCAGATCATTGGGGTGCTCTATTGCATAAGTTGTTGTAGCTTGTGGGAGCACGAAAACTCAAATTGGATAAGTTAGTTTAGAATTAGGATTAGATAGACTTGCAAATCTCATTTTTTTCGTGACCTCTAGAAACTTCTACTACACTACGACCATAATTGAAATAGTCAGTTTTCAGGTTGCTAGAACTGTTAGTAACATTACGGAAACAAATCCAATACGAATCTAAAATCCAGAAAAGTACCAGATTTCCCAAACTTACATTCTAGACTTTCGGTCTAAGAAACTAGGAGATTGTTATAAGAACGGTCATCTATCTGTTCCATCGGGAATTGTTGATCGCGCGCCGGGTATTTAAACCCACCACCACTTCTCTTTCTCTCCCTCTCTGCTTGATGAACTTGATGAACATATACTTGACAGAAAGAGTGGTGAAAGAGCAACCGGAAGAGGAAGAAGAAGCAATGAACCAGAAACGAAGGAAGTCTACAAATCCAACAACACGGGGGAAGGTGCCAAAACCGGAACAAGAAGAACTGATACCAGATCCGGAACATCCCCAAGAGCTCGAGTTCTTCGAAGTCAGAATCTAGTGGATGCAACAAGCCAAACAGATGTATGGTGACTTAGAGGATCATGTACTTCTTATCGCAAACGGACTCAAGGTAAAGTCAGACTAAATTTTGGAAGAGATCCGAAAACGTCCGAATCTGGAAGAGTTTCGACAGAAGGAGGAACAAATCCAAAAGTTGAAAGAGGAAAAGGATAGCTTCAAGTCTCAACTCGAGTGGACGAAGGAGGAGCTGAATGCGGCAAGACGGAAGGAGACGAAGGTTCTCCGATTCGTTCACGACCTCAAGGAACTTGTCATGGTTCTAAAACATATAGTGATTTGAACTGACCTCTACAACGCCTGGTTGGAGAAGAAAAGGCACATGACCGGATCTAGAATGGTAAAGATCTTAGTCGACTTTGAAGCCCGAATGGGGATTGTTTTGAAGGACATGTGGAAGTTGCTGGGGTACTTGGATCCGGAATGGGCCATCAATTTAGAAGGATTTCCAGAAGTACGTAGGAGTATATTCCGGGATACTTCGATTCGACAAACTCCGATCCAGCAAGCTTTGAGTGGCCCAATCCAACCCCAATCGGAGGGACTAAAGTCTATCCTCACCCTAGTTGCAGGACCCTCAAGTAGCCAAGTATGGACTCCATTAGGACGAGCAGTACTTGAGCCAAAGAAAGGGGCAAGTGAGAAGTCTATTCCGGCAAAACAAGGGGTTTCTGTCCCAATTTTCCCACCACCTGGGAAAGTCACGGCCGGAAAATTTATGGTACCCGGATTGACGGTTCAAGGCAACCTTGACGCACGAATTGGAGTAATGACGAATCCAGCTCGGTCTCATCGACAAGAATTTTCTCATATGCAACAATTGACGCCAAAATGGGATCATGTTGAGATTGAATTGAGTGAATCACCGCAAGCCAAGGATCCGGAGATTGAGGAGTCAGAAGAAGAGGTGTTGAAGTCTGGATCCGAAGAAGAAACGAAATCAGAAGACTCGCTTCCTAAGGTTTTACGAAAGCCCCAAACTTGATCATCAGCAAAGAGTACACCAGTGAAGGCTTTGGTAAAGACTCCGAACAGTCAAAGCGGAAGTAGCTCCAAGAAAGCATAATGGGGTAGATAGAGCGTAGGTAATTAGGAAGGATTTTTATCCGGAACAGGATTTCCAAGCGTAGGTTTGGGTTCGGGATCATTTTAGGGGTTTTGGATTTTTCAAGGGAGTTGGGCTGTGGATGTTTCGGATATCCCAAGTTGTTTATTGGTTGGTTGCCTTGATTTTTGGGATGCCTTTTTGGCTTTTTAGGCATTGACTTTGGTTTTGATTTTGATTTTTAAAGGCGGGCAAGTTTGTTGCCCTCTCATTCCATCCTAGCAATTATTTTGTTGTATTCCATTTTCTTCTTTAATTTGAGTCACTTGGTGAACATTCTGGCTCCAACCATGTATCTGGATTGTATTAGTTTGTAATTTGAGTGTTGAGATGTGAGAAGGACGGGTGAAGAGAAATTCGGATTTCGGATAACTTGATCAAATTGAGGGAGTACTATTGTAATGATGTTAGATACGAGACAAAGGAGTTGCGCGTGGTGACTTTGAACTACTAGAATGGTAATCTGATTTTTAGTGAAAAGTGGTGTGAGTACAGATTTGGAATTGGAAACAATTCTATACAGAGATTAGTGTCCATCAAAGGAAACTCCCACTAACTGGAAGGTTTGCCAACCTTGGGATCCGTCTTACACCTAGAAAGATTACCCCCCTTGTCAATTCTTAGCGTTTGAAATTTTTCGTTGTAGTAAGGAGGAGTGAACACAGTCCTAAGTGACCTACATTCCAGATCGGCCATCTAGGATGTTGTGAGGATCCAGATTTACCCTGTACACTACAACATCTTGAGTACTTGGGTGTTTGTTGTTTGTTTGTTTTTGTCTGTGTAGTGAATAGATAAGAGTTATGAAGTCCCTATCCCTTGAAAAATCAATAGTGGACCCTTCGATAGTAAAATAGAGGAATTGAAAACCAATTTGTTAAGGGATAAAACCGGAAAAACCAGATGATATTGGATCCGGATAGGAATCTGAATAGTAGTGATTCCGGAAAAGAGAGTGAAAGAGAGTAGTCAAAAGAGGAGAAAACGATCATTTGGATATTAGAGTTTGGAAAGGCATCTAGAATTTCGTGGGACGATAATTCGTGTCATCTTACCACGTTTTCGTGCGTAAAGATACTTACGCCTAGACTGCGCGTGCAACATAGCTCACATTTGCTCACCTTCCAATGAAGAAGATCCTCGATTTGCGATGCCTCTCCAAAGTTTGGAAAGAAAGCTTGGATGCAAGGGAAGACTCTATCTTCTTAAGGGCATGTAATGAGGCACATCCGTAGATGTTTGCTCTCATTAGTAATATGAAGGAATAGAATTTGTTTCAAGTGTGAATGTTTAATGCCAAATTTAATGCATGGCATGCCTTTCAAATTCCCATCGGAGTTCCAAAGAGAGATTGGCCAAAAAGGCATACGCCGATTCAATGGAGAAATATGAGTTTTGAAGATGGAGGATTGGTGCTTTTTGACACGGAAGCACATTCTAAACCGTGGAGAAAAGGATTTTGTCCCTCCTACTTCTTGAAGGTAATGAATCCATTGACAAGTATGAATATGATCTACCTTCTATTGAAAATGTGCAAGATGTTTACATCAAATGCATCATCATGGATCATAAAATGAATCGTTACGAGGTACTCATCGTGGTAAATAGGAGACTCACAACAGCTACAAATGATATTCAAATCTTTCATCCTAAGATAGGGTGGTCGTCCCAACCAAGTGAGGTAAGAAATGTCATGTTTGGAAATCAATCAGCATATGATTTTGTGATGGGAAGACTTGGTCATCAACAAAGTAATGAACGAAGCCCGTGGCATGAAGCAAAGGTGCTTTGTTATACATTCTTCAAGAATCGTTTGTTTGTGCTACTCAAGGACACTAATGTCCCTAGTAGTATGGTGTCTACAAATCAATCTCCAATAACATACTTGACCAAAGAGTATGTTCTGGAGTATCATCTGGAGTATCATCCTCAACATCTGCCCACGTGGTTGGAAGTAGATATTGATAAGAATGTCCCTTTTGAGAACCTCCCAAGAAGAAAAAGTTACAAGTTAATAATGTTTTCTTCAAATGGCTTCTTGGTGGTGTTTTTGACCTTGGCTGAATTGATGCCTTGGCATAGTGACAAAGGATGGCTTAATGATTTGTCTACAAGAACTTAATGTGACCTTCCAAAATTGCCAGGTGATGAATATGTGCGGCTGCAAGGGAACCATACCTACGAGATTTGATGGAATGCTCATCCAAGGCAATGAAGCCGATTATAAAGTAACGATGTTGTGAATCACTTTATTGTTGATTCTATACTATTCATTGGTACTACTGTATGCTTGAGTAATACAAACAAGGAGCCTTGAGACAATCCATAAATGCTAGTCAAATGATTGATTTAATCATACGCAATAAACAATGTAATGTTAAACAATCTATACAAAGCATAGCAAAACATGTGCTACGCAAGACAACTTATAAGTGCATTTGTTTTTTCAAAATCTGTAGAGCCCTACTCAAATTCCAACTATGGACAACAAGGATGATGTATTGTCTGTCACCTTTGTAAATTGATTTCTTAGTATACATGCTCCAGTGTTGCAACCGGTTTGAAGAAACAACATTCAACAACCTCTATTGCAAGCCTCTTGAAAATCATGCTCAGCTCCTTTGTCGTGTCTTTGATGAGTACCACAACGTTGTCACATGGCATGGTCTTTGGAAGACCATCACTTACGATTATCTAAATTAGATTTTACTATCAAAAGCAAAAGTCGATAAAATAAGCTCAAAGAAAGAATTAAAATAACTACACCTAAAGTCTTTTGAATAAGCATTTATTATTAAATGGTTTCTGTTATTAAATTTTCTAATATCTTGTTGGATCTTTATATGAATTAAGAGGTATTCTATACCATAGTATTGTTCTATCACAGATTCAGAAAGCATAACCAGTCTTTGGAAAATAGGAATGAAAATGAGAGACTGTAGCAAACTACCAATTCAAAGAGAAATTCACAACCTTAACCCCTAAATGCCCAATGCTTGTTTTCAGCTTAAAATTTTTTATTTTGAATTGAACAAAATGTCAACATTTTGAGAAGTTGTATCAAATTTTTTTGAATTGTAACTGTGCAAATTCAAATGAAACATTTTCAAGATCTCATAGGAAAAGAAAATACAAAAATATCACTTATAGAGTGAAAAGTTATAATGTTATAATATTTGACCATGAGAGTGTTAAAACTACAAAAGTGATGTGAAATCTTTCAATCTTGTTTTCACAAGTCAAATCTAAAAAGTTGGTGACCATAAAAATATGAGGTTAAATGGCCTTACATCTATAACCCTAATCAATTTATGGCTTCTTAAAATCTACTCTATAATTTCTTTAAATGAATTTTGAATGTTATTTTTTTTCCAAGATCTAGTGTATTTGAGGCTCAATTCCAAGAGCTCTCAAGACTATAGGCTCTTATCACTACAAGATGGTTTTATTTAACTTCAAAGTTTTGCAAACACTTGATTTTGATGCCTCGGGCATTTAGGGGTTAATCCATAAACTATGCCGAAGCCATTTTTTGGTCAATGAATGTGGGACTAAAGTGCAACTCATAGAAGTACAATTTGTAGAAGTACAACTATTCTTCTACAATAGCTTGACTTCAAATGAGTGCTATAAACACTTTGTCGGGGTTTCAGACAATAATCCAACTCTTGTTTACTTTGATGTCGTAGAGTCAGGAAAGTGTTCTATATAATATAGGTTTATAAATCTCAAGAATGGCCACTCAATTTTTGGTGGTGATCCCTAGAATTTTAGCCTTGCTATCTTACGTGGGTTCAAATTCTAAATAAAAATCTTTAGCATGTCATCATAGACAATTTGTAGAAAACTCTTGCTACATGACTACTGATTTAGGGGTTTAGTGTTCAAATCTTTCCAAGCATGGGCCTATCCATCAAATTCTACTAAAAGAATACATTTGATAAGTGTAAAGGCCTTCTTACTCTTGAAACATATGATTTATAGGAAAAGGAAAGGTCTTCTATAGTAGCTTGACTTCCAATGAAAACTTTTCATTTTTTTAATCCCAAAATGCACATGTTATTGAAACAAATGATTTTTACATAGACTATTCTAGCATTTAGGGGTTAAGGTTGGAGCACCAAAAATGGCAATACTATACAACCCAATGGCTATCACTTTCTAGCCATGGTAGCTATTTTAGAAACTAATTCTAGTTTGATTATAGATAACTTATTATAAACTATCTATAATCTTTCAAGATTTAGTTTCTAGAAACAATGCCACTTACCTAGAAAATGACACCATTGGGTACAATTATATTGGTTTTGGCTACTCCTATCAAGTAATATTCTTGCAAGGAACTCTTTAGATAGGATCACCTCAAACTAACAAATTTCTCTAACAAGCATTAAAATTGAGTGTTGGAAAGCTCATATTTTATAATCACATAAAGACAAATTTTGCAATAAAGTTGGGGGAAATGCAAGAACAATACTTAATTATAATATGCAAATTAAAGTTATAACAAGTCAAAATTGAATTGGTAGATTTTCTAAAACTGTGCCTTCTACTTTCAATGTTCACTTCTTGAAGAGAGTGCAACAAGCATCTATATTTTCTCTAATTTTTCTAGGGCTTGGTTTTGAAAACATGCTTGAAATTGGATGATCATAATACAATAATTTTTGTAGATTTGCTAATTCAAGGGGAAATTAACCAATTTTGTTAAATTCGCAAACTTGATCTTCCTTGCTATTACAGAACCAAGGGCTTTATTTAATGGCTTTGGATTAAAAAAAAGAATGCTTTGCATGGATAAAGCTCCTTTGAGAAAGTTTGAATGGCTACTTTATTTGAAAGTGAGATAATGTTTTTGCTAAGGACAAAGCCCCTTGTAGTGTATTTTTTGTATTATTATATTTTGGTTCATCCTATTGATTGTAAGGATCAATTTAGTATGAAAATTATTAGAGGGAAAACCATTTTAGTATTTCTTAGTTTGTGCACCAAAGAATACTAGAATGATCACTACTAGAAAATGACATCCAAATCAACAAAAAATCAACATACTTCTATTGATTTGGGTATTGCAATGTCCATTTTCACATTTTA
Source organism: Pseudoscleropodium purum (assembly GCA_963969395.1). Taxonomy (NCBI): domain Eukaryota; kingdom Viridiplantae; phylum Streptophyta; class Bryopsida; order Hypnales; family Brachytheciaceae; genus Pseudoscleropodium; species Pseudoscleropodium purum. The sequence goes on along the minus strand of OZ017800.1, from coordinate 3,053,213 downwards.
TTTTGTTAATGGTAACAATATTTTTGTTCATTTGGATAGTGCAGTGATGAAATCAACAGATTTTTGTTGAACTTTTTTGGAATCTTTTGGAATCTTCATTGTACAATGTAGGTTTCTTTTAAATTAAATATTCACGTACAATTCAGTGTACATTAAAGTCAACAGACTTTGGAAGTAATTTGCACATAACAAATGAACTTTTTTCAAAAAACTTTGAATTGAAAAAAGTTCTAGAAATGAACCAATTTTCATCTCCAAAAGTCTGTTTAGACTAATGTTGAAATTTGTTTTTACATTTAGTAGACTTTGGAGGCCATTTTGGCATGATAAAACAACTTTTTTGAAATTATTTTGAACTAAGAAATTTTTGAAATTCAAACAAGCTTTCATCTTCAATAATCCATTTGAAGTTTTGATTCTTCAATCAAAAGTTATGGACAAAATTCAGAGAGGATGTTCAAAAATGTTAAAAGTAATGATTTCCCAACCTTTGTAAAATTTGTCCAAAATTTTTGAATAAAATCTCCAAACCTCAAATGGAATTTTGGAGATGAAAGCTTGTTTGAATTACCAACTTTTATTAATTCAAAATATTTTCAAAAAAGTTCTTCTACTATACCAAAACAACCTTCAAAGTTTGTTGAATTTATTAAAAAATAATTCCTAATACTAATTTCCATTAATTGTTATTATTTAAAGTTCAAAGTTCTTTAAAATTTAATTATAGAACTTTGAAATGTCAAATCCAATCATGATTAATTTATAATGTTATAATAAATGATGTAAATTCAATGTTTTTATTTCTTCTTCTACAATATTTAAAATTGAATAACACATAAAAAATGAAGTTTATTTTTAGAGTACAAATTCCAAAACTATCAATAAATTAAAAATATTTATATTTTTCATTTCATTAATCAAAATAGAATATCTCAAATCTTTTTAAATAAAAATAAATTTAGAAAATCAAATTGAAGTGTTTATTTTTATAAAAAGTGATATTTTGAGAATTTTTTTGAGATTTCCAATTTCCTCAAAGATTAATGAAAATTACACATGATAGAATAACTTTTCAATCACATGATCAAAAGTCATAAAAATTTTGTGCCTTAAAGCTACTCTTTGGGCATATATGGTGTGAAAACTTTAAAACAAAAAAATTAAAATTTTATTACAAATGGTTAGGTTTTATCTTTTAAACTATTTATCCAAAATATGTGTACATCAATTCTAGAACTTTCAACTTTCCTTTACATGTTGAAAAAATATGTTGGAAATATATACTCAAAACTTTAAAAAATATTCATATTCGCGCTTCAAGAAAATAACATATAGATAAAAAATTAAAAAAAATTTAATAGCTTTAGTATTCACAAATCGGTGCTTCTAAAAGTTAGCAGACTTCAGGGGCCATTTTCACATAGTAGACTACCTTTTCTTTAAGATTTTCATATAAGTAAAGTTGTGAAATAAAGGTACCTTTCAACTTCAAAAATACATTTGCAATTTGAAGTTTTAAATAAAAAGTTATTGACAAAATTTTGAGAGGGGTTGGAGTGACCATTTTTCTTTGACACTTTTAAACACCCTCCCTGAATTTTTTCTATAACTTTTTATTAAAGACTCTAAATTGCAAATGGATTTTCGGAGATGAAAAGTACATTCATTTTCCAACTTTTCTTAGTGAAAGTTTCAAAAAAATATGTTAATTTATTATGTGAAAACGGCCCTTAAAGTCTGCTGACTTTATAAGACAAATGCAAAAACAACGAAAAACTAGTTAAATAAAAAACATTTACCTGAATGGATATGTGAACATATTAGTGGTTTATTGGTACATGACCTTGAAGTTTCACTTCTAAGGTCTCTGGTTCAAACCCTGAGGGCAACCTGTTGACGTGGTGTGGCTACCTAGGTTGCTTGCCCATGTAGCAGGAGCCACATGGTAGTCCCTTATTGGTTAGTAATTTTGATTTTTGAAAATAAAATTGGTGAAATTGAATACTCTTTTGTTGCCAAGTTAACATTTTTTTGCTTTGCTCAACAAAAAAGTATTCAATTTCATGTCCAAATCAACATTTTTTTTCTATGCAACATTCGGGTCAACACATCCAAATCAACACAAACATTACCAAAAAAAATCAACATTTTTTTGTTAGTGTGGATGCTAATTTTTCTACTAGTGGATCTTGGTCTAGTAATTGACATCTTCAATTAAGTGTTTAGAGCATCACTACCACTACTTTTCAAATGAGCCTCAAACAGAAGGAATTGAAATCTTCAATCAAGTGTTTAGAGCATCACGACCCTCATTTTTCAAATGAGCCTCAAACAGAAAGAAAACTTGGGAGGGTTAGAATTGCCCCATGTGGCCAAGCTAGGCACATGCACTTTCCCAACCAATGTTTATTTTAAGGACAATTTTCACTACTATTAGACTATTTAAGCCTATCTAAATCAATCCCTCCATAAATTCACCAAAATAGTGAAGGCATATAAAGCACACTATTCTAAAAAAGTTGTTTCCAACTAACCTCAATACAAAGTATTCTACGTTGTTTAATTTGCAAAGCTTGACCAATTTTTTCCCATGTCTAATAAGATCTTCCTTTGTACCACTTTTGCTTGAGTTATTGGCTGGATTTACAAATTTTAATAAGAAAATTAAAAAATAGAAAAAAATAGAAAATTATTCTAACGTTTGGGTAGGACACAATGGGGGTGACTAGGCCAAAAAGAATCATGAGTAAAGAGGTCATCCTTGGGTTTGGTATAGCCAATTGGATGTGGCAATTTGACCACCCCTTGTTGGCAATGTTCTTACGTGAATAAGATCTGGTAAGGGCTTTGACTCTAGAGGTTGTGAATTACCTACATTTTGCTAATGCTTATTTGATTGCATAAGATTCAAAAATTTCTCAATAGTGTATATTGATTGAAGAAATGTTGGGGGAAATAGTTGTGAAAATTGGTGGAATGTGCCACATATTTTGGAAATTATTATGCTATTATGTAGTAATGTTCTTAGAGCACTTCATTTTAGAGTTTGTAAATGTTTGTTTTGGATGGAAGAACAATTTCATCTAGGATTAGACCTATCTATATATTGTATAAGCTAGTGTTTAGAAAACTTTGGCATAAAATGTCATGGTATATTCCAACTACAAGAAATTGTAATTGTTTCAACAAAAGTGTAACTTAGTCTAAAACATGTGATTTAAATTAGATTAGATGTTGTTTCTATTGTTTTTTGAAAAAAATTGAAAAGTTTTGAACAATGCAAGGAATCCTTTTTATAAGTTTGTATTGGTGTTGAGATTGATGGTTTATAGACACACCACTTCATCTAAGAACTCAAATCATGATTTGATGCATGTTTGTAATGCTTTTAGACATTTTATCAATTGGTTGATTTGCTTTTAAGAATAAAATAATATTTGGACTTTAAACTAGGTTGTCTTGAAGGATAGACAAATTAACCTTCTAAGCTCTAAAATTTTGACTAAAGTTGAATGGAGAGTAGGAAACTTGTGGTTGGCTATATAGTAAGTTAGATCATGCCAAATTAACAAACTTAACTATGACTCCTAATGGCAACCTTGACTCATTGCTATTTAAAGTTCCAAGTCTTGTAAAGTTCATCTAATTACAACTTATTTTTGAAACTAATCCCTATACATTCTTGCCTAGATTCTATTCCTTATATACATGAGAGTCTAAAGTTGATTTTTGATACACCTATTTTCACCCCTTTGAAAATTCCTAGTTGATTCATAGATCCTAGGGGGTCTAAAATAATGATACATGAAAAAAAATCTAGAATTTCAACAAAATTTAAGTTAGCTATTGATAGACTAATAATAGGAACCATTTTCAAATGTTTATTCAAGATAATTTAATGTGTGATTACCTTAATTACCTCAAGGAAATTTTTTGTACAGTTAACAATTATCCATTAGTATGGTTATTTTAATTTAAAATATTCATGAAAAAATCACTATTCCACTACAACCAATGTACTTTTGGGGGCAATTTTGTGCATCTTGCAAGTTGCCTTCATTTCAAGCTAAAAAAAGCCTTTGGCTAGAAGAGACTTCTCTTATCTAATATAAGTTTGGCTAGACAATGAAAGCATTTGACACTTCTCTTACCTAATTTTTTTTATTAAAAAACTTAAAAACAAAAACAAAATATAAAAAATATAAAAACTAAAATATGAAAAAAAAACTAAAAAAATGAAGAATTAAAAATGTAAGTGTGTATCTCAAACTTTGTTTAATTTAGTTGTACAGTTGAATTGGAGTCAGGTAAAGACTTGCCACACCAAGGCCCATTCAATTGTAAGGCATTTCAAATTCATAAAAGCTCATTCAATTTGATAGGCAAGGAATTTTACCATAAGATCCTTGTGCGTAGATCCTTCCACTATGTAAGACTATTGTAGAGGTTTCTTATGCTACATCCAAAGGTATTTTTCAATTGTTTGTGTTTTTAACTACTATGGTGGCAAATATTATTTAGCATATTAGAATTGACATTTGTCCCTTTTCTACAAAGTATAGTAGGAATTCTCTGTGATCATTGTTCTATAAATTCCATCCATCATTCCCACTCTAAACCTCCCTATTTTTTTTGGAGAGAAAACTTGAATCCATTATTTCTAGTTAGAATCAAGTATATTCTAAGGAGTCATATAAAAAACATGGAGACCTTTTCTTTTAACCATTAACCCTTGAACACCGGACTTATTTCCATGGAAATCATTTGTTTTGGTATTGTGTGCATTTTTAGATTAAATGGAAAAAAATGAAAAAGCACTTGTTGGAAGTGAAGCTACTATAGAAGACCTCCCCTTTTCCTACAAATTTTTGAGGATGAATATATAGTTGCACTTCTGTCCTACACAACAAGATTCTTTGTCATTCATCAACTAGAAAATGGCCACGGAGTTGTTTATGGGTTAAAAGACATGCCTCCCTATGACCAAGGTAATCACCCAAATTGCTCTAATTATTGCTTCGATTATTGAATCAATAGGTGCATTATTTTGTTTCTACTAACAATTTACAATGGAATCATCCATTAACCACTTTTCGGTCTCAATGTCCATCAGAGGTTAATCCTAATAGGTTCAAAATGACCTTAAACTATCCTAATGATGAGTGAATGATAAAAACTTCTGATGAAATCCATCAGGTTCTCGGTTCAACTCCCCATAGTGACATTGCTTGCAAGGGGGCTCTTTGTGTTGTTTGTCCCTCCACTTGTCCTGATGGGGATTAGGTCCATGGTTTGCCATGGCTGTGTCTAGGTCTGTCTTTGCTGCAGCCCTCAAAGGTCGTCCGCCACCCACCCAAGAAGGTTAACTGTAACAACAGTCCTTTCCCGACATGTAAGAAGTTTCCCATGTCATAACAAGTGCATCAAATCTGCATTTCCCCAGGCTAGGAATCCGTCTCTCCTTTGCAAAGTTTGCTCGTCTCATCATGCTTCCGGCTTTGCGAATTCCCCGTGAGAGTCTTGGTTGTAAACTGTAGTACGTCGAGCTTCTTATTGCATGTCCCATTTGCTTCTTCTTATGTTCCATCCGCTGGGTCTTGCCAAGCAAATCCAAGGAGCAAGGTTTCACCCCTTGAAGATCCCACCAGTGAGAAATGTGCAGTGAATGAAGCGCCCTGTTGGGGGAGCGTTACGTTGTCATGGCTAGCTGGTGAAGACAATGACAAAGGAGAGGAGAGTATGGCTTAGTCCTCGTGTTGAACATGGGCATCAGCCCTGCGGTTGGCAGTCTTGTATTTTTTCAATCACTTGCAATGAAACTTCGTTTCATTTGTGTCAAAAGAAACCCCCAAAAAACGTGGGCATCAGGAGGCCCAGGAGGCCCAGGACCAATTCCTTCCTGACGTACTCTGCCACCAACTTAATAATTTCTAGGGACCGAATCTTGTGAATGATCAGCAGTCAGAAAGATGGTCGGACGGAAGTCTGAGGACTCTGTAGGAGTCTCTTAACTTTTATGTTATTCTCTACCGATTGCTTTGAAGTCAAGGCACGGGAACTTGCTCTCGAACTTGCAGCTAGCACTCACGAGGCTACTGCTGCTGAGCTTAATTTCGGGCAATTTCGGCCAGGTCGTAGCGAGTACGGTGTTTTGTGGAGTGTTGCGCAAGATCATTCGTTCAATTCTATATGGTGGCGGAGAATTGCGCAGTCAGTTGATTCTATCCTGATTTTTGGTGGTATAAATTGCCTTCGCTCGTCAACGTTCCATGTGGCGACAGGTGGAGGGAGGCTGGGAGGCGGGGGAGCTTGAGTGAAGGCACCGACTCTTCTCGAGTTGTCTTGCTTTGGGTATAAAAAAACTGCGCAGGGGCATCACTCGCATGTTGTGGTTCCACGTCCTGAAGAATTCAGGGGGTGGGTAGCTGGTTGGAATTGGGGCAATTGGAAGGCGAGGTGAAGAGGGTTTAGGCTCTGTGTAAGAATTTTCAAATTGGCTGTGGAATAGGAAAGAGATTGAGCTTCTGGCGAAAACTCTGTCGTGAGGACGTAGTGAACTGGTCTCTTGTGCGAGGCTTTGTTCTCAGTTCTTTCTGGGTTAGTTGAATTGAAGCAATCTTTGGATCGATTTGACACGCGTGTTTTGTTCGGAGAAGGACGAGAATTGAAGCTCTAATACAGAGTAGTTGGAAAGGAATTGTGTCCCGAATTGAGTACACGAGTAGGCCGCCGAAATGGCAGGGACGATGGAGTTCTGGACGTTTTGGGCGGCGATGCTGGGCGTGGCGAGCTTCCTTCGCAATTTGCTTCCCAAGGAATACGGCTACATGTTTGACACTTGGATCCGGCGCGTGTTCAGTCGCTTCATGCCGTACGTCTTCTTCGACATTCCGGAGTTTTACGGCGCAGGCAACAACGAGATCTACGACTACGTGCAGTCGTACTTGAGCTCCTCCACCGCCATCGCCGCGGGGCACGTCAACCTTTGCCGCCCCAAGAACGCCACGCAGAACACGTTTTCGCTGGCGCACCACGAGACCGTGGAGGACATCTTCATGGGGACCAAAGTGTGGTGGACGCACGAGGTCTCGCAGAGACAGCAGCCCGGGATTCAATGGGGATCCAGCCCCAACGACGAGAAACGCAAGTATACGCTGAAAATGCGCAAGAAGGACAAGAACCGGTTGCTGGAGCTGTATGTGCAGCATGTCATGGACGTCGCCAAGTCGGAGAAGGAGCTTATGCGGGATCGCCTGCTCTACACCAACGTCAAGAATGGCACTGGCGGGTACCGACATTCCTCAACCTTCTGCTCATGCTTCTTCACCCTTCTCCTTCTCCTCCTTGTTCTTGTTCTTATTTTGTGCTTGTCGTTACCATGCAGTGTCAACCCTAGGATTTCTCCAGTGTTACCACCAAATTAATGATTGCACAGCTTACTTCGTTTCTATTATTGCTCGACTTCATTTCAGTTCAGCATCAGTTCTTTCTTAAACATCTTTCGCTTGCAGTAGTATGATATCTCTGTGCATGCTTAAACCCCTAAAGGATCACAATTCCCAAATATGGGCTTGTATTTTTCATAGCAGTTTTGTGTAGATTACGTGGAGGCTTTCTTTCCTTCAATTTTATGTTATTTTTTGACGAATATATGCTATGTTCTTCACTGATTCTGGTGGTATTAAATTTGGCTCCATCCAAATTACAATGTGATCAATCGAATTGGTCATTTTGTAACCATGAATGCTTGGTCCTTTAGGGATTAAGCCTGTTAGTTGTCCTGAGGAGTGTCCTATGAGTGACTATTATCCCTATTCTTTAGGCTACTGCGAGTTGTCTCTATGATTGTGCTAAATCTAGAAGGGATCAATTTTCTAACGTAAGTCATTTCTGTAGTGATGTGAAAAGACTGGTGGAAGTTGCGCTCTGATGCAAGCTTGTTGTGGTTCGATTCAGCTACAAGAAGAAGTCGTGGGAATCCGTGCCATTCAAACATCCATCAACGTTTGAAACGTTGGCTATGGACCCAGATTTGAAGGACGACATCAAGGAGGATCTGTTAGAGTTTACACAGGGGAGAGAGTTTTATCAAAAAGCAGGGAAGCCATGGAAGAGGGGCTACCTTCTGTACGGGCCACCAGGAACTGGGAAGTCCAGCATGATTGCCGCCATAGCTAATTTTCTCAAGTACGACATTTATGATGTGGAGTTGACAGAAGTCGGCTCCAACTCTGAGCTTCGGAAGCTGTTGATTCAAACTACCAACCGCTCCGTTATTGTAATTGAGGACATCGATTGCTCGGTAGATCTTGCGGAGCGTGCTAAGGCTCGGAAGGAGTCTGCTAAAGACAAACCGGAAGGACCGAACCGTGGCAAACCTGAACTAGATGAGGTACTTTTGTTTTTTTGCCCCTAAGAACCAAGAGGCCCACATTGGGTCTCATGTTTTTTATTGACTAGGTCATTTGGAACTTTCTTTTGTTCAGAACCTGTTTATCAATCAAATTTCCTAGCTTGAGACAAAGGATTTAGGGTTTAGATGTTTTATCTGAGCCAAGTCTGCACCCAATTGAGCTCAGTTTTGGGATTTGAGTGTCTTATAATATTCTTGATTAGTATTTGGGGATTCCTAAACATTCCTTATCCTGGAAAATTGAGTTTGTGAGCCTGGAAGCGAGGTACTGATGTCTATGTGTACCACTGTTGCAGGGAAGCCGGGTGACATTGTCAGGACTACTCAACTTTACAGATGGGCTATGGTCGTGTTGTGGAAGTGAGCGAATCATCATATTTACCACAAATCACATCGAGAAATTGGACAAGGCGCTGTTACGTGCAGGGCGGATGGATAGACACATCAACATGTCGTGGTGTGAGTTTCCGGCTTTCCGCACTCTAGCCAAGAACAACCTCGATCTCGAGTGGCATGACTTATTCCCTGAGATAGAGGAAGCGTTTGTGGACAAGGCCATAGCCCCTGCCGATGTAAGCGAAATTCTGTTGAAGAAGAAGCGCAAGCCTACAGCTGCTCTCATGGCACTCCTGGAAGCTCTCAGCAAAGCACCTTCAGTTTCGGAGAGGCCAGCGGTGAAGATCGACTTTGAAGAAATTCTGCTCACTGGTGGAGCAACACCTGAAGACGAATATCCTGTATCACCACCAGCTTCTGTTGATTCTAAGGCTCTCTCTGATCACAAAGGTGAGGCCAATGGTACGACAACCACAGTGGCTGCAGCTAATGAAGACGAATATCCTGTATCATCTCCAGCTTCTGTTGATTCTAAGGCTCTCTCTGATCACAAAGGTGAAGCCAATGGTACGACAACCACAGTGGTTGCAGCTAATGGACCTGCCAAGCCTGAACCAGTCGATACCTCCGGTGTTGCCACGGCTGAGTCCAGCTAAGATTTTTCTTCGTGCTCACTATTCCGTTGTCTTGAGACTGACACATTGTCGTCCGTCATTCTGGAATGTTGATGAGTTTCTATGAGCTCGACGCCTTTGTTTTTAACACCAGAGAATGATGAGAACTTACTAGTTAATCATCAAGCCTTGCTAGAAACAGCTTCTGTAGATCAGCTTCTTCGTATAGTTCGAAATTCCAAATTTTGCAGTATGTACAAATGATAACTTGGACTTCAATTCAACAGGAGTCGGTGCAGCTTGAAATCAGTAACTGCATCGCTGATGCAACTTTCACTTAAATTCTGTGGTGAAGTGATAGGAAATGATATCGAGTGCCAGAAAAAACTTGGCATTTGACAGTCAATGATTTATTAGCAAGGTGATATGATATTGATATTAAGCTAAGTTCTATATTTAGTTCAAGTTTCCTTTGACCTTGGTTTATGGGTTCACGAGGCACAAGTGCTGAGGAGCAATAACATCCTTGATGGTCTTTCTAGGCTTGCGACGTGCCATCGTGTCCATATTGACATTTTTTGTAATGTAATTTTTTTGCCAAGTTTCAATGTATTTGAAGCTCATCTGTAAGTGCTCTTCAATTGGAACTGCCACTATGCACGATTGAGCATGATGTTATCTTCCTTTGAGAAGTATGTTATCTTCCTTTGAGAAGTAGGAACCCTCAGAATGTCAACAAACTCAAAAATCACTAAAATCAAGCAAAAAAAGAATACAATCTTGTACCTCTTTTCAAGGAGCTTCTAATGAATGTAAGCTCAACCCCAATCTCCCAAGTATTTGTACACAAAATGCAATCTATGATCTCCCTCCTTTTTAAGAGAGTTTTGGCACTTATTGCATTTACTGACAATTTTTCACTCAGAACTTGCCTCAAGTTCCTAGAGATTGAAGATCTTATTTACAGTTTTGAATTCTGCTAAAGGATTTTGAATACTTCATCTTGGTTTTGCTTTGTTTTTTAGGAGAATATTGCTAATATGATCTAAATGAGGTGTGGAGCTTTGCATCTGCCATTTGTTGGGCTACAGCCTTCTGCAAGAGCTAGTGTCCTTTTTTCGGCTTTGGGCCTTGAACTCTTCCAAGTGATTTGAAGACCAATAAGCTCTTGTCCATTTGTTATACAGAGTATTAAATACAAATGGTTTTTGTGACCCAATGTAACAGTCAAGTTTTCATTCTTTTTTTCATTGTGTACTTGTCATGTTGCATTGCAAAAATTTCTGTTCTTGTATTATTGGAGCAAGAAATTTGATAAATCCTAGTTTGGAATCAAAAAACAATTGCTTTGACTTCAAATCAAGGAATTTGTTTGTGTGATATCTTTTGGGTATCTATATAGAATCTACTCACTAGTAGAAAGCATGGTTGCAAAGAGGTGGATTCCTTGGTGTGTTTGCATCTATCAATTGCATGCACTATGAGTGGAAAAATTGCTCCCATCACTTGGAAGGGGGGATTTGAAGATAAGTTTAGGAAAAAATCAATTATTCTTCAAGCTATGGTGGACGGTGGATTGCACATTTGGCATGTTTTTTTGGCTTCCCAAGCTCTAGCAATGACCTAAATATTTTTGACTAGTCCCCTTTCAATTGGTTCAAAACATGCCTAGCCTAGTGAAGCACGGGATCTTTCCAATAGTATATTACACACCTTGAAATTTTCAAATTTCCAATGACAAAACAAAACAAGGAAATATTTGTAGTCATTTAAAGATTGTGTAGAATAGTAGTCAAAAGAATCACATCCAATTTTACTTGTCTTCTAGAACAATTTATCTACACTAATGTGAGGAAAATGGACCTTGTACATGTTATCATGACATAGGGCTAAGGTGGCTACACCAAGACAAATCACATGGTTTGAAAACAAGGATAATAACTACCAATGTTCACAACAATGTTTGCAAGCCATTGGGATTACAATAGTCATTCTTCTAATTAGGCTCTTCCTATCTAGTTGATTGAAAACTATCAATTTAGTCAACTACTCTAGTGCAAAATTCAACATATTGTCATCTGATAGAGGCCATCCGATGCAAATTCATTCCATACAGAAATTGCATTATTGTTACAATACAAAGAAGTAATCACAAAAAAATACATGGCCATGCCCTCTATGTGTTAAAGACATTTACAAACTTAATAAAAGGCTACATTAGAAATACGTGGATAACAAAATATAAATCAAGATGCTATGCAATTTTCATGTTTAAAGTAGTATAATAAGGGGATCACCCATACTCGTTCAACAAAATCAAACTTTTCTCTATGAGTGTAGGTTTAAAACTCCTCACTTTATCATTTAGAAACATTCTTTTGTGCTTAGGTTATTACAACTTTATAAAAGAACAATCCATACAATATATACATTTCCATGTTGTCCATACATAAATCATAGGTTTTGTGGGCAACTTTAGTCTCTCATTATAAAAACATGCACCCTAGATAAAAATTCAATGTCATACAAACAACTCACTTTAGAGCAATCAATTTGAAACCAATAGATGGACTACATGACAATCCAAAAGAAACTTTAAAAAATTCAAACACACAAAAATGCCTTATTGCAAGATTGGTTGGAATTCATTCAACAAAAAACAAATCCATCAACTTCAAAAAAATTTAATTCTTGAAAAGTATTGTTACCTTAAACTTACATGAACATCAAGTAACACACCTCCCATGGCGATAGTGCACCCTCATTGGCACACTTCTACACTTCTTTAGCGGGCTTCCAATTTGTCATTGCTCAGGATCTCTTATACTTGTAAAGTTGCCTTGATCTTAACAATTTTTTAAGAATAGAATTAAGGATTTTTTTGAATTTTTTCTGTCTTTCAACTCAATTCTTCAACATAGAAAATTAGAAATTCAAAATCAAAAGTGAAAATTTTTTAAGTTAACCTTTAAAGTACCAAACTATGTTTTTTAGCAACATAGCAATTTTGGGTAGCTCACTACAAATTTAATTTTTATTTCTTTTTCTTAGAAATTTTCAAAAAACATGTGGACAATTCGACAAGGTTTTTCTCTTAAGTCCCAAAAATTTTCATAACTTTTAACTACATGGTTAAAATTTTACTATATTATATGTAATGTTTAGTGATTTACAGGCAAACCAAGTAGATCAAAAAAATTCTTTAAAAATCATTTCTTTTCAAAAAATAAAAATTTGAAATTAGTTTTTTTAGATTTATATATACTTGGAAAGCTTTGAATTGTTTTATTTTGATTTATGAGATGAAAATTATGAGGAGTTTTAGTTTGCAGGCACCTATAGAATCTCTACTCTATGATAAGCTTTGAAGTCCTTTATTTAACCCAATTTTCAATATTTTTGAAAAAAAAGTAAAAACATTGGTCATAGATAATTTATTACAACATTATAGCCATTGAAATTGGTATTTCTCAATTCCATAACAAAATTCTTAACAATTTAGTATTTTGAATCATTCTCTACTTCTTTCTACTTACAATTTTTTTCTTATATGTTGTATAATTCCAAATTATCTGAATCTTTTTAAGAATGTCGCCAACTTTTCTTAAAGAATGAATCCAAAGAAGCACCACCATTTGGGACATTTTTTCATACAAATGTGGTCTTGTGAAGTGCAACTGCCTAGATTTTCACAAGACCAAAAAAAGGACTTTTGTCAATTCAATTGCTAATATTTTGCAATCAACATGGTGGAAAATTTCAGAATTTTTTTTCCACATCTTCACAAATTGGCATACTACAAGATCCTATATTTATATGTGTCCAAAAATATTTTTTATTCTAAAGTTTAGTAATTATACTAGAAATGGTAGTTTTGCCAAACTGTTTTTTTGTGAAAACATATTAAAAAACTTTTAGGATTTAAGAAGATTTAGAGCCCCCAAATCTAATAGAGTAAGGTGGAATTTTTTTTCTTTACTTTAAATGCAAATATCTTGCAATCTATGTGGCTAAAGGCTCTAAACTTTCTTCCACACATTATTATAATGGGCTAGTGCAAAATCCTGTGGTTAGATTTGGAAAAAGAAAAAAATTAACTTTTTTCGACCTTTGCAATAGAAATGGCAATTTTGAATGTTTTTTGATGAAAAAAGTACTTGGGACTTGAAGGATTACTTGAACATTGTTTCCAACATATCAAACATACCATTGTTAAGAATCTTGTAATGAACAACCTTAAATAATTTTTTTCTTTTTCTTACAATATCATTCACTTATTGAATTGTTTTATTTGCTTCTTTTTCTTGCAATTAACACTATGAGTAATAATATAACTAATACATTACATTTTGTCAGTCAAGACTTAAATTGATAATATGCTTTTATAGTTGAGAGTCATGTATGCAAGTTGTAAAGAAGAGAAAAAAAGTGATTGACTTCCATTCTCTATCTCCACCCAAAAGAATTGATGCAAAAAGAATTTTAAGGAATGCATAACACAAATTTGATTAATTATGCATTGACATGATCTTGGACTTTGTTCCTCTTATGTCTTATTTTATAAAAATTGGCTTCCATTTACATTGTCAAGGTTAAATCTTTGATAAATTTATTATTTTTTGCATCAGTCTTTGAAGCATAATTGTGCACATTTTATCATTCTTTAGATAAACAACAAATAGAATGGTGGCATCTTTTATGGTACATATATATAAAAAAAACAATGCCCCAACTTATGTAAATCTACAAATATTTTAAATAAAATTTGGCCTTTCAAAATCATATATAAATTTGGCCTTTCAAGGCCAAGGAAAAGGCTAGTTTGCTTAATTAAGAGTTGTGGTTTGACATGGAGGGGATTGAGAGAATCTAGACTATGATGATTGATAATGGTATGTCATAATCTTTTTTCCTTTCCCTTTAATCATTAGTTTTTATTCATTATAGTGGCAAATTTGATTTAACACTAGAAAACCAATTTTACAATAAATCCACAACGCAAAATTCTGATTAAAATCAAAATCTCTTTAATTAGAGAAAAGTAAAGAGGGACTTGAAATAGTCTATTCATTGCCTTGTAAAAGCTCAACCATTCACTAGGTGGATGAAGAATGTTTAAAAAAGTGCACTTCATCCAAATAATATTCTTTGAGGAGGCTTCAAGAAAAATAGTGTGGATGTATCAATGAAAAGTAGAAAAAATGCTCTCTTGAGAAATCATAATAGGAAGGCTCCATTCCCCCAACTAATTGAAATTCTAATTGTACTTGAAGGGGAGACAAGTGAATAATCAAGAACAACTCATTGAAGAATCTTGTTTTCATCTTTTGGTGACAAAGACAAGTATGCCTTAATGCAACTCGCCAAACCCTTGAAGGCAACATTGAAGACCAAAACTATCCAATAGATGACTTCATTGTTCACTTTAGAAACAAAAAATGCACCTATTGGTTCAATAATTGAAAGATTTTGATAATTACCTTGATGAAGGGGGAGCTGCATCCTTCACTCAAGATACTAAAATACGACCCTCTCTCTAATGATGTAGATGTTTTAGAGAAATTACAATCATTCATTATAATGTTTTATCATTGATCTTTCTATATTTTTGAGTTGAAGCATTAGGAGGGTACAAATGGCACACCATTCTCATCCTCATTCTCATCCAGAGTCAACGAATGACAGACCATTCTCATCCTCTCTTTCCGTTTCAGTCTGCTTCCGGATTGGGTTCCGTTTTCTTCAGAGCGTGGCCAGCTCGCTCAAACTCCAATTGCTCCTGGTCGCAACCTCTTCCTCTCTCTTTCTCCAATCTTTAGCGTACTGCATTTGGACCTTCCATCTCCCTCTTCCTTGTAAACATTCTCGCACCTCTACTCTTTCTAGTTGCAAACCCGACGCCTTATTGGAATTTGAAGCTCCGTTGAGGTTCGGCTTCCACAACAGCTTGTTTAACAGGTTTCTTCCTTGCGAATTCTCTTTCAGGTGTTTGTGTCTCTCTCTTTACGAGATCGTTTTACAGATATCAGTGGTATCTGTAGAAACCAGCGGTAGAAATCAGTTCTACACTTGCCTTCACATTCTTTTATTGGTATGGAAAGATCAGCAATTGTCTGAACTGTGGTCTCAGGGTTTAATTTACGGGTCAAGGCTACACCATTCAATCGTTTTCTGCTTCACAGATCTTTGGGTCACTGTGCACTAACAGAATGTCAAACTTTCCAAGTACTCAGGAGAACAAAGGGGAATCTAATTGTACTCTTAACATTTGGAAGTTGTGCCACCACATGTATCCATGTTCTTAGTGTAAACATTAAACACATAATACGTGATTATAGTGTGCACTCGTCCTTCTCTAATGACACTGGTATAGCAGTAGTAGTACGCACAACTTTCAGCAAACAATTGTGTATCAAGTGCTGAGATCCAAGATGCAATGATTTTTTGAATTGATATCTTCTTTACAGGACACGGATCCTCACATCTGAGCTCAAGAATGAAAGCACTGATACTCAGTCATCTATTGTGTCATTATCAACCACAGAACAACAACAGTGAAAAGGGTGGGCAGTCAAGAATGTTCCGTTTGATAGGTGTAATGAATTACACCCTAATTCCAAGACACAGGAACTGAGTCCCCCAGAAGTTGCCGTTCAGAGAACGGAGAGCAAAGTGCAGTGCATACACACTCGGTTATGGATTGCCCATGAAGAATCGTGAATCAATTACTCGAGTAATTATTTATCATGTGCAAAATTGAATTTACTTGCGCTTGCCGTATCGCCTATTACGATTCTGGTACGCCAACAGGGCCTCTTTGAATTGAACAAACCCAAAGTCTGGCCATAACGAATCTACAAAATAGAACTCGGAATACGCCGCTTGCCAAAGAAGAAAGTTACTAAGCCGCTGCTCTCCACTTGTTCGTATCAACAAATCCGGGTTCCGTGCGTCGCCTAACCAGCTTGTCTTCAACTCCTCCTCAATCGCAGATTCAGTGACGTCCGAGGAGCTGAGCTCGCCTGCCTCCACTTTGGCCGCCAATCTTTGGCAAGCGTTGGCGATGTCGTACCGGCCACTGTAACTCACGGCTACGCAGAACTTGAGGCCTGTGTTGTTTTTGGTAAGCTCGGCCAATTTGGATATCATGTCTCTCAACGACTCGGGTAACAACGTCAAATCACCCATGCAATACACCCGAACATTCTCCCTGTGAAATCAGTGTTGATCACTCTTGAGCAAACTTGTCCATAGAAGCGGGAAGCAAGACAGTGTATATGAGTCCAAGAGGACGAAGCCCGCAAAGTGCTGAATTGATCACATCTAATCAAATGATGGAACGGAAAGCTTGCATAACAGAACACTTACTTAGCTAGACTGGTCAGCTCATTCTTTGCAAAATTCTCGAACATCATCATTAAGAAGTCGACCTCCATCTGCAACATCCCAACAATCGTATCAGGCGGCATGAAAATTTACAATAGTACACTGTCCCATAATGAATACAAAAAGAAATTCCGGGACAGGATACCTGCCTGTTCTATACGGTATGGAGGCAATTAAGACATCTCGAAAGTAAGGAAGACCCCCGAGTCTTTGTAAACCCAAAGGTCAGTGCGATCAACCCTTAGAGGATTGCTTTGGTATAATTTTTGACTAGACCCTAAGCGGGACATCCTGCACAGCATAGTAACCATTTCAACCTCACAATCCCTAGTTGCTCCGCTCTATAGGGTTTGTGATTCATCTGGTCTTCCAAAAGAACCCTGAAGACAGATCGTATGGTCTCAATCTGCACGGTCTTCAAAACATCAGACTGCTGAGCTTCCCCCTCCGGTTCTCTAAACACTCAAACATTCCTTATCTTACTACTAGAGGTCCCAAGATTTTCACCTTGGCAAGTGTGCTAAAGTCGTCAATAGTGTGGCGGGTATCCTAGAATATTCTTTTAGAGAAAAAGTCGTAATAAAAGAGGTTTGAGTGTAGTACAAACTAGCCTAGTGCCTCTCAATGACCAGGTAACAACCATGAAACTGTTCGTTATCGGTCTTCCAATTAAGAGTTGGAGACGAGACTTCACCTTAGGTCTCAACCAATTGTCCGTGGAGAAAGCAAAAATCGTGAGAACCTGGACGCCCCACTTGTGTGCGAGGTTGATGACTTCCATTAATGATCGCACCCCGGCTCCATGCCCCATACTTGCCGGCAACCCTCTTCGCTCCGCCCACCTCGAATTGCCGTCCATGATAATGGCAACATGCTTCGGTACAGCAGCGGCAACCAGCTCCTCGGGCAGATGCGGTACTTCGTCACTGCCATTTATAATCTGCAACAAAAGATTCCTACATCATGTTGGCACGCAGTACCAAAGCAGCTAATTACCCTGAAAAACTTTATAGTTATGCTACACCTACACCACGAATTAATGACAATAATACCACATCCAAAACCCTCAACCCTAGCTACGACGCCAGACCTGTCATTCAAAGCATCGGCATAACGAAACCTAGATAAATATTCACAAATGGCGATTCATAAACGTAGAGTACAAGGATTGATCACGAGAAAAAAAACTCGATTGAAAATTCAAAGACCGCACTCTTCATCTCCAGATACCGACAATTCGGCCCCCTCACTAAGACCAGACAATGCTGGACTAGCCATCAAATAAAGGAACCCAAGAAATCAAATGCAACTCACGTACGGTGCGATCAATTCAAATTCAATTCTTCTAATTTAAGAGGAGCAGAAATGAAAAAACTACTGATTAGTAACAACCCATGACCACTACTATACCCTAGAACTTTGATCAATGCCGCGATCCCGACTAATTGGCACAATTTGAATCCCACAAAGCAAAACCCGAAGCAGAAGATTGCATAGCCATGGGACCTGCGCCATCACACGGGGTGTCTCGATCGACGCTTGGATGCGAGCAGCTATGCTCGTCCTCGATCAGCGATGACCACGAACCAGGAGTACTGTACGTGATGCAACGCAGGGAGAGGCGAGGAAGAAAAACCCATGAACGAAAACAACTGCCCTGACAAACAAGACGAACAAGAAGAAGAAGAAGAAGAAGGAGAAGGAGAAGAAGAAGCAGGACGGACAGGAAGACGAGCAGGATTGGAGAAGCAGAGAACATGTGTATGGGCATTTAAGTTCTTTTGACAAAACTGCAGGCTAGGATAGTATGAAATATTCCAGTGCTTTGGGGAGACAATGCGCGTGGGCATCGCTCTTGTCGGGACTCCGTCAGGAGTGAATGAAGTTCAGAGGGTTCTTCTGATGCCGGAGGTACAACTGAATTTAGGCATTCTGTACGTATTATTGGGGTTGCAATTGGGCTGAACAACGGACTTGCGCTCTGGATTTCCTTGAGTGGGTCGTCAAGACCGAGTTGAGCTGGTCAGCGCAACTACAATACTGATCTCAATTCAATGAACCCTGGAGCGCTCCGACGTCCCAAAAAAAAAGGACAATGAACAGAAACCGAGAGTCACCCTCAGCGGACAGCGAGAGAGAAGCGAATTCTGCATTTATCATGTTTTCTGGAACATTGGAGTTGGGTTCTTTGTTCACTCGCTACTGCTCACAGCGTCATTGTTGTCTGTGTGCACTGTGTGCAGGCGCGTCTTTTTCAATTCCAGGAAACATCTTCAAAAATGTTAAACTGAAGCCGTTTCAAAGCACTGGCTGGGAGGACGTATACCACAATCAATATTCGGAGCTGTACAGTGGGGTACCAATCAAAATATCGTTTTCGAATTCACAGTGAGAAAAATTTCAGTACTGCTAACTTTGAAAAGCCTCCCGAGAGCTCAAAAATTGGTATTTCACCACAAAACTTTTACCAAAGAATCATCTTTAAGTTAATTATATGTATGCCAAATTTCAAGGCCAAAAGATTGACCAAGAAAAAGTTATTCAAAATCTACCAACATTGGTAGCTGTGGAAATTGTTTCATTGCTGCCAACTTTGACAGCCTCCCAAAGATTGAATTTTTTTTTTTTGCCATGAAATTCTTGGAACAAAAACCTCTTTATGTTAATAACATATGATAAAAATTTCAAGGCCAAAAGATTAATACAAAAAAAGATATTAACAATCTACCAATATGTGTCGTTTTGAGAAACAATTGTGAAAACCGTTTCAGTGAATGAAGTTCGGAGGGTTCTTCTGATGCCGATTCCCCATTGTGAAGATCTCATGGTCCCTTCTGCTGTCAATGATTGCAACAATTAACCAGAATTGGTCGTACAAAGTCATCCACTCAGTTCTCTGCACTTTAACAATAGGATCAGGCCGTTCCAGGGTTAAACACCTACAGTAATTGAGTTCTAAAACCAATTTAAGCTTTAGTCAAGTTCTAAATTTCATTTAAGGATTGAATTAAGTTCTAAATTCAATCAGTAGTGTGTTCAATTACTGCAAGTTTAATAATTAAATGGTGTTTGATATATTGTTAAACAATATTATGTATTGATTTTTTCATGTAAAATATTTTAATGTTCGATTAAATGGCGACAGACTGAAAATGTTTTGTTTTTTTAATTTTCAATTAGTATGTTGAATTTCTAATAAGTTTAATTGAATGGCAACATACTGTGAAATGTTTTAAAGTATTAATGTTAACATGGTACCATGTAAAATATTTTAATGTTTAATGAAATGGCAACATACTGAAAATATGGTTTATTTTTTAATTAGTGTGTTGAATTATAATAAGTTTAATTTAATGGCAACATACTGAAAATATGGTTTATTTTTAATTAGTGTGTTGAATTATAATAAGTTTAATTTAATGGCAACATCATGTAAAATATTATAATTTATTTTCAATTAGTCTGATTGATTTTTAATGTAAAATAACTACAGTAAAAAATCAAATCAAGGCCCTGGAACTTCACCCAACAGACCCCTTTTACTTTGGAATCGGCCCTCAAATCCAAAAGGCCATCTCAACTCTCCTCCAGTTCTCCCTCAACACGGCCTCCGTGGAAAGCTACCAAGGTAAAACATCCCATGACGGTCAGAATTAGGAGTTTGACCTCATGTGGTTGCTGAATTTTTCAATTTTTTTTCCACAATAGTGCAAGTATGAGAAACAATGAGAGCAATTGAAAATTATGCTTTTTTGACAAAAATATAAATTTGCTAAGAATTTTTGAAGTGTTCAATGCATCTTTGCCCAAAAAAGTTTGTAGATTATGTTAGAACCAACAAAATGTGAACCCATCATGCTCATTTTGCTCATCTAAAGCAATTATGATATTTTCTAACATGAGAGAATTAGAAAGTCAATTCTTACAATGATTCCTCACTGAAAAACTAGAAGTTCTTAATAAAGTCACTAATCACTTCATTATTGTCATGTAAGACATGTATTGAAAGCCAAAATCTCACAAATTGAAAAAATCATATTGGGGTCATTCCCTAAGTGTCCATTGAGGATCATCTAACTGTCATAGGCTGATTTATCTTATCTACTTGTTCTCCTCTAAGCGTTCCTACCGGCCCCCTTTAGGAACCAACCAGAGGTCTAACGGCTTTATGGAATTGGCTCTCACTAGATGGATGAAGAATGTTTTGAAAAGAGTACTTTGAACTAACAATTTATATTCTTTGAGGAGGCTTCAAGAAAAATAGTGTAAATATATCAATGAAAAGTAGAAAAAATGCTCTCTGTAAATCAAAAGGAGAAATCACAATAAGAAGGCCCTATTCTTCCAACAAATTGAAGTTCTAATTGTACTTAGAGGGTAGAGAAGTGAATAATCAAGAACAACTCGTTGAAGAATCTTGTCTTCACCTTTCGGTGACAAAGTATAGCTTTTTTCAATACACTGAACCATTCAAAGATGAACCCTTTAAAGATGAACCCTTGAGGACCAAAATTGAATCCTTCAAGGTTGAACCCCTAAAGACCAAAACTGTTTAATGGATGACTTCATTGTTCATTGTAGAAACAAAGAATGCACCTATTAGTTCAATAATTGAAAGATTTTGATAATTACCTTGATCAAAAGGGGGGTCTCATCTTTTATTGAAGAGACTAAAATATGACTCTTTCCCTAACGATGTAGATGTTGTAAAGAAATTACAATTATTCATTATAACGTTTTATCATTTATCTTTCTATGTTTTTGAGTTGAAGCATTAGGAGGGGACAAATGACACACCATTCTCATCCTCATTCTCATCCAGAGTCAACGAATGACAGACCATTCTCATCCTCTCCTTCCGTTTCAGTCTGCTTCCGGATTGGGTTCCCTTTTCTTCAGAGCGTGGCCAGC
Organism: Pseudoscleropodium purum; assembly: GCA_963969395.1. Lineage (NCBI taxonomy): Eukaryota > Viridiplantae > Streptophyta > Bryopsida > Hypnales > Brachytheciaceae > Pseudoscleropodium > Pseudoscleropodium purum. Next base: position 3,031,553 of record OZ017800.1, on the reverse strand, counting down.
TCGCTCCAACTCCTATTGCTCCTGGTCGCAACCTCTTCCTCTCTCTTTCTCCAATCTTCCAATCTTTAGCCTTTTGCATTTGAACCTTCCATCATCTCCCTCTTCCTTGTAAACATTCTCACAACTCTACCAATTCCGGTTGCAAATCCGACGCCTTCTTGGAATTTGAAGCTCCCTTCAAGGTTCGACTTCCACAACAGCTTGTTTAACAGGTTTCTTCCTTTCGAATTCTCTTTCAGGTGTTTGTGTCTCTCTCTTTACGAGATCGTTTTACAGAGTTCTGCATCTCAAGGAAATGATTCTCAGAGGATGATGGGTTTCAGTTCAGTACATCTTAGTCACAATGCTGAGATCCTGCGCTTCCTTTCCAATTCTGCAGTTTATTGGTTCTACCTCCAGAGGGAAGCTCCATGGTAATGAGATAGCAGTGGTTCGAAAATGAAGAAAGGTATAGTGCTCTATGGGTTTATGGTTTAGGCCGAAGTAATAAAAGTGTGCTTGTTTGTTGTTTCAAAGAATGAGTTTCGTCTTTTATAGCCGATTGGGTAATTGAATTGTAATGTGTGGTTAGAGAAGTACTGTAGTGGCATTGTGAGATAGGGTTTTTGAAATTTTCAAGCAGTTGAAAAATGACATGTGGTAGTTTGACATTCTAGGATTTAATTCATCATGTATGATTTTGAATGAATTAGTTGCATTTGATGGAGATAATTTATTGCATTTCAATATTAATGCTTGCAGAAATATCGAGGTTCACAAGTGAAGTCAGTTTGGTTTGGTTTAGAGACACTTGCATTTAGTGATTGGATGAGTGTATTCGTTTACACTCCCTGGAGTAGTCCAAAAAGGACTTGGATTTTCGAATTTCAAAATTTTTGAGGCATGCGAAAGGATCAAGCAGTTGCCTGGTCTCCCAATTCTGTAGTTGGAGCGCTTGGAGGTGCAGCTCCTTGAAGAGTTCTAGCGGTGTGATTTGGTTTCAAGGATGCAGTCCAGATAGGTGGAATGTCGTAAAATTTTCTACGGAAAACCTAGTTTAGAATACTTGCGGGCTCTGAATTTTGGTTGGATAGGTAATCGAATTTCTCTCAAAGTGAATTCTCTCAGTTAGCGATGGCAGTGTCGTTGGGTTTGGCACCTTGGTGCCCTCCCTTGCAAGTGGAAGCTTCGAATTGGTGTCGAGGTAATGGCGAAGCTGGTGTTGTGGGAGTTGCTAGAATAGCACGTTTGAAGTCGAAGAGATTGGGATACCGGCAAGCGGAGGGGTCGAGGTTGTTATTCCAGATGGCAAAAGCAGAAATGAGTGGAGCTTCGACATCTTCGGGTGCGCCAGCTGCTACTGAAATACCACAGAAACAAGCAGCTGAAATGGTGCAGGAGTTTTATGGTGCCATCAACCGACGTGAGATTGCCTCAGTTGGGGACCTGTTTGCGGAAGATTGCGTCTATGAGGATCTCGTGTTTCCAAAGCCCTTTTTGGGAAGGAAGGTATGCTTCTCAAGGAGTGATTTGCGAGTTTGCTAGTTCTTCAAACTTTCTTGAGGGTGGAGATGCAAGGGCGTCGTAGTTTAGGATTTAGGGTTTAGAGATCATGGAGCTACGAGATGAATGCCCATTTATAAGAATTCGTTCATATACTTTGTTTCCGCATTCTTCTCTTTCCTAGAATGTCAGTGTGGAATTCAGACTTGTTGAAAGCTTTGTCACAAGCCTTTTCAAAAGGCTCGTAAGGGTAGCTGTTTTCAAATCCGGCCTTGCACAATTTCAAGCCTCCTGAATCTAGTGTCAAACGACGACGAGCTCCATTGTAGAGATTTCCAATTGCGTTGCCTAGAATGACCTCCTTTCTCAGAACGTAAGTCTTGAATTGCGACAAGCCCTTTCATCTGTATTTGACATTGATGATGGTGTGAATTTTGTATTCCAGGCTATTCTTGAGTTCTTCCAGAAGTTCGTGGATTCCGTGGGTTCCGAACTGGAGTTCAGAGTAGATGACATCACCACTGGTGATCCCAATGCTGCTGGTGTGATATGGCATTTAGGTTAATGAAACCCTCTGAACTATGATGATTCCTTTTCGACATGATTTTCCAGCAAAAATAGATTGTTTTTCTTGAGCATAATAAGATTGAGAAAACATCAAAAAGAGAATCTGAGATCTCTCGATGGTCACAATGTTTACGCTGATATTCCCTTGACATGTTTTTGAAACAACTGAACTTCACTGTAAACCTTGATGTTTTGCTTTTCAAGTCGAGATGATATAACTCTGACTTTCCCGTCATGTTGATTTCGATTGTCTAACAACGAAAACGTTTTCCTTGCTGTTTATGAAACAGAGTGGAATGGTAAGCCATTTCCGTTCAGCAAGGGTTGTAGCTTTTATCGCTGCCAAGTGTTCAATGGCAAACGGCAGTTTGTGTAAGCCCTTCTTCACCAGCCTGTTGTAAGTTATGCTCCGGTAATTCTTTCTTGGTTTCTGTTTCTTGCAGTTGATCGTTAAGGGAGTTTCTGATGTGCTGTGCCTATTGCAGTTATGGCAGAGATGCTGTCGAGCCTTCAACCAAACCCGGTAACCTGACTCTGGTGAGTAAGCATGGACACTTCTTTTCCAACTGAGCCATTTGTCCCCGTCTACTGATGAACCCACCCTGTTTGTTGTGCGTATGGAAAAGAGTCAAAAGACGGTTATTACTCTCGACCTTAACACACAATACTAAGCTTTCAGTGCTGTGTATGTACGCAGGTGGCTTTAAAGGGACTTGGTGCATTGCTGCGGAGATTCCCGTCACTTGCAGATAGGTTTTAAGGACCTTCACTCCGTGTGCAAAAATCTGAATAGTTGTATATAGTTTCTTCAGTCCAGGCTGATCACGACTCTCTCTCGAGAAGAACTTGCTTGCTGCATTTGTTCACTTTTACACGACTGGCTCTCCCATTTGAACCTCATACTTGGCAGCACAGATGATCGTCTTCATTTGCGGTAACTTCCAGTTGCTACTGTAGTTCGAGACCAAGCGAGATGTGATTGAAAATCATAGTTGCCCATACCAATGGGAAAAGTTAGTGTAGTGCCCTAGTCAGCTACGCAAGTTGAGGTATTATTCTAGAATGCTCCTCTTCAGTGTATAATTCACGACCCTGGGCGGAAGTCCCTACAGGTTATGTCTAAAAAATCTTTCAATTTCATGTCCCAAGATGTGTCGATTCAAATTGCACAGGCTATCTCTTTAGAAGAAACTTGAGTTGTGTTTTATCAGTCATTTCAAGAGCTCCCTGACATGAGTTCCTAGATGGAAACTTTTGAGCAAGCCGCAAGAGTATGCCTGTAGCTCGCCAACCTGAGTAACATTGATTGAATCCAAATCATATCCTGCTTTCTTCGTAAAGCTTGTCTGATGCACACCAATAGATCCTCTCGTTCTAGAACTTCAGAAAATTATGCCAGAATCTGCAACTTAAGAAAATTATTCCTTGGTTGTTTTTGTTTCACAGTTGTGACATACAATTGGCCTCGACCTAGCGAACTTCGAAGAGACGGTAAGAATATACCGTAGTCTCATTCCTTCTGCCAACACAGGCTGGAACGCTGGAATCAGGCATACGTTCTTCTTACCCACCTGCAGAAGCTTGCGAGTTTTTATGCTGTGGCTGCTGTCCCTATAGAAATCCATCGGCGCGCTTTTACTAGATTCTTTGGTGTGCAGATATAGAATAAGTCTCTAAAATTAAATCGAAAACAGATTAATTGCAACAGCTTAATAATATCCGATCCGAATATTTCCTGGAAAGCACTTCAATACTCCACCCTAATTCATGCTTCCTTCCCTTCTAAATGGGGCAGTCACGTTCTACCTGAAGATACCTTCTGCCTGCTGATGCCACTCCCCAGTACAATCGCTAATGGTAGCCTACGTTTCACTCAACTTTGCAGCATTGTGCAGAACTTGAAAGGTAGAGGCTCCATCAACCATACAGTACTGAACATTAGAGGCCCCATTCACTATACAGGTAAGCTTTGATTTGTGCTAATTGTGAACACATTAAATCTATCGACATTTCTCTTTTTTGCAATTGTTTTGCAGCTTCACAGAAACTGAATGTGCAAATTTTTAAATGGTTCAAAGTTCACGTATATGTGTTGTGTGATCTGCAGGTTAAGTCTCAAGCAAGCAGGGGTGCAGTTACGTTAGAAAGAGGAGCAACCAAGCAAGCATTTGAGAGTGAGACGATGGGGTTGAGGGCGCCAAGCCTGGCGGATATGGACGCTTTCGAAGTAAGCAAACGGAAACCCGTGAAGCTTTCGAATGCAAGATCAGTAAACGTGATCCTGTGGAGAGTTGATGGATCGGCTGTGGTGACTCATTCTCGAAGAACAACAGATTGCTGCACGAATACTATTTGGCGACGCATGATGTGTGCATGCCATGTGGGCCGAAACAAACAACAATGTAACTCCAGAGAAACGGAGGATGCAGATAATGAGAATCTCGACCATGATTTTCTGGAGCTTGGGGAACCCCGCCGGTCGCCTCTGATGAAGGAAGTGGGTTCCAAGCTGCAATCCAGTTTCAACATGAGGCGATGGCCGCAAGGATGGATCTAACTTCTGCCGAACCTCTCTGTATTGTAGAGTTTCTTGTACAGTTCTTGAGAGCAATCGGTATTTCTCACAGTTATAGACTCTTCATAGCATTCTGTAGGGTTTAGGGCTTTCTTGAGAGATGCGTGCCACTGCATCCACCTACATTGGGTGGGAAGTTATTCTTTTGAGATGAAGACAAAGCCATCTCTATCGCTGTTCGGCGAGGTTTTGCATTCTTCATGCACGGAGTATGCATTGCAGGATTCAGCGTATTGCTTATGAGGTTTCAGTTTCATGTATGTAGAAATCATTATTACAGGTTTTTGAAGGACCTGACTACAGATAATTACTATTTTGATACGCATTGTTTGGTTCAGTCAAGCGGTTCAAATTGTTGACTGACTGTTTCCGTATTCAATAAATTAAATTATGTGAGCAGATCTGCTTTCAATGTTCATGGGTAACATGTTTGGTCCATTTCAGTCTTGCTCAAATTTGCACGATGTTGAAGCACTCGTTTTCGGAGTGTCCTTGGATTCTGGAACTGGGCTTATCAGCACGGACCTTTAAAAAGAAACACCCTTTGCTGAGATTACAGCTTTTTGTATGCCTCGATTATACCAACATTTCCTTCAGAAAAAGACCAAACCTATTTTTAACCAGACCCCAAAATACTCTTCAATGAATGATCCTCCGCCCTGTCATTCAATTGTGTCCATGGGCTGGAACAAACAACATACGAGGAGCGCATTGCTTAGGATGTGTGCAACTTAGATTGCATGGACTTCCTTTCTAGTGCAGATCGTGCGCGAAAGCAAATTATGGGGTTTCAAGCGGGGGGTTCTCTTTATCATTTGCCACTTGCAATCCTTGTATGTGTTGTCCATTAGGAGAGAGACGATATTCAGTGGGAATAGCTGTGTCATAAAGTGTGCCAGAGGCCATGACTGCTCTCACTCCTACAGTTGCGCCTGTCTCGGGTCCTCTCAGGGTCAGCGAGGATGGCGACGAGGTCAAGGCTTTGGTGGATGGCGATGAGGCCCAAGCTGCGAGCGATGGCGATGCATCCAAGTGCGTATCTCCTGAGGATTTGCAATGGATTGAAGGCGATGCTTCTCAGTTTGATGGCACCATAGCTGTGGCACACCTGCAAAGAATTCTCGAGGTTCTTTTAAAAGCCCAGAAGAGGGTTTTCCGAGGGGAGTCTAAGGATTTCCGAGTGCAGAGGCTACATTCCAACAGCTGCTGGGACTCATCCTTGAAGTGTTGTGTGCGCTTATATATAGAGCTTACGGTTGCAGTACTCTCTTCACGAGTTGAACGTGGTGTACCAACACTTGAAACACCAGCGTTTGTAAACTTCTCGAGCCTTTGTCATGCATTGGATCCAAAACGTGAATACTATGAATGGCGAAGAAAAACGAGCACTGCAAGCGTGAATGTGGTACTAACTACCACCCCAGAGTGACGCCGGTGTTGGAAGTTGCGCGCTGGCGAGGGTGGTAAGAAAGCGCATTACCTCTGTTGTCAAAGGGTGTGGACTGCAATGAGAAAGCCTGTGAATGTTGTAAGCCTCCAATGAGTGCCGATGCTGTTGTAGTGTGCTCTTAAAGCAACCGTTTAAGAGCTGATTGCATTTTGAAGGAAGATAAACAATTTTCAGTAAATTTATGTAGGAAGAAAAATGGAATCGGCATCTAACGCAAGTTGTTTCATATTTTTTGGACCTTCTTGGAATTAGTTACGAATTTTTGAAGTTGAAAGCCAATGGTCACTAAAAGTTACCCTTTCCTGAAATGTACACTTCTGGTACATTGAAGAAAGCAAATTGTACCTCTGTGTTAGAGGTTGTTTTTAGAGCCAGGTTGCATTTAGAGCACCCTACCTTATCTACATGGACTCCTTGCCAAAATAGCATCCAGAAATGGGTATGAACTCATTGTGATCACACAAGCATCATTTGAATAGGATTAACTCTTAGGGCAGGCTTACAGGCTCACCTCGTTGGCAAATTTGAACCTAAAACAAAGAAGAAGACAAAATTGCCTCCACCAATTGTCTTGCCGAGGTGGGCAACAGAAAAGAAGGAGCTCAATTTTCAACCAATATTGGTGGAGAATTCCATGGGTGGAGAGTAGTGGATCATGAGAGAATTTATAACATGTCGACTTCTAATCGTATTCTTCCCCCACCCACCGGGTCCACATAAAAGTGGAATTGGTATTTTTGCTTGTAGCATCTCCTATAGCTCTTTGCCCACCGAGCGAGCATGTAAACATGCCCTTACACCTTCCTTTGTCCCAAAAAAAAACCTTCAAAAAATCTCCCATGAGGGATTAACTATATTTTTAGTCTTTGTGCCAATGATACATGCATTCAAGAACCAATGATCCATCCCCTAGATCTATGCAAAACCTCTAGCTTAGGCATTGTTGTTCATGCATTCCAAATCCATACAGAAAGTATCATATTTGAACATCATTTGTGAATGCTACTAGCTCATCATTCCTAATGATTTAAAGGTTGGTGACAACAATGAGATTCTAGAAATGTCTACTCCCAACCTAAATACCCTAAATCCTAAACCTAGCTTCCTTCATGAATAATCTCTATAGCACCCAAGTGGCCACCAAATCCATTGTCAACACAACTATTTGAAGAAGTAAAAAATAAAAGGTGCCTCGTATGCACAAGGTCAAGCTTGCTAAGAGAGGAATGCTCCCAAATTGCTTGTTGTTTTTCCCTACAAGGTCATTCAACTTAGCTAATGTTTATTCAATGTTCAAAGTTAGTAAACAGATTTTTAATGGGACACAAATTGTGCCTAATTTGAAGTTGAAATCCCCTAGGGACACACAATAGAAAAATAAATACTTTCTACTTTGAGTTTGTAAATCTTACAAATGGTATGGAATTTGAGTTTGAAATTTTTTTTATGGAATTTGCATGAAGTTGATATTGAGATCTTACAATTCCAATTTTCATAGATTAAATGTTTTTTTTATTAAAAATCATGATACAAAAGTCTACATTTGTGGGGTTCAAAATGTCAAAGGAATTTTAGGAGTGAACCCTTCAAGTTCCAAAAGGTTATTTTTTGGCCTTAACCCCTAAAGGACCATAATGTCACATTTATAGAAAATTCAAGATGTCAGCTTCATTAATAATATGTGAAAAACAAAGAGACCCTAAATGATTTTTCTATTGAATCTGTTAGTACAATCTCATCAAGAAATAATTGAGTATATGATTATTAGTGGTAAAATTTTTGAGAATAAAAAAGGTGCCCTAAGCCATCATTTTACATCCTTATATCTTTTTTTCTACACCTCAAAATGATTTGAAAATATTTCTACATCAATATCAAAATGATATGTATCCCTAGGAAAAAAATTAAATTTTGGGAGCACTTTTGAGCATACCAATTTCAAAGTATATACAAAAAATAACCTAACAAAATATCTTTCATTAATCTTGTCAACGGTGGCATTTTTTCAAAAATTGTGCTATTTCATTGATCTTTTTTCATAGCTAAGCTACAAATATAAGTCTTCTTTCATTTCAATAGTGGGGATCATTAAAATTATTCAACATGAATGACAAGTGATGCTTATTACAAGAGCTATACTCAAATACCCTCAATCCTTTAGAGGTTAAACTATTCAATAGGCCAAAGTATTCACTTTAAACTCTAATCTTAGAAAGACTATCTTATCTCTCACAAGGCCATGGTTGAGTTTCTTTTCTATAATTGCTATGGTAGCTACTCAAGATTTAAACCTCTTGAGGTTTACGAAGCCCTAATTAGGCCACAACCAAGAATTTTTTGATACTTTTGAGTTGATCATATGAGGATTATTTTATTGTATTTTATTTCCTTCTAAATCAAGATGTGCAATCTTTTCAAATTCATGTAATATTATAAAATTTGATTGCATTTCAAATATATTTTTTCAAAACATGATCATTCAAATTGGTCAGTTTAAACGACAATGTTATGGGCCTACAAGAGTTCTTAGTTGCTAAGCTAAAACAACAAAACATATGTGACATGTACAAAGATACATTTCAAAAGGCATCCAAACATGTCAGCTTCTCAAAAACAACCAAAAAGACACACTAAGGTACATGTGGCTAAACCTTGCAATATTGAAAAGGCAATCTTAACCACGTAAGGACGTGGCCCCCTATGACCAAGGTCATCACCAAAATTCTATAATTATTGGACCAATAGGTACTTTTTCTTTTTCAACACTTAACAATGAAGTCATCCATCTGACCAAAGTGGTCCGCAACATCCTTCTAGGGTTAAAATGTGTTTAATGAAAGGTTCAAAATTGAGTCACAAGGATTGAAAACATTAAGATTCATGAATTTTTAAACTCATGGTAACATTTTATTTCAAAATTTTGTAATAGAGTGCAAACCCTCACATACTACAATTCTTGTATTTACACTCTCACAATTTCTTCACTCAATCTTATGATGTGACTTTTTGAATTCAAATGTCACAAACTAATATTCAATTTAGTAAGCTACTACAACTACACCTCCTTGTGACCAATTCTTGAAATCAACCCCTATAAATTTTTGTATAAAATTTACTGTACATTAGACTCTCATCCAACCAAGATCCAACAAAGGCATAGGGATTGTTGAATTAAAATAATGCAAAAGCACTCATTGAAAGTCAAACTACTATAGATGATCTTCTTTTTTCACGTAACATTTGGAAGGGATGAATAGTTGCACTTCTATCCTACATAGAGAGATTCTTTGTCATTCATTAGCTAAAAAACATCTGGAGCATCATATATGGGTTAATGATACAAACCATGCTCAATTGCTTATTTGGACTTTTGGACAATTATAGGAACAATTGATATTGAATCCACCACCTCAGGCAAGAATAGTAAGGTAGGAGGTTCATAAATCAACCATTTAAAAGCAAGAACTGATTTTTGGGGAGGTGAAACTTCTTCAAATATTTTTCATTAAATTTTCCTTGAAAGACAAGTAGAATTGGCATCTAACCCAAGTCATTTCATATTTTTTTGGAGCTTTGTAGAATTAGTTATGAAATTTTGAAGCTGAAGTGACATAGTACATTTAAGAAGCTGTCTGCTTTTAGAACCTCCTACCTTACAGTACAAACATCTACAGATCTGCAAGAACTGGCAAACTCTGATGAATTTGTTGAAGTCCCATCCATCTGCTTCCCTTCTGGGGTCGTTTTCAACATCCCAGGAATCTCTTCTCTTTGCTTCAAGTCCTTGCGCAAGTTGCTTGATCATTGCACATTAAAGTCACACATGCTCTTTGCATTCTGCCATCACTTACAATGTAAGTTAAGTGATGGCAAGGACTCAATTCCCAGCTGACATCCTTCTCTTAGGACTTCGGAGTCAACCCTAATTAGTAAATTAGCGTACATCCTGTGAGTATGACTGTGACAAGCCGTCCAAGTTCCAACAGGTCAAAAAGAATCCGCAGACTTGGATCAGGTCCCCAACGATGTTTCGTCTTGGCTGAACCCTTGTAGCAACAGCAACTCATCTCTTCCAGAAAGCAAGTTGGTTGTAAGCATGACTTCTTTATGACCACTGTCCTCTTAAGTGAAAGGAGGGTTGTCTACCATCTCTCTCTCCACTAGTGGTATACAACCTCCCGCTTCGAAAAAATGCATAAGAGATTCAAACAAGTGATAAAAACGATTTGATCTCAACAGATTTGGCTCTTGTAAAGTGATCTCTCCACAGCTCAACACTGATCTCCCAATGAAAGCACACTCCTACGGCTGTTAACAAGGCTCAAAGTGACACAAATAGTATACTATACCTTCATGCAGTAATAGATAATATGAGTCGATACGTTAATTGGGAGATCTCGGTCTGCACTTCACTCGCAACACATTAGTATCTCTCAAGACCTGAAGAAACTTTACGCGGTTCACGTATTTCTGCACAAATCATGAGCTTCCTCAGGCTAATCTCCCCATGAAGTCTACCGAGGAAAAAAACGATCACCACAGGCGTTAATTGGATGGCAAAACAACATTGAAATCTAAGCGTCAAAATGAGAACGGTCCAACGCATACAAGCAATACCCCCAAGTGACGAACTGAAAGCAGAATGAGTTCCCAGTTCTCAAGAAGCATTGATTGCTCGCACTGGACTCCTTCACCTGCGAGCGATAATTTATTACACAAAAATGGTACAAAAATGCTGCTAATATTAAGAAGAAAAAGAACACTAGTCAGAACTTAATGCGGGCCGTGCATGATGACTGCAGGTCGATACCCATGCCTGGCCAATCTCGGCAACTTCCAGAGCGCAATCACCCCGGCTGCGAACGCCGACACCGAAGCGAATCCAAACGCAGGCTCATTCCCACCACCAAACAACGCATCCCAAGGTCCTGCTCCCAAAGCGACAATTGTTTGGGGAACCACAACCGCAAGATTAAGTATCCCCATCGCCAGCCCTTGTCCTCCCCCTGAATCAGCCGTCAGCTCCGCAGTCACTGAGTATGGGACACTGTATGTAATAGCCAAAGGAAAACCAAGCACTGTAAACAACGCCACAGCAGCTACTCTTCTCCCAGTCGTGTGACCGCCTGGCGTTGCAAGGGTGATGAGTCCCGTGCACGTCATCGCTAAAAACACTGTGAAGTTCCCGATTGCCCAGAGGTTCTTCGACCCGAGTTTCTGGGAAAGGAAATCAATGAACAAGGAGCTGATTCCTAAGACTACTGAGTTTAAAAGGAGCCCAAATGCTCCCTCCTGCACACCACGTTCATATGCCGCAATTTGATCGGGAGTGCCGGTAGGGTCACCGTGGAAAACCTCCCGGCCCATCCAATCTGTGTCGAATAAAAGGAAAGGGAACCACGACAACCAACAGAGCGCCATCACTACAAGGACAAACTTCATGGATCCAGGAAGCTTTCGCACACCGAGAAGGAGGTTTACCACCGTGGAGCCCAAACCTGTATCAATGGGTGGAGCTTGGGGATCCGGGTGGGGTACAACATGGAGGATAGTTTCTTCGTGAGCATGGTGTCCATTGGCATGATCCGCATCCACCGAAACCAATGCCAAATCATGCAGCTTGCCATTGCTCTGTTGCTTTTTTAACAAAGGCGCAGAGTCATCGTGAGGTTTAGTGTGAGTCTCCTGCTCTTCTCTCCTTTCAAAATCTGTTAATTGTTGTTCCTTGACTATGAGCGCAACGGGAGTTTCCTGCGCTGCGACCATGGTGACGACAGTACAGACGACGAGAAAGAGAATGGCGAGAAGGAAGGCGGCTTTGAGATTGGCGCAAGGGGCGCAACACGCTTTACTGGTGAGGAATGGAAAGAGCTTGTACCAGTTCCCGTACGCGCCGGCAGAGAATCCAAGAATGTTCCCGAGCGCCATCCAGAGACAGAAGATGGCGTTCGCTGCGACTCTTTGATCTGACCCTGCGAGATCGGCCAGCAACGCCCGCGCGGGGCCTTGCACGGTGTTGTTCGCGAGGTCGAGCAGCCAAAACCCTAAGATGAAGACAAACGCCGCTCTGGGGCGAACACCTTTGAAGACAGAGCAATCTTCGTGGGAGTCTCCGAGGAGGGAGCCGATGTCAGATGCGAAGCCGATCACGATCACGGAGAGCATGATCATCGCCACGCCCGTGGCGATGAAGGGACGGCGACGCCCGTACTTGGACGTGCACTGGTCGCTCCACATGCCGATGCAGGGTTGCACCACGAGTCCCGTGATGGGACCGCACAGCCAGATGAAGGAGGAAAGCGCGTGCTCGATGCCGAGCATTTGAATGTAAGGGGTGAGAAGCGAGAGCTGGAGCGCCCAGCCGAATTGGACACCAGCTGCTACCATAGACGAGAGCGCCAGCTTCCACAACCCTAACCGGCGGGGACGATCAGCGGGGGAAGGAGGCCTCTCATCGAAATCAAACGATTTCTGTTTCTGATGATGACCATTCGCAAGAGAAGGAGAAGGCGGCGACAACGGCAACGACGTAGAGTCTTCCTCAATGTCGACTGCAGCTGCCAGTGTGGCTAATTGGTACTCCCCGGCCATGACGCAAATTCAAAATATCACCCGGAGCTTCCGAATAATCTCCTCCTCACACGAGCACGCTCACAAGCCCCCTGCGGTACACCACTGTTGCCATAAACTCTAGCAACACACAACCTCGAAGCATCCATCGATTTCCAAACCCCTACCCCCTCATCGTCACAAATCTCAAATTTCTCCAGAACGAACTCTCAACCCAACATGAACTCTCAATTCAAAAGAGACTCTCACTTCCTGAAACGCAATCTCACTTCTTGAAGCTCGAATCCAACTCTCCGAAGCTCAAATTCAAGCGCCGAAACCCCAACCGCGGGCACCCTAGATCCAAAACTAGACGCGACAAAACACACAATAGTCGAAAAATCTGCCGAAAACGAGGTGGGTCTCAGATTTTTTTCGCAAATTCCGACGTGGGGTTGTTGCACAAGTGGTGTGCGATCGATGGTGCCGTGAAATCGCGCATCTTCTGTTGCGGCGAATGATTGATTTTTGCGGGTCTGCGACGACACTGGAGCGTGGTGTGGGGCTTCAGCGGAAGGGTGCCGGAAAGGGCAGGTAGGAAGGGGAGGGTGCCAGGTCATCATGACAGGTGGAGGGGTTGGGATTGGTGGAATTAGGGGTGGAAATAGGGGGTTTCATTATTAGACTATGGCCTTTCTTGTCCTCTATTTCCGTGCTGTCTGTAATCTGTAATTTTAATTTAAATGATTTATTTGAGTCTTCTTGTGAAAGGGAGAGGTGATGGGGGATGGTGACTTATTGGGCAGTCGGGTGCACGGGTGGACTTAACTTAGCTGGCTGACTTGATGTCCAAGGTGAACCTTTTACAAATTCTCTTGTAAGGTAAAATCCAGGGGTTTCTACAAGTAATTTTATTTAGCCTCTAAAGAACCCAAGCCTTTTTTTTTTCATTACAAAATACTCAAAACTGCCATTTCTATTGCAAGGTGCAAAACTTTTAAATTTTGTTTCTTTTTGCATATCTAACCATAAAATCTTGCACTAGACTAATATAAAAATGTGTGAAATTTTTTTTAGAAACTTTGACTACATACATTGCAAGATATCAGCATTTAAAGAGTGAAGAAAACAAGTTTTTTTGCACCTTCCGTGACTAGGTTTATTAACTTTGAATCTTTTTTCAACTTATAATATTTGCACCATAGATTTGAATTTTTTTTAAATTGTGTTCAAAAATTGAGTTGAGAATCTAGTAAAAAAATTTTAAAGCAATTAATTTTTTTATTCTTTAAAAATTGTTATATAGAAGTAAGAACTAAATAGATAGAAGGAAAAACTAAATCTTTAATAGCTTTAACATGGAATTGAAATACACAAATTGTGATAGTGAGATTGTTCTAGTAAACAAACTAGACCATTTGGGATTTATTTTTTTGAAATCTTATAAAAATTGAGTTAAATAATGAATACTTTAACATTAGATGACATTTGAGGCCTCTCAAAGACTATTTCATTGTTGTTTCTAATAATGGAAACAACAATGATGCACTCAAATTATTTAATAATTAAAAAAATGAATCAAGGCATTTTTTATTTTTTAATATTAAAATAAATATTAATATATAACGTGGTAGGGTCTCATCTATGTCAACAAATAGGTTTCAGACTGTATACAACGTTTCTACAGTGTTCGCACAGTTAGGAATGTGCAATTTTTCAAAGGCTTCAAATGTTATCTAATGGTTATTTCTTTTTAAATGCTTGGATTGCCTAAAAAAACAAGACTTTCCATTACTCTCCACACGAGTCTAAAAGGAATTAATTAAATCTTTCTAAGTAGAAAAAAGTATTTTCTATGTGAAACAAAAAATTGAAAATTTTATTTTCACTTTTCATGATTTTTTGTGTTGTGGATGAATTGCTTTTTGAGTATAGTATGGCACATGCATGATCCTAATAGAGTTTCAAAACTATTGTTCGCCAATTATATAGGACCTAGATGGCCTCGTTGGTAGCTTGGGGGTGCCATTGTCTATATCCAAAAACTTTTCTACTTGCCAATTGAAAATGTATACTTGGACAACTAAATTGTTGCATTGTGGAATTGGCACTAATTGCCTATGCTATATAGATGACTCTTTTCAATAAGCCTAAAACAATAGTGCTCATTGTAAAAAAAAATTGTACATTATTTATATTATATTGAAAGCCTTGCAAGTAGTATACTTTACAAAAGAAAATAATTCATGTTGGGTCTTGAAAGGCTTCTATATGTTTAGTAGAGAAGTTCAATCCCTATGCAAGAGAAGGAATTGACCTTAGTGAAACATCTTGGATTGCAAGTTAACATTGGTTGCAAAATTTGTCAAACATCCTTCACCTTCAAAGCATCCCCATTAGACAAAAATGAAAAATGCATTAAGCATAAATAAGGTAGAATTCACCATCGTGAGTAGGAGATGAAGGACCTTGACAAAACTTCATGCTAGTAAATGAAAGCCCTTGATAATACTTCAACAAGTATAACATGTCTTTGGAAGAGACTTGACTTTATATGTTGAGGTGCCAAAAAAATGCTCTATTCTTCAATACTAGCACATTTGTTATGTGCCCCTATTTCTATGTCACACACACTACCACAACATTTACTTTCAAAGTTCAAACTCTAGTCAATACTATTTCCTACTAAGGTGCTTGTGTACTATATAGTAGCACAATTCCCTACACATCCGCTTGTAGCCACAAGCTAGGCAATACCAGTTTTGAGGGAACCCTCATTCTATGCAATTGCGCTTCAACTTTGATCTCCAATGAGGCAATGAGCATGCATAAAGAGGGATTGTTTGCAGGAAGATGTCCTTGAGTTACCAATGCAACACAAGTGTCAATCACTCCCTTGACAAGTGCCTTCCTAACAACAATCTTGACCTACATATGGCTTTTAACTCACAAACTAGATCTTCCATCCTACTTGAATAAACCATGTACACATTCATTATTGTTTGGTCTAAGAAAAAGAGCACCAATTTATGCCACCATTTATAGTTTTTAAGTTGAGAGGAATACTTGCCATGGAGTTGATCCATGACATCAACACCTCTCATGTATTCTTGATACAATAAGTGTATCGAAGAAGATGGCACAACTAGTTGCCCTTGTATTGTTTGGGACCTTACATAAAATATTAATAATTGGTGCCTATAGAGCTACCACTATACTTGTCATGCCCCTTAGTGATACTTTCCGCCTTTAGTTCATGTCCAAGTGCTCCTTGTAGCATTTAGCTCCTAGTAACACCAAGGGTCATGATGTCCTAATATTGCACATGCACTATAATAAAACATGGTAAAAAAAAATATATTGAAAATTGAGTATAGTTCTTTTTACTATATTTTTGTATAGACCCACTACACGCATAGTCAGCTTCTTTTTTAGAATTTAGAATTGTATAATATATCAATAGAAAGGTATTAAAAAAATGTCTTTCCAATGGTATATTACATGCTCCAAAATTCCAAAAATTGCAGTGGAAAATTACAAAAGAAAATGAAGGCCTACTACGTGCACATGTACAAAAATGTGGTAAAAAGAACCACACTCAATTTTGAATATGGTTTTTTTACCATGTTTTGTTATAGTGGTGCTACACAAATTCAACATTAGGTTTCAACTCAAGTCGTAAGGTTCCCCATTTTTCCATGACTCCTAAATCCCACAAGACACCAGGTATGTCATTTGATGACAAAGGACGGAATTTCCATTGATGTCTTAGCACTCTATGGTGGTACTACTTTCCACCAATGCTAACCACCCTTGAATGGGACCCAACTTCCCACTAGGCCCAACTACTTTTATATCATGACTCACTCTTTGGGACTTACCAATCAGGACTCACATCATGGCCTAGTGTAGAGCAGGAAACATCCAATCGGTATCAAGGAGTGCACAAGTACTCCATGGTAACACACAAATGGTAGTGAGGCTCCAACACCAACTTGACTACCTATAGCTACTTTGGTTCATCATGATACCATTGAAGAGGGAGGAGGGAGACCATCCCTCTTCATAGTGTTTTTTGTAGGATTCAACAACCCCCATCCTATGGGTCCCCGCAAGCATCCAAGGCACTTCCGAACTTGGAAGACCACCCGATTCCAAGTTGTTTCTCCAAAATTAGGCCTCAAAGGACTCTCCATCTTCCTATTAGAATACCTTTTAGCATTAGACTCCAAATTCAAAGTGTAAGCCTATTTTTGAAATTGAAGCTTTTTGTAGATAAGTGTGGACTATTCACTTTTCTAATTCCAACAAGTTACAAGGAAGTTATGGCCCTCCAAAGATCCAAGTCCCTTGGGAGGGTACTTTACCCTCTTTGGATGCCCATAACTTTCAACTCCCAAGTGATCTCCTTGTAAGTCTTATGATTCTAGAAATTCAATCTTTTGAATTTTGCAATAGTATGTACCATGCCCCATTTGGCTCAAGGGATCATCCCCAAATGCCTAATCTCATGTCCCACACCTTAGGATGCAGCTATGACGCACTATGACACTACCAACTTTGAGGAGCTATGTCTTTTGATTCACAATTCAAATCCTTGCGTTCTTTGGAGCCACAAGTGTGTCTTCTTACAAGTTTTCTATGCATATGTAGCACGCCATCCCAATCATTCCAAATAGAGCGCTACAATGCTTTGATTGCTCAGGACTTCCAATTCTTCACACCTCAAGACTTGTAAGGCTTGGGGAGTCACCCCTAACATCCTCCTTGCTCACTAAAGTGGCACGGGCATGCCTCAAGATGAAGGTTGTGATAATATTTATGAAGGCACAATGTAATCCAAATCTTAAATATTGTCATTAAAATGTTAAAGATACAATATTGTCATTAGAATGTTGAAGGGCCTCAAAAGTTAGAGGCACTACTTCATAGTTGACAACTTGTTTGTTTTGGTGAATCTTTCCCTACTCAATGGTTTAAGATATCTGGGTAATAGGGGCAGTTTAGCAATCTCATAGTTGAATTGGAAGCACAATATAGTCCAAGTCTTAAATTTTTTTAATTAATTTTTAATTATTCAATATTCCAATAGTATTACCCTTGTTCACAACAAAGAGGACAATCCTAAAATGGCCCTCCTATCATTTGAAATCTCATATAAATGATCTACTGAGGGAATAACAAACTCATTTACAATTAATTCTCTTTCCATATTGTAAATGCTTCTAGAAACCTAAATAAACATATCTAACATTTAGTGTGTCTTCACCAAGCAATAAAATCTTGGATCAGAGGTGTCCCAAATGACATCATTGTTTCAACAAGATGCAAATAATGTAATAGTTGGTCCCACCTAGCAAGCATCATTACCTTAACAAATCAACTAACAATATATAAAGTTTTCTATATGCATGCAATAATGGCAGATAGAAGGTGAATCTTTAATGCCTATTAACACACATATTTCAAACCAACCTCCAAATTCAATCACTATCATATCCACCCAATTTAAACCCCCCCTTTAGTCTTAAGTCGCTCAAGAGGGATTATGAAGGGAGTTTAAGTATATATATTTGTTAGTTTTATAAAAAGTTTGTTAAATAGTTTCATTGTTCCAGTACAATAGAAATGCATCTTTAGATTTTGATACTTCTTTCTCATTTTTTGGTTTGTAATTAGGTGTAGCTCTTGTGAAGTTGCTTCTAATACTTAACAATTGCATAGAAGTTGAACTCTATAACTCTAAAAGATACATTACAAAAAATTTCAGCCCTCAAGACATCTACATGTTTTGAATCCCTTGAGTGCAATTAGACAAGAATTAAAAATATTTTTTATTTTTTATTATTTTTTAGTGAAGGCAACTGATGAGGCACTACTTGTGCTACATCAACACCACATTAGGTTTTAATATTTTTTTAAAATCATTTAAAATTTTTTCTGTACTTGTACCACGGGGTGGGGGGGCAAAAATGAATCCTTAATGGACCTCCCCAAGGTTCAGATTTTTTCTAATGCAACTCTTGTAGTTGCTTCAAAATAATCCATTGGCACTTGCTTGTTGCTACTATGGCTCCTAAATCAAGCATTGACTTTCTCTTGGAACCAGACCATTGTGGGATGTAATCATCAACATCTTCATTTGAATTTGAGGCACAATCTACCTATAAATTCAATATAGTATCTAATCTTAACTACTAGAATCACCCTCATTGCCAACAGCTTCCTCTTTGTTGTCACCACTTCAAAATAAATACTATAGAAGGAAAATACTCATCTTTGAAAAGGTAGTCCTTATTGAAGAATCTTGTTTCCCATTTGCACACTCCATATCTAAGGACTCTTCTTAGTCATATATTGGAAATTCCTTTATTGGAGTCCAAACTCTACACTATCACCTAAAAGCATTGTGTCTCTACTTGTTATTGTTGAACTGATATAAAATAGAACCATTAATCAAGGATTGAAATATTGTTATCTTTTCTACCAACCATATTTATGACCCGCCTATGATCTTTCTGCATTTATATGAGGTCCAAGTACCATACGATAGTCAATTTCATGCATGTGGGCAATTTTGTCTCCAAAGTCACATAAGACCATCTTTGTACCTGAGTCCTTAATAATATATTCTCCAATGACATCTCCTTCTGTCTAAAAGGGTGTATACCATATATGGAAAGAAGACTCTGAGAAGATTTGATCGGATACTAATATTGCCAATTTTGCTTGTGATGTATCCAACGTCTTATACAAGTCTAGATTTGCTTCCATTGGATTCAATGTTTGAGGCATATTGTTATTCATGGACTGCTCTCTAGCTTGCTAGTACTTATGTTTGTTGAGATTTTGAGTGGCCATGTTGTGAGGCATATGATGTGACTCTAAAGGCATCTAAATTTGATAGGAAGATGGTGTCATGACCCTAATATTGCAGTACCTCCAAGATGTCTACACTTGTATGAAACTTGTCATATAGTGACTTTTTTGACCTAGTGCATACACCTAGTGTATCATTTAGTACCTCCATGAAGGTACCTACAATTGTGGTTGTCTTAATTTAACCGTAGTGGTCTTACCTTTCTCTTCCTTAATTAATCTCTTTTGCCTTTTGCCTACACATTTTGCATACAATGGCAAGTATTAAAAACTAAAAAATGAAGAAATTGATGCATGCATCAATTAAATAGCCAATGTCAATTGAGCTTATGATAGTACTACTATGAAAAAACATGGTCGAAATTAAAGGAAATTGGTATAGAAAGCTTAGTTCATTGCTACTTCCTCGTTTGTAGAAAACGCTCTACATCAATAGCTTTTTCTTGTTCTCTAGAAACAAGTACCTTGATAGTCTCCTCTTTAGTATGAATAGTTGTCTTTGCTTGTTTTTGATTGGCATTTCTTGGAGCAGAGGTGGTGACAACCACTAGATCGTTTCCCAAAACATTTCTTTCATTATACAATACCTTCCTCAATCTCCCTCTTTTCTTACTTAAGTGTCCATTTCCACCATATGCCAACAATATAGGGTCAACATTTTAAGTAGAGGCTTTCCATGACTTTTTTACATTAGAATTGCCCTCTATCTACTTTGTTTGAGGTACTTGCACCAAAAGCTTGTCATTTTAGCATGTCATCAATAGAAGGAGATAACGTGTTGATTCTTTAAAGGTTTGCCTTAATCCATGCAACACCTCACATGCATAAGAATTAGACGTCTATAATGTTTCTTGGAAAATGTGCCTTAGAAATAGTGTTAAACAATTCTTATGTCATATCCTAATTGATGTATTCTCTAAATTATTTTGTACATTAGCAAAGTATTTAGAACACTTGAGAAGGGATAATTTGCACCTTTACTTGTGCAAATACTCAAAGATATTTATTATAATAGAAAGCAATCTATAGATGTGAATGTCTTTTCTAATTTGATGTTGTGAAACAACATCAAACCAATATATGGAGTTTGGGGAGATTGCCTTTCTACTCAACAAATTTGAAATGAAAAATCAAAGAATGTTTGAGAAATATAAACTTGCATCTAGTCAGAGAAGAAGTTAGTTCCCTTAATGTCTTAGACCACCTTCATCACCACAGAAGGTAGTGGTGTTGACCTTGGCAAGACCATTGACTTGAAAGTTAGCATGATTGGCACTATAACTACCTACCTAACCCTTGCATATAACTTAATAGTATCGTTGTTTAGACTTGGAATTTACTCATTCAAAATCTCCCTCACAAAATTAAAGAACTATCAATTTCCTCTCTTACCACTCTAAAATTCTACCAACATTGTAGTCAAAGTTATCACATTGGATGGATTGCCCGTCCAAACTATCCAATATGCTTGTTTGTCCAAGATGTTTGGTGACTCTCACCCACCCAATGTAACTACTTAAAGATAGTCACATTGTTCGTCTTTTTTATCCAAACCATCCAATATGTCCGCATGCTTGGGGCGTCTAGTGATCCTAGTTTGTCTAATGTGACAACAATGATTGTGGTACTATAAGTATAGGCAATGTTCTTCTTTTTAAAATTCTCCTATGCAACTTCAATTTCTTAGCACCAGCTGAGACAATAAGAACGATTCCTTGCAAAGACCGGCAACCTTAGTACAACTTTGAGTAGACAAACCTTGGCCTTGTACCCAAGCTCGGAATTGCACATGCAAATGCTTTGTTTAAATCCAAGGTTCCTTTGCAACTTAGTGATCTTTCCCTCACTTTTCATGAAAATATTGTGGGAAGAAGGGAATTCTACTAGAAGCATCCCTCCATTTCCTTGCAAACATTGATCTCTATAAGTCCCTTGCATGTTTTCCTTCCCTTCAAAATTTTGCAACCCCTTGTTTAGAATGCAGTCATAATATGCAACCACTACAAACTATATTGGGGATGCAAATACAAACAATAAACAATTATTAGAAGTCCTCTTCCCAAAACATGATAGAGGCAATATTTAATGCAAATTTATAAAGTTGGCATGTTCGAAATTTCTTTACTTCAAGGAGCTACTATATCCTACGCTAAACCCTTAATATAGGATAATTGCCATTACTACTAACTAACTAACTTAGACATTTACTATACATTGTCATTGTCCATAATGAACAACATACAATTACAAATTATACATTGTTTGTATAAAGTGACATATGGTTGCAAGCTATATGTTGTCTAATATATCCCTGTAACTTGCTTGAATACATAGAATACAATATTGTTGTAGTCTCAAAATTCCAAAGCTAAGTAAAAAAAAAATTAAAAAGTTGAAAAATTTAGATCAAAGCGTTGCTGAACTGTTTTGTTTTTGGTATGTTGACATCAGTTCTGGAAGACCTTCAAAACTTTGAACGACAGAACCGTAGGCCAATTTTGGCCCTTCACAATGTGAAAGTTTTAAGCTCAGGGGTCACATCCCTTTGACAGCTATTCTTTGTATGTTTCATTGCCTAAAACTACGATTGGTGCCATGCTTCCATTAAGTGAAAGGAAGGCATCCAAAATATACCTTACCAGTAAATAATGTGTCTGATTATCTTTGTAGGAAAAAAATCATTACAAAGCCAAAGAAACGAGCTGCTGGCCAAAATTGGTTCAAGTTACACAAACATCTACATCGCAGAGCTTCCACAAGGAGTCGACACCTCTTGGCAAAAATTTTCCAGGCTCAATTCTGCCTTCCCCTAAAGCTTACCAAGACTATCGCCTGGTAACTGTGTTCAATACATGAAAGGAAACAATTTCTGAGCATGGCAGGTCATGCAGAGAAGTCCGCAATGCAGGAGGGCACTATCAACATGGTATAATGTACAACCCTGCATGGAACTCTTGCAGACACAAGAGCTACACTTACAAGCGTAAATAACTAAGTAAACCTACAAATCAAATAAGCTACTTCATGTCCATCCCATCGCCACCTCCAAACATGCCAGAGAACTCTTTGGAATTCATCTGCTTCATGAGCGTTTGCAGCCCTCCAATACCACCAATCTGCTTCAACATTTGAGGAGGCAGTACTTTACTCATATGCTGTGCATTCATGTTTCGAGACATGGCGCTCATGTCACCCTTCTTGGGAATTTTCAGTCCCTTCATCTTACTCCAGATCTTAGCCAACCGCTTAAATTCCTCCAGCATTTCATGTACCTCGCGTAAGCTACGACCAGAGCCTCTTGCAATTCTATATATGCGCGAGTCTGTCATCAACTTCGGGTTTGTGCTATCGAGCTCTGCAACACAAGAAAATGCACAGAAATAAATATTCAGCGATAACCTTGTACACATTCAACTAGTTCACAAAACATCTGTTTCAGATCACTGTACTGGCATCCGTATAATTACTTTCATTACACTGTCAATTAATACAAAAAGACGAAGCAAAGAGGTCAACTACCATAGCAAACAAGTTAATAACTCTCAGCCAAGAGGGAAGGGGCAAGAAAGAGAGGAAACCTTCGTCAGTCATGGAATCCATCATTGTCATAAATTTCTTTATCTTTGCCTGACTTTCCTTCTCACGCCCTTTTGGCATGAATTCTTGACTAAAACCTGGTATCATGGACATCACCTGCCAGATTACATAGCAATCAGTCCAGATTCAAAGTCTGTAAAAGAAAAAACTAACATAATAACTAACATTACATTTACACAAAATCTGAACAGCTTAAAAATGATGGTACCACGTCTGCTACTACAAGATTTCACGGCGGACGGCAAGTACAATCGCAAGTAGACAATTACCTGCCCGAGAGGACCCATATTCAGAATGTTCTGAAACTGCTCATACATAATGCGCAAAGTGAAGTTGCCCTCAGACAATTTTTGAAGTAGCTCAGGTTGCTGATCCATAGGTACAGCCTCGTGGATCTTGTCCATAAAGCCCGACCAGTCACCCATCCCTGACAGAGATCAAGTTTTAATAACACCTCTGGCACCCTAAAAAAAGTGAAAAAGGTATTACCGGTACTACAATCCTTCGGCTTGATCTAGGCCAAAAAACAAGCAACCCGCACCACACCAGACGATGATCCATGACATTTGAGGAATAAGGCTTACCTAAAAGTCGACTCACAAAGGGCTTGGTTTCGAAGACCTCGAACTCATCCATGTGCTCTCCCGTACCGATAAAGATGATAGGACTTTTAGTCGCAGCCACTCTGCAACCAGATTTTTAAATGAGTATATGCCTTGCTCACTTAAAAGATCATCATTCTTATCTCACAAGCGCACACATAATCCATAGGAATAGGATAGGGGAAGGTTTCACTTATTAGATTGAACTTACGCGCTAAGAGCACCCCCTCCCTTTGCATGCCCATCCATCTTGGTTACAATAACTGCTCCAACAGCAACGCTTTGCTTGAAGGCCTGAGCCTGATCAAAAGCCGCCTGTCCGATACTGCTGTCCATCACAAATATCACAAGATCTGGACTCTGCAATCATGCACAAAGCTCGTTGATCAGTCTTGTTCTGCATAAGACCTAAAAATCATTACCGCTCACACATGACCGTATAGTACTTGTCTCATGCAAAGTGCTATACAAGCACATGTGCGATTAACTACAACCGTTATCTAAATCAGCCTACAAAATTTGAAGGTCGAGTGATTACAAAATTGTACAACAGAATTGTCTCAGTGAATCTTTTAGGCTTCCTCTTTGAGTTCGGTCCCAGTGTGTGGAATTAAAGTCTCAGGTCATGCAATGGGTTGCGCCGAATGTTAGAATCCAGTATTAATAATAAGACCAGTATCTCTAACCGTGACTTCAGCAAGTTGACGCATCTCCTCAAACAAAGATGCTTCCTGCTTGTGTCGTCCACTTGTGTCGACAACAATCAGATCACAATTCTCCTTCTTGAACCTCTCGACTCCCTCCTGTGCAATCTTAACTGGGTCCGTCTCCGTGTAGCTGAAGCAAAAAGACACGAAAACACGACTAATGCCATTCACCTCGGAAATTCACAGGTAATATGCGGTAATATGAAAGGGGGAAACAGTCTAGAATTAAGAGCGATCAGCAAGAGTCGAGACGTCAGAGAAGAATGATATCTTGGAAGCTAACTCACCGATGTCTAAAGTTAGTCATACAAAATATGTTGGACAGCTCAAAACACAGCGTACCTGCCATAGAAAGGAATTTTAGCCTTCGTCGCATTCTGCTTGAGCTGATCGAACGCACCAGCACGAAACGTATCAGCGCAAACTAGGGCAGGCTTCCATCCCTTCTTTTGATAGTTGAGTGCATACTTTGTACACGTGGTAGTCTTTCCAGAACCTACAAGTCAAGATTATTCAAATAAGCATCTACTTCAGAACCAAAAACTGCATAATCAACATGCTTAAATATCAACACAGGCGGAATGTGTATCAGAGGTAAAACATCGGAGCATCAACTAGTAGCTCACCCTGCAGTCCAACAAACATGATAACATTGGGCTTCCCTTTCTTTGGTACAAATGCCGGCTTCCCAGGGTCAAGCATGTTGCAGAGCTCATTGAAAACAGCCTGCAAATGCAAGCAAAACAGTATTCAGAAAACACGCAGATTCGCTACGAGGGCTCTGTCCCTGTAGCAGAGGCTTCCATTTTGAGTAAGCTTTTGCCAATGCAAAGCCTCTTCCCTTCGGTCCAAGGCCACTAAATTTGAGGATCCTGGCATGTATGAATTTTCTGCAATTGCAATTCCAAAGAAAATGACGCCCGTACTTGCAAACAAGTGCACCAACAATGAATTAGGTCAGCTACACAAGCACACACACGCACACACGCACCTGCTGGATGATTTTCCGCTTGTTGTGTCCCGCAGCAAGGTCATCCAGGTTCACGATCTTCTTGATGTTCGATTGCATGGTGCCGATCATCTTGAATTGGACATCTGCCGACATGAGCGCTCGCGAAATCTCATTCAAACACTCTGTCAGCACCTTCTCGTCGATAAAAGTGGCATTGCTCATCTGTTGGAGGGCTCGCGAGATGCGGCCCCCCAGCTCCGCGAGCACCATCTTGCCTTACTTTTTCACACCTCCAATCCAAATCTATAAACCCTAAACCGCAAGAGCTCGACACTGACGCCTCTCTCCCTCTGTTCTGTCTAAACCACGACGGGCAATTCCTTCAAAGCTCCCTCTGATGCAACGAAGCCCTAAACCCTAAACCTCTCTGTCGACGAGCGTAAGGGTAAGTTTGGCTATGGCGACATTTGGGGTGGGCATCGAAGAAGGAAGAACATCCAGAACTCTAGTGAACTGGGCGACGAAAACGACGACGACGACGACCGAGGGTAGAGTGAGGACCATCCTCAACGCTCCCTGCAAAACAACCCGGCAAAATGTCCCGGCAAAAGTACTTCTAGCTTTTCACTAATGTACACAAAATCTATTGTTAATATTGGACTTGAACTTTTGGTTGCTTTTAGTTTGACAGTGAGGAAATTAAAATTTAACTTCTTCCTATTTCCATAAAAGTGAAGAATCATAGAACTCAATAAAGGCAATTCTAACTTTAGAACACTCAATAATTCATTTGTAATTCTTATCTAGTATGGAAATTTGTCACCTCATTTTGTGGTTTGATAGTTTCATTGATTTCTATTGCATACCTTAACATCTATTGCACATCTTAACATACAAAATTGTTGTCCTAACCTTGAGGAATCATATATATGATCTGAGTAATTTGCATGATTTCTTAAACTTTTTCTTAGAAACATAGGGAAAAAAATTAGTTTTGTAGGAATTTATTTTTTATTTCAATTGATGCTTGAAAATAAACATGTCACCTCAAACTCTTCAACAACCAACAATAGTCGAAATTTTCAAAATTAGGAAGATGTCCCATAAAATACAACTTAGAAAAATCATTTAATGATGACTTAGTTTGAGACAACAATTGTAAAATACAATTCACAGATTATACCCACTCTCTT
Organism: Pseudoscleropodium purum; assembly: GCA_963969395.1. Taxonomy (NCBI): domain Eukaryota; kingdom Viridiplantae; phylum Streptophyta; class Bryopsida; order Hypnales; family Brachytheciaceae; genus Pseudoscleropodium; species Pseudoscleropodium purum. The sequence goes on along the minus strand of OZ017800.1, from coordinate 3,005,000 downwards.
AGATCAATTAGCTTACAAACCAATATAGTAAAATATCATTTGAATTGTAGAATATTTGCAAAGCAAAGTCTTTGAAAATGCTAAGAACTAATACAAGAATCTTCAAAAACTTGATGGATGAAAAAAATGCATTTTTGTGTGCTTGGGATGTGCTTGCATTCATCCATTGTTTAAAATTTGAATGCTTAGTCCTTAAAGGGTTAAGCTTAAGATGTTTACACATGAGCCAAAAAAAATTTTAAACTAAAAATTTTAATATTTTGTTTCCTTTGGAAAATGTTTTTGTCTATGTAGAAAGAGGATCTTCTGGGGTCAGGGAGGATTGCAAGTTCCTTGCTACCCGATGTAGCAATGCAATTGCCATGTTGTTTTAAAAAAAATTCAACTTTGTTTTTTATTTTAAGAAATTTAACTTAATTTAATTTATTTGTTTTGGAATTTATTTTTTCTAATAGTGTGGTGTTCACTTTACTACGGGGGGAACTGCAGGGGGGCAGTTGCTTAAAATGGCCCTTCCGGACCCTAGAAAATCTTCTCATGGTTACCGCTTCTTAAAACACATGTCTAGAAGAAAAAACAAAAAAACAAAAGCAAACTAATGAATGCTACAAAAAAGAAACCAATTACTAAAGTAAAAACTAGGTCTATATTTAATAACACATTTTAGAAGTCACAATTTTGCATGAGTTCATTGTATTTTCCTTCTTGTGCCTTCTCCATGATAATTCAATCCAAGAATTGGACCCTAAACTTTGGATATTATACATCAGATTTAGAGTATTTTATTGAATACATACATTAGATCGAAGCTAAGGTTGTTCGTAAAGTACTATGTCCAAAATAGAAAAGCAAATTTCTCATCCTTATTCATAATTTTAGAGCCTCTATAACCTATATCCCTTTTGTTTTTCTAGTATCCCTTTGTGTATATGCTATTTTTCATGTATAGTTCACATAATTCTATGGTATTATACATATATGTAATTTGTATACAAATTTTACGTAGAATGAATATATTAGTACCTATTTTTTATCCCACATACTTCCTACATTTTTTGACAATACCCTCTTCAAGCCCCTAAACAAGTTTTTTTATACTCTCGTTTTTTAAATGTGCACATCTTGTGTCCAAATATATAGATTAAAGTTTTGATTGTCGGTCCATATATAGATGCTACATTTGGGTAGAAATTCTTATGGTTGTACATACCTTATGAATTGTTTTCATTTATAAAAAAGTGGAAACAATTATATTTGAGATCTTAGAACTGAAATTATAGAATCAAATTGGCTAAACATTGTGAATTAAATTTTTTTTCTGATATTAATTTCCAAAAACTCATAGAAATCATATGTTAAATCTTTCTAAATTTTCTGAAAAACTAGTAGGCATTTTGGAGTTAAAACATTAAAATCATATTTTAAGATTTAATTAATTCAACCTATAACAAGTCAAGTATCAAGATACATATCACAGACTCTTACATAATACTACAACCCGTAGATGGACAATTGAATCACTTGTAGTCCTCACAGTAGGAGCATGTAGAACCACACATATTATATTATTCTTAGCACTCAAGATAAATTCAAACTACTACAAAAATCGAAATAATAAAAAAAACCTTACTAAACAACATCAATAACATTGCTACACAAATACATAACATACTTCACACAAGAAAACTTGAAAACAATCAATCACTTCCCACTAACTACTCATGTAGATGGGATTTTTAATTCTTTTCTAAAAACTGAACCCCAAGTAGAGTTCGATTTCTAGGAAGTAAATTTATGACAATTTGGGATTATAAATTTTGTCCTAATGATTTCAATTGCAAGATTGTGATTTATTAAACTCCCTATTATGTATCAATATTCTATTGGTAATGAACTACTTATCACAATACAATTGGTCTTTGTTCTTCAATTGATATTTTCTTTAATTCTTCTTCTCTTGCTTTGTTTTGCTTTGTTCTTTAATCACTTTTCCAATTGCATCTTCATTCTTTTCTATAATGAACTTCTTTGTTATTTTACACTCCATCTTTGTATTGTTCAATCTTTGGCAATATTGGCATTTCATTATTTTCTTCTTACATTCTTCTTTGTTCATTTTTATTTTATCTTTGATTCTTTACTTTTTATTTTTTATTTATTTATAATTAATTAATTATTTTTTGTTTTTGTTTTTATATTTTGTATTTGCTCTTCCTCTTCTTAATTTCTTTAAAAACACTATAGTCCAGTTTCCCAATCGGATGTATTTGTGGTATACAGTACTCACTCAGAGATTCCCAATTGATGATCCACAATGTTCCAATCTCCCAATTGATAATGTATACAACACTTGTTTTAGATCAATCCACTCAATGCAAATTTCGTAATTGATACTAATGCTTTAATTTCTCTCAATTGATTATGTCCTCACAATCACTCAACAGCTTCTTCACAATTACAATTCCCATTGATTCTTTAATTACAATTCAATTTGAGTAACACTCATTTTCTCAATCGCTCATCTAGATCAACATACAATTTTCTATCAGTAATCCAACCTTCACTTCCACATACACTCAGACTTATCACTTAATTTAAATTAACAATTGTTTATACTTTATTTTTCCACTCTTTCATAACAATGTCCATTTTAGTTTCAAACACATTCCACAATTGATCTCCTATACAGTTTCCACTCACAGTTTCAACAATCATCTCTACACACAACCCACACATTCAACAATATCTCATACACATCAATAGTAATTTTTACACTTCCAATTGAATACATAAACAACCACATATTCCACATCACATGAACTCACACATCTCAAATATAATTACAATCACACAATTGGGAAACTTATACTGTATTACAAATTAATAAACACAAATTACACAATAGTTTTTATTTCCGACGATTAGAAAGAGTGCCTACTTCAACAAGGTCAATTGAACACAATTGAGAAGGAAGTCAACCTAAATACCCAGTCTACTATTGCTCCAAATCCACCGATTGAGTAATGAAATGCCTATTGATATCTATATTTACAAAATACTATACCAAATTGGTAAAATACTAGGTATAGCATCACTAGTACACTCCCAATTGGCAAAACAAAAAGCTGACATCAAAACCACCGATTGAACAAAAAGAAAAATATGATTTTGACTACAATTCCCCACCTTAATTTCAACAAAAAATACAACAAATCCTAAAATTCATTCACTAATTCTAACATTCCTTCAAATGGATGTATTCTATTAACACCCAAATCAACTACCTAAGTCTCCAAATTATACCAAAATGCTGTAAATTATTGTTTACAAATATTGGATTAATAAACTCAAATGGAATAACATCCCAATACAAACGACTAAAACTACCACCAGATGTCACTAATCATGACACTTTCCTAACTAAATGCTTTAATCAATGAAACTAACAATTCAACAATCAATAAGAGGATTTGATCTTCAAATTGTTGTGTTCCTAAGTCCTATACCACTAGAAGTCACATCCAATGTTGGTCTTGACATTACACACACACACAATTCCAACACAACTTGTCAAACACTAATTTACCTCCAACTTAGTTTAATTTAATTTTTTAAATCCTAATTACTTTCGCAACCATTATGTTACTAAATACTACAAAGTCTCCCTCCTATTGAAGGTATGTAGTCTTGGTGTCACTCACTTTGTTGTTGCCAATGTGTGGGACACAAGATGACCAAATTCTTAATGTACATGGCAATTTCAAAATGAGAATGAAGTCTAATTTTTTATTTTTTTATTTTCTTTGATCCATACTAATTCAACCCATACTAATTGGGTAGTTGACTGATTTTTTAAGTTAGCATGAAGAGCACTTTTCCCTGATTAAGGCCTTTTCAAGGAGCGGTTAACATGCCTAATCTTCCAGGGGTGCTGATTCTGCCAACAAGGTGCTATTCGATCACTCAAGGCCGATTCTGTCGTGGGAACATGAGAACATGGAAACCTGCTCTTAATACAGGGAACGTTCTCTCGTGTGGTAATTTCCTTCAAGTGATTGGCGCCCTCGATAACAACAGGGCAACCATCATCACTCCGAAAGGGGCGTGACGAACTATGAATGATTCACTGTCCTACATATTTCATCCACGTATGGATGAATGATTGCACTACCCTCGGATGAATGATTTACTGTCCACCACTCAGTCAGTCAGTCGTGGACGGATGACGGAGTCGCGGGACACCCCGACGCGACGGAGATCTCGCTTCACCAAACACCGCAATTACTGTGGGTACAAATTTAGAAATCCTACTCCCCTGAAGATTGTGTTACCTTAACCCCCCAGTATAAGTTGCTCCGTATATTATTACAACCCACAGTAATAATCGACACTCCTGTCTGGTGTACTGTACTCACTGAGATGGCATCTTCTTTCATCCTCCTGGGAATATGACGTCCCCTTGCTTCTCCGTTGCAGCTCCACGCCCCAGCAAGAACGCATGGAAGATCACTCACATCGTAGACCAATCTCTTCGGTTCTCTTCAGTTCTCTTCGATCTCATACGTTTCTGCAGTCACAACCCACAAGCTTGTAGCCCTGTTTTTCACTACTGTACTGCTGCAACAACGGTAGTCAAATCACCAGTTGTAGTTCTTGGTTTCCTAGCTTGAAGTTCATTCAGTTTTTTTTCTCATGTACTTGTTGGTGTTGTTGGTTTTATTGCTTGCTGTGCATGATGCTTATCCTTTAGCCCCGCCCTCCTGGTTTGATTCTTGCAAGAGTCGATTCGGGTTGGATTAGGTTCTCGATCCTATGGTTGGGTTAGTTGGCGCCTCCTCTTGGTCGCCTTCGATGAGATCGTAGTCTTTGAGCTTCAGCTATGGCGTGTCTCGCTCTGTCGTCGCGCACTGCGTTGCCAATTGGGTCGCAATCTCACTCTCGGTCGTTGCTTCAGGTGCGCGGTGGTGGGCTTGGGCTTGGGCTTGTTCTTGCGCTTCTTTTGGGTTTCAATTGCATGCCTGCATTGCGGATGTGTGTGTATAGGTGTGTGCGTTTGTGTGCGTTTGTGGACGTGTGTGTTGACTGCATTTCGGCTTACTAGTGGATATGGTGCTTTTGGGGGTGTATTTAGCTTTTGGGAGCGGCTTTGGATTCGACAAGTACTGTGCGCAATGCTTATTTTCGTTGCGGGAAGCGAATCTCGATTAGCTGGAGTGGTGGTGTGGTGAGGAAACGATCTTTGTTGCGGTGTCAGAGTCATAGTGGGGCAGGGTTTAGTGAAAGAAGACCGGTGGAGGGTTTTGGTGAAAGGAGACCGGAGGAGGACGACAGCTCACCTTCTGGACGAATTCGTCTTCAACCCTTTGTATTCGTCGGGCAAGCGCTGGCGGTTTGGTCCTCGTGGCTGCGAGCGTGGTTGCATCTGAAAATGGAGGTTTTGTGTGAGGAATCGGAATGGGGGGGCTCGTTGCTGCAGCAAGGGGGGTTAGGGATGGCATTGCTGAGCACGTCCATAATTGCCCGAGAACGAATCAGCCCTGTTTTGATTACGCTTAGGGCGAATCCCACCTTCATGTCCGGTCTTGTGGCTTGGGCAATTGCACAGGTCTGAAATTTCACTCTCTGCATTCTTGAATGAAGCTTTGGAGTGTGTCCGTGTGAACCGACCTGTGGGGTTTATGGTTTTAGTTTAAATCCCTAACTGTCCAAAGTAGAGCTTCCACTCTGGAAGCTCATTGCCCATTCTAGTAACTTTCAAGTCATATTTCTAGTATTAGGGTGTGATTTCTTCTTCCTGTTGGTACATATTTCTACCGTTCAAGATGTAGGTTTTGTTTTCTTCTGCCTGTTGGTACTTTTAGTTACCTTTCTTGAAGCTTCCAAAGGTCATTTATTTCAACTCCTATAGATATTGAAGCAGCTACTTTCGCCACTCAGCGGTTAAGTTGCAACGAGGAGTGGTTTTGATAATGTCGGGGTGTGGAGTTGCCTCATTGGAAATAGGATGGAAATGACATATCTGCTACCTTGCGGGTCCAAGACTGCTCAATGATTCTTGGTGTCTGCAATTGCAGGTATTGAAAGTTTTTACAAAATACTGGGTGGAGAGGAAATGGGATTGGAAGATGCTCGTGGGCTCTGGCGGCATGCCGTCCTCTCATTCCGCCCTGTGTGTCGGTTTAACCACGGCGGTTGCACTCTGTCATGGAGTGGGTGACAGTTTGTTCCCAGTGGTTTTAGGGTTTACTCTTATCGTTATGTACGACGCAGCGGGAGTGAGGCGACATGCTGGACGTCAAGCAGAGGTGAGCCAGTTGAGTCTAGGGTTTTTTGATATGTGCAATTCTGCTACTGGAGTCGCCCTAGACACGGAATTGACAAGCAACTCTACTAGGGTTTGCAAACCCTAGTAGAGTTATTAGTAGCAGAGTAGTCCTTTTTTTTTTAAAAACATAACCTAGTTTGGAAAAAGTATCCAATCAGGAGCCAGAAAAGATTCAGTACCCCTTACTTGTGGATCTCACCAAAATTCTAGAACCCTCTTAAAAGCGGAGTTGGAGATTGGTTGATATCATAATCAGCTCGTGGATTATATTGTGACTTGCCCATGGGGTAGGGTACTAGGATAATCAAGATTATTGTGACCACCAATTGCAATCCTTGTTTTTTCCTACTTTTGAAAGTCTAGGAAGACATTGTTGAGGATTGAAACACCCTCAATGACTGAGACCTGTATTTATATTTGTCTTTGTCCAAAAGGGTATGGAAAATTGTCCTGATCATGCTCTGTACTTTGAGCGCTTCAATGGCTTGTTTTTGAGACATGTAGGCAGTTCTTGAATCTGCAAGGGTTATAACTCTTTTGTTGAAGGAATACTTCGTCTAAACTTGTTGAATGGCATTGGGATGCAGGTCCTAAATATGATCGTGCAGGACTTGTTCGAGGGACACCCGGTGAGCGAGAAGAAGCTGAAAGAGCTTCTGGGTCACACACCTTTGCAAGTTGGTGCAGGGGCCATTCTAGGGATGATTTGCGGTTTCATCTGTTCTCGTGCCAGCATGATCTATTGAGTGAGAGATTCTCGAAAGTCCCTGTGTTGGATTTGTTTTCTGAAGCACTATCATGCACGCAATTCATACGAAGTAAGAGATTTTCGTGTTAGCCAGGTTTCAGTCCACTCGTTGAGGATGGGTTTTCCAAAGTAGAGAAATTTTAGAGGTTTTGTTTATGCAACTCCCGAGTCCTACTAAACAGTAGGCATGTCACATATTCAATCAAATACTCCCCGCTGGACTGATTTGACTACATCTATCTGTTCCTCTCATCAGCCATACTAACTATGTGGTATTGTGGTGATTGATTACATTGTGCCAATGTACCTTGAAGCCGGCTCTAGTTTTTATTTAGTTCGAAGTGAGGGGTTCTTAATTGGGTTAGCAATATGATATACTCCACTTGTGGTCAAGTGTTTGGAGTTATGCATGATGTCTTGTGTCTGCTTCACATATCTGAACAAGGTTCACTAACCCCTGAATGACAGACCCATCACCACTGATTTCAAGCCTCACTGCCTGTCACTTAGTTTGTTGCCATTTTGCAACTAGATATGTATGAGATTTTTTATATTTATTTTTCAGAGATGAAATTACATGTCTTCAGTACTTCACAAAGAATTTAGATTTTTTCATGAAAAATTGAATTTTTTTGAGAATTTTTGAAGATAAAGTGAAGAAAAATCACATCAATTAGAAAATTATTTCAATAAACCTGAAAATTTCACCATGTGTGTACATGACAATCGAAAATATCATAGTGTAAATTCAATTTCCATGTCATTCTATAATTAGAATTCAATAGACATTGAAAATACATCCAAAATTCAAATTGCAATCAAATATTCAATATTAGAAATTTTTCCAAAATTCAAATTGGAGTACAAACTAGCGTAGATGACCTTCATTTTGTTAGTTGGGCTCAAACTCAAGAAACATCATTTTTGTGGAGAAATTTCAGATTTAGAGCAAGGACCAACAACTCCCCTAAATACACTAAATTAGCATATTTTGTGATCCATTTCTTTTTTAAACTTCTCATTTATGTGAAGACAAACACTGACAAGACTACAAACTCAATTGGATCTTCTTCACAACTGAACATGAAAGGTGAACAAGGAAAATGGGGATGAAAAGTGCTTCCAATAGCTTTACAACGCATTGGATTGTCATCCAAAAGCCACAGAATGGCGTTCCAATCCAGGCGTTCCAGGGCTAAACTGCAAATTCTCTACTCCTGCTCTGAACTTAGTGCGCAACTTAACCTGCTTCTTTTCCTCCTACTCCTCCTAATGCAAGTGGCAGGTGTACATGTTTGCGTCCTCTAAAACCTCAAATATCCAAATCTATACTGGCTGGTTGATCAAAGGGCTCACATTGAATTGAAGGATTGTAAGTTTCATCCTTCTTGTGACCAAGAGAGCGACACGAGTATCTAGAATATGCCTTCACCGACACGAAAGTTGGCTTTTTAGAATACGCTGTCACCAGCATGAAAGATGGGGAGTGCAACGAACGACACCAAAATCAACCCATCGACATGCAAACGGATCAAATCCCAAGAAGAAAATTAAAAAAAACTCAACAACTCTGCTTCCATTCTAACTGAATTCGAACATTCAACCAGAGTGACGCCGGTCACCTTCAGGAACGTCCTCGAACTGCCGACACGTGCCTCAAATTTGCACCGACACCTGCCTCATCACTCATGATGTTTTCACTGCACCACTCTACCAATTCCATCTCGCCACGCAGACCCACAATCAGACCGTGAAACATATAGAAATTGCGTAGTAAGTAGAGCAGCAATTTAGTGTGACTTACATCAATATCGAGATTTCTTGCGCAGGAATTGGCGAAGTGAGCTTGAAGTATAGCAGCAGAATAGTAATTCAGTGTACGTCAGTGCCGCGATTTCTTGCACACGGATTGCCGCAGCGAGATCGAACTGTTGATAGAACTAGAATACAAAGTAGCAAATCAGTGTACACAAGTCAGCGTCGAGATCTTTTGCACAGGAATTTTGCGCAGGGAGTTTGAAGTATTGACAGAACCAGCAGCAGCTTAGCAATTCCGTGTACATCAAGATAACCCACATTTCTACCACACGAATTGGCGCAGCGAGTTCAAAGTATCGACAGCAAATTAGAGTTTAGGTTTGCATTTATCGACAGTACCTGATAGTATTGTTCCTCCAGATCTCCAGAGCTATGGGTCAGGGCAAGGAAGAGAAGAAGGGAAGCTCAATCGCCAACGCGGCGATGGCGACGGCGAGTGTGGCGCTCGGGTACGCGGCGTTGGAGTTGGGTCTGGGGGGCGTGCTCAAGCCTGGCCGCGAGGCCATCCAGCAGTCGTTGGAGCCGGAGGAGGAGCAAGCCGCGGCGTCGGAGGTCGCAGAGGGAGAGGATCACGACGCGCAGGTGCAGGTGCCGGTGCAGGGGAACACGACGCAGGCGCCCGTGGAGGAGCCTGACACTGCGGCGTCCTTGCAACAACATGCTGCTACTACCACTTCTTCTCCCATCGAGCAGGAGGAGCAGAAGCAGCGGTGAGGGGGTTTGCTTGGTAGAGATTTGGGGCTTGCACGGGAAGAAGTATAGCAGTGCAATGGGATCTTGTGGCATGGCACCTAGCTTGCAATCTCTCTGAAGAGCTTGTCGATGTGCAATTTATAATCCGTTTCTAGAAATCATGGCTCCTGTTCTCACACAATCACAGTGACCTTGTTCTTGGACAATCTGAGGGATCCTGTAGGTTGTGTACATTCGAGTGCAAGCATATTTGGATGTAACTTGTTTGAATTTTGCCCCCGGGAAGTAGTGTAGCATTTCAATTGACTGTTGTAGCCTGATTGCAATGGCTCAACCTCTTTGAAAGCCAGTTAGTGTGTTAAATCTGTCATAGAATTCTTGGCTCCTATTCTTTCACAATCTCAGAGGTCCCGCTGTTGCAAATCTGAGCGATCTTGTTCATGTAAAATCGTAGTGATCCTCTTCTTGTTCAATCTTAGTGATCTTGTTTTTGTACAATCTTAGTGATCCCTTAGGTTTGTGTTGATTTGAGTGAGGAAGCATTATTGGATGAGGATGTTTGAATTTGGGTTGAGCTTGGTAAGAACTGAACCAACCGAATTGTCTACTGCAGCATGATTCCATGGTGAAACCTAGCCGAAGAGCTTGAGGATGTCTGCACTCCGTTTTAGAAGTCATAGCTCCTAATTACTTAATCTTATTATTGATCATGTTATTGTATGGTCTTCGTGATCTTGATCTGCACAATCTCAGCGAGTTCTTGTACAAATATAGTGACCTTGTACGTTGATTTGAGTGAAAGCATGTTTGGATCAGGATGCTTGAATTTGGATGGGCAAGAATTGAAGCAATCAAATTGACTGTAGATAACAGAATTCCAATGCGTGACCAGTCCGAACAGCTTGGTGATGTGTATACTCTGTTTTAGAAATCATGGCTCCTATTCCTATACAATCTCAGTGAACTTGTTCATGTTCAATCTTAGTGATCTTGTAAGTTGTGCTCATCTGCGTGCAAGTAAGTTTGGACCAGTATGTATGAATTTTAAGTTAAGCAATCGAATTGACTGCAGTAGCATGATTGCAATGGCGCCAATAAACTTACTGCCAATTTAGAAATCCTGGCCCCTATTCTCCAACAAGCTTGTTGATCTTGTTTTTGTACAATCGAGTTCAAGCTTGTTTGGAAGAAGATGTTTGAATTTGTGTCAGCTTGGCAACTGAAGAAGTGAAGTAATTGAAGTGACCCCAATAGCATGATTTCAATGGTGCAAGCTTTCCAAACAACTTGGTGATGTGCTGTACATACTTTGTTCTAGAAATCATGATTTCTTTTCTTACACTTGTTCTTGTTAAATCTTAGTGATCACGGCCTACACGACCTTCGTGATCTTGTCGGTTTTATTGATTCAAGAGAACGCAAAGTTTGAATTTGGGTTTAATTTGGCAAGAATTGAAGCACATGCATTGATTCCTGTAGCATAAATTTAATGGCTTGAGAGGTCAGAGCTATTTTCAAGAGCTTACTGATGTGTTTCAAGTTATCATGGAAACCATAGCAATTATTTTTGTACCACTTAGAAGTGCAATTGAGTTTGGTTACCGGTACCTAGTTTGTCCGTAGAAACAACTTTCTTCAATTTTTCCTAGCCATTTGATGCAGACGATCTTCATTCTAAAAGATTATCTTCATTCCAAAGATTATCTTCATTCCAAAGATTATCTTCATTCCAAAGATTATCTTCATTCCAAAGATTATCTTCATTCCAAAGATTATCTTCATTCCAAAGATTATCTTCATTCCAAAGATTATCTTCATTCCAAAGATTATCTTCATTCCAAAGATTATCTTCATTCCAAAGATTGTCTTCATCTCAAAAGATGATGCACATAATTTGAAGGAGCAAAAAAGTTCTTGTCAAGCTTGAGATAAATAAAAGGTCCCGGCGAGATTTGAACTCGCGTTACTGGATTCAGAGTCCAATGTCCTGACCGCTAGACTACGGGACCGCCATCTGCACTCTGCCAACTGGACGGGTTTCAAAATTCCCAAGCTGCTCATGTCTGAAGGTGGTACGTTTCTGATTCTAACACTTTCAATCAAATGTGAAGAATTGTAAAATACACTGACTTAACATATTAGTGTGTGACAGCAATTTATCGTAGAAACAATAGTTTATTTTATATTAGTGTAGCTGCTATATTACCATATCCGTACCAAAATCCAATTCTATTTTGTGGAGTGACGATAGTTTTGCAGATGACTCCAATGTCAATGGCTCACTAAAAGGATAAATCAGTGCTCTGAAGTAAAAATTCAACGACATTTGAATTTTTCATAATTCAAATTCCCAGATGACACCTGGGAAACTGGACATCATAATAGTAATTCATTTACACTAGTATCAAATATCATAAGACTTGCAATAAGGCTTATCTGATATAGGGGAGTGAGTTTCACATTTTTATTAAGAACGAACCGGTTACTCACAGTATGGTACTTGATTAGAAGCTCAAAATTTTTTTATTGCACGCTTGCACCTGAGTTGAGATGTAGAGAATGCTTCATCTTTGAAAGCTGCATCTCAGAATATACACAGCAAGAATCTAACATTTGGAAATTGGGTCACAGCTTCCCAAAGATGTCTTCTCATAATCTGAACACGAGAGGCTAGAATCAAATTTTGGACACTACAAAATCATGCTAAGATTGCATTGGAACAATCTTTCAACTGCCAGAAAGATCCAACAAGAATCAAGGAAATCTAGGAATAGCAACCATGATGATCAGATGCTTCAGTATTGGAATGCTTTTCGGTTTGCATACCTGTTGGAGTGCAATGTAAGATGCCGTCACCTGACCTTCACAAACTGATGGTCCACCATGTAGGGAAGAAAAGATTGTGCACTACAAAAAATACATATTTACAGCTCATTGAATAGTTCACTTAGTGCACAGAATATCTACAGCTCATATTCCTTCAACTTGCTTCTGTCACATGCCAGCCATGCCAAATTGAAAACTAATACGGTAATCGATCTCAGAGCTGCGTCAATACTACGGCACTTGAAAGTAAACGGGGGTCCTCTCTTGAAAACATGTGGTCTCTGACTTCGAAATTTCGATCAGCTCTACAGATGGTGGCGATTTTTCAAGGGACTGCATCAAGTCTCAACTCAACAATGTATCTGGACAAGCAATTGGGTTGAATATTGTGGTCGGTGACTTCAGTCCATGTTTTTGTAGACATGTCCAACATGAGCATGAGGTTGTTGTCAGTATGGTCCAAGTCATCACCAATCTCATGTGCCGCATCATAGAAGAGCTTTCTCTTTTTGCCGAGCAGAAGAATGGAATCTCCGCACAAAAACACAGAGAAAAAGTAATTCTGTAACAACTCAGCCTTCGGGATGTCGGAAAAATGCTCCCATTTCGTCTTTAACTTCTGATCACGTTCTCCTGTGCATTTACCTCCGTGAGTCTTCAATAGAAAAAGGCATCCGTGTTCAGCTTGGAAAAGAAAAGAGCCTTCGACTTGTGCAACAATATCAAGGTCGAAATCAGGCGGATACTGTATACTTCTCGCGGCTCCTGGCTTAATGTCGTATGTATGTATGCTTCCAAGATAAACATTAATCAAAATGTAGCGGCCCACCATGTCAGGCTGGCTGCTCCAATCCAGCCTAACCCAAGAGTTCGTCACCGAGCTGTAAACATGAAATACCTCAGGTTCCTCGACATTCTGAGACCCTGCAGAAACACATACAGTTTCTTCAGGAAAACCAGAAAAGCCCTTTACATCAAAATAACACCATATCACACAAAATTCATGGTGAGTGATAGCATTCTTGGCATGGCACCTCTTGAAAACAATGTCAACGAAGAGTTGAGACGAGCAAAGTCATTTCAAATCAAGAAAACCAAGAAAACCTAACGTTTTGACATCCTTTCAAATGTCAAGACAATGGCTCGTGGCCTTGAGGAGCTCTACTTCCTCAAATTGAGCTCCCCTTCGCAAAACAAGGTGTCAGAAATCCCTTATCATGCAAACTCAAAGGATGCTCATCAAGGACTCTCTAGAATGTCATGTACATATCAAACTAATACCTTGTTAATAACCAAATGTCGAAATTCTAATTTGCAAACACTGATGAATTAATAGAGGATGGAGTACCTAAAAATTTGATGGTGTAATGTTTTGAATTCATGTCCACTTTCATTAGAACTGACTTGGGAAACATCTGCACTCCAACCGCAGGCGGCAGCTCACGCCATGTGCAAGTGAGAGGATTACACACAACAACTTGAAGACGCTCTTCGAGTTTCTTATATTTCACAAAGCAAAGCAAGCCTCCATCAGCTGCAACCAGGTAGGAGAATGGTAAGTACGCAAGAGGAAGGCCGAGCCATCTTCTAGCAAGGGCGTCGTAAGCCCAGACCCGTTTGGGATCCGTTCTCTCGCTCTCCACCACTGCGAAACTCTTGGGCTGTCCATCGCCAAAGGAAAGCTGGAAGGCGGGGGAGGTGAGGTAGGAGTGCCATTGTTTGGAAAGAAAACGAAGCTGGATTAGAGATTGGAGAGGCAACCGAGCGAACACCAATTCCTGTATAATTGGTGGGGTGTTACTCCATATCTTGGGATCCATTGTCACATCCTGCATCAGAATCCAAAGATTGGTCCAGGAAGACTCAGAAAATGAGAATCTCAAAAGCGCTTCCCACTGTAAAGAGCAGTGAGACCCATGCTTGTAGCCACCGACCACGTAGTAGTTGAAAAGTACTCCTGAATACCCGCAACGAGCGGAAACTGGAATTCAAGAATGTAAATAAAACTGCATTTCTGCGTAACAATCAAATATCTGTCTATCTCAAACCCTAAAACTCTTGTGACCAAAGTCTGACTCAAGATCCAATAGAAATTGTCATTTCAGTTACTGCTCCTCAATTGCCAAAAATAATGATATAGAAACCTATCCTGCTTCACACATTCCAGTGCAAAATTCTACCGATGTTCCAACACTACAAACTCTTGACAGAAAATTCGACCTAACAAACCAAGAATTTCAAAATTCAAATGCTTGACATGGCCACCGACCATGTAGAAGTTAAAAATACTCCGGAACCTCAGCAACGAGCTTAACGCAAAATTCAAGAATACAAGTAAGCTGCATTCCTTCGCAACTCGAAACGCAATTCCTCTCAAGATCCTGAAACTCTTGTAACCCAACCCCAAATCAAAATCCAACACAAAACGCCATACCCGGGGCTGCTCCTCAATCGTCAAAAAGAGTGACATACATACAACTCTCGCCTGCTCCAATGTAAATTCTCCCGATGCTACAACACTTAAATCTCCCTCAAAGAAAACTCGACCCAGAAGATCAAGAATCCCAAGACACTAAACCCCTTGTACCCAGACCTCGACTCAAAATCCAACATAACTTGCCAATTCCGGAGCTTCTCCTCAATTTTCCAACAGAGTGACATATAAACCAATCCTGCTCCACACATAACAATAAAATCCTATTCCAACACTAGAGACTGTTGAGAGAAAATTCGACCTCTACCAGACCAAAGATCCCAAGAAAAGGTTGCTATCAAAAGGAAAGAGTCGTGGAGAAGAGGAACCCACCTGGGGAATTGGAGATACAGGTCCTGCGCATTCGTCGCAATCAGAATTCATGGAATCTCAGAATCGGAAACAGATGCAAAATCCAGTCGCGAATATGAAATTCCGCTGCGAAATGTGAGCTTGACGTGGTTCTTGTGGCGAAGTCGGTTGCTGCAAGTCGAGTCCCGGAGGTGATGACAAGACTGGGCTGAGCTGGCTGAGTGGGGTCTGAGGCTTTGGGGCTTGACACTTGGCGTGGCCCCACTCGTTTCACAATTTACTGAGGTAAGTTCACTTAGTTTTCACCATGTTTAGTACAACTGGTGCATGTAAGGTAGGTAAGTGAGCCCATTGTGGGCAAAATTATATTAGTAGTGTGTTGTAGGGGTTAAGTCCTTGAGGGTTAGAACCTTTTTCAAAATTGATGATATGGAAAAAATTGTTAGAAAGTATTTTTTTGAAGAATATTTTGGAATTGATGTACAAAAGAAATTGTAGATTTCAAGTTTTAGATTCCATCCGTATAGTTAGATTCACCAATGCCATCACCAATATTTTTTTATAAATTTTAAAAGAGAAAATTTTAAGATTCTTTCAAAATTTAATTATAGGAAAAATAACATCATTTATTGAATAAAACTTGTTGGAATGGATTTGAAATGAGGTTCTCTTACATAGTGATTTTTTGGAAATTTTTGTATTCTTTAAATCTATAACGTCATTTGTGCAAATCTAATTTTGATTTAGAGTCAGTGGAATTTTGGCTTGGTCAACCACTTAATAATTATACTTCCACATTTGTAATTTTAGAGAAATATGTACTCTAATAATACCAAATCCAACCATTAGATAGGACAACAACTTGATAAAGTATCTTTACAAATTAAGATGACTTTCACCCAAACAATAATGAGAATGAAACTTAAATTTCAATTTGCTAGTCATCTAAAAACTAGATATTGGAGCATTGAAGGGTTAATAATCTTACAAACTATTTATTGTGCCATTCAAAGAATTTTGCATAATATAGAATAAAATTGACATTTTTTGTCTTCTATATTTAACATTCTAAATTTTTATGCAATTCCAATCAACCATACCAAATTTCAATTTCAAAAAACTAAATCTCCAATTTCAATGAATTTTTTCATTTAATTTTTATGATTTTGTATGATATGTCTTAAAAAAATAATGGTGATGAGTTTTTTTCAATTCAATTGAGGATATAATAATGTAGGAAACATCCATATACACATCTTTCCTTCAACAAGCATCTTCAAAAAAGTTTTAGAATTCTTTCTATAGAGATTTTAATATTGGGATGACAATGGTTTAATTTTGGAAAATAGATACGTATTTTTTATTGTAATTTTGTAATAAATTGAATTTCAATAAAGAAATATCTATTTGGGGATTAATTTTGAACTTTAGGTCAAGTTTTTCTTGCATTTACAATTCAATGTAGCTTCATTGACGTCCAAAAAATTGGTATTCAATCAAAAAAGATGGGCAAATAGTTAGACTAATTTTGCAAATTACTACACTAACTTGTCTAACTTCTATCCAATTGTAATGTTTAAAACTAAAAAGGAAGTCATCATTTATTAAGACATTCCATAACTATAGAACTAGATTTTAGACAAGTTGTTCACCCTTTCAAAAATCTCTTGTTTAACCCCTAAATGCCCAAACTTTGCTTTCAATATTTTTGGGAAAAAAATAAAAACATTAGGTGTAGATTGTTTATTACAACATTAAAACCATTAGGATTGGCATTTTTCAATTCCATCAATAAATTGTTGACAATTTAGTATTTTGAATCATTCTCTATTCCTTTCTACTTACTATTTTTTTTCTATATGTTGTATGATTCCAAATGATTTGAATTTTTTCAAAAATGTATCCAACTTGACTTGAAAAATGAATTCAAAGAGTAACCACCATTTTGGACAATTTTTCATACAAATGCAACCTTCTTAAGTGCAACTGCGTGGATTTTCGCAAGGCTTCCAAAAGGAGTTTTGTCATTTCAAATGCTTATATCTTGCAATCTACATGGTGGAAATTTTTGAAATTTTTTCCACATGTTTTTAAACAAGCTTACGACAAGATTCAATAGATATGTGTGTCAAAAAATGTTCTTTTTTCTAAAATTGGTAATTATACATAGAAATGGCAATTTGGAAGTAGTTTTGGTGAAAACATAGTCAAAATCATTTAGGGGGTTAAAAGGGTAAAGAATTTTGAAGGTAGATTGATCCATCCATTACTTGTGTAATTTTCATTTAAAGATTTGGAGGTGAGAGGATTAGCCTTTCACCACTACTAGAAAATTCATGACCAAAACAACATAATTTCAACTCAAATCTGTTGAATGATTTAGTCATTTTAGAGGTGTTATTTTGGACAAAATCAAACTAAAATCTATTGATTTTTTCTACTGTTTTGGACAAATCAAAATTTTTTATTTTAATTTAATTTTAAAATTTAAATAAAATTTAAATAAAAAAAATTTAAATGAATTTTTTTTAAATAAAATTTTCTTTTGGATGGTGCCCATATAAAATAATTTTTTTCCTACCTGGGCAACCACCTAAGTAGCCCACCATGTGGGTAGGGCCACCTTGGCAGCCTGCCATGCTGGCCAAGTCCACCTAAATACTTAGGTGATCACACATGAACTAAAAATTTATATATTTAGTTTTTTCATTGTTTCTTCATGTGTTTTGTATTTTTAGCAGACTTAAGAGGTCATTTAATCATAGTAGAACACATTTTCTCAAAAAACTTGAAACTAAGAAAAGTTGTAAATTCAAACTAAATTTCACCTCCAAAAATCCGTTTGTGATTTTGAGTCTCCAATCAAAAGTTATGAACAAAAATCAGAGAGGATGTTTGAAAATGTCAAAATAAATGTTCCTAACTACCCCTCTCTGATTTTTGTCTATAACTTTTGACTGGAGGATAGAAATAACAAAAGGATTTTTGCAGGTGAAAGGTATCTTGAATTTACAACTTTTCTCAGTTCTAAGTTTTTTGAAATTTTTTATTCTACTATGCGAGAATGGACTCCAAAGTCTGCTGAATTAAAAAAAGACTGAATTTTACATGATTAATTTTTTTTTAAATCATTATACTTCGATTCTCAAATATTCCAAGAAGATTCCAAAAAGATTTTTGAAAGATTTTAAAGTTTCCAAAAAGATTCTTGAAAGATTCCAAATTCAACAAAAACTTGTTGATTTGGTCATTGCACCATCCAAATCAACAAAGACAATTTGTCACTTTGTTGATTTTCACATAAAGTTACAAAATGGTCATTTCACTGTCCCAAATAACATAAATTAGTTGAATTTCTCTTGTTTTGGTCATGCATTTCTAGTAGTACAGTAGTGTGAATGTTGTAGTTTTATTTATTTATTTTATTAAGGTAAAAAAAAAAATATTGTGCTTTGGAAGCTATTGACATTAGATAATCTAATTATTTTATGATATATATTTTTTGTAATATAATAATGTATTACATATGCATACCTCATATTAGTGTACCTATTTAAAAAATTAACCCCTTTATGAATCAATAGAATTTAAAATTTCACTTAAAAATCTCATAGCAGATTGCAATAATCTTCAAGACATACTTTTATTGTTTAATCTCAATTGCAAATCTCAAGGTCTTTTCTTGCTCAAGAAAACTCAAAGTTGTCATTTCTAGTGCATTAAATAATGCAAACAAAAAAAATATTGTTTTTGCAAATCCAACCATAAGAACTTATACTCAAATTGTTTCACAATACATAGAAAAAAATTTGTAAAGTTTGATTGTATAAATTAGAAGAAATAAGTGGTTGAAGTTAACAAAAAAGTTTTTCAAAACCTACAAAGAACTTTAAATGTCTTTGACCGTAATCTGTGGGAAAGTCTTGCACTCTAAATTTTGTTATCTAAGAATTTGTCATATTAATGACCATGCTAGGCATATTTTCACCAATTTTGAGAGGTAACAAATATGTGAAACACCTCCCATAAAATTTGGCTATGTCAAGACGTGTTCTAATCTTTTACTCTATTATCACTATTAGAAATGCATGACCAAAACAAGAGAAATTCAACTGATTTATGTTATTTGGGACAGTAAAATGACCATTTTGTAACTTTATGCGAAAATCAACAAAGTGACAAATTGTCTCTGTTGATTTGGATGGTGCAATGACCAAATCAACAAGTTTTTGTTGAATTTGGAATCTTTCAAGAATATTTTTGGAAACTTTAAAATCTTTCAAAAATCTTTTTGGAATCTTCTTGGAATATTTGAGAATCGAAGTATAATGATTTAAAAAAAAATTAATCATGTAAAATTCAGTCTTTTTTTAATTCAGCAGACTTTGGAGTCCATTCTCGCATAGTAGAATAAAAAATTTCAAAAAACTTAGAACTGAGAAAAGTTGTAAATTCAAGATACCTTTCACCTACAAAAATCCTTTTGTGATTTCTATCCTCCAGTCAAAAGTTATAGACAAAAATCAGAGAGGGGTAGTTAGGAACATTTATTTTGACATTTTCAAACATCCTCTCTGATTTTTGTTCATAACTTTTGATTGGAGACTCAAAATCACAAAAGGATTTTTGGAGGTGAAATTTAGTTTGAATTTACAACTTTTCTTAGTTTCAAGTTTTTTGAGAAAATGTGTTCTACTATGATTAAATGACCTCTTAAGTCTGCTGAAAATACAAAACACATGAAGAAACAGTGAAAAAACTAAATATATAAATTTTTAGTTCATGTGTGATCACCTAAGTATTTAGATGGTTTAGTGATTGGAACCTTGGATCTTCAAACATGAGGTCCAAGGTTCCAATTCCCTTGGAGGCACCTACCCGCGTAACAAGCTATCCGAGCAGAAAAAAATTTCATTTTAAACAGGTACTATTCAAAAAAAATTTAATTAAAAAATGATGATAATATATATTTAAAATTTTTAATTTAATTTAATTTAAAAAAAAATTAATTAAAATTTTAATTTTTAATTTAAAAATTTTAAAAAAAAATTATTTTAATTAATTTAATTTTAAATTTTTAAATTTTTTTTTGAATTTGTCCAAAACAACAGAAAAAATCAACAAATTTCAATTTGGTTTTGTCGAAAACAACACCTTTAAAATGACTGAATCATTCAATAGATTTGAGTTGAAATTGTATTCTTTTGGTCATGAATTTTCTAGTAGTGTATGGAAGTTCAAAGTTCACTATGATCAATCTAGAGTCTAATAATAGTTTGAACATGCTTACAAAAAAAGGTCCCTTCACATTTCCAAAAGGCTCGTTGCTTGCTTTTGGTATAATCCAAAAGTGAGTTCCCTACTTTAGTTTTCAATCCATTGCCCATTTGAAAGTCCTTCCAAAATATATTTTTTGAATTATTCCTTAACTTGAAATTTAGCTAAAACTATTTGTAAATACTTAACAATACAATCAATTTGGATATAAATTAAATTATATTTTTACATAATTTGTGAAAAACTACATTTCTCATAAAAAAATTTAGAAAATTATATCAAAAAACTGTAACTAAATGAGCCTACGTACATTCTATGTTATCCCTTTAGGGGATAATAAATAAAGATCATCTTTTCTTCTTTTTATTGGTAAATTTTGCTACTATTCTTGAAGAATCCTAAATGATTTTATTTTTCCTAGAAATAATGAAACAACTACATTTGCAATTTAGATATTTTGAATTTAACACTAAAAAGGCCTCAATGAAAAATTGTATACAAATAAATTCAAAATACACAATTGCAAATAGGGTCAAATTTAGCTATGAGGTACCAAAATTGAATTTTCATTGAAAGGTTCATGTCAACTTTAATTTATAACATGATGATATGTAGCAATTTTTGACAAAAATGTCTTAATTTATGCCAAATTTGACCCTCATATAAAATATGCTTTTAAAAATTACAATAATAAAGGAAGGTTAAATGATTTAGAGATGTTTAAATTAGATTTGTAGAAAGTGAGTATTTGTATATTTAAACCTTATTACTAACTATCTATACATTTTTATGATTTTTTAGTATTATAGTAAAGAAGGTAGGAAGTTATTTTATTAGTATTTTTTTAATTTATGACATAAATGCCTTATTTTGTAATACCTAAAAATGTATGCAATAATTTTTATGTTTATGAAAATACTTTCATACAATTCTTTGTAATCAAGATAAAATTAAATTCAAGGATTGGAATTTAACAAGCTTTATATTATTTTTCTATTAAAAAATTGAATTGAAATATCAATACTAACAATAATTCAAATTTATAAACAAGTTCCTCATTAAATCAACCAATGTGCATGATTATTGTAGATAAAGGTTTGTAATAATAACATTTGTGCTACAAAAAAAATATTATATAATAATCTATGATGAAAAAATTGGAATATTTATAGAAAAATGTAATTGGGCTATTATACATTGGATAAGAAAGTAATCTTTCACCTTGAAATCTTCAATTGAGAGATTGAAAAAAGTATCTTTAATCCAAAGATTTTGAACAAAGGCTTGGATTGTACATAAACCTTGATTTTTCAGTTTTCAGATGAATTATAAACTAAAAATATGTATATATTAATTTTTTAAGTTTATAATTCAAAGATCAAATTTTACATATGCGTTTCTAAATTACATCCTCGTGGTTAAGGTCAAAACTTTCATCATATAAAACAAAATTGAAAATTTTGATGCACTTAATATGACTACAAAAATAAAATAAAATAAAATATTAATTAACTTTAGGTTGATTGGATAAATGATTTGAATTTTTATTTACTAAGAGATGCAAAATTTCTCTCACTTGGATCAAAGTTTTTTTTAATTTACTTACCATGACCCTAGAAATAGGCAACTCTACTAAATGACAATAACCAATTTATTTACTTTGGGTATGTCATAAATTTAATTCTTTTTCCAATATCAATTTACATATTTAAAATATATGGGATTTTTTTAATTTGAATAAAATTCAAAAATATTTTTTGAATATTGCATAGATGAAGTAGGTATTATCTAAAAAAGTGTCTAAATTATATTTTACACTCTTTGTTTAGAATTTGAGTGAAGATTCTAAATATCATAATTAATTGTGTTTTTTTTAAGACAATTGCTTCAAACTTCCAATACATGATTATTTTATAGTACTTGTTGAAATTCTATAAGAGACTTTAATGGATGTTCTTTAACTAGGAGAGACTAGAAAAATGTGCGTCACTAATTCCAAAATGCACATGAATGCAATTTTGAAAATACAAAATAAATTATTTCACAATTTTTTTTAAGTAGTATTTTAACAATTATTATTACATTGTAGTTTTATTAGAATCTCTAAGAGAATTTTCATCCAATATGGGGGTCATACAAAATATCATGAATTTAAAGGGATTCATCTAAGTATGTCAAATTAAAAAAATTATTGTCTCTTCATTAGATTGAGATATACTTAGAATATACATAGCTAAGTCTTTGGATGCTTTAGTGACTTAAGGGCCGTGATTATAAATCAATTTATGTAGATACAAAAAGGAAATGAAAATTTTCAAAAATTAAGATCTTATATCTCAAATCTTTTTACTATAATTTACTCTACCTTTGAAGCTCAAGATATACATTCCCCTTCATAGCTTCCTCTATTTAAAATTTAGAGAAGTTATACCAAAACAAGTATGATATATTTTATAAATTATGCTCCAAACCAAAAAAATTAATTATTCAGTGGTTGGATTTTCAATTCTAAAATATCCTTATTTAATTAATTTCCTAAAGGACCAAGATGATCAAATTGGACCATATAATTTGGTAATAGTTTTAAGAGTTCATTTTGAAAATATTGTTCAATTTTTCTTATTAAACATATGCAATTTTCCATTGATTTTTGAGATATAGAATTCTATTAAGGTGAAGTTTTAAGCCATTCCCTCAATAGTGAAATAAATGTTTGGTTTACAATAAAGTGTATAAGATATTAAGATGGAAGCGCATAAGGAAAAAGGTCAATAATAATATGCTAGACAACTCCTTACTTGCTTCCATAATAATGTAAACATTATTCAATCCACTTGTGAGGCAATGCAAAACTACAAAATATACATCAAACACTTGATTGAAAATACATAATAATACATATTTAGAAATTTATTTTAAAATTGATAGAATTTACAAATTGACTATTTATAACCATAAATTTTTGGTATTCAAAATCTAAAGTCCTCAATTTTATTAACTAGATTAGTTTATAATTTTTCATATGCAAAATATTTATACTTGATTTCAATGGATTTTTTTCCATCTTAATTAAATTTGAGCAATTATATTCATAAAATTCAGAATACCTTAGCTTAGCTAGTAGACTCTCATTAGATTTGTCTAATAATAACTAGTCTATATCATTAGACTTGTAGAAAAGACAAATTTTAAAAACACTAGAGAAAGGATTGATTTGAGAATTGAAGAGTTGATTAATTCAATTTTAAAATCAGCTTTGACTTTGTACAACTATTTTTTCTAAAAACTTCATATTGTAGTCAAAATTATAAAACAATAAAATCTCACTACATTCTTTTTTTTTAATTTTTATTGCAATCAATTATTAAAATGAGATTTTGAATTATACAATCATTCATTAAAAAAAATCAACTTTAAAGTTTGAAAGTATTTACATCAATATATATATTTTTGAAAAGTAAATCCATCCATTGCAAAATTATATTTTTTCATAAAAACAAAAACATTTAGAATTTCTATAGTTTGTGTACTCCAAAATCCACTTATGATAAGAATTTGAATAGATCTCAAATTAAAAGGAACTTAGTAGTGAAAGTTTTTCTTTTAGATTCTTCTATTTAATATTAGACTAGATTTATTATCAATATTCCAATATAACCTATTCACATCAATATAGAAATAACATACAAAAAATATAGCCTGGAATTGACTTCTAAAGATTTGTAATCTATTGAAAATACTCTATCAATGTGACAATGTGTGTTTTTATAAATGAAGAGCTTAAAATTTAATGAAAATATACTTAAGTGATTTTAGATGAATATATAATATTGCTATTTTTTTACCTCACAATATTCTATATAATACATGCTCTAATCAACTAACGTAAAATATAGCTTAACCTTAAAACTTAAAAAATGACATATTTTGTGATTTGTTCTACTTTGTTATACATAGTATATGATTGTGTTTTAATATAATATATAATTGTATCTATTGTAAATATTCATTTAGTTTAAATTAATCTTTTCACTATCTTACATAATTATATTTAATATTGAAGCAAATTTAATCAACAAATAGTAAACCTTATCTCTTAGTACAAATAACTACCAATTCTAATTATAAAGCTTGTAAACTTGTAGAAATAAATATCTATTATCTTTTTTTATAGTTTGTGATATATTTTAATATCACTTCCATGAAAACTGCAAAATGAAGAATCAATTCTACTTAAAAAAAGTTCAATTGAATTTATTATAGATGTATAGAATACATTCTTTATATATTTTCATATTCTAAATTTTTATTTATTGATTATATGTATTAAATTTTATTTTCCCCATAGAATGATGTAGAGGTCTAATTATGCATACACAAAATAGACATTTTTAGTGCAATAAGCATTTGTATTTTTTTCAAATGAATTGATTAGTAGAAGTGACATAATATCACATACAATATAATACATTACAAAGATGAGAATATTTTTTCATTAAGGCTAATGTTACAATTGATTTTATCAAAATCATCTCTTTGGCTAATATTATATTACAATTACTTTCATATTATATATATAGTTTTGATTCTTTAAATTCAAAATATATGCCATTAAGTTCTTAAAAATGAATATAAAAAAAAATAATACATATTTAGTAGCACATGTTGTTTAATTATATAGATAATTTGTTTTTAAATTATATTTTGATACGAATTTTGAATTTAAGGAAAAAAAATCACCTCAAAACTATTGCTAAATTAAAAATTGATATAGTATATATGCCAAACCTTGTATTTTGAGGTCTATTAAGGTATTTGTCTACATTATATATATATAATTTTCAAAGTAAAACTAATTTTAAAACAAAATATATGAAAATTAGATCAACCACATTTTTATCATCAATCATTATATGTGCCATTGTAAATTGTAGATTTGTAGTAAATTTAATAAGTTCACAATGTTGGTTTTGAACTACAACATATTATTTTATATAATTAAGTTGTATTCATCATTTAAGCATCATGTTTTACAAAATGTAAATAAATAATATATATATATATATATATATATATATATATATATATATATATATATATATATATATATATATATATATATATATATATATATATATATATATATATATATATATATATATATATATATATATATATATATATATATATTATCTGATTCAAATTGCATAAATTTGTTTGTAAGATTGTTAGGCATTAATCACATTATTTGTATTAGAAATACAAATCATTTTAATTTTTATAAAATAATTATGAACTCATTATCAAAATTTTGATTTCTATGTTTTAATTAATTTTTTTTCTGATTATTAAAATTGCTTCTTATGCTTATTAAAAATTAAAACTCCTATACATTGAAAAAAGAATATTATCATCAAAGTTGATTTTTTTCCAGATCTTGTAAGAACTTTAAATTTTGATATTTCAGTATTTGTTTTGGAAATTTTATTTTTATTTTCTAAAGATCATATTTTTTTTGTTGAAGTCCAATAGTTCATTTGATGGAAAATTGAATTTTGGTATTAATTTTGTATATTAAAAGTTCATATATTAAAAATGATTGTGATGAATCAAATAATTTAGAGACTATTATAAAATAATCATAAAAATAAATAATTAAAAAAATTATAGTATTATATATGATTATATTACCATTTAGTATTTTAGCATAATTGGTGTGGATTGATTACATTTGAAAGTTTATAAAATTACCTATACAAATCATTAATGCAAGATTGCATTATTTGTAGCATCTATATAGTTGTTTAGTATTTGGCTTGCTTCTTTTAAAAAATTGTTTTGTTTTTGTAATTGCATTGACCACTACATCAATAATAAATAAATTCAAATTCCATAATACTAATGTAGTACATATTATAATCAATGTTGATATTAGACTTACATAAAAATATCCATGTCTCAAAACATTTATAATTCATTTCTATTGGCAAGAAGCTAAATAATTAATATTTATATAGATTTCAAAATAGAAACAAAAATAATATAAAATATCACATTGAAAAATTTAATGCAGAATATTTCTTTAAATAAATTAACATTTTAATTAATATCAAAAGATAACTTTGAATCAAATTCAATTCTCGAGTTTCAATTCTACTATTAGATTATATGTTGATTCTTTTTATTAATTCTTTTCATTTTTAATTGAAATAATAAGAATTTCAGATATGTATTCTTACTTTGACTGAGGTTTTAATTTTTTTTAGTTGTTATCTAAAAAAATTAATCTCATTTGCACTAACAACCATTTTGGAAGATACTATCGATTCATCATTATTCATTTTAATATACTAGGAATTTACACTATTCTTTGAATTGAAAATCTAGGTGCTTTTAGAGAAATTTCAATCAATCACACCCTCCCTTTATCTTCCTCTTGTAGTTGAAAATAAATCTCAAATAAAGGTTGAAAACTCATTGTAACTTCACTCCAATAAAAAAACAAAAACTATGTGGCTTACAATTGGTTGAAAAATTCAGTGACACTCAAGTCAACTCACCTCTAGTGATATTTCCATTTAGATTATGGAAAGAAAATTTGATTCATTTTTACTTAAAATAATTATTTAAACGTGTTGAAATTAAGCACATGTTTTAAAGTTTATAAATTCATTATTATGATTATAATTTTTCACTTGTCATGCTACATATATTAATATCAAACTTCTAGAATACCTCATTGATATTTTTTTCAATAGAAACCTTAAGAGGAGGAAACATAAGTTCTTTACGACATATTTTTGGATTGCATATTTTGGTCATTTGGCAAAAGCATTTTTTTCTCTCCATATAATCCATTGATCTATATCATTAAAAAAAATATGACATGTTTGAATTAAAAATATCTAGTCATTAAATCAAACATAAATGAAATATATTATTTAATACTGACATAGAAAACTCTAATAGAACTAATGTACATACAAAGATGTTCCATTCACTTTAGTATGTAAACTAGAGGATTGCATTTGTGAAGTAAAATGTAAAAAAACTTGTATTGCTTCAATCATTGATTTAGCTTGGGCAACCATAGATTTAGCTTGGGCAACCATATTGTGCCTTTCTAAAGCTAATGATTGATGTTGATATTGTAGGTCTTTTTTTATTTCCACTAATTCTTCATATATTGTTTGTGAGTTATGATTTTGTTCTAATGATAATCTTTTATTAAATTCTTGAGTTTGTAATTGAGCTTCTAAAAATGAATATATGGCATGAAGAAGATCTTTGTTTTGTATTGCCATTTCATAATTTGCTGAAAATGATTCATCTTTCTTATGATCAAAATTAAACTCATGACCATCTTCAAATTCAATGGTTTCAGTCAGTAAAATATTTTTATATTAGAATAATCTATTTTTTCATATTAAAATATTATTAAAAATAAGAATATATGAAAATAATCTAGCCTAATTTTATTTTGAATATGGTATTAAAATGTATTCAATATATTTTATGATATTTCTTTTATGAATTTTTTTATAATAATTTTAAATCTAATATAATATAAAAAAATTATTTCAAAATTTTGATTTAAAATTTTATTTTGTCGAGGTGAGAGCAATGCTTGAGTTGTTTTACTAGCATATCTTTTTGTAATTCATACAAATGTAATATGTAGCTATTCAATTAGTATAAAAGTTGTGCGGTAAATTTAATTATTACTTGATAATTTAGTATCAAGGATGTAGATTGTTGAAAACTAATATGCAAAAAGAAATTCAATAACCTATAAATAGTAGATAGTATATTATAAAATCGTTAATATAATTTTTTTTGTTGTATATTTAAATTTAGATATACTTATTTCAATTGAAGTAATACTTGAATTGTTATTGCACCTATAAGCATCATATGACACTATATTTGACCATTAGATTGTGATAAATGCATTTCAATTGTATCCAATTAAAAAGTGATATTAATAGAATTAAAAGCATTCTCATTTAATGCATAGAAAATTTACATGATTTTTGTTAGTGTACAATTTATTTTTGAATAGACATATTACATTTTCATGTGATTTTTTTATTGTTGAAAACAAAATTGAAGTATTGCATCTAGCATTATATAGTTGTAAATCTATATTATCTTGTTTTTTTGCTATTCAAGGATGTTAAATTACATCATTATATACACTCCACATTATCATAACAACAAGAGTGTCAAAATCAAGTTTCAATTGTAGATTCTTGAAATTGCATTCATTTAAATGGTTTTTCAATCTCATAAAACCAAATATTTTCATTTATTGAAAAAAAATCTTCTATTTTGGTTTCAAGCATCTAAGATTATTTGAGATTTTAATAAATCATTCGAATGCATGATAGTTTTTAGTTTTCTTATTTAAATAAATGTTGTTTAACTCAATTTAAAATTAGTTTGCAACTTACTTGATTTAAATTTATTTCTTTTTGAATTTGAATTCAATTCACCAAAAGAGATTTTTACATTTGGGTCACAAGAATCTATTATTGAAGTTGTTCCTAAACCATAACGTCCCTACACAAAAAATGAATATCTTAATGTTATTTAATAATTATATTAGAAGTTCATCTTAAAAAATGAAATGAAGAATTAAAATTTTAAAATATGATGATTTCTTGAAAGGAATCAAAATTCCAAAAAAAATACTCTTTCTGTTCCAAAATGATTTTGTTAAACAAAATGTTCCAAAGAAAGCTTGTAAATAATAATTTAAAAAAATAAATTGAGTTGTAAGTAGAATTCAATGCATTCCTATCATCCTGAAAAAACTAGTTTTGGATTGGTTATAAAAATGTAGTTGTGAATAGTAAAGAGTAGCATTTTTTGGCCATTTTGGTGGACCATTGTTAATCAATCATTTCATGAATATCTGTATTTTCTTGCGTGTATTGTCATTTCTGCAAGTTTGCGTGTAGTCTTTAGTCTTGCAAGAAGTTCACTAGAAACAAAAGCAAAAACTATTGTACACTATGGTAGGACAAACTGGGTATAGCACAATTATTAAAATATTAGAGCTAATCAATCCTAGGCTTTTAAGCAGAGTTGGAGCAATTATTGTGCATCCAAATACTCCAAAGTATTGATCTACTCAAAGCTATAGTATATAATGGCTATAGTGCATGTATAGCAAGTTGAATGGCTACACAAAAATTTAGTGATTCTATAGTGCCTACAAGAAAATTTTCTATAGTTTATTACTATACAAGTATCTCGTGGTTGTTGACATTCTAAGAAAGTGTAGCCCATTTTTCCACGTCACATTAGAAAGATCATTTTGGGTTAGAAAATCAAGGTCAACAGAAATATCATTTTTCAAGAGAGAATAACTAATATGCTATGATATTCAATGAAAATCATATTTCAAATTCATTAATGTAATTGTAAATAAATTTAAATTCCATAATAGTTCAAATTTTAAATGAAATTTTTGGTTTATCTAAGCTCTATTGGTAAAAACAAATAGCTATTTCATAAGTAAATAAAATCTCAATCAAGCTAATTGTTTATAAGACATATATGATCAAATTTAATCCTAAAATATAACTAGTAGTAAAATTGATTTTTAATAATTGATAAAGAATACATTTTAATCCCTAAAGCCCTGAACTCTATTTTTTGGCAACATAGTGATTTTCGGCCGCTCACTACAGATGGAGTTTTTATTTATTTTTCTTTTAAATCTTAATATGACATGTGCCCAAGGAGTAGCATTAAGGCCCAACAATTTTTATAACTTTTGATTGCATGGGTAAAAAGTTATTGTATGAAATGTGATTTTCAATGCTTAGTGGGCAGCCCAGGCAACAAAAAAAATTCTTCAAAAATCACTTTTTTCAAAAATTAAAATTTGAAATTGATTTTTTAAATTTATATCTACATGGAAAGCTTTGAATCATTCCATTTGGATGGATGAATCAAAAGTTATGAGGAATTTTAGTTTGGGGTAGTTTGTAGATAGTTATGGAATCCCTACTTCAAAATAAACTTTGAAGCCCTTTATTTTACTCAATTTTAAATATTTTTGAAAAAAAATAAAAATTTAGGTGTACATTGTTTATTACAACATTCCAACCATTGGGATTGACATTTTTCAATTCCATGAAGAAATTATTAACAACTTAGTACTTTGAATCATTTTCTACTTCATTCTACTTACTATTTTTTTCCTACATGTTGCACAATTCCGAATGATTTAAAAATTTTCAAGCATGTAGCCAACTTGCTTTGAAGAATGAATTCAAAGGGTAACCACCATTTCGGACATTTTTTCATGCAAATGTAACCTTGTGAAGTACAACTACTTGGATTTTTGTGAATTCAAATGCTAATATCTTGCAATCGATAGGTGAAAATTTTTGAAATTTTTACCACATCTTCTCAAAATAGTTTACTACAAGATCCTACGGTTATTTGTGTTTAAAATTATTTTTTTTCAAAAATTGGGTATTTATACTAGAAATGGAAATTTTAGAGCGTTTTTGGTGAAAACATTGTCAAAAACCTTTAGGGGTTAATTCATATCAAATAGATTTGAAGACAACATTGAGTAACCTCAACTGCATTTTTTACTAATTGAATTAATTAAATATTAAAACTAAAAAGTCCTATAATTTTATAGATAAATTATAAGATATTTAAATTTGATTTTCTATTTATCAATGCCTCTAATAAAATGTATATATAATATGGTAATCATTTGCAATAAATCCAAATCTACCAAATGTTCTTATCTTAGATCTCTTAGAATTGTAATAATACTTCTACATGTACATACTAGATTTTTCAAAATTCATATTATTAAGCATTTTTATTTTAAAAATAATAATTTAAGAAATTTTTTTAAAATTATAATGTATTTTCACTAAAATAAGTTGTAATATAAGTTATTTTGAATTTTATGATTGATATAAAATGTAAGTTTTACCCGAAGTGCTTGTGGTTGATTGGATTCTTTTGATCGCTTATTTTCTTCATTTATAAGTAAATGTAATTTAATTTGTACTTCTTTCAATGTGTGTGCCAATTTCAAGAGCTAAAATTTTATATTTTTGGTCATAAGCAATAGTTTATGGTTATTAAAAATATTAATAATTTAAATTATAATTCAAATTATTTATTGATTAATTACCTCTTTACTTATGATAAAGTTTTCATTTTGTATGTTTGAATGGTCAAGTTTTTTTGGATCATTAAACTCCTTTAAAATATCACTTTTTGGTATGATATTTTGTTCTTGTAATGCCAATAAATGATTACAAATGGTGTGTTTATCCCAATTTGGATTTTTCATTAATACCTTATAATTTATAATTAATATGAAGTTAATTTGTATTATTGAATTGAAATATTTTCAAAACTAAAATTTTTATTTAACTAAAAATATTATATGCAACTAAATTTCCAATTGCAGAAATTACATAATTACATAATAATTTTTTTCACTCTTTTTTAATTTTCATTAGTAAATTTTAATGCCCAAGCACAAAGTAATTAAAAAATTTATATCCATAATCCATGTATTGTGTATTGCTACATTCTATTAATAAATATATTATTTAGTTTATATCATACTTTTTTTTTAAATGAATGTCTTTGAAACTATTCAAGCAATATTTTTACACAATGAAAATTGAGTAGTAAGACTATTAGATGTAGTTTTTTGCTAACTATAATGATTTATCCTATTAGTGAGAAATTAAAATTATGTCACAAACAGATTTAATGTTATTAAAAAATCTATATTTGTAAATTTAGTATAATACAATAATATTTCAACCTTCACTAGTTTCAATTAGTGTGACTTTAGTAAAATAGTCACACATTCACTAATAGGACAAATAAATTAACTCACAAATCATTTAAAAAAAAAATCTAAATCATGATTCTATTACATTCTTTTATTATATTTTGAATTAGAAAAATATGATTCTTTGAATTTAGTTGCCTAATTTGGTTCATCTTACAAACATTACGTCACTTTCTTGATTGATGTTTTTGTTTTCATTTTGTTTTGACATTGTTGTTTTATCTTGTTGGCTAGTTGCTTCATCAACTATTATAGTTTTATTTTTATTAATTAATTCTTCTACCTTAAATTCTCCAATTTTTTTTTCTTTTGAAAAAGTAGCATTATTCAAATTTAGATGCAATTTTGATTTATTCTCATTGATTTTTTCAATCACATTATTTTTTTCATGAATTATTGATTGGCATTTGTTTATTTTTGTAATAAGATCATTGTTTTCATTGGGTTTTTTTTCTACTATTGCAGTTGTTTTTTGTATTTTTTCAATTAGAGATTTGTGTTCATGTTCATTTTCATCTATTAGATATTTGTTTTTAGTTTCTTTAGTTATTAAATCAACTTTTATTTCTTCAATCACATGCTCTTTCTCAATCAATGCTTTTTTTTCAAGTTCTTTTTCATTCAAAAGACTATTGTATTTAATTTCTACACTCGCTAATTTCTTTTCAAACTCTATATTTGTGTTGGTTTCTTCATTTTTATTCTTATTGTGCAATTCTTCAACAAAACTATGTAACTTTTGTAGTTGAATGACCAAAGTCTTGTTTTCTTCTTCTTTTGATGATATAGCTTCTTCCAAATGAACAATTTTTGTTTCTAATTTTTTTTTCTGAAGTTCAAATTCTCTAATTTTATTTTCATAATATGAAGTATTAACATCAAGTTGTTCCTGAAGTACAATGCATAAGTTCATTCTAATACTATTTGTAAATAATTCAAACCATTTCTATAAATTATTTGTATTAAAATTATTTTATGAAAGCAAATAAATTAAAATATACATAATATATGCCCAAATTGAAGTATAGTCATTGAAATACATTCTTTATGAATTCTATTAGATTGTCCAACATTTACAATAAATTGTTTGTTATTAAAGTAAACAAATTCCAGTATTAAAACTTACTTGAATTCTAGTTTTCTCAATGCTATGAGGTTCCAAATTTTTTAGTGTCTCATTTTCATCAACTTGAAAATCTTCTTTGTTTTTGTAATTTATTTCTCCCAAAGACTTTTGTGATTCTAAACTTGAATCAAAATCTTTAATAATTTGGTGTTTAATGTATGCTCCTTTAATTGCACATTTTTGTAAGCCTAATTATTGTATAATATATATTTTTGCAATATATACATTATACATATCCATAAAAGATGTAATACCAACAAAAATTAGAATAGACTAAGGTCGTTGAAATAGTAATATTGTATATTTTTCACTGTATATTTTCTATCTTCATAAAGTGTTTGGGCTTATACAAATTCAAATATTCAATTGATTAAAATATTGGAATTAGAAAACAATACTAAAGTTGTAGAAACTAAAGTATGTTCAATCTTTAGCTTCAAAAGAATAAATTGAGTTTTGTAGACCTTTTTATTTTATTTCTTGATTTGAAAATCTAAATGCTTGATTTCATTAAAGTTCTAAACATGATATGTATAGGAAGATTGGGCTCACTCCATTGAACTATTACCAAGGGTACTTATATTTCAAAGGTGAAAGTAATTCAATAAGATGTAAAAAGGTGTCTTTTGATTTTCATTTGTTCATCTAAATATGTCCTATTTGTAACTTGCAGGATTTATTCAATGAAAATTTGAGTTTACGTGGGTATAATTAGTTTAAAAATGTAAAAGTGTTTCATTCAATTTTGAAACTACATACACTTTTAGAACATGAAAGTTAAGATACAAGGTGAAAAATGCAATATGACTTTAAACAATTTAGTGTATAGAAAGTATTAAAAATAAATTGTGGAGTATAAAATACTAAATACTAAATAAAAATATTTTGATAATTTTTGTTTTTTTCAAAAAATTGATGAATATTAAATTCTATCACATTTAATTCTTAAATTTTCTATGATAAATAATAAATTTTTTAATATAATACTAGTTTGCCTCATGCCGTTGCAACAATCAAAACAGAAGAAAAAATAATTTTTTAATTTTTTTAATTCATGAAAACTTCACAATTCAATAACTTTTACGTCATAGGTTGGAACGCCATGAAACCAAGCCCATGCACCCCTCCTCGCCGAGGGCTTTTTGATGATACCAAACACACAAACAGGAGATGGATGGTCTGGGAGATCTCAATGTGACAAACAAAACAAACAAACAAACATCCTAACTTAATAGAAGGATTATTCAAATTCAAATGTATTTATATTTATTCCTAGACATAACATTTATTCCCATTTCATTCCTAGACCTTAAAATTTACATATACATTAAGTTTCAAAGGCACTCTTACTAAATTATTGATAAGAATATTGAATTCTTTACAAATTCATCTTATGACCAAAAAAAGAAGATGGATCAAATTTAATATAAAAATCAATATGGTTGCATCTAATTTGAGTTCTTACTTTAATATCCAAAATTTTCAGTTTTTCTTAGTCATAACTCACATTCTCACAAGATGAATTAAAAAAGATTATATTCTTTATAAAGACTTTGAAATTGAATATAAATTTAAATATTCAAATATTTAACTAATCTATTGGAATATAATTCACTTTTAAAGTTAAATGACCTCATAATCAAACTTCTAGCTCATGTATAAACCTTAGAATTCTATACTTCTAATGTTTAAATTTTGAAAAAAACTTGAATCCATAGCCTTAAGATCACTTAGTCTAGAAAAATGGAATGCATTCTATTGGTTATAAAAACTACACTTGTAGAACTTCAAAAGGGAATACAATATGAAAACAAGTATTGAAATTAGAAGATACTTCTAATATGATATGCTACAATGTAGTAAATTATTTTTCATGAAAATCCTCAAAATTAAAAATATATATATTTAATAGTTTAGCCAAACCATACTCTAAAGTGCAAGTTTTTTTTTAATCTTGGTTGACATTATACAAAGACTAAAGTTCAAAATTTGTGTCTATATTATTGGTTAGTACAATAGAATTATCATATCAACAATCAACACTAAAAAAAAAATTAATAAAAATTATTCTTTGGTATAAATGTAATATTTATTTTTCATTGAGTATATTTAATTTATAAAACTTATTTATGAAATTGAACGACTAGTATAAACAGTATATATTTTTTTTGCAATTAGACATAACAAATTTCATATTCAAACTATGATACCATTGCAAGAAATTTATAATTTATTTTAGATATATCAAAAATTAAAAATAGTAGATACCTTTATGACTTCTATCCTCATTGTTTTGATGAATATTGCCATTTGATTCATTGGTGCATAAAATACAAGATGAATATTGTACATATTGAGATTTTTTAGAATGTCTTTTTCTATCTTTATATATTTTGATGTTTGATTGACATTTTTCAATTGAAATGTCATTTTTTTCATTAATCTTTTTACCTTTAAATAATCGTAATTTATTTTCTTGTAATGCTAAAAATAAATCTTCTAAATATATTTTGTAAGTATTTTCTCTTAATTGTTTGGCATCACAATTTTGAAATTTCAATGATATTTTTGGTATATGATTGTTTATTGATTGAACATTTTGTTTCTTATAAGTCTTATTTGATTTTTGTGTTTTGGTCATTGATGGATAAAAACATAAAAACTTTGATTATTGCCCATTCATTTTAGATTGTACTTTTTTCAAGATTTTAAAATCAGTATCACTTGTTAGAAATTTGTAAAATGCTTCAAGAGAAGGACTTGATGTTTGTTTGATTTTAGAACATTTTTTTCGAATATTATTTTTGTTTTTTGTAATCTCTTGAAATTCTCTCATATTACTTAAGCTATTCAATTTTGTTTCTAATACTTTCTCCAATGATTCTAAAGAAACACTAGACATTTTTGTATTTTGTATTTTGAAATGTTTTCAAATTTTTTTGATTCATTTATTTTATTTGTGGTGATGTTCATGTTTTCTTCATTTTTATCAATATATTTAATTTTGTCTTTATTTGATAGAATATCACTTATTTGTGTAGGTGAGCTTGATGAAATTTTGGTAGCATTTTTTTGTTGTACAACTTGAACGTGATCATTTAAATCTTGAATCACCATTGGAGAATTTATACTATTAATTTTTTATTCTTCAAGAGTTTGATTATCTTGAATTTGTGAACTTTCAATTAATATATGGTTTGCATCACTTGATGATACATTTTTTAAATTGATATTACAAACTTTTTGATTTTGACTATAAACTTTATTATCTTCAACAAAGTCTATAAAAAATATTTGCACTTAAAATTAGAAACATATGGTTCATACAAATCTAGTAATTGTGTGTCATGATTGTGTGTATTAATTTTTGCAAAATTTAAATCAAATAGACAAAATTTTATTTCACTAATTATTATTGAGCTTTAAATTTATCAATTTATTTTTATAAATGTTCATAGAAAATATGCATATATGTATATATTAAACAAGATTTCAATTTACATAAATATATAATATGTCAAATAGAATTAATTTAAATTAATTCAAGACATAAATAGATAATTTTTAAAACATCCAATTATAATTTTTATATATAT
Source organism: Pseudoscleropodium purum (assembly GCA_963969395.1). Taxonomy (NCBI): domain Eukaryota; kingdom Viridiplantae; phylum Streptophyta; class Bryopsida; order Hypnales; family Brachytheciaceae; genus Pseudoscleropodium; species Pseudoscleropodium purum. The sequence continues at coordinate 2,967,952 of OZ017800.1, read as the reverse complement.
TTACCTTTATCACTTATGTGTGCAACTAGTTTGCTTTGCAAATTTGCATTAGTCAATTCTTTACGATGTTTTCCTACTTGATTTTCACTTTTTGTAAACATTTCTTTTGATTTGTTAGTGAACTCATTACTTTTAATACTATTTATATTAGGCTTCTTGTTACATAGAATAGATGACCAACATGTGTTATTTTTAGATTGAAGTTCTTTAGAATAAAAAATTTTAGAATCTTCTATTTTATTTTTTTCTATATTAATTGTAAAAACTTCTAATTCAATATTTTCAATACTTGATTTTGTTTCATCTAACTTATCATTATTGTCACAAATTTGATCATTAAAGATTATTTTGGATGTTTTTGTTTCCAAATTTGACATTTCATGTGGAGGTGAAGAATTATTATTGACATTGCATAATGATGGCCAACAAGATTTGCTTCTTGATTTCATATCTTTGATTTTTACTTGCTCAATTTCTTTCCTTTTGATTTTTTTGAAATTTTTAGAAAAAACATTGGTTTCAAATTTTTCCAAATTAGTTTGTATTAAATGCATGTCTACATTTTGACAATTTTTTAGTTCTTTTATTGTTTTCTTATAAGTTATACAATCTTTGTTTGTAGGATTGCAAGATGGTAATGACCAACAAGCACTTTTATTAGATTTTTTATCCTTTACTTTCAAGTCATGAGGATTTTCATTACAAACAACTTGATAATCTAGTGATGAGTCCAATTTTTTCAACCCTTTTTTTTGAGTATCACTAACATTATTAGTAAGATTCAACAATTTCGTATGAGTTTTAAAATCAAGTTGTTCATTATTGGAAATAACACTTGCATTAGAAGAATTCAAACCTTTTATTATAAATGCATCAGATTTAAATTTTGACTCTTGTTCTTGTAATCTGTTTTGGCTTTTACATATGTCTTTGAAAGGCAAAGATGAAAGACATTCACATTTTTTGAATTCTAAATCTTCATTTCTTGTTTTTGAAGTGTTAGTAGCACTTGAAGCACTAGATTGTTTAGATTCTTCTTCTAATACATCATTGTTGGTAATAAAAAAATCAGGCAAAGTTTTTGGATCAATGTTGTTATTTTTATCATTTATATTATCTAAATTTAGTGAATGTATTATGCTACTGGATGTTGAAGTTGATGAATTTAAATATTTGGTTGGTTTTAATTCTTCTAGTTTTGGTGCTTCATATTCTTTCAAAACATCACTATTTTTCAGATCTAAAGGCTTACAAAAATCTAATTTCTTTAACATTTCATTGTCAAGATGTGATGGTTTTGAATATTTTGATGATTGTAGTTCATTTGCAATCAATCCATTATTAGTTGACTTTTCCAACTTGAATTGCAATTTCTCTTCTATATGTTTACTATTCCATGAAAAACATGAAGAAAGTGAATTATTTTTAAATTTCAATTTTGACATAGATAAACTATGAAATTCTAATTCGTCATTATTTGAAATATATTTTTTCAAATCCTTTCTATTTGCTTTTAATGTTGTATCAATTGCTTCAATGTATTTATTTTTTGGTTTGTTTATAGAGTTTAAATTAGAGATTGGCAATGATTCAATTTCTTTACTTTCAAAAGTTTTTTCTTGGGATATATCATGTATAATCTTGAATTTTTTTTTATAATTTTTGAAATTACAAGGTGATAAATTATAACATGATAGAGTATTTCCATAATGATTTTTATTTTTCAATTCTTCAATTTCATCAATTGTACAATTTTGTTTAGTTTTGTGTAAAATTGAAAATTTTGTAGGACTAGATATTAGTGTTGGTAAATTGTTTTTACTAGATTGAACAATCCAAGTGCCTAAAAGTGCTTCTATTATAGAATGTGGAGAAAACATCCACCAACATCTCCCACTAAAAGCTTCTTCATTAGTTTTTTCATCGTTTGCTTTAGAAGTTTTATTTATGTTTGACGATCTATGTCTTATACTTTCTAGTGAAAGTGACCAACTATGGTCAAAAGATATTATATCTTTTGTAATATTTGAAGTTTGTTTTGAGTTATTTTTTAGTAAATGTTTTGTTGGTTCAATACTTGGAAGTTGAATTGATGTACAATTCCAACAAATTTTTTTGGAATTATGACCTATATCTTCTATAGATTGCTCACTTTTATCAATTACCTCAACATTTGAATTTGCAACAAGACTATTATCATGACTTTCATTTATAATTGACTTTTTATTTATTACATCACTTTCTATTGTTTCAATTCTATATTTCAAGTGGGCTACATGTTTTTTGTCATTATCAATTTTAGAGAGATGTTTATCAAAATCTATGAACTTCCTTGGAATAAGACAATCATCTTCAGATTTTGAAGTAACAATAGTATCATCAAAGTTTTTACTGTTTAAAATGGTCCTTTCTTTAATTTGATTAGTGGCAAATTTGCTCCATTATCTTGTTCTACCATTTTTTCAATGATTTGATTGTAATCCGATTTTGCATATTGGTTTGATTTCATTTTGTCTTCAATCAAAGACGTTTCTTGTATATCTTGTTTTTCTATTGTCTTTGATAATGTTAGGCCTTGTTCTAAATTTGAAACAATTTCACAATAATTGTCACTAGTTTGATTTATTTGAGATTTAGGGATTTGAAAATCTTTTGTTGAAATTACTTCATAGGAATGACTCTCCACATTAGTTCGTGCACTTGATTCTTTTTTCTTACTTAAAGCTTTTAAAGTTTTTGAAAAATCTTCATTAGAATGTTTTCCAAATGCTTTGTCCATAGGATTATTTTTCCTTTCAATTGCATTAATACACTTTCCACAATGTTTGTCAACCTTATTTAATGTTTTGTGATTTGTAGATTCTAAATAACTATTTAATACTTCTAAGTCTTTTCTACCTTGTTCTTTATCTATTAATTGATTGAGTTTATTGCAATCATCTTTTTTCATTCTTGGAGAGTTGTTTGATGTTCCCATCTTTTTAAAAGGCCAACAATCATATTGCTTTGTCAAATTCTTATTAGTCATTGGATTAAGAGAATCATTAATTTTATTATATTGACTATATTTGGAAAATAAAGTAGAGTCTTCAAATTTATTTAAATCTATTGGTTTATCTTTCACTACATCATCTAATATCTCAATAATTCCGTCTTTTTTCTTTTCAGACAACTCATTTGATGTCATTGATTTTCTTTTTGTACTATATTTATCTACATATAGAAGTTGACAATGCTCACAAGGTTGATGTGTAGAAGTAGAGGTATCATTTTTTTGTAAGAAGTTTGATTTAGCATCTATAACATTGTCAATTTTGATTGATTTAACATCATTTTCATGTATAAATTCATTAGATATGTTTCTAACTTTTGAGGGAGACCAACAACTACATGTTTGGCTTGGTCTTTCATTATCATTCAATGCCTTGATGCCATCTAATTTTTGATCTTGAGAATCTATAGAATTTGAACTACCAACTTCTGATTTTATTGAAGTTGATTTGTCATCTTCATGAATAAAATCATTGTATACATCATCATCCTTTTTCTCTTCTATACTCAAGTCATTTGGCATGCCTTCTTTATTCATTGATGAAAGGCAAAAGCTACAATCTTGTAATATTTTTCTTTTAGTCTTCATATTTTTTGTCTCATCTCCATGATTTTGTCCAATAAATGTAGATAAATCATTTGAATTATTTAAAAGATTTTCATCTCTCTTTATGTCACCAATGGTGACAAAACTATCATTTTTTCTTATTACATTCAAATCTTGTGATATGTTTGATAAATCATTATATTTTTGCATTGAGTTTTTTTTAACAATTGAATTGTCAATTTTATCAATTGTTGTGACGTCAAGGACATGTTCTAATGATATTTGAGTATTTTCATTCTCACATTTTTTAATATTCATGGTACTTGAGGAAGTTGTTTCACTATTTTCTAGATCTTTTTTTTCATTTATTATCAATTTCTTAACTTTTTCTTCTTTGACACCAATTTTTGTCTTTTCATCTAATGTACGTACATTCCAACATTTATAAGATTTAGTTTTTCCATTTAGTTTTTTGTCTTCTATAGATTTCATAATTGTTTTGTCAATTTTGTCAACAAATTTCAATTCATTTTCATTAGCAAATGTTGCTTTTATGTTCATCTACAAATATTGTATTATTTTCATCTACCAACACTATAGTATTTTGATCAAGGAATGATGTATTATTTTCACTAACAAAATTGTTTTTTGGATGGATAAAAATTATAGAGTGTTTTGTGTTTTCTATATTTTCAATATTAAAATCAACTTTTGGAATCCTTTGCAGATCACCACCCCAACAATTGCATTTGTTTTGTGAGCAATGCTTATTTGTATTCAATTGTGATTCATCTAGATTTATTTTGTCATCATTGATGATGAAAAAATCTTCATTTTTATATGAATCCATATTTTTGGCCATTTCTACATGCTTTAAGGACATTGATTTGTCATGTGTCAAGTCTTCTAAGGTATTTGAGATAGCATTATCATGATGAAGCAAAGCATCAACATTCTTTTCATAAAAACTAGTACTTGCATTTTCATTGCTATTTAAAAATTTATCAATGTCTTCCTTTTTTTCTAAAGGTGAATCTATTGAAATTTCACTTTTAGAAGGTAAATAACCACTTCTAAAATCATTATCTTTAATGACTGAAACTTCAATTTTTACAGAATTTTCATATTGTGTAGTATAAATAGAAGTTAAGTAATATCCACTCTCATGTTGTTCTTCTACTTCTAATACTATAACTTCTTTGAATATTTCTATATTTTCATCATCTATACTAACATTATGATTATAAGATTGTGTTTTGTTGGGTACATTTTGGAGGGAATTAAGAAACATTGTTTCTTTCTCAATTTTGTCAATTCTAGTCTTAAGATTATTCTCACCCCCTGAAGTAGAAGAACCACTTTCTAAGTTGAATCTTACAAACTCTTCTCCTATAAAATTTTCACTTTCTTTATTTTTTGGGCTCCAATACCAACAATTTTGTGAATTTGAAACATGTTTGTCTAAACAATATAATTCAAGAGAATTTGAAGAGCTTTGTCTTGAATCTACATTTGAAATTTTTTTATTAATTGATATATCATTTTTACTAATGTGTATATTTCTTAAAGCTCTAGGAGACAATTTCCAACATGAAGTCCAACTACTACAATCATTTTCTTCTTCTTGTATTGAAGTATTAGAAGATTTATATTCATTGTTAAAGTTTAAATTTTTGTATTCCAAACAATTTAGACATTGATTTGTCGATTCTATTCTATTATTGCTTAAGGGATTTAAACTTTCATTATTTATTTCTTTGAATTGATTTGTAGTAAGAGAACTTGATTTAGTTTCTAATGATTTACTTCCTACTTTAATTTTTTCTTGCTTTTGGTTAATGGTACTTGGTTGAGATTTAGCCCAATAACATAAATTATTTTTTAGACTAATTAGGTTTTGTTTTGGAGAAATGCAAGGGTCATGACAAGTATTTTCTTTCAAACTTTCATTAAAATTATTGTCAAAAGAAATTATAGGAAATGTTTCAGTGGAAGTAGATGCAACATTTGTCAAATAAAAAATTAAATTGTATTGTAGGTTTTTTTCTTTGCCTTTAGGGGCAAAATTCTCGGTGCTTTCTTCTTGGGAAGGTGGTCTTTCATTGTTTAAACCATCATTTTCAATTAAAGAAGCTACTAGAGGTTTATTGGAATGAAAAGTTTCATCATTTGAAATTTTTTCAAATTCATGTTTAGAAATTATTTCTTCATTATCTTGTTTAGGTACAAGTACTTTTTTGTTTTTTTGTCTTGAAGATTCAGCATTTTCTAAATTTTCAATAATTCCAAACTTTTGAAGCTTTTTAGTTGTAGACAAGTTATTAGACTCTAATAAGTCTATACTACTATTGTCCAAAGGCAATAAAGTTTTATCATCTTCATTTATGGCATCTTCTTTTTGAGAAGTTTCACAATGTAAATTAGAAACTCCTCCATAAATACGTAAAGAGGATGTTGGTATACACATTTTATACAAATGATGAACTTTGATTCTATCTTTTCTATGAGGTAAAATCCATTTCTCATTATTTTCATTTTCAAAGTCTTTAAGCAACCTTCTAAATATTGTACATCTTCTTCTGGTTCTGTCATGAGAAATAGGTTAAACAATATGACATAAAAAAACAGGATGAATGCACCTAAAATATTATAAATATACAATATCAAATATTAAAAATAGATATATTTGACATACGAATAGTTGTTGAAAACTTGTTGTTGAAAACCAAGAGCAATGTCATTATCAAGTGATTCAAGTGCAACTTTTATTCCGTAATTAATGTTTGAATGTCTTCTCCATTGTCTTTCAAATAAAACTTCATAGTTGTATAAAAAAGAAGAATTAATACCTTCTCGCAAGAAATTTTGATGATTTTGATTGAGTTGAATATTATTCTTTCTTTCTACAATACAAACATCCATTTCATTCATAATTTAAATTTGTCAAAAATTACAATTTTTTTAATCTAAATGCTTTGTTTGAAAATTTTTAAACCTAAAATATTGTTTTTAAAATTATTTTATGTAATTTAATATTGAAATATTCTTCTAAAAGAATCAATACCTCAAAATTTTAATTTTTCTAATTAAAACCAAAATGAATAAGAATAAAATATGGATTATATATACTTACCATTTAAATCATAAAGAAGGGAATGTAATGCTTTTTGCTCTTCAAAATATATCATATCCAAAATTTTTTGAACTCAAATATAATTTTTTATTGTTTAAATAGTTATACATGAATTAGCATCAATTATTATATAGCTTATGGATTTCTTGACAAGAAACAAAAATACATTGAATTTAAGTTTTTTTTTTACCATGTTTCTTTGAAAACTAGCAAAAACATGATGCATTTATACATGCATTCGAATTAAAATTTATAGAACATTTTTATATTTAAAGTCAACTTTTATACTTATCAATAAATGCTTAAATCTCCACCAATAATTTTTTCTGAAAATACTTGTAAATAAATCCAATATAGAATCATTAAAAAAATATTTATTAACTTTAATGTACTTTCCCAAACAATTTAGAACTACTAGTTGGAAAAATAACAATTTAGTTACAAGCAAGCTTAACATTTGTAATAAACATGAATTATATGTATAATTATATTATATAAAGAGGAACAAAAATTGATAATGACTACTTAAAGAAGTTTACTTGAAATACCTAATTTTTTTTGTAATATTTGAAAAATGTATGATAAGATGAATACTATGTACTCATTAAGAATCTTACAATTCAAACTCTATAAATTTAATATAGAATGGAAAACTAATGCACAAGCTTTGATTTATGTGGTCAATATATGCAAATCAAATACAAGAGAGGCATACTCAAACAATTCCTTGAAGTTCAATTTTCTTGGTTTTAATCTTAAGAATTTGTGATATCTGACATGATTGTATAATAATTGTAACAAAAAAATTCTTGCTAATTCTTTTGTTTAACCCCAAAGCGTCTTTGAGATCAAAAAGTGTCCTTGATGGATTTTAGCAAGAAGAAATAGGTATTAAGTGTGTTTGGATGGAGAAATACCACAAAGAGATTATGTAGGGTTCCCAAATATCTATCCACCGACCTAAATTTCAAGAAATGTAAGACCTTGGAGAGCAACCTTGATATACCGAGGTAGTTTACCTTACAGTAAATGGCAAACCTAACTTGATTTTGAGATGTTTTTGACAATTTCATCCAACATCTTTCGTTTTTTTTCATAAAATTATCTGAATGTAGTAAAATGACAAATGTAATCTGATTTTGAGATGTTTTTGGCAATTTCATCCAATATCTTTCCTGTTTTTTTTTATAGTGTAAACTGTAAAGGGAGCCTGCCCAATTCAAAAGAATCTACACCAAGGGTAGATCACTGGCAAATTCTTGGAGAAGTATATCTTTTTTCTCTTCCACTTCTGGCCAAGAAGGAGAATCGTAGAGCGTTGTCAATTCGTGGCTTGACTAAAAGTCTTTCAATCTGCCTCAGGTATTCATGATCTCATCACTTGCATCCGTGGTGGTATTCAGGAAGAAAATTTGAAGTACTACTCATTATTACGGTTGCGTTGGTGATGTTGGCTCGGAGGAAGATTTAAGGGATTCAGTAGCATAGTTGCACTGGTCGTGTTGTTTCGTAGAAAGATTTGAGGGATTCTTAATCAATCCTTTGGAGAAAGATTTCTGGGTTTCTTAATCACAGTTGCATTGGTGGTGCTTGTTTTGGAGGAAGATTTCTGGGTTTCATAATCACAGTTGTTGCATTGGTGGTGGTGTTTCGGAGGGAGATTTGAGGGATTCATTAGCATGGTTGCATTGGTGGTGTTAGTTTCGGAGGAAGATTTGAGGGATTCCTAATCACAACTGCATTGGTCTTGTTGTTTCAGAGGAAGATATCTGGGTTCCACAATCACAATCGCAGTTCTGTTGGTGGTGTTGTTGCGGCGAAAGATTTCAGGGATTCATTAGCTCCGTTGCATTGGTGGTGTTTATTTTCGGAGGAAGATTTCTGGGTTCCATAATCACAGTTGTTGGTGTTGTTGCGGACGAAGATTTGAGGGATTTCTTAATCACAGCTGCATGGGTGTTGTTGTTTCGGAGGAAGATTTCTGGGGTTCATATTCACGGTTGCATTGGTTCTGTTATTTCGGAGGAAGAATTTAGGGATTCACAATCACGGTTGCATTGGTAGTGGTGTTTCGGAGGAAGATTTGGAAGGCCTGTGGGAGCTCGGATTTGCTCTCGGTGTGGAAATCGAGAGTTGGATTTTAGGGTTTAGGTGGTCCTAATCACTGTTGCGTCAGTGATACTGTTTTGTAGAAAGATTCAGATGCCGTTCAGGAGCTCGAATTTGTGTCCACTGCAACTGAGCATTCAATTTTAGGTTTTAGGGTTTCACTTTTTGCAACGACGGGATCACTTCGTCCTTCGTGTCAGGAAAACAATGCAAGGGGAGTGAATCCGTGGAGCAATCCGCAAGAAGCCAACGATGTTGAACGACGATCCCCAGTCACAGGACCCGCAGCAGCTTGCCTGGAAGAAAGTGGTGTATGGGGGCATGCAATCCGGTTTCGCCGACAACTACACCGACTCCTCCTTCTTGGAAGCCATGGTGACAAACGCCAACGTCGTCAAACGCGACACAGGCACCGTGATGGTGGATTCCGTGGGAATCGCCTCTCACGTCAGTGTAGTCGCGCTCGTCGCCACAGTCTGGACACACGCCTTGAACGGATCTCTCCCCGCAAGCTTTTTGCTTCTTCTCGACGCAATCGTGCTTCTCCCGGGCTTCCTCGCATTATTCTTCACGGTGAAATGCGTTTTCTCCCTTGAATTTGTACTTCAAGTCGGTCGAAACTTCGTTCTGTTCGTGAGCGCCATCTACGTGTTGGCGCCCGTGTTCCAAACCTTGACGCGGTCCATCAGCTCGGACTCCATCTGGGCATTGACAGTGAGCCTCTTGGTGCTGCACCTCTTCTGTCACGATTACACAACAACGCCAGGTTTGAATGCTTCCATGATGAACAGGAAGGCGACGACGAAGAAGACGTTGTCGGCGAATGTGTCCATGAACGCGTCCATTGTGGCCTCGGTGCTGATAGCTTCCCGTCTGCCCACGCATGTGTATGTGTTTGCGCTCATGCTATTCTCGCTGGAGTTTTTCCTCCTGTTGCCGTTGGTCACGCACTGCGTGAGGGAACGATCGGTGAATCTGCACTTGGGATTCTCGTGTGCGCTCATGGGGTGCACCATGGGGCTCTTGTTTCCGCTTAGCCGACTAGCGTTTGTGTTGTTTATGACGGTGATTGTGTTCATTACTTTAGTTTGTCCGTACTGGTTGATACGAATTCAAGAATATAAGTTTGAGATCAATGGGCCCTGGGACGAGGCCAAACTTTGCTTTGATCTGGACTAACAGAAATTTCTGGTTTTGTTTCTGCCTCACGGACTTGGGATGGTGAATGTGATTTGTGTAATTTGAAGAGTTGGATATGATGGTAATTGTGATGGTGTCTCTTAGAGCTTGTGCATTTTGACGGTGCATACCAATTTCATACCTTGTTTACATCTGCTGATGGAAGTGCTCAGCTACTCAAATTTGGAATATGACAGGCCCTTGCAATCTGTCGTACGTTTCTACCAGGCAGTTTTGAAACTTGCTTTCCTGTGTCTGTCTGCAGCCATCGAGGCAATTTCAGGCTGAATTCAATCTGTGGAGGTGGTCGGTATAGGGATTTCTTCATTCTCCACCGCGAGGTTGGTCCAACAGATGTAAAGAAGCCCTCAGCTCTGTAAACTAATCAAATAGGAGGTTCCAGGCAAGTCTTTAAATTAGAGTAAGCATCTGGGTGAGATTGTAGATCGTTCAAATTGCTGCAGAGGTGAGTGGTGGGTTGTTCGAAGAGACCTCTATACGAGGGGATTGCAGAGCTCAAGATTTGTGGTTTAAGAATGGAGTCGATTTGAGTTCCTACAAGGAGTTTTTAGTACTTTCAGATAAGAATCTTTGCCTTGGAATTGAATAGGATTGGGTTTGTAACCCCTAATATGTGCCATCTGCTTTGTATGGACTCAAGCAACAAACGCAGTGCAAAATTTTCTGCCAGGAGTTAAATGCAACTACATCTGCCACAGGGACTTCCATTGTAACAGGTTCAGAGACTACGGTTTCATTTATCGAGGTTCTAGAGTTTAGGGTTCTAGACTTTTCCGTTGCTTCCAATCAGAACACTGTTAACCAATGTTAGGGTCCCTTTCATGCCATGGCAACTTTCAAGCCAACGAATGACTTGCAACTTCCTGCTCATTCAATGACTCCAGCATTGCAATTTCCCAGCCAACCAATGTTTCTCCTCAAATTATAATTTCACTTGGAGGCATATAGGGAGGCACTATCCCTCCTCCAAGGAAGAATGGTTTAGGCTGGTTATCAATGTTAACAATGTTTCCATTATCACATGGAAACCCGACATGCACAACTGAGTCACAGTTCAGATGACTAACCACCAAATTGGCACGGGGACAGACCCCGAGGTTGCCACGTCCTGGAACATGCAAACGGCGGTCATTCTGCAGACACGGGGAGAGATGGACCGCTTTTCTGAGTCCTTCTACGTGGAAGTAAGAGCCAGTTTCGGTCCGAGTGCAAGCTTATTTCTCTTCTATCAGAGTGCTCCACGAATGCTTTCGTTCTGTATTTTGTAATTACGGTGTTTCCTTTAACTTTTGCATGCAGCAGGCGACGGCATGCAGCCATGCAGCAGGCTTTCGTCAAAATGGCAGCAATACAGCCTCTATGTTACGCTTATCTTTCCGCATGGAGGCCACATCCGAACGACCAATGCACCTGACACACGAGTCAAGATGGCAACAAGACAGCCTCTATCTTTCCGCATGGAGGCCACATCGGAACAACCATGCACATGATCGCACACGAGTCGAAATGGCAACAGTGCAGCCACTATAATTCCCGCATGAAGGCCACATCGGAACAACCAATACAACAGTGGCAAGGCGCGCGGCGAACACAAGAAGTCGGATACATCCCATGTGCAGTGAGCTCTTTTTTAAGTCTAAAGCTCCAGAGATTTGGTGCAAACGTGAACGTGCTAACTGAAAGTGCATACGGAAGTGCCACAATGTCGACGTTAGTGGCAACTGGGATCTGTGGTAGCAAGATCATGAAGGTTGCCCCGAATTGCAAGTGGTCAAACTCGCATGCTTCCCTTCTGGGGCAGAAATTGCTGGCTTCAACCAAATTGGGCCGGGCTTTGGTTTCAGGAATGTCTTCAAATTTGCAAGGGGTTAGGGCGCAAGCGCAATCTCAAAAGGTAGTGTTCCAAGATTCATATTTGGTCTTCTCATCTTCTTTATTTCAATCTTAAGAAGATGTCTCACATTTCTTATTGCACTGAATGCACTCATATCAGATTATTAACATTCTTGTCACACACATTCGAACTGTGTCACGGTTGAAGAGTTGGGACTCAAGTGATTGCATGCCTGGAAATTAACCAAATTGCTTCAAAGGCCAAGGGACGAGTTATTCGATATTTCAGATGCTTTGCGTGCTGTAGTGGAAAGGGCGTAGGCTCGATACTACTCTAGAATGTCATGTAAATTGATTCTACAAGATGAATTCAGCTTCTTTTTTCCCTCTCTCGAATGTTTTTTGGATCCTTTTTTTTCCTGATCGAATTTTTGGGTTTTTTTCAGAATGCACCAGCTGATGTGATCACAACAATCGGAGCCGTTCCAGGGGTTCGTGACACCGTGTGGGATCAAGTGCAACTAGCCGTGCCTTCAAATCCGAAGCTGACGAGAGATGCCACTGCTGATGTAGTGGTGGTGGGAGCTGGCATTGCAGGTCTCAGTGTTGCATACAATCTGGCCAAAGCCGGCAAGAAAGTCATCGTTTTAGAGTCTCGCGCAATAGGTACCTAAACCAGAACCCTAATCGCCCAACACTTGGTTCTGTAGGGGTTAACCGCTGGGTAGAAGATGAGTTGTTCAAAATCATATTTATTAATTGCAACTCCTCCAAAACTCTTATTTCATTGATTTATGTCGAGTATTTTTCCTTCGTTCCTTCGAAATAGTACATGACTTTTCCGTTGAAGCTTCCTCGATTGATATCAATTGGGTAATCTTCTTTTTTCAAAACAGTCTTCAGGTTGAGCATTTAGGGGCGAATGTTGTGTTCAAATGACGTTTTTTTATCAGTTGATTGGGTCACGATTCTGAGTTGGACTATGATGACTACAGGTGCAGGCCAAACGGGGAAAACAACTGCTCATCTGATGCCTTGGAATGACGATTACTACTACCAAATTGAAAAGGACTGGGGGACAGAAAAAATGAAGATAGTTGCTGATAGTCACTGCAGTTCCATCGACTTCGTGGAAAGAGTAGTAAAAGAAGAGGGCATCGAGTGCAACTTTCAGCGAATTCCCGGATATCTCGTCGCAACGGAAGAGAACGACTCCGAAGCAGAGAAACTGCGAATGGTAATGAAACTGCACCAAAAAATCGTCCGAATGAGCATTCGAGCATGGTTCTTTTAATCAAGATGGATTGCAATGTGTTTGTTTTTGCATTTGCTGGTCTGTGTGTGTGTGTGTGTGTGTGAACCTGCAAAAGAGACCCCAATTGTGTTGATAAAGAATGTCATGTCATTGCTTGACTCCTTCATTTCCACAGGAATACGAGGCGTGCAAGAGAGGAGGGCTCGACAGCGTTAAGATGATTAACTTAAAGCAGGCGCCCGAGAACGGTTCCTTTGGACATGGCATTCTGTTTCCTATGACTGCAGAGTTCCAGCCTCTCAAGTGAGTTACCTCCCCTACTGTACTCTGCACTTCCTCTTTCAAGTCACAGTGATATTAGGGTTTGGTCTTTAGGGTTTTTAAGTTTTAGTAGTTCCTCTTCAATATCGTTGAAAACTCAAGCTATTATTGAGATGTAATAGAGTTGGACTCTTTTAAAATGGGGGTGTTATTGTTATATGCTAGTTTCCTCCACATGGGTACCTGGAGGAAGAGATGGCGAGATTTTCTTTGCAACATCATGGCATAGAGCCGAAATTGATCCTAGTTTCACAAAGTATCACCCATCTTCCATCCAAGTATAACTCATGAGTCACACAGGAAAATGATTTAATTGACCTTCTTGGCGACCGACTTAGGCTGACTCAGTGATTTTATTATTTCTCTTAAAAAAAATTAGTGCCATGGAGTTCCGATAGTCTATCGAAATTGATGTTTGAATCTTATGCATAAATTTCGGTTGGCAAGCCTTTTTGGCTGTTCAATCGTGGATCTGAAATAGTGTCGAGTTGAAGGAAAAAGTCTGCTTGCTTTGGGAAGCTGTGGAGGATGTTGAGTCTAAACACATATGGCGTTTCATTACCAGGTACATTCAAGGCCTGGCTAAAGCTGTCAAGAGGATGGGAGGAGAAATCTACGAGGAAACTGCGGTTATTGAACAAAAACGCGAGGTTTGCAAGACGGATGCAGGACACACTGTTACTGGAGGAGCTGTTGTGCTGGCTACCAATTCCCCTATTCACAAGATTTTGGCAATCCATTCACGCCAGTTTGCGAGACGGTCATACGTTGTTGGCTTGAAAGTTCCCAAGGGTGCCATCAAGTAAAGTCTCTGACTTCCTCCCACCTCCATCCATAACATTCAACGTCAATTTCGTGAAATTGGCGGAATTCCAAGACTTAATTTTACACTTTTGAAGGCGCGTTGCCTGAGTGTCAATACAAATCAATACCAGTTCTATAGTTATGGGTTTGCTGCAGATGAATTTATCACAATTCTTAGCGCCTAGAATTGCACCAATCTAAAGAAATTAATGATGGGTATTGATGGCAATTGTGGGTTTCTTAGTCGCGCGTCTTGGTGGGACACTGCATCGCCGTATCATTATGTGAGATTGGAGGACAAGGGCGATGATGAAATTCTGGTAGTTGGAGGAGAAGACCATGTGGTGGGAATCGACCCCACGGATTACACAGATGCTTATGGCGCACTTGAAGATTGGGCTCGGGCGCGCTGGCCTGCTGCCCAAGAAGTTGTCTACAGATGGACTGGCCAGGTGAGTGCCAGTTTGTGGGACTTTTGAACTCAAACAGACTCTTCTTAGTGTGCGCTGGATCCACTGAAGAAATGGAGTTCAGAGTCAGTTAGTTCTCTTTCTTAAACCTCTTTTATTTCACCACTTGAGGTTCCAACTTTCTTTACTCTTGACGTAGTTTGAGTGCATGATAAGTGTGCTACAACAATCAATGAAGGTGTGGCAATTGTGTTATTTTTGAGGTTGTCCTAATATGGATTGGTATGAGCGTAATAGTAAATAGTTTCAATCATGTTCAAGGATGGATTTCTTCAAAGCTTGTTGAGGTCAAAATGCGACTGAAGGATGACTTTTGAGATTACTGTAGAAATGAAGAATGAACCTATTATGAAAATCAAGTCAGTTAGGGCAAAGTAACTTGGGTATAGCTCTCGTCCTTTCAGGGTTAATGAAAAGTGCAGCAAGCTTGAGATAATAAGAAATCCTGCACCTTGATTGCTGCGAAGATAATCAATTTTTTTTTTTTTTCCTTGTTTTGCTCAATGCTGACTTTACACTGGAATTCAAGCTGGACTAGATCGACACGGGTTACCTAGTGTGAGCTGATTAAAATACAGTATTTACTTTAAACTTGTTTCCTCATTTCTAGTTGCAGATCGATTTGTTTCAAATTTGAAGCTTGTTGCTTCGACGTTTGCAATTTAAAGTGACCGCTTATTCAAGTAACTCATTTGACTTTTGATCATCTTTATCGTTTGCATGCTGCAGCTGTACCTGCCAGCCGATTTTCTAGGTCTCTATGGGAAGAATCCTCTCGACCCTGGCAATGTCTATGTTGCTACAGGTAACGCATACCGTGAAGTTCACATTTTTCAGTTTTTATTAGATATGTAATGCGAAGTCTAGTGTTTGAAGCAATGTTTATGTCATTGCTTCATTGGATACTCACGAGAGGGTTATATACCACAATGGCCTTACTACTCTTTCTAAACTCTTAGATCAGTCAAAAAGTAAAGATAAGACATGAGCGATTGTTGCCAAAAAGTAGAGGCTTAGAGGTTTAGTATGAGAACATCCCTTGCCACTCCCAAGGCTAGGCATGCTGATAACGAGGCTCTGCTTTCACATTGCCTATCACCTAGTTTGTTGCTTCGACGACTCCACATGGAAATTGTATTGATGTTTGGCAATGGACGCTGAAGCGAAACTCTTTACTTGTTTTGCAGGAGACAGTGGAGAAGGAATGACCGGAGGAACTATTGGTGGCATAGTAATTTCTAACTTGATTCTGAACAGACCGCATCCGTGGATCGATGTGTACAGTCCCACTCGTTTCCCAGCAATCTCCACTGATTCAGTGTCGCAAGAAGCTACAGAAATTAAAGAAAATCTTGAAGTAAGCTAACTGTCTTTCTAATGCTGTGCAATTGAATTACATCATTTCTTAAATTTGTTTTGCAAAAGATCCGATTCTATTGCAACATTCATTATATTTAGTGTGAAAGATTTTTTCCATATCTCCAAACAGCTTATAGTAGGACACGAATCAAAGAAAGGTTACTTTTACTTCCCCCGATTCTTAAAATAAGCATTTCTTCCTTGACCTTACACGGAATTTGCATCATTTCTTTGAACCTCAGGATGAAAAGTGAGGTCTCAGAGGATTTGCATGGATTCTTCTGTAGTCACGCAATCACACAGTTACGGGATTTTATGTTTATTCGCTTGTCTTCACTTCTACATAGCTTTCCTTTACAATAGTTTCAAAACATTTCAAAAAAACAGTCTGACTTCCTTTATTAATATCCACATTGCTTGTTGTGCCAATTGCTAGGGCTTTTCGAACTTGATTCCAGGCAAAGGCGTGGAATCATTCTCCAGTGATACGGTTGCTCGTAACAATGGAGCTGTGATTCAAGAAGGACTGAACACGGTTGCCATTTATAGAGATACCGAGGGGCAACTTCATCGATATTCTGGTAAATTCTACATGTTCAGTTAACATGCATTACTGCAAATTAGATTCTTGTAGTCTCACATTATGTTAACCTCTACTCTCTCCGCATTTCCTATTCTGGATTACGAACAAAGTCCGTGCGTGTTCCAAGGCAATGTGTTTTCTGATAATGGAGCCTGGTGTTGTGTTTGTGTTGTACTATTCTTAGTTAAACCTTTTTCTCTGACACCTTTTCTGCAAACCGGGGTTCACTTTACTTTACGATTCACTCTTATCCTATAAAGTTTGAGATTGAATGATGTATAAAATTTACTCACAACTTACTTACATGTCCATGTTGTCGTGGATTGTGTGTGTGTTGCAGCTGTGTGTCCACATTTGGGTTGTGCAGTGAAGTGGAATCCGAAGGACGCAACCTTTGATTGCCCCTGTCATGGCTCCCAATTCGATGTCCAGGGAGTGTGCATACAAGGTCCTGCAAAACAAGGATTGAGCAAGCTAAGCGCAAGCCAAAACTAGGTTCAAGTTCAGTTAGTATTAACAGCGCCAAATGAAAGAATCATTCGGTTAATGACTTTTTGTAATTATCATGCTGTACTGTACATTTTCTTTTTTTTTTTAGTGGGTTGTATAGATCCTGTTCTACTGAATCTCAGCACAGGATATATAATATATAATCGCAGTTTATGTTACTAGGGAGTAGCTCTGCAAATGTAGGCATGTTCTTCAACTCCAGAGTGTAGGACTACATTACTATGTGAATTCTCTCTTGATCTTACTTCTTTAACCCTTTAACGCTGCTGTGGACACAAAGTGTCTGATGAATGACAAAGGATCTTTGCGTGTAGGAGAGAAGTGCCATTGTTCATCCTTGGAATTTTGTGCAGAAAGGGGAGAACTTCTACAATAGCTTTTTCCTCAAATGAGTGCTTTTGGTTTTCTAAAGTAGATGATGTACATTGTGTCAAAAAGGATGATTCTTGCGGAGACTAGCTCGTCCTTATAAGGTAAATCCTTGAATGATGTAGTGGGATATGTATTGTCTAAATCTTTCTATCTAAGATAAAATGTTCACCCTTGGAATCTTGTGTGAAATAGGAAGGTCTTGTATAGTAGTTTGACTTCCAATGAGTGTTTTTGGGTTTTTTTAAGCAAATGATTCACACGGTTTAGAAAAGGATGATTTCCACAATGACTAACCCACCAATTTAAGGGTTAGGATAATTGCACCTTGTTGTGACTTGTTTGTGAAATTGACCTCTATAGATTTTTCTAATCCCAAATGATGCAAGTGACCATATTCTAGTTGGTCACTATTTGTCTGTTCAGAGCTTTTTTGTTTTAAAATTTTAGTTTTTCTTGAAAAGAAAAAAAATTGTAAATTCAATGGCAAAAATTTTATTCAATATCAAATAAAATTGTGCACTAAGGAATTTTTTTGGAAGTGGAGTGTAGTATGGTTCAAGACTCATGGATTCTTGTTGAAGTTGGATATGGACTGAAATTTTAGTCAACCAATAGGATTATTGCCACCTCAAATTAGTAGTTTTGGCCCAATTTGAAGATAGCTTCCTCCCTTTGGGCTATTAGGAGTTGATGCACAACTTTCATTTATAAGATCATAATTATGTCAATTTTGAGTATATCTATTTTCAACCCTTCCAAATTGATGGTTTATTCATCCCAAAAATACACATTAAAGGAATTCCACTTTGACACTTAACAAGATCCATCCAAATTCTAAAGTATATAAAAATAAGAACTATGTTCAAATGCTTATTCAAACAATTGTAGGTGCAATTATCTTTACCAATGATTTTGAATGTTCTTGGATTTTAATGTTTGCCAATAGTATTTCATCAATTAAAAAGAAGTATTTAACGCTTTTTACATGTATATCTACATACAAAATCAAATCAAATTTTTATTATTATAAGATAAAGAAAATTACTTCAATGCTTCTCGTAATGCTTGGACTTTCCAAATTTGCTCCAAAAACAAAGCAAAATTATGACTATTGCAACACTTTTTTTAATTTCACATAAACAAAGATTTAGCTTGAACACTATGCCAATTGGGAGTTGCAAAAAAACCCATCAAAAAGTTGATCAAAGATTCGAGGTTACCAAAACCATTTTAATCAATGAAAGACTTTGGATTTTTTATTTTTTATTTTTTTAAACAAATGGAATTCAATTGCAAAACAAAAGAATACACATCAACCAAGCCCAAAAGCTAGATAAACAAGTACAAGTAAAGACTTTGGATTTAATTAGTCCAATAATTCCAAAAAAGACTTAAAGCATTAGAAGAGTTTTTCACCCCTAGGAAGGCCGTGAGTTCCCAGACTGTGCGAATTGCCTTGTAAGGGGTGGCGGCAACTCGCTAACATGGCACAACGACTGCCACATCAAAAAAAAACTGAAATTTTTTTTCAGTTTTTTTCTTCATTTCAAGATTAATTTTTTTTTTTTAATTAAAATTTTATTTTGTCGAGAACAACCATTCTCCAAAAATTGTAGGGGGGAAGTTTGCAATGCAACTACTTAAAGAGGCCCTCCCGATCCCCAAAAATCCTCTAATGTGTCTTATGAATGAAGAAAGGTGAAAAACCAACCAATTTATCTTTTAATTTGATCATCCTTGACTAACTACCTCAATGATAAATTCTATCTTGTTTTAAAATTAACTTCATAATGATGTTTTGTTGAAATCACTTCAAAAATGTCAATTTTACTACAAAAAGCTTTAATTAAAATAAATAAATAAATAAAAAGCTTTAGCTTTTGTTTTTTAAAAAGCTACTTTTTTGCATATTCAACCATAGGATCTTGCACTGAACATGTATGAAATTGTGTGGAAAAAATTTCAAACACTCCATTGATGTCTAAGTACATTGTAAGCCAATATATTAGTCTTCAAAGTAAATAAATAAAATAAAATAAAATAAAAATAAAAATTGTTGTTTGCACCTTATTTTACCAGATTTATTAGATTATACCAATTCCTTTCAATAAAATAAAATAAAATGCTTGTGACTTGGAAACACGAGGATAAAGTCCAATTGACCGGAAATTGGGTGCCCTACTGCCCTTTGGAAAAAAATCCGGCCACCAAATTCAAACTGAAATTGGCCAAATTTTTATGGCAGCACTTCAGTTGACTTCCAGAGCCATTACCTTATTAGAGAGGACTTTGGGGGACTTTGGGTATGTGGGGCGACTTTGGGGGACTTTCCAGTTAGGGGACTTCCGGGAACTTTAGGGGACTTCCAGTTGGGGGACTTCCGGGAACTTTGGGGGAAGAATTGCTGAGTGGGTCAGAGACTCTGACAAAAATATACTGAGGCCGGATCAATTGGAAATCCCAAATTTCCAACGGATATAACTTTTACAGGATTACAAAATATATTTTCCTTGAACATGGGTACAGTAAATATTTCTGGGCTCAATATTATGTAATAAAGGTAAAGGAAAAGGAAAAGAAGGGGCATTGTCATTCATAGGATAATAAAAAAAAATTTTAAAAATTATGTGTGTACACAATATATGTGAAGGTCTGATGAGCCCCCCCCCAGTGCCCAAATTGAATTTCCACGTCAGATTCTTATGGGTCCACGTCACATCACACCATTTACAAGCTGGCATGTGCCACTTCTTATAAAAATGACTTCATTTTTGCTCATTGAATTTGTGACCTTTACATATGGTATCTACTAGTAAGGTAAACTAGCCAACCTACAATAGGTAGAATGATTGGTTTGCCCTATTGGCATTGTTGAGAATTTATTAATAAATTTTTTGTGTAAAGACAAATGTGAGAAATGGGGAAAGCAATTGAATTTTTTTTTTTTTTCTTTTTGACAAAGTATGAATTCTTTTATGAATTTTTGAAGTGTGTTGGTCAAGTGGCTCAAAAGTGTCTCTAGACTACTCCACCACCATCATCCAAGACATTGATATATTGTGGCCACTAATTCGATCTAATGTAGCCAGAATCTCGTTTTGTAGAAATTCCACTAGGAATGTCTCTCATCGCATTTCATATTCCAAGTACCACATAATTCTCAAAATGTGATCGGTAGAGGGTTTGACTTGGCGTAGAAGTAGGGTTTTAGGGTATGGCAAATGTAGACACTTCCTATTAGCTAGACAATACATGTTATGTCAAAAAACATGAAACTGAATAAGTTTGGATTCATTGTCTAGAGTTAAGGCAATAGGATCTTTCAAACAAAACAAAAGCAAACATTGTCATACCAACATGCAAGAACAATTAGAACAACTTTTATAGGAAAAGAAATTCTACACCTATTTGTAAGTCAATTACAAGCAACAAACTAAAACACTACGCAAGTAATAGAACACGCTTTAAATTAACATCAGTGAAGTTGTGAATATATCCCTAACACCTTCCAAGATATGATTTGGATTTGGAATATGCATTTACAAATACAAAATTGTACAAAACTAACACTAGCATTGTCTACATTACTTGCCTATCAAAAACTCATGACCTACTATTACAGTTTGCAGCTAATGAAAAATAAATGCAAACAATATAGCTAAAGGATTGTAGATTTGAAGAAAGGTACAATTACCATAGTACAAAAACCTAAACCACAAATTGCTCCTACAGGAAATAGCATACATGGCAATGAATCTAGTTAAAATTCAATAAGCTTCAAAATGAGATCAACTTCAATGCATGGATGTATGATTGCTGAGACGTAGTAAAATTACACATATATACCTAGAATTGTTCATTCAAAATTCATATAGACACCTCTATATTAAGTCTAAAAAATTTCTAAGACAATATAATAAACAATGGAATTTAATATTTATAAGATTCAATTTTATGATATATATGAGGGGTATTTTGGAACTACTTAACTTTCTAATTGGTCCATTAATAATATGTTTTGCAATTAACAAACCCCTATCTTTGCGCTCATGTGGTTTTTAAGACTTTCGCCTAATGTCCTCTTCATATATATTTTTTATTTTATATGAGAAAAATAATACTATTTCAAGCATCCTTGTAGGCTCGTTTTGTAAACAAATCTATCAATTGCAAATTCCATACTATCAATAATCCCCAAATTATTATTTTTTACTTTTGACCTATATTTTACCATACATTTGCTATATAATATTATGCAAGAGAAAACTTAGGACTTAAAGTTAGGACCATGGTTTTCACACCTCTTCAATAATCTCTTCAAGTTAGGATTTGAAGTAGCACTTGGAGAAATGGAACTTAGGATGTAGTGTGAAAAATCATTACACCACACATTTTTGAGAAAGATAGAGATCGATACAAAACTCTAACTATTAACCCTGGAAACCTTGAACCCCATTTTTTGGCAACATAGTGATTTTTGGCAGCTCACTACGGATGGAGTTTTTATTTTTTTTCTTTGAAATCTTAACATAACATGTGCCCAAGGAGTAGCTTTAAGGCCCAATAATTTTTATAAATTTTGACTACATGGCTAAAAAGTTATTGTATGAAATGTGATTTTCAACGTTCAACGTGCAACCCGGGCAGCAAAAAAAAATATTTCAAAAATCACTTTTTTTTAAAATTAAAATTTGAAATTGATTTTTTAGATGTATATCTATATGGAAAGCTTTGAATCATTGCATTTGGATGGATGAATCAAAAGTTATGAGGAATTTTAGTTTGGGGTAGTTTGTAGATAGTTATAGAATCTCTACTCTAAAATAAACTTTGAAGCCTTTTATTTTACTCAATTTTAAATATTTTTGAAAAAGAATAAAAAATTTAGCTGTACATTGTTTATTACAACATTGCAACCATTGGGATTGACATTTTTCAATTCCATAAGGAAATTATTAACAACTTAGTACTTTGAATCATTTTCTACTTCATTCTACTTACTATTTTTTCGTACATGTTGCACAATTCCAAATGATCTAAAAATTTTCAAGCATGTAGCTGACTTGCTTTGAAGAATGAATTCAAAAAGTAACCACCATTTTGGACATTTTTTCATGCAAATGTGCCCTTGTGAAGTGCAGCTGCCCGGATTTTTGTAGGGAAAAAAAAAGGATTTTTGTGAATTCAAATGCTAATATCTTGCAATCAACATGGTGAGAATTTCTGAAATTCTTACCACATCTTTTTAAAATAGTTTACTTCAGGATCCTATAGTTACTTGTGTTTAAAAATGTTTTTTTTTCAAAAATTGAATACTTGCACTAGAAATGGCAGTTTTAGAGTGTTTTTGGTGAAAATATAGTCAAAAACCTTTAAGGGTTAAAGATGGAATTCCATATTGTGTCCAAATGAAAAAATTGTCTTGAAGTTTTCTATATTAGAATTACTTTTGCCAAGTTTCATGATGTTCACACTTCTATGTAAATAAGGAAAAACTACATTTTAGGAGTAGATTTGTCTTGTTGTCAATATAAAACACACAAAAAGTTTAAGTCCATTGCTAATCCTTAAAGGACATTTCTAGCCCCTCAAGCATTCTTGCATTGGAATAATCAAAATTATCGATGCAATAGAGTCAATCGTTCCTTGATCATTGGGCAAGCTATTTGTAACCGTACTTGCACAAGGATCATATATATTGCATTCATGCAATACATTTCAAATTTCTTGATGTGCACAAGGGAGATTGTTTGACAAAGAGGTTGAATCATGTAAAGCTATCTAGAGACACTATCTACATTAGAAGATATTTAGCTCCTTTAGAGGGTTATAAATTCCCTGAGGTTTTTAGACTATGGAAACTTGTTGCACCAACTACCTGACATGGCACAAAGATTGCTATGTCATATAATTTTTTTTTCTACTTTTTTTTTCATTAAATTTTTTTTTGACGCGGCCATTCTTTGGTTGCTGGAGAAACAACAATGAGAACGGGTTTGAAATGGCCCTCCCAGCCCCCTCCCCTCCAAAAAAAAATCTTTTAATGTGTAGGGAATAGCAATGAACAATACATGAGCAAAAGCTTCTTTGTAGTTTCTTTGCTTCAGTAGGCCGTACGTGACCACCCTCATTTATTTAACTACTTACCTACCCCCATTACTCATGCCCATGTCCCATGGTTGTCATAGTGGACGGACGTCCGGTTCGCCCATATGTTAGAGGTCCCGCCCGTCCGATACAGTCAACACATAGTTGACTTTCTGATAACGGAAAAATAGGCCACGTGGATGCCATGTGGATTAAGGAACATGCTGGGCGTGGACGAGATCGTCAGGGTGCGGACGAGGTGACGTGTCATTCCGCAAAATTGCACAAGCTACAAAATTAAAGTTGTCTGGATTGTCCGTCTAGTCCGGTTTGCCCGTCCATCCGTCCCGTCTGATGACCCTAAGTCGCCCGTTATGACAACCATGCCATGTCCTAAAATATCATGCAAGATTCTATGGGTTGCCCTATTAGAATCAAAATTGTCCTTTACATGTTAAAATTGGTTTTCCAGAAATCAAAAAGTTGCCTCCCCACTTTTCAAGGGCCAGGGAAGATTGACCCCTCTATTGCCCCCTAGAGGATAAATGTCAAGAAAATTGTCCCCCATTTTGTACTGCTTAAAATTTGGTATTTCCTCATGTCCCCTACTAATTTCGGGTCTCTAATTTGAGATCTCTGATTGCAAATATGAATTCAGAATTTGCAAATTTTATCATATGTGGCAAATAAAAAAATTTCAGGGTTTTCTATAAGGTAAAACAGGGGGTAATAGAGGGGTCAATCCTCCCTGGCCCTTTTCTTTACAATAGCTTCTCCCAGCTAAAATTTTGCCCACCAATGATTCCTATTCTCCTCCTCCTCTTGCAAACCAATTGCACACTTCCTTCCGTCCAAGTAGAATTCTGGAACCTCTTTTGTCTTTTCTTTGCAGCAGATGCAAAGTTTGACCGATTCTTGCCGTACTTGGAAGTCCTCCTTCCGAATCTCAGATTCAGTTTGCTGTAGCTTACCAAGTTGCGGAAGCACCGAGTAAGGTTTGACTTGCGTGTTCCAGCCGCGGTCAGAGCTCAGATTTGAACAAACAAACAATTGCAATCACTGCAACTGTACTGAAGCACCACTCACGTCCTGTGACGTCCCAGTCCTTGAATTGAAAAAACTGCGTCACTTGGCTTGAATGCTCCAAAAATCAAAGAAGAAAAGAAGAAAAACCTGCGCACGTCACGTTGCTGCTTTTGCAAGTGAAGCTTGAATTCCACTCGCCATGGAGCCCACTTTCCATCCGCTTCCCGGTTTCCAGCAACTTGTACAAATCACAAACCAAAGCACTGACCAGCTACAAAACAGTGCTTCTGTTAACGTTACCGATGGGCTTTCTCCTCGTTTGCAGGCATGGTTTCACACTGTTACTTTTACAGCATCATTAATCCAACTGAACGCTGGAAAGGCGCGCTGCAGGAAATGAGAAATTTGTGGGCTGCTAGCTTGGAAAGGACAGCAGGCACGACGGATGGCGCCATGGCAGAAAGAGTCGACGTGAGTGGTGAGCAATCGAATATTCACGAATTATAGTTATTGCAGCTGCCCGAGGCAGCGACGGGGGGAGTGCCCATGATCTGATAATATAACTTTAGATTCATGGGGAGCCGTCTAGATTGATGGAACTGCAATTCACACAATGCTACTAAGTTAACTTACTACGGTACTGGCTGGCGAGGTTCCTCCTGAGTCCTGGCTGTCAGTGAAGTCGTCGAGGGTGGCTGGAACGTACTGAAATTCAGTGGAGAGATTGTTTCGGCTTTGTGTTTTCGATCAATTCAAGCACTTGCCTGCATTTGTGTGCGGACAGGGAGTCGTTGAACTAGGCTTCAGTGCGCTGCGAAACGCCGTTGCTCTGGTTTCCAATGTCGGCGCCGCCTCCAGCTGCGTTGAGCGATTACTATTTGGTTAGGGAAGAAGACGAAGAAGAAGAAGAAGAAGAAGCCCGAGAAGAAGCTGCTAGCGATGGAAGAATTCGAGTAGAGTTTGATTGGGGAAGCGCGTCGCTTTTGTTGAACTTGGTGGTAGGCAGTGGCGTCCTAGCTTCTGGGTTTTGTTCCTCTGTGGGTTCCTCGGGCTTGGCCCTTAGGATGCCGGCACAGGAACTTAAAAGAACAGGATGGGGGAGTTGAAGCAAAGTCAAACACGGCCCCAGCGAACGTACTTGAGGAGACACGGCGATTGTTGGTTTTTCTAAAGGGTGTGGATTTGAATATCTTCGACTTTGGAGAGCGTTGGAGCGTTTTCGACAATGGTCAAGCTTGGACTTGCTGTTGGGGTAGGCGTGGGGGGCTTTCTGCTGCTGTGCTGCTTGTGTTGGGGAGCGTTCAAGCTTCGGCAGTGTTTCAAAACAGGGCGAATGCTTGAGGAGATTCTTGTGAGTACTGGTTTTCGAATCCCCTCTTGCGGTGCTTTTCTAGTTGTAAACGGAAGTCACACCGTTAGTAATCGAACAAAATTTTTAAACAATTTTAAACAAAGTTTACAAAAATCTAAACGACAGGGACATAACCGTACTGTAGAAGACCCGCGTTACAGACCCAGCATTCCGAAATCCTGTGTGAAGTACAACTGTTTAGAGAAACTTAGTGTATTTGTAAAAAAACAATTAAAACGTCAGTGATTACGGCCAAAACCAAAGCAACTCCTCGGGTAGCTCTTTTTGGTAATTTCTTTTGTTAGACCCAAAGTAGGGCACCTCGCACAGCCATTACGGCCTTATCACAAACCCTCCTCGTTTTGTTCTGTATGATTTATGAGGGACTTGAAAGGAGCAATTAATAACTTGAGTTTACATTTGCTGGGGCCTGAACTGCTGAACTCCTGAAGGAAAGAAACCTTACAGTACGATGGGTTTCCTCCTCCAGAGCCTCTATTTTTAAAACTAGGCAATATGTCAATAGTTGATGACGTGCGGGGGGTGAAATTCTTGCAGGCTGTGAGGCGGAAAGGGGTAAAGAAAGACGTGGTGCGAACGTTCCCAATTTTGGAGGCCAGTGAGCTGGACTTCGAAGCCAATTCAAAGCTACAGTAAGCGCAACCGTCCCCTCCAAACGCACTTGCCGCATTGATTCCACTATTTGGAAATTTTTTGCAATAACAATAGAGTTACGGTATCCTTTAAGTAGGAAGAAGGTACGAAATCACCTCTGGAATCATGATTTGAAGGATAATCCTCATGGATAGCGCTACCTGGATTGGGACTTGCTTGCAGGTGCCCGATTTGCTGGCTCCAATTCCAAGACACAGACACCATCCGCCAGCTCCCTCACTGCGACCACGTCTTCCACCGCCAGTGCATCGACCGCGTGCTGGAGCATCAGATCACCTGCCCTGTTTGCGACACAAACCTCACAGGCAATGCCAAGCTCTCGGAAGACATTTCAAACGGGAAGCACAAGAAGACCAATCCTCCTCCTTATCAACAACAAATCTCTCTCCGAAGCTTGTACTCTCTCCACAAACCAACTTCCGGGGAGGAGCCACCATCCTCCTCATGGATGCTCGTCAACCAACCCGTGCCGCTTCCCCGCACGGAGATGGAGCACTCCGACCGCTTCGAGATCGAGCTCAACGCGTCCCAGAGCTTCGGTAACTCCGGCGAGTCGCCTTTGTTGACGAGATACTTCAACGGCGCGGAAGATTGGCCCTCCGATGACGTGGAGGTCGACCAGACATGCATCGACATCAGCTTCACATTCGGAACGGAAGTCCCCGTGGAAGCACGACAAGCACAAAACTTTAACGAGAAGACCTTAGATCATTCTTTTACCTTCACGACGCCGTCATCATCGGATGGTGCAGCAATGCCAGAGTTTCGATCCTCCTTGCGACGCAGCCGCGGCAAAGACTCTTTGAGTTTCAGCGATGTGAGTACGAGATTCTCACGAAACTCGTCCAGAAGCTCAAGCTTGGATTCGCAGTTTGATAAATCTGAGAGGTGGGATTCAGCGAGGGAGCATCTGGAAGAAGTCGCGGAGGGGGAGGGGAGTGAGCCGCATCTGCCATTGACAGACCCACCCGATCAATGCGAATTCTATGTGTTGCCGATTGCCGCTGGAAGCTTCGACTTGCAAGGAAACTCGCCTACGGTTGGCACGAATCGAACGACGTCCTCTTAACTGTGAATCCAAGCTCGGAAGTATGGAGTCTGCAATTGGAAAATTCAGCCACTACTTCTGCAACAAATCCTCTTCACACACAAATTCTTGCCCACACAGAAATTTTGCAGCGCAAACGGAGGAAACGATTTTCAAGCGCGCTTGGAGGTTGAGCTAGAGCTCGATCGACGAGTAGCTATAGCGAATCAACGGAATTGAAAGGAAAATTTGTGAGATTTGGGTCGATACTGCAAACCATTCCTCGAGTTGCAATGCAGCTCGATCCGTCCCCGAGTCAGGACGCCGCGATTGTTACCTGAAACTCGTGTGCAGATTGTGAAGCTGGGGCTTGGCCGTAATCGCCGTAGCTGAGCTTCAGGAGACAAGTGCTCTCGCTGTATATCTAGCATAGCCACATCCCATTGAACTGATTTGTTGCAAGAATTCTTTTGTAATTGAAGTGAACTATGCTTGGTTCATGTGACTTTCTAAAGGAGAATTGTATTTACAAATCTTGGTTTTAACTTGGTGTTGGAGTTTATTCTCTTTATTCATGCTGATTTTAGAGTTAGAGTATATAGACTTTATTCACTTTGGACTTTAGTTAGAATTGGAGTTCAAGCTCTTAAGGTAGGTACACCCAAATGTACCACTGACCTTAAACCACCATCTATACTATGTGTACATCTCTAAAGTTAGTTTTGTACCAAAATGAAAGAAATGCTTTTAGAACCAAACTTTGTTCCTTAATAACTTTTGCATACAATATTCAAATGCCACATTCTGTGGTATGTTGGAACCTCCTTTCAGTTGCCAACAAGAACATATGAAAATCTGACCAGTCTCATAATAGAAAGTAGGCTTAGTAGTACAAAGTGGCGGTTTTGGGAGTACCTATTTTAATTCATGCTAGATGTTTTAATCTTGAAATGATAGGCCTATTATAGTGATCATCAGCAATGCAATTATCCATTCGAGGTTTTATCTTGAAATGATGGGCCTATTGTGGTCATTGGTAGTTGTCCAATTATCCATTCATTGTATGAGTATAAATATTTTCTTTCCTACAAAAACATTGAAAGTCATTCATCATACATTTTTTTGTCCTTTGCATTCAATTACGGGATGAAAAGTCGAAGCTTGAATAGAATCTTTAACTTTAAAAGGATAAATTGATAAATTTAGGAATGGGTTACAAAATTCTTATACTTTGCATGTTCTTCTATTGTGACTATTTATTCTTGAAATATTTTATTATTTATTTGTATTTTGAAGGGGTGAAATCACATGTGAGTTATCTATAAGTCATAAAATTTTCAAATTTTTATGTACATAACTACAGAGTAAAACACAAATTGGTGCCCAATGAGTAGAGGAGAAGTAGTGGCAATTGAGGAATCACAGTTGTGAATTGGTCAAGGGAGTTACAATTAATGTTTTTGTAGCTTCATACTACATTTGATTCCAAACTTATGATTGCCACTAGAGAAGAATTAGGGTTCAAGTATGCCTAACTTGAAATTGGCTAATATTTGAAATGATCCTCCATAAAGTAGTAAATAATGCCAACATGACTATATAGCATGGAGCCTTAGGCAATGACATCAAATTTCGGAGGCATTGCCACTAGTAGCAACAAATCTTTGAAAAACAATATACAATGATGTAGTCATTTGCTTGTCCCTTGTGTGTATTAAATTAACATCATTGCCAACAATTGTACGACATGTCATGATTGTCTATATCCAAAATATACTACTCAATTTGACATCTTCATTATTTCAAATGGTAAGCTGTCTAAATGGACTCTGTTTGTACATGACAAGGGCACATGGCCATTGTCACATAGGCTAGGCATGAATGCATTGTTGCCAACTTGGCATGTGCTACCAACATCCCATTGGTCAATGGGGGCAAGGAAAGCAATTGCAAGGATCCAATGGACGCTATTGACATTGATGAAGTCTAAGTATAGATGCATGAATGCATGGCATATATTACTAGGGTGTATCAAGTCAATACACCTCATGGTCTTGCCTATGTAGTTCACTGTCATACAACAAGATTAGGATGCATTGCTTGAAGATATGACCTTAAAGTCCACCTTGTGACTATCGTGTGTGTTTAAAGTCACAATGAAAATAATGGAATGAAGCTAGGATGAAAATAATAGAAATTTGAAGCCATAACTAAAATAATTGAATTTGAAGTCAAGGCAAAATCATGGAAATTTAAAGCTTTGACTAAATAATGAAAATTTGAAGTCATGACAAAAATAACCAAATTTTGAAATTATAACTAAAATATTGGAATGAGGTCATGACAAAAATAATGGTTTTTAGTGAAAAAATGTTTTATGATGATTCTCATACAAGATTCTATTTTTTCCTAAACCATACACCTCATCCATGCACCTTAACCCTATAAGGACAAACTGATCTCTAAAGAAATCATCATTTTCTAATACTGTGGGAATCAATTGCTTAAAAAAATGAAAAAGTATTCATTGGAAGTCAAATTATTGTAGAAGATGTTCCCTTTTCACAACAAAACTTTAAAGATAAATAGTTGCACTTTTGTCCTATACAAGAGAATTGTTTGTCATTGTCTATCATCCATCGGTCGACACTTAGTATCTGCAATGGCATTACAAGGTTAAATTGATTGAATAAGCATTTAGTATACTTCAAAGTTTGCTTGATACTTCATTTTATACCACTTCAATTACCTATCTACCTACCATCCCACCATATGGTCCCTTTAAGGGCCCAAAAACTAGGTCACAAAATCACATAGAATTTCATAGATATTTACAAAATGAAGTATAGAGAAATGGTTATAGGTTTGTCCTGTCAAGGTTAAAAGTTTGTAGAATTCACTTGATATGGAAGTCTTGGCAAGCACCAACACGTTTGCAAGTTTCTTCCCTCCCAGCCAGCCGGGGACAGAGTTTTTTCCTTCTGTTGCCCGGACTTTTGCCCGGACTTAGCCCACGGACTTAGCCTTGCATGGAGTCGCATATCAGTCTGGAACGCAACTGGTTTCTAATTCAAGACTCTCTGCTTCTAATATACTTGTGCACTCATTCCGCAAAGTTCCGCATGGACATTATAGAGCAGTAGCATAATTACTGTGAGATCATGAAACAAATCGCTTAGAAGGAAGATCACGCAAATCACAGCAAAAGTATTGATGCTTAGAAGAGAGATCATGCAAGTGAGAAAGAGGCTCAACCTGGCAATGAATCACGAAGGGCGTGTATTACTCAACTGCAAACGATCCTTGTACATGGAAACCCATCGGATAACCTGTTCTGTTTCAGCTTGCAACTGTGCTAACTCCTTATTACTCTGAACAAAAGGAATCCCAAGAGCATCCACAGTTTCCTCCACCGTTTGCTTAACGACCCTAGCTCCTTTCCCTCTTCCAGAATAGGGTCGCAGAACGGTGGAGCTTCCCTCCTTGCCGCCAGTAACAAGTATTAATCTCGTTGCAACTACAGGACATTCTGCAGCGCGCTCAGCAACTTCTTCTAGCCAATGCAAAAGAGCTACTTGTGAGACTCCTTTCGAGAGAGTGCGTAGGTCCAGTGACCATGCTTCCTCGTTGTACTGTGGACGTGGGTAATCCTCCAGCAGTTCCCGAGCTCTCAAGAATACCAATTTTGCCCGCAGACGCAAATGTCGTGCCCACAGTGCATCAATAAGTGCATTATAAAAGGAGGCGTTGGACACGAAATCTTTCGCCGATGCATAATATGTAAAGAAGCTTGAGGCCTCTTCCACTACAGAGTCAGCTTCCAAGTAGGTGGTGTCGCCAGTTTGTGGTGGCGACAGCTCCTGTCTAAGAGCATCGTTTGCTGGTGGCACAAACACGAGCCGGTAGGCTACTTGACAGGGCTCAAATTGGCTGCCTTCCATTGCCTTGGCCAGTGGCGCAAATGCTGCATCATCTTGTTCTCCACATGCGGAAATCAATGTTCCAATCGCTGCTGCATCAGGTTCGACTCCTTGCCTCCCCATTTCTTCTAAGACTGCTGCTGCATGGGAGAACCATCGGCCTTTGGTATACAGATGAAGCATTGCCCCATAGAGAGCATTCGTGATTGTTCCTTTCGAAGCAGCCAAGCTTATCTAAAGGATACAAGTAGGCTTTGTTAAAAACAAATAAAATAGCAAGAAGAATAAAGCTTGTAACAACAAGGATCCGCCACTAATCACAGAAAAGAACCTTGAGTAAAGTCATCGAAAACAGGCTTGAGAGCCACATTACATTTTTTAGAGAAGAAAGTGAAGGTCAAGGATTTCAACATGATAATAACTATACCTCGTGGCCATATTTTGTCCACCCACGCAATGCACATGCGTGGATCATGGTGGAATATGTGTGAGCAGTTGGCTCTAATCGATCATTCAGCATCCTTTGGTAGAGTTCATCAGCTTTTTCATACCGACCAGCTTGAACAACAGCGCTTATCAGAGATGTGTAGGTAACGATATTTGGACGGTATCGATGCTGGATGAGGTCTACATATAACTGCACAGCCTCATCATGTCGGCCTGCCTTACCAGTGGCATCGATTATCATATTAAAGGCTACTAGTGATGGCTTCATAGTCTGTCCAGCACAGCAAAAATATCAAAAAGAAAGCTCTTCCACATCCAAAGTAACCTATTATAAAGATGTATCCAAACCATGCGCACTATGCGCACTATCCATTCTCACTACAAGCTGAGCCTAAAGGAGTTGACTGAATTGCTTTTGTCACACGAAGATGAGGAGTACTTGCCAGCTTATACTCCCGAAAAACACTTAACGCTTGATCAGTTTTACCAGCCCGACAATATGAGAGCAGCAAACCATCGAAGGCACCACTCTTGACCTCCACCCCAGCTTCCCGCATCTGCTGAAAGAGTCTCTCTACAACTTCGAAGTGTCCTCCTTTTGCATGAAGGTGCATCAACTTCACCCAAACCTGGTCATCATCCAGGCAACAGAGAATATTTATCAAAGAGACTCTACACCAAAGAATATTTGCTGCCGGATCATTCCGCCTTAAAATTGTGCCGACGTTGCAATACCTATACAAAGACATGTGAGCTTTGACACGAATTGCTTTCAATTCCCGATTACTAATGCTCAATCCTCCTTTCTTGTTAAGAAAAATGCATACACTGATACGAGAAAGTGGTGGCATACACATGAAAGTGACTGGGAAAGAACTCTAAAATTCGCAAAAGTTTCATTACAGTGTGTAGAGCCTTAACAGTTGCCCAGCAGTAGGAATGAGAGGCAATCAGGCAACCAAGACATGTGACGTGGGGCGGATTTATGGGAGTTAATACCTTTCCTTCAATATTATAATTAGCTGATATCATGTCTTGAAAGACGAGATCCGCATCCTCCACCTCGTTAGCCATCCAACATGCTGTCAAAAGGTCCGACAGAGTTTTGTATGCCACCATAAAATTGCTGGCACGTACTCCTTGTAAAATTTGCATTGCTTTCTCAACTTGAGGCTGCTCTCCAATCAAGTAAGCAGCAATTACCTGCCGCACAACTCAAAATGTGTAGGTCAACGCATTCGTACTGACGACAAGAACAGTCACATCCAGAGTTCTCACCCCATTCATGTGAAATTACACTCTTGACACCTTCTCATCGCAATTCTAGACAGCAAAGCAAAATAAATTTTAACAGCCTCTAAAAGCGCCTCTACACCTTGCCGAGCTCAATCCTAACAATCCTTCAGAAAAAATAAATGTAGGATAAGCCAAAACACAAGGTGATTAGAAAGGTTCATATTGGACTATGCTGCCATATCATCTGAACCCAGGAACTTTGCATTAATATCATAAATACATTAAATTAAATTCCAACAACAACAGTAACCTTCAAGTTCTGCGGAAAAGTTGCATCACACTAAATTCCTGAGTTCAAAGATTCGCCGAAAGTGACGGCACAAATGTTTTCATAGCGACAACAACTAGGTCAACTCTGAACTACATACTGGATCTAATTGAAACAAGCTAGATGCTTACCCTTTCATACGTGGTGTTGTTGGGTTTGACTCCATGTACATCCATTCGAATCAACACCTGCGACGCTAGGTGGACAAGCCCTTTACTTCCATAGCCTCTAATAAGTGTGTTGAAAAGATGAACATCAGGATCTACTCCCAGGCTTCTCATCTCCAAGAGGAGTATCTCAACCTCTGCCTCCCTCCCATTCTTGGTTAGGATTGTTGCAATTGCAGTAAACGCCTTGAGCAACTTCAATTTCTTTTCCCTACAAAAATATTGCACGTAGCAGACTCGTTAAAATGCAAGACCTAAGAGAGAATTTGAGCCATTTAAAACAACTAGAGACTGTCGTAAACACCGTCTCAAGAAGAAGAATCAGCATTTCTCGAAAGAAAGAAAAGAATAATCAGCAACTATAGTTGAAAATGATACTGATTGCTTACTTATCAGCCTCTTCGCACAAGGAATTTGGTTGCACTGCTAAGACGTTCGACGTTTTTAGGAAGTTGAAAATGCAAAGAGCTAGTTTCCAATCAATATCTCCTGTCTGTGCCACAACCTTGTTCCAATCTTTGGGTGCAAATATTCCTACCCACGGTGCTACAGTTCTCTCAACATCCTCGCCCCTGAGTAATGCCGCAATGACCTCCGCAAGCTCAGGTCTTCCCAAAGTGGCCCGCTTACTTATGACTGACCTTGTTTGCCTGAGCTCATTCTGTTTGTCAAATGCTTCTTATATCAGTCATGGAACGAAGAAGATTTGCATAAACTCAGTCGGCGTCATCAAAATTTAACCTCTACATCAAAACTTAATCTCTTCGACAATAAACTAATAAGAGAATGATATTTAACGAACGATATCCGCTTCCAATTCATGTTAGAAAACAGAGTGTTGTTGCGCAAATGAGAAAATGGGTCACTGCCCTCACTAGAACCTCAAGGTTAAACACTCGGCATTTAGACAATTCAATCGGCTACTTCCTGAAGGACATCAAACAGAACTATACATAAAGCGAAAGAAAATCCATTGTGCAATGGAATCAGCCACTCACCTCGTCATTAGCCACAGAAAGTTCTTCCACGAAAGCTCCAACTGAGGCCCTGGTAGCGACAATGCAGAAGGAAGAAGACACGGAGGAGTTCAAAGAAAATCGCCTTCGCCTTGAAAAGGGAACAGCACCATGCGCTTGGCCAACATCTCCAGCAGCTGAGGCGTGGCCACTCACAGAACTACTACATCGTGAAGAAGCAACTGTCTTATTATTGAGGAGCCCCGGTGGAGCTCGCGACAGTATCATTTAGCGCAATGTCGTCAGGCTTAACTCTCTCAATTTCACCCTGTCGAATTCTGTATTCTTACACCAACAAGCTCAACTTTCGCCTCTGTACATAGAGAAGTACCTGCTCAATCACAGAAATTGGCGAAAAAAATATCAACAATGGCAGAGCTCGGAATATCATCATTCAGTTTGCTGCAAAAGGATTCAACAATCAGTAGACTTCCTAATACAGAATGTCTACCACGCCGTGCACGATTTCAAGCGTCAACAGTCACACAAATGCGCAGATTGCGACTATGCAGGGTATATCGTCCAAGGCTTAAGGATGAGACAGCGCCGGGTACCCTACGTGCAGGTCAGTTTCGTAAATAATTAGGAAAAAATTGGAACATGTCTAAAATATGAAAATTGTACAACTATTTCTAGAAATCTGAATTTCATTGTTGCCAATTCTGAATATCCAAAAATGATTCTTCAGAAAATTTGGAAAAAAAGAACAAATTCGAATCATTTGAAGAGGAGTATCAAAAAAATTAGGAAGAGCGACCTGCCGGAAGCCAAGAAAATCAGATCAAGCTGCTGAATTGTCCAAATGCTAAAATCAAATTACTTCAACACCCAGGTGCCGAATCTGAACGTACGGTAAGTTTTATAGGCACACTATCAGCATAATTTCGTAGCAGCATAAAACTCGGAAACTTCAGGATATCCCCTTGTAATTGCACTATAACCCTCTAATATCATAGAAGGTTGAAATACGAACGAAAGAATGAGATAGTACGTAAAATTAAAAGAAGGTTGAGATTTTAGAAGTTAGGGTTTTAGAGAAAAATATTTTGCAATTTCCCAGCATAATATCCCATGTCCATGTTACGCAACATTCTCACTCACACCTCCATGTTATCATGGACATTGGTCTTCCCAAAGCAGTGCAGTAAGGAAGATTTGAGTGAACTTGGAGAAGAAAACAAGTAAAATCCTAGACACAACTGATGACCATGCAGGCTTTGCACAAGGACCCAGCAGAAACCCTAAACCCCAGGCTTACAAAGCGAGTGAGAAAATTCATTGAGATAAATTCGATTACCTATCCAACCAAAATTCAGAGGCCGCAAGTATTCTAAACTAGGTTTTCCGTAGAAAATTTTACGACATTCCACCTATCTGGACTGCATCCTTGAAACCAAATCACACCGCTAGAACTCTTCAAGGAGCTGCACCTCCAAGCGCTCCAACTACAGAACTGGGAGACCAGGCAACTGCTTGATCCTTTCGCATGCCTCAAAAATTTTGAAATTCGAAAATCCAAGTCCTTTTTGGACTACTTCAAGGAGTGTAAACGAAGACACTCATCCAATCACTAAATGCAAGTGCCTCTAAACCAAACAAAACTGACTTCACTTACAAAAACCTTTCCATATAGTCCTCGGTAAACCACTACTCTCGTGAACCTCGATATTTTTGCAAGCATTAATATCGAAATGCAATAAATTACCTCCATCAAATGCAACTAATTCATTCAAAATCATACATAATGAATTAAATTCTAGAATGCCAAACTACCACATGTCATTCTTCAACTGCTTGAAAATTTCAAAAACCCTGTCTCACAATGCCACTGCTTCTCTAACCACACATTACAATTCAAGACGAAACTCATACTTTGAAACGACAAACAAGCACACTTCTATTACTTCGGTCAAATGTCGAAACCCATAGCGCACTATACCTTTCTTCATTTTCGAACCACTGCTATCTCATTCCCATGGAGGTATCCCCCAGGAGGTAGAGCCAATAACCTGCAGAATTGGAAAGGAAGCCTACGATCCCAGCATTGTGACTAAGATGTACTTAACTGAAACCCATCATCCTCTGAGAATCATTTCCTTGAGATGCAGAATTCTATAATATGATCGTGTAAAGAGAAAGAGAGGCACAAACACCTGAAAGAGAATTCGCAAGAAAGAAACCTGTTAAACAAGCTGTTGTAGAAGTCGAACCTTGAAGGAAGCTTCAAATTCCAAGAAGGCGTCGGTTTTGCAACTTCAAAGAGTAGAGATGCGAGAATGTTTCCAAGGAAGAGGGAGATGGAAGGTTCAAATGCAATACTACTAAAGATTGGAGAAAGAGAGAGGAAGAGGTTGCGACCAGGAGCAATAGGAGTTTGAGCGAGCTGGCCACGCTCTGAAGAAAAGGGAACCCAATCCGGAAGCAGACTGAAACGGAAAGAGAGGATGAGAATTGTTTGTTATTCGTTAACTCTGGATGAGGATGAGATTGGTGTGTCATTCGTAGCCCCCTAATGCTTCAACTAAAAAACATAGAAAGATCAATGATAAAACGTTATTAATAATGAATAATTTCTCTAAAACATCTACATCATTAGCAAGAGAGTCGTATTTTAGTATCTTCAGTGAAGGATGCAGCCTCCCACTTTAATCAAGGTAATTACCAAAATCTTTTAATTATTGGACCAATAGGTGCATTCTTTGTTTCTAAAGTGAACAATGAAGTCATCCATTGGATTGTTTTGGTCCTCAGGTTGCCTTCAAGGGTTTGACAAGTTGGGAAAAGTTGTACTTGTCTCCGAAAGGTGAAGACAAGATTCTTCAACAAGTTGTTCTTGATTACTCACTTATCTCCCTCCAAGTACAATTAGAACTTCAATTAGTTCAAGGAATGGGGCCTTGCTATTGTAATTTCCCCTATTGATTTATAGAAAGCATTTTTTCTACTTTTCAATGATGTATTTACACTTTTTCTTGAAGCTTCCTTAAAGAATATTGATTGGATGAAGTGCACTTTTCAAAACATTCTTCATCTACCTAATGAATGGTTGAGCTTTTATAGGAAAATGAATAGACTATTTCAAGTCCCTTTGTATTTTTCTCTAGTTAAAGAAATTTTGATTTTATTAAGAATTTTGTGCTAGGGATTTATTGCAAAATTGGTTTTCTAGTGTTAAATCAAATTTTCTACTATAATAGATAGAAACTAATGATTAAAGTAAAAACTAGAATGAGGAATAAATTATGACATACCATAATCAATCATCATAGTCTAGATTCTCTCAATCCCCTCCATGTCAAACCACAACTCTCAATTAAGCAAATTAGCCTTCTCCTTAGCCTTGAAAGGCCAAATTTATATATGATTTTTAAAGGCCAAATTTTATTTTAAATTATTTGTAAATTTGCATGAGTAGGAGCACTATTTTTTTTATAAATATGTACCTTAAAAGATGTCACTGGTCAATTTGTTGTTTATCTAGAGAATGATAAAATATACACAATTATGCTTCAAAGATTGATGCAAAAAATAACAAAATTCATCAAAGATTTGACCTTGACAATGTGAATGGAAGCCAATTTTTATAAAATAAGACATAAAAAGAACAAGATCCAAGAGCATGTCAATGCGCAATTAATCAAATTTGTGTTATACATAGCTTAAAATTCTTCTTGAATGAGCTCTCTTTGGTGTGGACAGAGAATGGAAGTCGATCACTTTTTCCCTCTTCTTTACAACTTGCATACATGACTCTCAACTATTAAAGCACATCATCAATCTATTGGTTGTCTAAGCTTCAACGTTTAGAAGTACGTCTCTCTCCTTAAGGTATGTGGCATTACATTATATTGACGAAATTCAATAAATTGAATTTTCATGTGAAATCTCTTGTGTGTAGGTCAAGGTGCCCATCATTGTTGTGGGATGCAAGCTTGGATCTCTTTAACAATCATCAATCTAGCCTCGAACAAATTATAAGTCCTTTGATGCAAGATTTTGGAGAAATTGGAAAATGTCTCGAGTGCTCAATGTTGAAACAAATTCAAGTATAGCTTTGCTATTGGATTGGTATCATTAAGAAAAACTTCAATAGTCTCTTGTTTAGGGAAAGGTGTGCTTTTGTTTTGTGCAATGGACATTGGATTTATGAAATATAAAATGCTTGTTGTTGTGTTGTGTGATTTGCAAGATGCAAAAGTATTTTACTCCCGATTTTACTATGTTCAAAAAACCATTTTCATCCCATCACTCTTCTTTTTTACTAGGAGACTTAGATGTTAAAACCATGTTGTATTTGGGCTTTGAAGAAGATCTTCATTCTTTGTGACAAGGATAAAGATGGTGCACTTAATGATGTTGAACTTAATAAATTCTAGGTTCTTGCAAATTTTGTCTTCTAAATTGTTTTGCAATGCATATATGTATATTATAAAATGTTGTAAACAAGGTTTTCAATGCAATTAGTTTGTTCCAGGAACTTTTTGACAACATCATCAAGAGACTCTTCGTCATGATTCCTTGAAAGGTCTATCTATTGTTACA
Source organism: Pseudoscleropodium purum (assembly GCA_963969395.1). Classification (NCBI taxonomy): domain Eukaryota; kingdom Viridiplantae; phylum Streptophyta; class Bryopsida; order Hypnales; family Brachytheciaceae; genus Pseudoscleropodium; species Pseudoscleropodium purum. The sequence continues at coordinate 2,928,583 of OZ017800.1, read as the reverse complement.
AGTTTTGTATGAGGGCCTCTTCATTATGCATAAAGAGACCTTTGTATGATCACTATGACTATAGAAAGACCTTCCCTAGGAAGATTTGTTTAATAGTATGTTTGAAGGATTTTGTCATTGTCTAAAGTTATTGAAAACCCTAGTAGTAAGGGAAGAGTGAACACATATAGTCATCTTACAAAAACTTAAATCTCTAATGAACAAAAAGGTATGATGCAAAATTTGTTTTCTTGAGATTGTTTGGCACACTATTGTGTGGATGCTTAAAACATTGTTGATTTATAGATTTGAATCTAGGTAGGAATTTAGGTGTTCTCAATTGTATTTTCAAGATTCAAAGGAATTCTTGTGATAGTTCCCTTATCTATGTGTGATTCTCTTCACAATCACAAAATTTCATCAACTATGGAGAAGTGCAAGCATCTAACTCTTATGCCATCTTATCCTTGAGACAGTCAATTTCAACACTGAGACAGTCAATTGATCTTCATGGTTTATATTTGATTTGACAATGCTATGTAGGACCAAGTGAACATTGAGACCAAGATTAGGAATATCCATTTCTTAAATGAATTTGCAAAATTCAAGATGGCATCTTTGGGCCTCGTATTCATCTGTTTGAAGGTGCATCATTAGACTTCAAAGTTAGTGTTAATCTTGTTCTAATTTGACTAATAATATGATTGAACACTCATTCTAACATATATGTAACAGCAATTTTCCATGTGCATCTAGAATTTATATCATGTGTTCGATAATTTTTGCAATCTTTTTGTCTTTTGAATTTTACAATTGTGGACCCTCAATACATTTGCAAGTAAATGTGTTGGTTTCTCTAATAATAATGCATGTGATTTTCAATCATGTTTAGATTTTAAGTCATGTTGAATGAACAAAAGCATCCACATAGTACCATCTCGTGGCGAAAAGAACGTAAGGAATCATTTTATACTTGACTCTTTAATGGAAGTCTTGTAGTTAACAATAGTTTCTTATAAGAATATTGAATAAAAATTATTTTTTGATTACTGATAATTAGAAAACATCTTTAAACACTATAATAAATTCATGTTTTAGGGTGATCAATTTTAGATGACATCTAATGTTATAATTCATATTTTTACATCAACAATAATGTCTGACATAACATCTTGATGTTATGGCAAACATCAAGATGTTCTCGTGGACATTATTATTGATGTAAAAATATGAATTGTTATATTGGATGTCACCTAAAATTCATCACCTAAAACATAAACTTCTTATAGTGAAAAATAGCATCTAATCAATCTAATTATAGTATTTTTGTAGCAAAAATCAAAGTGGACCAGTCAAGTTGGGAGTGCATTGAGAAGAACTATTAGTACCACTCCTACAACTTCTGTAAACTTGCCCATTGTCATTCTACTCAAGAGTTTGACAGCTGGACTCTACTTCCCTTTGTTCTTCCTTCTAGGCTCTCTTCCATCTTCTCTTCTCCTATCAAATGTCCTATTTTGATATATTGAAAAATCATTTGACAAATTCTACACTCTTTGTTATGGGTTTGTATTTAATCACCTAAAAGCTTGGCCTTTCATTGTAGAATGTAGAGGTGTTAGTGCACTACAATGAGAAGCTACGATTCAATCTTGATAATTTTATCAATCTTCCTTTTGAAGTGGATATAATCAAATCCAATTTAATTTGTATTACTTTGAAGGGGGAAAATGTTGAGCATGGGCTTGGATTACAACTAAATCCATATTACAAGATTGTTGCAATCTTGTAGACCTAATTGAGAGGAACTCAAAAATCTCTTGAAAAATAAAAATTGCACCATCATCAATGTCACATATAGATGAATAGGGCTTGTCAAAGTTCAAGACTTACGCTTCAAGAATGGAGGTCATTTTAGGCAACGCAATTGGAACACTATAAGAAACTTGTGTTTTAGGTGATGGATTTTAGGTGACATCCAATATTACAACTCATATTTTTACATCAACAATAATGTCCGTCATAATGTCTTGATGTTATGGCGGACATCAAGATGTTATAGTGGACATTATTATTGATGAAAAAACATGAGTTATTAAATTGAATGTCATCTAAAGTCCGTCACCTAAAACACAAGTTTTTTTTAGTGAAAGTCTCTACAATGTAACTCGTAGTTTGGATGAGATTCTAATGCTCAAAATTGTGTAGGGTCAAATTTGAAAACAACAATGCTTACAAGCCATTTCAAAAAGGCTTGTGACAAAGATTTCAACAAGTCTCAATTCCACATTGACAATCTCAAAAAGAGGAGCATGCAGAAACAAAGTATTTGAATGAATTCTTAAAATGGGCATTTGTCTCATTATTCAAGCTCTATGATTCTTAAACCCTACACTATGATGTCCTTGCATCCCTACCCTCAAGAAACTTCGAAGAACTAGCAAATTGACAAATCAATCCTTGACAAGCGTATCTTCCTTGCTACAACGGGTTTAAAAAACATGAGATTCTCATAAATGCAATCGTTTGCAAATAGGTCTCCAACTAAGGCAATCTCACATTGGTTGATGGTACTGTAAAACTTGTGCACCATTTCAGCTCCTTGTTGCTGTGGTATTTAAATAGTAGTGAGTGTAGCCAAAGATGTTCAAGCTCCATTCATTTTTGCACTTGCCATTTTGAATAACAACCTTGATCCCTACACTTGCCGATATCCCAATCTCTTTGACTTTGCATTTTACATACATTGAATTTGTACATTTGCATTTTACATACAGTTTAGAAATTTGTGTAGAAGTGACTTGGTACTTTTGGTCTGATCAAAAACAAATTGTACATCCTCCCAATTTGAGTATGGTAGATTGTAAGTTTCAAGACCATTAGATAGCATTACAAAAGAATCTTCTCCATGGTTCATAGCAAGGTCTCTTTAAGATTGTATGGATTACTTTCCATCATATTACGTGGAGGCCCAACAGATCCTGAAAATGATCTAATGTTATTGAAAATCATGTTTTTGGTATTTCACTTTGGATTTTTGCTTATTTAAAAATTCATGTCTAGATTGATCAATTGGTGCCACTTATTTTCTATTTTCTTATATAAGATCTTTGGGTGTAGTTGGCATGAAGGTTGTAGTTGTAGGCATTGCAATCTATCAATTGTATGTGAAATGAAAAAATAATGGCTGAAGTAGAGGTAACAAACCACAAAAAGTTTAGTTTTTGAGAATTACTATCAAAGAGTTTGTCTTTTCATAAAGGATATGAAGGTGCACGTTGGATCGTTGTCATCTTAATTTCAATTTTTGTGAACCTTTATGAGGCAACTTCACTTGTTATTAAAGATTGTCTTGTATATGTGGAAGTTGGTAGGCGCATCTCTTGATCATTTCATTATTGTTTGCAAAGTCCTTTGCAAATTTTTATGTACTTGTGGTTTTGTAAGTGTATCACAAATTCTACAGCTTTGGGAAACCAAGTAGCTTGTTTTTAGTCTATAGGCTTAGAGGATCCTATAGTTTTGGGTGCAAGTTATTCAACATAGTATAGTTGTAGGTTTACAATTAGCTCCAAAGATTTTCACATGTATTAAGCCTTAATCCTTTGAAGCCTAGATTGTTTTTCAATTTGTGCATACTTTTGCTCATATCTTTGTACAAATAATTATATTACTTACTTCACACCTCATCAAATTGGTCATAAAGGATTCTTTTTGAAGATTCAAACATTACTTTAGAATTTCATTGTGATTTAGTTAGTGTTTACAAATTCAAAACTTATTGTATTTATATGATGTCCAAAAAACACATGCTAGGAATCTCTTTTCAATTGGCCATAAATTTTTTGGCAAATTAATTGTACCAACATGCTTGTAAAATACAAATCCTGTGCAAGTTTGAAGGCCAAATAGCAATATATAATTGCAATTTTGAAATAAAAATTGAGATTTTTTGTAAATTAAAATAAGTGCATATGAATGATTTGTACATATTTACGTCGTTGAATTAAAAATATTCATCATGAATGACTTTGAATCAATAATCATGTATTACCTTGAAAATAAAAAAATTATAATCATTGGAAGTAAGCCTTTTTCCTTCTTTGGAATTGATGTTTGATTGAGATTGATTAAAAATGCAATACAAGTCACCCATGATAAAAAAAAATGCCACTTGTATTCTATATCAACCATGTAACCTTGTAAAGGACTCACTAAACATCCAATGAATGGCTTTCAAAGGCCTTTAGAAATAGTGAGTGCACCTATTTGAAATGGCACCCTCGGGAAGTGGCACTTGAAATTGCTAAGTACCTAAAACAAACTCCTTCTTTGGCCTAATAGCAAACCTAATTTGCATGTGAAATTGCCAATGTCCTATTCAAACCATGAATAGAGGATAAAAAAATACATAGTACTATTTAATGGGGGTCACTATTCATGCATCACTCTCTTAATGTTGCTTAAAGGTTCCAAATTTTTTTTCTAGTGAGTTTATAATTCATTGTACAAATTTGTAGAGTGTAGCTTTCGAAAATTTGTAAGATATTCTCCATGTAGTAAAAAACTAGATTCTACTTGCAAAATCTTTCACTACAATTTCTTGATGTGGTTGAATAAAATTTTCAAGATGTAATGACCAGGGCTTTTTTTTGGAAAAGTGTCCTCCTTACTAGCTTTACTATAGAGGCCAATTTTTCGAGGGATGAAGCTAGAGAGGTCAGATTTTTGACAATTTGGCAAAATTTTGCCAAAAATAAAAGCCCTGGTAATAACATGAAAAACACTAAAATGCTTGAGCCACTTATATTGACAATCTTAAAGTGCCACTAACTTATTGCACATGTATCTTTTAACCTCTTGGTTTTCATTCCTCTACAAAGAACTCATGATTGTCTACATCATCATTGTGTACAAATAGTGCCAAATTGCACTAGGAAAAAATAATTTGGCTAAAGAATGTAAACAAACTATGAAATTTTTCGCTAAAAAACTTCAACAAAAAAAAATGCCTTGAATAAAATTGCTAGATTTGGGATAGAAATAGAATAATTATGGAAATGTGATATGTATTAATTTTATATTGAATATTGAATATGTGAATGTTGAAATTGGGAGCACCAATATAACATTTTATATTGCCACTTTGGTACTTCATAGAAAACTAGTGTGCCCCATGCCATTTCCACGATAAAAACAAAAGAATTTTTAAAAAAAAAATTTCAAAAATTTCAAAATCCATGAAAACTTCAAAATTCAATAACTTTCACGCCTTAGGTTGGAACGCCACCAAACCAAGCCCATGCACCCCTCCTCACTGAGCGCTTTCTGACAATACAACTCACGCAACTCGGGATGCACAGTCCGGGAGATCTCAATGTAACAAACAAAACAAAACAACCGGCCTAACTTAATAGGAGGATGAAAAAAAAAGTCCTGGTCTTAATCTTGCCCAGCTGCATCGTTGACATGAACGAACTTTGGAAACATCATCTCCCCAATCCAGGGATGAAACTCATCCATTCCCAACCTCCTTCAAGCTTCCAACGCCACAGCCCCCAACACGCACACCACCAGTTGACACGCACCAAAACGCGCACACCTGCCGAAACCCACTTTCTGCTTTTCCTTGCAATAGATAACTGAAAATTCTTCGATTCAATGCCAACCAATGCTGGAAACACTCTCTTCCGAAGATCCAATCCACCCATCACCCTCAAAATTGAGGTCAATCACATTACCCACATTGCACACATTGCACACCTTGTAAGATACTCCACAAATTGCACACATTGCACAAACCCATAGTTGAATTGAGCTATGGCGGCTTGCACGGTATCCGCATCGATTGGCCAGATTGGTGCCACCTGTGCAATCCCGGAGAGGAATTGCACGAAGCAGATTCTGGGTTCGGCTCGATTTGCAAGCTCTCCACGGATTGTGATCTCCAAGAATTCGAGACACGGGTCTTGGAGGTCTGTGGTGAGAGCGCAAGCAGGAGAAGGGGGGTCTTTGCAGCCGCAGAAAGGCTCCTTGCAACAGAGTACCGAGGGGGAGGGTGTGTCACTGGGGACTGCGTTGTTACCTCCCGATGCTGACCTGAGCAAGCTGGAGTCGCTTCTCTTCCAGGTAATGCTTCCTCATTTTACATTCATTGTCAGGAAATCCATTGATAAGGCGTGTCTCTCTCCAATTCAGGAATTTCTAGGGTTTGTAGGCTGTGGCGTTGGATTGAATAGAATTGGTGTAATTGTTGTGGATGCGGGATTTCTGGATTCTGGAATCCATGGATAGACCATCTATCCCCCATTCAGATAGTTTTTGCGAACTCTGTGGGGTTTCACATTGGAAAGCTGATGCCGAGGTCTGGACTAGATGCTGGAGTTTCGATTGCATTTGCTCGGGAATTTCTGGGGTTGCAGGCAGTGGCGTTGAAATGAATAGAATTGGCGGATGCGGGACTTCTGCTCAATATCACTCTAGAATAGACTTTGTTCAATGACTGACGAAGAAAATTACTGTTTCTTTGACTCTTTTATGAGGCTTACTCCGGCATTTCTCGTGCTTGTTGTGATTGCTCAGCTGCTAGAGAGTTTTAGGATCAAGCTTATACATGTGATTCCTGCCACATAATACTTTGATTGGTTACGTTGGCTTTGTCCCTTGATTAGGATTTACGAATTTCTTACCATTTCGTGTTTCTGTGTTGCGTCGCGCAGTGGGGAAATAGCTTAACTGCGAACGCCAATTTGCCGCTTCCAAACCCTTTGAAAGTAAGCACCTGTGGATTGGTTCATGTTGGTGATTCATTTGTTTCCCTTGTATCGAGTCAGCCCTATATAAAATTGATGACATAGTTGAGATGGCATAGAGTCTCCAATTTTCAGCGGAGGGAACTTGACCTAAGGAATTGAGGATCAACTCTTTCCATCAATTTAAGCATTTTGCATTTGAACCAATATGTAGGAGTGTGCTTTCATTGGGAGATCACTCGATGAAACTCACTTGAGAGATCATTTTGAGTGCTACAAGAGACAAACTCTCTTTAGATCAATTTGTATCACTGTGTATGAATTTCTTGTGCAATTATTCAAAGTGGGATAATGTAGAATTCTACAAGTAGAGAACTCCATCTCCCATTCAAAGTTCAGTGGCCGTAGGCATTATCAGCCAAGTCTTGATTTCTCACCCCCAAGTTGCGACTTGAAATTCAACCCAGTGTTGATTGCGATAGATGGTGACAGCAGTATTCATAGTGAGCTCAAGCTGCTAAACACTCTGCTAAATTTCCTAAAAATTCAAATCTAACGCTGCGTTCTTCACATTCTCTGTAGCACTAAAAAAGTTTTCATAGAAGGTTTGGTGAATTTAGCCTCATATCTGAACATTGCTGCATTGTTAAGTAGAAACGTTTTGAAATGGTGTCTCCTGTAGGATACCGTTGAGTACGATTATTAAGAAGATATGAGCTGTGCGTTCACAGGTGGACAAAGTGAAAGGAGGAGTGCGACTGGGATACATCCGCATCAAAGACGGAGCCATAGAAGACTTGGTGCACATCGACGTGATCGTAAATGCTGCAACAGCCGATCAGCAAGCCTACTTCCAAGCAACAAGGAACGGGCTGTACAAGGACAAAGTACCTCCCGGAGAGCCGATCATCATGCAGAGCCTGCTGCAAGCGCTGCGGAAGGCCATTCTGCTGGCCAGAGAGTAGTCCATCGCCCGTTCTTACTACAGAAACCTCAAATTCCTACAAAAATCTTGGATTCAGACAAAAACCTCTGTAGCATATCGTTCTTAAAGTCTCGTGGTGAGCAACAATGGTGTGGAACTGTTAATGCACACCATCGACCAATAGAAATAGAACAAAATTAATGGAGCCCTAAATGTATACCAGGAATTGAATTTAGCGTTTCATGGATTTCTCAGTTGTTATTCAACGCTTATTCGTGTTTTTTTGGGTGGATAGTTCCGCATTATTTATGGTGGATAATTCAGGTGCTTGATGCTTTTCGGATGCTAGCATTCAGGCTATATCCTTACGTAAGCAATATATTGGATGTTGCACGGTTTTCAGTTTAGTTCATGAGATTAACTAGTCAAACAGCTGTGAAACTGCAGTTTTCCGCCCAGAATTGAACTCAAACCTGAATTTCTGGCTGGGAAGAATGCTGGTGGTGCTGCATTATGGATTGCTCTGCTTGCTTTGCCCTGAAAGGAGTGTGATCCTGGAGATATTCGATGTGCACAACCAGAACAAGCAGAAAGTTTAAACTGAGGCAATAGTACTGTAGAAATGTCTCTAGAATATATATGAAAAGACAGTGAACTTGATGCAAACATGATGATCCGTCGGCTGAATCTGAATCGAACAATTAGGATCATTCTTGAGAGGTAAAATCAAAGCTTATCTAATCTTACAACAACAGAGTTTTCAGAGGCAATAGTACTGTACTGTACTGTACTGTACAAATGAATGTACCAGATAGGTTACCACTATGGTTCGCTCGTAGCCACATGCCTACTCAAATTAAATGGTGGGACGAATGCGTGGCTCCCGTGATCTGCATGCCAGTATTTCTCCATTACAACGTGCTGAGGGACGTTCCAAGGTGTGCACTAGGCGCCTTTTATCACTAGTCCCCAACAATCGCACTTGTAATTGTTTTCCACAGCTCAAGCATTTGAAGCGCGGTTGCAAAAGGTTGTTATTGTTAAGTACTTGCAGAATGCTTTGTCGGCCACACGGAATGGTGGCATTGGCATTGGCATGACGCTTCTTATTACGCTTCTTGGAGTAGGTCTTGCCTTGTGGGCGACCGTGCGACTCCAACGTGAAAAATTTGTGACAATGGTGGCATTAGTACCGCAGCTGGTCCACCTTCTTATTGTCAAGATACTTGAACAAGCGGTGGATTCAATCCCGCAGTGATAGCAGCAGTACAGCTTTGGCGAAAGATTTCCAAGGTAGATGCCATTGTAACTAAGTGAGATGCAAAAGGCAATCAAGAGACGGAAGAACGAAGCTAGCTAGTTAGGGGACGACAAGAAACAAAAGCACTGATCATGCATGAAGAGCGAAGTGGGAAAATGGGAGGGGAGAGTTTGTAATTTATTCCTGGGGGCGAGGTAGCGAAGTTCCAGTTAACTAGCACTTCCGATTTAATTAACTGCATTTTCATCCCATACGTGTCTTCAAATATTCCATCCAAATCTTCGCAAACACGTCTGTGTATCCTATCGTCATGTTGCAAGGTTCTTTGTGCTGTTGTAGTTCGCAAGAGATTGAGCTGCTATCGAGCTGAGGCATGAGTCCGGCGAAGGTCCTTCAATGGAGGGCACTTCTGCTCGTAATCCGGAATACTCGCAAGCTTGTTAAATGACACCACAACAAGAGGAGCTTCCTCCCTGCAAAAGACGCGTTTCCTGTACTTGACACCTGGTTCCCCTCCTCGTTCATCGTATTACCAGTAACAAAGAGGTGAGGAATTTCATCCAAATGCCAGAGGACCACTTAGGTCATACCTGAAAAGTCTCCTCATGTGCACACATTCAGCTGCTAATGTAAGCCCGACCTCACAATCTCAATTCTACAAAACTCTAGCCCTTTAAGATTTATGGCATACATCACGGTCAAATGGGATATAACATTCACGTCATATGTGACAATTTCCGAATGAATCACTGAAATTAGGGTTTTGATAAACCCTAATGCCCAAACCGAAAAAACTTACCGCTGGCAAACCACCTCGCAACTCCAATCACCAACGAAAGAAGAATCCACAGCTCGAGTTGTCACCCTCAATCTTGTCCATCAGACAAATTAAATCATGGAGCACCCGAATTGAAAGCTTCATCACAATTAATGGGAAGTAATATTGTGCGTACCCAGCTTCTTCCTCGTCTTATCATCACCCCATCTCTCTCGCACAACACTGAAATTCCAATGTGAGAACCACCAGGAGCTGCCAACATTTCTTCAACAATTTGCAGCTCCCAATCTGCCTGGAGAATTTTCAGTGACCTCCTGAAGGAAACATGAGCTCCGAAACTTCTCTGCCAAATTTTCAGTCCAATTCCTCAAAATCTGGCGCAATTTTTCGGAGACTAATGTTCGCAAAAACGTCCAAAACATGAAATCAACTCGATCGGTCAGCTGAACTTCAGCAGTGCTGCTGGCCCGCCTCTCCTACAAAATCTGCAAAGTCTGGTAGATATCAGGCTTCTGGCAAATGTCCCTCCTTGTGTAGATTCCGTTGAACTCTTAACCCTATGCGTATTTTGAAATTCCATGACATTATCAATTATAAAATAAGCTTAGATTTTTTGGAAATTTCTCCATAGGTCTGCATTACAGTCATTCTACAACTAGAATATCAACACTCCATAGTAATAGGTTCAATGTTCAAATTGCAATAAAATAGTATATTCTAGGAATTTTTCAAATTTTCAAATTTGAATAAAGATTAAACTTGATAAAATTCATTCCAAAAGTTGGGATCAAATTCAATAAAGGTAATTTACATGACTAAAATTCAACAAGATGCAAAATTGCCAAAATGCTTTGTATGATGATCCATGGATTTGCCATTTTTTAATAAAAGGAAGTCATAAAATATCATGAGGAAAAATTGAACACATTTCATTAGGATAAGTTTAAGCAACTCTTCTAAAAAATTGAATGAAATTTTTTTTTTTTCCCATCCTAGAAGCTTCTCTAAAATCATTCAAAGATACAATGTCCTTTGACCTTACAGAGTTTGAAAAGAAAAACCACACTCAAACCTTCTTATAATTGTGTATATACTTGGGAATGTCATTGTCATTGACCAAAGATGATATGGAGTATATTACAAAAGGTGGTATAAACCCTATAGGGATGCAAAGGACATTTTGTATACTTTCAACAAGACTTTGTGCATATTGAAGAATGAATGATTATCATCTAATTTCTTGTGTACAACTTTATTGATGTTATAGCTACATCAATGAGTTCACTTTAAGACATTTTTAGTTATTTTTAAATTTTATATGGGATAATTTGTCAAAAAAATGGTACACTATCTAATATATTTCAATATATTGAACTTTTTTCCTTTAAAATTTGACATTTAAAATAATTTTTTTTGCTTTTGAGAAAAATAACTAACAAAATGAAGCTTTTAAATTGTAGCTTTTAAAGTGTAGTATAATATACTTTTGCTTTACATTAGATATGAATATTTTTTATTTTTTCTTCAAAAATTCATTATTGCTTGAAATTATCACAAAAAAATTTAAAAATTTAGTGATGAATGTTAGACTTGTGATTTCATGACCGAAAAAGAAAAATTCCCTCGTAAATAGAGAAGAATTGGGGACTTTGAAGTTTGCCTACACGGTTATAGGCTCCGTCCTTCAGGGGATACGAATGTATCATCCATTTGGATGAATGACAATTTCATTGCTCTTCGGGCGAGTCATCTTCCAAGCCCCATTGGCAGCTTTCTCTTCACCTTCAAACAAGGTTTTGAACACCCCCTCCACAATTCTTCGTTTCGGTTCTGATTGCAGAAGAAATCAGATGTGATAAGTTACCTCTTCCGCGATCGATTGCAAGGTTCGATTCCGCTATGGCGAGCTGGCTTACATCGCGGCTTAAAGCCGCGGAGCAGCTTCTTCAGCAGGTAAGGACTTCCTCTTCTGAAAATGCCTGATTGCGATTTGAATCCAGTCCTTGTGGATGATGAGTAGGACGGATTTGAAAATTTGGTTTAGATCTGCGTGTTTTACCTCGATTTATCGTTGAGAGAGTTTTTTCGTGGATTGAGGCGCTTTCAGGGGTTGCATTCGTGTTGATTAGGTTTTTGAGGTGCGTTACGCAGGGTTTGGTCTTGGGAATGGATAAACATTGGACTTTGGAGGCTTGCAGAGTAGGAATTATTTCGTGTCGTGGTGATTTCTAAGGTGCTTGATTCTTAGAGATTGTGGACGGGAGAATCGCTTTGGGAATTCTTCTTTTTATTGTTTGGATAGTTTAGCGATGGTGAATACTAAATCAGAGCAGAATTCAAGGTATCATCCGATGATAAACGGTGGGGTGTAAAGGCTTGTAGAGTGAGAAGCATTTCCGTGTTGTAGTGATTCTTAGGGTGCTTGATTTCAGAAATGTCGGGAAAGAAAGACACGCTCAGAACAAAAATTCTCATTATATGGCTGCTTTAGCGCCTGCAAAAGTCAAGTCAAGTAGTGTTAAAAGTTTCAGGCCCTTTGAGAAATAGAGTTTCCTCTGCTGAGCAAGGATCGTTCAATTGGTTCATTTTCGTGTTGTAGTAATTTTGTAAACTTCGTGTGCAAGAGTTAAACGTCTCCTTTCATTTTGTCGATCGTGCATTGCACAATCAATATGAGTTCGTAGTACTCGTGTATCTGTCAACTCGGTTCGGTTCAAAGAGAACAGAAATCCTGCTTTAATAATTGGTACAGGTGCTTCTTTACTAGAGTTCTGAACTTGTGAGCTGTCTTGGTTCGTTTGTTTCTTTTAGCTTGTTTCTTTTGGATGTCCTAGTTTTCGCGGAAATGTCTGTTTGTCTTGCGATTATATTCAGGCGATTGCATCGCAGGAGTTGTGGTGATGTGCGGATTGTTTTGACTGAAGTTGAATTGCGGTGATTTTCCTTATTGTTTGGGCTTTCTGCTTGCCCCGTAATTGAGTATATCTTCTACTAAGGGCTTGGATGATAACATTACCGTCTTGTATGTGACAGATTGACCAACAAGCAGCAATTACTAAGGAACAATTACAAAAGCCTGATGCGGATCTAACCAGCTTCTTGAATCCGGAAGTACTGAGAGGTGGTCGTCGTGCCAAGGATGACCAGCCGTCGTCAAATTCTGCGAGGCTAGAGACCTTGAATGTACCTTCCCAATCAGGTTGACCTTAATCAGACACTGTTTTATTTCTGAACGTTGTGCCTCACAAATTCTACTGAAGTGATTTGGTTATGGATGGTCCTGAGTGTGTCCATGATGCTTGCGTTAGCTTATTGTACTCCCGTTCCTTTCACAATTTTAAGCAGGAAATGGAAAAGCTCGACATGCGAAACGAAGTCATCCACCTCTCGGAACAAAGAATAACGAGGTTAGTCCCGGACCTTCAAAGGAGGAGGATTTTGCCAAACGGGATTGGACTCAGCTTTTGGGCTCAACTGACCTTAACCCAGCTCTGTCAGCTGCACGATCGTCTAGCAGTGTAGGTAGTACCGACTTCGGCGGGACTCATAATGTTTCTTGGGGCGGGTCACAGCGAGGTTTCCACACAGGTGAGTATACTTTGAAATTGGCCTTGTTAATGACGCCCCTCCTTTCTCTTAATTTCCTCCCCTCTACATTGTCAATTGAGTCAGTGAAAGTAGTTGGTTTGGCATCAAACTATCAAGATTTCTGCATGTGGTAACGTGGCTAATGGCTTCAGCAAACTCATGTAGTGACTAATATCAGCGTTCACTTTTCACATTTCAGGTGGAAAGGTCTTTGCGAGCTCGTATGATTCTAATGAAGCTACTCCTGCCTCCAAGATGAGCCTTGCTGGAGCGGTGCCCCCACACCCATCGTCTGTGCAAGCTTCTCGGACGAAAGGACCTAGTAAGTATATGGCGGAAGTCACGGCATCAGAGTCCGACCAAAAAGCAGATAATCCACAGGAGGTGAGCCTAGTATCTTCGATGTCTCCGCTAAACAAACCTGACGATTGTTGCCCATGTTCTTTTATTTAACTTATTTTGTGTTCTTTTATGTTACTTGTTTGATGTCATTTATTTACTTCTCTTATGATTTGACTTTCAATGTTCGAATGGTTTACAGGACGAAAATATGCCTCGGAAACTTGAATATGGTGCACAGATCTTGGAAGGGACTGGAGAGCATGACCCGAATGAACATCCTAAGGATACCATCCCTCATACTATTGGTTCGGACATACCTGCCGACCCATTTATTCAGTCAGCAAATCAAGACGGAGAATTTACTGAATTAGAGCTTTCTGTGCCTGAAGACACAAAGAATGTGGAGGATACAAGTGTGGGAGTGAGTGAAAGTGACAACATTGTTGAGGATGCGCCGAACTCAATGCCGATTGTTCTGGGACAAACCACTGTCCTTGTTGACGAGATTGGGAGCACAGATACTCCAACATTAGTAAGAGGTGATGCAGTTTCTCTTACTGATGAGGAAGAAACGCACAGATTGAGAGTTCAAGATGGAGATAGTACCCCCCAGGCTGCTGGTGATCTAGAGGTTGATCTGGACGAACGCGGTGAGGCTGATAAGGCAGAAGATCAAAGATATGCTGTTCAGACAGATCGAGGTGCAATATTATTATTCCTTTTTTGATATATCAGTCAATATTTCAAGAATACTGCATTACAGAGTTTCTGTAATATCTTCCTGGATGATCATCTGGTGAACTGACAACATTAACCTTTGGGTATTCCTACCCTGTCAGCTGATGTCATGGCCCATCTTATGCGTGTAATTTTCCTTGAATACAAATTTTGTTGTAATCCTGTTCTCCTCAGCTCTGTAATGCATAATGGATTAGGCATTGGGAGAGAGGATGTAAGTTTCTTCTTCTCAGTGTTTTCTTACCAGCAGTCATCGGATTTTTTTCATGCTTGTATTCAGATATTGACAGGCATATCGATGACGAAGCAAGTGCTGAAGATTCAGAAGTTTCTAGCGTATCTGGAAGCGACGAACAGAGTCAAAGTGGGAGTGGGAGTGAGTCTGATTCAGGTAGTGATTATCTCCCTCCTCTTTATCTTTTATGTCTTTATCTCTTTGTCTCCGTTGAGGAGGATTATTCATCTAGTGTACTCTCAACGCAACGTCAGTTGTTGGCCTTGGGAATGTGGTAGTAATTCTGTCTGCTTTCGAATCAGCTGGTTGCAGTTGAATGCAAAACATGACATCAGTGAAGAGACGCTACGCTGTTTGCCTTCGACGCATTTCACGACAATATCTCATAATGTTTAACCTTGACCAACACTCCATATTTATGTGCATTAATACTTTCTTACTAGTTCTCTTACAGCTGTTTAATACGGTGTTCGCAGAATACGAAGAGAGAGTAAGACGCAGAAGGGAGAGAAGAAAGGATTTAGCAGAGCGGCGAGCTGCAAAGGCTGCTGCTGTTGAGGCTGCTCGAGCGGCGATACGAGATCGTGAGGAGCTCGTTGCCACCTTGGAGCAGGAAAAGGAGAATCTGGAGAAACTTCTTGCTGAAATGGAAGAACGTCAAGTCCAGGAAGTAAGTCAATTGCGGAATACTAAGCAAGAAACAAAGTCACGAAGTTTGTTTGGAGTGGCATAAAACTTTAATTTGATCGTGGAATACTCATTTCACAGTACTGGATAGAGTCGAATGAGTCACAGTATCTAATATTGAAGAGTCCTTTACTCTAAGCTACTTTGGGGCTGGGAATGTCATAGGCTGAGGAGCTCAACCTTACCATGAAGGAAGTAGCTGAAGCTGTGGAGGTTGAGAGACAACGTCATGCTATGACACGCCGTGATGGACTTGCACGAGAAGCTCAACTTGAGGTCAATTTTGATTATTTGAGTCACTCTACAGCATGCTTTAGAATGGACTAGCACGTTCCACTTGAAGAAATTGATGAATTTCATTTTCAGATATCAAATTGAATCTTTCTACCTTCTTTCATGGTTCTCTCTATCGCTTTACTTTGGGTTCCCCTCAAGGAATCATCAGTTATAAATGTCAACTAAGCTGCCCAGTTGTGGACTCAGGCCCAAAACCAAGAGCTGGCAAAAGCCCTTGCTGCTGCAGAAAGAAATCTGGAAGATGAGGTATGCTTTTTACGCCGAATTATTTCTTCTTTGTTGACATCCTCGATGTATATTATGCTCTATAGTACTTTTAATCGGAAAATCTATAATCTTATTACTTCCCGTTGAACCGGGCGTGATGTGCACCTTAAGGTTTTTCTGCCTATCGTTACGAAATGACAATGTTCAGACTTAATGGTTTAATGTTTGAATGAGCAGAGCGCAAGAGTGGCCTTGGCGCGTAGCAAGGTGGAAGCCAAGGAGATCATCCAATCAGGTAGCTTTTTAAGCTTGTCGATATTTCCAGATACCCAAATTCATCCGATGAGATTTTGTGGATCTTGTACCCCAGGCCAGTCCTTGTTGTTGATTTAGACTTGGTACTTCTTGCATTTGCTATACAATGTTACAGGAGGGAAAGCTGATTGGTTATCTGGTACTGATTTGGGTGAACTTTCTGGTCTTTCTGAAATGTCTATATATCTCCACATGGCTTGTTCTTGGTGCATTGATTCCCGACTTTTTTGTAGATCTGCAGCGGAAGATATTACGCCTTGAATATCGTCTTAGACCACCATCTCAGCCCCAGGTATTGAACCCTGTGTATTCTCACCATGGTTGAAGTATGAGCTCCGATCTTTTTCAGTTGAATTTTTATATGCTTTTTAGTACGTTTCCTGTCTGGCAAATGGTGGTTCTTTTCTTAATTGTCGTTATTGAAGGATATTGAACCTAAAAATTGAACTCGACTTAATTGCGTAGCAGGTTGTAGGATGAATGTATTGATCTCACGATGAGCAGGTCGTGTTATGCTCCTATCATTCTTTCAGATCTTAAACCAATGTCTGTCGCAATTAGATTTCTAGCGTATGATCATCCAAAGTTTTCTTCGTGAAAATTTGCACTGACAACCTTGGAGTAGTAAAAAAATTATGGAAAATTGAAAGACTAATGCATTTTCTCCTTTATGGTTGTTTACATGTGGCATAGGAACTGCTGGATTCAAAAACTGAGCGTGAAACAGCTGAGGAGCATTATGCAGAGATGACCGCTAGACTTGAGCAGTACCAAAATAAGGTGTGAATACTGTTTTGGGACTTAAGTGGTATGTTCTGTCCTGTACATGCTAGGTCTTGTGAAGGCGTTAGGCTCAGTGTGGTCTTCGTTGTGCATGATGGACTATGGAGTTGTGTCTTAAATTATTGATTTTTGACAGGCTAAGCAGCTTGAAGAAAACATTTTCATAGCAAGGGACGCACATTACACACCTTCTGTTATGGAACTTGAGCTGGAGACTCGACTAAATCAGCTTACAGACCACCTTATCCAGAAGCAGTCTCAGGTAGTAATGAGCCCAAGTTTGTCTTCGTACAAAACCCTTGGTCACCTTGGTGCTGTCATTGGATGTTTGTCAACATTAGATCAAATTCTTCGTAAAGCTTTAGGTAGTAATAACGGAGGGTGTACGGCTGCTGCCTCAATTACGTTGAGGAAGTATTAAGAAATTTTCATCTTGTGGAAGATTTCAAGCATCAGAAAGAAAAGTAGGACTTGGCAATTATGCACAAGGAATCCACATTCAGATCTTCCAATGCAAACCTTGTCGGCCGTTTCTCCTAGATTTCTAACCAGTGTAAGGACCATGTGTTACGTGATGGGATGCAGGTTGAAGCTCTATCAACTGAGAAAGCCACCCTTCATTTCCGGCTTGAGGTAATTGTGAATTATCAAGAGTTAGAAAATGATCTAATGCTCTGCATTCACTTACATCCTACTGTGATATTGCACAATGTTTTCGATGATTATTAGTACAGCGTTGTTCTATGTATTTCTTGATGTTGACCTGACCCGATTGTACTAAGTGCCCCAGTCTTCGGTCTCCTGTAACTCAAAAAATTCTACATGCAGGCAATAGCGAACACGTTACGGATGGAAAAGTCAGCTGCGCAGTCAAGAGCATCGAAGCGCAGCAAAGGTGTCAACGCGGCGACCGACTGGTCTACTTACGACGACGACCTTGAATACGGGCTCAGCAAACCTTACAGCTCGAAGGATAAAAGCGTTTTCATCGGCACAGACCCAGACGTGATTCTTAATCAGACAGCCGGGTCTCAACCTATGATGCGCTTAGCGCGACAGGTGGACTCAGTGTTCCTTGTGGGTGCCAGAATTCTGCGAACCAGTGGTTCATCACGCGCCCTAGCCGCTCTTTATATCTTCCTTCTGCACAGCTGGGTTCTCTTCATCCTTTTCATGCATGTGCGTTCTGGCAGCGCCGGATCAACATCGGAGGCAAACGCTCAAACTGGAGTGAACACGTTGAGTAGCTTGACACACAGCCTGAACTCTACTGCTTTCAACCAATAATCGAGGGCTAACCCTCTTTGGGGTCTGCATCTGGTTTGAGTCTGCATATTGTATAATTATCAAGTAGGAAGGCAGCCTTTGAAATAAACAGTTTGCTTTTTCAATAAGAAATTCCGGATTACTGCACTCACCTCAAAGGTTTAATTTTCGGACTTAGCCTCGGGACGTTTTCTATGACTTGCACGAAGTTTGTTGATTTTCAAGCCATGTTTTGCATCCGTAGCAGTGCCCTGTAAGGTGGATGAGAGACCATTCCAGCTTTAAATCAAAATGTTAAGTTTTAATCATAGTGAATTTTGAAGATTTTAATTTTAATTTTTTCATTCTAGGGTCATTTTTTGCATTGAAAAACTTACTTTTTTGAGGTTAGACCTACTAGTATTCTTTGAATTAAAGAATGTTTGCAAAGCAAAGTCTTCAAAATCTATATTGTACAAATGTTAAAGAACTAATATAAGAATTTTTTAAAAAGTTGATGGATGAAAAAATGTATTTTTGTATTCTTGGGATGTGTTTGCATTCATCCATTGTTCAAAACTTGAACAATTGGTCTTTAACCCCCAAAAGATTGGCCATCATTTTTTGGCTATATAGAAATTTTGGGTAGGTACTTGTGACCAGAAATTTCCATATTTTGGGCTGAAATTTTAATGAAAGGTGGGGATGAGGAATATCTTTCATATGCAACAAACTTCATAACATTTGAAAATAGGAATCAAAAGTTATAGCATAATAAGTTACTTTTTTCATAACCAAAATTTGGGCAGTTTGGGCAGATTAGAAAAAATAACTTTTTTCAAAAACCAAAATTTGAAATTGGTTTTCTAAACTTATATGTAAAAGGAAAGTTTTGAATCATTTCATTTTGATCAACAAATCAAAAGTCATGAGGATTTTTTTGTTTGTGAGCAGTTATGAATTCCCTACTCTAAAATATATCTTTGATCTCATTCAATTTTCAATATTTTTCAAAAAAAAATAAAATCCTAGGATGTAAATTGTTTATTACAACATTTCAACCATTGGGATTGTCATTTTTCAATTCCATATTTTAATTCTTAATAATTTAGTATTTTGAATCATTGTCTACTACTACCTACTTACTATTTTTTTCCTATATGTTGTACAATTCCAAATGATCTAAAATTTTTCAACTATGTAGAAAACTTGTCTAGGAAAAAGAATACAAAGAAGCACTATCATTTTGATCATTTATTCATAGAAAAGTAAGCTTGTGAAGTGCAATTGCTTGGCTTTTTGTAGGGCAAAAAAATGAATTTGAATGCTTATATCTTGCAATCCATGCGGTGGAAATGTTTGAAATTTTCACCACATGTTTTGATTGTACATAGTACAAGATCCTATGCTTACATATGTCAGAAAAAAAAAATTTCAAAAATTTGCTACTTGTACTAAAAATGGCAATTTTTTAGTTTTTTTGGTGAAAACATAGTTATGGAACTTTAGGGGTTAAGGGGGCAATGCAATGATTAGTGATTGTTCTAGAATTATACCATAATCAATTTAAATGATATAATTAGGAATGCACTTTTTGTTGGTTGGGGGGAGTTTAGTGATTCATTTGGGCTACTTAGACATTATACTTCAAAAATTCATTGTGAATTCATATTTTGTTGATAATTTATAATTTCAATTGGTATTACCTACCCAACTACCCCTTACATTTTACATTGTGCAAATTAATAATAAAACTTCAACCATCCTATAAAGACACAAAAACCATTCTACCTACAATAGAATTATTTACCTTATATTTTTGAATGCAAAACTTTTAAAAATTAAATACAAAATTTACACGACTTTAACCTATTAAACATGAGGGCTTAAAGTATTCAATGAATGAATTGAAAAATATATATGAAAGCAATTTATGTACCTATTCGTTTGAAAAATTGATAGTAATTAATTGACTACTTTGGTAATAGGATTATATCCTACTAGTGTTAAGGTTTTAATACTAACTTTTCCCTTTGACGTCAAAGAATACTCTCTTTTTGCAAAGGTGGAACCCAAACCTCAATTTAGCTAAAAAAACTACTCAATGTGATTAAATTGCAAACAACCATGCCTTGTTCTCATTCCAAAAAAGATGCAAGTTGATTAAAAATTAAAATGCAATTTTGAATTGGAAGCAAATTAGAGCCCCATGAGAAGATGAAGGTTTTCAAACCTCTTAGGATAACCTCATGAAGCATCCAAAGTTTGATACTAAAGATATGAGAAATGACAAAGTTTGACAATGTGATGGCTGGAGGTTTATAGACATTGAAGCCTCACCTTAGCACCAAGTCCTAAGTAGAATTGGATTTCCTCCTCCTTGCCCATATAGCTTGTGATTGTCTATTCTTAACTTGTCTATCCACAATCGCCCTTCCCAAAACAATGAAATGGCACCTTATTTGGAAAAATAATCTTGTTTGTTGTGAATATACGCTATACAATGCCTTCCAATTAATATGGCCAAATAGTTTGAGCCATTTCACTTCCAAAACAATGTATGAGTATAAAAGTATGAAACAATGTACGAAATTAGAAAAGGATGAAACATTTTAAAAGAAAAAACTTAAAAAATGATGTATGAAATATCATTGTTAACATTATATATGGTTATATGAATGACTGTATTCTTTTATTACAATAGAAATTAAAATAGACATGTTATGGATCATATAGGTGAAATAAAAAATAAATAAAAATTATATATATGTGGATGGATTGAAAGATTATATTGTTTGATGAAGATGTCAAACTAGTGAGAGTGATTTGAAGTCCTTTGATCCTCTTTTTATTTGACAAATCTAAAATTTTGAGAAAAACACTAAATTGTAAATGACATATATTATGTAGAACCATATCCAATTTTCTACATCTAAAACATAACTAGATTTTTTTTTAATTCCCATTTGAAATACTAAACTTGGGTGCATAAATTTACAAGCATAGTCAATACATTGACATTGAGTGACTTAAGAGCATCTCCACTAGTTCACATCACAAGGGACATGTGACATAGTGGGTAATATATGTCAGTCACTTATAAAGGGCCAGGAGGTTATTAAAACTCCACCAATATCCACTAGTAAAGGCTAAGTTAAAAGCTTTTTCTACAAAACAAGGTAGAGTTTGTAATGAATTGCTAGACTTCAATCAAGACCCAACCTATTAGGCAACATTCAATTGCAAATGGAAAAAAAAAATAGCACTTTAAATACAGAAGGGTCAAGTCCATTGTACCATTGCAATGCTTGCTTCTCCTACTATTGGCCTTGAGGTGCCATAGGAATTTCTATTCTACAAGCTTAGTGTGCTATAGATCAAAACAAGAAGGCCTTGTAGCTTCAAGTGTGGGAAATAGGTTGCAGTGGGAATTGCATGGAAAAATGGCATAAGCTACAAGTGTTAGGACACAAGAAATCTCCTAGGCACACCAAACCATTTGGCATAGCAGTACAGTGTGCCCCAATGGAGATGCTCTCATATACTCAAAAACACTCCCACCAAAATTGTACATTGTTTTGGGAAGTGAATTTAAAGCGTCCACACGTAAAAAGTTGGACTAGATTATTTTTGATGCCATGTAGACAATGGAGGCCATTTAAGCATCATTTTTCCAATCACTTTGATACGTAGTTGGCACGAAAGTTGACACCAATTTATCTTGATAGCATTTCAATGCACCATATTCACATGCCCTGAAGTTCTTGATGCACCCACTGAAATGTACACTATCTATACAGTCCTTTTTACCAAAATGTACCTCTGCGGTAGAGGACACCTTGAGAGACTTGAGCGTCCCGTTTCCAGCTCAAGGCTTTTGTCCGCATCGGCTATTGCTGTGCTCGCATCCTTCGTCGATCCATTCCCACTCCCCCACACGAAGTGGCTGCTCCTCGCGTCTCTTGCCGCGAGTTCGTTCTTCAGGCTTTTGAATTCCGCTGTCGCTTCATCCGATTTTCAAAACCAATTTTGCGCGCTCAGGTGCGTCGCTCAATCAGTTCTGTCCATTACTTGTGCGTCGACGCAAGCGTTTGCGCAGTTTATTATTTTGGTACTTGCTTTCTGTCAGGATTATCGCTCTCTTTGTTGTTGAAAATCGTGAGTACTCTTGCGGAGTAGGGTTTAGATTGGTGGTGGTTTGCTAACAACATTTTCTCTTATTCTCGCTGTATTCCGAATGTTTGCACTTTGTCAGGATTCAGCTCATTTTTCTCGCAACCGCGCCGTTCCAATGTCCACCCCGGTGCTCTCGCATCGCTTGTCGGCCTTCGCTTCTCGTCTCTCTTGTGCGTTTTTTCTTTCCTACGCTGCGAGTTTTGTAATCCTGCGCAGTCATGTTCCTATGCTTGATTTGAATTTTAGGGGTTTAGCGCGAATAGCCAATTTCTTATAAAATGTGCGCCTATCCTCTCTCTTTCAAGCAGCAAGGGGTGGTGGCGTGTCGAAATTTTATGTTTTAATTTTCAATTTTCAAATTTTTTTTTAATATTTTTGAACTGCATTTCTAATGCGGGAGAGGCTTTTTTGTGTACATGCACAGGTGCAAGAACCGAAGAATTGCGGGGCATTTTTCCATGCAGTTCTCTTGTATCTAGGGGTTTTGTGATTAATGCCGCTCTGTCCGAGTCTTGTAGGCAAGATAGAACTGAATTGTGGGTTTCAAGGAGAAAATCGACGGTTACAAGTTTGAATTGCAGAAGGTTAAATTCAAATGGTGTACGTGCTCGAGCTTCAGATAATTACTCGGACGCAGAGCTTGATCCACGCGGAAGTGGCGACAATCTCGTGCGTGTGATTTCTAAGGATGCTGAGGTTAGTGAGGGTTGTGCTTTTGGGATTAAATTCGGATTTAGTCAGTCTTATGTTTGTCCTTCAACTAGGATAACGATCTGCATGCTCTTGATTTTTCTCCGACTTAATCCGGATTGAATCCTAGGATAACAAGGCTTGACTGTACTTCGTTTTATTCCATCAACTGCGAGTTTCGAGGATAACTTGTATTGACGGTCACGAATTTTGGATGTTTTGGTTTTGTGAGATCAGATTTCAGTTCTAAGCCTTGTAGCCACAGAAGTTGTGAGGGAGGCTCAGCAGCGACATAATGCTTCTCCTACTGTATGTTCCATTTTCTAAAGCTCTGACTCCTCCCTTTATCGTTTTCCACTTCAATTATATAATCGTGTAGACTGCTTTGTACACGAGGGTGCGCCATAATGCTAGTGTTTACGACTATTTGCATTACGTCAATGGTAGGACTGTCTCACCTGTATGTGTTGTCAACCTGTGATTCCTGTTTTACTAGAGGTTTGCATAAAAGCATGTTTTATTATTCTGAAACTGACTAGTATTGCGGTGTTTTGACAAAGGCCTGTGCAGCGTTAGGTCGTGCGCTGATGGGTACTCTTCTCCTAGGGGCACTCAAAGGTGATGCAGAAACAGTTCAGGTACGAATACCCGCTCAAGCGGCTCGATTTGGTGACTAGTCTATCGCAAAAAAAACATCTCAATTGATGAGGTCGAGAGAATTTTATCGCAATAGTACCCCACATTACTTCCAAAATGTTCTTACGGATACTTCAAGAACTTGTCTTTGCATCACACAGAAGTGCTTACGTTTTGCACTTCCATGTGTCAGGTGACATTTCTTGGAGATGGTCCACTAGGGCAGATGACTGCTATTTCCGCTGATGGAGGTTATGTCAAAGGTTTTGTTGGCAATCCTGTACTGGAGCCTGTTTACAACGAAAATGGCAAGGTACTACCTCTAATCGTAAAGTCAATCATTTTGTCAAGTTGTTGTAGTTATTACCCGAAACGGTTCTCAGAGTAGTTAGTACCACGTTAGTGTTTGATGTTTTGCTTTGCTTGATGTAACTTGGAACCTCTTGCAAGTAATTTTAACCACTTAGATGGTAATTTACAGAAGCTCTATTATTCTTTGAAGCTCTTTTTGGCAAATACTAAACTAAATCGATTGTTAATTATGATCTGTGCTGTTCTTATAAATTTTTGCATATTTGCTATCTGCTTAATCCCATCTGCAGCTGAGTGTAGGATTAGCCGTTGGATCTGGTGTGCTGAGCGTTGTACGCAATAATCGCAAATGGAATCAGCCTTACACGTAAAGTCCACATCAGGCATTTTCTTCAACCTGTAGTTTATTCTCTATGTTTTTTGGACTGCATATCCTTCTAGATGAATTCCAGGTTTATTTTCTTGATAGAGTGTACTCCACCTTGTCGTTTTGAGAGTGGAGAGCCATTCTATTCTACAGTAGCTGGGCATTTACTATGTCCTCGTCCTGGTAGTTAAAGGTTCTGAAGTTGTCTATGCGTATATTGCATTTTAAGGATTGTTTTTACCTTGCTCAAAAATGATTGTATTTGAGCTGACTCTCCATGGGTACGCTGCCTTTGAAGCCTCTCGATCGTGTGTACAATGAGAACTAGTTGATGGATGCGTACTTATTAAAGTTGAAAGCGACTGTACGTGTCAAAGACTACGGAAGCGCTGTTCAACCACTGAGTGTGACAATGTTATTTGTGATAACAGGGGGACAGTGCCTATTTACTCTGGAGAAGTTGCAGAAGATATAGCACACTATCTAGCAGATAGTGAGCAGGTTAGTAGGTCATCCTTTGGTCTCATATTGTGCGTCTTACTTGATTTGAAGTAAACAATTGGTTTGTTAAATGAGTCGCTTCACTGTAATTTGGTGTTTTTTACACTCGTTTAGTTGATCAAGAGGCAACTCAGGAGTTCTGCTATCTATATATCTAGAACGTCTGGTGACTTCAGGAGCAAGTATCTTATCGGGTTCCTTTGCTTTCTTGCAGATGAACAGTGCATTAGGGCTAGGCGTTGGGTTTGACAAGGATATAGGAATCAAATTTGCTGGAGGCTTCTTAGTTCAGGTACGCTGGAGTTTACTGCGTCAAATGCATTGATCATCACTAGATGGAATTTCTAGAGTAGCTAACCTTTGATCCTCTTTGTGTGTCTGATATATTTCTGTGCATTAGCGTCATGTTATTTGCTCCTGCAAGCTCTATCGGAATACAGGTTGTCTAAGGATTGCAATGCTATCTGCAACCACTTGGTGTTACTGTGATATTGATAACTCTATTTTTATAAATGGATGCAGATTTTACCATTTTGCTCAGAGGAGACATTAAGTAAGCTTGAAGAAAACATTTTGAAAATGAGGCCTGTATCAGACGCTCCGAGCGATTGTAAGGCATCTGACATCGTGGAAGCAATACTTGACGGTATTGGCGTGGGTGACTACAATAATGCAGTGAGTTGTTTGTTTACCGTCCTGACGATCTTTAGAAAAATTTATGATGTTCGTTTTTCTATTGCTGACTTTGTTGTACCTTAGTAGAAGTCTGATTGAGCTAGACCAAGTCTAACAACAATTACTGACCACAATTACTGACCTTGCAACATTACTTTTCATGCATTGTTTTCTGTCAGGTTCAGTGGTGGCTATATTAGTATAAAGTACTAATTGTTCTAGAGATGTTTCTATCTTGTTATTTACTGTATGAGAGATATGCACTAATCTTGTTAGCAACGTTTTGCTTTGAAATGACTTTCGTACTTCCTACCAGATGAATAAATAGTTCAAATAAGTTCCTTGTTGAGGCCATTAGTCGACATGTGCTCATGCTTGTGGGGGTTGTCATAACAGGTAGTGCCCAGGTATGGACCATGTGGAGTAGAGCTGCTAAAACCTCGCATGCTGCGTGCTGTGGCATCCTTGGGGCCTGCTGAAGTCAAGCAGATTTTGGATGAGCAAGGTGGGAGATACCCTACTTTTCATATTGTTGTATTTCATGATGACGAAGTGCAATAAGGTTAGCAGTGCTTGTTCCAAGAAAGTGCTCTCCTATCGTGTAGAATTGTCACGTATGAGGCTAGGTCTAACTTTTTAGTACCAATTTTATAATAGAGCTTAAATTTTTCTACTCTCACAACCCGTTCTTACTTCAGGCTGTAGTTTCAACAACAGCCAGAGTGCCGAACAGAAATACAATGCTTGTGTATGCCAGCTAGTTCGGTGATTTCTCTCATGGGCTCATGAATTGTTTTCTGTGTCGTGTGCAGGTTCTGTAGAAGTAAGATGTGAGTATTGCGGCGATGTAGCTCAATTCAACGAGGCTGATCTTCAGGAAGCTTTGCAGTCATCATCATAGGCATTACGTTTCACACTCTCAAGGGCTATTCATATTGTTCCATGGATCTCTATCCAATTGAAGATGCATTTGAGGTATTCCTTGTGCGTTATTTTCTCCAACTAGCAGAACCATTATTACACAATCTACGAATCGTGTGTGGGAATGAAGAAGGAAACATTCAGTGATTATCAATCACTCAATTTTTGTGAGAGTAGAAAAATTCTCCAGTGTGAGCAAGATTTGCTTTATTAAAAACACACTAGATGCCAGTTCTCATGCAAGTACTCAAGTTGAGCAATATATCTTGAAGTTGGGTTTATTATTTCATTTATGTCCAAGGTTGAAACAATTAGAAAATGGATGGAAGATGATTATCCATCTGAGTGCATATTCACTCAAAGTTAGTGATACCATCTCAAAATCCTTTTACACTAATTGGATGAATTTGGATGAATGTGGCATAATTACTTGTGGATGAGTTTTAGATGATAGTTGGATGTCAATCAAAGTATTTGAGATAGTATGAATGTAGTGTAAGCTACAGCACATTGGTTTTATTCAAATCTTTGTGAACTTTTACATTGTTGGTTGCAAATTTGCTCTATTTTCAAATTAGTATGGGTTTGTGATTACTGTAGATCTCTCTATGAATTAACTTGAGTACTTTTGAGTAAATTAATGTTTTTCTTATCAATAGTGCTTGTGCATGTGCTAATTTCATGAAAATGTTTGGAAATAGTTACATTGATTAAGGTCCAAGAAATATTTGAAACAATTTATATATTTCCTATAATATCTATGGTTAAATTAGATCTTTATTTGAATTTTAAGTTTGAATTAGTATTCATTCAAATTAAATTATTTCTATTCTAGCTATTAATACATCATCCCAAACATTGATAATCATCTTACTAGTTGCATAACAATTGCATTTCTTAACAGAGATGACTAGCAAATACATTTTACCTTCTATATTGACACTTCTTAAAGGAGATAATTGAACTTTTAGCAAATGTTATTTTACTAAACAAATAGACACCATTCTATTATATATATTGATAAAATTCGAAATATTTTCATTATTTAAAGTAGGCAAAGATTGAAGTTCTCAACATGGTTCCTATTATAAGAATCTTATATAATCTTACTAGGAAATGGAAATGATTCCAATACACTAAAAAATCAATTATTTGGATAATATAGGCAAAATCTATATAAAGTTTTAAAATTTTATTGGTAATATATGTTCCAAAATCAATCACTTCTTTAACCTTTGATGACCCAAGGGGAATGTACTTTCAAAATAGGCCAAAACTACCAAGAATTTGAGCGATTATTTTGCTCATTTTTTCTTAAGATTGGATAGAGTGTAACAATAGGATATTAAAATTCACATTGGCAATGAGCACCTCAAAAAAATTTGGATTATTTGGTTGTATGGTTTAGGAAATATTTAAGTTCGAAGTTTTATTTGAATCAATGGAAATACAAGGCAACAATACTTTGGAGCATATCTTTGTAATAATATTTCAAAATGATGCCTTCTGTATCATTGAAAGATGAGAGAGTGGAAAATGTACATGTAAGATTTCACAATATTCCAAGCATTTTTCAACTCATAGTGGAGCTTGCAATGTATGGTGGTCATTGAAATGAAAGTAGTGTTTATAAGAGAAAAAAAAATGAGACACCTGTCTTCTTAAACTCCTAAGCTTTGCCCTTCTTGAGGTGAATTTGACCTTTCTAAAGTGGGTAAGAATTACACTATTTGGCTGACTTTTTAGTCCAATCCAAATTTTTTTTTTTAAAAAAAAGTTGTAAACTATACTACACCACTTAACTTTGAAAAATTCTTAAAAAAACTACCGCCATTGAATTCATAATACAATCTATTTTCTTAAAATAATGTTTTTTTAACCCCTAAATGCCCAACCAGCAATATATAGTCAATCCAAAATTTCAAGCTCATTTTGATATGGGCAATTAAACTTTTTTGACTGTTTTAAGAAAAAATTGGGTCAATTTTTAGAATTAATTATTGAAAACTTTCATTTTTCACTGAAAATGTACATATTTGATTGTTGAGAGGTCTTCAAAGCGATACATGTCCATTAGTAGAACAAGTAAGGCTTGCTAATTTTACTTCATTTTCCAATATTGAGCAATTTCACTTGATTTGAGATCTAAAAACTTCTATATATCCATTTACTTTGAAAATGGTCCCAATAAAAAGAAATAAAGTGTTTTCATGATTTTCACCATTAAAAATTCAAACAAGCAAGTATTGGTTTGGAGTTATTTGTGACTTATATTTATAAAAAGAATTTGGCATCTCAATAATTGCAAGGTGGATTGTGTAATGAGTTTAATAGCTTTTCATGTGAAATTAAGTTTTTGAAAGTGCATTTTTGGATGCTAACACAATTTGTAGTTGTTCATGTCACCTCAATCCCAAAAAAGCTTTTATGTACAAATTTTTGAAGCATTGTGGAAAAAGGCAACATATTTAAAATAGAAAATGTACATTTCTCTTGTTATAATCTCACAACGCTTATGCAATTTTGCACTCAAAATTGGTACTATAGTACTTTTTCAATTTTGGCAAAACTTAAATCTTTTTTAAAGATATAGCAATTTTAGGTTATTATAATGATAATTGACAAAAATCTTGAAAATTAACAATGTTGTTTGCCAAAATCAATGGAAATATGTGAGGTTTTAAGGTTTAAGAAAGAAAATATCCAATGTTAGTAAGAACGTTCAATGTAAAGTACAAAGATCATCTACCATCTTGAAATTTTCTGATTCAAACAATAAAGAATTTTTTCATTAAAACTAATTGATTATAAAAGATGGAGAGGTTGCTTTTATAGTGAAATTCATTCTCTTTCATGAATTGTCATAAGATATGAGATAATTTGAAGATGAGAGCTTGACCTCTTATTGTCAAAAAGTAGTAATTGTGTTGAAAGTAGAATTTAAACCTCATTTAAATTGCATAGTAAAATACCATTTTTCGAAAAAAAATTTAAACTAAGAAAAGTTGAGGAAAAAATTCTAACTTTAATCCTCAAAAATCCGTTTGTGATTATGAGCCTCCAAACAAAAGTTATGGACAAAATTCAAAGGGGATGTTTGAAAATGTCAAAGAAAATGTTCCTTCCAACTTTTCCTTGAAATTTGTCCATGACTTTTAATTGGAGTATCAAAATCTTAAAAGGATTTTTGGAGATGAAAGCTAGCTTCATTTTCCACATTCATTTTGTTCAAATTTTTTTAATGAAATTATTCTACTATGCCTAAATGAGGTTTGAAATTCTACTTTGAACATATTTTTTATATTTGACTTCACTATGAACGCTTGAGCTCCAGTAATCCTAACTATTTACATATTCCACATGGTTTATTTTACCTCTTATTATACAATTTGTACAAAGAGCTTGTCTTTCTCAACCTCACACATGTTAACAAATTCTTTTTGGAGCTTGTGTTAACTACTTTATTAATTTTGTATCTAGGATGATGAAAATTGCAAAAACTGTTTTTTTTCTATTGAAGTTAAAAAGTTAAATTTTACTAAATATTCAGCAGAGGGGGCCAAAATTAAAGAGGTACTATGCTATGAATTCTAATAAGCAAGCTCTTTAACCCCTAAAGCCCTAAACCCCATTTTTTTGGCAACATAGTGATTTTGGGCAGCTCACTATAGATGGAGTTTTTATTTTTTTTCTTTGAAATTTTAACATGACATGTGCCCAAGTAGTAGCTTTAAGACCCAATAATTTTTATAACTTTTAACTACATGGCTAAAAATTTATTGTATGAAATGTGATTTTCAACACTTGGCAGGCAATCCGGGTAGCAAATAAAATATTTCAAAAATTAAAAATTGAAATTAATTATTTAGATTTATATCTATATGGAAAGCTTTGAATCATTCCATTTGGATGGATGAATAAAAAGTTATGAGGAATTTTAGTTTGGGGTAGTTTGTAGATAGTCATGGAATCTCTACTTTGAAATAAACTTTGAAGCCCTTTATTTTACTCAATTTTAAATATTTTTGAAAAAAAAAAAATTTAGGTGTACATTGTTTATTACAACATTGCAACCATTGGGATTGACATTTTTCAATTCCATAAAGAAATTATTAACTTAGTACTTTGAATCATTTTCTACTTCATTGTACTTACTATTTTTTTCCTACATGTTGCACAATTCCAAATGATCTAAAATTTTTCAAGAATGTAGCCAACTTGCTTTGGAGAATGAATTCAAAGAGTAACCACCATTTTGGACGTTTTTTCATGCAAATGTGACCTTATGAAGTGCAGCTGCCTGAATTTTTGCAGGGAAAAAAAAGGATTTTTGTGAATTCAAATGCTAATATCTTGCAATTGACAAGGTGAAAATTTCTGAAATTTTTACCACATCTTTTCAAAATAGTTTACTACAAGATCCTACAGTTACTCGTATTTAAAATTCTTTTTTTTTTCAAAAATTGAATACTTGCACTAGAAATGGCAGTTTTAGAGCTTTTTTGGTAAAAACATAGTCAAAAACCTTTAGGGGTTAAACATCCATATGGTTAGATTTTGAAAAAAAATTTGCTTCAATAGGGACACCTATAAGTCTATGTTCTTTTTTCATTGTCAAAACATACTTGAAAAGGCTTGGGCATTTGAGGGTTAAAAAAATTGAAAATTTGAAAATGAATAGCTCAAAAAAGAGGGGCAACAACCAAAAAATGGTCATTTGGGTCATTAAGAGTTAGCAAAAGGTACATATTGATTAATCTTGTAATATCAAGGGGAACAATAAGTTTTTGATGAATGACTTTGAAAAGTTTTAGAGAGTAGGAAAGGAATATTTAACAATTGATTCTTCCTTTGTCAACAACTAAAATCAATACATTGTTGCAATTTTTTATAAAGATGTCACTTTCTAATGGATGAATGTACACACTTCAAGACAAACAAATAAAAAAATTTGCATCCATAATTTGGACTATTCATCCCCACCTTTGATACTATCCAAAATAAATGAAACACATAACTATACTACAAGAGATTCTTATCCTAAAGTGGCACCTTGCTTTTCAAATAAACTCACTACTCAAACTTTTTTTAAAACCTTCAATTTAGATTTTATCAATGCAAACTTATAAAACGTCTTCTAATCTCCTTCAATCCAAGCTCTAAAGTCAATACTTAGAAGGAATCATAGTTGAGGGCCCTTCTTCTTGAATGTCACAATCCTCACTCTAAGGCTGTAAGGCATGTCCATGCCATGTTAATGAGAAGGGAGATACAGGAGATGACTTTAAGATTTCTAAATAAACAAGCATCCATAGCACTCTAGTCATAATGAATTATTTGATGTGCTCCACATGCTTAGAAATCCAAGTATAAATATGTCATGAGGTCTTCTAAGATAGGATGTATCTAACATATCTTAGTTGGAGATTCATTAGAAGGGGGATTGCCGAATTCTACAAAGAGTACTATAAAAAGGAGAGGTCTCTTTAAATGGAGTTATGATGAGCTATAGTAGCAAGGTATAGTGAAGTTGGTGATGGAGCCTCACCAACATTTTGTGGTATCATCGAGTACTTGTGCATTCTTTAATACTAGTTGGATGGTATCCCGCTCCACATTAGACCATGATGTAAGTTCTAATTAATAAATCCCAATGTGAGTCCCCAAATGAATCTTGAAGTAAGATTACTTGGGCTTAGTGATGAGTTGGATATTGTTGAAGAATAGTTAGTGTTGGTAGAAAGTAGCATTGCCACCTAACACTTTAAAATCAAAGGAAGTTATGTTCTATATCATCAAACGATGTTCCCAGTGTCTTATGGGAAAGAAGCAATGGGATTCATAGGGAATGAAGATCCCATTACTAGAATTGGGATCTAATGTTGAAGGTGCTTGGCATGTATACATTACAAATTTCAGAACCTATAGATTGTCAACGAGTATTGTGCAGTTATTATTATTTCATGGGTGCACACATTAATTTGCACTTTATTGCATCGTTAGAATGCACACAATTATTGCAAAGAATTAGCACTATTTCCATAATCAATATTAACTATGTGACTTCTGTACGTTAATCTTAAGTAGGCAAAAGATACAAATTATGCACAAAAATTTATTATCTTTGTCATGTATTTTAAGTGCATTGAAGTACACAAAAAATCCATAACAATAATGTTATTGCTCTTTCTACTGCAATAATGTTTATTAATTACTATCAATGTTCAAAAAAGTATTGTCAATGTTAAATTGTTGACCACCATTATAGTTGAGAGTAACTTTTTTTTAACTAAATTTCTTGCATTTTGTTTGTCAATATCTAAATCCATCAAATTACTATAGGCCATCAAAATTTTAGCTTGAATTGAATCCATTAGTGAGCTACCAAGAAACTTGATGACATAATGAAATAATCACTCTACTAGTATTTGATGATAATGGAGAGAGGAGAGGTTGTTTCTATACTAAAATCCAATCAATGAACACAAAGAATATGGCATAACTTGAAGATGAGAGCTTGACTATTCATTTTGAAAACTTAAGAATTGTGTTAAAAGTAGAACTTCGTACCTCATTTAGGCATAGTAGAATAGTTTTTTTCAAAACAATTTGAATTATGAAAAGTTGGTAAATCAAGATGAAATTCATATTTCAAAATCTATTTGAGATTTTAAGACTCTAATAAAAAGCTATGGACAAAATTTAGAGACAATGTTTGGAAATGTCCAAAAAATTGTCCAAAAAATATCCCTTCCAATCCATCTCTGAACTTTATCCATAACTTTTGATTGGAGGCAGTAAATCTCAAAAGAAATTTTGGAGATGAAATATAGCTTGATTTATCAACTTCTTTTAGTTCAAATTTTTTTAAAATATTCTACTATACCTAATTGAGGTGTTTCTTTTCAAGTGACTTCGTATTGAAATTGTGAAAGATAAAAAAAAATGCAGTGTCAGTGCAATAAATATGCATGTAGTCTTGTGAAGTTTCCAATTTTTGACAATTTGCTGTGAATAGTGTGAATAGAGACAAATTGACGAAGAGTTCACACAATAGAGTAGAAAAATAGACAAATTGCCAGATTAGAAAGGATTTAGAAAGAAAAACATAAAAGTTTTGAGATGGTAAAAGACAAGTTGACTCTACACTTCGGGTTTGAATAGTTGTCTTTAGTTTTGTATATAGTCAGGCAATTTGTCATTTTTGTCTCTCTCACTTTCTTGATTATCAAATAGCTTTTGTAAATTGTCTCGTTTTTCATGTACTTTGAAACTTCTTAATAATATAATATTTCTTATGAATAATTTGTCTTATAAGCTTTTGAATTTAGATCCAGTGATTGGACTAAATCAGGTAATTTATAAATTACAGTTAAGATCCAGTGATTGGATCCTCTGAACTGTAAATCAATTTAACAAATTGTCTTGAGTTTCCAATGATTGGATCTCTTCATTTATTTGTGACTAATTGTATTCTTGGTGGAATTGTCTTGGTTGTGTAAAATTATAAAATTAACAATTTGTATGTTTTGCGCCAGTGAGTGGACAACAATACTTAGCAATTTGTCGGATACTATTCTGATTCTGTGACTGGACTGAAGTGTGGTGTGATTTCTTGGTGTAAGTTGTGCGCAGTTTGATTATGATGAATATGTGGTTGTTTGAATGAATTATGCGACAAGTTGTCTGTGAATAATTGTGCCCTATTAAGCTGTGTTTGTATGAATTCGTGGGAATTGTGTAGTGATGAATTCATGTTTAGATAAATTGACTGGATTAGTTTTCGTCTCATGAACATATAAGTCAACTGGTCGGAGTGTTACTGTGAGGAATTGGATAGCAAATTATCGGGAATGGAAGTCAATTTGTCTGTGTGTGTTTTTCGTAAATCGAATGAAGCAGACGATTTGCCAAAGAGTTCGATAATGCGGATGCTGTGGGGGTGGTGTGTAGACTGAGACAATTTGCCGGAACCAACGATGCAGATCAGCTAACTACAGATAAGTTCTTGTAGCATTTTAACTTGTACTTTTGACCAATTGTCTTGTTAAGTTTATTTATAATGTTCGTGTTCTTAGGACTGCTTCAATTCTATGAATTATGTAGAAAAAAGAGGTATATTAGAGATTTAGTATATGGCTGTGAGTAGACAAATTGTCAAAGTCATAATTGTAAATTATAATAAAGAATTAGAACCAGTTTCTAAGAATTAGAAGAAATTAGAGACAAGTTGTCTAAAGCATTCCAACAGTGAATTGCCCAATGGTGTATGCTATGTATATATTTTAAATTGATTTGTGTAAAAATTGGGAGATTAAAGAATTGGATGCTGAAAGAACGGATCCAAGTATGACAATTTGACTTATTCTTATGCTGTTGATGTATGAAGTCAAATTGTCTGGAATATGTGTATGTGTGATTGAATCCGGGGTTATGAGTAGATAGACCAATTGTCCAGAATAGAATTAAGTTAATTTGTTTCATGGTTGAACTTCTAAAATGATAATACAGTTAGTAGAATAGAAGCAAATTGTCCGAATTCTTGGTTGTTAGAGTGGATAATAACCGAGTTTCTAACTGACAAATTGTCTTGGGCCAGTTGATGTGCTTGACATAGCTCAGTCACAGTAGGTTGGTGTAACAGACAAATTACCGTAGTGTTCAGAGTCCACTGCAGACAGTGTATAGACAAATTGTTCTTATCAATTTAATTACTGAAAAGGGTATTGTGCCTGAAATTGGTAGAAGCAATAAATATGTGGTGGAACAAATTGACTGAGTAACGGATGGAGTATACTGTATGACAAATGATCTTTGTTGATAGTTAGGTCAAAATGTAAGAGTAGTTGTGTTTATTAAAATATTGTGGTTACATGTATAGTGTGTTGGATAAATTATCTTGTTGATGTTGTGAATTGTATTGCATCACACACTCATTCCCATTGCATTAGATAGAGACAATTTGTTGTAGAGGACTGGGACTTTGTGATACTCATTTAACTTAGTAATTTGGCTAGCTAAGTAGTGACTGGACAAATTGTTTTGGTAAAAAGCTTCACAATAATTAATGAATTGATATATATATATATATATATATATATGAATTGTTTCATTTAAAAGTCTAGATCATGCATGACAAATTGCTCTTATAAACCTGCCAAATTGTCTTGAAAATACCCCTGAATACTAGGCAGGACCGGGACAGCACTCATGCGTCCATAGCATTATTTAACGGACAAGCTACCAAATTCACCCTTGGGATATAAGAGTGTTTTACAATTGGTTTCTATAGTAAAATAGTTGAGTAAATCCCATAACAATTGAATGATTATTGTACTAAATTTATATATCTTAAATAAGCACTAATACTACACAAAATTAGTTGCCCATTACTAAACCATTACAGTCATACATATTTTGTCATGCATAGTTATTGTACAATTTTAGCACTTCAAATTCAAATATCAATGACATACCTAAATTACATGGTATTAATGAATGTTAATATCATATTGTAACAATATTTCCAAATGAATGAATGTAACATGAAAGCAATGCAGAACAATAATCATACAATTACTATTGATAGAGGAACTTTGTGATGAATACATGTGTTTTTAATAAAATTTTACTAAAAATCTCCTAGAAATTCATTACTTATAATCTTGGGTTTAGGACTATACTTAAAAAATTCACTTAAAACACCCCTTCTTCTAATAGTGTAGTGTCTATTTAAGATTTTTCTAATGTAGATCAAAATTAGATTAGTTGATATTTTGTATTTTATATATATATTTTTTAAAAGAACACATTGGGTGATCAAACATAGACACAACTAAAGTTATGGAATTTAAAACCAAATGATTGAAGCAATGAAATTTAGAGCTACACAACTGAAGCCTTGATTAAACCCTGAAAGGACCAAACAACATTTTTTGACCTCATAACAGTTTTGGGCAATTCACTAAGAAGGGATATTCACTCTACTTTTTGAATTTTTTTTTGAATATGGAAACAAGGAGTATTTTGTTGCTTTTCTAAAAAAATTACAATTGGATTTGGCCATAAGGAGTTATAGGGGAAATGACTTTTTTTTAAGGATGGGTGACAATATGGGCAAGGTTCTTTACACTAGAGCAAAATGTGCATTACAATGTCTAGAAAAGCTTGGACATGGCCTTGGGCAAATTGCTGCCCTACGTCCAAACTAGGATTTTTATTTGACATATTTTTTGGACTCATAAATTTGTTACAATGTATTAAGAATAATTGCCCCACTAGTTTTAGAGAATTCAATATTAAATTCATAAAGAACAAAATATTTAGCAATTACCTCATATAGCTTCAAATGCCACAGTTTTATTTTGTGTGGGGTTATGAAAACAAAATCTCTTTATATAAGAGTGGTGGTAGTAAGTAAAACAATCTATATGGGATTTGGAAATTAGAATTAGTAGGAGCTCAATCACTCAGTAAAAAATTGGAACTTTGTTCAAAGTAGAATTTTAGGCTTCATTTTGGCATAGAAGAATAAGTTGAAAAATCAAGCTAACTTTCATCTTCCAAAACCCTCTTGAGATTTCAAATGTTGAATCAAAAGTTATGGAAAAAATTTAGAAAAAATGTTTAAGAATGTCAAACAAAATGTTCCTAACAACAAGTCTCTAACAACATGCTCCCATGAATCCCACCAACTCCACTCCCAAGACCTCTGTATTCACTTTTCAAGCTCTCCTCAAAACTCAAAAATGGTGACATGCACTCATGCATAGCTTGACTCCATATCAATGACAAACCATATGAGAAATGAGGGAGAAAATTTTCCAAAAATAATTTCAACTCAAAGAGTCAATTGAAGAATGGACTACCCTAGCTATCTAAAATCAAATATTTTCCAAGAAAATTTGCGTGAGAAGTGGATAATTATACCAATGAAGAAAAGGAACCACTTGAATGAATAAGATACTTCGGAAAGACCATCCATTCTTTGTTGATTTTCCTCTACAATGTAAAAGGTTTTCTTGGTGGTCCTTCTCCAAAGTAAAAGTCTTTTATAAATGTGAAAAAAGAGTAAGCCTTTTATGAATATGAAAAAAAGTAAAAGGTCTTTTCCTTTTTCTAATACAAAATACCTATTATATAAATGATATAATGCTTCTTTTTTCATTTATTGCTAATACCACACTTTTAGATCAATATTATTATTTTATTACTTCCATTACTTTATAGTGTGCATTTACACACCATTTTTTCACTCCCCTATGTTTATAGTGATTCATTCTATTGTGTTGTAAAGAATTTTAATAATTCACCCGCATATAAAAATTTGTTATCAAAAGCAAGTTGAATCATGGGAAAATTTGGCAAGCAATTGCAAAAGATATTGCAAAAGGTGCAAGACAAGTTTTCACCCTACAACGGCTACGTCAAGCTTAAAGATGAAGATAGTCTTCCTAATGGTGTACCTAAAGGATCCTTTCTTGTATACGTTGGTGATGAGATGTCCAGATTTTTTATCAAACCCAAGATTATCAACCATCATCTCTTCCAAGCATTGTTGGCAATGTCAGCCAAGGAATTTGTATACAACCCTAATCATAGAAGCTTGGTTGTGGATTGTAATGTCCAATTTTTCAAGCATCTTGTACGGCTCATAGAGACCAATAGCCCATCCATTTTGGGGCGACGAATTGTTAGGATTCATCAGCCTTCACATCACCAAGACCATGTATCATACCGACTAGATATATTGAGGATGTTTGAATACAACCCTAAACCCTTCAAGCAATCATATTGGTGTCATGGATGTTCTAAAATTGTTTCTTCAACTCTACAAACATCAACATTGGTGTAGTGGAAGTTCTAAAATTGTTTCTTCAACAGAGGTACAAGGTACACATAGATTTTGGAGATGTACTCAAAGTGATGATGGCGGTTTTTGACAAGGTGCAATTTTAGGTGTAGTGTAGCCACTGACTTGTGAATAGTACACTAGTAACTTAGTTGTGCAGACACAATTAAGGTTTTCATGTAAAAAGCTTAATCATATTATTTAATTGTACATTATTCCTACCTTCAACAAAAATCATAAGATCCTTTAATTAGGGATATTTATTTGTATGACAAAATGAGTGATTCACTTGT
This sequence comes from Pseudoscleropodium purum, assembly GCA_963969395.1. Lineage (NCBI taxonomy): Eukaryota > Viridiplantae > Streptophyta > Bryopsida > Hypnales > Brachytheciaceae > Pseudoscleropodium > Pseudoscleropodium purum. Next base: position 2,890,029 of record OZ017800.1, on the reverse strand, counting down.
TTTCTTCTTTTCCTCCAACAAATTTAAAATCATATTCTTTTTGATCTCACAAAAGTGTTTTTGAGACTTTGAATGCACATTACATAGAATCACTTAATTTTTGCGTGGCCCTTGATATTCTTGTAATTTGGAGGACTAGTAAATAATTGTGATTTTAGTAGTAATAGCACATCTCTTAAAAGTTATTCCTTGAGAAAGCTAGGCTTAACTTTTGACTTTAGTGATAAATCATATAAACAAGGAATTGATATTCTTCAATGTAAATTTTCCTTTTTCCTATAATGCCACAAACTCCTTGACCTCTCATGTACAAGTCTATTTCTCATCTTGTATTTTCTTGGTGTATTTCTCTTTTATTATTCTAAGCCTTTTTTAATACTTACTTATGTAATTTCAATCATTGTCATAGGTTTAGTACCCTAATTTATTTTTGCCTTCAACAACTATCTTTGAAATGGAGGCCCCCAATAGTGGGCTCCGAATGTCTTAATATGTGCATTTTATCTCAATTTAACAAACATGACCTTATCTCTCTAAACTCAATGAAGCCCATTGATTGGCTCACTCTCATTGGCTTACAAAAGGCCTTTTAATCTAATTACACCAAAATCAAAGTCAACTATAATCAAACCTACATATATGTTACATTGCAAGTAGAAAGTAGAGGATTTCTAATTCATACAACATTATAACATGTAAGAAATAATATGTATAAATTTTTTTTGGCAATGCTTAATCAAATATATTTTAATTTATCAACTTTTTGGCTATTCTAACGTGTAATGAGGTATATTTATAAAAGTTGTCACTAGAAGATTAATAATGCTTAACATCTAACAAATCTCTTCTTGGATATAGAAGAGGGGAGAAATTTTAAAACATACATGAGATTTTAACACTTATTGAAGTAATATGTATAGAGGTTTGATTGTATGCTATCATGCTTGCTAATTGGTTAAATGGATGGAGTCATTGCAAGATAGGAGGTCCATAAATCATCCATTTACAAGTTGAAAATTCATTTGGGAAGGTTATACTTCTTGAAATATTTTTCTAATAAATTTTTATTTAAAGACAAATGGAATTGGCATTTAATCCAAGTGGTTCCATGTTTTTTGAATTTTTGCACAATTCATTATGAATTTATGAAGTTAAAATGCAGTGGTTACTAAAAGTGTCCAATCTTGATATGTGTACTATTTGTATAGGATTGGTGCACTAAGAAAACAAATTGTACTTTAGTAGAAGAGGACACATTGACCGCTTTAGTCCTAAATACAACACTTAGTCACTCACAATGATAAGGTAGACTAACTCAATTCCGTTTCATTGCCTAATTTAGCCTCCTATTTTTGGCCCTCATTTTGTCCAAAAAATATTCAAATCCATTTATTGTTCTAACAAAATTAATGTATTAATGTTTGTAAGGGATAACGTGTCAATTCTTTTTTTATGAGTACTTAAGGTAGTTATGGGTTGTATATGGGACATTTATATCTCCACTCTATGGGCACTTTTGTAATTTCAAGACAAACCACTTCAAAAATTTACAAGAAATTACAATTTTAATTGAAAAATTGTAATTCTATTGGGATTTGATTTGTGAAAGAAGCACGCACCTCTAAAAAATATACACCCCTCTTAACCTTGTAAGGACGAGCTTGTCTTCGCAGAAATTATCCTTTTTGACATAGTGCACATCATCTACTTTGAAAAAAAACAAAAAAACACTTATTCAAGGACAAGCTATTGTAGAAGGTCTCCCATTTTGCACGAAATTTCAAAGATGAACAATGGCACTTCATTCCTATATGCAAATATTCTTTAGCATTCATCGGACACTTAATGTCTGCGGCAGCGTTAAAGTTAGGGTTAAAGTTACCCCCAAGATATTCATATTGCAAATGAGAGTGATAACAGGCTTGTCTACCTTATTGTGACTCCCCCGCCGTATAGAGGCAGACATGACTCCCGATATTTTGGATGGATGAAGTTTCCAACAGACACTCATGGATGAATGAACCCCTTGTCTGTGCCCTCCGCCTCCTGGGAAGAAGCGTCGCTTCCCGTTTCCAGCTCCAAGCTTTTCAGTTCTCCGCATCGTCTATTGCTATTCTCGCATCCTCTGCCGATCCTTTCCCACTCCCCTTCACGAAGTGGCTGCTCCTCGCGTCTCTTGCCCCGAGTTCGTTCTTTAGGTTTTTGAATTCCGCTGTCATTTCATCCAATTTTCAAATCCAATTTTGCGCGCTCAGGTGCGTCGCTCAATCAGCTTTTGTCCATTACTTGTGCGCCGACGCAAGCGTCTCCGCAGATTTGTTATTTTGGTACTTACTTTTTTCGGGATTATCAATCTCTTTTTTGTTGAAAATCTGGAGTACTCTTGCGGAGTAGGGTTTAGATTGGTGGTGGTTTTCCGGGAATGCCTTACAGAATATATTGTGGTGTGGTATAAAGTGAGTTTTCGACGTTTCTGAGGTAGTTTTTTTTGTTTTTTGTTTTCTGTTTTGAGGTTTTGGTTTCAGAGGTCTTGGCGTTTGAGGAATCATTTGTGAAGTAGGTTTGGAGGTGTTTTCTGATGATAGGGTTTCGATTTGGATGCTGATTGAAGGCCTCTGCTTAGTCCTTAGGTTATTGTCGCAGAGTCATTTTGTTTTGGTGATTTCGATTTTTCGATTTTATCTGTGCTTGGATGTCTGGATTATTACTCTCGCTTGCAACTTGTCCTGTAAGTGAGGCTGAGGGTTACAGCACCGAGTTTGGTTTGGTTTGTAAGGGATTTCGATCGCAGCCCTTTATGTTGTGCATCGAGATTTTCTTTGTCCGCGGGGTTGGTCCTGGTTTCACATGCCTTGAAAGTGAAGAATTATTTGAAAAGTAGGGTTTGGAGGCGTTCTCTGATTTTGGTTCTAATCTGAATTCTTCAATCTCAGGTTGGTCCATAGGTTATTGCAGTAGTTTCATTTTCTTATCGTTGGTCCATAGGTTATTGAAGAAGGGCTTTTCTAAGTGTTGTTATCTTTGTTACGCCTCTAGTTGGAGTGTTATTCATTTCCTACTTTTCTCCAGGAATTTCTGAGAAGTAATCAACTGTTCTTGATTTCTTGAAGTTAGATTCTTATTCATAAATATTGTCATATGAAAAGGAGTACCTTTATTCTTTGCAGGCACCTCCCTCGGGATCTCTGAACATGGCTGAGAAGCGCGTGAAGCTGAAGAGCTCCGATGACGAGATGTTTGAGGTGGACGAGGCGGTGGCATTTGAGTCTCAGGCCGTGAAGAACATGATTGAGGACACGGGCATCGACGCCCCTATTCCGTTGCCCAATGTGTCGAGCAAGATCTTGGCGAAAGTGATTGAATATTGCAAGTATCACGTGGAGAACCAGAAGACGAATGAAGACAAGCCTGCTACTCCTGAAGATGAGATCAAGGCCTGGGATGCCGAATTTGTGAAGGTGGATCAGGCGACTTTGTTTGATTTGATCCTGGTATGCCACCTCCCTCGAGTCGTGTGTTGTGAAATTGTCTTGTTTCGTCTTTGGGTGTACATGAGCATGCCGGAGATAGCATACATCCCTTCTGCCCAGGCCTTTCCCCTTTGTGAACCTCTATTTTCGCACCTTGCGACTCTTTTCTATTTCCGATCCTGCGTTTGTGTACTTATCGATGGTGCATTTTTGTCGATGTTGATGTGTTCTATTCGAGCCGGGTTTTTCCCCTGCATTGGTGTCGTGCTGCAACTCCTTCCTGTAGGTGCTTGTCCGACTTTGACGTCCGTGGTGTTTGTGTTTTTGTCAGGCTGCGAACTACTTGAACATCAAGAACTTGCTGGACTTAACCTGCCAGACTGTGGCCGACATGATTAAAGGCAAAACCCCTGAGGAGATTCGCAAGACGTTTAACATCAAGAATGACTTCACTCCCGAGGAGGAAGAGGAAGTCCGACGAGAAAATCAATGGGCCTTTGAATAGGTTTGGAAGTGCACATTCCAGGCCTGTTGGAGTGAACGTGCGTTGTTTGGAGGTTGAAGACGTGGCTATCTTTTTCATCTTTAGCTTCCCTGTCCTCCGACTGCATGCGCATGTCGTTTCCGGTCTATTTGTTCCTCCGTCAATTTGTTTTTCTGAAATCAGTTTAGTTGCGTTGTAAGTATGTAAAGTCTTCCTCCAGTTGGTGGCCATTTAGAAGATTGGAACATTACATCGGGAGGTATGTCTAATGACATGACACTGTCTTTGTTTTTTCTTGGTGAAATTTTCGTCTTTTGTTCCAATTTGCGTGTTTTTTCATATTTTCTGAACGTCCCTGTGCCTTACCTGTTGTGATACCTTTTCGAGACGCGATGGAAAGGAAATTCAAATTGGTTATTAATTCTAAAATGAAATTGACATTTGTCAACCTTAATGATGACAGTGTTGAAGCACGCTCTATTCAGCTGGTAAGGTAGGAGGTTCTTCTAAAGTGTACGGGCTCTAAAGCGCCCATCTTAAATGTACACTGTAGCTTTTTTTTAGCCTTCAGCCATGTACAAACGGTACATTTTAGGAGGTAGACTCTACTAGAGCCCTATGCCATTCTAGCTTCAAAATTTCACAACTAATTCCACAAAGCTCCATAAAATATGAAACGACTTGGGTTAGATGCCAATTCTACTTGTCTTTCAAGGAAAATTTACTATGAAATATTTCAAGTTCCACCTCATAAATGATTCGTTTATGAACCTCCGATCTTAAACGCAAGGTCTCACCAAAATGGAGCCATCGTTACATTGTCATCTCATATAGTAACATGAGATTTGGAGAAGTAGCCAGTCATTGATTTCAATACTTGGGTGATATTTGGGTGATATTTAGTGGTATCTATATGCAACCTAGGTGATACTTAGATGAAATTTGGCTATTGGCTTAAAAATACAACAAGAATCTAGTCATTTTGTATGAAATAAACTCAAACTTTGGATGCCAAAAGGGGTGACCCTAGAAATCATCTTTTTCTATTTTTATATAAATCACTAGCCTCCAAAATTGTTGCACTTCTGTCCTACATAGTTTAATTCCGTGTCATCCATTGGACAAAGCATCTGCCTCAGCATTCAAGGGTTAAATTTTCTTTTCAATAAATAGCCTTTGTATTTTTTCTATTGCAAAATGGTAAAAAGCATGCCAAAAATATCAGTGAATTTCATAAAACCCAATGGGTATAGTAAATATAGGCAAGTGTAGTCACTTCACTATTGGTTTAGTTGATACCCACCCCTATACTAATGTGGACCTTGTTTTGAAAAATTGAGAAGATTGAATTCAAAATGTTCTTGCCTTCAAAAAAAAGTTCAAAAATTCAAAGTGAAATTTCACATCATAAAAGCTCACTGGTTAAGAAAGCCGTGACCACTGATTTGCAAATATTGTTCAAGCCCTACATCAGAAAATTTGGACCACGCTAAATAACCCATTTCCAATATAATAGACTTTGCAGTAATTTTCATCTAAAAATTTTCCTAACCACAGTTGCAATCTTATCTATCGATCTCTAGTCTGACAATTTCTATGGTACAAAATTGTCCATGTATTTCACGTAGTGATGTTTGGTTCTGCCGCTTTGCACACCCTCTCAAGAATTAAGAACAAATAATAAACTGTTGAGTACGAAACACTTTTCTATTTCATGCAGAAGTCATGGAAGTCACCTTCTTATCATTCCGCATCCGCTTCCTATTCTCTCTCTGCTCGACAGTGTACTGCCTCTTCGACAACAGGTCTTTCATGGCAATCTCCGCAGCTTCAGTGGCAGACTGTACCTTCGTAGCATCAGCTTCGCCTCCTTGTAGCGTGCGTAGTAAAGAGCCACCGCCGGGGACCGATGCTGCATCTAACAATAAACAGTCTCTTACGACTTGCACGTGGGTGACAGCAGCTAGAGCAATAGCGTGTGCCTGAATCTGTGCAGCAGCTATGGCGTCGGGTGTCACGAACTCATCGCCCTTCACTACAGTTTCAGCAGCCCCCGCCACCAACCAAAGGTTTCCTTTGCAGTCAAACGATAAACTGCTAGGAGAGTACCCTGAAGTTGCCACCTTCTGCATAAACCAGCAAGTACAGTACTAATTACAAAGAGCTTTAGGCAAAACAGTCAACGTCACAGAAGGAGAAGGTTTATCCTATAAAGATACCCTTATGAAGCACATAAATGAAATAAAAGGCACATATGAGTGCCAGCACCCAGGTATTATGTTTTCAGAAGACTCAGAATAATTTGCAATGATCTGAAGTCAACAGTAGAGTCATTCCAGCCGTCAACTAGAGTGCATGCAATTCCAGGAACAATCTTAAATGGATTGAACATCAAAATTGAGAGGGGCATCACCTTTAGTAGTTTCAATTTCTTCTCAGTCACATCACAAGTAAAGATGAAGACTCCCTCAAATCTGCGCACAAGTGATAATCTTTGGCTCATGTACCGGTAACATATTGAGGAATTCTACAAGAGATTTTAAGCACAACCATCAAACTGAAACGGTTATCTTCAGTATATTTACTTTGACATGAAGAACCAATTAGAAGATTCTGATAACAATCTCTTAATTTAAAAAATCAAAACTTCCAATGATGAATTTACTTAGCCAACTCAGTGGCAAAATAGAAACAAAATCAGCGAAAAAACAGATTCACGGAAGCAATAAACATGAGAAAATAAATTAACATATTCTACAATATAAATTTACCTCTCAAAAATAGCAGCCACTGTAGATTCAGTTGGTGAAGCAGCAACTGCAAGTACTGCTCTGGAGTCTTCTTTTGCATTGCCTACATCTTCCTGCACCGAAACTTGTCAAGCGTTTTCAGCACATCAACGCGCTACAATATGAACCAGATTCTGCGGATGATTGATTAACATGGAACAGAAACGCTGGATCCTAATATCAATACTGCTGCATGAGGCGATTTCAGATACCTGAGATATATCAAAGGTATCCAATAACGTTCCATTCTCATACTCCCACAACCGAACCTGGTATCACAGCAACAAAGCAACACTTGTGATGAAATACTAGAAGTAATTGTCTAAAAATATTAATTTTATATTTTAGCTCGGCCACATACCCTTAAGATTGTAAGATGAGCGACAGGATAACTAAACAAGCAAGAGTATTCAAGTATAAGCATTCTTCAAATTTTGATCACTAGAAGACAAGGATGAACGCAACTGTGAAGTGCTGAAAAGGACGTAGAAGCTCACCATACAGTCACCACCTCCAGAGACAAGTAAACCTTCAAGACCTACAAATGCAAGACAAGTCACAAAACTGCAAGGATTGGGTTAAACTTGCTACATGCATATCCAAACCTCCTAGAAAAACAACTCCACAAGCCATAGATTCTACAAGTGCTCTTCATCCCAGTGAATGCACTGCAAGCCACCCACACCTCCACAAAGAAAGAATAAATAAGAAGTGAACAAAGCACTATCACCAGTTCATCCCTCAAACTTTCAGTTGCAGCAGCAAAACTATGACAATTAATCATGGTTCATTAAAGGAGAAATTCATTGTCCAACCCTTCTTACAGAAATACAAGTTTGATTAAAACCTCTTGGGAAATTCATCATCCAAATCTGCTTGACAAAACTTGCTTGACAAAAGAACTTCCCATCGGAGAAAGTGGAAAGTTGTACAGTTACAGGCTCATGAAGTCTTAAAGTGTTGTGAACGTTGTGAATTAACTTCTCTGAAGTTATCTACGTTATCACCTGAGTTAGAAAATCCCAAAACAGTCTCCCCATCAAGAGCAATTCGTGGAAAATCCATGAAACGTAATGTGATTTTAACGAAATATGCACCATTTCAGGTAGGTAAAAGATACATACTTGTTGTGACCAAGACAATATGTGTGTATCTCATGCGCTCCTGATAGGGGTCTCTCGGGGAATCGGGTGACCTGCAATGGTAATGGAGAATGCATCAGAGCAGGACGGTTGAGCTGCTTGAATAAGATGACATTGGGAATGTTCTGAATCATTCAAAAGCAATGAAGTACTAAACATTACCCGAATCTTGAAATCTCGGTCTGAAGTCACAATATACTTGCCGTCTGGCGAGCAAATCTGTGGTACCAGCAATGAGCCAATAAGAAGTTCCGCAAACATTGAAATTAACTTCTTGGTCGAGATACATCCCAACACACAAAATTTCATCAGTTTGTCTTCATCAGTTTGACTTCACAAGGATGCGGACAATAGCAAATCAGAAATTTCAGGTTTCAGGTTTATAATGTGGTATTCAATGCAGGCGAGAGGATACCATGTCGGTGATAATGCTGCAACAGTGAGCCAATAACTGAACAGGCTCATCAACGGTTCCTTGAGAAGTAGAAAATACGTAGACAATTCCGAACTTGTCCGCCACCATGAACCATGCACTGTCGTTGCTGAAAGTGACTGCACTCACTTTCTTTGTCAGACATCTGCCATTGCATCATTCCAATTTCAGCTACGCAAACATTGCAGAACGCATCTGAAAGCATTCTATCATGCATGCGGCACTTCTCTCAATAAGATGCTCCATCCTTCATCCTTCACAAATAGACCCCCCAACCCCCAACCCCCAACCCCAAAATGCAATCTTCATAAAACAGACAGCAATGATAACGCAACTTCAGAAAAAGTAAACAGAAAGCTGAGAAAGAAAGAGATCCCTGCCAGACCGCTTGCGAAATGGAAACAGTCAAATCTATTCTTGAACAGGAAGGATGCGAGAAGATACTCAACGTACACGGTCTTGATGCACGACCAGGTCTTAGAATCCCAGAGCTTGACTCGCTTGTCATCACCCACGGTAGCAAACAATGAGCCGTCCACGTTAAAGGCAACTGATCTTATAGCATCCCCGTGCAGTGCTGGAACCGTATTGTCCTTAACGTCCACTGTGGATTGCGTGCTGCACCATCACCCATACCAATCCCCATGCCAATCTCGTGTCAGTGACTACGTTGAAATTCAAAAGCTGTCTTAAATTCTTATACTACGTGTGCACTCCATCCAGAAAACCTTAAAAAGTCATTCCCACGAAGAAGTCTTATTAGAGATCCTAGTCTGAACAAAGCCCTGCTAAAACAAGCTTCTTAAACCTTGACATTAGAGCAGCCCTAACAGTATGAGCTCGGCACTGATGTTCTCTTGCAAAGATATGAATCCCTTTATCATCCGGATCATGATTATTTCAGAAAATATCACGGTTGCACTGTCGAGGTCCAGGAATGACGAATACAGGACTGGATTCGGTAACTTGCACAAATTGCAAAACAGTCCAATTGAAGAGTGCACAGTAGGAAACAGAGGAATGCAAGAGAAAGAGGACCTGAAATCGAAGATGCGGAGGTGAGCGCCGACGGCAACAACACCACACGCACCGTCAGGACGCATGGAGATCAAGGCGGGGGCCACATTCTTGCTCTTTATGTGCGGGAGCGCCATGGCATCGTGCCCCGCCGCAAGGACGAAACCCATTCGAGAGAAAAGCTAGACGAATGGAGCACCAGTTCGAAAATTGGAGATTTCTCTCCGAAAAACTGATTATATAAAAATTGTTGAGAGAATGTGACAATGTATCAGCATTGACCTACTATAATGGAAGAAGAGCGACCCCAACTTCTTGTGATGGACTAACTTAAGACTCACAAGAAATTGACAAACCCTAACTATGGCTCTGTTCTCGAGAATTTAGCGTTTCCAATTGCAGAGCCTCAATTTCGTTGAGGGCTGAAACAACAGCAAAGGGCTCCACAAACAGGTCTGCGTATGACGAGATTCAGCGCAGATGAAGAAGACGTGTGTGAGCGTGGATAGTCAATCCTTGACGTTTTTGCAATTGCCACACAGAGAGCATGTAACTTAACCAAAAACAAACCCTAGCGCGAGGCAGAAGTAAATTAGACTAGAAACAAAACGGGGCTATGATGCGGAAGCTTTCTAGCTTCAATAAAAAAAAAATAGTCTTATGCTTGCAGGAAACGCAGAAGCGACACAAGGTTAACCCTAAATGCCCAAGGCACTAAATTCTGGTGTCGACAAAACTCTGAAGTTAAATAAAACCTTACCAAGTTACTAGTTTTACTAGTTTCTATTTCCTTTTTCTAATTCTTTTGGAAGTTTAGTTTTAGCATCAAAAATCTGATTTTGAACATGAATGATTACAATATTTCTAGTTAAGATTTTGTGCAAGGGTGACCATTGCAAATCTTGATTTTCTAGTGTTGAAGGCCCGTGGAAATGAGCTTCAAATACACTAGATCTTGGAGAAAAAGTTGCACTAAAAATTCATTTAAAAAAATTGTAGAATATATAGATATGTGAAGAGACATAAATTGATTGGGATTATGTATGTTATGCCTTTTCAGGTCATATTTTTTTTGGCAACCTATTTTTTTTAGACTCAACATGTGAAAAGTAAAGATTGAAAAACTTCAAATCACTTTCATAATTTTAACATCTTCATGATCAAGCATTATAATCTTTTAATCTATAAATGATATTATTGTGGGATTTTTTTCACATGTGATTTCTAACATGTCTAGATTGAATTTGTATAATCATGATTTTTTAAAATTTCATAAGACTTATCAAAATGTTGGCTTGTTGTTCAATTTAAAGCAAATTTGAAGAATCTCAAAAAATTCCATAGGCATCCAGGGGTTAATCCCTAATTACCTAACCAAACATATATGATGGTCTAAAATTTCAAACTTATTTTATGTAGGCAATTAAATTCCTTTAACTGTTTTAAATATTTTTAGGAATAGTATTGAAGGTTAACTTTTGAAAACTTTTATTTTAATGATGCTAGTATGTGGACATGAAGATGCAAGCATATGAGCCTTGAACATATATAAATAGATATCCTACAACCATTGAAGGTGCTTATAATAAGAACACTTATAATATAAGTATCTATAATGTAGTTGTACTATAATCATGGAAGGTTTCTTGCAATATGGACACCTATAACATAGATGTATGGTCTTCTAATCTCATGGGCTCACATAATAGCACACCTTCAATAAAGTTTGCTCTTCTTACTTCATTTTTTGAATTTGAATTAAGTTTATGAGTTTCACTTGATTTGAAATCTAAAAAATTGTACTTATCCAATTGCAAGGTAGATTGTATAATGAGTTTGATAGCTCTTCATTTGAACTTGAATTTTTTGAAAGTGAATTTTAGTGTGCTAACACAATTTTTAGTTGTTCATGTTACCTCCAATCCTCCAAAATTCTTATATGCAAATTTCTAAAACATTGTGGAGAATGGAAGTATACTAAAAATAGGACATGTACATTTCTCTTGTTATAATCTCAAATTTTCTATGCAATGTCACACTCAAAATTGGTATGTACACTAATAAGCAAGCTCTTTAAACACTTCTATAGATAAACTTTGAAAAAAAATTTGCATTCTTGGGGATAATTATAAGCCTATGTTCTTTTTTTATAGGAAAAACACAATTGGAAATACTTGGGCACATAGGAGTTAAGGTAGATTGCTCTTAAAACGACCTTTTAGGAGTTGATTGCCTTTTACAAGAAGTTAAACTCTTTGAAATCATTTTTAGTAAATTTTAGCAAGAAGAAAAATGGAATTGGCATTTAATCCTAGTTGTTTCTTATTTTTGAACCTTTGTAGAATTAGTTATAAAATTTTGAAGTTGAAACATAGTGGTCATTGAAAGCAACCACTTCTTGAAATATACACTATTGGTACATTGAAGAAAGCAAAATGTACCTCTATGTTAGTAATTGCTTTTAGAGCAAACTACAATGCACTCAAGCAACCCTTATAAGTTGACATTATTGTTAGTTGTCACCTATTTAGAACACCTTATAAATTAGATTGTAATACAACAACTAAAATGGTTAAAATTTCTACATATAATCATTATTTCAATAAGTAAATAAATAAGGTATCTTATGGATAGAGGTTATTTATTCTACAAAAGCATCTACAGACATGGGTGGTCATTTCTAAAACATATCAACTTTAAAGTGGGTCACAATTAGATGAAATTACTTTTTTTTTGTTAAAATGGCATATGAGTGCAATTCCACCATCAAAAGATGACAAAATTACTCATACTTATAGAGCAAATAGCCACAATAGTTGCATGTAGATAAAATTAAGGCAAATTTTGCATTGATTTGTAAACCAAAATTTCACATAAAAATATTGCATTCAACAAATAAGTTATTAGAAATGTAGAGTATGTAAAGAAAGCCAAGAAACCATTCAAATAAATCTCATTTTGTTGAAGGGAATGTGCAATTAATTGTTTAAACTTAGAAGGTTGTTGAAATGAAAAAGTGACTAATGGATGACTTTTCAAATCATTGCAAAATGAATAATGCATCTACTCATATTAGTTTATATCAGTTGCCAAAATTCATATCAATTTTGAGTGACTACATACAGCTTGGTCATAGGTTGGCATCCATCCAAGGTTATATTAAGTTAAGTAAGAGCATCGCCATTGTCACTCACTAATAGAATCATTTTAAAATTGGGCTAGAAATCCCCCCCATCCCATTCTTGCCAATGTTTATTTATGACACCCACATCCTTAAATTCCCCCCTAAGCACCTTAAGCTACATAGCATATTTAAGTTTCTCCAAGTCTACATTTGAAAATATCATGGTTAGATTTAACCAAAAATAAATAAATGAAACTACTACTTACACTCAAATTTGCTCCAAATTCAAAAAATCATACAAGATTCTTCCTTTTTTAAACCTTTCTTCATCATTGGCAAGGATGATGGGACATGGTGGAGAGACCCAAGAGTATTATGAATGTAAAGCCTGGCTAAGAACATCTTCTATAGTCCTTTAAGTTTTGGCCCTCCCAATTGACAAAGAGTGGTCCTTCCAACTATGATTGGTATTTGAGGCATGAATGAAACTCCTTGTGGTGCAACTCAAACCTCCAACACTTCATTTCACAAAAAAAAGAAAGGCAAGAAGACCAATTCTATAATAAAATAGAGTCAATATACAATCATGACAATATTTTACCTTATCTTTTCCTTTTGAAGGGCTCACTAAAGAAAGTTCACATAGTACAGTAGCCATCAAAATTCAATGGGTTTGTGGAAGTGGTGTACTTGATAGTAAGGGGTAGGGTATGTCATTTCTTGGCAAAACCTTCAAACTAGTGTTCTACAGAGCCATTTGAAGGACCATTGGGGATGCTCTAATGCCTTTTGTTGAGTCTCTCTTTCTGTGTGACTATAGAAGGCCGGGGTGAATTGACTCCTTTGTTTGTTATGTGAAGTGACATTGGAGTTGTTCTACATCAAATTGTAATATTAGTTGAACTCTCTTAGAAGTTATATTTAAAGTTATTCTTAAGAGTTATACTTAAAGTTAATCTTAGGAGTTATAGTTATAGTTATTTTTAAAGTTATTCTTAGAGTTCATCTTAGAATTTATATACCAAATGTTAAAGTTCATGGGATTAAATCTTTAGGTAGAAAGCACTCCTTGGCATGACATCGCTAAACCTCAATTTTATCCCTAAGGAAAAAAACATAAACTTTTTATTTCTCATGCATGATAAAATTTGGAGATTTTGAATTCATATTTGCATTTGAAGGCCTCAAATTGCTCTACAACACAAGGATATACAGTACAAGATAAATTAATCAAGCACATAATTATTATTTTTTATTTGCATGCATCTAACTTCGTGAGGACGGATGGATGAAGATGAATTACACGGATGGATGAGGGTTTTAACAGACACTCGTGGATGAATAAGTCTCTGTCCGTGCCCGGCTCCGGCACTGGGGCAGACGGAAGCACCACTTCCCTATTTTCCATTCAAGCTTTGCTCCGCTCCCGTTTTCCCATCTTCCGCGGAACCATTCCCACGCCCCTGCACAAAGTTGCTGCTCCTCTCATCTCTTGCCGCGAGCTTTTTCTTTAGGCTTTTGAATTTCGCTGTCGTTTTATCCAATTGTCGAAACAAATTTTGCTCTTTGCGCTCAGGTGCGTCCCTCAATTAGCTCTTTCAATTGCTTGTGCGCCGACGCAAGCGTTTCCGCAGATTGTTGTTTTGGTACAGGCTTTGGTCTACAGTATCGCTCTCGTTTATATTGAAACTCGTATGAGTACTCTTGTGCAGTAGAGTTTATATTATTGCCGGGAATGTGTTGCAGAATATAATTTGGTTTTGCTTGAAGTGGATTTTCGATTCCGGTTTCTGATGTTGTGTGCTGTGATGTTTGTGGCGTTTATTCTTGGTTTTGTTGAGGTTTTGGTTTAAGAATTCTTGGCGTCTGAGGAGTCATTTGTGAGGTAGAGTTTGGAGGTGTACTCTGATATTAGGGGTCACGTTTGGATGCCAGTTGGAGCTCTCGGGTTGGTCCTTAGGTTATCGAAGCAGTTTCATGTTGTTATGGTGATTTCGATTTCGAATTTTGTCTGGATATTTGGATTAGTACTCGTATTTAAAAGTTGTTTGTATTCTTGTTCAATGGTTTAGAGTCGGAAATTGTCACGGAGTATTGTTTGGTTACAAAGGATTTTCAATCGTGGTTTGTGATTTGTCTTCCGAGATTTTCTTTTCACTGAGTAGGTTCTCGAATGTTGGGGGTGAAGAATTATTTCAAAGGACGGGTTTGAACTTTGGAGGCGTTCTCTGATTTTAGGGTGCTAATCTCGATGCATATGGAAGCCGTTTTTAGGTTATTGCATTAGTTTCATGTTATTCCCGCGGTTCTGATTTCATTGGGATCACGTAAAGTTTCGCAGCAAGGTGGTGTAAGTGCTTTTTATTCATTGCAGGCACCTCCCTCGGGATCTCTGAACATGGCTGAGAAGCGCGTGAAGCTGAAGAGCTCCGATGACGAGATGTTTGAGGTGGACGAGGCGGTGGCATTTGAGTCTCAGGCCGTGAAGAACATGATTGAGGACACGGGCATCGACGCCCCTATTCCGTTGCCCAATGTGTCGAGCAAGATCTTGGCGAAAGTGATTGAATATTGCAAGTATCACGTGGAGAACCAGAAGACGAATGAAGACAAGCCTGCTACTCCTGAAGATGAGATCAAGGCCTGGGATGCCGAATTTGTGAAGGTGGATCAGGCGACTTTGTTTGATTTGATCCTGGTATGCCATCTCCCTCCAGTCGTGTGTTGTGAAATTGTCTTGTTTCGTCTTTGGGTGTACATGAGCATGCCGGAGATACCATACATCCCCTTCTCTGCCCAGGCCTTTCCCCTTTGTGAACCTCTATTTTCGCACCTTGCGACTCTTTTCTATTTCCGATCCTGCATTTGTGTACTTATCGATGGTGCATTTTTGTCGATGTTGATGTGTTTTTTTTCCCTGCATTGGTGTCGTGCTGCAACTCCTTCCTGTAGGTGCTTGTCCGACTTTGACGTCCGTGGTGTTTGTGTTTTTGTCAGGCTGCGAACTACTTGAACATCAAGAACTTGCTGGACTTAACCTGCCAGACTGTGGCCGACATGATTAAAGGCAAAACCCCTGAGGAGATTCGCAAGACGTTTAACATCAAGAATGACTTCACTCCCGAGGAAGAAGAGGAAGTCCGACGAGAAAATCAATGGGCCTTTGAATAGGTTTGGAAGTGCACATTCCGGGCCGGTTGGAGTGAACGTGCGTTGTTTGGAGGTTGAAGACGTGGCTATCTTTATTGTCCTGTTTTTAAATCCTATGTCCCTAGAGCCCAGCTGAGAGAGCGTGTTGGACTTGAGATGGCCGCCTTGGGGAGTTTTTCTGCCGGTTTTCGTATTTAGCTTCCCTTTCCTTCGACTGCATGCGCATGTTGTTTCCGGTCTATTTGTTCCTCCGTCCATTTCTTTTTGTGAACACGGTTTCGTTGCGTTGTAAGTATGTAAAGTCTTCCTCCAGTTGGTGGCCATTTAGAAGATTGGAACATTACATCGGGAGGTATGTCTAATGACATGACACTGTCATTGTTTTTTCTTGGTGAAATTTTCGTCTTTTGTTCCAATTTGCGTGTTTTTTCGTATTTTCTGAACGACCCTGTGTCTTTCCTGTTGTTATAGCTTTTCGAAACCGGTGAGATTTCTTTGTATCTTTCCTGTATCAGTCTGGATTTCGGTCTGGTAGGAATTGAATGTTGAATCCCGTTATGCGTGTCAAGTTTATCCCATTGTACTGTTAGCCCGTAACCCTGTAAGGACGGGCCAATGATACCTTTTGAACCTTCGAAGCCGTATGCTCCCATTTTTTAACTATGTATGAATGAAATCTGTTACATCTTAGTTGTTGGGGAAGTTCGGAGGAAAATCTAGAAATGGATGTTAAAGCGGATGCAGAAACGTTCGGGAGATTACTTTTCCAAGTTTTGCAGTTTTTCAATTTGAATGTAAATTAGGATCTTGCATACCGTATTGCTTCTATTTTTAAGCATTTGTGACGCTTATTTTCCGGAATTAAATAAAATTTTGAGATGAACGCAATTCTTGCCCTTCGCTTACAATATTTTCATTTTGAATATGTAATTGCATGTCTTTAAGTGAATAAAATTCAAGTCATATTGCGAAATTTCAGGTTGAGAGTGGGACAGCTTCAAATCGAATACAAACTACTAGGATTTAGCCCATTGTAATACAACAGTGGTTTGACTGAAATAGTCTATGTTTGTGTGAATGAATGATTATGTTCTTGGGTGTTGAATTGTGGGTGAAAATCAAACAGATTTGGTAAGAATGTTTGCACATATATTTGTAGATTCTTATTAAATTTGTAGATTTCTTCATTGGTGTATATGATAGTGTAGAACATCATGGTGCAATTCAAAATATTGCATAGGGAATAGTTAAGGTCAATGAGGTTTGGATTGATGGTGCACATCAAGTTATTGTGTTAGTTGGAAATTGTCAAATTGTCATGTTTGAAATTATTAAGGTCAGCAATTCGTATTTAATAACAAATTAAAGTAGGATAAAGGATAAAGTAGTTCCAGAAAAATTAAAATATTTCTAAAGATTCAGTTTTCCCTTGATATAAAAAAATGGGAAAAAAAAATTCCAAATGTGTTGGCATCTACTTTTAGAAATATTTTTTGCCTACCATCAAATCACAAAAATCTTTACACACTAATAATTGATACTTTTCAATGTATTTGCATAGAGAAAGTCCATATATAGTTCAAAATAACACCATGATTAGCATTGCAGTGACAATGTTGTTGCATGTATAATATTCATACAATTTTATCACTAAAGATACTAATTTTGGAGTTATTTGGTCACTCACATATTGACTTTTGGGTATAAATCTACAAAAATACAAGAAATGCTCTTAAACTATCAATAATCAATATGTGGAGACTTTTGTGGTTATTGTACTGTGATTTTAGGTACAAGTTCAATGTGCAATAAAATATTGATTTTGGAAAATATTAAATTGGAGGAGAAGCTAAAATTTAAGTTTCTTATGTCATTAGTTGGACTTGAGTTCATAAAAATTCATTTTTGTAGTTAAAATTCATATGAAAAATAAAGAATTCGAAGTCACGGAGATACACTATATAAGGATCTCCAAAGGAAGCATCTTCTTAGTGGAATGTAAATTGCAAAGATTGTAGTGTTTGTAGTGAAAAGTCACTTTATTTTGCACCTTTTTATATTGCATTCTAAAACTATGAAATCTCTTAGCTTAAGAATTTTGTACTATATATTCTAATTTTTTTAATTTCTTATGTTGAAAATTTGAGTTGAAAGGCTTGGGAAAAGAAATTTTTCAATCTTGGTTTCATTTTCAAAAAAATTGTTAAGTAGAAATATATAAAAGATGAAAAAAATTGAGATTATTAATCTCTATTGTAAATGTCCAAGGGTTTTTTTGAGCTTCTCAGAATTTGCTCTAAATTGAATAAAATGCCAACATTTTGATAAATTTTATCAATTTAAAAAAAATTCAAACTATATAAATTCAAACTAGACATGTGAAAGATGTCATAAGAAAAGAAAATAATATCACTTATAGGTTAAAAGATTATAACATTTGATCATGAAGATGTTAAAAATGTCAAAGTGATTTGAAGTCTATCAATCCTCTTCCTACATGTCAAATCTAAAATTGAGCTAATGAAAAAAAACATGATGTTAAAGCATATAACATGCATAACTCCAATAAATTTACGGGTTCTCAAAAACTACTCTATAATTTTTTTTAAATGAATTTCTAATGTGAATTTTTCTCAAAGATTTAGTGTATTTGAGGCTCATTCTATAAGCGCCCTATATTAGAAAATCAAGATTTTCAACAAATACCCTTGTATAAAATCTTGAATAGAAAAATTAGATTCGTTCATTTTTAGAATCAGATTTTTGATGCTAAAATTATAATTCAAAAAAATTCTCTACTTAAAAATACTAAAAATAATAACTTGGTTAGGTTTTATTTGACTTTAAAGTTTTGTCGACACTAAATTTTGGTGTTTTGGTTATTTAGGGGTTAATAGTTCTTAGATGAAATCAAAACACCCAATTTCCATAAGTGAGATTGTTCTAGCAAATGATCTAAAATATGTACACACTTGTTTTTAGAATTATGTAAATATTAAGTTCAATAACAAATACAATACTCCTATTTTTCAAAAAGATGCTAGATTGCCCACCAAACAAGATATTGGCATTATATATATTATATGACACTAAATACAATTTTTTGTCGAGTATAATGATTTTATTCACCTAAAGAAACAAAACTTTGAAAATTTATAACTTATTCCATCAATATCCAAATATTACATATTCTAGTGCATTGGAATCATCTCAAAAACAAGGAACATGCTATATTACACACAAAGTGGTTTGCACTACATTTCACTTCTTAATGTATAAAGTGCAGTTTTATTTGAGAATATTTTTGTGTTGCACTCTAAGGCTCCAATGGACTTGAGATTTGGAGGGGAGCAAGGCTGAATCCTTATCATTGCAATACAGTGGAAACTCTCATAATGCAAATTCCCTACTTGCATGAATTATTGTATTTCCAAATTTGCAAACTCCTTGTGTGCATAAAGTGCACTATTATACATCAATCATAATGGAGTTATTGTTGTAAATCTGTAATCTTGTCAGAGTTGGTCCACCTACAAAATGAAAACATCTACAATCCCGTTGGTGTCTCTTTTATAGTAGTCAATTGACTCTACCATCATTGATTTTCTTAAATGAGCCACCCACTAGATGTAATTTTCTAGAACATCAGCATGTTGAAATAAATGACCTTTGGCTTTTGAATCTCTTTGTATGCATATTACTAAAAAGTTCTCCCCACCATTCCCATACAGTAAGAGAGGTTCCATTGTACGAAATTTGTGATTTTAAAAATCATTTCCCAAACTCCTTAACCCCTAAAGTCTGATTATCCCCTTGGGGAACAAGGGCAGGTTCTTGTGACTTTAATTTTTGGTGAATTGTTTTGAAATTTTCCCATAAGATAGAAAAACTGATTATCTATGTGGGAATATAACTTTTATTTCAATTGATGCCTGGTAGCAAAAGTTGTCCCACAAAAAGCCTAAAACTAAACTCAGTAGGTAGCACAAATAAATCGCAAAATATCAAAATAAATTTTAATTTTTTTTCCCCTAAAATGTTTTATTTTTTTCTACATGTGAAGCTTTGATTCGTTCTATTTGAACTAATAATGAGAAAGTTAAGGACAATCTTGTTTTTCGGGCAATTTAAGCATCTTCTTGAAAAAATAACTAGTAGGATTTATTTCTGAATGCAATTTTCACAATTTTCTTTCTGAGAATGTTGTATTTACTTGTTGAAATAGTCTTACTATTGGGATTATTGTCTTTCAATCCCATCTTGGAGTTATCAATGATTTAGTTTTTTTTCCAATCTTGGACCTACTTCTACTTAGCATTTTTTTTAAAGAATGAAAATCAAGTTTTTTTAAAAAAAATTTCTTTCCTAGACTTTCAACTCAATTCTTCAACATAAATTTTTTTTAATTCAAAGTTTGTAGTGCAAAAAAATTCCACAATTGGCAATCAAAGTCATATGAAATTGCAAGCCAATGTTCACAAAAACTTTCTTTTTCAACTTTGAATGCTAATATCTTCCAATCTATACGGTCAAATTTCATGAAATTTTTACCATATGAGCTAAGACAAATGAAGTACAAGATCCTATGATTAGATTCTAAAAAAATGATTTTTGTTTTGTTTTCTTGGGTGAACGCAGCAAAAATGGCAGTTTTGAGTGTTTTTTGACAGAAAAATGGCCGTGGGACTTCAGGGGTTAGAAGAAATCTCTTTACACTTGAAATAGCCAAAACTGCCACTAATTCCTGTATTCAATGGCTTCACATCCGCACAAATTACCCAAATGTTGCTCCAAATTTTTTTATGTGCACCAGTTCCAAGTTCAGTACAAGTTTGCAGATTTCCTCTCCCATAACAAGCCTGTGAATTTCTAAAAATGTTTGTAAACACATGTCTCCAAAAATACTGAGCGTATTGTCCATCCATCTGGACACAGCATGCTTGTAGCATTCCTTTGAATTGCCAAAGTTATTCTCTCCATGACTTGCCAAAGGACCCTCCTTAATACCACTCATCGGTGCTCAAGGTTACGCTCGCACTCCACGCATTGCCTTACCCAATTCAAGCTACACTATTCGTTCACAACGTTCCAAACAGATGTCTACACATTGCCAGCACTTCCAGAGGTCACTTTCCTAAGGACCTATTAACATGGTGCAATTTGAGTTTACGAGATTTGCAGAGATACAACACGTCCCCTGAACCATTTAGGGGTTAAAGAAAATTCCATTATTGATACAGTATCAAAATGATACATAACTACTCTAGTGCATTGAAATCCTCTCAGAAATAGGGTACATACCCACATTAAAAAGTTCGACTCTAATGAAACAAACCACAAAAACTGGTTGAAAAGCACACAAATGGGTTCCTACCAACTAATGCGCTCGAGGAAACACCTGCAAACATGATAAATGAAGCAAACGGATTTCGAGTTCATACACAGCCGTTGGTAGGCATTGAATTGCCGGTCACTGTACACATGCCTTGTAAGTATCGACGATCTTTTGGTCAAGCGAGTGGTAGAACGGCATTTTCTTCAGTCGCTTCGTATCCAAGTCCAAGAACGCTATCTGTTAACATGAAATAGCATCATAAATCATAGCACGAAATAAAATCTGAAGTCGAAGTACAGAAATGTGTCCGTCCAATTTCTTTACCTTACAAATGTACTCCTGGCCTGTTGTCGGACATGTCTCAATGAAAGTCGAAGGTACGGGAAATGGTTTTCCATGTCTGTTGTGCAATGGCCGTAACGTAATCATGAGGCCACAATCTTTGGCAGTGGCTGCAATCAAGAAGTTTCGAACCACACAGCGACTTTCTTCCCAGGACAGTGATTTGATCCAAGCCTTGTCTCTTTTCGTGTGCTCGCTCTCATCCTCTAAAGCGAGATTCTCAACGCAGGTACTACCTGACTCAACCGAGTCACTCCCAGCTTTAGAAGTGGTGGTGACTGCTGCATCTGGGCTGTCGTCTGCGTTTGATGAGCGCACAAAGAAGATATCAGTCAAATTGAGAGCGCTACCATATTTGGTACATGATCAAACTAGCACTGTTACGAATTGGTAAGATTCTCCACCCTCGATTGTTTATGATCTAACCACCAAAACATCAGACCGGTAGTTTGGGATTGAGGTATCATTCTAATTGAATCAGAGAATGCATAATAATGGACACCCCATATACTGGACCACGAATTCGCACTGCAAGATGGCGTCCAGAAAATTTCCCTTGGTATAGAGCCTTAACTGACCTGCGTCATCTGTCATCCCGATGAACTTCTCGTAAGCCAAGATTGCACCCTCAATGTCATATGCATCTAATTTCTGCACTCTCAGCAACTGATCCAGTACTTTGCTCTTGTTTAGTGCACTTGCCACCAATTTCTGGAACGCTGATACACGTTCCCCCTCCGCCGCTACTGAAACTCCTGCAAGTTTCTTATCCAAGGAAATGATTGCTTCATCAGTTGACCCGCCATCTTCAGGGCCTCCAAAAACCTCCTCTCCTGCCAAAAACACCCGGACATTGTTTTGTGGTGTCTCAAATAGATCAACAAGGGCCCTGGTAAGGCCCTCCACATTGCCCGAGAAAAGGTCCAGAGGTGAGTACTTGCTCAAGCTCTTAATCTGCACAAAATGCAGACAGAAAATATCAGAAAATAGAATTCAGCTCCAGAAATTTGACAGGCTAACTTCAGACTCCTATCATGATGCTCTACAAGGAGACCATGATTCCTACACGCAGCAGGGAGCAGACGGTGGCATTGCCAGCGCCGTTCCAGCGATAAGTTCACTATAACTTCAAACTTCACCTAGTCACAAATTAGTCTAGGAAGACACAATGCCATTGGGTGTACTGTACATATGTTAGATGTCAAACCTTGCCCTCTTGAAGCTTCAGGTGCTGGTGCAGTGTAAAACGTGGGACATGCAATTTCACACTGTTTTCTTCAGAAATTGTTGCTGATGTTGGTAAGCAACCCCACTTCGGCTGTAGAATCCAGTATCATCAGATCTTGTTGAACCAATACTCGCACAATCATACAGATTACATTGTTAAAAATTCTTCGCATTCTTGATAGACAATAGTGGTCGGTATATAATCTAATGGACACGTCCCACAATCATGATGCACAAGCACTACCTACGGTGATCGACCATACTCATATCTAAAGATCATATCAGGGGGATCTGTAAATGTTTAGCACACTACAAACTGTAGCAAACAATACCTTGAGTTCAACGGTGATAGTTTGTGGCAAGTCTTTTACTTTCCCTGTCAATTGAAAGAAAAATGGTAAGTTTCAAGAGAAATGTGACCGTAGATCAACATCCGCCAACTAAATCTCCAATTGGCAGCTTCCTTCAACTGGATCAGACACTGTAAATGTTAAAAACTTCTTACAAGGTATCATATATACAAGTGCTAGAAAGGAATGACTGGCTCCAATGGAGATGCTTTATTCTTTCTGGACCGACGGGGAGGAGGGATTGCATTGACAAAAGCTACGTGTGAGTAAGTTTGAGTAAGTTTGAGTAGGACCTTACTCGAGTAGCAAGCCAGTGCTACAGGGACAGAGCCTCGCGTAGCCTCTAGGTAATAAAAAATAGACACAAGCGGAAGTAATGACTTGACGCCTAAACAACAATTCAAATCAAGGAAATTAGGAAATAGAGTTCATGTAGCTTGTATTCTTTACGCACCTGGAATGGTAGGAAAAGAAGAATGATCTGCGATCAAAAGCGCAACACCCCCTGTCATATCCATCTTGGCATTCTTCCTCCTCCATTCTGGCTGCTTGGTAACTACATCTTTGTTTACAGACTCCAGGAACCCCGTAGTCAGGAAGACGAGAAGCTACAAAGCAATCATCCATTCCATACAGTGCCCCATACATTCAGTACCCCGAATATATCAGTCAAGTTTCATAGTGCTCCACACAGTTTCTCCAACTTTGAGCCCACTTTATAAACTACTTGGGAAGTAGATTGTAAGGAGTTTGCTTCTCAAGTACCGACATCAGCCAGAAAGTCCTATCTGAATCACTTTCAGCTGTATTTTGAAAATATTGGTAGTTGCAAAAGAAGGCGTTCAGAATGTCTACCCCGGCGTCGAGGTGATCTTTCCCCAGTAACGGCTGCATGATGTCACAAGCATACACATGTGCCAGTGCTGCAGATGTTGTTGCCACACCCATGTTTGGCCATTCCCTCCACAGTTTGCTTTCAACCTCAGATAAAACTGGCTTGGCATCCTTCTTCACTTGATTCTGAGTTTCAATAACCTGACTATCGTTTTTGGGAGCTTTGCGTATGCGTAGAACTCTCCCAATCTGCCAGAACCATTCCACTGACGTTAGGTTCGACCGATTAAATACCAGTAAAATTTTCCTAAAACTTCGTTTCATCTAACATTTAGCTGCAAAATGCCGGATCCAGTGCAACCAACTCACCGTCAAATATATGCACTATGAGTATATGTAAATGAGCTAAGAATTGCAGCTCAATGGTAATAGATTCATACATTCCGAACTTTAAATCTGATGTGCATGCCAAACTCCTAATTTGACGACGTTGAAAAACTTACAAACGAAAGTCGATGGCCATTGTAAGCTAGCACAATATTGGCAGCGCCTTCGCCTCTATATAACCAACCCTCTGCATCCTCTTCATGCAACTCCGTCACTCTCATGGACTGGAATTCAAGCTTGTCTGCAGTATCGGCGACATCAGGACCGCTCTTAGCACCCCTGGTCAAACCAGATGCAGGTTTCATTTCCTTCAAACCTTTCTAACAAAAAATTTCGCTTCTTGTTGGTTGCAGAAGATTTGCTTCCACAGCACTAAAAAATGCGGCTCGTCACTCTAGGATTCTACACACAAGAACACAGAATACCTGCAAACTTTAAAAACACGCAAAATAAATGTTCATCTGAAGAAATATTTGTTAGGTGATTCTTCTATGAAGAATGAGAAGTTGCGGAGTGAAAAGAGGAGCCAATAGGGAGCCCTTCTCCATGGAGGTGTGACACCCCTTTTGGGTCGTGTGGAGAATGAGAATGCAGAATGGACAGTACACCCCGGCGGACTTCACGCTCGATATTGCGAGCGATATCTTCAGGTCTTCTATTTTGTGGCACATCTGATGCGCCAGGAATAGATACGTCTTTGCAGGAGAACACACCGACACCCACCAAGTTTGCAGCCAAGCCTGGCGCGATACAACTCTGGCCGGCATGGCCCAACGCAAAAATTCTTTTTCCTTTTACCATCAGTGTAGCGAGGAGCGACAGCAGATCATTAGCAAAGACTAGCAAAGACTTTCAAGACTCTTGGTGCAAAAACGGAGTCTTTTGCTCCGGTAGTTTCCGAGTGGCACTCATCTCTCAACCTTCCTCCCGGCCTCGGGAGTCCGACTAATTGTATTCTCATCTTGTGTTTTTTAATACAATTGTCACCGTCTCTTTGGGGAAAAAAAAGAATGCAGATTGGAGAATGGATTCACCTGCGGTTCAGGATGCCGTTATTTTTCCGCAATAAAACTCCGATCAGACAGTCAGCACGATCACCAAGCGACGCAGGCTGCAATCGAAATCTCACACCTACAATTCAGCTCCCCTGCATTCCCTTCAAACGCAGTCAAGCTCTATCCCGAAGCCGCCAAAGCTCAGTGACGTCTTCAGCACAATGTCTGAGGACAATACAAAGTTGTCTGTGAAATAGCTCGCCTTCCTTTCAGCACAAGCACCAAGCATCTGCGAGGATGCGCACATTGGAGACCCAAAACCCTAATCCACAAGCTTTTCAACGACGACGAGGGTGAAATCGGGCAGCGGCAACGACCCTTAAATCGGCAGCAGAGGGGTGAACTGACCCCCTCGCTCGTCCCCCCGAAGTCATTGCTGGGGTGCATGCAAAAAAAATCCCCCCTAATTAATTTATCCTCTACACCTCTCCTAGCTAATTTGGGACCTCTGATTGCAAATATGAAATCAGAAGTTGCAAATTTTATCATGTGTGGCAAATAAAAAATTTCAGCGTTCCCCTGGGGGGACGAGCGAGGGGTTCAGTTCACCCCGGCCTAAATCGACAGCAGAGGGGTGAAACTTCGGACAGCTAGATAAAAACTTCGCACGCAAAATGTTCTTCACGCCCATTCTTCACCAACGGAGGTCAATCTCCAGAAAATGGACCCTCCGCAAGCCATGACGTCCCGTTCTCTGAAGATTGAGAATGGGGAGAAGAAGGTATGGCAACCCCTATTCTGAATTCGGACTCAAAGTCTTCACTATTTTGTTTTTTTCTTGCCACTCAACGCAAGACCGCTGATCCATTACATACCAATAAAAACTGATTCATTACCCTTTACAAGTGAAGCATCCCGCCTGAGAGACTAGAAGCAAAATTTCAACAACACGTGAATAGAACCTCCAAATAATCATATATCGTCAAGATTCTAAAACTGAATGTTATCAACAATGAAATGAAGAAAGACAACAGCAGAGTCCAAGAATTCCACACCAATTCCTCGCGATCACAAGAGCAGATCAGGTCAAGTTAACCAAAGGATTAAAAACTGCATTCTGATTTATGATAGGGAGGAAGTGAATAAAAATGGCGTCACTGAAATCAAGCTATTCAGTGGATGCATAGAAAGGGTTACGAAACTTCCATTTTCACAATGTATTTTGTGAAGGAGTGAACTGAACAGACTCAAAAAAAAGAAAAAGAAGAGGAAAACGAGAATTGCACCTTCGGGAACACACCCACCTTTGCAAAAAATGTAAGAAACGAGAAGGATCCTGTTGAAATGAAAACGAATAAACAAAAAAGGGATAAAAATGAGAATGGCTTACATACCTTCCAGTGCGTAGCATGGTGAATGCTTGGAAGCTGAATCAAAGCGGAGCAAGGAGTCGAGCAATGCAAGAGCGGGAGGAGCTCGGCGCGAGGGCGACGAAACCCTAAAGCTCCGCGGAGTGCGGTGAGTGACTGAGCTCGTGCAGACACCGTGATTGACCATCTTCATAATTGGGGCTAAATTTAGCAAGCTGGGTCCCAAAAACAACTGTAGTGGAGAAATGGGAATAAGTTTGAACACAACAAAAGAAAGACATCGGTTATTATACCGGCACTGTAGTCTCTCTTGGCAAGGACGGGGCCTGTGATCAACACAGGCAATCGTCAGAGCCAGAAATTCTTGGAGAAAGAGGTGCATTCTTCGTCTCTTCATCAATGTTCTCGCGCAATCATTCATCGGACCCATTTGGGGTCCTTCAAATTCAGTTCCACAATGCTTCAGAGGTAACTAACTTAGAGCACCGCCACCGTGGGGCGGTCAAATCCACACGGGAAACGACGTTTGGAGGGCATTGCCTGCAGCGCTGCCACTGCGGGCGGGACCCCGACTCCCAGCGTGGGCCATCCTTGGACTCCGGACTCCGCATTATGGCTGCTGTGTTTTTTGTTTTTATTTTTCTTAAAACACATGGACCATTTCCATTGAAAAAGGGAAAGAGAACACAGAACCTTTTTTATTCACTTTTTGCTAACATACTGCACTGACAAAAAAAAAAAAAAAAAAGTCTTGAAAAAGCATTCAACTCGGACAGAGTTGACTCTAAACTATGGGATGATGGCAGAAAGGTACCCAAACCAAATGGTGTGGTTGCAATGGTGTGGTTGCAATGGTGTGGTTGCAGGTTTGATACCTGGTGGGTACACACTTGTGTCATAAAAGAAATTAACAAAAACAAAAATTAGTCAACTCCCATCCCTTAAAGTCTGCCCTACACAGTGGATTTACCCCTTGGGACGATGCAGGAATTTTTTATTTGCCACACATGATGAAATTTGCAAACTCAAAATTCATACTTGCAATTAGAGTCCCCCCCCCCCCCCCCCCCCATTTGCTAGGAGAAGTGTAAAAAATAGAATTAGCATGGCACAAAATAGGAGGCTTTTTTTTTTACAATTACCCCATAGGAAACAAAATTGATCTTGTAAGACTCACTTCGTGGAATGGGTTTAGAGTCCTACATGAAAACTTAGCATACCCAATGCTTAGGTAATCATGCCCAACGTCATGGTGTTGGTTGTTTTGGCTCCCAAGCTTGAAACATGGAGAGGGAGTATTGAGTTGTGGTGGTGATGCTCTTAGGTATGTTAAACAAACAAACTCACCAAATTCAACATCAAACTCAAAAAGATGACAACTTGGGTCAAGTCTATCTTAATGTCTTTGTTAAATTTTCTCAATTTGGGTCCATTTCATTGAACCTTGCATCTTTTGATGTTGTTTCTAAAGATTTAATTGTTGGGCTTAACTCTAAAGGGATGGATTGGTCATCTGGAAATCATCCTTTAAGGTATTATGTCAAGCCACTACTAAAAATTCAATTCTTTTTGTTTTTTTGGTCATGTTGATCCGGGTCAATTTTCTATTGATTTTGACAAAAATCAATAGAAAATTAACCTGGATCAACGTGACTAAAACAACAAAAAATTGAATTTTCTACTAGTGAGCATTTGCTTAAAAAACAACCAAGAGCATTCACTAGGAATCAAATTATTGGGTAAGACCTTCCCTTTTCACACAAAATTCCAAGGATGAACAACCGCACTTTTGTCCTATATAGAAAGATTCTTTGTCATCCATCAAACATTTAGTGTTTGTGGCATCTTTCTAGGATTAATCAACCTCCGCTAAGTAAGTATAAATGTAGTGATCTAAAATGTAGTAAGTATAAATGTATTGAAACAAAAGACCAAATTTGACTCAATCATTTTTGCAAAAGAGGTGTTAGCAAAATCTAGCATTCCAAAGGGACCAAAAGTTATTTCATGCGCATACCAACCCTTCACCATTTGTATTCCTTTCTAAACCACCTTAACTTGCTAATCTAGGTGGTAATAGGTTGAATGACCTCATGAGGTGGCTTTGTCTAAATAAAGATGACAACTAATCAACTCTTGTTAAAACTGAGGAGCCACTTGGCATATTAGTGTGGACAAAAGGATCCACCAATTTTGATTAAGAATGTTATATGTAGACCTCCCATATCCCAATCTTCTTCATATAGTGGTGGGGGACTTTTATGAATGGCTTAAGGATGAGTTGTTTTTTTCATTTTGCAAGTTAGACAACAATTTTGCATGTCACCTATCTTATCTTTACAATAGTTTGATTGCATATTATTAGATGTTTTTTCAAGTAACATAGAAAGATATGAAAGTTCAATTGGAATATTGAAAGATCAAACCTTGAGTCTCCAAAAACAAGTCATAACTTACTTGCAAAAAATATTATATTGTGACTAATTGAATCTAGAGAATTTATTTCACTACAAGTGAAAGGGGTGTTTTTTGCATCTTCTTGCATATACTTGTTCAACACTAGTTGAATAAACTATCAAGTTTTCAAATGATAGTTGTAAGTTTACCTAATATCAACCTTAGATTATTGTGCCTAATAGCTTTGTATTTTAGGCAAAAATTTAAAAGGATATATTTTTTTAGGAATGGATTCTTTTGATTTTGTTCATGTTAGGCAACTTTTATAATGGACATAATTCTTTGTATATTGTTAGTGAACATTTGATTGTCCTATGCAATTTAACCTTTATAGAACATTTCATATCTACACTTGGTTAAACTTCTACAAATTTTCTACATTAAAATATATATTTCAAAATTTTGTTATTTTCTAGATGCAATAATATATGCTGATCTAAAATTTAATCTCATTTTTTACAATTAAAAACATCACATTGATTTTTATATTATTTAAAAATATATAATTACAAAAATTATAAAAAATAAAAAAATGCTTTAAATCATATGAAATTATAAGAAAAATATTGAAAAACATCATGGTGTAATTGATGTCTTAGGCTCACACCAAAAGTAATTCGATAGAAAAAGTTCAAAAGTAGTGTATTTTGAGCTTTCACAATGCTATCTTCAAAGTATCACAAAAATTATAATTTTAACAACTTTGAAGAAATTAAACTAAAGTAAAAAAGTAGATTACTGGAGCTACATTTTCTTAATCAATTTTTAAAACATTTAAAATTAAAAACTATGTGAAATTTTAGATTTTGGCTTTCAAAATGCCCATAGAGCTTGCAATGTCCTTAAGGGTTAAAGTAGACTATAATGCAAACTTCTTCAAATTTGGTCACTAAGGTATATGATATGTTTTTCTTATCATAGAATAGTTACATGAAAGATGCAAGAAGTTAATGGTATTGTTATGCATTTAGAACCATTTGAAACTCATTAAATTCTAAAATATTTTCAAATCAGTTTTTTTGTTCTAAGTAGCAGCAAATGCTTGTGAAAATTCCTCCATTGAGATATTATTAAGTATTCTATTGTAAAAAAAGCTAATTGTATTCTATAGATTATTATTATTGGTATATTTTGGCACCTTCCAAATCCTTGCTATAGATCCAAAATTCACCCATGAAAATGATCTTGAATATGATCCAAATACAAAAATGAAGTAAATCAAGTCTACTTCCTACCCCTATAAAGTCTAGTATATTTTCCAATGAAGTCTCAATATCTACTCCAATTAAGTCTAGTTTATTCTCCAATAAATTTTAGTTTGTACACCAATATTTTATTGCAATTTGAACTTAGAAATTACTTTAATAGTTTACAAATTTTCAAATTATAGAATGATATGGATATTTTTTAAAAGGTTTAAAAAAAAAATTGTTTCTAATACAAATTTCTTTCACTTTCACTTCCAAATTTCATTGTAATTTCAATTCATTACCAAAAATATGATAATGATATGACTTACAAAGAGCCTATGATTTCATCACTAAATTTTTTTTATTTAGTCCTATATTCTAGAATAAAGACATACAATGTGAAGGGTTCTAACGTTTCAATGCTTGGTCATAGACCTAGTTCTTACATTTGAATATGAACTATTTTGGAATTGGAAAGTTCATTAACTTACATTATGGAGACATGGGTGCTCGACATGTTCTTCACTATTATAAAGGCTCTTAATTAATTGTAGAAGGGCCTGAAGACCCTTTGCAGCCATATAATATATTTGGTATTTGGTAGTACTTGATCAAAAAAGTATTTTTTAAATACTTTTTAGTTCAATCAAAGTAAATTAATGATCATGATAAAACATAAATAATAATGTATCGCAATTGATATATTAAACCACAACTGAAGAGTTACAAGGCTAAATACATGCCATATACAAAGACCCCAAAGGCCTTTTAAGGGGTAATTCAATTCTCAAAAAGGTGTTGTAGTTGGTCACATCCAAGGTACAAAGCTCTTAGTAGAGGAGTGCAAACAAACCTTTTTTCAATATATACACAATATACCCTTGACCCTTCTAAGAGAAAAAAATTGTTACTAGTAGTAGTCTCCACTTTGCAATTTCTATTTGTCAAAGAACTAGAGTTGTCTTGAAGTGGTAGAAATCTTGGGATATTGAATGTCCCCAAAAGATTTATCCTACCCACCATAAAAGAATTAAATGGATATATTGGGGGTGGAGAATAAGACAACATCAACAAATTCCTGGAAATATCTTTTGGTTTGTCCATCTCCTCAAGTAGTATAGATGAATCTCTCAAAGAAAAAGTAGACAAGAGCCTTAGATATTGGTGCACTACAAAAAGTGAATTCAATTGGTAGAGGTATATATTATAGTGAGTAAGATTTTGTTGTCTACATATACCCTCTTCTTTGTTTCAATATGGAGCAACACTAAAAAAAATATAACAAAATTAAGTGTACAAAGCTACCTCTAGTCGGGAAGTATGAATCAATCTAGAACCAAAGTAGTATGGTTATAGTGTTGTCAACCAAGGGAAGAAGTGAAACTCAATCTCATCAATCCCACAAATGCTCTAATTGCCCTCATGGCCAAGTGGGCCATCATTAAAAGCATGCGAACTTGACACATCAAATTTGCACATGATGCCTAGGTATTGTCTATCCAATACCCAAACATTTAGCAATGGAAGATGGATATTAGGTTTGAAATATTTCATTCAATATAAGTTTCAAGCTAAGAAAAAATCTAAAATTTAGAATCATATTAGTGAATCATTGAGAGACCTTATAAGAGATCTCATCTCAATCTTATCAACAATAAAATAAGAGCTAATGAACAAGTCCCTGTAGTGGTTAGCAATA
The DNA here is from genome assembly GCA_963969395.1 of Pseudoscleropodium purum. Classification (NCBI taxonomy): domain Eukaryota; kingdom Viridiplantae; phylum Streptophyta; class Bryopsida; order Hypnales; family Brachytheciaceae; genus Pseudoscleropodium; species Pseudoscleropodium purum. The sequence continues at coordinate 2,858,234 of OZ017800.1, read as the reverse complement.
TTAATACATATTGGCCTAAATTTCACAAAATTAAAGATAGAAAAGCTTTATAAAACCATTTTTGGTCACATTCATGATGCCAAGATTGACAACCAATTCATATTTGCTTAGAATTGCATGCAAATTTTCAAAGCAAAATTATGCTCCATTCCATCTACACTAGTTGTATCCCAAATATAAAAAATCCATAAACTTCATTTTTTCATTTGTTTACCTAAATCTAAAAGAATTGAAAAATAAAAAATAAAATCTAATATTTCAATATAGATGTAAAAAATTTTCAATATCCATTTGGGTTTGCAAGGAGCTTTAGGTATCAAGGGATATCTTTAACATTAAATTGAATTTTTTAGTGCATTAGAGAATTATCCTTAGAGAACAATTTTACCTCGAAGTAGTCAATTAGAACTTATTTAGGAACCTATAAATTCAATTTTGAATGGGTACTCTCAAAACAAGGACAATAGGTGTTTGTGTGTACCTCCTTTATAATAAGGTATTTTTTTTCTTGATCGAGTATTGAATGAAAAATAATTTTGCTAAAAAAGAATGGAAAAGGTGAAAGTGAGCTTGTGATAAGCCCCTCTTTTACTTGTGAAATTTGACTAGTATGTAACAAACATGATATATTTAGAGTAAACAATCTTCCATTTTTTCCCTTTGTGATTCTAAAACTTTACTCAAAGATTAATGAAAGTTTGTCAACTAGTCTTAATAAGGCCAAAGATAAACACTCCATCTTACTTCAAATGTTGTAATCTTACAATCTACTTACTTAGAGATTTCCAAAACCTATTGTGACTTTATAATTGTCTAGTATAAATTTATAAAGTCAAATGATTTTCAAAAATTATGTTTTTCACTTCAAAATCTAGATATTGTGTCTATTTATGGAGAGATTGTAGACAAGCCTAAGGAATTGGTTCAAGCCTCTAGATACCATGTATTTGTTAATGCTTGAGTGCCTAGTGCAAATTTACTAATGTTCAGACCCTTTTCAATTCATTCCAATCAAACTATCTCCTAAAATGAGATCCACAAAAATTGATCGTACCAATTGGTGGTAGAGATAGGTTCGGAGCTATAGGGTAAAAGACACAACCTTTAACCATATACTTGAAAAGATTATAATAGTTAACCAAGAAGATCTTTCAGTTTTGAGAGGCCATATTTAAGGTGCTAGGGCACTTAGGAATTAAGCTCCCATAGGAAATTGACGTGGCCTCTAGATATATTGTGTTTGTCTATTCAGTTGGGAATTGACCAAGCCTTTGAATACTTTGTATGTTAAGCTCTCACAAGAAAATTGGCGTGGCCTCTAGTAAGATAAGTTATTATGTTTGCTAAGCTCTCATAGGGTATTGGCCCAACCTCTTGGTGTAATGTAGAGGCACCTAACGGCGTCCCTATATCCAATATTGTCCCTTTTTAGAAAGGGGAGTCATTCTGAAATGCATATCTAGGTGGATCGTACATGGTTCATCGTGTTGGTCAATGATTAATAAACTCTGTTTGGTACGTCTACATTTATGTTCTGAAATGACTCCCCTTCCTAGAAAGGGACGCCATTGGGTAGGGGGACGTTTTCAGGTGCCTGTACCTTAAACCTTACCCCAAGTGTACGCACCCTCCCACCAGCTGAACACAACCTCTCCTCTAGTCCTCTCTCTCTCTCTCGATCTCTTGCCTGAAATCATATCATCACTGTTGTGAAAGGAAGTTATCATCAATGTTAATAGTAATCAGTGCACTGCAGCTACACTCAGGCAACCTCTCATTCCATCCGGGAGGTGTTTTTTTTGTCTTTTTTTTTGTATTAATTGCTCTATTGTTGCTTTGTCAGCCAGCTCTCCAGCAGTGACAGACTAACAACTTAACAACTGTGAGAATTATTCTGTCACATTAAACATGTAAGCTACGTGATCATGTCATGTAGTACCGTAAAATATTCATGACTCCGGAAATGGGGTTGTATCTTATAATTATTTTGCAACGAAATTCCGTTTTTTTTCATTTGTTCTGCAATATAATGAAATGAAATAAAATAAAAAAATCCATTCATGTGGCCATTCGGGCGCAAGTCGCAGGGAGAGTAAAGATTTGGTGTCGTGTGACAGACAGACAACTGAGTGACGCCATAGTCCAGCAGTGACAACGTAACAGACATTCCGTATCGATGGTGACGCCACCGTGACAACAGACATACAACATTGACCACTGTAGCTACTGTAGCTGCTGGAACTCTGGAACTCTGGGACTCTGGGACTCCTATCTATTCACAAGGAAACTGTGAATTTCTTGTTGCGAAGGACGACTCTTTTTCAAATTAATTAAGATTTGGTATGGTATACTCACTCAGTGCATTCAATTCATTCAATCCTCAGCTGACTGTTATCTTACGATCAGAGTACTTACCGTAGTGGAAAGCTCGATCGATGAGCTCGTCAAGTTCGCTCTGTTCGATCACTCGCGCGGCGAGGAAGCAGTGCATGATCGCCACCAGGCGCTGTTTTTTTTTTCTATTTTGAAACAAATGAAACGATGTGAGTGCCGTGGCTCACTATCGGTCTTGCATCGGTACGTCTTGTGCTTCCGGCCGTTTCATTTGTTTGAAAACAAAAGAAAAAAACGAAAAAAAAACAAAGGAACTGATCGAAACAAGTTACTAATTAAGTAAGTAAGTTAGCCGGCACGTCCTTTCATGACTCGCAAGCCAAAGGTGATCTGCGCGCATGTCAGCTAGCTGGTCACGCAGCTTCTGATCGAAGCAGTCGTCCGGTCAGGTCTGTGCATGTATTCCTGAGCTCGATGTGAAGTGGAAGCGTTGTACGTCGTGGGTCACTTTGCAATGAATTCGCTCTTGCTGTTCCTTTTCCTCCAGAAAAAAACAAACTCTGGCAAGATGACTGATTGAGCGAGGTGCCAGGATCATTCAATGTTCGGCACTAACTTCACTTATTGATTTGCGCAGGCAGCATCGATCACAGCCTAGGCTTTGAAAGAAACTACATCTCATGCAATATCTTTTTAATTTTAACCATGGAGTCCAATATTATGAAAATTGTTGTACTGTACTTGAAGTTATTCCTTGACCATGTGTTAAGAAAATATGAATTTTCTTAAGAAAATAAAATGTAAATTTCATTCGTAAATGGTTGACCAAGAATGCTATGTTGCCAAAACTTCTATTCAATCCTTCAAGGGGTTAATTATTATAAAATATAAATTACTTCTAGAATTGAAATTGTTTTTCACTTGCTTTGTTTGAGCACCATGTAAATAATACTATGAAATATCAATGTAGTATCTTTTACTCTCAAGTTTCTCAAGTTTGAAGTGTGTACATCTTCTATCATCAATATCTAGATTTTCGTGTTGCTTTTTGAATCAAATGTAGAGACGACATTGATTAATCAAGGTGGGCACCCACAAGTGCACCAATGATCCAAAATCACCGTCATCAGTCTTAAGGATATATCCAAAATCAATCTACACTTATGCAAAAGAAAGGATTTCAAAAATCTCTACCAAAGAAAACTTTGACCCTTCGTAACTTTCGAATACAATATCCAAATGTTGCATTCTTTGGTGCATTAGAACCTCCTTTCCCTTGCCAACAAGAAAATCAATGAAATTTTGAAAAAGCCTAATAATAACAATTAGGCATAGTAGCAAAAAACGGTTGTTTTGTCAGTGCCCATTCTTCAATTCAGCCATTGTTTTTGTCCTTCAAATTATGACTACATGATGACGTCATCCTCAATGTTGCAATAACCCGATAACTAGCATGTAGCAATTGTAGGACATTAAATCTTGTAATTCAAAGTGGGGCCAACAAAGTAATTTTGGATTCTCCGGGGATAAAAGTTATTAAAAAAAGCCCCCCTATTTTGAGCCATGTTAAGAGTATATATTTTAGACCTCTCCTAGCTAATTTGGGGTCACTGGTTGCAATTTTGAATTCTAAATTTGAAAAAAATAAATTTATGTGATAATAAAAATTACTGCGTTTTCCCCTGGGGTAAATCCAGCCTACTGGCTCCGCTCCTCTGGGATTGGCAGTGCACTGAAGTGTGCCCTCCACAAGCTTGAACTCCACGAAGCTTTTGAGCTTAAGTGTTAATGACACGTGATGAATGGCTCATTAATTACTGAGCTTAGGCGTGTCTTTATTACATTAGTGGGATTTGGTGTAGGATTCATTTGGGGTGTAGCGTGTCCACCGTTGGGCTGTAAACTAGGCACGGCATGAGAGAGTTAAGGTTTACAACCCATTTCTGACTCAATGTTAAGTGTTTTAGCATATGTTTGATTAAGCAATGGTGGTGGGGATAATTTTTTTTCTGTTTAGGGAATAGAAATAATGAAGATTGCACTGTTTTCTTGCTAATTTTTCATCAAGTTTAAAATGAGTAGAAATGAAGCAAGTATAGACTATAGTTTGACCTATTTTTGATCTACAGGCAAAACCTATTTCCCAAAAGTGCAAAACTAAAAACTGATCTCTTAACAACCCTTATTAGGTGTCAATGAATGTGTTATTTGCCATACAATAATGAAGGTTATAGTTGCCATTATATTCCCCTCATTCAACAATCCAAGTCTTTAAAGGATACAATCTGTTTTTGATTGGGGCCCTTGATATAGAGTGACCTATTTTCATTCAACTTGAACTCGGCTTAATTGGATGAGGATTTCCAACTGTAACATGTTAAGGTCAATGACCTTATTAACCATATGATGATGTTGAGGATTTAAAAGATTCAATATATGACTTCATTGCTAATTGTAGAAACAAAGAATGCACAAAATGGTTCAATAATCAAAGTATTTTGGTGACTACTTTGGTTATAGGGGATTGCATTTATTGAATAAAATTTGTGGAGTTGGGTAATGAGATGTCTATCAATGTCAGTAGTTGGTCTCAAGGTTATTTAAATTAAGAGTTGATACAAGAACTTGGTTTGCCATAATATTGTGTAGAAGTGGTAAAAATCAACAATTTGATGAAGTTTGCAGAGCTTGCGATTGTCTACATCATCCAAAAAAAACTCTAACATAGATGAATTGATTCATCAAAGTTTGGCTATTCATCTTCCATTCTTCCTATTCAAGTTCTTTATTAAGGTTGTGAATATACTAGTAGAAAGGGTGTCTTAGAGCAACAAGGTCTAACACTCTAGCTTGGTGCTTTTAGACATTTTTCTACTAGTAGTATTTGTGCTTAGTTTTAGTAGTTCTTATTGTTGTAAAGCATTAAATTTTGGCTCTAAAGGGTGATTGCAAGAAAGATTTGTCCTTTTATGCATCACATCGAGAGTGATAGAGTTGTTTTTTGCTAGAACTTGTGAAGGTAGAATTCAATAAACTAAATTTTTTTTATATTAGAAATGGATAACTTGATTGTAATCCTATCCTTTCTTCTTTTAAATAATTTTTTTTTATAATTAGAAGTCAATTTTTCTAATTTATTACACTTTGAGGTTTAAGGGTTTTAGTATTGTGGAGTATCCCAAATTAATTATTTAGAGTTGAAATTTTTGTGGTCTATTCATATAATAGGGGGATATGTGAATATTAAAGGGAATCTAAAAATACATTATTTTATAGCCTCTATTATTTGTACAAATAGGGTTCCCTTGCTCGTGCACTTTTGAACATTGAAGATGGTTTTGACTTTACTTTTTTGGTGAAATTTGACCATCATTAAGTCTTCACAAATTGTCAATTTTTAGTTTTTTTAAATTATGATTTATTATTAATTTATACCTCATTGTATCTATTTTCTGTAATAATTTGTATTTTTTTTTCAAACAATATCATTTTAGTACTTACAAGTACTTATAGTACTTGAAATGGTACTTTTAGCTATTGATTTTTTAGATTAGTGGTTGATATTGTTCTATTTCATAACACTCCTTATACTGAGTGTAGAAACTACAATTTTGGCAAAATATTACAAAAATTGGGAGGTCTTTCTTGCAATCATCCTTAAATTATTATGTAGAGCATCTTTCTGGCATGCATAATTAGTAGGTCTTTTGCATTCGTAAGTCACCTTTGGCCTACTAAATTTTGTTGGCATGTATAACTTTCATGGATGATGCTCTCAATAACAATTGTCAATTGTCAACTTTGCTTTAAATATAATTATGAATATAGAATCAAGACATGGTAAGGTAGGACCACCCATAGTCGACTACTTCAACAATTCTAAACATGATCAAGAGTAGTACAAGGCAAAACAAATATTTCCTAAATTTCTTTTTGTACCTAAGATAGAAATGATGAGGATTACAAAAAAATTGGTAATTTTATTGCTTAAAATCAATTTACTATTAATTTTGGAAGGCATAAAGTGCTCGAGAGTGGCTATAGATAATGTCTAGACTCTTCCAATTCCAATAATTCAAGAACTACTTTTCCACTCATTACTTCTTACTTTTTTGCTCACTACTTTGGGACACGTGTTGTAAACTTGTTAGTTTGAACCTTCAAAATGAGAAAAAAAACACATTCCAAGCTTTGGTTGGAAATGACTACACCTACAAATTGGGCATGGGGCTCTAGTCAAGAATGAGTGTTCTTACCTTAAATTACCAGTAAAGAAAGCCATTTGAAGAAGTCATTAGGAAAAAATCATTGAACATATGTCATCGTCCAAATGACAAATCTTCCATTTAGGTACTCATTATAAATATTTTCCAATGTGTGTACTTGATATATTTAAAAACATCGGTATTTAATCAACTGCAAAAGTTAAGAAGGTAAAATGGCTATAATTAGGTAAAATGGCTATAATTTGAATGTTTATATGAAGTGTACCTTACCCCTTAAAGCATCAAACCGTGTTTTTTGATTGTATAGAAATTGTGGACAACCCATTGTGACCAGAAATTTTAATAAAATATATGAATGAGGAATATCTTTCATATGCAACAAATTTCATGACATTTGGAAATAGGAGTAAAAAGTTATAGCCTAATATGTTACTTTTTTCCATAACTGGGCAGTTTGGGCACATTATGAAAAATCACTTTTCTTAGAAACTAACATTTGAAATTGGTTTTCTAGACTTATATACACAAGGAAAGTTTTAAATTGTTCCATTTTGATCAATGAGTCAAAAGTTATGAGGATTTTTTGTTTGCAGGCAATTATTGATTCCCTACTCTAAAATAAACTTTGAAATCCTTTATCTTATCCAATTTTCAATATTCATGAAAAAAAATAAAATCCTACGATGTAAATTGTTTCTTACAGCATTTCAACCATTGAGATTGACATTTTTCAATTCTATATTTCAATTCTTAATAATTTAATATTTTGAATCATTCTCTATTACTACCTATTTATTATTTTTTTCCTATATGTTGTACTATTCCAAATGATCTGAAAAATTTCAAGCATTTGACCAACTTGTTTAGGAAAAAGAATCCAAAGAAGCACCACCATTTTGGTCATTGTTTAGTAGAAAAGTGAACTTCTGAAGTGCAGTTGCTTGGTTTTTTGAAAGGTTGAAAAAATGGTCTTGGTGCCATTAGAGGATTTTTGGCCCCTCACGAGGGTTGTGAGTTCCTAGACTGCGGGAACTACACTACAAGGCGTTGCGACAATTCGGTGATGTGGCAATGCAATTGCCACGTCCAAAAAAAAAATTAAAAAGAATGATATTTTTTTCAATTTTTTTCTACATTTCAAGATTATTATTTATTTATTTTTTTGTCGAGAACAGCTGTTCTCCAAAAATTGTAGGGGGGGGGGGGGGGAAGTTTACTACGCAATTGCTTGGAATGGCCCTCTAGAGGGCCCAAAAATCCTCTAATGATTTGAATGCTTACATCTTACGATCTACACAATGGAATTTTCAAGTCATGTTCTCAAGTCATTATACTACAAGATACTTTGATTACATATGTCAAAAATTGTTTTTTTCCAAAAATTTAGTAGTTGTACTAGAAATGACAATTTTGGAGTTTTTTTTGGTGAATACATAATTATGGAATTTTAGGGGTTAATGAATGTAAAAATTTAACCAACATAAAGATCCTAGAAAGATGTCCCTAGCAATCTTGCAAAATGTTCAAACACAAAGACATTGAAATCAGTCATGATTCTAAAGTAGTGAAACGTCCTACAGGGGTCGGGTGGGGTGTCAGGGTAGAGTCTTGTCTATTTCTTCCTGCCATGCCACCTGTATCTGACAGGCCTTGTATTTTTACTCCTTGCAATGAAATTCCATTTCGTTTGTGTCAAAAAAAATAAAAAAATAAAAAAATAAAGTAGTGAAACGAGATTTTTTCTATTGGACATTCAGCAAAGTGCATTAAAATACTTTTTTTTTTTCCCTTAAAATTTTTAAAGCAAACAAAACTGAATTTCATTGCCAAAGAATCATCATAGTACAAAACAGCCAGACTCAGTTACACAAATACTCTTTCACCTGTTAATAAGATCTAATGAAGTGACTTACATTTAAGTAAACATATTAACTATTCTCAGTTGCTATTATTAGAAACATTTAGGAGCGCACTTTATTACAGTAAGATAATCTTGAGCCAGTCTCAACTGCAGCACAGAATCTTACCCAGCTTTGTCTCAATCCGTACGTTTTAGTTCATTGACCTGCGCAAAAACGCTGCGTATCGATCATAACCTGTGACTGACCACCCGATTAATTACTGTATCTTACTTACTTAAGCTTAAATATTATAGCTTAGTGTGTAATTAATCCAACGACTCCAGTAATACACTTAAGACAATCGATCAAAATGCGCACATGTATGGTCGAATTAAAACCAACAATTTCCTGAATCCTAATACATAAGTGAAGGATCGGAAACATGCAGTAGTTCAGTTTATCGATACTTCACAGTCCATTAGCAACTTAACTTAAGCTTACAGCGTGACCGGCGCGCGTCCAACTTCGCTATCATCACATGAGTTACAGGTAACTTGTGACCGCTAACTTAATGAACTTACAACTTAACAACTGCAGTCGATGTACAGTACGTACATCTGATAAAAGTCCCGGAAGGCCGGAACCATCAAAAGACTTACACAGTTAGCCTCATCCAAACCCACGTACAACCTGTTCTAGCTAGCTAGCTCTTCTCACGACAGATTCCGCGCGCTTTGTGTTCTCTAAGTAGTTCTAGTGTGACTCTAGCTAGCTAGCTTAGACGTACAGATCAAGTTCTAGAGTCATTTGGAATCGGCTTACCAAGTCATGGCAAGTGCCGTTGCAAGTTAGCGCGCTCCCCCTTTGGAGTTGACGAGGATCCGGCCATGGTTTTTAGTTGGAAACTTAACCTACAGTTGTGAGGTTGTGTGTTTGTTTGTTTGCAAAGGGATCCCTCCGGAGGTGGTCTCACTTACTAACAACTGAAGTCTTCAACTGGATTCTCACTGTACTTTACATTAGAAGCGTGTGTGGAGACACGAAAGCAGGTGCGTTTAAGTCTAAGTAATCTTGACATGCAGTCCTTGGTGGAAGTGTTGTACGTTTTTAGCTTATTAATGAAGGTGGCTCCTTCCAAGCATAGTCGTGGGTTTAGTTCTCAGTTCTAGTTTAGTTCAACGAGTTTTGCAGACTTTTGTTGAGCTGAAAGTTGTAGCTCCTGAAGGTGGAGAGGTTTCGGTGCAGTGGAGGTTTTTGAGTTCGCTGAGCTGAAATTCGAGTGAGGAACTTCACATTAATGTCCATATCTATGGAGATTTGAGAAGTTCTAACACTTGTTGAACTGGAAGCTTTAGTATCATTTTCGGTGCAATGAACTTCTTTGCGCTTGTTGAACTGGCAAGAGCTAGCGAACGCAGTATTGTTCATGTCTACTGAGATTCGAGAACTCTTACTGCCTAAGGTGGCTACTGATAAATGTGCGAATCCCCAGTGGGAAAATTGAGTGCAAGAAAACCAATAATTATATATATACTTCAACGTCGTCAGTTGTTAGAAACCAAGAGATCTACCACAATTTTGCACCGACGAGAAGTTAGCTAGCTCCGAGTAGTTCTTATAGAACTCCATCTGACAGGTCGATCTGAAAGGTGACTAACTGCTTATTGTAATCGTTGAAAAGGATGTTTAAATCAGCATTCCAGATTTTGAGGGCTGTGTTTCTTCTAACTCGCTTACTTCTTTCAACATTCCTTGTTTCTTGAGCTGAAGACCAACACCCCAATGCTGATCTTTTAACGCTGTTCACCAAGGGTTTACAGTACTAGAGCCAGTACCACAGTAGAAACCAAGAGCTCCATCACAATTTCGTAACGGCTTAGTTCTAAAAATTTCCCTTAAAAAAACTCATATGATAGATCTAGCCGGAAGGTGAAAAGCTGAATGTAGGCATTGCCACCAAGAATGTTCTAATCAATATTGCCAGATGCAAGTGTTATAAACTGTGTCAGTTTCGCTGACTAGCTTGCAATTTTGTCTGCTCTTTTCCAGCATCTTCTGTTTCTTGAGCTGAAATTTCATATTACTTGGAAAAGAGTTTAATCAAAATTGTTGTTGTTCCGTGTGGATACATCAGCTATGACGGGGGTCTTCAGCTGGACAGGGTTTGCAGGAGCCGCTGTGGTGATTGTATCCACATTGTTACTGTGGCTATGGAGGTACCGATGGCAGCAACGACACCGACTGGAGCCCAAGCAGTGGCCCATTCTGGGAGCAGCCCCAGAAATTCTGAGTCACTTCGACGATATGCACGAGTGGTTGCTGTCTTATTTTCAAAAGGGGCTCACATCCTTTCGTTTGGTGCTACCGGGGATTACTTACACTTACACCGTCGACCCTGCCAATGTTGAGTACATTCTCAAAACCAACTTCAACAACTTCCCCAAGGTAACACGCAAACGCAACCTCTCTTTTTAAGTCTTAGTTTTTGGTAACCTTGTTAGCTTAATAATTTACTGAGCAGTTTGTTATCTGTATAATCCATGAGGTGGAGTGACTGGAGTCATAACTTACCTACAGATTTGGTTTTAGAGCACAAATTTGTCACTTCCGACGTTCTCTGAAACAACGGTTTAAGCTATCTTGCACACTTGTCATAGTACATTAACTTTCCCAAGGTAACACTCAAACGTGATCTCTTAATTTAAGACCTTGTAATGATCTTCTTAGCACCTGTTGTCTGTATGATCGTGCAATTAGTGGAGTCACACACGCACAAGTTTACCGAACTTACAGACCTTTTTGTTTTGTTTTGTTTTGTTTTGACACAAATGAAACGGACAGACTTGGTTTTAAAGTTAGATCACACTTGAGCTCATTCTTCTTCTGACGATGTTCCCTGAACCAACATTTTGAAGTATCTTGCTCACGTGTCATAGTTGATTATTTACTGCTCTCACCACGCATTCATGAGGTAAATGTTGTATAAAGTATTTCATTAAGTGTACCTCCTTAATCAGTGTTTGCCATAGATGCTGTCATAGTTAGGACAGGCATCATGTCAGGCATTTGGATTAGTACTGGATATATATATATATATTAGTTAGTGATGTACCTTGTACCTTATGTCAGTGGGTGAAAGTGTTTGAACCTGAGGACGCGAGATTTAAAGAGGTTTAATTTAAGCTGGGGTTAAGTGTTCCAGTTTAGTTTGAGCCCATGATCTGGGGATAGCACCCAATTGAGCCCCCTTCTAAAACCGACCCCGAAAAAATTTTCCCTAAAATTTACAGCCTCTATTAGTCTTTTCATGAGAGCCTAGCTAGGGTTGCATAATTTGGGTACACCCATTTTCAGCACTTTGAAAATTCATAGTTTATATAGAAGATGTTCAAAAAATGCCTTCTAAAAGAATTTAAAATCCTCTTTTGACTGCCAACAAGACCCACATAAAAAATTTCGCTGTAATAGTGGGAGCCATGCTGAATTGCTTATTCAGGTGCATCTTAGTGTAATTACCTTAACCCGTACCTTTTGTTGGGCTGGAGCAAGATCTATGAATTTTGGTGGGTTGGCCCAAAAGTATGAGGTGGCAGCACAGTCAGATCTTGCGCATGATTCATTATTTTGAATGATCACAACATTCTTCAGCAGTAGCATTGGGCAAGACATTATGAACGAATTCAACATGGTTCCTGTACCATAAATGTTTTTGAGGAAGCATATTTTGCATGCAGTTGTAAAACGTAAGCAAATAGAGACATTTCCACTGGACATTGTTGATCAAAGTCTCAAAGACACCCCATTTGTATAAGAAAATAATAATAGTGTGGAAAACGAATCGAGATATTTTTGGATCATTCATCAACATTAATTCCAGGAAGAAGAAACCGTGAGCAATTAAGTCACTATTAATATATGCTTGTGAATGTCACTCAGAGTTTTTGTTATCGGCTCTCATCTGCAATCAGGAGATCATGGGTGAAACCAATTCTCCGAGTTACTCAAGAATGTTGTGTGTGATTGATAAATTAATGGCAGGGTGAGATGTACCATCAAACGTTTGAGAGCCTTCTGGGAGATGGAATCTTCAACACGGATGGGGAGGTGTGGCGGCAGCAACGGAAGACGGCAAGTTTTGAGTTTGCATCTCGCATTTTGCGTGACTACAGTACCGTCACGTTTCAAGAGCATTCCATCATGCTTGCGGAAATTCTCGCCAAGGCTTGTCATACCCAGCAACCAGTGGAAATGCAGGTAGAACTTAAACCACACTTTTTTTTGTTTTCTGATTTTTATTTTTATTGATGTAGAAAATGATCATGGAATCCTTGCCATGAATTGTTGACAGCTGTTTTGTTTTTTTGATATGCAGAACCTTTTCATGCGGTTCACATTGGATGGGATATGCAAAGTGGGGTTAGGTGTGGACGTGGGCACGTTGTCGCCCTCGTTGCCGGAAGTGCCGTTTGCCACCCATTTAGACAACTCCAACGAAGCCGTGATGCATCGCTTCTTTGATCCGTTGTGGCGGCTGAAGCAGCGCTTGAACGTTGGATACGAGGCTGTGCTGGCCCGCAGTGTGAAGGTGGTGGATGACTTCACGTACAGCATCATCAGAACCCGCCGTGCAGAACTGCAGGTCACCAGTGCCCAAGGCAAAGAAATGGTGAGTATCGATCGATGGCAATTCAAATCATGTATTAATTTTCAGGTGATCGATGAACTAGCCAGGAACACAACAATAAGTGAAACCTCTAAGAACTAGTAAGAGTTCAATTTCACATTGAATGAGTTGAACGCTGCTGTCCCAGAGAGAGAATTCAGTTTGTTTGTCTCAATTTCGTAATAATAACATCCATTTGTGGACTCTGCAGAAAGCCGACCTGCTGTCACGTTTCATCATGTTGGGTGAGGACTCGGTGCAGAATATGACTGACAAGACTTTACGAGACATCATCTTCAATTTTATCATAGCAGGTGACCACCCACTCCTCAATCATGGTCATACACATGGCGCTGGGGATATTTTTTGAGTTATTACCAGCTATTTTTCTCTTAAATTCTATATTGAAATTTTTCCATTGGGATTTCTCAAGAACCGAGTCCGGTTATTTTCTCTATTTTTCACTCCAAATAGAAATTTTCAATATATTTTTTCACCGGTTTTGGGCCGATTTTTTCAACTTGCAACTGAGCTTTTTTCCCAATTCCACTGGCTAACTTTGAACTAGCTGCCTGTTTTTCTCGAACACTGAGACTCATATATTGAAAACTACAAATCTATGTATGCTTTAAATTGAGGATTTTCAGGTTTATTCAGTGTTATGATCCTGTCAAATTTTGATATCGACTTACTTACTTTTGGAAATGATGCAGGGCGGGATACGACGGCCACAACCTTGTCGTGGTTTGTGTACCTCCTTGGAAACAACCCTGACATTGCTGACAAGATTTACGAAGAAGTTCTCCTTCTCGAGGAAGACGAGGACGCCAATTACGTGAACTTACCGCTGAGCGAGAAGATGAAGCGTTACGCGTCACTCCTTTCATATGATGTTCTATCAAAGCTGCAGTACCTCCACGCTGCTCTCACGGAGACCATGCGCCTATACCCAGCGGTGCCTCAGGTATCTCTTGATCGAACATGCTCGAAAAAAGGACTTTCACAAGTGAATCATCTACAAAATGGACTTTCGTAAATTATGGGTATTGGAACTTACAGACATTTGTGCCACGTTATGTAAACTGAAATTTGTGTGGGTGGGTTGGGTGTGCAGAATGCAAAAGGGATATTAGCAGATGATGTACTTCCCGACGGGACAGTGCTGAAGAAAGGTGGACTTGTTACATATGCTTCATATGCTCAGGGCCGGATGACCACTATTTGGGGTGCAGATGCGTATCAATTTAGACCCGAGAGGTTCATGAAGGATGGCAAGTTTGTTCCCGAAAATCCATTCAAATTTAGTGCTTTTCAGGTTCGTAAACCTCATGCATGACCCTCTTTCAAGTTTTCAAATGGAAACAACGGAAGTCTTATCTCATAAAAAACAAAATCATACATGATATGAACAACGACTCTATCGTTAAATGCATTCGTAAAAGTATCTGAATATCACGATTTCATGTGTCTTTTGTACATGAAGTGAGTCTTTGAAGCGATCTCATGTGCTTTCTTGCTTCAAACATTCTCTGGTTAGAAAAGTGGTACTAACTCTCATTTCAAAGGTTGATCCATTGAGTTAAAAACTTCTACGTAATACTCGAAACCAGTTTACAAACTAGTCAAATCGCTTTACATAACACAACTAACACAGAAATCTCCGAACTAATGCCCCCATCTGTAACCGATTACTATAACCATATATCCTATGGAAATTTGTGTTCGAACTCAAAACAAAAAAAAAATGGGTTGTTTAATTTTTGAACAGGCCGGCCCTCGGATCTGCCTCGGAAAGGACTCCGCATACTTGCAAATGAAGATGGCCATGGCCGTGCTGTGTCGTTTCTTCAAGTTCGAGTTGGTGCCCGGCCAACAAGTGAAGTACCGAATGATGGCCACTCTCGTGATGGACAAAGCCGGAGTTCAAGTGATGCTGAGCGAGCGGTGATGTCTTTACTTACTACTTGAATTTCAATGCTGTGATTTCTTCTTCAATCACGGCGTGCATTTCAACTGAACTTCAATTCATACCCCTTTTGAAGACAGTCAAATCAAAAGGTTCATTCATTTCAAGAAAGTTAATTGATTGGAGATTAATTAACGCTAAACTAAGAAGACCACACATGTATCAGCCTTTGAGCTGATCTAAAGGTTTTATTACAACAAATAGAATATTTTTTATTACTTTCCTTTTACTGTACTAGTCAGTAAGAGAGCGATACACTTAATTAATTAGATGCCTGAAACTCAAACTTGACAGCATGCTCACAGACAGAGAATTAGCTTCAATAAATCAGTAGTTTTGTCTTAACTTTTAATCATCCAATTGGTGACAATCCATGTAGATTTCAAAAGTAGCCCATCTTGTCATTTTGGGTGATCAAGTGTTAACAAAACTTCGGAGTACATGTAAATTTATTACTTAGCATGAAACTTGTAGGTCCTCGGCTTTTAGTTTAAAGAGTTTGTGGAATAGTGTTTCGTAGTAGGAAATAAACAAGCTGGGGCTATTCAAAGTTCGGAGTTGTTTATTCTCATTTGATGACAATGCTAACTTTAGATGGTTTCAAAATTTCAGAAGCCGAAATTTGGCACTGTGACCTCAATGTTGTATAGTACATTTTGTCCATATGAAATATTTCTTTTCACATGATTGGGTTTGTGTCTCTTCTTCACCTATATTGCTGTAATTTTATTAAGAGTATACATACCGGTCTTGCCATATATATTTGTGTGTGTATATAGATGAATATGGGGTGCACTAGGTGTGTAGGGTCATTTGGATATGGCTTGGCTATAGAGTCATGAGACCAAAAGACAAACAATTTTGTTTGTCTGTTTGTTGGTGATTTTTTTCTTTTAATGCAATTGTTCGCCATTTGTTATAAAAAAGAAAACCCCAACTACAATGAAATGAAGCTACAACACTACCAAGGAATCATGATGCCACACAACTAAAGCAATGAAATGAAGCTAGATGTGAATGCAACAACTATTGCTTCATATATTTATGTGTCTCTTCACTTGCATCACCTAGAATTGCAAAATTTTAATGAAGATATAAAAATACAATAAAAATATAATTTTGACCTTTAAGAGTTGAAGAATTATTTCATGCTCAATTATATTTATTTATATTTATAATATATTATTTTGTATTATTTTATTTGTTGTCAATGCTAAGAGTAAGAGTGTTTTATTTATTATGATTTAGGTAATCATTAACTAATTACACATGTGAACATCTATCATTTTGAAACCACAAATCCTTGCTCTTGCAAAACTTTTATCCAATATGCTTCCATTCTCTAGTCCCAACCTTGCTAGGTGGTTCAAATTGGATGTTGTGCATTGCGAGTTAAAGCTTAGTGTTGTAACAATTTGAGATTGAAGGAATTGCCTCAAATATTCACTACAAGGACCATACTACAAGTGACTTATATCAAAGTTGCGACTATACTCCTAAGAGCAATTGCAATATTAATGAAATGAATCAATTATACCATATATAGACAAAATATTACCTATAATAAATAAATGAAATAAAAATTTATTTCAAGTTTTTGAGATTTGTTTTGCTTATAGAATTTGACTATTTTGAACTTAATGTGGCATAATTTTTGCTCTCGAGCATCAATATAAATAAAAATTACATTCCTAGAAAACTAATATGTTTTCCTATCTTCAAAAAGAAACTTTGTAAGAAATCATGCACTTGCACTTAGAATTTTAAGACTTTTGGACTATGTAATTAATTAGAATAAAATGAATCAAAGTTTTTTGAACATATATTAAACCATCCAATAAAATAAAAAGACTAGTGAATTCTAAGACTTTCAGACTATATAGTTAATCAAAATAAAATGAATCAAAGTTTTTTGAACATATATTAAATCATCCAATAAAATAAAAAGATTAGTGAATTCTAAGACTTTTAGACTATGTAGTTAATTAGAATACAATGAATCAAAGTTTTTTGAACATATATTAAACCATCCAATAAAATAAAAAGGCTAGTGAATTTTTAAAGCAATCTTACTAGAAGAAATGCCCTGCGTTGACATGGAAATTGAAAGAATCTTTTTCTTACTTTTGCAATAATTACCTTACAAATGCTTGAGTTTAGAATTGTGAAGAAACATGTGCCAAAAGTGGTGAGAATGCAAAGCATCATCATTAGAAGTCCATGGTATTCAACACTAACTTTTTCAAGTAAATGTGGAGCATCTCCTGTTCTTTTCAATGCCACTTTTCCCCTTCCTTTGAAGGTTTTACTTGAAAAAAACTTTGTAACAAGTAATGCAAACTTTGATGGAAAAAAATTCCACTACATACCCATAGAATTTTGGAAATTCAAACACTAGTAACGTTCGATCCACTGGTTTGATCGAGCTCAATTTTTTCAGATCTAGCTTGAAAGGAACATCAGTTTACGATACTCCCTCAAGTCATGATAGAATTTGAGATAGATCGTACAATTACTTAAACCAAAATCATGACGGAACTTGAAACAATGTGGTCATTTTCAGAGAGTGCCTCCATGAACACCAAAAGCTCTCATTTCAGGCAAATGAGGCCCCCTATCCATTATGGGTTAAATGGTATCACATCAACTGATTCATTATAGTATCTACAGGCATCTAAAGACGATCTCAGATATGTTACAGGGGACTCAATGACGCTCCGCTTATCAGCTTCCCTGGTGATTTACGAGCCTCTGGAAGTCGTTCCACCTGAAGTGATTCTCGACATAAGAAAAACAGTAAGGCTGCATCAGTCACCAGATACTCTGCGCCATGCTATTCAAATTGGGACTATCGCGGTACAAAATGATTTAATAATTCTTCTTGAAATCTTCACACCATATTGAGTACCCTGTCGGCACCAGAAAATTGTGTGTAAAATAAGTGCCAATCGAGTCGAAAGAGGTCAACTGTGGTATCAATTGCGTGCAATGTTTGACAAATTAGAATCACACTAAAACCAAACGACAGAAAACAGTTCCCATTAATTCTCAGCTTACAAATTTAAATCAGCATGCCTTGGACTACAGTCGGACTCATAAGTAGTTTTAATCCATTTTAGTAATGGTTGTGAGACGCAACAGTCTAGAAAAGTCATCTAGGAACTAGGAACTGTCGCTAGAACTTCAATTTCTCTAATGAAATTCGATTTACATCACGTAGACATACAAGAAACTAATGAATACTGGCAACATGCCAAGCAATAGCCATACCTTCTATCATCTCCATGAAGTTGAGGAGCCGACACCAATTCCCACCCTTCTGTTGCCTGTAAACAACACAACGAAGGGACTTAAATGTCTACTGAAAATCAGGTTCCACTGAAGTCAATCTAAGAAGTCACCAGAAATCTAACAGCTGAAGAATAAGTAAATAGTCGAGCATGATACCATTTAAGGAAGAGGTAGACTTGGGATATAAGAGACCTTTCTCAGACACACCACAATTAACATGACAGGTAAGAATGGTATACCATTTGATTCAAAATCTGAGTTCGCAACTGGACCTAGAGATACATTCCGCTTGGATGAAAGCTTGTCAGACGCTGAAATCCCTACATTCGTGAATCTGCGCAATCGCGTATGTAAAGGTGCTCCTACAGACTTGCGATCCATCATCGGTGAGTTCTTCCGCGTATTACTTATTGGAGGACGAGGAACTTGAGTCTGTAATAGAGCCCTGCAGACAAAGAATATGTTAAATGCTGATAGACATTGGTGAGTCCAATTGGTGAAAAGATTCACAATGACAACACAACGGGTAAATCATAACGAAGATAGCAAAGTAACTGCACATGCATGACACAAGAAAAATGATGAGAGAAGAAAACTTAATCAAGGTGAGTAAATATAGAAACAGAAAAGAGGAACCCTGTAATTGTAATAACCCCAATACCTGAAGAAAGATGAGAATGCATGATGGAGTGTAAAAAATTTACCTTCTTTCACTTCGAATCTGTGCAAGGCCAGTCTGGGCCTTCTTATGTAAGTCCAACTGGCTGGACGAGGATAGATCAGCTTCAACAGATAGACCACTCTCTGAGAATAAGCTTGCACTATCATCATACCCATCCCGAAGGTCGAAAATTCCATCACTTTCAAAATGATCTTCCAGACCTACATCATTCAACAGAGATGAGCCTTTTTTACTGATCATCCGCTGGACTTTGAGTGGATCTGCAACAATTGCCTTTTGCACTGAAAACTTATGGTAACCAGTTGAACTCAGAATATTTGAGGCAATATGAAAGAGGGGCTCATTCTGAGATATACCCTGCAAGGAACGTTGACTGGAGCCTGCTGAACGTATAGCTTCGAAGTCCCCGTTTCCTTCATATATGGAACCACCATTGGCGTAAGTGCGATGCTTTTCCATTTCTTGTGAGAAGTTCCCACTTTCTTCAGCCCCGTGTAGGGACCTATCTTGAAGCTCTTTGACTGTAACTTCCGCATGGTTTGCAGCAGTTGTTTCCTGCTGCCTGCTTGCATCTTTGGTTTTCAACTGCCCATTGTCAGTCTCTAATGTAGTATGAATCTGAGAGGTCCAACTACCAACGCCAGTACCAGCACCATTCTGTTGATTCTTCAAGAATCTAAGTTTCTCATTTACATTGTTCACCCCTTCTTCTAAGACGTCGAACAATCCCAATTGCTCAGTAGGTGAACTCGTTGGAGAGCACACCGAAGAGGACACTAATTGCTCCGTGGTATCTTCGGAGTAATGAATTGAACCTAAACCTAAGCGAACAGGAGATTTTGGTTGACCAGGCAACTTGCGCGTATTGGGGCGAGTCTGCATGCAAAGGTGAGTAACACGCAGAAATTAAAATTTGCTCCGAAATAACAGTGAAAAATGAGACGATAATACAGGCTAGAGCTATCAAAATTATCATTCGAGATCGTGACGTACTTGTGTACATTGTGGCAATCACATATTAGGTCTTAACTCCAATCGTGTGGTTTCATATACTTTCGAACCTTGTGACAAACTTTTCTCCAAATGAAATGCAATTTACCTCCAAAGTCCCACTCCCAACGTCATTCTGCAGCCCCCGAGCTTTCTGAGTAGAAACATCGATGCTAGCTCGAACACGTGCAGACGGTTTCGCTGGCCTGAATTTGAACTTCTCAATACCAGTACCGCTTTCACCTCGTTCATAACGTTCCTTTATGGTTTGGAGACTTGAAATTTCGGCATCTTTTTTAGCAGCAGACTCTTTAAGCAGCGCAACCTTAAGAACAACCAGATGCAACTTAGAAGGATATACGTCACTGGTACAATTAAATTTTGAAGTGCTAAACAAAACGAAACAGGGACAATCTAACAGCAAATTGGAGCTAAGTGTTCGTTTGGAAGAGGATAATTTGCAAGAGTTAAGCATAGACGAAAATTCTAAGATGTCACCCTAGCTTTCTAAGAACTGCTAAACGACAACGCACTGGGATAATGGATGTGGTAGACATATATAGACCATTCTAAACAAAAAAAGTGACTGAAATATCTCAACAATTTAAAATCACAAAATCTACCTGCTCTTTGAGATTTTGAATCTCTCCACTTTCCTTGTTACTTCGAGCTGCTCCAAGTTCCACTGTTGACACTCTTTCAGCAAACTTCAATGTGCTGATGGTTTCTCCAAAAGATTCCACGTCAGGACTTATGTGCACAAACATCAATGTCTTTGCTTGGCCACCTGCACAATATTTTCTGACAAGGATTAACATCATGAATACTGGAGAGTAAGGGTGTCAACTATCACCTGAGATGAGCAAAAACCCAAGCTGCTCTACACTCTTCATATCAAATGAAGATAGGGGCAACAATAAAATAAGCTTCTACTAGCACTTCTCATTTCCAATACCTAGAGAATCCTGCAGGAGCTGAGTAAGTTTGCTGTTTCTGAAGGGCACATGCCCATTCTTTTGTGCTAATGCAGCTATTACATCACCAAGGGCTGAAAGGGATTTGTTAATGTGTTGAGCTTCCTTCAATCTATCACCCGTAGCTTCAGATCGGTCTACACGTTCACTCCCAGCAAGATCAACCAGGTGGAGTGATCCCCTCAGAATAGCTCCGGATTCCAGATCAGTGCCTTGAACATGAACTGTCAGTACACTGCAGAAAACAAATTAAAGTCTCAGTATTCACTTACAAGCTCCATCCAATCTAGCAAAAGACTGTAAGACAATATTTGAAAAGATCCCATGGTAACCGCCCAAAAATTATCTGTCATATTATCGAACGAGAGATAACAAGAAAATGTTAATCCTTCGATGATCCAGACATTGGTGAGGAATAAATAAGGGAAGAAGAAAACGGAAGAAATGGTACCTATGAGATCTGCTACTGCGCTCATTAAGAGCTGTGGCACCAACTGCTCTATTCTTCTGGCCAACCTTCATCAGCTCTAGAACATCCTCTGTTGATCTCACTGACATCCTACTGGCATCAGGAACATTCAGGCCATTTAACTGGGAATTGTTTCGGATCTCAAGCGTGTTCAAGTCAAGGAAGAAACTTCAGGGATTCAGTATGTCATGAATAGATCCGCGGTGCCTAATTGAAAAGCACATTAAAGAGCAACATTAAAACATATTAAAAAGGACATTAATTCGACGTTGAAAAATGAGATCGAAGTACTAAAAGGATATTTCTTCTGGATGCCATCCACAGCAAGAAGATCCCGAACTTGTTCGTTGTAGATCTCAAGCATCTGTACTCCAATCTCATAGCGGAAAACATCATGTCTGCTTTGAGTTGTATGGAACAAATCGTGAAGAGCTCTGTAATTAACTCCCCAATCTGCTGAAGTCATGTTGTTTGGACCACTCTGTCAATAAGAATACAAGTGTTAGATTCAAGATGCATTGAATATGCGCATGTAAAAGAATAATGAAGAGGCAGATACTTGCAGAACAAAATAAGCACAAGATGGTGTCATAGCAATCGAAAGAAAGATATCCACTCCACAATTCCCTAACAATGAACATTAAGCCTAGACAAAAAATTCAGTAATATTTGCATTAGTAGCAGGCATTGTGCAAAAAAAGGTAGTTGCATACAGAAGTAGACTAGATCTAGGTTCGTAAGCTTAGATATGGCAGGAATATGGGAACAATTGGAAGTCGGACAAACAGGATGGCTGCAAGAGTGCCAGGCTAACCGTAATACTAGAAAACAGAATGATCGTAAGAAGAAATTACCATGGTGAAGGTCTTCCCAGATCCAGTTTGGCCATACGCAAAGATGCAAACATTGAATCCATCTAGGACAGACCGAATCAATGGCTGGGTGTCGAGAAAAACTTCCTCTAAACAAACGAAGGCAAAACAATTTCATCAGAGCACCGAATGAGAAGAAGTCCATGTTTATGAGAATGTAAACCAACAAGACTGGATAATCCGCAGAAGAAGTTAACAGTGCAATTAGACCTTTAACAAGAACAGTACAATTTTCTTTTAACAAAGAAAAGTTAGGCAACTCATGCTCACAATCAGTAACTATTGCAAACTCTATCATAAGTTATAAAAGAGAGAAAGCAGATCAACTTTGATATTTAACACAGGAAATCCCAGATTGACATGGAAATAATGAATAATGTACATAGGGCACTGCATACCCAGCACGATTGAAAATAAATTGTACCTTGCGAAGCATTGGGGGCAAAACACTTATTGAAAGTGAAAGACCTTCGTGAATCTTTGGCACCGGGTCTCAGAGGATTAAATAGCATCAATTCCCCATTCTCCCCAATATAATCAAGCGTCGTTTGCCTCCCAGCTTCCTCTGTCAGAAACGGTCTGACTCTGCAATAGACTCGAATATTACCTGAAACCGGAAATGAAGAAGTCATTTGCAGTGAGAATTGGTAAGTTATGGTACCCCTCATTTTAGCCTTCCTTCGTTTCTTGTTGTAAATTCAGTGACAAGACATTCTAATAAATTGCACACAAACCATCACGGAAAGATCTCAGAAGCTAGCTAATAAACCTTCAAGTTTAGAAAAGCATATACTACCCAATAGAGGGTCAAAAAATCATTCCACTAGTTAATTTCGGCATCTCGTCGACTATTCATACCCTCATTTATATTGGCACGCAAACCTCCACAACTGATGTTAAAACTCGGGATGTACCTTTCAAATCTTGAACTTCATTGTAAAGCATTCGATTCTCAGCAAGAACTTTATGATATCCCGATGCTGCTCGAGCCATACCTTGAAGCTGCTCTTCTGTAAGATCGAGGAAATACAATAAGTACAATCTATATCAAGTTCATCAAATGCTGACAGGTGAAAAAATTATTTGAAGTGAAAAATATATATATCGAAGCTTACCAAGCAAATTGAATTGGTCGTTCCATTCTGCCTGCATCCTAAAGAACTCGTCTTTGGTATTAAGTTGGGTTAACCTGAGATCCTGCATTCAACAAGGTCAATCGAGAACAATCAAAAATGAGAAACTGAATCCGATGGTCAATCTAGTACTCTTAAGAACATCAGAATCAGATGATCCAAGAAACGCAAATTTTACAGACCCAATCTCAGTAACAGTGGCGATAGGTAACGACAGAAAACAAAGAGATGTACCCTGTATTCAAGTAGCTGACGAGTGAGGAATATTTGATATTGACTGTCCTTTCGTCTCAAGCTACTCATTTCCCTAGCTGCACTAACTTCCATGTCCTTTAATTTATCGTAAGAGTCTTGTAGCTGCAACTCGAGGGAGTGAATTGTTTGATGGCACTCCAGCTCGAATTCTTTCTTCTGAGTTTCAAGTCGTAGCAATAGCTCTTTGTCAGAGCGCTTGATGTGATCTAGCTCATCCTTCAGCACTTGCACAGCTAATTGTTGCTCTTCGTTCTCTTTCCGCAATCTGCCAATTTCCTTTTCCTTCGCCCTCTTGTCCTCTTCCAATTCCTTCACCTCTAACTGTACATATACAGGAATGGAAATGATATATCAAAAGCTATTCGTAGAAATGTAATGATGTATCTGTAAGGAATTCCAGAACATTTAAACAAGGATGAGAAGGAAAAAACGATTACCTCAATCTTATGCAGCATGCTAGCGTATAACTGTAATCCCAAATCCCGAACAACAAGGAGTGAGACATCTTTCATCAAGTTATAAGAATCAGACACCAAAGAGCGAATCTGTCTAGAAAGAAACTTAAGCTCCTATTCGATGCACATAGAATATTTTGATCTACCACCTGGAGAGACTAGGAAAAGAGTCAGATAGCTGCTTGCAAACGTTACACGTGCCTTGTCTGCAATGTTGAGGAACCAAGAACCAAATACTAAACCTCCAAGAAGCAGGTAGATCTAGAAAAATTGTAAAACTTACTTGTATCTCCTCTTGTGAGCCTGTTGCTAATGTAACTAGTATTGAATTTTGCGAGGTAAGTTTGCCTTCTCGGGACAATGTCTCTTTGATTGAATTTCTCATCTGCAGAAGAGAGAAAATGTCTCACACTAAGTACAGAGCTGCAATGAAGTGCTGAGGGCAAACAAAAAAGTATAACAGCAGGTTACCTACAAATAAAATGACGTCATCAGCTACAAATAGTAGCAAGGTTGCCAGATAATTCATACTTTTGTGACTTGTTTCCTCTGAGTAAGAAGATGACGCTCGAATTCCTCCATAACCTTACGCAACATGAACTCCACAACCTGCACAAGAACTCTAAGAATTAAGAATAGGCGAGTGTAAATTAAGCATAAGGCCTGAAATTGGCATTCAGTGGTATCAAAGTCCAGATTACAACTCTGCCCTCCCGTATGCAAATCAACACAAGAAGTTTGCAAGATTCTTTTTTAGTCTCATCAAGTTGCTACATGGTTTCTTACCATAGGCACTTCCTCGACAGATTTGTCATGTAAGATTGCATTGATAAGGCTGAGAAGAGACTGAGATGGGGCATTCTGTACAGCACAAATGCACAAATATAGTGAATAAGTCACAGATACAAGTACGGGAAATAACCACGTCTCTAATGAAAGAAAAAGATAAGCTCTGCAAGCCAAATGGTGATGTAGAAATCAGCAATTCATCAAGAAAGGAAAAAGAGGAATTTCTTGTAGAATTTTGAGGAATTTTGAGGAAAGTACACACAACAGGTTGCTGGAACATACTAAATTTAACATACATAAGCAGTGAAAAACTTCATTTAAACACTATTATTCTAATATTAGATGAGATAAAAGGCGAAGAATCATTGGTTAAACACGGTCAAATACATACATCTAAT
This sequence comes from Pseudoscleropodium purum, assembly GCA_963969395.1. NCBI lineage: Eukaryota > Viridiplantae > Streptophyta > Bryopsida > Hypnales > Brachytheciaceae > Pseudoscleropodium > Pseudoscleropodium purum. The sequence continues at coordinate 2,832,896 of OZ017800.1, read as the reverse complement.
ACTGGCGTCGATCCTCCATAACCATCTGTAGTAAACGGTATAGAATCAGGAACCCCTTGCATACTCTTGGCATTCACTTGGAGTACTTCTTGAAATTTGTTTCCGAGATGTTGCAGCCAGGCAGGTTTGGGCACTGCATATTGCAGGCCAGACTGTGAGCACAATGAAAGCCAGCGTCGTGAAACAAATGAAACAGAGATGATAAACTTCTGCTCAAGTCATCGCTCAGTGAGCTCGCATACCGAAAAGAAAAGAACCATCAACCCAGTACCTGCGGAGCCATTCTCGTTACTGGTGACCTCTCTCTCCCCAGAAGAGCCATTCGGCTGGGCCTCATGACTTGAAACGGATCTGGCAGGTTCAAAACTAGAGGGAAAGTTGGACAAACTTGCCAAGGAAGTATCATCAAGAGAATCTTGATCCAGGATCGCCCATTTCTTCCGCGGGTTGGAACTACTATTCATGCTCTCAGAGTGGTGAACTTTTGAGTTACTGGAATTTCCTGTCAGATGATTAGGAGATTTTAACCTCCAGAAACCCAAAGCACCTCCTAGCTTCCAATCATGATAAGATTTCAATGACAATATGCAGTCCACCAGCTTTGCAGATGAACTTGAAGACATTGAACCCTGCGACAGTGAAAGAATTCACAGAAAAACAGCAATCATTGAGCATCCTCCAAGGTTCAAACACATAAAAAGAAACGGATGGCTCGAGTAAAGCAGAAAACATCCAAATAAAGAAAGATGCAACCACTCAATCCGATACGGTCCTGGTGGCAGGCGCAGTGGGAACTGGATACGCAGTCACACATGCAATAGGAAGATATCTGGCGTCAACTCGCCTGTCTGACAGCTATGCCATGATTGCAAGGGCTAATCTCTTCCAGCATGATACAATGTGACTTTGAACAGCAACAGTGATCGAGTTCTACAGATAGAGGATTACATGATAAAACTGTTGAGAATGAGCAATGATAACGTCTGCACATTGCACTAAGGATCTCATACCTGCTCCAAGTCAGAAACTTCGAATGAAGGCAATCCCAACTCCTCAACTGCTACCAGAAAATTTCGAACGTTCTCAAAATACTGATAAGTAGACTGCGCTCCATCAAGGTGGTTTGAAAGGGTTGGTTTTGACACCACCTGCTCACACACCGCGGCACAAACAGCCTAATTAAAACAAACTGACCTCGCAGTACTGGAAACACATTGAAAACATCCTTTGGTGGGATTCGGAGTATTTGGAAATTAGAAAATATTGTTGAAATATAAGCCATATCGATGAGCTTACTATTATACCAAAACATTCAATTTAAGTATACATCATCAAATTAACTACTTCATTCGAGAGGCGAGTATTTTACACGGTACCTAGTTCAACAACGAAGAACAAAGCCCTAATCTCAAGGCGCGCAAGCGTATACACATATGAGTAGCTGTTCGAACCTTGGGTACAGAGCCGGGTTGTACTTTGTTAATAAGCTTGCATAGAGCAAGTCCGTTTCTCAAGCAAAGTCTCAAGTCTTCCTCTGTGGCATCGTATGACAGGCCCAGATCTCCTACCATCTCTTGCAGCCATAAATTCGCCTGCTGCCTCCTTGTTGCTGAATATTCATCGTATTGCCCAGAGAAACAACAGAGAAACGAGATTAGATAATGAATGTTCGATCAAGAATAAGAGACAGGCTGTTCTGCCAACCAATGTAACGTCCAGCAAGATTCCGGAGTAAATTTTTGGCCCAGATTGATCAAGAACACGACAGCTAGCCGGCGGAACACTAAATGTTCAATGAGCCTTGCAAATCACGGAGCATTTGAGATTTTCATAACAAGTTCACAACCACTCGGAACCTACTGCCCAAGCAGTAGAACTTCGCAAACCGCAGTACGCTGGAGGATAGGAAGGCATATTTGAGTCTGTCTCTAGAGAGTCAGAAACATATTTGAGTTCAAATTAACGAAAGGTCGAACTCAGTAAGTATTCGACGACCCCACAATTCTTCCTCGTCCAAAGTCTTAAAGATTAACGAAGAATGTCCCCGACAAGTGACGGTGGCCACCGCATTGACGCTAAAATCATTATCCGATCATTCTTATTCACATCTCCAGGTTTCCTAAGGCAATCATTCGCCGCAAGAACATTATCCTGGACTACAAAATTTCCTAAGGATGTGCGGTGTAGTCTTGAGATATCATGGAGTAGCCTAGTGCCACAGACCTAAGATGAAAATAGCCTAAGATCAGAACCTGATTCATTTGCTTTTCTGGTTGCCAAATTTGCATCGCTCAATGTAACTCCTGTCGTAGGGACTGCAGCGTTAACAATCGAACCTGTCGTGTGATCCATGTGCCCTTGATTCGTATACTCATAAGCCTGTTTCTTCATCCTCTCGGTGTCGGGAATCCTTTTCTCTGGAACATAGAATGTCTCATTTCCTTCGTACGACGAGTTCATGGGCAATCTATTGAAAAGACACTGCTCCGTCTATAGAAGAGGAAACACCAGGTTTACCGTTCGCATTTTCCACTCTTGCCACGTCCATAACTCCAGCGTTCAAACACGTCTATTGGCAGCTGCCAGCTAAAATCCTGCGCTCCAAGCGGTAAGCAAGCTCGACGCAGCCGCGGATTGGGAAAACTAGGTCCCTCGATGCCATAGCCATGGCTCTAGGTACAACATGAACCTAACATCGCAGTTGCAGCTACTGCAATAGCCTTCCCCTTTCCACTTCTCTGACGGAAATTTTATTGCTCTTTAGTGATAAAACCGATGTGTCATCCTGAAAAGCACCTGCCCATACAGATTCCTGCGGATCTTGCAGCTACAAACTTCCTCCGTCATCAGTGATCTGACCTTACAACGCTCCACTAAGCAATGCGGCTTCCAAGAGATCACAGTAAAGTCCAAGAGATCGCAGCTGCGTGTCAACATTCGATGAAGAAGTCAGTAGGTATTCTGGCATTCAAAAGGTCTTAACCTAGAGAGCATTCGCAGCGCGGATCCTCAGAGCTCCATTGTCATTCTACTTCCAACGCAAAGAAAACACACAACACTATCCCGCTTTCCAGGAGATCCTAGCAAAGTCCACAATGCAGCAGCTGCACTCAGCCTTCGATGAAGGAGTCAGTGCGCGTTCAGGCCTTCACGACATTCGAACCTACACGGTATCCAAACGCGGTTCCCCAGACACAATCTCATTGTACTTCCAACTCAAAGAACACACAACACAATCCGATACAACATTAAAGTTCAAACCAACGACAACCACTTCAAGAGCGTCTGTCACTGACTCGTCCGGTTCCCGCTCAGTCCAGCCCGTCCACTCAAACTCACCACACCTCTTTCCAACTCCATCACTCCTCTGTCAGCCACAGATCAAACAAACGATCCAAACCGGGGCTGCTCAAAAAGCCTCTCTCTCCACAAAGATCTGAAAAAAAAGACAATACAGAGCCCCTACCAATACTACGAACCTCCCCTACGAGCGTCTCAACCTCGTCCTCCTCCCGCCTCCTGATCTCACCACCACGCGATCACCAAAAGACTAAGTTACAATAACCTCCTCTTCTCCACGCGCGTGCACAACAAACCCGTGGAAAAAAAACAGAACACAACATAGAAACCTACCCGCATTGCATCGAAAGCAGTAGCACTATCGTCACAACCGCCTCATCGCCATCCCTAACCACGCAAGAATCTGTCCACGATAGCGGTCGCTCCGAACTGAACGCGCGCGCACACACCTCAAAAGCCAGAGTTCAAGACACTCCTCCACTCCCCCCCCCGACCCTCCGAAGCGAGCTCTCCGCAGCAAACGACTGAACTCACTGTTGTGTCCCGAACTTACTTACCCCCCTGGTCGCCTTCAGATCTACCTCACACTTCCCACTTTAGTGACGGACGCTCTCACTCGCTCTCTCCGTGTCTCTCCTTCTCCATCGTCTCGGCCCTCGCCATGATCGCTGCTGCTGCGACAGGGGCCATCCTGGTGAAAATGCCAGGGATTTTACTGAAACTCTGACTTCCCTGGAACCATCGGAGATTTTGAAACCTCGATCGGAACGGACCCCGACCGAGTCTCGGTCATAGGTCGATGTCCGTGAGTCCGTCCGTCCTGTGCGAGGCGTCCGTGTGGTCCGTGTGTACGCGCGGTCGTAGGCCACGGGGGAAGGGAAAGGGGGACGGTCCATCGACTGGATGAACGTTGGAAGTTGAATGTGAAGGAAGGCGGGAAGAGGCGGGGACACGTCTTCCGCCCATGCTCTTGAACCCGGCTGACGGAAGCAACGGTTTTGTAGGCTAGGGCTTGGTAGTTGGACTGGAGTGAGAATTGACCTCCCCTAGGCCCCCCCCCCCTCATTGTCATCCGTTTCGCACATGGGGAATAACATTGCCACTTGTTATTTACCACGCATGGTAAAACTTGAAATTCACCACAGGTAGGAGCAGCTCATTCTTCTTTTTTTTTTTACTTTCTGAGAAAGTGTCAAGATGGCAATCACTTAAATTCAAGGGAGGATTGACCCCTATATTGTCCCATGTTTTACCCTTGCAGAAAACATTGAAATTTCTTATTTACCACATATGATAAAATTTGCAATTTATGAAATTACATTTTCAATTAAAGACCCCAAATTAGCTAGTTGACGAGATGAAATACAAAATTTAAGTGGCACAAAATAGGGGTCAATTTTGACTTTTACCCTCTAGTGGGGCAATAGAAGGATCAATCCTCCTTGGCCTTAAAAATTGGGTGTAGTATTGTATTTCTACATTCATCCATCTTTAGGATCAAACAACACTTTTTAATCATATTCGTGCACTTTTTCATTCAAATTTGGCAATTTCATTCATGTTTCAATAAAAATGGAAAAAAATTAGTAAAAAATATTACATTTATCCAACAAAAAGTAGACATTTATTTTGAAATGGTGCAATTTGGTCTAATAGTGTCCTAGAAAGGGGCTAAGAAAGAGGTCAAGCCGGCATCTATTTAAGAGGTAAAATTAAGTTTGGGAGGTGAAACTTCTTAAAATTGATTTTTTTTAAGTAAATTTCTCTTGAAAGACAAACGGAATTGGCATCTAACCCAAGTCATTTCATATCTTTTGGAGCAATGTAGAATTAGTTGTGAATTTTTGAAATTGAAATGGCATAGGGCTCTAATCAAAATCGCCCACTTCCTCAAATGTATGCTATTTGTATATTGATGGTGTAATGAAAAAGCAGCATGTGCAAATAGTGTACATTTGAGGAAGTAGGCAAGTTTAGAGCATAAACACTTTAAGAACCTCCTACCGGAAGGTTGGTTGAGAAATACAAAATGAACTATATTAAAACAAGGGGAAGATTTTTATATTTACTTCTACATGGGACAATGAAGGGGTCGCTTTCTCCTAGTTGATGGGATTGACGAAGTATTACTAATTAATGATGTGTCCAAGTTAACCCTTAAATGTCCAAGGCTTTTTTTGAACTTCTTGGAGTTTATTCAAAACTAAACAAAAAATTTGAGTATTGATTCACTTTATCAAAAAATTTAAAATTGTAATCATATAAATTCAAACTAGACGTATTATGGATTATACAAGGAAAAAAATATCACTTATGGATTGAAAGATAATATTGTTTGATCAAGAAGGTGTTAAAATTGTAAAATTGATTTGAAGTCTTCCAATCTACCAAACAATCTACTTTTTACTAGTCAAATGTAAAATTAAGGTCATAAAAAAAATATGAGGCTAGAGGTCATATCATGTGTGATCATAGTTTATTTGATGGCTTCTCAAAATATATTCTACAATTTTTCCAATAAATTTTCTAAGTGGTTTTTCCCTCAAGATCTAGTGTATTTGAGGCTTGTAGAGATGAGCTTCTAACACTAAAATATCAAGATTTGCAATGGACACTCTTGCACAAAATTTTCAATGAAATAAATATAAATAAGATTTTTCAAAATTGGATTTTTGATGCCTAAAATAGATTTTTTTTTAAATCCAACTAAAAAAACCATAAAAACAATAATTATGTAAGATTTTACAAAATTTCAAAGTTTAGTTGACCTCCCCAAACGGTGCCTTGGGTATTTAGGGATTAATCTATAAATAAATAATTCCTAAAGGCTTAGACATTCAAATTTCAAATAATGGATGAACGCAATCATGTAATAAGGTCAAATAATCTTCATCTTTTTTTATCCATTTGAATGTTTGTATAGTCTTCTATCAGGGTTTTTTTTTCCATTTGTACGTGTATGGAGAATTAGATTTTAACAAAAACAATTGCATTTCTTCTATAATTTGAGGGATATAAGTATATTTGAATTTAAAGTTCAATTTAGATTTAGAAAGATTCTTCAAAAACAACTTGAATAAATAATAAAAATAAAAACATTTTTAAAATAACCAAAATGAGAACTTCACATTTTAACATTATAAAGTTTAACAAAATTTGACAAAAGTTCTTGGACGATTGTCAAAGTTTTGTTTTTGAAATTCAAGCACTAAGGTCTTGCAATTGTAATGGACTTTTTCCTTTGAATGTATATAGTAATAAAGAATATAGGAGTTGCCATCATTAAATGTACCAAATAAACAAAGAAATAACAAAGCTTTTGGTAGTGTTTTAGAAAGAGGCATTTTGAGACCATTTTGGTTCAAAATATATCATTCAAAGTAATTTAGAGATTAACCCTATTTAATAGATTGTAGGATCTTAAATGTGGCTTGCAATTGATTTTGAATGAACATTACAAGATGTAAATCTTTATGGACTTTTTTTTATAGAATTCTTTGATTGCATTTGAAGGCAACGGTGGTAGAATATCCTCCATTAAGGTATTTTTCATTTTCCTATGGAAGGACATGTTTAAGGCCTGAAAGTGTCAAGTGGATAACTTTTGAAATTACTATAGAAATGAAGAGTATATATTAGTCAAAAATAGGATCATTTTTGAATACCTTCCTTCATAATCAATGTCATCCTTTTAAGGTTAATCCAAGGATTACAAAAGACACAATCTCTAATACATTTTAGTAATTTTTAGATGTAGATCAACTATAAAGATAATATTTTTGAATTTAAACCTAGTTATTGAAATGAAGTTAATCAAGTCTTGTTTGTACTCTAGTTTTAAAAAAATGAAATATCTAAAATTGAATATGTAATTGCAATATCTCACTTAAGGCCTAAATTACTATAGTCTATTTATATTCTCATTACAAAAAGTTATAAAATTTTATTAAGATTTTTTAAGTTCTTCCTATGTTTGATGTGAATTTTCATCATTCTTTAAAAATGTAATGGAAATTGAAATCACTACTTTATAACCATTCCTATGATACTAGCATATGAAAGATAAATTTTCTCCTTACATGGATATTATTAACTTAGCATCTATATATTGTCTACAAAATCAATTATAAACCACATTTAGATCTATTTTTAATTTTCTTGTACTTTTAGTTTTTTTAGTAATCACTAGGATGGTTAACCATAAAATTACACTGACTTTTGGCAATTTTATGTTTTTTGATGAAAATTAAAGGACAATGATAATTTTCGTTATTATTTTTTGGATCAATTATATGTATCATAAACTCTAGTCTTCATACAAAAAATGAACCTAAAAAAGCATTATATGGCTGTAAAATATAAATTGAACGCATTAATCATTTCAACAAGTATTTCAAATGTAAGGGCATTAAGATATAAGAATGGTCTATGTTGAAACCTATACTCTCTCTACAGTGGCTAATGCAATCTTTTGTTTACAATTCCAAAAAACAATTCAAATATTGTGAGAATCAACATTATTTGCCTGTTTGTCAAATTGTCGATCTTTTAATTTTTATAAATGTCAATTTCTTTCAATTTTTGTGTACAACAATTTGAAATGATGTATACCAACATGCTAAGGCACAAAAAGTTTTTTCAAAGTTGTAAGAGAAAATTTACAACAGATAAAGTAATTCCAAATCATGATAAACAAAATTGAGTTTTGGACATGGCTAACTTTGAAATTATTTTTCTTTCAAATTACAACTAATCTTTTCTTCAAACTTCATGGTCACATGTAGTATGTTGCACACTACAATTTTCATGTGATTACTTTTGGACTTTGTCCACTAATGCTTATGGTATGGTTGTTTGAATGAAGTCATTTTATATTTATACTTAGTTTTGTTAGTCATTGTAAATCTAATTTTGAACCATAAAATGATATTATTTGAATTAAAACCTAACTATAGAAATTAAGTTAATCAAATTTTGTTTCCATTCTAATTTCAAATGATCTAAAATTAAATATTTAATTACAATATGAACTTAAGGTCTATTACTATTTATATTCTCGTTATAAAAAGATATGAAAACTTATTTGACAATAAATGATTTTTTAATTAGTAGAATATACACATATTAAAAAATTCTAAATTTTTTTTCAAATTCTCCCTATGTTTGATGTGAATTTTCATTATTCCTCTTCAAAAATTTAAATTAAATTAAAAGCATTCTATCTCCACTACTTTCAAATCCATTCTACTCATATTGTCATTTAGAAGGATGAATTTATTCCTTCTGTTGATATTCATGACTTGATGTCTATACACTATATTGTCTACCAAATCTACTATAAACCATAATTGAATCTATTTTTAATTTTTATGTAGTTATAACTTTTCTTGGTGATCATTGAAGTGGTTAAATATAGATTTTCTAGGCTTTTTTTTAGTAATTAGTCTCAATAGAATGATTGGTTGAAATCATGAGGTCATTACTAGTATTCTACACAAATTTACCTAACATTAGATGAGATTTCAAACAAGGAAAGGGCTATTTTAGGCTTGTTTCCCTTATTGCAAATTAGAGGTATACTATCACATTTTAATAATTAATAATTAACCAAAAAATTTAAAATGTTTGAAAATTAATTTATTATTATTATTTGATGTGGTAGTTGGTGCAATAGAGTTCCTAGAGTCTAGAAACCTATGGAAACTCATAGCTCTCTATGGGGCTAAAAAAAATTTAATGTACCACTTTCTTGTATGGTCTTATGCACATAATTCATTTTCTACTACTACTAATATTTTTGGACCAATATTCAATATGGGCAAAACTAGTGTGGATACAATACAATGGATTCTCAAGATATATTAGTAACATATAATTATTTTAAAGTGTCACTCTCCTTAGTAACACTTATCATCCTAAGCTCACTTTCAAGTATTTGTTGTAGCTTTTAACTCCTAGTGACACCAAGGGTTATAATGTCTTAACACTAAACATGCCATGCATCCACAATGTTAGGTTCTAACTCTAAATGGGTTTCCCCATTTCTCAATACTTTAATTCCAACACTTAACTCCTATAAAGATATCAAGCATGTCATTTGATGACATGAGCCAAAACTTCCATTGATGTTCAAGCACTCAGTGGTGGCACTATTTCCCACTAGTACTAACCGCCCTTGAATAGGACCTAATTCTTCACTAGATCCAACCACTTTTATGTTGGGACTCACATTATGGCCTAGTATGCAATAGGACACATCCAAATTGTATCGAAGGAGTGCATAAGCACTTCAAAGTAACATATAAGTGGTGGTGAGACTCCAACATCAACCTCACTATCTATGGCTATTTTGGCTCATCATAATATCAATCGGGAGTGAGGAAGGAAATCACTCCTCTTTATAATACTCTTTGCGGGATTTGGCAACCCTTCATCCTAAAGGTCTCTGTAAACATTCAACACATACCATCTTGGAAGACCACCTACTCCCAAATTGTTTCCCAAAACCCGGCCTCCAAAGACTTCCAATCTTTGCATTAAGATAATTTTTGGCTCCAGACTTCAAATCTAGAGTGCAAGTCTATTTTTGTGATCTACTCTTTATGTGAATTATCATAGACTACTCACTTTTTCAATTTTAAGAAGTTACAAAGAAGGGTCCTCTAAAGATTCAATTCCCCTAGGAGTATAGTGCTTTGAGGCTTTGCCCTCTTTAGATGTCCATAACTTTCAATTTACACTTGATTTCTTCATGATCCTTATCATTCTATAAAGATGATCTCACAAACTTTCTAACAATGTGCAGCATGATCTATTTGGCCTAAGGATTCTCTAAACCCCTATTTCCATGTTCTACACCTTGAAGCACAGCCAAGACATTGCCAACTTTGAGGAGCCATAACTTTTGACTCCCAATTTGGATCCTTGCATTCTTTAAACTCATGAATGCATCTTTTCACACAATTTTTAAGAATATATAACATGACACCCAATTTGTCCTAAGTAGAGCACTACAACGCTTATATCACTTGGAACTCCCAATTCCTCACACCTCATCTCTTGCAAGGCTTAGGGAGTCACCTTCAACATCCCTTTTACTTACTAAAGAGGCATGGACATGCCTCAAGATGAAGGTCATGGAATAAAGAGAACCTCATTAAGGTAACTACACTTAATTGTTACAAAACTTTTCCACATAGACAACTACCCACAATATTTATTTTTTGAATATGAGGGCATAGATTATGTCCAAATAATATATGCTATGATCTACATAGAAGAGCTAAGAAAGTAAGTGACTTCCTCAAATGTAAACATTTGCTAATATGTTGTTATGAATACATAAACCATTTATACTATACTTGGCCAAATGGTTATCCTATGTACACCAACTATCTACACTTATACTTGGCTAAATGGGTACTATTGTAGTGCAACAACTATGTATACTTACACTTAACCAAATGGATGTCACAGTAGCTACAAACTATCTATTTGCACTTTCATTTTGCCAATGAAAAAGATCCATTTGATAAAACTTCTATTAAAACCCGTCTCTTTTTTATGGAAATTTTGATTTCACTTTTTTGGAACCAATGATGGCTATGTAGGTTTGAACCTATGTAGCCATAATTACCAATATACCAACAATTATAGATAAAACCACCTAAGGTTTAAAGCAAAATACAACTTTGAACTCACTCCAAAGGCTACATCTACTCACTATGGCTACTTTCATATCATGGTGTGTTTTGGAAGAATCAATATGTACTAAACCTATCCACGTTTCAAACCCTCAATTCTACAAGAACTATCAATGATACCATGCTTGATAAGATTCAAATCTTCAGGAGATTGAATGATACTATAAGGATTTCCTATTTTAGGTGACGAATTGAGATGTTACACTAAACATTAATATTAATATAAAAACATGAGTAATTACATTGAATGTCACTTAAAATCTGTCAATTAAAACACGGGGTTCTTATAGTGTGAGATCAATCATAAGGAAAATAAAATCATTCAACAAACATTCACCAATAATGTTATTCAAATCATAACATACCATGTCAATGAGTTATTTTAGTATACAAACTATCTAAACTTACACTTGGCCAACTTATAAAAGATAAACTACTTGTCTTATACTTGACCAATGAAAAGAATCCACATAATAAAACTTCTATTGCAAAATCTTTTTTCTTCATTGAAATTTTGGTTTCACTTTATTGGAATCAATGATAGCCATGTAGGTTTGAACTGATGTAGCCATTGTCACCAACACAACAACAATTGTAGAAAAAAAAAACCAAGGCTTAGAGCAAAATATGATTTTGAATTCATTCCTAAGTCTACATCTAAAGCCACATCTACTCATTGTCTATGACTACTTTTATATCACGATGTGTTTTGGAATGAATCAATTTGTGCTAAGCCTCCCTCAAACTTGTCCATATTTCAAACCTTTTCATTCCACAAGCACTATCAATGATACCACGCTTGATAAGAAGATTTAAATCTTTAGAGCTTGAAAGAGATCAATCATAAGGAAAATATAATCATTGGACAAACAATCGCTAATAGGGTGCTTGCAAGAAACACCGATCCTTTTTTTATCTTATGTAATATGACAAACTTATCATCTTGGCTATAATTTTAGAAGCATAAATATGATGAATGTGAATTCTTTAATTATAGTTGGATGTTTTCATTGTAATTTTATTCCTTTTCTAAAAATTAAAAAATCATTTTATATTTAAAAGTCAACTTTGCAATTTGTCATACTTTTGAATTTAGGGATTTTAAACATTCTTGATTATTCAAAATCAATGATCTTGAGTTGAAATTTTTGTAGTTGTTTTGTCACAATAGGGAGGCATGTTTTACATCGGGGGCAGAAAAAATAAATTATTTTATGGTCTCCACGTTCGTGGTAGTTGCAAGAAACACCTACCATTTGGAGCTACAAAAAGCTTCAATATTAAAATACTGTGACTTTTGGGAAAAAAATTTAAATGAAATAAAGCATTCAAAATATGGAAAATTTATAGAGCATTCAAAATAGTGTATGTGAGAAACTTCAAGCTTAAAAAAATTTATCTCTAAAAGTTATGTGCAAAAAAAAGAATGACAAAAAATACAAGAATATAGATACTTTGGAACTTGATTTTTTTTAAATAAAATAAAAATAGAATAAATAAAAGTCCTTTTTTCTAACTTGAAGATGCTTCTTCTCAACCATTTACATCCTTAAGAAAAAAAAATTGTGTTCTTTGCTTTTGTGCAAAGGTAGCACTTCAAGCACAAGTGGAAGGTGAACAATTTGTTATTTTTAGAAATCTCTTCATAGTCTTGTGTAACATTAATAGAATTTCTTGTATTCCAATTTGGACCTTCAAATTCACTTTTTTTGGATTGAAATTAGTACTAAAATTGGACAAAATAGGCATTTAAGTGGGGACAATTTGAAAATAAAATGATTTAAAATAATTACTTAATGTCTACAACTAATATATGTACCTTCATTTCAGATTTTATAGAAAACAAGCATACAAAGCAAAAGTCATGAGCAAAAATGCACATGTCCAAGGCTAAGGGGACCAAAAAAGGACTAGTATTTTTTGCAACGACCCTTATACAAATAAGGCTCCCTAGCATACATAATTTTGAACATTGGAGATGGTATTGACCTCATTTTTTTGGTGAAATCGAATTGCCATCAAGTCCTCAAAAATGTCCTAATTTTTAGTGTTTTTCTCCACTATAATTGATTTATTGTGAAGTAAAACCTTGACAAATTTTTTTTCTATCAAAAAACGGGGAGGATATAACTAAATTTGTGTAGTACTCAAATATAACACTTGTTGATAATACAAGAGATCCATATTGTGGTTGACAATCCAAATTGATGCAAAAGTTCTTCTTTATAGTACTAATAGTAACTATGTAATGTCAAAACATTAGTTTTTGGCAAAATGCTACAAAATTGACCAATCTTTCTTGTCAATTCTTAATAATGTTATTCAACTCATGCCATTCCAATGTGTAACTATAATATACAAACCATCTATATTTACACTTGGTCAAATGAATGTACAACATAAAACTTCTATTGAAAAGCCCCTTTCCTCATGGAAATTTTGGTATCATTTTATTGGAACTAATGATGGCTATGTAGGTTTGAATCAATGTAGCCATTGTTACTAACACAATAACAATTGTAGACAATACCACCCAAGGCTTAGAGCAAAATATGATTTTGAACTCACTCCAAAGTCTATATCTTCTAAGGCTACATCTACTCACTATGGCTACTTTCATATCATGGTGTGTTTTGGAAGAATCAATTTGTGCTAAACCTTCCCTCAAACCTACCCACATTTCAAAACCCTTGATTCCACAAGCATTATCAATGACACCACATTTGATAAGAAGATTCAAATCTTCATGAGCTTGAATGAGATTAGTGATAAGGAAAATGTAATCACTAAATAAACAACCACCAATAGTGGTATTCAACTCATACTATGCCATGTTTCGAATGAAGGAATTTGTATTATGATATACTCCCATCTTAGGTAGACATAAACATTGATTCTTATAAGACATTGTGCACAAAGGTCCATCAACTCCAACTAATTTGATTCCAGATTGTTTCAACTTTGTTGCCGATGGGATGCGAATATATGCACCTCTTGTCACTCTCTTCATGAATAAACCTTTGGATCCACAAATGACTTTGTATGCAACTCCAAGAATATGCGTTTTCTCATGAAAGGGACTTGAATTGTCCATTTTGAAAGCTTCATTTGAAGTGATCATGAAACAACCAGCTACTGCGCTCACTGCATACTCCACACTTCTTTGTTGATATTGTAAATCATCAAGTATGGGTTTATTGCCTTCAACGACTTGAAAAGCAACAAAATTGCTAATATACTCAACCACTTTGTCGATGAGAACGAAAGGAATTTGATTTTCAACTCGACAAAGATCACTATGCACTATCTGCACCCAAATGCCATATCTTGCATAAAACACATGATTTTCATGGAATAAAGATGGCAACGTATTGCACTTCCATAGTCGTCTTTCATTTTCTGGGAATTTTGTGTCAATATAAGTAGCCAAGAAGAGGGCATCTAGACTCAACACATGTTTGATCTGTTTGTTAGTCCAATTTGTCACCCCATTTTGAAGATCATAGCATGCCAACATAGCCTTGGGATCATCCACAATTGTGTCACAAAAATGGACCCATTTTTCTCCCACTAATCCATATTGCATTGCAATAGCAAGCTTTACAGCCTCTGACCCCCTGCTGTCCAAATTTTCTCGATTGTGGAGCCCAAATTGCCATCCCCGTGGAGAAAATGCTTGACGAGGTTGGCGAATACACTCTGGTACTTTCAATATAAAGTAACCCAATCTATTCAGTTCACCCTCTTGATTGGAGCGGAGCATGTGTTTGTGGTTGACGAACCAATTTGGATTGTGTTGTTCCTCTTCAATGTCACCTACACATATGGAAGTAAAAAAAATTAGTACAAACAAAATGGAAGTGATAATTTCTTTAAGAGAGAGAGTATCAAAGTACGCCAAAAATATGGAAAATGAAACCACCAGTTACCTGTGATCACAACACCCGTGTTGGAGCTGCCCATTGGTAATGTGTGTATATATTCAACCCCTCCCACCTTCAATAACCGTAAGCGCTTGCCAATAAAGGACACCTTTTAAGGAATAGCAAGTCTGCAAGTTGGCACGGATGTTGCACCGAAGCTTTATGTGACGAAAGAGCTGGTAACAACGCACGGTGACACCTTCAATTTTTTTAACGAAGAACAAATAGTGACTTTTATGATCTAGGAATATCTGCAAAGCTCTGAAGCCAAAATGAAAACCAAGCATCAGAGTTGTAGCAGATCAAAGAAAAGCAAGCGAGGAGCTCATAATGTCGACAAAAGAAAAACGAAAAATTACAAACTACCACCGAATAAGGAAAAAACACACAAAACAAACTGAGAGCAACTTAGATTCACTTCACTCAATTGCAAGCACTGTCCACTTTGGAGCTCTGCCCTTCTAAACAACCACAACACTAGCACTCTATTTCTTCTCCAAATGACTTGCAACTGTAAGCGCACTTCAGGCTTTCTTAACGGCACATGGATCACTCAATCTCGAGTAAGAAACCATCTTTCTGTAGCCATCAAATTCGAGAAACTTCAGGGCAAAAAGCTTACCTTAAGCCACCCAAGAGCTGCCGACAAAGAACAGGGTTCAGTTGTAAACTATGACCATCCGACTTGGGCTGCTAGAAGCGTAACAAGCAGGCGAAATGAAAACCAGGAATTGAAGCTCTTGAATCCCAACAGGCAACGCCAAGGGAGTCTGCTCTCCACCAGCCTTGACAGGAACGGAACCTCAACACTTGGCCAAGCCAAACGCTCCTCCAACACACGCTGTGCACAAAGAGACCCTGCCGTGGTGCAGCTACAGGAATCGAAGTAGGAAGCAAAAGGATGCAGAGCTTCACTAGTGTTCGTGAAACTTACAGTGGAGCAAGAGGCGTTTTGATCAAGCGGATGAGCTTCAAATTGTCGGTGAAGACCCCCTTGCTCCGCGGCATGTGAAGAACTTATGCTTCCAGGAAGGGGGGTGTAATAAGTGTACTGTATCAAAATTTTTACCGTTGAAATAACTTTCAACGTGTAGAAGGACAGTACTCAATAATTACGGTGTAAACGTGAAGAAGGACAGTACTCATTCAGGTGTAAATGTGAAGGACAGTAGTCACAGTACTCATTCGGGTTTATCGAGTACTGCATTCGGTGTCAGCAGTGCGATCCTCTGTGGCTGCAGGTTCCACGATCTCATGATCCCATACAGCTCTCATGCTCCCGGACTCCTCCGCCAGGCAGCGTTTTATGAACAAGAATCGGGAAACTCGTAAGTCAGGACAGCATGTTGACTCGGGAGTCTGCCAGCTCTTGGAGAAAAGACTCCTGGTCTTTTTAATCGTCTCTACAATGAAATTTTCTTTGTTACTGAAACACTTTGTTTGTTTTAAACTCTGAGGAAAACACAGGAACTTATTATATAAACTTACGTGATCAAATTTTGAACAGTAGAGTTCACATTTAAACTCAGAGACCCCAAATTTTCTTCTGAACGGTCAGCATACAAAATTGACCAATAACAAAATAGGAGCAGATCTTGACATTTATCAGCTACGGTGAAACAGTAAGAGTTGTGCACCCCCGGGTCCACAGCTGCTGGTACCAGCAGTGTCCTGCGTCTAATGCAAGTCGGTGCAGTCGAAAGGGATCCAGTGTAAATGGCCACATATTCTATTGTACAAACATGAAATAAAACTGCCTGTTTGGGCCTTATCACTGTACTGACGCCACGGAAAAAATCCTGACGAAAATCAATGCTCCTCAACCAGGGGCGAGGGCTCCTGTACTGCAGCACCACTGGAACATCCTTATTGTTGAAGTGAGAGTGACGCACGGGACTCTAGCATTGTCCATGAAAGGAACAATTTGAAATGCTTTTACTCGTACGTACATCAAATGTTCTAATATTTCCATTAAACGATTCGACATTTACTTAAACCATCCAAGTATGGTGTGTAGTCTTCACAAGACATTTTCACTCACCTTGTGCTGGTGAAAAATCCGTCCCTGCATTTTCGTGGTCGCCCTTGGGATATTCAGCAAGGCCCAGCCTAAGCAATGCAATATTTCGGGATGATTGCACGCCAGTGTCACCACCTTCACAACCAGAAATCTCTGGGGCACTTCATTCTCAAGTCCCAGCAGCTTCTGTAGCTTCAAGTGAAGTAAGTTTGGACATTTTCCATCGCTCAGTCAATTTCATATTCTTCGTACTCTTGAGCTCCTCTTGACCACACTCGAGCACAAATCATTATCCACGCTATTCCTCCATCGCTCTGGTAAGAGCTGATGAAGGTCGCGCAGAAACACAACCAGAGCAATGGCACACACCGATATACCAAATCCAATCGTGATGAGCATGTTGTTTCGGTACTTGGGAATGGGTGGCAAAACAATGTAGCCAGCTGTAGTGAAAGCCCCCAGGACGAAGATCACAGAGCCCGCCAGCAGAAAAGCCGTCCACGTAAGGGCACTTCTCACCTTCACCACGGCATCTTTGATAAAGCTTTCCCGCATGGGCAACACCCCTCCAGCTCCCGCCAAGATGGTAGCAATGGAGAAAAAAAAGGACAGACTGTTGAATATCCAGAAGACTTGGAGACCAGGATGATGTTGTACGTCGACATACACTTCGTAGTTTCCAGTTGGCTGAGCGGCGCCCGGCTGGCCACCCACATAGGGGGCATAGCCCAAAGGGGGTTGCAACCATGCAGCAAAAGTAATACTAGCAATCAGGGAGGACCCCACGAGGATAGCATTGGTTCCATCCACATAAACTTGTCGATCCCTGTAAAGCCCATTGACATACTCTTGTACGTCCGACCTCTCCAGAAGAAGCTTTTGAATGTCCTTGTGGTGATTCTCCACTGCCAATTGCAATGCCGTTCTGTCAAACCTATCCTCTTCCGTGGCTCGTAACCGGCCTGAAGTCTCCAAGCTGAGCTCCCTCACCACTGCTGTTCGTCCTTCCTTGGCTGCCATATGCAGAGGTGATTCCTTCTGAAAATTCTCTGCATTTATATCCACATCTGGCTGAGCAAGCAGCGTCCGAACTATCTCGACATGTCCCTTCTGGGCAGCGTAGTGTAGAGGTGTGTTACATAGATTGTCCCTTATGTTAACATCTCGAGAAGAAGTACCCCACTCTAGAAGATGAACAGTCAGCTGTTTATAGCCCATTTGTGCTGCCCAGTGTAGCAAATGCTGATTCTGTGAAGCTCCTGCTGGAAAAGCAACCTCGTCTGCAACTCTTTGGAGTAGTAACCACACTATCTCTGTCTGCCGTTCTTGAGTTGCCAATTCTAGCTGTTTGCTGTATAAATGCTCGGCTTCCGGCTCCTCCCGCACTTCCACTGGATGCTCCAGAAGCAGCCAGACAAGATTTATGTGTCCTTCTCTCTCAGCTATGTCAAGGGGGGTTGCGCCGGTTCCATCCTCACAATTGAAATTGATGTCAGCCTGCAATCAAAATGAATTCACAAGATATGATGATACCGGCGTAAATTCCATACAGTCAAGATTATCGAATAAAAATGAAACCTTGTATTCAGCTACAGAATCTGGCTAAATCTAAAAGCATACTGCAGACAATCCTAATCGTATTCTACGTTAGTATAACTCAAGTATCCGGTCTGAAGCGAAAACATTTAAAGTAAGCGTCAATTACAAAGTTGAACACTTCGTTCGAATTGTTGAAAGTAAGCTTTTTCTGAACTGCTATATGTTAGCACACAGTGCCTTCAGATACATAATTGCGTTACCTGGCGTAAGAGCTCGATCACAGTCGGAATATGGCCACCCTTCACTCCCAGGTGCAGAGGCGTGGACTTATCTTCTGCCTCGGCGTTCACATTCCGTTTCGGATGGTCCAAAAGCATCTGCACAACCTCAGCTTGTCCATTCATACATGCGTAATGCAATGGCGTCAGGCCGTCAACGTCTACTTCATTCACAAGGACGGAAGAAGAACGCAGGAGAGTGAGCACAACCCCTTTGTGACCCTCACGGGCCGCTAGGTGCAGGGCAGTGAAGCCGTTGCTGATCTCGGTGTACGCGTCTGCAAGGGACGGCCGGGGCAAATACTCAAGCTCCAAATCCGTAGGAGCCACAAGCGTTCCCTGTGTGTTGTGGTTCCGTGCCTTGGTATTCACGGAGAGGTTGGAGCAATTGAGAAGCTCAGATACCACCCCCGTTTGCCCCTCCCTGGCTGACAGGTGCAAAGGGGTCAAGCCATCCACGTCCTTAGCGTTGACGTCCAGGAATTCGTAAAAAGGATGCTGGAGGAAGAGCTTGATGACGTCGACATGCCCTGCGCGGGCAGCATAGTGCAAGGGCGTTCTCTGGATTTTATCCGCCATGGCAGTGCTCATCAGTTTGCCAATCTCGGTTTCCGAAAGAGTTTTCCCCAACAGCGTTACAATGTTGGCCTGCCCGACATCAGCCGCCATATGGAGAACGCTCAAGCGCTCCTCACTCTCAGCCATTTTGTCGACCAGGGGAAAAGAGATGAGCACCTCTGCAACAGAAATGGATTGCCGCATGATGGAGAGGTGGAGCGGGGTGATGCCAAATATGGCGGGGGCATTGACGTCCACATGAATTCTCTCGAGGTTTGACAAGATCGACTTCACGACTTCGGCGTGGTTGTTGTAGGCCGCGAGATGGAGAGGTGTCCGGTGGAGGTCATCCATGACAGACAAGTCGACGACGTGATCCTCCCTGAGGATAAGTGCTTTCAAAATATCGACTTCACCCTTCGCTGCTGCAAGATGAAGGGGTGACATATTTAATGGAGAAGTCTGAACTCTTTCCAGGCTGGTGACCTTCAACTCTTGGTGCTGCACTGGATCAACAGCAACCCGCCCTGTTTCGTCCATAACGTCCTCTACTTCAAGGACGATGCTCGTGATTAGGTGTTATGTCCGAATCCCACGAGAAATACTTATCCTCAGTGACACTGTATTAATGCGCATGAGCTCTCAACCAGTCTAACCTTCTGCTGTACACGTGCCGTACTAAAAATTCAATATTTAACTGGTATGAATTCCACTAATTGCTCTCTAAGAAATGCGCAGTGATCCAGCTTCAGGACTCTCCCACCTCTGAGACATCAACTAGAACACCGCAATCGAGAGAACACCAAGAACCGGGAACGGAACTAGAGTAAAAGACCCAACCGGTTGTAGGTGGATTATTGAGTTGCGTTCACAGTGGATCAGAATTATCATAATCGGAGCAAGTGCCTGAAATCAATCACAGATGTGTCATTTTACCATAGAAGATTGGAATCGTGTTCATCAGGATAAGCAAAGTCAAATACAAATCTTTGAACTAACCACAAATAGAAATTGTAAAGGGTAGAAACTCCTAGTTTGTGAACTGCTCAGTCAACTGCAACTAGGTCGAAGCTACTTACGACACTGATCAAACTCGTTTGAGATGGATCGAATTGGAATTGATAGCTGCTGCACGCCCAAAATCAATCCAAAAGGCTTCTTGCAAAAACCTGAAGCCTGAACTGCCAGGAATCACCCAATTCTCCCTGAAAGAAAAAGAAAGAATACACAATTAAGAATTGAAGAGCAAAGAACGGTAAGGACAATATAAGATATCAAGTCCACCAACAGCGCGCACAATTAGTCACAATGCCCACCAGAGGATACATCATCACAGACAACACTGATGCCAAGATAGAGGCGAATGCTTCATTAAGCAGTTACGCCCACCCAAACCGCATTGTTACATTACGCTTCATTGCTTTGCGGAGAGGCGGCTGGCTTCTCTCAGAGCTCCACTCCACTCCACTTCAGTCATCACTATTCTACGAAACAAATATAAATGGAGTATATTCTACTCCACTGCGTCAAAACCTCTAATCCCACCTCCCCAACTCACAATCAGCGCTGGTCTGCTCCTCCAAATCTCGCGGAAATTTACTGCGATTCCACATCATCGATCTCCTCATCAAACTGAGCACACAATTCTCCTCCGCAAGTTAGTTACAAAAACACAAGGAACATCCAGATGATTGAATCGCAAGGATCTCTTCCTACTTAAATAGAGAAAACCGCGAGCGTCACAACAAAGCCACAGCGATGGCATGGACCTGGAGTACAACCCACGCCAAGTTATTCACTTCGGAGTTCAACCCCTAAACCTCAACATGGATCAGGAACTAGCAAAGGATTCACACCAAACCTAATGCAGCTTGAGTTTTCGTCTGACTGGGCATCTCAGTGCCACTCCTTGAAGTCATGTGTTGCTCCTTGTCATCACTTTACGTCTTCTGCACTCCAACTTCGTTCTGACGATACGCAGAATAGTGTGGCCCGACATTGCAAACGAGTCACTCCAGCGCTGCTTGAGATCACTGATTACGCGTACTATGAGTACACACTGCAAGCTTTCAAGGCTAGTAAGCCAGGCCCATTCATCCATTAATGAATTGAAAGGCAAAATACCAACTATTGCTAAGTCAAAATCACTGACGAACAGGATAATAATTCGCGCACTTGCAAGTTTTTAAATAATTTACTGTAGCGGTTGGGTATCTTTAAGACAGCATGCATCTAGAACTTCATCCGTTCTCAAGTAAAAATCCTCGAGTACTAGTAAAGGTTCGAAATAACTAACTGAAAATTGAGGGCTTCGATAAGAGTTACCTCAAGAAGCCCTCTGCAGTGGAGTCATGGAGGGTTACAACCCCAACCTACAAATAAACAATTTCCACGGGAATATTAATTCCCTCTTCAGGGTCTAACTGTTACCTTCTCGCTGTTTTCCATCTGGGAACTTCGACGAGATGGGATATGTCACTCTGTTCTTCTGTCCACATTGATATTTGGAAGATCTAAACCAAATAGACAACTCTGATGACCATAGAAATACACAGTTTCACTAAAAAACACATCTAAGGATCGACGCACCTCCTCCATATGCTCAAAAGCGTTCAAAACCTTGTACAAATTTTTAGAGAGGATGACCATTCGGAGTCCAAAATGTCCGTCGTTGCACTCCTCTCACTGGCAAGAGTACACCGAGAGTCAACATAGTGACCAATCTACTACGAATTACAGCATTTGACTCGACGCCAGGCTAAAACTACTAGTAGAAAGTGACCCAGACTTATTCCGCGAATACCACATCACCCAATCTCCACCCAATAAAGTTTAACTAACGTGTACTTGTAGACAAGAACGAAAATATTTCTTCTCTCGAAGCATTGGCTATCATAGGCACATCCTAAAGAGCAGCTGGCTCCACAAACACACCCTTCCGGTTCCCTCCTGTAAGTTAAGACTCTTATCGACTGCTTCTTTCATCGAGTCCTCGATGCCCTTGGCTGCTGATTCTGAAATCATGGGGCCCCAGATATGTACCCTCCTCAAATGAATTTCCTATCTTCAGTTTCTTTATTGCAGTAACGAGTGCCGCTTTGACCTGAGACTACGATACAAAGGTAACCAACAGAAGCACCTGCTTTGCTCGAAAATGACGTTTTCTATTTTAATGCCTGTTCCTCCAACTAGCACATAGAATCAGAAGGAACCTCGGATGCAACTTTGATATTTCACTCATGAACATAGAGGCGATGCATGTCAATACACGATTTGGTAGAACCCCCCAATTATCAACCTGTGAATTCAGTAACCCAAATCCAGAACAAGATCATCCAGTACACACGGTGCATCACGACTCTACTCCATATCCACCCGTTTTGAAAAGTCAATAAAAAGTCAGATTCCAACAAAGATTAAGTGTATAAAATATAGAAAGCTGAATTTTCGCCTCAGGGCTGACAAGATTACGTACCGTTTTCCTGGCAGTGCGAGCCTTCATCTCCCACCCAATCGGCCCAGGAGCCTGTGAATGTCAGGTTCTTGAACCGTTCATCAACCGTAAACATGGCTACTGGCACAGCGAGCACTGAGAATGCTCCCTATGGCAATCCCTCAATTCGATGCAAAATCTCTCCTAAAATGAGAGATGAAAGTGGAGGTCCTGCCTCCGGTTTCAGCACAAAGGGGCACCCTACTGCTATTGCCGGTGCCACCTTGTATGCTTCGAGGCTGAGCAGAAATTTCCTTGGGCTCAACATGGACACAGGGCGATTCAAAACTTCTTCGTAATTCCCTGCAATATCCCAGTCACATCACAATAATTATTATGAAAAGCCACTTTCAATGGTAATTTAAGTTGAGCAAAAATCAAAGCAGATGATAATTGAAAAAACGACAGTGAACCAAATAGTGCGCACCAAACCCTAAAATCCCAGGAACTTGCATGACTGCGTGGAGGGAGTATATCTGAGGTCCTTTGTTACGTGCAGAAATATCAAGAGGTATGCCATAAATGCGAGCACTCTCCTCAGCAGCAACTTGGAACGCATCAATTGTTCGTGTGACTTCACCTCGAGCGTCTTTGATGGACTTCCCGGATTCCATAGCCAAAGTTTGTGCGATCACGTCAGCACGTTTTTTCAGCTCAGACACTACCTGAACAAGTGAATACGAGTATAATGGTATATTAATAACCTTTTACGGATTTA
This sequence comes from Pseudoscleropodium purum, assembly GCA_963969395.1. NCBI lineage: Eukaryota > Viridiplantae > Streptophyta > Bryopsida > Hypnales > Brachytheciaceae > Pseudoscleropodium > Pseudoscleropodium purum. The sequence continues at coordinate 2,809,364 of OZ017800.1, read as the reverse complement.
CACCTCACTAGAAAATTCATTAAATTAGAACATACAAGCACTAACCTTCTCAAGAACTGAACTTAAGTCTTACCCTATTTCCTCGGGGAAGGCTCATGTGAAGTCTCCTTCCACAGCTTTTTGTGCCACATCGCCAGGCATTATCTTGGAAGATTAAGAAATCACGGATGTTCACACTAGATCCTTCGTTCTGACTAACCAGCACACTGCAGACAACAGAAAAACACTTCATAGCCTTAGCAAATCAGCGAACTCAGACAGCCACTTCAAAAGCCTGTCAAAATCAAAATGCAAGGCAGACCGATTTATAACAGACCTCGAAGAAAACAGAGTTTGAATCTTGAAAATGATGTCAATCAATTGTAATGCCATTATTCTTTTCAAGAATTAGCATTCTTTTTTCTCGCTGAAATAACTTCTATATGAATTCCAACATGCTTCGCCATTACCTGAACTGAATCCGAAACGCCATCTTTATCAACTTCATTCACTCCACATGAATTTGAAGCGTATTCTCCACAGAAATGCGAGTAATTTTACCAATCGAACCGCCAGAAACATTACCGGAATGCAGAAGGGGAGAGTGATTGACAACCAGGAAGAAATTTGTGATACCTTGAAAGAAATGCAAATGTCGAGAATAGCAGAGGAGAGAACGAAGGTGTCAAAGTGGAGCTACTCTTTTCGAAGCAGAGGGTCTTTCTTGCCAGGTGGAGGGGTTCTCATGCCGCCATTTGTCACGGGGCTGAGGGGAACGAGATTAGTGGAGTTTGGTTGTCTCAGAGAACGAAATGAAGGGAACGAAACTCCTTTCTGTTCTGGAAATTTTCAGGCAGCCTGTTTGTTTTCATTTTTCGTTTTCACCAATGATTTCATAACGCTGTTAAACAAGGTAGGTGCTCTCCAAAACAGTGTACAAGGCCCAGAACATTGGCAAAGCAAGGGAATTGTCCTTATTATAATTTAGGGAGGGAATTATCCTTAACTCAATGGGTGAATACCTAGATATCAGTAAAAATCATTGAAGACTAATCTCTTCACCGGCAGACACTCAGTCTCTACCTCTAAAGCTAAAAAGTCTCAACGAGGGAAACCTCCCTACAACAAGATGGTAGAATGAGTGGTGCAACAAACTCTGAAAGCAATGGCCACGATGCTCCTCACAAAAACTGGCTATGATTCAATTCGAAGATATGCAAGGATTAGAGAGAATTTAACAGCCACCAAACAGGACGTGCACACACTCCCTCAATACAGTGACCACCCTCACGTATAGACCAATGGTTACGTAAACACTCCATAAATCCGTTTCAATAAGAAACAAAACTGATAACATGCCCAATGGGTGAATGCCTACATCACTAAAATCATAAAGAGTAAACTCTTCACCGGCAGACAGTCTCTACACTCTAAAACTAAAAAAGTCTCAACGATAAAAAACCTGCCTACGACAAGATGGCAGAAATGACTCCGGCGCCCACTGTCCTGCCCCCCTCCCGAATGGCGAACCTCATCTTCTCCTCACACGCCACTTCATTGATGAGCTCGATGGTGAGCTTCACCCTGTCCCCGGGTACCACCATGTTAGCCTCCTCCCCCGAGTCTGTCTCAATCTTGCTCACTCCCCCCGTGCAATCCGTGGTTCTCATGTAGAATTGGGGCTTGTAGCCCTTGAAGAACGGAGAGTGGCGTCCCCCTTCCTCCTTCTTCAGCACGTACACCGAAGCCTCAAACTTCTTGTGCCCCTTGATGGTGCCTGGCTTGCAGAGCACCATGCCTCTCTGGATGTCGATCTTCTGGATACCACGCAGCAACACGCCCACATTGTCACCAGCCATGGCCTCGTCCAGGAGCTTCTGGAACATCTCCAGACCAGTGACAGTGGTGGACCTCGTCTCCCGGAGTCCAACAATCTCCACCAAGTCGCCCAGCTTCACCACGCCACGCTCCACACGCCCTGTCGCCACGGTTCCACGACCAGTGATGGAGAACACGTCCTCGATGGCCATCAGGAAGGGCAGGTCCACCATGCGCTTGGGAATGGGGATGTACTCATCCACCTTTTCCATGAGAGTGAAAATCTTGTCCACCCACTTGTCATCGCCACGCTTCAAGCCAGGCTTGGCCATCAAAGCCTCAAGGGCCAGCAGGGCGGAACCGGAGACAATTGGAACATCGTCACCTGGGAACTCGTATGAGTTCAACAAATCGCGCACTTCCATCTCCACCAAGTCCAGAAGCTCCTCGTCATCGACCTGCGGAACAGAAACCGAGGTCACTAAACCCGGCGCATTGCCTCCTCATAAACCCTCACGCCATATTCATAAAATTCACCGTTCACATGTAACGATCACCATTCATGTGGTAATGTGAAGCATTCTCATAATATTTTCAGCGTTCATGCATCGAAATCAGCATTCAAATATAGAAATCAGCATTCATATGTAGAAACCCGCATTCGCCTGTAGAAATAAGCACTCATGAACAGAACAATGCCAACGCCATGGTAAGCGCAACTGTCAAAATCACCAATCAGGTGGCAATGTGACCCATTCTAATAAAAACTTCAGCATATGCACCGAAATCAGCATTCATGTGTAGAAACCAGAATTCGTGGGTAGAAATCAGCACTCATAAATAGAAATCACCTTTCCGGTAATATTGAACTCAGCATTCTTGAGAACAAAGCACCCTTCAAAAAATCAAACCACCACAGACCAAAGAAAATTCACGTTCAAAGGAATTACCTGATCCTCCTTGTTCATGAACACCACCATGTTCGGCACCCCAACTTGCTTCGCCAGCAGAATGTGCTCTTTCGTCTGCGGCATGGGTCCATCCGCTCCGCTAACCACCAAAATGGCGCCATCCATCTGTGCCGCCCCCGTGATCATATTCTTCACATAATCCGCATGCCCGGGACAATCCACATGCGCGTAATGCCTGGCCGCCGTCTCATACTCCACCGTCGCCGTGTTGATCGTAATCCCCCTCGCCCTCTCCTCCGGCGCCGCATCAATCTCATCGTACCGCTTGGCCGCGCTCCCTCCCTCGGAGGCCAACGCCATGGTCAAGGCCGCCGTCAAGGTCGTCTTCCCATGGTCGACGTGTCCGATAGTGCCAATGTTCACATGGGGTTTCTTCCTGTCGAACTTCTCCCTCGCCGCGCGCACCACCAACGGACCAACGCTCTTCTTGCCCGCGTTTTCTACTGGAGCTCCCAACCCTGACGCAGTCAATGACTTCACGCCTTGTCCGAAAAACGACGACGAGCTCACGACGGTGACACGCAGAGCAGGTGCACGAGCTTGGTTGCTGCTGCTGCCCGACACCGACGGAGCGGACAACGCAGCGCGGCTCACTTCCGCAACGCAAGCCATCTTGACCCAATTGGCGAATTGCAAACCCTAATGAACCTACCAAGGGAATTGGGGACAAGGAAACTTGCCCGGTGAAGCAAGCTCGGGAGCCCTAAGAGGAGAACAAGCTGAGACGACTGCAATGGCAATTGAAGGTGGGGAAGAAAAAGAAGTGTGGAGGGCTCATCCACAACTGAACTGAAAGGCTGTGGAAGCTGGGCGTCCACTGCGTTGAGGATTAGGGCCCTCCGATCCGGATAAGGGTCTTGGGCTCATCCACCGCCGAAGTTTGGCTTTCGTTCGTCGCTTTGGGTTTGTGTGTTTCGTTGGGCCACGTCCGTCGTCGTCGATTGGCGAGTGCGGGGCCGGGCCGGGCCGGGTGGGGAGCCCATTGATGGGATCGGAATATGCTCGGGTTAAGCTTTCACGTGCTGTCTCTCTCTCTTTTGGAGGTCCATAAAGTGCCCATTTATGAGCTGGAAATTAATTTGAGGAGTTTAGACTTTTTGAAATATTTTTTAGTAAACTTTTCTTGAAAAAAAATTGAATTGGTATCTAACTCAAGTTATTTCATATTTTTTGGAACTTTGAGGAATTAGTTATGAATTTTGATATTACAACATTATAGTCACTAAAAGGTCTATTGAGCACTCTCTAGACTACCTACCTTAGAGCATCCCCACTCCAGCTTCCCTATCTGTATCCCTATACATCTTTTTCCATCCGTGTTGCTTGCAATAGGGAACCCCACTCGCACTGGGCATTCCCTAAAATTCCCACTTTCTGTATAATATTAACCTCGAAGTTACTAATCACTCTGGAGTGGGGATGCTCTCTCTAGACATGGCTGGTGGGGGACAGGGTTGATGTGAGCTGTCAGGGTAAAAGGACGCCAATTTTTTCTATTTTCAGAATACAGGTTACCAGTACCCTCTTCCCCAAACGCGAGCCAGTTTACAAGATTGGGACCCCCTCTCCCCAAAATTTTACGGATACAACACTCCAGTGGGGGGGTCCCTTCCCTATCCGGATGAAATACATCCGGATAGGGATACAACAGCCCCCGAGTGGGGATGCTCTTATTGCAATCCCAAGAAGTGATTACTCATATCACATCAAAAAGTCTTGAAATGAAGTTTAAAAATTCTTGAAATGAAGGTGAAAAGTATAGGTTGTATTTTAGAATGTAAGGTGGAGAGTCCATTATGGACCCCAATCCAATACAATGCAAATCTATATTGTTCTAATATTTTATCAATCCATAACATGTTGAATCAGTGTAAATTTGCTTGGAATCAAATTGGTGGTCTGTAATAGACTCCCTACCTTAGCTAAAGTAGCAATCCATGATGTTGTTTGGAAATTGAGTTTAGATGAAATATAGTTTTTTTTTATCTCAACCTTTCTCAATTATTAGGATATCAAGAAGGAAGGGATATCTTTTCCCAAGATAGTCAAGTATATTGTAAATTCCCTTGCACTACACTTCATTGCTTCATATAGTGTATCACCAACGTGTTTCCATAGTGTATTAATAAGCTTTGTTTGAATGAATTATGTTAGTACTCCATGTCAAAACTACAATGGCTAGTAACTATGGCAATCAACTTTCTATCAATTTTCATTACACGAAATAGTGAAATTGGGTTGCTTTAACAATTAAGTTGCCTTTTCTATAAAAATTACCTCATGGATTCATTACTTGTTTACATGGAAGTGCATGTCACTCTCTAAACTTGGGCCACAATCGAATACACCGACCCATGCAACATACATGGTTAATACATTACCACATATTTTTACAATTATAACAATACATATTCATATGGTATAAAATGTCAAAAAGTTAGTGCGGAGCAACCTAATTTCATTATTTAGTGTAGTTGAATTTTGAGACAAAGCCCAAGCCCACATAGATGTGGTATCAATTGTAGGCAAGGATGGAAAAAGCACATTGGATTTGATTTAGGATAGGAAAATTTGGAAGATTTTTTCCATCATAAAAAAAGGTATCCAACATAATGTACAAGGCAAAGAAACCCCCCAAAAGGGCTAAAAATATTACAAAGGTGGTGAATAGGATGAATAAACACATAATTGGATGGAAAAATGGTGAAATGGACAAAAAATTGGTATTCAAAGAATGAAAGTTTAGACTGAATTTAGAATTTCTTAAAACAAACTTTGTAATAAAACAAATAACCCTTTTACTACTTAAAAGGTGGTGAACCATTGACATATAAATCTCATAAAATATCTTAAATAATCTATTAGTAAGAGGTCTTTAGAAAAAAAATGACCATTAATTGAGTGGTTCTATTTATATTTTTGTAGACATAGAATTGTCATTGTAAGTAAAATTTGTTTTAACAACAAAACTCAAGAATTCCTTTTTGGTGGGAGTTACTTCTTGGTTAGGAAGGTCAAATAGACTACTATTTTGTGACTAAGGTCTCTTAAAGGTAGGAAAGAGGCTTCAATAAAATTCCTATATGGTATATGCTAGTCAAATCCCCATTTAACCCCTAAAGTTCTTTGACTACATTTTCACCAAAACCACTCCAAAAATGTCATTTTTAGCACAAGTTCCAAATTTTTAGGAAAAAAATATATTAATGGACATATGCAATTGTAGGATCTTGTAGTTTATTGGTTTAAAAAGATGTGGAAAATTTTTCAAAATTTTCATCCATGTGGATTGCAAAATATTAGCATTTGAATTATCAAAAATGCTTTAGGGATCCGTGCAAAAAACAAGGTAGCTGCACTTTACAAGGTCACATTTGTATGGAAAAATGTTCATACTATTGGTGCTTTTTTGGATTCATTCTTCAAGGTAAGTTTTCTACATGCTTGAAAAATTTAAGATTGTTTGGAATTGTACAACATACAAGAAAAAATAATAAGTAGAAAAAGTAGAGAATAATTCAAAATACTAAATTATTAACAATTTACTTGTAGAATCAAAAAATCCCAATCCCAATGACTATAATGTTGTAATAAACAATGATCTATATCCTCTAATTTTATTTTTTCAAAAAATATTGAAAATTGAGTTAAATAAAGGAATTCAAAGTTTATTTTTAAGTAGAGAATCTATAACTATCTGCAAACTAAAACTCATAACTTTCATCTCATTAATCAAAATGTAATGTTCAAATTTTTTCATGCATATACAAATATAAAAAACCAATTTCAAATTTTTGTTCATGAAAAATCGAAGTGATTTTTTCTAATCTACCCAGATTGCATGGTCTAAAAAAAACTACTACATATCATGTAATAACTTTTTAACCATGTAGTCAAAAGTTATGAAAATTGTTGGGCCTTAGAAAAAACAAACTTATCTATTGTTTTGTGAAAATTTCAAAGGAAAAAAATAAAAATTTCATTTATAGTGAGCTATCCAAAATCACTGTACTGCCAAACAAAACATTATCCCTTCGAGGAACAAGTGGGATTTTGGAGAGGTACCTATGGTCTCATTTTTCTATCTTGATTTTTTGAAACTTTTTTTGAAGATAGAAAAAGTGATTGGCTTTGTGGCTATATCATTTTTTTTTCAATTGGTGCTTGGGAACAAAAGTTATGTTCAAAATAGTGGAGAGTGGAAGAGTAGAGGGGGCAACAAAAAAAATTTCAAAAAATTGAATTTGAATTTTCTTAAAATTATATTCTTGTCTACATGGAAAGCTTTGATTCATTTCATTTGGATTTGTTGTGAGAAAGTTATGGACAATCTTGTTTTGGAGGCAATTAAAGCATCTTCTTGAAAAAATAACTTGTAGGATTCATTTTTGAATGATATTTTTCAAAATTAGAAGTTCTACATGGTTTAGTTTGCTTGATAGGACAATCTCACCATTGGAATTAGTGTTTTTTAATTTTATTTTAGAGATAATAATAATCTAGATTTAAGATTTTCCTTCTATCTTGTACCTACTTCTACTTAGCAAATTTTTAAAGTATGAAAATTAAGTTTTTTTGAAATTTTTTCCCCCTAGACTTTCAACTCAATTCTCCACCATAAAGATTTAAAGCTCAAAACTTTGCAAAAAATTTAAGTTATGAAGGTTCAAAGTCAAATAATCTAGTCCTACAATGTGTTGCAAAATTTATTGTTTTCACTTTAAACCCAAATATCTTGCAATTTGTGTTGTCAAAATTTCTGAAATTTTTCACACATTCTCAGACAAGTTAGGTATAAGATCTTATAGTTAGATGTGAAAAAAAACAATTTCAAATTCTTTTACTCTTTACTATAAAAATGGTAGTTTTGAGTACTTTTTGGCATATATAAGGCCTTGGTCCTTTTTCTTTTTGAACAATTGAGATAGAGCCTCATTGCATTAAAACAAACAGCATACAACTTCCAAGCCAAAAGTCTACACAACAAAAGAAACCCAAAATGAAAACCAAACCAAATTGAAAGAGAAAGAGCTAAGTAAATGAGCTAAGAATGGGACCATCTTGTTTCCATAAGATCCTATCATACTCTCTACGACCAATAACCTCTAATTGGAGCCAAATGGAGTCAAAATTTGCCCAAATTCAATCGGCTTGATTTTTCTGATGCCGAGTCCCTCTCTCTATTTTTATAAACTCTGCTTTGCCAGCATCAAGCAAAGTGTCCTAGAGCATTTTTTGGCTAACCTCACGAGGCCACGTTTGTTGAGAGAATACTTTGCTATTTCTAAAGAGCCAAATAATCCAGAGGATGGAACCTCTCAAAATCAACCAAATGGTTTTGATCCTATTAAACCTACACGGGCATTGAGAGCCGAAGAAGCCTTGGTTCTTTAGGGGTTAAATATGCGGTGGAATTGCTCTTTACAATGAACTCTATTGTGGGTGCACAATATACCTTTAGGCTCCTATCCTAGACAAGTTTTATCTAAGATTTAGCTTTTTGTTTGGGTTGTTTTATCTAAGCTTATCAGGCATTAACGCCATTTTCTTAGGTAATGTAAGATAACAGGCTTGAAAATTGTACAGATATTAAGAACCGCCCCTATAAATGGTTGTGAAATAGAAATGAAGTAGTTTTAAAATTGACCTCTATAGTCATTGAATGAATCAAGGAAATAAACATTATTAATTGTAGATGCTCAATCAAGGTCAAAAATAGCCTCAAGTTTAGTGCACTACATACCTCTCCACTAACTCTCATTTGTAAGACATGTTTAATTGAAGTTATGATGTTGATGATGTAGCAAATGATTTTAACAATTACTTTGAGTATGATTCGTCAAATTATAATTTCTAAAAATGTTTAGTATATCAAAATATAAATATCTTGATAAATCATCAATAATAAATTCAATGTGATGTTTTTATTTAATCATCAATTATTTTTTTGAGTGTATCTTGGGATTAGTGTGTTTGAATTCCATTTTAATCCCTAAAAGACAAAACCCCTTTTTTTTTCCAAAACATACTCAAAACTGCCATTTCTATAGCAAGGAGTAAAAGAGTTTGAAAATTATTTTATTTGTACATCTACCTAAAGGATCTTACACCTAACTAGTATGGTAATATGTGGAAAAAATTTCAGAAATTTTGACTCCACAGATATCAAGATATCTTTGTTTAAAATGGAAAAAAACAAGTTTTTTAACACATTATGGGATGAGATTATTTGACTTTGAACCTTCTTAATTTTCATTTGATGCACTATAGAAGTACAAATTTTTGAGCTTTAAATCTTTATGGTAGAGAATCGAATTGAGAGTCTATGAAAAAAAAAAAAATTATTAATTTTTATTTAAAAAATATTATTAAGTAGAAGTAGATATGAGATAGAAGGAAAATCTAAATTATTAATATCTCTAAGATGGAATTTAAATGCATGAATCCCAATGGAGATAATGCTCTAGCAAGAAACTAAACTATGTGAAAATTCCATTTTTTTGAAATTGTAAAAATTGCATTCGAAAATGAATCCTATACGGGTTTTTTTCAAAAAGATGCTCTAAATGCCCCCAAAACAAGATTGTTTATAGTTTTCTCATCACAAATCCAAATGGAATGAATCAAAGCTTTCCATATAGAAAAATATAGTCTATGAGGAAAAAAGATTTTAATTCAAATTTTTGAAATTTTTTTTGTTGCCCTTTTCTTCTATTTTGGGCTTATTTGGGCATAACTTTTATTCCTAAGCACTCATTGAAAAAAATATTATAGTTCCACGAAGCTAATCAATTTTTATATCTTCAAATAAAGTTTGAAATAATTAAGAGAAAAATTGAGATCCTAGGTACTTGCCTAATCATTTGTCCCCCCAAAAGACAATAGTCTTTTAGGGATTAAAGCCATTGATAATTTAGTTTTTACTTCAATAGTATATATACTTCTACTTAACAATTATTTAAGAATGAAAATCACTTATTTTTTTTCTAAATTTTTTTTCTTAGACTTTCAATTAAAATCTTCAACATAAATTTTATTTTTAATTCAAAATTTGTAGTGCAAAAATTTTAAGTAAAGAAGTTTCAAAGTCAAATAATCTAATCATAAAATGTGTTCAAAACCTTATATACTTTACTTACAATGCATATATCTTGTAATCTACATGATGAAAGTTTTTCAAAATTTCTTCTACACATTTTCATGCTAGTCTTATACAAGATCTTACAATTAAATATGTAAAAAATAAATTTGAAAAGTTTTATTCTCTTTACAATAGAAATGGTAGTAATGAATGTTTTTTGATTTAAAAAAAGCCTTTAGACTTTAAGAGTTAAGAGTTAGGCAAATCACACATCCTTACATTCCATTTTTCATTTATGGGAATCATTTCATCCACTAATAATCATAAAATTTTGTAATAGGATATTCTTCTATCCACAAATGAGGCTCGCTTCTTTGCAAATAATTTATTTTTTTGGCTAGAAGCCATTATTGGTACACTTCAAAAATTGGAGGCCCTTCAAGCACAATTAGGTCTGAGTCAGGGAATACTTACCTCTAAAGGACCAAGTGTCCATTCAATGCACACAAGAAATCTTAGGTAGGTTCCTATAAAGTCATTTCGGGTCAAATGTTTGTGTAATTTGGATACAATGTGTAAATACATGCCCCTTTAGTGAAAATCTAATGTTTTTTTCAATCAAGTGCCCGGATCAAAAATTATGTTGCTTTGAACTTTTTTGGCAGCTTGGGCAATTTGAAAATCCTCAGAGAATCTTTTGCAAAAATGTTCACCATCTTTTAAAATTTGCCATGTATATAACCAAGAAAATATGGCATACAGTTGTATAAAAAAAAATTACTAATAGTCTTCAAATCACTTACTAAGATGATTCAAACTTTGTTGATTGCATTGGGCAATTTCAAGAAATAACATTTTCTTCTAACTTCAAGTCCTATTATTTTGCAAAGTTCTTGAAGTCAAAGTTCTTGAGATTTTTCCCACATATTTCAAATGTTTGTCTCTAACTTTTTTACTATTTGGATTTCAAATAAAAAATTTCTTCATTGCACAAGAAATCATCAAAAAATGACTAATTTATTGCCAATCTACTTAACTTGCTTGCGTTGGCATATAGGGTTATTACCTACAACTTTTACTTTTACGTGTCGCATAATTATAAGACTAGGCATGGACATCTTTTGTATCCACTTTCCAAATACCTAATCTAAATGAAATTTTATTCCAATGGATTAGGGCGTAGGATTTTAAAGATTACAACTAGAGTCCTATAAAATTAAAGACTATGGAAAAAGGGTGAGCACTTGGTTGAAGTAAGCAACATTGAAAGCAAGTTAATTTGGTCAAAGAGCAGGGACTAGAGCGTATGAAAGTGCCAAAGCTAGGTGAACCCTTGTCCGCATCACTGCAGGAAGTTAACTTTTGCTTGTAAAGTAGCTCTGTTCACATATGCAGAGGTTTGCTGGTGTTAAGGAGCAGGTGTAACGTAGAAGTCTTCAACAACAGTGGAGAAGCCACACCGAGCGGAAGTGGCAACAACAGTACCTCTACAGCCGCCGTTTCTTTTCAGTTTCTTGAAATTGAGCGGCAGTGAGAAGTGGCATTTGTTTGATGCGCACGCTCGGTGCATGCAACATAGACTTACGTACTAGCGTGCAGAATGGTGTGGTGATTTTTTAAAGGCATTGTTGAAATTTAGTTTTTCCTGAGGAAGAGGAAGGCATCTTGGAGCAAGGCACTTAGAGCAAGACAATGTGCAAGTGAGGAGTAATCCTCTAGTGACTTCAAAATATTGAAGAAAAATGCCGGCACTGTTGTTGCGAAAATGTTGCTATCGTAAATCGAGAATAACTACTAGACAAATGCAATGCACACTTACTAGCAGTTGCAACGTTAGTGTCAGCAAGTCGAACCAACTTCTCCTCTTGAAGGCATGCGATTCTCCATGTCTTCAATGAAGAAGTGAACAAGCAACACTCGTAATTGTCATGCAACAACACGAACAAGGCAATTCACAATTCACAGAAACTCTGCTCTAAAGATTGATTCTATGACTCTCAAAACTACATGAACTCATTCTAAAACTAGAATCAATGTTGGGAAAATTGAGAGAGTTGGCTTTGTGCCTATTTTGATTAAATTCAAGTCACTGCAAGTAGATCAAAGCCCTCTGCAATTTCTAATCGCTACCATGCAGCTACAGAAAATTAATTCAACCGATCCCATGCAAAGCAGCATTTTGTGCATGGTGTCGACAAAGATTGCTATGTTTGATTACGACAATTTTCTTAACATAATCACTCCGTATCAATTTAATGGGTGTCTCCAACCCCCAATTAATTATGAGCGTTCCTGTCTCTTTAAAATCTACAAATTTGTCAATTTTATCTGCCATTTACAACTTGCGGATACGAACTGTACTCAACAATTTTTGTCTGCCAACACGCTAGTCCCTATTGCTCTTTCTACCTACTAGCTCTGCATCCACGTCAGCTCAGCATTTGCCAAACTCCACGAGTGTGAACAGCCCTCGCTAGTTGTATAAAATACCGCACCCTGTACATCCACAACCTTGCAGGTATGAATATACCTTGAGAAAATTTTGTTTAGGAATTTTTAAATATTTTTATATCATTGTAAAAGGCAAGACAAAAGGTTATGGAGGCACTAGCTTCTTGATGGCTAGAGTTGATGGTCATAGTGATCAAGTTGTCTTGTGTGGACTTGTTGTTTTTGTACCTCCTGCTCTATTTTGTCTAGCCATACACAATACTTGTGGTGCATTATGGATACCATACCGTAGGTTGTGAACATACCCTATTGATTGTAATTGAGATTGCGTGGAGCTTGACTAGAAAGTCTTTAATATTGTTACATTGTCATTGTCCTCTTGCTTGGCTTCCTTGTCTCTAGGCGTAGCTAGTTGATTTGATATAGGAGACTTCCTGAAAGAAACAATATGAATTTTTGAAAAATTCTTTTGTATAGGAAGACTACCTAATTTGGTACAGATTGTAGGGGTAATGGGTGCCATGGCGTTGGTGTGAGTGTCAAGATCTTCACCTGTAAGATCAACATGCACAACCAATTTCTGTTGGTTTAATTCTATAGGTGAGGTGGTTTGTAGCAATAAGCTGCCTTCCAAACAATGAAGCTTTGCTAATCTTGTTTCTAACGATTTCACTTGCAATTGCTAAGCTTCAAAAGTTGTTGGTAATTTGACCTCTTTGGGCTATCAAATTTGAGCTTCAATGACAATAAGCAACCAACTAAGTGAAATAGTTACTTTTTTAAGTCTTTTGGGTTCTTCCTTGGGTGTTAATCAATTCTTAGTTAATCAAAATTGGCCCTTTTCTTAATTTATGAACAGTTCCTTCTACTTTCTAAGGTTCAAAATATCTTTTTAACTCTTCTAACCCTACTTTGCTACTTAAATAATTCCTTGGTTCTTGGTAAAGTATTTTGGATTCTAACTACTTATTGTTTTTACCATTCAAGTTCTATTTGTATCTTAATTGGTGAATCGGAATTTATCTTCATAACTTATTCTCTTACTGTATGAAGGTGAAGTAAAATCCACTTTATTTTCTTGGTACCTATTTTTTTATGAACAATTTTTGATTGTTTACTGGTTTATCCAAATTCATAAACAATTCTTGTTTACCTTTGAAGTTTAAAATTTTATGTATACTTTAATTTTCGTTTTTAACTTCTACTTTTACTTTGAAGAGTTGGTTCCATCCTAGATTTTGGGATTCCTACAAAATATTCTTTTGAATGAATATTTATAAATTCATCCAATTTTATAGTTAGTTTTAATTCCTTTATAACTTCTTCAATAATTGGGTTTTTTTATGTGTAAGGTATGGTTGAAAAGCTAATCTAATTATCTATTTGATTCTAAATTCAAAGTTTTGGTATACAATGATTCTAAAATCTGATATAACAATGACTCCCTAATTGTATGGCCCTAATTGAAATTCAATGAAATATTGAGCAAAAAGAATGAGTATTTAGAGACTAACCTCAAAGTTTGTAGACTCCATGTTGTTCAATCCCATGTCCTCTTGATATGCAATTTCCACCTCCACATAATTCTTTTGTGTTTTTTGTTGTAATTCCCCTTCTTTCTCCTTCAAGTTCTTCCTTTTCTTTTTAAGGACTCATGATTTTAAAATGCAAAATTCAATTAATCATATAATGAAAAATAAACTTTAAATAAGACTAAATCTAATATCAATAGAATTGTGAAGATTAGTATATTTACTGGTCAAAAAATACACAAATTTGAAGAAAATGAAGTGCATGAAAGAACCTACTAAAACTTGGTCACAAAAACATGAAGCAACAAGCAATGTGAAAATATTTACAAACCTTTATCAACAGAGTTTTTTAATTCATTTGTTGCATTTGATGAAATCTTCTAATTTGAAATGCAAATGCTTTTGCTATTACTCTTCTTCGAAATTCATCTTTGTTAGTGCTAATTTATAAACAATAGACTTTCCAATTCTTCCAACTCCTGTTCAGGGTTGACAAGACGGTCGAACGTCCGGGACGTCTGGACACGGACACTGTGTTCGCAGCGTCCGCTGACATTTGCGGACGTCGTCTGCCCCGTCCGCCCCGATACCCATCTGCCCCGGTACGGCCGTGCGATCGACACGCGGACTGATCTGGTCTGCATGATCTAGGCATCCGCCCCGTCCATCCGCCCTGCCCGTCCGCCTTCCGACGGCGGGAGGGACACTGCATCCACTGGCGTTCGGGTTACGGATGCCTTTTTCGGGCGGACGTAGAGATTCGTCAACCCTGCTCCTGTTAGTACTAGACGAGTCTTGAAATTTCCAAGATTAAAATTACCCTTATTGACATTGATCTCTTTCTTACACAACTTACAAAAGATGGTCTTGCATCTTCTTTTTTGACATCTTTGCTTTGCCTTGGGTAATACATCTCTAATTTCTCAAAAGAAAAATTTGAACAAATGTCCAACCAATTCTTCTTCAACACTAGTAGAAGGCTAACTTGGCATTGTTGAAGTCAAAGCTAGGCTCTTTGTATTCTTTCATCTTTTGATGAAGTGCCAAATCAAGTGAATCTACCTTGATGCCTTCCAAAATCCCAGGGAGTGTTGGGAAAAATTTTGTATTACACAAATGCTCATTAGTGACCTTTAGTCTTTTAGTCAAGTTTTCTTGCTCCTTGTTAAGTTGACAAGTTGAGACCAAATAACTAGTGACATCTTTAGCAAATCTTCTAAGAAAGCATCCAAAAGAGAAAAAACCAATCGCTTGAGGCTTAGTTAGCAATAAAAATTCTTGTGGCAATTGTAGCATGCACATCACTAGTCATTGACCTTTGAAGGTTTAAATCCTTGGCAACCATCCCTTTGTCTATTAATAATCTTTTTACAAACCCCAAACTAAACCACCTTTGCCATAAATGCCAAGTCAAAATTTTAGTGGTAGTCACAATACTTGCATTAAAGAAGATCTTGTAACGGTTCAAACAATTTGCATCCATCAAAAATATAGTCTTTGTCCTTGTTATTGTGGAAAACAAAATAGCAAATTGACTTATCCATTGCAATAAAGCATCTTTTTGTGATAGTTAATTGAATCCTACACTCTCAAAGCCTATACACTTCTACTTAGTTACAATACAAAGTGCACAACTCTCCAATAATATCTAAGTCTAAGCAAATCTCCAACAATCTTGCAATGACAACACTTCTTAAAACAACAAAAAGACTTAGTATAGGTAATCAAAATTAGATCTCTCATTGACAATTTTGCAAAACCCTAACTTGGTTTCACAACAATAACCATTGAACAATGCATGCATAGGAGTGGGCACAATGCAGGAACAAAGAATACCAATCTCCAAATTTTGAGCAACGTCAATATTTTGTAAGCAAGGTAGTATTCTTGATCAATTTTTCTAATGTGTACAAACACGTACAAAACTTGTACATCCTTTGTAGTGCATGTAATTTTTTATACCAAGCACTTCAAAATATTCTTGAGTTAAGGTAGATACACCTAAAATTGGGCCTTGTCTAAAATTAAAAAAACATCACTAGAGCTATATACACTTTTCAAAAATCAACTTGTACAATTGTTCTCAAAATATTTTGTACATTAATAAAAACTATCATATGTAATTGAGAAATTACAGATTTTAAAGAAAATATGGACATATTGTAATACAAGTAACACAATTGCATAAAATAAATTTCCAAAATTTTTTAAATAATTTTTTTATCATTTAACGAAATTATTATTGGAAAAAAACTTTAAATTCAAATAAATTTTTTTCAAGATTTTTTGGTGCAAAGAATGAGAATGTTTTTTATAAATTTTTGGCAAGAATTTTTGAATTTAAGGTTTTAATTAAATATGTGAAATATCATTGCCTAAAATATAATTCTAAATACTTATATTTCTTATAATTTATTACAAAAATATCCAAAAATGTGGAAGATTTGAAAAGTGCATGAAATATTTATATATTTTTTGGGGGGATTTCATAATTGTTTGGATATTTTTGGAATGATTTATAAAAAACATAAGTATTTAAAGTCATATTTTAGACAGAAATATTTCACTCCATAAAAAAATTTAATTTGGAAAAATTTTACTAAAGAATTCCAAATAGAATTTCCATTCCACTTACCAAAGCATCTTGAAAAAATTTCCTTATTAATAGAGTTGTTCACTAATAAATTTTATAAAATTCTCACAAAATAAAAAAATATTAAAATTTTTGGGAAAATCATTTTATATTAGCATGTACTTGTACTTCAACTTATCCAAAATTTGTTGAAAATAATTTAATTTCTCATTTACGCTTAGTCATGGCAACTTTTGAAGTACATGAATACCTATGAGAGTCCTATGTGGAAAAAATGATTTTAGAGCATCTACCAAAAAAGACTTCAACTCTTCATAACTTTTGCATAAGAAATCTAAATGTTGTGTTCCTTGCTACATTTGAACTTCCTTTCATTTGCTAGCAAGAAAATATGAAAATTTGACTAATATAATAATAGTTACTAGGTACAGTAAGAAAAGGTGATAGTGTAAAGGATAACCATTGTATAGTCATATACAATGTCATTGCCAATGAAAAATGTGAAATGCACCTACATCTTTTTCCAACTTTGTGTATTGATGAAACATGAAAATGCTATAATTCTTGCCAAAATGTAAAGCCTTGCAAAAGTATATATATTCATGTTAACTTGAAAATATACATATAAATATATATGTAATTTTTGGAATCATGTCAACTTCATAATTTATATGTTCAGTTTTAGTAAGCGTATTTTATAATGCTTAAATGCCTTGCCATCCATTTACTTGATGGTATACATAATTTAAATTTTATTTTTATCACTTATTATCCAATTTTAATAGTGTCAAATTTTTACTATGAATTCTATGGCAAATTAGCTTCATGCTTGTGTGAACCAATTAAAAAGGATTAAATTGTGGATTTTTTTTGCTTCATTTCATAATGCAATGATTCACTCAAAATTCTTGATATTAGTTCAAACTTCAAAGGTGATCTAAATAAATATTACAATAATATAAAGATTCATTATATTAGCTATTACTAAAAAAAATTAAAGGATGTATGGATGCAAGTGAAGGTTCTTATTATGTCCTTATTATAAATTTATTTTTATAATATTTATAATAAAATTTATAACAAGTATTGTAATACAAGGACCTTCTTGTTCTCATACCCTTGCATAATCAAATGCCTTATTTTTTAGTTATTACTAGTGGTTGGTGCTTGCTATGCTATGCATTCATCATCAGAATTTTATAAGAATTTTTATATATTAGACATTATGTAGAACAAAAATTTCAATAAATCTTCAAATAAAAATGACTAAAATCTTTGTATAATTTTTTTTAATAAGTAAGCATATATTGAAATGTACAATAGAAATTTATTGAATGATGAATGAAACATATGCAATGGTAAATACTATAAAAGATACACATACATTAGAATGCATTAGAAATTTGACTCCATAGTTACAAAAAATGGCAACCCAAATTGAAGTATTGAAAAGAGAAACTTATAAATCTCAAAAACTTTGTGAACAACTTAATTGTTATAGAATCCAAAATCGCTTCAATTGAACAAACTTCTCAAAATCATTTGGTAGTAGCAATAGGAAATTGAAATCATGAAAGCTCAAAGCTCACAAAAGCACAAAATCATAGAAGTGCAAAGAAGTGTAAAGCCAAGAGAAGCAATGGATTTGCTACCTCTATAATATCATCCTATGGATCTTCTTTAATATCACCTTAATTGCAACAACTACATTATTTTTATAATATCACCCTTTGTAAAAGTAATTGCAAACTGCTTCTCTATTTCTCTAATATCACATTGTGTGAAAATACGATTTCTATGTATGCATGATTGAAAATACTTTTCCAAAATATTGAAAAGAATTATTTTAAAGACTTATTGAAATCATTATCATGCATTCTATTCAAATATATCAAAATTTTACTAATATGTGATACAACGAATGCGTAGCATAGCAAGTACAAGCCCCTAGTATTAATAGTAGCGTTTGTGATATTACAGAGGGGTTATGATTTTAGTAGTATGATGAGTTTTATCACCGATTGTATCTAATTATAAATATATTTTTTTATATCCAAAATATATATTCCCAAAGCTCTCAATGTCTTCTTTCCAATGATATATATATATATATATATCATCATACTCATAAGTGATTAATCTATATTATTTTGTAAAATAATACATAATAAATCTTCTCATAAGAAATGGGAATTGGCCCCCCTCTAGGCTTTAGAATAAGCTTTTCACCAATAGCTAGGCCATGCCCCAATTAGTGTAGGTTTTGGAATGGCTTGAGTTCAACAATTGATTCTTTGTTCATCTTTAATTAACTTTTTTGTTCTCTTTCAAAAAGATTTTGTTAATGCCCTTGGGGCCTTTTATTCTAGCAAAACAAATAGGTTGCTACATTCTTGCTAGGCTCTCTCAACGAGCTTAGATTTTAGTCTAGTCTTCTTCATTAATCTTCTCTTGGAGGTACTTTGGTGCTTTTCTTCAAATCAAAAGAGATTGATTAGTATTCAACCTTTTGAATGTGCATCTAATGATAGAAATTTCAAGTTCTAATTAGATAGTAGTGAAAAATAGAATTATATTTGGCAAGACACACTTTGGAGTCTATTGAAGATGTCCTAATATAGTACATACATCCATGATTGACTCTAATAATGGTAATTGATCATTTTTACTATTACAAACCATAAATTGTTTTGTTGGAATTTTTTGGAAAATGAAAAAGTGTTCCTAAGCATTTTTGTATTCATTAATTACTTAGGCATATTAAAAATAAGTTGTGAAATTCCAAAATATTCTTTGTAGGTGTATATACCTAAAATTAATATTCAACTCTCTTTAACTCTCATATTGTGATTGTGTTCATCTTGTGTGATCAATATTTAAGTTTGAATGTGTTTTTTGGTATGAATGTAGATGTTGCATTTGGATCAATGATGATTTTGGATGCACATGCTTTAAACTCCTAAAGGACTTAGCCTTTGAATTTCAAACAATAGGTAAATACAAACACATCCCAAATACATGGAACCTTGTTTTTTTCATATTTATATTAAAACGGAAATAAACCTGTGACTAAAATACAACTAATTTCATCATGTATTGGCATAAATTATCTTCTTAATACCCCAAAACAGTAGTTAGGGTGAGAAACAATAATTTATTATTTAAAATGTATAAAGAATAATAAAAAGACCCTCCAAAACTGATCTACGATATCAGTTGCTTCCCAGCCAAGAATAAGCTTAGGGAACGCTTCTAGACGGCCGGCCGTCTGCGCAGACAGCAGACAGGCAGACAGACTTTCGCACGCTGGGCATGCAGGGCAGTTACAAAATAACTAGATCATCGGATGCCATCCAGACCGTCCGCTACTTCGATATAAATCACGGACCAGACCACGTTCACCTTTATTATTCCAGTCGTCACCTTCTCTTCTCTTAGACTGTTCTCTACTCTTCCCGTAGGTTACACTTCAATTCCTCTTCGAATTCCTCGATCAGAGTTCTCCAAATAATCGCTGCAAAAACACATACATCGAGAGAGACGCACGGTACGTCGTCACTCCCTTCGTCGAAAACAGTCTCGATCGTATCTAGTCAGGTGAGTGGTCTGGTTTTGATTCTTGTACGTAACCTTGAGTTTTTGTTCGATTCGGAGCGTGTATAAACGTGATTTAACGTGTTAGTTCTGTTTATCGTGATTTTGCAGGGCCGGGGAGGGTTTGGGGAATTTTCTCGGACCATGGGGAAGGCCGATTTCGAAGTGCAAGTCATGGTCGACGGTGAGGGAGACAACACTGAGGTGTCAGTGTACAAACCGAAGATTTACCGTCCGGCAAATTAATGTGCAGCCGCTGGTGCTGCCGCCGCAGCCGTCGCCGCGGCGAAGGTGAGCATGGCAGAATTCTCTCTTCATATATCTCACAGGAGGAATCCAAAATTGTGTACGTCCTTACGTCTATGGAATTTTTGAAGATTTCCCACAGTCTAGTGATGATAGGATACACTGGAAATGGAATTTTGGACACTAAGGGACATTTGTCCAGTTTCCATTTTGGATGTCCCCGTAGTTGTTAGCTAGTATAGTAGTTATGGAGTTACTTTAGTGACACATGGTTTCGAAACCACCTCCCCTACGGAACAGGGTTTCGGGTAGTCGTTAAATGACGTACATTCAGATGTCATTTACCTAGGATGTCATTTAGGATATTAATATTAAGTACATTTTGCACTAGACGAGTGGGTGATTTTCGCAATCACTTCTGTTTAGAAGCTAGCTCTGTTGGAAGGATGCTCTCATGTAAATATCATTTCCCGCTCTTCTACCAATACATGGTTTAAGCTGGCCGGGCGAATTGTACTCGGTCTCTTTCTGAGCACTTGCGTATCAATTGATGTACAAATTCAATCAAAAAATAGTGCAAGCATCACTTGGATAACTGTTTCTGGCCATACAGATTTTTCATGGAATGGACATGAAGGTGTTGCCTTGCCCTGTACGTTGTCAACAACCTGTGTGCCACTTTGACGAGTTAATAGAAACCATCGTCCTGATAATTATTGTTTGAAACTTGATTTCAAGAGATTTTACTCTAGACCCGAGAAAATCACAACCCCACAAATGAAATTCTCAAATACGATCCTCAACTTTATGATCGAGTGCCACATACCTTATGCTGTGTGAACGAGGGCGTAGAAATTGTTGCGGTGGCCGCTCCACAGCCGGACAAGTGTTTGGAAAGAGCTTCCAGAGTGTTTCGCTCATACAGACCGATGAACCGGAGCTTCATATCTCGTATTGTGTCTTTCTCTCCCCTTCAATCACGGCTGCAATCACGACATACTGAGCTGGCAATTAATTGCCTAACAGATGACAGCGGGTCTGTATGACTTATGTTATTATTAATCATGTACAGACACAGTTCGATTGATAGAACCGAACCACAAATCTCTTCAACGATCTTACATTGCGTGCATTCTAAGGTACGCGGTACGGGCAACAAAACTCGCCCTTTGCAATGAATGTAGTCTATACATGCATTTCACATGGTGATTCTGTGTGCACATACCTCAGGATGCATCCATTCAGTTTGAATGTGTCCATGCGTATTCCTGACTGCAGCACCCTTCCAAACGCATTTCTGCCGCCGATATCGAACTCCAGATTCTCGCACGATTATTTGTCATGCATGTGCAGACCGGCCTAAGCTTCAATTCCTTGCCCTCCAAGTAGACGCCGCAATTCCGAAATATCCAACCAGACAGAAGGTTCTCCAGCACCGACTTCTTATTACTCGCTCGGCATTGACGGCTCGGCCACTTGGGGATCCCTGGAAAAAAGGCACTTGGGCGGCGCGAAACGGTTCCATATTTTGCTGCTCATTAATGATCATGACTGGTTCAAGATTAGTTCTAGCTGACGGGGATTCCAGAAAAGAGTGACGGAAGTTTGCAGTTCAATTCGCAGCCTGCAACTTCGAAAGCAAGTCTTTTTAAATTTGGGGCACCTGCAGCCACCTTGAAATCTATCCCCACAGTTGTGCTTGCGAAGAAAGTCCAGGAATACGTACGCGCTGTGTGCAGACTAACTTCACTCAGTCGGGGACTTCACTGCTGGACTATTTTAATCAAATCATAAATTGGAGGTTCGGGTTGGTTCCTTCTAGGTATTCTAGTACCGTACTTAATTTGTCAAGCATAGGGCACCCGCACCAGCACCCGGGTGCGTCAAAAATGACGGGGTTGCGGAGCAGCTGCATCAGGGGGTGGGTTGGGGTGGGGGGTGCGGAGGAGCTGCCAACCCAGTCGAGGAGCTGCCAACGTAAAGTTATCCCACCCAGTGATTTTTTATTTATTTTAAGGGAATCTGGATGTGGGCTCCAGGTGAGAAGTGGCTGAGGTCAGGCACTTTCAAATTTATTTTTGGTGCAAAATTTGGCTTCAAGTTAGGAACAGGGCTTTCATTTTTGGTGAAATTTCGTCACTGTCAGAAAACTGGCCTGTCTGGCTTCATCCCTCCCAAAACTGGCCTCTGGAGTGAAGCCAGTAAGGGAGACACTGTTCCGAAAAAACAAAAAACTGGTTAGGAATCAGAGTGATTTGTATGCCTCAAAATTTGGTTTCAAGCTAGGAATCAATGTGACTTGTATGACCTCAAAACAAAACTTGAAAAAATATCTTTGGCAATTTCAGCTCTTAGAGTCTTAGACTAGTGCAAAATAAAGCAACCAAGTTTTGGAGAGTGATGCAAAATAGGAGATAACCAAATTTTGACTCAAAAAACTTGCTATAGATACTGCATAGTTGTTGAATCAGCATTTGCAATATATCTAACTGAAGTTCTTATTTATTAGACAACCATAGCACACTTGTGTCAAAACACATCAACAAACAAACGAGTACATCATGAGCCTCTCTTGATACATGGCCATGCTTATCAAAGTCTTAATCACACCATCTATAGCAATAAGTGGGGCAACAATTACTTTGGTAGTGATGCAACCTTGATGTGTTATAATTACAACATTTGGTAGTATGACAAAGTTATATGCATATATGTGGCTACAATCTATACCCATATTTCCAACTTTGTTATATTTTAGGCAATTGCATATGAAAAGTTGTTGAATTAGCATCTACACAAATGGCAACAAAGTAGCAAACCCTAGTAACTATTTATGGTCAAGGCACTAGTTGCTAGGGTGTGATCCAAGATTTAGATTTAGCTTTTTAAACTTTTTTATCTCCAAATTTTTCCAAAGGCTTGGTACAGAAGATAATTTTTTGGTGCTATTAGTCTTTTTATCGCCAAAAAAAACCATTGATCCCACCATCACAAAATGTCTCAAGTCATTGTTTCCAGGCTGTTGCTCCCTTGTTGACCAACTTGCACAACAGCCACGTGGCACTATTGAGCAAATCATGTCTGCTTCGTCGTTTCCAAGGTCAAGTCTATTGTACTACAACAAGCCTCTTGCAAAGGTCCAACCAAGTGGGTGAATGTAAAAAAGAGACCTCCTATTTTGTGCCTTATTAATTTTATTGTTAACATGTCTCCTAGCTAATTTTGAAACTTTGACTGCAAATATGCACTCAAAATTTGCAAAAAACATTTACATGACAAATGAAATTTTTTTGCATTTTTTCTAGAGGTAAATTACAAGGGCAAAATCAACTCTGTAAGAGATTCGTTGAACTACTATAGACTCAACCACTTTGAAGAGCTCAAAGGGATAGGGAAAGATAAGGAGTGCTTTGATGACAAGATCATTGGAATTCACTAGAGTTTATGTTCATATGCAAATTGAGAGAGCCCTCAACTATTGAATGGTTGGGCTTCATTTGGAAGACCCTATGGTGCTTGTGAGTGTTGCCCAAACAAGGAGGGGCTTGAGCACACCACAATGTGGGTGCTCTTGGTGTGCTCTCATTGTATATTACACTAGGACAAATTAGTAGGGTTAGAATTTATGACATCCATTTTTGACACCTGAAGATTCTAAAGATGATTGATATGGAATTAATATATAGGACTAATTAGAGTGTCATTTGATTTAGCTCAAAACAATGATACCACAAGTATCATTGTAAGATATTGTGTTATTCTTAGGATATTATTTGATCCTACTAGTTAATTTTGTTAATTGGGTTAGATTTAGACGCCACAAATTATGACATATATGTGCATAAAGTCTAAAATATCTATGACAAGTATGGATTATATTTCTCAACATTCATTCAAAAAAGTGATAAAGTGTTAAAATATTGCCTATTATTATTATGGCATGTACCTTGTCACATACACCTACCCCTCTTTATTGTGTCACAACTTGATGATAATAATCAATACATGTCGTTGCATGTGAAAGTGATATTAAAGAAGTATTTCATATTGCAAGGAGAGGGGAGGGTTGAAAATTTTCACACTTGCTGAACTCTTTATTGAAACATTTGTAGAATTGTACGCAACTTCTTAACTCGAGAGAATGTGGAGTGAGTAGTGGCGTGGATACAGGTCTGTTTGGTAGGGTTGGGTACTTAGGTTTGGTGCTGGTATTAGAGAAGGTGATATTAAAGAGGTAGCTGAGATATTTCTATTTATATGTATATACATACATTGATATTAGCATTAAGACTAGTGTGCCCCATGCTGTAGCCACTGTCAAAATAAAAGTAAAAACATGTCTTTAATTTTTTTTAAATTCATAACAACTTTGAAATTCTATAACTTCCACATCGTACATCCAAATGCCAGAAAACAAAGCCCATGCACCCCTCTTTGTCAAGAACTTTATGACGATACGAAGAATGTAACCATGGAACATACGGTCCGGGAGATCTCAACGTAATAAACAAACAAAACAAAGCAAACAGTTAACTCTTACCTCCTTAAATGCCTTGACTATGTTTTCTCCCAAATGCTCAAAAAATGCCATTTCTAGTACAAGTACAAAAAATTTGAAAAAAAAAACCCTTTTTTTGACATATATAACCACAAGATCTTGTAATATTTTGACTTGAGAATACGTGGTGAGAATTTTAGAAATTTCCACCATGTGGATTACAAGATATAAGCATTCAAATTGACTAAAATCATTTTTTTGGCCTTGCGAAAAATGGTGCAGCTTCACTTCACAAGCTTACTTTTCTATGAAAAAATGTCCAAAATGGTGGTGATTCTTTGGATTATTTTTCCTAGACAAGTTGGCTACATGCTTAAAAATTTTCAAATCATTTGAAATTGTACAACATATAGGAAAAAATTAGTAACTAGAAAAAAATAGAAAATGATTCAAAATACAAAACTCTTAAGAAATTAATTATGGAATTGAAAAATGTCAATTCGAATGATAGAAATGTTGTAATAAACGATTTACATCCTATGATTTTCTATTTTCTGAAAAATATTGAAAGTTGAATCAAATAAATAACTTCAAATTTTATTTTAGATTAGAAATCCATAACTACTTGCAAACTAAAAACCCTCATAACTTTTGACTAATTGATCTAAATGGAATGATTCAAAGTTATCCACATACGTATATAGAAATCCTTAAAACTAATTTCAAATTTTTATTTTTTAAAAAAATGATTTTTTTTATCTGCTTAGACTACTTAAGTAGAGAAACAAACAATACATTATGCAATCACTTTTGACTCATATTTCCAAATGCATGAAATTTAGTGCACATGAAAGATATTCCTTTTCTACATTAGCCTTCTACTAAAATTTCAACCTCAAATATGCAAATTTCTAGTCACAAATACCTACCCAAAATTGCTATATTGCTAGAAATAGCAAACTAGTCCTTTAGGGATTAAGGTATGGATTTTTGTATTTACGTGCTATAGAATTGTATGATAATAGCTTATCAATTTCAAACACTATTAACCCCTAAATTCCCATTGTCCCCTCGGGAGACAAATTAGATTTTGGGCAGGTTCCTGTAATCTCAATTTTTGATGAATTGTTTTGAAACTTTCCCGTAAGATAGAAAAACTGATTACCTATGTGAGAATATAATTTTTATTTCAATTGGTACCCGTTAACAAAAGTTATACTACAAAAAGCTTGAAACTGAACCCAGCGGGCAACACAAAAAAAATTGCAAAAAATCAAAATAAATTTTAATTTCTTTTACCTCTGAAAATTTTTTTTTTTCTACATGTGAAAGTTTGATTCATTCTATTTGGACTAATAATGAGAAAGTCAAAGACAATTTTGTTTTTCGGGCAATTTCAACATCTTCTTGAAAAAATAATTTACAGGATTCATTTCTGAATGCAATTTCACAATTTTTTATAGTTATTTTTTATTGAGAATGTTGTGTTTGATTGCTAAAACAATCTCACCATTGGAATTATTGTCTTTCAATCCCATCTTGGAGTTATTAATGATTTAGTTTTTTTTCCAATCTTGAACCTACTTCTACTTAGCATTTTTTTAAAGAATGAAAATCAAGTTGTTGTTTTCTTAATTTTTTTTCCTAGACTTTCAACTCAATTCTTCAACATAAAATTTTTTCAATTCAAAGTCTGTAGTGCAAAAAAATTTCACAATTGGCGGTCAAAGTCATCTGAAATTGTAGGCCAGTTTTCAAAAAAACTTTCTTTTTCAACTTTGAATGCTAATATCTTCCAATCTATACGGTCAAACTTCATGAAATTTTTACCATGTGAGATAAGACAAGTAAAGTACAAGATCCTACGGTTAGATTCTAAAAAAATAATTTTTTTTGTATTCTTGGATGAATGCACCAACAACGGCAGTTTTGAGTGGTTTTTGACAGAAAAATGGCCTTGGGAATTTAGGGGTTAAATTGCTCTTCAAAATGCCAAACTCCTACAGTTGTCTTTTTTAAATCTTGAAAATTTTGTATTAAGAAATTCAAAATATTTAAACTTTTACAATTGCCATAATCAATTTTTGTATATGAAATAGATATTCAGCAGGCCTTGTTTGTGATAAGGTAATAGTGTATTACTGTATTGGTAATTTCAAAGCAGGGAACAGGCAACTAGCTTGGGCAACAAAAAAAATCAAAGGAAGGATGGTCACCCACGGGCAATGACAAAAAACTTAAAAACAAAACCCTTTTTTGGTAGTGTATATACCAGTGGCTTTAATTAGGCAATTAAATGCCCAATTTCCTCAGATAAAAAATAAGGAGCTTAAAGTTTATAGAAGAAAAAAAAGAGGGTAAATGTATTAAAAAATGCTAGACTAATATGATGGCCAAGCACATTGTTTCCTCAATGTTTCCAAAACCTCATTTCATTCATCATGCAAAGCCAACACATACAAAAATTTCATTTCCAAAATTACAAACTCAAAATTGACGTCCTTCAATTCAAACTCCCCAAATGAAGGAGCCATGAAACTCAAAACCTTTTTGAAAGAAAGGCCATATAACCATTAGTCCAAAAATTGCAAAAAAATACTAGTAAACAAGGCTTTTTATTTTTGGCTCTTTGGTGTAAAATTGCACCAGGAATAAAAAATTTGGCTATAAATTGGCAATAAAATGTGAAAGGCCATAAAGTTTTGACTTAAAAAAAATCTTATATAAAATTGTTAGATTGTGGATGAAAATAGAATTATGGACATGTAATATGTACTAATTTGATATTTTCTATTCAACATGTAGATGAATGTTGAAATTTAGAGCAACACCATAACATTTTATATTCTCACTTTGGCACCTCATAAAAAATGAAAAACAAAACAAAATATGTTGATGTCTACCCATATTTGATACTTAGGAGCATACCCCCTATCAATATGTGAAAAGTCAATACATAAAAGATGGTAGTAACTTAGATCATTACTCCCCCAAGGTTTTGACTCTCCACCACAACCTAGGGCAGTTATGGTAACACTATTTTATTATAATTTGCTAGTACAAATTTATTCACATTATTGTAAAAGGCAATCCACAGTCCACACATCATCTACAAGATAGGAGGTTCATAAACTGCCCATCTAAAAGTTGAAAATTAATCTAGGGAGGTTACAATTTTAGAAATATTTTTCAGTAAATTTTACATGAAAAAGAAATGGAATTGACATCAAATTCAAGTCACTTCATATTTTTTGAAAGATTTATGAAATTATTTATGAAATTTTGAAATTGAAATATAGTGATTACTAAAAGCGTCCACGACTTGAAATGTACACTAATTGTACATTGTTGGTGCAATGAGGAAGCAAATTATACCTTTGACTTAGAAGATGCTTTTAGAGTCTTAAAGCTTCATGGACCTCCTCCTACTTATCTTATTTGTAAGGTTCATATCTATAATATACTACTTCTCAAAATAGACTACTACTTTAGACTATGTGGAGCTTGAACATTAGACAATTTTCTATATTAGAATTAATTATATAGGAAACTCCAGTTTGAAACAAGGTTGGTAGAGGAAGGTGTAACTAAGAATAGTGTAAAAGAAACACAATACCAAATTCCTGTAGACCTCAGTTTTGGTGCTCCAAGGAATTTCATCCAGTGTTTTTCCCAAAATATGGCTCCTAGTTCTGCATGGTACCCACTTTATAATTAAAATCTATTGTATACAAAAAAATCTTATATATATTTTAATGAAAAAGAATTCATATCTATATCACTAGAAAAATGTATGTAGGGTGTGGAATAGAAAATTCAATTATATTTCAATATTTTTGGATCAACTCAACATTTAAAATTGTAAGGTATATTATATGTAGTGAATCCCTAATTGACTAAAGAAAACACTTTTGATTTTTTTACCACTTCATCAAAAAATTCTATGAACTTTATAATTTGGAATATTTGCATGAGATTTTTAGGACGGAAGCTAATCATCTTAATAAACATGTGAGGCTTGTTTTACATCATTTTGAAAAATACAACAAAAATTATAAGTTTTTTTAAAACTGTAATTTCAAACGTGGGAGCTAAAAATATATTCTAAAAGAGGAATAATTCATTTTTTATAATGTATACATTGACAAATACTCAAAAACATTTGAATCATATAATTCCAAATTATGAGACAAAAGTTACAGGGAGTTTTATTTTGCGGTCAATGAAGGTTGTGAAAACAATTAAGTAGTTTTTTGAAGTCCATTACCAAAATTTCCAAATAAAAAAAAAATGATATGTTTTTGTTTACTAAGACATTCTCACCATTGACAATTCTCAATTTCTTGTAAAAGTTAATAGCAATTTGGGGTTTTCTTTCATATTGTACCACCTTGCACTTTATTATTTTCTTAAAGATGAATATGAAAGTTTTGTTGAGTAAATTTTTTCATTCATCTCTATTCATTTTAAAAAATATTGACTAAAATGCACAAGTTAAGGGACATATGTGCTTGTTTCTAAAACTCTTGAAAGACAAAACTTCACCTCTGGAAAAGGTTAGAATAAAAAAAACTACATTTTGAAGTTTAGACATATTGAATTTACAAACAGAGTATTTTTTGTCTAAAATTTTGGAAGAATGTGTTTGAAAAAGTTAATGAAATGATCATATGCTTGGATTTGTTAAATACCACAATAAATTAGGGATTAGCAAAAATAAACATAGCTCTAAGATGGAGGGAAAAACTAAATTATTAATAGCTCTAAGATGGAATTAAAGCACACAAACCTCATTGGTGAGATTGCTTTGACAATCCCTATGGAACTTTTTGTTTTGAAAAGATGTGAAAATTGTGAGCTCGAAAATGAATTATATATGTTATTTTTTTAAGAAGATGCTCTACTTGCTTGCAAAACAAGATGCTCCATAACTTTTGCATTGAAAATCAAAGCATAACATCTAGAAAAAATACAATCTATAAGAAACAAATTTTTAAACTTTTATTTTAAGTTTTTGGGGATTTCTTTTATTGCCCATTGAGTTGAAATTTGGACTTATTGAGGTATAACTTTTTCTCTTGGGCATCAATTGAAATAAAAGTTATATTCCTAAAAAGTTAATTAGTTTTTTTTATCATACTAAAATTGTTAAAAAGGAATTTTCAAAAATTGCATTCATAGGAACTTGCTAAAATTTATTCTGTCCTTCATAGAGACAATGGAACTTTAGGGACTACAGTAATTTTACATACATTAAATTTTGCTATAAAATTTAGCATATCTAAAATCTTATAATTTTAGCCAATCATACCAATATCTAGATTATATAATGCCATTAGAAGAGTTTTGGGGGGTCCAAAAGCTTGTTTCGGGCTTGTTCTCCCACAACGAGGGGAACGGCCTGCTATAAAAATTTCCTTTTTTTATTAAAAAAAGAAGAAGAATTTAGTCTTCAAATGCAAAAAAAAAAATAATAATTTTGTTTTTGTCAATGATGTGGTAGGGTTTTGGCCACATCAGACCACTGCGTCGAACTTGTTTCCTGCGTTCGCAAGCTATGATAACTCGCAAGCATCCGGAGGCCCCAAAAATCTTCTAATGATTAGTTTTCTTAAATGTCTATTGATAAATTTTCTTTTATAAATATATAATTAAAAAAATTCAAAATTTTATATTAAAAAAATATTTTTATATAGATCAAGATATGTGAGTGGCAGATCATCCTCTATTTATATAATCAATTTTTTTTTTTAAATTAACACTATTCTAACACCAAAGATTGACATAATATATATGAATATAAACACATTAAATCCAAGACAAATAATTATGGACTTTTGTTTCAGAATATACATTCTAATTTTTGAAATGTATCAAGGTATTGAAATACTGCCAATTTAAAAAAGTGGATATTTTATGTTTCTTTGGACATTTATAACAATCACAAAAAGATTTATTAATTCATTTCTAATTACTAAACCTTGGTAAAAACATTCTATGTTACACAAAATAAAGGTGGTTTACTACAATTGAAATACTTTAGAACTAAATATTTTTCATCACTGCTTGACAACGAGTTATGAAAGAAAGCCACAATCATAAATAATGTAGAAACAATGCTCACAAAAGGATAGCACCTAAGTTTCAACAATTGCATATATATGAAAGGGGACGTTTCAATTGTAAGTCTATGTAATGTAGATTATGTTATTTAGAATTTTTCTTACTCGACAAATAATCTTGCATCCACCTATGGTATTTGGCAAGTTAGAACATATATAATGGCTCAATGACTATACTATTTATATCCCTGTATATAAATTTGTGTAAGTGGTCCACCTATTAAATCCTATTGGATGGATAAACCAAAGTGTCGATGGCGTAATTTTAACTTTGTCCTTGCAAGTTTAAGAGTTTTCATGCAAAAATTATGTTCCTTCAAAAAAATAGTAGGGTTTTTTATTCTTTGCAAATGCAACAATACTAGTAGAAATCCCAAGTACCAAAGTTCTTGAAAGATACTTCTATTGAATTGATGCCAAAAAAGGCAGCTTGGTCCTTTAAAGGTTAATTTGTTTTGAATATTTTTAGAAATATTTTTTTAACATTCTATTCTATTTTATTAAATTTAAAGAAATTTATAAATAAAAATAAAAATAAACTTTTGACCATGAAGCTACTCCTCAAGCACATGTTATGTAAGAATTCTAGCAAAAAAACCCATAAAAACTCCATTTGTAGTGAGTTGCCCAAATTTGCTATGTTGCCAAAAATCGCAGCTTTGTCCTTTAGGGATTAAGTTTAGTACATTCCAAAACAAGTTTAAACATTGTTCTGGAACTTTATTTTTAGTGAATTTTTTTGATGATATGATTTCTTTTCATGTAGGATAGAATGCTTGTATGAACAATGAAAGGATTTATGAAAAAAAAACAAAAAAAAACAACAACATTTGGCTATTCATTTATAGTCTTAACTAAAATTTGTATAATAATTAGTTGTACAACAAAGGAGCATTTTTGTTCACTTTACCATATTTGCTCCAAATAGTTGATTGATAATATTTGTAATTTTGGTACATGAAAAAACACTACTTCTACAAATTTTGATTTTTTCAAAGTTTTTGTTGAAATGTTAAAATTATTGTGATTTTTAAAAGTGTAATATGTTTATAAAATTATATCAATTTCATCATGTATTGGAACAAATTAACTTTTTAATACCTAAAACAATAATTAGGATGAGAAATAATAATCCATTATTTAAATGTGTATATCGTTTTAAAAATAGAAATAAGAATTAAAAAATACAACAATATTGTGTTATTTGGAATTTTGGATTCTAATGCAAAAGTTTGAAATTTCATTAATTCATTGAGTCTTCAATTTTTTAGCATTTGAACATGGATTAGAAAAAAAATTTATTCATTTTCATTTTCTTAGGTTAAACCAAATACTTAGAATGGGTATTTTAAAAAGTTACAATCAAATGTGATTGTGGTGTATCCAATTTTTGGTGCAAGCACCTTTTGGGGTTAATCCTTAATTACCCACAGAGCCACAAAGTGACCCTTGGATGATTCCAAATCATCAAAATTTGATGAAAAAAAGTAATTTTTCATCCTTTTTTAAAATTCTTTGACTGTACAACAAATGTTGGTGTAAATTTCTTCATTGAAGTGCTATTGACCTTCAACTAAAGAAGATACTAGAAAAACTTATCATGAAAGATTTTTTTTTTGTTGTTTTCAAGCAAATTCTTCCTACTTTTTCTAGATTTGAATTTTAGCCAAAAATTTATATTTATTTTTAATTGGAGCTTAACTAGTGTCAAAAACAATATTATTGTAATCTTCCTCCTATTTCAATTTGGGAATTTGAACAATTCCTAACATTGAGTTTGTTTAATAGCAATTTGAACTTTGGGTCAATAAACATGGTCCACTCATTTTCCAATTATAGGATGATACCTAAATTTTGATTATACCATGATGTTCCACATTATGATATACACATATGATGAAATTTATAGAATTACCTAACATAAATTGCATTTAATGTGAATTTCTTTGAATTCACTTTTATTTCAAAAATTCACAATAATTTTACTTTTTGACAAAGAAATTTGAAACTCTTACGACTTATAAATAATATGCAATTTCATTGTTGAAAAATAAAACAAAATAATTTTCATTGATACTTAGTGGCATGATTGAGCATATGAATTAATAGATATTGATGTTGTTCACACAGTTATAGATTGTTAACCTTGAAACATTGAGTTGGTCGGAATTGAAGTCAACTTTTTTGATATTGTAGAAATCATTTGAATTAAAAACAACTCATTGAAGGTCAAACTATTGTGTAAGACTTCCACTTTTCAAATAAAATTCTAAGAATGAATATGTGCACTTTTGTCTTACATAAAAGAACTCTTTGTCATCCATTAGACACATTAGAGACTTTTAGGCTACCGCATTGATACAAGGTTAATATTATTAGGATGATGATCTATTTCCAACCACTTAATTCCTCAAGGACTAAGAAGACACAATGTGTACTCTTCAAATTTTTAATGGCAAATTCTCGATTTAGTGAAACAAATCTCGCTATTTTGTAAACTATGGACTCGTAGAATAATAAATTTTTATACTTGTTGCATTTTTTATTTTCAAAATTTCAATGTAGAGAGTATTTAAAATTTTATTTAAGAAATGTAGTCTAATAGAAAAAGAGAGCAAAGATAATTTTTTTTAACAATGAAAGAAATAGTAGATATGAGAAAAAAAAAATTAGACATTTATAATCTTCACTCTGCACAAATAAACTGATTTTAGAGGGAAAAAAACATTGAATTTTTATTTTTAGTAATTAAAAAAATAGGCAAGGTTCTATTGGTGTGATTAAGAATACAAAATATTTAGAATGATTCCAAAAAATTTTAAGATGTTCCAAACAATACGCTTATAATATTAATTGTTAAATTTTAAAAATTGACACAAACATAAATTTTTAAAATTTGTGTAGAATCCAATTTCATCGGTTTTGGCTTCCGACTCCTATTTGAAAATGTGTACAAATTTGTGAGAATTTTTTATTTTTTATTTTATAAAATTAAAATATATTACATTTGCCTTAGATTCCAAGCTTATTTTTTGGGTGGGCTAAAAAATCATTATTCATCTTCTTATAATTTTTCTTCTTCAAAAGCTGCATTTTTTGCCTATAAAGTTGATCACCCGAAATTGTTATAATCTATAAATCTAGTGGTCAATATTTTCCACAATTAATTCCATACATATGAGACAAAGTACTAGTGGTCTTTGCTTTTGTATAATTAAAATAAAAAAATTCAAGCACATTCGTGTGCAATAAAATATCAAAGTGAGACAATTCATTTACAACCTCCAGTGTCAAAAAGTTGTTAGGGCTTGAGGGATTAAGCAATTTAGCCTATTTGTGGCATGAAGGAGGTTGAGGAAAAAATTCCCTTGTGCAAAGAAATAGATTTAAGAAGGTTTTCCTAATTTTTGACATTTTTCCCTCAAAAACAAAATTATCAGAATTTTTTTTTGTAAAGATTATCTTTGTCCTATTTTTTATCTATAGGCAAACTAATTTCTAATCATAGGCTCATTACAAAAATAATGTAGGTGATTGTTGTAGCTTCAATGTACAATCTATGATCATTTTATGCTTTCAATGTACACCTCTTGGACATTTTTGCTCCTCTTCTCGCATTTGTGAGTTGTTACTGATAACATAGCTGATGGAAAATGTAGTAGCCTAAGTTGTGAGAATGGGATGCTAGTCGGAAATGGATTGTCTCCTTTATGGTAGTGGGATGTAAAAGCAATCTTTTAGGAGCTGTGGAGACATTTTTGTGTATTATTCATACTGGAAAATATTTCGCCTTTAGTAGAAGACAAATAGAAGCAGAAGACAATGCAAAATTTTTTGAAATTTTTGAAACACTTGTGAATTACTAAAGAATTTTTGAAGAAAGTTGTCATAGGTAGCCTATTTTGGATCCTAGGCTCAACAAAAGCTGGACACAAGTAGTTTGAAAAACGACATACTTGTCCCAAGAAGCCACCCATTCCCCCTAAACAAAGCCGGGGAAATGGGTGTGCCGAAGTCCTTTACCTCTTGGCTTCCTTCTGGCCAGGTAGATATCCCAACCATCCCCGCCCAATTCCATAACAAAACAAGTCAAATACACATTTACAAAACTTTTAGCAATTGAAATATCCATTATAACAAGTGTTCAAAATAATAAAATAATAAAATATTGTGATTCCCCAACCAACTATAGAAGTGAAATAATTTGAAGAAAACAATGTTCTCTCTTTCACCTCTCAAACCACATTTATAGTTCAAGTAGTATCTCTTTATATATTTAAAATTTATATTGACTAACAAGAATATCAACACAACTACACTTTTTCCTTAATATATACTATAAATCAAAATCTAAAATAAAAGAATATCTTGGGGTAGATTTGAG
Source organism: Pseudoscleropodium purum (assembly GCA_963969395.1). Lineage (NCBI taxonomy): Eukaryota > Viridiplantae > Streptophyta > Bryopsida > Hypnales > Brachytheciaceae > Pseudoscleropodium > Pseudoscleropodium purum. The sequence goes on along the minus strand of OZ017800.1, from coordinate 2,774,095 downwards.
ATAAAGTAAAAGTGTGCTGAAGTGTGCTTGAGGTCACTTCAAGCACACCTCAACACACTTTTGCTTTTTTCATTCAATTAGAGTTAAAAATTAAAAAATAAAGAAAAAAGAAAAAAGAAAAAGTGTGTTGAGGTGTGTTTGAGGTCTCCCACGTGGAGTCATTGTCCCTAAACACCCTAAACGACAAGAAGCAATATGGAAAATGACAAAACACCTGCTGACAAAATCCGTACCTTGCAGTCAACACACTTAGCTTGGCAAGGATGGGGTCCTGGAGTGTGGAGGGACAAATTGGTCATGGGCGGGCTCAAATCATCCCTGGCTAGGTATCCAGTGGGGCTCTAAAACCCTCCCGGCCATGCCCAAGCCCAGGCGGGGCCGCTTCCCAGTAAATGGGTGGCGATGTTCTTAAAAGAGAGAATATTGTCTTTAAAGGCGACCCTGACAGAGCTTGATAAAGGCCAGCATATTAAAGTGTTTAGGACTAGTCTGCATATCATGAATGTGGATTAAAAAAAACAATTTATTGTTGTTTGCTCTTTTTGGAAAAAAAATCTATTGTTTCTAAAATGAACATACTCTGTTCAGAATCCTATCCATTCTTGAAGTTAAAAGTAATCACTCTAAAACAGAAAGCTGCTCTCACTGCATGCATTTTAATTTTTGCACACAAATTATATCCATTCTACAGCCACTAATCCTTAGTTTTCAATCTATTTTTAGGGACGCTTCCAAGAAACAGGTTGCATTTACAGCCCCCTACCTTACCTGAAATGTCTGTGGGAGTGGGAACTCATTTGCCGACTTGGGGGAGTGAGCTATGGGAGTAACTTAATTTACAATATCTCCATGGGAACAAGCTGCACTGTAATCAATAGGGGCATGCCATCAATCAGACATGTAGTGCTTAGTCTGTACACAGTAGATGGGTAGAATGGATGTCTGTACAAGACCTTCCTTTTTCACACAAAATTTCAAGAACTAATATTTGTATTTCTATCTTACATAGAAGCATTTTCTGTCATCCACTAGATACTTTTAGGTGGGCCTTCTAGGCTGCCACGTTGTTACAAGGTTAATATTACCTGAAATGTCTGTGGATGGTCCATGTGTTTTAAAAAAAAAATGTCTGTGGGAGCAGGAACTCATTTGCAGACTTGGAGGCCCAAGTGATGGGAGTAAGTCTTAGTAAGTTAATTAACTCCATGGGAACAAGTTGCAGTGCAGAATCTTTACAAGACCTCCCCTTTTCACACAAAATTTCAAGAATTAATACTTGCACTTCTATCTTATATAGAAGGATTCTCTGTCATCCATTAGACACTTTTTAGGCCTTCTAGGCTGCCGCTTTGTTACAAGGTTAATATTACCCAAAATGTCTGTGGGAGCAGGAACTCATTTGCAGACTTGGGGGCTGGAGTGATGGGTGTAAGTCCATGGGAACAAGTTGCACCGCAATCTGCGGGTATGCCATCCATCACACATGCAGTGCAGAGTCTGTACACTGTAAGTTAGGGACTTGTGGATCATCACTTCCCCGAGGTTTTGACCACAACTAAACTTATGGCAGGACTTTAAGTCTTGCCCATGAAATGGGCCCAGCAAGCTGGATTTACCCCAAGGGAAAATGCAGGATTTAAAATAAAAAATTCACACAAATTTTTTTTTGCAAATTTTGAATTCATATTTGCAATTAGAGACCCCAAATTCTAGCCAAGACATCTTGAAAATACCCTAAACACTACTCAAAATATTTTGTTTTGTACTTTTATCCTTGATGAACCTCCAAATTATCTTGTAGAGCTCATTTCATGGGCAGAATTTAGTGTCTTGCTAACTTATGATATTGAAGGCGGCAGTCATGATGCTGACTGATTGATGGAAAAAGCTACTTATTATCATCTAACTGTACATTGAAACTTGCCTGCCACCCTAGTTTCCCATTAGTTCCCCCCCTCCTCTCTCAAAAAATTTGTGAGATGTTGATTTTTTGGAAAAAAAATGCTTATTTTCAAAATTGACGTTGATTTCTCAAAAAATCACAAGATGTTAATCTTGTGAAATTTAATCTGAGCCATTCAAATATAAAATACAAATATTGAATACGAATACGGATATGGGTACTCGATATGAATATTAAATACATGTATTGAATAGGGATATTGAATATGGGTACTGAATACATGTATTGGATATGCATACTAAATATGTGTATTGAATACGGATATTGAATACAAATACAATATTGGATATGGGATCAATTGTCCCATATTGTTTGTCAAGAACTTTAATTCTAAAGATTACAAGAGGGGGTGGGGGTGAGGGGGTGGGGTGAGATAAAAAAATTTAAATCAAATTCTAAATGATAGGTGGGGGTGGTAAAATAAAAATTGAAGGGGGGAGTGCATAGTGACACAAAGTGTCACTATACACCTTGAGTGCCAGGGTTGACGAATTTCAACGTCCGCCCCAAAATAGCGTTCGTTTTCTGGACGCAGCGTCCCAATCGCCATCGGAAAGCGGACGGGCGGGGCGGACCGACCGATCGACCGAGGCGGACGCCCAGATCGTGCGAACCAGATCAGTCCGCGCGTCGATCGGATGGCCGTAATCGGGTAGACAGGCGGACGCTGCATCCGCTAGGACGCGAATGTCAGCGGACGTTGCAGACACAACATCCGGACGTCCTGTCAACCCTGTTGAGTGCCTAGTAACTATATAATAATCAAGCACTTAAATTCTAAACGACCATGCTACATTTTTTGGAGAAACATAGTGATTTTGAGCAACTTACTATAAATGGAGTTTTTATTTTTTTGTTTGTGAGTCTGAAACTAATTGTTATAGTAAATTATTCCTTGGATTCTTTAGAGTGCAATAAATTACTCATGTGGACCTTGTGGCTATACATTGGACAATTTAGAGTGTTATATACAATACATTTCTATTTCAAGGGATATAATTTATATTTATATATTAGAGGAAAGAGAAATGAATGTATGAGTGGGATGATATTTTATCCTCTATACAAGGTAAACTACCCTATTCCAAACCAAATGGGATTAAATCCATTGTGGATTGAATGGTAACTATTAGTGGTGTACATTTTAGAACTTCAATATACACCATTGACATACATAAGCCCACAATGGGCTGACTCCCATTTGGTTTGGAATGGGACAGTTTACTTTATTGGTAGTTGATGTAGAAGTTTAGGAGGGCAAGTGGGTTGTCTCTTTTAGGAGATAGTTAGGTTCATCAGGTTTTCAAATTTCTTTTGGTTGAGAATGGAAAATCAAATGACACTTCAATATTTTTGGGTCAATTCCACATAAATAATAATAATAATAATAGTAATAGGATGTTAGATGTAGTTAATGCAAAAAACACATAGCTCTCCATTTTGGACAATAGGGGGGCTATTCTTGTATCTTTTTGTATAACTATTCAAAAGCACCATTTTGATATTTTAAAATAATAGAGGTAATTGTAAAGGTTGTCCGTCCCCAATGGTGTCAAAAGATGGTTTAACTAAAAATAATACAAAAAAAACACAATATCAAACTCCATCAAACCCTACTTTTGGTATTCTAAAGAATTTTATCTTGTTCTTTTTTCAAATTCTAGTTTATGGTTCTCCAACGTACACACTTTACAATTAGCTCTAATGATAAATATTTTTTAACTCCTAAAGTTTTTTACTCCTATAGAGCTTTTAAAACCTCATGTAGGGCATTACAAAGTGAATTGTGAAGGTGCAGGATTGAATGTAATATCTATACCAAAATATAAATAAACATTTTGTTGTTGTTTGGGAGATCAAGTAAATTGCCCAAAAGATTTCAAGCATCTGTGGGTAGGATTTGAGTATATTGACTTTTATTCAAGGATGGACAATCCATCACATTGCACGGGTGTCAAAAAATGGACATTGCAAGTAGGAAACTAGGAAAGTGGTTTCAATATAATAGAGTTTCTTATTCAAGATGAAGGTTGTAGGATGATTTTATTTCATAGCACACATTACAAACACATATATTGAAATTTTTCTAAAAGAATTTTTTTCTATATGAAGACAAAAGTTGTTACTTCATACTTACGACCAATGATTTTGATTATGTGAAAAATTGAGTGCAAGGTTTTTCTATAATTACAAGAGCCCAATGTATAGGCATATTTTTTAACATCATTGCCTTGCAAATTTTGTAGTGTATGCTATATACACATCCAATTCCTCTCAAAATTGGTGTACAATTATGTAATGTGATGGCATACAAGATTCCACAAATTTCTAAATTTTTGTAGTAGAAAAATTTAAATCTTGAAGTAGTGAGAAGTATATTCATATATTATAGGACAAGCCCTACAAAATTTTTGACCTAATTTATACATACTATAATCTTCCAACCTATGTCATCAAAGATGTTGAAATTTTTATCCCACCTAGGTAGAGTAATGTACTGCAAGACTATATATTTGATTTTTTTAAATTTTAAATTTGGCTTTAAGCAACTTGAAATGGCACTTTTTTAGGGTACAATTGACAAAGCTAGTCAAATAACTTTAGGGGTTGAGATGATTCCACACATTTATTAACAAATTTAGCATATCATAAATCTCATTGTTTTAGCCAATTATACCAAAATTTAGATTGACAAATGTATTTTTAATATTTTTAGTGTGTATGGATGAATTTACTTTCATACATGTACAATAATAAATTCAAATCAATTTTCAAAAGTTCCACAATATAAATTATAAGTCCCAATTCTTCAATACAATCTTCCTTTACCTTAAGTAATATATATATATATATATATATAATATAATATAATATTAAATTTATTTATTTTTATTTATTTTTTAAATCATATATATTTGTATCCTACGGACTGTTAAAAATGCTTAGGTATTGAAATGATATTATTGCATAGCTTCCAATGCCATCTAAAATCTAAACAATTTTCTTTTATAAGTATAGATATTCACAAATCCATGCTTAAAATCATTAATATGCAAGCTAATCGTTCTAGGCTAGAATGCCTCTAGTAATACTCAAAAAGTCAATTGTACAAATTTATATAATATATTAGGAAATCAGAGATATCACAATATCAATAGTCCATCATAAATCCTCAAAGGTTATGAGATAATTTGAAGATGGATCACTCATTGTGAAAATAATGTAGTCATTGTATCTGAAGTCAAATTTTAGTCTTCATTTAGGCATAGTAAAATAATTTTTTTTCAAGACTTTGAACTAAGTTAGAGCCGAGAATCAAACTAACTTTCATCTTCAAAAATCCATTTGAAATTTTGAGACTTCAATTAAAATTGTTGACAAAATTTAGAAAGTGTGTTTGAAAATGTCCTCTCTAACACCTCTTTAAAAGGTGCCATAACTTAAATTAGCTTAATTAGACTTGATTGGACAATTTAGTTTTTAATTATCAATTTAAAATCTTACACAATATTGGCCTTTTGAATTGTGAAAGTTACACTAAGTTGATGATTTTCACAAAAACTTGCTTATACCTATTTTATTTTTTATAGCATGGATTGTCATTCTAGAGTGGCCTTCAAAAGGTTCTAAATTTCTTCTAATGTAAAGAATAATTTATATTATCAATTGAAAGATGCTATTTTTTCCCTCATTTCTTCTAATAAATATGCAACTTATGTTGTGTATTATTTACAAAAACATGTAGTACGTCTTTCACTTTGATGAACTCATCTTCCCCTTTTTTGCTCAAATGATCCAATGGTTATTATGTATGAGCATTATATGTTAAATTAGTCTCATTTTGAGCTTCTCTTCATGTAACTGACATCACTTTTTGTTTTAAAGGCAATTGGCCATTCTTATTTACCACAAATTAAATCCAATTTTATATCAACATTATATTTGGTCTCCAATAGAAAAATCATTATGTCAAAATAGGTTAGCAAGCCTGTGGATGTAGAAAATTTGTCCATCTCACCATTTTGAATTTTTAAATTTACATTTATTAACCCCTTCCCTAAATTGGGAACAATTTGGAGTGAAATGTAATGTCTTTTAATTTGGTAACCATGATTCAGCAAGACCATTATAATTTCTTTTCGTGCTTTTGAAGGGATTTATTTCCTTTGTGACGTCCAATGTTTACATTTGCAGTTTTCTTTCCAAGGTGCTTCCAATGATAGAAATTTCAAATTCTAATTACACAGTACTTTGAAAAATTAGAGTTAAATTTGTTGGGGTAAATTCTGGAGATTAATGAGAATGCCCTTTTCAGTTTTCACTAGCACGTCACTGAGGTGACTCACCTAATTAAGTTAAGCTCAGAAGGTGCCTATCCTGGCCTGGCTCCTTCGAAATTTCCACAAAAAGTAAAAAGAGCCAAGGAAATAATAATATTAAGACAAGCCAAATCTGATCTGACTCATGCTTCCCGGCTACGAATACGTAGACGGCCGTCCGTCTGCGCAGACAGCAGACAGACAGACAGACTTTCGCACGCTGGGCATGCAGGGCAGTTACAAAATAACCAGATCATCGGATGCCATCCTGACCGTCCGCTACTTCAATATATATTAAGGACCAGACCACGTTCACCTTCATCACTCTATTCGTCACCTTCTCTTCTCTTAGACTGTTCTCTACTCTTCCCGTTACACTTCCTCTTCGAATTCCTCGGAGTTCTCAGCAAGCTAGAATCGCGGCAACAACAGAGCGAGAGAGACGTACTTCAGTCCCTTCGTCGAATTGAAAACAGTCTCGACCGTGTCAACTGAAGCTAGTCAAGTGAGTGATCTGGTTTCCTGTAACCTCGAGTTTTTGTTCCAATCGCTAGTATATTCGATTGAATGGGATGCATGACACTGTTGAGTTAATTTTGGGGTGTTGGGTGTTTACGGTTATGGGCTCAGTTTACTTGAACAGCACGTAGTGCTGTACCCTCAGATGAGATTATTACAGTTTACTAGAGAAACGATACTAGCTTGCTAAACGATAGGGAAACACTTACGACATACTTGGCCTGGCCTGGTCGACTAGACGGCTTCAATTCCTGTTTGTGCGCGTGCATGAGCAGTTTGCGTTTCGCCCACGCCATGTCTAGAATCACCAGTTCGATCGATCTTAAGTCGATGGCTGTAATATTGAGGGAGCAAGTCAGTAGACGTGCTTATCGTGATGGAGGCGGTTCCCCGGTACTGGGATTTTGTATACAAGATATATGAGGAGCGTGTATAAACGTGGTTTAACGTGTTGATTTTGTTTGCTGTGATGTCGCAGGGGGAGGGTTCGTGGAATTTTTCTCGGACGATGGGGAAGGACGATTTCAAAGTACAAGACATGGCCGGCGGTTGGTCTGGAAGCGACGATGAGGACAACACGCCTCCTGAGTTGTCAGTGTTCAGGCCGAAGAATTTCCATCCGGCGAATGTGCAGCAGCCGGTGCAGCAGCCGCCGCCGCAACGCCCGCAGCAGCCCCGAAGATGAGGGCGGCAGAATTCTCTCTTCATGTATCTCACAGGAGAAATCCAAAATTTTATTCATCCATATATCTATGTATGGAATTTTTGAAGATTTCCCACAGTCAGTGTCCAGTGATGTTAGGATACACTGGGAATGGAATTTTGGACAGGACATTTGTCCGGTTTCCATTTTGGTTGTCTCCTGTGTGTTTTGTTGCTGGAGATGTGATCTCCCCGTGGTTGTTAGTATAGTGCGCAGTTATGGAGTTACTTTAGTGATACATGGTTTCGAAACCACCTCGCCTAGGGATCGGGGTTAAGGGGAGTGGTTAAATGACATCCGAATATCATTTACTTAGGATGTCATTCAGGATATTAAATACATTTTGCACTAGTGGGTGATTTTCGTAGTCACTCGGTCACTCCTGTTTAGAAGCTAGCTCTGTTGGAAGGATGCTCTCATGTAAATATCATTTCCCGATCTTCTACCAATACATGGTTTAAACTGGGCGAATTGTCTCTAACTTTCTCAGCACTTGCGTATCAATTGACGTACAAATTCTATGAAAAAATAGTGCAACCATCACTTGAGTAATTAGTTCTGGCCATACAGATCTTTCTTGGAATGAACATGAAAGTGTTGTCTTTGCCCTGTTGTCAACAAAATGTATGCCACTTTGATATATATACGAGTTCATAAAAACTATCAATCATCCTGACAATGCTTGAAACTTCAAGAGATTTCAAGAGATTTGGCTCTTGAACCGAGAAAACCACAATCCCATAAATGAAATGCTCCAATATGATCCTCAGCTATACATGCAGTGCCATATACCTCATGCTGTGTGAACGAGGGCGTAGAAATTGTTGCAGTGGCCGCACCACAACCGAACAAGTGTTTTGGAAGAGTTTCCAGTGTGTTTCGTTTGTACAGACCGATCAACCGGAGCTTCAACCCTCAGATTTTAATTCTCTTTCCCCTGGAATTAAGCTAGCAAACACTGAGCTGGCAATTGCCTTCCAGATGACGGAGCGGTGTAGCTCATGGCCCGGCGCAGCGCATGGCCGGTCTGTATGACTTATATTCTAATCATGTATAGACACAGTTCGATTGATCGAAATATATGAAACACAAATCTTATGAACAATCTTACATCGCGTGCATTCTAGCTATGTGCACGCAACCTAAAATTGCCCCTTGCAATGAATGTAGTCTGTACATGCATTTCACGTGGTGATTCTGGGTAAACATACCTTTGAATGCATCCGCATGTAGTTTGACTGCAACCCCCTCCCAAACGCATTCTGCATATATCGGACTCTAGCTTCATGCATGATATTTGTCTTACATGTACAGACCGAAGCTTCCTTGCCCTCCACGTAGACGCCGCAATTCTGAAATATCCAATCAAGGTTCTCCAGCACCGAATTCTAATGACTGGCTTGGCTTGAATTGGTGGCTTGGCCACTCGGGATCCCTTGAAAGAAGGAACTTGGGCGGTGCGTAACGGTCCGATATTTCGCTGCTTATTAATGATGATGTGCTTCAAGATTAACTCTGGCGGGGATCCTAGAAAGAGTCACTGTGATCACTCTTCCTTTCTAGACCACATACTTGGAGCTAGATGAAGGGGGCGGACTACGTACCAGACCAAAAGAAGGCACTCCATATTCAATTCGTCTTAGACCTAACTCCGATCGAATTTCTGCTCGTCGATCATGTAACTGCTGAGCGAAGCTTCGTCTGCACGACACTGGCCTTCTAGTAAAATTTTGCAGTAGTTTCTATCATGAAAAATCCATGAAAATTTTGAGTTTTTCTAGGATTCTCCTCGTGAAAATTCGTACATCGCATTGGCCAAATTTCATAAGTTGAATCCCCAGAGTTGTGCATGTGACGAAAGCCGAAGAATACGCGCCATGTACAGACTGCACTTAGTCGTGTACAGATTGCACGCGGTATATACAGACTTCACTTAGTCGGGGAACTTCACTGCTGAACTATTAACTATTTTAATCAACTGATTAATTGGAGGTTCTGGTTGGTCCCTTGTCATCTGGCAATTGTCAAGCGGGTTGTCAAGCATAGCCAGATAGGGGGCGGTCTCACTGCATGCCGCACTAGGACGAATTAATCAGGCCAGAGTTTATGACATGACACCCATGTTGACACCCCAAGATTCCAAGATTCCAAGAATGCATGATCGACACAGAATGGATATATAGTACTCTTACTTTGGTTTAGGGATCTCGAAATGAAATAATTCAACGTCTTATTCAAAAATCAATAAGTATTCCTTGATTAAGTTGATCGATAACACTGCTAAATGCCTAAAAGTGGACAAAATATCACATTGACAATATTCTTGCATGAACTTCATTCATTTCATATTTTTTAAAATGCTTTGTTATTGTAAATACACTTCAGACCTCACCCAGTCACCGCCAATTCTATGATATCTACTTCTGTCACTAAAGGGGATTTAAATATTACTTGTGGTTAGAAAAGAAAACTTTGAGTTAATGGACTCAAATTTTCAGAAGTTTGAGTTCATCAACTAGCAAAGAGATTTAGAAAAAAGAGCAAAATCTTTGCCCTCCATGCCCATATATATGTACTCCAACTCCTCAAAGTGTATATTTTTTTGCATTGTTTAATCTTATGGATAATGAATTCCTTAAAGAGCACATGAAGAGAATTTTGATTACTCTTTTGAATTCCAATAAGATCCAACAAGTAATTAGGCAATTTAAGAATAGAAATAATGCCGAATTAATTGTACCTAGATAGATTAATTGGGTGCAGCTAGTTACCTTATTTATCCAGAAAGCTGATAATTTTGGCTGATTACCTATTGGGATAGGCCTCGCCCTTCCAGGCTTAATGTGTTGGTTGCAGGTCCTTCGACCTGAGCTGACTCACCTAAGTTCAGAAGTGACCTGATCCTCAAAGGCAGCACCCACCTGGCCAAATTCAGCACCCTGAAAAATCTTCCGTCATTCCAAATTCCCTCAAAATTAAAAAAACAAAGAAAAACAAAGTCGAGCCGCGCCAGCCCCTGCTCGGCCAAGAATAGCCAAACCTTGAATGAAAATCAAGTCCATGAGTCTGTGCATACATTCCCACCGGATGGTTTCATCCTGACCGTCCAATCATCCCCTACATTACTATAAAAGTAAATCCAAGTTACCTTCATTCACGTCTTCAACCACCTCTTTTCTCTTCGACTCTTCTCTTCCTCTGCCTCTTCCTCTTCCTTGAAGTTCTCACGAGAATTGCTGCAACACGGGCTGCAACACTTGAAGAGAGACGCATTCCCTTCGTCGAGAACAGGCTTGAAATCCTCAAGTGCCTCAAGGGTGGTATGTTTTACTGTACATAACCAGTAGCTAGTTCGATTCTTCTACGCATATTCGATGGTGTGCATGCCATGCCACTGTACGTTGAGTATTCTGTACGACCGCGGCGAAGATGAGCAAGGCAGAATTCTCTCTTCGACTTTCAATAGGAATCCAAAATTGTGTCGATCCATCTGTGGAATTTGGAAGAATTCCATAGTCAACGTCCAGTGATAATAGAATAGGATAAGTTGGGGATTGAAACTCCTAGAATCACTGGAATATGGACACAAAATAGAATATTTGTCCAATTTCCATTCTGGATGTCTCCTGTGTGTTCCTAAGCTAGAGACGCCGCGCAGTCTACCCGTGATTGTTAGTGGTTTTGGAGGTATACCCCTTGAAATGAATTTAGTATGTACATACCTTTTTGCATGTAATCAGATCGATTGTGTGCGTTACGTCTTCCTGACTGCACCTCCGGTAGAACGCATTCCTACCGCAGATATAGAGGTTCACTCTCTGTTTGTCATGTGCCGAGCAGCGTTTTTTTCGTACAGTACCTGCCACAAACCCTCACAGCGCTGGCGCAATTCTGGAGGGTCGGAGTCTGACAGGCTCAAACCTGTCAGTTCGTGCGAAATTTCGCCCAGAAAGGAATGCCGCATTCTCTTGAGACGCCGCAATTTCGCTGTACATATATCCAACCTGACTTGGGCGACGACCTGCATGTCCACATGCATGGGGTTCCTCGAAAAAAGGGACTCGTGGTTTGGGCGGCTTGGGCGGTTCCGACATTTCGCTGAGCATTAAATGATCGATGTTGAACGTGAATCGTGTCTAATTCTAAACGGAGCGACTGAGCATTCTCTTCCCACCTAGCACAACTGCACAAGGGAGTTTTATGAGCATGGGAGTTTACTATCGTGGTAATGAAACGGAGTTCAGCACTAACGAGATGTGAAACTCCGTTTTATTTCCTCCATGGTAAAGTCTTGCAATTGATCATGAAATTATCTTGTCTCTTACATTAAATGGAAATACCGTCAGGATTTCGGTCGTAATGGTTTCGTCCGTATAGTTTTCATCTACTCTTTTTAAACCGCAATGACGTCCAAACATCTTTTCAATGGAACCTTGGTAAAACAAACTTACTATACACAACAGTAAACACAACAGCAAGTACGTTAGGCGGGTGGCCGGGGACGTTTCCTTGCCTCATTGCCAGCGCTCTTCACTCAAGGTGCGCAATGATGATTTTCTTGAAAGAAGGGTTCCAAGAATCACGAATATGCTTCCGAGCTACAGTTGCACAGTACGAGCTAGGGAGACCCTACTCTTTAATTTTGTTCAAAAACGTGTGGTTGCACTAATGCATTTACAGATCGACTCCATTCTAATGTAGAATGTATAGCCAGATTCACGTACGAGTTTGCCTGCAGTCGGCCCATATCATCCGCAGTCCGTAATCCGCGACTAGCTCTGCATGTACGTATTTTATTTTATTTTATTTTGAAAGTACGTCTTTTGTTTTCAGAGTTTCTGGCATTCACAGTAATTGAAACTGATGCCACCGGCGGTAAATGAATAACAGTACAAGACCGCGCGCTCTGACCGCCAGACCGAAAGCAAGGAGTTCATTTCGATTTAGACCTGTCTCTGAACATCTGATCGAATGCCTGCTCGTCGATCACCAAGTTGCTGGGCGAAACTTCGTATCGACTTTTGTATTGCTTTGCGTTGTAATCACTTAATTGCACCCCCCAGGCCGCTTGCGGCTGGGCTCTTTGTTCTTATTTTTTTCGTGCATTAAAGGCTCCTTTACTTGTGTAAAAAACAAACAAACATACTTCATATCGACGCCACCATATGAAGAAAGCCCAGGAATACGCGCGGTGTAGAGACTTCACTGCTGAACTATATTAATACAATAAGCTATTGGAGGCTCTGGTTGGTCCCTTGTCTTCTGGCAACTGTTAAGCTAACGCGGTCGGTGCCGTGTTAGGCTTAACAGTTGATTAAGTGATTAACTGGTCGGTGCTCAAGGCAGTAAGCTTAATTAAGAGCTTCCCATTATGGAGAGAGCTTCACCACGCAGACGCGTCAGAAATGACGCACAAGAGTGATTTCCGAGGGCACGTCAGGGGTCCGGGTCCGTTGCTGAAGAACCCCCCACCCTTCCGCGTCGTGGAGGCTCGCTGCCCAGGTTGTCGCTCCCTTTTACCAGTTCTTGTGCCACTTTCTCCGGCCACGCGTTCGGAGGTGCCCTTCAGCTTCTCTTCAAACTACAAGAGCATGTAGCGTTTGCAATACTTTTTGCAATGCTTTTGCAATGCCCACGAATTTTGTTTCAATGTTTAAACTTTGCAATGGTCTGACTTACAAGTTACAACGACATTCACGGTCTTGCATCATCGAAGAGGCCCTCAATTGTTGCGTCGCTGGGCTATTTAATTTTTTGGAGAGCCCGCTCTGCCAATTTCCATTGGGAGAGTGACGGTGGAGCATTTAAAACCGTGAGGGCCTCAAAGGGCTGCACCCAGCGCACCTGCGTGAATGCGTGCGGGTGCTGTGATGAAACGCGTTGTCAAGCTTTAGTGGTGGTGGGGGTGTGGGGTTGCTCAAGGTAGTATTAAGAGTTCATATAAGGTATCATACTTTGTGTGTAAATTTACCCCAACCTTTCTTTTATTAGTCCTATGTAGCCTGATCGGATACACCCTACTTCTTTATTGCCACATCTTGATGAAGAGCACAAAATGTATTCAAATGATAACATCGATTTCGTAATATTCACATGCAATAATCTATAATAAGATATTAATATCAAGTTATTTCATAAAATTAGCTAACATTGTGCAGTACTTTGGCACGATTCTAGCCCACATGGTTTGAAACCAAAATCTATACCACACTATCTCATTATCCTAGTTTGTGATCTAAAATTAGACCTTTGCAAAACTTTGAAAGATATATCACTTTAATTTAATAAAATTGACATTTATTACATATAAAGTGGCATTAACTCCTAAAGTCCCATTATCTCCTTTGGGGACAAATTAGATTTTAGGTAGGTTTTTGTGACCTCAATTTTTAGTGAATTTTTTGAAACTTTCTCTGAAGATAAAAAAATTGAATGTCTACATGTGAATATAATTTTTATTTCAATTGGTACGTGGGAGTGAAAATTATAAGTGAAAATTATACCACAAAAAGAGTGAAACTGAAGTTGGCGAGCACTCTGGGTAGTACAAAAAAAATTGCAAAAAATTAAAATAAATTTTAATTTTTTTCCCCTAAAATGTTTTGTTTTTGTCTACATGTAAAGCTTTGATTTGTTCTATTTGGACTAATAATGAGAAAATTAAGGACAATCTTGTTTTTTGGGCAATTTCAACATCTTCTTGAAAAAATAATTTGTAGGATTCATTTTTGAATGCAATTTTCACAATATTCTACAATTTTTTTTGAGAATGTTGTATTTGCTTGCTACAACAATCTCACTATTGAAATTATTGTCTTTCAATTCCATCTTGGATTTATTAATGATTTATTTATTTTTTCCAATCTTGGATCTACTTCTATTTAACATTTTTTTAAAGAATGAAAATCCAGTGTTGTTATTTTTTTTTCCAGACTTTCAACTCAATTCTTCAACATAAAATTTTTTTAATTCAAAGTTGGTAGTGCAAAAAAATTCACAATTGGCAGTCAAAGTCATTTGAAATTGCAGGTTAGTGTTAAAAAAAACTATCTTCTTCAACTTTGAATGCTAATTTCTTCCAATCTATAAGGTCAAACTTCATGAAATTCTTACTAAATGAGATAAGCCAAGTGAAGTACACAATCCTTTGGTTAAATTCTAAAAAAATGATTTTTTGTTTTTTTGGGTGAATGCAACAAAAATGGCAGTTTTGAGTAGTTTTTGACAGAAAAATGGCCTTGGGACCTAAGGGATTAAAGAAGTACTTCATATAATTGCAAGAGGTAGGAAAGTGATCATTTTTTCTACACTTGTTGAATTCCTTTATCCTTATTGACACATTTGTATCAATTAGTCAAAGGCAACTTCTTGCAATGTACGATACTATGATAGTGAGAGTGTAGGCTAAGGACCAATGAGTTTTGGCAATGACACATAATGTAAATTTCATTTCTAGAAGTTTGGTAGTATTCACAAAATTTGTATCTAGGTAGTTGCAAGAAAGGGTGGTCCTATTTTTCGTCACACTTCGAGTTGCATAGTTTAGTTTGACCATAACTTTTGGAGTATAAAGCCGATGTACTTGAATTTTTTATTGAAGATGACCAACTTGTTCATGAAAAGAATTCTTATTTTTCAAAAATTTCCAATTTTTTTTTTTATAATAAAATTCCAATTTAGCTAATTTGTCACACTTTGTGGTTTAAGATTTTTTAGTATTGTAGAGTATCCATATTTAATGATGTAGGGCTTAGATTTGTGTGGAATATTTCCACACTAGAGATTCATGCACACACCAAAAAAAACTTGAAAAAATATTACTTTGTGGCATTCACATGAATGCAAACAGGGGTCCATTGAGCGTGCACTCTTGAAGAGTGAAGATGGTTTTGGCTTAATTTTTTTGATGAAATATGATTACTAGGAAGTCTTCAAAAATAGATAATTTTTGGATTTTTTAATTTTCCTTTCATTAATTAAGAAAAAAGTTAAAAGAAGACATAGGCCTTTTCTATGGAAAAGTGGAATTTTGGCCTGCCATAGTACTGAACGGTACTATTGAGTATTATTTAGTATTGAAATAGGGGCCTACCTTTGCCAAATACTGAACACATGTTCTAATAGATTTCAGATGCAAGATTTTACAATTGACGTTTTAATTAACTGATGGCTCGTCATACTAACTAAAGTTGATCGACAACAGACTTCCATCTCTATCTAAGTGTGCCATAGACATGGCTTAGGATTCAAAGTATCACTATTGTAGTTGCAAGTTTTAGAAAGAATTGATTAGGTGACTATCGTCTCCTTCTGAGAATCTTTGTCATGTAGTCCTCAAAATTGTTGATGAAAAGTATGTGTACTGGAACTCAGTGAATGAAAATTCAAGTATTGGTTCATGGATCCTATAGGGGTGCGTGTGCATCATGAAGGGTGTCTACAAAGAAGAAGTTCAAGTAGCTCCACGCACATGGGCAACTGCAATTCATGCACGCTCGGAGGAACACCGTTATAGACTTGTAGAATGACAAGTCAACAACAAAGTAGCTGTGCTAGGTGGGATGTGGTTGCCAACAAGAATGCAAAAGCCAAAGATGTGGAGTATGCTGTATTCCGTAGTACGATCATGAGACATGCAGAGCGCATCTCTAGCGGCTTGATTGAAGAGTTCTTGTGCTTGGACAATACTGATCTGTGTGCTACTGTTGTGCAAAGGATTTTCAATAATATAAATGTGCAGCCATTGCTTCTTGAGTACTATGCAAGTTTAAAGGATGCTCAATGTAAATGTCACATTTTGGTGAACATCCATTTAGAATTAGGATTATGATATATCAAACTTTTTTTCTTCCCTTATATATATTTTTATTGAGATTAGGGAAACAAAATAACTTCTAGGAAATCTAATTTTTATAATATTCAAAATATGAGACTCTATTCAAATATGAAGTCCCTTCATCTTCTTTACAAACAAATTTTGAGTTGTAAGGTTCAAAAGCCAAGTAAAGCCGTATTGTCAAAAGCTTTTGTAGTTTTGAAAAAAAAACATTTTATTTCACTTTATAGGGTTTATTCTCACACACACATTATCTTAAGACCCCAATTTCTTGTACATGTGATTCTTGTACCAATCAAGAATAAAATCCAACAATTACAAATTCTAAATACTAAATTCAATTTGAATAAAAACCATTTCCTTAAAGGCGGTCATAGTTTTGCGAGTATTTGTCAATTTCTAGCCCATGGATCTTTAGAGGTTAAAATAATGAAAATTGAAGTGGCCCAAATTGGATTAAGCATTTTTGCATACTTATTAGATTGCAAAAATTTTATATAATTTCCAACTTTTGGATCTTCTTACTTAAAATTTAGATTAGGCAACAAATTTCTATTCAAAAACATAAATTATGATATGACTATAAGTATTTAGTGATTAACCTTTTAATGCACTTGCATCCATATAGTGGATGATGAAGAAATTCAAATTGTTCTTGTGACTACATATTTTGATAACTTTCATCCATCCAAATTTCTCTTGGTTTTTTTACTAGTCAACCTTTGTTTGGACCAATTGGATCTTCCAAATAAGATATTGTCATTTAAAAAAAACCAATAGAATTGGTTTATGTCAAATTTCATTCGTAGTTTGAAAATTGAGACCTTAATATGAATTTTGAAGATAAATAGAATCAAATAATGGAAAGTACACCATCTCGTAGTGCATGTAAGTCCAAGTTCAATACAACAATTAAACTTTTCTTTTCCATATTATCATTTTTAGAATTTCATTAGATGCCATATTTATTTATATTTTGCATTAACTTTTAACAAATTTGATTGTAACAAATTTTTAGCATATGGTTTACATCAACTTTGCTCCACCTACTTGATGGAGAGTTGTAAATTAGTTGCGAGAGATCAATTTTGTGTTTTGAATTTAGTGGTTTTGTAGCTATGTCAATGGACAGGCAAATTTCAGGAATTGTTGTGTTAGGGTTTAGGACTCACTTGAAGGCTCGGATTTATATGAATTCTATCATGTTTCTATTGAATCTCTTGGCTGGAATGTTCTAGGTGGTGACAAAAGAAAGTGAGCATCCGGACACCTGCATCCATGTGCTGCCACACTATGGACCTTCCTTTTGATTTGTAGGTGCATTGGGTGTATTCTTTATAGGTTTCAGTGAATTTTCTTTGAGTTCATTTGGATCAAGAATTTGTAGTTGCATAGAAGTCAACTATCAATTATACAATTGTAGCAGTATTTTAGGTTAAGCTTAAAGCTCTTTTTGATATAATTGGAGTTTGATTTGAAGTGGAGAAGTTGTGAAGAGAGGCAATGGATGATTTTCTTGAGTTCTATCTTGAAATTGATAGACAAGGGCTTGATTGCCCTAAATTGTCAATATAGATCAATTTTTGTCAATTTAAGCTTTGTAGGATTTCCATTAAAGTTGTTTTTTGATGATATTTGGTGCAATTTGATGTGGAATTGAGAGAAAAAGTTTTAGAAGGCTAATTCTTGTCATGCATGCCTGAAATCAATTGCAGGATGATGTTTTTCTTAAATCTTAGACCACTATAAGAAACCTATGTTTTAAGTGACGGATTTTAAGTGACATCTAATGCAACAACCCATGTTATTATGTCAATAATAATGTCCACCAGAACGTCAAAATATTATGGTGGACATTATTGTTGACATAAAATATGGGTTGATGCATTGGATGTCACCTAAAATTCATCATCTTAAATATGGATTTCTTATAATGAATCCTAATGCATGTGATTTGATGTTGTATGGTGGTGCAATTTGATGTGGTCATGTGGAATTGAAAGAAGTAATTTTAAGAGGCTAATTCTTGTCATGCGTAACTGAAACCTATTGTATGATGATATTTCTCTTCAATCCTAAACCTAATGCATAGCAATTGCATTTTTTCAATTCGAGTGATGATTAAGATTGTGTGTGTGATTTTTATATGCATTTTTTACAATTCTTATTCCTACAATGACCCAGCTTGCACTTGCTCTTGTCATGAGTCATGAGAGATCACAAATTGGTGTTGCAATGAGAGATAATGATGCGTCAAGTCTTTCCAATCAGGGGATGCAAGGTGATATAGTTTCTCACACTTCAAGGCTTTTGGACTTTGAACCTTCGAAGCATCTACTAGGTCAAACTGAAGGTCCAACCACCATACATAGATGCTTCATAATATTCATGTTTGAACCATGGATTTTCAAAGGTCTTCCCAAACAAAGGCATTTGCATGCAAAGCTTATAAAGACCATGCAAAGGCCCAATTCATTCTTAGTTGTATAAAATATTCCAAACAAAATCACTCTCTTGTAGCATCTAGGGCAAGTGCTCAATTTCAACATGTCTTGCATTTGGCATTGGCTCATATACAGGACCCGGATGAGGAATCCGTGTACGAGAGAGTCATAGTGACTCTTCTTGTTATATTAGAGAGTTGGCATACAATCTCATGCAAGGGTTTTTGTACAATGTAGGCAAGGTGATAACTATAGAGGCGTTTGCAGGACTTCTTGGAGGTGGCGTTCATTTCTTTGCAAAGCTTGAGGTAATCCCTAGCCTCATGTTTGTGGCTTGTGATTTGCATAATGGAACATTACTTCTTTTGAAAGAGCGGTCTAGCAAAGTTATATCCAAGGAGGCCATCAAGGACCTTTACATGGTGGCTTCGTCACTTTTCCAACATATTATCAGTATCCATCCGTTCTTTGACGGCAATGGCTGCACATGTTGGATATTGTCAACCTTTGTTTTGAAGGTTGTCACTCCTTTTGATGTGACTCCACATTCAAGTGGGTCCATTGTCGAGCATCAGTTGTTTATAGAGTGCATCAGGACTGGCCGACATGTAGATGGTTCACCATCATAGTTTATAGAATTGGGCCCACCCTATGATTTGTGTGCTTTCTTGGTACAAGTGGGATGGCAATCATGGAGGTCTTTTCATGAATTTATAGAGGTAGCATCATAAGAGGTTGTGGGGCTAGTACCCACTGGGAAGATCTAAAATTCAATAATAGGGAGGTTGTATAGAATGTTTTGAAACCCTTTCTGTTTTGTAGAAGCCTTTGTAATCTTCTGCCTTTCGGAGGCTTTGGGTGCATTGGATGGGGATTCAAGTCTACCCAGCGTTGACAAGACGGTCGGTCGTTTGAGACGTCCGGACGCGGACGCTGTGTCTGCAGCGTCCGCTAACATTCGCGGTTCCGATGGACGCAGCGTCCGCCGAGACCGCCCCGTCCGCCTGTCCCCCCGTCCGCCCGGTTACGGCCATCCGATCGACACGCGGACTGATGTGGTCCGCATGATCCGGGCATCCGCCTCGGGCCGCCCACCCCGCTCGTCCGTCTTCCGACGGCGGGAGGGATGCTGCGTCCGCTGGCGTCCGTAAGGACGGATGTCCGGGTTACGGACCCTATTTTGGGGCGGATGTACTGATTTGTCAACCTTGAGTCTACCTACTCAACTACAAACAAGATTTCAGTAAAAAAACTACAGTATATTAATAGCAAATTTGACTGTAGCTACATCAGTTTCTATTATATGGCTACTATCAAAGAATCAAACACTTCTTTGATCCTTAATAAAGAGGGTAAAGAATGAGCTTTAGATTGACTTGTTCTTTGGTAGGGCTGATTAGAAAACCTTTGGTTTGTGGAGGCCATTACATCAATGTCATCCAGGCTTAGTTTCGACTCCTTATTCCTCAGCGTGTTGATTGCTAAGCCCTCGTTTGTCTTCATCGTCTTTTGAGTATAGACAAATTGTTATTGAAGCTGATTGTTCTATATAGAACTTGTTAGTAGTCAGAAAAATTCAACCATATTCTTACAACTATGCTACTAAGTTGGAGCGATACTGACGGTTCTTGTGACTAGTTGCATACTTGCATCACATAACAGTCTTAATAACAAGAGTTATGGATGTACTCAACTTCTAAATATGAAAAAATTAGAAATAGAATTAGCAGGGGAAAAAATGGTCAATTGTAATAAAGTTGAACATTTTTTTGTCATCCCTTTGGTATCTCTTATGAAAAAAAAAAAAATCTCGAGAAAGTGAAAATGCAAAGATGAAAATGGTCAAAAAAAATGAAGAAGAAACTTGAATGTTCAAAGATTAAGTAAAGAGGTTCAAATGGAATTCCCACCAAATTTAGAAAAAATCTTAAGCATTCATTTTTGGAACATTGTACAAATTACATCTACATTTCTTCATCCATCATGCACTTTTTAAACTATAAATTTTTTGGGAAGTTTTATGGAAGGTTCTTTGCATGAATGCATGAATTCATTAAAAAAAGGATGGTTTGTAAAAAAACATGTCATTTCATGTTATAATTGGCCACCAAAATTTATATGATATTAATTCAAAATGTATCAAAAGCACTTTTGAAAAAGTCAACTCAAAAAATTAAGCAATATCTTTTTTTTTCAAATAATCACATGGGACTTTACATTTCAATCCATAACACAAATTTCATCTTCAAATTGTTAATATTCTTTTCATAATCAAATGATGAAATAACTTTAAGTTTTATGTTTCAAATTTTATATAAAAATAATTGCAAGTTTTGAACTAATAATGTGGTTAGAACATAAAATAAAATAATGTATACTTTTTATTTAGATATATTACTAGTATAGCCTTTGCCATTGGTCCAAAATTTCACTTGTCCTCTTGTGTTCCATGTCCTCTTATTTCTACTTTGCATTATTATTGGTAAACATGCTCAAGAATTTGTTATATAGTCAAGTACCTCACATTTACAAATTGCATGTTTGAGAAGTTCAAAGATTTGTACATAACATACAAATAAAATTGGCATTTTTTGTTCTGCATAATTAATATTGAATTCATACCCATTCTTAATTAGGCATACCAAATTTCAATTTCAAAAAAGCAAAATTGCATTTTAGGCAAATTTTTAAAGTCAATTTTCATGACTTTATATAATAATTTATTGAAAACAATTGATGATGAATTTTTTTAATTCAATTGTATAGATATGAAGGAAACATGCATACACACATCTTACATATTAAAAATCATCCCCTCAAGTAACAAACAAATGAGCAATGAAGAGTTCAATGAAAAGTGTCATTTCACCAAACTTTGAAGAAATGGATATCACTATATTTTAACTAGCTTTTGGCATAATAATTGTACCATCATGCTCAAATGTCACAAAATTAGTTACCAAGTGAAGGGCATATAGAAAAATCAAATTACAATATGAGATATCTATAGTACAAAATTTGGGCATTTTGAGTTCATCATTGAAATCTCTATAGAAAGAATTGTGGGACTTTTTTGGAGATACTCATTTGAAGGGAAGATGTGCATATGGATGTTTCCTACATATCTATGCAATTGAATTAAAAAAATTCATCACCAATGTTTGTCAATGAGTTATCTTATATTATCATGAAAATTAAATTTAAGAAATCACCAAAAATGGAGTTTTAGATTTTTGAAAGTGAAATTTGGTATACTTGGTTGGTATTGCATAAGGATGCAATGATAATTATGGTGACCAAAATAAATAAATTTAAATCCACATTTTTTGAATGGCTCGAATAGGCAATTTGTAAATGAGTGGTACCTGACTGTACTATCATTTCACTACAAACACATAAAGTATAAAAAATTCATGAACACATGTGAAACTACAAACATACCAAGTAATGTTATTAAAACACCGAATTAGACATTCTTGCACTTGAGGGTGCAACATTGCACTTAGCTCGTATGCCATCTAAAGTTGACAAATACAAATATTGAGGGGGGGGGGGAAGATTTTTGAAAGCAATATTTCACTCTTTGTAGGAGAAATTTGGTTAGGAATGTTCTTCATATTGATACAAACTTTTGATTTACTTAACAAAAATTTTGTACACTTTCTATTCCATACTACTTCCAAGGCATGTTACTTTGTGTTTTACATTAAATTACATCTACATGCCTACAACTACATGGCTAAAAGTGCATGACATAATATAATACCTTTCTAATACATATTCAAATCAGTACGCAAATGTTTATCATCTAAGTCCTCCAATTGCATTGCTAAATATTCTAGAAGATGTGGTTTAGCCTCCACTGGAATTACCACTATTTCTTTAGTTTGCACACTATGCACTTTAATGTTTGAACCTACTACATGACCACTTCTCCATCCATGAGTGTATAGTGGCTTCCTTTTCAATCTAGGCAAATCTCTCACTAGAAGGTTCCTACGTAGATTCCATGCAATTCGTGTACCTCACTCTATTACTACCAACTTCTTCTTCCACTCCAAGTCTCATAGTAGGCTAGTACCACAAGATTTTCATCTTTGAAGCCCACCTTCCTTGACCAAATTCCAACACCTTTCTTATATAGAAAGGTACCTATCCTCTTATTTCCTTCAATTCTACAATAAGAGCTACGAATTGGCCTACATTGACGTCATTTTCTAGATTGAATGGTGGAAAAGGATCTTCATTTGCATCTCTTACTACTTCAGGTGTCAATTCATTACTTACACCTCTTCTCCTCCCTTCGATTGCTTTTCGGGATCCTTCTTGTGGAGGTCTATCTGTGTAAGGTCCAAAATACCCCCTCCTCTCTAGATTAGGCATTATCAACATTATCAATTCAATGGCTACACTACTTGTTTTGCTCTCATTTGCATTGGTTGCTATACTTGAATTTGGACCTTCTTCTTCCCCATTTGAAACAATATTATTATCTTCATTTTGGTTCAAGATATCACAAGCCAAAATGGTAAATTAGGGACACCTTGTCTATTTGATTGTGGAAAACTTTCTAAACAATCTTTGAATTCAAAGGTTTTGTTTGCAACTTCCATATTCTTAATTGGGTTAGTGCCTCTCAACACCAACTTCTTCTTATATGCAATGAACTCGTCCAGTGCTTTCAACTCTCTTTGATCAGTAGTAAACACATGCACTAGCTCTGGCTTCTCAGCTACACTTGGTAGAGAGTTCAAACACAAATGTCTTTTTATTGGGCCCCACTTATTTGAACTAAAATGTTTGTGTTGAACATGTACCAACCCATTTTCCACGTAAAACCTCATATGTTGTAGAAATGTTATGCCTATCAATTGCTCTCCCTCTTGTAGCAAATGAGGTGTGATAAATGCCTTCCAATTTCGAACGTACTCTAGTTTGCGAGCACTTACAAAAGCCTTTGTATATAATGCCCCTTTCTCCACTAGTTGCAACATCTCTTCCAATGTATCTATGTCTTTTCTCTTCAACATGTTTGAAATGACACTAAATCTCTAATCAATGTCTTTATGAGTGTGCCTCACAATCAAAAAACAAAGACACACTTCTTTGAAGAAACCAAGTCCAACTAATGCAGCCTACATGGCAAACATGTAGATGTTTTTGTTCTCCCTTGTAGTGTTATTTGTTTGAATCTTCAGTATTAGTGGCAATGATCCTTTCTTTTGCTTTACATTGCATATTACGTTCATCACTAATGTTATGATTTGATTGCTATTGTGCTTGTGGTGAGTATCTATCTATACATTTGTATATAAGCCAACCCCATATACAAGTATACCACATAGATGAATCTTCACAAATTGAAATTTGATATTCTTCACAATTTGCCTCATTTTGGATATCATGGTTGTATTTTGATCTATACCATCTACAATCAAGCACATAAAGATATTTGGAGTGATGATTGTAGATCTCTTGAATAACCAATAATCTCGCCTTTCCTCCATTTGGATTCGATGTATATAATAAACAATTCTTTTATCTTCCCCTTTACTGTTGCATTTGTTGTGGATTCCATTCCACACTTATACTCCCAACAGTGATAGTACTTTGAGAATCTAGAATACGGTGGGATTTGTACATGTAGAAATTCCTTCCGCCAAAGTTGATGGAATGAGTTCATTGATAATTCTAACCTATCCATTAGTTTCTTCACTTTTTTGTTCACATATTGAAAGATGTCCAGCTTGCTTGTATTCATAGGTAATAAAACCAATGGTAACACCTTACTGTTCATTTTCCTTTGTACTGACCGATGGGGTTGTTGATGTCTGACTTCCTTTACAAAAATATCTAGGCTTTCTCTAGTAGTTGAATGTTTTGCACTTTTCTTCCCTTGACAAGTATTTCCATGTATGGCTATCACTTTACCATATACAACATGTGCTGTCTTCAACTACTTAAAACACCTCCATGAATATCCCAATGCCATAGCGTAGCATGCATTGCAAAACCCTACGCCATCTAACTTTGTCACATATTTGTCTCTTGTTGGCCCTTTGTACAAGTGTAGAAAGCAATGAGCATTTGCATTATCCACGTAGCCTTTGCTTTGTATTTTTGACCCCAAGCCATATATCATTGATATAATATATATTTCACATCAACATCACATAAACAATTGTGTTTACACCTTCCTTTCTCCTTTGTACATAGAACACTTCCAAGAATAATTTTTTGACTAGCTGACTCTTCTTGTTCTCTTGGAGTTCTCACTTTGGCCCTCTGATGTGTCATTGAATACTTCCTCCTTGATGTATCAATAGGCATCTCCATTCTCGTGTTATTATATTGGAAGTATTAGTTTTAGATCCTTATGTTACAGGAGAACTTTTTCCACTTCTGTTTTTTTCATTAGGGATTGGTGGTGTCACATTAGAATTGCTAGCACTCTCCTCTACATCATAAAAATCAAATTGCAGTGCTTGGACAAGTGAAAAGGAGAAATTTGGCTCTTCCCTTAGAGGGATAATTGTTGTCCTTACTTTTGAAGGATGTGCCTAATAGACAAAAGATCAACGCCATCATATGACCTTCTCTAAACAATCGCCTAATAACTTCTCTACCACCTCACCAATTCATTTTGTTTCTTCTACAACATGTATAATACGTATCGCAATTTCAAACGGATGTAACTTCACTTGGTGAAGTTTAGTACTACATACAAAATTCTTATCCACCGTACCCACTCCTACGTTAGTACCATCATCCCTAAGAAGTTGCACCATTCCATTTGCAACTTGAGAGACTCCATTGACAGGTATATGATCTCTTCTCTGAAAAGTCTTGTTCTCACCACACGTGTAAGTCTTTCCCCTACACTCATTCGTTTTGTTGCAACCACTAAAGTGCCCAAGGCATTGAAAACCATTGGACTTCCAAATGCTTCTGCTACCATTTTGTTTAGTCAAATCATTTCTAAGCAGTCTTCACATGGTCATGAACTCCACACTTATCTTCTGTTTGCAATTGAATGTCTTCAATACACTTCCACATACATATGAAAGATTTAAAATACGACTCTCATGTCTTATAGTATACCAAAAATAATCCAACAAAGTTTAAAACTAAATTGCTTCA
This sequence comes from Pseudoscleropodium purum, assembly GCA_963969395.1. Taxonomy (NCBI): domain Eukaryota; kingdom Viridiplantae; phylum Streptophyta; class Bryopsida; order Hypnales; family Brachytheciaceae; genus Pseudoscleropodium; species Pseudoscleropodium purum. Next base: position 2,748,171 of record OZ017800.1, on the reverse strand, counting down.
CTAAAAAGCATTAGGTAATGACACCTTGTAATGCTTTGTTATTCTTTCCTTTATTCATTTTTTAAACTTTGTGCACAATAAGTATTCTTCAAAATTTGAACAAACTATAAATGTTGCACCTACAACTTCTATGTGGACAGACTCATAGACTAATAATCCAAAATTTACAAATAACTTTCTTTGTTATTTTTGTAATTAAGTATTCTATGTATGGAAACTTGCACAAATTTGTTTTAGTCAATACTATGAATGACATTTTAGGATAGTACACTCAATGACTTCAAACATTAACAAATCCAACTTATCACGCAGAAGTTGTTGTATTGCTTCTTATCCTAACAACTATTCAAAAAAATTGCTAGAATTGCCATAATAAAACCTTAAAACGCATGCAACAAATTACTTCATGCACCCAATAGTCTTCCTATTTAGCTATTAGTCAATTGGTCCCAATTAATACACCTTTGCTTTGATATCTAAGTAGTTAAAACACAAACATAAAATATTCCTATTAAGCTTCTTATATTCTTCTAACAAATTTACGAGATGCTTAATTTTTGTGGCCAACTCCAAAAACTTTAGACAAGAGTAACGTCATATTCAATAAAATGGGAGGGTAGGGCACTCCCAAAATAAACTTTGGCTAAATAAGTGAATCAAAATGGGCTCAAATGAAGCTCAATAATCTCATATTTTATTAGTTAATTATCAATTTCCATTAAAATGAGAGTCTTGCAAATAATACATGTCCTTTAATAAATATAAAATTGTTTCAAATCAAAAACTTCTTTCACAGTAAAACAAAATAAACAAGAAATATAACATGAGATACAAAAGGACGGTATATGTATAATGGTTTCAATTGCTAATACAATATAAAAACCTGTATTTCTTATAAGAGAACTATAAAATAATGTAATCTTACATACAAAAACCAGCACTTGAACATTTGTAAATATAAACGTCTACATTTACAAGTATGAAAGAACATAGTATTCTACTTCTCTCACCATCATCTGAAGGCATATTGCTCAGTTATTAAAATCAACTAGCATTGTATGAGATAGATTTAACAATGCAAGAAAAAACTTATAAAACTACCGTTGCAATTAAGACTGAGGAAAACCAGCCAAACTTGGGTTGATGACTTCGATTTGAGCAACAAGGATCTTGATCATACATTGTCGCGTATCCTTCCTAATTAGAGACTTCCATGTTATTATAAGAGCGTCCGTGTGTTGCCATAATGGCGGTTCGCTTTCATCAATTTTCCAACGCAAACCTCTTTCGCTATCCCATCCAGTGTAGAAGTTTTGAACGCTCTCATCTCTTGAAGTTGGACGGAAATACTGAATTAGCACACAATTTGGTTTTTTAGGATTGCAATTGGGATTAGACAAAGCCCTTGCAATCCAAATTGGATGACTATCACCATCTGTTGGTCGAACCGCTACGAAGTACCCTTCAAAGAGATCACGTCCCACCCTGAAAAATGGTTGTGGGCGACCACTCAAAGGCCCGACATATGCTTCATCTTCTCCAAACTCTTCACGAACTTCACCTTCTTCATTTAGTTCATCTATTTGAGCTGCTCGAATTCGAGTCGTCGGCCAAAAACCATCCTTCAAAGAAGAAAATGCAGGTACTGGATCTTGTAGCGCTACCTTCACATCATGCCAGTAGTGTACCACATGTTCATAGCGCCTTCGACATTCACCACTGTTGTCCGCATTGCATAGGTTCTCCCAGTATTTTATAAATCCAAATATACCTTTCACAATGTCTTCAACACCCTTCATTGACTTCAATGAAATTGTTAATGGTACACCACGTGGCCACAAACTTTGTCCTTGAGCATCTTCTTTCCACAACTTAATGCCTCTACCACCTTCCCCTAACCAATCCCCATCAGTGCACAACAACTTGTATTTCATAACAGGACACCCTGTTGAATCTAAATAGAACTTTACTTGTTGTGGTCTTGTATGTCCAACGAGCATGTCAGCACCATCTACAAATGCACCAGCAATGAAATTCTTGAAATCAGGCACCTCTTCTATAAGGTGAGGAATAGTCGGAGTGGAATCCACATCCATAAATGATTTCATCAACGCTGGCACTGTAGGGAAGTTCTCTTTCTTTAGCTGCATACTCCATCTTCCAAATAGTGCATCAATGTCATCGTGCGTATGACCAACAATCATGAAATTCACATATACTTCACGAAAGATCTTGTTTGCAACAAATAGGGACCAAAAACAAAATACATATCTGTTTTTGTTGTCTCCAGTGGCATTATCCATCTGCATAATAAGAATAGGTGGCAATGCTGTCGCCGGAACTGAGGTTGTTGGGACTTCAGGAAGCGAACCTTTGCAAATCTCACTTCCCTTGAGCACCGCTTTAAACAAATTCGTGGACTTCGAATTCATAAACAACTCTCGAGACGACGCCTTTGGTGGCAATTCAAGATCTCGCAACAACTTTGCCACAGAGCCAATTGTATAATTTGAATCATGGGGAAAGAGATCCAATCCAAAATGCGCATACCGCACATCACCATGGCCATGCGCAATCATTCCAGTGACCGATACAGGCAACTTCATCAAGCCATCAGTGTCTTTACTCTTGTGTGAGAAAACCGGACAAGCAGTTTTAGAATGATCCATCTTGTCATGCATAATTGTGAGGCACTCGTGCGGAGAAGTTAGCGACCAGAAACGATTAATATAGTACAAGTCCCGGTGAGCACGAGCAGTAGAGAGGTGATTGTCCAACCTCCGTTGCCACATCAAAGCACTGCTGGAACCAACAAGAGCACCCTTCCTGAGCTCTTTGTATTTGTCACAAGTAGCACATCGCGCAAAATTGTCCCCGGGCTTCTTGACTTCATACTTTGGAAACTTTGAAGACCTGATCTTACTTAAATTCAAAGTTGAAATATCCTTCAATCCTAAAGCTGCATTAACATCATTGATTTCTTGCAACTTTCCCTTCCACTGAAAGGTAGAGGGAAGACACATGGAAACAACCTTCTCCCCAGACTTCATAGTTCGAGTACGATGTGGCATATGATTGGCTTCTTTCTCAAGGATGCACTTCAATGAAACAGCAGCTTGTTGAGTATGTTTCCTCAGTTTTGACATTCCTGTATTACCATGTTCCATTGCTTCTCGATGATCTTTCACGTGTGTTTGGTAGCGAAAGAATGTAGATTGTGGAACCCTAGAAATATGCATCCAAGCTCGCATGCAGACAGGGACCTCTTCAACTGTGACCATCCTTTTCCCACGGGAATCGTAATGATATTGTCTGTGGACATCCAGCTTCATGAAGGATCTATGCTTGAAAGTGGAATTATGATACATGCGCTCACGGAAAGCCCGAATCTTCTCTCTAGGAAACGGTTGAACACAATTTCGACTACAACAAACTTTGCTAGACACTGCATTGATGGATTGTTCTGTAAGCAGAGCCTTCGACTTCAGAGAGGTTTCAGAAGGCAGGTTTCTTAACGTGCTTGAATACTGTCGTATCGATGTAGAAGAGTTTGAGTTCAAGGCTCTCGCTCGGAGAGAGTTGTACCTATCTCGGACTTCGTGGTCATGAAAACTTGCTCCTCAATAGTGAACGAGTTTAATAGGCCAAGCTATGAGTGAATAAATTTTCTCTCTTGAGATATCGACATCGGAATGTGACTTGGAAATAAACATTGCTACATGAGTGTCACCAAGGGGACCATCTGCTCCGCTGACAAGGTCCGAATTTACATTATGGCAAGTACCTTCACCAACAAGTACTCCGTCTTCATTGAATAGGGTGACACATTTCATGTTCCATAACGAACGCGGAAGCCCTTCGCAGTCTGGTAAGTCCTCTATCATTTCCTCATGAACATGGAACTCCTCATCTGATTCATCCATCTCCCCGACTAGCATGCCAGTCAAAGATATATCACCAGAATAAGACGAAGAACGGAACAAGGAAAAGTGACTTGAAAGAATTTTACAATTTCAGGAGGAGTGCATTCAGTGAAGTAAAGAAATGCATTTCAGTGCGGTTCGCGCTAAAATACAATTCCACAGAGAACAACACAAATAATACATACACATTCCAATAACATTGATTTTCATATTACTTTTACAGAGTTCGGTTAAAAAGTAATATCTACTGCCATATACTGGAATTTAGTAGAACACAAACCAAAAAGAAAATCACATAAATTTCTATCGATTTTCATTTTGAATTTGGAGGAAATGAAAATCATTTATCCATAAAACATTTGTCCACCACAACTGTAGAGGACAACAGGGAAATAACAATTTCCTGTGCATCATAGTGAATTTAAATTTTGAATGAACTCTCCAGAATTTTGAATGGATTAATGAACAACCGTATGCATTTAGAGAGAATGCACGGAAGTGGAACAATGACATAGTACTGATTAAGTAAAAACACATGACGACTTTACACATCACACCTGCAGGCATCCAGAAATTTTGTATTAAACGAGTATAGTAGAATGCATTTCAGCGCGAGTCGCGCTGAAGTGCAGTTCAATGATCTTTTTCCGACGACAACGTGCATGAGAATGGAGGCCGTATTATATTCCATAATGAAGATCAATAACATCATTTTCTCTGTATTAGCTCTTAAGTAACATTATTTTCCAAATATGAATATGAATTCCTAGTCATCTTTGGATACTTTAAAATGCACGTAAATCTAGACATACATAAATGCACATCAACGCGAGTCGCGCTAATGTGCATTTCATTCCACTACCATAAAACTCAATATCAAGACATATATTGGATTTCCCAAATATGACAACAAAATTGGGACACGGTAATGCATTTCAGCGTGAGTCGCGCTGAAGTGCATTTCTAGTCCAAATCGTGAAATATATTGCATTTTATCAAGACTGGATTCTTGATCCATTTCAAAACAGAATTCGTTGAATACACTTTAGCGCGACTCGCGCTAAACTGATATGTTGTTTTCTAAATTAGTGGCGAGCCTGACTTCATTTCTAATCTCGATTTACTTCATTTAAAAATCAAGACTTGCACTTCAGCGCGAGTCGAGCTGAAGTGTATTATGCAATCTAATTTCATAGTGGAAAGACTTATAGGAACGTGTAGAAATGAAATTGAAAAAGACCCTGCTTGACTGCATTTCAGCGTGGCCTGAGCTAAACTGCAAGTAAGAGAATTACTCATATATCACTTCCAATTTGGCACTTCAACATCGTAAATTTCAAACGTGTAAACCTTCTATTTTTAGTAATTCCTAAATTTAAGGAAAATTCCCATCGGACAATAACATTCTCTGACCATTTGCAATCTCAGATCAAGCTTCGAAATTGAAAATTCTTTGCAATGCAATTGACAGAACATGGAAAGCGTATATGACAAGTGAAGACATGCGCACTGTAATTGTATGGAGAGGAGTGACAGATGACATAAACCTCGTCTATACTAAATAAGTTACGAAAACTTCTATACTGACGAAGAAGGTGGAGTGCATTACAGGCGAAGGTGTGCGATGTAGTGCTTCCTCGTTGAAGGCGGCCGACGAGAACAACGTGATAGTAATACAGAGACAATTCCGAACTTCTAAACTTCTCCACTAAACCAAACAACGCAAGAGAAAGACGCACACGAACTATGCAACGCTCACTGAAGTCCTTTCAGTGGAGGGAAAAGGTAGAAGGAGATGTTTGCAGCTAGGTTAGCGACGCACATTGTACATCCTGGCGGGAACGAAAGGGCGCCAACCGTATCCAAGATTTTGAACACATTTCTTCTAAATTTAGATGTCCCGAGATTCCTCATGCCTATGACAACTGTACATTGTAAAGTGTCTTCTAATTCTAGATTAAACCACAATCCCCACAATTGGTAGTGGGTGAGCTGCCTTTCCAAGATTCTGATTATTAATGCTCGTTGACTTCCAGCAAGTGATGTGTCTTTTTGTCATTGGGACATTGTCCACAACGGAAGGCGCAATTGCAATGCATACAGTGCGTTTTTTTATTTTCGTTTTTTAGCACTCTGACTAAAATGACTAAAGGGTGTTATTAGCAAGATGACTGTCAATTTGATTCTCCAAGTACGATGCCCTTACCGTATTTTGTCTTACATGGACTACTTAAAAAACACATACTAAAAACTTTTCATTATTTATAGAGGAATGGAACTTTGTTGCAAAGATTTTGGAGTTCTTTTCGAAGTCGGAATTACTGTTTTTTTCTTATATTGAGTATGACTGCGGAGATCCCTTCTCCAGGTCTTCTGGTTTCATTTCTCCTGAAATGCAGAAGTCGCGATATTAGTTTGTAGTACTGGAGCTTTTAAATTCGAAATTTTCTGACGATTTCATCCAAAATTTTACTAATTGTTTTTAATAGGCTTGGTGTAGAGAAAATAATTTTGGTGCAATTTCGCTCCAAATCGCCAGAAAAAAGAACCGTGCCTATTCAGCCTATAGTAAATTAGTACTCTGCGGTAAGGAATATGACTTCGAATTTTTTTCAAAATAGATCGATTTTAAGGTTATGTTTTCTTGAAGATCATATTTTGCATTACAATTTAGGGTTTCATAGATCTTAGTAATAATATCTATAACAATGTTGAATGAGGTCAATTTCAAATGGTACCAAAAAATAGGGAATAATTGTTTCATATACTTGAAATGTTCACATATAAAAAAAAAAGATACTGCATGCACTACCACATTGCATCAAGTTCTACATTTCTGTATTAAGTGAGTACAATTCTTGAATTCCTCATTCTATTTTTGTGGAAGGTTGAAAATGAATTGGTGTAATAGAATAGGAGAACACTGATTCGTTGCACTTTAGATGTTTGCGTGCCCCCACAAAATAAAATTCACTACCACATGCAAGAGACAATTCTTTCATCAAGTTCTACATTCATTTTCTGTTGCAATCTACGAGATTTTCATTTCAATCTTTCAAAAGGTCAACATTATATGGGTGCCAAAAAAATTGGAGAGTTCTTGTTTGTTCTACTTTAGACGTTCATTTGTTTCAGAATATTGGAATGCATTGCCACATGCAGGAAAAGAGGAAATTTGTACCTACTGTTGATCCGTACAATTTTCTGTTTAGGATGATGTAAATGAAATTGAAATTGAAGACATGAAAAATTTGTATGATTTACCTTCCCTGTTTATTAGGTTAGTTTTATTCATGAAATTTTATATTTTCACATTCTTATTTTCTCAAATGTAGTTGGCGCTAGGTTTGCTACACAATATGTACATTACTTTCATCAATTTTGCATGTAACGGAATGTAAATGAAAAATGTATGTCTAATTCTTATATGAAAATATTGACATCCTCATATATTACATTTGCAATTGCAATATATATAGACATTGCACTTGAAAGCAATTAAAGAAAACCAATTAAGAAGACATATCAAGTGGCTTCTCTCCATATTTGCCAATAGAATAATCCAATGTTTTAAGCATTCAGTATATGAATGTATTTACCTTGATATGAAGTCAACTAAGATCCAACTTTTCCGTGAAGTACTTTCATTGTATAAGATTGTTACCGTTTTGAACCTTTACTTGATATTTGAGATTCAAATTAGTAAAATGATGTAGTAATTTAAAGAAATGAAATTAATCATAATCCTATAGTGCTATGCAAGATGGATTGTAGGTATAGGTGTAGACATTTTTTTGTTTAATCAAGACAACTTTTATTTCAACAACCCATATGCTGTAATTTATAAAGGTGAAAGCCCAAAAGACATGACAAAAACTAAAAAAAAGAGGGAAAAAAAAATAAAGAAGACTTAGCAAATAAATGAAACCTTGGGAATTCATGACAAAACTAAATTTTTGCTAGTTGTAGGCCTTTTCCTACGCAAGAAAACTTCTATTTCAATAATCCATGTACTGAAGTTTAAAAATGGGAAAGCCAAAAACACTTCATATGATTAAATAAATAACTAGAAAAAATATATGTAGAAGTTGCAAATGAGGTAAACCTTGGAAATTCATCACAAAACTAAATTTTTGCTAGTTGTAGACCTTTTTCTATGCATGAAGAAGCATATAAGTACCATCAACTTTGTAGAGCTTTCTTGTTTTTGATAATTTAGATTGTTGTTGTGACACACCCTAGAACATGCAAGTATTTTTATGGGGCCTATGTAGAATTTCTTGTAGATAAAAAAGATTTTTTAGAACTTTTCAATGATTAATCGTGACATGTTTGAGTTGAAATTGCATGACTTTGGTGCGTTTTGTCTTGTAAAGTATAGTGAATTTGGAAAATTAATCATGTGGAATATTAATAATCAGAAATAGTAGACATGGCTTTTCAAAATAATTTTTGGGCACTCTGAGTTTTTAATTTAAGAAACAACCATGCTTGATATTTTGGAATTCTTGACAACATCAAGCATATAATAAATGAATTGTTGTTATGATTGAAATGAGCATTTTTATTATATTTTTGGTCTAAAATGGTGGATAAGGAAGTTAAAAAAAAAATTTCATGTAGAATTGATTTATGGATTCTAAACTTGGAAGTTCATGATGTTTAAAGAACTCATCATATTCAAAATTATGAAATTAGAGACTAAACTTAGTTTATGATTGTCATGACATGTAATGAACACCTTCTAGATTTTTATTGATGATGAAAAGGAGACATGCAAGTTCGAAATGATATTTTAGCATTCATTTCATTTCTGCAATGACCACTAAGGAGTGGATGTAATTAAAAAAAATCATGAAGGTTGTATGAATAGAATGACTATACCTATTATTTAATGAATTTCATGAAATAGAATCATTATTAGTACTTTATAGATGTCATGGTGTGGAGTCATGACTACTTTCTAGTTTCTACAAAGTGAAGCCTTCAAATTTTATTGTACTTTAGTTTATTATTCTAAGTGACCTACAATGTTATAGAATTTGTATGTAAAAGGCTTTATAATTATAATTGAAAATATTTAAATATTTAGGGAGTTGGCATGCAGGAAAGAAATAAAATAAAACTATGTCTTCTTAAATTTTACATACATGGAATTCTTGTTTTTTCACTTTGTTGTACTTTTTTTTTAAACCACAATGTCTTAGAAATTCAATGTAAAGCCATTTAAAAACTAACCATACACCTTTGAAATAATTACTCAAAATTGAATGATTTTATAGCAACTTCATTCATATTTCTTTCATTCACTTGTAATTAGATAATGAAGTCAAATGATTCATAATCAAAATATTTTTTTCTTAAACTTGATTTTGTATTGTCCTAAAATGCTATGGAAGATGCAAATAAAACCCTGCAAAAAAGTTGTGATATTTTTAGGAATTGGCATCCTACAAAATAATGAATAAATTTTATTTTTTTATCCACATTGAAATATTCACTTTGATTTGGTTGTAATTATTCACTCTAAAACCACAATGAACATAGAATTTATAACCAAATGGATTCTAAATAATTAGAATTGTTACAATTTATGGAAACTGTATTCATATCGTTTTTCACTCTAAACTTGTTATTTGAGATTCAAATTAAAAAAGATCTTAGGAATTTAAAAGAATGAAATGAATAAAATTATCAAACAATGCCATGCAAAATAGATGGAAAACCCCCCAATGAAGTTGTATGAAATAGCAAAGAGTTTAGATTAAAAACAATTTTAAAAATTGAAATTTGTCATTGAATTGATTTACACAAGTATTTAAATCAATTGAATGAATATTGAAGTAACCATTGAATGATTGTTGCATTTAATGGTGCCTACTTATTTAAATGTTGATACTTTTTACAAAAATAATTAAAGTAAGTCAATCTTTTCTATGAAAATAATTTAATTAAAAAGTTCTTTTTTCAATGGGATAGTGTTTGCAAAGGATAAGAACACTCCAAGTTCATAAAAAATAATTCTTAAAATGACTTGTGATTAAAATAATAAATTCTTCTATCTTTTGTGTTACTTTCAAGCATGCATTCCATTCAAAAAGTAGTTAAGCTCTTTCTAAACAATTGTACAAAATGAAATTCAACCAAATGCAATTGTTATTTGTGGACTATGCATTTTATATTAAAAGAATACTAATATTGATTGTATATCCCTAACACATAAATATACTTTCTAATTTTGAAAGCAAAATTTTTTGGCTAGAACAATTAAAAAATTGAACAAATTCCTCCATATTGTAACCTAAAGCACTAATTTAGTGTCAAACATTGACAAAATTAAAAATGTGGGCCAACAAAGTTCTCTATATTTGGTGTAAACATTATACTACAATTTGTGTATGAAGAATAATAATGATATGCACTTGAAAGAGTTGTGTGAACCTCAAAATGTTATTAAGGATACATAACAAAATCTATTAAGAAGTTATTTATGAAACCTAAATGGTAGAATTACTATATGAGATCCTAAACTACAATAAGGGGTTACAATATGAATCCAAAGATTTGAAGTATTTTTGGGTGAAAACAATAATTAAAAATTGTTATGGCATAGTTATTAATATCTTTGTAGTAAGAATAATTATTATTCAATGTTATGGGAAGGTGGGTATGGGAAGTTAGGATCAGGCGGGTATGGGAAGGCGGGTACGGGATTAGGTGAGTGGCCGCTAGGGTTTCTATTCCGCTGTGCCGCTTTTTGTTTTTGTCTCGCTCCTCGTCTCGTTCCTCGTCGCCACTCCAATTGGCGTTCAGTTAGGGTTTTGCTCCGGAAGCAACGAGTCTGTTTGTGCGTGATCAGTCTCCTGTAGTCTTCAGTGTAGATTGCATTGGCATTCGGTGACGGATTTTTCGGTTCGAGAGCGGTACGAGGCTTTGATATTCCGTGTATAGTGAGGATTTCGTGGAGTACGCTCAAAAATTGCGTGCAGGGATGGAGCATTGCCTTGGATTGGTGGTCGTTTCTTTCTTAGGTACTTCAGTTTTGCTTCGACTTTGAGTACTGGTTGTGGTCGTGCTGGTCCTCCTCGTGCCTGTTTTTTTACCTTGTTTTGCTCTGTATTTTTTCTTTCATTTCTGTCCTTGCTTCTCACTTCGTAAGCAATCACTTTATTGTTTGTGTTCGTAACTTTGTTTGTGTTCGTAAGCAATCACTTTATTGTTTGTGTTCAGTTGATCCGGCGTCTGCATGTAATTTCCTGATTACGAGACTTTGGAATTTTCAGAAGAAATTGCTGGATTGCGTGCAGCGAGCTACGATTGGCACTTCGGTAAGTTTGCTGAGGTTTTGCTTTCATTCCTCTTTGTTTATTGTATATTGTTTCTGTTTTCTTGTTTATTGTATGTTGTTTATTGTATCTTGTTTATTGTATGCTTTCATTCCTCTATGTTTATTGTATCTTATTTATTGTATGTTGTTTCTGTTTTCAAAGTTTCATGATCAAATCAACAGCGCTTGATCAACAGTAGTTCAGAATTCAGGGTTTAGGGTTTAAGGGTTTAGGGTTTAGGGTTGCTGGCTCTTACTAGTCATTCGTGTGTGACCTGTGCAGTTCTGTAGAGCAAATCTCCAGTGCAAATCCGAACTTCCATTCCAGGTACTTGCCGTCATCCCTTTTTTTCCCCTTCTGCAGTATGATCTGCAATGCTTCTCTGTAGTTACAGTGTTTTTGTTGACTTTTTAGATAGAGAAGTAAGCATTCTGATAGAAGTAGTAACCCTAGCCCTAAACCTCCAGATGAATATGGGCAAACCCTGAAATGAAAGCAATGAAAAAGGAATTTACCAAACCAGAATCCATTCTGAATCCTAGCATTTGTCATTTCAGCGCGGCTCGCGCTGAAACGACACATGCTCCACTATTAACTAACGTCGCAAACGTTAGTTTATAAACTTAACTGGAACTCACGAACAATGGTTGCACAGATATGACATGCTGTATATAAGATGCACGACAGTTCAGCACAAGTCGCGCTAAACTGTCAATCATCGATACCAGGGCATCCTAGAGAACAGAGATTCAGACAGTAGTAAAAAACTAAACAGTAAGGCAGTTAAGCACGACTCGCGCTAAACTGTCAATCATCACCATTCCTATGACATAATATATTCATAAAACTCATTCCATTTCCTATCAAATTCTCTAGAAATAGAATATGACAAATTCTTAATTGTGCACTAAACGCATTACATTACCAGTTCATTTCTCAGGTAGAAGAACAGAAATGATTCCAAGAAATACATTACTATAGAAGTCCATCCGCATACAAAAAGGATACAATTCAGAGCAAGCCGCTCTGAAACGACATTCTATGATCTTAAAAGCAAAGCAAAGGAAGTTTCAGAAACCAAATAATAAACAATGATAACGATGTATAAAGCAGTTTAGCGCAAGTCGCGCTAATATGCAATTGGAGAAAATGATGAAAAGTTATTCTACCAGATGAAATTACTCTAAGTGTCACCAAAAACAAATATGAATCTGACAGTCGCCGCCACAGAAAACAGTGGTTGAATGAGAGACTCAAAAATATGTACGTATATTCATCCACTATAAAATTTCTGTAATATTTACAGCAAGTCTGTAACAGTAAGACCATAATGGAAAGCTATAAATGTCATTTCAGCGCGAGTTGCGCTGAAATGCATCATTATTTTCAGGAATTGCAGAGACTTTGGTTTGTGTTCTGCCGATCTGACTGAAGTCCGGAATTTTCTTACACTGCAGAATGGAAAACCAATTGGAGGTGCTCGAGATGTACTTCAAGAGATCAGATGTGCAGTTCATAGATGACGACAAGACTGCTGAAGACCACTTGATTGAAGGGGAGTACTGGGTCTTCAAAGATCCAAAAGAAGTAGAAGCATGGAGTTTATTCACAATCCCATTCATCAACCAGTTCTGCTTTTCCTACAAATTCAAGAAATCGCAGTGCTTCCTACAACTCTCTTTCCACGAGAAGATCAAAGACATCGAGGTTGACGCCCACCCAATGATCAAAATCAAGTGCATGACAACGATACCTGGCAAGTCAAGAAGGGACCAATACCACTTTGCTATCTGCCTCGACTCGATATTAATTCCCTTCAACTTAAGTCCATTCCTGAGCAGCCTCGAGCCAACTCCATACCGAGACGAAGTGAAAGAGCTCGAGAAGAAATTGGACAATAACGAGTGGAAGAACGCAAATGGAACTCCGTTGTCCTGGAAAAAGTTGTGTAGCAAAGTCCGGCTCCTATTCAACGACTTCTACATGCTGAAGGGGAAGATGGAAAAGCAGAATGAAATGAACCAACCACGTACTGTGTCAAAGGAGATAATGAACCAAGGCGTAAGTCAAGGTTCAAAACTGAACGTGGGTCAACAGTCAGGTACCAGCTGGGGGTAGAGGAAAAGTGTACAGAAAACTCCACAAAAGAAAGGCAAGAAGGATGCTCCATCTTCATCAGAATGGAAACCAGTCACTCGGGACTCTGAAGTGTCCGAGGTCGCTGAAGGGAGCTATGCGGACGAGATGTCCAATGTTCCTCACTCACGGGCAACAGAGAAGAAACTTGACTACGAGCAAGTGAGCGAGGTCTATAAGAAATTTTGGACGACCTGCGAGGACGCATACATCTTCAAGGTTGGGGAGAAGAAAGTGATTGACGTCTCCCAATTGGTAGATCCACCGGCAACTTTCAATATACGCTCCAAGCAGGACAACATTGTCGAAGATATGGTCAATTACCTGCTCAATATCCCCGACAAAAGCACGAAGCAGACACTTTGCGTTATGCCTATTGGGCACGACACAATGCCCAAGAATTGGGAGGATATTGAGAATGGCAAATTCTATATTATAAACGGACAGCATAGTGTTGCAGCTAGCAAATTTATGTTGGACGAGAGGAACAAGGTGAATGCAGAAGAAAGAGAGCACTTCCGCAGGTGGAACTGCTTCGTTGTTTGGTCGAAGGATGCGGAGACACTGAGATGTATCTCTGCCTACTACAATCGAACCAATCACTTTGTGGCAGTGCAGCCGTCGTGGGCGACTAATATTTTAGGAGCTCGATCGGTATGGGAGGCAATGGGAAGACCGAAGAATCCCACTCCAGCAAAATCTGTGGGAGTTGTTACCATCAGTCGGCGGACAGTTGAGAACAAGAAGAATTGCGAAATTTTCCAGGTATGCAGTTTAGCGCGAGTCGCGCTGAAGTGTTCCTCCTTGAGTTGATTATGGTATATTGCAATCTCTCAATATCTGGATCGAGTGCATAATATAACTGATTTTCATGTTATTTTGTAGGCGTTTGAGAAGGCGATGTATGTAAGATTTTCATTGATCGAGGTTGTAAAGAGCCTGAAAATTTCCAAGACTAAGGGGAGGGAGGAGAAGCTGAAGCTGACGAACGAGTTGCGGCTGATTACTACACCTGATGACGTCTATAAACTGTGGAGTGAAGTAATCTCTGCAACCGCGCATGGGGAACTAATTAACCCCGACACCAACAAGATGTTTAACTCACGGGCGGGCTGGAGCCCCGAGAATTGTCTGCTCAATTGGGAGTTCTTCAAGCACTTGGTGTCGCAGCACAGGGCAGGTAAATTCCCCATTATACTCACAAAAATTGCTCTAGAGTATAACTAAGTGACTCTAAAGATCGAACCCACGAGATCTTGTGAAGTATCTAACTCTATTAAGCAGTTAAACTCAGTCAGTATTCCAATCTTACTTTCTGGTCCTAGATCTAGAACCAGAAATACCACCACACCGGATAACTATAGACCGGATTACTCCTTCTTCCGGTCCTACTAACTATCCGGTCTGTGCAAATATCCAAATCTCAGGATCTTACAACTTCCGGTCCTGGAAATCCGTCCTGACCAATCCGGTCCGGATGGTCATCATGTATATGTAATCCTACCTGGTTTGGTTTTGCCTCTGTTTCACCATCAGAGGGGTCGCCGCTTACATTTGAGAGTGGTAGGCCCACCACTCCTTCCGTGACTTATAGTGGCTGAAGACCCACTGTCGTACTTCCTAAACTCCTAAGCTAATCCGGATCCGGTTTGGTCCTTCACAACAACCCAGATAGCAATCCGGGTTGTAGGTCACACAAAGACCCCACACTCGACCCTCTCATACTACAATGACCTTGATGCTACTTCCGATCTGTGCGAAGATAGGTGGTTACAAGTGTACCCATCCGGTCCAACATCGACTAAAGCTCTTCCGTTTGCCAACTAAGGCGGTAAGACCTCACAGGAGATCGGACACTCGACCGGATTTCCCACCCGGGAGTTCTAGCGCAGCTAAGGAATCCCTCCCTACCCACCTAGCCTAACAACGGCTTTCTCACCCGGAATCTCAAACTTTAGACGTGCTGAGGAACTAAGTTCACTCCCAACTCTTAGATACCTACTCACATGCACCTAGGATCGGAAAAAAACACCAAGGGAAGAAATCACTCACAAACCGGCTCACACTATCCTAACTCCACATCATACAATCCTGTCACGCTGGGGAGAGAGACACAATGAGAAGAAGAGGAAGGCACAAGTGATTTGCAAAATGAAGACTCCCAGTTCCCATCGCAGGAACCGATTTATATACCAAATGTAAAAATCCTAAAAGCACAAAGCGGAGCGGAAAACTTGTGGGGGTCCGCCGCCACCCTAATCTATCTTCCGGTCTAACCTAATACTGTTGAGCCGGATCCCGATCCAGATCCGCTCCTACTCCTAACTCAAATCAAAATCCTATCTACTCTACAACCCTAGATCCTACTGTCGGGCTTCTGCTCTGCGGATCCAACTGCTCAAAGACTTCATTCAAGTTCCGGTTCCGTTCCCCCTCCACAGGGTTAGGAACTGGGGTGCCTGGGTTGGATCCGGGTGAAGACTCCAGGTTGATTACCCTACCCGGTTTCGTGCCCGGAGTCTTAGTCCGTGCAGACTTCTTGGACTCGGGAGTCCAATCCTTCCCACCCTTCGGAACGGTCGCATCCGGAAAGGAATTTGGTAGCGAGAGGTCCGAGAGGTGTATCCCCTTGGAGCACGTTGCTCCAGTCAGCTTCCGACTGCTTTCCTCAATCCGTTCCGCAGCCTTCCGCCCCTCTATCATCGCCGTCTCCACCTGCTCAGCAAAGTCGGTGAGAATCCGAACCATCCGGGAACCGGATAGTTTCTTCTCCTCGTGCATCTTCTCGTCGAAGAGCTTCGCTTTGGTGGCGGCCATTTCGGTCGCTCCCAGGGTGGCCTTGATTTGCTCGGCTATCTTCCGAGTCTCCTCCGCCATCTCCCGGGTGGCCGTCACGTCTTCCTAATAGGCAAAAAGGGTTGCCTTCAGGGTGTCCACTTCCTCCTGCAGCCGGCGGATCTCCACTTCTTGTTTCCGGGTCTCTTCCGGATTGGTGATGCACTCCGCCACCTGTTCCGCCAACTTACTATCTGGTGGCGCATCTACCAACTTTCCGATCGCCGAAAGCGTTCTGTGCTTGACCTCCCAATCCGCCCTGATGCTGCAGAGGAGGTTGATGAGGCCGTTGAACGGATCTTGCACTTCCGTGTCTTCCCCGGAAACGGTCTTCTCGACTTCCGGTCTTTCTTCCGGGGCCGGTTTGTCATGACCGGGAGGTGTCCCGCGCTTATGGGGAGGCGTCATCTTCTGTCGCTTGATGGGCGACATCGGCGGCTCCTCCTCTTCCTTGCTTGACTCCCGGTCTGACCCGGAATCGGACTCGGCCTCATCATCCGTTTTCGACTCCCCATACTTTAGGAGGACTTCTTGAGTCCTCCACACCTTCTCCTCCGCGTCGGTGAGGAATTGGTGTTCCCGATAGAGGTGGAAGAGGTAAGGGCACACTGGACTGGCCCTCTTCTTCCCAACTCTACTAATGAGCTGGGCCACGAGATCGGAAATGATCCGTGCCCAGTCCACTTTCCGGTTACCACTTAGGGCACCGAAAATGGTGTTACCAAGGTTGATCGTCACCCTTGTAGGCTTTTCCGGGTGAAGGACCGGAACCAAGAACTGCAAAAGCCGACGGTGTCGGTCATCCACGCAATCCTCGACCGCGTACCCGTCCTTCGGATTGACGGCCCCCTGGAATTTGCCCCGGACGAACTCATCCTTCCGGTTTGCCATTCCTAACCCTCCTGCCCGGAAACCATAAACACCTCTCCACAGTTCCTCGTTCCAGCGGCTAGGGGATCCCCTCACGGTGTTATCAAACTGGTTGGACAGTTTGCCGAGGAGTTCCTTGACCATTCTCTCCTCCCTAAAACCCCAGGGTTTCTCTGCAAACCCTAGGCAACCCATAGAGGTGAGGTCCTCCATAAGTTGAGACTTTTCCGGCTCTGTGGAGGGAATAACCGGAATGACTTTCCGGAGCTTCACCTCGCCTCTAGAGGGACTCGCTAGTCTCGACCTACGTAGCGGCGGCATTCCCACTCCAATCTACCTCACTCTCTCCTAGCCGCACGTCCCGTTCCTCACGTTCTCTCTCCGATCTCAACCGGAATCAAAGCCTGCAGTACACAAACGCAAAAACTCTACACACGCGCTCAAGGTCGAGTTTCTAAAAGGGGGTGCAACTGCGAAGGCTCCTCCTTATATAGTCTCTGGACCCTTTCCGGTTTGGTCGTCTTGAATCTGGTTCACCCATAATCCGGTCCTAGACCTAATCCGTGTTGCATTCCGTTTCCGTCGATAGTTACTCCTGATCGGATTAGATCTAAGAGGCCCACTACTTCATGTTTTGTGCTAGTTTTGAATTTTCCTTCTTCACCTAATCGGATCCGGTTCTCAAATGGCTAGTTTCCGTTCCTATTTTGGTGCATGCTAAGAAAATCAAAATTTTAAGCTGCGACACTTGGGTAATCTCAGCTATGAGGAACTATCCAAGCTTGCGAAACACCTTCTGAATCAAACGGGTGGAAAGTGCAAGCATTCATATCCTAAGGTGACAGTGAAGGCAATCTCTACAGTGCAGGATGATTGTTACAACACCAAGGAGTGGATAGAGCGCCGTAAGCGGAAGAATCTCGTCATCAAGGAGCTTCACGTGATTGATCCCAGCCTTGGCCTTCTCAACTCAAGGAACGAGGTGATCAGCGAGAATTGGAAGGCGTTTAAGAAGGAGCGCCTCTTTTCTAGCGCGACAATGGACATCCTCCTTGAGAGACCTGATGAAGCCTACTTTCGCAAAGCAAAGAGCACGCATGCAAAGCATAAGACGTGCTCTGAGTTGTCCCAAGACGCATACGATTTTTTTAAATCATTTCTTGACCACAAAGCCAAATTCAAAAGGCCATCTGCAAAGGCATACTATCGGGCATATGAGGTGGCGCGAAACCAGTACAAGGATTGCCCGGTGAAGTCCTGGACTGCGGAGACAAGTAATCGTTTATCTCTCGGGGTTATAGACTTCTGGTCGTTGCCAGGGGTGGAGAAGAAGGAGAGCTCTACGATGGAGAATCCTTTTTTCTTTGAAGTTCTGTCTTCACTTCAAAAGAGCAAGAAGCCCGCACTTGAAGAAGTCAAGTCGTGGCTCTTCATATGTGGGGACGAGAAAGAAGAGGCCCAAGTGACGATCTTCTTGGAGTCTAACAAGGATTTGAAGAAATACTTGGTTCACTACTCCTTGTACTGCACAGGGAAAAATGACAGGATTGGGGATCTTGCGGCCGCGAAGACACCAAAGAAGGTGTTTCTTATATTCTTGCAGCACCCTGAGAACACCAATCAAGTCACCATTCCGTCGGAGTTCAACTGTCCCGAGACAACTCGCTATATGAAGGCCTGTGCTTACAGTGAGCTAGAGTATAGAATTTATAACACGGAACTGCGTATGGAATTCTATCTCTGGCTGGTGAAGGCATTCGCAAGGGCGGGCACGGTAGTCTTCTCTGCCTTCACAAGGGGGAAGTTGACTTGCGCATCGGTGGTGAGCACCGCGGCCTCAGTTTAGCGCAAGTCGCTCTGAATAGCAATTCCTGATTTCATTTATTCTGTGATATGTATTTTTATTTGCTGTGTGTATGTGCTATGTCAGTTCAGCGCGGGTCGCGCTGAAATGCATGTTGCAAGATATGATGGTCATAACTCCTTTGTTTGTCTTTGACAGATGAGTGGGGTGGACGTTTATGTAACGGGTACATCGGAGTTGTCGCAGTGGTGGGAAGATATCTGTACCAAGGCAATGACGTTGGACATTGCGGACTTCTTGGACAGCAGCTACTCCACCCACTCTGCCGAAGTCCCTTCCTCCTCTAGGAGGAAACTAAGGTCCGCTTAGAATTCCCCATTGAGTCAGCAAAGGAATAGGCAGACTCATGTCTCTCATGAAGTCCTATATGATTTCGAGGAGGAGGAGGAAGAAGAAGAAGAAGAAGAGCTTGAAGAGGACTTGATTGAGGGACTGGACGAGATGACTACACCAACCAGTCGTCCGTCTACAGATATTCCGGGGTCGTCTGCAAGCTCTATGTTGCCTCCTCTCTCTCAAACTCCGCGGACTCCAATTGCATCGGGACGGCCGGACAAGAAGAGGAAGCGGGATACGATCACCAGTATTGCTAAGCAACTGGTGGAGATCCAGCAGCAGAATGCCATCTCCCTAGCCAACATGCAGAGACAGACCGAGTTAGTGCAGCAACAAACTGAGCTAGCTCTGGCGCAGATGAGGGCGGACAATGCAAAGGAAAGGCTGGCGAACGTAGAAATCCACAAGAGTACTCAGGCGTGGATGTGAGAGGAGTTGAAGGCAAACAGAGAGCTCTCCCAACAGAACAGGGACATGCTCCAAATACTGATCAAGAAGATCGATATCGAGCCCGTTGCGACATTGCCGCCTGCCTCTAAAGAGCCAATTTTGCAGTTGCAAGGACAGCCATCTGGTTCCAATATCAGCAATGCCTCCAGTCCTTCCAATCCGCTCAAGGATGTTGCGCCTCTTCCTGCGGAAGTGCCCACGTTGACACCCCCTCCCCCATGCGAGGGTGATGTAGCCTACCCATCTTCTTCAACGAATCCGGAGGCAGCCGGAGTAGAGGAGAAGCACCTCGAATCTAGAACAGAAGCGCATGGGGAGACGTCATTGATAGGCCTTGCGCAGAACCTGCCCATGGATACTTCCAAGGTGGCGCTTGGAAGTGATGCCCTGCCCACCGAGGATCCACCAGCAAGTTCTGCCCAATGAAAACTTAGTGTTTTATGTTGTAGTTTTAGCGCGGATCGCGCTAATTTGTATAGTAGAAGAGTACCTGTAGTTTTCATTTCAGATACAGTGCTCATTTTTTATGTACTTCTAGTCTGAATAGCGTCAACCAAAGTGGGCGCATTTTCCAAATTGTAAATCTGTTGTTTGCGACAGTGCAATATATCACTTACATGTATTCTTGCCTCCACTTGAAATCGCAGGCCTTCCAAATCTTAGAGAATCGCTTCCAGAGTCTGAGTATCCTGTCGATCACTATCAGTTGCCAGTGGAATCATCCCTCCTGATTGAGGACGCTGAACCTTTGAATCATCCCTTGTCTTTGGAAATCGGTGATGACATTGCATTGCGGGATCATTCGCTAACGCGTCGTGAAGGACATGAGAAGCCTTCACATTCTCAAGTACCGAAGGTATGACGGTTCTCTCATCTTCTCATGACTTCATTAGACACAGCCAGTCATGGTTTTGCCCGTCCTGTGGCATACTTTCCTGGTTGATTTTACGGGGTTCCCCATCTCGGCCAGTTTCACGATCGTAACTAGCCTCAAACTCCTACGTTTCTTGTCAGGAATCCGATCCTGCAATAGCTCGTGAGGAGGAATCCAAGGGAGTGCGCCGGTCATTGAGGTCGGGGGTGGCAGACAAGTGGATTAACGTCGTCCTAGACCTCAATGGCGTTTTGTGCCTCTACGAGGATTGGAAGTCACAAGGGTCAAGGTTGCAATTTAACCGGGACTCAGAGCCTCACTCTGCCGTAGTGGCTGCAGTGGTTGGGCCCAAAGCCGTCTACGTCTGTCCAGATTGCGCTCACTTCTTGAAGGAGTTAGAAAAAATAGCAATCATCTCCGTGTGGAGCTCCATGAAAAAGTCTACCACGGAGGAAATCTGTGCATACCTTTTCCGAGAAGGAAGCCTCCCCTTCCTAGTTCTTGGGCAGGACTCATGTAAGACAGTCAAGTGCAAGGATAAGTTCGGAAGGACGACCACTTATAAGGAACCTGAATCCAATAAGGACTTGTTCCTCAAAAATGTTGAATTCCTCATTGCTGGCTTCCAGGGATCCTTCTCACTGCATAATACAATCATAGTCGATGACAGTCCTCGCAAGCATGTCATGAATAGCCCAGAGAATGTCATATTAGTGGATCCTTGGAGTAATCGAGGGAATGGTGACAGGGACACGTTTCTTCTAGGGGTCCTACTTCCCTGGTTCCAACAATTGTACGGCAGCCGGGACGTGGGGCTCAAGTCCTTCCGCCAAAATGTAAAACGGAGGATTGGAAAAAGAATGTTGTGCGAGGAGAGGGGTCGTCGAGAGTACGACAAACTGATGGCAGTGGTCCGGGGGTCACCTAGTGCTCTTAAGTAGTGTTGCTTCCCGAGGTATGCAGCTCATTTTTATTTCAGCGATTATGCTGCATGTGCAACAGTTATCAGGTCATATGTATGCAGCAGTTGCACTTCAGCGCGGGTTGCGCTAATGTGTAGCATGTTATAATCTTCGTTTCAGTAGTCCAGAGTCCCTTTGTTCATGGGTTACTAGAAGCGGCATGCTCTTAGGTGTCTGTAGTGATTTTGGGTGATGCAACTATGGAGTGTTGCTCATGCTAATTTGGTTTCCATTTCTGTTAGATGTAGAATATTCCGAGCGAAACTAGGCTCAATGCGGACATGCCAAGTTTGTCAAGTGTCGGAGGACTCCATCCTTGACTATGGACAGTATGTTATTCTCAGTACGGGAAATTTCCTTTGCTCGGCGCCTACGCTGAATTCGTCCATGGACTTCTCCGTCAAGAACATTGAGGACGGAGTGGTAAATAGTCCTCCCAACAAGAAGGTGCGCCTGCCCGTGTCGTGCTCGCCGTCTCCATTGCGTTCTAGGGAGGTTCGGGAGAAGTCAATGTCGCCAACTGTTTCGGAGAAAGGGACACAAAGGAAGCTGT
Organism: Pseudoscleropodium purum; assembly: GCA_963969395.1. Taxonomy (NCBI): domain Eukaryota; kingdom Viridiplantae; phylum Streptophyta; class Bryopsida; order Hypnales; family Brachytheciaceae; genus Pseudoscleropodium; species Pseudoscleropodium purum. The sequence goes on along the minus strand of OZ017800.1, from coordinate 2,726,040 downwards.
ATGAAGATGCTAATTATTTGGTATCCACATCAGAAGTAAAGAAATCTGTGCCTGTTGGACAACATCCAAGAAATGATGCTCTCCCTGTTGTTGCGCTCGCACTCCCACGTTGCCGTGCTCAAACTCAGGCAGGAAGACTAAAGAGGAAAGTCCTTAAGCCATCGGGTAGTCATTCGTCGACTCGTACTTGGGACGCGTGGGAGGAGAGGTCGTTAAGAGCACAGAGCTGGGAATTCATTCGACAGTGTGGGACAATCAATAAGGGAGGGTATAGTCGCGGACCAGAAATTCTGAAGGCCTTGGAGAAGATGAAGAATTCATCTCGTAGTTGTTAGGTCTTGATTCTAGATGTAAAAAAAACATTTTGGATGGATTCATCCTAGAATTACATTTGTAAGTATTGAAGTAATTCTATTAATAGTAATACGTGCCTCATAAATGCATGGTATTTCTGAAATCTTTATGTGCGCACTTGTTTTGAATGTCATGGCATTGGATTCCTAGGTGATTGAAGGCCTAGAGGCCTCTTTGTTCTAGAATAAAGACTCTCATTTCCTTGGAAAACTCCCAAAATAGTGAATATAATGTTGAGTGCAATATTGCTTTTTCATTATTTTTCTATTTTGTACGATTTTGAATACCAATCCACGGTACCACAACTAATAAATCTAGGTGTAGTACTACTTCCACCTAATCAAAATGTTGTTTTACAAATGAAAATTGTATACACTTTTAGATTCCTCTTTTCATATGTTTAAAAAGATACAAAAGTGTTCAATAAATGTTTTTTAGATAAATGATTCAAAAAACATTATACAATGTTAACAAAGGTGTACATGAAGGATTTCATAGTACATTCTAATATTTAAAAATATAATTAAGAATTATTGAATCACCAACAAGAACTACTACCAAAACAAATGTATATATTATCAAAACTAGGTTCACACAATTAAAACTAATTTCATTTAATAAAATCAAAAGATACTTTGAAGATAGTCAAATTCATTGGAATGTTCAAATTCTTCATATTCTTTTTATGAAAGTTAAAATGAATGTGCTATATGTCAAAATATGTCTAATGTGCATTTTACTATAATAGAGAATTTTCTTAGGGATAAATTTTTCCTAAAAATACCCTACATTCAAGACTAATTTCTAATAGCTCCCACTTTCAAAATCAATAGTGACTACGTACACTAACATCTAGTTCATACTTCAATTGTTCACATAGATGTTTGTTGCTTATCAGTGGAAGATTAAGGTTAAAGATTCCATGTATAGTTCCATTAGAAGAGACAAAGCTTAAGTGATGCAAGAAAAATATCAAACTCATTCACAACAAAATACACCAAGTACTAAGGTTCTAGAAGTGCCCACCTCCTCAAATGTGAAGTGTACATACTCCTTTTTCATATGTCCAACACTACACAAACAATATGCAATTTAGGAGATGGACCCATTTAAAGGCCTAAACCATTAGAACTTCTAAACTTCATATATAATTAGGCACAAATTCAAAAAATATGAAACAATTTGGATTACATGCCTATTCCATTTGTCTTTTTAGCGCAATAAATTCATCAATTATTTCAAACAATCCATATATTTCTAATAACTCATAATAACTCATATAAGATGTAGTTAATACATGTGAGTTGGATGCTCATAATGTCAGAGTGCTAATGAGAGTTGTTCTTACTTTTTCAATGGATACCTATTGCCTATTGTTGCGTATTGCAACAATTCTTTGAAAATTCGAAAGTAATTCAAAAATGCTCTGAAAAATATGAAACCACTTGTGTTAGATTCCACATAAAAAAAAGTTTGAGTGAAAAATAAGAGAAAATAACTTTAGGCATCTGAAATTGAGCATAAAGCATGACCAGCCCGTGTAGTGGGAAGCTCAAAGGCAAATCCATATTCTTTGCCTTCTATCCTTTTCCTCTTCATATAAGAAAGAGTAATGGAGGTGAAACCCATATTCAACAACAAACAACAAACAACAAATGGGGTTTATTTCGGTCACATGTTGCGGTCAGTGCATCTACTCATGTGGGATCGGGAGTTTGTCTCAACTTCTTTATTGTCTGTTTGAGTGTCGTTGCATCGAAGCTACGGTGCGACGCAAGGCAAGTCTTCTTCTTTGCGACAAGTTGGTTTTCATCTGTGTTCCTTGGGGTTATGCTGAGCTGAATTCCTTTGAAGTTGTGCAAATTTGGAGAAGATAAGCCGCGTGCTAGAGTTGATATCAAAACAAGACACAGTGCCTTTTGGTAAATTTTATGAACCCAAGTTTATTTGTTGTCGTTATCTCCCTATGAACAATGAACCCTCCCTTGCGAGGGGGTTCACTATTCATAGGAAGACAACAAAAATTCAATTCTATCGTGATTTTGAGTACTTGTGAATAATGAACTCCATTGTGCAAGGGGGATTCATTGTTCACAAGAACCATTGGAAACTTCATTTTTTCATTGGAGACTTTTTCGAATTGGAATTAGTGAACAATGAATCCCCTTGCACGAGAGGGTTCATTGATCACAGGTGTGCCTGTGAATTTCTCTCAGCTACAACATGTGTACATGGGGGGTCCATTCAAACACTACATAGATTGTAGAATCTCACTTGTATTTCCAATGTTTGGAGAAGATCATGACACTTCTCGTTTTTTAATTGCTTCTTGTTGTTCGTTGACAAGTGCGGCTTTTCCACCTACTCTATCAAGCTATGGCGTCGAAATTGTGGATTTGATGAACTACAACATCGAATTGTGGCATCAAAACTATGTCTTCTCTAGGTTCTTGCGTCTTCTCTACGTTCTTCATCGCCTCCCCTTTGTCTTTCTCTTGGCTCTCCTCTTTGTCTTGTTCTAATCTCAAATTCTAGTTCTCCAAGCACTTTCCTACATCACGTAAAGCATAATTTAGTGGACAGGATTAAGAGAGCAAAAAGGTTTGATTGAACTTCAGGACAGAATTCACACAATGCAAATGGAAATTTAAAAGATTCTTGTTGTTGCACCAACTGAGAAATACTTGCGGGAATCTTAGTTTAAAAAATTGATGTTGTTTTTGCAGTAGTTCAAACAAGGCTTTCCTTGAAGTTCTGGCAGAGTGAAAACGTTATTTGACGGCAAGGTTGGAGTTTGCTGAAAATGATGGTAGAAGGGTTCGACGACAGGTGTAGGGGGCGGTGTTTTTGCGGTAGTGCTACAGTTCGGCAAGAATGGCGGTACTAAAGGGCGACGTTTTAGTAGTAGTGCTACAATTTGGTAGGAATAATGGTGTAGGAACTCAAAGTTCACCATCTTTGTGGCAGTGTTGGATTTTGGTGTAGGAGTTTAGAATTCTCCATCTTTGCGGTAGTGCTGGATTTTGGTATAGGAGTTCAAAGTTCACCATCTTTGCAGCAATGTTGGATTTTGGTAGGAACGACGGAATAGCATTCTATAGAAATATAGTGTACAAACAATATTTCCTTTTAGTCTTTATACATTTCATTCTTGTTTACATTTTTTATGAATATTGTGTCCATCTTGTTAGTTTTTATGTGCTTACATGGCAAACATTCTTGCATTTGTCGTAGCTCTTTAATAGAATTAACACTAACTAACTTGTTCTTGCAACATTGTTTGCATTCCTATACGTTAATCTTTAACATGCCTATTCCCTAAATAACACACGGGTGTCACCTAGTAAATAACTTATAGACTCCAATGTTGCAAGAAAATGAGATTGATCCTTTAGAAATTAAGACTAGGTGTTCAAATTTTGAACATGTGAACTACAACAATTACATTCCAAGCACATAAAAATACATGATTACATCCATTCATCCTCGCAAATAATCTATAATTTAAAAAGTCATTCTTTTGGTTCAAAAATTATCTATCAAAAAAGACTAGAATAAAAATAAAAAACTTCTAAAAACACTACAATTAAGCTTGAAATTTTGCAAGAAAATGGCATTTGGGAAACATGTCACAATATGGTGCAATCCCTTTTTGTAATTAGGTGCAATCCCTTTTTGCCTATAAGTTGGTTATCTAAAATTGTTATGATCTAAAAATCCAACATTCATTATTCTCTAAAATTAATTCCATACATATGAGACAAATTAGTCTTAACTTTTTTACATATAAAATTAAAAATCTCTAACACATCTATGTAGAAAAAAATATCAAAGTTGGGGTACTCCTTCTCCTGTCTATTGTCAAGAAGTTGTTGGGCATTTAGAGGTTATAGACTAGGGGTAGTCTAGATTTCTAAAATTGTGAAGATGTATTATAAAATGCAAATTAGAAGAGTTATTCAATGATTATTCTCAAGCAATAGTTGTAAAATATAATCTATAGATTGTATCTATATGGTTAAATCAATTTATGAACAAACCAACATTTTTCAATAAAATTTGAAGGCAAAAATTAAAAATTTATTCTAAAAGTGATAGTAGATTGAACATTTATGATTTTCACAAGAATTTTTCCCTTGAAGTTCAAAATTTCAAATCTAATCATAGTGTTTCCAGAAGTTTTTTATTTTTATTTTAGTCGTTCTTGAAAGATAATTTTTGAACCAAAAAATTGATTTTTTAAATTATAGATTATTTGCAAAGCAAAGTCTTTAGAATCTATATGATATAAATATTAAAAGAGCTAACACAAGAATCTTTAAGAAAATCAATGGATGTAATTAATTTTTTTTTTATGTGCTTGGAATGTAATTGCCTCAATTCACATGTCAAAAATTTGAACATCTAATCTTAATCCCTAAAAGACCAATGCCATTTATAAAAATCTTCAAATGTTTATTTTTAAAATATTGTAATTAGAAGCAAAAATCATAATGGAATGTCATATGAATGAATGAATTGCCCTATGTCAACAAGCTAATGATTGAATTGTTTCTATGATGTAGGGTGATAAGGAAAACATTTGTAGAGTGAAAAAAAACACTTTTGTGGAAAACTCTTTTAGGTAAGCCCCCCTTCAAGTTTTCCAAGCTTAGAACTTTATTTCCAATAGACTACCTTACAAAGTGTAGTTGTGATCAGTTCAAGGACATTGGTCACAATATAGACAATTCAAAGAATTAGGTGGAACTTCTTAGTGAGCGTGTGAAACTTCATAAAAAGTTGTATAAATGTTGTATGTTATATAATAGTCATAATTTGCAATTTGTAGAAGCTTAGGATATCTCCCTATTTTTAAAAATTTTATTTATTGTTTTTTATCTCAATCCAAAATGAAATAGGAATTCACATTTCCATGTTTAGTTTCAAATAATAAAGTCCTATTTCAGGCTTTTGCTACTATTGGGAACATGTTAGCTAATTTTTGAATGAAAACAAAAAGATTTTAGGGACATGTGGTCCATTGTGACTTGATTGAGTGTTGAATTTGTTCCAACAATCACAAGCATCATGATTTCCTAATAATAATTCTAAGATTTACATGAAAAATCATTAGAAGCATTATTTTTTCCCAAAAAATAATAATTGAATATCTTTATTCTTATCATTTGTTGTATTAATTTTCTCAAATTTAAGTATATATTGAATATAAAATACTAACATTAATAGTCAATTATTGTAATACAAAAATTGCACTATTATATTTGAGTGACAATTTTGTCAAAGAACTATTGGAAAATATAAGTGATCTAAAAAAATGAGTGTATTGGCTAGATGGATTGAATTCATTGAAAAAATTTAGTGTTTTACATTTAGTTGTATTTTGTATCCTTTAAAAAAAATTTATAGTAGGTATAAATTGTTGTGATTCTTTGGACTGAGTAAGAACTTCACAACATTATTACATCTTTCAAGACTCGTATACTAGAAGTCTCAAATTCATAAATGTACTTGTTATAATTCTAGAAGAAATTCTCAATTAATAACCGATATTTCTATTTTTTTGTAGAGCATTATGGCACCTAAAGTTCATTTGAACTAATTGGACCATGGATGGTGGATTGTTGTAGATAACTCTGAAGAATCCACTCTCTGGATAATAGAGTTTCCAATCGAGGAAGGTTGATATAGGGCTCCTTTAGGTACTTCATTTGGAGTCATTAAGGGCCTAGTGGGCACTATTGATGGAAGACTGATAGTGTCGGTGAGCAACATAGAATCAGTACTAGAAAAGCACAAATTGAAGAAGAAGCTCATACTATTACTAGTTCCAGCAGAGCTTGTTCTAGCTCTATCTCCAATGTACAGTTTGAAGCCTTTGGTGAAATTTTGGAGGATTATATTTGAAGAGTTGAAGATTTAGAGAGAGACACGTGTTCAAAGAATCTACTTACGAACAACTGCTTCAAGCACTTGCTTGATATATAGAGATTCGAAGTTATGAAAACCTTCAAATCAGTGATCATGCTGTTGTTGAAGATCAACCTCCACCTAGTGAACCAAAGGATACAAATGAAATGTATTAGCTTCTTGCAATTGCTTTGAAAGAAAACTAGATTCTTGTGTGTGAACAAAGTCATAAACATGCTGCTATTTCATTAAGAACTGCACAAGATTTGAAAGAGGGGGGTGTTTCCGAAAGGCATTGAGCACATTGTTAGCGTTTTGTATCTACACCAATAGATGACATAATTCAACCTTTAACTGAGAGTAAAAACCAACAACATAAAGAGACTATAATACAAAAAAGCATACCAATTGTGCAACCATCAGAGACCGTAGAGGTTCAGATTGAACGTACACCGTCTTATACTATTATACAAGGTGAAGTAGTACTTCTTCACAAAGTTGACAATATACAAACAGTTGGAGTTGCAACTACAATCACAGAAGTTAGATCCATATCAAGGCTTCTAAGAATTGACTCAAGAAGACATAAATATCGATCATGAGTTGTTTTTGCAAGAGAGAATGCTATAACATCTACCAAGGGTAGAGGACATTGTGTTGGCAGAGGATGTGCCAGAACTGAAGAAAAACATCATTTGGGAGTACATGAAAACACTAAAGAACAAAGAAGGGATTCCATAATGGAAACTACAATACAAGAAGAAGGAAGCATCCGCACCCGTTCAGCAGTGCAGAGACATTGTCAAAAAGCAGCCACAGAAGGATCTCCTCCACAAAGCAATGATGGTGAAGATGTTTTTGCAGATGATGAATCTTCTGAGGGGGAAACTAAGCGAAGGTAGGAAATTGTATGGGTGAGTAATACTACAAAACTAATTGTGGTTTTCGCAACAAAAACTCAGCATAAAGATGGATATGTTTGGAGGTATGATACAATGTTTAATGCAAACATTGATAGCATTCAAAACATAGTGAATGTGGAGACAAACCACAAAGTAATTGTAGATTGGAGAATTAATGAAATGTACTAGTGCTTGAAGGGATATGAGGGTGATGAAGTGAGTGCAATTACACTTTGTCCCATTGCATATATACATAAAAGTATAAATGACAAAGGGGAGACAAAATTGGTGGAAGTTCCATTTAGTCATAAAGGTGCTGCTTGAAAGTTCAAGTTTGCATTTACAAAGCACAGTTCTAATCCTAATTGTCATAATGGACAACATATTACTGTTCACGGACGAATCGGATCGATTTGGATTGACCAGCTGTCAACTTTGGACCCAAAAAGTATGCAAATTGGATATATGAGATGTTTTTCGGCATCTACTGTTTTTGTAGATGCCGAAAAACATTTCATATGCCCAATTTGGATACTTTTTGCAAAAGTTACAGGGCTCCAAAGTTGACAGCCGGTCAGCCCAAATCGGTCCGATTCGTCCGTGAACAGTAATATGCTGTCCATTATGACAACTAGGGTTCTAATAATCCATTTGTTTCAATAAGTATTGTAAGGACCCAATGGCTATAGCAAAATATTGTGTAAGAGCTAGTGGATGGACAATATGTTGTAGTTACTTGTAAACGAGTACAAAAGGAGAATGAAGAGGATAAGATATTAGATGAAGAATACAAGAAGCATTTTGCAAAGTAGAAAGCGAAGTTTATAGTTTATGATAATCCACAATTCTATATTGAAGCATTAGTCAAAATAAATGCAAAAGAGTTTGATCGAAAGTTTTTACCATGTTCTACGAAAATATTGTAAAACTTCATGACATCTGGAAAGCTTATGGGAGTCCAAGTGCCGCTTTTTAAATTAATGACACATATAGGGCTAAAGCATTGACAATGGTAGCAAGTGCCATGCATTGGAGCAAAGGTTTACCAAAGTATATGTCGCTTGGATATTTGTCGAGGAAGATGATCGATTACACTCGACATGCCTAAAATGAGGATGAAAAATCTTACAAAGCCGTTTTGAAGGTTTGTAAAGATTATGAAGAAGGAAAGTTATTTTTCAATAAAAAAGTAGAGGATAAGTGGAAGAAGATGGCAAGGGAGAAGAATCTCGATGTTACAGTGGATGCAAACCCCACAAGGAAGAGGATGGAGAAAATGTGGTTGAGGCCATTGACCAAAGTTTCAAAAGAGACTTATTTATGCGTAGTCAAGCACATGGTAGCAAAAATAGTGGTTAATGGAGAGCGAGATCAACAAGAGTACTACTTTAATAGTACTACTTCTACAAATCCTCCCAAAGGTACTATAGCATATGTAGTAGATCATTTGTAGAGGAAGGATGCAATGAAGAATTAAATTCGTTACTTGATAGTCTAAGAAGGAGATGAATCTCCATTGTCTATGAATGATTTCTATGCCATAAATGCAAGCAAGTACGGAGGTGACTGTGGAAGGTAGTTCGCCTTGATGGGAAAGACATTCAGTAATGATACGAAGATGTTGTGGAGTTCGCCTATTGTGAAGACAGTTCAATCGTTGAATAGTATTGGAAAACATTTTCCACCATTTATGAGGCAGCACTTTATTGATGTCAAAGCAGGTTGTAGAGGATATACTGGCTATGGTCGGGACATAAAAGATGTGGCAAATATACGATGGGATTGGTAAATTACACTTTCAACAATACAACACTAAGAGAGAACAATATTAATTTACGTGAAGTACAAGAGAGGTTTCTTCAAGGACGTATATGTTGAGCTTAGTAAATTGTATTTATAGGTTTTTGATTGTAGATATGAAGTTTCAAAAGGTGTGGACAAACAATGGTCAAGTGAGGACTACAACAAGGTTTTGCGACAACTTTAGAAGTAGATGTCTTTGATCTTACATTGGACTGTCATATTTCTTTTTTCACCTGGTGTACATTTTGATGAAGCAATGCAATCAAAAATGGCTTTGCTAGAGAGTTTGCATTGCTTGTGTGGTTCATGGATATTTAAACCACAAATAGTTTCTTCATATATCCATGATCTATGTTATGGTGAGCAGCAACTTTGGAGTGTGCAAGCAATGGAAGACATTGTTATTATCATTTAGTATTCTAAAGATTCAAAACCTACAAAAAAACCTTCCAAAGAATACAGACAATTTGGATGTGGTTTTTCAAGACTCTTGGAGTAAAGAAGTAATCCTGCAAATAGCAGACAAACTAAAGAGGATACCAATGGAGTTGAAGAAGATGATACAACTGTATCTACCATAAAATTGGAGATTGGTGACATTGGGCATTACAATGGTTATGTCAGAAATTATAGAGACTGGTTTTGTAGGTGATGAAGTAATCATTATAGAAGGTAGAACGGCTCATATAGAATTTGTGTATAATGCATTGTAGGTTATGTATGGAGATAAAATCATAAAATGGTGATGGTGAATAATACAAATATGGTGGCTGAATGTAGATCTTTATAAGTATTGGAAACAGGAGACTGATCACCTAGTCATGGTTCTTCCGAAACAAATGCAAGTATACCACGTGAAAAAGTAGCGCGATTGCCAAGAGACTTCTTAGATGAAGAAGAAAGACTTGAAGTGATTCGAAGGGGGAAGTGTAAGAGGCAAAAGAGCGCAATAGATTCAGAAGCTTCATCATCGAGTAACGGTGGTAGTGATTCAAATGACACACTCGGACAATTTATCTAGTGGCGGCTAAAATTTGGGCTCTACTGACACTGATGCAATAAATAACACTCATAGGGACCAAGCAGATTTGATGGAAGTAGAAGTTGACCTTATTTATGTGTCAATAGAAAATACCAATGATTTGGAGAATGAAGAATCACAAAGTGTTTGTACTAGTGTAGAAGAAATTGAACGTATACCAACAACAATGCCTTTTGACACCAATGTAATAAGTGATGCTCATAGGAACCAAGTAGACTTGATGGAAGTGGAAGCTGACCCTACTTATGTGCCAATAGAAAATACCAATGATGTGGAGAATGAAGAATCACAAAGTGTTTATATTGATGTGGGAGAAATCGAAGGTACACTAGCAACGCCTCCCATGTCAACATTGTCACCATACCAATTTTGGGATTCTATGAGTTTATTATCAAACAAGGATGGATTTTTTTATGATAGAAAACATGTACGCTATATTTGGCTTGGTATTGAGAAACCTTATACTTATGAGAAGGTCACTTCCATCTTAGAAGTATCTATTCTATTGCCGATTTTATCAGAGAGAGTGTCAACATCTCTTGCAAGCGCTATGTGGATAGGACACTAGAATACACTTCTCCACTTCCACTCAGGATTGTCTTATCGGACATGATTTGGGGTTCTGGCGACTAATAGACGTTGCATGCTACATGTCATGTATAACAAATGTCAAGTATGCATGACAATTTGAGATTCTAAAGGTATATTTCATAGCTGAGGCAATTTAGAAAATAAAATGTATTTATCAAATTGGAATGCTTTAATAAAATGGAACATTAATATGTCAAAATTGTAACTATTGAATCTTTATTGAGAAATTCAACCTTATAGTTGACTTTATAAGATAGACAATGTCTAATTTGTCGAATTGTCTTTGTGTCTAACAGGACAACTAGGCTCCCACTAAGCCCAATTAGTGGACCGAGCATAAATGAAGAAACAAAGGTAGTTGGTGGAGGAGAAGAAGTAGACTTAACACAATCATTTACACGAGTGTTGGAGACACTAGATGAAGCATCATAGTAATTGAAGGAAAATTGTGGTACATGTGACAGTAGTGTAAGGTGCATGGAAGTATAGACATCAAGCATTTATTTTCAAAGTGTTTGTAAATGATGGGGTGAATTTTTTGTATTGTGTGAACTATAAATTTGAAATGATAAGGTACTCAATATGCCTTCTATTTCATTTTGATTTTCTAAATAAATCTTCATATGATTACAATGATTTGTTGTCATACATTTGATATTGGCATAAAAATGATATTATATTAATATAATTGTAATGCATGGTGTTGGAAGATTAAATGTTTAAAAAAATAATTTATATGAGAAAAACATTTATTCTTTACTTGTTTTTTGTATTTACAGAAATCAAAAGTACATCCTAATAAAAATTCACATGCATATGTGAAGTGCACAGTAATAAAAAAAAGATATTTTTGAAAAAATTAGGGGTACCCAACTTTTGTAATAAACCTTTTTCAATGAATAGAAGTGTATGCAGTCATTACATTTAGCCAAGTGCAAGAATGTCTAATTCAATGTTTATAATAGAAAAACCAATAACAAGAGAACAACGATACAAATATTTATTATTATATGGATCAAGGTCTTCAAAAAAACTAAAAATGCTCAGTATTGAAGAATATTAATTTCAACTGTACTAGCAACAATATTAATGAAGGATTCATAAAATAGATCCTTCTTTATACCTTATAGCAAGGATTTTCTATGAAGTCTTTTAATGAAATGTATCCAAAGAAATCTCTAAATTGTAATAGACACAATAAAAAATTTATACAAAGACATCAACAATAACTACATAGAATCTAAACGCAATCCTTATTATCGGCATCATCTCTACTAACTTTGTAAGGTAAGAGGCTTAGTAATCCCTCACTTAAGGAAAAAAACAAATGTGTTGATGCACCAATTTGTCCAATCCTTTTGAATTTTTTCTGTGGATAGAGAAATAGAAAATAGTTCAAAGTCTTTTTTTTTGGTAATTTTCAAAGTCATGATGAATAACTGCAATTTTCCAAAGGGAAAGGTATAGAGGGCACTTTTATTGCTCATAAGGTGCAACAATTATCAACTCTAATGTCCTTGTAAATGCAACAAGTGAGTCCAAAAAATGATGAACAAAAAGCTAAGCATGTTCATGGAAGATCTCAGAAGCGCCAAGAGAGTGCCAAATATAGAGCACTATACATGCTTGTTCATCCTATTTTTGAAGGTGTGACAACACAGCCCTGTAGTGCAATTTCATTTATGACCTCTATATTTTATGACCTCTAAATTTAATTTTATTGCCATCATTTATTTTTTCACTTGGACTCTTTAATAATGTTTTCATAAGTCACAAACCACACATGTTTGTAGCCTATGATGATTGCCAATGGTCCTAAAATCATGCACTTAGGATCAGTATTAATCACCTCTCAAAATCTACTCCTTAAGAAACCGTGTAGACTATTTTTGCACCATTTTTAGGGGTGATTCTTAATGCCCACACGATTTTAGAGCCTCCTCCTATACAACAACGTGAATGCCAAACAAATGTTGAAGGTGCCCAAACGCTAAGAGGTTCAAAGTAATAGAAGTGTCCTTCATAGTTTGATAGTTGAACACAACAAAAGTAATGCTACTAACATTATCACTCCATTTCTCTTTGAAAACTATTTGTCCACATTTTCCATTATTCTAAAAGCTACTATTTTAATTTCTTTAAATGTTTGTTAGTAAAGGATCCCACTTACACTAGTAGTTTGTTGTTAGTATTGAGTTCATTTTTCTAGCAAATTTTGTATTATTTCACAAAGAGTAGCTTTAAGGCCCAACGATTTTCATAACTTTTGACCACATGGTTCAAAAGTTATTGTATGATATATACTTTTCATTGCTCGGTGGGCAACTTGGGCAACAAAAAAGACTTCTTTAAAAATCACTTTTAAAAATAAAATGAAGTTAGTTATCTAGATCTATATATACTTGTAAAGCTTTGAATCATTCTATTTTGATCAATGAGTCAAAAGTTATGAAGAGTTTTAGTTTGTGGGAGTTTCCGGGTTGTTATTGAATCTATACTCTAAGACAAATTTCAAAGTCTTTTATTTTAACTCAATTTTCATTATTTTGGGAAAAAAATTAAAAATATTAGGTGTAGATTGTTTATTACAACATTATAGCCATTGGAATTGGTCATTTTTCAATTCCATAAATAAATTTTTGATAATTTAGTATTTTGAATCATTCTCTACTTCATTCTACTTACTACTTTTTTCTTAAATGTTGTACAATTCCAAATCATCTTAAATTTTTCAAGCATATAGCCAACTTGATTTAAGGAATGAATTCAAAGAGTAACCACTATTTCAGAATTTTTTTCATATAAATGTGATCTTATGAAGTGTAGCTGCCTTGTTTTTTGCAGGGCCAAAAAAATGATTTTTGTCACTTCAAATGCTAATATCTTGCAATCTATGTAGTAGAAATTGTTGAAATTTTCTGCACGTCTTTACAAAGTACAAACCAATATACTCCAAGATATTATGATTACATGTGTCCAAAAGTGTGTGTTTTTCTAAAATTTGGTACATGTACTAGAAATGGTAGTTTTAGAATGTTTTTGATGAAAACATAGTCAAAATCATTTAGGGGTTAAAGGATTTATCCTCTTACAAGTTCCAAAATAGTCACTTTGGATTATTGTCTCTATAATTCTATTTTTTTTTTTCAAATTTCATAGGTTTTTCTTTTTTTTTTCTAGCAATATTTTGTCAGATCTATCAAAAACCTAACTTCTCTAGCTTTGTACCTCCCAAAATTGGCTTATGTAGTGAGGCCAACAAGGAAATACTCGTAAAAAAAAACCTTGGTTTTATATGTAGGAAATTATATAAAAGAAAATTAGATAAAAAATTTAAATGGAGCTTACTAACTTAAAATTTGGGTTTTGTCCCAAGTAGCTTTAAGTTAGCAAAGTTTGATAGTTAGATGTAGATTTTGTTGTCAAGTTGCAATACAAACTCATAAAACTTATAAAACTAGAATCAAAACAATGAATCAAGTAGAATCTAATTCATATTTCAAAATATGTTGGAACTTATAAAAGTATAAATGTAGAAGGAACATGCTATATTAAAGCTTTTATTTTGCCATATAAGGCTTAACTTCAAAATTCTATAGTTTCAAATTCATAGTCGTTCAAAATTGGAGAAATAGAGACCATATAAGTTATGTGTTAATGCATAAACCAACTTCAACCCAAAGATCATCACTAGAATGATTGCTTGACATTTGACCATGTGAAGATTTGCAATGGATTCTTGTATACAAAATCATAAATTGAAAAATAATAAACATTCATTTTCAAAATCAAATATTCAAAATTATAATTAATTTTGATTTTTTTTTGTAAATTTGATTTAAGAAATAATAATTGGGTATGACTTCATTTAAGTCTATATTTTTGTTGATACTAAAAAATGGTTCCTTGGGGATTAAAAGTGCTACTATATGAACATTAAATCATAATTGAGCTCATGAGCCTAGAAACCTAAATACATGTGTTATAGATGCCTATATTATAGACACCTATTATGTTTATAGAATTTATTTGTTATAGATACCTATATTGTAGGTGCCTATGTTACATACACCTTCAATGGTGTACAATATCCATGTTAGAGATAGATTTATTGTAGGCTCAATTGTAGTAGGCTTGCATTTTTAGGCTCACATACTAGAATTGTTGCCTTGAGCATTTAGAGGTTAACAACTAAATGCCATTGATTCATCACTTCATTTGAAGTTTTGTTAAAATATATTATAGCAACAACTTAGAAAAATGATTTTGGTATTGATTTATAAACAAAATTTGAAAACTTGAATTTTGAATAACTTACTCATATATGATTTGTTTTAGAATTTTTATCACCAACCTTTATAAATAAAGTTAAAAAATCTAAAATTGGAAACTCTTTCAATAATTAATTATATCCTAAGTATTTACAATTTTAGAATTTTTTTTCCTTTCAATTGAATTATAATTCTAAAATGAGAAATACAATTTACATATATTTTTAATTATTCAAATTATATTTTTAAATGAAAATTAGGACTTTGTTGCTCTATACACTACTAGTAACAACATATAAAGACTGCAAATTGTAGAGACTTTGGAGGATGGAAAGTATTTATAAATATATAAATAAACATGCAATTATAAATTCTAATGCTTCAATTGCATTAGAAGGGATTTCAGCAAGGGAAGGGTTGTTTTAGGCTTATTTCCCTTGCTATGAATTGTTAAATTTTCTTAATACTTAAAAAGTAATTAAAATTTTGAAATATTATTATTTTTAATTTTAAAAATTAAAAATTATATATTATTTGATGTGATAACTATTGTGCCACGTCATGCAATTGCTAGGCCAAGTTCCCAAAATTTGAAAACCTCTAGGAACTTGTAGCCTTCTATATAAGCTAAAAAACAACTAATGATTGCCTTTTCCAATAAGTGGATAGGCTTTAGAACAAAATAATTATTTTTTCAATAGTTTTGATTGGAAAGGCATTAATGTGTAATATGATTATTTGTTGTTAAAATTGTCATAGTATCTATATCATATTCAAAATTTGATCTACTTCATCTCTATATGCACACAATCATTTTATTCAATTAGTAATAATATTCTTTGATTTTTATCAAAATTTGAACTCCATTTCATTTTTTGACATTTCATTTTTATCTTTGGAAGTTTATCAATGCTTAAATTCATGAAAACTTGTTGTATGGTCATGTCAACAAATTTTACTCCTCAACAAACTTTGAATTTTTGACCCATAAAAGACTCAAGAGTATTTTTTGAAAACACAACAATTGTGATCATCCATTACTAAACATAATTTTCATCCTTTTTTTGTAAAATTTTGACACCTATAGTTGAGGAGTAGCTTTAAGACATAATAATTTTATTAACTTTTGACTACATGGTTTAAAAGTTATTATATGATATGTAATTTCTTTCTCAAAATGGAAAGCCCACATAGTGTAGAAAAAATCACTTTTTTGGAGAATAAAAATAGTTTGCAGGACACATAGATTTTGGGATAAAAAATTTGAAACCTAACCATTTGGGAGGAGTTGAAAATTCTTTTGAAAAAAAAACTTAAGCATCATGATTTTAAAATTGGTAAGCTTTTCTAAAAAATTTTAGAAAGGTGTATACTAAGAAATTCAATAAATGATTACAACTATGGTTGGATTTGTTATTAAATAGATATATAAAAACTTCCTTAATTTAGATAATTTTTGGAAAACACTATAGTCCTTAGGGATTAATTGATATATCTTGATTCCACATTGGTGAAAGCTTAAGGTGAACCAACCCATAACAAGCAAATTGCACAATGCAGACACCTAGAAAACCACCCATTACAATCTTACATCAATCCATAGCAATTTTTTGCTAATGAATGAGATTAAGACTTTATTAGGTTGATTAGTGGCCAAAGTCAATGCCATAGGTAATGGTAATGGGATTATTAGCAATTGCTTTAGGACCTTCTACTTTTCTAATGTAAATTCATTACAAGAACTAACTTGTTTATTCCTTTATGTCATCACTATGTTAGGAAATTTTGAAACTGCTTTAGGTGATCAAATGATTATTATGGATACACTCTATGGTGGTTTAAGGATAGTCTATAGATTGTTTTAGGCTAATTGGGGATCACACTTCAAAAATTAATAACAAATTGATAATTTGTCCAAAAAATAATATTTCAATTGCTCTCTGCATTCCTCAAGTGTAACTCTGTATAGAATTTTTTAAATTTTTTTTCAAAAATGAGAACATGGCAAACCAGCCATTATGCCTGTCATAGCTGGCTGGTTTACCTTAAGTTTCTTAAAATTTTCAAGCTTCAAAGTTTTATTTTCTTAGTTTCAAATCATTGAACTTATAATAATCCATCATTTATTTATTAAATTATAAACAAAATAATTCAATTTTTATTCATTTGTTGTTTTCAATTAATTTTTAACCTCTAAAGGCCCAATCAACCACTTTTATGGTTTCTGCCCAACTTTGGACAACATTTCAACAAAGATAAAACATTCATAAATTCGTTTCTTTTCTTTCCAAAAAATCTTCGTAGCGTCTACCAAAGTGTACAGTATACATTTTACAAGGTGAAGCTTTATTTTATATTGTTTGAAGGGTTAGATTTTTTGGTAGATGCTCTAAAATCGTTCTACATAGGTACATTTTGATGTTGGAGATGCACACAGAGGGCTGATGGCAGGACAGCGCAATTGACAGAATTCAACTTCGACAATTGAAAACTTTCTATTCAAAAGCTTAAACACACATAAAAGTACTAAAGAAAACTTTCTATTCAAAAGCATTCAACTAGAACTTCCCGGGAGCTAGGATTCTTCCAATTCGTTGCACAGCATCTGGGGGCACTTCCCTCCCGGGAACATTCACCTTCAGTAGAGCTGAATACCTGAATTCAAGTTACAAATATATTTGTTAGGATTACCTTGGGCTGTTTGGTTAATAGTTAGCATTGCAAGGAGAAAGAAGAGATTAAATGATGCTAATATGGACTAAACTATTAAGCAGACATTTTCAGTGAAAATTTACGAGAATCACATCGACAGAAAACCTCAAGGATTGACAATAGACAAGGATGACACATTTACAAAGACAAGATTAGCCTCCAAAAAATACAAAGAAGAAAGACACCCAGGTACGTACTCCGAAAAAGAGAAGAGGACGTCGTGCTCAGTGACAAATGCAAGTAGTGCCTGCAACAACACCCGCCGCATTCTTCTAATTTACAGGAAGAAAAAGAGACCGATCGAGCACAACGAAACATGTAACCAACAGAGCTACTATCGTAGAATAGAAAACATAGAAATAATAAATTTAACACCAGGAGAATGGATCAGTACCTCAAATGGAAGGTTTAAGCACTCGTAATATGTCCGGACACGATCTAGACGCTCTTCGAGAAATTGACCACTGCTTGCGGCCAGGGAAGCCAATGCCTACATAAATAAAACCATCATTAGATCACAAGATGATAGATAACATTTCTTGTATAGAAAGAAAACTATATTGTCGAAGGATAAGTACCTGTTGGAGCGCAATGCAGTTGCGGCAGATTTGGCGTACTCCAAGCATATTCACGGACTCCATCTCATTCAGGCCCTGATGTCACCGATGAGAGGAATGGCACAATTTTCCAGAAGTTATCAGACACTCATACTAAACAGCGAATCATTTGGGAAGTTGAAATGCAGGTGAGATCCTAGATACAAATCAGAAGAGAGAAAATCACTCCTAGTGTGGTGCACAAATTCAAAGCAAAGAGCTGATATGCCCTAAGCTGATCTGAAATCTTGGCATCTAGGTGACGCCCTGCGACGGTGGCAATAAACGAAAGTCCTCACCATATACTAAACTTGCATTACCCCATCGGCATTGAATACATTGAATTGCTTTTCACTATACAAACGAGTGTAATTACTAAAATTGCAATGATTTATCTGGTCTGAGATTATTCAAGATGAAGCAGAACAAACGCATAATAGAAACCTCTAGAGGAAGTGAGTGGGTTCTACCTTGATGAAAGCTGTAGCTGACACACTGCAGATACCACCAAAAATGTAACTACGCTTTAATGGTGGAACGTAGGCAGCCATCTCTTCATCCCTCCTTGCAATCTGCTTAGTAAAACAATCAAGACAATCAATTAGGCACTAAATAGAAAAATCCTCTAATCTACTCAATAATTCAAGAACCGGAAACACTCCCTCCATGCACGTTAGAGGTATTTCTAACACAGCAGTCTAAGTAATACACGCTCAATTCAGTTCAGTACATGCACCCTCAGAAACAATAAGTGAACAAAGACATGATAAAGTCTATACCTGGGTCGTGAGGCCAACAATGAAGTCTTCTGGTTCTTCAGCGTCTTGGTCAGTGACATAGACTCTTCCCGTCATGCTCTGCAATTGTGTCCACAGCATAAATCTTGAAAGGAAGCACGAATATGACCAGACAATCCAGTAAAGTACAATTTAGGGATTATCGAGGAAGCACATCCCAGAAATACCCCAATTCAACTCGTGGGGCTGACCTGGAGATGATAAATAGCCTCTAGTTGCATCTCGACTCGAAGTGTTCGGAGACACTCAGCAGATAGAGCACTGTATTTCTCAGCTAAAATGCCCAGGCCTGCAGTGAGAACACTACTGGTACGACGATGATGATGGACTCTGTGCATTGAACTTTTCCTTTTCATTGGGGATCCAGGAGTAGTAGGTTGTCGTTGGCCTAATCTGTCAGATTCAGAATATATGAGGGCAACGGAGGTTATAAATAATGGTGTACAAAGGATACAAACGTACATGCCCACAGAAACCCATGAACGAAGGACGTTCACATAGAATTCCAAGGATTAATCGTCAAAAAAGGGAAATACATTCAGATAACATCCTAAACCAGTGTCCTACCGAATGAAATAATAGAACCAGCATTTACATAGTAATGAAGCAATGACAATTCAAGACAACTACACCGGGATTCATAATAGGTCAAAACCAATAATAGAATGAATAGAAAACTCACTGTTGAGCTGACTCGGACAAAAAGTCCAGAGAATCACTCAAAGCAGCCAACAGCACCAGCTTATGATTGTCAGTAATCAATTGCTCCTGATTCACATACAAAGTCTCGTCTGTGTCAGTCATGCCATTCTTCATGACAAAATCTTCAGAAAGACCAAGTGAGGCAGCATGGCTTGAGAAGTTCCTAGAGGCTAGGGACTATACTCAGAATTCTCAAAGAATACGGTGGGAAACAGCCGATGCAAATCTTATGACACCTAAGCATTTCAGAGGCCCAACTCATAAGGAGATGCTTGAAACAAAATAACTTGGAAAGGTAAAGGAGCTGAAACATTTCCAACCACCAAACTGTAGAGTCCAATAGAATAATAAAAACCAGGAAGAAATCGTTGAAAATCTGGTTGATAAAAACAAGAAGACATTATCAGACTGCTATAGACACGGATACAAAATTGAGGTTGCTGAAAAATTTGACCAGGATGCTCTGAAATGCTCAAATACTCGCAAAATAGACAACTCACCTGTTTAATGGGTCGCAAACTAAGCAAGAGGTTGTTGAGCTCCATTTCTACTTCCAATCCTTCCATATCATATGGCCCATCTACAGTGACTTTCTGACCAAGTTGTAAGAGATACGGTGCATCCAGGAGGGTATTAGCTGGTTCTTGCTTCATCAAATTTGCAATATCTGGTCTCCCAATCACACTTGAGCTCAGACTACCCAGAACTGCCTGCAAAATTTAACATTCGATCCTCTCACTAAGTTTGTAAGATTCTGGTCCTAGCTACACAAATCAAAACAACTGTAGCATGCTAACATACTTGGCAATCAGCAATAAAGAAGCACACTAGGACAGAAAACACCTCAGTGTAAGCAGCTCGGCAACGCTCTAGTGTGCGTTCAAGAAGTGTTTGAACAAGCTCCAAAATCTCCCCAGCATACATGGGCATTGCTTGTGCCCACCCAAGAACCTGTTAATAGATGGAACCATTGAAATTAAGATTACCTCGAGAAGGGTGTAATCTGCGATCCCTCCAAACATGTACATAGGAGCAGTTTAATCCTTAGCGGCTTTAGGGTTCACTACCAGACAGGTCAGGAAAGTATTTCCTAGTGTATAAAATCCAGACAATATTAAATACAAAAACATGGTTGAAAGCAACACCCACTTCAGTTATCAACTGATTTGCTGCCAAAGGGCCATACAGTACAGGCCTGCCCCGCTCCAGAGATGGTTCGTACACAGCCCCTGGGTGAGCCTTCAGTCGAAAAGCGGAAGGGCCTGTAATAGAATGGAACATCGTTTCCAATATTACCTTAAGTATCTTCCAAGATTGACCCCAAAACGACGAAACAAGTTTCAGAGAACATCACAAATTCCCTCTTTAAATTTGACTTTTTGAAAGCTAAATAATACATAATATACTTGGTTCTATCTACTGGAAAAAAATCAGAACTTTTCAGTAAATTTTGAATTATCTGTGAATTTAAAAAGGCTCACCATGATACAAAAACCACTACAATTTAATGAAATCTCCAAAATGCCTGAAAATTTGACCAAAAATGGATATGGAAATAAAGACAACACTGAAACTCAATTGATATTCCTCAAAGAACGAAAGCTTCATGAGGTCTACTTGATCTATCATGTAATCTAACAATTGTTTGAACAGCAAACATATGAAGCTGTGCTGTAAATTGCAAAACTTACTTGCAAGTGCGTCCGCTACACGAGTACGATAGTCCACATACACAATGGGAAGAAATTGGTCTTTCACAAAGTTTTCAATGAAACTTTGAAGACCTTCGTTTCTGTGTCAGTTATCAGAAGTCAATATTACACAACAGGTCAGACGAATAATTTCTGGTTCTGTGCCTTCTAATTTCGAATTGATTTTCTTAAAATATCATGCGAACATTTGGTAGTCGCAGGAGCAGAGAGGACAGAGTACAGCACCAAAATATAAGCTCCAGAGAAAAGTCAATAAGCTTAGTATCGAGACTCACCCAAGGTTTGCGTACTTCTTAGGTAGCAAAGACACCACTTTGTCTGTAAACTGCATATGTACGCGATTAGTAAATATATACGTTTCTTGCTGGTTTTTAGTGGTAGATGACTTCAACAACCAATATGCACTAATCATTAGCATCTGGTTAACAATGGCATCACGATATTATTAGTGACTTGTAATCCAATGTCAGGCAAAAGCCAACAAGAGTTGCCCAAGCATATTCACAAAAATAAATTAAAAAAACAAAAGCATAATAGCTTGATACTGACAATTATACCTGAAGAATAGGACGATAAACAGCAGATGTAAGATAAATGCCACGTTCTGGAAGAACAGCACTTGTGCCGTAACCTTCTTGGGAGACATTTGAGGATCTTCGATTGCGCGCACTGCGCAAACTCTCGCCACTTAAACGGTCATTTGCTTCTACACAGTTCAAGGTGCCACAATTGGTCAACCTTTTGATATAGAGATTGTGTATACCGAACCCAAAGTTCCAATTCACAGGGAATCGGATGAAAATGACAGTGACCATCCAGAGAATTAGTTGACCTGAAGCAAAGCAGAACTACTGAACCAACGATGACCTGTGTCTTGAGCTAGTAAACAAGCTCCAATATGACAAAATGGAGTTATCCAACAATTACACAAAAAGTAACAACGGTTTACAGGAAGGTGAAGAAGTTAGAGCTCCGCTCTTTAAAACCTTTCACAACATACCAGGAAGACTAAGTACTGTGTCAGTGAAACGGAATGCAAACGACAACCCCTCTTCAGATGCCCCTCTGCAAAGTACATCATAAAATGTTACTCCAATCGAGAAAGAGTTTGAACCAAAGTGTTACAGAACAACATAAACAACATAAACAAAGGTAAGGAAAAAGAAAAGGCTAGGGGAAAGACTAGCAAACTTTGTGTCTGAAGTGGCCTCGTCCTTCTTGTGAACTGCATGCCGTTTCCTGTGTGAACATATCGAGTTGAGAGATGAGTATTTCAATGTACAAAGACATGGAAAGTGAATAGAAAGAAAATCATTACCTGCTGTAACAGAATCTAAGCAGAAACATAAGGTCAATACTGAGGACTATTTATCCCAAACCCATGTATGCAGGGAATTACAGAGCCCATCCAAGAACATACGAGCTAGCCAGAGAAAGCAGTTGCAATGACGGACTAAAAATTAGAGGTATCTTCATAAACCTAGCCATAAGTAATTCATGTATTTTCACGCCTTCAATCCTTCGAATCTTCAGTTACTTTGTAATCACTTCAATCTTATTCCATAGAAGATAACATCAGTAACTGCTATTCCAAACAAACATATACAGAAGAATCATACTTAGCCATGTGAGGATCAGCTTTGCTGGCCAATCTTGCTGTCTGTACAGCTGCGTCAGCAGAAGCAGCATCAGGTGTTGCCCGCAATATGTCGCATATAAGCTGCTGGCATTCACTCTGGGGACAATGACCACAAGCTTCAGATAAGCCAATGTATTCAAGGATTACCTCAAGAATGCTATGCATAACTCTCTACATTCATTTTGACCTTCATATCAACGGTACAAGAGCACAGCGATAACTGCCCAGCTAGGAAAAAAGAAAGAGCTAAATCCGGCAGAGTACCTGAATTACAGTCAGCGCAAATCCAATACTATAACCTCCGGTAGCTCCATTGATGTCAGCATCATTGAGCCATGCAGGATTACCATTACCCTGGGTACCAGAAGCACCGCCATTATCGCCTACATTAGCTTTTGCCTCCATTAACTCCCCCACCAGCACATGATTTTCTGCAAATGACACAAGACGTACATGCCACTGGTGTATTAAGCTAAGCCGTGGGTAAATTAATAATCACAATCATCGCCCAGGTAAAACAAACCAAGGCACAAGGCACACCAAACACATGAGATTGTCGAACTAATTCTGAATGAAAATCTTTACAAGGAAGAAAATCAGTCTGTAGAAAAGATAGGGTTACCAAGAATATGAGTGACAAGATCTAGGATAGACAGAAGGAGATCACGAGCTGCAGTTTGAGCCTTTCCCATCAGCTCAACAGTTGGTTCCTGCTGACCAGTAATCAATATGCTTCCAATTTTCCCGTTCTTCTGTGAGAGATAGATCCCAATACTGCCCCCTTTTAGAAGTTTGGAGACTTCATCTACCCTTGGTCGTGAAGCTTCTATTGCAGCTGCCCGAGCTTTGATTTCAGCAGTAATCATATCGTGCACAGTCGGTCTCAACCTTTGACTGCATAATCAAGAAACTAAAGTAAGCATCAATATTATTTCACGAACAGCCTTGAGACCGATCCAAACCAGAAGGACCATTTCACGTCAATGGAGGATAGCGATTCTAAATTCACCTGATAGTGCTTCCAGCGGCAGTGATCTTCCCAAGCAAAGCAAGACATTCCACCATTGTCTGCAAATATTTCACCCCTTGTGGAGAATCGCTCTTCAGGAGCATTTCCTGTAAAATAGCATGTGAGAACAGAATACAGATATTTACGTTCACGGACTAAAATCCAAGCAATCGAGAACTGAACCAAGATTCCCAGATAAAGAAATTAACGCACCGTAAACTCGTTTGGAGTTGATTCCGCTAACCAAGTTGGCGCAACCCGCGACAATTTTCCGTCTTCCTTTGGGAGACCATCGTCATTGCCATTAGTTGTCCCTCGGTGAACTTCGGACTGCTCGTTCTCTCCATTTGCCAAGCTTTCACCATCAACTGACGACCTAAACTCAGCCAAGAACACAATTCAATTTTGCAACCGAGAATTAAGGACACAAAAATACAGTGCTCCCAACTCTGAAAGGTAGCCAAAGTCGCTACATCAATTTGCAACCAGTGAAACGCTGCAGCCCGCATGTCCCCAAGACCACCAAAACACAACGAAACAAACAATTTCCAAAACAGTTTAAAATAGATGGCGAAGGCATTCACAGTAAGTGATGAACTTACACCATTTGAATACTTACCCATCGACTGAACCTGCTCGTCTCGCCTCCAGAACACGATCTAGCCCCGACTTCCACATCTGACGCATGGTTCGAGTGCGTCTAGACATTGTCAAATTTCCACTAACTGGGACTAAAGCGGGGGCTATGTTGGAGATATCATCATCCTGATCGTGTGTGGTTGCCAAGTTTACACTGCTTACCAAACACCAGATTTTCTTTTAAAAGCAGTCGGCACCGTTAATCTGGAGTGCTGTCAAAGAATATGGAGAGAACTTCACTATCTAACAAAGCTGAGAATGATCCCTCTTGCAGAGCTTTCATATCCCACAGACACAACTTCCGGTTACAGTAAAAATGATCCAAGAGTTCTACATACCTATATTCACCCTTGTTGTAAAGATGAAGATGTAACTCCTCCACTACTTTATGGAATAGCACGCCACGAAGTTTGGACAACTCACTGCGAACATCCTGAAGCGCACCTACCTGAAGACACCAATTCAAGGGTTATTGTTTAAAGACCATGTTTTACATAAGATACAATCAAACGGTCATCAAGTTGAACCATCTCGTATACAGTATCTCCACTAGTAGTATCAAAAATAAATTACCGATTATTTTACCGGAGTATCACGGATCATCGCAAACCTGTCATTTATCCGGCACCTATATAGTGAGCATATAGACTACACTTTGAGCATATTTGGGACTCCACAGTAATAACTCTATTTGGTTTGATGTATAACTGAATGAATTTTCAAGAGGAGACTTTTATCTTAGTATGTGGCTCCCAGACTATTTAATGAAAGTTCCTGTGACGTTCATCAGACTTCTAACTATAATTTTTACCCAGTTTTGGGAAACAGATGATCCCATGAGCGAGAGAGGGCAAGTTACCTAGGGAATATGTCGATTTTAAGCTCTGAATGATCTGTCAGGATCTGGTCAAATTTAACTTTATGAAGACTAAAGACAATTGTGTAAGTGGGTTCTGTTTTGCATTAGCGATCAAATGGATTGGTCTAGACATTGAGTCTCTGATAGTTTGAATTGTTCATCCGACATCAGGTATTAGAATCCCCAAACTCACCGACTGAATGCCTTCACGGTCCAACATACTGATAGAATGAAGGTGGAGTTGCACAGCTGCATAATAACGCTTCTCAGAAATCAGCTTCTCAATCCTTGCGGGAACCTGTCAACCGCAATTCGTCAGACCAAGCTCAAACGTCAACTGCAGAAAGCATGAGTTACCAGCATTCAGAGCCAAAAGGAGAAACACACTGGTAGCTAGTTTCCTTTACATATCCACCCCTGTAGCTGTAAGTGACCGCGTTGTGGTCATCCTATACCCTACCGTGGCCAACCCAAAAATCGCTTACCCAGTTTTGAAAGTTTCAGGCCGCTGGAATTCGAAATAAGAAGTCATAACAAATTTGAATTCAATCTCGCAGATTCTAGATACTTCAGCAGCTGAAAGTATTCTTTGAGGCATATCAACTAACAATGGTGACGCTTTAGGTCAAGAGTAGAGTTGAGAAACCTGTGCAACTTTGTCAATTTGATCAAGCAGGGTGATGACATGGCGCAAAGTTACGGAACGACACCATTGCTGATGCAATTGCTTGTGCCGAGCCCCTAGTAATCGTCGAGCTTCTCCAAGATCGTCCTTCAATCCATTTATACTTCCAGCAGACTCACTAAAAAGCCGTAGAATCTGCCAAATGCAATTCAACATCAACACTTCAAGATTAGGAAATGATCCAACAGCAGGTTCGTAACTGGAGAACTGATGAAAATTCTACAATACGCTTCATAATACAAACCTGCGAGTAGTTATGAATGGCTTTGTTGAATCCATTGTGGTAGATGCGGACAACATCATCCACGAGTTCCTCGATTGCATCCCTTTGCTCACGTAATTTCTCCAAAGCGGCCTCAGGATTGCGAGAGGTCAGAACTCCAACCACATGCGGCAAAGAATCAAACCGAGGCTGCTTCCACGCATCATCTATATTCTGAAGCTCCTGCTTAACTACCTGCAAACAATACAAAAGACATGAAGATTAACCTGTGTCCAACCAAGAAGCACAACTGAGTGCTTGACGTTTCATTGTCGCTACAAGAACGACCTGCGGATCTCGGTCCGTGACGACCTAACCTTCAATCCACATAAGTATTAGCCAAACATCCGGATCCGGATCGGGGCTGACGTTGAACCCTAAATCGCTTACAGTAGCTCAAGAAATTACTATCATAAATGGTATTCAACCTGTCATAGTAGATAGTGTCTATCTCATTCAATATGGAAAGCCCATTGAGAAGCACACATGTGATGGTAAACAGGCAACTTTAAGATTCCACTCTCCCAGACCTAGTTCATTGCAATACGGTCTTCACGAACTACAACAAGGTGACATACACTCTATACAAACCACAGAATTACTAATTGTAAGCGAGGAAAAAAATTCACTAAAAGGACACGCTAGATTCTAGTCTACCCTTAAATTATTCATGTAAAATTTACAAATTCAACAATTGCCAGCCTACCCTTGCTGGATGATATATATTCAAGGACATATTTGAACACTCAAGGACAGCTACAGCGTAAGATTGTTGAACGTCGACAAAATGAACACTAGAACCAAGCTAACAATCTTAGGGTTTGGTCATCCTTGAACGACCTTCGCCATTCACCTTCAGATTTGCACTACAAGAATCAAATAAATTCCCATATTGTGATATCCCTTATTTATCCAAGAATAATCCAGCTAGCTCTTAAAACAAGGAAAAGCCTAAGTGACGTAAGAAAAGAATTTTCATTTGCAATGGCCACAACACTTCATCAAAAGTACGTCGAAGAACTTAAATGCAGATGCAACCTACCCTTTCTGCAACGGTGTAGGAGCACACCGATGGTTGACATGATAAGGACTACTTCGCACAACGAAAGGGGGGCCACACCTTCAAGCATCCCAAGTTGTGACCAATATAAAAGAGAAAATGCTGAGTAATGCTTACACTCCAATCCACCGATCCAGGGGAACCTGTAGTCATTGTGACGCCTCGTCTTGCACCTCATGCGCTTGGACTCCGGTCTCACTCCTGATATTTTATTACAATATTAGACCTTCAAACTGGTCACGTTAAGAAAAGAGAAAGAGCTTTGAAAATGAATGTGTAGATTTTGATCCAATGCAATGCATAATATGGTTGAAGACGTATCAATTAAGCAAGAACTTAATTACCTCCTTTCAAGGTACGAACTGTTCTATAGCATTTTTAAACTCAATACCACGTGAGTACCTGCCTACCGATACAAGACAAGCCTTAAATAATCACAAGATGTGAACAAAAACACCTAAAATCACTGTTATCACTGTTGGATTCAAAACTACTTGGCCTCCAATGTACTTAGAATTTCCAAAAAATATAAACAACTAAAATTGTTTCCATAACAATTTAGACATTTCGTTAGCAAGTTCTGCATTCCAAAGTACAGAACATAAGATTGCCCGAAGAAGAACAGCTTCGATCAATCCAAAGTTGAAATTTCATTCGTCAATTGCACATCAAACTGCAGATGCAATACACAGGAGAACAAAATGTCTTGTACTGAAAGATTCTAAAACTGAAAAAAACTAAGTTATCTCAAGAGTATTTTCGGGGCCAGTGTTTCAATTTCCACAAATCACAAAAAACACGAAACTCAATTCTCTAAACCCTAAACAGAGAGTTTCTTATAATCCCCAACGAGACACTTACAACACAACATAGGTTTTGAAGCCGCTCTATACAAGCAATGATCCAGTTCTTCTTCCGCGTTGATCGTCTCGATTACGTCCGTCAAGCCCAACCCAACCCAGTCCAGCCCTGCAGAGGCCAACTATTCCCCGGAACCCCATTACCCCAAAATGTAGAAGTCGAAGCTAGTGCCGGACACCCAATGACCCATCTACCAATCTACCTTTCCCGAAGTGATTCCAAACCGCTCCAACGATGCCCTTCACTCACCTGTTGATTGCCGAAGAGACGGTGGCCCTGTCCCCGATCTGCGGTCGAAAGAGGCGATCCGGAGAGACGACAAGCGTATCTTACCGCGAGAGAGACGACGTCCAGAAGTTCAGAGCAACGGAGCCCAAGGAGAGGGTTCTGCAGATCGATTCACGGCGAGATCTGCAGCTGGGTGAGAACAGCAACGATCGGAGAATGGAGCCAGCTCCGAACAGAGGACAATCCGGGCAAGTACTGTAGCAATTTTTTCCCCTAGTGGGTACACCCCAAATCGCACCCCGAAGTACTGACAGACCGAAGTCTCAACGCATATGATGAAGGCCTGGACACACCTGGCTTGAAATCGATTGGCACGGGGGCGTTAAACCCGTCCCACGAAGGGTGAAAACGCAGGAGTTTTTACCTGAAATTTTTTATTTTTCACATAAATTTTGTTTTTAAATTTTGAATTTATATTTGCAATTAGAGACCCTTAATTAGCCCCCTAATTAGATATGTGAGGTTTAAAACATATCCTAAACAAGGTTCAAAATAGGGGGCATTTTTTTACTTTTATCCCCAAAGAACTCCATATTATCTTGTTGGCCCCACTTTGAATGTAGGATTTAACATCCTACGTTCTTAATCCTTAAAAGACAAGTTGGTCACCGTGGAAATTGTTTATTTTGGTACTGTCTGAATTATTGGCTTCAATAAATGCAAAAACACTCCATGGAAGTCAAACTCTTGTAAATGACCTTCCCTTTTTACTTAAAATTGAGAAGATGAATAGTTGCACTTATGTCCTACAAAGAGAGATTTTTTGCCATTCATTGGCTGAAAAATGTCCACTGTATTGTTTATAGGTTAAAATCAGTCTCACATTTGTATTTTTATTACACACACACACACACACATATTTGTATTTTCTTTACCTTCCAATGGTGTCTCATATGCCATTGCCACAACATAATTAATTTAATCAATAGAAATTTTATTTCTTTTTAATTCGTAGAAAGTTCAAAATTCAATACTTATTTTTCCATGAGTTGGATCGCCACAAAACAAAGTCTGTGTACCTTTTCCTACATAGAGCTTTCCTACCGTACCAAAAACATGACCATGGGACACACTATACCAAAGATCTCACTTTAGAAAACAAGACAAAACAAAGAGCCTAATTAAATGTAAGGATATAATTTATATTTTCATTACCCTTAATTTCAATATTTTTTAAACATGTTCAATTGCAATGGATATGTGATTAACAACATTATCATATATCATGTATCTTATATATGTATCCATATATTATATTGTATTAGCGTTTTGCTTAACACATCTATATTCCATATAAGTTTGTATTATGTATCCATATCATGTACCTATATCTATATATAGAACCATATGAGTATTCTATATTAGAAATTCATATTCCATATATTATATCCTCCCTCTCCCTCTCTCCTCTCTCCCCCTCTCTCTCTCTAGGAGAACTTGAAAATATCATATTACAAGCAATTGCACCAAATACCAACTGGTACAAAAAAGTAATTTATTATTTGTCTATGACAAATAATGAAATATTTCACAAAGAAGGTCTAAGTAAGTATTTAGTAATATTACTTGCAATAATATGACATGGAATGACATACTACCACAAATAAAGGATTTATGAAAATGCAATCCTGACAAATGATGGGTCTGACGGTAGCTAGACTTGATTTACAAATTTGACGATAATCAGATACATGTAAATTGTGAAGTCTATGTTTGGTAATGAAGGAGCATCATTCTAATGAGACCCCAAGATATATTAACTAGCTAATTGATTAGCTAGTTAAGCACCTGCACCACAGGAAGAAATGATCAACCACCGCCATCTTGAGCACTAATCAAAGCAGCTTCTCCTTGGCCGTCCTTCCCGTGTACTAGTGGGTTAGAGTGACTTACTACAAAAGCAAAAGTTTGTGCAAAATAGTATGCAAATTAGTGTGCAAACTAGCAAAGGAGCATGGAAGCATTAGAACAACATTGTCTTGCTTTACAACACCACAAGCTATAGCAAAGGTTCTCTTGGGGTATCAATATGGGTGAAAAGGTTAGAGAAAGATGAAGAGAGTAAACAAGATCTTCTTATTAATGGATCAATTTGGCTTGTGATTGTGAAATGGATAACAACTGGTTATTGTGCTGAAGACACTTTGCATACGTCACAATTCTAACTAAGTGCTTGGATGGTAACATGGGTGCAGGTGAGGCATGGACCCTCAATTGCTAGCTTTTTGCAGATTCAATAGGAGGAAGATGTTTTCAAGGAAATATCATATTTCTTTGATCAATCAACTGTTTTGATAAAAAAATTTGGATTTTGAGGTTTTCTAGACTGAACAGTTTGTTGTTTCTAATATTATGCAGACAATACTTGTTATTGAGGTGGAATATATAAGTTCTACAAGATGATTGTTTGACAAGTACTATCGATGAGACTTGGATGTTGTTCAGAAATGTATAGAAACTACCCTAACAGGGTGATGAATCATCTTCTCTCTCTCTTTCTCTTATATATATATTTTGTATGTATTCTATATGTCATGTCCATACCAAAGTTTTTTTGGCTTTGGATTTTGGAAGTACTTAGGCAAATTAAAGTATTTTATTAGTTTTATTTTTAATTCAATTAGGGAGAAGGCAAGGAAGGGAACATCTTCCATTTCCAAGGAATCTGCCCATATCTATAGGTAGTTATTGCCTCTTTTGAACTCATTGTCATTGTCATAAACTCTTACAATGAGCTCATAATAAATTTTTGTTTAAATTAATTAGCACAATTCATTAACTATGCTTATTAAATTACATGCACCTACCCACCTCATATTTGTATTTTTCCTTTAGCAATTAGGACTCAAATCAATATGGGATTTATGGGATTGCTAAATGTATTTCATGTATGTATGAATTTGTAATCTATATTCGGTATTTGTATTCCATAATCTTATTCATATTAAGATCAACAACATAGAAGAGGGGGTCAAATTTTTCCACTTCGAGATTGATGGCTTAGTTTTTCCAAGAAGAAATTTAATCAACAATTGATGGGATTCTAAAGGGGGGGAATTTTTTCCTACTAGATTTGACTATGGTTGTAGATTTTTGATTGGAGGGGGGCCAAGCACGTGCTAATCACTGGAGTGTGTTTGCATCTTTTGAGTTCATTGATTATCATTGTGTGAGAATGTTAGTAGAGAAATACCAACAAAAATGAAGATTTTGTTTCTTTATTTACTTGTTGAACAAAAAGACAAGCCTAATTAATGCATTGAATTTAACTTCTTAGCACTCCAACATCCAAAGTTGGTACAATAAATAAAAAAACTACAGGGGCTTTTTGAAGTTTTAACCACAAAACTTTTCATTCATCCAAATCAGTGCTTGACTTAAGAAAACACTTTTTGTATGATGAATTTGAGGAAATTGAAGAAAATCAAATGAATATATTCACAAAGATATAAACAAAATTATGCTAAAATTCAATTAAGGATTTAGGTGCTAAGGGGTTAAATGGTCTTGCAACAAAAAACTTCAATAGGAGAGATAGAAAAGATGGGCCTATGACATAGTTACTTGAATTAATGTTCAATAGCCTTATGATGATGACATAGCTAATGACTTGGATCCTTCTTTTTGGAGTCCATCAAGAAAAATGCAACATGAGTTGCTTTTTTTATTGGCCTCATACTTGTAAATATAGTATTACTTATTGTTTCAACTTTTATTGCAAGGATCTATTAGTTAGACACTTGTCATATAACATTCTTAATAGGAAGGCAATGGAGTCCTTGTACAATGGCTAGAAATTAGTTCGTGTATTGCCTATTTGTGGAATCCAAAGAATTTTACACAATGTAGAATATAATTAACATTTTTTGTTATACATAATTATCATTATATTCTTATACAATTTCAATGAAGTAACTATACCAAATTTCAATTTAAAAATAGTCAAAACTTCTTTTATGGCAAATTTTTTAATTCAAATTTCACCATATTACATGATAATTTATTGAAAACAATTGATGATGAATTTTCAAAATTTGATTTTAAATATATGTAGAAAACTAATCAGGGTTGACGAATCTCTACGTCCGCCCGAAAAAGGCATCCGTAACCCGGACATCTGTCCGCACGGACACAGCGTCCTTTCCGCCGTCGGAAAGCAGACGCCTTAGCTGCGGCGGACGGGATGGGCGGACGGGCGGGGCGGACGAGCGATTGCAGGACGGTTGGAATAGGGCGGTCAGGGAAGCGGATGGGGGAGATGGTTAGTGGTCGGAGCAGTCAAGCGGTCCAAGTGGACGCTGCGTTCGCTAGACTTGCGAATGTCAGCGAACGCTGCGGACACAACGTCCGCGTCCGGACGTCCGACCGTCCTGTCAACCCTGAAACTAATCAATATATACATCTTTCTTTTGAAGAATATTTTTGAAATTCAAAATCCTCACTAAAGATTGAGAGTTCAATATGAAAGTGTTGCATGCCAAAATTTTATAAAATAGATATTTATTTATTGTAACTAAATTTTGTCTCACAAATTGTATAATTATATTCTAAAGTACAAGACTAGTAGTAGTGCAAGGGTCAAGTAGCAAAAATTATTTATAGTAAATAGGTATCTATTTTACATATTTTGGACATGGGCCCACCCAACCTTGAATTGTCTTTAGTCTGAATTTTAAATCTTTTAAAAAAAAAATTGATAGTAAAATATGTGTATATAGATCAATTTCCTACATATTTCCACAATTTTAAAATTTCATCACAATTTTTTTCCAATAAATTATCATATAAAACCATGAAAGTTGACTTTAATTGAGTATTCTTTGATTATTGGGATTGTGTAAGAATCTAATGATAATTATGCATGACAAAAAATACGAATTATATTCTACATCGTGTAGAGTTTTCTAAATTCCATAAATAAGCAATACAAAGACTTCTTTTCGGCCATTGTATAATACAGTAGTACTTTTAATAATAAGATTATATTGTGTTACATTGGCCTACAATACATGGACAAGCTTGCATTCAAGTTATTCTATAATGAAAAGAGCCTTGAATCAAGGAAAGTAAAGGAGACCCTACCTTGAAGTGTAAGAATGTTATGCATGCTCTTATTCTGGATGAAGACAACAAATGAAAGGCTTTGTAGCTCTAGTTGAAAATTTGCAAACCATCAATGATTGATGGTATTCATTTGGACAACAATGGATACTTTGTATTTTGGTTAGTTCCATATAGATAGCAAAATTTGCATTTTCAATTTTAGTTCTTCAAAAGCAATTTCATGATTTGAGGCTAAAATACCTTCAAAATGACCTTTGTAGAGAAAGTGACTAATAAATACAAATCAATGATCATTTTAACTTTTTTAACCATTAGGTCTTCTGCCTAATTTGTTATAGAATACATTTGAGTAAGTGGAGAACCAACCTCCATACACTTTATGAGATTTATTATAGGTGGAGTTAAATATGAAGAAAACTATTTTTTTGGCATTGCTTGCATTGCAAAATTAGTTTGGAAAGATTCTAAAGGAACGACTTCTCCATCTCTAAATGTTTGGGCAATTTGAAATTATTGAAGGTCATGAAGTTGGTTTAGGACATGCCAATTCTTAAAAAAACTTTTCTTATCCCCAACATCCTACAAAAATTGGAAATACAAAGAAGTTTGACAAATGACCAAATACACAAAAAATTTTAAGGTCCTAGATATAGTGAAGGCCAAATTCTTTGTTTCAATATTTGTATGGTCCAAGCAAGGACATCATAGTCATAGTGAACAACACATTTTCAATGCAATATTGAATAAGATGAGTTCAATGGAATGAAATGGGTGTTGTTTGATGACAAATGGAATGACCTCAACCCAAAATTGGTCACATCAATAATACAAAGCTAATTTTGAGAGCATTAGGTTTTAGCAAATTCAGTTTGAATTCTATTTTCTATTGCAATATAAAGAGGATTTTAATCAATTCATTCAAATGTTGTAGAAATTGGAATTAGTGCTTTTTTTGGCATTTTTTGGGCAAACATTTGATTTCTTGTTAGCTAAAATTGCAAAGGAATGTTGATTTTTAGATATTCAATAAATTTAGGTGGAGTAAATTGAAGTTATAGCTCTTCTAGCATTTCTTCACATCATGGAGAAAATGGAGGGTAAAAAATATGCAAAAGAAGTGATGAATGGGCTTGAAGCCAATTATAATTAGGAGTATCAGTGACATACTTTGACATCCAGAAATAATATACAATTTCATTAATTAATTGGAATAACAATTGCATGTATCATTAAAAATATAATAAAAAAATTGTGAAAAATTTGAACAATTTTTTGTATTGGTACAAAAGAATGTTTGGAAGAATTTACAAAAATATTGAAGACCAAACCTTGAATTCTTTATAGTGTTCAAAACAATTCTAATTTTTTTATTTTTTATTTTTCCTATTGTGCTTTTGGTGGGGTTCTAGAGGGGCCAATTTGGGAAGAAACCAAAGACCTCCATCCATTTGCTTCATTTTAAGATTCACTAATTTATTGTAGGATTTTTGTAATATAGTGGAGCTCTCTTTGTACTTGAGCACAATACAAAAAAGAAATATTGTGTGAAATATTGATTCTTTATTTAATTTTTGCCAATCTCATAGTTGGGTGTGATAGTGCAATGAACCAACGAAG
This sequence comes from Pseudoscleropodium purum, assembly GCA_963969395.1. Classification (NCBI taxonomy): domain Eukaryota; kingdom Viridiplantae; phylum Streptophyta; class Bryopsida; order Hypnales; family Brachytheciaceae; genus Pseudoscleropodium; species Pseudoscleropodium purum. Next base: position 2,690,665 of record OZ017800.1, on the reverse strand, counting down.
CAATTAAGCCACCATTTTTTTTAAAAATTGAACTTTTTTGAATTTTTTTCTTGCCTGCCAAAACATTTCTGCCAACTTTAATTAATTATTCGGCACCGGGAATCTCTCAAGTAGAACTACCGGTAATATGGTAGCAATGAAATCCAAACCAATGTTTTGTACATCTACCGAGAAATAGCTTACAAAGATTGCAAGCATAAGAAGGCTGTGCTGAAAATCAAGTCAAGAACTTCACACCTATGTAACTTGCCAATGACATCCACAGAATAATATTTGATGATCGACCTGAAACTGATTCAAATCTCTGCATTAATAAGAGTCAAGCAAGGCATGAACAAGATCAAACTTACATTGATCTAACAGAAGTCATGTAATTAATATTTGATTAGTGCCTCTCGGAAATTTCGATCACTCGGAACTCTCTCCATTCAAACAAAGACGAAAATTAGAAGTCCAAAACTTAAACAAACGACTATGGAAATGGGTTCATCCCATATAAAAGTGCTCCTCTCATCATTTCGCATGTTCTAATGTAAAAAGAAATCAAAAATTAGAATTCCACCCCATATATAATAAAAGTGCTCTGCTCTCATCAAATGTCCAAAATCAGAACTTAGGAATGTTCCGATGCGCGCAGCTCTCCTAGAAAATTCCTTCGAAAAGACCAGGCGAGCAAGCTAGTTCAATATCTCTGAATAATCACTTTCACATAATAAGGCGCACTACACACAACTGAAGGGCATCAAAAAATAAGACCATAGAAAAATTCCGAGGAGTTCCGTCCTCGGTAACTAAGTTGATCCTCCTCTTATCCTCCGCCTGTCCTGTAATCCACTTTTGAAAACAGGACAGCGTAGACTCGTCTAAATGCATCCACTCTAATAGAAGGCATGTTGCTGGCTCAACGCCCCTGAAACCAAACCTCCTCCTTGCTGGAAACCATCGTAAATACCCCGACTTCCGGAACCTCCCAAAGTAGTGCCTTGACCTAGGCCCATCCCCAAACTCTGATGAGGTAGGGGTAACAGAGCACGCCCAGCAGCTTGCGTCAGCCCAAGTTGCCGTTGATAAGCTAAAAGGTCAGCAGCACCATATCCAAGGTTCATTCCAGATGCTATTACTCCCTGATAAGGGCCGCCTGGAGGGGGAGGGGGGAGGGGTCCAGAGGATGACCCAGGCACGGTGGGTTTGCTGCCCCATGAGCACTGCCATGCCAGCGACCAACGTTATTATCTGACGTTAGATATTTTCTATCTAAGAATAAGATGTCATACTAGTATCCGGGAGAGAGTACATCACCAAAGACTCCTATGCCTACAAGGTTCGTGCATGAAATCTAGACATATCACTCCTAATCCACACGAATTGAAGACTAACCGTTACACAGACCCACACGAAATGAATAATGAACCGAAGAGAAATACTGAATGGAATCTTTGAAAAGTTCCGAAGTGTGGGACGGAAACACAAAAACGAAAGCCAGAGATGATGACTGATGCGACCAATGGCATGTACCACGTGCACATACCTTCACGGACTTGCCGCACATCACCCTACCATTGGCTGCTTGAATTGCGTAAGCAGCCTCGTCGTGAGTACGATACCTCACGAAACCAAAGCCTTTGTCCTTTGTCACTCGTACATCCTCGATCACGCCGGCTCCCAGGGCGTGGAATTGTCGGTGAAGCTCTGCTTGGGTAACCTGCTCACAACAGGTCGCCATTTACTCGTCACAACAATTACCTACCACCATGCTATGGTCCGGCCGACGGGGACGTATGTACATCACAGATCAAGCTACAGTTCCAAATCACAGCCTTGGGGGTTCTACGGCATCCCTCTCATCAGAACTGACAAGACGACCACACTGACCTAGCTAGAGCAGCATCCACAATCTTAATCAGCCAAAGACAAGGAGGCATCTCATCCTGAACTCTGCACCATGAGGTTTCAGTGAACATCCAACAGAGTTTAGCACTGTAATAGGATGCCTTCAGGCAACATAACCACACGCTTCACTCTGTCTATAATACACTTGACACACAGTTACATCCCTTGTACATTGGATGCACATAAACACACCCACATAATGTGTTTTACCTGATGAGCCAGATTTCCAACGTAGACTGTTGTGTACTGAGAATTGTTCTCCGGTCCATCTCCGGCAGAATCTTCTTGACGATCTTCAGAGCGTCCGTCTGCAGCACAGCACAGCTACTGACATTGAGGACAGAAGCTCATGATCCCAACAGTATACATAAAATCATGAGAAAGTCATCCAGCCTCTAGACGTCCTAGGTTCAGCAAGAGGCACGAGCATAGAGGGAATTTCCATCAAATTGGCAATTTCAGTTGAAGGGAAAATTTTGGTACAATTGTACTAAACTTAAGTTTTCGCCTGCCCTAGTTATCGAGTAAAACTCGCTTCCGCATCTCACTTTGGGCAATCAAAAAAGTTACCATTCAGTGATTTGCGTGGACATATAAAAATCTGATTTCAAGCAATCTTGCGGAGCTAAGTTCAAAATGGAATGGGCAGGGATGCACTCAGATATTGGGATGAACCTTGGCCGGTTGGAGATTGAAGCCCTGCAGCCTGATCAACATTGCCGTTCGTAACCTGCCCATGCCCAGAATTATTGGTTTCTTCAGCCTGAGCATTGCTGTTTGTCTTCGTCGCCCAATTGCATCGAATCTGCCGTGTTCCCAGAAACTTTCCTGCCAGCAGTATTTACACATCGTTCAATGTAATTGCAATCCATCATCGATGCCAGATAAGAGCCTTACGAGCGCCAAGCATAAGAACGACGACCTGAGATCGGCAAGACGTGCTAAGCATGCAGGGATTTCAAGGTACTACCCTTACCACATCGTTTCAGAGGTTGCCTGTCTTCCAGAGATTCTTAAAATGACCCACTTGGCTACAAGTAAGACCGTGTAATCTATGACTTCACAGTCAGCCCTCATCTCAAGAATAGGATTGCACTCTGGGGACAATTCCTTGAGGCTACCAGTGACTGGGAAGAGCGGAAATGATCGTTTACCCGTCATCTCGGAAATAGCACACTCTGCTTCCTGCATAAACCAGAGAATGAAATCCCAGCACAAAATGCATCAGTGCCTCGAATATCCAAGATATGGAAAAAATCTAGTGAATAAGCTGGCAGTGAAAGAATTTGTTTTAAGCCTTCGATGTTAAGATTTAATTTATGATCGTCAGATAACTGTTGCTGAAAATAATACCAAAAAGACTTAAAAAGAAAATTACTGGGAATGCCAACAAAGATAAAAATGGAAGAAAGTTTCTCAAATAAGTTTGAAACAGACACCCTGGTGTAGATGGGATTCCATTCCCTACCAAGGCTTGCCTGGACCTTCACAAAGCCGCTCTGGAAGAAAAATAGCCTGAACCTACCTGCTGACTTCTGAAAGAAACAAAGCCGAAACCCCTAGAGCGACCTGAGCGTTGATCCCACATAACTCGTGCATCTCTGTTCACCAACCCAACGTTCAAAAAAAGGTATGCAAACTGAAATATAATAAATGAAAGCTGATACATGATCAGTTGGCAGACTCCTGATGGACTTGCTGGATCCTTCCTTGCGAGAAACGTCAATGATTAAGGACGAACGCATACAACAAAATGATGAACAAAAATTCCTGGATCAATTCCTCGGAGCAGTCAGAAGTTCTTCATTAGTGAAGAATACATGATAACCTCCTCATTCATTAGTAAAATCCAAGCATGCAAGCAAACATAGACGGGCTATTTTCGTGAAAGGGTAGACATTGGATCTTAAGAAATGTCTGATATGGCTGGGAGTATCAATGTTAGAACAATGGCCCCTTTGCTCTAGAAGTTTCATTACATCGTCCACAAAGCAACTGCTTGAAACGGGTTACAAATAATCTCAAAGCAAAGCTGTACAAGATCAATGACTGATTGATGTTTGTCTTTCCAATATGAATATTCCAATTCTCAAAAGACAAACGTCACTGACTAAATCGGTGAAACGTACACCTCTATACAGCACCAGCTGGAGCAAAAGTGATTACTATCATTCAGATGCGATACATCACTGGCTTAACAAAGAAACTTACGAGCAGCTCGGGTAGACGCAGAACGCAGCAAACAAAGTTGCATCAGTTACCTCCGCACTCAAATCTCCCACGAAAACATTGTAGTGCCCTGGTGTCAATTCATGCCTCAGTACAAACTAAACCAATGTGTGCTGTTACTAAAAGCAATATAACTCAGTGTTCAGCATCGTTGTGATTCACTCTTTAGTATCATTAGATAGTACCTGTTGTGTCTTCCCTCTGTCCACTCGCATATGCCCAATTGACTTTGATAGACTGTCCAAACCTGCACGATATCCTCTAAGCCTATATTAGTGCTTACCAAGTTATCACGTCCAGGGAGAGCTTATTAAATCCACTAAAAAACAGAGTGTTCATATGCGACTTCTAATTCGAGGTTATTGCAAATAGTCCTTACATTTGTCTGCCATTCAGAGATGATATTGCAGCTGCAGCGGCACGGTGGTCATAATAGTCCACGAATCCATATGATGACTGCCATGATAAGAAGTGAGAGACTAGCACAAAGGACCTAAAAAAACTGAACAACGATGAGCAAAACCAAAAAAAGCAACTCCCTATGCAAAAACAATGTCTCCGGAATGGGCAAGGCAACAAATGTCTACATCGAATGAAACCATACTGTTATGGTCGAAAGTGAATTCATCTAGCAGGGAATCGGGATTGTACCTTATCTTTTCTAATAAGTTTACAGCCCTCTAGAGCACCTACACTGGCGAACACCTCAGCAAGAAGGCCTTCAGTGACCTTAGTGTGTATGTTGCCGACGTACCTGCACATGAGCCCCTTTCCGGAACGATGGGAATCTAGATAGCCGAGAACACGATCTATATTTTATCAAAAAAGATGCACCTGCCTTCAAAGAATTACGACAAGAAGATGCCCAGAGACTGATCGATTTCAAGTGAGGATAAACCCGCAGAAGGGAATTTCCATAAAATTCGTACATTCCCGTTAAAATTACGAAGATCAGAAAAATTGTACTAAACTTAAATCTACATCCGTCCTAGTTATGCAACAAAATTTTGGCAAACAGAAAAGTGCCAATTTAATTGAAATCGCCTTCTAGTGTCGAAACAAATATCCCAAAACGTCTGAATGTTTTAGAAGCAGCATTCAATTTAAACCCGTTTTACCTTCATTAATAAATACGTTGGAATTTGAAATGATCAAGGAAACAATGCGGAGAGGGTTGCAAACTTGAAGGAAGAAAGGCTGGACTGGGCTAAGAAAAGTAGAAGTTTACTCACACGCTACGGCAAGAAGTCGCATCGAAACCGGGGGGCAGGTTACCGCTTGGCATTGGTTCCATCTGCAAAAGGGAGCGAGAAATCGACCTACTTTAACAACGAGAGAATATATTTCAGATTTCAGGAGATCGCTCTTGCTTAATTCTGGATGCTCAACTGTGTCTACTGACAACGTGGAGCAAATCTGGCATATTTGGAATGATCGACAGCGTAAGAGCCACTATACGATTTGCCTACACCATCCAAGTACTCCTTGTAATAGCCAATGGCTGTGTTAGATCATTCTCAATAATCGATCATCGTGGCAATTCCCGCAGTAAAATCTTTCCAACATGTCCAGAAGGTGGCTACACCATAGGATGCCATAGCTTCTGACAGGCGAGTTTCCCATCATCATCCATGTCAAGTTGATAACGACTACCACTTCAACATATAAGCACATCACAGGCTCTGTTTCAAAGCACCAACAACGAAATACTCCAAATTAAAACTCTTCTCCCGCACACGTAAATTTCAGCTAATAAAACATAACAGCACTCCAGGAAAACCTCAAGGGTGGGAAGAGTCCATTTGCCTGTGGCATAGCAGCAAGCAAGCCTGCGTGGTAAATTGTCTGCTGCTGCTGTTGATGCTGCTGGAGAAGAGCCTGCTGCACTAGACTCTGCTGTTTCAACCGCTGCTGATATTGCAGTTGCTCATTCTGCTGCATAGCATACATTCTGGTAAAGTCACCCTCGGTATTCCTGCCCTAACTCGCAGTACAGAATATCACGGCTCTGACAGCAAATGTCAACGACATACAAGAGAGTGTGAGAAGGTTCCAAAGCAAATCTGGACACCGCCGAAGAACAACTGCCTCTCTGACTACTACCACAACATCAAACCACAGAGTCACGACCTCGCCAGCTACCTACATGGCAAGCTTCCAATTCGGCAACTTCACAAAGATCAATTAAGCCTCGATACTCTGCACAATGCAAGAGCCAGAACGTCGTCAAATTTGTGCTTCTGCATATCAAAACACTCCGCCAACCTCACCATAGCTGACTCTTACTACTCATCTCCAAGCCAACACGATCTTTTTGTCCATCAAATTTCCACAGCCAAAGAAAACGAAAACGAAAAACACACACAGAAGAACACAAAAGAACACGACCAGTCACACATTGGCTCTACATTACGCAGGATGCCGTCCAAGAACGTTCTTGCTTCATAGATCACCGGAGAATTGCATACCAATTTCTACGTTTTTCAATGCACATCTAAAAGGTCTAATTTCTTTCGAATATCACAGATTTAAAAACAATAATCAAGAAGAAAGCAACCGCTCGTTCGATCAAGGTTCAGTATTCCTGGAATATTAGGCCGCTCTTCGTAACAACGCATTTTAACAGACCAGATGACACAAATATAAAATGCGCAGGCCAAAACTGGAACACACGCACCGCAGAGCCATAACTGGCATTCAAGAACACGAGCAAAAAGAGAGCATATGCATAATCGTGAACAGGTAATGATGAACTCCCTTTCCCTGTCACATGCTCCAAGGGACTTGACGAACTTGCAATGACGCCATGGATCGATCGCTCCGTTGCAAGTGATGAAGTTATCAAATATTTATTAAATAATTAAACTTGTGATGAAGAAGGTTTTATTAACTTACAATTCTGGAAGTGGAGGTCACTTCGTCTCGAATGGAGCAGCGAGCAAGAGAAAAGGAGGGACGGAGGGAAGGAAGACGAAGAAGGGGACGGCGATGGCAGTTAAGCTTGAAACACACTGCCAACAACCGACACTCGCAACAGACTCCAAACTGGTTCGAATGGCTCTGCATTTTGAGATTGAAGGGAGGCAGGATGGATGAATGGTGTGTGGATGAATGGTTAGATGGATGGATGAATGAGCTTCACTGTCTCATCTGCTTTAACTGCTTCAGTTTAGAGTAAAAACTAGAGAAAATAACCGGACTTATTTCTTCAAAAATCAGTTCAGTATGAGAATTGAAGAAAATTAGCTGGCAAAACTCAAAAAAATTGTCGAATATTGCTGAAGCATTTGAAAGTCATTTTCCATTGGGAATTTGGAGCTTTGCAACTAAGCCAAGTTCAAAGTTGAATGTATTCCCTAAAGCATGCCCCCAAAATTGAAGGAATAAGTAGGTGTTTGTTTGAGGACATTGACATTAGGGCACAATTTTATCCAAAAGAAAGCCCAAATAACTCAAAGAAAAAGTAGATATTTGTTGTTTAATGTTCAATATGAAGATATTGAAATTAGGACATGGAATAGAAAAAATTTAACAACATCAATTGGTTTATGGACCTTATAGTTCGCTAGGTTGTTGCAAATGCAAGAAACACTACTTTCAATAGGCATTGTCTATGGGGTGTACAATATTTAAAAGTTCTTCACATTTTCTTGTTAGTGAACTTCTAGGCAATAGTGCCTAGAAAAAGAATTTTTTCTTCTCCATTGCTTTAATGTTTTTTATATTCTACATATGATGCTCCAAATATATATGCTCTAATACAAAACAGGAATCATTGATTACTCTTTCTTGCCCTTGCTTAAATGGCCAACCACTTACTCCCTTAAACTAATAATATGCTTTGATTTGATTAATTGCCATACTTCAAATTCTCCTTAGATATGATAAGCCTTTCAAATCTTGTGAATTTTGGATATTGAATAATAAATATGAAGATTGACAAAGTGACATATTAGCAATGATATTGTATCTTCATGCTACATCTTTTGATATGTTGTATACTAAAACTTTGAAATTAGAAATTCTATCTACATGAATATGGTTTAACTCTTTTAATTAAAAATGAGTATTTAACATATTTAGTACATGAGTTCTTTTCACCAATAATTTAAAGAAAAAAATTAGATAAATAATATTTTCTATAAAATTTTAAAAAGTTATGCCTTTTAATAGGAGACTTTAAATGTCCAAAATTAAATGGCTCTATAGAAGACCAAACATAGTAAAAACATCATGCATGGATAAATCCATTCTAAACCACACACTTTGGTATATCACAACAAATACAAATGTAAAAATGATCGGAACACTATTTAATTAGAAGGCTTTGTATGGTGGAATAGAATAGAAGTTATTTTGGTAAGCAAAGGTCTTTACATAAATCTCCAATATGACAAGTTATATCTTTCTTGATTTATTTATTAAAGGATGTTTAGCATTTTCAATTAAAGCAAGTACTAAACAAAACACAAAAATGGAAAATCTTGATGTAAATACCTCTAATCCATTGGAGATCCCTCAAAATATATCTTCTCTACAATTTAAACCAAATAGACATATGAATACATGTATTATTATAATATATTAATCCCCACTTCAAAATCCTATGAATACAAAGACATAATAGTGCAATATAAGAATTACACAAACTACTCTTGTTTAATGCAAAAAATAGATGTCTCACTTATAAATGTTAGAACATTTAAAAACAAACCACCCAAAATAGTACCGTATGACAATGGCTACTACCATGTTTTGGACCATCATGTACTCTATAATTGCAATGCAAAATAATACTGTAACAATCCAATGTAATTCAATTCTTACAATTCACATTCTCCAATTATTATGTTCTAGGCCATATTCTAGACCATCTATTCTATCATATACTCTATAATTGCAATGCAAAATCATGTCTTGACAATCCTATGTAATACAATTCTTACAATTCACATTCTCTAATTACTATATTCTAGATGATCTATATTGTCATGTAATTGCAATGCAAAATCACATCTTGACAATTCTATGTGATACAATTCTTAGAAATCACATTCTCCAATGATTGCTTTTCTACAAAATTAAATAAACAAATACCAATCACTCATATAAATATCAATAACAAAAGATGGACTCCCAAACTTCTCATTGTCATCACAACAAGTGCAAAAGGAATAGCACATTCCTTTCATCACAACATTGTATGATACATTAACAATCTCAACACACTATCAATCAAATACTAAACCAAATCAACATCATCATAATAAAATACACCATATACATTCTACTATATGAACACAAGTTAGAAAAAAATCATCTTCAATTGAAAAACATATACTCCTAAGTCTCATACAATGAATAACCAATGGACAACTCAAAAACATACTAGTATAAATGGTAAATTAAGACCCTACACAAAATCACATAAACTCTTCCTTCTAGCAAAGCTACATAGTCTTGGTGTATCTCATCATTGACCCTTGCAACCCAAGATGAAAAAACTCTAGATTTACACAATTATCTAATTGATTGGAGTTTATTCTCTCTCTAACTACCCCTCCTTTAAACACTTTAAACATTGATAATATTTCCTAGACTGAAAAATGATTAGAATGAGCAATTTTCTTTTTATTCTCAATTACAAGGCAATTCGAACGCACTTAAGCATGCATACCTTGTTAGTTTTTGTTTTCGGGATTCAAAGCTTTGTTTGTCCAAAAATGTCAGCCGAGGCAGTATAAGCTGTAAGTCAGAACACATTTTCACAAATCTCCTAATCTGGAAGAACCCAAGGACATATCACGGTTATGGAAGAGTTGCAAGCCAAAGTCAAGTCTAGCAAATAGCTCATCAAAAAACTGATCCTAACAAGTGGTAGAAATTGGACAATGTAACTAAGTAGTCGGTGCCAAATCTGCAAGCAGTTACCTACTCCCCAACACTTTCCTCCCAAGTGTAAAATGAAGCTGCTGCTGTATTTAATATACTGTATCTTGCAATATCGAGGCTTCTCCGAGCAGGTGACTCCCCACAGTTCCATGCTATTTCCATGATTTGAGCAGTCAACACATCTTGGCCTACAGCAGAATGTTGCGAACAGGCAGAGAGTCCTGTCATGAAGTTCTCAACTTAGAGGCCAGTGCAAATCAGACGCGACCATTTCAGCACCAACTAGACTAGGTTAAATCTACATGTCACTTGAATAATTTAACAGCCTCCCTGGAAAACTGTGACAGCCCCTCAAAAGACATCAATAGCATCGTCATCACTGAACCTGGCTCTGTAAGCCCTTAAAAGCCAGTGAAACCCAGCCCTAGTAGAATATGTGCTGCTGCCCTAGCCCTCCTGAAACTAAACCTGCCCCTGGCTGAAAACTTTCGTAGACTCGGGTCCCCGGAGCTCCCAAATGAGGACCTTGACCCAGACCCACTCCCATGCTTTGGTGGTGGGGAAGGGGTAAAAGAGCACGCCCGGCCCCTTGAGGTGCCATGCTGATTTGGCGTTGATATGCTAAAAGGTCAGCAGCGCTGTAGCCGAGATTGACTCCGGACATAAGACCCTGCTGATAAGGGTTCACGGGGAGGGGCGGAGGAAGTGGAGCTGATGAAGACCCGGGTACTGTGGGCTTGCTTCCCCAGGAACACTGAAACACAAACAAGCATCAATGTCAAGGTAATGGGACAGACAGAAACATATTTCTCTCAACCACTTTGAACTAGAATGAGTTCAGGTGATTTGATGATCTCATACGAACCAGTTCTAACTACAAAGGGTTAACCTTCATTACACTGACGAGACCTTCAAAGGGTTAACCTTCACGGTGCAGTACATAACATTGTGGTGTTACGAAGGTCAACCCTTTGAAGGTCTCGTCAGCGTTGTTCAAAAATATTATGTAATGCACCCTGGTGGTGGGGTATGCACTGCAACTACATAACATTCATGAGCAATCAAGGTGAGGTCCTTTTTATACAGTGTCATTCCCTCTACTGTGCACTGCAGAAGCCCTGGCAAACGCTCCTGATGAAATCTTAAACTGAATCTCTGAAATGTTACTGTCGAGGAAGAATTTCCACTCGAGAGGAATAATACTTCTACAGTAGTACTGAGAAGGGAGGACTAGCTCTTTCATATTCAAACAATGTTACGTAGCCAGCCCATTTACAATGCATAATAGTATTTTAAAATTCTAATGATGGAAACCACTCATAACAGCTGAAAGTCACGGTAATGAGTTACTACCTTATATTCACAATAGAATTGGAACACACATCAATACTCAAATTGTGAACTCAAAAAAATGTCGAGACACTTACCTTAACAGACTTGCCGCAAAGGACTCTACCATTGGCTGCTTGAATCGCGTAAGCAGCTTCTTCATGAGAGCGGTACCGCACAAAACCAAACCCCTTATCCTTTTGCACACGTACATCTTCTATCACACCAACTCCGAAACTGTGAAACCATCGGTGTAATTCAGTTTGACTCACCTGCCAATAAGAAATAGCAGTCAGTTGTAATTACAAATCTCAAACCGTTGATGGAAACTACGAATCTGACTTATCAGAAGACTATGTCACGTCTTATTTGCACACTAAATTTTGATGTACAATTCCTCTCAAATTTCGGACTTAGTATTAGCAAGATGCACTACCAGTTGTTAGCAGTGAAAAAGAATATGCACAATCTGAGTACCTCATGGGCCAAATTGCCGACATAGACGGTAGTGTACTGAGGATTGTTTTCTGGTCCATCCCCAGCAGAACCCTCTTGGCGATCTTCTGGACGAACCTCTGGAAAACGATAATCAAACGAGAGAATCCTGAGTAGTGGATCACGTGAGTTGTCACTACAAATTGAGCGACGAAAGGATAACATCCGTTGACGTGTATGGTTGTCAAAACAGTCAACTGGAGCTACAAGGGAAGTAATTTAAAAGAAAACGAAGAACACCTTGACCAAGAGATTGCAGCCCCGCGAGTGAGTCAACAGCACCATTCATTCCCACACTATGAACACCATTGTTTGTTTCATCGCCTTGAGCAGAATTGTTTGTCTTCGTTGCCCAATTGCAACGGATTGGTCGCGTTCCAAGCCATTTTCCTGCCAATATTATCAAGATTTGAGAACCTAGGTCCGAGAGATAGAATCATAAATCTCGGATATGTTTTGCCAATGCGTGCAACTAGACCCCCATAGTGACACTTTCATGTAAATCCAATAATGATACTGAAATTCAGACTCGTAGTTCTCAAACTCAGCAAACTTCACATGCATGATCGGCTAACTCAAAAAAATATTCTCTTACCAGTCATCTCTGTAATAGCACTCTCTGCTTCCTGCATTAATTCCAAAATTGAGAGTCAAGCATCTAGAAGGTAGTGCAAGCGGAATCTAGAAACACAGCCAGCAAGGCGAAAACAAAAACATGAACAGACCTCCAGTGCCTATTATGCTGGACTGAGGAAGTACTGTTTGACAGAGAGCACAAAAGTAAAACAAAAAACAAAAAAATAATATAAAAATAATTTGAAGGAAGAAAATATCAACAGCATTTATCACTTCACAAGTTAAACTCCAACACAAGAAGAAGAAAGACCTCGCATGACTCAATCCCGCTGAAAGTAAAAATGCCTGAACCTACCTGCTGACTTCTGAAAGAAACAAAGCCGAAACCCCTAGAGCGACCTGAGCGTTGATCCCACATAACTCGTGCATCTCTGTTCACCAAACCAAATGTTCAAAAAAAAAAGTGTGTGCTCACTGAACGATAATAAGAAAAAAAATTCTCTACACGAACTCTCGGAGAGCAAAGTAAGCAGCACAAGCGAACAATGTATATAGAATCCCAACTACGCCTTTGTGGAAAGAAATTTACTCAACCACTGCTAAATGGAAGTTTTTAACTTGGACAGAAAACTATGAAAACGGTGCACAGTGAGACTGCTGTTTATTTCATGTCCCAATTTTCGGCGAGGCGTTTAGATTGGAATATTAAAAAGAGTTGGACACATCAGCATTGAAGGTTACATGCATACAAAGGAACTAACAAGCACTAGACATCTAATCACAGAAGAAAGAAATATTAAAAACAATAATGCCACAGTTACTTACGAGCAGCTGGTGTAGACACAAAATGCAGCAAACAAAGTTGCATCAGTAACCTCTGGGCTGAGGTCTCCGACAAATACATTGTAATGGCCTGAAACAAATAAAATAACACGGTAAACAAAAAGAGGACGAATTTGCTGAGTATTATGCAATTGCCAATCTGCTACCATCACAGGAAAATGCCCAAGGTACCTGTTGTATCCTCCCTCTGTCCACTTGCATATGCCCAGTTCACTTTAATAGGCTGCCCAAACCTGTATGATAGCACAAACTAAAAAATCAGGACAAGACAGCACAATTCTGTCGGAGATGAAGCCGAATGAATGACTTGGGATGATAAAACAATTACACCCAATGACTATGAAAACTGTTATAAAATATTAAGGCACAGAAGAAGATGAGTAAATAACCATTAAAATGAAAAAACTATTAACTGAAAAATGGAACTGAATGTAGAGCAAGTCCCCAGCTCCTTAGAAACAATGCTAATTATGATAAGACAGTAAGGCACTCTTTCGAAAGAAATGTTGTCAAATAACGTTCTCCCAGAGTACACGGATCTAGTAGAAATCTAAAAAAGACCAAAAAGGAACCGGGACGTACATCTGTCTGCCATTAAGAGAAGTTAATGCCACTGCAGCGTAACGGTGGTCCAAGTAGTCAACAAACCCATATGATGACTGCAGGAAAAAAAAGTACAAGACCATCAAATCCCGATGCAATTCCAGACCTTAACACGGTAAAAATGGACAAGAGAAATGTATTGAGTTCGAAAGAGGGATGAGAAAAATAGAACAATGCGGAGGTAACACTTGCACTGATTTTGAATTAATACAAAACAATAAGCGGAACTACCAACGACGTTTACGTCTCCAGACCACAAAAAATAGCATATAAACACAAAAGCGGCTAATCTAAAGAGTTAGATGCATCACAGATTCGTACCAAAAAAATGCGCAAAAGGTGAATCCATCACCAAAAGGTGGATGAACAAGGAAGAAAACAAGAACTAGACTCCATAGCAAATCACCAGTACCTTTTCCTTCCTGATGAGTTTGCAACCCTCCAAAGGGCCGACGTTAGAGAAAACCTCAGCAAGTAGCCCCTCCGTGACTTTAGTGTGTATGTTGCCTACATACCTGCGTAAAGTGTCCACACAAGAACATAACGCCTCAAGAAAATACGGATTAAACTTTCCAACAAATCCAAAATATCCAATAGCAAGATCATTCTTAACCCCTAAAGGACCGAGGGTGCAAAAAACAGTGTTACAGAAGCCACCTGGTGACCTTATGATCCTTTAGGAGTTAACGTAACACCGTCAAGTTTCTTCACTAACATAATCGGAATTGTGCAGTTTAAAGAGTTTAAAGAAACTCTCAAAGTCAGAGGGTTATGACTAGCAGATGAGAAAAATCCCCCAAACAGTGACCACACAGAAGTAAAAGCTGCCACCCCCTTGTCTCTGTATGAGCAGAAAAATTAGACCTCAAAAAATACTCGAGAGGGTGAAGCAAACAACTCCAATAGTCCACAACGAAAAGGTTAAACAATAAAAGCAGGAAATGTGACTGGGGTATGACTACTGAAATAAGAAAAAGCAGCAATGAACTTACACACTACGACAAGAAGTTGCATCAAACCCAGGGGGGAGATTCCCACTCGGCATTGGTTCCATCTGCAAAAAACGGCGAGAAAATGGCAGACTATACCACGTGAACAAAAGTACAAAATGCTACCCTTCCTAATGTCTTGACTCAAAAAGAAAGAATAAAAGAAAAAACCCAAACAAAAAACAAAACAAAACAAGCCCTCTAGAGCATTGCATAGCTCTAACAGGCGGCTATTAATACCAAACTATGAAACGTAGGACAGAAAGACCTTGGAACCATGATAAAAAAGAAGTTCTCCAAACATTGAGACATTGCAACACTCACACAGCAAACACCGCCAAGTCCTTGTCCATGAGAAAAACAATTCCACAAACACTCTACCCCAGTCGTTACAAAAAAAAGGTTTTGATTATTTTAACGTAAGCACGAACCACAAAGGTCTACAGAATCAACAGTACATGAGCTTCATTGTATCAACACCCTCACCCCGGAAATCTGCCCACTAACATTTTACCCCCTAACGATTCAATTGCATCCAATTAAAGACCTTTAAGATAGCTCCAGAGTCCTTATGTGCCCCCAGTCATTACGTCTCAATTTTAAGATCAAAAGCAAGGCATTTCAAAATAGCCAGATGAGCAGGAATTTCTGGAAGTAATGCCGAGCTCAGAGTATGTATCATTTGGACGAGAGTTCTTTTTGAAGTGGGGAACTCAAACATTTGAAATCAAAAACTCAAACTTCACAATCTCTAAGATGCGGACACAGTCGGTAAAACAGGAGGGCATGAAGTACCTGAGGCATAGTAGCCAGCAAGCCCGGGTGGTAAAGCGCCGGCTGCTGCGGCTGATGCTGGTTCTGCTGCAGCATGGCTTGTTGCACAAGACTTTGATGCTTGAGCCGCTGCTGATACAGCTGCTGCTCCGTCTGCTGCATTGCGTACATTCTGGCAAACCCACGCTCAACGTTCGTTCTACCCTAATTCGAGTACAACATATCACGCCTCTGAGCACAAACACACGAACGAAGAAACAAACAGTGAAAATCACGTTCCTTAAACCACAAAACCTAATACGCAACTCTCCGACTAGAGACACACTCCAAGACACACCACCGCACAGCTTCTAAACCTCTCAAGGCTCCAAGTAAAGGCTTCTGCAAAACGAAAGTACAACACGACAGAAAAAAAGCGTACAGTACAACTACACTTCCAATACATCCCGCAAGCGCCAATGGCTGCATCAATTTCCCTCCAGAAACAATCAACGAGCTCTCAGGGCTGGAATAGCACAATCTTTAATACAGGATAGTAAGATCCTATTCCACAGACCTTGCCAGAAACCGCAAATACCTCACCGGAAAACAACAGCAAACAGAAACGCACAATTCTTGATCAAGATGACAAAGCCAACCACGAAAAGCTGCAATCAGTTTGCCATTCCACTAAAATGGCAGACCCTCGAAAATCTTAAACCACCGACCGATTGACACAGATCGTAAGATCAAGACCAAAAGAAACCTCGTCGAGGCGCCATTATCCAAACGCGCATGAAATTTGAAGCCTGTCACTAACCTCGGTGATAATCGGAGAGTTCTCAACCGGGCGATTACGAAAGATGCGATGGTTTACAATGGCGATGGATTGCTACTGAGGACACATCTACTAAGCTTAGGGTTTCAAGACTCACTACTCGAGTCTTGACTACAAGCAAGAAAGAAAAAATAGGAAACACAGAACGAGCACCTCGCCTCTATAAGTCAAATGAAGCCCTCTCCTTCCTTCTTAGGTCAGATAGTTCTGTGACTTCTGTCCGTGCGACTAAAGCATTTACAGAATATTCATGGTACTGGTCCGGGTCCACTATTGGTCGTTGCTATATATTCATTTTCCTTCATTTCTTCATCCTTATTTTTCATTCAGTTGTGGCTTATGCTTTTTGTGTCTTTGACCGCTTCCACACATTCTTCTTGTAGAAATTCTTGTTGCGGGATTGCAATTTCGAGACCATAACCAAGCTCCATCGCCACTCAAGCAACCATTGAGACCACTCTGACTACAGTACCAGATGTGTCATCTTGCCTGCTTCTTACAATTTGGTTACCAATTATGGAATTTCAAAAGATAACTCAGAAAGTTGTGAACAGTGTTTGTGGTGTACTGGCTGGTTGTTTAGGGGATGGTAAGTTCGAATCCCGATTTTGCTACGCACTTCCTGCAATTGTGTGATGAGCTTCATTCCGGGTTGGGAATTGTATCGTTTACGTACTGGCTGCTGGTCTTCTCTTGAGTGCAGAGTCGAAACCCTAATTTGCACATTTGTTGAGTGATGAGATTCTCGTGAGTGCGGTTCATGTGTAGTTTGCAAACCCTAAACCCTAACTGATGTGCCGGCCTCGACCGAGAGCTTCAATTCCGTCGCAAGTGAATTGAAAATTGGCTTTGATCAATTGTGGCGTTGGCGTTGTCATGGAAGAAGCACCCTCACCACCACCACCACGCAGTCCTCTCGCGGCTGATGGTTCCACTTCTGCTTCGTCGTTGCCGGAAGCTCTGGAAGTCGTTCCTGGCGATGTTTCCGTTGCAAAATCAAGCGAAGAGCACGAGGAGCTTGCTGTTCCCGTGGCGATGGAGTCCGATACTTCTGTGGCCGCTACAGGAGGCGAAAGGGCGAATGCGAAGGAGGAAGACGAGGAGAATATCCTTGACTTGACAAGCTTCCAGTTACATGACCTGACGGACGTGGATTTGCCCGTTACACTTGCGGAATTGGACTTAACCTCCAATCGACTCACCGTCGTCGACTCTCGAATTGCCAATCTCTCGCAACTGCAGGTGCGTGATCTTTTGTTCCGCATTTTTGTTTGGTAGAGAGTAGTAAAACCCGTTGAAATCAGGGGTTATCTACTGTCCCTTCAATAGTGGCCTACAACTCACTTTGAATGATTGCGTAAGATTTGGTTGATAGAAATGCTGTCTACTGTCCTTTCCATTCATAAAAGATTTGATCTCAAGAGAGTTTGGCTCTTGTACTGAGAATGGTCACTTCAGTGAGTCCTGTAGTGATCTCTCAATGAAAAGCCCACTCCTGTATGTTGATTGAAATGCTGACAGTGACGGCACGAGAATCCGCTGCCTTACATTAGGATCAATTGCAGTTGAGCTGGTGTGTTTGGCGTAATGTGTCACTATGGTTTCGCCATTAGGGTTAGAGATTGTCAGTGCCGACTTTTAGGTTGACCGACTCTGGATTTGGCCAGGTCCATGGCTCTAACGGATGTTGTGGCGTCCTATGTTGTGTTTTCAGAAATTGAGTTTTGAACAGAATTTGATTACCGATGATGCAGTGGGTGTGTTGAGTGAGTGGACGACACTACCTGGTTTGCAGGTGCCGCTTTCTTATCCAGATTCTCTTTGCGCTGTGCTCCTATAATGCCGTGCTTGTGATCTACAGTCATGATAAGCTGAGTAGTGTGTTCCTCTTGATTGCAGCCAACAGCATTTATTCTATGTATTCTATGATACACTATTTCGTAGGGTTGACACTAATTTAAACACCTTGTATTAGTGAAGTTTTGAATGGGTAAGATTGAAACACTGTTTAGCAAAGTTCATTTCCTATGTTGGTCACTTGTTGATTGGCCACCAGTCGATTGACTTATTATTCACTCAAAAGCTTCTCTGCGTTCTCTTTTGACTGTCAATGGTCGTCTCGAGGTTCAAACAAGTACTCTATGTAGCAAAAGTAGTTCATATAATATATGGCTTGCTATTTTGGGGGCTCATGAAATCATGGATGACACTAGATAGAAGGGACAGGGTAGTAGTTGATGAATTAACTGGGTTTTGCAGGAGCTCGTGCTGCGTGACAATAAGCTCCTGAGAATACCGTCGTTGAGCAATTTTGTGAATCTGACATTGCTGGATGTCTCCTTCAACAAAGTGACGTCCATGAACGGCTTGGCGACTGTTTCTTCGACACTGGGAGAGCTTTATTTGTCCAAAAACGAGATTGGGAAGATTGAGGAGATAGACCATTTGTCCAAGCTTCGGGTTCTGGAACTGGGCTCCAACAAGATTCGAGTACGAACTTCTGTCTTACATTTAAAGGGTTTGATAGAGAATTTTGCTGCCTGTGATGTTGTTGGACCTTTATTACTGGGCGCTCTTATGTATCAGTGGAGGTTTTGATGTGGGCTGATATTTACTTTCCTTGATCATTTTGTAACGCTTCTGAAGTCCTTGTAAATCTAAAATCTAAAATCTAAATGAAGTGTGGACGTCTGAAAACTCATTCTGTACGCTTTTATTCTGTTAAGACGTTGGGACTTGGGATGCTCGCCAGCGATGTGGCTGTTATCTTCTTTGAAACTTGTAACTCCTTTGTCTCGCAGGTTATGGAAGGCCTTGATCATCTAAAAGAGCTGCAACAACTGTGGCTGGGGCGCAATCGCATCCAGAGTGTAAACTTGGGTGGCTTGACTAGCCTGCTTAAAATTAGTCTGCAGAGCAACCGCCTGACTTCAATGTTGGCATTCCAGGTCTCTGTTTGGTGACGCTTCGTCAGTTCATGTTCATGTAGTTGGCTAGCTCTGACTGCCTCAATCTCAGGTTATGGGTAACTGTATGTTAGCATCATTATTTATTCTTATTTCAATGTTTTGATATGTCAAGAATTCGTATCTGTTTTCAATTTTTTTTCGAAATTATCCTTGGTCATGTTGCTTGAGTATTCTGTAATGCTCTTACGGTTTCTTACTTGTTACATGTGGGCATATTTCTTTTTTTCCACTTTTGTGCGTGGTTAGCTCCTGCAGTGCCTTAGATAGCACGTGATGTTTGATTCTATGTTAATCTGATGGTAGTTGTCAACATTGAAAGTTTAAATCTCTTTGTGCAGGACTGCGTGAACTTAACAGAGTTATATTTGAGTCATAACCACATATCTGTCATGGAAGGGCTCTCGACTCTCCAGAATCTTCGTGTGCTGGATCTAGCATCAAACAAAATTTCAGCCCTTAGCAATCTTGAAGAACTTACCAGGTATGTCTCAACTCTTTTGAAGCAATATTGGAATGTACTATTTACTGGCCATCGGTAGGTGAACTTACACTGAATAGCCCTTTGAGTGCAAGAAAAAATCCTCTTTCATCTGATCCTACATTCGAATAGATATGTGTACGATGAAAGTTGAAAAGTGATGATGTTATCATGTTTTGAAACACGTTCTTCGTGATTGCAGTTTTTGCACGATGTCTTAACTCACGTATTTGGTGTTGGCAAGCAGTCTGGAAGACCTCTGGCTCAATGATAACAACATTGCTTCTTTGGACGGCATTGAGATAAAGTTGGCAGGGTGTAAAAATTCTCTTACCACAGTCTACCTGGAGCGAAACCCCTGTGTAAGCACTTTTCAAACTTTGTTCAATACGACTTGTGGTTACTATGGTTTTGTGTTACTGAAGCTATTTCCAGACTCAAAAGTTTGTCTTCATCTCAACACTTCATCCAAAAAGACCCCTCCATGAGATTGATGAAGTTCCTTAAATAACAGGCCAAACCCCTCGGGCTTGGTTTTGAGAGAATCATTGACAAAAAGTGTGTTTTGCATGTTTTTTAATGTTTCAACCTATTGGACCCACTTCTAGAGTGGATATGACTTGCCAAGCACTTTTAGACTGCAAAGTCAAAGTACTCTTCACTTTTGCATGCACTGACTAAACAAATTTTAAGCAAGTAATAAGACCCATGTCCTGCTTCAAGGGAAATTATTGAATTTCCCTTGGGCTGCCCGCCAGGCAAGGGAATGTTGCTTAAGGGTTAAACAAGCATTAGATTCAGATTGTCCTCATGTTGAGTTAACTATCAAGTCTGCATTAATTTAGCATTATCTTAATATCCATCTAATGTTCTAGTAGGCTCACTGATAACTCACCACTAACAAATTTGCGAATCTAATTTGGGGATCTTTTGACATATCAACTCATCTTTCAGTTGTTGACATGGTATTTCATTGGAACTTGCAGGCCCTTGATCCCAAGTACATTCGCACAATGAGAAGCATCCTACCCAAGCTGCAGCAGCTGGATTCCCAGCTACTTTTGCACTAAGTGTTCAATACGCAGGGAAGTGCTTCTGTTTGCTAATGAAATCTCACTTTGGGTATCTGAGTGAATACAAATCTATACGATGGAATTGCATTATTTGATCAGTTCGCTGATTAATAATTCATGGAGCATTTTATATGCGACCAATTACTCGGTTTCTGTATCACGGATGTACGCTTTGAGTCTCAGTGATTGTCGTTGGTTAGGATGTAAGCTTTTATACTAGAGGAAAGAAAGCAAGGAGGTTGTTACAGCTGTCACATCAGGTATGATAGAAGGAGTTTCGTGAGAGACGTGAACAGAATCCATTCAGTTTGGATGATGTGGTCTTTCCTGATCTACTTTGTTTGCTAGGCACTTGAATCTACCCAAATTTTAATAGGATGTACTCTTGCCCAGAAGGATGCCAGCAACGTTTCCTTTGAATTTTTCACAACACTTTGTGCTCAAAACTGTGTCAAATCTTGTGATTACGCATCTATAACATCATGCTTTTTTGCTATTGAAGCATTTGCATTCCATGAGCTGTACAGTACTGTGGGTAGTATAGTTGTAATACGTGTTGAGGGGTGTACGTTAAGCACATTATGTAACCTAAATGTGTTGTTATCATGGCCAGATCATGCCAACTTGCACTTGATACAACAGCACCAACTTAGATTGAGATACTTGAATTGCTTTTTTTCAATGAAATTAGACTTTTTGAGGAATTTTAGGCACTATAATTTAGAGAAAATTTTCCTGATTTGGGGAAGTCTTCATATCATTGTTTTGGCAAATGAATCATGAAAATTGTTTTTTTGGTTAGATGTTGTGTAAAAGTTCTTGAAATACTATACCAATTTATTGAAAACTTTTTTTAGGACTGAGTATTTATTTAACCCCTAAAGTTCCATGACTCTGTTTTCCCTGAAACTGCTCAAAAACTGCCATTTTCAGTACAAGTACCAAGTTTTTGAAAAAAAAAACTTTTTTGACACATATAACTGTAGGATCTTGTAGAACATTGATTTGAAAAGATGTAGAAAAAATTTCAGAACTTTCCATCATGTGAATTGCAAGATTTTAGCATTTGAATTGACAAAAATCCTTTTTTAACTCTGCAAAAAACTGAGCAGCTGCACTTTACAAGCTCACTTTTCTATGAAAAAATGTTCAAAATGGTGGTACTTCTTTGGATTTGTTTTTTTGAACAAGTTGTGTACATGCTTGAAAATTTTCAAGTCATTTAGAATTGTACAACATATAGGAAAAAAATAGTAAGTAGAAAGAGATAGAGAATGATTCAAAATACTAAATTGTTTAGAATTTAATTATGGAATTGAAAAATGTCAATCCCAATGGTTGTAATGTTTTTATAAACAATGTACATCCTATAGTTTTGTTTTTTTCAAAAAATATTAAAAATTGAGTGAAATAAACAACTTCAAAGTTTATTTTAGAGTACAAAATCCATAACTACCTTGCAAACTTAAATTCTTCATAATTTTTGACTCATTGATTGAAATGGAATGATTCAAAGCTTTTCACACATATATAAATATAGAAGATCAATTTCAAATTTTTATTTTTGAAAAAAGTGAGTTTTTTAGATCGGCCCGGATCACCCAAGTTGAAAAACAAACAACATATTCAACCATAACTCTCGACTCCTATTTCCAAATGTCATGAAATTTGTTTGTATATAGAAGATATTCCTTGTCCACACTTCCTATTAAAATTTCACTCTAAAATATAGAAATTTCTAGTCATAATGACCTGCACTAAAATTCTATATAGCCAAAAAATGCAGTCTAGTCCTTTAGGGGTTAAGAAGGAATTTTAAGTTTTAATTATCCAATGTTTGATTGTCACTCTACCAAAATGATCAAGTCTATTGAGGTTATTCTAA
Source organism: Pseudoscleropodium purum (assembly GCA_963969395.1). Taxonomy (NCBI): domain Eukaryota; kingdom Viridiplantae; phylum Streptophyta; class Bryopsida; order Hypnales; family Brachytheciaceae; genus Pseudoscleropodium; species Pseudoscleropodium purum. The sequence goes on along the minus strand of OZ017800.1, from coordinate 2,667,823 downwards.
TTATGTGGCATGCCTAAATTTAAGAATAAATGCACAAGTTCACCTTTGGGATTGGAACTCTATGTGCCATAGCCATATGATCTTTGCCTTCATGCAACTCCTTTAGAAAGAAACTAAAACTGAATGAATGTAAATTATGGGGCTATTTGCGAAATTCATGACTACCATACTAGAGGTTCAACATGAAAGACCAAAGACTTTTTTTCCCTTTGAATATATTGTATGCATCCTTTATAATGCATGAGTGATCTCTTGGCTGTAAAGAAGTTAGAAATCTTTGGAAATCTATTTCTTGAAAACCTCTAATAAAACTTTAAATCAATCCCCATTATACGTTGATCTCTTAATTTTAGATTTAAGATGAACCAAGATGATATTCAAAATAGCAAGTAGTAGAAGGGTAGTAATATCATAGAGTTGGGGCCTTTAGAAATAATGATTAAGTCCATTTATGGTCAAATGGAAGTATTGGCTTTATAAAAAGATGATTTAGGTAAATTTTATTTAAATTCAACACCTAAGAAACTTTGGTACATTCAAGAGGAAAAAAACTATTGTTAAACACTTTTTCTATAACATTATTAAATTCTTATTAGTAAAAACTTCCACGTTGTGCTGGAATCCAAAATGAATTTGACAATTTAGGTAATGTATATTTGAATTTAACACCTAAAAAACTTTGGTACATTCAAGGAAAAAAATACTATAGTTTTAACACCTTTTTCCACAACATTATTAAACTTTTACTGGTGAGAACCTCCATGTTGTGTTGGAATCTATAATGATCTTTTCAAAGTCAAAATTTCCTTCACTAAGTTCTATGATTTTTGATTTCTATATGAGTAGAAAGAAAATACAATATGTATTTTAGTAGTAGTATTGTTGTGTTGTCAAATTAACCCCAAAATGCCTAAGACACTGAAATTTGATAATTGCAAAAGTTTGAAGTTAAATGAAATCTAACAAAGTTTGTATTTTTAATAGTTAATATTTTTGGAAAGTTCTTCATGAAGTCTAATTTTAGCATCCAAAATCCAATCTTGAAAATAAATGATAGCGTTTTTTTCTATTTGAGATTTTATGCAAAGTTACCTATTGCAATCTTGACTTCTTGTAGTATTGAGAGCTCTTAGAAATGAACTTCAAATATACTAGATCTTGGAGGAAAAACTCAAATTCAAAATTCATTTAAAAAAAATTACAGAGTAGATTTTAAAAAGCCATACATTGACTGGGGTTACACATGCTAGGCCCTTTAACCTCATATTTTTTTGGTCACCAACTTTTTAGATTTGACTTGTGAAAAGAGGATTGAAAGACTTCAAATCACTATTGTAGTTTTAACCCCCCCTATGGTCAAACATTATAATCTTTTACTCTACAAATGATATTGTTGTGTTTCCTTCTCCTATGAGATCTCTAATATATCTACTTTGAATTTCTATGGTTACAATTCAAAAAGAATTGATACAACTTATTAAAATGTTGGCATATTGTTTAATTTAGAGCAAATTCCAAGAAGCTCAAAGTAAGCCTTGAGCATTTCAGGGTTAAAAGTACTCTAAAAATTCAAGTCAATCTAATGTTAAAAATGGTTACTAGGAAGTCAAAAATTTGCCTCTCCTTTGCTTTTCACTAGCTTCACCCTAAAACTTTACTAGCCAACAATTCCAACTTTCCTCTTACAAATATTGTATATATCCATGAAGGATTCCAAAATTTGTTTTGTTTTTTCTAACAAAGTTTGGCTAATTTTTTAAGGAACAACATTGATTTGTTGTCAAACTAAAAGCAATCAAAAAATTCACAACAAATTCAAAAGTTGAAAAAAGATTTTTCAAAAATCCAAAACTTATCATCCTTATTTAATACTGAATATTAATTTCTTCTTTAAATTTTGCCAACCAACAATTCTGATACTCCTTTATGCAAAAATTACATGAATTTTTGTTTTTTATTTTTATTTTCCCATGGCCAAATTTCTTTTACCGACATCTCTTACCATTTGCCCCTCTCCAAGGTGAAGCCAATGATATTACGCACGTTGCGAATGAGCCCTAATTTAGAAGAACTTCGTCTCTTCTTCATTTCCTCGCGGGCGACGAAACCGAGACGACGCCGACGCCGACGCACACTCTGTGTCAACACTTACAGACCTCCCGGCGATTATTGCCATCAGTCCCCTTTCGTCTCCGCCATCGCTGATCACGAAGCTTACTTTGCAATGAAACGAAGCGGTCGAAAACGCCCACCGTCCAGGTAAATATTCCCTCACTGACTATTTCCCTTCTCTTGTACACCTCCAGCAGAACAAAGAATCCTCTTCCCCAGCGCCATCTCCAAGAATTTCTAAACATTTCGGGAAACAGTTCAGAAGTCGAAGGTAGGGATGCGTCATGGGCGGTCTCGTCTTCAGGAAAGTCGACACATTCATTACCATCGCGATGCGTGAATTACCGATTCGGAATTTTACCGAGGCGGGAATTAGGGTTTTAGGGGGAGGGTGATTAGTGCGTTCATTTCAGCGCCGATCATGTGTTTTGGAGAGCTTGAGAGCTTTGAAATTAGTTATGAATTTCTGGAGTTTGAATTGCGGAGAGTTTTTAGGGTAGGTCCGCTTGCTGAAATGTTAGGGTGAGTGTCTCTAGTACAGGAAAGTTTGGGAGATGAGGTTAGGTTCTAAGGTGGAACTTAACGATATCTGGACGTGAGAATCGTTGAGAAACGAGTCATGTGTTGTGGGGTTTGATTCCTAATTTCGAGATTTAACCAGAAATTCGACGACTCGCCCTCGTTCTGAGTACTGAAATCTGTGCTGTTGAGGTTTGGTGCTTGAGGTCCGAGTACTGTGGTGTTGTTGAAGTCGTGTTTCTTCAGCCGAGGTGGCCACTTACTTATGCAGGCGAGTGACAACGGATGCCATCGCGATGATGTTTGTAGAGGTCGCGTGGTGTGGGATGAGGAGAATCTGCAGGACTTGGAGAGCAGCAAAACACCCAAGCAGAAGATCACGGAGCCCAAAACACCCTACTATGCACCGGATGGCGCAGGCGATGGTAAGCTGCTCATCTCTGTTTTCTTTCTTTCTAATGGAGCCATCTTAATTGTACAATCCAATACTTCAAACTTCATTCCAGCTCTCACAAACCTATTATGACTCACGAATTTGCTCCAATAATCCTTTTGCCTTCAACTTCAAGGGTTAGTCCCAATTCGAGTCTCAAGCATCTCCATTAGAAATTCTTGAATCTCCATGAAGTCCTTCACAAGAACAATTGTAGCTGTGCATTTAAGAGAGGGACAGTTTTTGCTGTTGAGTGTATTTCCTATTATTGGACTGGCCAAATTTTTGTATGATGGTGCCACCTTCAATTTCTTCAACAAAACAATTGTAGCTGTGCAGTAAGGTAGGGACTCTGTTTGCTCTTGTGATTATTTCCGATAAATAGACTGGTCAAATTTTTATATGTTTTTGTTGACGAATGAAAGAGGATTCAGAGCACTGAGGTTGCGTTATTTGGATATGGTATGCAAAAATTATTAAAGTTTGAAGTTTTGTTGCAGATGTTGTAAGTAATTTTTTCAAGAATGGGTATTTATTGAGGGTCTGTACACGAAGTGGCACTTTTGGATTCCTAGCAATTATGGTTATCCCTACCTTTGTTACCTCAAATGACTTCTCCAGAACAATTATGTATGCATTAATAACTTCCTCAGAGGAATTTAGTGAGCTCTAATTGTTTCGGTTGGATTGCATTGTGCAGGAGGGTTATCTCCCACTCCGAACGACGAGGGAGTGGGAATGGATTCAGCTTCGCATGCTGAGGCAGTGAGACATGCACTCTCTGAAGTTGCTATAGAGGACGGAGCTAGCAGTAGTCGATCAAGTGGCAGTAGTTGGAACTTGAGTGAAGATGAATTGGATTATATGGAGCGAGATGATGAAGGTACCGTGTCTTGAATATCCAATGCACTCAGATCTCTCTAGTACGCCTTCTCTAAAATTACATTATGGAACATCCTACACACTTGCCACACTATCATGGACTAAAGCACACTTGTGAATTTTGAAGTAGTGAATTTTGATTCCAGGGAGTCAGTCAGATGGCACTCATTCAGGGAGCTTTGAGGAGCACCGACGGAAGCATTATGATAACGAATTCCGCAAAGCCAAATTGCTGGCCTCGCAGTCTGAGCTGGCTGCGGAAGAGGACGAGGCTGCTGCTAATGGCGAGACTGAATCTGCTGAGTCGGAGACTCTAAATCGTCCACGACAACAGTAGCTCTGTCTCCATTTCATCTCTACAGTAAATGTGTGTCACAGGTTTTGAAGAGTTTCTTCTAATGGAGTCCACTCTCTCAGGTGTACAAATTGAATGAACGAGCATCCAAGCGTGCGCAAGCGATTTAGTATCCCATTCTCAGATCAGAATAATGCAGCTTCCTTATGGACGTTTCAATTTCCCTGTACATAGTATCATCTGCTCAAGAGCTGATGTGACGTTTGAGCACAAGGTGCAGTTTTCTTGCAATTCAAAAGCGTTATTTGTATTTTCTTGGTGAATCAAGAGTTTGTAGTGGCCTAAAAAGCAATGAGAACTGGATGGTTACTTTATTGGCAAACAATTTCTTGATCCAAAATTTGAAGTTCATATGTTCTTCGAGCAGTTTCAATGGAATGCGGATGCTGGTGCTCTACACAGGACCCCATTGTCTCATCAACACCTGGTCGTGGCCCAAAATCCAGTCACTCAGGTAGAAAAGTTTTGAAGCAAACGCAAGGGCAGAACAGGGCATACATTCTCCCTCAAGTGGAAGACCAAATCGACCACATGTTACATTTTGCAATCATTAAATGGAACTCAGAAAGTCGAAGAATATCAAAACTGGGGACCCAATATTCCACCTTCAGGATGATAGAATACTGATCAAATTACATCGGTGATTATAAGCAAATCGTAGTGGCCACATGATATATACTCCGTAATTTCTCCCTAAAACTACTGTATGCCGTTGATAGCTACCTCGTGACTCTCCCTACCCTCAACACCATTAAGTGACAGCTCTACACAACACGCTACAATATTTGGTTTCAGAGTAGCCACTTCCGTTGTTGGAGGTTCTCGTCATTGGACAGAACTTGCCTTGAATTCGGCCTCTTCAACAAAGCTTCCAACGTCATTAGTTGCCATCCATTTCAATAATAGTTTTCATTGTTAAAAATTCATCTTCATGCTTTGTGATAGCAGACTGATCTTCATTTTTCCAAAAATGAAGACTCACCCTCATGCTTCCAACAGTAGAGAGAATCACCTTCCTCCATTTAAAAAATTAGGTTGCCAACTGTTGAGAAAATCGTCTTCAAATTCATGCTCCGAAAGGTTGAAACTCATATGCATGCTTCCAACGACGGAGATTCATCTTCATGATCCAAAAGGTAGAGACTCATCCTCATGCTGACGACGGGAATGACTCATCTTCATGCCACCAACAGTAGACTCATTTTCAAACTCCAAGAGGTAGACTCACCTTCACGCTCCAAAAGCTAGAGAATCATCCTCATGCATCCAACAGTACAGAGAATCATCTTCCTCCATTTAGAAAACTATACTTCCAGCAGTACAGAAACTCATCTTCATGCTGACCGAGGTAGGGAAGCTCATCTTCCTGCTTCCAACAGTAGTCTCGCCTTACTCGAACTAGAAAATCGAGAGAAGATGGCGTTTCAAAGTATGTCTCACTTTCAACCCCTCTTGTTGATCCTCCCATTTCAGTATTGGAAGCACTCAGCGTGGACCATTCTTACCTCCCGTGTAACCTTCTTCTAATAAGCGAAGTTCCGTTACACTTTCCGAGCCCGGGTTCGTTGCTTTGAGGCGAACTGCACCAGCTTTTCCTCCACAGGCAAGCCCTTCCTCCTCCTCACCGCATCAATGAGCTTCCTCGCAGTGTTCTGTACCACACTCGCTCCATCTCCGAACTCCTCGATTTCCTCCTCCGTGCGAGGGACGAAAAACGGGTCTTCCAGCAGCGCTTCCCAGTGACTCTGCACCAGTTGCGGACTGGCCGACCCCGACGTCTTCCTCCGCAACTCATCGGCAAAGCCGAAGCTTTCGGAAACCGGCATGTACGCATGCACGATGAACAGGGCGGTGCCCTCCCGCATCTCCTCTTTTACAACACGCGCTCTTCGCTTGCCCAACACACCGTAGACAGAGCCCAGGTGCTCCGCCGGGGCGACGACTTCACAGAAATACAGAGCCTCCACAATGCGAGGCCGTTTGGCTAATACCGCAGCTCGGCAGGCGTCCTTCACAGTCGCCATGACCTGCAGAGAGTTTGCACGTTAGAAGAGGCTCTGCACATCAATCCAAAAGCTAAGAAAATTGAGTCAGCAATAAATCGAGGTTGCGTTGTTTAGATTGACATGATTACTCACTGGAAAGCCTACCAGAAAGGAATCACAAAAGATCCCTCCATTTATATTGACAAAAATTTGAATGCTAAGTTAACAGGCATTAGATTCATGTAGCCCTTACGTTGAGTTAATGTAAAGTTCATGTTCGCGTGCGGTTAGTATCTTTGGCATTTAACTTGATATCACATTGAACATTATCTTAATATTGATCTAATGTTCTATTAGATTACCCTACTGCAGGGTCAGATACGGAATGCCAAATCAGACATAGCTCCCCAATTAAGAAATAGCAGTCACTCGTTTTCGCACTTTTTGTTCAAATCTTACCTTGAGTAGGATAACATTATAATGAGATTAATAGGCTTGTGAATACGGGATGGAAACCCTACAAGAAAGCTGCTCAAACCTACAAAGATTTTCTAAATAGAAACAGCGACGGCGCTTACCTGACTAGAGAAAGGTCCATACTGGTCTACAGCAGAGACACCATCTTTCTTTGGAGACACGAATGCCTCTACGCTGAATGCCAATCCCCACATAGGCTCCTCACAGAGGGGTCCAGACGCAGTTGCCAATTGGAAGCCAGAAACAACACTGGACTCCAGATTCCGTGCTTCTGATGCAAGATCGACCGCCTCTTCCGTTATCGTACTTGATGGAGAAGTGACTTCTTCAACAATCTCCGTCAAGCCCAGCTTTTGTGATAAATGAGCAGTGCCACTAATTAGCACAGCTGAATCATCGACAGCCTCCGGTCTATCTAAACCGCCTTCAGGAGTAAGCAACACATTAGGTCCAACTCGGTGAGGACCAAGCGCCCAAATCCGCTCTAGTGTGTGAGTCCTTGAGGTCTCAGATCTCTTTTTGCCATCATACTCTGCCTTACGTGCTGCTGCAAACAAATTGCTTCGCAGAACGGAAACCGGGTCTTCATCGGAAATACTTTCTTGACGCCCTTGGTTCTTATGTACCTTACTCTCTCCTTCAACGATGTCTTTTAAAAGCTCTACGTTTCCATCAAAGACCTGCAGAGTAATCATCCCAGGAGTGAGATTCCTTGATAGGATCGCAGGTTGAACGATTCGCTCACTTGCATGCGGAGGTAAGAGCATTCGAAAATGTATCGACCGAAAACAATTTCCTTTGCAATAAATAGATCGTGACTTCACAACTGGAACTACGGCGGACACAAAGTTCCAGGCCAACAATCTCACCAACCTCCGAAGCCCAAAAAAATTCTCACTACATGATTCTAGCTCCGCGTTCGAAAAACTCCAACAATTCCGTGCAAACATGACCGATTGCGCATGCTTCCACATCAACCCTAAGTGTCTAAGTGACCAAAAGTGGCAGCTCATCTTAGGAGTCGGAAAAAACATTCAGGAAGCTTCAATGAAAGTAAGAAATATACCAAGAAAAAAGAAAAACCACAACCTACATTTTTGAGGATAGAAACATGTTCTGAAAATCACTATAATCGACTGTTAGCTTCCTGAGCGGAATTCTTGTTCTCAGTTTAGGCTCTTAGGGGTTAAAGGTTCCTTTCCTTGACAACGGGCATTAACAGCAGTTAAGGGATCTTGATGACGTGAAAAGATTTACATACCTCAACTAATGAACCGGGCAATCTCGTCACATAAACTCGAACAAAACATCTTCCATTAGGGGTGGTCCTATCCACAAACTCAGTTTGTCCTACTGCGCTCCTGTCAACCTCCGCAGGTTCTCCACCAATATCAGCTGTCTCCCGGAACTCAACTAACGGAGAGGAGACCGACAACTCGATTCGAGCAAATCGTTCCCTCAAATCTTTGATACATCGCTCGAGGTGAACTTCCCCGGCAGCTGCAATCACATGCTCCCCACTTCCCGAGACACTGACCTCAACAAAAGGATCTGCTCGATTGAGGAGCCGCAGACCACGAGCCAAAGCTCCCATGTCAGTGGGATCAGATGGTTCGATTGCAACCCGGACAATTGGAGCAGCCTGAAAACTCATTCTAGCGAACGGCCAGCAAACCGGAGTTGTCGAGAGAGTTCCTGATTTGAGAATATGCTGACCCAGACCCCGAATTGCAACTATGTTACCAGCTGAAACAGCAGCTTTAGGCTCCAAACCTCGTCCCATCATCATGTACAGCGCCTCCACTCGCGCTTCAAGCAAATTCTTCCCAGGATTGAGAGGGTCATATAGCGCTGATAGAACGTACACCCTGGAGCCCACAGACAACACTCCACTAAAAACCCTTGCGAATGCTAAGAAACACTCCCGCTGAGCTGAATCGGTGTCTCCTATGCCCATATCTAGGTTTAGAGCTTCGCCATTAGGTCCACCTCTAGGGAGAGCTTCTATTGGAACAGCTAACATCTTTGACACAAATGCAACACAAGGAGCTTCAACGCTACCATCGCAAGCTTCAATGGCTGCTTTTACCGACTCCAACTGGCTCCGTATTTCTTCGTTTACTGTCGGCGGAATAAAAGTACTCGGCAAAAGGCGTGGAATCCGTTCTGGAAGGGCAGTGATCGGACTGGGTAAGCAATCTATGACCATTGATAGAACGGTATCTGCAAGGGGTAGCCACGAGGCCACCACTGTCTGCGTCACCACTCGTGGATCCTTGTGCTGCAAATCGCGTGGAGCGATTTTTAAATCCATCGATTTGATGATTTTTCCAAGCTTTTCAGCTCCGTCCTTTCCTTGCATGCCTGTTTCGTAAACCTGCCAAAGGGGCTCCAAAACAAACTGCACAAACATAGGCTTCAGCTTCCCGGCAGCTGCTTTCTTACTCACTATCTTCTTTGTTTTAGGGTTGTAATAATAATCGCCCCACAGCGCTTTCTTCAACGAAGTCGCGTTCGCCCCAAGCTTTGTTGCAACAAAAGACGCGAAGTGATCAATTCGAAATGCACAACCGTCTATTGCACTTGCAAAGGCCACATTTCCTCTCTCCGGTGCAAAAGCATCTGGTTCATCATCGTCATCATCGGGAATACCGTCTGGTGCTGTGTCACCATCCTCTGAACCCGGTGTTGCTGACAGAATCGAATCAACATCAGAGAGATACTTCTCCGACCGAAATGCATTGATAATGTTGTTCACCTCTCCAATTATTGACTGCATGAAAAAGCTCGACATCAGGAACATCATCCAACCACAAACCAATCGAGAGCTCTTCTCATGAACTAGACCTCCGAATCCCTAACGACTGTAATCATAACGTGGAAGCACCCAATTTCTTCACACACTAGAATCCCTTCCCTAGAAAAGAATGAGACTCTGACAAACGAGTGATGTGGAAACAATCAGAACCCAATATCAGGTAAAATTTTAGGGTTCAATAGAATGTGGAAATAGCTGCCTCTAGGTAATACAAAATGGGTATCCCTACCAATCCACTTTTGCAACTTCGTAGAAAATACAATTCCAGTCCCCAAAATAGAGTTCCGTTTCAAATTTCCGACTCTGAATCCACTAAGTAAAAAAATTCGCATTTTCAACATTCCCCTCCTCCATATAATCTGGACGTGACGGAAATGGTTGTTCCCATCTTCTATCCCATCAAAGCTAGCTTCAGCACGGAGTAGACTTGAAAGAAACTCAGACTGAAATCTGTGGACAAAAGAGATTAACGGAGAAAGTCAGTGAAGAGCAGCATTACCTTCATACGATTGTAAGCCTCCAAAGGCGTCATCTTCAGCTCCAGAATCAAGCGATCCAGCTTGTTCAGCACCAAGCAGGGCGTCAGTCGCTCCAACCAAGCCTGCCGCAGCACCGCATGAGTCTGAATATGCACCCCTTCGCAAGCATCCACCAACACCACGGCGCCATCACTCAACCTCACGCCCGACGACACCTCGCTACAGAAATCCACATGCCCTGGAGAGTCGATCAAATTGATCATGTGGTCCTTGTAATTCAAAGAAATCGAGGAACTTTTCATAGTGACGCCTCGTTGCTGCTCGTCCTCCCTGTCGTCCAAGTAGCGGAGCTTCCCCGCGAGCTTGGCATGAAGCACTCCGCCTGCAGCGGCAGCGATCAAATGGTCCGCGAGAGTGGTCTTCCCGTGATCCACATGCGCCACGATGCAAATGTTGCGGATGCGCTCTTGCTCTCGTTTCTTCGCCGTCACGGCGATTCCATTTCCTGCTGCTGCGGCGCTAATGTCCGCCATCGCTGCGACTCAAACCATCCACACAACACAATCCCTGCTTATAAAACTTGAAACCCTAATTGGGTGATTGGGATTCACCGCTGGAATGAAGTGATATAATAGCTCAAAATCTGATGCAACTGAAGAAACGCAATTGAATCTGACTAATGATGCAATAGCTTTTCGATTTGATCTCTTGCGCACCACGGCACGAAACTACTTCCGATTGCGCGTCCAATTTGCGCCAGCAGCAGGAATTTCAAAGCGTGGGCTGCCGATTTCGACTGCTGATTTCATACCTTGGGCGTCACTCTGTTTTTAGGGTTTACTGAAAATGGGTTTTATTATTATAAAGCTTCTCCAGTCTTCTGTTTTCAGTTGAAATTGGTAAATTCAATTATTTTAATAGTTTTTTCTGTGTTTTTCTTGAAACACATGGACAATTTTCATTGATTATTTTAATAGTTTTCAAATTCTTGCTGTTGGTTTTACCAATGGGAATTGTCCATTTATTTTTTTAAATAAAAATAAAATAAAATCTTACTTGAAAAAAAAAAAAAAATTCATCAGCCCAAGTTCCATAGGAGTGAATCAGACATATGGTACTGATGTAGTCACTCTCACGTTTACCTTTTACTTTTACTTTTACTTTTCATCAATTTTCTCTTTCACTTTTTATAAGAAAAATACCTGTATAAGTAATTGCCTAGTGGCGTTCCTTTGAAGGCCTGTAAGTTCGAAGGTACGTTCGCTCTCCGTCCTCTTGTTCACATTCTCAGAAACGAGACATATAACACTACGAGTCCTTTCGCGTCAGTCAGTGTTTGCGGAGATTGACAACAAGCATCAAGTTGCGCTCGAGGAGCGGCGAGAGATAGAGCGACAGAGAGAGAAGTAGTGTCAGTAGTGAGATTTCGCAGCTCAAACTTGAAGAAACTGAAAACTGGGGCTTCCGACGGAAGAATTTTCGGCTTGAATTTCAGGGTGGGAGAGATGAATCGTGATTTTGAAGCCGATGGGTGGGAGCGCTCGGATTTCCCCATCATCTGCGAGTCTTGTCTTGGCGACAACCCTTACGTGCGCATGGTATGTCTCAGTTCTTGCTTGCAAGTCCGGTTTTTGTAGGGCTTCTAGGGTTTCTAGGATTCTTAGGGTTTCTAGGGTTTCTCCGTTTTTTGCTGGAGCGCCGTTTACCGTTGTCTGGTTTGTGTTTATTGAACTGGAATGTTGTGGTGGATGTAGACAAAAGCGAATTTCGACAAGGAGTGCAAAATCTGCACACGACCATTTACGGTGTTTCGGTGGAGGCCGGGAAGGGATGCCCGGTACAAGAAAACAGAAGTGTGTCAAACGTGTAGCAAGCTGAAGAATGTGTGTCAGGTCTGCTTACTAGACCTGGAGTACGGGCTTCCGGTGCAAGTGAGAGACACTGCCCTTGGTATTAACACCAGCGACTCGATTCCCAAGAGTGACGTTAATAGGGAGTTCTTCGCGGAGGAGCAGGACCGAAAGGTATTTGTTGTGATCCAACTTCTGCTCAAATTGATTTTCAAGTGTTCTGGATGGAGTTAGGGTCCGCTGTTTTTGTTTGAATTGTCGTGCATTTGCACTGTTGTGGTCGGAAATGGGTAAGGTCCTGTACGCATCAACCTTGGTGCGAATTCCTGCTAATTGACTTGCAATCAACTGTGTTTACTTACACATCTCCTTTTCCTTGGACAGGCTAAAGCCGGTTTGGATTACGAGTCTTCGTTCGGCAAAGCTCGTCCAAATGACACGATTTTGAAGCTGCAGCGAACTACACCATATTACAAGCGAAACCGTGCACACATTTGCAGTTTCTATGTGAGGGGAGAGTGCACACGAGGAGCCGAGTGCCCCTACCGACATGAAATGCCCGTGGAAGGAGAACTTTCGCACCAGAACATCAAAGACCGCTACTACGGGTATGTTATCGTTTGAACTCGGCACTCAGAAATCAAATTCATGCAGTTTGCTTACACGTTGTGTTTTTCTCTGCAGGGTGAATGATCCAGTTGCAGCGAAGTTACTGCGAAGGGCTGGGGAGATGCCATCTTTAGCACCACCCGACGATGCGAGCATCAAGACTCTGTACGTCGGCGGTTTGGTGGACAGAGTGACGGAGGAGGATCTGAAAGACCAGTTTTACAGCTACGGAGAATTGGAGTCAATTCGGATGGTCCCGCAAAGGGCTTGTGCATTCGTGACCTACACTACCCGGGAAGGAGCTGAGAAAGCTGCCGACCATCTAGCTAACAAGCTGGTGATCAATGGCTTGAGGTTGAAGCTCATGTGGGGCAGGCCACAAGTGGCGAAAGCTGACGTCGATGAAAAGGACGAAGATGGAAAGTCCAACCCAGTCTTACCACATGGGGGAATGCTTCCTCGAGCACTGATTTCGCAGCAACAGCAACAACAGCATGAGCCAGGTTCAAATTACTTCAACTTACCTCCACCGAGCTTGTCTACAGACCGACCCTTCTATCCCTCCATGGATCCTCAGCGCATGGGGGCGGTCATGAAACAAAGTGAAGGCTCAAATTTAGAGCAAGGCGAGGGGTCATCAAATTTAGAGCAGCGACCTCCCATGGGTCCTCCTCCTTATGGTTATTCACCACAAGGACCACATCCAGGACCTCATCCTCATTTTCAACAACAGCATTTCAGGGGTCACCCTCCTTACCCACAGGGACCTCCTCCTCAGTCGTACCAGCAATATCCTCCTCCACAGTTTCAAGGAGGACCTCCGCCGCCGTTTTTCCGCCAGCACTACTGAGTGCAGATCTCGAACGTTCTCTTGCAGTGATTTTAGTTTTCCTGTTTTGTAAGCCTCTTTGAGCTAAACATATCAAACTAGTCAGCGGAGTCAATCCGGGCTGAAAGTTTGATCACTGTGTTTTGTTTTTGAAATAAATATTAAAAAAAATTCCCAGTGTATTTGAGTTGGTCTTGTAACAGAAATTTTTGTAAGTGTGAAGCATACTATGGATTTGGCACTGAATAGGAAACGTTTCCTTTCGGGTTTCAAACTGCATTCTTTGCAGTGTGTCCAGGACTTTTGTCTCGCTTCTTTAGTCAATTTTGGTGCATTGCAACTTTGTCTTTAGTTTGTGAATGCCTGTATCCTACGTGAGAGGTGGTAGTTGCCTGGTCTCGGATTACATGAAAGACTCGATCACATCGACGAACTGATTGTTTCACAAGAGCTTGAGTTTCGCAAGAGCTTACAGAGCATCAGATTGCGCATGAAAGCAAGAAAGAAACCGCCAACTGCACCGTCTTACTCGAAAGATCATTAAGGGTTTTCAATTGCTTACATGAGACAAAGTTTGTCGGTGGTGACCCTGGAAGCACTGAATGCTCGAAGAAAGATTTCTCTTTTGGGGGGGAAGCTGAGGATTGCATGCCAAAGTAACATTTGCATAAAGGGAAAAAAATAATAACGTAAATGCAGTTGATTGTGACCCCAACAAATTTTTGCCTTAGATCTAATGTGCAACCTCTAATCATAAGAGCCTAGAGTATCTTTCTATTTCTAGGTACACCTATTTTCAACACTTTGAAAATTTAAAGTTCATTGGTGTGGTGTCAAAAAAAAGCATAAGAAGAGAGTCTAGAGTCTTTTTGGGTTTCCAACATCCAACAAAAAATTAGTCAATTTAATAGCAAGAACAATGCTCAATTGCTTATTCAAATACATTTAGATGTAGCTACTTTAGACGCAACTATTTCCACCCCTGGACCTAATCTAGTCTGAATCATTTCAACTCCTAAAAATTTAGAAGAGTACATATTTTCTTTTCCCTAGGAGGCTAAGTGATAGGATATAACTAGATGCTTTGGGGAAGGCTAAAAGGGCCATTTTAGCCATATTCCCCTTGCTGTAATGAATGGTGTCTCTGTCAATATATTGAAATAATATTAAAATACTAGAATGATAAAATAATTCAAAATTCAAAAAATAAGAATAAATAAATAATATTTTTTGACATGGCAATTGATCTGCCACGTCAAATTGTTGTTGTGGCATAGTTCTTAGGTTCCCAATAGCCCAAGAAGTTGCAATCCTTTACAAGCCCCAAATCTTTTCTAATACATGTACTATCCTAAATTCTTGTTCTAAAATGAGTAAAGAGAATTTGTTTAAATGGAATTGGGTACAAAAACAAAAGTAAGATGCTTCTATTTTAACAAAAAAAGCTACAAATTAGAATCCTCTTCTTTTTTATATTATTGTTTTTTTCACTTTTTTCCTCTCCATCCATTTAATAAAAAAATAAAAATCCAAAAGCAAGAGAAAGCCAATGCCTATGACTAATTAAACCAACCACATTCACAGCCACTTAAATGCCCAAATCACTTAGAACCTCATATAAGTGCCAAATAGAAGGAAAACCATTTGCACCCCATTTAAGTTAGCAAGATACTTTCTAATAGGTTTTGGTTATTACGTGCAAAGAGGCATGGTCTTGAACCCTGTTGTTTGAGTGAGTTCAATGGTTGTTTATATTCCATGTGACTTTGATTTATATTCACTTGCTTGTATCCCTATGAAAGTATTGAAGTATAGTGTAGATGAACCATGTAGTGGGAGAGTAGAAGACAATCACAAATAGAAAGTAAAGAATGTAGGGTCACTTAAATAAGCACGTTTGTGACTTTTGAGGATTTGCATGAGTCGCATGTAGGCCAAGACAATATCTTAGGGAGTCTTCACTAATTTCTTTTATTTAGAAAGAATCTTCACAAGTCACTCACTTGCCATTTAGTGCAAATGACCCTTCAATTGCTTCATTCTAAATAATAGCTTGGAACTTCATTGTTAGACACACTTTCCATGTTGTTGGAAATGTTTGTATTGTAATCAATCCATTTAACTCAAAGAATGAGCTAAAAAAAAACACTTTGTGCATGGGAAATATAAAGAAAATTTGAGAAACTTGATTTTCTTTCTTTGTTGTTTTTAAGCTAATACTTTGTTGAGACATAAAGTCCTACAACCATCTCTATTTAACTTTAAAAGAACATAATCGGCAAAAATAAGACTCTCATTCACACATTATTGGTATTGGTTTTAGAAAAGTACGACAAAAGTGTAGATAAAACTATCAATACTATCTCCAAAAATTATAAGATTTTGGTCAAAGTCTACTAAGTTTGAATAATATATGGATGAAATTATACAAAGAATGGATAGATGCCTAAAAGTGGATGTCTATTTTTACTTACCTTCAAACTTTGCAAAAAAAGCAATTAAATTTTAAATTCACAATTGTACATTTACATACAAATTCAAAAAAATACCGATTTTGTTTTTTAAAATACATAAGTTTGATTGCTAGTGTATTAAAAATAGACATAGGTGTTAATGTCATCTCAAAATCTATAAATTTACTTAAAATATTGGCAATTGGTACTTCCAAACTAAAGTATCCTCACCCTTTTGCAACATCGACTTGTGGCAATTAGAAAAGAGTTCTTCATAGTGTCTCAATGACCCTAATATGCCACTCATTCACCCAATAATGTCAGTTTTTGTTCAAATGCAACATGAGTTTTTTTAAAAAACCAATGGAAGTTGAAGAGTTATTTGAAGCAACCAATGAAAGTTGAAGTATTTTGTACTTCAAGGATGTCTAATTAACTCCAAAATGCCTAAGCCTGTCCAAGTGTATTTTCCTATGAAAAAGGGCATGGGCTTATAGTTATCTTCAACGAAGCAAATTTTATTTCAAAATATGACCATATAGATGTTTAAAGAGCTTGCTTGTTAGTATGCGCTACAAGCAAAAGGGGTGTTTTAATTGAGTTTTAAAGTATAGTCCTAAATATAAGATTATAAGTAATGACCTTGAAAAAATATATGTATTTTAGTAAAATTTTGTTGAAAATCTCCTTCAAGGTCATTACTTATAATCTTATATTTAGGACTATACTTTAAAACTCAATTAAAATACCCCTTTTGCTTGTAGTAGTGCTTATCAATTTTGATTATAAAATTACGTAGGTGTTGTAAGATTATAACAAGAAAAATATAGATATCCTATTTTTAATATATTGCTCCTCCATACAATGTTTGAAAAATTTGCATATAGGAATTTCTTAGCATAGGAGGTGACATGAACAACTAGAAACTGTGTTAGCACACTAAAATGCACTTTCAAAAACCTATAGTCCAAACAAAGAGCTATCAAAATCATTACACAATCCACCTTGAACTTGTTGAATTGCAATTTTTTTAATAAATAGAAATTGCAAATAACTCTAAATCAACACTAATTTCAATTTTTAATGGTGGAAATCATAAAAACACTTTACACTCATGATTAGGACCATTTTCAGAACAAATAGGGAAGTACAATTTTCTAGATTTCAAATCAAGTGAAATTGGCAAGCTTCATATTTTCCCCTAATGGTACATATATGCCTTTGAGAACCTCTAAAAAAATTTAAAAATTTAAAAATTTGGTGAAAAATTAAGAAAATTCCAATAGATAACCTTCAATAATGTGCATAAATTTTTTTTTAACAATCAAAAGAATTTTACTACTGACATGCAAATGAACTAAAATTTTAGAACAACCGTATGCAATCACTTATGGTCATTCAAGTAATTAGGAATTAGTGGTAGTTTTGTATCAAATATTAATGTTCCTATGAATCAGTCTAAAAATTTTCAAACCATTTGCATTTACTTTTGCTACCATTTGTTAGCATTTTCTTATGATGTTTTTTCCAAATTGTGTCAAAATATTGCTCGTCTAAAAATAAATGTTTGTTCTAAATGTGGATATCAAACCCTCATTTTTCCAATCAATGTTTGGGGAGAATTAACACTTAGTTCATTGTTAGCCAAACATGTGAAAATAGAGGATCCAAAATGAGAATTTTTTTTGGATAGGACCAAAAATCAACTAGTATGCAGAAACCAAAGATGAATGTATAACTATTGTTTTCATGAAATTGTCAAATTTTAACCACTTTACATTTCAAATCCAAGGTCAATATCTAGTTTGCTAGAGGCAAGATATACTCTTGGGCAAGGTAGGTATTACTTTAGAATTGGCCATTGGGAGGTTATATTAGAAGAGATTTGAAGACTTTGAAAGACTATGAAATCTTTGATTGTGGGAACTCTAGAAACTTTGTCACATTTGTAGTCTAACATGGTCAAGAGACTACTATGTTAGATTTTAATCTTAATTAATATTGATTTTAAATTTATTATTATTATTGAATATTCTAACACTCTAGTTTTCCCGCAAAGAAAATAGGCCTAAAATGGCCCCCCTTGCCTTCAAATCTCTTCTAATGGTAGTGTTTGGATAGGGTGGGGGCAAGTATTGCTTTAGGATTGGTTGTAGCGATTAGCCCCTATTCTACCATTCGTGTCTCCTTGATGTAATGAAATTTTGAGTTTAATTTTAATCCCTAGTATATTGAAAGAAGAGGATTGTAGTTGTTGCAAATTTGAAGTTGAGGAAAAGTACCGAATGAGAATTTGATATAAGAGGAAATGAACCAAGAGATTTTGATAATATTATTGGGGTTTGTAGCTCCAAAAACATATAGAACATTGCCTCCAATCACAATTGCATTCAAGGTGACCCCTCTCCCCCTCAAAAAAAAGGTACCATTGACCCTTCAACAACCATCTTCACTCTCTATGTTCAACTCCAAAATCAATTATATCCCTATGTGGAAGAAACTATTTTAAAACCAACCTTTAACCCTTCATAACTTTTGCACATGGCATCCAAATATTATGTTCTTTGGTGCGTTGGAACCTCCTTTCAAGTGCCAACAAGAGAATCAATGAAAATTTGACGAGGCTAATAATAACATAGTAACTATGCACTAAAGAAAAAATAAGTGAAGGTTTGGCATTACCCACCTCACACGAAATCCGTGTCAAGGCCTCAAGGGAATGCGGGATACCCATCCTCACATGACCAAGTCCACCACGTGCTCCATCATCACGACCCAGTCTGCAGACATCAGGATCCAATGTCAACAGTGTGAACGCGTCTATTCTTCCCCTCCCCCGCTTCTCGGCACCTTCCTCCTATCACTGATCCAAACCAACCGTAACTTGCCTTCCCCTTGCTGCCGACCTCAAGCACAAGCACAACAAGCTAGCTTAGCCAGCAAAGCAAAGCAAAAGCAAAGCAAGTAATCTCTCCCATTACATTCATGAATCCAATCTCAGGCCTTTAGGCCTTATTACTCGGTTCTGTATCCCACAAGCTTCTTGTTTTCCTTGCCCAAACCAGGCCTCCCGAAGCTCCCCAAGCTTAACGCCGGTCTAATCCAACCAAGACTGACAGCTAGTTTTCTTGCAGTACCGTAGACCTCAAACTTGACAGACATTTGGTTTTCTTCAGTGCTTTCAACAGGACTTCTCTCTTCGATCGCGAAGGCCTTGTTAGATATCGATCGAGAGTTCAGTCCGATCACTTGCAAGCTAGTTTTCTACTTCTTTCTAGTTTTTTTAGTTTGCGCGCTGCAATGAGTGCTTGAATGATCGAGGGACGTAAGTTGCATTTTTGTTTTGTGCTTCGGAAAGCACCTATCTCCCGAAATGTACTGTTTCTTGAATTGTTGTAGAGTGATGGTGGGCCGGGGAGCAGAAGAGTTTCCGAATGAGGGTCATTTGTGGAGAATAGTTTGTGAATTAATTTGGTGCACATCGATCTAGTTCTGTGTTTCTGCAGTCGTGGAATTGGACATGGTGGCTATGGCTTGATTAATCGGACGCCAGGGAGCTGGGGTGGAGTGGTTTTGACGCTAGAGTGTGAGTCTCACTTTTTAAGGATTACAGGTTCCATTGATGCTTTATTCTGAGGTGCTAATGAAGAGATTTTATGGCATAGAGAGATTAGTGCAATTACAATACTAGAGATTCGCCTCCCTCTCAAGAAAGTCGCCACTAACTTATAGAGTAGATTTCCTCTGCTTGATTTGGGGGGATGCAAATGCAGAGATTTCATTACATAGAATTGTGCAATAACAACACTAGAGCTTCCTTCTCAATTCAAGGGACTGAAGAGGCTTGTGTACGTTCGTGAGAAGATATTGAAGAGAGAGTGGAGAGCCCCAAGGATTTGCATTAGGTCGACATGGGAAACGTAATCCGGCGGTGTTTCGGGGAGTTTTCGAGCTCTGACGGAGGAGGGCAATATCCTGGTCAGTATCCGAGTCAATACCCTGGTCAATATCCTGGTCAGTATCCTGGTCAACAGCAGGGTCAGTATCAGGGTCAGTATGGAACCCAAGGAGGAGCTCCAGGTTACCCGCCTGCACCGCCCATCGTTGCAGCGGACACAGCTGGGTTTTCTCTGCTTGCTCGAGATTTGCTGCAATTTGAAACTACAAATAAGGTATAGTAATGTTCTTCGAACTTCTACTTTCAACAGAGTTTTTTTTTTCTAAGTAGAGTGGAGTGTGGCTTTCAATAAGACTCACTTGAGAGATCACTTAATTTGGATCCTACTAACAAATTAAAGAGCCATTCAAACTCTCTTGAGATCAAATCGTTTTCACTCAACGTTTTGGATGATTTCTTATGCAAATCAACACTGGAAGGTCAAGCAGACCAGATAGTAGAATCAAAATGAGCTCCTATTGAATCCCCTCCCTGTGTGAAAAATGTACGCGTTGGATACGTGATCTCTCTCACCAATTTGGGGACCGTGTGTACCTACTGCGTACGTTTCCCACAAAGCGGATTCTATGTGAGCTTACCGTGCTTTCCATTCGAAGTTGAGATTCTTAACCGAGTCATGGTTACACCCAACGGATGCTAATTTGAGGCCATTCAATGCAATTGAAAGAAAGAAAAACGAGAGATGTTGAAAGCAACAGAGGTCAGTCAACAGGGAGCTTGGAAGGAAGTTAAGTAAGCAAAATTGAAGAACTTGCGGTGTTTTCTTTGTTCTGTGCAGGTGCCAGATGCATTGAGTCAGTATGTTAAAGCAACGAAAGCCACCCAGGTCACATGGTGAGTATGAAATTGAAGGAGTTGACCAGTAATTTTCTTTTTGGCTATGAAATGTGTCTGTGATTGCTCAATCATCTAAAGAGTTTGTTTGTTTTTTGAAATTCATGTCTTGATTCTAACTTACGGATTGCTCGGTCATGTTTTAATTCAGGTACCGGAAACTTTTAGTTGCTTGGAAAAATGCAAGACCGCCTCCATCAACTGCCGAAGAGGCTTCCGCTTTGCTTCTCCTGACGCTTCAAGGCCACCACAACGTTCATGTTCAGGTATGAGTTGAGGCTTCCATCTTCGTTCAGGATTTTGATTTTGAGGTCGATAAAGTAAAGCGCTTGGGTTTTAAAAAGCAAAATGGACTCTAACATAAAGGTACATTTTGCTTTCTCAACGCACCAAGCAATGTGCAAATGGTGCACATTTCAAGAGGTGGTTGCTTTTAGTGACCATTGCGTTTCAACTTTGAAAATTCATAACTCTCAGTCTATGAAGTTGTAAAAAAATTATGAAACAACTTGGATTAAGCTTAGATGCCAATTTCATTTGTCTTTTAAGGAAATTTCATTGCAAAATATTTGCAAGAAGTCAATCTTACCTTCCAAATTAATTTTCACCTCTTAAATGGGCGCTTAATAGACCTCTTACCTAGACCCAAGTTGTTTTGTATTTTTGGACCTCTCTAGATTTAAATATTAATTTTTAGTAGACACTATTTGTAGGTTGAATTTGACAAGTGGGTGCAGGTTTAGGGTAACCTACCTTACTATTTTTAGTAGAATTTTGAACCTTGAATGAATGTGTTTTGTCTCAATCACTTAGGTTTAGGGTTTAATAGCACATGTGAGCTTCTTCTTGTAGGGTTTATTACGCTTCTATGGTCTTCCTGCACATGTAGCCTTTGTAGCCAGTGGAACATGGCCACAAGGTGTACAATACGAAATTCATACGTTGCCGGTACTCCATCTACTACATTTTCTTCTCAAGTTTCTTTGCATGATTTACTACAAATTTATAATATTATTTGAAGTCCATTTAATGTAGAGGATAATTATTGTTGAAGCATTTTTAACCAATCAATGTAAGAATGTACTTTCTTTGGGAGATTTCTTTGAATATTACAAGAGTCAAACTCTCTTGAGATCAAATTTTTATGAATGTTTCATGCAATCATTCAACCACTAGAAATCGTATAGACTATTATTGAAGGAACACCAAACAACCCCTTCCACTTGCATTTTCATTTAAAGATTAGTGATCATAGACGTTATTAGCCGTGTCATGCCTAAATCCAATAATAATAAGGTAGGAACACCCCAATGTGCCACTTGAAGGGATGCTCATACAATATGAATCTCTTAAATAAATATGTACATAAATATTGCAGAAACAGTTATGGAACATCTACCATTCAAAAAAACTTTTACTCTTCATAATTATATCAATATCCAAATGATCTTTTTTTTAGTGCATTGAAAATCTCCTATCACTTGCCAATGAGAAAATATAAGAATTTCACAAACCTAATAATAGAAAATGATAGATTGTTTTTATTATGGTGGTTAAAGAATGCCCCTACCTTTAGTGTCAATTGAAGTTTTAGATTGAATAAAAGACTAATGAGTTGGTGGTGCTACTAGGGCTAGCTAGTGGTCTTCTTACATATCCCCTAGATTGTTTGTTATTCTATGATTGTAACGTTAGTTTAACCCTAGATCACCAAACTAGTCACCATCGAAATCATCCTTTGGAGGTATCGTGTAAATCATCATTTACTTTAAAAATAAAAATAAATAAAGAGCACTCAGTCATTGGAGGAGTGGGTCATTGAACTATTGATGCAAGACCTCCCCTTCTTCTTCACACACAAAATTCCAAGGACAAACATCTATATTTTTGTCATACATGTCTTCAATAATCCTTTGTCATCCATCAGACACTTTTAGTCCTCCGCATCGTTGCTCGTTACGAGTTTAAAATTTGGGGCCTTTTCTTTTTCTTTTTGTGTTTTGTAACACACAGGTGGAAGATCGAGCAGTGGGAGACGGGGACACCATAACTGTGTACGTCGACGTCCACAAAGACACACGAGAGGCTGCCAGTGTTCCAGTGGGAGTCATGGATGCTGTCAACATGAGGCGGACTGCCCGGGCTCAACACAACTATGTCCATGCTGATGCTCTCCAGAAACAGATACAACAAGCTGGATACAAGTACCTACATCCTCACCCCTTTTAAAGCCCTTTTTTAAAATTTAAAATTTAAAAAAAAAAAAAAAAAATGAATTTCTTCGTTTACGTTGTTTGCACAACCATCAATTTCTTTTATCTCTAAACTTTGTCAAATTCATAACATTCTTAATGAAGCTAAAAAACTCCTAGAAGGAAATCCCCTTAAGTATTTAGGATGAATGTGCATTTCGAAAGGATGAGGTGGCTACACTAACTTTTATTCATAGCGAAGAAGAGTGTTTCTTTTTTTGAACTTGTGTTCTAGGGTTTTGAATATTTTTTAGAATGAAATGTTTGTTTATGTCTTTTGTACAACTATCAATTAATTCATGTAAACTTTGTCAAATTTATAACACTCTTAACAAAACGAAAAAAGTCTCCTAGAAGGAAACTCAAGTATTTAGCAAGAACATGCATTCAAAAAAGATGAGGTGGCTACACTTGTTTTGACTCATAGGAAGAAGTGTTTCTTTTTTTTGAACTTGTGTTCTTGGATGTTTCAATAGTATTCTAGGGATCCCTAGTTCTATGTGTTTTTGAGCATTTCAATAGTGTTCTAGGGATCCTTAGTTGATTGTGTTCTTAAGTGTTTCAATAGTGATCTAGGGATTTATAATACAGTGGTTTAGAATGTTATGCTAGTCATAACATAATGTTATTTTATAAAAATACAAACATTGTTCTAGATGAATGAGAATCTATTTGGATTAAATATCATCTTGAAGCACTTTGTTCATCACTTGGATTGGAGTCTTTTGGAGAACTTACGGAAAAATATTTTCCAATTTCATTGCCTTGTTTTTTATGGTCTTTCAAGTGCCAAAAATACTCTTTAATTTATACTTGCTTAGAATATCTCACTTCTCACTGATGGAAGGGTTATGGTGCCATACTCTCAGGGTGTTTGACGGCAAGGATGGTGGCGTTCAATGTGTAGCTAAAAAATACCGAGTTCGCCTTAAGTATGTAACTCTTTTTCTGGTCAAAAGTGGAACACATTATTTTTTGTGAAGGTTGTATTTGAAAATAAATTCCCCATTTTTAGAGATGGTATAAGTATGTTCTTTGAACAAATGCACGCATGTTCAACATATTTTTTGAGTTTCACCAACTATTTTCCTTTAATTCCCATATCGAACCAGTTTTGCAAATATCAAATTTGATTTTTTTTTTCCCTCTCTCTCTATTTTTCACTCTAAGCAGAAATTCCATATTTTTTTTCACCAATGTTTTCAAATTGCAATCAGTTTTTTTCCCAAATTCCACCAGCTAACAATGAACTAACCTGGCAATTCTCCTTGAAAATTGGTGATCAATTTTCTAATATTATTTCTCATATAATTTGTTTTCATCTTCTACTACAGGGGTGTGGACGCACCCGAGAGTACGCAACCTTATGGCCAGCAATCCAAGGCGTGCCTAAGTAGTCTTGTTCAGGGGCACCCACTTCTGGTTCACGTGTACACGGTCGACCAATACGGACGGTTAGTGGGCGATGTCCACTGCAATGGAACATTCATTCAGGTACTTATAGGGTTCATTTATTTCACCCTTATATTTGTGAATGTTTTATGACCCTCTTTGTACAAATATTAACTGCACTTAACTTATTTGTGAGCCTTTTTCTAGAACCAACCATTATGTATTCTTTGTCTAAAATGTGTAGCTTCTATTATTAATGAAAGTCTAAGTTAATGAAAGCTTGAGGTCAATCAAGTTGAGGGTACAACTTAATTTTTAGCTCTTAGAAAACTCAAAGGTTGTTTGTGTGGTATCCCAAAAATGCATGCTAAGAGAATTTGGAATTCCCTTCTCCTCTTGACTCCCTAATGAGAATCAACGTTTTCTTAGATAGTTTAATACCAAGTCTCATACGCAAATGCTTATCTAGTATATTTTAGGTGTGGAAGTGATAGAATTTGGGAATTGGTCTTACCAGGAGGCACTTCTAAAGAAAGGATGTGTGTGGCATTATACACAATATGATAAAAGACCAACTTTTACTAAGGTATGGCTCCATCTTTCAATTCATTAGTTCCTATAATTTGTGGGACATGTAATCTATCTTCATGTTACTTAATTCACAACTTCAATGTAGTCTATTTTGTTACATCCTTTTTGAATAAATAATAGTCACTCATTAGACAAAGAGAGGCATGTTATTTCTTACAACACGGGATTATTCTTGCATTAATGTGTCCATTTTTGTCCCTTGATTGAACATGGTTGACTATGATTCAATTAATCTTTGAGGTCATGTTTTATATTGTAAAAGGACACACCCTTTAACATCCTTTAAGGTAAACCAACCCATAACAAACAAATTGCCTAATGCGGATACCTAGAAAACCATCCATTACAGTCTTACATCAATCTAAGGTAACTCTGCCTATGACAGTCCAAATGGGAGCCAACCCATCACAAGCATAAAATTTCTAGTGATGCACATTTCAAGAACTAGAATGTACACCATTAGTACAATTTTGCCTCTGATGGGCTGGCTCCCATTTGGACTGTCATAGGCAGAGTTACCTTATGACAAATTTTTGTTAATAAATGAGATCAAGAGTTCATTAGGTAAATTAGTGGTCGAAATAAATGCTTTGGATGATGGTGATGGACTAATTAGTGATTGCTTTAAGATCACCTACTTTTCTAGTGTAAATTCATTGCATGAACTAAATTTTTTATTTCTTTATGTCATGACCATGTTAGAAAATATTGTGACCATGTTAGGAAATTTTGAGACTTCTTTGGATAATTAGATGGCCATTATGGATACATGTGTGATTATGGGGTAGTCTACAGACAGTTTTAGGCAAATTGAACTGTAGAATTCAAAAATTCATAACAAAATGATCATTTGTCAAAAAAATTAAATTTCAATTACTCTCTACATTCCTCATGTTTATCTTTACATGGAATTTTTTTTTTTAAATTCAAAAATGTAAACATGACAAACAAACCATTCTGCCCATCATAGGCTGGATTACCTTACTACTTTCAAGGCTCATCATGTTATTCCTCACAACATGCTTTTGTAGTTTCTATTTTTTTCTTTTGATTCCCATATTGAATTGATCTTTCAAGTACTAAGTCCATTTTGTTTTCTTTATTGTTTTTACTCTAAATAGAAATTCTATAGATTTTTCCACAGGGATTTTTTATTGATGTTTTCAAACTGCAACCATTTTCCCCCCTAATTCCACCAGCTAACAATGAACTACCTAACGATTGTCCCCAACATTGGGTTGTATTGTATAGTGGGAGAATGAAGCAAAGGCTGCTCGTGTTGGCTTATGGGCAGTTGTTAACCCTGAGAGGCCCTGGGAGTACCGGAAAGGCAAACGAGATGCAAGGAAAAATTAATTGTGTAACAATGCACGACCAATGTGGAATGACTTAAGTTTGAGCATTGTTGTAGAACATGTGTAGAATGCATGTTTTTATTTGGGCATAGGATAATTTACACACATTTGGTGAGCACAGTTACAAGACCATCTTTTTAGATTGAATTGATGTTACTCAATCTTTGATTTTAGGTGGAACAAAAAAAATTAGAACACAAACATGGAGTATATTGTAGTGTAAAATTTAGGCGACCATGTGTACACCGTTAAGATGATGTGCACACCTCAATCTTTGATTTTAGGTGGAACAAAAAAAAATTAGAACACAAACATGGAATATATTGTAGTGTAAAGTTTAGGAGACCATATGCACACCTTTAAGATGATGTGGCAAGAAAACATATTCAACTTTTGCATTGCTTTAGATTTGTTTAGAAGTCAAAATAATATAGGTTTCCGATACTGTATCATTAACCCCTAAGTAAGGGTCAAATTAGACACTTTGTGTTGATTTGTTGAACAAGTTGTTTTTTCAATCCATCTTTTATCTTGATTCAAAATATATTTTCTTTCACTTCTTTAATGAATTTTTTTGATTATAATGGGGTCAATAGGATGCACATTTATTAATAATCCATGTACTTGATGTGCAAAAAGAAATTGTTGTTATGCATCAAAATTTTGAAAGGGGTCAAGAATTGGGTTGGTCCTTAGGGATTAAACAGTCCAAGGATTTATTTTTTTGGATTCATGTAGAGAAAAACAAATTATTCACTAGCATGAAGAAAATAATTGGGTGAAAGAAAAACATCTGTTGTTGTTGTCAAATCATCTTTTTTTGGAGATAGCTCTTTTGGGTCATATTTCTTGAGTTCATGATGCATAGGCATGGTAGAAGCACTTATAACAAGCACTTCAAACAATACTATAAAGTGGAATCAATACATAGGATTATTTTTCACACATTGGCAATTGAAAATAATGAATTTAATAATAATATGATAGTTTTCAAAATATATATGAATATGCTATGAATTTGTCAAATTCAAATATATAGTGCATCCCAAAATATATTTGGCATTCATAATTATATACAAATTGCACATTTTAAACTTTCTATATTTAGATATTTTCAAGATAAGGCTAAGATAGAGGGTTGAGAATGGATGATTCTACAGTATTTGCTTCAATTTATGTGTTTGTTGAATTTGCAGCACTTGATCATTTCAAAATATTTTACCTTTGGCTTTTTATTACTAGAAGCCTTTCGCTTTGCCAGATTATTTTATGTAGTTTTTGCATTTATTTATCATTATTAATTAATTCCTACGTTTTAAAATAATTTTATGCTTATTAAAACCTAAAGCCTAATAGATGGATCATCCAATAAATAGTGGTAATTATTTTTCAATTGCCAATTCTAAATAGAAATTTTCATTTTTTTTCTTAATATTCTAATTTATAGAATTTTTTTTTCTTCCAATGACACTAATTTGACTCATTGGAGCTCAAAAAAATAAAAATAAATATCATTTATAATTATTGCCAATTTCCTTCATTTTTACAACTATAATGGTCCAAGACTTGTTTGAGAAATTTCAAATTGGAATAAGGTGAACTAGCTTCTTACCACCCTCATATGTGGGTAGGATAGGGAGGATTGACTCCCTTATTGCCTCATCCAAGGATAAAATGTAAAAATTGCCTCTTATTTTGTGCCAAATAGTAAATTTTGTAGCTCATGTCCTCTCCTAGTTAATTTGAGGCCTTTGATAGCAAATATAAATTTACAATATGCAAACTTCACTATAGGCACCAAGTACAAAAATCTAGTACTTTCTCTGGGAATAAAAGAAAGAACAATAAGGGTGTCAATCTTCTTTGGCCTATATAACTTCCTAGCAACTTAGATAGCTTTTTTCAATTCTTTTATTCTTTTATTTGAATTTTTTTACTATTTTCTAAAACTCAAATTCCAAAGTATCTATTTTCTTACATTTTCCATCACTCTTTTGTTGTGCATAAGTTTTAGAGGTAAATTTTTCTAAGCTTGAATTTCACACATATCTTATTTAAATTTTTTTTTAAATTTTCATATTTTCTTTTATTTAAAAAATATATTCCAAAAGTCAGAGGACTTTAATTAATATTGAGGCAATTTTGTCATTTTGAATAAAAAATGGCATGTGTTTTTTGCAACTTTTGTTGCTCTTTGTAATAGAAACAATAATTTTGAGTGTTTTTTATGAAAGAAAAGACTCATTCATTTGAATAGAGGTTAAAATGAAAGCAATGAAAAAAATTTGAAATTCAAAAAGAGCTTCATAATGAAAAATTTGAAAGAAAAACCAACAATATAAGAAGTTGGTTTTAAAATCCAATACTAGTTTTTAATGGTTGTTTTTTCATTTACTTCCAACCTATATGTAACATAATATAGTACAATAAGTAGTAGAATCCTAAGACTATTGTTTACCTTTGGGGAATAAATGAACATTTACAAGTTCAATTTTTTAATCAATTCACACATTGGAGGTAGCAAAAAAAAATGTAAAAGTTGGAAGCTGATCTTAAGTTTATTTCCCTTTAAAAGTTTTATGGGGTACAAAGTGAAATATATACCATAAGATGAATTGTAACCTTGCAAATTTAAATCCTAGGAGACAGCACATACATATTAATTTTGTATCCAAGGTGCTCCCAATAGGTATTTTATGGTACATTGTAAGTAATGTCCTTAAAATACAAATATTCTAAAATATTCTAAAAATGTATTCTTGTATGATTTTGTAGACCCTATCCAAGCCCTTACATGGTATTATTTCTAATTATTTCTAAAAATATATAATTTATAGGTACAAAGATTAAAACATAATATATATATGGAGTTGGAGCAGACAATTTTGTTGGCGTGTTTTTATTAGAACCAAGTTTGTTTTTTTCATTTTTTAATAGTGTGCCAAAGTGGTGATATAAAATATTACAGTGGTGCTCCAAATTTCAACATTCATCTACATATTTAATAAAAAATATCACATTAGTACATATCACATGTCCATAATTCTATTTTCATCCACAATCTAATAATTTCATTTAAGATTTTTTTATAATTTGAAGTTTTTTAGGCAAAAACTTTCACATTTTGTTGCCATTTTTTAGCCAAATTATAAATTTTTGGGGGTGTGTGGTGGTGTGTGTGTAATCTTGCACAAAAAAGTAAAAAAAACCCATCAAAATCCGACTCGGTTGGCTACACCATTTGTGTCGTCATTTGAGATGAGGCTACTAGATCCAATTGAGTATGATTTGTCATGAATCTATGTGAAGGAAAGGAAAAAACCCCACCATCAATTTCATTAAAATGGCACAATTCCAACTCCAAAAATTGTGACCTCTATATATAGGTCTAAACCTAGAACTGGATTGGATTTATATTTCAACATAAGTGTCTTGAAAGGTGTTAAAGTTTTGGAATAGTGCCAATTTAATAAAATTCATTGATGTTGGAAGCATGAAGCTAAAAAACATGACTTTAGGCACGATCTATTCATATTTTTTTAAAATTTTGATTGTTCAATATGCTCCTAATTACATACATACACTTTTGATATTTGGGCTAGAATCAAAAGGGATTTGTGTTCTTTTCTGGTTTTGTGTTGTGCTCACAAGGCGCTGATTGCAAGCGTGGTACAACATCACCTTAATTGACCCTGGAATGCCCGGGGAGCCATTTTGTGGTTTCTAGATGATTTCGGGTGGTCATAAGAAGACCTCAACAATAGATTTTTCATCCATTCTTTTTTTTAATGACCTTGTATGTTGAGTTACAAAGAGTGTCCAATGGAGTTTTTGGTCTATTTGATGTTTATTTCCATATAATTGAGAAGTAATGAAAAAAAACGGATGGCAGAATTTGCCATTTTAGTGTACTTTGGAAAATTGAGTAAATCTGAAATTTCTCTTTGAAAATGACTTTTTTTGAGTTTAAGTCCAACTAATGAAATGAAGGTCTTCTACTCTAGTTTCTACTCCAATTCAAATTTTGGAAAAATTCGTAAAATTGAACATTTTATTGTAATTTGAACTTCAACTGTAATTTTTAATGAGAATTAAATGAGAATTATATAATGACACGGAAACTGAATTTACACCATGATGTTTTTTACTGTTATGTACACACATGGTGAAATTTTCAGATTTTTTGAGATAATTTTTTATTTGATATGATTTTTTCTTCACTTTTTCTTCAAAAATTTGCATAGAAAAAGAAAAATTCTCAAAAAAATTTAAAATTTTCATGAAGTATAGAAAACATGTAGCTTCATCTCTTAAAAATAAAAATAAAAATTTTCATACACATCTACATACAAAGTGGCAACAAACTAAGTGAGGATAATGCCGTGTGAAACGAGTGGCCATAGGCCCAGGCGTTTCAGGGTTAACATAGGAAAAATTGAAATGCATGCCCTTATTCTCCTCAGAGGTAGGGTAATATGGAATGCACACATATTCCAGCAAGCATGTTGTGCACGTATCCCTTGCACCATGCTTATCTAAAAGAAGAAAGAAGAAGCAATTTGAAAGTTTGGAAACACACTAACTTGCGTACAATGGCATATGTTTGAAATTAAAGTGACTTGCATCATTTATCATTGTTGATCTCATATCTCAAAACTCATATTAGGACCAATCATTTTTTTTACTTTCTAAGGAAAAGCTTTGGGATAGCGATTACTTAAAATTTGGTGAAGCATTGTATTTCTACATTCATTCATCTTTTGGATCAAAAAACACTTCTTGATCACATATATGCACTTCTTCATCCAATTTAGTGACTTCATCCACATTTTTAATATAAATGGAAAAATTTAGTGACAAAGATTACTTTTATCTAGCAAAAAGTAGAAATTATTTTGGAATGGTGCCCCCAAACCCCTAGGGATGATAAGGATAGTATATCTGAACTTGTATCAGAGCACAAAGTTCCGTCACTCTCAATCATGTGATATAGTTTCAAAAAATAAAACTCCTTCCAACATTTCCAACCAAGCACCAACAAAATATATATATTTTAAACGATATTAATTCATTTCAATTTTTATTTTCAAAAATATTATACAAGAAAATGGCTTTTGAGAGGCACTGGATTTTTTTATTCTTACTTCTATATTTGAGAGTACTTTTGACTAATTCATGATTGGCATGAATTCAACAAGTGTTCTTACTATTAACAAAGGCTTTTAAAACTAGTATCCATTTAAGGATGATATTTGGACTTCCTTGAATTTCTAAGTCTTTCTATTGCTCGCTTAATTGGTACCAATACGCCTTGAATTTCATGCCTTGTGGAGCAATTGTCTTCATTGTCATATTCATCCAATTGAAAACAAGCATCAACATCTCTTGTATTTTTGAAGGTTACATAAGCATAAAATCTCTTTTTCTTATGTCCCCTCAAATAAATATTCTCAATTTCTAAGCTCTTAAAAGCATATTTTTCACCATACTCTCTAAAGTGTTTGATCAAAATGTTTTTGTTTAATTTAAGTGGAGTTGATCCCAATTTAACAGTGTTTGTTGACTTGTGATTTGGAAATTGTTGTAGAGTATACATCCTCCTTTGAGGCTCCATTTGCATCCTTTGATGTTGCATTTCCTTCATTTTCAGGCACTCTATTTCCATTGAGTTTGCAAGTGTAAGTTGCATCTTTTGCGCATTTTCCATTTCCATCCATCTTGCATGTTCCCTTTCCTCTGGTCTTGTGTGTTCCCTAGCCATCCATCTTGCATTTACTATTTCCATCCTTGTTGCATGTTCCATTTCCATCCTTTTTGCATATTCAAGTTGCATCTTTTGTGCATATTCAATTTGCATCCTATGTGCATGCTCGAGTTGCATCTTTTGAGCATATTCAAGTTGCATCTTTTGTACATATTCAAGTTTTGTCTTTTGTGCATATTCAAGTTGCATCTTTTTTCCATTTTCCATTTCCATCATTTTGTTTTGCTCCATTTGAAGCATCCTACTATTAGATTGCATTGCTAAATAAAAAGGTTGCATCTTCCAATTTTTAAAAAAAGATAACTTGAAAACTATTAAATCAAAACTAATCAACAAATTAGTAATGATATAGTTGTAGAATTACGTTAGTTGAATTTATTGAAGAATTTCTAATTCCAAAGAATTTTGGCTTAGTGAATTAAAATTGTTGTGATTGAATATTAAAAAAAATAACAATAATACCTATGAAAAGGGACAAGAAATAGAAAAAGGACAAGATATACAAAACACATATAAACGATGATAAAGAAAGCTGAAGTCTCTATTTGTAAATGAAGATATCTCTCAATATATATCCCAATTCTAATTCAAGATTTCTTGAAGTAAAAGCCTTTGCTTAAAATAAAAGCCTTTGCTTAAAGTAAAAGCCTTTGCTTAAAGTAAAAGTCATGAAAGTAATGTTTTAAGCAATATTAAAGTAAATGGAAGATAATACTGAAAGTCAAAGAAAGCTAATGACAAAAGTAAAACAAAGCTCATGATAAAAATAAAAATGAATTAATCAAAGTCTTTGATTTTGCAAGAATTAATCAATGAAATCTTATATTAACAAATGAATATTAGTTGATTTTTTTGTTATAATTCTTAAGAAGATTAATTTTTTTTTGTTAAAATTATTTAAATTAAAAATAATAGACTTTTGCATTTATCTTCATAATTCAATCATTTTTTAATCCCTAAAGGTAGGAGACTATGTTTTCACCAAAAATGCTCCACAACTACCATTTCTAATATAAGCACCAAATTTTAGATGAAATTTTCTTTTAGAATACATGT
Source organism: Pseudoscleropodium purum (assembly GCA_963969395.1). NCBI lineage: Eukaryota > Viridiplantae > Streptophyta > Bryopsida > Hypnales > Brachytheciaceae > Pseudoscleropodium > Pseudoscleropodium purum. The sequence goes on along the minus strand of OZ017800.1, from coordinate 2,634,820 downwards.
AACTATTGGATTTTGTATTAAACTAGTTTGAAAAGATGTGGAAAAAATTTCAGAATTTTCCATTGTGTAGATTGCAAGATATTAACGTTTGAAGTGACAAAAATCATTTTTTTGGCCTTGTGAAAATACTGGCAATTGCACTTTACAAGGTCACATTTGTATGAAAAAAATGTTCAAAATGGTGGTTACTCTTTGGATTCATTCATCAAGGCAAGTTGGCTACATTCTTGAAAATTTTTAGATCATTTGGAATTGCACAGCATGTAGGAAAAAAATAGTAAGTATAAAGAAATACAAAGTGATTCAAAACACTAAATTGTTAAGAATTTAATTATAAAATTCAAAAATTCCAATCCCAATGGTGCTAATGTAGTAATAAATAATCTACATAAAATATTTTAATTTCTTTTCAAAAAATATTAAAAATTGAATTAAATAAAGGACTCCAAAGTTTATTTTAGAGTAGGGAATCCATAACTACCTGCAAACTAAACATCTCAAAACTTTCATCTCGTAAATCAAAACAAAATGATTCAAAATCTTTTCATGTATATATAAATCCAAAAAAAACAATTTCAAATTTTTATTCTTGAAGAAAAAGATTTTTTAAGAAATTTTGAAGCCACTGGTTGAACATTGAAAAGTACATATCATGCAATAACTTTTGAATCATGTAATCAAAAGTTATGAAAATTATTGGGTCTTAAAGCTACTCCTTGGGCACATGTTGAGTGAAAATTTCAACAAAAGAACATAAAAACTCAATTCGTAGTGAGCTGCCCAAAATTGCTATATTGCCAAGAAATATAGTTTTGACCTTTAAGGATTAATAACTTGAGATTTTTTTCTAAAAACATTCAAATTTGAAGTGCTTGATACTATCATGGTGTTGGAGCCTAAAGTTACCGAGCTCTGCGGAGTTTCAGCCTGTCTTTCCTTCCACATATGGGTTGATGCCCTACACCCCAGATACCCGGTTCCGATACCCGGTGGACCTAGGTCCCGTTCTCTTGTAACATGGGAAAGCCGGAAGGAAGCAAACCATCGTCTCTCTCGCACCTACTCCGCAGCCAATAGACTCTCCCACGATTTGCACGAAACTTGCTGTAGTTTGCAATTCTGCACAGTAGAATTCCATCTCAAACACTCCCAAAGCTTCCCGAAAACAGAATTTTCTTCAGGAATTTACTTCAGAAATGGCGACGATGATGGTGTCCTTGAAGACCGCAACTGCGACTGCCCTCACGGTGGGAAGAGGGGATTCATGCTCTTCTCCTTCTTCTTCCTCTTCCCCAAAGCCGCAGAATCTCCCGCAAGTTTGCAAAAAATGGAGGAGTAGCGTGATCGGCACACAAGGGTGGACGCATGCGGCGTCGAATTCTAGAGGCGCTTCTTCGTGCTTCCCTCTGGTGGTGCGGAGTACCTTGGCGGAAAACCCTGCTCCAGTACGTTTTTTCTCTCTCTAATCACTGTGGTTTAGGGTTTAGGGCAATGGAATTTGGGCTAGAGTTTTGGGATTGTTTTTTGGAATGATCGGTTTTCGTGAAAAGTATGGGGAGGAATTTGTGCGATCTGAAGGGGAATTGCGAATGGAGTTGTTTGCAATTTCAGTGCACTGATTTTTGTTCTCATAGTGCGTGTAACACTAATTTATGAATGGCACACTATTTTGAATTAGTGGGAGTTTGAAATATTACTGTATTGTATCAAATTCCACAAAACAAAATCTTTTGGTGACACTAATTTTCTAGGGGACGCTACTTTTCTACTTTCCTTTCTGTCTCCCGCTGTGGTTTAGGACTTTGGGCTAGAGTTTTGGAATTGCTTTCTGGAATGATCGGATTTCGTGAGAAGCATGTGGGGGAATTTGTGCGGTCTGAAGGGGAATTGCGAGTGGAGCTGTTTGCTATTTCAGTACACTGATTCTTGTCCTCATAGTGCGTGTGATATTAATTTATGAATGGCATACTATTTTGAATTAGTGCAAGTTGAAATATTACTGTATTGTGCCAATTTCCACAAAAGAAAATCTTTTGGTGACACTAATTTTTGTGGTAGTTAATTTCCACGTGTGATTGGTATTTAACTAGACAGAGATCTTTCGCTTTGTGCTTCATGGGACCGGATATTTTATTGCACAATATTAGTACTTGTATCAGCATTAGAATTTTCTTAAACTTCAAAACAGCGGTGATGCTTGGATCTCTGAATGTGTCGTAGTGGGGTTTTAGCCGATTATGGAGTCGGACCATGAGCTTCTATTTCTATGTGGTGAAGAGATTTTTGGCAAAATTTGCATCGACATTTTATGATGGAACACGTGAAGAGCACCTCAAAAGTGGAATTGTAGCACTTTGCCTCACTAAATCGTTTTTTCGCTGTGCAGCAAAAGCAGGAGCAATACACAGTGGGTGACTATATGACTCCTGCCTCGGAACTGTATTGTGCGAAAAAGGATACTACTATTGATGAAGGTATGAAATTCCTTCTTGTCAAATACTATTTGTATGTGTATGTCAATATACTTCGAATAAGGCAGTCGCTTGATCTTCGTGCAAGATATGCTGATGAAGCATATGGAAAGAGCCTGGATGTTCCTTATTCATATCAATCCGTCCTGGCTAGTTTGTACTTTAGAGGACCCGGAGGAGGAAACCTAGTTTACTATAGGATTTCTTCCTCCAATCCAGATGCTTTAAAGGCCCCGTAAATGAAGACCCCGATCTTGACTTCAAGGTGGTTTTTGAAGACCCTCATAAATCGCAATAGCTACAGAGCCGAGCAAGTTGGATTTGTGGTAAGGTCGTGTAGGCTGTTCATCTTAGGGTCTAATAATTTTTCTCGAAGATGGGGTCGCGTAGAGAATGCTCTCATGGACCTTTGGATTTTAAAAAGGACACCAGGGTCATCTATTCTTCAGAGAGGACTTTGTCTGCCTTTCATACCGTATAAAATGCTGGGTCTGCATGGTGGGTCCTGTATACTACTCCTGTCCCTCTACTAACATTTTCAAGGTTTGATTTGAGCAGCATTGGAGGTGCTAGTTTCCTGGCGCATCACTGGCATGCCTGTTATCGACGATTCTGGAGCGTTGGTGCGTTCAATTACTTTGGCTGATTTTCTTATCAGCTTCAGTAAGCAGAAACCCTTTTGTTTGTGTCTTCTACTCTCTTACTTCTTTTTTCCCCTCTATCTGTGTAAGTCATTCAAGGGTGACTGGTCGTATGCCGTCGTATACTACTATTATTCTAGATTTTAGACGTAGCCCTCAAAGCTCTTATGGCGTTGGGTGACTTCAGCAAGGCTTTGAACTTCTTACCATTTGTGCATATAGTTGGGCAAGGCCTGGTATTCAGCGTTCTCATGCTGTTGCATGTAGGTGGGGGTTGTCTCGGATTACGATCTGTTGGCGCTTGACTCAATATCAGGTTGCCATCTCCGCCATTTTTGAATCCCGATGTTTGTATTTGGAACAGTACTTTACTTCGTGTTTTACTTGGATCGATCGATATGCCAAGGGCGAGGATATTATTTGCGTCACTCAAAGCATTTTATCCAATATGTAGGAGTGTGCTGTCGTCGAGACATCCTTGTAGAGCTGTGGCGAGATCAATTTTGGTACAAACTTTTTGGAGATCAAATTGTTATCACTATCTATGACTTTCTTCTGCAATTGTTTAAGGAGATTATAGACCACTATTGAAGGGATAGTAGACAACCCCAGTTTCCACTCAGAGACCAGTGGTTAAAGGCTTTTAGCCGAGTCATGCTGACACCGCTTGCTAATAAGTCCAACCAGTTGTATCAATAAATGAGTTGCTTTTGGTAGCAGCGGTCAGTACAGGAGGCAGGACCAGGTCTATAACAGTTTGTCCTCTACCTTAATGGCTCGTTTTAGAATGCATACAGTCATAAGAAAGGTACTTCAATGATTGTGAACTTCTGTATCTGGCAGGTCAAAGGCCACCTGAGACAAGTTTATTTCCCGAGGCAGGCAGGACATGGAAGGTGCGACCATTATTATCTGTCGTGTCTTTACTGATGTTCAGAACCTAATTCACTTCATCTGTCCTGCGCACAATATTCTAGGGAAGCTCAAGTTATTGAACTGTGATGATTTTACATCCCCAGGCTTTTAAGGAGATCCAGAAGTTATTGATAAAAACAAATGGAAAGACAGTTGGAGACGTGATGACCCCAACTCCACTCGTCGTTCATGAGCATACGAACCTTGAAGATGCAGCAAGGTAAGCTCTTTGTGTCCTCTGTAGTGTGACGTCTTTATCGTGAATCCAAAGGGATTATGACTGTTGGGGATACTGAAGTGTAGTTGTGATGCAGGGTTCTGCTGGACACGAAATTTCGGCGCCTGCCTGTTCTTGATGAGCATGGAAAGTTGGTGAGTGCCTCCCTTCCAAATTCAATGTAGTGGATCTGAAATTAGCACAGGGATCCTTCTATTGTAGTCGACCGTTTTCATCCTCTAGTGTTCAAGCTGAAACTAGAAAAATTAAAGTGGAAACTAGTAGTTATTTATAAGAACTTTCAAAGCATATTCCTATTGTTACTGAAATGTAGGACGTGATTTCTTCTTTCTATTGATGCATTTTGCTATCTTCTTTTGAGGCTTCCTCATTGGATCATGTCGACACTATGATTCATTTCAACTTCTATAGATAGAGGCGTCCTCATTGGACCGTGTCGACACTAAGAGTTTAATTCTTAGTAGCATTGGTAAGGTTAATTTGTTTCGAAAATTTATTGTGTTCAGTTTAGCCCATTAAATTGAGGCATTTTTTCGCTTTGGTGGCACAGGTAGGACTTCTAACAAGAGGCAACGTTATAAGAGCTGCACTTGCCGTGAAGCGAGATGTTGAGGAGGTGCTTGGAGTGAAAGGAGCCGCAGAGGAGATTTTACGTGACACATGAAAAGAAGTTCTAGGATTATACACCAAGGTCTTGTTCTCTTCAAGAATACCTTAATGCAGGTGCAGAAGCAACCCATGTAGTGGGTTAATAGATACAAACAGCATTCTTACGTCTTTCTGAGTCTATTGGCATGCATTATTCGCTCTTAAAGACAGGTCAGAGATACTGTGCACATGTTTGCATTCCGCTACATTTGCAGACAACTTAAAGATGGCTAAGGAAAATTTGATTATTCTGACATATAATTTCGGTTTTGTATTTGCCTCCACTTTGTTTTGTAATGAATGATTTGCTGTTTTGGCGCCTGCTTTCACATCCCTCGGAGGTTGGCTTTGGATTGTGGCTCAGGAGCATTGTAGTCGTGGAAACATGGTTTGTACGCCTGTTGGGAAGGCTTATAACCAGTGATGGTCACTTGACACTCACGGAAGTTTTGTTAAGTTTCAACCGTTTCAATCGAGGTGAGATGAACCAGGGCATGACGAGTCGAGGCTTTTATACACATTACTGACCAACCACTCTCTCTTCGATTCTCCAAAACCGAATTTTCGAAGTTTGCGAATGCACACGACGACATGTCAAGCTGCGGTCAGGGATTTCTAGCAGTGATCTTGTTGCTGACCATCATGGGAATTTCCGTGGTGGGTGTGGAGGAGGGCAACGACACGTTCCTGAGCAATCGAAGTATGCGGAATCTCATTGCAACCGTGCGCTTCGACAATGGATCCGACGCGGAGATTCCACATTACTCCGACATCGTCATCGGCCCCCGGCGCTACGGTTAGGACTAACAATAATCTTCAATAAAACCCTATTTCTCTATGGCAGTGCAAAACATTTTGATGAATAGAGTCTGTCGTGGTGTATGTGCAGCGAGCATCGAGAATAACATTGAATCCGGGAAGGTGTTGGTGGAAATTTCGGTGCAAGGCGCCAGGGAACGCCAGAAATTCGAGCTCAGCATCGGCACTGACCGCGGCCTCGTGGCGATGGACAATCAGGACCGCTGGGGAGTCGACATCTTCCGCAGTGTGTACAAATCCGTCAACGTTCCCAAAGGAAACGCGCTGGCCACTCTCTATCCTCCATAGCTGCAATGAAGCTAGCCTCTGACCTAATTCACAAAAATCTTCAACTGTTTTCAACAAGACTAATGCTAATTAAGACCCAAATTCAAAAATTCCTGTTCGACGAGTGGAAACAATTGTTGATTCGGTTACTAAGCACTCACGGTCACAAATTCTCTCTGCCACAATCGAATCCCACCGTCGTCACGAGCTCTTTCAGTGCTGCACTCTGTCAAACACTGCAATGTACGGTAGAAGAATCCAGCCGTTGTAGTCTACTGTAGCATCTCTGGACGAACGTTTCTTGATTATCGTTGATGAAATTTGGGTGGTTGGATAATTTTCGTCACCGGTTGTCGTCCTCACCACTTGTGGGTAGCAGTTCAATCACACCAAGAGTGTTATCATTCATCCAATCAGGTAACTTATTCATCCAATCAGGTGAATTATTCATCCTTGCCTGCACTCTGAAATCCCATTGACGAATGATTATTCGCTCTCGCTGACGGACGACAGTTGGATAATTGGACGAATTTCGCCACATGTCAGTCGAGATGAACGAAACTGGTGACTAAGCATTCGAACGAATGATTTTTGGTTAAGATTCATCCAACAAGTCACAAAGCTTCTCGAAGCGACAGCTAGCTCCTGGCGTCCAAGAATCCCTGCGCACTTCGGAACCATTGGCATCGACACGCACTCTGTACGATTGTAGATTTTTCATGTTTTTGTTGCGCAGTTTGCTGAACATGGAGAGCGTTTTTACTTCGTCACCACGCAGCTAGTGTGTGTTGAAAAAAATCAGCCGCTTGTGCTCTGGTTAGTGATACATCTGTGCTCAATGATTTTCCCTTGAATGTTTGTTTATGTATTGAAACGCGATTGAAATTGGTGCGGAAACGACGTTTCTAAAATCTGCAGACGGACTGATTGTATATGTATCTCCTCGTGTAAGCAGGTGTGAGTTGCCAATGACCGGGGCCTAGGATGATGAGCAGGGAATCTTTGCGCCGATTGTGGAGGAATATCGTAGGATTAGAAATAGCTTAACCGACTTCGCGGCAAGAGTGTAGCATTGCATTCACAGGTATGCTATTAAACCTGCTTCTTCCTAATTAGTGTTTTTTTGTTGAATACAATTTATGTGACAATTTGTTTTAGTATGTTAGGGTTTGGCGCCATAGGAAGCTGCTGTTGGTGCCGATGCGAATCAGAGACTATGATAGGATTGACTAGACTGGTGAAAACTTGAGGCTCGATTCACCGTAGTTAGATTAAAGTGCTGATCAGGTCAGGAGATATCTTGAGATAAGTCATTGGTAGCATGCAGTTACGATGTTAGTAGAGTTCTTTGGAGTCGTTATTTTTTATGCTGTTTTCTTCAATCGATGCTCAGCTTCTTGGGCCAGTTGGATTTGTGGACAGTTGAGGTGCTGTGGATTGAAAACATGAGACGTAGAGATGTGAGTCGAGAGACTTTATTAGAAGTTAATAGGAGTAGATTCCTGCTGGTACTTTTAGCCTTTTCCCTTATGCATATCAAATGATTGTCGCTTGTCATGTTTGTGTATTCGGATCCTTGTATGTTGGACGTGGATGCGTACTCTGGCATGTGTACTCCGTAGCCGCTTAGCATTTAGGTCCTCCCTTTATAAACGAAATCATGAATTTTTTGAGTGTTCATATTACTTATTGGGGTAATCCAGTCTATTAGACAATGAATGACACGTGTCACTTGTTTAAGGAAAACTTTGTTTTGGGCTACGTTAACTCTCGACATTTGCATTTGTTTGTGTCCTTGCTCCAGTTAACGATCTCTATGCTGAGGATTATTGGGCTATGTTGTGGTGCAACTGTTTTTGTGAAGGCCAGATTTTGGTTTTGTCCTCCCTGGGTGGGAAGAAAAAAAGGAATTGAACATGATCTCGAGGTTGCAGAAAGTCTATTGGGAGCTCATTACAGAGGCGCTTCAGCGTCGAAGATAGGGGGAGTACCTGGCGTCTATGACCTTCAAGTATGAAAAGTTGTCGGCGAACATTGGAGAAGTGGAGAGCGAATGGAAGGAAATGTCCCCGAAATGCCTAAGCAGCTGTAGTTAAGAATATTCCCCTATCAGCTGATTTGGGTAGCTTGAATGTACTTTTAGGTGGTTGATCATGGCTACCCAATGGTCCCTCAGTGAAGAGATCCGCCTGATTCGGGAGCGAGTGAAGGTCCTCAACCAGATCCCGAAGGCATGCAAGCAACTGTCGGAGAGATTCCGGGAGTTGAAGAAAACTGTGCAGTTTAACCAAGGTCAATGCTCCTATCTATGCGATAGCTTCTCAGTCGTGCTCGACGAGTTGTCTTGGTCCATACATAAGGAGTTTTCGAACATCCATCAGAAAGCGATTGAGTTGCAAAGGAAGTCTGTCAGGCAATGCGCAGACTTTGATCACTGTCTCTCACTTTGTCGGGACTCTTTTCTGGAATTGAATCATGCCATTCATGACGGGCAAGAGCTTGTGACGGCATGCACTTTCGAGCATTGGTGCAGATCAGCCATCATTACATCTGCCCCTAGCGATTTGCAGGATTCAGGACACAAACAGTTTCTGAGGTCCCCATTTGGCATTTGCCTTCGAAGGTTCTTGTGGAGCCTGGATGTAGTTGAGAATGCCTTCATGGTGTTGACGAGGAACCCCAACTTTAGGTATCGTGAGCGTCTGAATCTCTACTTCGTAGACAATGGGACCACTAACTGTGGTGGTCTTACTCTTGAGGGTCTGACTGATCTTCTGATGGGAAACAAAGCCATGGATCTTAACATAATCAACACGTTGGTTAGCAATGCTCTGCATTTTCGAGATTTGAGCGACCGAAAGACCATGACGAAAAAATTAGGCAACATTGTTAATGACTCTTTCCGACATGATTTCGAGTTCACCCAACACCAGGCGATTGCGGACTTCCTTCTGAAGAAATTGGATGGAGCCAGTCCTCGAATAGATTATCTTCCGGATAGCTACTGGTTAAACCACGGGGACTTGGTGTGCGTTCGGCACCTGGGTCATGGTGGCCACAGCGTTACAGATGAGCACGAGTGGTTTGGATTCAATGTGGCTGTCAAGACCATCTCTGGTGTCGACAAGGATTTCATAGCAAAGAAGGCGGCTATGTTGGCAGTGGTAAATCATCCTCATGTTATACAGTTGATAGGATGTGCTTACAATGAGGAAGATCAAACAGGCATGCTGGTGCTTGAGCTCATGGATCAGGATCTCCAATCTCTCCTGAATTCACGCTCCTCAATGGAAGCCCCTTTCAACTTGGTCGGTGCCATCGATATTATGCTCCAGATTGCGAAGGCCATGGAATATCTACATGATTGTCAGATAGTGCATGGGAACTTGCGGAGTACAAAGCTCCTTGTCAAACCCAGTAACTTTCCGGGACGTGAGAAGTTCCTAGTGAAAGTTTCAACTTTTGGTCAGACGAATCTCAAGGTGAAGAGGGCAAAGAGTTCCCAAAGTCCAGAGAAGCAGGATTTAAAATATGCTGATGACATTCGTTGGACGGCACCAGAGGTTATTGGACACCAGTTTGATGGAGAGGATTTTACGGCATCCGCAGATGTGTACAGTTTTGGGTTAGTTTGTTACGAAATCCTCGCTGCGAAGCTGCCATTTGAGGGTACACCACTTGCAACGTTGTCGGACCGAGTCAAGTCCGGTGAGAGGCCAACACTGCCATCGTATTGCCCTGACTATCTAGCAGAATGTATCCAGCAATGTTGGGTACCAGTACCTGAAGAAAGACCTGCATTTGGGGAGATCTGCATGCGGATGGCTTACTTCAAAAAGTTGATATTGATGAGGAGCACTAGGAAGCAGTGGTATCCTCCGGATTTCATTGAGTTGGAGAAAATCCTGATCGCCAAAAGTGGTCGACTTGCCTTGGATAATGAAAACGGCAGTGGGGATAAAGTTTCGTTGTTATGATAGGTTTGAGCCATTAGCAAATCACAAATCACAGATGTAATTTACTCTTGAGATGGCAAATCTTTGTCATTTAGAACCATTAATGTAATTGGCGTTTCATCATTGGCATGGAGGCTTCTCCAATTCCAATTCTGATCCATTGTTACTACCACTTCAATGTGTTTGTCCTTCTCTTGGAACAAGCCAAATTGTCCTGATGAAAGAGAGATTTCGGTGAAGCTTCCAACGGGCATTGGAAGTCAAGGAATCGGGTTTGGAGGTCCAGCTCCCCGGGCTTTGTTTTTTGGTGATCTAATGCGCACCTGTAACCCTAACCCTAAATCCTGCAGATTGCTCACTTGTGGGTTGTCGTGGTGCTATTTCCAGGAGTTTTTTGTTGATTCCAAGGGAGACCCGATTGCAGATTCCAAGGTTGCTGATTGCTGACCCGGTTGCAGATTCAAAGAATCACGTTGTACTGCTGTTTGTCACAAGAATGCCAAACTGTCGGGGTGTGCCAAGAATGTGTCTACCCAACAATGTTGCGGTGGCCAGTGACGGACCCATTGGGTGCGTTGATTAACTAATTCACCTTCAGTGTTGCCGTTGGCGTGGGACTTTAATTAATAGACCATAGAGGACACCCTAATAACATGAATGTTGCTCCCCAGAAGCGTTAGGCTACCTCTTCTTCTTCGTCCTCCCCTTCCCCTCTTTCTTTTGCCCCCCCTGTTTCTTCTCCCACTCTGCCACAAGCTTTGCCACATATTTGTCATTGTCAGCCGCTATGACTTCTCTTATTTCCTCACCTGCTTCTCTTGCCTGCAGATTCAATTGAATCCTAGGTCAAATCAGAAAATTGTTCTCATTAGTAATCCACTTTTGCTTTTCGTTTTTGATGCAAAGGGGGCGAGGTTTCCGCAGGCAGACCTTGAAAAACTTGCTCGTTTTTCAATACCGATTCTTGAGGTCTTGCGACTTCAGGAATCTTTCTGATTTGACACAGCTACACTAGACATGCATTTAATGTCCCAACTGGTAGGGGAGAAGAATCAATCACCTGGTGAAACTCCTTGATGTCTCGCCACATGTGATCACCATCAGACAAGCGTTGATATCTAAAACAGCATTTTCATACTCCTAAATCAAACAAATGAAGTGAACAAGACAGTGCTGTAGTTGAGATGCTAATTTTCTCAAGAGGTGAGGGTAATTGTCGGAAGGTGGGCACACCCCAAACTGACACTTTTTCCTACTGTGCAGATATTAAAATTTCATATTTTCTTGTTGGCAAAAGAAAGGAGGTTCCAACGCACCAAATGCAACATTTGGAGGCTGTACGCAAAAGTTACAAAGGGTCAAAGTTACAAAGGTTACATTTAGTAGATGTTCTAAAATTGTTTCTTCCATATAGTTATGCATTGATTATGGAGATGTACAAAGAGTGATGATGGTGGTTTTAGACAATGCGATTTTGGGTGTGTACACCTTACCTCCTTTAGCCCCAAAAATGTCCAAGGCACCAAAATCTAGTGTTTTGCAAAACTTTGGAGTTAAATAAAACTTAACCAAGTTTCTATTTTTGGAAAGTTCTTGAAGTCTAGTTTTAGTATCAAGAATCCAATCTTAAAAATAAATGATAGTGTTTTTTTATTTAAGATTTTGTGCAAGGGTACCCATTGCAATGTTGACTTCCCATAGAGTTGAGAGCTTTTCAAAATGAGCCTCAAATACGCTAGATCTTGAAGAAAAAATCACATTTGAAATTCATTTAAAAAATTTAGAGAGAAGTTTTTTTAAAAGCCATAAATTGATTGGGGTTATACTTATTAGGCCCTTGAACCTCATATGTTTTTGGTCACCAACTTTTTAGATTTGACTTGTGAAAAGAGAATTGAAAGACTTCACATCACTTCTACAATTTTAACACCCTCATGGTTAAATATTATAATCTTTTACTCCATAAGTGATATTGTTGTGTTTTCTATTCCTACAAAGATCTCTATCATGTCTAGTTTGAAATTGCATAGTTATGATTAAAAAAAAAATTGATACAACTTATCAAAATGTTGACATTTTTATTCAATTTAGAGCAAATTCCAAGAAACTCAAAATAGGCCTTGGACATTTAGGGGTTAAAGGTGTAAAAAGAATTTTTCACAATTATACAAAGAAAGTTTGGGTGTCGTACCCCTCAAATCCTTTGTATCCCGAAGTGCTGAAATCTGGCACCAAAGGTGAAAGAAAGCCATTGGGATACTGAACCCACATTGTGCCTGTTCCAGGCTCTCCTCGCTGTTTTGTCTCGTACCTGAATGCTTGGAAACAGAAATCAAAACGATCCAAAATCAGAATTGAAAACACATAACTTGGTACTCCCTCTGTCTCAAAATAAATAGTCTGACTAGTTTTTGAAATGAACAAAAATGTCCCGAAATCAGAAACACAACTTGCTACTCCCTCCATCTCAAAATAGATATGTGGAAATGTAGTCTGACTAGTTTTTGAAATCAACAAAAACGTTCTGAAATCAAAAAACACAACTTGCTACTCCCTCTATCTCAAAAATAAATATGCGGAAACGTAGTTTGACTACTTTTTGATCAAAATCAAGAAAAATGTTCAAAAATCTGAATCACAACTTGCTACTCCCTTTGTCTCAAAATAAATATGTGGAAACGTAGTTTGATTAGTTTTTGAAATCAACAAAAATGTTCCAAAATCAGAAACACAACTTGCTACTCCCTCTATCTCATAATAAATCTATGGTACTCCAACTAGTTTCCAAAATCAAAAACGTTCCAAAATCACAAACACAACTTGCTACTCCCCTTGTCTCTAAAATTTTTTTAAGGTACTATAACTATTTTCCACTATAGTTCACAAATTTATTTTGAAATATAGGGAGTGTTATTATTGAATTTTCCTCTTAGTTGCATAACATTTTTCAAGAGGGAAGTTGGTAGTGTCACCGAAATAAGCTTTGTGTTACTAGTAGTGGTTGCCCATGATTCATGGGCAAGTTTGCACTTAAGATTTTCTATAGTGAAAGGGAGCCTTACCATTCATGGAAAGCAGAGGGTTCTTGGCCTTGAAGTTCACAAATGTTATGTGATTTAATGCAACCTTAGTTATGTTCTTCCTTCTATTTGTTAGATGTTTTTTTTAGAAAGTCTAACCACTACATGTATGTATTCTTCTAGCTAGCGAGGGCACAACTAGATAATTCCTAAAATGCCTCAAATCCTTTTTGAAATTTTGCACATTATTGACAATGTCCTTGTATAATTGTGTTATTTTCTTCAATTTCCTCAAATTGATTATAGAAGAAGCTTTTTTTTTAATAAAGATTGAAGCCCTTTGGGGGAGGGGATAAATGAGAAATTATTTGGACAGAATATTGGGCCTTCAAGCACTCTTATTCATCATCTAGAATTTGGACTTTAGGGCACTCAGGAGTTACTATGACCTTTGAAATTAGAGTCACAACATTGGTAGAACTAGTGTAGAAAAATACAACCAAATTACAACTTATACTAATTTTGAAAATGTGGCTTCAATAAATTAGAATCACACACATGCTTGACTATGCCACATATTTGTGTATGGTACTCAAGCTATAATTTGTTCCTTGTACAAAGTTGTCTCTCTAAAAGTTCACAAGATTTCATCTTAAAAAAAGTATTGTACTTACTTCACACCAAGAATGGTTCCAATTAGGCCCAGTGGTGTCTTGATGAGATCTCTTGCCTGCAAGTGGCATATTTCTTTTAAGTATACTTTTTAGTTCATAAGATTTATGCCCATTATATATTTTCTACAAACTGTGTAGGCAAGCTTAGGAAACAACATTTAAAAATCACCCAAATAAAGGTTTGAGCATGGTTATTATTATTGAACTATAAAAGCTTTTATTGGGTCTTGTTGCTAGTCAAAAGTGGGATTCTAGAGTCTTTCTAAATGCATTTTTTGGACTAAAACTATCACTTTTGAAAGTGCCAAAAGTGGTATACCCCCAATCGTCCCCATATTCTCATGTATGGAGGCTTCCATTTTGTTTTGTTTGAAGTTTTTAATATCATGACTTAATTGCTCTCTTCTCGTGTAGAATCCACTAGTATAGGGTGCAAATTACTTCAAATTCTTTGACATATAGAAAATCATGAGTTGATTGTTTGTTTTGTTTCCAAGAATTTGGGAGATCTACACTAAGCTATAGTGAAGTTTTTTCCAGCAAAGACTAATGCTTGCCTTGAGACCCCCAAAAGGTTCACAATCTATAGGCTCCGACCAATATGTTGGAAGTTTTTTTTTCCCTCCTTTCTTTGGCCCCATTCTCTTACTTCATCGCTACATTGAATTGATTTGTCCTATCAATGAGTGTGCAAAGTTAGTGGCACTTCAAAATTTTATTCTTGGAAATAGGTACTCCCGACAATGTAGTAACATCACAATCAACACTATATATAATTAATGGTGTGACGTTGGCAAAATAAATAGGGTCACATGCACCAAAAGGACAAATCAATTTAGTCATAGATGTTGCTTCTCCTTTTTACCAATCTTGTCGTCAATTTGCAACTTGAAAACATGGAGTTTAAACATTTTCATTCATGAAGATTGCTCATTTGAAGATAAGATTCAAACATTCTTGTCCCAGCATAATATTCTAAACACCATCTGAAACACACACTTGAAAGTAAGGTTGATTTTGATGACATTTTGATGTTCTTCAGTGTCTTCTTAGCACGTGCATGTCACGTCCATGAATCTTAGTTTGACTTCTGCTCAAAGTTTCCGTAGCTGCTAAAAGAATGTTACAAAGAATCGTTGAAAGATCTAAGTATAATCGTCAAGTCCTTGTTACGGAGGAATCATTCCCAATTTAGTTTCTAGCACGTTGAAAAAGCAAGACTTTGGTACATTGCAAATTAAAAATGTTTTGAAGAATGTATCGTTGAGAGATCAAACTTCATCGTCAAGTTCTTGTGACGGAAGGAAATTATTCCCAATTTAGTTTCTAGCACGTTGAAAAAGCAATTGAGTTGGTACTAATCAACATTGCAAATGAAAAATGCAAATGAAAAAGAAAAATGGATCGACTCTATGAAGTATGCTGAAGAGTTCAGAACTTGTGGGACACGAACTGTGGATACCAAACAACATGCAGGGAATCCAATCTCAAACTTCGCCACCATTTTCATACTGTAACTTACTGTAACAGAAAAGCATATCACCAGTTTCGAAACAATTTTCTCCTTGAAACAATTTTCAGTAAATTTTTTTAGGAGAAAAAATGGAATTCGCTTCTAACCCAAGTCATTTCATATTTTTTGGACTTTTGTGGAATTAGTTACGAATTTATGAAGTTGAAACGTAATAGTCACTAAAAGTGATCACCTCCTAAAATGTTCACTTTTCAGTACATTGGAAAAAGCAAAATGTTCTTTGTGTCATGTTTGTATTTAGAGTAGACCACCTTAATTGGAAAGTCATCACATTATTCATCAATGATAAGGTAACTACACCTAGATATGCAACCCACCATTTCTAAGAAGATCCTACATATTCTTTCCTAAATTGTACAAATGCCACATTTAACTATTTTTGGACTATTCAATAAATTATAAACTATACATCAATAGCTCTCCTGAAAAAATCATCGGGAGATCTCTTGATGTTTTTATAGGTCTCCTAATGTTTGTATAGATCTCTGGATGTTTGTATTGATCTCATGATGTTTTGGATTATCTCCTGATGACCATTTTTTTTCCTCTTGGTGACCAATATCAGTTTTGAACTCTCAAAAGTCCAAAAGTAGTTAAATGTAGTCAATCTCTACTCTTTTTTTCTTTATCTTTTTTAAACATACAATTGGTTGTCATGACCAAGTTGTAGCTAAAAGTAATAGACAAACTGAAACCCCCAGAACATTGTAAAAATGTAAAATGATGATTCACAATACTAGATTAAGGTGACATCCCTACATCAAGTTAGATGATAAAACTTAGAATAACCGCAATAGCAATCAAATTATATATAGATCTCATGGACCCAAATGAGTCCTAACATTTAAGTGAACCAATCATGGCTATCCCTTGGGGGTGGTTTAAAGACATTTTAGTCCCAATTTCTATTTTTGAGAGTCTAGGGTTGTGGAAGTAGAGGATGGCACTTAGAAATGGTTGTTGTTACAATCAATTCTAGCCCATATTTCATTGAAATCAAATTGATTGTTATGTCCATAATTGTTGTGTATCCCCAAAACTCCCACACAAGCACTTGTATCAATGCTAGTAGTCATCCAATTCTGAAATCTACTAGACCTTTGCATTTGTGTCACCCACCACTACAATCTTAGCAACTCTTTGGCATCATGACAATGCATCTTAAAAAAAGGACACATTAATATGTGGTTTAGCATAGGGCTACCCATACTTTGCCAATACAGTCCCTATAAACTTAAAAAATCACAAAAAATTCATTTCTAGTTGAAATGTCCTAGTTCTACTTGCAAATGGCTTCTCTCAAACTTCTCAATCTCTGAAAAATATATGAGTTGAAGAATAGCTTCTCCAAATGATCTTGATAGCAAATACGCATACTTATCTACCCCAACCAACAATATGATACTCAATTTATCAAATTCACATTTGTCAATGACCACTTTCCCACATACTTCATTGAAATTAAATTTGCAAAATATAACACCCTCATCCAAGCAACAAACTTCTATAGATAGAACTTCAAAATCGTAATAGTAATTATAGTATGTATTAGAGGAACCATATATACTCTATCTCTCAAAATTCTAGATAAGAAATAAAACTACAAAAAATAGCTATAAAATAAATTTTATATAATAGCAATAACATTGCCATCAAATACTCCACCTGCATGCTAGTTGTGCATAAACACAAACTTGAAAACAATCAAGCATTCCCCTAAAAATCTTTTCCACAACAACTATACAATTATAAAACAATTGTATTAACTTTACAACACAATTATAAAACCCTTTACCAACATACTCACTAAAACAAACATACCTCTACATCACTCCATCTTAAAATTCACATCTCTTCACATCCTCATTTTTCTCCCTATCTTCCTACATCTTTTGTAATCTAACACCATAAAAACTATCATACCATTTCACTACACCATAATTATAATATATATATATATATATATATATATATATATATATATATATATATATATATATATATATATATATATATATCACATATTCTCAACAATACATTGGTTCAAGTACGAGGGGCTAGACTAGAAGTAGAATTATAAAAGCAAGTTGTTCAAGATCTTTGGTTTTGCTCTTGTGTGACATTGGCCCTAAACCCTCCCTTTGGTCATTATCCATGCCTTGTATAGATGTATTGTTGCATATTCCTTTAGCCATACTTACCTTAGTTCCTCACCTATATACGTTATTCTCAATAATCCCAAGACTCAAGCTCTAAACTTGATACTATGTGGAGCCCTTCATATGACCTTCAATTTGTAAGCTAGACCTTTAACCTTTAAATGCCAAAGATATTTTTTGAACTTCTAGGAATTTGCTTTAAATTGAACAAAAAATCAACATTTTGATAAGTTGTATCAATTTTTTAAAATTGTAACCATACAAACTCAAACTAGATTTGTTAGAAATTACATAGGAAATGAAATTATAATAATATCACTTATGTGTATGGATTGAAAGATTATAATGTTTAATCATGGGGGTGCTAAAATTGTGAAAGCAATTTGAAGTCTTTTAATTCTCTTTTCACATGTCAAATCTAAAAAATTTGTCAACCAAAAAATATGAGCTTAAAGGACATAACATTCATAACCCTAATCAATTTAAGACTTCTCAAAAAAAATTTAAATTTTTTTAAAATAAATTTCTAATGTAAATTTTTCTTTGAGGTTTAGTGCATTTGAGGCTCATTTCCAAGAACTCTCAACACTATAGAAAGTCAAGATTGTAATGGACACCCTTGCAAAAAATCTTAATAAAAAAAAATCATAATCAATTATTTTCATAATCCGATTATCAATGCTAAAATTAAACTTCAAAAAGATTTTTTCAAAAATATAAACTTTTTAAAATGTAAACTTGATTATGTTTTATTTAACTTCAAAATATTGTCAACACTAGAATATGGTGCGTCATCAAGTATTTAGGGGTTAAATGCAAGTTTACATTTTTTCCACCCTTTACAACTTTAAGGTCAATTATTTTTTTGCCCATCATTTGAAGGGCAATCATTTTTTCTCCTCTTCATTTAGAGTCTTTTTGCAATGTTAAGGTATTTGCAACCTTCAAAATATAATAGTGTCAATAATATATCTTAATTCAAATGGATTGAAATATTTTTGTATAGTACTATTTTGTACCAAAAAAGGTCCTTTTGAATGGTACTAATATTTCATCCTCATAAATTGATGTAGTTGGTTGCTAGGTGATGTGTTGGTTCATCGTTTAAAAAGTATTAACTACTAACAAAAACCCCTCTAGCTGATGGTTGACAATAGTGTGCAATTTGGAGTGAAATGTGCATTAGTAATCATGCTATGTAAAGACCATTGTAATTTCTGGCTTTTAACTAGTTTTGAAGTAGTTTATTTTCTTTGTCTAATATCTGAACTTGATTTTTCTTATACCTATTCAAACTACTCTTGAATGTCCACTTTTCATGATAGAAATTTTAAGTTTCTAAATACAAAGCATTGAAAAGTTAAAGTTATATTTGACAAGGCAATTATACCTAACTATTGAAAACATCCTTATGTTTCTTTCAATTTTGTACAGCACAATAATTTATTCATTGGTACGGAGAAAATAATAGAAGAAGTGGACCAGTGCAACTCCATTTTTGTCATTTTCATTTTAAATCCATGAATATATGAGATGCTCAATTGAATGTGTTCAATTGCTCCATTAGCTTATTTGCTGAATTTTCAACATTTGACAACTGTAGGAAATTTTGCCTCTTGTTTTATTATTATTGATTTTTTTATTGTGCAAATTGTTGTACTAGTTGGTATCAAAAGATTATTGAATTTAAGGTTTATTAAATATTTATTTAATTCCTAAGTTCCATTGTGCACTCAAGGAAAAAACAAAAGTTCATGTAGTTTTTTATAATCTCAAATTTTGATATGATTTAAATTCTTTTTTAAGATAAGAAAAAAATTAGCATTTTGGGAATATGATTTTTATTTCAATTGGTGTCCAAGAAAAAAGGTTATGCCATCCCAAGCACAAAAAGAACTCGATAGGTAACATCAGTTTTTTAAATGAATGAAATCGAGTGTGTTTTTTTTAATCTTTTTTCTATTTTTTCTAGACTTTCAACTCAAATCTTCAACACAAATTTATTTAATTGATTAACAATAATGCAAAAATTAAACTAAGAAGATTCAAAGTTGAATAATCAACACATGAGGAACAAAAAACTTGTTTTTTTACATTATATACAAACATCTTGCAACCTACAATGTTAAAATTTTTGAAATTTCTTCCACACATTTGTATACTAGTCTAGTGCAAGATCCTATGGTTGAATTTGGGAAAAAGGCATATTTAAGAGTTTTCTCTATCTTTGCAAAAGAAATAGCAATTTTGAGTGTTTTTTGATGACATTTGAGAATAGAGCTTGTGATCATGTTATTTAACTTCAAAAAAGAAATTCATTTCAACTTCTTCATTTTGCAATAAATGTGTGAATGAAAAGTTTCATTTTTATTTTTCAAAGAGGAAATTACAAGATTTCTTTTAGTCATGAAAAATCAAATTTTTTAGAGAAGAATTGATTGAAATCAAATTATTATTATTTAAATAAAATAAAATCTTATAAAATATGGAGTACAGAATATGCTTTAAATTTTCTTTGAACTCACCAAATGTATACATGTATACAATGTAGAAAATCAGAATATATACCAAACTTTAATGTCAATTTATATTTTAAAATGTTTACTTATTATATGCATTTTGAAGATTACATCTAAGAAATTTATTCTTGGGATCTATGAAATATTGCATTGTAAATTAGAATTAAAAAGTTGGATAAATTTATTATATACTTGCATCAACTTTTAGGAAAGAACAGAAATAATTGAAAATTAATTTAGATCAATAGTATAGGTGGACATTTTTGTCTTTTTGACACATAATATATAAGGTCTAATTCATTAGAAGATTTTTGAAGGCTCTAAGAGCTTGTTTTGGGCCTATTCCTATAGCAAAGGGAATAGCTAGTTGTCAGAAAATGGTTTTTTTCAAATTAAAAAAAAAATGACATGGTAAGGCCTCGACAATGTCAACTTACTATACAATCACTACAAAAGTACAATAACTGCTGGAGCTTGATAACTTAAAGGCTCTTAGAGCCCTCAAAAATCTTCTAATGTGTTCTTACTACAAGATAAAATGCCCAAATGACAATCACTTATAATTTGGTGAAGCAATGCATTTCTTTATCCATTCAATCTTAGACCAAAAAGCACTATTGAATCATATGCATGCATTTTTCATTCAAAATTGTCAACTTCAGTCATATTTACCCCCCCAAAAGACAAGTTGGTTAGTTGGTGATTGTTGAAATCATTCTTTTTGTTATTGTGTGAATCATTAACTTAAAAAAATTCCAAACCACTCTCTGAAAAATCAAACTATTGTAGAAAACCTCCCTTTTTTACAACAAAATTTTGAGAATGAAAAGTTGTACTTTTGTCTTACTAGAAGAATACTTTGTCACCCATTGGACAAATAATGTCCACATCGGTATTTATGGATTAAAATCAAAATGAAATAATTCGATGGAAAAAAGAATATTTTGATTTACTTACATTTATTTGGAGCCGAATTTGGCTCCAGGTTGCCCCCCAAGAGATGATGAGGGGCTAATGCATCGAAAAAGGAGTTCATTCACAGGTGGCAAGAACACTCCGCTCTTCATCGTCCGTCGCCTTCGGATGAATAACTTCATTCATCCATCTTCTCCGTCACTCCCAAAGCTCCGTCCAGCACGAGGTGCGACTTTGAGAGGAAAATCTCCAGGAGAGAGCAGCTATTGTGGATGCATCGAAGTTTGCGGGCGATCATCATCAGACTTTCCCGTCCCGAATGTTTACTTCTGCTGCAGATCCGTCATAAGAAGAAGCTATGGAGAATTTTGAACCAGTTTCAGTGCATGGACACGAGGATGCAGGGGGTTGGCAATTTAGGGTTTAGGGGTGAGAAGGTGGCAATGAGATCCAGTAGTAGCGACATGGGATCGACCATGTTGTGGAAGATGAGGAGGACCGTGATCGTGTGGTTTGCGATCGCTTCGGTCGTGTGCACCGCGGTCATGTTCGTGGCCGTCGGACCGTGGTTGCAGAGCAATATTAAGCGTGGATTGGATTCTTTTCTAGTCGGCAAGAGTAATGAGATTGAGGTTCGCCCTCGGCATGATCCGCCGTGGAGGCAGAGAGACGACGTTGATAACAATGTAAGCCATGGCCGGTCCTTTTGTTTTTTATGAGTTTTTGGATTGCTGATTGGTGTTTCTGGTCGGTAGTGCCTCGGGCTGTGTTCCTGGAAGTTTGAGACTTTTAGAAGCAGTGATCGTGCAGAGTTTGAGATCTGTTTTCTGGAATTGGTTGATTGGGAGGGATCAGGAAGCTTCACCCTCTTCGGGGCAATATTTACATCTGCAAAGATTTTCCCAAACTGATTATCAACTGTTTCTGTGTTTCTTCAACCAATTGATGAATTGATACTGATATGGCAATGTTTAAGTGATATTTCAATACGATTATATTTTGACCTGATTTATATGGTAAGGACTCAAAAGACTCACGAAGAAGCTCTGCTCTGTAGTTGCCTGTCAGGCAACGCACTATTGTAGAGATTTTGTAGAAACATCTCGTGGACTGCTCCTACAGATTATTTTTAAGTGGAGTCAGAAAACCTAATGGAAACCAGGAATACGGCAGTGCAGGGATCCGACTTGCGTGCCATTTACCACTGACATTCTGCTTGTTTTGACTACAGGGTAATGTTGAATTTCCAGGCTTGGAGGATATTTTAGAGAGAGCGTCCATGCCTAATAGAACAATTATTTTGACGACTTTAAATGAAGCGTGGGCGCAACCTAACACAATGATACACCTCTTCTTGGAAAGTTTTCGTGCTGGAGAGGATATCGTTCATCTTCTCGACCATCTGGTGGTCGTTGCATTGGATCAAGTTGCTTATGATCGGTGTAGGGAACTGCATACTCTCTGTTATATTTTGAAGACCGCAGGTGTTGACTTTGCCGGGGAGAAGTTTTTCATGACCGAAGATTACTTGAGAATGATGTGGAGGAGGATCTATTTTCTCAAGCACATTCTCGAGATGGGATACAACTTTTTATTTACGGTAATGCACATCGGATTTTGTGACATCTTTGACTGGCAGAAAACTGTTTTTAATTGGCGACTGAGTGTCTCTTTGTCAGAGTTTAATCATTTTTCACTGAGATAGAAGAGAGTGGAATAGAATTTAACGACTACTCTACACAAATATTACCATAGCAGCAGAATTAAACTTAGCATTGACAACCTCTGTTGCGGTTCCAGTGAAGGGAGGATGTGAGGATATTGATAACTCAATCATTGTCTTAAGTGATATTGGATGAGGCTTCTATGTAACTTGAGAGAAGCTTAGCATAAGTTTGAGCTGTAAGGGTAACGGATCTTCCTGCCTGTCCTTCCCGTTTACATGTATGCGAGGTGCTGAGAATTTTGTCGTTGTCGAACTTGCCCTCATGTCACCTGTATTCGATCAAGCGTGGTTGATGAATCACTTATTTCCGAATCCATTCGTGTGATCTTAGTAGACTTTTATTATACTTGAGAATAAGGGACAGAATCAAGGACCATGGGTTCTGCTTTATCTACGACAGGAATTTTCAGAAATTTGTTTTTAGTTTTGCAGGTCTTTTTTCTGTTTTCCCTCATTGCTGTCTTTCTCTGGATGCTATCTCTGCATAGACGCGTGGTCCTAAGGGTCATATTACGTTTTATTTGCTGTCATCAAACCTCAGAAGCTATAGATTCAAGAAATTGAATAATTACTACGCCTGATTCATGAAGACTAGCCTATGCTTTACATGTAATAATGCTCTTCTTTGGCTGATGCGGCGGTTGTCTTTCGCAGGATGCAGATGTGATGTGGTTCCGTGATCCCTTTCTTCGATTCGACAAGGCTGCGGACTTTCAAATAGCTAGCGACAGCTACTCAGGCTTGCCGGAAGACTTGAATAATCGGCCGAACGGAGGTTTTCTGTTTGCTCGGTCCAACAAACGCACTATTGATTTCTACAAATATTGGTATATGTCAAGGCTAGACTATCCAGGTTTACATGACCAGGATGTTCTTAATCAGATCAAGGCCGACCAAGACTTTTTTGACATTGGTCTGCAGTTTCGTTTTTTGGACACACTTTATTTCAGTGGATTTTGTCAGGTATGAACACCCTGAATTCTTTATTCTAGTCTTCATTGTAGTTGAAATTGCTGTGAACGGTGTTTTGGAACATACTTTTGTTTCTAGCTATTTGGCTTGTCGTGTTTAGTTCTGTTATAATTTCCTGATCTCAATCATTGATGTCTATGGAGAATGTGCACCGTCCAAACCTCCAGGCTGTCATTTCAGTTTTTTGTTGCTCGAGATTTGCTCCTCTTTGCTCCCTGCGTAGCGACATTTATTTCGTTGAATAGTTCTCATAGCAGTTGCTGCCGCGTGTAGCGAGGTACGACACTCGTTCATAGAGTTATCTGAAGACCATTTTCCCCTAGACTCGACTTTTTTGGGACAGAAGTTCGGTGTCTCCTTTTTCTGTGGAATTCTTACATGTAGGCTCTCGATCTGTCACCAGGTTAGCAAGGACTTGGAGCAGGTATGCACGATGCATGCCAATTGTTGTACAGGGCTTCAACGTAAGCTGCACGACTTACGTCTTATAATGGAGGATTGGAGACGATTTACACTCTTATCACCTCAATTAAAGCATCATCAGAGAGTATACTGGCGGGCTCCTAGACAGTGCCTCCTCTCATTTGGAGGAAGTCCTTAGTGTGTTATAACGTAGGTTTCTCATGGTGAGTGTCTCTGTAATTAATATCAATTTTCTTGTAGTCGGCAGCAAGTTCAGTGCACCTGATTCTAATCTCAAAATGAGATTATCAGCCTCACAGTTGCCACTTTTCACTGTTTTCCACTGGAGCTTGGTTTTCGCCTTTCGCAGGTAGGCTTTTACCCAGTCTCTATCGCCTGCAAGGTCAGCCTTTTTGTAACTGATCATGCCAGTATTGATGTAGATGGTGGCAAATCTTATTATCTTTGACATTGGCGATGATTGGTCATGGGTGGTAGAAATTGGATCATGGCGTATGACGACATCAGTGCATCCAATATCGACCCCAGTACCAAGGTTACGAGATGAGGGACTATGACTCCAGTTAGCAAACTCCATTTTGCGCCCACACGTCTCTCTTGGTATTTGGCCGGTACGCTTGTTCCTCTAACAACGATGTATCGAAAAATCACTACTCCACAATCCACATATTGTGGCAATGAGGAGCCACATGTCGCTATGATTGCGCACTTTAATCCCTGCCACTTTAGCTAGTGCAGCGAATTGGTTCTTTCATTGAAACACTGCGCTCTCTATCGCGCTACAGATCTGTACCTGTATCTGACGCACTTTCTCTTGTCCTTTTCACCACTAGTTGCTTGGCAATCTATCAGATTCTCAATCAGCCCCTGCTAAAGCCACTTGTCGCGCTGCGCAAGGTTCCTGCACTAATCTTATGGACACACTGCAAGTTTGCTTTCTCTTCGGAAGCAAGTACAGATTCGAGGGATGAACCTACAGCGGATCATAATAAGTTCTGTTTAAAACTTGATGCCTCCCTCAAATTCCTTCTGTCAGTAGTGTGGTTATATGTCACTGGTTTCTGCAGACGCCCCTAGCCAGTCTGGAACCGAATTCCTCAGTATTCTAATTTACTTTG
The DNA here is from genome assembly GCA_963969395.1 of Pseudoscleropodium purum. Classification (NCBI taxonomy): domain Eukaryota; kingdom Viridiplantae; phylum Streptophyta; class Bryopsida; order Hypnales; family Brachytheciaceae; genus Pseudoscleropodium; species Pseudoscleropodium purum. The sequence goes on along the minus strand of OZ017800.1, from coordinate 2,609,805 downwards.
TTATTTCCAAAGTAAGTGCAGAAAATTCGTGTGGCTGAGACTGCCGCTGCCGCTGCTGTTGCTGCTAGCCTGCTACAGTAGGTAGAGTGAATTCATGGCAGCAGTTGTACGAACATGAGCATGATGAATCAAAGGAGCCTGCCACGATGCCTTGGGGTTTGCACCTGTAAGCAACGCAGCTGTCTGTTCGACTTCGCCCTCTTCTGCGTTGAGTACCTGGTTTAATCCGTCAATTACGAGCACACTGTCAGTGATCTGTATCCATCAAGGACCTGGGTTTATGGCGACTCTGTTTTCCCTATTTCAGCGGAATTGAGCTCATAGCAGTAAGTTCTTAAGGCATCTGAACCATTCACTCAGTATCTCAATCTACCTCCAGTACCATGGATTTTCACGCTGTGACCGTCAGTGGGAGTCAAAGCAGCCAGCATCTGCTACCGGTCACATGACTTCCATTCCGCACCACCCTGACACATTCAGTGAGGATTTTATTCCTTGGTAATTACAACCCCGGAATAAGTGAGTTTGCACTTTGCAGCCATTCTCATTTCGGCTTAATATCATCAGATTTCGACAAATTTGTAATTCCAGCTGCAAATCTGTAGAAAATGGAAGGAAGAAATTTGATTATTCAACTAAATTTTAGAATACTCTTTATGAAAGGTAGTTGAAGATATGGGAGAATCCTTGAAACTGTAGTGTATTACCAAAGCATCGAAAAGATTTTATGCAAATTTTGTTAAAGTTCGTTGCCTCGACTGACTGAATTCGTTGAAAGACCCCCCAGCTTGTAGACTTCCAAGTGTGATGGACAGAGGGAGCAAGCCCTTCCCCACTCGGCTGTGGGAAAGACGAGAACACGCCAGATGGAACTGCTTTTCTACGGTTTCCAATTTTTCATCTAATATAATATTTGTATGGTGGCTTGCAATCATGCCCCAGGTCACAAGTTAACAAATCGGAGCTTGGAGGCTTCAGAATGTGATGGACAAAGCAATATGGGACCTGGGAATTTCTTGGGGGAAGGAACATGTGGGTTTTTTGATGTGGGAACATGTGGGTTCTTCAGATTGTTCTTTTTCTATTGAGGCATGAAGGATGGAATTTTCTATTTAGATAGTTGAGCTGTTCTCAACATATGCTTCAGTCATGCTGCTCTTTTCAAGCAAAGTTATTCTTCTTCCATGAACAAGGGACACATCCTTGCAACCTCAATTTATGAAGGAGATGAGAAATCCTTTTACCCTCTTTCTAATTTTGTATCTAATGTTTGCATGGTGGCTTGCTATTCACCTACAAAAGTTAGCAAATAGTCGCTTGTAGGCTATTTGAATGTGATGGACAAAGAATTTAGGGTTGCATGTCATTGTTGCTTCATCTATAGAACAAATATGAATAAAAATATTATTTCCAAATTTCCATCTAATGTTTGGATGGTGGTTTCTTTTCTTGCTTGCTCCATAAGTGATCAAATCAAGGACACTTATGGCCTTGGCTCATCAATAAGGTGGTTATGAGTTCAAACTTAAGTGTTGGTAGGGTGTTGACCACCATATATAGTCCATTGAAATATGGAAGAAGGTCAAATGCCTATGTCATCATATGTAAACCTAAGGATTTCTTTAGAAAAAAAATGTGTATTTTTTTGGCAGGGTCTACTTTCCAATAGAGACATCAAAGATAGTTGATTCATTCCCACCAAACACTTCATTCTATTTCCAATAGAGGCATTAAGGATGGAATTCAACATCTAAGTCCATGAGGCTTAAATAGTTGATCCATTTCCACCAAACACTTCATTCATGTTGATGGATGCAAATGAAGAATGTACTTATAGGTTCAAAAATAAGATCATTTTAATAAAGTACCTTAGTGATATTTCTTGTCCCTTCATAGTCATGTCCTATAATATTGGAATAGTCAAAAACATTTGATGAATTTCAAAATTATTATAAAGAGAGGTTGTCTTTTGAATGTATGTATATATGGGAGGTATGTGTAGGTGTGCATGGGTTTGTGATTGATCCAAAAATTCCAAAGCCTACTCACCACCCAAATTTAGGACACCTTTTATCCTACACACCCACACCTACATTCCCCTATAAAGATGAAGAATGCATGTATTGGTCCATAAATCAGATCATTTTGAACAAAGTACCTAAATGATAGGTCTTGCCCTTTCTGGGTTGGGTTAACCTCGTTCTTCTTCTTTGGAAAGCGTCGTCCTCTCCCACAAGTGATCAAAAACAGTCGCTCCCTCCCAAACTCTTCCGCCTCGGATGGCCCATTGAAGGCAGCCCCAGGCCCAGTCTTGCTGCCTCATCCATCTCTGGAAAAGCCAATGGAGACGACGTCACATGGAATTCCCTTTCCGCTGCCCAGTTGCCCAACAACATTATCTGCCTCAGCAGCAGCAGCAACTGAAACTGCAGAGGCGCCGGCACCAGTCATCATCCGCTTTTCTCCTTAGCCTGGCGTGCAAGTAGCTCCCGAATATTCCGCCCCTAAGAAAGCAAGCTACGCGTCTCTCCTCCGTAAAACGCTGCACCCGACCCTACTTGGCACTTGCAGATTCGAAAGTATTGGTCCCCAGAGACGACGGAGCGTCACTGGAGCTCACCCCGGGAAAAGTTGTTTGTCTCGACGTACGAAGAATGATCGAAGAGTGCAGGAGGAAAGCCGGAGAACAAGGGCCATCACGGCCGCTCTCATCTCCGCTCACCCCAGGGAGAGGAAAAAAGCAATCAAACGTGACGTAAGGTTCCTGTCAACTACCCTGGAAATTCGCACGGACGTAGTTAAACAACGAGAAGAAACTCGAAAGAAAAACAAAAACTAAACGATAAAAAAAAAACACGAAAAAAAACACCCTACAGATGAGTGGCGATGATGGGAAACAGTTCCGTCCACTCCACTTGGTGCCGGCTTCTAAAAATCGGTGATGAAGGAGGGGAAGACCGACCTCTGTCACTCCCGTGATTGTTCTGGGGGCCACTGTGATGAGTGCGGCAAATGGAGATAAACTTAGAAAATGTACGACGGAATCAGAATGGGCACACCACAGTGATGATTTCGAAAACTAAACCTAAATTTAGGGTTTAGGGTTCGACCGATTTTTTCCCTATTGCTATCCGAATTGTGAGTGAGTACCGGAGCATTGATGCCGAAATATCTCGAGGTTGAGCAAATGGACTGTACTGTACTACCGATTTTTATTCTGTTGCTACCCAACTCTGAAAATGTTCCAATGCTGAATTGGAAAATTACACGAAACATAGCAAATTTTCTACCAACTATTTTGCTACTGAGAGCCAAATTCGGAATACTGTACCCCGTGTGAAATTCGAATATTACACGAAATTTACACAAATTCTTTACTGATTTTTTCTACTGCTATTGAAATTGTGATTTCGCCAGTGTTAAGCACGCGACGGAATGCAACAAATCTTCTGTCAGCCTATTTCTATTGCTTACCCTACTTGTGAAGACTCAAGTGATAATTTTCGAAAACTATACACGGAATTTAATACGTTTTCCACCGAAATTTTTCCTCCACTGCTACAGTACAAAGAATGTGGAAACCCTAGTGTGAAATTCGAATTTGTACCAACATTAGCCACTTGATTGACTTCCGATAATCCTCAGTTGGACGAGTGGCGCTCACGACCTCCACTTCCAAACTAGTCTCGTGACCACGCCTAGCCTAACGTAGCCTTGCCTTTAAAGGACGATCGCTCCTCTTTTCTGGACCTCCGCTCGATCCTTCCATCCATCCTCCCCGCAGGATAATGTTAAACTTATTCGTGAAAGCAAGAGGCCTAGCCAGCCGGCAGACGAAGAACTTCTTTCTTTCCCTTTCCCTTTCCCTTTTCCTTTCCTTCCCTTTTCTTTTCTTTTTCTTGGGCTCGCCTTTCCTCGCGGTTCTCACTCGCCACCAAAAAAATATCTTATCTGCGAACAAAAGGCGCCTGGAAACTAGAGCTTGATGTAGTGTACTCGATCGAACCCTGGCTCTCTGACAGCATGCAACAGCCATTCAAAACCGAGGACGCACTCACTAAAAACAGTGCCTGCTGGCGCCCCAACTCGCATGGGAGAGTCATCAAAGTGGCGCACAAAAGAGGCGGGAGCCAAGTTCGGGAGACAAGTCATTCAGGATTGAGCCAGCAGGCGCGGAACTTGCGAGAGGGAGAGAGACGAAGGCAGACAGAGGTGCAATTCGAATGCTTGAATTGGACCGGAGGTGGAGCTCAAGGCACCAAAGCTCTTAAAGGAGAAGGAAGGTTGGGTCCATGTCGCATCATGCTTTTGCATGTGCATTGATTTTCTAAAGTAAAATATTCACTTTTCTACTACAATGTTTGGGATTGAGTGGCATATGTCAACTCTTGACTCAAGAGAGAGTGGGGGCAACAATGCAAGAGACTATGATTGGAAACATGGGAACAAGTTTAAAATAAAGGGAAATCTTTAATGAGGTGAAATAGGGAGACGAGTGGAGGGTAATTTTAGGTAATTCCAATAAGTTGGGTTGATGGGAAGGAAAGTGGGCTTGGGGGTTGTTTGCATGTTTGGAACCCACCCAGTATCTAATTGGCCCAAATGGTTTGCATGGAGAAATAGCCAACCTGATTTTGGTCATGGAGATTGTGCCTCTCCCAAGGCCCCTTCTTTTCTTCTCTACTTTCCTTGATTCTAAGATTAGCAAGCCCACTTTCCTTTCCATCAAACCGGCTTAGTATGATTATCTAAAATTATCTTCCACTTGTCTTCCTATCTGACTTCATTCAAGATTTTCCTTGATTTTTGGCGTGCTCCTATGTTCCCAATCACGGCCTCACACATTCTACTTATACAAGTTTATAACTTTCATTATCTTTCAAGTGTGGAGTTGCCACATACCACTCAATCATAAACACTAATAGAAAAGTAAAGATTTTACTTGGAGAACTAGTCCACATATAGAAGTACGATGTGGCATAAATGTGACCTTACAACTCAATGCCATGAGCTCCACCTCTAGTCTAGTCTAAGCATGCGGATAGCACCTTGTTTATTTTAGAATCAAGGAGAGTAGAGAAACGGAAGGACTTGATCTCCACAACCAAATTTAGGTTGACTATTTCTCCACATGAATCATTGGGTCTGGTTAGATATCAATTTGAATCCTAAAATGTAAACAACTCGAAAATAATAGAAAAACAATCAAGCCCGAGCAATGATGGAGATTTTTTTCCATATTTTTTTTAAAGGTAGAGACATCAAGAGCAACCCTTTTGCAGACTCACTATCTCAAAGGTCAAATGACCTCCAAAAACTAATGTGATTATTGTTTTAACTAATTCTAGAGAAATGCAAACCAAGTGCTTTTGTAATTTTTCCATGCTTTAATATTATTTTAGAAATTTCAAAGTTGAGAGTATAGGATAGCTTAACTACAAACACTAACTAAACTCACCTTGAATGAACACCCTTGAAGCTTGAAATGGCTCAACTTGCATTTGATTGCTTCAAAAAACTCTTCGGCTCTTATTAGTTGTTTAAAAAACATGATAGTAGTTTTAAGTCATGGAAGTGTTCATTCAATGCCATTTTTTAAATGTTGAAAAATTAAAATGTTACAATTAGGTGTTTCTACCATTATTCCTTTTGGTGGGGTGGTCTTTTAAATTTTTCAGATTTAAAAAAAATAGATATTTCAAAAAATACTTACTTTCAAATGTAAAAAAATAAGAACATGACATGCACCTCTAGAATACTCTTCAAGGGGTGCAAGACTTGACTATAACCTTAATTAGAATAATGACTACAATAAAATTTAAAAAAAGAAGCAAGTATGAACTAATGACACTTTGAGTTCATTTCTTAGCAATAATTGCTTTGGAAATGGCCACACTCCTTGTCAAACTTAGCTAAAATTTTGTCTTTATTGTTTTGATTCCTTTTTATAATGATGAAGGAAATTCTAAACTCTATATAAGGTAGGGGCACATAAAAGTATCACTTTTGGTACTATATATAGTTTCAATTATTATACCAATATATTGCTACTTTAAAAGAGATTTAAAAGAATAAAGTAATGGGACACTATATACAAAATTTAATGAAGGATCAAAGTTCTTTGGTAGATGTTCTAAAAAAATTTCTTCAAATATAAATACATTTTGATGTCAAAGATGTATATAATGAGAATACTTGATCAAGTAGAATATTACTTTATTCAATACATTTAGTCATTTGGATGTTCAAAATCTCTATGATTGTCATTTAGGTTGAATAGGACAATTTAGCATTGGTAGAACCACTTATATTTATAGCCAAATACTTGGAATTGGATTTTTCTTCTTTTTATAGGCACTTGAAATAGCTTAAGTGTAAGTAAGAACAAAGATAGGAAAAGATTACAAAATAGGAAGAAGAACAAAGTTTGCATATTGAAATATGGTGGCTCTTTTGAGGTCCCATTCTTTTTTTAATGAGAGGGTTCATTTGATGTAACCAAAAGGTTGCAACTCATAATATTCATTGATTATTGAGTTATCATTCATCCATTAAGTCAAGTGGCATTTTTAATGTTTTTTTAAGGATAGCAATTTGGTGGTGGTTGGTAGAAATTCCCTCTTGAAATGAGTTGCTTATTCTAATTTGTGCTCCTTGATCAAATTTCACACTACAAGAGAAAGGGGGTTTGAAAGTGAGTTTTTAAATATAATCTTAAACATAAGATTATAAGTAATGACCTTTAAGGAAATTTTTTGCAAAATTTTATTAGAAATATATTTGAGATTTTGAAAAATTATCTTCTTCAAAAAAATACCATTTGTACTCTCTATATGTCATTATATACTAATTAATGAGCCCCATAAATACACATTTTAATTTCCTAAGTGAAGCCATTAGTGAGAGGAAACGATACTTTACAATGTTCATTTTTTATTGCAAATTTTTTTTTAAATCAAACTTAAATTTTTATTGAATCTTGGATTGACCTTGTTGGCATATAGAACTAGCATAAAGTATCATAAATTGTTTTCCTTTCACAATTTTCTTTAGCAACAAAGAAATATGCAAACTATAATAAAAATTGATTGAAGAAGCCAATTGGATCACTTAACAGTTTAGGAAGTAGCAATTGACCTTTTTTCTTACACAAAATTGAATTTTGAAATTAGCCACAAATTTTCACTTCTTCCCATTACTTAAATTTCTTTCAAATTCTTGATTTGGATTGGCAGCTAGTTCATGGACCAATTGTATTTATAAAAACAAAAAAGTCCATGTGTCCATTTGTAAGGTTTAACTCATAAACAATGTTGTGGACATTTTGAGTTTGATAAATGACAAAGAATCCTTCTATATAGGACAAAAGTACAACTATTTGTCCTCAAAATTTTGTTATGAAAAAATGGAGGTCTTTGATACTAGGTTTGACTTCTAATGAGTGCTTTTGCATTTTTAAGCCCCTAAAGACCCAAACATTGTTTTTTGGCATTATAAATATTTTGTGCAACTTACTACAAATGAAATTTTCATTTTTTTTCTTGGAGATTTTCATAAAACATGTGGGCAAGGAGTAGTTTTAAGGCACAACAATTTTCATAACTTTTGACTACATGGTTAAAAGTTATTGCATGACATGTCATTCTCATGCTGTGGTGAGTAGCTCAAAAAATTTGGTAAAAATCACTTTTTTAAGAAATAAAAATTTGAAATTGGTTTTCTAGATTTATATACCTAGAAAGCTTTGAATCATTCCATTTGGATTATGAAGTGAAAGTTATGAGGAGTTTTAGTTTGCGGGCAATTATAGATTTTCCACTCTAAAATAAAATTTGAAGTCTTTTATTTAACTCAATTCTCAATTTTTTTTTGAAAAAAATTGTAGGATGAAGATTGTTTATTTTAACATCACAACTGTTGGAATTGGCATTTTTCAATTTCATAATAAAGTTTTTAACAATTTAGTATTTTGAATCGTTTTCTACTTTTTCTACTTACTATACTTTTTCTATATGTTGTACAATTCCAAATGATTTGAAATTTTTCAAGCATGTAGTTAACTTTCCTCGAAGAATGAATCTAAAGAGGCACAACTATTTTGGATATTTTTCATACAAATGTGACTTTGTGATGTGTAGCTGCCTATATTTTCACAGGGCCAGAAAAAGGATTTTTGTCACTTTAAACACAAATATCTTGCAATATACATGGTGGAAATATCTGAAATTTTTCCCACATCTTTTCAAACCAATTTTCTACCAAGTCCTATAGTTATATGCATTCAATTTTATTTTAAAATTTGGTACTTGCACTAGAAATGACTATTTTCAAGTGTTTTGGTGAAAACATAGTCAAAAATCTTGAGGGGTTAAGCTTATGATTCCTATTGTGTCCAAAAGTATAATTGCATAGTCACCTATTTGTCCTTTAAGGGCCAATATGTTTGATTCTATGATTAGTCTACTAGGCATTACAAATTGTATTTGTAAACCAGAAGTTTGAAATACCTTGTTCATTGTCATGCTTGATTTTGAAGCATAATTAGAGTTCCTTGCTTGATTACACTATTTTGCCCCTATAATCAAGCATTGCATGTTTTTAATTATAGAAAATTCAATTCATCTAAGTTCTATGCAAATGGGGGATTCCCATGGTTTAGACTAGGCAATGCCACTTATTATCAAGGATTTCATGAAAGATAGTGCCTCTTTTTTGGATTTTACCCTCCTTGCCAAAACTTTCTTTTGCAAAATTCTTGACAATAAGTGGCATTTTTTCATAGGATTATTTTTTATATTCTATGTGGTGAAACTTATGTACTTAAAAGTATAAAATCTCCTCTGTTGTACTTTATGGTCAACATTTGCAAAATACATGTCAAGATTTTTTGAGAATTATTTTTTCAAAAGATTAGATGTCAAGATTTCTTTTCTACAAGTGAAAAAAGATCTTGCAAAATATTATCGTTAAACTATTTGTCAATTCTTATCATTTGGACAAAATTTAAATATTTGTCATGAGATGTCAACCTAAACCACATAGTATGTGATCTATGAAAGCACTTTGTACTACATCATGCCAATGTTGAGTATTGGTTCAAACTAATATAATGAATCTAGGAGTAATCACTTTGAAATTTATTTAACCCTTTAATGATTAGGAGGTACTTCAAATTTTCCAAATTGTGAAGATGTATTTTTAAATGCAACTTTGAATAGCAATTTCATAATCTCTAACCAATATATTTTTTAAATCTAATATTGAAAAACTATTTTTTTTAAACCTAAACCCTAAACCCTAAACCCTAAACCATTTTGAAGGGTCATTTTTTGAATTAAAAAAAATTACTTTATGATGTTGAACCTACCAATACCTTTTGAATTATATAATATTTGAAAAGCCAAGTCTTCAAGATCTATACCATACAAATGTTAAAAAACTACTCAACAATCCTTAAAAAATTAATGGATGAAAGAATGCATTTTATATTCTTGGGATGTATTTGTAATCATTGTTTGTTTGAAATTTGAACATCTAGTCTTTAAGGGGTTAATTTCATTGTAAAGTAAATTTTTGAATTGTTAAAAATAGATTTTGGTTACATGTTGTATCCTTTAACTTCATTTTCTTTCCATGATCACATTTATATATATAAGATATGAGTGAAAGATAGTTCTTTACTTTCAAAGTTCTTAATCCCCTTATAGCCAAAGATTATTATCCTTCAATCCACATGTAATATTGTTGTATTATATAACACACCTAGTTTAAGATTGTATGGTTATAATTTTTATAAATTGATAAAACTTATCAAAACTTTGACTTCTGTTTAATTTAGTGCAAACTCAAAAAGCCTTGGGCATTTAAAGATTAAGCAAGTGGAAGATATTGATGCTAAAAAATAAGCATTGCAAAGGTTGGATCATTGTATTTGCCTATTCATTTGAGGATGAAATTTATTTCTAAATCTTATTTGGTTGAAAACTTTGTAAACTTGGTTGAAAAAGGACGTATTTTCCTAAAGTAGGTATTGACTAAGGTATGAGTTGCTTCATGGGCTTAGAGAGTGCACTAGGCATTTGTCTTAGAAATTTAAGTAAGTCCAAAGATAGGATTTGGAAAAAAAATTGAAGTAGAAAATTCAAAATTTATTACGTCTAAAGTAGGGTGTCAATTATAGGATTAGATGTATTGTGAGTAACATAGGATTTGGGTATTATTCATTAATTGGTCTAAACATATGGTAGGCATTTTATTTTCTAAAATTTTCCTTGACATTGGAGCCTTGGTAATAATTCATGATGAAAGGCACATTATCACTTATTTTTGCCTTATTTCTCTAGATGAATTTCTACATATTGTAGTTCACTGAGGATTTATGTCATATTTCCTCTATTTCAAAATAATACCAATGTTTTTTTTGGACTTGATTTTGTGTTCTTTTGATGGTATTAAGGTGTTGCAAGGTGTCTCTATTTTGAGTCTTGTGATTGAATTTGAGGTTGTTGTCCATATGGTGTTTCTACAGAAAAAGGCCACAACACAATGGATAATTACATAGTACTTAGGGTGAATATAAAGAAAAAATTTAGTCTTGTAGTTGTAGTATTTAATTTACACTATGAGTTCTAGATCTACGTGGTATTGTAATGATGACTTCATTTTGAACTAGGATTAAATTTATTGTTCCCTTGATGTATTTATTTTACAAAAGTATTATAAACTCCGTGGACTTTATGGTGATGCTTTAATGTCACACTTTATGTAATGTTGTTGTAAGTGTTATGTTTTTGTTTTGATTCAATTTTTCATCCTGTAGGGTGTTATTAGGGACAAAATTGTAGTAGACAGTGAGTACTTTTGGTGCACTATATTAGTGTTTACATTTTGGTGTATTTTGTGATTATTTAAAACATAATGTTGAAGTTTTATGTTGCACTTCAGTGAACTATGATGTGTTTGTGGTGTTTATGCTTGATCCTAATCTAAGTAGTGGTTTGTTGGGGCTCTTGTTTGAAGAATTTGCAACCTATTCCATTTCTAAAATCTTTTTGTTTTTTCCTTTGAATTTTGTTTGTATTAAACAATATTATTGTAATAATGAGTAAATAAAAACATTTGTGATGGGAAAATTGTCATTAATCATTAAGCAAGGGATATTCATTATATGATGTGTGTAGTCAATTGGGATGCAAGTTGATTTACCTTAACAATCACTTTGAAACTATCAACTCAATACAAGGATTATTGATAACCAACGAGAGGGACTTTCTTTGATGTGAAGTTATCAATAATTAGAGGGTAAGGGCATTTGTGATGGTGAAATTATGAATATTCTTTGGGTACAGACTTAAATGATTTGATGTGTTGTCAGTTTGAAAAGAAGTTATTCTATCTTGAAAAAATATTCTAAAACTATCAAATCAATACATAATTCATTGATAATTAGTTAATAGAGACTTTTGTGATGTGAAATTATTAACAATAATTACTAGGAATAGACATTTATGATGGCATAATTACCAAGAAGCATTGGATAAGGAATTTTGTGATGTGATTTGGGCTGTCCTATGCATTGCGAGTTACTCAATCTTAGAGCAATACAATGAAACTATCAACTCAACACAAAAATCATTAATACCAATCAGTGGTTAGAACTTTTGTAATGTAAAAATTTCAATTCCCCCCTGAGTGTTGGTAATTAATAAGAAGTAACTTTCCAACAAATCTATAAACAATGTATAAACTTCATTTTATTGTATCAACAATTTCTACTCTCTATAGTGGAAATTTTGGCCTCTTTCTCTTTTCCAAATCACAAAATTAGCATCAATTCTTTCTATTGAACCAACTTATATTACAGACTAGGCAATTTCATTCTCAAAAAACACTATAGTGAGTAATGTTTTTCAAATATGAAATTACTTCACATGGAAAATTGGTTGGCCCATCAAGAGGCAACAATTTGATTTGTACCTAGGAAAAAAAATTGTACTAGTGAATAGTGTTTCTTATGAGAAAAAGATATTGGTCTTCATCCAAGCACAATTTCATGACATGCTAGCCGAGTTTTAAGAGTCTATTTGTTTGAGGTTTCCAAGCCCCTTCCCTTCTTTGGAAACCATAATTGTGTTGTATTTTTATCTCTTGCTCAACACTTTTAGGCTCATTAGGATGTTGTAGACCTAGAAGGTGAGATGGATGGCTCATTGTTGATTGTGGAAATAAAGAATTACTTGCACTTGTTGAACCGATAATTGGAGTATCTTATGCAAAGGTATGATGTAGTACTCAATTGCCAAAAGTTGAATTTCCATTCCAAATTCTAAGTAGTCTACGTCACCTAATACCATTCACAAGATTACACATGACAATTTTTTTTACAAAAATGACTTAATTTATGCTAAATCTGACCTTTACTTAGGATATTTGGGTGACTACATTGGTCATGGGGTCACATCTTCCTTCATTTAAAAAAATTAGTGTACTGTTGTCACTTCCCAAATGTAAGTAAAAGTAATTTTTTAATTCATAATAACTTCAAAATTCAATAACTTTCACAATATATGTGCAAACGCCATGAAACAAAGTCTGTGCACCTCTCCTTACCAGGGGCTTTCTGACAGTACCAAGCATGGGACTGAGAGAGGCACAGTAACAAATAAACAAAACAAAACAGTCTAACTTAAGGTATGGATTAAAATTAAATTAAAATTTTAAGAAGAAATGAAGACAGCGTTCCCGCAACTGGGAGCCTTGGCTCTCTATCTCGGAACTGAACCCCTAAAGGAGAGGGCAGATTTTTCGCCTCAAAAGGCCCCTCCGGGCGCCGTAAGAACCTGACAACCCGTCCACGGTCAGGGTGGTCAGGGCGGTCAGACCCCACCGGGCACCCTGAACCAGCCCGGGCAAGCGGGCCGTCACTCCGTCCACCCACTCCAACCGCGCAGCAACCGGAGCGGTGATCCAAGCGCCTTCGTCGCACCCAATCCACCCGGGCCAGAGCAAGCGCGCGGCTGCCGCATGATTGGATCCCCGTGGGACCGGACCGCGCTCCCTGCACTGCTGGAAGGATTTCGCCCCCACCCTTTCTCTCCCCCTTTCTCTCATTTTTTTTCTCCCTGAGAGTCTCTCTCCGCTTCCTCCTCTCTCTTTCTCTCTTCCCATATCCAGCTCGCCTGTGGTGCTGGGGCACTCACAGAAAACAAGGGGACCCAAGAGAGACAACAGCTCGGGATACACCCAAGCTTCACAACAGGGGACACTGCAAAGCTTTGACAACAGAGGATACAGCCAAGGATGCAAGAGATGCAAGGCAGTGTCCCGAATCCATTCGAGCTTGGGAGTGGTTTCCCACATGCACAGGAATAGCGGAGGAGATTAAGGAGATGCGGATGATGAGATGATGATGTCTGCGCTTGCTGTCCACTCGTTGCCTCCTCCCTGGCTTGGTGGAGCTTCGCCTTCGTCTTCATGCTTGTAGGAGCTTTCGGAGCTTGGTGTGTGGAGTGGCTCCTGTGGGTGGGTGCTGAGTGAGTTCTTGGTGGCGGTGGTTCAATGTGTGAGTCGGGGTTGGGGTGTGGTGAGTGAGTTCTTTAGGTGGTGGTGGTGGTGTGTTTTGGTTTTGGAGATTTGGTTGCGTCTTGGGGAGGGGGATTTGTGTGTGGAGGGGAGTGGGGAGTGTTGGATCGAAATGCGTGGAGGAGCTCGTGGAGGTGCAGCTGTTTTGGTGCGACTGGGATCTTGGAAGGAGTGACGCAGAGGGAGAGAGTGGGAGAGAGAGAGAGAGAGGGAGGGGGTGACGGTAGTAGTAAGAAACTTTCAGTCAGTCTGGAAGGGCCGTGTGGAGTTTTTTGTAGTGGTAGAGTGGCATCGATTTGAAGCTCTGGTGAATGCGAGGGTGGTGTGGCTTCTGAATGCGTGGTTGGGACGAAGAAGTGGTGAAGCGGACCGTGCGGAAGGTGCCGCTGCAGCTGTGCTGTGAAGTGAGAGGAAGCCTTTGAGGAAGAAGTGAGCAGGACTTGTGTGTTGGACCAGAGCTGCTCTGCTAGAGGTGTGAATTTCATCTTTGTTTTCAAAATTTGTCAGGCGGTGGTGTCTGAGTTGTCTAAGGAAAGTAGTCTGTGGGACAGGGTAGCGGTTGTGAAAGACCGACCTCCGGAGCTCGGGCGGAGGGCGGTGGAGTGGTCCTCGTGTGCTGGTGTGGACATAAATGGTTGTTTGAGGTTGACATTTTAGGTTGTGATTGTGGCTGTAGCCGCTGAAACCGGTTTGTCAATCGGGTCTCGTTGCACGGTCGCTGTCTGCGTTGAAGATGAACACGAGTTGGGAAGCTTCGGTACTACATATTGACCTCCCTACTGATAGTGAATGCCAGTCATTCACGGAAACCTTCAGTGGGTCTCTGTGATGGCGCTTTGGTCTTCTTGATGTAAAGCTCGTTGGGTTAGCTGTGCGTCTTTTGAGCTCATAATGGAGTTTTTTTAACAGAAGCTGTGTTGTTGGGGGGCGGGGGCGGGGGAGTGCAGTCTCTTTTGGAATGTTGTTTTGAAAGTTTCGCTTGAAGCTCGAATTGAAAGAGAGGGTCATGTAGAGAATGAAATAATCTGAGCATCTATTCGTGGCGACTATGATGCAGTTGTCCTACTATGAGTCTCTGTGTGCAAGAGCGGGATAGGAGTGGCGGTATGCTTGATTCTCTGATTCCCTCAAAAGGCTTTCACGGACCCGTGAGCGGGAAAGTGGATTTTGTGAGGTCCAGGAAGAGTCACTATTCTGAAGTGTAAGTATTTTGATTTTTCATGTCAAGACATGGCTTGCCCATCTGTGTGATGTTGATCCCCTCTCTCCTGGCATGATACCCTTCTCACTTCTGAGATGTGCATTTGTGACAGACCTGACCAGGACACGTTGGAAGTTGGGTGGCACGATAATGGACATCTAGACATGCAGGGTCAAAGTAGCAAATGTAGCAAGTCGCAGTGGCAGTACACTGGTTGGAGTAGTGGACAGGAAATTGAAGATGGCGTGACCCCATGTAAACCCACGATTTCCAAGAGCCATGCGTCTCTGGAGGATGTGGTGAATGATACCACTACGGAATCCCAGCATGTTCATCAACACAGCAGCGATGTCGTCGACGACGAGATGGTGTCGTGGTTACAGTATCCTCTGGATGCGACTTTGGAGAGAAGCTACTGCTCGGAATTTTTCGGAGAGCCTCCAGAGTCCAATATGCAGTTGCTGAAGGAATCATTTAGCAATGGAGCCGTCACCCGGACCATGCGCCCTCCGCTTTCAGGGTCACCAGGACATGATGCTGCAAGTGTCAGAGCTGCAACTGCAGATGCGGCCATGATGCTTGGGGCTGGCCGTGCTGCCGGCGTTTTACCACAAGTTGGAGCTGAAGCTTTCAGCAAAGTGCGCACACTGCACTCGTTGCAACCGTCCTCAACTCTGACCAGGTGGCCTCAACCGATGAATGGTGGCTCTAATATGGTCGTGAATGCGAATTTGGTGGGCACGAAAACATCCCCTTCAGCATCCCAATCCAATCCCATGTTACCGCCGAAAATGCAGCCTGTAGCCCCTCACCAATCTCCGCCAGGGAACCGACCAGGATCCATGAATTTTTCGCATTTCTCCAGGCCGGCTGCGATGGCGAAAGCGAATTTGCACAGCCTAGCAGGGTCCTTGCATCCCATCGCTGCGCCGCCGTCCAATGGTCGGTTGAAGCAGCAGACGGGAAGACCAATGGCGGAGACATGTACTTCGACCTGTTCTTCGATTTCGGAGTCCAACACAACAGGGCAGGAGGTGAAGGTGCAACTGGGAGTGACGGAGAGGGAGCATAGCAATGGCTTGGAAGATTCTAGATGGCAAGCTGCACCTCCGCCGGCGCCAGCGAAGGATCTGGCATCAGGAGGCGAATGTAAGAGTGGCTCTCCTGTGGATATTGATACTTGCCGCTCGCAGGTATCACTCGTGACGTCGTCTGGGAAAGGAGTGTCGCATGTTACACAGCATCCTGATATTCAGGAGCCTACCATCACATCCTCTTCAGGCGGATATGGGACCAGTGCGGACAGACCTAAAGAAACCTCTGCGAACACTAAAAGGAAGTCAAGCGAGAGGGAAGATACGGAATGTCAGAGTGAGGTATGTAATTTACCTTATTTCGATTCACAATCAGGCAAATACTATGAGAAGATTTTTCCCTTTTACCTGTAGAATTGCTGTTCAATTCGTCATCATGTACCGACTTGTTTTTGTTGTACAATTCAGGATGGAGAAGACGAGTCAGTGGATACAAAGAAACCTGTAGCTGGTCGTGGAAGTACAACCAAAAGAAGTAGGGCTGCTGAAGTTCACAACCAGTCGGAAAGAGTAAGTGAACGTTGTCGTCTTTGTCTTAGATTTTCTCCATGGTAAAAGAATCCATGCATGTTTTGGTATGCTTGAGGAAGCGAAGTTGCTGTGGTCAATTACTCACTTGTCCTATGGTTTCGCTTTGCAGCGGCGAAGGGACAGAATCAACGAGAAGATGAGAGCCCTACAAGAGCTTATTCCGAACTCTAACAAGGTGTGTTCTTAATGTTATTCAAATTGTTATGTCCTTGTGCAGGGCATATCTACTGATGTTTGATGTATTCTATGGCGCACCTTCCGTTCTCTTCTTCTTCTACTTTCGTACTCATTTTAATATAGCTATGGGTGCTTGTATTTCAGACTGATAAGGCATCTATGCTGGACGAGGCGATCGAGTACCTTAAAATGCTCCAGGTCCAGCTCCAGGTATCTGTTCGTCAGAAAGCTTTTTCACCAATTGGCTGCTTCACAACCCTCAGGATGTTCAGGTGTTGTTTTGTGGAGTGCTTGTGACAATGTGAAAATGCTAATTTCGCTTCTTTGTTCAATCAGATGATGTCAATGAGGACAGGTATGACCTTGCCACCAATGGTGGTGCCCAATGGGATGCAACAGCACATGCCGCAGATGGCAGGCATGCCGTCGATGGGAATGGGCATGGGGATGGTGCAAATGGGCCTGGGCATGGGAATGATGGATATGGGAGTCTCTGCCCAAGGGCGGGCAGTGATGCCCATGCAATCTCACGCAGGTCCATCCCTCAATGACAATATGGGAAGTGCATCCTCGTTGGTCGACGTGCATGACTTTCGCTATCAAACGCCTGGTGGCGTCATGGATTCTTACAACGCTTACATTGCTCGTCAGCATCAGCATCAGCCTATGCAGATGAATTCGGTTAGATACCTAAATCGCCTTTGCACATTGTATTTTGCTGCGGAAATTATCTTTTGCGAACCTTTGAATGCGTTTGTCAATGTTCGTGGTCTGAAGACTTGTGATGCGATCTGCAGGCTTTAGGAATGGACAAGTATAATGCTTACATGCTGCAGCACCACCAGATTCAGCAGCAACAGCATCATCAGCACCAGCAACAACAACAGCAGCAGCAGCAACAGCAGCAACTCCAACCACATCAGCAGCACCAGCAGCACCAACAGCACCATCAACAGTCTCCTAATATGAATGGGGGTCCACCTCATTAAACGGTATGACTTTCTTTCGTATACCGAAGTGTAGGACAGTGTCGGCATCTCTGCCGCAGATGCTAGAATTTTTTTGCCAATATTCTTTTTCTCACCATTCAATTTCTATTTTTGTTGAATGAATAATTACCCTAAAATTTTGGCATCTATTTTGATAATCATTTTCCGCCGACCCTGGTCTACAACTATGGTAATTTGCGTGTTTCATATAACCAGCTCTGAACGCATGTCTCGGTTGTGGCGATTACGGAATGGATGGATATTGTTGTAATGTTGATCAATGGCAGTCCGCCAATGCTCTTGTTAACCCCTGAAGTACGAAGGTGTTTATTTTTGGTATATGTTTTGAGGTCTTACGGGTTCATTTTGACCAACACACACTGTGACGGTGATAGTATAGATTTGGTCTCATCTATTTTGTATTTTACACAGTACAATCAGTGGAATTGGTCATTTCCTTATCATGAATCCTTGGTTACTCTGCTTGAAACAGGTGATGGAAAGCTGTTAAGTGTGGAAGTTAGTGCGGCCTTGTAACAAAATGGAATGTAAAGGTGGTGGTCCTCTAGGAATTGCGGTAAGAAGTTGGACAGGTGTTAACCCCTTCTATACGGCGGGTTGAATTCAAGCTGAAGAGTTTCGAGCACCAAGGCGGTGAAGAGAGCTAGTACTGTTTCAGTGTAATTTCTGCACTTGCAATCCTTCTTACTGGAAAGATTGAGCATATTATGGGCTTAGGCTATTAAACAGTGGTTATGGTCGCTGCCAATCCAGTCTGGAGTTTTCAGCAGAATCAGGGGGTTTGCAAGAAGAATTGATGGCGTTCAAGTAACTCATATATTTTTCGGCAGTTTATTCAAAGAGAGTCTTAGTGAGATTTGTGTCAGTAGTCAAAGTCGGAGGAAGCGGAATTGTATCCATGATCGCCATCAGTCTCTTGCAGAATATATTGGTGACATTGCACGCTCAAGAATAATGTGCACTGTCTCGGTATTTCAACCCTGCATTTCATGCTGTGTTGTAGATTATTTCATTCTTGGATTGAAAATCCAGTAAACTTGTAGTTTCAGAAGTGAAAGTCATTATGGTAATGAACGCAATTTTGCAATCTTTCTCGCATCTGCGTCAAGCAGTCAGTCATGCGTTTATCTATCTCATAAGGAATGGGGTATTTGAGGAGCAAATCTTTTCGTCTCACACAATGCGAGGTGTTGGTTGTGGGTCGGTGCCCATAGTTCACAGTTGTAGGTTTGATTTTGGTTATACTTCCGTGGTGTTAACCCCGCAGCTCCGAAATCCTCTCGACTTTTTTCATGTTTTTGCTTATATCTTTATAAATATGTATTATTTACCTCAATTTCATCAATTTCATCATATGAAAAGTGTGCTTTTTCAAAAGTCAAGCATTGAGAAGTTCTGTGGTCAAAAAGTCAAAAAAATCCCTTGGAACCTCGATTCATTGGAATCTGGACGTCGGAGTGCGACGGGGCGAATTCCTCTCTTTACATTTTGTATTCGCTCCCACTGTGCTGTGCACTGGTGTGGGATGTTGGACACATGTTCCATTGTTCACAGTTTTAGTTTGATTACAATTGCTTTAGTTCTCTGTGGAGTTCAATTTTTAGTTCACAGTTCTAGTTTTGAATGCAGATTGCTTTAGTATAGTGTAAAGGCCACTTCGTAGTTCCTTTATTTTCTAAGACTATGATGTGCACTTCAGTGTATACTTTAGTGTGTGATCTGGTACAACTGTACTCTTAATGCATGTTGGTTCCGAAAAGGACAGGAATTCTCTCTCGTATGGGTCGGTGACTTATGGTTCCTAGTAGTTCTAGAAAAAAATTTCAGTGAGATTGCAACTAACATAACAGAGCTTTGTTCAGAACCCTTGCCACAATCTTCGGTGAAAATCTTTCATGTTACCTGTGTGTTGTTTCACTTTCTGAAGCAGTTTCAGAGTCACATTGTCAGTCCTTAACCCTATGATGATGACCAGCTACTTGAACTACGAAGTAGTGAACTGAAGGAACCTCGGATGATGACGTTGGAGCCTGCTTTTCCACAAATATCTCATTCTGCAGTGTTATCACTGGCACTCGTGGAGAGAGGATAGAGGTTCAACGTGTTTTTTTATTTATTAAAAAGCAATCTGATTATTATTTCTTTTCGATTATTTCAGGTCCTGACTCCTGAGTTTTCTGAGGACCATGAAACTGAAGCTCACCAACTCCGAAAGATTCTCCTATTCTCTCAACTTTCCCGAACCATGGCAGGCCGGTAATGTTCCAGTGACAAACTCACCCACTTATTACCCTGGATTCTTCCATTTTTTTTTCAGTCGAAACAAAAGCCGTTGATGCTCTTTTTAAGTTTGACTTCATTACTCTCTAAAAGTAGAATGTCCACTCTGCAAGCTACAGTCCATTATAGTAAAAATTTTGAAGACTTCTTTTTATTATTATTAAAAAAAATTTGTAATAGTTAGTGTCGTTTCTCTATCTCTTGGTACATCGTGTTCCTTTCCTTGAAGCTTCCTGAATTGATCTTTGTTACTTTTGCTCCTGGCTTTGCGTTTTATTCAAGATCAAGTCTAATGGACACGAAACTACCCGAATACATGAACTGTGCGTGTCATTCATGTATCCTGAGATTCCTTTCTTTTGGGAGTGCTGTACTGCAACAACTGGTGCGTAAATCTGCAAGTCTTTATCCCTTTTGTCCTCATTCTGTTGTCGGATACTCGGAATTTTTCATGCTAAACTGTTTTTTGGGTTTATTTTTCATGCTCGACTATTGAAAGGATGAACTCTTTCATGGATTTCAGGGCCCAAAAGTTGATTGAAATTATTAGGGGTCTATTTGTGGGAGCCAGTGAAGGACGGAAGATAGATTGCAGGATTCGTCAGCCCGGCCTCATCCTTACAGCCAGCCACAACGTCATCATGTCCGCAGGTGGAGAATCAAACGGAGGATCTGGATTCCAGTCGACCTTTTGCGCGGCACTACTGGGGCGAGTGTCAACGTTAAGTGAAAAAACCGCCGTTTCTTCCTGTAACAACGGAGCCTGCCTGCCTGCCTGCCTCCCTGCCTGCCTCCCTGCCTGCCTGTGCTCACGGAGTCAAACTCATCAAAAACCTTTCTCTCCCTAACGTTTGTGATGATCATATTTGGCATAAATTATACATTTTTTTTTGTCAAATAAAAAGTGCCTCGTGTCAGTGAGTGGTTTGGGGGTGACATGGACCTCTCAAACTTGGCATGAATTATTTAAGCAATTTTTGAAAAAAATGTGACATGTCATTTGTTATGTGCCACATGTCATTGGTTTAGATGACAAGGCCCTTTCTAAATTTGATGTCGAAATTCAAATTCAACACTTCCTTGTTTGTTTGTTTTCAATATTTTTGGAACATATAACCTTCAAGGGCTGCAACTAGATTGACACGATACAACATCAAATGCAACCCAACTTCCTTGTTGATTTTCTTTTTAATATTTTTGAAACATACAGCCTTGAAGGGCCACAATTGGATTGACATGATACAACATCCAATGCAACCCGACTTCCTTGTTGATTTTTTTTTAAATATTTTTTAAACATATGGCCTTCAAGGGCCGTAATAAGATTGACATGATGCAACATCCAATGCAACCTAACTGGAGAAATTTGGAAATTATCCATATTAGGCATTCCTGTTAGAAACACGTTGAAGAGTAAAATCCCTCCATATGCAAACAAAGTTAGCACGGGGTGAACAATGTCCTTCTTTGTTGGATTTGACTCTCACCGGTAGTACATGCGTAATGAGATATTTTATTTCTATTTTATGAAGATGAAACCATATGTGTACAATAGAACTCATAGTTCTTTAGATTTTCTTGCGAAGATTACTAGAAATGAGTTTTTGAAGAAAAAATGAAGAAACATCACAAGTATAACTTCAAAATACAACATAATATGTACTCTTAAAATCTTTTTGTAGTTTTAGTAACACATCATTCTTTTAGTTTTTCTCTATGGAAAAGTAAATTGGTTTTGAATGTCAGAATCAAGTTTTGGTAGAATAAGACACTAGTCAAAAATGCTAAAATACATTGCAAGTTTATTCTATTTTTTGGGAACAATATTTTACCTTGTTTAAATTAGAAAATAAGGAATGATTTGAATATAAGGTTTGACCACCTATATCCAACCACTTAAGCAATTCTAGGACAAATCATGAGCAATATCAAGCAATGCAAATTTTTCCTATGTAGAAAGATAAGAAAAATAGAGATTGCAAAATTTACGTAATTTTATTCGCAAATTGGAACTACTATGAATTTTTGGAGCCAAAGAGTCTCCTAAACCTATAGCTAAGGTCTAATTCTAATCATTCAAGAACTACTTTCTTGCTATCTACTTCCTACAGGGTTGACGAATCTCTACGTCCGCTTGAAAAAGGCATCCGTAACCTGAACATTCGGACAGTCGGATGTTAGCAGACGCAGCGTCCCTCCCGCCGTCGAAAGGCGGACGGGCGGGGCGGACAGGGCGGGACGGGGCGGACGGCGTTCGCAAATGTCAGCGAACGCTGCGGACACAGCATCCGCGTCCGGACGTCCCGGATGTCCGACCATCTTATCAACCCTGACTTCCTGCTTTCTTGTTTACTACTTCCTATGCAATTTGGGACATGTGTCATGGAACTTTTGGTCCCAACCTTGAAAAAAACAAAAAAAAACATTCAAAGCTTTGGTTGGAGATAGCTACACCCTATAGGTTGGATATGGGAGCCTAGTTGGGAATATATGGTCCTATTTTAACTCAATGACGTGGACATACCATTAATCCCTAAAGTTCCATGGTTTTGTTTTCATTGGAAACGCTCAAAAACTGCCATTTTTAGTACAATTACCAAATTTTTGAAAAAAAGATTTTTTTTGACATATATAACCATAGGTCTTGTAGTATGGAATAGAAAAAACAGATAGTAAGAATTTTAAACATTTCTACATCGTGGATTGCAAGATATAAGCATTCAAATCCATTCAAATTATCTTTTCTACCCCCCGCCCAAAAGCACGGCAACACAAGCTCACTTTTCTATGAAAAAATGACCAAAATGGTAGTGTTTCTTTGGATTATTTTTTCTACACAAGTTTTCCACATGCTTGAAAAATTTTAGATCATTTGAAATTTTACAACATATAGGAAAAAAACAATAAGTAGATAGTAGTAGAGAACGATTTAAAATACTCAATTATTAAGAATTTAAATATGAAATTGAAAAACTACAATCCCAATGGTTGAAATGTTGTAATAAAAGGTGTACATCCTATAATTTTATTTTTTTCCAAAAATATTGAAAATTGGATAAGATAAAGGATTTCAAAGTTTATTTTAGAGTAGGAAATTTATAATTGCCCACAAACAAAAAATCCTCAATTTTTGACTCATTGATCAAAATGGAATAATTCAAAGCTTTTCATGTATATATAACTCTAGAAAAACAATTTCAAATTTTTGTTTATAGAAAAAGTGATTTTTTCTTATCTATCCAAACTGCCCAAGTTCAAAATGAAGTAACATATTAGGCTATAACTTTTGACTCCTTTTTTCAAATGTCATGAAATTTAGTGCATATGAAAGATATTCCTCATCCCCACCTTCTATTAAAATTTGGGCCAAAAATATAAAAACCTTTAATGACATATACCTATCCAAAACTCATATGTAGCCAGAAAATGCAACTTGGTCCTTTAGGGGTTAACAAAGTTGTACACAAACAATTAGATGAAAATCATTCATTTTTGGGTATCACAAAAAAACTACCACTTATTAGCTCTACTGACCTTGTAAGATTAAAGTGTGGATGTAAGAGAAGGATCTATAGAATATTGTCGTAAACTTTGTTGATCCTTTTGGAAGAAGGATTTGAACTTACAATTTTCTTTTGATAAATTTTTTACAGAAAATAGAAACCAACATTTAGGTAATTTCTTTTATACCAATTATAAATTCTTAAAGTGAACAACCCCTAGTCTCCTATTTGTGTTTCTATAGGGACTAAAAAACTCTCATCACTAGAAGTAGAATGAAATTGAGGAAATTAAAACGATTCCAAGGTATCCCAAAAAAATCCACATAATTATGTGTATCCGTTTTTTAACCCCTAATTGCAAAAACTGCAGGTTTTTTGGCAACATAGCAATTTTGGGCAAGTCCTTGCAAATTAAAATTTTAATTTTTTTCACTGAAATTTTCGCACAAGATGTGTTTGAAGAGGAGCTTTAAAACCCAACATTTTTATTACTTTTGACTACATGGTTAAAGAGTTATTGCATGATATGTGATTTTCAATGAACTATGGGCAATCTAGGCAACTCAAAAAACTTCTTTGAAAATCGGTTTTTAAAATTGAAAATTGAAAATTGGTTCAACAAAAAAATTATTTATGTTTTATGAAAAATTTATGAAAAGAAAATTGCATAACAAACATTATCCATTCTACTTCCATTTTACAACTCACCTAAACCATCTAAGTATATATGTCTCCTACTTAATACCAACTTAATGAAGACACCAATTAAACACCATGTTGTAATTGTAACTAATTATGCATTATTTATTAGACAAATAGGGACAATATAAAGATACCCTACTTTAGATGTAATGATGTCTATGACTTGAAAGGATGGAATTTTGATTAGCATTTTGAAGAGGAACAAAATGAAAGGGAAATTAGAAGTTAAAGGCAAAACATGGATTCATTTTGTAATTTCAAAGATAACATGAATAGCCTTTAATCCATCTATAGAAGAAGGCAAATCCAACCGTCATTTTGTTAGTACAATAGTATGTTGTAACTATTGTAGAGGGTTAGACAAAAACATATTGATATAATAAGCAATGCTAAATTATTAAAAAAAACTATTGAAATTCAATATAATTAATGGATAAGTTTTATTTCAATTTTTTTAGGGTCTATGTCAATTGTGATTTAGTAGATGATGGATGTATATTTAAATCCAATAAAGATGCTAAGGACAAACACTAGTGGAATTGTGTCCTTAGTGCACCAAGCTATGACACAATAGCTTGGTAGTGCTTCACACCATACCCTAAGCCTCAAATTGTGAAGTTCTAATTAAGGCTAAAATCAAACTTTCTTGGGTTTTAACCTCTAAAGGTTTTGACTATGTTTTCACCAAAAACACTCCAAAATTGTCATCTCTAGTACAAGTACCAAATTTTAGAAAAAAAAAATTTTGGACATAGACAACTAGAAGATCACGTAGTACATTGTTTTGAGAAGATGAAAAAAAAATTTCAAAATTTTCTACTATGTAGATTGCAAGATATTAGTATTTGAATGGACAAAATTCATTTTTTTAAACTTGCAAAAAACTAGAAAGTTGCCATTTGTGAGGTCATATTTGTATGAAAAAGTGTCTTATATGGTGTTTATTCTTTGGATTCATTCTTCAAGGCAAGTTGACTACATGCTTGAAAATTTGAGATCATTTAGAATTGTACAACATATAGGGAAAATAAAATAGGTAGAAAGAATTAGAGAATGATTCAAAATACTCAATTGTTAAGAATTTAATTATGGAATTGAAAAATGAAAATTCCAATGGTTGTTATGTTGTAATAAACAATATACACTCAATATTTTTATTTTTTTTCAAAAATATTGGAAAGTGAGTTACATAAAGGACTTCAAATTTTATTTTGGAGTAAAAATTCCATAACTACTTGCAAACTAAACTTACTCATAACATTCATCTCATTAATCAAAATGGAATAATTCAAATCTTTTTGCCAAGATATGAATCTAAAGAAACAATTTTAAATTATTATTTCTTAAGAGAATGATTTTTAGAATTTTTTTTAAGTTGCCCAGTTTGCTCACACTTTGCTAAAAATAACATCATACAATAACTTTTGAACCATATAGTCAAAAATTATGAAAACTTGTGTGCCCCTAAATCTACTCCTTGGGCACATATTGTATGAAAATTTCAAAGGAAAAAAAATAAAATTTTTGTTCATAGTGAGCTATCTCAAAATGCTATGTTTTTAAAAAAGCATGTTTAGGGCTTTAGGGGTTAAAAGGTGATTAAAAAATATCAAATGGGAACTTGGGATTTTACAATGTGAAGACCAAAGTACCAAATCTAAGTTGTAACTTATCACAAATATAACTTTGCAATTAAATGCCTCCAAAATGGATCAAAAAGTCAAAAATTCATCTTCAGTGTACTTTTAGCATCAAATTTGCATTGGATAGATTTGAACAAATTGCATTCTACAAACATGATCTATATGGTTTTTTCTTCTTCATTTTATTGTTGGGACCTAGAAAGACCAAGTTGGATTCCTATTTTTGTTAACTCCAATTTGACCTCCAAGTTCCACTTTTTTGGCACCGAACTCTCAAATTATGCGTGCATTTTAGACTCGTGGGAACTTTGGATGTAGTATGAAGCTTAAATTCCCAATTTTTAGTTCTCTACTCATCAAATTTTGAGAATTATGTGGGCCTTGGGACAGTGTGAAATGATGCTTAGTGCTCAAGGGTCTCCATATTGCTTTTGCAAATATGTGTTACAAATCACTTCAAAGGCTTTGTAATAACTAAGAATGCACTTATTCTTTTGGAAATCCAATAATTTGTCGATGACTATCTTGGTAACATGTCTCTTCCTTCTAGAGATTATTGCAAGAAAGACTTGCTATTTTTGTCTTAAAACAACCTATTTTGGTGAGTGTAATGTAAATTTTGCCTTTTTCAACAAAATTCAAGGAATACTAGTATAGAGGGTCAATCCTAAGGAAAGGTCAATAAGTCCAACGTTTGTGTGACTAAGGTCACTTGTAATTGAAAATATAGGGAAATATGTATATAAGTTTTTACTTTTAGTAACTACAATGTAGGTTTTTACTCTTGTTCCCAGGAATTAAATTTGGTGAACAATCTTTTACCAAATGTACGTAGACACAATGAATGAAGTCCCTGTCTTATATAGTGATCTAAGGGAAGTCAAATAATCTAGTCAAATAATTTAGGTCTAGTCAAATCATATGATTCAATGTATGATTTAGACCTAATCATTCCAAGATAATATTTTAAAATAGTAGACATAGTTCCTTAATGAAACCTTTTTATGTTTTGATCAAATATGTCAGTCAATCTATCGCTATCACGATTCATGCAGATATGCTTAGTGTGTCCGTAAACTACGTCATATAATCTTCAGTTATGCAAAAGTATGCAGGTAAAGATTCATACCTTGTTGGTCAAATCTTTCTCTTTTTCCTTCCACTTTTAGGTCAAATAATCCAATCGTCAAATTATCCAAACTATTGTTAACCCCTAAATGCCCAAACTGCATTTTTGGCAACATAGAAATTTTGGTCATCTCATTACAAATGGAGTTTTTGTTTATTTTTGCTGAAATCTTAATACAACAGGTGTCCAAGGTGTAGCTTTAAGGCCCAAAAATTTTCATAATTTTTGACTTCATGGTTAAAAAGTTATTGTATGATATGTACTTTTCATTACTCGACGGGTAGCCTGGGCAACAAAAAGAACTTCTTTAAAAATCATTTTTTTAATAAATTAAAATTTGAAATTGGTTCTTTTGATTTTTATATACTTGGAAAGCTTTGAATTATTCTATTTTGATCAATGAGTCAAAAGTTACAAGGAAAATTAGTTTGTGGGAGTTTGTGGGTTGTTATAGAATCCCTACTCTGAAATAAACTTTGAAGTCCTTTATTTAACTTAGTGTTCAATATTTTTGGAAAAAAATAAAAATTTTGGGTGTAGATTGTTTATTACAACATTACAACCATTAGGATTGGCATTTTTCAATTCCATATTTAAATTCTTAACAATTTAGTATTTTGAATCAATCTCTACTCCTTTCTACTTACTATTTTTTTCCTATACGTTGTATGATTCCAAATGATCTAAAAAATTTCAAACATGTAGCCAACTTGACTTGAAAAATTGAATTCAAAGAGTAACCACCATTTTAGACCTTTTTTCAAATAAATGTGACTTTCTGAAGTGCAATTGCCTGGATTTTTGCAAGGCCAAAAAAAATAAACTTGTCACTTCAAATGCTAATATCTTGCAATCTACACGGTGGAAATTTCTGAAAAATTTTCCACATGTTCTCAAATAAGCTCACTACAAGATCCTATGGTTACATGTGTCGAAAAATGTTTTTCATTTAAAATTTAATGTTTGTATTAGAAATGGCAGTTTTAGAGTGTTTTTGGTGAAAACCATTAGAAGATTTTTAGGGCTTGTGGATGCCTGCGAGTTATCACAGCCTACAAATGCAGGAAACAAGTTCGATACAGTGGTCTGACGTGGCTGAGACCCTGCCATGTCATTGATCAATTTTTTTTAAAAAAAATTTAAATTTATTTATTTTTTGCATTTGGAGACTAAAATTTATTTATTTATTTATGAAAAAAAAAATTCTGACAGCAGGCTGTTTCCCTTGCTACAGGGGAATAGGCCCGAAACAGGCTTTTGAACCCCTCCAAACTCTTCTAATGATAGTCTCCAACCTTTAGGGGTTAATACAAATACAAAATGTTGGAACAATTCACAATTTGTTCAAACTTGCAGAACTTAAGACCAAACCCTTATAATCAAAAGACTATAGCCCAAGGCCGTACAAATCAGTCCTAAATCCATGGTAGTGAACCTAAAGCCAAGTACTGTAATCCTATGACCATTGGGCAGCCTTAACCGTGGCAAAGCTTTGTAAGCAATGAGATGTGACCTATGACCGTGAGAACCAGACCCTAAAGCCGTGTAAGAGGACCCCAGATCCGTGGAATAAAGACCCTATGACCGTGAGAACCCAGCCTGAGAAGCCTAAACCCCTAATCGGGCTGGCTCTGTGGCACCGTGCCTGCTGCCGCAACTCTTCCCGATTCAAAAGAATTTTTTTGGACAATCTTCTCCAATTCGCAAAATTGATTGTCGATTTGGGTTCAAGAAATTAATCTCGACATCAAAATCTCGACATCAATCAAATTCGATCAAACTTTGGAGATTTTGGGGAACATTGATAAATCAAATCAGGCGCTGTAGAATTACAAATTTTGGTCAATTCATCCAAATTTTTCCAAATTTGTTGGCAATTTCGTGCTCTTGCACTTCATTCATGTTTCAATTCCAGTAACACGATTCAAAGGCGTCCAAAATTTCAGATTACATCTAAAAATCGAAATTTTTGATCTAACCGAAAGCTACGTCTGTTTTTGTTTTTTTTAATTTCAACCAAATTTATTGTTTACCCGAGCAATCACCTCCTTTCAATCGCACCCTCCTCCAAGACTCACAAGCATGCTCCAATCTCGAATTGAACTCCGATTGTCCATCTCGATGCAAGCTCGGCTTTCATATCAAATGGCAATCCAGGTGCTTTGATTTTTCAATCCTTTCAATTCACGTTTGTGTTTGAATTCAGTACCTCACAGGCTTGATCCTCTGAATTTCCATGTTTCGATCTTCTTCCACATTGTTCACAGTGCCGGTTACAATTTCTCACAATATTCACAGTTTTACTCTCAAATTTTGCGCACACATACACAAACTGAACTCTGAACAATAATACTCATAAAACACATTGACAAAAAGTGAGCACAAAAATATAAATATATATTAATATCTTACTTGAATAGGAAGCAAACAACGATGCCAATCTTTTTGGAATTTCCAAAAACTATTTATAGGATAGGAGACACCCTTTCACAAAAAGGTGCGTCCCCTTATTTTTACTATTTACTATTTTTATTTTTATTTTTATTTTTTAATAAATTTCCTATCCTAAGGTAAGGTCCGTGTTACCCTTTTAATTTGTAATTTGTAATTATTAACCTTTTTTTTCTAATTTTTAATAATAACTGTTTTTAAAAGTTTCGTTAAAAGCTAAAGTAGAAATTTTCTACAATAATTTTAACTACAGTGAGTATTGTCATGTTTGGAGTAAAGTATTTTTAAATAAATTAAAATATGGATAATTTATAAAGTATTCAAAATAGAATGTATGAAAATTTATGCCTAGAAAATTTTATTTCTAAAAGTTATGCACAAAAGAAAGATCAATGAAAACATCCAAAAAAATAGAAACTTTGATTTTTTAGAAAATAGTAAAAAATAAAAAACAAAAAATAAAAAATTTGGACATTTTTTTTAACTTAACCCCTAAAGGACTAAGGCCTTTTTTTTTGCCAAAAAACACTGAAAACTGCCATTTCTATAGCAGAGAGTAAAAAAAAAATTTAATTGTTTTTTTTTCACATCTAACTATAGGATTCTACACCTCACTAGTATAAAAAAGTGTGGAAAAAATTTCAAAATTTTTCACCACACAAATTGCAAGATATTTGCGTTTAAAGTGGAAAAAACAAGTTTTTCAGCACATTGTGGGACTAGATTTTTTGACTTTGAACATTTTTAACTGAAATTTTTTGCATTGAAGAGTTTTGAGCTTTAAATCTTTATACTGGAGAATTGAGTTGAGAGTCTGGGGAAAAAAAAGAATTAAAATAAAAACTTAATTTTCATTCTGAAAAAAATTCTTAAATAGAAGTAGGTACCAAATAGAAGGAAAATCTAAAATATTCATATATTTTAGATGGAATTAAAATGCACTAATCCCAATGGTGAGATTTTTCTAGCAAGTAAACTAAGCCATGAAAAATAAAAAATTTGAAAAATTTTATCCAGAATTGAATCCTACAAGTTATTTTTTTCAAGAAGATGCTCTAACTACCTAAAAAACAAGAATGTCTATAACTTTCTCATTACAAATCCAAATGAAATGAATTAAAGCTTTTCGGATAGACAAAAATATAATCTATGAGGAAAAAAATATTTTTTTTAAATTCAAATTTTTGCAAACTTTTTTGCTGCCCAGACTGCCTCCCATCCCTTTGTTTGAGCTTATTTGGTCATAACTATTGTTCTAGGGCATCGATTATGAAAAAAATTGTACTCTCATAAGGCTTGTCAATTTTTCTATCTTCTAAAAAATGATCAAAAAATCACAACAAAAATTGAGCTTGTAGGTAGCTGCCCAAAATCCCATTTGTCCCCTGAAGGAACAATGGTCCTTTAGGGGTTAAAAATGCTCTTTTATGACCATTTGTATCTTTGGGAAAAAAATGGTGTTCTTTACACTTCTACAAAGGTAGTGCATTTTCAGCACATGTGGAAGATGTACACTTTATTATCACTTTTTAACCTCTAAAGGTTTTTATCTATTTTTTTCACCAAAAGTGCTTCAAAATTGTCATTTCTAGTGCAAGTACCAAATTTTGTTCTTAAAAACTTTTTTAGACTCATGTAACCATAGAATCTTATAGTACACTAGTTTGAAAAGATGTGAAAAAAATTTCAAAAATTTCCACCATGTAGATTGGAAGATAATAGTGTTTGAATTGATAAAAAATGATTTTCTGGCCTTGTGAAAATATTGGAAGCTGCACTTTAGAAGGTCACATTTGTATGAAAAAATCTCCAAATGGTTGTGCATCTTTGGATTCTTTCTTCCAAACAAAATGGCTACATGCTTGAAAAATTTTAGATCATTTGGAATTGTGCAAGATATAGAAAAAATATAGTAAGTAGAAAGAAGTAGAGGATCAAAATACTAAATTGTTAAAAATTTTATTATGGAATTGAAAAATGCCAATCCCAAAGGTTGCAATGTTGTAATAAACAATCTTCATCCTACCAAAAGAAATTCCAAAAAACATTGAAAATTGAGTTAAATAAACAATTTCAATGTTTATTTTAGAGTGGACAATCTACAATTGCTTGCAAACTAAAACTCCTCATAACCTTCTCCTCATTAATCCAAATGAAATGATTCAAAGCTTTCTATGTATATATAAATCTAAATAACCAATTTCAAATTTTCATTTCTAAATAAAGTGATTTGTAAGAACTTTTTTGAGTTGTCCACAGTGGCATGAAAACTACATATCATGCAATAAACCTTTAAGCATATAGTCAAAAGTTATAAAAATTGTTGGGCCTTGTAGCTATTCCTTGACCACATATTCTATAAAACTTTCAAAGAAAAAGAATGAAAATTCCATTCATAGTGAGCTGCCCAAAATATCTATAATTCCAAAAAATGGTGTTTGGACTTGTGTAAATTTAGT
Source organism: Pseudoscleropodium purum (assembly GCA_963969395.1). Lineage (NCBI taxonomy): Eukaryota > Viridiplantae > Streptophyta > Bryopsida > Hypnales > Brachytheciaceae > Pseudoscleropodium > Pseudoscleropodium purum. Next base: position 2,578,044 of record OZ017800.1, on the reverse strand, counting down.
AGAGGTCCTTGTCTCCGAGTTTTAACCTTCAAATTTGGATTTATGGGTAGAAAATAATACTACCTCTTCCCTTGCCAAATAGTAAAGGTAGACATCCAATCAGGGGATGTTTAAAAATAATTTTTTTTTTAAAAGTAGAAAAAATTACTCAATACTACCATATATACCTTCATTTTAAATTTTATCCGAAAATGACATATAACATATAATTTTTGAGCAAAAAAGCACATGATTGAGGTCAAAGGGACAAAAAAGGATAAGTGTTTCTTGCAATCACCTCTAGGTGCAATATAAATAAATTGGTGAAAATAGACAAAAATTAGTTCAATTTTGAAAGTGAAAGATATCAAATGGGGAGAAATTTGATACATTTAAAATGAAATGGTAGTAGAATATAATAGGATGAATGGTGTGGTGCTCCAAGAATAATGGTGTGCTTTTGACTAGTTTGGATTATGAATGTTGATTAATGCCTGAAAAAATAAAATAAAATATGAATAATTAGTAAAATATAACAAATAATGTATTCTAAAAAAAATTAAGGCCTAGAACATATTTATCTCAAAAGTTATGTATAAAAGAATCAATGGAAAATTTTAGGAAAAAATGTGTTTTATTGTTTAAATTATTAGAAAATAATGAAAATTTTCAGCAAACTAAAATAATCCATTTTCAACCCTAAATGACCAAGTGGTCATTGAAGGACTAATTGAAAATTTGAGGAAGTTCTTGAAAAGTCAATTTCAAATAAATCTCTTAAAAATTTTGACATAAGGTGTGGACATGTACCATTTTGTTGGAAATATAATTTTTTTCTTGTAGAAGTCCTTGAATCAAAGCATGCAAGGCGTGCAACTTTGGCAACATGCATAAATCTTTCGTTCTACCTCTAAAATTTAATAGTTATGTAACTAACATCATATAGGATGCAATTGTAAGAAAATCCACGTGTAGTACAAAAATCTCACTCTAGGAGGGTTTTAAGTATGCTAACTTTGTTGACTGTAGGAACATAAGAAAATCATTTTCTTCTTACTTCAAATACTACCAAAGAAGGCTATTAGATATGTTTTACACCTAGTCATTGTTGGTGGTTTAGAATGTGTAATAAAGGCAATAAGAGTATTTAGAAGAAAAAAGTCATTAGAGGATTTTTTGGGGTCTAAGAGGGTTGCAAGTTCCCAACCATTCTCAAATTCTACAAACTATCCGAAATCTGCTTCTTGATGTGGCAGTGCGACTTCCATGTCATTTTCAAAAAAAATTCAAATTTGTTTTTCATTTTAAGAATTTTATGTTTTTATGTTTTTCAATTTTTTTGACAATGTGGTGTTTGCTTTACTATGGGGGGAACTACAGGGGGACAACTACTTGAAACGGCCCTCCCAGACCCTAGAAAATCCTCTAATCGGTTTGATATATGTAATAATATATTGAGGAATGCATTGAAAGAAGAAGGATTGTTTACTTTTATAAAGGTTCTAAAGTCTTTTTTGAGTCAAAAAAACATGCAATTGAGATTTCATTTTACTCAAACTTACAAAGATTAAATAGTAAATGATTAAGAGTAGGTGGTGTGTAGTGATGACACACAAATAAATTGTTTAAATTCTAATAGGAAGATATGGTGTTGGATAGATGACAAGGAAAGCATTCCTATACTTGTGGTAAAACAAACTATTAAGCATAGTGGAGGCTCTATAATGCTCTTTTTGCTCTAGAGTTGTTTAATATTCTCAATAGCACAAAAAAACTTTAAAACTACAAAGACAAATATGATTAAGATTGATTTTTTTAGAGTATATGATTTTTTTTAAATTTCAAAAGTATGAACTTTAGTTCAGAATGTAAAATATATTTTCAATACTAATTTCTAATACATAGGTTTTAATTCTAAAAGTTATGCTTGCTTTTGAGTTGAATATGCAATATACGATACCAAAACAATTCAAGTCTGTTATGCATTCTCCCTTATATATATATATATATATATATATATATATATATAAAGATTTCATTATCTTTAAACCAATATTTGTTTAGTTAGAATCTTAAAATGTAAAATAAATTGGGTTTGGTGCTTTTAAGAAATACTTATGTATCTATTTGAAGAACTTTGGAGCTTTTTACTACAAGTGGTCTAAAACCTTGAATCAATATAGGTCCTACATGTAAGGTGGATACACCTAAAATCATACCTTCTCCAAAACCACCATCTTTACTATGTGTACATCTCCAAAAACAATATGGATATATGTTGAAGAAATAATTTTAGAATATCTATCAAAAAACTTTTGACTCTTCATAACTTTTGCAGTATCCAAATGTCGTGTTCTTTGGTATATTAGAACCTCTTTTTGTTTGTCAACAAGAAGATATGAAAATATTAGTAGTTTAATAATATTAACAAGACACAATAGCAAAAAGTGGTAGTTTGAGGGGTACCTACTTTACAATGAGCTCAAAAGATGCACACACATCCTTGTGATTAATATATGCTCGGCCCCAATCAAAAATCCATAGCAAGGATAATGCTTTCCCCCCCCCCCCCCCCCCCCCAACCTTCTACTATTGATCAAATTTCTTTTTGAAAAGCATAATCTTAAAGGGGAAAAATTAAGAATCCCTTTCCTCATTGTCAATTTTGATGTGTGTAGAGATACAAAATATAGATATGGAATATGTACATAAAATATAGAGTTGGAATAAAAATATGAAACATAGATTAAAAATTACGAATTCATATGGACACGAAATATAATCAACAATCTTACATATCTTATGTATTCCATATCAAATGCAGTTCCAATTAATTTCTAAAAAATTCAAATATAGGTCAGAGTGGGGATAAGTAACAAGCAAAATTAATGAATTGTATTCATTCATTTAAATGAAAATTATTTTGAGCTCATAGTGACAATTATCATCAAGGACTCTTAGTTTGTGCACTTGAATGTCACAAATTTGGTGCTTGAAATATTCCATCTTAAGGAGTATATATGACCATTAGTGTGAGACTTTCATTGCATTCAAATCAAATAACTATGTTGTGCAACAATTTACAAGAGCAAAATTCACAATACATCTGGTACTACACGTATAGGTGTTGCCAAGACTTTCTACTTTGTGGATGTGCCCTTGCAAAGATGTTGGATGTTGACAAAGTAGTATAATTGTATTGGAATCAAATACTAGTCACTTAAATGACTCAAACTATAGATTGCAAAAAACTATTAGATTCCAAAAGCCAAACATTGTAAGTACTTAGTTAAGGAGGGTTTAGTGTCGATATCCTACACCTAATACCCACACTAATCCTAGACATTTTATGCAAGACTAGTTTCATGAACTTCGGAGCTTGGCATTAGATATTTCTTAACAACTTATATGAAGATGTTTGCATATGCGGCGATTATATAACTTATATGTATATGTATTGATATATTCATTCCTCGTTGGCTCACGGGAGTGGTGATAAAATGCCATGAGGTCGTATAATTCCAAGTGACAGATTTAAGGTTGCAGTATTTTAACCCTATAAAGATGGTCTGGTCTCTACAAAAATCATCCTTTTTGACATAGTGTGCATCATCTACTTTAAGAAAACCAAAAGCACTCATTCGAGGACAAGCTACTGGCCTATTGTAGAAGATCTCCCCTTTTTGCACAAAATTCCAAGGATGAACAATAACACTTCTATCCTACATACAAAGATTCTTTGTCATTCATCAAACGCTTAGTATCCGTGGCAACGTTAGAGAGTTAAGTGATGTTTCAATGGCAAGTGCCAATGTTTAATTTGTTTTCTTCTCGAGGCAAGTAATATTCAGATTCTTTCTTCACATTCTTTGAAGGTGACAAATCACTCACTGCCTGCAAAGAAGTGCCTATGAGCAATCTAGCTCCATCGGCTAATTTTTCATATCATTTCAGTCTTTTCAAGAGCAGTTCGATATTATCCTCCAAGGCCACAACGAAGACAAAATCTCTGTTAAGGTAATCCACACAGGAACATGCTTTCCCAATCAATCTGACATCTTGTTGAGAGCATTGGGCTCTCATTTGCTTGAGCTCATGTGAAGATGATCCTTAACTTACATGCAAAAGCAGCTCAATGCTCACAACAAGACGTCAGATCTCGTAGGATCACCTTAACAAGCTCTCATTTTTTAATCATTTTTTAATCACATAAAGACGATTTTGCAATACAGTTGGGCGAAATCCAAGAACGATATTTGCATTATAATATGCAGAAGTTACAAGAGGTCAAAGTTGAATCAGTAGATTTTCTTAAAACCCTGCGCTATTTTCAATGTTCACACCTTGAAGAGCGTGCAACAAGCATCTATTTTTCTCTGGGTTTTTCAAGGGCTCGTTTCTCCAAACAGGCTTGGATTTGCGTGATCCTATCTCAGTTGTCTGTGCAGTAGGTGCAAAGCCCAACTGTCTCCTATTTCAATCCTTAATGTAATATTTGAAACCCGGGGTTTGAAAGTGTCTGAACGTGAACCGAACTATAGCCAGAGTTTGTGCTAAGTAGGCTAATTGAACGGCCACGCCTGCAAATTAATCTGGCGTGGCGAGGGACGCCTAGCAACCAATTAAGTTCTTCAATTAGCGAAGAGATGCACCGCAGTGTAGTAGTTTCAACGACAAAGCTCATGCATTGGATTCATCGATGGTGTTGACAATGTTCAAGAATTTCAGTATATTGGCATGCGCTTTAATTGTAGAGTCCAAATTGTGAGATTCAACTGCACAAAGTTCTAAAAACTTGTCCAGACAGGTATAGATTTACGTTTCAAGGCGAAAGTGGTGAGTTGAAAGAATGAATTAAGTTCCTTCAAGATTGGTTGATCGGGTAGCCTAAAATTTTTTAATTTACATTTGGATACCTGCAGCACAAGGAAGTCCATGTCACTCGTTCCGTGTGAAAATTTGGGGAGCAAATGGAATTCCCCTCCTCAAGCTCTGCCTCACTACTTCCTCAGTGTATGGTGAAGCCTAAGTATTCAAGCTCAAGCTCAAGCTCAAATTAGAAAAGTTCACTTTCGATACTACAGTCGTTTCCAATAATTTCCAACAACGTATTTACATTGTTCAAGTAATGTAGGTTATGGTATCTTCTCTCTATTGGGTTCATTTTTCTTTAATGTAAGTTAATGTCTCTCTGAGCTTTAATGGTTTATTGGTTTTGGATTGACAGGGAGGAGGCCTTCGGGCACTTAATTACGGATTCCTTTTAAAGATTAGAAGACTGGCCAAGTTCTGCAACTGAGAATGATGAATTTGCAACTTTTTGTTTGTCTTACGGAACGATTCTCCCGAGGACAACAGATACGATCTGCGGCAGTTTTTTGTTTTTACAACACACACATTGCTAATTGCTTGTGGCAGCTCCGGCGCATTGATCAACTGTTTGACAAGTACGAAGCCACTATGCCAGAATCCCTACCAGAACTAAGAAGACAAATGAAGCCTTAATTAAGCTAGATGTGAAGCTTGAAATTTGTTTTTTCGGTTCTCTTCAAGTTGACAACTAATAAAGTTATGACACATTATCTGTAGTAATGGGCAGTAAAGTACTATTTGGAATGATTGGAATCAAAAGACTCTAGACATTGCTTATGGGTCAAGAGTTCTTTTGCTTCCCGAAATGCACTGTAATTTCAGTTTTTTGAATAAAAATCTGAAAATTTAACAATCCTCATATTTCCTATCTTTCTACATGGGAAAAATATCCACCAACTTATACTACATAGAATCTGCTCCCAAATAGCTTATTTGATCAGTTATTGGTGCTTTCACCTTAGATACATTAAGTTCCCTTATTTGAAGGGTATATAAAACTATATCTACTACAATAAAATCTTCCTTTAGAGGATTAACGTGGTGTACAATTGGAAAATTAACATATACAAATTGAGGGATGTACTACCAAAGTCAATCGTTAAATCCCAAATGAATTTTATATGAGTAAAGTAGAAGGTCCATAAACCATCTATTTAAGAGCTGAAAGTTATTTTGGGGAGGTTACATTTCTTGAAATATTTTTGAGTAAATTTTCATTGAAAGACAAATAGAATTGATACCTAAATCAAGTTGTTTCATATTTTTTGGAGCTTCATGAAATTAGTCATGAATTCTTGAAGTAGAAACATAATGGTCACCAAAAGCATTCACCTCCTAAAATGTACACAATTTGTCAATTTTTAGTACAATGAGAAAATAAAATGTAGTTGACTGTGTGTTAGAGGACACTTGTAGAGCATGAGCACTTTATGGACCTCCTACCTTAACCCCTAAAGGACCGTGCATTCAAATTTGAATGATGGATGAATTTAAGCACATCCTATAGATGCAAAAATGAATTTTTTCATCCATCATTTTTTTTTTAAGATTCTTGTGTTAGTTCATTAATATTATACAATATAAAAATATGAAGATTTTGCTTTGCAAATATTCTACAACTCAAAAGATACTTGTAGGACTAGCCTCAAAAAGTAACTTTTCTAGTTCAAAAAATGACTTAGAAAACTTGACTTGAATCAAAATCAAAATCAAAATCTTCAAAAATACTGTAATGAGAACTTAACATTTTGAACTTAGAAGGAAATTTTATTCCAAAAATCACAAATATTTAATCTACAATAGATTTTAGAAAGAATTTTTAAGTTTTGGCTTGAAATATTATTGAAAAATATTGGTTTGTGTATTAGTCGATTTAGCCACATGGATATGATCTATGAATCATATTTTACAACTATTTCTTGAGAGTCATTGTTAGCTTATAAACAACACTAAGGTAATTTTTCAACCAATGAATGATAAATAATCTCTCCATGTAGGATAGAAGTGTAACTATTCATCCTCCAAATTTTGTATGGAAAGGGAAGTTCATCTACAATAGTTTGACTTCCAACGAGTCCTTTTGTATTTTTTAAGCCAACACTTCACACACTACCAAAACAAATGATTTCCATATTGACCAACTTGTCTTTCAAGGGTTAAATTCTTCTTCTAAGTTGCATTTTATAATACATCTTCATAGATTTGGAAATCTGGATTACCTTTAGTCAATCCACAATTATATGCTTCATAGGAAGATTGAATGAAATTGCTTCTTCAATAGAATATGGTAGAACCACCCATTACCAACCAGGGACCCATATCTAGCCTATATGGCTAGAAATAGTTGCAACCAAAGTTAGAATGGCAAATTTCCAACCAAATTGTAGAATGTGTTTTTCCTCTTTTTCAAATTTGGAACTAATCAAGTCATGAAAATTTACATTGCCTTATAAGCTTACTACTCCATAACATATGTAGAATCCCTAAAGTGGTTAACTATTGGTGGTTCTACCATATATATCTTCATAGCATATGTGCCCAACTACCCATACAATTGAGGAGCATTCAACATGCATCTTGCACATAATGAAATCAATATTGTACTGTCAAAGAATGAACTCTAGATTGGTTACTCTGTGAAGTAGTTTGTAATGTGCCCAATGTTCAGGAAGTTTTTTGAGTTGCCCTGGTAATTTTCCTCCTCTTTATAAAGGGACCAATTTTTTCCTAGAGGCGCCGGTTGCATCCTTTACTTATCAAAATCTTCCGGTTTATTTCCTCTAGTATCAAATTCTCACCAGCCAATTTCCTTCAACTTCAAATTTATAAAGGTTGCAATACATCCTCTATGTAAGTTGGAAATAATCTATTTTTCATGGCAATTAGGTTCAAAACTATTGCAATTGTCATTTAAGTATGTATTGGTCTCACATGTCTCAAATTTATCAACTCTTCATTGATCAAAGTATTTGCAACTTGATGTCAATGAGTAAGATTTCTTGGTTGATGCAATAACTTGATTCAACATAGCTTGAACATTGATATGCAAGTTTTGCACAGATTACTTGTAAAACTTGCATATCATTGATGTTATTTGTCATGGTGCCAAAATCCAACTTTCATTTCAACCCTCAAACATCATCACTAATTGTAGTGTGGTAAGCAAGCAACTAGTAATGGTGCCAAACAACTCTAAATACAACTAGATAACTATTACAATTCTAATTGATAGGCACAAATAAATATCAATCTGTAATACCACAAAGAATCAGTGAAAATCTTTATTTTCAAGAAATTTAGCTCCTACAAAAAACTTGACAATTTCTTCATGATTACTCCAAAAACTATGTAATACTCTTGCTCTACCACCAAGCCACCTCTACAATAAGAAAGATTCAAATACTAGATAAAGCCTCAATCTTTGAATACATCTTGAAAGTCAGTTTAAGAAAAAGTAGTATCCACTTTGTCCAAGAAGATACCCACCTCTAGTAACCTAGGTATTAGCTTTGAATTCTAAATTGCAAGCAGCTAAGATCCAACAATTTCATGGAAGTGGCGGCTAAATAGCCCCCATTTATTTTTGCATACCGATAGGTTGCCAGTCCTACCAATATTTTGTCTAGTTTTCCATCCTCCATTTTCACACTCCAACCAGTTATTTTCCCAAAGGCATTGGCTAACAATGAACTAACTGCCGGTTCTTCCCAAACATTGAATGTGCCCTTCCGCTTAAGCTTACATTTGAATTTTGTATAAACACCTAAAACCTTCCGTTTAAGCAATTTAGCATAGTTGGAGGTACCTTTTTTAAGAAAAAATACTTTTTGAATTTTAGCAATTGAAAATCATGAATTTTCAAAAAAAAATAGTGATTTTGAATAAGGCATCTAATTTTTATAAAATTTCAAAGTAGAACTCCCTAGGACACCTTGAACCACATTTTAGAAAAAAATCCTTGGTTCTAACACCAAAATCTAGAAAAAATAGTAGCCCATTGATCATAGCTAAGTATAAGTATGGTTTAATGACACTTTAGGGGGTACTTTAAAGGAAGTCCATTGTACATGGATGGATGCATGGTTTTTATTGGGTCCATTTCAGCTTTACAATATGTGCAAAGTAGCAAGCTCATATGCAAAGAACACATTCTATAAATTGGAATGAGTTTACAATTTGTGCATTCTACAATGATTTACACTCTAGGCTATGCTAACTAGCATTGGTCCATTCCACCTCCACTAAAATTTTGTCTTCTTCAAAGCCTTCTTCTTCTTGTACTTTTCTCTTTAGCATTTTTTTTCTTGCCTCACAAATGGCCACATGTGTAGATGGTGGTGTTCCCTCAACATCTCAAACCTTAAGTTTTGGAATGTAGAGGCTAATACTTGCACTTGATCATTTTTATGTTTTTTGAAGTAAAAAAAAAGCTTTCACATCATGTGCGTGAAAAAATGGTCAGTACTAAGAACAAATCTCTTCCCTTTTACAACTCCATGCTTCACTAAGTGTTGGAGCACACATAGGCCCTTGCGGAGGATGGCCAACATTAGATGATTGGATTTGAATTTCCAAAGCATGGTCACTAGGATGTGAAGGCTCATGATGTTCGTTTTTTGCTTGAAGGCATAGTATAGAGGGTGAACTTGTTGTTAGTCTCGAATATGGCCTCCAAGAGGATAGAGAGGTGGCAATTGCTTTTTAAACATAGTGCTCTTGCAAGAAGCTTAAGGAAAGCTTTTGGTGTGTTTGCTTCTTTGTTGAGGCCCTCTTCTCAAGCCAAAAGTGCATATAGTTCCATGTTGCTCGATTAATGAAGAGAAGCAAATGAAATAATGACAAGGAATTCAAGCCAAAATAATTCAACAAGGAGCACAAGATGAAAGAAGAAAAGAGAGTAGAAAGCCAATGAAAGAGATGGCAAGAACAAATTGTATGAAAAACACAAGAAAAATGGGAGGCCTTATTGCAATACTTGTAAGAAAGGTTGCTTACTAAGAATCACAATGTAAAAGTAAAGGCCACCATTGGTTAGACGTTTTCAACTAATTATTAACAATGTAATAATAATGGCAATCACTAATTAGCATACTCTTAACCTCTCACTTTTCACTTCCCACATTTTACTTTTCATTTCCCACATTTCACTTTTCACTCCTTTTTTTCCTTTCTCCTTTGGTCTTTCAACTTCCAATTTACACTCTCACTCTTAACATTTAACACTTTTCTTTTCACATATAATTCTTTTCACTTTTAAATCTTTAACTTTAAACTCTTAATGCATTCAAACTTTTCATAGTTCTGAATATTTTTTATACAATTAATCCGATTAATACTGTATATTCCTCCTGTGTTTTCTATCATTCATGTTCTTTTAAAATTCTACCCTAACTGCCCCTTCAAGAGAATACACACCTGCAGAAAAAATGTTCTTATCAAGCAGTATGTGAATTACGGAATTGGAAATGCTGAGCCGAGATTTAGCCACAGAAACTTCTTCAAACACACAGCGGAATAGTTGCCACCTCCATAACGGAAAGACTGTTTCACAAATGAAAGTACTCAAGGTGAACATTTTGAAATCTTAAAAGGAAAACTAAGCAGTAAGGTAGGGTGCTCTAAAAGCGACCTCTAACACAGAGCTACATTTTTCTTTCTTCAATGTACCAGAGGTGTACATTTCAGGAGGGGTCCCTTTTAGAGACCCCTGCATTTCAACTTCACAAATTTGTAACTAATTCCAAGAAGGTTCAAAAAATATGAAATGACTTGGGTTCCATTTTTCTTCCTATGAAAATTTACTGAAAACTGTTTCAAGGAGTTTGGCATCCCCCAAAATACAATCAGCTCTTAAAAGGTCACTTTAAGAGCACACTACTTTAAATGACAATATGTGCAAACACTTGATCCAATTCAAGCACCAAAATAGAGCACACAGACTCAGATGGAGAGTGTACGAACTGCAGAGCCGTTTAGGGAGGGGAAAAGGAGTCGAGCTTCATTAATTAAGCACCGAGCCTGCAAACTCGTCAGGCTCATCCTCATGTCACGTAAGTCTTAACTATAACGAAAGCAAAAAATTGCACAAGCTCAATAATCGTAGTGAACCAGCAAACAAATGGATTCTCACAATGCACTAAAACTGGGAGAAATTGAACCTTATTCGCAAACAAGAATCATGTGGAATTTTTTTCTTGCAATTTCCCAATGGTCAACGATCTGCACAACTTACAACGGTTAGACGACAGACGGCTGTGTCTGTTTGAAAATTCAAGTTCGCCATGTATCCTGAAAATTCAGAGTTCCAAAATCTTCTCATATTGTAAAGCATGACGGGTGAAAGATCGAAACCCTCGTAACTAACAATCAACACTGATGCCAGATGAGGGATAAATATATCAACCTGCCTAATCTGTCGGTGTCTGCCAATAGAAGAAACCGACAGAAGCAAAACAAAAAACCCTCTTTGATTTAGGTTCTGAAATGGAGTATGCATTGTGGGTCGCAATTGGGTTTACTTACCTTAATTGTCTCAACCCCAGATTTCCTCATTAACTAAAACGAGGCACTATTCATGACACGAGTAAGCTTGTACTGTACATAAAAGCATGCTTCCTAGATTCTGTATTATCGGCACTAATAGGCACTATGAAAAAACTAGCCTATCCAATGAGTTTCAGAATCCTCGAGAGCTGTTTGCCACACATACCTGCACAGCAAGCATCGATATGTTGTGTGAGGACATGCAGTGTACAAACGCAGACCTTTGCATTGAACCAATCCAGACATGAGAGCAGCCAAGAGAGACATATAAACTTAGGGTGCAGAAGAAGGAAAAAGAGAACTATCCAATTCTTATAAGCGTCAAGTTTTAACGTTGATGGAATCGAATTACGTGCAGACTCGGGGTTTTGAAAGGAACCACCACCTCCAACACTCCGCAGTATCTGTAATCCTGCAAGAAAACCAGATAAGATTGATCACACAAAAAGTGGAGAGCACCCTGAAAATACTACTACCAAGCACAAGTGAGCTATGGTACAAAGCTCAAATTGAACTACGGTAATATGAGAGATGTATCACACTGACAACCCACAATCTTAGACAATGAGCATATTGAATATGAAGATATTCACATTCGAGACATCTGATCATATAAATGTCGGTTCTAGATCATCTACCAGTAAATCATTGAAACTTCGAATCTCTTGCATCTGATATCCTAGTAACGCAAATTGCATACGGTATCAGAACAATGCATTTTTTGGTGCGTTTAAACCCTCTTTGCGTTGCTAAAAGAGAATATGTTTAAGATTAGATCATAGGAGCAGTAGTAACTATGTTCAGAATTTAAAGTGCTCGTCTTAATTTGACTGAAAACAATGCCACTAAACGTGCTCGGTGACCTTGCCGTAAGATACACAAATGAGCTGAGGAACCCCAAACTACAAATAAATAATAGCTCGTAACTTAATTGCTTTGTCTTCCATTCAACCCGAAACCCGAAACCCTTTCTGGCAAGTAACGACTCCACCGACATTGGATACCAATCTTCAGGGATTTCCAGACTTCTCGTAACCAAGGGTTTTCTACCAGAGTCTTGTTTGCGCCACTGAGTACCGATTACAGCATAGAAAAGAACCCTAATTTGTCATCAACACTGAACCCATTCGCTGCGTATTGGATTCAGTGTATCCCACAAACAAGCAATGCAAAATTTTCTGAAGATTCGGAATAATCTAACAAAAATTATGGAACCACTATGGTGACGGGAACACGGTGGTTTCCATGGACAGGTGCGAGCACATACATCTAAGATGTTTTCACACCTGCTCCACCCCAAACTCCAAACCCTGGTCTTCATAATGCAAACCCTAATCCTTACCCTGCAAGGTCCACGACGGTAATCCAAGCCACTGTGTCGATTAAAACGATGAACCAACCATAAATGAGTATAATGTACGATGAGATATTATTGGATAAAATGCTTGAAGTGACGCAAACAGTAATTATCCTTCAAGTTACATCATGTCAGCTCTTATGGAGGACCACCTTGATGGTTGCGAATTGCAACTGCACCATACTTCCGGAAACACTTCCGTGTCGAAACACTTTTGTAACAGGTTGCTTTCTGTTCTAGATAATACAGACCCCTGCCTTGAGTTTCGTTTGGCATTCCAAATTATACTACCAAATTTTGAGTGACTCTGAATCTGCCTCTCTATGTGTGCAATCTTGGCGATATCTTGAATTGGTAAAACAGGACTGGGTTGGACTTGATAAAGGGCGTAGTCAGAAACAATATTGAAGCTGGGGTGCAGTGATCGACTCAGCTATAAGCAGAGTCAAAATTATTCAGGTGTGATCAATTATCTGTGTCCGAACCTGCTTGGAGTTTTATTCATAGGCCGGTTTTGCCTTTCTCTTCTATTTTTTTACTAGCAAGTGAATGATGATGTTCACAATAATGATGTTCACAATTTGCGCTTGTTGAAGGGCATGGTGATACTATTCCGTTCTGTTGAAATGCCTCTGTACAGTTCGCTACTGAAGCTGCCATTACAATCTTACGAATTGACATATGATCAAGCTATACAAGGAGGAAGACGGTGGACAATGAGCTCATATTTTAGAGAATTTTCGCGATCAAGGATATGCAAGTCGATCTGCAGACGGAAGCCTTCAATCCCAACAAATGGACTCCTCTTGCTTGCTGTTTCATCATAATTTATTTACCAACAGAGGCACGATACTATCGATGGACTGCAAGGAGTATTCTGTAGTGTAACAGCGGTTTCTGGTTTATTCGAGCAATTCATTATGAATGGTATCAGAGGCATTCATTTGAGGTCAACCTTGTGTACTAGGAACTGGGTCTTCTGGTCTGCTGACGGAGATCGTTCTCGAAATTTTCCTCCCGAAGTAAAGATTGAGCCACATTCTCTGATTCGAGCAAGGGAAACTTCGTATCTCATTCATTCCAGATGCCGCTAATCACGTTAAGTTCGCTACAGTGCCCTCCAGCTATGGACTAACCACTAATCTTTTGCTCTGCCAAGTGGGCGTGCACGTAGGATCGGCATTCCCTAAACACTGCAGGTCTGAACAAGCACGGCTTCTGCTTCTAACATCACCTAAAACACTCACCCGTAAGGCCAGGTCTGAACATACCATTAGATGATTTATATATATTTATTCAGACCTGCAAACTCACCCCAAACTCCAAACGATTGTCTTCATAGTTCGAAACCAAAGTTAACCCTTACCCTGAAAAAGTCCACTATTCCAAGCCACTGTGTCGATTAATACCATGTACCATCCATAAATGACTATAATGTACGAGGAGTTAATGGAACCCCCGAATCAAGAGAACAATTCGTTGCATTGGAAATCTCACCAGACGAGCACCCGTGGGTGTGAATGGCACGAGCGCTGTGAGGAGCGAGTAAATGCTCGGACGCTCATTTCAATGAGCATTCACACCTCTGACGATCAATAAGAATCTCCTCCAGATGCCCATTTCCTTGGAAAGAACGCGATTCCTCCCCTGGGTAGAGTGGTAACTTAGACCATAGCAGCACTGCAAAAAATTCTTCAATTCACAGGAACTGTTGCCGCTGTTGCATCTCGCATAGAACTGGAACCGAAGGGACCCTGTCTAAAAAACAATCAACACAGTTCCAACCACATCAGAAGGTCAATCGAGGTTGGAACAAGGTCCATATTAATTTTAGCCACATTGTTCATGCAAATATTAGGAATTCCAGCTAAGAGCCATTCGGGAAACACTTACAGTGCATAAACCAGTAACCGTTGTTCTATCAAATTTAACGAAACCGGGCAGACAGAGCCAAAAGAGCTTAAAATACATGACACTATTTCTCCCAGTCTGCTTTCAACTCCCACAAAGATTAAAAAAACCATGATACAAAATTCTGTTCAGGGAGTCACAGGTAGTAATGCAGAAAACATGAAAAACTTAGGTCTTTGAAAATGCAAACAAGACTGTTTCAATTTCGAAACCAGACCGAAGTCTAATTTCACCTCTTGCTCCTGCAGAGGTATATCATTCAAATTGACATCTAAGGACATCAAACCGGAAATTTTCATACAAACCAATCCAGAGACTGCTCCAAATTCTGGCAGAAAACTGCATGAAATCCTAAACTGGCTTCAGCATCCTAAGGAATCGTATACCAAAGAACCCTAAGTACCGTGCACCTCCGGAACCGAACAATCTACAGACTGAAAACCACGCCAGTACCTCGGTCTTAAGGATCCTCGTTCAGTCGGTAAAATCTCAGTGCACAACAGCATCATCAATTCCTCTCAACGAAAATGAATAAGCTTCGCGGCTATGCCGACCCCGACACTTCAATGAGCTGCAAATGCACCCCCATGGTTTGGAAACATTCGATTCTGTTGGAAACAAATCGATTATTCTGCAGGAGGTGAGCCTCCCGCGGGCGGCGCATTCGGTGTGCCAGGCACGCTAGGGTTATGGCACACAAAACCTTTGCAGATGGAGAGGTAGATGACCATGCCGATGATGATGAGCAGCACTAGCACAAACAGCTTCAACCGAAAATGCGCACACCACGCTCTCCGACGGATCTGGTTCCCTTGTTTCTGGTACTGACGAGTCCCAGTTTCCAAGTCTGAGGTCTTCCCCACGAGTAAATCAATCTTCTCGTTCCGCTCTAACACCTTCTCAATGTTCACCATCATGATCCCCTTCACCTCCGCTACTTGCGACTTGATGCGGGAGATTTTCTGCATCTCTTCCGGATGTAGGGTTACGTACTCCATGTGGGATTTGAGTTTGGGCGCGAATTCGGAGTTTAGGGATCCGGAGATGGCGAGATCAGCGCGACCGCCTTGATAGCGGTGCTGGAAATCGTCCTTGACGCGCTCCAGGAACGTGAACGGGACTTGGCGGCCGAAATCCTCGTCCGCAACGGCGAGAAACGTGAAGCCATCTTCGACGATGAAATTGAACGTGTGGTGATCGCAAACGTAGGTGTGCTTGTTGTTACCAGGGGGGAGCTTCGATAAACACTGGCCTGCGATTGTGCTGAAGTTCCCGGTGAAAGATGTGTACTCAGCGAGCACGATTGTACCACGGGCGACGAAGCTGTAGATCAGGGTCCGATCCCCCATCTCTCCCAACTCCCCTCAAATCCTCCCAAACAACAAATCTCTGCAACAAACTAACAATTCGCAAACTTCAATTCGCACAACAGGCGGAAACCCACAAATTCGCACAACAGGTGCAAAACCCACAACAGCACAAGCTGAAAAGAGATACTAATGATAGCGACTTGCCGAGATTTCTGCAACGAGATTCCTGCGATGTCTGCAATTCTCACAAATTCCGGACACCCACAACACGAAATGGTAGCCACATGATGAAAGGAACTTGAGGGCAGAGGTAAATTGGGAACAGTAAGCGGAAATGAGCACCTGTCGGCGACACACAGCGACCAGGGGAGGACTGCAAGACTCGCAAAAACGTGCAATTGGAGCTGGTGGCAGCGTTGCAAGTGGGCCGCCAAGATAGAAAACGTCAACCCGGGAGCAACAATGAACGCGTTCGAAGTGTTTGGGTCAGCGAGGAGAACGAGCTCGTTGCGCAGCCGGCCCTTGCTTGCTTCAGCGATGGCGTCGGCGCGCTGGACAGCCTGTTTTTTCCCTCTTGCAAACGACATTTTTACTTTCACGAGCAAACAGTTGCAGCAGGTTTTTCCATGTTGGGGCTCCCAGAGCTATTACAAAGCTCCGATTTGGGTAGACTTTGTACTAGCGAACGCGCCTGTGGAGGTGCATTCTGCATGGGAGCAAGACCCGGGGCGAGCCCGGCAGGGCGAGCTCTTGGGCGAGCTCCCGTGCGCGAATGCGCCTCCACAAGCGCGTTCTTGTACGTTAACCCCTAACCCTGTAAGGACACTGCGGACCAGTCTCTGGTCCGACTGGTCAGTATGGTCCGGACCACACTGGTCCTATGGATGACTTCACTGTCAACCCTGTAATGCTACCGCGGACATTAACTGAAGTGTACGATGGATGATAATAAGAGAATTCTTCTGAAAAGGACGAAAGTGAAACTATTCATCCTTGGAATTTTGTTCTGAAAGGGGAAAGCCTTCTACAATAGTTTGACTTCCAATGAATATTTTTCTATTTTCTTAAGCCATTGATTCCCATGATATCAAAAAATGATGATTCTTGCAAAGAACGGTCAATCTTTATAGGTTTACCTATAGAAAAAGAGATTGCACCTATCGGTTTAGCAATTGAAGAATTTTGGTGCCTGCTTTGGTCATGGGAGCCACGTCCTTACAAAGTAAAATGACGAACTGGTCACCGCAGAAATCATTTGTTTGAGTACCCTACACTCAGATCAGATTCGTTAAAAAATAAATCAAAATATAAAGAAATAGAGCATGAAATGAAATTTTCAAAAATTATAGCATGGTGCATATGAACATTGTAGAAAATATTAATGAAAATAATATGATATCTAGAAAAAAAATAGATGATAAAATGAAAAATGAACGACAAGCACCAAATAAGTCACGAGTATCTAAATAAAGCTATGAGACATTGGTGCAAAACGAGTATCATGGTAAACAATGAGGATCCAAATTTGGCAAATGGTCATGACAAATTAGGTGAAAACCATGAGTAATGTGGAAAAGTTGTGAGGACCAATGAGGTCCCTAGAGCTGAAGCTAAGCATCACAAAATATTCTAGATCTTGAAAAGTGAAATTCCAAAAATTCTAAATTCAGTTAATGAAAAGAAACTTTACCAAAAAAGAAAAGATTTCGTATGACCTCTAACATGTCTAACCTCAATATATGATATTGTGTGATTTTTGAATTAAAAAAATGCAAAAGCACTCATTAGAAGTCAAACTAGAGTATAAGACCTCCCTTTCATATAAAATTTGAAGGATGCATTAGAGGATTTTCAACAACTTTGGAGGGTTGCGAATTCCCTAGGCTACCAACATTAGAGGAATAGCCTCACAATAGCTGCTTGACATGGCATGGCGACTGCCACATCACCAAAAAAATTTCAAAAAAAATTCTACTTTTTTTTTTTTTTTTTTTCAAAAAAAACAAAATTGATAGTAAGAACAACGAGAATATGGTTGGGGGAACAAGCTTGAAACGGCCCCCTTGACCCCCCCGAAATCCTCTAATGAATAATTTCTCTTTTTAGTATTAGATGAAAATATTCTTTGTCATTCATGGGTTGAAAAATGTCCACCACATTGTTTATGGGCAAAGAGGTGAGGGAATGTAATAGAGACACTAGAATTAGCCACCCTTGTTGATTTTGCTACCAAATTGGCCACAATTTTCTTGCAACACATTTTGCTTCCTAACTGTGCCTTGAAATGTGTCAAATCAGCTACTTAGGTTCTTAATGCTAGTTTGGGTGATTGGGAAGACTCAAATTTTTTTTAGCTTTAAATAGACAAAAGCTACATTTAAGAAAATTTGAGTGAGAAGTTACATCAAAAAATCAAGTTTCCTTGCTATAGGGATAGAGTCTTTTGTTTTAATGTTGCTTGCATGGTTATTGAACTTGTTTAGGAGTAACCTTCTCTATACATCAAAGAATGGCATTCAATAGATCCTTTTAGAAACCAATAGACTACAAAATTATAGAACATCAAAATTGGAATTTGTTTAGGTTTTCAAATGTTGGTTTGGATATGCATTGTATACTTTAGGATGATAAAAACATGATTAGAGCTTTGACCTCATAGAAATGAGGGAGACAAAGAGAGGAGGGGCTTTGAAAAAAGGCCTTTTTTCATCAAAAGTCGCTTAAAACTTCCATTTTCATTAGAAAGAGAAAAAAAATTTAAAAATTGTTGTTTTTCTTTTTGAATCTTTAAATACAAGACCTTGTATTAGGCTAATGTGAGAATATGTGTAAGAAATTTCATAAAACTTTGACTATGCAGATTGCAAGATATTTGCATTTAAAGTAAAGAAAACAAATTTTTTTGCTCCTTATTCAACTAGATTTTTTGGCTTTGACTCTTTTTAACTTCATATATTTACACTATTAATGTTTTAATTTTTCATGTCAAAGAAATGAGTTGAGAGTCTAAGAAACAATTCAAAAACAACAACTTAATTTTCACTTATTAACATTCAAAGGACATTTCATGTTTAAGCTTCATCAAACTTCATTAGATTTTTCAATTAAGACATACATTTCAAAATTTTGATGTTTTTCACATGTGCTAAATATATGTATAAAATCTAATCTCAATTTTTACAATTAAAAACATCAAATTGAATTTTCTATATCATTTTTTAAGAAAATTTCTTTGTAAAAATCATAGAAATTATAAAAATGCTTTCAATAGTAAAAAATTTATGGACCCCTTCAGCAGACGCTTACGCTCTCCTGAAGGGGAACTTTGGTAGATTACGGGAACCACGGGAACGAACTTAGAACTCCATTTCAAAAATTATCACTAGTCTCCATTTCAAAAATCCTGGATTGTCGCAATTGCTTGCTCGCTGGTCGGCTCAGATTCCCAGCACCTCTTGCCTTTGAATGTTGCAGCAGAGTCCGTTGCATTGTATATTTACACATTCGAGGTACACTGAAATTGATCCCCAAGCTTTACAAATTTTCAAGTTTTTTGGGGTTGGCGTAGAAGAGAAGGCGAGCGAGACCTTTCTGCCAGCAATTTGATCTGTTGATGCCACATTGAGAATGCCTGAGGGATCAAGAATTGAGTGCAAATCTCCATGCACATCTCTAGTTTCGCTTCGGAAATGTATTGGTGAGAATTCTCAACCCTCAACCTTAGCTCTGTTGTAAGAGTTTCAATGTACATCAGATTGTTGCGAGTGCCAGCAATACTGTAGATATTGAATATTGACATATTTCAGTTGAGTGCCATCTCAATCTTTCACAATAGTGCTACAACTTTGCAAAAATTTTGTGAGAATTTGAAATCGATACCGCAAGATTGAGAGTGGAGTTCACGTCAATAACTTTGCAAATTTTTTGTGAGAATTTGAGATTGTTATCGCAGGAATAGTGATTGAGAGGGGAGTTCACGTCAATAATTAGAAATATACGGTGTTGTTTTGACCTTACGAATTTCGTTGCTGGCCATAAAGTAATTAGGGTTTGATGACTTCCTTGTACGCTACTCTCAAGCCTGAAATTCCCCATAAGTAATTAGGATTTGGATTTCTTGTGGATTTTTCTTTGAGGGCGAAGAGTTTTCCTCAATCTCTGTTTTTGGTTCAAGTATTGCGGGTCGCTTACCTGGCCAAGCACCATGGATGACGATTGGGGCATCACCTCTCTTTTTGTGAAAAATGCAAGTGGCCTTGTAATCTGGAAGCTTTGAGTGTGAAATGTTTCTCTGTTGTTTGTCTCAGAAATTGTTGACTCAGATTTTGTATGTTTTCCATTTACAAATGCCGATGATTTTACTCCCTTGCCTCCCATGTTGGCGAAGGACGAAGAAAAAGGATAAGAGTCAACGGGACGATGAAGACGTAGATGAGGAACCCCGAAGGAAGAGGAGAAACCTAAGCCTGTGCGTTATTAACTGTCCAAATTCTGAATTTTGAATGGATTTGGGAATGATCGTTAGAACAATTAGTGGGACTGTTTGATGAGATCTAGTTTGAAGGTGGTCTTCTTATCAGTTTGCTTTCTCGTTCTATCGTCAAGAGCAATAGTGATATCAATAGTGTGCATGGATGGCTATGAAATGAACACGTTCGCTAACTATTGCATTCACTGACCCTACCGTTTTGCTGTTTGCAGCCTAGACCTCGTGAGAACACCGTGCAATGCTTCATAAAGCGGGACAGGACTACCTCAACATACGTCGAGATCAAAGGAACGTTGAGATCGGGGAAAATCTGCGACACTTCTTCTGTCGATTCTCCTTTGAAGCATACGAATGAGTTGTCATTGAAACGAGAGAAGCTAGGATCTGCATGAGTTTCTGGATCTTTGGATTAGGTTTTGGTTTGGTATTAACGGAGATTATCTGCGACAGTTCTTAGTTCGACAGTGAATTCTCATCGGAGACCGCCGCCTTTGGAACATGGGGATTAATGATACGGTTTTCAAGTCCGATCAGATTTGCTAGGAGATTGATACCGGTAAGAATTTTATCGAATTTCTCCCTCTTAGAGAATTCTTCCTACACAGATATTTTCGCAGGATGCGAGTCAGAAACATTCTAAGAACATATTGTAAGATTATTTCTCTAGCTTGGCAATCTATTATCAGTTTATGAAAGAAAATGAAAGAGAAAAGAAAACATTGGAAGAAGCTTCGCATGGAGAGGATGTGATACATCAGTTCGAGTCTGTGTCGAAGTGCCAACATGCACAGGACATTAACAGAGCTTATGACAACCCCTATCCTGCGAAGTGTTGATAGATGTGAAAATGAATGCCGTGAAAATCAAACTGCTCAAATTCAATTAAAGTATGTTTTTGAAAATTCTAACATGTGATTAATCTAATCTGTGGTTGACTAATCTATGATTTCTAGATATCATTTCTTGCCAAATCTATTAAAGCTTTTGAAAGTCAATTTTAATTTTAGAAGATGCCATATTTGCAAATATTCCCTGAATTTTATTTTATTCTGTACAAATCTCTTTTGAAAATATAATTTTCTAACATTGACTTGCAAGTATTGTATATCGCAAATGTTTTTCAAACAGCATTTGTATATTATTCTATTGAGTTCCATTTGTATTGTATTCAAATTAGCATGATATCAAGTACCAAAATTTATTACATTCATTTGTACAAATTTCAAGACTGAGGACTGAAATTAAGTTGCAATTCAAGTAGTGCCAAATTCATAAAATTCTTCCCTATTTAACTAAATCGACTTAACGTAAGTTCTTTTATGAGTTTTATACTAAAAGCCATTGATAACTTCTTCAAGATTCTCTAACTAATGTTCCAAATATTGATTGCTTAGATGATCATGGATTTTTTTTGTAGTCGTTTTTTTTCCCTCACTAAACTCACTTAGGTCTCCACAGCTCTCAATTTTTTGCATTGGGCAAGATCATTTGCTATTTAAGTGCTAAAAAATGCAAGTGTTAAGAAGAAATTACTAGCTTGTATGTGCCATATGTAGATCAATCCCAATTTCCCAAACAACTCTTACCACTTATGTAGTTGATTTACAATGTAGGACCTTAGCTTATCTGAGGTCAATTGCCTTTGTTTTTGCATTTGGGCTTTTCATAAAATGGGACTTCAACTTCATGCATATTTTTTGTCTTTTGTACGTTTAACTTAGCTTCAAGTTTTACTAAGTCAAGGTATTCTTCCCTTGGCCACCATGCTCACATATGTTTGGTTGGACACATACAAGGAGTAAGAGGATTTTCCCAAATGTCATAGCTAGGAAAGGTTGCTTCTGGTAGCCCAGTGCGCCCCTTGTGCATCTCTGCCACTTTATGCATGAAATGTGGCCATTTCATATAGGGATCTCCAAGAACATATGCCATCAATCCCTTATTGGGCTTGATTGATTTTTGGACATGCCCATGATATCGACGAGTGCCGATGATTAGTTTTGCAAAGTTGCCTCCGTGGGTCATCACATACACATCTGATTTTAGACATACTAGGAAATCTAATGCTGCTAATGAGGTGATGTGTTGTTGAAAAGGTGCCAATTCTTCCTTGCTTGCTAAGTCATCCTTTCTAACCTGCACAAACCAAAGAATGTAGCTGTAAAATACAGTCATAGGTTGATTAGATTTTCTATACTATGGATTAAAATAAAATATGTTTTTTTTTTTCTAATAACTAAATTTATACCAAGTTGGGGAACATTCTTTGCAATGGATGCATCCTAGCATTTCTTCCACAGATAGGACCAGATGCCACATAAATTTGAGAAGTTTCATTGTAGCCCATTCCTTTGAGAACTAGGGCAATTTCACCAGGTTCCATTGGGCATCTTCCTTGCTTCCGTTTGCAAAGGGCTTTCTTCCACATGATTGTGTCATTCTATGCAATAATCAATATTTTGTCAGGATTATTTGAAACAAAAGTAGAATTTATGCATAAAAACATTGCTAGTATCTAGAGCAAATGTTTTATAAGAGAGACAAAGCTCAAGATTTCAAAAGAAATGAGGAAGTACAAAATTCGTTCAGACATTGAAGCGTCTTGGCCATTCCTTCTTTCTATATTCTTGAAGTATTCCCTTCTCTTCTCGAGTGCCGACAAAGTCACAGAATGACAATCCCACCATTCCTTTTTCAAATCGCAAATGCAATGCCCTAATACAATAATATACTATCTCTTAAGAAATTTCTTATTTATCCACGCAATGCAATTGAGGACAAGAAATGCATTCATAAGTTAATAATATTTATATAGATGTTACTAATTTTAGTACTAGAATATTAAATCTGAAATGTAAAATTTGTCCAAAAATGAATCCAATTGTTTAATAGTCACTCCAAATGGAATAGAATGTTCCAACAAGAAAAGAGAATACCATAGATGGATGCAATTTTGGAACAATTTTCATTACATTTTCCGAAATAGATTATTATTGTATATAAAGATGTCTACATTGCATGTGAAATGATGTAAACTCAGTTCAAGATTCACTTGTACATTTGCATCATTAAAAAAGCAATACATTTAGAAATCCCTCCAACAACCCTATTAATTATAAAAGCTACAATATTGCTATACAATGCAATGAGCTATAGTAGATTCTTCATTTTAAATGGTTACAATTGTTTTAGAGGATCTGGTAGTTTTGATGTCATTTTCTACCCAAGCTTAGAAGCAATAAATGAAATAGGCATAGGTGCGAAGCGTACATGTAAGGATGTAGTTTACCCGTCTGATTATGCATCCGTGATACAAGAATGTTTGCCATTTGTTCTATTTTAGGAAGAAACTTGAGGGCATGATAGTTTACACGACATCGTAACTTGTTTATCTCAATTGGAACATTTTCATACCTAATCCAACAAATGATACGAGTAATTAGAGTACTATTTTGGACATCGATGTAAAAGATGCTACACATTTATTTGAATTCAATCAATTTTAATTTGCAATTTGAGGTAGTGCACACTACTTAGGTTTCATGACTTGTATTAGCTTGCAACATTAGTATAGACAATCTGCAACAAAAGGGTATACCCAAGCCTATCAACAAAGGGTTTGAGAGATATGAGTTTCTTTTTTTTTATTCGTGGAAGAACATTCTGTAGATAGAATTGAGCACTTGCATATTTGGGGATGTCTTTGATGGTAAACCTGCTTGTAATCCATCAAGTATTATGTTACATATCTATCAAGAAGTGAAGCTCATCACTATTGTGAGTATACATTAAGTATGTTTTTATTTAGAAATATATAAATTGAATTTTATTAATTTACTTAAAACTGGATATTGTCTTGTCAACTATTTGTAAGATACATGGTTCAATAATGAAAGTGTAATGGAGTCAATATTGAACATAGGAACAAAACTATAAAAAAAAACTACTTAAATTCCACGTTTGTATTATATAATGACTCATGTACTTGCTTTAAAGATTGCAAAGGTTATGTGACACAAAATTTTGAGAAATTATCTATTTAGGAAATGGACAGTGAACCTCACCTAATGGAGGAATAAAACTCTTTATGGTGAGGAATCGAATTTGGTGGATCCCTTACAATGCGAACATCAGCTTTGAGGTATTGTATGAAGTGATCAACGTCAAATATATCTGCGAATTGTCTACAAAACGACATCCATGTTAGTAATTATAAAACCCATTGGCATTGCCATATTTAGTAACTTGAGAATTTCTTGAAGATCTGTAAATGGCTCCAAAGTTAAATATTTGCATCTAAACATCTAGCTTTGATCATATTTAACAAGAAATTATGAGCTTTGGACTTAAGAAGTAGAGTTGGGTCAAAATAAAACATACGTTGAATCATTCCAAATAGAATCTTTTTTTAAAACAGGAATGATGAGAGTGCAATTCATGATGCGTGCTACTGCAACAGCGTTGATTATCTGCAAAATAGTCAAACTCTTGAGACGATTTCATGGTAGGTATTCAACAAGTGAACCAAGTACGTGAATAATTTGCAATTTTGTTAAGGAATTGAAATTTACTCCAAACATATCTTCCATTATTGTTGTATCACCCTAGAACAAATGAGAGTGATATTGGGTGCTATGTGGATCTATCCATTGATAATACATGTTTATTGTTTAGTGCAAAAATGACGTACAGAAATTCTTTGTTGATTCAAACCACCCTCGGCAATTATGCCAAAATATCCATTACCTCCATCATCACCTGGTGGAGCTGCATACAAAAGTCATTAATACTACGAAACTCAATAAACAACCAATGATACATCCACTATGCAACATATCTAGGTAAACAGAATAATGGAAAATTTTATAAATCTTCTACATGTCATAGCAACAACATCCAATGAATTCTACAAAAGATAGCAACATAAGAAATTTTTCTTTGCAAAATCCTATACTATTTTTAATGCACAATACGTGCAATGAAAAGGATTTTTTGCAATTTTATTTTACAGAAAAAATTTCATGATATGAATTCCAGAAAACTAGGTGGCAAGAAGTATACTATGGTAATCATCAGGAACTGTTTCTGAGCAAGCTTTCCAATCTTTGGTTGCAGCTTTCGGATTCTCCCAAAGAGATTCCACCTCGTTGAGCTGTGAAAACTATATATTATTGTTATGAATGATTTTGAAAAATTTAGGAAGACCGGAGCACATGAATCAACATATATTATTGTTAGGGTATTATTGTGTTTTAAGCAGTCTTTACATGAGGGCAACGCATCTGAAACTCATCTTTTACACAAAGAAATGGAACGGGTTCCTGCCATGTACAATACAACTCAAGGTTAATGATTCACTTAGCTATAGATAATTCTATTTGACTAAAAGTATTGCGCAACAAATGAATTGGTACAATATTGTTCTGAGATAGAGATTACGTACAAATATATAGTTTCGCAGGTGTGGGAAAGAAATGATCATGAACATTAACAAAATGCCCACACCAATGGTCATAAACAAGAAGAACCACCATTGCAAGCCTAGCGTCCTTCTTTTCAATTCTTTCATGGAGATGATCAATACTACTACACTCCTCACCAGTGATCATTCTATAAAGTCTGCAAGTTGTATTTCTATAACAAAAATCACAATGCAGTTGGAGTAAGAGGTGAAAATGAATCTTTTCTTCAGCTTGCAGGCAAATGATCATTTATGAGGCAACAGTGGTCTCAAGCTAAGTTGACCTTCAAATCACATATAAGATCACATGTATATAACTTACCGCAAATCTCAACATTGAATGATGTCCAAACCAAGGAGAAGAGCAAGGCAAGCTAGATGACTCTTTTATTCATACCCTAATGTGCAAACTTACAATAACCAACACAATTAAACGTTTTTGAGGTAGCCACTCATGATATACCATGATGAAAAAAAGTCAATATCCTTAAAATTGGAAAGTTTAAACTTAGTAGATTTTTGAATAGAAATTGACAAGTTTCGGATTGCTAAATATAAAAAGAACAAGTGTTTTTTCCTTAGATAACTAAGAAGGACAAATATTTAACTTTACTAAAATTGCACTAAAATTTTGCTAACTTAATGAAAATTCCTTTGAAACTAATGGAATAGATTTTCAAAACACTATGATTATAACAAATGTATTGATGTATTTTGACCTTCTTTAATGACTACATATGAAATTTTGAAAAATTAAACCAAGAAAATATTGAAAGTGAGTCAATCTCTTTCAATGCTCTTGGAAGAAAATACAATGCCAAATGTGACCCAATTTTGTAACCCTATCAAATAGCAAAAGCATCCTTGAAGTTTCAAGAAACATTGTTTAAAAGTTGACAAACATTGTTTAAATCTACATTGTCTATCTTCACAAAACAAAAAATCAAAATATATATCTCTCAGTGTTGTGCAATGATGTGCTTATCAACTATGATAAAGGGTGATTTGATACATTTGAACATATTCATGAAAGAAAAATACTTTATGACTGGGTACAATCACCACCATGTACATCTCAATTCCTTATTCACAACAAAAAATAGAGAAGCAAAAGAAGAAAAAAAAATATCATTTCTTGGTAAATTCTTTTGTAAAAAGAAATTGAGACTCACATGCCATTATTCATTCAACTCAAGTAACTTGTAGACAAAGCACACAAAGAGCTTGCATTCCTCAATCAAAAAACATTATACTCTAAACAATGAATTTAATTCTTCCTATTCAATACACAAAAAGATCCCGGCAATTGTAGAAAAGATCGAATTTTAAAGAAATTGACATAATGACCTCTCACTACAAGAAGATCTACACATTTAATGAGTCATATCAAGAACTAGCTAAGATAGGTCTCATCACGAACATGTCCAAGTAATAAGTTTTAAAGATAGTAAAAACTTTTGCCACATCAACATTAGGAGAGGATTTAGGACTCAAGACTCAACAAAGATATTCTTGCAAGCATGCTTGTCAAAATGCTAGGGTTCTAAATCTCTAGAGCACTTAAGATAGCAATTATTTATCATTATAATTTCCAAGACTAAAATCAATGAAAAAACACTAATTAGAGCACTCAATACAAAGCTTTTTAATCAATAAATGCCAGTCAATGGTGTGTTGGAGGCCTACCTTAGGTTTGCATTCCAACATATGTTGCACCACATGGCGCATGCAACAACTTTCTTATAGTACTTCAAAAAGCCTAAATTCGACCTACTTGCATAGCTCCTATAGTATTGTAGACACAAGAAGAAAGGAAGGTAAGGTATATTTTTCATGACATGCTCCATGTATTAGCCACAATAGAATGCAAAATATGAAAATGGTTGGCTACATTATTTAAAAGAATGTTGTTGGAAGATTAGTAATGGCAGCATCAAAATGGGAATAAACTTTGTATAGTGAGTGTTTTTTTGTGTGCAGCAAGAGAGGTCATAGTAAAGAAAAAGCTCAAGGATAAAACACATTTTTAAAATCAAAGGACTTTGGAAAGGCAAAAAGGTGCCCGAGGAATCAACATAAGCTTATTCTTAAAATGATATTAGGAAAGAAGACAAAAAAGGGCGGGGGAAAATAGATTTGAAATGTACTTGGGAAATAAACAAGGCGGGAGAAAAAGAAAATGGATACAAAGATGTGTTCAAGAATTTGCACATCCATAATCAACACTAATTGCAAATGAGTATACTTTTGTAAAAATATAAATTATATTTATTGGAAAGTGTGTAGTTGGCAAGTGAAAGAGGTTTCTAACATATTTTAGTACACATTATTATTTGGAAATTTTATATGAATGCATTATGGAATTTCAAAGTATTGTATGTAGGTATACCGTTCAAACCTTTAGGATATTAAGTGAAAAATTATAGAAGATTAAGATTTTGTACATCATAGTGGTGAATATCTTGAGAGACTTCCTTGTAGATGACTATGTTGACATTTACAAAGTTTGCATTCCCAAATGAATAGAAGGGAAGAATAGAAAAAACATCTAGCTCAACAAGAAAAAAGAGGATATAGAATTTGCCCTTTGTAATAAAATACTTTAAAATTGATTACAATGCATATAAAATTCAACATTTAATAAACACGACTACTTTCTTGACATCAGCTACTATGATTTTTCTTATAAATTTTGTATTTGATATCATATTTTGTAAAATGTCCACCAAACTTTTGTTTCTATACTTGGGACAGTGCATTGCAAAAATTTAGACTCTAACAATTTCTACCAAAAATTTATATATTTTATTCTTCAAGATTCATAGACTTCAAAGACCAAATTTATTTTGCTAATCTTCATGTGCATGAACAAATTGAAAATTTGGTAGAGTTTCTAGGTACCAAATCTCCATAATTATGTAATGACACCCTAACATGTTTATTCAACTTTGAGATAATTCTTTATTATTACCACTTCAACAAGAATCCATTCTATTAGTGTAGGTACAAATACTAGCAGTACTTATAAAATAATTATCATT
This sequence comes from Pseudoscleropodium purum, assembly GCA_963969395.1. Lineage (NCBI taxonomy): Eukaryota > Viridiplantae > Streptophyta > Bryopsida > Hypnales > Brachytheciaceae > Pseudoscleropodium > Pseudoscleropodium purum. The sequence continues at coordinate 2,549,081 of OZ017800.1, read as the reverse complement.
GTAATTTTTTTATTTTGTTAAAACTTTTACAATACAATAATATTTAAGTTTGCACTAATTTAAAATAGTTTGACTCTATAAACTAGTGTCACATGCTTTAAAAGAAAAATCAAAGTATTTAAAGCAAAAATGCTAAAATTTTAAAATTGTCTCAAATGTTGTTTTATAACTTGAATTAAAATTATAAAATTGTATATTGAATGGAAATAAAATTGTTTTTTTTTGTATTGTGCATCTAAATCTATAAAACTAGCTTGCATTGTTTCTATTTAGACATATTGATTGAATTAGTCATTATAGATAAATAATAAAATGAAAATTATCTTATCCAAATGCTAAATATAAAACTATAGTATTTAATTCTTGAATAAATTTATTATGCATATTTTTATTTCTACTATTCTATATTATAATAAGTTGTTCCAAATTATGTTATATTATCTATTCAATAAAATCACCTAGTATCTCCTAATTATAGCTCACAATGACATTATTCTAAATACTCATTTTCATTCTCAACAATACAATTGTGCAAATTAAGCAAAAATGATGCTATCAAGAAATGTTGGATTTGATAAGCTATTGGTAAATTTATTTGTAAATAATGTTAAAATAGAGTTTAGAATTTATTCTTACCATACTCATTAGTTATTTGTTTCTTAATAAATATAAATCAAGTCAAATAAATAATTTCTAGGAACATATCTATAAATTTCATCGTGACATGGATTATACAATTGCAATTGGAACAATATATCATAGTTAATTTAACATCATATGATTGTCCTTTGATATTTTCAATATTAATTAAATATAATAATTCCTATTAAACTATTGTAATCTAAATAATGAAAATGTACAAAGAACTTATATACACTTTTGATTATTAATATCAATATATGAAAGATTTTATTTCTAATTTAGATTTTAAGATTTTGTGCATTATTTAATTAACTATTTGATGTATTGTTCCAACTTCATCTTTAAAACATTAGTGGATGGTAAACTAGTCTCTAATACTTCACTATATTCAACACTAAAAGCTCAAGTAGATGAAGATAGAAGAAAACTTGAAGAAATTAGAATGAAAGATATTAGGGAAAAAAATTAGAACCTAAAAGCTACCTTATATTTAAGTTGAATAGAAAACTTTCCTCTATGATCAAAAATAAGATTTTGCCTTCAAGAGCTACATTGCAATTCTTCTCACCAATATCAACTACATCAATCATCATTATAGAAGGCATAGGGAGGATAAATAATAAAGTCATAGCTAAAAATGAAACAACAAAGTTACAAATTAGAACAATCAAGTTAGAAGCATGAATGCTTAGAGACAAGTAGGGATGTGGACAATTGTTGAAATTGTAGTATTTAAAAGGCTACTTTTAATTTTAAAATATGAAAATTTCAAAGGAGGGAGAGTATAAAATGAAATGAATTCAAAGATGTAATTAACCCTATAAGGACACTACGGACCAAAGTGATCCGTAGGATGACTTCATTTGGGCATTGTAGGATGAAAAAAATGTTTTCTCGTCCAATTTATATGTTTGAAGGGCACTTGAGTATATTTTTAGTCAATAGTATGGCAAAGTCCTTTATTATGGTCTTATTGACTTTTTTGAAGAAAAAGGTGTTCAATCCATAGATCACCATTGTAGTGAATATTGGCCATTTTTTTTTTTCTCTTGCTACAAATTTGAGCCATAGAAATGATGCTTTTTGAATTTGAATTCAACTAGTGGATTAAAGCTTATGAAGTTCAATCTCTACTCCAATTGGAAATTTTGAAAAATTTGTAAATGTCTACATTTCATAGCAATATGAACTTTGGATCTATAAACACGGTTTGTTGATTTTCTAATTTAGAGTGACACGATAACTTTGGTTTATTTCATGATGTTCTATACTATGATATACATCTATGAAAATTTTTCATATTTTTTTCATATTTTTTGTATTTGACATGAGTTTTCTTCAATTTTTTTAAGACATTCATAGTAATTTCAAGTTCCCCCCACTTCCAAATGAAAATTTTACAACTTGTAGTATATACATGGCTTTATCTCTGGAAAATAAATTTAAAGTTTTTCCACCATACCTAGTTGCAGAACTATAGTAAACAAAGCACTAACAATTGAGACTTGAAGGGAGTGGTAATAGGTATGTCCTTACATGGTTAATAGCTTGCCTTCTCACTATTATTTTTCACACCATGTTCAAAGGATTCGAAATAGCAATTGGATTCTATCCTACAAAGTTGTTGGATAGGCTCAAAATACAAACCCAATTGTCCATCATTGAAAGTCAAGGAATTCAAATGATTTGCATGTCAAAACATACCCCTGTGAATCAAAAGTCAATTGACCATCATTCAAACGAAACTCAATGGATTCAAATCAAATGAATTCTAAGTATAAGAAAAGTCTTTGCCTATGTCAGTTTCATCACCACCACATGAAAATGATCAATTTTCAGAATGTGTAGATAACCTTCTCTTTACTCCAATTATTTTGAACATTTTTGTAATTCTAGAGTTTCTTAGTTCAAAGGTGATGAATGATTTGGAGATAATGTTTGGAATGACAAGTCTAAAATACATACAATCAAATCATACAAAATTTGCTCCTTAGTTTAAGTGAAGGTTCACCCTGAGCAACATTGAACTACAAAAGTTCAGGTTTGAATTGATTGGGCACATCAAATGATGGAGTTTGTCATTCTCCAACACAGGAGAAATGCTGCGCTCGGCAGCTCAGCCCTCGGTACTCCCCAAACCCAAACTGCCATTTTTTCTATTGAAATCCTATTTGCTATTCTCAGACTGGTCAGATTTTCATATGTTTTTGTTGGCAAGTGAATAAAGGTTCCAGCGCACTAGAGAATGTGGCATTTGAATACTATATGCAAAAGTTATGAAGGAACAAAGTTTGGTTCTAAAAGTGTTTCTTTCACATAGGTTCATAATTGAATTTGAAGATGTACACACAATGTAAATGGCGGTTTAAGGTCAGTGCCACATTTGGGTATACCTACCTTAACATTATGCAACAATTAAGGTAAAATCACCCATTCTCAAGCTTGCACCCTAAACCACTCTTGAAACTATGAGCAGTCTACTATTTATAGTCTACATTCATAATTCTCAATTGCTAATGCAAAAGAAATAGTCTCACATGTTGGTTGCACCGCATAGTAAGTGGAATTGCTTAACGTGTTGGTTTGAGATACTTCCACCTTAGGTCAAACATAGGGTCACAAAAACCATATTCCAAATTGACTAATAGTTAGGAATTGAAAACAAATTAAGATATGGAAAAAGCCTCACCACATCTGCCTTGGGAGTCAAACTCTCAAACTCACATCCTTTTCAACATCACTAGAGCTCCTCCCATTAGCCTGTTGGTACAGAAGAAGCATTAGAAGATTTTTGGGGCCTCTGGATGCCTGCGAGTTATCACAGCCTACGAACGCAAGAAACAGGTTTGGCGTAGTAGTCTGACGTGGCTGAGACCCTGCCACGTCATTGACCTATTTTATTTTTGTATTTGGAGATTAATTTTTATTTTATTATTTATTATTTATTTATTTTTATTTAAAAAAAATTCTGATAGCGGGCCGTTCCCTTCACTGCGGGGGAACAGGCCCGAAACAGGCTTCTGGACCCCCAAAACTCTTTTAATGACATTAGCATTGGGAGAATTGTTCTCCAATCTCGCTGGCAACTAACTCTAAAAAGTAAATTTAAAATTATACACTTCATCAACATTTTTTCACGTCAACTAGAGACTTGGACATTGGCTACAAGAGAATGTAGAGTTTGCAATACTTTTTGCCATGGATTTGCAATGCCCATGAATTTGGTTTCAATGACTTTGCAATGGTCTAATATGAAGTATTGCACTGTGTTTACAACGGTTTAGAATTTGCAACAGTTTAGAAATATAATAGCATGGATTCAATGTCCAATACTTTTATATTGAATTAATCACAACTTAGCAACGGTTTCACAAGGCATTATGTCTTTTTTTACATCCACACTAAGTTCCGTTACACATTGTGCCCTTGCAAAACCATAACCATTGCAAATGCCTTGCTATGTGACAGTCACTGGTTTCTGTTGTAGTGGGAGCGGCTTAAGCTGGGGCTACAATTGTCTTTCATCAAAGGTGATCTTGACCTGAAAAAAGGGCACCAACAAATGGTAGAACATCAATGACAGTTCAGTGACAGATCAACCTTGGTGATCAAGAACGTGATCGAGGAGATTCAAAACTTAATGCACAAGGTGGGATGCTCTTAAAGCAACCTTTTAAGAGCTGATTGCATTTTGGGAAGCTAAACTCCTTGAAACAGTTTCCAGTAAATTTTCATAGAAAGAAAGATGAAATTGGCATCTAACCCAAGTGGTTTCATACATTAGAAGATTTTTGAGGGCTCTGAGAGCCTGTTTTGGGCCTGTTTCCTGTAGCTATTCCCCCTGTAGCAAAGGGAATGGCCAACTATCAAAAAATGTTTTTTTTTCAAAAAAATTAAAATTAAAATTCTTGAAATGCAAAACCAAGTTGAAAAAAAAATGGAAAATGGAAAATGACATGGCAAGGTCTCAATCACGTCAAACTACTATGCAGTCACTGCAGAAGTATAGTTGGACCCATAGATCCTACAACTTGATAACTGGCAAGCATATAATGCCCTCAAAAATCTTCTAATATTTTTTGGACCTTCTTGGAATTAGTTATGGATTTTTGAAGTTGAAAAGTAGTGGTCATTGAAAGCGCCCCCATCCTGAAACGTACACTTTTGGTACATTGAGGAAAGCAAAATGTACTTCTATGTTAAAGGTTGCTTTTAGACCCATGTTGCATTTAGAGCACCCTACCATAATTCATGTCATCATAGTTGGTAAGCCCAAGTCTTCCTAACAAATCTAATAAGCAAAATCTAAACCTTTAACATAAATATTAAGCAAAATCTATTCATATCATTTGTTAACAAATTATTTGAATTTAATATGATAATACAAATATACCTTTAATATTAATTTAAATTTTAAAAAATTCACATTCATTAAAATATTTTTTAATACATCAAATTCATCATATACTTGCAAATTTGATGATATTATTTATTATATTAAAATAAATATTTCTTACAAAATAATTAATCTTGACATACAATATTCTTTTGAACAAATATGGTTTAAAAAGCATAATTTTATTACTTTTGACACAAAATGCATTGACATATATGTTACATTCTTATATGCCATTTGTGGCTAACATACTTTACATCTTTTGAATCAATATGTACATGGAAGTGTGTTATTTGTGTATATATAAGTCTGGTTTTTTTTAAACAAGCTACTCATCACTTATAATATTTTTTTAAGAAAGAATCTCCAAATGTCTTAAGAAGAGTGTCTTAACACTTAAACCTCATACACTTATTATGCATAGTGGTGCATAGGGAGAGTCTTCAACAAATGCACCGGACAGAGTGTGCCATGGCTAACACGACCATATTGAACTCATCATCAATATGCTACACTTTTTCTTTCCATCTTCTCATTTTTCTTTTTCCCTAAGATTGAATTCAATTTCACAACACTAATAATCGAATTTAGTATTTGCAACACTAATTACAAACTCTAACTTTCACAAAATAGCAACAACACCTCTGATGTTACCAGAAGCGAATGTGGACATGAACCGTCAACTAAACTACCAACTGAAAACCAAAATTAGGACTAATGTAGTTCACCTTGCTCTAAAGCAATATCCAACATGAACACTAATTGTCAACTTAATGAGGATTAGAATAAGTTACATGATAGGATAAATATCACTATAGATACTAAAACACCAAATTTCATTATTAGTGTAGCTTGGTACTTGGTCATTTCACAATATATTATATATGATATTTGTTATTTAGTTAATACATTCAATTGAAAATTGATATAGTATTGGTTAGTTGGATTGATTTTGAATCATGAACAACTTTTCCATTAGCAAGTGGTAAGGTAACTACACCTAATTTCAACCCCTTTCTAAAACCCACCCCTACATATTTTTGCTTAAAATATACTCCCACAATTCATAAGAGTGTAGGATTGATTTTAGAAACACCTATTAGTTCAATCACTTTGAATATTCATAATTTATTCATATGGTGTTCAAAAAATGCATTCTAAAAGAATCTAGAATCCCACCCCTTTGGACTACCAACATGATTTAACAAAAAAAGAAAAATACTCAGTATAATAATGGGAACCGTAAGCAATTGCTTATTCAGTCGATTTTAGGTGTAGGGTACCTTAGTTGGCAAAGTTCTTGACAGCTTCCCAATGTGTGTGCACACACTGTTCATTAATATTCATATGCTGTAACAGAACTAAACCTGAGCAAGCATGAACAGGCTTGAACATCTTCTACGAGCTTGCTATGAGCATGATGTCCATTGTTAATTAAAGCTTGGGCATGCTGCAAGAAATTGAGGTACACTATCGATCTGCAGGGCTCCCTTCACCTGAACGATGCAGAGTTGTTGTAATTGTAAGATTCTGCCGGATCAGAAGGGTCGGCTGATTTCATGCATGATCCCGGAGGCAGATTATTCGTAATTGCAATTGCCGTAGATGATTTGATTATGATTTTCATGTTTTGATAGATGCTTCCGTTTCATTTGAAGGTTCTCGATTTCTTCACCTTCGTGTGAGTCACATACTCGGAGTACGTTGTAAGCTCGATCGCTCATTCTTCTTAATATTTCCTGGTTCAACTCAAACATTTGTGTGCTTACCCAGACCGGCATCGCACAAGGTTTGAAGAACCTGCGACAAGCTAGGCTAGCGGCAGTTGCGATTCCGGATCGTGTTCCGGATCTTGAACTGGTGGGTATGTTCCTCGTAGCTTAGTTTCATTCAGTATCATGAGTTCTTCGACCTGATGCACTTGAAGAATGCTTTCTTTCGAACTGATGCAATCGTAGCGAATTGAAGACTTGGAACAAATTCTCTCCTTGTCACTGCTTATTCACTCTCTTTTCTCAGTATCTTACAATCGGTGGAAATCGATCGGAGGCTTTCATTCTCCGGTTGGTTTGTGCACGGAGCTATGATCGTGTATTACACAGGTACCTCGATCAATGTTGCGCAGTACGGACAACTCACTTGGATGGCAATGCTTACACGAGATTGATAGGGAATTGGGTTTTCTGATCTACATATATAGGAAAATGCTAGAAGAGTTGTGATAGAAGAGAATACATTCAGTTTTTCCAGTTTATGATAAACCCGTGTCTTTAGTGTTTTGGTTGCTCTTGCCGCATGGTACTTTGTTCTCTGTTCGGAGAGGATTTTAGGTTCTCAAAGAGTGCATGCAATCGGGGCAATGCCATCGTGAATGCATGAGAGCGGCAAAAACATCGACACCCAAACTATACTGTATATATTCCGATCCCAAAATTCGGTAACCAGCTCTGTAATTCTAATAAAAGAAGGAGAAGCTGCACCCAATGGAACAATAGCCAATACACTGATGTAATCACCGCAGGGCGCAAGCTCTTTTCAGGAATTCAGAGTGAAAAAACTTTAGAGCACGATTCTTGTTAAATAAAAGAAGGAACTTGTCGGACATTGGGGTTCCCACAACTGATGAACGTCTTGTAGAACCCCTCCCCTCGTCCGTCAGAGGTGCTGGCACCACCTTTCCTTCTATTGTTGCCAGAGTATTTGATGGTGCTATGACCGAAGGTATAAAAGCATTCCAACAAATTTGTGGACACTTATTTAGTGTCTGATGGGTGATAGAGAATCCTTTCATGTAAGCAGGGTTGACGAATCTCTACGTCTACCCGAAAAAGGCGTTCGTAACCTGGACGTCCGTTCTCACGGACGCCAGCGAACGCAGCGTCCCTCCCGTCGTCGGAAGGCGAACGGGCGGGGCGGGGCAGACGGCCCGAGGCGGATGCCCAGATCATGTGGACCAGATCAGTTTGCGTGTCGATCGGACGGCCGTACCGGGGTGAACGGGTATCAAGGCGGACGGAGCGGACGGCGTCCGCAAATGTCAGCGGACGCTGCGGACACAACATCTGCATCCGGACGTCCTGAACGTCCGACCGTCTTGTCAACCCTACATGTAAGACAAAAGTGCAATTGTTCATCCTTGGAATATTGTTCAAAAAGGGGAGGCCTTGGAGTTCTAATGAATATATTTTGCATTTTTTTAAAGTAGATGGTTCACATTGTATGAAAAAGATGATTTCCACAAAGACCACTTTGGACTTTATTGGATCCCTTATGGCTGAATTGGATCCCTTATTGCCTTGCCTTTGGATGGATGGGGGGAGCTTGCCAAGAGGATATTCAAAATAAGTGTTGTTTTTGCTTCTAGCATGAAGTTTTGGCTAAACCCCAACTTTGATGCATTCCTAGGCTGCCAATTCCATTTACCCAAAATGCTCAAATCTGAAAAGTGTTGTCATCTTCTCCATTAAGGGTAGTCACGCCTTCTTCACTAAGCAAAGTTCTTTGAAGAGTGTAAAGTTGGTGAGAGAAAACAAGAGCCAATGGAGAGTAGTTGTGTGTGAAGAAGATGGGACATCCTTTTGTTGTCTTAAGAACAAGAGTGGAGAATGCACAATGAGATTTATAAGTGCAAAATGCACAACTGGTGCATAATGCAGGATTAAATTGTAGAATGCATAAGTTGTGCGAAATGCAGAATGTAGCGCAAAGTATGGGCTTTAGTACAAAAGAACACAAGAAACATAACAAGTAGGATGAATGTGAGCTCCAAAGTAGAATATACTCCTACAAATAAATCTTCTTCAAGTCCATTATTCAACTCTACAGGAAAATCTTCTTGTTGTCTAAAATTCAATTTTGAAGGAGAATAATGGACATGGAGAACATTTCTTTATAGGAATATATTTTGTCACAAATAGCCAATGAGAAGTTGCAATGTTCCCATTCTTTGAAGAGTGTACGTGCAACAAAGAAGGTGTGACTACCCCTATTATCTATGGGCTACAGAAAAATCTAAACTTTTTTCTTCTTGCCCTTCCTCACCTGTCATGCTTTGTTAGTGCTCTAAGTTATCGTGGTCTTTAGTTTCTCCTTAGCTGAGATTGAGAGACTTGGAGAGAGAGTGCAATGACAAATTCAAAGGAAGAACGAAGAAAGAGTTAGTGGAAGGAAGTTGGGGCTTGCATTGTAGATGTAAGTATTTGGCTAGTTTAGTTGGCTTGTATCTTGGAGTAGGATTCCATGATTCACCACATAAGTGCATCTTGATTATCAGCTAAAGAAAAGATTGTGTGTCCTAGCCTCCCACTTGGGCTTACTTGCCCCAAATTCATTCCACTACAATAGAAAGTAGTGACTACGACACAATAGCAAGGCATTTACAATGGTTTTGCAAGGGAACACAGTGTAACATAACTTAGTTTGGATGTCAAAAAAGATATAATGCTTGCAAAGCCGTTGCTAAGTTGTGATTAATTCAATATCAAAGTATTGGACATTGAATGCATGCTATTATATTTCTAAACTGTTGCAAATTCTAAACCATTGCAAACTCAGTGCAATATTCCATATTAGACCCATGGTTGTCACATTGGACAAATTACTATTCATTTCATGTCCTATAGGACATGAAATGAATAGTAATCTGTCCAATATGACAACCATGATTAGACCATTGCAAAGTCATTAAAACAAAATTTGTGGGCATTGCAAAAGCATTGCAAAAAATATTGCAAACTCTACATTCTCTTATAGTGTTCTAAGAAAGAGGACAAACTTGCCACCAAAATGCAAGCTAAGACCCTACTAGGTTTCATAATGGCTTCAGTGTAATAAATGAATCCTTGTTTTTGTTTACTTTTCTGTTCTCATTTGGAAAGATTTCAGCAATGCCCTTTTATTCCAGCAAAAACAAACAGGATGCAACGCTCCTGCTGGGCTCAATCAACGAGCTCAGATTCAGTCCGGTCTTCTTCTTCATCAATCTTCTCCCTTTAAAGGTATTTAGGTGTTGTTGTTTTTCAAATGAAAGGAGGTTGAGTAGCTTGGGGATTGAGAGAATGAGATGAACTTGAATAGCTCCTCGTCCGACTGAACAAACAATGTAACACAAGTGCAAGTACTCCTGTCCATATGAAGAAAAGTAGTGAGGACAAGTGAGGAGAAGCAACAAACAAGGGAGAGGGACAAAGAGATTCTTGTGCTTCATAGATAACGGAGAAGGTGATAACTAAGGGTAGTCATACCTTCTTTACTCTCAATTCAATTAATGGAGAATTGAGACGTGTCTCTTTTTAGGCATCATATCTTGCGGAGCTCCCATTCTCCGTTAACTGAAACTAGCTCATATTTTGCCTTTGGAGCTAAAGAAATGGGCATCCGAAAGATTTAACAAAGAAATTTTGATCTTGTAATGTGCATTTTCACCCCTGCTTTACCGATTTCATCGACATTTTTTACTTCACCGTCATTGTTGTGGCTCAAGTATGTAAATCCATTCTCTGGTTTCCATTCTTGATGCTTCACACATCAAAAAGGGGTGTCATACCTTCTTCATGCACAACACCGGCCCATTGGCTCCTTTTTTCACTCACCAACTTCTCATTCTTGAAGAATTTTTGTTTTTCAGAGAAGGTGTGACTACCCCTATCATAGTTTTCTATGTAGTTTTTTTATGTTCAATTTTTTGTTGTTGTTCTCTAGAGAGATAGAATGTTTTGTCATTTTGAAGTGTTGAAATATGACCATGATAAGTGTAGACAGCTAGATTTTATGACTATAAATCTCTACTTCTGATGAAATAGACAGGCAATCCATGATCCATTGTGTTTAGATTTGTTGTTCAAACTAAAATCATGGTGGAGCTTTGAACCCAAGTGTTTAGATATTTTATTAGAACCAAAACTACAACAAAGCTTTGAACTGTAGAACTTGTAAAAAACTCCTGAAATATTCCATGAAGTCTCAAAGTTGACCAAAGTTTAGTTCTAAGCCATTGGCTTCTAGGTAGAAGAAGAAAACTTATCTTTCAAATATCAAAATTGTACTTGTTTCTTTAGAATCCAAACATCCACTTACATCGGTCTCAAGATTTAGCATTAATTTTTCCAACTAGTTGTTTAAAAATTAGTACTATCACAATACAAAAAAATTAATCTATCAAGTTGTTTCTATACTATAAAGCCAAACTTTAGAACCAATAACCCTAGCACCCCTACTTCCAACACTTTCTATTCCCAACTGAGGCTATGGTTCTTATAGAGCGAATTTAGGGTTTCCTAGGGATGATTTTGGGATTCCTAGGGACTAATTTCAAGGCTCAATGGTTTAATTAGTGGAGTGGAGAAGTTAAATTAGCCAAATCCTAGTATATAATAATCCAAAGAAGCAAGGTCAATCTATAAGGGATAGAAGAGAAGCTTAGGGTGTTGATGCACAAACAAGAACATTACATGAGATTTGGGGCCAATGAAGGGGTCTTTCAGCCCTATTCCCCTTATTTGGAACTCCAATATGTAGTCAAAATAAAATTATATAATTATATAATTATATATATAATAATAAATTCTTTAAATAATTAAAAAATAATTTCTGAAATAACGCTCGCTTAACTACTTCAAACTATGCAGTTGGCAACATTCCTAGAGTTTTTAGAGTCAAGGAACTCATAGTCTTTTAGAACCCCTGAATCTCTTCTAATGGTCTAATAAAAATTGTAACTCCAATAAGTTCAAGAGGTTCAAACTAGAAAGAAGGTGGATAGTGAAAAGTTATAAAATTCTAGGATTAGCAAGGGATAATGAAGGTGATTTAGATGTTGGAGGCTTAGCTAAAGAAAAAAGGTAGGTACAAATCCTAAGAGTGCCATTGAGCCATTAGCAATTGGAATAGAAAATAATTGACTTGAATAGGGAAAAAATAATAGCATATTATTGTCTTGAAATTTGAACAAATATTCTATTGCAAAGTCAATTCGTGAAGTTCAATTATTGAATACAATAGAAGTATAAAAAATAGAAGAGGAAAGGAAAAAGGAAGGGAAAGTGAAAAGGAAAAGGAAGGAAAATTAGAAGCACTACAAGAGAAAAGGGGGGTTTAAGAGCAATTTTAAGTTAGGAATAGCATACTAGAAGGCCTCATCATTTCAGTAGGAATTATTGAAATTGTTGTGCCTAGAACTTGCATTATTATATTGCTTTCAATGCATAGAACTAGTCCTTTCAATACATGATTCCAAGACATGTGAAAATTGAAAACTAATGTAGGGAAAACAAGGCTTTTTTTCTCATTTCTTAAGAAGTGCCAGAGTGGCAATATAAAATGTTACAGTGGTGTTCCAAATTTCAACATTCACCCACAAATTGAATAGAAAAAAGATCACATTCATACATATCACATGTCCATAATTCTATTTTCATCCACAATTAGGCGATTTCATCCAAGATTTTTTTTTAATTTGAAATTTTCTGATGAAAAACCTCAAGATTTGTTGCCTTTTTTTAGCCAGATTATTATTTTTTCTTGGTGCAATCTGGCACCAGAAAGCCCAAAAGAAAAGCCCTGAGGGAAAATAAAAAGCAACGGATACTGTTTGCTTTCCAGATGTAATGCTATTCTCCTGGGATTCGAACTTGACTTCGTGCTGTGGTAACACGTGGCAAATTTAGATTGCACGTGCAAATTAATCTATATATAAAAATTTTAAAATCATGTTCTGTTGGTATTTGGTACATTCTGAGAGCACTCCTCCTACACGCGTGTCACGTATCCTGAACACTATGTACAGTACAGTCAGGTCTAGTTCAATTTACGAATTTTTCAGACCAGGCTCAGTAGAAATTTCAGCAACTTCAAGAAGCTCTAGTTTACTCAAAAATGAACCAATTTTGGAATTTCAAATTGCATTGGAATCACATTGAAGTCTAATTCAACTTAATAACAAGTGGAAAATGAATGATGTAAAATCGTATTACAAGTTGGATTGATTTTACACACTATCTCCCATTTCATAGAAGACAGTAAAAGACTTCTTGCATTCTGCTTGCATTAGGGTGAAGGAAAAACAAAAAATGATACAAAATTTTCAAGTGGCATATGATCGAGTGTCTCAAAAGCAATTGTGAAGATTCATTTCTAATATGTACCTTAAATTATAAGTTGTAATTTTCACAAATGGTGGTAACACCAAATGGGAGATAGTATATAAAAAACATCAAACTCTTTGTATGATTTTCAAATTATATATGTGCATTTGTAATGGTGGTAAAGTAAAAAAACATGACTACTAGAGAAACTCTCAATGTGCCTACCCTTCTTCTTGCACTATGTAGTTTTCATGTAGGATAATCCTCAATTATCCTAAATTCGTTACCTACATGAAATTGTAATAGACAAATTGAGCACTACTTTCCTCAAAATGCACCCAAAGTTATCCAATTTTGAATAATAATCCAATTACGTTTAGGATAATTGAGGATTATCGAAAAGTTATCTCCATTCGTTACCTCCATGAAATTGCAATCAACAAATTGAGGAATTTCTTTTTTTCCAACTCAAACACTATAAGAGAAAGGTGTGGTTTAATTGAGTTTTCAAGTACAGTTCTGAACAAAAGATTATAAGAAATGACCTTTGAAGGAGATTTTCAGCAAAATTTTACTAAACACATATATTTCTAGTAAATTTTTGTTGAAAATTTCCTTTAAAGGTCATTATTTATAATCTTATATTTAGGACTATACTTAAAAAAAACTCACTTAAAACACCCTTTTATCTTGTAGTGCGAGTTTCACCCTCTCCAACATCATATCCTTTCAATGTAGCTTCAACCACGTTCTTGTTGTTGCAAACCAAGATCGTAGCTAGGCCTTCATTCATCTTTGAGCACTTCCTCTTCTTCCCAAATTGGTTTGGGCCACTTGTTTCTTCTCCACTCGTCTGCAAAGTCCACAAGCTTTGCTCTCATAACTGCTAGTGAGAGATACTCAAATTTATGTCACGTGGTCCTTGATATCGATTCAATTTGAAGTCTTTACCATCAGAAAGATTTTTGACAATAGGCCTCATCACAAAACCAAGAAATAAAAGCACTAAAAGTTCAATTTCAAGAGCACTATATTCTTCAAAATCTTAAGGGAATGGAGAATATCCAAATTGACACTGCTGTGAGTTGTTGATAGGTGAGATAGCTTGCTCAAGAAATTGATCTCTATCTCTATGAAAACAAGTTTTTTCTTCCGATCATGAGTTTTTTTCTACCACCAAAGTTTGAAGAGGGCATCCCAAAAAGCATTACCATACAGCACGCAGATGACAGAAAGAATCAAATGAACAAAATATAGATGTAAAACGTACATACATTAACATAGCTTGAATAGCAACAAGTTCCAGATGGAATGAAAATTAGCAAGAAAGAGAGACAAAAGGGAGGACGCTACATGGATATATACCGAACACAAATATTCTGAGCCACAAACTTAAACGTCATCAACGCATCTAAACTTGAAATTTTGGGCACCTTTCAATTTCCTGTACAGCAGAAATTTGCATGCTTCAACTCATCAGGATTGAGTACAGTATATTTGATTCTTCAAGAGCAAATTCAGTCACAAAATGTGATCAATTGTTCAACTTCTGCGAATCCCTTTCAATGTCTTCCCTGAGCAGGCACTACCATAAGTTCTGCTTCTCTCTTCAGTAAGCCCAACTTCCAAAAAAAAAAATGAATAGAAATAAACACTCCACATTCACAAAGGTTCCAATGATCCCGCTGCAACCGTAACGTGAATAATAAAAATTTACATTTTTTCTGAAATCTCGAACAAAGAAACATCTCCTAACTGAAGTGTCTCAAACAAAGAATAGAGTCCTCAAAAGCTGTGAGAATATTTTCCAAACATTTACATTTTGGACAGCTTCGGAACTAAAGAAGGTCAATCCTAATCTCAATGCAGCTCCCCAGGACACCGTCTTCTCCATCCTCCGCCATGTAGTGCAAATCTAGCGACTGCCAAGCCTTGAATCCACTCAAGAATTTTAAGGTTATATTCATCTACAAATGTTGCAGATGGAAGGAGCAAAACGGTTGCATCGTCACTAATGCTAGAAGAGTTGCCTACAGTGATGTTGAATAAAACGGCTGCACCATCATTGTTGACATAAAAACAAGGGTTGTTACATTAGATGTGTATAAAAATGTGTCAAGAAAAATATTGAAAACATCCCCCAAAACACGGGTTTCTTATAGTGAATAATTTCTCCTTTTTGTGACTCCTAAGTTAGTGCTTGTGTATGAGTTGACTGCTCGTAGCTTGCAATTGTATTTTCATCCTATCAATTAAAAACGCAACCAACCTCATTTGAGACAATTATTCAGCACAAGCTCTCAACAAAAAAATGTATAGTCGATGTCATCAAGAACGCCCAACCACCACTTCTACTGGACTATATAAGTAATGGAATGCAAACATTAAAAGTCCTCAGTAGACTAACTACTGGATATGTGCTTGCCCCGATTTATTCCATAACGTCATTTTTCAACTTCACTAGGACTACTACTTGTGATTAGTGAAAACCCTATAAGAGAAATATCAAAATCAAAACACATTCATCTAAGGTTTTCGTCGAACAACACGTAGCAACAATGGAATTGTTTAATAAAAGAGCTATGTTACTTCCACGTGGTCCAACATCACACTTGCATAGACACATTCAGAGAGCTTGATTGTTAGCTTCGTAAGAGAACATAACAAAAAACAAATCTATGGGACTCAAGAAAAAAGTTGAATCAAGCAATATTAGCTTGTTAGACGTACAAATACAATGACAACTTGTTTCCTAACAAGGAGAGACCTAGACAAGAGGTTGTTAACTTGTCACAATGGTTTTGTTTGCATTTACACTTCAAATGAGAGTTAGTTTTGCATCCCAAAAGCTTGAATAAGAAAAATTCAACTTGAATGAATGTCACACATTCAAAAGACATTCACGACTCCATCTTGATGTACCCTTCATGCTAGGAGCACAGATTGTGATCACAATAGCGCATATGGTCTTTCTCTTTCATGCTCTTTCTCTAGGGATCACAAAAGTAATGTCACTAATCTAATATCCGCAATCATATATAAATTGACCTGAAAGCTCTATCTCCATTCTTGTTCCTATCAATTGTGGATCGTTAACCTATAAAGGTCGGAGACTATGTTTCACCCAAAACGCTCCAAAACTGCCATTTATGATACAAGCACCAAATTTTAGATGAAAAACATTTTTTTACATATGTAACCATAGGATCTTGTAGTAAAGTAGTTTGAAAAGATGTGGAAAAAATTTCAGAATTTTTCACTGTGCAAATTGCAAGATATTAACATTTGAAGTGACAAAGACCATTTTTTTGGCCCTATGTAAATACAAGCAGCTGGACTTTAGAAGGTCACATTTGTATCAAAAAATGTCCAAAATGGTGGTAACTCTATGGATTCATTCTTCAAGGCAAGTTGGCTACATACTTGAAAAATTTTAGATCATTTGAAATTACACGACATATAGGAAAAAAATAATAAGTAGAAAGAAGTACAAAGAGATTAAAAAACATTAAATTGTTAAGAATTTAATTGAAAAATTGAAAAATTTCAATCCCAAAGGTGGTAATGTATTCATAAAAAATCTACATCATATTTTTTAATTTTTTTCAAAAAATATTAAAAATTGAGTTAAATAAAGGACTCCAAAGTTTATATTAGGGTAGGGAAACCATAGCTACCTGCAAACTAGAACACCTCATAACTTTCATCTCATAAATCAAAATGGAATGATTAAAAGCTTTCCATATATATAAATTTAAAAAATTAATTTCAATATTTTATTTTTGAAAAAAAGTTATTTTTAAGAAATTTTTGGGGTGCCCATTGAACATTGAAAATTACATATCATGCAATAACTTTTGAATTATGTAGTCAAAAGTTATGAAAATTGTTGGGTCTTAAAGATACTCCTCAAGCACATATTTTGTAAAAATTTCAGAAAAATAAAATAAAAACTTCATTCATAGTGAATTGCTTAAAATTGCTATGTTGCCAAAAAAAAAAGTTTTGACCTTCAGGGCCGGGTTAAAGAAATAATTCAATTTTTCAAAGTAGCAACAATTAACTCCAGCACCAAATTGTAGAACCTCGAATTGCAATTGATCCAAACTCGGGCACCCATAGCAAAGCGAGTGCACCTTAGAACAATCCCACCAGCATCTGCTTTACTGTGGCTATGACGACCTCGGCAAAGGCAAGCAAATATGCAATTTACAATCCATCGTGATGACTCACATCTTAACCCCTAAAAGACCAAGGTCTTTTTTCTGCCAAAAAATACTTAAAATTGTCATTTTTATAGCAAAATGTAAAAAATTTAAAAATTGTTTTTTATTCACATCTAACCATAGGATCTTACACTTAACTAGTATGAGAATGCGTGGAAAAAATCTCAAATTTTTTTTATCACACAAACAAGTTTTTTAGCTCATTGCATGGGACTAGATTTTTGGACTTTGAACATTTTTAACTTAAAATTTTTGCACTACCAAGTTTTGAACTTGAAATCTTTATAGTGCAAAATTGAGTTGAGAGTCTAGGAAAAAAATTCAAATTCAAAAAAATTTAATTTTTATCCTTTAAAAAATTGTTACGTAGAAATAGATACGAGATAGAAAGAAAATCTAAATTATTAATATCTCTAAAATGGAACTAAAAGGCACCAATTCCAATGAGATTATTCTAGAAAGAAAATAAAACCATGCAAAACTCTTCTTTTTAAATTGTAAAAAATTGCATTCAAAAATCAATTCTAGAAGTTATTTTTTTCAAGAAGATGCTCTAATTGCTTGAAAAACAAGATTGTCGTTAACTATTTTCATAACAAATCCAAATGGAATGAATCAAAGTTTTCCATGTACACAAAAATATAATCTGTGGGAAAAAAATTGAAAGTTTCAAAAAATTAGGAAAAAATTTCAGCCCATAGGTACATACCCAAAATCCCATTTGTCATCGAAGGGAACAATGGTCCTTTAGAGATTAAACAAGAAGTTGGTACTAGGAACTGTGGTAGTTATAGAATAGAGGACCTTTGTTCCAATGGCCACCATGGTCGTTGAGGATGATTGTGCTACCAAAGGAAAGAGGAACAAAATGATTAGACTTGCTAATAATCTGGCAACAAAAAAACATCTTCTATACAAACCCTAGCGTTGCAGCCACATGTTGAAGAAAAAATGAATTCTTGGAGTCACTCTTTTGGTTGTACTACCTTGGGAATGATTGAAGAAACCAACGAGCAATAGTGACAAAAAATGTGATGTTTTGCAAAGTTCCTGTGACTAATGAGTAGTTTCTACGTCACTTTACTGATTTCTTCTATCAAAGTGACCTTCCAATTCTAAAAAACAAATTTAAGCAACTCTTTAGTGATCTCTCTCTTCTTGAAAACACCTACATCTCTTGTAGTGGAGATAGTGTTTGGACTTAAATTTGACAATTTGTAACTAGACTTTGGGAATTAATTAAGCAATGAAGATGGATTGAGGAAAAAAGCAAGATGGCAAACAAGGAAGGCTTTGAGGGCATTTTTGAACACATCATAGATGAGGTTCAATTTGAGGTGAGTTCCTAAATTCCATTCCTTTCCTTTTAACTTCTTAATTAAAAACCTTAAACCATAGTTGAAATACAAGTTAGAGTTAGACATTGAAGGTTAGATTTTATTTTAATTTAGTTTCATAACTTATAGAAGAAGTCCAATGGTTTTCCAAAATATAAGACACTTAGAAAATAGATTCAAAGAAAGTAAGATACGAATGGATGAAGTTTAGGAGCTAAATTGGATTTAAATTAGTCAAAAATTATCCAAAAGAAATTAGAATCAAAATTGAAAAAGTAGAAAAAATCTAAACCTCAAAAGTGAAATTAGAAATTGATTTTGAATTGGAAGTTGAACATAATTAGCAGACAAAGTTCAAAGTATTAATTAGCAATCAAACTTCATCAATTTATAACTTTCATTAGGAAAGTTAAAGTTTCAAGTAACTTAGCATTTTGAATATGCAAATTAGAAATCTTGAAGTAATAAGTCTTAAAAGTCTAAAATTAGTAAATAGAGAGAAGTAATTTAGTGTTTTTAGAAAGAAGTAGGTGTCAACTTAGGACCTTTTGAAGATAACTAAGTAGGTATTAAAGTTTAGATTCTCATAAAAGAAGATTGGAGAAGTTCAAAACTAGTTTATAGGCAAAAAAAAAATCAAACTCTATACGAAATCAAAGTCATGATGAAGTTTAGAATGGATTTTTGATGAACTCAGTGGGAATATGTCCATCAATGGTCAAAACTAGGATTTAGACAATAGATTCTAATATAAAGAAGTATCAAAAATTCAAAGTCAAATTGAATTTAGGAGTCATTAGGGAAAGATGGATGAAGTTTAAATTGCCTTTTGAAAGGCTAAACTTCATTCAATTCTAACTTTTTCTAGGAACATCATATTTGAAAAAAATTTATGTTCTTAGAAATAGCATAATCTGGTATTTAACTAAGGATTGATAGATTGTGACTATCAACTCTTTCCCTAAAAACCTCAATCACCTTGGGTTAATGAACCCTTTGGACAAAAGTTGTGTTTTTATTAAGTTTTATTAGTTTATCTTGTAGTTCACATCGAATAGACAATTAAAAAGATTCATTGCTAGGAATGCACAATGAATCATGCATGACCATCTAATTAGGAGAAACTTTCATATACACACTAGAACTTGATTATGATTATTTAAATACTAAAAGTGGGTATTGAAACGCTCACAATGCTACAAACATTAATAAAATGTGTAATGAAAAGTAGAGAAGGTGCAACATCTTGGTTCTTTAGAATATCGTAGTTTATTAATAGCTTAAATATCTTTCTACTTTTAAACAATTATTGAAATTCAAAAAACTAGTAGCATAAATGTCCAAGTAGATTCATAAGCCTATTAGAAAATTAAGGATTTTATTTTTGTTTTTTAATTTTGTCTCATTATGCACACAAGATTTATAATTTTCTAAAAAACTAGAGATGAGTTTTTATAATTATTTTTTGTTGAAGCTTCTAGTAAACCATAGTACCATAGGTGAAGGACAAGATTAGCACATCTTTGCCAAATAATTATTTTTTCTAAGAAATAAGGTTTGACCTATATACTAAATAGGGGATTTTGGCAAGATTTTTTTCTATACAAAATTTTGATCATTGAAAACAATTTCCAAAAATTTATAGTATCTAGTTCTGAAATTATTCTTCAATTGCCTCTATCTTATAGCCATAGTTACTATGGCTATATCACAGTTGTATATATGTCTTATATGGTTGTATTATACAAGCTTAACATCTTTAGAACATTCCAAAATTCTCAATTAATTTAGGAAGAGTCAAAAATATAAGAATAAAAGGACCTAATTCCCTCTATTCCAACATTAGTTTTTAAACCTCATATTTTAAAAGTTTGTTTTAACCCCTAAAGTTCCATGATTTTGTTTTCCCTTAAACCACTCAAAAACTGCCATTTTCAAAACAAGAACCAAATTTTTGGAAAAAAAACTTTTTTGGACACCTATAACCATAGAATCTTATAGAACACTAATTTGAAAAGATGTAGAAAAAATTTCAGAACTTTCCACCATGTGGATGCAAGATTGTAGCATTTGAATTGACAAAAATCCTTTTTTGAACCCTATGAAACACCAAGTTGTTGCACTTTACAAGCTCACTTTTTTATAAAAAGAAATGTTCAAAATGGTGGTGCTTCTTTGGATTTGTTTTTCTAAACAAGTTGTTTACATGCTTGAAAATTTTCAAGTCATTTGGAATTGTACAACACATAGGAAAAAAATAATAAGTAGAAGGAGATAAAGAATGATTCAAAATACTAAATTGTTAAGAATTTAATTATAGAATTGAAAAATGTCACTCCCAATGATTGTAATGTTCTTATAAATAATGTACATCCTATGTTTTTTTTTTAATTTTTTAAATATTGAAAATTGAGTAAAATAAACAACTTCAAAGTTTATTTTAGAATACAAAATCCATAATTGCCCACAAATTAAAATTCCTCATAATTTTTGACTCATTTATTGAAATGGAATGATTCAAAGCTTTCCACACATACATAAATAAAGAAAATCAATTTCAAATTTTTGTTTTTGAAAAAATTGAATTTTTTCTTATTTACCCAGACTACCCAAATTGAAGAACAAACAACATACTAAGCCATAACTTTTGACTCCTATTTCCAAATGTCATGAAATTAAATTTGTTGCGTATGAAAGATATTCCTCGTCCACACCTTATATTAAAATTCAACCTGAAATATGGAAATTTTTGGTCACAATGATTTGCCCAAAAATTCTATAAAGCATATGATAAATTTATCTAGGAAAAAGAATCCACAAAAGCACCACCATTTTGGACATTTTTTTCTTATAGAAAAGTGAGCTTGTGAAGTGTAGCTGCCCTATTTTTCAAAGGGCCCACAAAATGATTTTAGTGAATTTGAGTGCTTATATCTTGCAATCCATGTAGTGGAAATTTCTGAAATTCTTACCATATATTCTCAAGTCATCATACTACAAGATTCTATGGTTACATATGTTAAAAGATTCAAAATTTTGGTACTTATATATTGAAAGTGGTAGCTTTTGAGCATTTTCAGTGAAAACATAATCATAGAATTGTAGGGATTTAAGAGATTTGACTAAAAAAATGTATTGAGCTTTGAAACCCTCTCCTTCACCTTCTAAATTTTGTTTGGATCAAAAATTAGAAAATACTTTAAATTAAAAAGAGCTTCATGGGGTAAATCCATCCAAATCAATGCTTAGAAGTAACGAAGCCTTATTGCAAATACTCCTCACTATAAGACTTGCCATAGCTACAAGACACACCATTAGACAAACTCAGGAAAAACTAACAATCTTGAGGATTTGTATGCAAAGTGCTATCATTAATTCAACCAATTTACTTATAGTGACTTATTAGAGGGAATTTGAGGGCAACGGAAGCTTGTTTTAGACGTATTCCCTTAGTTGTTCGCTTGTAGTGAGGAAGGATTGGCTATTAGAATTTTTTAAATTAAATTAAATTAAATTAAATTGAAATTAAAAAATTAAAAAATAATTTTATATGACGTAGCAAGGTCTCGACCATGTCAAACTATTGTAGTGGCACAGTTCTTTTGTTTATTGCAGCTTGGGAACTTGTGGGCTTCCGTTGCCCTCACATCCCTTCTAATAAGATACAATCCTTGTAAAGTGGGTACCCCAAGACCACCACTTTTTGCTATTGTGCCTATTTACTATTATTAGACTAGTTAAATTTTCATATTTTCTTATTGGTCAATGAAAGGAGGTTCCAACACATCAAAGAACTCAAAATTTAGATACCATATGCAAAAGTTATGAAGGGTCAAAGTTTTTTTGGTAGATATTCTATAATCATTTCTTCCACATATATAAATATTGATTTTGGAGGTATACATAGAGTGATGATGGTGAGGCAAGGTGCAATTTTGGGTGTAATTACTTGCATTATCACCTTATTGTTATTGTAAAGAGACTCATTAATTTGTCAAATGTAAAGAGATCTATTATTGAACTTCAAATCCTTCCTCGTTCCATCTATAAGGGGCAAAACATTCTTGATCAATCTGTCATTCTAGTAATATAGATTACTCTCATTCCATGCAGAAGAGATGAGTAGTGATTAATTATAGTGTGGTTCCCAACACAATTGTAGTGCAATGTGATTGGCTACAAAACTTTCAATATTGCAACCAACCCTTGGTCAAAAATAGTAAAGTATATTCTATGAGTATGGAAGGAATATGATCTTCAACTAAAAATTTCACATCAATTATGTTTTTCAAAAGAAAAAAAAATGTGGATAATTATAGAAATCTTCCAAGCCCTATTTCTACGCATAGGAAAATTTCCCCACTAGAAAAACCCACCCTACAAATATGTGTAATTGCTTAAGTGGCTAGAACTGGGTTGCTTCCTTTAGCATTGATGAATTAGCACATAAGGTAGTTGGCTCTAATAGTGACCGTATTCTAAAAGCAATCATGACACAAAAAATACATTTTGCTTTCTTCAATGTACCAATAGTGTACATTTCATGGAGTGGTTGCTTTTAGTGATTACTACATTTCAACTTCAAAAATTTGTAACTAATTCGAGGCACATCCAAAAAATATAAAACGACTTGGATTAGATGCAATTTTCATTTTTCTTCCTATAAACATTTACTGAAAATTGTTTCAAGGAATTTAACTTCTTCTAAAAGGCAAGTAACTCTTAAATGGTTGCTTTAGAACTGACTACCTTACATCAAAATTCTACTAATTTTGCAATTTTCTTTAGTGTTCACAAAAGCCAAAGTCAGCATGTTGAATGAGATTTTGTGCTTGTCTCCTTCCAAAAAATCAATCACTTGCAATTAACCCCTAAAGGTCAGAGACTATATTTTCACCAAAATTGCTCCCAAACTGCCATTTGTAGTACAAGTATCAAATTTTAGAAAAATAATAATTTTTGAATACATATAACCGTAGGATCTTGCAGTAAGCTTGTTTGAGAACATGTGTAAAAAATTTCAGAAATTTCCACCATGTAGATTTCAAGATATTAGCATTTGAAGTGACTAATTTCTTTTTTTTGGCCCTGCAAAAATCCGGGCAGCTGCACTTTAGAAGGTCACATTTATATGGAAAAAATGTCCAAAATGATGTATACTTTTTGGATTAATTTTACAAGTCCAGTTGGATACATGCTCAAAAAATTTCAGATCGTTTGGAATTGCACAACATATAGGAAAAAAATAGTAAGTAGAAAAGAGTAGAGAATGATTCAAAATACTAAATTGTTGACAATTTATTTATAGAATTGAAAAATGCCAATCCCAATGGTTGTAATGTTGTGATAAACAATCTACACCCAATATTTTTATTTTTTTTCAAAAATATTGAAAATTGAGTTAAATAAAGGACTTTAAAGTTTGTTTTAGAGTAGATTTTCAATACCAACCCGCAAACTCCTACAAACTAAAATTCCTCACAGCTTTTGACTTATTGATCAAAATGGAATGGTTCAAAGCTTTCCAAGTATATAAAAATCTGGAGAATCAATTTCAAATTTTAATTTCTTAAAAAGAAAAATTTTAAAGAAGCTTTTTTGTTGCCCGGGCTACCCATCGAGCATAGAAAATTACATATCATACAATAACTTCTTAACCATGTAGTCAAAAGTTATGAAAATTGTTGAGCTTTAAAGCTACTCCTCGGGCACATGTTGTGTTAAAATTTCAGCAAAAATAAATAAAAACTCCATTTGTGGTGAGCTACCCAAAATTTCTATGTTGACAAAAAATGCAGTTTGGGGATTTAGGGGTTAAATGATGTCAATGCTTTTCTTGACTAATCAAAGCATCAACAAGAGATGATCATTCTCTCTCTTGTTTGAAAATTCATAAATAATTCAATAAAGCTTCAAAAAATATGAAATCACTTGTGTACATTCAACATCTATTTCTCTTTGTTTGAAAAATGAGCTAAAACTATTCTAATCCAATGAAACACATGAAAAAGACAGACCACCCCTTAGATGAGTGGTTTTAAAGCCTCCTATCTTGGCACATCAAAATGCTACTAACGGGCACTATACACATGGGCTGACCAAGTCAAGAGGCCGTAGGAGTTCATGGCCAAACTTTGGGCGAGAGTCCAAAGAAATGGACAATAAATGGTAATAAATGATAAAATTCGATGGACTCTCGACTAGAGTTTGGGTCGCCACTTTGTGGCAACCCAAACTTTGGTTGAGAGTCCGTCATGAAGCCATCGCCACGTAGGAGCTTGGATTGTCATGTAGGTAATTTGGAAGGCAATGGACTTTGGATTGTGCCGCCTTGTGTGAAGGGTCGAGAGGCCAAAATCAAGGTTTTCTGAAATCTGATTGGTGGAGGCCGATGGACTCTCTACCTTCGGTCCATGTGTGAAGTGGCCCTAACTCTGCGTTTTATGTTGAACGAGACATGTTTGTCTCCTTCTGAAAAACCAAACGCTCACAATTAAATGATGTCAATGATTTTTTCTTAACTAATCAAAGCTATTCATAAGAGCCTATCAATCGATCATTCTCTCTCAAAGCAGTACTCTGTTGTTTTCTTCCCTTGGGATAGAATCTTTTAATCTTCAAGATAAAATATTGTCTCCAACTTCACATACATTCACCACTGCACTCCAGGACTTACAGACGAGCCAGCAGCTCATTAATAATGGTTATTTTTTTTTACAGTGATATCGGACAGGGTGTTTAATGGTGCCTCAGTTTGTGTCTTCCGGTAATCATTTGATGGATTTGAAACTTTTGTTTGAATTTGTGTCTCCCGCATATAAGTTACGGAGAAGGAAACCACCTGTTGAAGGGAATCATGCATTCAACTGAAAAAAAATTCATAGTGATGAGTTTCCTCTGACTTATAATTATGCTTTTAGGGGGAGTTTTTATCTTCTGAATGCACTCACAGGACTTTGTGACTTGTAGTTTGAATTTTTTTTCCAATAATGATGTATACACAGCTTTATAATTTTTTTAAGGATGGATAGATATGGAGAAAGGGGGGTGCAATTATAATCATAGTCATTTTGTAAAGTATGGCCTGTGTCTGTGGTGGCAGTGCCTGTCACTTTTGAGAGGGAAGTCATTTTTACTCATTCAAGAGTGTATGTGTTGCAAAGTGAAGGATTCTAGATCACTGCCCTTATAGAGGCCAGGGAGGATTTGCCCCCTCTATTGTCCCGTGTTTTATACTTGTAGAAAACATTGAATTTTTTTATTTTACATATATGATAAAATTTGAAAATTTGAAAATTCATATTTGCAATCAGAGACCCCAAATTGATCAGCCTGGGGACATGAAGAGATACAAAATTTAAGCGGCACAAAATAGAGGGCAATGTTGACACTTTATCCTCTCATACGGCAATAGAGGGGTCAATACTCCCTAGCTCTTTCTAGAGGCATGAACTAAGGTAAACATACCCATTATCACCAGTTTAATCTTTATAGTTCTTTTAATACTTAAGCATTCAAGTGAATATTCTCTGGTTCGTGTTTGACTTTAACCCCTAAAGTTCCTTGATTATGTTTTCACCGAAATGCTCCAAAACTGCCATTTTTAGGACAAGTATCAAAAAAAAAATTAATTTTTTAGACACATCCAATTGTAGGATCTTGTATTATAATATTTTGAAAAGATGTGGAAAAAATTTCAGAAATTTACACCGTGTAGATTGCAAGATATTAGCCTTTCAATGAACAAAAAGTCTTTTTTTGACCTTGCAAAAATCTGGGCAGCTGCACTTCACAAGGTCATATTTGTATGAAAAAATGTCCAAAATGATTGCAATTCTTTAGATTCATTCTTCTAGGCAAGTTGGCTACATGCTTGAAAAGTTTGAGGTCATTTGGAATTGTACAACATACATGAAAAAAATAGTAAGTAGAAAGAAGTAGAGAATGATTCAAAATACTAAATTGTTTATTTATAAAAATTAATTTATAGAATATTTATTTATAGAATTGAAAGATGCCAATCCCAATGGTTTTAATATTGTAAGAAAAAATCTTAAATTAATATTTTTATTTTTTTCCAAAAATATTGAAAATTGAGTTCAATAAAGAACTTCAAAATTTATTTTGGAGTAGAAAATCCACAACTACCCACAAACTAAAACACCTTGTAACTTTTGACTCATTGATCAAAATGGAATGATTCAAAGCTATTTATGTATACATGAATCTAAAAAGTCTTTTTCGAATTTTTGTTTTTGAAAAAAAGTGTTTTTTTCAGATTTGCCCGGACTGTCCAAGTTGAGAAACAAACTACATATTAGGCCATAACTTTTTATTCATATTTCCAAATGTCTTGAAATTTAGTGCACATGAAAGATATTCCTTGTCCACACCTTGTATTAAAATTTGGGCCAAAAATGTGAAAATCTTTGCTCACATTTATGTGCCCAATAAAATTATGTTGCCAAAAAACACACCTTGGTCCTTTAAGGGTTAAGCAACATTTTTAGGAAAAAACAATTGTAATTTTTTTTAAATTAAAGAAAAATATTGGATTACCTTTTCAATATTTATATTCAATACTAAGATTTCTAAGGTCAAACAAAATATAAGAGAAATAACACAAAGTGTTTAGAATTTGCTTAGTGTTGAAAAAACTACTACTTGGGGAAAGTGTTCTCATTACTATATCTTATGCATTTTTTTTCACAATTCAATAGAAACCACAATTTTATCAACTACAAAAAAGTTCAAATGCTAATGAAGAGAGAAATTATATTTTTGGTGAATTTTTGAAGTTATATCCATCTTCAAAATTCATTTCAAACAATCTAAATGTAGTTTTATAATTTCAACCATATGGATACTTTCTACCTTTTGTGCTTCATATTTTCTTAGTTGATGCAAACTTCAAAAAAGTTATAAAATTTATGTTTTATAACTTATTTGTGTTTAGTTTGAGCTCCTTGGGATTTTAAAGGTTTAGCTCTAATGGAGCTTTTTCGAAAGTTCGGGTAGGTTTGTATAAAACAATGTTTTTTTTTTTGGTGATTTGGTAGCCATTTGCACCAAAATAATGGGCCTTGCACCATGCCCTTGGAATACGAATAGTATTGAAAGAATGGCAAATTGCTACTAAACTTCAAATTAAAACAAAATCTTGGATGAAATCGCTAGATCGTTGATGAAAACATAATTTAGGATATGTGATATGTGCTAATGTGACATTTTCTATCAAATGTGTAGATGAATGTTGAAATTTAGAGCACCACTACAACATTTAATATTGCCACTTTGGCACTTTGTAAAAAATAGAAATAAAAGCTTGGTGTAAAGTCAATTTTTAGAAGATGAGAGTGAAATTCTTACCAAAGATGTACATTTCCATAAGCCTCTTGAAAATATAATTTCTTTTCCAATTGGGTGCATGATTCCAAAATTATGGGGCTCAAAAGTTTAAGGACAACTTAGATAGCATGCTAATAACTGAGAGAAGGCAAACAATCAAGTAAGTTGGAAAGTTGTTTTTTCATGATTTTGAGTACTTACATCTTGCAATCTATGAAGACAAATGGGTCAAAGTTTTTTTTACGCATTCTCAAAAAAGTATAGAGAAACAATATGTGATTAAAAATGCAAAAATAATTTTTTTTTCCAATTTTCACTCAAGCACTAAAAATGACAATTTTAGAACCATTACTGCATATTCTAAGATAAATTCATGAGATTTATATTTATATTTATTTATATTCTATATTATATTTGAAATAAATAAATATTCGTATTGACAATTGGGATTTTGATTCTTCAAAAAATAAATTCTTCAAAAAAATTAAAATCTTAATCATATGGTTGCTTTTGTATAGACATCCTTTCAAAGCAAAAAAATTTTGTGTTTGTTGGACACCTTTATTGTCTTTGAAATTGGCACTCAAATAACTAACAATACTATCTACTCAATTGTCCAAATTTCTAAAGTTGCATAGTGCTTCCTCTTCCACAAAGTGGAGTCAAACTATAGTATGATAATCTTACTAGGCAAGGCCCCAAATTCCTATTCTTCTAACTTCAAACATTATAATCTTGCAATTTAAATGATCAAATAGTTAAAATATTTTTTCCACAAATTTCTATTGTAGTCTTGTAAGAAAATTTATAGTTGAAAGTTTCAAAAATGTTCTCTTATTTCAATTGTTATTATTGCACTAGCAAGTGACAATTTTAGACACTTTGGGTGATGAACTCAAATGAAGTGATGAATAGTCAAAGAACTTCAAGGATTACATTTTTCCTTTAATATGCCAAAGTCACTTATTTGAGTTAAGAAATGTACAATACAAGTACATGAGGGCAAAATTGAATTTTGTATAATGTGTGTGTTTTCCTTAAATATGTTTCCACAAAAAATGCTCCAAAAGAACCACTTTTATACAAGTTTCACATTTTAGAAAAAAAAAAAAAAAATTTGGAAACATTTAACTATAGGGTATTGTAGTATTCTTGTTTGAGAAGGTATGGAAAAAAATTCAAAAAATTCCATTGTGTACATGCCAAGGTATTAGCATTTGAATAGACAAAAATGTTTTTATTGGCTTTCTAAAAGATTGGCCAGCTGCAATTTACAAGGTCACACTTGTATAAAAAAAAATGTTCCAAATGGTGGATACTTGTTGAATTCATTCTTTTAAAGCAAGTTGGCTACATGCTTCAAAAATTTGAGATTATTTGAAATTGTTCGATATATAGGAAAAAAATAGTAAATAAAAGAAGTAGCAAATGAATCAAAATACTAAATTGTTAGGAATTTTATTATAGAATTTAAAAAAAAAAAGCCAATTCCAATGGTTGTATTGTTAAAATAGACAATCTCTACCCAATGTTTTTATTTTTTCCAAAAACATTGAAAATTGAGTTAGAAAAAAAAAAGACTTTTCGAAGTTTTTTTTAGAGTAGAGATTACATACCTACCTACAAACTAAAATTCTTCATAACTTTCATCTCAATCATCAAAATGGAATGATTCAAATCTTTTCCCATATATATAAATCTTAAAAACCAATTTCAAATTTTCGTTGATGAAAAAAGTAAGTATCTCTAATATCTCCGAGCTTCTTGAGTTGAAAAACAAACTACATATCAAACAATAACTTTTTAACCATGTACTTGAAAATTACGAAAACAATAGGGCCTTAAAGAAAAACCTTATCCCCATGGTGTGTGAAAATTTCACTAACAACCCAAAAAAATTTTAAAAACCATTCGTAGTGAGCTACTAAAAATCTCTATGTTGTCAAAAGAACACAGCTTGGTCCTCTAGGTATTAACAACAACTGTTACATGGGTTTGACATTGCATACCATAAATAGTATATTGTTTAGTTTTTTTTGGCGCACGTTGAGGTTTATTTCAAGGGTGCGTTGCATAGGAGGTTTTGCAAGAGTCAAGATCATGAAGATGTACCCATTATACTTATGGTAATGATCTAATGTTATTCCAGTGAGGAGGGGTGAGGCCACATTGCCTTTCCATATTACTGCTAACCTCGAGTCGTGGTTCCCATGCCTCCAATGATTGTTGCAAACATAAATCACTTGCAAGAATTATTTTTGGGTATATTTTTTGGGTGAATTCTGCACCACAATGCCCATTTCTGTAGTGTTGTCCCTGTAATTGGGCATTACAGACTTTACATCCCATGTCAAATTTTCATCCCGACTCTTCATCCAATTTCTTGCGGTATTTTACGTCGTCGATGGCCCTTATCATCAAGCGTTGCGCCAAATCATTGGGTCTCCTCGCTGGGCTCTGCCTTCCTTGTCAACCGATTATTTGGCGCAACGCCCTCCTCTACGAGCATTGCCCTATATTAAAAGGCCATTACACAACGTGCTCTAAATGAGACTCCTCCTCCTCCTTCCAACCGTGAGTCGTTACCACAGCTTTGATTCCTTTGGCAATAGTTATTAAAACCAATGGAAGCAATGGAAATTGTCCATACGTTTCAAACAAGAAAACCCAAAAACCCAACTAATGGAAGCCAATGAACCTTTATCTTTCCCATCCCCAAATGTTCAATAAATAAATAAAAGCTCCATTATTATGGTGTCTCTCAATCCAATCCCAAGTGTCCCCCCCCCCCTCCCTCCCTCCCTCCCTCCCTGTCCATGTCCTTTGCAGGCCTCCACATGATTTCCGTTGCAAGTTTCTCCGAGTACGGTACTACGATTTGAACCACGAGAAATGGGGTACTAAACAGTAGGATGGCAGCGTGCGACAGTCTAGCCACTAGGGGAGGAGCCCTGGAATGTCCTCCGGACGTAGATTTTGGAATTCGACGTGCGGTAGTGTATCACTGTAGTAGTGCCCTGGCCTGGCTTCATCACACATCGAGATTCCAGACGTAAGATAGTGTCTCCCCACTTGGAAAAGAGAGCTCCCTATCTGAAGTTTCTGAACTGAACCAAACCGCGGCGTCAACCCTGAAATATATCCGGGAATCAGCAGACGACAGAGAGGGACAAAAAAAAAGGAAACTCTGCACCGGTGATCCCAGAAATGGGTTCAGAGTAATTAGCCAAATGTTCATTTCTGCAAGATTTCAAATTTAAAAAAAAAAATTAAGCCAATACCAAAAGGAAATTTAAACAGTTTTGGGATGGCTGCTCTGCACCCTGGAGTCCTGCTGCTGCTGCTGCTGCTTTGTTGTAGGTAACTTGCACCAGGGGATGGAGGCGGAAAATTTATTTGCACTTCAACATAGAAGGAAGGGCTTTACCACTGATCGAGGAAGAAGGCTCTGACTCTGCAATTCTAAGCAAAGCAAGAGTCACGGTGGGAGGGAGGGGGGGTTGACGTGTTAGGTTACCAAGTTTCTAGGAAACCACCAGTCTGGAAATCGGGGAGAGAGAGATTGGGGACGTACAACTACGATTCCCGACGTCGAGCCTCGCTACAACGATGGCAACATTGAGGATTGGTAAGTTCATTAGAGGAGATTTACTTAGTCTAGACTCTAAGAGGGCTACAAGTTCCCTCGAGATTCTCGACCCGTGAGACCTCATAGTAGCTGTTGTCTGACGTGGTATAGTGACTACCATGTCATGTAAAGAAAAAATCAACTTTTTTTTTTCATTTCAAGAAAAAAAAATTCTAACAACTTGGCGTTCTTTGATGCGGGAGAAACTACAAGAAACACGGGCCTAAAATGACCCTCCCCCCATACAAACTCTTCTAAGAGAATCTACTTCCCTGAGTGGTAGAACTTAACCTTGTAACGTTGTTGTGGACATTGAGTGTTTAATAGATGACAGAGAATTGTTTTGTATAAGATAGAAGTGCAACTCTTCATCCTTGGAGTTTTGTTGTGAAAAGGGAATATTTTCTACAATAGTTTGACTTCCAATAAATATTTTTCCATTTTTTTAAGTGATTGATTCCTAAGATATTAGAAAATGATGATTTCTTTGGAGACCACCCATCCTTATAGAGTTAATAAAGTCAATTTGATTTGAAATTGAATATTGGCACTAGGTAATCCACGGCTTGAACTCAAACGATTTGTTTTAGACGAGTGGAGAAAAATACTCCCGGTTCATTATCAGTCTCAATTTGTTTTCACTAAGGTTAGTTTCATTTTTGTTCTTTTTTTACTGTGCTTGTTTCTCTTCATTGTCCAACCGTTAGGCTTGGTTGTTGTGTATTGTTTTTGTTTTATAAATGTAATGATTCTTCGATTTGTTCAAAAAATAAAATGAAATAAAATGAATTATCAATCTTAACCCCTAAAGGTTGGAGACTATGTTTTTCACCAAAAACACTCCAAAACTGCCATTTCTGATACAAGCATCAAATTTTAGATGAAAAACATTTTTGGACACATATAACCATAGGATCTCGTAGTAAACTATTTTAGGATGATGTGGAAAAAATTTCAAAATTTTTCACTATATATATTGCAAGATATTATTGTTTGAAGTGACAAAAAACATCTTTTTTTATCCTGTGAAAATACGAGCAACTGCACTTCACAAGGTCGCGTTTTCATGAAAAATGTCCAATATGATGGTTACTCTTTGGATTCATTCTTCAAGGCAAGTTGGCTATATGCTTAAAATTTATAGATCATTTGAAATTGCACAACATATAGGAAAAAAATAGTAAATAGATAGAAGTACAAAGCGATTCAAAACACAAAATTGTTAAGAATTTAATTATGGAATTGAAAAATTCCAATCCCAATGGTGGTAATGTAGTTATAAACAATCTACATCATATCTTTGTATTTTTTTCAAAAAATATAAAAAATTGAATTAAATAAAGGACTCTAAAGTTTATTTTTGAGTAGGAAATCTACGATTGCCTGCAAACTAGAACACCTCATAACTTTCTTCTCATAAATCAAAATGGAATGATTCAAAGCTTTTCACACATATATAAATCTAGAAAATCAATTTCAAATTTTTATTTTTGAAAAAAGTGATTTAAAAAAAAACATTGGGGGCTACCCGCTAAGCATTGAAAATTACATATCATGCAATAACTTTTGATTCATGTAGTCAAAAGTTATAAAAATAGTTGGACCTTAAAAGTTACTCCTTGGGCACATGTTGTGAGAAATTTTGTTTTAAAAAAACTAAAAACTCCATTTGTAGTGAGCTGCCCAAAATTGCTATGTTGTAAAAAAAAAAAAGTTTAGACCAAGATCAGGCATATTCAATGAAGCTGTATGACCCCAAGCAAAGATAGAGCAGATGATATGGGAGGCAACGCTCGATCATGGGAGGAGTGCCTGGTTGCGGACCACCATTCTCTGCAAAAGGCACCCGGTGAAGTCCAACAAATTCCAACAAAAATTTGACAACCCTTGGCTTCAGTCACCATTCTTTGGTTCCCAGATGAATAAAATTATCACCTAGAACCCGAAGAAACCTGGCGGGGAGGGGTCCTTCATGTAAGCTTAAATTAGTTCAGCTCTTGTGGCCTTCTTGTCTTTTTTTTTCTCCAGGGCATGGCCCTCAGCATTCCACCGTTTGTTCTTAGGGGCGCTTCACACATGGTCCAACCAAGTTGAGAGGCTGTGGGAATTCATGGCCAAACTTTGGGCAAGAGTCTAAAGAAATGGTTAATAAATGGGCAATAAATGAGCAATTTGATAGCCTCTCGACTAAAGTTTAGGTTGCCACAAAGTGGTGACCCAAACTTTGGTCGAGAGGCCGTCGAGAGGCCATTGCCACGTAGGAGCTTGAGCTCCCATATAGGCACTTTGGAGGGTGATAGACTTTCGATTGTGCTACCTTGTGTGAAGGGTCGAGAGACCAAAGTCGGGGGTTTCTAAAATTTGATTGGTGGAGGCCGTCGGACTCTCAACCTTGGGCCCATGTGTGAAGCAACCCTTAGTTCATTTCTAAAATAAACTTTAGGTTATAAGGTGGGTACTTCCAAAACTGTCACTTTTTGCTACTGAGTCTATTTGTTATTATTAAGTTAGACTGCTTAGACATTCATATGTACTTGTTGGCAAGTGAAAGGAGGTTCCAACACACCAGAGAACATGGCATTTGGATATTGTATACAAAAGTTATTAAGGGACAAAGTTTGGTTCTAAAAGCATTTCTTCCAGATAGGTATAGAATTGACTTTGGAGATGCACACACTATATAGATGGCAATTTAAGGTCAGTGGCACATTTGGGTGTACCTACCTTATATATAGGCACTAGGTAGTATCCAAAAGTTAATTTGGGTGGTTAGTGTAAGATATTGTAATTCTTTTATTAGGGTATTGCATTTTTTTACTAGAAATCATTGTATTTTACTTTCTCCATCTCCAAATGATCTTGTGGTTGTTCAAAAATGATCATTTTTATTCTTGAAGATTGAGTGAATGGGTAACTTCTTTGAAATACTTAAGAATTAACAAGTTGAAATAACATTATTTTTCAATTTCATTTCTAAACATTTTGTCCAACTAGAAGATCATTTGGAGACAAAGGGAATATTTGTTTAGTGGTTACCAAGAGAAAGAGCTAATATCATCTTTGCCTTTGAATTCTTCCAAATTTGGGGAACAAAGTTTGCTTCTAGTAGAAAAAATGAAATGTAGAACTTTTGGTGTTTTTCACACTAACCAAGTTGACTTAAGTAGTAAATATTACTTAAAAACATGGTTTGGTGATTTTGCTACACCTCTTTAAATTTTGTTTACTAAAGAAAAATTATTCAGTTTTTCAAGGTAATATATATACCTTGTGTTGTGATCTATCTTTTGGGTGGATAGTGATACTAAGTGGTCTCAATTTGTTGTGTTATGAGTTTCATTGAGATTTTAATTTAGGATTTCAAAATTTTAATATTTTCATTTTCTCTCCCTCCTCCCCTATTGTAATTTTCAAAAACCAACTTATTAACAATCAATATGGGACAATTCATCCCGTGTTCATATTTGGTACTATATCCATATCTAACACTATATCCATATCCGGTACCCATATTCAATACATATTTGTATGTGGTATATCCATATCCAATATTCATTTCGACGGCTCAAATTAAATCTCACAAGACCAATGGCTTGTAATTTTCTAAGAAATCAACAACAATTTCAAGGATAAGTATTTTTTTAAAAAAATCAATGGTCTATAAATTTTTGGAGGGAGGGGGAGGGACAACTAATACAAACTAGGAGGTGGTACTTCTCTCTTAAGTGGATAGTTGATCTTGATTGGAGTGATGAAGAAAATTTACATCCATGTGTATGTAGATCATGAACAAAGGGTGTTTATATATCCAATAGAATGAACCATTCACTAAAATATAGCTATGTCATCCTACTTTAAAATATATAAATTTGTTTTTTGATAATTTCATGCATTTACAAAAGTAGAATATATCAAGATTCTACTTCTTTTTTCTCCAAACGACCATTCCATTATATATTATTGTACACAAAGGTGTGATTTGGCACTCAGGTGCCAAAATTGAATTTCCACACGAGATTCTCGAAGACCCACATCACCTCACACCACTCATAAGATGACACATGGCACTTTGATTTTTACAAAAAGGACTTAATTTTTTTTTTCTGCCTAATCTGATCTTCATGTATGGTACCACAAATAAAACTCTGGAAGAGCTGCACTGGCCGGAGGGATGGGCTGAAAGTGAAAGGGGGTTCATCACATGATAAGACAGAAAAAGTTTAAAAATCAAACTGGGTTGTATTAAAGCCAGGTTTTAGGGTTGGACCATCGAGCAAATAATTGTTTCTGCTCTGATTGTTGTAAAGCAAATATCATGGGACCTTCATTAAATGAAATGGGCCCAATGCCCACTCAAAATTGATCACATGATGCTCATCCAAGTTCAAGTTCTCAGCATAACATAGTCCAAATTTTTCATCTCCTGAATAATTTCACATTTTCATAATTTCACCATAGCTGCATCGTAGCAGGTTCGCCCAAAATTAATTGTTATCTTCTTATAAAGTGACAGGTGTCATAGCTTGATTCAGTGGAACCCCTTGATTAAATCCAACTCAAAAGTACACAGCAAAGGACAACCGTGCTATGTCTGGTAGCCATAAGGCTGGATTGACAACCCCGGCTGTTTATTTTTATTTTTTTTTCATTTTTTATGAAGTGCCAAACTGCCAATATAAATGTTACAGTGATTGATGCTCCGAATTTCAATATTCATCCACATATTGGATAGTAAATATCCCGTTAACATGATATATCATATATTCATAATCATGTTCTCATTTACAATTTGGTGATTTCGTCCAAGATTTATTTTGAATTTGAAGTTTAGTTGTTTTTTTCCCCTTGAAACACTTGAATTTGAAGTTCCCAGGCAAGAAACTTCATGGTTTGTTATCATTTTCTAGCCAAATTAATTTTTTTCTGGTGCAATCTGGCACTTACTCAGCCAAAAAAAAACCAGTCCTGCTCCCATGCTAAGCAAGTTATGTATAACTTTAATGGTTTTCAGCATATGCCAAATTCATGGAAATTTATTTAGATTGCCTGAGTCATTCACCGATCCCTGTTTTAGAATATATTAACATTTTCTTTTAGAGTTATTTTCCAGGGACCTGGACTCAAATAATGCATCCAGAGTACTCTGTATGCTATTCAGTCACTACAAATGCTCCAGACAAACAGCCTTTTCAACATTCACAATATTCACATGAGCTGCATGTAAGGTAAGAGGTCCATAATTGGACCATCCAAGGACTGGAACTGAATTTTGGGGAGGCTAAAAATCTTTTTTTTTTTTTAAATCAGTAAATTTCCCTTGAAAGACAAGTGGAATTGACATGTAACTCAAGTCGTTTCATAATTTTTGAACCTTTGAGGAATTAGTTACAAATTTTTAAAGTTGGAAAAAAGTAGTCATTTGTGGTCATCAAAAGCGACCACCTCCTTAAATGTGTATAGTTGGGTACATTGAGGAAAGCAAATTGTGAGTCATGATCACTTTTGATGCTCTGGTGGAATTCAAACCTTGTACCTTATTGACAAGGCATTTCTTACATATTTTCTCTTGAAAAGCAACATCTTCGTCCCACAAAAAAACTCTTAAACATTAATAGTATATGTATTACTAAAACTACTCGTCACTTGCTCAACAATCAAAATCAATAAATGAAGCGGTTTTAGTGGTATATGCATTATGGCCAATTTGAAGGTTTATAGTGTAGTGGAGAGAGAGTAGAACTTGTTATCAATTTTCTAGCCATGCACCAAAACTTTGCATCACCTACTCACCCATGATCATACCACATGATATCGATGTTTCCTTCATACTCACCCATTGAATCCCTCCCTCATGTGGAGTACGTTCGCAATATTCACATGAGCCAAGGTATTTCTTTGACATATTTTCTCTTGAATAGTAATATCATACTCCCTTTGTTCCACTCAAATCATCCAAATCAAAAATTGTGCATGTACCACAAAAATTGTTTTGTTTATTGATTTTGATTGTTGAGTAAGCGATGTGGAATTCTTGAAATGGACTAAGCAGGAATTGATTCACATTCTCAATCGCTTGCTCATCAATAAATGAAGTGGAGTGGTGGTACAATACACACATCAGCATATTTCCAATTTAAAGATTTAAAATAGTGGAATGGAAGGACATTAGACAATTTTTGAAGCCAAAACACGAGTGTGAGTTCCTTAGCCCCCAAAACATTGTGAATGCAACCAGCAATGAAGTCTAATATGACCAAGCGAGTGCCACATCATTTCTCAAATTTTTTTTTCAAATTTTTATACATTTAAAATTTTATTTTATTTTATTTTATTTTTTAACAATTGACTATACCCTTTGCTACAGGGGAACAAGGACGAGAACAAACCTAAAACACATTGTTATTGCCCTCAAATCTTCCCTAATGGTATATATATTTTTATTTCCCATTTTTTAGCCATGTATCAGAAACTTACATCACAAATGAAGTCTTTTGCTTTGGAACTTGGCACAAGCGTGAGTGGCATCTCTCTCTCTCTCAACCTCCCTCCAAGGCTGAATACCCTGCCTTAGCAGTTGTTGTTCCTTTTTTTTTCTTTTTTTTAATGGTCACCGTTCTTTAAAAAAAAAATTGCATCACCTGCTGGCTCGTGATCATACCACATGATGTTTCCTTTTGTGCTCCCCGGTCGAATTGCTCCCTCGCTCTCTCTCTCCCCCATCCATCCCATGGAGCGCGCGAGTTTGAATTCCCATTTGAACGTGACAGGGAGGCAACATCAATCCAAGTATTTTTGTCAGGGCGTGCTCAAACCTGTGTCCGTCCTCAACACCAGTAGCGTACTTAAACTTACTGATGGATTGACTGGCGAACATCGTACAAGAAGTAATCCTTTCGGGTTTGTTTTTAAAAAAAAAGAAAAAAAAAGGGGTTTGAATTGGGTTATCTTATATTCAACATGTGTTAGGCCGGGGTTCCACTCGCTCACCTCTGTTTTGTCTGTCTGTCTGTTTGTCTGTCTGTCATCAGATGACAGGCCCCAAGTACCCCCCCCCCCCCCAGCAATGCTACCCTATAATTCTGTATTAATATCATATATTTCCTATTCTGTTACCTAGCGCATTAAAAACCTCTGGTGGTGGCGATGACTGGGACCAATGCCCAAGGGCTTCCAGTTCTGGCTGCTGAATCAAACAAAATAAAAGATCTCTCCTGAGCCTTGCCTGCCTTGCCCCCCCAATTTCCCCCTCCCCAAGACGCTGCCTAGCCAGTGTGTGTGTGTGTGTCTTTTTGCAGCTTCTACAAAAAGTGACTCTAACCCAACCCACTTTGTTTTTTGGCTTGCTCCCAATGGCCAACGGCCTTCTCGGAGTGCGGGTTGTTAGTGGTTGCGGGCGCGCGCGGTTTTGTACGAAACACTGAAAGTCAAACATTAGATAAATTAGTTGTTTTTAAAAATTAAAAAAAATTAGTTTGTGGGTTTCTTCAATGAATCCTATGAGATCTTGAACCACAACGTAACGTAGTATGGTGTAGATTGCGTTGCATTGGGGGGAAACAATCTTGTTGATGAATTGAGAGTTTAGTGAATGTTCAATTATGTGCATGGCATTTTAAGTACATTGTGTGAATGACTACAATCATTGTCCTATATTTATCAATGAATGAATATGATTTATGGTTGAGGTGTTATATATATTACTATAATAGACCTAGGTTAGGGATGTATGGCAACATTGAAAAGACATCGTGCAAAGACATTGTGCATCTTCTTTCGCTAGTGTATTGCGAGAACAAAGAAAAATAAAATAATGAGATCCATTATTTATGGGTACTAATTTATAGAAATAGAAGTCGACTCATATAACTTCAAACAATAATATAGAATTGGGGAAATACATATCCTCTACGAGCTTTGAAGTCCATATTTTGGATGATGAACATAGTACTCCAAGACAATGTTTTTGTCCAAATAATTTTTCATTTGTTCAAAGTGATGCTTGAATCTTTAACCTTTGAAGATTTTAGAAGTTCAATTTGGGTTGTAGTGTGGTACTTTTGTGTATTTGACATGCAAGGTGTATGAAGTGACATATACAATGGTCATAAAAGTTTATATTCATATTGAGTTAGATTCAATGACACATGACACTTCCAATTGAAATAATTTTTGCACGTCCTATATGTCTAAAAATTGCAAAACAGACATGCATTCTACATGTATGGTGCTGCATTTGAATATGATAAAGATTAAATATTAACATGACCTCCCAATAAAAGATGTGACATAAGATGGGATTTAAGGGCAATAGGGGCCTATGAGTTCCCAAGTTGTGAAGAACAAGAGAATTGTGTCATAGTAGTAGTAGTAGTAGTATGACATGTCCAAGCCCTTGCCATGTTTTATAAAAAAAAATTGAAAAAAAATTGAAAGTATTGTTTAAAATTATTTTTTTCAGTTTAAGAATGAAAATTTTTGAATATTTTTTTGACAACCAGACATTCCTTCATTGTGAGGGAAACAACAAAAGGAATAGGCTTAAAATGACCTTTTGTTGCCCTCAAATACCCTTTAATGGTTGTTGAATTTTTAATCCAAATGTATATATCTTGCCATATTTTAATAAATGCTTCGTATTGTAATAGTAAAAATATAACTATATATACAATCTCCACCATACCTTTAAAGGGTAAAAGACAACCATTGTACAAGCCCAATTTGATGAAATAAAGATGTATGATTTTCATTATTAGATGAAATTTGAGGGCTTAGAAAGACTACAAATTACCAGGCATTCAAAACTATCTTATCCATAAAGGAACGTTGCCAACTACATTGTTCGACGTGGTTGAGATAGTGCCATGTCATTTTTGGAAGAAAAAAATCAATTTTTTTTTTGTATTTTTTTTCCAAACAAATTGCATTTTTTTTATCGCCATGGGAATAGGCTCCAAATGACCTTCCTTAGGCTTAAAATCCCTTCTAATGGTACAAATTTAAAAGAATAAATGAGAAATAATTTTTAAAATGAAATCAAAAGGATATTGTATATAACATTCTTACATCGGAAGATTAAGATGTCCTATTGTAGCACCATTGTAGATGTAAGAATACTATCTACAATATTCCAAGATTTTATTAGAGAACCTTTAATCCAAATGAGTCTTAGGTAGATGAATGAGTCCTAAATTTTTGGAAAGGATATTGTTTTAAAGTGAACCAAATTAGAACTACTCAAAAATGTTATGAATGATATGGTGCAAAATCAAGACTTGTTTCCACCTTCTCTAAAGTATACTACATGTTTCTAACAAGGGATCCATCTGCTCAAGATAGGGTGACCTATTTTCATGAACAAGGAGAATAAGATATGAACTTTCATTCATTAAAGCTAACAAACTTAGATGACTTATTGGAAAGGCGGCAATTTCTCTATAAATAAAAAGAGTGGCTACCTTAATTGGAAATTTGTTTGTTGAGATATCACAATAATGGGATTTGCATTGATGATAATGGTAATGGCAACAAAGACTCTTTTTACTATTAATATATAGTACCTTGACACATTGAGTTTTAGTTTCTTGTGTTTTTTGTCTTTGTTTTATAGGCTACCAAGTTCATTTTTAGTTTTGCATGCACTTCTCAAAAATAGATTAGCCTATACATCAAGAACAAGTTGAACTATAATCTAATATTTTTTAATTTATGATAATTCCAAACTTGATGAAAAATTATCAAAATAGTGTAATCTTCATTATTTATTTTTTCTAACCAAAAAAAATTACCCCGCTTCCATTTCAAAGCAATTGCAAATACATGCTAAAATGTTGAACATTGTTAGAAAGAAGTTATGTGCCTTACTAGAGCAGGCAATCCATTTCCGACCACCCCCCATTTTCCACATGATAGGCTGTTCTATTTCCAATTATAGCTCTGTTTATATTACACTCACGTATGTTTATATTACAACTTGCCTACTGGAGGACCTACAAGAGCTGCAAAAATGTCTAAGTAGTGTACATTGAAAGCATAGAATGATCACAACATATACATAATTATCACTTACATCAATTTTGTAACTAGCTTATGGTTGAAATTATAGCAACCTATATAACAAGAATAGGTTTTATAGAATCTTTAGGAAAAAATTCACAATAATTTCAATTTTGACCAAAAAAATGTAAATTTTTTTAAATTCTTCTTGAATCAATTTGCTCACACGAGAAAAATATTTCCCTGAATACACCTTGAGTGTAGCTATGGTGAATTCCTTAAGTGGTTGAAAATGGGTCATCGTCCCATACGGTGCCCTCCCTATCCGAGTGCAAGATCCAGGTTAGCCACATGATTTATTAGTTTTCTTTCTTTTCTTTCTTAGTTTTGCACTTTCCCAAGAGAATAGAAACCACACTAAGGTAGGATACTCTGTAGTGCCCATGCTCTAAGATTAAAAGTGACCACTAACATAGAGGTACATTTCACTTTCTTTATAGGCGGTTGCTCTGAGTGATTTCTATGTTTCAACTTCAAAAATTCGTAACTGATTCCACTAAGGTCCAAAAAATATGAAACGACTTATGTTAGATGCAAATTCCATTTTCCTTCCTATGCAAATTCTAACTGAAAATTGTTTCAAGGATGGTGTTTGGCTTAGCTTCCCCCAAGTGCAATCAGCTTTTAAAAGGACGCTTCAAGAGCACACTACCTTACACAATGGTCCATGTCTACACCACATCCGTCCTAAACCTTGCAGGACAACTAAGCAAATCTCACAACATAGCATGCCAGGTCTGCAGATTTTTGGCTTTCAGTGCCATGCACCCCCTGGGGGCCGAAACCAAAGCCAAATCCCGCTTTACTAGCTGGTTGCCAGGGGGAACTCAGTCACTGCCACTTCCTTGTTCACTCCAGGCCCTCTCAGGCGGCTCAAATGTACTCACAACCCACACCGATTGCAATCAACCGTGACTTCCACAATATTTGCACAAATCAGACAATTGAAATCCCCAAAATATTGACGTTATTGTACACCCTAAACACCGAACACCCCACCCCCACACTATTAACGTAGGTACTCCCAAAATTGCCACTTTTTGCTCCTGAGCCTATTTACTATTCCTAGATTGGTTAGATTTTCATATGTTCTTGTTGGCAAGTGAAAGGAGGTTCCAACACATTAAAGAATGTGGCATTTGAATATTGTATGCAAAAGTTACTAAGGAACAAAGTTTAGTTCTAAAAGCCTTTCTTCCACATAGGTACAAAACTGACTATGAAGATGTACACATAGTATAGATGGCTGTTTAAGATCAATGGCACATTTGGGTGTTCCTACGTTATATGCTAAGATGATACCATACAACAATCCTGCACTCTGGCCCTCTGCCTTCCACAATATTTGCACAAATCCGACATTTGAATCCACAAAATATTGATGTTATTGTAGTACACCCTAAACAACAACCTGCACTGTATGCTATCATACAACAATCCTGCATGCACGCCGCCACACCCTAAACCCGCCAGTCCACATCTGCGCAACGCTCCAGCTTCTCAAAATGGGCCTGCGATCGCCAATACCCCCGAAAAATATGCTACGGACGGATTAGCCGCACACTTCCCCAAACGGTGTGAAAGCCACTGTGTGTTTCAATTCGATTTCGATTGATTCATGCTTTGGGGGACCATCCACCCAATTTGATAATTTGCATTGCCGGTCCATGCATTTTTGTATAGGGCGATGCCCAAGGAGGAGGGTGGAGCCCGACGAGGAGGTCCTTTGTTTTGCAAAATGCCCTCTTCCCAAGAGGTGTTGCTTGGCGTGAATCACTGCCAAGAAATATTTGTACATGCAAAATTAGATGAACTTTTGGATGTCATATGAAATAGTTGTAATGCCTGATTATGTGGGCAAAACTGCATAATCGGGCATTACGACCTCATTGTGCAACAGAACCCGTCTGCAATATGTACTATAAATTTCACGATAGGGGTTTACAAATGCTCACAATCAGAAGAATTAATTTTATCTTTACTTTTTTGGACAATGGAGATGACTAACCTCCAGTGAATGCTACAAACCTGTAAAGGATTGAGATGTAATCGAAGAAGATTGCAAGTTTTGGTATTTCATCACATAGGTTTAAGACTGCTTAATTTTGTAATAACACTCCAGATGGATGATTTCACTATTAACTGTAGAAAAAAAGAATTCACACATTGGTTCAATAATTGGAGTATTTTGATGACTACCTTGCTTATGGGGGTCGTATCTAGCATTTTTTTTTTCATTCTTTAAAAAGTGCCAAAGTGGTGATGTAAAATGTTATAGTGGTTCTCCAAATTTCAACATTCATCTATATATTGAATAGAAAATATTCCCTTTGTCCCACTAAAAACCTCCAAATCAAGCACAATTCTTGTCCCACTAAAAAAACTCTATTTCCTAATTTTGATTGTTGAGTAAGTATTGGCTATGTTGGCCGACCTCATGGGGGCAAGTCATGTGATCAAGGAGCATTCTTCTCCTAGAAAGCCTG
Organism: Pseudoscleropodium purum; assembly: GCA_963969395.1. Taxonomy (NCBI): domain Eukaryota; kingdom Viridiplantae; phylum Streptophyta; class Bryopsida; order Hypnales; family Brachytheciaceae; genus Pseudoscleropodium; species Pseudoscleropodium purum. Next base: position 2,504,884 of record OZ017800.1, on the reverse strand, counting down.
GCTTTGCCCATATGAGGAACATTATACTTGTTGTACTTCTTCAAATGGTAGTGTTGACAATGGATTTAGTGACCACTTGAGCGCTATGAAGATTTGTTCATGAAGTGGTCTAAGTTTCCTTGTTGCAGGTATTTAGGTCAGGAAATATATTTCTAGAATCCCATTGTTGCCACCAACCTTTAAATCATCAAGAATGATAAAGCCGGTAGCATTCACAAATTATGCTCAAATATAATACTTTCTGCATGGATTTGGGATGTCTAGATGATGGCACCTAAGCGAGAGATTTTGCATAGATTTAAGGGATGGGTTATTGATTTTTGAATGCATGCATTACTAGCACAAAGACTAAAAATATAACTAATCTCTTGTGGGGAAGCCTTTTGGAGTTTTTTAGTGGAATAGAGGGAGTATCAAATTAGCACATATCACACATCCCTAATTTTTTTTTCATTTACAATCCAACAATTTCATTCAAGATTTTTTTAATTTGAAGTTTTCTTGCGAAAAACTTCACAATTTGTCACCATTTTTTAGCCAAATTAATTTTTACTTGTGCAATTTGGCACTATTTTGCCCTAGAATAAGTATTGTCTGTATCCTTCTTAGGTTAGAAAAACATGAGGCCCACTCTAGGCTTCTTGCTCCAATGAAAATTTCACATTGTCAATATTCGTCAGTGTGAGATATATGAATGATAAATTATGAAAAAAATAGATGGAAAAGGCAAATTGGAGGATAAAGAAAGAAAAAAGACTACAAGAACAAGGTTAATCATTACATGAAATTAGTACTTTGTTATGGACTAGGTAATGTGAATGTAGAACCTTGCTATGACAAATTGCATGACAAGCCAAGGAAGTGGCAAAGGATGTTCTTTCACATAATCCGGATCCACTAGTAAAAAAAGGTGCCCCAAAAGACTTAGCTAATAAGGAAACTAATACATAGTTTTGGACATCATTGTGACTATTAGATCTTTACTATCTACTGAAAAGAGGGGTAGTACTTCCTCATTTGTATTAGTTGGCCCCCCCCCCTTCTCTCAAAAAATTTAAAGGCTGTTGATTAATTTTTTTTAAATGCTTACCCTTGAAATTGCCATTGATTTCTCAAAAAATCACAAGTTGTTGATCTTGTGAGTTTTAATTTGAGTTGTCAAAATGAATACTAGATATGGATATAATACCGCATATGAATATGTATGGAATATTGAATACAATACCAAATATGGAAATAGTGCTGGATATGGATACAAAATTGAATACACATATAAAAGTGGATACAGTTACAAAACTAAATACAAATACAAAAATGGATACAAATACGAGATGAATTGTCCTACATTGATTGTCAAGAAATTGGTTTTTGAAAATTACAAGAGGAGGGGAGGAATGAAAATATTAAAATTTTCGAAAATTTAAATCTTAGTAAAATTGAAAATACAACAAATTGTGATCTTGGTGTCATACTATCCACCCAAAAGTCAGGGTACACAAACTAATCTTTACTTTTACATTACTGGATATGTATAAACTAAATGTTGGATCTTGATTTATAACCATGCTCAATCCAAGGTTTAGAAAGAGAGGCGATATAATGATTTTTTTTAATTTGGAAGATTAATCATTTAAAAGCTATTGAAAAAGCTATACAATTTTTGGAAGGAATATTTGTCAATAGATTTTCCTATTTTCAGTGGATAAAATTGCTCAATTGGTATAAAATCTAGGGACAACATTGTTCTTGAATCCCTAAGTACCCACCCTACATTTGCTAAAATTCAAAACTTTCTCAATTCATTCCAATCAAACTATTATGTGACAGGAGATTTACATGAACTGACCATACCAATTGGTAGTAGAGGTAGAATTTGATCTATAGGAAAAATGACACGTCTTTTGACCATAATGTTGAATAGATTATAATGGTCAAACAAGAAGATCTTTGAGTTTTGAGAGGCCATATTAGAGGCATTGGAACACTCATGGGTTCATGGATTTGTAGACTTTGGGATGAAAATGTATATTTTCATATAGATTTGTATATTCCATCCATGTCAATGGATGCAAAAAGATTTACCGTTCCGTTAAAGATCACTTTTTGTGTCATCCAAAAACAATGACCTCCCACTTAATCATACTACTAAAGCACCTTTTTGCTATCAAAGTGTCTCTCCTCATCCATTGAAAGGTTGCCATTTGTCTTGACATGGGCTTCATTGAAGTTATGAAAATCCACCTTGTTGACACTAGAATCATCCAACAAGAGCTTGAAATGGCAATTATAAATAAATTCTATCCTTGGATATTTAGACATGCTTTTGAATTCAATTACATATTTTTTTTCTTCATCTTCCTAGGGATTTTTTTTTTTTCATTTTTAATGAAATGCCATAGTAGAAAATATCACATTAGCACATATCACATATACATAATTCTATTTTCATTCACAATTTGGCGACTTCATCTAAGATTTTTCTAATTTGAAGTATTCTAGCAATTTTCTACCTTTTCAGTACTATTTTTTCTAAGGGTTTGGTGTAGGGCCCATTATTTAGATGCAAATTGACGACAAATCAACCAAAAAAACACCAGATCTTTCTATTTGCAAATTTTTTTTGACCCATCTTCCATGAACTACTTCAAAACCTTGCACAAACATCATGACGCTTTGAAGGACTAAGCTATCTTGTCACATCCTTGAATACTAATGAGACAAATATCATTTTTTCAACATAAGACTTGGATGTTTTTCACCCCTTCCTTCTAGCTTCCATAGAAAAAAATCTTAAAAACATCCAAAATCCCCCCCCCCCCTCCCCCCAATACGGTAATCTATATTAAAATGAGGTTTTTTGTTTTGTTTCATTTGCTACAATGAAATCTTTGAAACTATATGTCCCTTGGTCATGTTTTTGGTGTTGTTAGAAAGTTCTCTAGGAGTAGGGGTACATGGACTTTGTTTTATGACATTTTAACTCACAACATATTGAATTTCAAAATTTGAATGAATTAAAAAACTAGGAAATTACTTTAATTTTAATTTTATTATCATGTGACAACAATACATGGCATACCATATGTTGGAGTTAGATTCATTAGACCCCATATGAAATCATTTCTTGTTTGGTTAATTTTCCTTTGATTAACTCGATTTAGAATTTTTTAAATTTCATTTTATAAGATTTGGAAAATTTCATGACCTTTAGTAATTTCAAAGTTTTATAAGGAACTTAGGACTGTTTATTGATACTCGTGACTTTACGAATACTCATGACTTTGACTTCATAGTTTTTTTTTTGAGGATTACAATTTTTTTATTAATATTTTTCTACTATTCAATTATGGCCACATTGTAATTTTTGAAAATTTCACTATATTTATTTATATTTTGAATTAATTTTTAATGAATCTGCCCCTAGTGTAGCCTAGCGTACTAGTGCTCCCTCATATTCAAATGGCTCACCCCCATTTGAATATTCGTCGAAAACATGGGAAATATTTGAAACAGCCAGGTGGACAAAGCCGGGAGGCCCAAATTTTGGGCGCCCCCCCCCCCCCAAAGCGAAGAGATGTGCAAAGCATTTAGAACAGGGCAGAGTGGAAAGTCAAGGCAGAAGTCCAGGCAGACCCGCCCGGACTCTGGGACAAGAGGAGAACAACAGAGCGCAGCACGCCAGGGAATACGAAAAGGGCGTAATAAATAATAATGGCAGGCCGGGTTCCCCACTTGAACTAAAACTGAAACTTCACTCACGTCAGGGAGGAAAAGACCGGGCCGGGCCGGGCGCGGGCGCGGGCGAAGCAAACCGGGCGCCACGCGTAGGAATAGGCCCAGCCAGCCTGCCTTACCATGTGTGAACGCGGACAGAGCGCAGGGCAGAAGTGCGAGCGCGGGCCCGTTCTCCCTGCAATTTCAAATCCCCAACGCCACACCCGTAAAACCCCCGACCCCCGCGCAGCGCAACGAGCTTCCGTCGCCCTTTCTTCCGCGCACCCGATTGCCTTTCCCCCTCCCCAAGGCCAGCCAGAGCTCAACCCCTCCCTCCCTCCCACCCAACACACACTGCTACGGTAGTGGTACTTCCCCGCCCAACCCCCAACCCTGGCTCTACCCCCGCATTTGTATTGCCCCATTTTCAAATTTCAATTTCAATCTTGAATTGGCCCTGCCCCTGGCCTTCTGGGCCTTCAACGGCACAGAAAACGGCATTCCAGTCCCACAATGATCGCCACCATCGCCTGGCTGAAGAGAGATGACACATCTCTCATCAGTCTCTTCTCCTTAAGACGTTCCTGACACTTGCTCTGCGCCGCTTTTGATCTTCCCTCCACCACCACTGCCAGTCTTCACTTGTCCTTGAGGGGTTTTGTTTTTTCTCTCGTTCTCCCACAACTGCATTGGCTATGTAATAAGGTGGAGGCTGTTCTTTGTGGTGGGGAGATCGACTGGCATTGCGTTGAAGCCTTTCTTGTGTGTCTGTGTTTGTGTTTCTTGTATAGTGGTAGCCGCGTTGTGCGCATTGGAAGTCGGGGTGGCGGTTTATCGGAGGTATTAGCGCAATTTTTGATTGATTGAGAGCGGGATTGGAAGGAAGGAAGGAAGGAAAGAAAGGGCACTGGAGTTCTTGGATGGTGGTGAATCAGAGTTGGCCTTGGGAAGGGGGGTGGGTGTTTATTGGGATTGAGGTTTGGAGTAGGGTGGTGTATTGGGGGGGCAATAATAGCGTGGATAGCGGAGCTGTATTATGAAGTCAGAGTGTGCGTAGTATAGCTTTCGTGACTTTGGGTGGTGGCCTTGTATAGAGGTATGAGGTTTTTGGTTTGATCGTGGATCGAGTTTTTTGGGGTTTTGTGCGTGGCGGATCGAATGTGGCGTGTGGCGGTGAAGATATTCGGGGTTTTACGTTGGGGGTGCAAGAATTAGTGACAAGTGGCACTGAGGGTGGTATTGGTGGAGGGCCCATGGTATTGGGCGAATTGGATGTCGTGCGGTCTCGACATTGCTCTGTGTAGGAATTCGGACAGTCGCATTGCACGGAAGGAGACCGAGTGCTGCTGTATATAATCAATAGTGAGAATCGTGGGAGCTTGAGGGTATCTGATCATTTGAAAGAAGCCGACGGGTTGGGAAGAAGGGAAGGAGGTGGGGGACCTGGGATGATGTGCGCTATACCTTAAGTCTTTTTTTCTTTTACCTTTCTCGTAGAACCTGGTGTCCGGTTGCCGATTGTTCTTCACCTTGAGAATGACAGGTGGAGTTGAAAGTGCAAGACACCTGCGCCCCCGTTCTTCGAGTAATCTGTCGGTGCCTACCTCCGACGAAGTGAGGCAAACGCGTGCTGCCGCCAAGCGATCGGCCATGGAAGAAACCTCGTCCAAGCCCGGTGGAAGCAGCACCGCATTGCACCCCAAGAAGCGAGCTGTGCAACCGGTGCGAAAGCGTGCCGCGCTTTCCAATATTTCGAATCAGCAGAACACTCATCGCCCTGTGGCTGCTACTGGAATTGCCATTCCCGATGTAGTAGAGTTGAAAGCTTCGCAGATCACCACCTATGGAGATGAGAATGTCTATCCTGGAAACCTTCTCGGCGCCCCAGGCTGCAAGCAAGTATTGGAATCTCAGCCCAGGAGTAGCTCCGAAGCGATTGCTTCTTTAGAGAGACGGACCGTGCAAAACCTCTACATATCGAAAGAGGCCAAGGATCGGGTGAAGCAAGGTATTATTACCGACAGACAGGGCAATCTTAATGACGTCAACGTGTTGTTTCTTTCACTTATTTCAGTAATATCAATAACATGTTCGTCGAATTCCTTCTGAGACTGAGATAGTGTATCTACCCTGCATTGGGATTAGTTCTGAAGTTGTTTGGGCTTTGTCGAAACAGGTGACTTATTCAGCGATCGTAGCCCCTTGGAGAAATCAGGATGGTCCAACGGAGGATTGAGCTATCAAGATATAGACAATGATCATTCCGACCCTCAAATGTGTAGCATGTATGCTACCGACATTTATGTACATTTGCGTATGGCTGAGGTAAGACTGTGAGCCTGTACTTTCCCTCGAGTCTGCAGTCTCGTGAGAATCCGCGAGTTTCAACGTGTGCATGGGAGCGTCTCGAGTTATCGTGGGTGCGTTCTTGGACTGACAGACTTCCGTGGTGTGTACCCAGATTAAAAGGCGACCTTCAGCGACCTTCATGGATTCTATGCAACAGGACATCAATCCCACGATGCGCGGAATTCTCGTTGATTGGCTTGTTGAGGTGAAGATGCTTCTGTGACGTAATTTGTTTTCTGGCTTACCATGTATACGCTTTTTAATGATGTTTATAAATATTGTATGTTCAACGGGGGTGTTGAATTTTCACATTCCTAATCACGTTCTCTTTGCGCAGGTTGCTGAGGAATACAAACTGGTTCCCGACACTTTATACTTAACGGTTTCCTACATTGATCGGTTTCTATCTTCGCACGTTGTTACCCGACAAAGGCTACAACTCCTTGGCGTCGCTTGCATGCTCATTGCTGCGTGAGTATTCTACACTTTTATCCTTCTCCTGTCGATGATAATTAGAAAGGTATGCTTAATTTGGTTAAATGAACGAAGAGGTATTTACTTAAGATCCGTTGCTGAAATTTGCCTTCATCTGATTTCAGCAAATACGAAGAGATATGCGCTCCTCAGGTTGAGGAGTTTTGCTACATCACAGACAACACTTATTGCCGTGAAGAGGTACGGCTTTTGGGACTGTGTGACATAGTTTTACCTGAAGCGGATTGCATTTCGATGATAGCATTGTACCGGGAGATTAATCACCTGATGTAATATTTGCAGGTATTGGAAATGGAGAGGGGAGTCCTCAACGAATTGAAGTTTGAGCTGACGACACCCACCACTAAGAGTTTCTTGAGGAGGTTTATCCGAGCAGCCCAAGCAAGTTATAAAGCTCCGACCCTGGTTCTGGAATTTTTAGGAAACTTTCTTGCCGAGCTCACCCTTCTGGAGTATGGGTTTCTGCCATTCCTTCCTTCAATGATAGCCGCATCTTCCGTGTACCTGGCCAAGATAACTTTGGACTCATCATCGTGTCCGTGGGATGCGACGTTGCAACATTACACCGGTTACAGGCCATCAGAACTGGAGAGTTGCGTGAAAGCCATCCATGAACTGCAGCGAAACACCAAGAGCTGCACACTTCCCGCTATACGAGAGAAATACAGGCAGCATAAGGTGAGCTTATGGAAGATAAAGGGTACCATTGAGAGTGTTGATAACAATGTTACTAGCATTTATTGCGAAGTTTGTTGCTGATCACAATGCTGCCACATACATTCAGTGTGTCGATTGCACTGTTGCTAACTGTGAAGTCCCGCTTAGAGTTGCTACCAATGCTTATTATGCTAATATCATTTAGTCGTCTCTAACACCATCTTTTGTTCGTGACACAGTTTAAGTGCGTGGCGACCTTGGTTCCACCTGCAGTCCTGCCCGAAGAATACTTCAAGGATCTTGAATAACGAGCAGTGAATCGATGTCGTCATAATATTTCCGTGATATACCATCACAGCATAGAACCACGAAAAGCAAAAACTGATTCAAGATTGTGCAGAGGACTTGACGTTTGTGAACAGCTGCCGATGATGGCTTCGTTGGGTCTGAGCTGTATCCGTCGACTGTCGAGTATGCACTCTGTAAAGAGCCATCATGTGCTTCAGCTTAGCCCGTGATTACAAGAAAATTCAGAAATCCAGGAGGACCTTGATCAACTTCCTAAGTTATTGTTACTGGTGGCTGTTCTAGACAAGGAACAGTTCTCTCATGTGCACGGCTCTTGCACATGCGACGTGAGATGGAATCTCCAGAGAGGGGTGAGGAATTGCAGCTGTGAGGAGGAAAACTGTGCTTCAGAGGGCCGTTGACAGATAACAGAACGTTATGGCGCACTAGTGAGAAAGGCCTCAATTGTAATAATATGTAAACTCGATCAATGCACTTCCAAAACATTTTTCAATTCAAAATCGAAATTCATTGGACATTTAGTTCAACCTCGCTTCAGTAATGGATCTCCACTGACAGATTTTTCTCCAGTTTGGACCTCAGAGTTTGGAGATATGGTATGATGATAAATAGTAGACTAAGTTTGTGTTCAATGCCACTGAAAGACTCTGGTCCAGGCTGACAGTTGACGGATATGGCTCTTCTGTGGTCAAGGATTTCAATTTCCACTGTCAAAAGCCACATGGGGTTCTATTCATGCTTGATTGGACCTCTCTTAACTTACTGAATGGGCGTTTTCTTGGTCATGGACAATGCTGATATCTCTCTCTCACCCATGTCTATACTACTTGATCAGATACTTAAAAAGCCCATGTCTTTGTGAAATATGCTGACAATGGAAAGGACAAACATCAGTGTGCTGTACTCTACTCAGAGTAAAGGAAGGTGGGTGTAGTATTTTGAACTGCTGTCTATTTCATTTCGAATGCTCCCCTTCACTTACCACTGTACACCCCATCTCTTAAAGACCAGTATGCTTGGTTTGCAAGTATGTTGCTCAAAATTTAGCTCTGGACACTATGCATGTAAATGAGGATGAACCGATTTGGAGTTAAGGAATTCTGAGAGTTGGAAAAAAGAATTTCTGATTCCACCGCTATGCAGGGAGCCAGAGGAGACGTGGAGAGTACATACTGCACTATACCAAAGAAGAAATTTAATCATTGCATTTTACAGACAAAGTTGGACAAGATAGGGGATGTCAGAAGTACGATTTTTTTGGTTTGTGGGGTCAAAGTGAAACTTTTTTCTCGTGTCACCAGGGGCTGGGAAGAAAAACAAAACAGCAAATGCTTCCCACCTTAAATGAAATGTTCGTTCAGCCCTTTCTCTGAACTACTAGTACCAGATGCCCACCCTTATTAAGGTACATTTTAGTTGAATAGTTTTTTTAAATTCAGGAACGCTGCGGCTTTTATTCTCAGCGACTTTTATTCCACGTGATATATGAAATGGACTGCTGGCTGCATTCTAGATGTCAACGTGACAAAGACCAATTGACAGAAGCGTATCTAAGGAAGTAATAATAAAAGTTTTAAAACCTGCCTCACTGTTTTGCAGTGAGAGTCATTTGCCTGCCAAAATAATAATATTTTGTTCAAACCTTTCATGCCCTAAATGCAGTTTCATTGTGTGTGTGTGTGTGTGTGTTTGGGGGGTGGGTCAGGGTTGTGCAACTTGCAAGTTCTTTCAGTTTCTGTGTGTCCAGGCTTTGATGACCTGTTTAATGTGGGCAACTGTTTAATAAGCTTAAATTTTTTGATAAGCTTGGTTATTACAGAGAATGATGAGTGGCTTGAATTCAAATCTCGCTTGACATGCTTTCAATCTCCCTTCATATGAAATTTACAAGGACTCGAGAAGAATGAAACATGTGTTGATTGAACGTTCAACCAACCCTCACCAAATATTTAAATCAATCCCCTCCCTCCTTACTTAATCATGTGTGTTGTTTTTGTGAGTGAGAGTTTGGGTAGTACATCATGATAATAAAGCAATTATGAGGAGTGCCTCAAAGGACTCCTGCTGCCCCAAGTCGGCTACTGATGAAGTACAGGACCCAGAAGCAGGGTTGAAAAGGGGGACGAAAAGGGGGCGGCCTAAGCTTAAGTGACTGCCAAGCCCAAAGTCTGGAGAGTATTTTGCCACCTCTGTAGAAAAGGGAGACTTCAAATTTCTGGCTTTAGAATGGGGGCAATTGCTTGTCATAGTTTTTCTCTTTTGAGGGAAAGAATGGGCAGGGAGGGGGGTCTTGACTTGGTCTTGACTTGTCTGGTGCCAGCCTTGCTCTTCTTATATCAGCAATTTTCCCCTGGTGGAGTTTGAATGGAAAAAAAAACCCAAGCTCAGCTGCTGCTATAATTCTGGTGGTTACAGACTTGCCCTCCTCCAAATAGCTCCTCTAATCTGAAATGCCTTTGACTTCTTCTTGGAAAAAATCTATGAAGTTTTTATATCGAGAAAAAAATAGAGAAAAAAACTCAAACACAATACTTGAAGAAACAATTCAATATGGGAATTAAAGAGAAATAGTTGGTAAAGTTCCTAAAATATCCCAAACATTGGCTATGATAACATTCTCGAGGAGTTGGCCTAAACACATAGAAATTTAATTCAAAGAAAGGAATTTAAAAGCTATTATTTGGAAAAATTGGTGGATAGGATATTATGTATGTCCATTTTGAGGGGATAGTGAGGAATCACCATGCACTTATTTAATAAGTGAGTAAATTAATAATATTTTTTTATTATCCTCCATATATATTTGGTATCCTATACATGTATATGTCTATCGTATCTTATTAACATTCCATACAATCTATCCTTATTCTATTACCATATCCATATATATTCTCTCTCTATATATTCTCTCTCTGTATATATGTTCTATATAGAATAGCATACTAAAGTTTTTGGGTCTGGTATTCAAGATGTAGATGGGTGAATCAAGTATTTGATTTATTTTTCTATTCAAGTTGGTTTGCATTAAAAAAAATTAAAAAAATGAAAGAATTCATTTCTTACTTAGGAAGTTTGATTGCATGAAATGAAAATAACATGTGTTTGGAGTGGGAAAAATGTATGCTTAATTATACTTTGTCATCTATTCATTCTTAATTAACTTCAAATCAATGCAAAGCAATTCATTTTGGCAATAGAAGTTAGTAGTTGGTATTGAGGTCATTATGGATTGTGTTGGACACATGTTAATATTGGGCATGGATTGTAGAAGCCCTACAATAGCTATTTTCTAACATTGACAAGTATATCTATGCGCTTTTATACAAAATTTAAGGCAATACCCTTCTATAAAAAAAATTTAAATCACATGAAGTTCAAAAATCATTTCTTCAATTTTAATATTCTGTTGTATTGTTTGTCTACCACTAAAATTGATTCCTGCATTTTTGGATATCAATATCACATCATTTTGTCTATAATGGGGTAGTTTACATAAACCCTTTATCAATCAACCATAATAGTTGTGTGCAATGGACGCTTCGTAATCAATGTAGAGAATGAGTTTCATTGGAGCATCAATTTCTATAAAAGAATTGAAGTTTCCATTTTGATTGATTGTTATCTTCAAGGCATGTCAAACATGTTTTTCAATTAGATTTTTACAAACTACATTTCAGATTAAGGGAGCCGCAACCCATTCCTAACCACTTAAGTAGTTTTTGGTATTTGTAGGGCGTATTTTTTCATATGGTAAATTTTCACACGTGTAGAAATAGACAATAGGAGGTATGTATAATTTTTCAATTTTTTTTCCACAACATTGAATTATTATGAATTTTATAATGAAAGACAGACTTTGTCCTATATTGATGATATAAACCTTCCTCTTTCCAACAACAAAAGTTGGTTGCAAAATTCACCAAGGTTGGTTGCAATATTGAAAGTTTTATTAGCCAATTATAATGTGCCACAGTTGCATCAAGAATCATGACATGATTAATCACTGCTCACGTCTTTTGCACAAAAAACAAACCAACCTACATTGCCAAAATGAGATGTTGGTCAGGAATGGGTTGCTTCCTATATTACTCAAATGTTTGATCTTGGGTGTTTTCACTCTTTCTCCCTTTCCCAGCAGACAAAAAATGTCCCCCCCCCCCCCCCATCCTGGCTGGTGAGGGGCTAAAAACTGTGGTGTAATTGAAGGGCCCTTCTATCTCATTGCACAAATGTGAGTACAACACCAAGGGTAAGGTACAAACCGAAGGCCTTATTAGTTACCAGGAGTCCATGGACTTGTACCCCCGCCACGGGACCAAGTACTTGGACTTCAAAAGCAATATTGGGCTGCTCAATTGCTCGTGCTGAAAAGCAAAAAAATAGGATTTTATAGGCATGCCATTTAGGCATGTCTCATGAATCTCATTATTATTTTAGCAACTTCCTAAGTGCAATGAATGGCGGAATGGTACATCCCCGCCTGATGATCCATTACTACACGAGGATTCATAAACAAGCATGCCTCACTCAACCGAGAGGTGCACTTGAATTGATAACTCAATACAGTATATACAAAACTGCTCCTCATACCCACCCACCCACCCACCCCTCCTCTCCTTTCCGGGTGCCCAGGCTCAAAATTTCATGATACTTGATATTTCATGTTTGCTTAAAAGTTGAAATTTATGTTTAAAAAAAAAGGGGTGAAATTTCTTGGTGAGGTGTGAGCACCCATAAGCTCAATTAAAAAAATTCCAAATGAGACATAGTGCTTGTTGCACTAAAACTGCTTCATTTATTGATTTTGATCTTTGAACAAGCGATGTGGAATTTTAGTTAAGCCTTGCTCAATCAATTCTAAAAATTCAACATGGCTTGCTCAATGATCAACAATCAAAATCAATAAATGAAGTGGTTTTAGTGGTACATGTAGTAGGTCTAGTTCAGAGGTTTTTAGTAGGATAGAGGGAGTAGAAGAGAAGGCATTGTGAAGTGGAAGTAAGAAATCTTGCCTCCAAAATGTTGAGATTTTCATTTTTAAAGTTTGTGAATTGACTATGGGTATTAACCCCTAAATTTTCTTGAATATGTTTTTGCTAAAAACACTCCCAAACTACCATTTCTTGTACAAGTTTCAAATTTTAGAAAAGAAACATTTTTGGACACATGTAACCATAGGATCTTGTAGTACACTAGTTTGAAAAGATGAGAAAAAAAATTTCAGAAATTTCCACCATGTAGATTGCAAGACATTAGCATTTGAAGTGACAAAAAATCATTTTTTTGTCTTTGCAAAAAACCAGGTAGCTACACTTCACAAGGTTACATTTGTATGAAAAGAATATTCAAAATGATAGGACTTCTTTGCATTCATTCTTCAAGTCATGTTGGCTACATTTGAAAAATTTTAGATCATTTGAAATTATACAACATATAGGAAAAAATAGTAACTAGAAAGATGTAGAGAATGGTTCAAAATACTAAATTGTTAACAATTTATTTATGGAATTGAAAAATGCCAATCCCAATGGTTGTAATGTTGTAATAAATCGCCTTCACCAATTTTTTTTAATTTTTTCCTAAAAGGATTGAAAATTGAATTCAATAAAAGACTTCAAAGTTTATTTGGGAGTAGAAAATCCATAACTGCCTACAAACTAAAACACCTCATAACTTTTGACTCATTGATCAAAATGGAATGATTCAAAGCTTTCTATGTATGTATAAATTTAGAAATCCAATTTCCAATTTGGATTTTTGAAGAAAATCATTTTTTCAAATCAATCTGAACTAACTAAGTTGAGAAACAAACTACATATTAGGCCATAACTTTTGGCTTGTATTTCCAAATGTCTTGAAATTTAGTGCACATGAAAGATGTTCCTTGTCTACACCTTCTCTTCAAATTTTGGTCAAAATATAGAAATCTCTAATCATATGCACCTACCCAAAATTTTTATGTTGCCAAAAAATGGAGCTTGGTCCTTTAGGGGTCAGTAATAGATGTTCACACTTGTATTGAGACCCAAACATGTTGGAAAATAATACAATTGATATAATTTTGGATTTTATATATTGATACTTTTGTAGTGGCTTCTTTCATTGAGGTAAATACAACTCTAATAATTTCAGCAAGACATAAAATTGGTTGATAATGAGAACCACACTTAGATGCTTATTCAGATGATTGTAGGTGTATTGTATGTTGAAGTCATTTTTGTACACAATTAATTCAAACTAATAATGACTAAATTTATTAGTGCCATGAGGCAAATTGCTAGTGTTTGAAAGTCTTCAAAAATGCAAATACTTGTTTTGAAATTGTTCTAGCAAGCAATCTAAGTTTTATAGAACTTTATTCTAAAGATTGTGAAAATTCAATTCAAAACAAATCTCACAAATTGTTTTATAAAAGATTTTTAGATTTTTAGCAAAAGAAGAATCTTAGAAAATTTTGTATCACCAATACAAATAGAAGAAATAAAAACTTTTTGTGTATTCATACATATATTTTATGAAAATTAAAATTTTATTTTGAATTTTGTGTTTTTCTTTCTATCCAAGCTCAACTATTTTTAATTGAATGGCATAACTTTTACTTCCAATATACCAATTGAAGTTATAATTACATTCCTAAAAAACAAATTTGTTTTCTCATCTTTTAATAAGTTTTAAGAAATTACACCAATGATTAAGAAGAACTTGTAGAAACTTTCAATTATTTCTGAAAAGATGGTCCTTTAGTCCCTAAAGGTCAATCAAAGTTGAATTACATATGTACAACGACACTTAAAATTTTTAAGCAATTTCTAAAAATAATCCCATTACCATAGAAACGGTCCATCAAAACCAATGAAAGTATTTAAAAAAATTATTTCCTTTATTTCCTTGGCTTAGCTTGGAGTATAAAGTGACCCTAAATATCAGTGTGATATAGATAGTGCATGTAGCAATGCACATTCATACTCATAAGGTAACTGCATCCTAAACTCTTTCTAAAAAACGACCCAAAGAGATCATTGCCTAAAATATACAACCTCTAGTCATGCAAATTGAGGGTCAATTTTAGGTATTCCTATTTCCATTATTTTGAGAATTCATAGTTTATTCATGTGGTGTCCAAAAAATGCATAAGAAACAAATCTTAAATATTCATTTGACTTTGCACAAAATCCAACAAAAATTCGGCAATTTAATACTAGGAGCAATGCTCAATTTGCTTATTTGGACTCATTTAGGTGTGGTTCCTTTAGCTTTAGAAAAGGCACAGCTTCTTGTAGAACCACCCATACCCAATCATTTAAGCAATTAATGACACACAACTAGGAGTATGAGGGGATGCGTATTTTTCCTTTGTAGAAAGATAAGGAATACATGGTCTCCAATTTTTCTGTAATTTTACTATCAAAGTTGAAATTATTATTTTTTTGAAAGGCAAAAAGTAGGTAGAATCCATGGCCAAAGACTAGAGTCTTGCAATTCCAATCATTCAAGAACTACATTCCGCTCACTACTTCCTACTTTCCCACTCACTAATTTGGGACATGTGCCATGACCTTATTGGTTCCAACCTTAAATAGGGAAAAACACATATTTAAAGCTTTGGTTGGAATTAAATTGGGTACGCTACAGATTGGGTATCGAAGCCAAGTTGGGTATAGGTGGTTCTACCTTAGACTTATCTTAAGTTGGATGATTTGATAGTACATGATTCATATAACTCGGGAAGTTATTCTTAGCATTTACGATATTTTTATATTTTTTCAATCTATTTTCCTTTAATTCCAATATTGAACCAATTTTTCGAATACTGATTCCATTTCTTTCTCTATATTTTACTCCAAATAGAAGCTTTGTAGATATTTTTTTTCCAGTTTTTTCCCGATGTTCGCAAATTGCATACAATTTTTTTTCCCAATTCCACCGGCTAACAATAAACTAACCAACCAGCGATTCTCCCGGAACATTGATAATCGCGAAGCATTTAGAGGTAAGCCAACAATCCCTTGAATTTATGTGTAATCTTAGCCTTGCCAGCTTGGAGGTGGATTAAATTAGATAAGAAAAGGTACTTTAGACCTCTTCAAAAGGATGCTCTTTGATATTCTTTTTTACCAACTTGAATTTGTATTTCAATGCAAGACAAATGGTGCAGTGGGCAGCCCATCCAGTGTTCTGGAAAAAACGGCGGCTACTTCAAAGTTAAATTTAGCTGGTGGAATCGGGAAAATAAAAATCTGGTTGCAATTTGACAACATCTGTAAAAAAGAATTGGTGAAAAATTTACTCTCATTGTCTTGAAATAAAGTTGGGGTTTCCAAATATACTTGTCCCAAATTGAATTCAAAATCAGCCCCCTGCAACTTGATTGATAACTACTAATTAGAGCTAGTTTGAACACCCTGAAGCAAAAAGAATATGGAGATACCACATTCTTTAGACTATATAGCGATTCTATCCCTACAAAGGAAATCAAAATACAACTTGTAACCAACCAAAGGTGATGAATTCAACCCACATCTATACAACAATTGCTACTAATAAATCTCTTGTTGAGAATTTCCTGATGTTGAATCACGAGACATTGTTGGAATTGAATAGCGAGAACTTCATCAGACTTTGTTGCACCAGAGTTGCTTGGAGAATGATCCAAATTAATAACTAGAGCAATTCCAATAAGGGGGACATTTGTCAATTTTGCTGCATGTTTTCAACATGCACTTCATTATTGATTTTCATTTTTTTCACACATAGTGGAGTTGATTAGCAGCTACTATAACTATTTAATTCCTCGAAAATAGAAGCAACTCATGTGTTATCTAGCCATTTCTTAGAACCCCTGAATTTATTTTGAGAGAGAAGGAGTATAAAATTTCTACTTAGAGTAAAAAATAGAAAAAATAACCGGACTTGATATTTAAAAAAAACTAATTCAATATAGGAATTTGAAGAAAATAGTTGGAACAGCTCAAAAAATTTCCCCAAAATTTCCCACTTCTTCAAATGTATACTATTCATACATGTTGCTTTTTCATTTTACTAACAGTATACAAGTAATTTACATTTGAGGAGGTGGGCAATTTTAGAGCCTATTGCATTTCAACTTAAAAAATTCATAACTAATTCCACAAAGCTTCAGAAAATATGAAACAACTTGGGTTATTAAGTATGAAACAACTTGTGTCTTTCAAAGAATATATATTGAAAAATATTTCAAGAAATTTCACCTCCCCAAATTCAGTTTCAGCTCTTAAATGGCCACTTTATGGACTGCCTACCTTAATGAGTTTGAGGAGTTTTTTCAAACCATAGCCAATGTGATGACTATAATATGTGGTAGATAGGGGGATGTAATAAGCCAACCTATGATAATCCAAATGCCAACCAACCCAGCACAGGCAAACAATTTCTAGTGACATACATTTTAAGAACTGAAATGTACACCATAAGTACAATTTCGCCTGTCATGAGCTTGCTCCCATTTGGACTGTCATAGGCAAAGTTACCTTATTGTACCCCCTCCAAAATGCCAGAAGAGCGACGGAGGAAATGTATGATAGAAACAGTCTATTGTTATGTGATAACATATTGAGGGGTCACACATTGTCAAATTGTACATTCCTTGACAGTAGAAAAACTGAACAGATAATTAAGCTGCTGACATTTTTCTCAATCATTATAATTTACGAGATGAGTTATTTTCCTCGAGATTGACCCACAAAATGGAACAACGGAAGATGATTGCTGATTAATATGGAAATCCCAATTGGCAAAGTACAAATTAATTATCTTAATTCTTGCTGGTTTCCCCAAATTGAACAGACTGCTAATCCCAAGGATCAATGTACCACCAGAGCAACAAATCAATTTAATTAGCAGTCGAGTTTCCCAAGGTAAGCTTAGCCTAGTCTTGGCCAATCAATGGGGAGTATTCATTGCTGAATTTTAATAGCACCCCCAATAATGAGGATTGAAGGTGAGTGTACTCGACCACTTTGAAGTGACTTGGAAAAGAACAATGAAGAACATCAAGTCATTATTCATCATTTTCAATTGGTTTAGAGAAACTTAGGCATGAATTCACTTGATTTTATGTCACAGTGTATGTAGAAATTATTCTACTCTAAAAAATAATGTGATAGCTACACCAAAGTGTATCCAAATAAGGATACGAGCACAATTTTTATTATTGATCTACTTTAGTTTGTGTTTAGGCTTGTTGGCAATTTGAAAGAGGATTTAGAATTTTTTCAATGTTCTTTTAGACATAGTGGGAATAAATTATGGATTTTTAAATTATAGATTATGGGTGTGTTTATGATTAATTGTAGGTTCTCATCTTCAAATGATTTAGATTTTGTGCAAGAATCTATAAGGATTGGTTTTGCAAAAAGAATTCAAGTAGATCGAGTTAACTTATCAACTTATCAATGAAATAGACATATCCAATTTTGTTCAAGACTCAATTTGCAGTCTAAAAGTTTATTTTGCATCTTTTGAAAAAGTGAGAAAGAAGTGTGAGAAGATTGACCCCTAAAGCCCTAAGCATGTTTTTTTTGAGAACATAACATCTTTGGGGCAGCTCACTACAAATGAAATTATTATTTTTTTCTTTTAAATTTTCATACAACACGTGCCAAAGGAGTAGCTTTAAGGCCCAACAATTTTCATAACTTTTGACTACATGGTTCAAAAGTTATTGTATGATATATCATTTTTAGCAAAAAGTGGGCAAGTCGAGAAAATTCTTAAGAACCGATTTTCTTAGAAAATAAAAATTTGAAATTATTTTTTCAAGATTTGTATATACACATAAAGATTTGAATTATACTATTTTGATTAACAAGATGAATGTTATGAGGAGTTTTAGTTTGCGGGTAGTTATGGAATCTCTACTCTAAAATAAACTTTGAAGTCCTTTATTTAACTCGATTTTCAATATTTTGGAAAAAAAATAAAAACCTTAGGTGTAGATTGTTTATTACAACATTACATCCATTCACTAGTAGAAAAATCATGACCAAATCAATAGAAAATCAATTGATTTTTGTTCATTTCTATTGTTTAGAGTAGTATGAGGACTTCCTGTAAAAACCAACAAAATGACCACTTGCTTTCTATTGATTTGGATATTGCAATGACCATACGAACAAAATTTCAATCTTTTTGGAATCCTTTTAGAATGTTTTTGTTTCATTGTAGTGGGCAAGGTTAACACATTGAAAACCTTACTAATTGTGATATTATGTCGCTTGGATTTCAAAGAGAAAGTACTTTCAATCCTTCTCAAATGATTAATTAGATTTCATCTTTTGTGACAAACTTTTTGGAAAAAAATGTGTAGAACCTATAACTTGTTACTCTCCACATAAGTTAGAAATAAATAAGAAATATTTCATTGAAAAAATATTTTGTATTCATGCGCGAACTAAATTATTAAAAAAGTGATAGAGTATGATTTAAAATACTAAATTGTTAACAATTGAGTTATAGAATTGAAAATCTTCAATGCCAATGTTTATAATGTTATAATAAAAATCTACATTCAATGGTTTTTATTTTTATTTATTTTTAATTACTGCAAATTGATTTAAATAAAGGATTTCAAAGTTCATTTTTAGTAGAGATTACTTAATTGCCTAGAAAATAAAACTCCTCATACCTTTCTTTTTAGTACAAATGCAATGATTCTAAGCTTTTTAAGTAAATATAAATCTAAGAAACCAAGTTGAATGGGTTTTTTCTTAAGAAAATGATTTTTTTGAGTTGGCCAAGTTGCCCACCAAGCAAATAAAATTATATGCTATGCAATAACTTTTAATTATGTAGTTAAAAGTTACAAAAATTGTTGCAGCTAGCTTGAAGCTCCTCTTTGGCCACATGTTATACGGAAATTTTAAAGAAAAACAAGAAAAACTCCATTTGTAATAAGTTGCATGCCCACAATTATTGCTATGTTGCCAAAAAAATGCCATTCGGTCTTTTAGGAGTTCAAACCCCACGATTGGAATTCTATATACAATGAACTTTTTTTAACTTAATCATTTGCAATTCATTTAAAAAAAATTGAGCTGACTTTGGTGGCTATTTAGGCATAGGAAAACAACTTTTTCAAAAAGTTTTAAACTAAAAAAAGTTGGTAAATCAAGTTAAGTTTGATTTCCAAAAATTTGTTTGAGATTTCAAGACTTCAATCAAAAGTTGTGAACAAATTTCAGAGAGGTGGTGGAAGGGATATTTTATTTCACATTTTGAAACATCCTCTCTGAAATTTGTCCATAACTTTCTATTGGAGTCTTAAAGTGTCAAATGGATTTTCATAAATGAAACTTAATTCAATTTACCAACTTTTTCAAGTTCAATTTTTTTTGAAAAAAGTTGTTTCCTATGCCTAAATGGACGCCAAAATCTGCTGAGTTAGAAAACACATAATTCTAAATGTATAAGTAAGAAACAAATATTCAAATTTCACATGTAATTACAAGTGTGGTATGTTGGTTAGAGCATGTGGTTACTGAGCTTGAGGTCTTGGGTTCGAAGCAAAAAAAATTTAACTTTTTTTTTCCTCCTTGGAATTGACCAAATTGACAAAAATAATCAATAGATTTTTGTTGCTGATCAACGCGACAAAATCAACAAAAAAAACCAACAGTTTTCTATTGATTTGGATGTTGAGTTTTCTACTAGTGATTGGGATTGGCATTTTTCAACTCTATAATTAAACTCTTAATAGTTTAGTGTTTTGAATCATTCTCTACTTACTATTTTTTTTCTGTATGTTGTACAATTCCAAATCATGTGAAAATTTTCAAGAATGTAGCCAACTTGCCTTGAAGAATGCATCCAAAGGGTAACCACCATTTTGGACATTTTTTCATACAAATGTGACCTTATAATGGCAACTACCCATTTTTTTCAAGGGCCAAAAAAATGAATTTTGTCAATTTAAGCACTAATATCTTGCAACCTATGTGGTGGAAAATTCTAAATTTTTTTCCACATCTTTTCAAACCAATGTACTTCAAGATCTTGTAGTTACATATGTCTAAAATTTTTTTTTTCCAAAGATTTGGTACTTGTAATAAAAATAGCAGTTTTGGAGTGTTTTTGGTGAAAACACAGTCAAAAAACTTTAGGGGTTAATGTGATACATAGAAACATGTGACAATCTCAAAGTACTTCCAAACTTAGAATTTGACAATTTTGGTAATGTATGGTATACAAGTCAATCCCAAAGAATTTGACTTTTAGACTTTTGATTTTGTGTCCTATATAAAGGTATGAAAAAGACTATACAATTTTAATTGTCATTGTTGCATTTTCATTGCATTAACTCCTAAATGCCTAAACTACATTTTTTTGGCAACATAGCAATTTGGAGTAGTTGACTACGAACATAATTTTTTTTCCTTTGAAATTTTCACACATGTGCCCAAGGATTAGCTTTAAGGTGCAACAATTTTCATAACTTTTGATTACATGGTTAAAAAGTTATTGCATAATAGGTAATTTTTAAAGCTTGTTGGGTAGCTTGGACTGCTTAGAAAAAATCAATTTTTTAAGAAATTAAAATTTGAAATTGGTTTTCTAGATTTATATATACGTGGAGAGCTTTGACTCATACTATTTTGATTAATGAGATAAAAGTTATGAAGAGTTTTCATTTGCGAGCAGTTATGGATCTCTCCTCTAAAATAAACTTTGAAGTCCTTAATTTTACTCAATTTTCAATGTTTTTGAAAAAAATAAATGCTTTAGGTGTAGATTGTTTATTACAACATTACAACCATTGGAATTGCCATTTTTCAATTTCATAACTACCTTCTTAATAATTTAGTATTTGAAATCATACACTATTTTTTTCTACTTATTATTTTTTTCAAGCATGCATATAATTTTTGTTTTTTTTGAAAATTTTAAAATATATTTCCTATTTATTTCTTCAACATATTATAGAAAGTAACAAGTTGTAGGATCTATGTATTTGTGTGTAAAAAGTTTGAAAGGTGAAGTCTAACCATTTGTGAAGAATTGAAAATACTTATTTGTGAAATTCAAGCAACTTGATCTTGCAGTTGACAAGGGTTTTTATTTTGAAATTTTTTAGGAGGTTGTACTCTAACAAGTCAAATAAAGGATCCTATAGTTGTATTTGTTAATGAATAAATATAGATGAGGATTTTTGCCTTGCTTTGAGTTTAAGTACTTTGAAGCAATTTTGGGCCAATAAACACCCTCCATTCTTTAGGGATTGAAAAATTTGTCTCAAAAATGATTACTGTTTACATTTCTTTGGGATTTCAAAGAAATCTTAGGAATAATTCCTACAAGAATAAATAGTCCATTTTGTATTTTTGAGAAAAAGACAAAAATATTATTATTTGATTAGATACATTGAAAGCTATACAAAATCATTTAAATCATTCTATTCCAACCAATGAAATGAAAGCTATTAACCTCTGAAGTCCTACTGTGAAGATAGGAAAATACATCAACTTTTAATAAATATAAAATTTATTTTATATTGGTGGCTAAAAACAAAAGTTATGCCATTCTAAGCCAAAAGTGGGGTTTGTTGATCACACCCAAGAAATTACAGAAAGTTAGACTAAATTATTTATTTTTAAATCCATAGAAAATACTCTTTGTGTACATAGAAAATATTCTTTGTGTACATTGAAAATTTGGATTCATTCTATTAGGATTAGTGATGAGAAAGTTATAAACAATCTTATTTTTGAAGCAATCTAAACATCTTCTTGAAAAAAAAATTCAAAGTATTCATTTTCTTAATACATTTAAAAAAAATATTTTCAAGAAAAAATTTAACACAGTTGAGTTTGCTTATTAGATCAACCTTAGGGTTTACTTGGGATTATTGTATTTCAATTCCATCTCAAAGCAATAAACAACTTAATTTTTCATTCAATCTCATATATACTTCTATGTAACAATCTTTTAAAGAATGAAATTCAAGTGTGTATTCTTTGAATTTTTTTTCTAGACTTTTAACTCAATTTTTAATGCAATTTTTTTAATTCAACATGTATAGTACAAAAATTTTAAGCTAAGAAGATTCAAGGCCTTAAAATCTAAATAGGCAAGGTACAAAAAACCAATTTTTTTCATTTCAAATACAAATATCTTGCAATCCATAAAGTCAAAGTTTGTAAAATTTCTTCTACAAATTTATATACTAGTCTTGTAGAAGATCCTATCATTAAATATACAATAAATCAATTTCTACAGTTTTTTGCACTTTGCAATAAAATTGGCAATTTTGAGCGGAACTTGATGAAGAAAAGGCATTGGGACTTTAGGGTTAGAGCCTTAAGAGCTATAAGAAAGGTAGAAAATATATAAGAAATCATTCATTTATATGAATAAAAAATTCTGAAATTTCCAAATAAAAAATATATATGATATAAATCGCTTACTAGAGTGTTTTTAGCATTTGAATTTACAATTCTAGCATTTATTTGTTAAAGTTAATAGCATTTTAGTATTTTTTTTCATCTTGTACCATCTTCTACGTAATGATTTTAAAAAATATGAATATGAATATGAATTGTTTTGGTTAATGTTTTCTATGTATTCTAAAACAACATTTACCAAAATTTTGACTAAAATTTTGAATTTGTATCGGTACATTTTTCTAAAAAATTGGGAAGACCCGATTTCACCTTTGGAAAGGTTTAAGAAACTAGTTTTGAAATTTAGGCACATGATTGATCTTGCAATTGGTGGGAGTTTTCAATCTAGAATTCTTGAAACATACACTTGAGAAGTTAAAAGTTTGTTAGTTTATTGAGGAATTTTATTATATAATCTTATGGTTGGACATATTTTTTTAAATGAATTTAAAGATTTAAGCCTTGCTTTAAGTATGCATTTCAGAGCAATTTGGAGTCTTTTAACACTATAAAATATCAAGTGTTAAGCGACATTTACACTATTTTTTGAAATCAGTGGTTTAGATTGAATCTTGCATTTATTGGAGGTTTGCTTCAAAAAATTCAATTTAGAATTTTTTTGCACTGGTTCAAAGATATTTGTACAATGGCCATAGGTGATAGGATAAGTTATTGAGCATGTTTAGATCAAGACAACATTTGGTGAAGGATTTCTATTGGGAATTTTATTGGTCCTATCTATGGAAGGTTTTTTGTTTTCTAAAAAATATACCATGAAAATTTACAATTTTTTATTGAAAAATATTTTTTCAATTGCTTTTTTATACTAATATATTTCTTCTTTAGAATGTACATGTGCCCCTTGTATTGGATTTTAGAATATTCAAATTGTTTAAATGGAGATTATTTACGCCTTAACCTCTAAAGGATCAAGGTGCATTTTTTTGGCAATATAAATTTTTGGGGTAGGTGTACGTGAGTGGAGATTTCTATGTTTTTGGCTCAAATTTTAATAGAAGGTGTGGATAAAGAATATCTTTTATGTGCATTAAATTTTAATAGAAGGTGTGGATGAAGAATATCTTTAATGTGCACTAAATTTCAAGACATTTGGAAATATGAGTCAAAAGTTATTGCCTAATATGCAGTTTATTTCTCAACTTGGGCAATCTAGGCAAATCTGAAAAAAACACTTTTTTCAAAAACAAAAATTTGAAATTAATTTTCCAGATTTATATGAATATAGAAAGCTTTGAACCATTCCATTTTGATCAATGAGTCAAAAATTATGAGGTGTTTTAGTTTGTTGGTGGTCATAGATTCTCTACTCCAAAATAAACTTTGAAGTTCTTTGTTGAATTCAATGTTCAATATTTTTGAAAAAAATAAAAATATTAGGTAAAGATTGTTTTTATAACATTACAACCATTGGGATTGGCATTTTTCAATTCCATAACTAAATTATTAACAATTTTGTATATTGATTCAGTTTCTACTTTTTTCTACTTATTATTTTTTTTCTTACATGTTGTACAATTTCAAATGAACTGAAACTTTTCAACCATGTAGCCAATTTGCTTTGAAAAATGCTTCCAAAGATTTGCAACCATTTTGGACATTTTTTCATACGAATGTGACCTTGTGAAGTGGAGTTGCCTAGTTTTTTGCAAGGCCCCAAAAAAGGCTTTTTGTCAATTCAAACACTTATATCTTGCAATCTACATGGTGGAAATTTCTGAAATTTTTTCCACATGTTTCAAAATTATCATACTACAAGATCCTTTGGTTGGATGTGTCCAAAATTGTTCTAAATTTTTTTTTATAATTGACCTAAAAATGACAATTTTGGAGCATTTTTGGTGAAAACATAGTCAAAGAACTTTAGGGATTAATAATAAAATATTCATATTTTTTCTACATCTTTACCTCTAAAAATTGGCTTAATGGAATTTAAGATGTTTTGTTGTTAAATTATATTATTGAAAAGTAGAGAAATTATTGCATTAAATTTTGTTACATCCCAAATAATAATGAATTGCTTCAAAGAAATAAGCTATTTGATATTAGGGGTTCAATTCAAAAAAACTAAATAATATAAAAAGTTTTTTTAGTTGCTCATGTTGAGACCAAAAGTACACATTCCACCTTGTAATATTACAACCACTTGGTCAAATAGGCAAATGTTATTAGGTTGGAGAGCTAGAATATGATACATATTTAGTTTAAAAGATTTTTGGATACCAATAAAATTGGAATTTTTAATGGCCTCCTTCCAATTTGAGCTCCCAGTTCTTTAGGGATTAGATAACATTGTTGACTCTTAAACAAATATGTGAGACCAATTATATCACACCAAAAAGAATCTATGAATTATAACATTACAAAAAATCTGAACCCTATGGAGGGTCGTTAAGGATTCTTTTTTTGGCACCTTATAGTGCAATTACAAAAATATTTAAAAAATATATTTAAAAAATATATTTAAAATAATATATTAAAATAATAATAATAATCATCTTATATGGTGATGATGTGGCACGAGTAGTGCCACATCATCAATGTTCATTAAAAAAATTAAAAAACAGTGGAATTCCTCTCTAATTGCACCCGGGGGGGGGGGGGGGTTGTCAAAACTTTCAAGGGCTGAAATTTTTCGTAATGATTTTACAAAGTTCTAATTTCAAATATTCCATATCATTTGTAAGCCAAACTAATGTCACACTAACACAAATATGGGATGGGGAATATTAGTCATAAGTTCTTGTCTCATTATTTGAACCAATGACAAAGTGACACATGTATCTTTTTGAATTTTTTTGGAAAACTTTCACCATCAATGGTTAAATGACACATGTATCCATCAAATTTTTATGTTTGGTTTTCTTAGAAAGCCATAATTTCTCATAATGACAATGAGCTTGAAAGACGCAGTAACTACCTTTTCTATAATTTAGACTTACATTCAATTCTTGTCGATATATTTTGTGCAATTTCATCCACACAATTTATCACCTTATTTTGGTATATCCTAATGGCATTCAAACAACTTTTCAATAAAACTTTAGAGCTTACTGAAACTTTTTGATGTTATTAAGTTGTTCTAATATTCTATTATGTCAAAATTTTGCACTATATCTAGCTATCAAGATTGACAAAACATAATTCTAAACATGGATGTTGAATTTTTGAAAATTTATTTTGTACAAAGAATGAAGGGATATTGACAAAGTATTTTTAATTTTCAAAGAATTAAATAAACATTTGAAAAAGACTACTGACCACAACTACCAAGTACAATTTGTATCTAAAACCAAATTTTAATAGCATTCTCGAACTTCTATACCACATGGGGCTATTTTTATCCAAATTCTTGAATTTGAATATAAAGTGTGGAAAGTGGCAAGTCATTAGAGAATGACAAACTTAGACTTTTTATTTTAACGCCTAAATGCCCAAGGCACCAAATTCTAGTGTCAACAATATTATTTAAAGTGATTTATTTTTTCAAAAAATTCATTTTGAAGTCTATTTTTAGCATCAAAAATTCAATTTTGAAAATTAATAATTATGATTTTTCTATTCAAGATTTTGTGCAAAGATGTTCACTGTAAATCTTGACTTCCTAGTATTGAGAGCTCTTGGAAATGAGCCTCATATACACTAGATTTTGGAGAATAAATCACTTTAAAAATTCATTTAAAAAATTAAAGAGTAGAGTTTTGAAAAGCCATAAATTGATTGGAGTTATGCATGTTATGCCCTTTAACATCATATTTTTTTGGTGACCAATTTTTTAGATTCAACATGTGAAAAGAGTATTGAAAGATCACTTTGCCAATTCTAACATTGTCAAGATCAAACATTATAATCTTTTTGATTCATAGGAGATATTGTTGTGTTTTCTCTTCCCATGTGATCTCCAACATGTCTAGTTGAATTTGTACAATTACAATTGAAAAAAATTGAAAAAAATTATCAAAATGTTTGTTTTTGTTCAATTTAGATCAAATTCCAAGAAGCTCTAGAAGGCCTTGGACATGTAAAGGTGAAGACATTCAAAGTTTGGTGGAATTGACTGCAATTCTTTTTAACCCCTATAGGACTAGTGTCCCTTTCAGGAACAAATTGGATTTCAGGAAAGTACCTACAGTCTCAATTTTTTCATGATTTTTTGTAGACAAAAAAATTGATTAGTTTTGTAGGAATTAAATTTTTTTTCAATTGGTGCCTGAGAACAAAACTTATGCTCAAATAAGCTCAAAACATTGGAGACATGGCATTGAAAAAAAAAATTCAAAAATTTTTGAATTAAATTTTTTCACATAGACTATATATTTTTTCAATATGAAAGGCTTTGATTCATTTTCATTTGGATAAAATGATGTAAAAGTTATGGACAATCTTATTTTTTATGCAATTAGAGCATCTTCCTAAAAAATTAAATTGTATGAATTATTTCTGAATTCAATATTTAAAATTTAAGAAAAATTCTACATAGTTTAGTTTGTTTGCTAGAACAATCTTACCATTAGAATTAGTGCATTTTAATTCCATCTTAAAGATACTAATAATTTAGGTTTTCTTCTATATAGTACCTACTTCTACTTAACAATTTTTTTAAGAATGAAAATTAAGTTTTTTTGAATTTTTTTCCTAGACTCTCAACTCAATTCCCCACCATGAAGATTCAAACTTTGAAATTTTGTAGTACAAAGAATTTAAGTTAAGAAGGTTCAAAGTCAAATAATCTAATCTTGCCATGTGTAAAAAACTTGTTTTCTTCAATTTTAATAGAGATATCTTGCAATCTCTGCAATCCAAATTTATGAAATATATTCCACACATTTTCATACTAGTTAGGCAAAAGATTCTACAATTAGATGTGCAAAAAGAACAATTTTCAAAAAAATTTACTCTTTGCAATAGAAATGGCAATTTTGAGTGTTTTGGGCCAAAAATAGGCTTTGGTCCTTTAGGAGTTAAATCTTACATCTATCCCTTACTTCACCAACATGCATAATTGAATTTCTGGTTGTTTTTTTGCAATTTTGACAATATCATGTGAAGAATTTTTTTACTTTCATTTAAAAAATTAATTAAGCAACTCATGCAATGTTCTTTACTAATTCTAATAAATTTTAAAGTTGACATCATCTAAAATATATTGTTCACAATGACAATGAGCTCAAAAGATGCAATTAGGTCTCCCCAAGGCCAAAAGTATCTCCCCAAATGTGAAAGCCTCCACAATTATTCATCTCCATATTAAAATTAAAAAATGCCCTCCACCCTCTGATACTATCAATGAAAATTATTGGGAAAAAACTATTGCCATAGATCATGCTATCCTGAGGGATGATTTCAGCCATCAAGAGTAGGGTCTATAGTAAGGAATACAATACATTGACTACAATATATAAAAAATATATATACATAACATATATAGCATATTAGTACAGTATGATGTACATATGTGGGTATTGATACAAGATGTAGTGTTGATATCCCATGTTGATTGTCATCACAACTTCCCAAAAAATAATAATATGGTAGGAGGGATACAAAAGGCATTTCACAAGCACAATACATCTTACAAGTAAATTAATTAATTGGTAGAAGTGACAATTTGTCACATACAATGTGCTCAAAAGACACAAATATACTTTTCAAAATAGTATCAATCAAATTGGCCATTTTCAAACTTTTCGTCCCTTCACAAAGACAGTGAACTACTAAAGCATTCAAATGGTAGATGGACACATTCCTCCAATCCTCAACAATTTATTTAAAACTAAAATAAATAAATTGTAAATGTTCAAAGTAAGATTCTCTCATTTCTCCATACAAAAATGTTTACTTCTGAAAAATAATTCCTCACAATATTTGGCACCTATTTTAAGAAATGCTTCCTGCCAGGGTCTATTGTCCACCTCTGGTACTCAAGTTTGTTTCAAACATGAAACATCAATGCTGGTAAGTTACACTGAGATTGATGATGCAAGCAACAATGTAAGTTAAAGTTAGAACATCATCAATCCAACAGTGTAGAAGAGGCAACACAAGTGAAAAATGATAAATTTGTTGGCTGTAACATACACAGAAGGAGGTTACTTACATCAAACAAGTCAAGTCACCCTGAGGTACTTTGAGTAGCTACTTTATTTGAAAACCAAGCAAGCGTTGCATGGACAGAGCCTCCTGCAGTGTAGCTGCTTGTTGAAGCAAGCGTCCAAATACTTGAATACTGATCAACTGGCATCTTCCCATAGGACTGAAAGTTACTAAAAGCAGTCAAGGAATATGATGTGAATGCCAGAATAATCTGAAGAAGGGTTCAGTTTTTTCCTGTGGCAACCTCCAGAGTCCAGACTTCAGGTGGGATCAGCAATGAAGAAGAGTTCAGTTCATTCCTGAGGCAACCTCCAGAGTCCAGACTTCAGGTGGGATTGGGAAAGACGTGCTCCTACTGCACAAGATGTGAAATGAGTATGGGAGCACCAGCCACTCCAGTTGTCTTCCAGGTGCAGAGACTCTCCTGAGGGACTCCCCGTTGCCACCATTTCCTGTTCTACAGTAAGTCATGAACTTGAAAACCCATGATGTAAGGATTCAACCGTTGAGATCCAGAGAGCAGAGCCCAGAGACACTGAGCACGATCAAATTCATAAGCCTTTTTCATAGTGTCATAATGTGACTCTCAAGTAGTCATCCCTTGTAGGGGAAGACCCAACAGACTGCGGTGGCAAGCCGGCAAGACCTAGTCTACTCCCTGTAAGTTACAAGAGACCAGAGTATCAGATATCACAGATGCCCATTTTCAGGTGGTTCTGCATTACAACATCTCATCACAGATGTTACAGAACTAGAGCACCTGCCCTCTGCACTGCTGAGATTTACCTATTGTTGAAACCCATGTTCTCACTTCTGTACATGACTTTTCTGCTACTAATTTCTAGACACAGAACTACAGTAACCCTTCAAAGGACAAATCTCTCCAAAGACCACTGAAAACTAGCCCAACAGGTTTGTAGTTTACATTCAGAGTCAAGTCTAATAAGTGAACATTTCTCCATGAGAACAATTTTCTTTCCCAAGTTTTGTGAGTTCTAGGCTCAGGAGCTACTATGCAAATAAATAAAGCACGATTCAAATCAATGGAGAATTGCCCTTATTGAATGAATTAGAATACTGCTTGCTACAAGTGACAAAACCACAAATGACTCTCCTTCCTCCCTCTTCTAGTTCAAAAAACCGAAGATAATTTGACCAGTTTGGTAATCACATGTTTAAGGGTTCTGAGGGAATATTCATACCATCACTTCACCTGTGGGAAAAATAAGATAATATTCCATTGTAATTTGCCTCCAATTCCAATTCTCTGTGGTGCCATCATCTACTTTTATCTCAATCAGTGTACATAAGTCGCCAGTGGAGTAAATAAACATTAAGTACGTGATAGAAATAAATTGGTTATGACTACTCTTTAGGCCAATATACAGACCAAATCAACCATGACCCAATGTCACTAGAGTATTCCACACATTTCAAATTATTACCCTTCATGACAGTGGAGCTTCATGGTTGTGGATACAGTTGCCTTGCAACAACTTGTATTCCCAATCTGCTA
This sequence comes from Pseudoscleropodium purum, assembly GCA_963969395.1. Lineage (NCBI taxonomy): Eukaryota > Viridiplantae > Streptophyta > Bryopsida > Hypnales > Brachytheciaceae > Pseudoscleropodium > Pseudoscleropodium purum. The sequence goes on along the minus strand of OZ017800.1, from coordinate 2,474,320 downwards.
ATCTGGCAGAGAAGCCAAGTGCATCATGAAACTAAACACAGAATTAGGGAAAGAAACTGATTTATTTGCAGTAGAGGCAGCGTTACAGATAATCTCAGTTACTTCCAATGCACATTTGTCATGGAAGCAACAGTCTGTCACAGTGATTGTCAGAAAGTTTATTCCTGGTCACTTAATAACTACTCATCTACAGTTGATATGCTGAAAAGATGCCAACTGCCATTCTAAAACAGAGATCTACGTTCCATGCTAAAAGGTTACAAGCACATCATCACATAGCACCCTGACAATGGATTTACTGAGTACACAGAAATACACTAATCCAAATGACATCCTTTAGGTACATCTGCAAACTTCTGAACCAGATTGTATCAACTAAGGGATGTCACATCACAAGATGGCACGAACTTGGCATCTACTCAGCAGTATCCGTAACATATAATATTAAGGAAATTTTAAGTCTCTGCATTTACATCTACTCTTGAGGGGGTCATGCACCAGGAAACGGCACACCAGTCTTTAAAGAGACTGTACACAGAAGAAGACCTGTGAAGACTAACTCTAATGAGCTTCAGCTGAAGTCTCAGGAACTCTGCACAAAACATTGAACCAAAACTGTCTAACTGTGGACACAACCTCAAAACCATCCTTGTTCTCGGATCTTGGTTACTACAGGTCAGGCCAGTCGATGGTACCATACCTTCACACGCTTTAGCTGCGGGACAACAAGACCATGTCAGATCCAGGACCCAATCACCTTTGCTAATACTGTCAAGGCCTTCGAGGCAAGGTCAGAGATGTGAGGGACCTCTTACCTTGTAAACAGGCAGGGCAATGACAATTCAAGTGATTCACTCAGATACTCAAGAGCCCGTCATCAGCAACATTCAGGGTCATCGAAAAATTCTGGGGGTAGTACTGTCGGAGGAGTTAACGTTGCCACGCACTTGAACTGCACATCAACGCAAAGCAAAGGTCAGGCACAATTTCTCTGGTTCTTATGTTCTCAAATCCATTTGAATCGGAAAGACAATCGCATGGCACATAGGACCCCATGAACACGGCAGTATTACCTTATGTTGCCTATATTTTTCTCGAATTGCAGGAAGAGTACAGCTTTTGGTGTTCATCTGCAAGTGGTGAATATGTCTCACGCATTTACTCAAGTCGTCTGCCTTGTACCCAGTGTAGTGTTGCAGAGTCGCATCCCAAGGACGAACAGACGGATCGAGGGTTAGCTTAGCCAAGAACACAGCGGACGCAGCTACCATAGATGGGAGGTATCCTAAGAAAGAATACTCAGCCAGTGTCAGCTCTGCGAGATAATTCCCAAGAAATTCCAGAACCAAGTTTGGGAAGGCCTTGCAACTGGCTTGCGCAGCCCGGATGAACCGCCTCAAGAAGGTCTTAGTTGTCGGGGTCGTCAGCTCAAACTTCAACTCTCTTAGAATATTTCGTTCCATTTCCAAGACCTGCTCAATTCAAGAGCATCTCATTAGGGTTTCAAATATTACCTCCGCAAGCGGTAAAGCAATTCTCAACCAATTAGGTCAAACAAAGGAAATGCCACAGTACACACCTCTTCGCGCCGGTACGTGTTATCCGTGATATAGCAGAACTCCTCAACCTGAGGAGCGCAAATTTCCTCGTACTTCGAAGCAATCAGCATGCAGGACACGCCGAGTAGTTGAAGCTGCTGTCGTGAGACAGTATTGCAGGAGAGAAACCGATCAATATATGCCACCGTTAAATAAAGAGTGTCGGGCATCACTTTGTACTCCTCAGCTACCTCGACAAGCCAGTCGATGAGAATTCCCCTCATGGTTGGCGAGATGTCTTTCTGCATCGTCTCCATGAAGTTCGTCGTCGGCCTTCGTTTAACCTAAAGTCCCAACCACACGGATTAGAAATCCACATGTTAAAAGTATGTCCTAGTTATTGCGAAAAACACCTTACATGTGAAACAGTAAACTTTAAACCCACATACACTATTCAAGCTCACCTCAGCCATACGGAGATGCATGTAGATATCAGCTGCATATGTACTACACATTTGCGGGTCTGAGTGATCAGTGTCGATGTCTTTAAACGACAACTCATCAGACCACGACAAAGTCCCCGTGTCACAATCACTGAACGGGTCGCCTTTCTTCACACAACCCTTAGATTCTTTCAGGTTTTGTCCTGTCAGCCGCTCCAGAGACACAATAGCTGACGAACTACTCCTCGACTCCGACTCCGGCTCCGACTCTGGTTCAGATTGCGAATCAACCTTCCCAGCGGACACCTCTTCAGGAAGTGCATTCTCATCGCCCTCGACAATTTGCTTCGGCTTGAACTCCTTGAAGTCCGCCAGGGGACAGCCGGACGTAGCAACAGCGTTCACCTGCTTTGAAATATCACTGAGAGGCGCGCGCCGCCCCGGCATCACGTTCCGCTTCCGCGGATGCAAAACCGTAGTCTTTGCATCGTCCACAGCCGATCGCTTCGTCGCAGCTCTCGTCTGCCGGACATTCTCGGACGGAACTCCCACCGAGCTGCTCGCACGCGGACGCAAACGCACTCCACCTTCACGCGCCATTATCCTCAATGATATATACAGTAATCGAAACGCCTAAAGCCACGATCCGAGCTGAAAGCTCTCAACTACAAGCACATGACTCCGAATAACCAGTCTCCTCAATGTCATATCACCAATTCAAGAACTCTCACAAACACTAAAATTCCACACAAAAATCCACCGCTCGATCCAACAAGTACTCCCGAAACAGACAATCCACAACTCACATCCAACACTCAGCACACAAATCCTTCAATCCTCCAACTGCGCACAACGCGTCACCAACACGCTCCACTTCAACCACGAACTCACTCTAACCAAACTCCTACACAAACTCCGCAAAATCTGCACAATCCTCGAACATACAAAAACTAGCCAACAACCTCCAACTCCACTTCACACAAACCCTACAACCCCAAACTGAATCAAGTCAGCTACAAACAAGCACACACTACCTCTACCGCCGCACCAAGCAAAGATGAAATGCGTTTTAAACTCAGTGCGGCTGAGCTCCAAGCTCCAAGCTGTAGACGGAATGGTCAGGAAGTGCACTCTCTCTCTATCTCTCACTCCCTCACAACCTGCCCCGAGCGAGGGCAATGGGAATCATATACTCTTGCTGCCACTCCCAAACTCAAAATGGTTGCACTCAACCCGGGCGGGAGAGCGCATTCCCCCAAGTTTGCCGCCTCTTCCTTCCCGTGAGGATGACGATGTACACTCCCGCTTCCCTTCATTTCGTCAATTCAACAGAATGCAGTTCACAATCAAACACCATCATCGCCAATTTCGTTGCAAAATGTCCCAAGGATGATGAAGAACAGGGGAATTCGAGAAGACGACGCGTCGATGACTGTCCCTGTTCAACTGAGTCGGATTTTCTTTTTCTTTTCGGTGGGTCGTTTCTTTTAGCAGGTGCTTCTTCTTTTCCTTTCTCACTGGATGAATTTCTTTGGGGTATGCTTGAACTGAGACGGAGTTTTCTTTTTCTTTTCGGTTGGTCGTTTCTTTTAGCAGGTGCTTCTTTCTCTTTCTCGCGGGATGAGTTTCTTTCGGGTGCGCGCGAACAGAGCCGGATATTCCTTTTCTTTCTGGTTGGTCGTCTCTTTTAGCAGGTGCTTCTTTTTCTTTCTCGCTGGATGAGCTTCTTTCGGGTGCGCGCGAACTGGGGGATGTGGATTGAAGGCGGGGTCGGGGAACGGGGAGTTTGAATGGGTGGGGAGGGGAGGAGGGCTTGCCGCTCGTTGCGTGCCACGTAGGAAAGTGCGGGAAGCCGAGTCGGCAAGCAGGTTAAATTTGGGCGGGCGGGGGGGGGTCAATCAAGGTGGGGAGGCAGCCTGGCGAGGCTGCCGGGCACTGCCGCGGCCTTCCTGCCGTTGCCAGCGGCCAACAGTCACTTAACCGCCATTTGCTGCTATTTCTTGCCTTGGGTTTGGTTTGTATTGCCCGGGCAAATTTGGGTGGGAGGGGGGGAGGGTGCTATTGTAACTTTATTGTTTATTGTATGTGATTTTGATCCTTTACAAGGAACCAGTTTTTGGAGGGATGGTCATACTGCCATAATAATAACTACAGTAGTGTGCCCTGTGCCGTTGTCACAGTCTAAAATAAAAGTAAATGTAATTTTTTAATTTGATACAAATTTTGAAATTCAATAACTTTTAAACTATATGTCAAAATGTCACAAAACAAACTGGTGCATCCCTTCTCACCAAGAGCTTTCATACTAACAAGATTGCAACCTAGGGATTTGCGGTCCAAAAGATCTCAATGTAACAAACAAAACAAATAAGTAGCCTAATTGAAAGGTATGGATAGTAAATATTAACTAGTATGCCCCGTGCCATTGCCATGGTTAGAATAAAAATAAAAGTATTTTTTTTCATTTTTTAATTCATCACAACTTTGTAATTCAATGACTTTCACATTATAGATCTGAACACCTTGAAACCAAGCCCATGCACCCCTCCTCGTCAAGACCTTTCCAACGGTATTTGGAACTCAACTAAGGGACACATGGTCTAGGAGATCTTAATGTAACAAACAAAACAAACAAATAGACTAACTTAAAGTACTGACTAGTGTGCCTTGTGCTGTTGCCACAACCAAAATAAAACTAAAATTACTTTTTCATTTTTTTAATTCATTCAAACTTTTAAATTCAATAATTTTTACACTTTGAAATTTAATAATTCAAAAATTTTAATTAATAAAATTCATAACTTCTACACCATAGGTCCAAATGCCACAAAGTTGGCAAGATAGAAAGCCTTACCCACAAGGGAGTGCAAAGACTTTGTTTTGTGGCAATTGGATATGCAATGTAAAAGTTATGAATTTTTCAAAATAAAGGATAATGTAATTCTATTTTTTGGTTCATAAAAACGTTGAAGTTCAATAACTTTTGTAACGTAAGTTAAAATGCTACAAAACAAAGTTGTGCACTCCTTTGAGCAAAGAGCTTTTGAGTGGTACTAAGAACTTAGCCATACCCCTCGTGGTTTGTTAGATCTCAATATATGAATTAATACAAAACAAAACAACCTTATCTGAAGGTATTGATTGATTGATTGATATCCTATATGAGGGTCAAATTTTGTGCAAATGAAGTTTCTTTTTGTCAAAAAGTGTCATGTGTCATCTTGTGATTGGCTTATAGAATCGCGGACATTTCAAATATGATGTGGAAACTCAATTTCAACATTGCCTTGTAGAATTTGACCCTCACCTATAATAACAATGACATTGGTTCAAAGACCATCATGAATGAAGAGATTGAAACACTTGTGCATTAGGAGTATGGATAGCAAGGGTTATGGCTTTGCTTCTTTCTTTTGGAAGTTTTTGATAATCACCTCAATAATGAAGAGCCTAGATTTTAAACAAAGACTTTACTTATTTCTATATCATTGCATGACAAGAAATCAAAGGTTTTGAAATTTCAAGTCTTTGCAATTTTTTTTGTCAAACATTCTTTTATGGTCAAATCACATTTTTTTAACTTATGAAGAAACAATTGGTCATCGAACAACCAATCAAAAACTTGAATAGGTTCCTATGATGTCAACTTTTAATAGATATTTTTGAAAGTTTGACTCGAGGTGTAGGCATGTATGAAATATATTAATTTTTTCAAATCAAGTCCTTGGATCAAAAGTTATATTGCTTGAAAAAAGTATGAGTAATTCATGCAATTCAAAAATCTTTTGCTAAACTCCACATCTACATCCACATCTAAGTTTGGTGGGTATGTAATTTAAATAATACAAAATGGAAGCATTAAAAAACTATGTATTAGTATAGAAATCTCACTCTAGGAGTTAAAGTTTGTTGGTCCTATTCGGCAAGGACTTCTTCTTCTAGCTTCAAAGCTAGATTCTTTCAATTTGCACAGTCAAAGTTCCAATGGTAGTCTAGTACAAATTTATACAATTGAATTTTTTAAATTAAAATAAATCATTTTTTCACATTGACCTAAATAATGGCAATTTTTGACAATTTATGCCCAAAATGTGCTCCATTCTTTTACTAATTAATGATTGAGGTTACAATATAAGTAGCTTAAAAAAAAATGTAACTCAGGTTGTTATATATTTTTTCCATGCTTAGTGAAGTCTCATTGGCTGCCTAAAAAAATTTCTAAACTCTAATTGTTTCCCTTAGAGAAACTTGTAGCACTTCTTAATGGATGTGGGCCAAAATGTAAATGAAATAATAGAAAAAATGGCTTTCAAACAATCATTGTTGTAGTTACGAGTCTTTAGTCATTTGACTTCAATTTTATTTTGTGGATTCAATATTCCATAGTTTTATCTTACACACCTCTAATGCAAACCTTGGATATAAAAAGGCATGATGACCATAATGACATCATTTCATTGGTTCATGACTTGAAGCACTCAATTTTATTGTTTGAATTATTTTTGAAACATTAGAAGAGTTTTGGGGGGTCTAGAAGCCTGTTCCGGGCCTATTCCCTTGTAGTTGTTAGCGAGGGGAACAACCCGCTATTAGAATTTTTTTTTTCATAAAAAATAAAAATAAAAATTGGTCAATGACGTGGCAGGGGCTCGGCCACCTTAGACTACTGTGCCAAATCTATTTCTTGCATTCGCACGTTGTGATAACTCGTAGGCATCCAAAGGCCCCAAAAATCTTCTAATGAGAAAAGAAAAGAGAATGTGACTTCCATCTTAATTACAACACACAAGTAAATAATCTTGTCAATATTGGTCAATATTGGATAAATGTAAACCTTGGATATAAAAAGGCATGATGACTTGTGATGACATCGTTTCATGGGTTCATGTATTTAATTTGGTTGTTCAAATTAATTTTGAGAAGAAAACAGAAGATACTAACTTTCATCTTCATTGCAAACACGAATAAAGAATCATGTGAGAATTGATCATATTACCTCACATGGGCAAAAATAGCAAATATTATTGATGCTTCTTGTTAAATGTAGACTACAACAATGTCCTACAATCCTTTGAAAAGACAAATCTAAAAGTAGTATGGAGCATTTATTTATTTCAAGTGATTAATTCTATAAATTACATCTTTTTTGTTTGTACAATCTCAAATTTATAGTATCCCTTCACCTCCCATTGAATTAATCTATTTCCTTAAATCTCAATCAAAAGTTGTCTATGAGTAGGAAATTCTAATTAGATAACATTAGTTTGGTAAGTTTATTGGGCAATAAATGTATTGCTTGTTTGCAATTGTTGGCATTAAACTTTGTGAGTCACATGAAAATAACATCAATTACTTCATTGTTAATTGGTGGATATAGGTGAAAAATCCAATTGCAATTTGAAAACATTAGAAAAAAACAAATTAAAAAATTAAGATACACTAATGTGCCCCATGCCATTGCCATAGTCAAAATAAAATTCAAAATAACTTTTTAATATTTTAATTCACAAAATTTTCAAAATTCAATAACTTTCACACTAAAGGTACCATGAAACAAAAACCATGGATCCCTCTTTGCCGAGGGCTTTTCGATGGTACCAAGAATGTGTCCGGTGGACACACGGTCTAGGAAATCTCACTGTAATAAACAAAATAAAACAAACAAACTCACTTAAGGTAGAAATTCAACCGAAATGCATTTAAATATGTTGTGACAAGTTAATTTATACCGCCTTTTTTAGTACAATACAATATGGGAATTGTTACGTAATTGTTACATAATTGATAATGCGTAGATGTAACTTAGCATACTTTGTTTTATTTTGTTTTTTCAAATTTTGTTTGAAATTTATAATTTAGCATAGTTTGAAACTTTGAATTAGCGTAGGTTATTAACTGCATGTATCTTAAATCAATGTCAGGCTTAACCGGGGGCTTAACTTACTTCAACTTTGCCACATGCATTTCATGGTTTGCAATGCACTGGTGGCAGTGTTGTGGAGATAATTTAAGTCAATGCGAGGTGTTAAATTAGATTGAAAGATTGATCATTCCAATCAATATTAAGCCATTGAACAGATTCATAATTTCTTTCAATCCACAAAAGTATTGTGTAATTTATGGATGCTATGTAACATTCTTAAGGTACATTTACCATAACTAAAGGTAGTAAAAAAGGGGCATTCAATTGAACCTTGAGGGTTTAAGAAGAATTTAAAATGTAACCCATGTGAAGATAAATATACTTTTAGTGGTTGAGACTAAGGAAGAAAGGAAGTCGTACAATCTTTATTCAAATATATATTTAAATATATTTTGAAGATTATAAGCCTTTATGTGGAATTTAAAAACTCAACTTTAAATATCTCAATATGTTCTAAATTTTTTATTTTCCCATTTGGTTTCAATGTATTTGTAAAAGCAAGCCCTACTAACAATGATTAATGGAATGCGTCCTAAGATGTTTTCGAGTGTGACTCAAAATGCAAAATAGTCCTACGAGTAAAGTAATTAAAGGAGTTTGAATAAGTATTTGAACACATGTTCTATTACTAAATTATCATAATTTGTGTGGTCCTACTTTACAAAATATCAAATGTAACAAATCATTTTTTTGAATCATGTAGGTTTACAATTGAAGCTTTTAAGAGCATTCTCAATCATGATTGGAATTACAACCTATTACGAGTACTTTTGTAGGACTTGTGAAGAAGTCAATCCCAATAGCATTTGTTTTGCCTATCCCTTCAATCCAATATACCGCCCCAAAATGAACCCTAAAATATCATTTCATAGGTAGAATTTTTGTCAAAAATACAAAGGTAGAGAACTTCAAAGTAGTTGTAAAGAGACAAGATAATTAGAAAAGGAGCTCCACCAAGTGGTGGTTTAGAGGAGAATACGATGACATGCAAACTTCCAAAGTTTGATATTATTTGCATTGAAGGCTAAAATTAATTTGTTCAAAAGTCTCCTTTTAGCCATTGCAATTATTTATGAATAGTAGTCCTATAAACTAAGCTTTATCAATTTGCCTGGCTTTTGGTGGAAATTTGTTTGTCCAATGTCTAATTTTATTTATTTTTTGCATCTATTAAATGTACTTTTGTATGAGCTTTTAAATGATATAAATTCCAAATTCTAATTCTAAACTAATGAAAAGATGATTGCATAGAGAAAAGGCCAATATATCAATTGCACAATGGATGCTTCAAAGTGGGTACTTTGGGGCATTAGAAGAGTTTTGGGGGGTCCAGAAGCTTGTTTCGGGCATGTCCCCTGTAATTATTCCCCACAGCAAGGAGAACGGCCCATTGTCAGAATTTTCTTTTTTATAAAAAAAATAAAAAAATAAAGTCTCCAAATTAAAAAAAAAAATTGGTCAATAACGTGGCATGAGCTTAGCCACGTTAGACCACTGCGCCAAATCTGTTTCCTGCATTCGTAGGCTGTGATAACTCGTAGGCATCCGAAGGCCTCAAAAATCTTCTAATGATTTGGTTGAAGAGTCGATCATAAAGCTCATTACTAGCAAGATTCTTTTGTTGGTGTGCCTTATAGAATTACTCCACTTCTGTGCAATTACTTTGATTGAAGATCCCTAATCCATTGAAAGGTTGTTGTGAAAAGTTATTTGCATTGACTACTAGATCAAACGAGAAGGCAAACGGGGTGCAATTTTATATACCTCTTCACAAGTCCCATGGAGTTGTTGGAATTGGTTGTTATTCTAATCATAATTGAAGATATTTTCACATAGCTTAGGGGGGCACTTCACATTATGTTCCAAGTTCCAATTGTTTAAGTTATAGTTCAAGGCCTAATTCTACCTTCCTTGGGGTTGTACATAGAAGGTGAATAAAAAAAATCAAATGTCATTGGGATTTGAAACTTCATAGTATGAAGGCCAAAGTCCCAAATTTAAGTCTCAACTAGCCTCTTATTTCATCTTATTATTGCAATTAAATTCCCCTTAAATGAATCAAAAAGTCAAAACCTTGTATTGGAGGCACATGTAGCATCAAATTTGCTTAGAACAAATTTGAACGGAATTTCAACCAATGAAGATGGTTTACATAGTATTTTTTTTCCTAATTTTAAATTAAAAACGTTCAATAGTTGATACTTGGAGGTTGAGTTGGGTCTCTACTTTTGCTAAGACCTAATTTGGCCTTCAAATCCCACTTCTTTGGTGCCCAAACTCCCCCTTGGAGTGTTGTCATGCAAGCATTTGGAGTGATGTGGGATTTGAAGATTTGGAACGTAGTGTGAAGCCCTAAGTCCCAATTTTTAGCTCTCCAACAATCAAATTTTCAGAATTCAATGAAAATAGGAACCTCAAAGGCAGTGCAGAGTAGCCCTAGAAACCCATTATAGGACCCAAATTAAACAAGTCCTTAAATCACGCCAAGTGAACCAAACAATGGTTAGAGTTCTCTCTCTACTATGGATAGAAAACACACGTGACTGACTCAGTCTTGGACGGGGAAATTGTTTCATCCGTATTTATGAAAGGAAGTAGCTTCACCGTTTCACTGCAGATCTCAACTAGGTCGCACTGCCTCAAAAAATCTGGAAAGAAACAACTGAGTGAACCCTAACTTAGCTGAGTAACTTATAACATAACCGAGAATCAGTGTTATTATGAGACTTCTTAGTCAATCATGATTAGCAGAACAGTTATGTATGTGATTATTACTTGTAAATGGACACCAATCTGCAATTCAAGTGATATCAACAACCCATAATCTATAACTGCTTGATTAATGAATTAATTAACAATAAGTTAATATATGAATCAAAACTGAACCTTGATTGATGAATTGAACACAGTTAAGTTAGTTACCTGCCTCCAGCTCATAAGCTGGATAGCAATTCACAAGCATTAAGTTACACAGATCGATTCAGTGATCGATCGACACTTGATCAAATTGCAGCTTTAACTTATATTACTGCTGGGCGGAATGCTTTCCAACTGCAAGCAGATTCATGGAGATTCATGGAGATTCATTTGTAATGAAGGTGGGATACAGTCCAGGTTGTAGTGGAGCAAGATTTTAAATGAAGAAAACTGCTGCAATAACTAGCTAGTGCGCCATAGCTGCTCCGCTCGTGGACTGCGTTACCAACAGTGTTTTAACTTTTAAGTTCAGGCCTTCGGAAGCTCTTGTAAGTTGTGAGCAGTTGTTGTTGTTTTTAAAGTTTAAACCATTCAGTCAGCGACTCGTAAGATTTGGAAGAGCATCCTCAGTCACGACTGGAATAGGAATAGGAATAGTCACCAGCACCGGCAACTCTCACTACGGGATTTTGAGAAGAGGCGGGGATAGCTGAAGAGCTTTTAGCCTTTCTCTTTGGCTTAAGAGCATACCCCATCAGTCTCTCCTGTATCCGTAAACTTGAAGTCTCAAAGCAACCAACCTTGACTTTAAACAAATGAGACCTTGCCAGTTCTCCATACGAAGCCTCAGGGATACAGAACTTGGAAAAAGATTGGTGCGATAAATTTTCTACATCTCTATTTGCATTTGAGGTCCTCTCCCTAAACCTTTAGGGGTACGGCACTTGTTGGTGGGGATGCTCTAATGCATTGCCTCTTGGTGAACCTTAACCCTTAAATGTCAAAGGGGTGACCCTTGAAATCATCTTTTTCTATTACCGTGTGAATCATTGGCCACCAAAATTGCAAAAGTAATCATTGCAAGTCAAACTACCGTAGGAGATCTTCCCTTTCCAAAACAAATTTTGAGGATGAATAGTTGCACTTTTGTCCTATATAGTTTGATTCCCTGGCATCCATTGGACACAAAAAGTCCACTTCGACGATCAAGGGTTAAAATAACCTTTGGTGATACAATTCAAGTCAAAGAGCAATGGGATAAAAAGAAGGTAGTTGTAGGGAGGTGAAGTAATGCCTTGGAGGAGAATATGATGACTCTTTGAACTTTTAATAAGGTTTGATAGTCGTTGCAGTGGGGCTCTAAAATTGATTTGTTGAAGGGATGCCCACTTATGCCTATTGCAGCTATGTCCATTGATAGGGAAGACACGGACTTGTGGAGGAAGCTTTGAGCTTGGTCTTGAGGATTTTGAAGGTATTTGAAGAATCAAATCTAATTCAAAGCTTTGACATTATTAGAGATCCATGTATTAATTAGTACAAACACTTTGTGAGGAAGGTAACTACAAGATTTAAAACTCTATGCCAAAACCTCAATCAAATTGAGGCCTAAACCTTTAATTCAAGAAAAGTCTATTCGAGAAATTCATTCAATGTGAAGTTTGACATGTTTAAGCATATGAAAGAAAAGATCTTGCAACCTATAGTCCACACGTCTATAATTTTATATTTGAGTTTAGATTCATTTGAGTACCAAGGAGTAAAGTTGAAATCTAAACTCGATCACAACCTAATGAAGGTGAATTGATTTTATATAGGTCTCATTGAGTCAAAAGTGATCTTTCACATTCCATTGAGATAAACATGACTATAAAAGTAGGATATATAGAAATAACATGACACAGAATTATTATATGATATCAATTAGACTTTTAAATTAAAAGGTATGGCAATTTATATATGATGACGCTCAATTGATTGGGAAAGAATAATAAAATAAATTTACAACACATTTTTGTATGTGTTGATGAAAATAACTAATGCAAATGCCATTAGGTTGCATAAAAATCATATTTTAACAAAAGTTGTTTGACCTCAAAAATATAACCATGGAGATAATTTTGAATGATATTTTTGTATACACTTGTTTATTTTATAATTTGCATTTGTGACATTCTATGTAGATCATGAATGCACTTATTATGTTATACATGCACTAAAAATTGTCTAATCTAGAATTGGAATTGTTTGTTTGAAGTTGTTGATCACATTGCTTATAAATTTGGATAATTGTCTTCATTTTCATGTGTTGTTTAATATAAAATATAATTAAAGATAAATTAATGATTAAAACTACTGAGTTCAAATATGTATTTATGAAGCATATCTTTTAGGATATATTTTAAAACAATAATAATAATAATTTTTATTATTATGGATTTAGTCATATAGTGTTGAGATCAAATTTGTATATTCTAAAGACATAATATGAACTTGCATTCAATTCACAATCTGTCAAGAATTTTTATAGAAAAATGCCTACTCTAGTGTTTTCCTTATGTGTAGACTTCAATTTCCAAATAAAACTATAAATTTATCGAATGTACCATTAAATAGAAGATTCTTCCAAATCAACCATTTTGTAAATTTGATGTGGGATTTATTTATTTTATTTTACAACAAGAATAATACTTAGCATATAATAGCTAGGGTCATCTAAAATTCATTTTTTATACAATAATAGTAAATAATGAAATACTTGTTCACCATTTGTATTTTCAAATAAAGAGAAATGATGAAAAATTCCAAGTATAGTAACAAAATTTATAAAATTGTAAAGGCTTGGTTCTATTAGTGTGTATATGATAAAAAAAACTTTAATGTTCTTGAAATTTTCTTTGATTTCTAATAAACATTCATCTTATACATGTGCTCATGTTTTATTTAACCCCTAAAATTCCTTGACTATGTTTTTACCAAAAATCTCCAAAACTGCCATTTTTAGGACAAGTATCAAAAAAAAAATTTTAACATTTTTGGACACATCCAACCGTAGGATCATGTAGTATGGTAATTTGAAAATATGTGGAAAAAATTTCAAAAATTTCCACTGCGTAGATTGCAAAATATTAGTGTTTGAAATGACAAAAAAACTTTTTGAAGTCCTACAAAAAATTGGGTAGCTGCACTTCATAAGGTCACATTTTTATGAAAAAATGTCCAAGATGGTTGCAACTCTTTAGATTCATTCTTTAAGGCAAGTTGGCTACATGCTTGAATTTTTTCAAATCATTTGAAATTGTACAACATATAGGAAATAAATAGGAAATAAAAAGAAGTGGAGAATGAATCAAAATACTAAATTGTTAATAATTTAGTTATGGAATTGGAAAATGCCAATTCCAATGGTTGTAATGTTGTAATAAGCAATCTTCACCTAATATTTTTATTTTTGTCCAAAAATATTGAGAATTGAGTTTAATAAAGAACTTCTAAGTTTATTTTTGAGTAGGGAATCCATGATTGTCCACAAACTAAAATACCTCATAACTTTTGACATTGATCAAAATAGAATGATTTAGAGCTTTCTATGTATATATAAATCTAGAAAATTAATTTCAAATTTATGTTTTTGAAAATAGTGATTTTTTTAGATCTGCCCAAACTGCTTGAGTTGATAAACAAACTACATATTAGCCCATAACTTTTGACTTATATTTCTAAATGTCTTCAAATTTAGTGCACATGAAAGATATTCCTTGTCCACACCTTCTTTTAAAATTTGGACCAAAACTATGAAAATCTCCACTCACATGCACCTTGCCCCAAAAAATTATATTGCCAAAAAACGTAGCTTGGTCCTTTAGGGGTTAACAAGTGTTAATCCTAAAATGATTTATCATTTAAAAACAAAAACTTATATTTCCTTCTTCCATTCTTCTTCCAAAGACATTTCTTGATTCTTCAATCAAGTAATACTATATATTATTCATGTTGAATACTTACTCTAAGAACTCTTTGAATTTTATCATCACAAGTATAAATTCTAAAAAACATGCAGTGATGCTAGAAAGTCCAAGTAGATTAGAAAAAATCACTTTTTTGAGAAATAAAAATTTGAAACTGATGTTCTAGATTTATATATGAGTGAAAAACTTTGAATCATTCCATTTGATTAGTGAGATGAAAGTTATGAGGAGTTTTAGTTTGCAGATAGTTATGGAAGATCCACTCTAAAATCAATTTTGAAGTCTTTTATTTAATTCAATTTTCTATATATTTGAGAAAAAAAATTATAGGAAGCAAATTGTTTATTACTTAGTGCAAAATTACAATTATTGGGATTGACAATTTTCAATTCCATAACTAAAATATATTATGCAGAATTGTAAAATGTAGGGTATATACATTTTTGGATAAAAAGTTTGAAAGATGATATCTAACCACTTGGTACAAGTTGAAAATAATTATTTTTGAAATCCAAGCATCATAATCTTGCAATTAATAATGTTTATTTATTGTTGAATTTTAGTAGGGTGTATATTAATAAGTTAACTAAAAGATATTACAATTGGATTTGTTGATGAATAAGTATAGATGAAGATTTCAGCCTTGCTTTGAAGACTATTGTTTTGAAGCAATTTTGGGCCTTTAAACATGAAAGAAGTTTAGAGGTTAACAGTGAAATAAGTAAAAATTCAAAGGATATCTAAAGTTCTAGTAAGGAGGCACTCAATTAACACTAAAACGAAATGAATGAAAGTCACTTGTTTATGATAGTTCCATTAGCACAAGGTCCTTTCTTCCTAGCCTAACTATTCAACATTTTACAAATTTACATCCTAACCAAGACTTAGGTCAACATGTGAAAGGATCTCTAAATTATTAGTAATTCATATTTCAATGACTCTAACAATACCATTTTTAGATCTAATTCTCCTATTTCAAATCAAAATTTCCTATGAGGGCTCTAATCTCAACATTTGTCACTTTGTCACCTATAACTCACTCTCTAGAATTGTTAGTTCCAAATTTTTTTTTCCATTCAATAAATAAATTGCCCTAGAAAATAAAGATGGAATCATTAAGAGGTCTTAAACCCTTTGAAGGAACAATTATGTTTGTGGTCTTAAAGGCCCCATGGTTCTTAAAGACCCTAAGCTTGGAATAACTTTTCATCCCAACACATTGATAAAAAATGATGAAAGTTTTTTATTCTTTTAATTTCAAGTCTTTTAGATGAATGTACATGGATGAAATTCATCAAAATCTAATCAAATGAATTTGAATTTGTATGATATTTAGAGAATATCAAGTTGTTTGGAATCGATTTAAACAACCTTGATAGGTGTTGAAAGCCATTTTTCCATAACAGATTGTCATATTCAGAAAACAATATGCATTGCTAAATTGAAATCCAAAATTCTATAATTAGAAATATCTAAAATCTAACTTTAGCACATCTATTTTTAGTACTTTATCCTTTTTCCTAAAAGTGAGTCAAAAAAGTCCTTTTTATCTTCCATGCAATGTCCAATATTCAATACTCATTGCTCCTATGATAGCATTGTTGGAAAAGCCTAAGAGTACTTGTTAAAGCTCTAGGCCACTCACAACATGCCAACATCAAAACTTAATCACATAAAGAAGCTCCATACTAAAGCGGTCCTACTGATGGATGACACAAAATCCTTCTTTGTAAAACAGAATGCTCATCTTTGGAATTTTGTGCAAAAAGGAGAGGTCTCAGTTCCCCAATAATTTGACCCTCAATGATTGCTTTTCAGTTTTTGGAAGTACGTGATTCACAAGGTACCCGAAAAGGATGATTTCCATGGTGATTTTTTAAACTTTTCAGGGTTGGTTGAAGAGTGCCTCACATTTAGGGAGGCTGTATTTCATACTGATTGTACACATCATCGTATACGAACAAACACTTTATTCATGCCGGCCTTATTTGAAGACTTGGAGTTTTTATCCATCTATCCATACACATGTTTTGAATGATTTTATTTGAGTTATCTGTGTTGTGTCTGAAAACAGACTGCTGTCTGCTTCTGGCATTTTCTTTCATTCAGATCCCCGTGGCATCATAAAATTGTACAATTGACACATGTTGCATTGAGAGGCAAACTGAAGAACTTTGTGTAAGTGATGATTCCTATTCATTAAAAATAATTCATTGAAGAAAAAAAATTGTTTCAGAGAGAAAAGTTCTCTCGTCGGTCCAGTACAAATGAATGTGCTTTTTCCCCAATGTTTGCCGCGGTTCATGTATGTTACCCTTGAGTGCATTTAACCACTTTAGTGTATGAATCCTTCCTTGAATTTTTTTATGGTATCTTTGCTTCTATCTTCATAAACATACTTGTGCGCCATGTGTGCTTGCCACAATATGATAAAATAAGAGTAAAAAGTAATTTAAAAAAAAATTCAATTCATAGAAACTCTGAATTTTTCTTTTTTGTTGTGAGGCGGAATGGCATGAAACAAAGTTTGTACATCCTTCCTTGCAAAGAACTTTCCCATGGTACCAAGAATGCATTAGAGAGATGCATGGTTCTAGAGATCTCATTGTAACTAACTAACAAAACAAAACAAGATAGGTATATTATTTATCTCAAATTCATTATAAAGAAAGTCTTTTGTTTTAGAAGTCAAGCATTGGTTTGGATGAATGAGAAGGTCTATGGTAAAAAGAGTCCCTAGAACCTCCTATTTATTTTTCAAAATTGTTGTGGTGGAGCATGAAGAACTTACCCCCTAAAAGTGGACATGGTTTTAGAGCAAACTTGATTGTAATTTCAAATTGATTGTAATTCATTTTGGATATTTAATTCAATATTAGAAAATGATGCATAAGATGTTATCTTTTACTCCATTTCAAAGCTTGAAAAAAACCCAAAAATTTCAATGAGTTATTACACTAGTAGACTTCATGTGTTAAAATTCAAATAACACGATATTATGTGGCTTTAATTTGTAGTTTTTTTGTAATTTAAAAAAATATAAAATTACAAAATATTGTATCCCATTCTAACCTTCATTTGTGGTCAAAATCCTACATTGCTCTAATATGCATTCTATTTGATATAATTTTATGTATACTTTAGACTTTAAAAAATCACAATGATTTGATTTTTCTATCTACAAAACTAGAAAAATTTATTGAAAAAGAATTTTTTCATACATGCAAATCATCAAGTTTTTATTAATGAAATATTTAAAGTCCAAATTTAGCTTAAAAGTGGAGCTTTGATTTTAGGGTCATTGCTAAGGATACTTTGAATGTAAGATAGAAAACAATTAATACTAGAATTATTTTTATACTTTTCTTCATGGCTACTTGTACTTCATCGAGAAATACTTAATTGAGCACACTTTAAAGATAAATCATAGTTTCCTATAACAAAAATATTAAATTAAAACTATAATATGGTTTAAAAGAAAAAATTTAGCTTTTCAACAAAGTTTTATTTTCATGGCAATGGAACATGTCTTTAAGTGGTTAACATTAGATTTTCTTCTAAATACCTAAAGCAATTGCTCCCACATAAAGAATATTATGATAGTGAAGTACCTTTGACCAAAATTATTCAATGTTCTTAAAAGATGCCAAAAGATATTATGTAGTTGGTTAAAACTTGTAAAAATTAATGTGAAGAATTTCCAATCAAGAAGGAAAATGCCAAATATATAATAATACCTTGATAATCCTTGCATACAATCATATTAAAAATTTCTTTCATATCACTCAATTTAACAAGTAATTACTAAATCTTAATCCTAAAAGGATATTGCAAGTCCCTTGGACATTTTGAAAGTCAAAACGTAAATTTTTACATAATCCTTGATTTGAAATGTTGTAAACCTTAACTAAAAAAAGTAGCTCTAATAATCTACATTTTATTCTATTTGAATTTTTTTTAGAATTATTAAAATTGTAATTTTTATGACACTTTGAAGATAGCATCTTAAAAGCTCAAAATACACCACTTTTGAACTTTTTCTATTGAATTTCTCTTGGTGTGAGCTCAAAGAGTACATCAATTATACTATGATGTTTGTCACTATTATTTCTATTTTTCTTAAAAATTCATATTATTTTAGGCATTTTTGTAATTACTATAACTTTTTACAAAGAAATTTCTTTTAAAAATCATATCAAATCAATTTGATGTTTTTAACTATGAAAAAATGAGAGTAAATTTTAATCATATATTACTACAAATAAAAAATATCAAATTTTTGAAATGTATGTATTTATGTAGAAATATATTGAAGTTTGACCAAGCTCAGATATGAAATGTTTTTTAAGGGTTAAAGAAGATTCAATTGCATACTATTGCACAAAAGGTGCTATCCTTTTTTATAACTAATTTTTTATTCATCAACAATGTTTTTTTAGTAGAAAATTGTGTAAGAAAAAGAATATTTGGGTCAATTGGTTTTCTATTTATGCTTTGAAGATGGTAATATCCTTTTGTATAATGTTATGTTGGAGTTCACTCTTATAAACATCTAATGGTTCTAAATAATGTTATGTGTTGAATGTGATACAAGAGTCAAAAATTTGTGTTTAAATTACTTCAATCATTGCTTTAATTGATCTTAATAGTCTATGTGGCAATAATTTATTAAAGTCAAACTAATTTAATTTAAATACAAGTTGAATCATTTTAGTATTATATTAATTTCCACAAGAAAAAGACTTTTGTAGTGATTAGTTTTATAGATGTTACAAATTTCACCCTTACTAATAGGATAACTTAAAATTTTACAAAGGAGTTTGTTTTGTTTTGAATAAGAGCAATATTTTTTTAGGGGCAAAATATAGCCAAAATTTCCCTACTATCCATATACTTTGATTTTACCACATGAATTCAAGGGATAGATATTGCATTTTGTCACCTAATTATATTATTTACAATTGTATTTAGCCATCTTGCCTTGTGCCAAAAGCTCACATCATCACTAAGTTGAATAAGCTACCCATACTACTATCATAATGGCCATATATTTGAATAAGGTCACCAAATTTTAGCCATCGGATCACAACTCCTCGCTTACCCTAATGTATATTTCAATGTCTAAAACCTTAAGGTATGCTCCCCAATGCACTTGCGTGTTGCTATGTTAGTCTCTAGTACAAATAGATTAGGAGCCAAAACCTCTATTAAAGTTTGGCACTTGTAGCTACATTTTCGAAAGTTTCATTAATCCCTCAATGCCTAAAGCTTTCTTGGGTTCAAAAACATCATTTCTTTTGAAGTATTATAGATCTAAATATCACTAAGTTATAGAAATCTCAATAGTACAATCTTGTAGTATACATGTTGTAGATGATGTGGATCAAATTTGGAGTCATTTGATTGCATAGATTGCAAGATTACAATGTTTTAGTGTTGAAAAAGGATGCTGAAATTTTCTTAAAAACACATTTGGAGGTGAAATTTGATTTTTAAACTTATTCAAATGAAAAAACTTTATACTATAAAGTGACTCAAAACTAGCATATAAAAACATTGGTGAAAAAAATATCATTGGATTGTCTCATTGTGTTTGCAAAATGGCTTGCAAATGTCAAAAAAATAATAAGAAAAGTCGAAAAAAATCCATCTAAGGCTGAACCTCCTTCTACTAAATGTTTCTCAGTCACTCATAACTTCTTAGATTGATATGAAAATTTAGCCACATAAACTAGACTAGTATGTACACCTTTTTCAAATTTTTCAAATTAAAAACTAATATTTTATGAAGAAGAAACAAGCTGCCAAAGTTCACCATAATTCAAAAATGTTGGGATTTTGAACTTTGAATTGCTCACAAACATTCAAAAGAATTGGGATTGACATGAAAATTTTACCATAATAACTAGACTTCAAGAAAAACATAATCCAATAATTTTCTTTTATTGAAAACAAACATTGGATGAAGGAAATACAAGCCTCCAAAGTTGCAGATTTCAAATGTAGTTTACTGAACTCAAATTGAACTTGTGAACTTCAATTGGTTTTCAAGAAATCAATATAGCTTGTATTGATCTGAAAATTTACCACATAAACTAGAAGAAACAGCGCAACTTTCTCAACAAGTTTTATTGAATTTGGACATTGTATGCAAAAATTACAACACTTTGAATTAGTTGTCGAGAAACTTTTGGTCCGCTTTGGTGACGAGGGGTTAAAGGTATAGCACCTATTTTTGACAATGTTAACATAAAGCAAAATATTTTTTTGTACTAGTAACTACATTTAAAAAATATATATTTTATTATTATTTTATTCTCTTTTACTTTAATATTGACTAAAATAGGTGCATTTTTAAATTATTACTTTGTGTATCAAATAGTATTAAAGGAATATATTTCTTATGAATTTGAATATTTTATATTCATTTGCAAGTCATTTTCTTCTTCATATTTCTACTAACCCCTAAAGGATCAATGTTCATACATTTTTTGGTTACATAGTAATTTTTGATTGGTATGTGTGACTACATATTTCTAAATTTTGGGTCCAAATTTTAATAGAAGGTGGGAATGAAGAATTTCTTTCATATGCATTAAATTTCATAACATTTGGAAATATGAACCAAAAGATATAATCTAATACACTATTTTTTTTTGTAAATGGACAATCTGGCTAGATTTTCAAAAATTTAAATTTGTAATTGGTTTTTGAGATTTATATATATATCTATATATATCTCTCTCTATATATGGAAAGCTTTGAATCATTCTATTTTGATTAATGAATCAAAAGTTATGAGGATTTATTGTTTGTAGGTAGTTATGGATTCTCTACTCTAAAATAAACTTTGAAGTCCTTTATCATACTCAATTTTCAATATTTTTGGAAAAAATAAAATCATAAGATGTTGATTGTTTATTACAACATTGCTATCATTGGAATTGGCATTTTTCAATTCTATAATTAAATTCTTAACAATTTAGTATTTTGATTCAATTTCTACTATTTTTTGGTTACTATTTTTTTTTCTACATGTTAAGATAAAATAGCCCATTATGGATTGAATGAGGAGTTTGTCCTCATGTTATTGGTGAAATTTTCTAATTTTTTTTCATACATATAGACAATTGTCAAAAATGGCGAGAGCAATTGAAATTATATTTTTTCAACAAAGTATGAATTTGTTATAAATTTTTTAAGTGTTCTACCCATCATGGGTTCTAGACTTCTCCCAAATCAACAAAAATTGTATCCATAATGCTCATCAAACTCACCTAATGAAGTCCCAATAATTTATAACATGGAAGCTTTAAAGGAGTCACTTCCTACAATGAATTAACATTGAAAAGTTGAAAGTTCCTATTATGGTCATTAATCATTCCATTCTAATTAGCTAAGACATTGATTGTGACTTAGATTTTCATTAGCTAGAAGAAAACTTCAATGGGGTCATTTTGAGGAGTCCACAATGGGTCTTTAGTCCGTAATAGGCTATTTTACCTTATACAATTACAAATGATTTGAGATCTTTTAATCATGTGTCCAACTTATTTTTAAAAAAATCCAAAGAAGCACTACCATTTTGGACATTTTTTCAAAGAAAACTGAGTTTGTGAAGTGCAATTGCCCCATTTTTCACAAGGCCAAAAGAATGATTTTAGTGAATTTAAATGCTTATATCTTACAATCCATGTAGTGGAAATTCCTGAAATTTTTACCACATGTTTTCAAGTCAACATACTACAAGATCCTATGGTTATATGTGTCAAAAAAAGTTTTAAGAAAAATTGGTACTTGTACTAAAAATGACAATGTTTTTGAGCGTTTTTAATGAAAACATAGCCATGAAACTTTAGGGGTTAAGATCCTTATATATTACTTAGATATTTATGGGTTTTTTTTTCTACAAATTTGTATGCAAGATATTTTTGTAAGATATACATGTATGAATAATTATTCTATAGAATATTATACTATTTTAATGTAAATCTTCTTATAATATTTGCAAAAAAATGGATTTATAAAGATTTGAATGAATATGTAA
Organism: Pseudoscleropodium purum; assembly: GCA_963969395.1. Lineage (NCBI taxonomy): Eukaryota > Viridiplantae > Streptophyta > Bryopsida > Hypnales > Brachytheciaceae > Pseudoscleropodium > Pseudoscleropodium purum. The sequence continues at coordinate 2,451,704 of OZ017800.1, read as the reverse complement.
TAATATTAATTACTTCTCAATTGTTAAGGAGAAGAAAAATAAGGCAAGTGGAAGAAATTGAAGGTGTTTTTTTGAACATTAAGTGACTAGCACTTGCATTACAAATTTACAATCCACCTGGAATGAAGGATTTTTTAGTTTGGATATTAAGGTTTATTGTATTGCATGTGTTGCCTAGTAGGTGCTATTTCATTTTTTTGCTTTTGAACCATTCACTAATTTGATACTCTAGCATTCTTTGTCTTTCCATCTTTGTCATCACTGCTTTCTTTTAGATGTCACAAAATTCAATAATTCAAAAGATATAAGAGTCAAAAATTAGCTAGACAATTTTCAATTCTCACCAATTTACATCTTCTATCAAGATGAATATATTGCCTCCCTACTTTCTTCATCAATATCTATGAATAGCCATAATTCTCTAATATTCATCTAATTAGCAAAATTATTGTCTCTCAAGAATGGATATAGAAGTAGTGGCACTCCATTGAAAGTTTATCTAAAATTTGGAGCAAATAATGCATCAATCCCTCATTTGGCACCAAACTTTCTTAGAACTAAAGAGTTAAGGTGTGCCCCTCCAAAATGTGCCATTGACCTTGAACTACCATCTTCACATTGCCATTTTCCAAATCAATTATGTACTTATGTAGAAGAAACTGTTTTAGAACCAAACTTTATTCCTTCATATCTTTTGTATATGGTATCTAAATGCCATGTTCTTTGGTGCAGTGGAACCTCCTTTCACTTGCCAACAAGAAAATATGAAACCTTAAGCAGTTGTTGAGTCTTGTGTTTGTGTTTCCTTGCCAAGCCATTCGTGGTTGGTGATCATGTATTTTACTCTTTTGCAATGAAATCTCGTTTCATTTGATTAAAATTTTCTTTTACTAGTCTAATCATAGTATCTAAGCACAGTAGCAAAAGTGGCGGTTTTGGGGGGTACCCACCTGAGTTCCAGAAAATTTGAAAAAACAAAACAAAAATGGCACTGTATCTACCAGTAAGAAGTTGCCTTGGTGCAGTGGATATACATATTTTAAGCCTGTATGTCGTCGTACAACCGAATATAGACGGTAATGTACATTACATGAATGACGGGGTCCCTCTTGCTGTTGCAGGGGTTTGTACCCAAACCGGTGGAGATGCTGAGAGATGCGTCGTGAACGGCAAGAGGTTCGTGATCGTTCATCACGCTACGTCCATCCAGTTGCCCACCACAGTAAGTTTACTTGCCCACGCGAGTTTCTCGCACGCAAACGCAGATTACCACTCTCGGAAGCTCTGCATAACGTTGTATAAAATCAAAGGCAACGCTCCTCCCCGTGCTGGGATATCTGGGAGGAAGGGACTTATCGCTTATCGCATGATTCCAGGATTGAGGTCGGCCTGAGGAGTCATGTAAGACAAGTTTGTTTACTGTGGGGCTCCCCTTTTGAAGGATGTTAAAGGGGCCACTGCCTCGTGCTAGAGAATGTTTTGCTGTGATTCTCCATTGGAGTCGCAGACTTCTCTCCTTCATTTCGCTCCATTTAAGCACGCCATAGTCCCATTATTGAGTCCATTCCGTCCAGACGCCCTGCCCTGGCTTGGAAGCGATTGAGCGAAGGGTTTGTTGCCAGCACGTTGCTGCTTCGCAACGGAGAGAGGATCTTGTTGATACAATAATGAGCGAGTCACTGAGCCGGTGAGAAAGACGGGAGCATTGTAACGGTTTAGTAGTAGTACGTACTGAGGGGTGGAGTAAAGGCGCGAAGGAGATTGATCATTGTTTGCTAACGATTTGGAATGTGTGTTGCCGTGTGTACGGGTAGTTGACGTGCTTTGGGGTGAAGCGTACGGTGGAGGGAGGGAGTGTGGAGTTATGGAGTCGGAGGCCTTGTCCAGCGCGGGGGAGCTTCCGCTGTCGACTGCGTGTGTGGTGCGTAATTAGTTTTCGTTTCTTGCTTTTGAGTTTTCCAATTGCAGCCGTGTTGATTTGTGGCGATGGCAAGAAAGTAGAATTCGCATGGCAAGAGTTCGAGCAGTTCTTTTTCTTCTGTAGTTTCGTTGCGTGCTTGTGGAGATGTTCGTAGAGTACGTGGTTACGAGAATATCACCGCTCAATCGACGGCAGCTCTTTGGATGATGAATGACCTGTAGTTTGTCACGAGATCGGTGATCGTTACTCTGCACTCTCTTGGAAAAATGCCTTTAGAATCCTGTATTCCTCGTGTCTGGCGACATTCAATTGTAGCCGGTGCTCTTGAGTTTCACAGGAAAACAGAGTATTCTTGTTCTCACACTTTTCAATTTCAATAAAATGTATTTATATTTTCGATTCTGTCAAACAGACTCTGTCCTTAACCTGTAAATACAACTGCAAAGAAAATTTGTTAGAAAGTGTTCAAGTTAATACTGAACTAGAAATCGGGGAACAAAATAATCCGTTTATTCCATTATTAGCAACACTGGGGCTCATGAGCTTGCCACTGCTCAAATATTTCATGACCAATACTGTTGACCGCAAGCTTGCGTTGTATTTCATAATTACCTGATTCAACTACGAATTTTTGTAACACTACTTCTTTGAAAATTCATTCCATTCAATGTTGGAGGGCCGTTACGTTGTTGCAGTACCACTTTCTTTTCGGGCTCTGCAAATTCATTCGTCCATCTGAGTGTTCCTTTCAATTGCTTTTGTAGTTTCTGGATGTAGCTCATCTCATAGTCGATAAGTCTCGTTCGTCTGATGTTTCGTCATTTATCCAGTGCATTGTTTTGCAGTAAATTGAAGGGCTTACATACGTGGAAGTCCTGTAGATAGTTTGTTCATTGTTTGAATAGGGATGAAAGGTTCCAGCTGCTGATTTATGAATTGATGTGGTGCTGAAGGATACTGAAAGGGTTTTGACTAGTTTGAGTTTGATTTAGAGTTGAACGATTCATTCTAAGAGATTCTTTGATGCTTTTACTGAATTCTTCTGTGGATGAATAGCAGAAGCACAGCGAGGGCCAACATTTTATGGTACTTGAGAGCGGGCGACTTGCATATGTTTCATTGCCGCAAGAATACGCAGCCTCCACCGAAAATGAGAACCTGTGTTTCACAGATCACAGGCCAGAGGATGATACAATCGACATGTGCTGCCCTCAGGAGTCGGGGCACGTACACGCTCACGTGCACCATGGCGATATTATTGAGGACATTCTCTTGAAACAGGTTCCTTACTACGCCTTCTATCATTCTCTGTATCAAGTCGTGTACTACACTGATGAAGTATGCTGGCAAGCTCATAGCCATCCACTATGAGTTGTTCAGACTTTCATGTTACTTCAAACAGCGTAATGGGTACTTGATTTGTCCCAATAGAATATCATATTTGCTTTCCCGTGATTCATAGCTTTATGTTCGCATATCCACGGATTCACCAGTCGGCGAGCCACACAGATTTGACTACCGTTGGTTTTGATTTCATTGTATTTCACTGAATGCCCATGAATTCTTGGATTCTCTATCACGTCTTGTCTTTAACAAGGACTGAGAAAACATCTATACTGTCTCATCAGTAAGAAATTTTTATTCCTTCTTTGTCCATATCAAACATTTTTCCCGCTTCTGATGCCTACTGTTTCTGAATCAATTCTTCTTCAAACCACTGAGAACGTGGCATCATGTCTTTCCCTGGAAAATTGGAAAAAGGAATCGCTGGAATCCATTTCAGCAGACTTGTAGGTATCATTTATCAAATGTGTCCAATGCTAATATCTGAAAAGTTGTATGTGCAGTGTATGTGTATGGAAGAGTCGGGTTGTGCACTTCCGGTACTCCGCGAGCTGTCAGGGTTATGTCAGACCGTGTTACCACTGGTAGACATAGATCATAAGCATGGAGAAGGCTGTGGACACTCTCAGATACCTCATGGAGATCATTTGGATTGGCTTTTACCTCTAAAGGACGGTTCTTTCTTGCTGAGTCATCCGCTAGTGCAAAATGGACTTTCAAGTTCTATTGAGCACGGTCGATTAATTAATCGGGGTAAAACTTTGGCTAAGTTAAACCTACGGCCCAAGCTTGTGGACCTTTTCAGCTACGAGAGTCCTGAACAGAAGGGTTACGTGAACCTTCCACAATTCGATGAAGATTCGAATGTCCACAAGGGAGATGGTTTCAAGATTGTGAGAGAACAACCGAGTGATGATTGTACGATCATGCCTTCCGCAAGTGTAGGGCGAAATGTAGTTCAGGGAGGGATGGTGAAGGTGGATATCCCTGCGAACTTCGTTCCTGCATTATGTAAGACGACGCTCGATGTGATGGGAATATGTTGTCCGAGTGAGGTTCCGTTAATCAAGAAATTGTTGGACCCTCTCCCCGGTGTTGAGGACGTTTTTGTGAACGTGACGGCCAAGACTGTGCTGGTTTCGCACGATCAATTATTGATCTCTGACGTTCAACTAGGTGCTAATTCCAACCTTCTGCCTTCTCCTGCAGCTCCCAGCACGCATGGATTTTTTCATTGCATCCGAGATTCAGTTGTGTCTTGGATTTTGCGCATTTTCCAACCCTACTGCATTCGTAGTTATCGATTTTCTTTGCTACTTATGCAGTGAAAGTTTTGAATGGAGCACATTTGGACGCAAGTCTACATCAACGCGGAGAGTTGAAAAGTGGCCGCAGCTGGCCAAGTCCTTGGTGCCTTGGCTCTGGTATTCTGGTAGTGATTGCGTTCTTCCATTACATTTACGAACCAATGAAGTGGGTGGCTCTGGGGGCTGTTGCTGTCGGGGTGCCCCCATTAATCTTGAAAGCCATTTCCGCGCTGAGGAAGTTTGTTCTGGATATCAACATACTCATGCTGATTGCCAGTGAGTTTCTCAACCTTTCCGCTGTGTCCAATCGGATTCTTCGGGGTCATTATGGCTCGTTTTCTGGTGTTATTGTATCAATGTACAGTTTTTCGTAAGCGAGAAGAGCACCAGCTGCACCACATTCGGTTTTTTGTTCTGTTGGAGGATGTTCTTTATGTGCTCGAGTTCCATCGATGTGATTACCTTCCTTCTGTGATCTGTACGAGTCCGTTATGTCCTGAGCTGTACGTCAGGAATGAGTGGCCAAGTGATTTCTGGTGGTGTGCAGCGTGTGGAGCCATTGGACTGGGAGATTACTTGGAGGCCGGCACCATTGTCTTTCTGTTTGCACTCGCTGAATGGTTAGAATCAAGATCCACTGACAAGGTGAGAAAATGCACTCGGTTTTTTGGTCACAGAGCTGATGGTATGTTTGATTTGTATCACGCTGAACTCAAGTCTACACACCTTTCTTTTGGCCGTCACATGGTACAGTAAATAATACTGATGCTCTTGTGGTATTGGAAGGTCCAATATTGGGTTGGTTTATCTTCTTTACTTGCACAATTGCCGCGTAACTACGCATTCACGGAGCTCTTGTTTTTAATGGACAATGTCATGCTATTTGTTTATTGGAGCCTCCGAGTACTTATTCTCATTGAATCTGAACAAAGCGTTTATTGAAACCTTGCTATGCAGGCTCGTTCTGCGATGGCGGCTGTAGTGGATCGTGCCCCACTGAGTGCCACCCTTGTAGACGGTGGCATGCGAGTGCGAGTGGAGGAGGTTAAGGTGGGAACATTACTCTCGGTGAAGACGGGAGATCCAATCCCAATAGACGGAGAAGTTGTATCAGGCCGAGGTTTTGTAGACGAAAGTAGCTTGACTGGTGAGTCCATTCCAGTGGAGAAAGAGGTGGGAGCCATAGTATGGGCTGGAACAATCAACGTGTCAGGTATGATCTCGAGGCGTTTCCTGTGAATGTTTCACACATTTTCGAAATTTCCAGTCTTGTCCTGGATGCGTGTGTACTAATTGAATCGGATGTAATGGTACTTTTCTTGGTCATCTTCGTATTTGGCTTTCCTTTTCTCGTTGGAAACTGGTGACGGTTTGGTTTTCAGCAGAAGATGCATTACTGTTTTTTTATTGGTGGTATTCGTTTACGCGATTCTTTTGATGATGCAACTTGACAATGCATGTTTAGTGTCAGTCACAAATGTCAGCCTGATCCAAAGACCTTGGATCGTTGCAGGGTATGTGACAATGAAAACTACAGCGCTGTCAGTTGACTCTGCTGTGGCGAGAATGGTGAGACTGGTCGAAGAGGCACAGAGTCAGCGGTCCAAGACTGAAATGCTGGTTGAGAAAATTGCGAAATATTATACGCCTGGTATTGTTCCTTCCAGATTGTTCGGTTGTGAAATTCAGCAATTCTAATCTTGTTTTCTGAGCGAAATCAAGTGGAGTTGGCAACAGTGAGCTTCTGCCGAATTTAGAGTTTCGTGATTAAGCTAATTTTGCATCTCTTCTTCAAATTCCTCAACGATATTTTGTCGTTTAGGGCTAGACGAGCAGCAATAACAGTTGATGTGCTTTTTCCTTGTAGCTGTCGTGATTGCAGCCATTATCGTTGGAGTTGTTCCCTGGGCGGCCGGAGTGCACAACCCGAAGCATTGGGTTTATCTTGCTCTGGTTCTTCTGGTAATAGCATGTCCGTGTGCGTTGGTTATATCCACTCCCGTGGTTATCACCTGCGGAATTGCCCAGGCTGCGCGTTTGGGGTTACTTGTGAAAGGTGGCACCTATTTGGAGGTCCTTGGCAGACTGAAGGTGGTGGCCCTGGATAAGACTGGGACTTTATCTGAAGGCCAGTTTTGTGTGTCCGACTTGCTCTCTATCGATGGCATCTCCACACTGCAGCAGGTTTTGTACTGGTATGAGTTGTTGATTGCTGAACGTATCCTGAAGCTAATTTCCACAAGGGAGTTTTGTGATTTTACCATCATGGTAATGTAACGGAGTTTAGCACTTACGAAGTCGTAATGACTCAATTGAGATGGTACACTCCGTTTCACTCCTTCCATCGTAAAATCACAAAACTCCCTTGTGTTAACATGAAGAGAAAACAATTTCCCAAAATTTTGGCATCAGATTTGGCAGTTGCGATTTGTATAATTGTGAGCATGTGATTTCCTAAGAGTCTGAATTTCTCTTCAAATTTTCAATGTATGTTTCCGAAATGTCCGCGTGAAAATCCGTTCCTGCATTTTTTTGTCTCCGCAGGGTAACGAGTGTTGAAAACAAAGCTTGTCATCCATTGGCATCAGCCCTTGTTAGCTACGCACGCATGAATGGGGTGGAACCATCCGAAGATGTTAATGATTTTGAGGTGATTGCGGGAGAAGGAGTCTCAGCTGTAGTCGATGGTCATAACGTTCAGATTGGAAATGCACGCATGGCAGCTCGATTAGGGTGGGATACAGGTATTGTGCTCCACATGTATAGCTCAGCCTGAAGCGTCGTTGTGATGTAACGCCAATGATATATCTTGCCGAATAGCTCATTGTGCTTATCGTAGGTGTCTGCTGTCTTGAAGAAGATGTGTAGTATATACAGGAGTCTTCTTGACTCCACTGTACGTTAAGGGGGATGACTACGTGAGAATATTTGAGGCAGTTCTGTCGGTCCGTTCTATCGTGGCTTCTATGTTTCAAATCACATGAAACACGCCGGAGACCGGGGTTGTTGCATCCGTTTCCTTTCTTCGCGTAATAGGGTGCTTCTGAATTTCATGTGGTTGATGTTTCATTTGGTACCTCTGTCTTTGTTTTTCCAGTGCTGCAATGTTGCCCTTTTCTGAGTTGGTTGCTGATGTCTTGCAGCTGCCGCAGCTGCGACACTAGCCAATTGGAGCAGCACTGGAGCAACGGTTGGTTGGATAGGTGTCGATGGAGTTTCTATTGGGATCTTCGCTGTTGGTGACCAGGTTCGTCCAGAAGCAGCCGAAGCGGTCAGAGAGTTGAAGGTATTTTTTCTACCGAGTCGGTTATCAGCTGTTAGAGGAACAGGTCAACCATAGATACTCCTTAAAAAAGAGAGAAACTACTGTCGAATTGGCTATATGTTATTCTCCGCTTGTGTGCACACGTTCATGACGTTGACTACCTTTCCTAGGCAGACTTGTTTAGCTGGCTTAGATACTGCGAATAACTTGATACGGGTGATAGTTACAGTTAATTCTGCTGTGTGGGGATCGGGAACCTCCAATTGTTCAAAAGTGTGCATGTCGCCTTCCTGTCGTATCAAAAATCAACAAACTTGCATTCATGGTCTTTTCCACTTCTCCTTGTACATAGATTTAAATGAGTTCTAATATATTCCTGCCTCGAGAGAAGATCAGGGAAGGAACTTGTTTGTTATTGAACATGTATTTAAGTAGCACAATTGATATTGAAATTGCAAGTACGCCTCTTTAAGAGTTATTTAAATCCGATTTTTCCCTAAGCACGAACTGAGATGCTATTGTTGGTAATCTTGTATCTCATGACAGGCTCTTGGCATTCGGGTTGCAATGCTCACCGGCGACAGCAGTGCAGCTGCCGGCCATGTACACGATAAGGTAGGCAGTACTATTCATGCAAAGCACTTACGGAAAAAAGGTGCTCATAATGGCGGTTTCTGTTTCGCGTGATGTTGCAACATATTCCACCCACTTCTTTTGTCTCGGTCTTCGCGCCATGTCATATCGAATGAGAGTCTTGCTTTTGTGAGTCGTGAGACAAGAATTTTCTTCCTGTAGAGTAGCTGGTCTCATTAGTTCTTTTCTGGATCACAGTGGATCTTTCGTCCATCGTAGGCATCTTTCACATAAGGATCTTACGCCTGGTTTTTGTTGCGCGTACTTGTCTCTTCAGATAGGTGAAATCGACGTATTTTCAGAATTGCTACCTGAGGACAAGGTTCGGATGGTTCAAGAACTGAAAGAGTATGGCATTCTTGCAATGGTGGGAGACGGCATCAATGATGCACCTGCTTTGGCGGCTGCAGATTTGGGAATTGCAATGGGAGTGGCTGGCTCAGCCGTTGCCATGGAAACAGCTGACGTTGCTTTGATGACAAATGATCTTCGGAAGTTAGCAGCGGCAGTGCGGCTAGGCCTGGATTGTCGATGGAAGATTGGGCAGAATGTGACGTTTAGTTTTGTGACGAAATTGCTCATAATCGGTCTCGCAGCAGGTGGATATGCTTCTCTGTGGGCTGCGGTAGTGGCTGACGTTGGAACTTGTCTGGCTGTCATCTTCAACAGCATGCGTATCTTGAAGAAGGCCAAGAAGCATGTGGGGGATGGTAATATCTTTACTTACTTCACCACCTTATTTGCCTCTGTTTTTTTGACTGTTGAGACTACGATCGTTCAGAAGACTATGTGATGCATAATTTATGTTTGGAATGCTGAATGTACCAAGTTTTGATTTCATTGTTCCGTGGGATGTATCTTCTTAAATTTACTGTAGTGGAGTAGTTTGGGATCGCGTTCAGATAGGTGCGGAGAATAGACGGTCATCACATTGGTGGTATGGACACCTAATGCGGTGACTTCCAGTTCACTCAACAGGGAACACGTCTTTATAAATGCTACTGTGGACCTTTCTTAGAGATGAAGGGACATTATGAGATGAAATTACAGCCAAAAGTATGTAGTGTTGAGTTCTATGATTCCTCTGATTCTTTTCCCCTAATGTTGCAGGTCAGTGCATTTCGCAAAAGCTAGACAAGAAATTGAAGGACTGTAATAGCAGTTGCTGCGAGGATGGCGAGGACAACGAATGCTCCGAAAGTGCTATCATCCAAGCTCCTGTGGCCGCCCAGAAACAACATCATCATCACCACCACAGTGGATTCCGGGTACGGATTCCTTGGTTACCTAAACATATTCATCATCATCACCACCATGACAAGAAAGAGAAGTGTGAGGAGGATGCTTTGTGCTGCGCAGACAAAGAAGATCAGCCTCCTTGTTGTTCGAGTGCCCGGTGCGAGAAAAAGGGGCTTACTTCCCGAGGGAAAGGGCAGAGGCATGGACACAGTGTTGGAGGCTTCGAGAAGACCAAGGGTGTAAGGAAGAGTTCTGATCTCTGCGAGAGTAACTGTTGTAGTGATGTTCCAGCAGTCTCGAGTGCTCAACCTGGGCTTCCAGGTTGTGGACCCTCAAGAAATTGCTGTTTGCCGGAAGAGGAATTAGGTCAAGAAGCAGAGCTTTTGCACAAGTCTCGGATTGCAGAAGCAGGTTCTCGGTGTTGCTCTAAGGAAAGTTGCAACGACCTTGCTTCACGTGTTGTTGATGCTGCGATTCTGAAGAATGGCTCTGACTGCTGTTCCGAAGGCAGTTGCAATCAACCTGAAGCCAGTGTTCCGTATTCCTCGGTTTCAGCAGGATGCTGCGCAATGTCGAATTCAAGTCCAAAGCAGCACTGCCATGAAATCCGCAAGGACAGTCTCTTGAATAGTGCAGAGCCTGTCGTTTATTCGGATTCGGACCAATTCGGCAGTTTCAAGAGGGAGTCAGCTCCTGGATGTTGTGCGAGCGGGAGCTGCAAGGCGCCTCCTAACAAGAAGCCTCCCTCTCCTGAGTCTCCTGCAATAGAGGTGAGGGCGGATTCAGATTCATTTGGCTCGAATGATCCGAGTGCCGCAAAGACAACCACTGGTTGTTGTGCGAGCGGGAGCTGCAAGGCACCTCCTAACAGGAAGACTCCCTTACCTGCAATAGGGGTGAGGGCGGATTCAGATTCAAGTGCCTCTAATGGTCCCAGCGCCGCAAAGGTAGTCAGTGGATGTTGTGGGAGCGGGAGCTGCAAGGCGCCTTCTAACAAGAAGACCCCCTCTCCTGCAATAGAGTTGAGGGTGGATTCACATTCAAGTGCCTTTGCTGGTCCCGATGCCGCAAAGGCAGTCAGTGGATGTTGTGCGAGCGGGAGCTGCAAGGCGCTTTCTAACCAGAGAATCCCGTCTCCTGCAATAGAGGTGAGGGCGGATTCAGATTCAAGTGCTTCTATTGGTCCCAGCGCCGCGAAGGCAGTCAGTGGATGTTTTGCGAGCGGGAGCTGCAAGGCGCTTCCTAACAATGAGACCTTCTCTCCCGCTACAGAAATTAGGGAGGATTCAAACTCAAGCGGTGCTAGCACCGTGAAGCCAGTAGTTGGTTGTGATGCAGGTGATTGCCGCAAGTCATCTGAGTTTGATGCAGAAACTTTTCGTGGAAATTGGACTGTTGCAGATTCGTCTGCAGCAAGGGAGGACCCATCAGAAGCGTTACCAACCCCAACCGAGCCCTGCTGTGACGATCCATCCAGGTGTAAAGCTTGCGTTGTAACAGTTGCCAGAGAAGTTTGAGATTGTGATAAGGTTTGAACTATGACTGTCGGCTACAAACAAGAACACCCGATGCTGAACTCTGCCAATGTTTCTTAAAATTTCAAGTGCTGTATGTTGGACAAGTAGGCAATTAGATGTTTGTTAGTGTAACTGAAAGTTGCTGCATACATGTATCTGTATCTAGCTTGTGATAAAAGTGAGATCCGACATCACATTCTTCCTGGAATATGGTGGAGGGTAATTCCCCTAGGGGAACGGAGATCCCGTGAATTTCCGTCAAGAGCATGTGTTTTCGAGTTGGATGATGCTGCATTTGTCACTTGGTCATTTTCCTTGGGGAACAAACTATTCCTTAAAATCTTCCTTGATTAACCCTTAAGCGGCACCGTTCGCGCAGAAGACTGAGAAGAAGAAGAGAAGGACGACATGTGACAGATGCACTGATCAGAGGAGAACTGAGATCAGTATGAAAGGAGCCGTTTGATCTTCACAAGCATCCTCCCTGCTATAGATCGGAAGATTCATCGACCCATATATTGTAGTAGATCAAGAGATTATGAGGTTTCACCACGAATTAGCTGACGTTGACTCGCGCGGGCAGTGCCTCAGACAGAGCCGTTTCCTGTCAATGTAAGGATCTGCAGTGCAGGAAAAAAATTTCAAAAATGCGGTACGCCTTGCTCGGCGTCTCTGCTATGGAATGATGCTCGCACACCGTCGTAATGCAGGAGGAATTCATCGCTGTGCACCTTGCAATTGCCATCTCCTCATGTAGAAGCGCAGAGGACGGTTTTTTAGCTGCTTTCCTCCTGACGTGGTCATGTGGCCGTCGAAGAAAACGGTCTGCACTACGAGACTGCCGTCCGCTGAAGCGTGCACGAGTTTGCACGTGGCCGAAGAAAATGTAAAAAAATTACGTGAACTCCTGCGCACTAGTGCGCTGCGTAGCAAGAGCGAATGCTGCGACCACAAGAATGCCGAATCGTATGTCGGCCACATTCAGCAGTGGCCGCATAGTGGGACGTCCTCTGCATGCTCGCCACGTTGGAAACGCCGTCACCTGCTTCACATTCTTGCCTCCAGAAGAGCCCACGTCATGCACAACGGTGGACCCAGTATCAATGACTTGGGCCCAACGATGACGTCATACAGCTTGGCAGCCACGCACTGCCCGGACATGCAAAGCTCTTCTCGAAATTTTTCTATTTCACGAGCCTTCCATCAGTGGACCACTGAAAATTTCAGGGTTCTCAGACTCCTTCCGACTTCCAATTTTCTGTGAAAATGCCAGTCAGCTTCTACGAAGCCTCGCCTGGACCTCTACCATTCACTCGGGTATGGCTATCCACCTGGAGTTTAGGAGCAGGGTTAAAGATACAGATAGAAGGTCGGCCTTCCAGGCTGACTTTGAGCGTCTATGGTCCCCTGTGTTTTATCACCCGGGATCCAAAATGTGGAATTTCTCTATCCCTCGGGATCTCTCTTTGTAATTTCTTTTTTGCGTTTATGTGAAGGGGCCTCGCGCCCCCGCCCAGCCTCTTGGCTTTCACAGCTTCTACGAAGCCTCACTTCCACTTCTGAGTACAGAAGTCCAACAGCGAGCTCCACAAAAAGAAAAAGAAGATGAAAAACTGCTACTCCGTCGAAGATATTCCTATTTTCCTCTGTCCATCGTCCAGAAAGTGGACGCAGGTGCGTTTCAGGGTTAAATATTCCAGTCTTACAGTAGATGTGAAATTAGTTCCATAATATCTATCAAATGGAGAGATTCGCAATCGGCAATGTGAGGTGATCCTATAGCAAACCGCAAATTTATACTTCACATTTGTTAGAACATCAGGGGATGCTGTGGAGATATTTGTGAGTTCATATGGTTCTCTTTGGAGGAGGACTAGAGTGGTGGTTCTCGCAATGCATCGAAGGATTGTGTGAACAATACACGTACTATGTAGACACAGCTAATGCATAATCAACATATAGAGTACTTCTTAAACCTTCATGGGAAGAACTTTTTCGTAGGAAACTGTGAAATGAAGGTCTTCAAGATGTCCTTCATAAATGTTATTGTAATATGGGTTACAAATTTGCAGACTACAAAAATAATGTTAAAGTATAGTAAAGTTTAAGTATTGCAATGAAGGTCTTCATGATGTGCTTCATGAATGTTACTATGACATGGGTTACAAATTTGTAAACTAAAGAATAATGTTAAAGTAAAGTAAAGTTTAGTTTAAGTAGTGTTTTAAGCAATACAACTATTAAGGTTCAAGAATGGCTAGCCAAATTGGCCATAGCTTTGGTTGATCAATTTGATTCATGTTGTTGATTTCTTGTAATGTTGTACATTCCCAATTTGTTGTCATCCTACAATCTTCCATTGTTTTTGTGCCTTGAAGTTATTACTTGCTATAACCAATGAAAGAATATAGAACAACCATCTTGGCTCTACAACATGCTTATTATTTTAAGAATGGCATTATTGAGCAATTCTAGAACATCTAAGAGCCAAAACAACTCTACTTTTTTTATGTGTCTAAAATTTGATATTCAATTAGAATATGTCTCAAGCCCTAAATGCTTGAGGTACTATATTCTAGTGTCGACAATACTTTGAAATTAAATAAAAAATATCTAAATTGTTATTTTTAGTAGTTTGTATTCTTGAAAATTTCTTTTTGAGGTCTAGTTTTAGCATTGAAAATCCAATATTGATTATGATTGATTATGATTTTTCTATTCAAGATTTTGTGCAAGGGTATCCATTGCAATCTTGACTTTCTATAGTGTTGAGAGCTCTTGGAAATAATCCTCAAATACACTCAATCTCGAAGAAAAATTCACATTAGAAATTCATTTTTTTAAATTGTAGAAGAAATTTAGATAAGCCATAAATTGATTAGGCTAATGTGTATTATGTCCTTTAACCTCATAATTTTTTGGTGATCAATTTTTTAGATTCAACATGTAAAAAGAAGATTAAAAAGACTTCAAATCACTTTCATAGTTTTAACACCTTCATAATCAAACATTGTAATCTTTCAATCCATAAGTGATGTAATTGTATTTTCTTTTTTTATGTGATCTCTAATATATCTGGTTTGAATTAGTATTGTTACAATTCAAAAAAAATTGATACAACCTATTAAAATTTTGGTTTTTTATTCAATTTAGAGCAAATTTTTAGAAGCTCAAAAAAAGCCTTGGGCATTAAAGGTTAATAACTATGAACCTAATGCTTCAAAGTGGAAGCCAAGGATCATTCCATATTTTCATAAGTACATAAGGACAACTTCCATCATCATATCCATTCAAGAAAACATAGTTGAAAAACCATAAGCACCAAAAAAGACTTTGTTGATGATTTTTGGGAGCTTTGCCTACAAAAAAAAGAATGTTGAATTAAATTTTCAAAACCATTCAAGTCATTATGATAAAATTTATGAATAAGAGATATATTTTGAATGAGACCTATTTCAATCCAATAATAAAATGCAACTATTTTTTTGAAACATTACCTTTATTTTGATATTGCCTAAGTAATCAAAGACTGTTTCATTTTCTAAAGGATTATTTTCAAAGCCATTACAAAAAATTTCAGCCCTCGGAAAGGCTGTGAGTATTGAATTGCCCAGAACTACCCCGGTGCAATTAGAGAGTTCAACAATTTTTTATTTTTTTAATGAAAGCTGCTGATGTGGCACTAATTGTGCCACATCAGCGCCACATCAAGTTTTCATATTATATATATATAATAATTTAATTCTTTTTTAATTCTTTTTTATTTTTATTTTTATTTTATTTTATTTTGTACTTGCATTGCGGGGCGCTGAGAACTGAATCCTTAATGGCCCTCTATAGGGTTCATATTTTTTTTAGTGGTGTCTTTTGCCACTTTTAAAGATGATTGACAATTAAAAAGAGAATTTTTGTACCATTTGTATTGTTTCAAAGAATTTTAATTTTAAATTTGATAGTAAACTTCAATTCTTTCAATATGTAGAAGTTGGCGCTACACCAATTGTAGAAGCTTCAGGTACCCTCCCCACATGAGTTCCACCAAAATCTCATCATTTTCTTCCTTCTATGCATCCTTTGATAGGCACATCATCAATCATAAAAAAAAATAGCATAGTCTTATCTAGAATGAAATCCTTCAACACTTCATTCATTCCATTCATCATATGCACCATGGAATGTGTAGTTCCTTGAGGTAATGTGCACATTCTCACCAAGCCCAATGTCATTCATATTATGGTTAAATTCCTACTTTAATATGCTAATTGGGTCATAATCCAAAAATAAATCACCCATAGAATAAATCACTCTCCTAAAAAACACCTCCACAAATTCATCAACAATTAGACTAGATCCCATATTTCTCATCATCATCTTATTCACCAATTGCATATCTTGAATGAACACATTCTGTAGGCACCATGAACAACCAATTTAAACATGGTGCAAGAGAAGGCTCTAAAATTTGGCCCCATCTTAATCTCTTTATTGAGAAATTCCACTAGTCTTGATAAATGAGTCTATGGTACTAGATTAGACTTCAAATTCTAAGGTATGTGTGGAATTGTGAAAATAACTATAGGTGCTACAACACTTGAACCAATACACCCAATTTCATGCAATTCAAAAGCAAATGCCTTCCCATGGCATGAAAGCATTTTTTAAAAACACTTTCTCTCATAATGCAATAAAAGTCTTCACCTTTGATTTTAATCCATTCAATGTCTCATTCATAAATTTATGCCCTATCTTTCTTAGATCCCTCGAACTTGGTTGCGTAGAAGCTTTCTTCACCTTCTTTTCAAAATCCAAGGAAAGTGGTAAAACCATTTGTTTAATTTTTCATTGCTACAATTTTATATTTAATCTCCATTATTGCTTCTTGCATCTCCAAATTTTTTTTAAACTCATCATAAAATTAAGTTGACTACACCTTCACTACTTTGTCATTACCTCTAAAATCCAAGTTCAATAGCAAATGTAAATCTTCCATTGTACATATTACCAAAACATGATTATTCAAATATATACTTGTCATTGTCAAGCTCACTATTTTTTTCAATTCATGCTCAAGATAAAAAGCATAAAGCTTCTCTTCCTTCTTCAATTCTTTTAAATTTTAAAATAAATTAGACCATTCTAAAATGCATCCACAAAATTTCTCAATATGGCCTCATCAATTTTTCTACTAGATGGGAAACCATCACTATTTTTACCACTACAATGTTGCCTTACAATGGCACATGATGAAAATTCTTCATATTGTCATGATGATCACCAAAATCTTTTTTCACCTTTGGCAAAATTAAACCCTCAATATATCCCAATCTTACTCATGATTTGCACAAATAATAAAATATTGAATACTTACTTCCCATCTTAGCTTTTAATCCGTGTGTAAATCAATTTATTGTCCATAATCTTTGTCTCCATCTACATAGAACACTATATTTATTGAAATGAAAGAATGGGAACCTCTCAAAATAGTATTATAGGCATTTGAAGCACAAATGAATTAAATGGGCTCTAATTTAGCTCAATAATCACTTCATTAACTAGTTCAAAGTAGCAATTTCCATTATAATGAGAGTCATGCAAATAATGAATGTCTTCTAGTAATTGTTGTCTTATGTTAAGAATTCCATGTATTAAACAAACATATGGGTGTAAAATGTAATAGAAAATATATTATTATGGTATACAAATTGTATTTGCAGTATGAATATCATAAACATATCATTATAACATGTATTTTTTATTAGAAATCTATAACTCTAAATCCTACATCTCACTAGAAAAAAACTATGTTGAAGTCAACACATGCTAGCTAATATTTTTGTAAATTATATTTACTGCAATACAATTTTTTGAAAACTATATTGCAATAAATACAATTTACAAAAAATATTAGCTAGCCTATATTGACTACAACAGATTTTTCTTCTAGTGTATGAAAGTCAATATTTGAACATATATAAATCTAAATCTATAACCTCACATTTATGAGGAACATAAAATAATATCCTTGCACATATGTCAAAGTTAATTTACACATATAAAAAATAAATACCAAACTATCACATATAGTTAACACCAAACTCTCTTTGTCTCGATATGATTGTTCAAAATTTGTTTGATATTTTTTTGAGCCAATTTCACTAACCATATTGTAAAAAATATAACTAATAAGGGTTCCAAATTTTATATCACTAGAACCCATGAAAAACATTGCATGTGTTCATTGCAACCTTTTTTAAATTAGATACAAGGAAGTATTTTTTTAAAATTTTAACCTATTCAAAACAACCTTAAAAAAATGATATTCATAGTCAACAATCATTTCAAGATGGAGGGAGTAGTCAAATTTGAGATGTAATGGTGGAAGTAAATAAATCTTTGATTGCAAGGATATCACTTATTATTTTGAGGATTTTAACTCTCACAATTCAAGTAGCATTTTTTTTTAGCAACATAGCATTTTTGTCATCTATTTACAAACTACATATATATTATTTTATTTTATTTATTAATATTATTATTTAAAAAAATTAATTAATTTCACACAATATGTGGTCAAAAAGTAGCATTAATCCTTTAAGAACTAAGGAACACAATGTGTCCTCTTTAAATTTTCAATGGCAAGTTTTGGATAGGGTGAAATAAATCTCAAGATTTTATAAAGTAGGATCTTGTAGAGTAACAAGCTGGCACACTTGGTGCATTTTTCAGATTTTCTAAATTTCAATGTGAGAAGTATATTAAAATTTATTTAGAATATGTAGTTTAATAGAAAAGGAAGAAAATATAATTTTTTTACAATAAAAGGAATAGTAGGGATAGAAAAAAAATTCTTGGACAGATTACTTTATACAAAAAAAAACTAGGTCTAGAGAATTTTTTCAAATTTGTATTTTTAGCAATTTTAAAAATACAAGGTTCAATTTAATGTAGTTAAGAACAATAAATAATTAGAATGATTTCAATTTTTTTTTTGAAGATTTTCCAAACAATATGCTCATAATGTCAATTGTTAAATTTCAAAAATTGATGCATATATAAATTTTTTGTAAGATCCAATTTGGTCAATTTTTGCTTCTACTCCTTCTATTTGAAAATATGTACAAATTTGATAGAGTTTTTTATTTATCATTTAAGAAATTTTAAAACTACATTTGCCTTAGATTCCAATACAATTTTTTTGGAGGAGTAAAAAAATAATTATTCATCTTTTTATAATTTTTCCTCCCCCAAAGTTGTGTTTTTTGCCTAAAAGTTGTTCATCCAAAATTGGTGTAATCTAAAAATCCAATGGTCAATATTTCCCACAATTAATTCCATGTATAGTAGACAAAGTAGTCTTTATTTTTATATGGCTAAAATTAAAAAATTCAAGCACTTCCATGTGCAAAAAAAAAATATCAAAGTTTGTGGGATGATTCATTGAAAACTTTCATTATCAAAAAGTTTTTAGGCATTGAGGGGTTAAGGTGCAACAACTTTCATAACTTTTGACAACATGGGTAGAAAGCTATTGCACAATATGTAGTTTCTCTTTAGGGTTTGGCAATATGGGATCCTTAGGAAAATCACTTTTTTTAAGAAATAAAATTTTTTAATTGGTATTCTAGATTTTTCTATATGTGGAAAGCTTTGAATCATTCTATTTTGATTAATGAGATGAAAGTCATGAGGACTTTTAGTTTGCAGGTAGTTATGGAATCTCTACTATAAAATAAACTTTGAAGTCTTTTATTTAATTCAATTTTCAATATTTTTAAAAACCAAACAAATAGTGGAGATATATTGTTTATTACAACTATGGCATTTTTCAATTCTATAATTGAATTCTTAACAATTTAGTATTGTTTTGAAATCATTCTCTACTTCTTTTTATTTACTATTTTTTTCAAGCATGAATATGAAATATTTTTGGTTTGAATTTTTTTCTAGGTATTCCCGATTTTTTTCTTCAACATATTATGGAGTGTAACAAGTTGTAGGATCTACACAACTTTGTATAAAAAGTTTGAAAGATGAAATCTATCCATTTGGTAAGAATTGAAAATACTTCTTTTTGAAATTCAAGCAACTTGATCTTGCAATTGGTAAGTTTTTTTTCTCTTGAATTTTAGGAGGGTGTACTCTAACAAGTTAACTAAAGGATCTTATGGTTGAATTTTTTAATTAATAAATAAATTTGAACATTCTAGCCTTGCTTTGAATATAAATATTTTGAAGCAATTTTGGACCTTTAATCATGTAAGAATTTTAGAGGTTAATAGTGAAAAAGTAAAGATCACAAAGATACCTAAAGCTCTAGCTAATGAAGAGGTACTTAATTAATGCTAAAAATAAATGAATGAAGTTCATCTATTCATCATAGTTGTAGTAGCTAAAAGTCCATTCTTCCTGACCTAATTATTTAATATTTTACATATTTACAACACCTTAGACCAAGACTTATGTCAATTTTGGGAAGGGTCTCTAAATTATTATTATTACTAATTTATATATAATCAAATTTGACAATAATATTTTTAGGCCTAACAATACAATTTTAAAATATGATTCTTTTATTTCAAATCAAATTTCCCTACAAGGGCTCTATCTTCAACACTCAACGTTGGTGACTCATTACTTCTATATCATACTCTATTATTGTAGGTTCCAAAGTTTTTTTTCATTCAATAAATAAACTGACTTTGAAAATAAATATGGAATCGCTAATAAACCTTAAATCCTCTAAAGAGACAACTACTTTTGCATACTTAGTATAGGAAAAGATCCCATGGTTTCTAGGAATCCTAGTTTGGAATTAAATTTCACCACAACACATTGATAAAAAAATGATGAAAGTTTTAGGGTTTTTCAATTTTAAGTTTCTTGGATGAATGTAAATGAATGTTGTTAGATGAAATTTATGAAGAGAAAACAAAATTAAATTAAATTTGCATGATATAATTCAAGAGAATACTGGGTTGTTTAGAATTGATTTGAATAACCTTGGCAGGTGTTCAAAGTCATTTTTCCAAACACATTGCCACATTTCAAAACAATACGCATTGCAAAATTGAAATTGAAAATCCTACTATTTGAACTATCTAAAAATTTAACTTTGGCACATCTATTTTAAATAATTTTCCCCTTTTATCTTAAAAGTAGTCCAAAAAATCTTTATTGCTTTCCACTCAATCCTCAATCCTCAACACTCAACACCCAACACTCACATGCTAGCATTCTTGGAAAGATTTACGAGTATTTGTTGAAGTTCTAGGGCACTCACAACACATAAACATTGATCAAAATTCAACCATATAAAGATGCTTATAGACTAGAGTGGTCCAATGGATGATAGAAAATCCTCAATCTATATAAGACAAAAGTATATTAACTCATCTTTCGAATTTTATGCAAAAATGGGAGTCTTGCATAATAATTTGACCTCCAGAAATTGTATTTGATTTTTTTTAGCCCCTAGAGTCCCATTGCCATTTTTCTGTCAAAAACCACACAAAACTGCCATTCCTACTTTATTCATCTAAAGAAACATTTTTTTAGAATCTAGCCATAGGATCTTGTACTTTGCTTATTTGTGATCATGTGGTAAAAATTTCATGAAGTTTGACGGTATAAATTAGAAGATATTAACATTTGAAGTTGAAATTTTTTTTATTGAAAACTAGCTTGCAATTTCAAATAACTTTGATTGCCATTTGTGGAAATTTTTTGCACTAAAGACTTTAAATTAAAAAAGTCTTGTATTGAAAAATTGACTTGAAAATTGTCATGATCCTTGTGACAACCTTTGAATCTTAATGGATGAATGCATTTATGGACACTACAAGTAAAAGGGGTGTTTTAAGTGAGTTTCTAAGTATAGTTCTAAACATAAGATCATAAATAATGAACTTTTACAAGATTTTCAATAAAATTTTACTAAAAACACATGTATTTCTAGTAAATTTTTATTGAAAATCTCCTTAAAGGTCATTACTTATAATCTTATGTCTAGGACTGCACTCAAAAACTCACTTAAAACATCCCTTTTTCTTGTAGTGGGATCATGAACTAATTCATGATGAAACGTGCACTTGTGGATGAGCAAAGATTGCATGGAAAATAGAAATCTTTAGATAGTGAATTTGTATATTGGAGTTAGACAACTCCACTTGGATGACTAGTGCAATGGAATTAAACAACTTCCAAATAATGACAAGCATGTTGGAACTTAGAGTTAAATAACTCCATGTAGAAGATCAAGATTTATATAAGAGATGATTTTGATAACATATGATATATATATATAATTAGAGAAGTATAACTAGGACTTTTACTTTAGTGAATGGTTTTAAATTAAACCAAGGATATAAAGTTAAAAGTAGAAAAGAAGTCTTAGTCTATCTAAAGGCCTAATAGTCTTTATTGATAGTCTCTAAGTCTATATAAGATAAAGCTTGGTGGAGAGGAGAATCTATTTGGAGATGGATCTTTCTATATGGTTGAGTAGTTTGAGCTCCTTACAATAATATTTATGTTCATAAGTATTTTTGTGTTCTTGATTGGAGTCCATTGTCAAAGGTTTGTAACAAAAATCAAAGAATTTTTTTCAAAAAACACACATTTGATTTTCATTCTTTAAAAAATTGTTAAGTAGAAGTAGGTTCAAGATTGAAAGAAAAACTAAATTATTAATAGCTCTAAGATGGGATTGAAACACTATAATCCCAATAGTAAGATTGTTTTAGGAGGAAAACTTTACCTTGTCAAAAAAAATTGTGAAAAATTGCAAAAATTGCATTCAAGAAATGAATTCTTCAAGTTATTTTTTCAAGAAGATGCTCTAATTGCCCAAAAAATAAGATTGTCCATAACTTTCACATAACAAGTCCAAATGGAATGAATCAAAGCTTCCCATGTAGAAAAATTACAATATGCAAGAAACAATCTTTTTTTAAATTAAATTTTTTTTGTGTAGGGAGATTTTTGCTTGCTGCACCTAAAACAATTGTCCTATAACTTTTGCTTTCAAGCACTAATTGATATAAAAATTATATTTTTAGAAAACTAATGTATTTTTCTATCTTTACAAGATATTTAAAAAAACAAAAACATGATGAATATTGAGACTGTAAGGGTCTACCCAAAATTCATTTTATCCCCCAAGGGGACAATGGGACTTTAGGGGTTAAATACATGATTTACATAATACCAAAAAAGATGATTTTCAAGGTGACCTGTTTGACATGCGGCAAGGTTTTATAATGGTTGTACACGTCAAATGATTACACTTGAAGTTATCTGAGTCATTTTTCAAAACTGGACAGTGACTACGTTACGTAAAGTAAGGTAGTGTGCTCATAGGGTGGTCTTTTGAGGGCTGGTCGGCCATTTTGATGGGTTTCAATGCCTGAAAGTATTTTTCCTTATTTTTTCCTTGAAAAAAAACTGACGAAAAATCTAACACAAGTGGTTTCATATTTTTCGAAGCATTAATGAATTATTTATGAATTTCCAAAGAATTTTGCCAGAGTCACCTATTCCTGATCATAGGCCTTCCAAAACCCACAGATGTGGAGTCTGAAAAATGATATGAATTGACTAAAAGCAAGCACTATAGCATGCAAAAAGTAAAATACAAGGTTCCTAAATGCGATCATTACTAAACTTAACCCCTAAATGTATTTGACTATGTTTTCACCCAAAACACTCTAAAACTGCCATTTCTAGTACAAGTACCAAGTTCTAGAAAAAAAAACCATTTTGACACACATGTCACATGAGATCTTGTAGTAAATTTGTTTGAAAAGGTGTGCAAAAAATTTCAAAAATTTTCACCTTGTAGATTGCAAGAACTTAGCATTTGAAGTGACAAAAATCCTTTTTTTGGCCTTGCAAAAAACCATGCAGTTGCACTTCATAAGGTCACATTTGTATGAAAAAAATGTCTAAAATGGTGGTTACTCTTTGAATTCATTCTTCAAGTCAAGTTGGCTACATGATTGAAAAATTTGACATCATTTGGAATTGTACATCATATAGGAAAAAAATAGTAGGTAGAAAGAAGTAAAGAATGATTCAAAATACAAAATTGTTAATAATTTATTGATGGAATTGAAAAATGCCAATCCTAATAGTTGTAATGCTATAATAAGAAATCTATATCCTATAATTTTTATTTTTTTTCAAAAAATATTGAAAATTGAGTTAAATGAAGGATTTTAAAGTTTATTTTAGAGTAGAGAATCCATAATTGCCCGCAAACTAAAACTCTTCATAACTTTCATGTCATTAATCAAAATGGAATGATTCAAAGCTTTTCAAGTATATATAAATCTAGAGAACCAATTCCAAATTTTAATTTCTTAAAAAAGTGATTTTAAAAAAGTTTTTTTTGCTACCCAAGCTGCCTACTAAGCAATGAAAAGTACATATCATATAATAACTTTTTAATAATGTAGTCAAAAGTTATGAAAATTGTTGGTCCTTAAAGCTACTCCTTGGGCACATGTTGTTTGAAAATTTTTAAGAAAAAAAATAAAAACTCCATTTGTAGTAAGCTGCCTAAAATTGCCATGTTGCCAAAAAACGTAGTTTGGGCATGTAGGGGTTAAACGAACCTTAAGTTCTTTAGCATTTGTAAGAAGGGAGTTGGGCAATCAATTTTCATTTAGAAAAATTATGTGAACACACCCTAGCTTTGAAATGGACACACCCTAACTCTTATTCCATCCATTGGCAAAGTATGAACCAATACCTAACAAATCTTATTATGCTTTTACATTATTGACAGTTCATTTAGGAACCACTTATCATATTGTCCATTTCACAACTTCTTGTAGGGATTTTTTTTTAAACATACAACCTTCAAGGGCCACAACTTGTAAGGATTGGTTGAAGAAGAGGATTGCAATAAATGCCCTCTATTACAAGGTAGGAACATCCAAATGTACCACTGACCTAAAACCGCCATCCATACTATGTGTACATCTCCGAACTTAGTTCTGTACCTATGTGGAAGAAATGCTTTTAGAACCTAACTTTGTTCCTTTATAAATTTTGCATATAATTTAGTATCCAAATGCCACATTTTTTGGTGTGTTAGAACCTCCTCTCACTTGCCAACAAGAACATATGAAAATCTATCTAATCTAATAATAGCAAATAGGCTCAATAGCAAAAAGTAGCGGTTTTGGGAGTACATACCTTACTTGCATTTTCTTCCATTCAGGTCCCCTTGACATCATAAAATTGTAGAATTGACACGTGTCGCATTTACAGGCAAAGAACTTAGTGCAAGTGATGATTCATATTCACTAAAAATATTTCATTGAAGATAAAAAAAAGAATTTGTTTTAGAGAGAGAGTTCTATGTTTTTTTCACTCTAGTACAAACAAACATGCTTTTTCTCCAAAGTTCGCCATAGTTCATGTATATTTGAGTGCATTTATTTTAACTTAGAGCATTCGTCAACACCCTTACTTGCCAAATTTAGTAGGCTCAAATTTTCCATCAAATTTGGAAGAGCCCTTAATTTCTAGCTAAGGAGGATTGACCTCCTTATTGTCCCATTTAAGAGCAAATGAAAAAATTCCTTCCTATTTTGTACTGTGTAAATTTTGTATTTCTTCACCTCTCCTAGCTAATTTCTTTGGAGCATTTGATTACAAATATGATTACAAATATGAATTCAAATATTTCAAGTTTTATCATACACAATAAATAAAAAAATTTAGTGCTTTTTCCAAGGATAAAATATGGGGCATTAAGGGGGTCAATCCTTATTGGCCTTCAATTTCTTTGTCCCTCATTGTTTCTCACCAAAGACGATCCACAAATACACAAGTGGCCACTAATAAACTTCTCTTGTACATAGAATAAATGATACAACGTCTAAATTTAGGATGAAAATTCTATCAAGGGCAATTCTTTGATACGCTAGCTAGGATTGAGTGAAGAGACTATTGTAAGGGATTTGTAACACTTTTCATCCACATTTGAAAAGTGTTAAACCTCTAGATTGTAAGAATGGCCTTATCCTTTAGTGTTTGAATTATTTCTTGAGTTTATGTATATTTTTGCTTGTATTTTTATAAGTATATACTATTTACTTCAAATTCATCATAAAAAAGTCGATTGTTTTAATCCTTGAAGGCCAATTGTCTATTGAACAAACAAATCAAAATTCGAGGTTGATTCTTATAAAGTCAATTTTGGATGGATGTTTGCAAAATTTTGACATGAGATGTGAAGATATACCCCTATGGAGGGATTATAATTTTTTTTCAATCAAATATCCAAATCAAAAGCTATCCTTCCCTAAATTTTTTTGGTAGCCTAAACAATTTCAACATCTTCGGGGCATCTTTTGCAAAATCTCTTATCAACTTTTGAAATTTGGTATGTTTATAATTAATAAAATATGGCACAAAATTTTAAGAAGAAATTTGTTTTCAAATTACATTCTAAGAGGGGTTTAACTTTATTAGCTATGTCTGGTTTCAAAATGAAACATTTTCTTCTAACTTCAAGCCCTATTATCTTGCAATCATGAAATAAAGTTATTTAAAATTTTCCTACATATTCCAAATGTTTGTCTTTAATTTATTACCATTTTGATTTCAAATTAAAAAATTCTTCATTGTGCAAGCAATCATCAAAAAATGACTAGTCTATTACTAAGATTATTTTTTTTTATTAGTCATTAATTTTATAGATGACACAAATTGCACCCTTTCTAATAGGACAAATTATCATAATATAAAGAAGTATGTTTTGAACAAGAAGAGAAAGCACAATTATCACAATGCAAAAATACAATCCAAAAAATGAAGGCCAAAGAGGGACAACCAAACCCACTAACATTCAAAACTAACCAATCTTGATAATGGGATTATTGTAATGTCAAGCCACCTTCAATTTATCATGAGAGCATATAAGATTGAATTGATCCTAATAAGAGTCTAGTTGGAAAACATCACTTTCTGGTAGAAGAGGATTGCTTGGCAATGGCATCATGACATTATAGCAATGCATCTAAGAGATTTGAGTATTAGTCCTTAGAAGAGATTCAACTTGTCTATAGGGCTGTAAGCTCCTTGAGTTTTCAAATTGTGGGAACTTGGCCATTATAGCTAACTAATATAGTACAACTATTGCCACGTTAGATTATAATTAAAATTTTCAATTTTAAAAAATCTATTAAAAAGTCTATATTTTAATATATTCTAATTATTATTATCTATTACTATAAATACTTGACACCCTATTAGAACATCTATCCTAATTTGTCAAGCACTTGTCGTGCATCTATCCTAATTAAAAGAAGAAGCTTGAAACAACCCTCCCCTTGCCTCAAATCTCTTCTAATGAATGAATCCTTTCCAAATCAAATCAAAGACATAACTATGTGTCATGACCTTTGTTATGACTTTTGATAAATAAATGCATTGATGGATGAACTAATCCATTTTATATATTAAATTAGATTGTTTGTTTGTTTTCTTTTGTCTATTTGTTACAATGACAATGATTGAGATCTCTAGAATTGTGTGTTTTCCATTTGTGTTCTTGTTCCTATTGGAAAACTCCTTGCAGAGAGGGATTCACAAGCTTTGTTTCGTGGCTTTCCAACTAAAGGCAAAAAAGATATTGAATTTCAAAGTTTTTATGAGTTAAAAAATTAAAAAATTATTCTTATTTTTATTTTATTAGTCCCTATATTGTAGCAAGGATACAAGGCATAATTGCATAAGAGTTTATGATGAAATGTTCATGTCTAGTAAACAAGCAATGATTGCTTGGAGATAAATATCTCTAAATGATGGATTAGTACATTGGAGCTAGATAATTTCTATAATCCCAAATTAAGACAAGTTTAGTGTATTGGAATTTCAAGTTATTTAAACAACTCCAAATTGAAGATCAAGATTTGGATAAGGTCTAAATTTTTATTTAGAAGATTTTACTTTTAAGTATGAATAGGATTTTTACTTTAGTAGATGGTTTTAGAAATATAAATCCAAGAATAGAAAGCAAAAGATAGAAAATAAATTCTAGTATTAAGTCCATATTAAGTACTAGTAATTTTCTATTATTGATCATTTCTCTATTATATAAGATGAAGCTTGAAGGTGAAGAGAACTTTTTTTGGAAATATATTGATCTTTCTTTATAGTGACATGGTTTAGGTACCAAAAAAATCACACTCTAAACCCGAAACCCTAAACCGTTGTCATCATTTTATGTACATCTCCAAAATCAAAATGTACCTCTATTGAAAAAACGATTTTAGAACATCTATCCTAATTTTTTTGACCCTTTCATGCGGTATCCAAATATTACATTCCTCAATGCCTTGGAACCTCCTTTCGCTTAGTCTCGTAGTAACTAGGCATAGTAGCAAACTGTTTGGGAATACCCACCTTACCAATAAGAAACCTTACCAATAAGAAGTTGCCTTGTCGTTGTGGATACATATTTTAACCCTGTACAGTACATGACGGACGGGGTCTCTTGCAGTTGCAGGGGCTTATACGCACCACCGGTGGAGATGCTGAAAGATTCGTCGTCAACCGCAAGAGTTTCGTGACTTCCTGATCTTTGATCACGCTACGTCCATTCGGTTGCCCACACTACTTGTCATGCGAGTTCTCGCAGGCAAACGAGACCACCGCTCTCGGAAGCTCTGCATAACATCGTATAACCAGGCAATGCTTTTCCCCTCCCCATGCTGGGAAGCTATTCTGCTTTCAATTGCTAGAGATTTGTGAGGGAGGGACAAAAAACTTATTGCTCAAGTAATTCAAAGGATTCAAGTCGACCTGAGGAGTCATACAAAGAAATTTTGTTACATTCTGCTCCCCTTTTCAAAGACGCTAAAGGCCCCCCTGCCTCATGCTGATTCTCCATTGCTCGCAGACTTCTCTCGTTCACGTCGCTCCATTTAAGCACGCCATAGTCCCATTATTGAGTCCATTCCATCCTGACGCCCTGCCCTGCCCTGGCTTGGAAGTGTTTAAGCGAAAGGTTTGTTGCCAGTTGCTGCTCCGTAACGGAGAGAGGATCTTGTTGATACAATGATGAGTGATCGAGCCGGTGAAAAACACGGGATCATTGTAACGGTTTCGTAGTAGTACGGACTGAGGCGCGAAGGGGATTGATCATTGTTTCTAACGGTTTGAAATGTGTGTTGCCGTGCGTAGGGCTGTGTTTGACGTACGTGTTTTTGGTTAAGCGTACGGTGGAGGGGGTGAGGAGTTATGGAGTCGGACGCCTTGGCCAGTGCGGGGGAGCTTTCGCTGTCTGCGTGTGTGGTGCGTAATTTTCATTTTTTGCTTAATTTTGAGTTTTTCAATTGCAGCCGTGTTGACTTGGCGATGGCAAGAAAGTAGAATCCGCATGGCAAGAATTCAAGCAGTTTTTTTGTCTTCTGTAGTTTCGTTGCGTGCTTGTGGAGATGTTCGTAGAGTAGGTGGTTACGAGAATATACCGGTTCAAGCGTCGGCAGCTCTTTCAATGATGGATGACTTGTAGTTTGTCAAGAGATCGGTGATCTTTCTCTTGGAAAGATGCCTTAGGAATCCTGTGTTCCTCGTGTCTAGCGACAATTGAAGCGGGTGCTCATCAGTTTTACAGGAAAACAGTGAGAGTATTCTTGTTCTCACATTTTTTCAATTGCAATTGCAATTATGTGTCTTTTTTCGATTCTGTTTAAGAGACTCTGTTCTTAATCTGTAAATACCCATACAAAGAAAATTTGTTAGATAGTGTTCAAGTAATTGCTGAACTAGAAATCGGTGAACGAAATAATCCGTTTATTCCGTAGTCAGCAACACTGGGGCTCATGAGCTTGCCACTGCTCAAATATTTCATATCCAATACTGTTGACCGAAAGCTTGCGTTGTCTTTCCTGATTCAACTTCGAATTTCTGTAACACTACTTCTTTGAAAATTGATTGCATTCAATGTTGGAGGGACGTTGTGGCAGAACCACTTTCTTTTCGTGCTCTGCAAATTCTTTCGTCCATCTGTTCCTCTCAGTTGCTTTTGTAGTTTCTGGATGTCGCCCATCTCCTAGTCGATAAGTCTCCTTCATCTGATGTTTCGCCATTTATCCAGTGCATTGTTTTGCAGTAAATTGAAGGGCTTACATACGTGGAAGTCCTGTAGATAGTTTGTTCATTGTTTGAGTGGGGATGAAAGGATCCGGCTGCTGATTTATGAATTGATGTGGTGCTGAAGGATACTGAAAGGGTTTTGACTAGTTTGAGTTTGATTTAGAGTTGAACGATTCATTCTAAGAGATTCTTTGATGCTTTTACTGAATTCTTCTGTGGATGATTAGCAGAAGCACAGCGAGGGCCAACATTTTATGGTACTTGAGAGCGGGCGACTTGCATACGTTTCATTGCCGCAAAAATACGCAGCCTCCACCGAAAATGAGAACCTGTGTTTCACAGATCACAGGCCAGAGGATGATACAATCGACATGTGCTGCCCTCAGGAGTCGGGGCACGTACACGCTCACGTGCACCATGGCGACATTATTGAGGACATTCTGCTGGAACAGGTTCCATCCTCTGTCTGATATTATGCTCAGTACCAAGTCGTGTATCGCACTGATGAAGTATGTTGGCAAGCTCATAGCCATCCACTATGAGTTGTTCAGACTTTCATGTTACTTCAAACAGCGTAATGGGTACTTGATTTGTCACTACAGAGTGTCATATTTGGGTTCTCGTGATTCATAACTTTACGGTCCCACATCCCCCTGTGGGCGATTTTCTACCACGTCTTGTCTTTAACGAGGGTAGAGAAAACATCTGCACTGTCTCATCAGATAAGGAGATTTTGTTCGCTCTTTGTCCGTATCAACCATTCTAGCCGCTTCAGATGCATACTGTTTCTGAATCAGATATTCTTCCCAATCATTGAGAACGTGGCATCTTCCCCTGGAAAATTGGAAAAAAGGAATCAATGGAATCCATTTCAGCAGACTTGTAGAATGGGAAATATCGTCAAAATGCCAGTATTCAATACACCGATTTCTCCGTTACTTCCTAGTACAGATAAAGAATTCAGACCTCACGATCTAAACGTGAAAGTGAAAGTTGTGGAATACCGACATTTTAATGAAATATAGGTTTAGGTATCATATATCAAATATGTCCAATGCTAATATCTGAAAACTTGAATATGCAGTGTATGGAAGAGTTGGGTTGTGCACTTCCGGTACTCCGCGAGCTGTCAGGGTTATGTCAGACCGTGTTACCACTGGTAGACATAGATCATAAGCATGGAGAAGGCTGTGGACACTCTCAGATACCTCATGGAGATCATTTGGATTGGCTTTTACCTCTAAAGGACGGTTCTTTCTTGCTGAGTCATCCGCTAGTGCAAAATGGACTTTCAAGTTCTATTGAGCACGGTCGATTAATTAATCGGGGTAAAACTTTGGCTAAGTTAAACCTACGGCCCAAGCTTGTGGACCTTTTCAGCTACGAGAGTCCTGAACAGAAGGGTTACGTGAACCTTCCACAATTCGATGAAGATTCGAATGTCCACAAGGGAGATGGTTTCAAGATTGTGAGAGAACAACCGAGTGATGATTGTACGATCATGCCTTCCGCAAGTGTAGGGCGAAATGTAGTTCAGGGAGGGATGGTGAAGGTGGATATCCCTGCGAACTTCGTTCCTGCATTATGTAAGACGACGCTCGATGTGATGGGAATATGTTGTCCGAGTGAGGTTCCGTTAATCAAGAAATTGTTGGACCCTCTCCCCGGTGTTGAGGACGTTTTTGTGAACGTGACGGCCAAGACTGTGCTGGTTTCGCACGATCAATTATTGATCTCTGACGTTCAACTAGGTGCTAATTCCAACCTTCTGCCTTCTCCTGCAGCTCCCAGCACGCATGGATTTTTTCATTGCATCCGAGATTCAGTTGTGTCTTGGATTTTGCGCATTTTCCAACCCTACTGCATTCGTAGTTATCGATTTTCTTTGCTACTTATGCAGTGAAAGTTTTGAATGGAGCACATTTGGACGCAAGTCTACATCAACGCGGAGAGTTGAAAAGTGGCCGCAGCTGGCCAAGTCCTTGGTGCCTTGGCTCTGGTATTCTGGTAGTGATTGCGTTCTTCCATTACATTTACGAACCAATGAAGTGGGTGGCTCTGGGGGCTGTTGCTGTCGGGGTGCCCCCATTAATCTTGAAAGCCATTTCCGCGCTGAGGAAGTTTGTTCTGGATATCAACATACTCATGCTGATTGCCAGTGAGTTTCTCAACCTTTCCGCTGTGTCCAATCGGATTCTTCGGGGTCATTATGGCTCGTTTTCTGGTGTTATTGTATCAATGTACAGTTTTTCGTAAGCGAGAAGAGCACCAGCTGCACCACATTCGGTTTTTTGTTCTGTTGGAGGATGTTCTTTATGTGCTCGAGTTCCATCGATGTGATTACCTTCCTTCTGTGATCTGTACGAGTCCGTTATGTCCTGAGCTGTACGTCAGGAATGAGTGGCCAAGTGATTTCTGGTGGTGTGCAGCGTGTGGAGCCATTGGACTGGGAGATTACTTGGAGGCCGGCACCATTGTCTTTCTGTTTGCACTCGCTGAATGGTTAGAATCAAGATCCACTGACAAGGTGAGAAAATGCACTCGGTTTTTTGGTCACAGAGCTGATGGTATGTTTGATTTGTATCACGCTGAACTCAAGTCTACACACCTTTCTTTTGGCCGTCACATGGTACAGTAAATAATACTGATGCTCTTGTGGTATTGGAAGGTCCAATATTGGGTTGGTTTATCTTCTTTACTTGCACAATTGCCGCGTAACTACGCATTCACGGAGCTCTTGTTTTTAATGGACAATGTCATGCTATTTGTTTATTGGAGCCTCCGAGTACTTATTCTCATTGAATCTGAACAAAGCGTTTATTGAAACCTTGCTATGCAGGCTCGTTCTGCGATGGCGGCTGTAGTGGATCGTGCCCCACTGAGTGCCACCCTTGTAGACGGTGGCATGCGAGTGCGAGTGGAGGAGGTTAAGGTGGGAACATTACTCTCGGTGAAGACGGGAGATCCAATCCCAATAGACGGAGAAGTTGTATCAGGCCGAGGTTTTGTAGACGAAAGTAGCTTGACTGGTGAGTCCATTCCAGTGGAGAAAGAGGTGGGAGCCATAGTATGGGCTGGAACAATCAACGTGTCAGGTATGATCTCGAGGCGTTTCCTGTGAATGTTTCACACATTTTCGAAATTTCCAGTCTTGTCCTGGATGCGTGTGTACTAATTGAATCGGATGTAATGGTACTTTTCTTGGTCATCTTCGTATTTGGCTTTCCTTTTCTCGTTGGAAACTGGTGACGGTTTGGTTTTCAGCAGAAGATGCATTACTGTTTTTTTATTGGTGGTATTCGTTTACGCGATTCTTTTGATGATGCAACTTGACAATGCATGTTTAGTGTCAGTCACAAATGTCAGCCTGATCCAAAGACCTTGGATCGTTGCAGGGTATGTGACAATGAAAACTACAGCGCTGTCAGTTGACTCTGCTGTGGCGAGAATGGTGAGACTGGTCGAAGAGGCACAGAGTCAGCGGTCCAAGACTGAAATGCTGGTTGAGAAAATTGCGAAATATTATACGCCTGGTATTGTTCCTTCCAGATTGTTCGGTTGTGAAATTCAGCAATTCTAATCTTGTTTTCTGAGCGAAATCAAGTGGAGTTGGCAACAGTGAGCTTCTGCCGAATTTAGAGTTTCGTGATTAAGCTAATTTTGCATCTCTTCTTCAAATTCCTCAACGATATTTTGTCGTTTAGGGCTAGACGAGCAGCAATAACAGTTGATGTGCTTTTTCCTTGTAGCTGTCGTGATTGCAGCCATTATCGTTGGAGTTGTTCCCTGGGCGGCCGGAGTGCACAACCCGAAGCATTGGGTTTATCTTGCTCTGGTTCTTCTGGTAATAGCATGTCCGTGTGCGTTGGTTATATCCACTCCCGTGGTTATCACCTGCGGAATTGCCCAGGCTGCGCGTTTGGGGTTACTTGTGAAAGGTGGCACCTATTTGGAGGTCCTTGGCAGACTGAAGGTGGTGGCCCTGGATAAGACTGGGACTTTATCTGAAGGCCAGTTTTGTGTGTCCGACTTGCTCTCTATCGATGGCATCTCCACACTGCAGCAGGTTTTGTACTGGTATGAGTTGTTGATTGCTGAACGTATCCTGAAGCTAATTTCCACAAGGGAGTTTTGTGATTTTACCATCATGGTAATGTAACGGAGTTTAGCACTTACGAAGTCGTAATGACTCAATTGAGATGGTACACTCCGTTTCACTCCTTCCATCGTAAAATCACAAAACTCCCTTGTGTTAACATGAAGAGAAAACAATTTCCCAAAATTTTGGCATCAGATTTGGCAGTTGCGATTTGTATAATTGTGAGCATGTGATTTCCTAAGAGTCTGAATTTCTCTTCAAATTTTCAATGTATGTTTCCGAAATGTCCGCGTGAAAATCCGTTCCTGCATTTTTTTGTCTCCGCAGGGTAACGAGTGTTGAAAACAAAGCTTGTCATCCATTGGCATCAGCCCTTGTTAGCTACGCACGCATGAATGGGGTGGAACCATCCGAAGATGTTAATGATTTTGAGGTGATTGCGGGAGAAGGAGTCTCAGCTGTAGTCGATGGTCATAACGTTCAGATTGGAAATGCACGCATGGCAGCTCGATTAGGGTGGGATACAGGTATTGTGCTCCACATGTATAGCTCAGCCTGAAGCGTCGTTGTGATGTAACGCCAATGATATATCTTGCCGAATAGCTCATTGTGCTTATCGTAGGTGTCTGCTGTCTTGAAGAAGATGTGTAGTATATACAGGAGTCTTCTTGACTCCACTGTACGTTAAGGGGGATGACTACGTGAGAATATTTGAGGCAGTTCTGTCGGTCCGTTCTATCGTGGCTTCTATGTTTCAAATCACATGAAACACGCCGGAGACCGGGGTTGTTGCATCCGTTTCCTTTCTTCGCGTAATAGGGTGCTTCTGAATTTCATGTGGTTGATGTTTCATTTGGTACCTCTGTCTTTGTTTTTCCAGTGCTGCAATGTTGCCCTTTTCTGAGTTGGTTGCTGATGTCTTGCAGCTGCCGCAGCTGCGACACTAGCCAATTGGAGCAGCACTGGAGCAACGGTTGGTTGGATAGGTGTCGATGGAGTTTCTATTGGGATCTTCGCTGTTGGTGACCAGGTTCGTCCAGAAGCAGCCGAAGCGGTCAGAGAGTTGAAGGTATTTTTTCTACCTAGTCGGTTACCAGCTGCTAAAAGTACAGGTCAAACCATGGATAGTGCTTAACGGAGATAGCGGCTACCTTCGAATTGGCTATATGTTTTCTTCGCTTGCTTACATGAAATGAACTATCTTACCTTGGCAGGCTTGTTTAGCTGACATAGAACCGATATTTCGTTAAAATAGTGGTATTCCACAAACTTGACACTTTCACGTTTAGACCGTGCTGTCTGAAATCTAAATCCGTCCTAGAAATGCATGGAAAAATGGCGTATGGAAGGCCGCCATTTTAACGAAATTTTCCATTTAGATACCGCTAATAATTTCATGCGGCTGAAACTTACACATTATGCAGCTGTGTGGGGATCGGGAATGTATAATCTGTCTGACAGTAAGCATGTTATTTTTCTTTTCTTAGCGAAATCAACAAACTTGCATTCATGGTCTTCTCCACTTCTCATTGTACATAGATTTAAATGAGTTCTGATATATTCTTGCGTCGATAGAAAGTCAGCGAAGGATCTTGTTTGTTATTGAACATACATTTCGCTACCACATTTGATAGAGACGACGCCTCTTTAAGAATTATTCAAATTCGATTTTTTTTCCCAAGCACGAACTGAGATGCTATTGTTGGTAATCTTGTATCTCATGACAGGCTCTTGGCATTCGGGTTGCAATGCTCACTGGCGACAGCAGTGCGGCTGCCGGCCATGTACACGATAAGGTAGGCAGTACTATTCATGCAAAGTACTTACGGAAAAAAGGTGCTCATAATGGCGGTTTCTGTTTCGCGTGATGTTGCAACATATTCCACCCACTTCTTTTGTCTCGGTCTTCGCGCCATGTCATATCGAATGAGAGTCTTGCTTTTGTGAGTCGTGAGACAAGAATTTTCTTCCTGTAGAGTAGCTGGTCTCATTAGTTCTTTTCTGGATCACACTGGATCTTTCATCCATTGTAGGCATCTTTCACATAAGGATCTTACGCCTGGTTTTTGTTGCGCGTACTTGTCTCTTCAGATAGGTGAAATCGACGTATTTTCAGAATTGCTACCTGAGGACAAGGTTCGGATGGTTCAAGAACTGAAAGAGTATGGCATTCTTGCAATGGTGGGAGACGGCATCAATGATGCACCTGCTTTGGCGGCTGCAGATTTGGGAATTGCAATGGGAGTGGCTGGCTCAGCCGTTGCCATGGAAACAGCTGACGTTGCTTTGATGACAAATGATCTTCGGAAGTTAGCAGCGGCAGTGCGGCTAGGCCTGGATTGTCGATGGAAGATTGGGCAGAATGTGACGTTTAGTTTTGTGACGAAATTGCTCATAATCGGTCTCGCAGCAGGTGGATATGCTTCTCTGTGGGCTGCGGTAGTGGCTGACGTTGGAACTTGTCTGGCTGTCATCTTCAACAGCATGCGTATCTTGAAGAAGGCCAAGAAGCATGTGGGGGATGGTAATATCTTTACTTACTTCACCACCTTATTTGCCTCTGTTTTTTTGACTGTTGAGACTACGATCGTTCAGAAGACTATGTGATGCATAATTTATGTTTATAATGCTGAATGTGCCAAGTTTTGATTTCGTTGTTCCGTGGGATGTATCTTCTTAAATTTACTGTAGTGGAGTAGTTTGGGATCGCGTTCAGATAGGTGCGGAGAATAGACGGTCATCACGTTGGTGGTATGGACACCTAATGCGGTGACTTCCAGTTCACTCAACAGGGAACACGTCTTTATAAATGCTACTGTGGACCTTTCTTAGAGATGAAGGGACATTATGAGATGAAATTACAGCCAAAAGTATGTAGTATTGAGTTCTATGATTCCTCTGATTCTTTTCCCCTAATGTTGCAGGTCAGTGCATTTCGCAAAAGCTAGACAAGAAATTGAAGGACTGTAATAGCAGTTGCTGCGAGGATGGCGAGGACAACGAATGCTCCGAAAGTGCTATCATCCAAGCTCCTGTGTCCGCCCGGAAACAACATCATCATCACCACCACAGTGGATTCCGGGTACGGATTCCTTGGTTACCTAAACATATTCATCATCATCACCACCACGACAAGAAAGAGAAGTGTGAGGAGGATGCTTTGTGCTGCGCAGACAAAGAAGATCAGCCTCCTTGTTGTTCGAGTGCCCGGTGCGAGAAAAAGGGGCTTACTTCCCGAGGGAAAGGGCAGAGGCATGGACACAATGTTGGAGGCTTCGAGAAGACCAAGGGTGTAAGGAAGAGTTCTGATCTCTGCGAGAGTAACTGTTGTAGTGATGTTCCAGCAGTCTCGAGTGCTCAACCTGGGCTTCCAGGTTGTGGACCCTCAAGAAATTGCTGTTTGCCGGAAGAGGAATTAGGTCAAGAAGCAGAGCTTTTGCACAAGTCTCGGATTGCAGAAGCAGGTTCTCGGTGTTGCTCAAAGGAAAGTTGCAACGACCTTGCTTCACGTGCTGTTGATGCTGCGATTCTGAAGAATGGCTCTGACTGCTGTCCCGAAGGCAGTTGCAATCAACCTGAAGCCAGTGTTCCGTATTCCTCGGTTTCAGCAGGATGCTGCGCAATGTCGAATTCAAGTCCAAAGCAGCACTGCCATGAAATCCGCAAGGACAGTCTCTTGAATAGTGCAGAGCCTGTCGTACATTCGGATTCGGACCAATTCGGCAGTGTCAAGAGGGAGTCAGCTCCTGGATGTTGTGCGAGCGGGAGCTGCAAGGCGCCTCCTAACAAGAAGCCTCCCTCTCCTGAGTCTCCTGCAATAGAGGTGAGGGCGGATTCAGTTTCATTTGGCTCGAATGATCCGAGTGCCGCAAAGACAACCGCTGGTTGTTGTGGGAGCGGGAGCTGCAAGGCACCTCCTAACAGGAAGACTCCCTTACCTGCAATAGGGGTGAGAGAGGATTCAAATTCAAGTGGTGCTAGCACCGGGAAGCCAGTAGTTGGTTGTGGTGCAGGTGATTGCCGCAAGTCATCTGAGTTTGATGCAGAAACGTTTCGTGGAAATTGGACTGTCGCAGATTCGTCTACAGCAAGGGAGGACCCATCAAAAGCGTTACGAACCTCAACCGACCCCTGCTGTGACGATCCATCCAGGTGTAAATCTTGCGTTGTAACAATTGCCAGGGAAGTTTCAGATTGTGCTAAGGCTTGAACTATGGCTGTCGGTGGCAAACAAGAATACCCGATGCTAAATTCTGTGCCAAGGTTTCTCAAAGTTTCAAGTGTTATATATTGGACAAGTCGTCAATTAGATGTTTGCAAGTGTAACTGAAGACTGCTGCATATATGTAGCTATTTAGAGCTTGTGATAAAAGTTGGATCCGACATCACATTCTTCAGCAATGTGACGGAGGGTAATTCCCCTGGGGGAACGGAGATCCCGTGAAGTTCCGTCAAGAACATGTGTTTTCGAGTTGGATGATGCTGCATTTGTCACTTGATCATTTTCCTTGTGGATCAAACTATTCCTTAAAATCGTCCTTGATTAAACATTCCAGTCTTACAGTAGATGTGAAATTAGTTCCATAATATCTATCAAATGGAGAGATTTGCAATCGGCAGTGTGAGGGGATCCAGTAGCAAACCGCAAATTTTTACTATCCATTTTTTAGAAAATCAGGGGATGCTGTGGAGATATTTTTTAGGATTCTCTTCGATGGAGAAGTAGCAGTAAGAGTGCTTTTTCTCACAATGCAACAAAGAGACTGATCGTGTTCTTCGAGTTGTCTAGATTAATTTGTTCCATTTCAACCTGTTGTAACAAAACAGGACGAGATGGATAGGCTGCAAGCTCTGATTCTCACGTGTGAGAAGACGGTGATGATAATCATGACGCAAAGGTTGAAGCAATTTTGTAGCAAAAGAAACAACAGATGGAAATCTATGAAAGATAAACCTGTCCAAAAAAATCCATTGTTTTCAAAAGTGCATAGTTGATGATTTTCTATTGTTTTCTCACATTTGAAATGAGAGTGTTGATTGTGCATTTCTATCAATTTCAGTTGTGGCTACCACCAGCAACAGACTTACAAGTTGTCAGACGATAGAATGACAAGTTGATTGAAGTATCTCTCAAGTAAAGTTAAAATTGAAAATTTAGCAAATTTAAGAGTTGCTTTAGCAACTTGAGCAAAACATGAAAATCACTGCTCCCGTCACTATCACCCAAACTTGCGAGCTTCAAGATGAAATTCCTGGCAACGTCTGTGAGCCTGAATGACAGTCGGTAAGTTGTTGTAAGTACAGTCCTGCCTGCTGTCTATCTATTTGAGCATGCTTGAAAAACAGGACGTCCATTCCTTGTGATCCATTGAACTCAACAGACACATTGATAACTGAAATCGTCGTACTACCAACAGAGGTTATTATTATTAGATGACATGTAACGTAACAAGACACCCAAGAAGAATGTGGATCATAATTTGATCGTACCTGGGACCCGGTGATAACAAGGATAAATGCACTCAATTGAGCTATTATGACCTACCCTAATAAATTATTCTTGTACTATCAAAATATGGTCGAGATGGCATTCGAGAGCCAGAAGGCTGGATAATCCGATAATGTCAAGTGCATCATCAGACAGAAATATCGAGCAGTTTCCTTCAGATTCTTCAAATCTTCAAAAAACAGAAACTCAAGGCAATAGCATGTTATCACACTAGGATTCCTTCAATCTTCAAAGCCTCCAAGAACCAAGAGCTTCGATAAGCTTGCCATGTCACTTCCTCGAATCACAAAATCTGACCAAACTCCAAATCATTGCCTTGAATCTTATAAGCCTAAATGTTACGCCCTTCCCTCGAATCTTAAAAAATCCAAATTCCAAGTCAGCTCTTCGAATCACGAAAGTCCAAATCCCAAGTTGTTTCTAAGAATCGCGAAAAAAACAATTGCCAAATGTCTCCCATGAATCCCAAACCTCCAAATCTGTGAATCAAATCAAAGACCTCACCGCATTTCTAAATTCACAACCAATCCTTCTTCACACTCACCACCCTTCCTAACAATTCTTCATCTCATCAGCATCCAGGGTTTAGGGTTTAGAGTCTCTCTTGAATCCCAAACCTCCAAACCTGCACTTCCTGGGAATGAAATCATAGACCTCACCGGACTTCTAAATTCAACCAATCCTTCTTCACACTCACTGGAGTCCTCACCCTTCTTCGCAATCCTTCTTCTCATCAACACCCAGGGTTCTAGGGTTCCTGGGTTTTAAGAGTTTAGGGCTCCAGGGTTTTAGGATTTATTAGGGCTTGAGGCTCACAGCGCCAGCAACTGCTTGATATTCATAGGCGTGATCACATCCTCCCCCCCATTCAGAAACCACTCAGTAGCAATCTCATTCACTCTCTCCGTGGGGTGAAACGCATCCCAGAACACGGCTTTGCTTCGATCCGCACACAAATTTCCCACACTTCTGCATGCTCCATCGATCCCGTTGAACTTCCCCACGCCGCAGCACGCCGTGGCCGGAGGGTCCGTGAACCCGTACTGCAAGGGGTTACGAAGAATGCGGCTCATGGCGTCGTAGGCATTCGTGATGACGAACACGGAGTTCGGGAGCTGGGATTGGAGCGTCTGCAGGAGGGGCTTCAATGCGGAGTTGAAACCGAGCGCATAATTGTTCACCTCGGGCACGCACGCGCCGGAAGCGCTCCGAGAAGACAGGATGGAAGGGGCGCAACCGATGGGGCCCATGTTGGAGATGATGAACTTGCGCATGCCCAGGCTGTAGGCCGTCTGCAATGCGACGGATTTCAAAGCGATTGGAAGGTTAGAATGGGGCGTCTTTGGTTTCAAACCTTGAACACTGAACCTAATTGCATCACCGTAAGCACGGAGCATAGTTTCTATTGTTTAAAGCGGAGAAATCACGGTTGGGTGCAACACTGTAAAGCATTCAACATAGTTTGTATCGTTTCAAGCGCTAAACCCTGAAGCCAATTGCAACGCTGTAAGCATTGAACATAGTTTCATTTTCTATTTTCTAAAACAGAGAAATCACGTCTGGGTGCAACAGCAATGTAAGCACTGAGTATCGTTTCTGTGATTAGAGTGGTCAAATTTTTTTTTAATATTCTTGTTGGCAAATGAAAGAAGATTTCAACACCCAAAGAATTTGTTGTCTGAATCCCAAACTTAGAATTTTGTTGGGTAGATGAGCTCCAACTGACATGAGTTCATGAGTTCATTTGAGGTCACTGTTTTTTTCTTAAAACCATAGATACTCCATGTTGTTCTAGGAGCATATGTGGCACACCTTCATTTGCTTTGTACTCACCAAATATAACCTAACCTAGACTTTACATTATTTGTTGGTATTTTTACTATTTGCTATGCTAGATTGAGAATTGAATGTGATGCGCCATGGTTTGTCGTGGGCACATGTCACTGCCTTGTCGCTTTGCAATGAGGTGCGACATGCACCCACTAAAAGTTGCAGCATACCGCATGCATTTTTTGAGATCAATTTGTTCTTGTTCATGATTGTGGAGCGGCGCAATTAGCCGCGATTACCTTATGTGATCGAGGTTAAGAATTATCTACACATGAAAGTAAACTCATCTATGGGTGATTGGTATGCACGATTGTTGGAAGAGATTGACACGGAAGAGCAGGCAGACTTATGGTACCCGGAGGTGGCCTTCGAAGGTATTGATGAGCAGGTCTTGGAATTGAGCAGGGTTGTATTTGCTTTTGGTGCTGGTGGTGACTGCCAAATAGTTGTTCACGTAATCGTTGCCTCCAATGGAGAACGAGTAGATGGCATTGGCAACCAGCTGCTCCATGTTGGCTT
This sequence comes from Pseudoscleropodium purum, assembly GCA_963969395.1. NCBI lineage: Eukaryota > Viridiplantae > Streptophyta > Bryopsida > Hypnales > Brachytheciaceae > Pseudoscleropodium > Pseudoscleropodium purum. The sequence goes on along the minus strand of OZ017800.1, from coordinate 2,410,407 downwards.
CGCCGATCACCTGCACCAACTGCTGCTTTGTTTTTTGGAAGTGGCCAAATTGCTGCGACATTGTCAACCGCCCAATCTGAACACAAATGCATACAAACGCACGCAAAACATCAGAGTGGCCAAAATTCAATGAACCGATCGAGAATGAAGAAGAAACCGGCGTGGATAAGTTAAGACAATAACAGAGAAGCATCAGTCAACGATGAAGAAGAAACCAACATTGCCAAGTTACAACAATTACAAAGAAGATGGACAACTGATTGAACCATATTCTAATCTATACGAAAATATATGGGTCAACTTACATTATCTTTTTTTGCATGGATTCAAATGACAGTCTGAGAATGAAGAAGAAACCAACGTCCAAACAAATTCAGACAACCAAGAAGAAATCAAAAGAGAAATCAAAAGACCAGCAACATGTCAGACCATGTTGTAATTTTTTACATTTGATCCGTGGGCCAGGATTGATTATTGCTGCTGGACAGTGATCTCCAAGCGGAAAATGTGATGAATTTCTTACAAAGATGACCCCTGTTTCTTCAAGGATGCCTGCCCCAGCAGAAGCGTAGTTGACTCCATGGAGAAGGTTGGTTCCCCTGGCTTCCGGGGCTAGCACTGGAAGAGCATACGGAATCCCCAGATACTCACCTATACAACAAGCACAAAATTTCCAATTGTTTGTAAAACTACGGCATTAATTATCCCACCCACTGCCTTCAGAATTGAGGTGAAAACACCCAAAACCATCAAGATAAGCAATCCAGCATAGTTGGAGGCCCCTTTGTAGAAAAGAAACATTTTTGTAGTATTATCAATTGAAAATCAAGAATTTAAAAAAAAAAAAACTAGAATTTTGGGATAAGATATGTGATTACTACAAATTTTCAAAGTGGAAGCTCCCTGGGCCACTGAGACCATCACATAGGTGACTAACACCATTATGAAGCTTGGTCCGACTACCAAAATTTTAAAAATCAATGGTCAACCAATCACATTTAAGTATGGGAATGGTTTGATTGCACTTTAAAAGACACTTTCAATAGAAGTCTACTTATTGAGAATGAATATACAAATGGTTTATATAGGGGATTGAAACCCCAGAGGAGACTAAGCCACATATATCTTAATTCTGGTTCTCCAATGAATGCTTGCCTACCAATCAATTCTAAAGCCCCATTAATTAGTTGGCATCAAAGCTCGCCTAATTAAAGAAAAAACCAATTTCACAATCCCATTCCCAAACTATAAGGAGGCTCATATTAATAGTGGACTTTGTTGAATTGGCAAAACTATAAGAAATTGGCACAATTCCTTTTGCCTATTTAAAACCACAAACCTACACCTATTGTAGTTTTTGGAATCTTGTGCACTAGATTGTTACAATTCACAATTGTAGCACTATGAAAGACACTATTTTTGCAAACATAAACATGTGAGGTACATATACCAAAAAACACCCCATTCTCAATTGTGTCCCCTCTATACACTTGTCCAAGATATTTGAACAAACATGTTGTGTGCTTGTAAATAGAGGACGCAATAGGAAAGTCGACACTTTTGTGTAGCCTCACCTTAATAATACTTTCAGGAAAGAAGAATCACATTGTACCCAACTAGGCAAAAACCAATTAAGTTATAGTCATGAATACTAACTCCCCACTTGAGATTATGAAATTCAATGTTCAAAGACTGATTCCCCAAATTCATTAACCAATTATTCATCCACTTACTGATGAAATCCGGGATGACTTTGCCGTTACAAAACCGCCCAGTGGCTTGTCGATCCGGCCAGTCAATCCCATAAGGCTTATGGTTCGCCTCCGCCAACGTGAAGAAGTAGTTGTTGTTGCCCACATCCACCAAAGAGTCGCCCAAAGTGAAAGTCGCCGGAGGCCCTTGCGCTTGCACTTCCACCATCATCGCTCCCATGAAGACCACGACCACCACCATCCTCAAGCCTCCCATCTTTGCAGCCATGAAAATTCGATTCTCCAACAAACGTGCTACGAAACCGGCGGGGGAGTTCCGGCAGAGAATTCGACACCCAACGTCAAACACGTCTACTGTAGTACAGAAGATCCCGAGTCTGTTCACACATTCAAGAATATTCCACCACGCACGCACACAACTTACACATGATTAGAGACTGAACCGCAAAGGGTAGATTCTATTCTCTCCCATCCCTGACTTCCGTGTTCATCAAGCAGAAGAAATCGCAAGCTAGACCATGCATCAATCGCTGGGGTGGAGGGTACGAAAATTGCTTAACTTGCAGCTTGTGACAGGAATGTAGCGCTATACTACTGTACTTTACTTGACTTCAGTTTCAGTTTCTGCAATAGATACAGAGCTTGTACTATTATACAGCATTTGTGTACAATCACAGAACTCTACAAGTAGCTTCTTGGGGCTTAGCTGCGTTGTGTGAGGTACGTTCCCGTTACAAAGGTATGTTTATCTGTGGGCAGCTGAAATGGACATTATAAGAACTATGGATAGCGAAGCATTACAAACGGATCAAAAAAGGTATACTCAAATTGATGTTTTTCGGCTAAAACATGAAATTAAGTCAGTGCTGCATTTCGATCCATTTATGCCATTCACACCACCGTCGCAGCTTTCAAGGCATTCAAAATACGTGCTGTTGTGAAGCTACATTGTGAGGTTTTTGTTGAAATGTATTGATTTATCTACGAGGAAACTGTATGGACGTTATAAGAACCATGAATAGCTAGAGAGACCTCTACGAACTCCACAAATCGCTCAAAATTGGCACTCACACATTTTCGACTACAGTATGAAAAGAATATCAGTGCTGCATTTTGATCCAATGCCAAATCAAAGCAATGTCGCAGATTTCAAGGCATTGGGCGCACATCCTATGGCTAAGCTACATTGTGAGCTTCTTGTTACAAGAGCAGCGGAATGCATTATAAGAACCATGAAATAGAGAGACCTCACTACAAACTCCACAAACGGCTCAAAATTGGCACAGACTCAGACATGTTCGGCTATAGTATGAAATATTATTCCAATGCCGCTGCATTTCGATCCAATGCCAAATCAAACCGAAGCCACAGCTTCCAAGGCACTAGGCGTCCGTGCTATGGTTTAGCTACATTGCGACTTTTCAGTTACAGGAGGAGATGCTTATCGATGAGCTCCCAAACTATCTCGCCATGAATTTACATCACATACACAAAGGAAAGCACCAAAAGCACGAGCACTAGATGAGCCAGCTCGTACAACCAAATAAAGCATTCACCACCATCCTACGAAGAATTACATCTTCATGTAAATTGAAAACCACTGACTGAGCTCACCAAATGGTCAGCTGAGCTCGTAATGGGAAGCTGGTGAGTTGAAGCTCCAGGACGAGAGTGAGGAGGGTGAAGATGAAGAAGAAGAAGAAGAAGTAGAAGAAGAACAGCAACAGCAGCACTGAATCAGAAGCTCTCCGCCGCAGGTGTTAAATGGATTCTTGGCAGTGATTAGGATTGTTGGGGAAGCGTCTGTTCCGGCCTCATTTATTTTTGCTACCTACTTCCTTTAGTATGAACCAACTGTTTGGGGAATGCAATTTCTTTGCTCTTGCAGCGTTGTCGACGGAGGTAGAATCCCACTGCTAGACAGTGGCAGAGCAGAGAAGAAGTAGACATGACATTCTGGATGGACAGAGAGAGGGCCTTTCAAGCTCCTTCAAGCTTGACCAAGGTAGAAAGGAATGTTTTGTGGACACCATTGATTGTTTTATCAGCAACACTAGATTTATCCATTAAGTACTTCATAAGTTTCACGCGGTATTTTTCACCAAGCACAGGTTCCGTGAGGAGTTTAGTGTAGAGTTTGGTTGGTGTAGGCCTTTGAATCCTCCGTGTAAGTTAAGTTACTCTACTTGTTCAGTTAGTTGGTAGCTTATTGAAGTTGAGAATATTGGACCATAAAACACAATTAGAAAATGTTTTCTTTAGGATATCAACTGTCAACTGCCAGCTGGGTACAGTAGTTCAAAAAAAGGGGGCAGCGTGAAGAAGCGTGTTCAAAATAATCAGAGTTTTGTGGACTTATTTCTAAATTGTCATGTCATGTATGACAGGTTTCCAGAGGATAACAAGGATATATTAACCAATTCTCTCCTGAGTAGGTTTTTTTCAGGGTTTCAATTCTCTACCTAATACTTGTGTAGGTGGGGGGAGGGGGAGTGAATTTGAAAGCTGCTATCAATGACGTTTAAAGCACATTCTAGTGCTTGATTGTTAAGTATTTTCTTGGTATTTATATGGTTCCATAAGATAGCCTCTTTTGCAACTTTTGATTAGTGAATCGATGCTGCACATATTACAGGTTTGGATGTTGAAATACTGATCAATCAATGCCATTAACCAAACTTTATTTTGACACATTAGCCTAGCTAGACAACAAGAAAAAGTTTCAATCCTTTGCTTGTTTCCAAATGGTTTGGGGAATCCTTAGCATAATAAGAACCACAGAGACTGAACTGAATAACTGTAAGAAATGACAACACTAGCCAGACAGAGAGAAACACAGAATGATTATAATGCAAAATCCCTGCTCAGGGTTCAGCAAGCTCCAACATTCCTGGAGTCCAGACATGGCCATGGCCATTGATATATGTTAAATGGAAATTTAGCAAGCTGATGATGATCACAGTATGAGAAAACTTGGTGGAAGAAAATAAATAAATAAATAAATAAATACTCAAAATTGGGTCCAGTTATTTTTTTTTTACAAAGTTTTGTTACAGTGTGATCATCATCAACTTGCAGTGAACATGGATGAATCAAGGATGGTGCATCCATCATGATTACAATTAAGGAACCTAAACCCATTATCGTCCTCTATCATCTACATCTCTCGTACATTTTAGCCCACAAATCTTACATTGGTGTAGGTAAGGGACACATTTCAAAATGGGAACCATAAATGGGGGTAACATATGCGTACCCTTCCCAGTAGAGGCTGCGATTTCATGAACATGGATCAATCATCGTAAGCTAAGCTGGCAAAGAAATGGAATGTACTGACAAATGGAGGTCCTAATTTTTCATTCACTGACAGACAGAAACTTATTGCTTTTTGAGGGCAACTAATTGCACAGCAGCACGGGAGCAAATGTGACATTTGAACCAAAAACAAAAAAGGGAAGTACTGCAACTCCTAGACTGAGGGTCTTCCAAAAAATCCCAAGGCATCACACACAAGTCCCGGTTCACATTGGGGTGAAGGTTTTTAGTCTCAATCCAAGATTTCATTGAGGCTAATGAGTATGTTCTGTATTTGATATTTTCTTAAAAATGAAATTTAAAAAAATTGTAACACATAATTTGAAAAATTGAGGATAAATTTAATGACAGAAGCAATGTGAATGTTGACTGAAGAGGACACTAGGATCAAGTGCAAGTGTGGGAGTTTGTACTGGTACTCCAGCTTCAAGTTAAATGTTATGAAAACAAAGTAACAAACTTGTCCATTGTCTGTGTCAAATCACTAACATTAGCATATTAACTTAACTCTACTAGAATCATGTGAAGGACAAAAAGTGCAATGAATGACTTTCAGCATTTACAAAACATGAGTGGAAACAACGGATGCACATAAGGTTGACTAGCATAAGGTAGTTTGCTCTTGAAGCCACTATTGAAGAGCTGATTGCCTTTTCTTGGAAGCTAAACTCCCTGAATGGTAATTTTCAGTCAATTTTCATAGGAAGAAAATAATGGAATTGGCATCCAACCCAAGTTGTTTCATATTTTTGGGGTTAGATACAAATTTTTGAAGTTGAAACATAGTGGTGACTAGAAGCAACCACCTCCTCAAATGTAAATTGTTGGTACATTGACGAAAGTAAAATGTACCTTTGTGTTGTGATTGCTTTTAAAGCATGGACACTTTTAGAGCAAACTACTATATTACCACCCAGATTTGAAATTTGGGTATCTTGTGCAATATACTTATCATTGCTTATATTTTTTAGATAGAGAATTAGTTGAGTGGACTCAAATACAAGTGGAATCATATTAACACCTAAATTCCTATTGTCCCCTCTAAGGACAAATCAAATTTTAGGCAGATTCTTGTGATCTCAATTTTTGATAAATTGTTTTAAAACTTTTCCATAAGATAGAAAAACTGATTATGTACATGGGAATATAATTTTTATTTCAATTGGTGCCTGGGAGCAAAAGTTATACTACAAAAAGCCTAAAACTAAACTTGGTGGGTAGTACAAAAAAATTTGCAAAAAATAAAAGTAAATTTTAATTTTTTTTTTTTTTTCCCTTGAACTATTTTCTTTTTGTCTACATGTGAAGCTTTGATTCGTTCTATTTAGACTAATAATGAGAAAGTTAAAGACAATTTTGTTTTTCAGGCAATTTCAGCATCTTCTTGAGAAAATAACTTGTAGGATTCATTTTTGAATGCAATTTTCACAAATTTTCACAAAAAAAAATTTTGAGAATGTTTTGTTTGATTGCTAAAACAATCTCACCATTGGGATTATTGTCTTTCAATCCCATCTTGGAGTTATTAACAATTTAGTTTTTTTTCCAATCTTGGACCTACTTCTACTTGGCATTTTTTTAAAGAATGAAAATCAAGTGTTGTTTTTTTGAATTTTTTTCCTAGACTTTCAACTCCATTCTTCAACATTAAATTTTTTTAATTCAAAGTCTGTAGTACAAAAAAAATTCACAATTGGCAGTCATAGTCATTTGAAATTGTGGGCCATTGTTCAAAAAAACTTTCTTTTTCAACTTTGAATGCTAATATCTTCCAATCTATATGGTCAAACTTCATGAAATTTTTACCATGTGAGCTAAGACAAATAAAGTACAAGATCCTATGGTTAGATTCTAAGAAAATGATTTTTTGTATTTGTGGATGAATAAAGCAAAAACAACAGTTTTGAGTTCTTTTTTTATAGAAAATGGCCTTAGGAATTTAAGGGTTAATCAATTAAAAACTAAAATTGATATGAATTTTCAAACACATTTGGTAGAAAAATATAGAAACATCAATAGGTGGAGGTGGTCAAGACCATCTTAAACAAATTCAAGATCATTTACATCTTACCCTTTATCCCACTTGATGAATGTTTTGAAAGCACAAGTTTATTATTCTAAAGCATTTTTTTATTGTTTGAAGCTAAGACATGCTATGACAAGCATTTGTTCACAATTTGAACCCACATGAACTAACATTTAATGAACCATATTTTTATTAGCATATTACCTTTCATAAATAGATATGCACCTAATATCATTCTTTGATAGTAGCATCCAATTGCTTATTCAAAGAAAATGAGTTACATACTCTATGGAAATATGTGATATATGTTGTACAAATGAAAATGGGTTTAACAAGATGTTAGAATTAGGTGACTATACATTGAAACTCGCCTGCCACCCCAGTTTCCCATTAGTTCCTCCCCCCCTCCTCTCTCAAAAAATGCTTACCCTCAAAATTGACGTTGATTTCTCAAAAAATCACAAGATGTTGATCTTGTGAAATTTAATCTGAGCCGTTCAAATATAAAATACAAATATGAATATGGGTACAGGTACTGGATATGAGTACTAAATACGTGTACTAAATATGGATATTGAATACGGGTACTGAATACAGGTACTAGATATGCGTACTGAATACAGATATAGTATTGGATATGGGATCAATTGTCCCATATTGTTTGTCAGCAAATTTGATTCTGAAGATTACAAGAGGGGATAGGGGTGAGGGGGGTGAATAAAAAAAAATTTAATCAAATTTTAAATGATAGGTGGAGGTGAGTGGGGGTGGCAAAATAAAAAAATTTAAATAAAAATTGAGGGGGGGAGTGCATAGTGACACAAAGTGTTACTATACACCTTGAGTGCCTAATAACTACAATTCTCAATCCAAGATGTTAACTAATGTTGATAAGCTAATCTACCTTATTTCTCCATTCAATTGCAAGGATGATGACCACCATATAGGTACTTCATTTCAAGGTTAACCTTAAAACAGTTGCCCTAAGACCATTGATTCAAACTTCAAAACCATTCACTCTAGAAACTCCATCTTACAACTATATGTGATTGATACTTTTTGTGTATGTTGTTTAGAGATGAAATCATGTATTTTCTACAAGTCACAAAATTTTCAGACTTTTTTGCACTAATTTAAAATTACTATCAATTTTTTATGAAAAATTCATATTGAATACAAGATTTGCTTAAAAATGCAAAAATTTGACTATGCTTGGAGGGGCATTGGCAAAAAACAAAAGAATTACGTGCAATAAAATTTAGGGTTTAATATATCTATTGTAGGTTAAATTTGTAAACAAATTACATGTATTATAGGGTGCCTAAAAAGTGTGAAACATGATTATATATAATATAGGATTGGGTATAATACCATAAAATTATGTAAACAATACATGTAAAACAACATATACAAAATGGGATAATAGATTATACGGGCTCTATAGTGTAATTAGGGATGTAAAATTTGCTTTCTATCAAGTTATGGATGTATTTTGGACCCAATACTTTACCAAACAACCTAAATTTCAGCACATGGTACATATCTAATGTAGTATTCAAAGTAAGGTATCCCAAGTGCATTATTGAATGAATGGATTTGAATTTCCATTAACAAGGCAATGGGTGGAAAAATGCAGTGAGCTCATTGGCTTGTTTAAAACTAGTCTAGGGTTCTTACTACTTTGGAATGGTCCGCACCAACATTGATTCACTCTGGCATTTCATTCTCATATTTGATTTTTGTGCCCTGCTTGTAGTGGAAGAAGAAATTCAAGGCCAAACATTAGTGGTATTCACACAACAAATGAGGTTTCACATAACAAAGGTTTTCTTGGTTTTAGATACGGATTTTGGTTTAGGGTGAATGTGTCATACTGGATGGGACAATTTTGAAAACAAAACTATTGTACGAATTCCAACAAGCATAGCCAATTTTGATTCTATGAGGCAGGTGTATTCAAGGTAGGAAGAGGCCTTGAAGCAAATTGTTGAAGGAGCTACCCACCAACTTGCAAGGTGGAACTTTTCTCTATTCTATATGTTGTGGTGTGCGTAGGAGGTTTTCATGAAGACAAATTTTGACCAAAACTATCCATTGTTTGCCAACTCGTGGGAGTTGCAAACCTCAATTATCGTGGTATGACAACCTCCACATGTAGCCATTAGAGATGCTTTGAAACGTGTAATTAGGCAATTTGTATACTATCCTTGAAGACTTTAGGAATGTCTAGCTCGTTGGAACACATTATTGGTAGTTGGAGGTAGCTCCAAACAAGTGGATCTCCCTTATACACCGTGTCGAGCAGTGCTGAGTTCATGTACAAATCTTCACCCTACTTTGCTTACAGATTGATGGAATTTCTCTCCAAAGTCTATTCTTTCCACTTGTTATGTGCTTGTTATGCTCCATGAAGAATGTTGAGGACTGAACTACTATCATACTCCAATTTATGTTATGATAGATTTGATAGTGACTACTAGGATGTGGTGGATCTCATTAGTTACAACTGTGAGTTTTGGGGCTATCTTTGCACTTAATTTTAGCATTTTGGAGATGTTATGAAGTTGCACCTTCTTATGCAATTTTGTATAGTATACGGAAGTGTTGATTTGGTTTATCATAGAACTTCTACTAACTTTGTCATACTCTATTGTGTTTTTGAACACAAATAGTATATTTGTTTGTTGTTTGTTTCAATTTTCACACAATACACCTAGGTTTATGTTGCCTTTTCTTTGCTTTTGGTTTACTCTTTTATTCCCCATATCATTTTAGCATGGCTCACAATATTGCACACTTTCATAGTTGTAAGATACAACAAAAAAAATAGGAGATTAGGGAAAAAATGGAGTGTAAGTAATATAGGGTACGTTAAAATGACTCCCTCAACAAATTATAAATATCAATAGGGCACCTTTAAATACAAAGATTGACCTTCATTTAAAAAAATACCATGCCTTATATTCTATTTTACAACGTAAATAGCCCCCCATTAAATAGGTCATTATCACAAGTGTATGCAAAAAAAAGAGGAAGTGCACCCCATGAGCCACTATAGGTATATAATGCAAAGATTCCAAAGAAGAACGTTATAATGTTGGAAAAAAAAATCCATACCCTTCTCAAAATAGAAAATCGATAAGAATATATTTAAGTTCAAATTGCAATAAAATATTCAAATTCAGGAATTTTTTGGAATAATTAAAAATTGGAAGAAATGTTAGAATTGATGACCTTTATTTCATGAGTAGGGATTAAATTTGTTTTTAAATACCATTTTTATGGATTCAATTAAGGTCAAGAGTAAGGAGCTACAAGTTGCCAAAATACACTAAGAAAGCAAATTTTTGTGATCTATTTTGGAGGAAATTTGAAATTACTTATAATGAAAAATCATAAACATTTCAATGAAGCAACTTTGCAACGCCATCTAAGCAATTTTTATTCAAGCAACTACCAAGACAAAAATGGATGAGAAACAATTTGTCATCCTCCCTCGATTCTATTTCAATATTATCCAAATGCTACAAATTGACATCCGTTGTATGTTTGGATCAAAGACATGACTTATTGTGACGGACTAGAGGGTAATGATTTATCTCATTTGATAAGCTCATGTCATTGTGCTAAAGAAGAGTTTTACTAATATTGGAGGTAGCTAGGATCACTTCATGAAAAAATAGCAAGGTAAAATTAGTCTATTTATTTATTATAGCTAATTAATTGTAGGAGTGTGTCATATTTTCCAATTAATAAATTAAAATATTAATCTTAAATTTTTAAGAGTGAAGGTAAACAATTTTGTTTTGACTAAAAAACCAATTGTAACAAAAAATTTGCTAGAGAATTAGTAAAATGTTATCAATATGGTTTAATTGTATCATTCTACAATTAACCATCCTATTTACACTACAATTTGGTTGGGGAAATTTGGGTCACTATCTATCAATATTGCTAGATTCACTACTAGTTGAAATGTTCACTACTAGTATAGGTCAAAGTAGTACAAATTTATGATGATGAAGTCTAACAATCATAAAGGCCTTGTTAAATCAACTTCTTTGGACTTTCCAACTTAATTTAGTAAACAATCATTGTAAAGTTTGATGGTCATAAGTTCACAATGCTTTTAGGGTGGAAAGATATTAAGGATAGCACTTGCTGCTATGTAAAGTACGAGTTCTCTAATGCACTTGGGTTCTAAAAGCATTTGCCTTCTAAAATGTACTCTAATGTAGCCAATCCATTTTCAATCACTTAAGCAAATTATATGTATTTGGAGTACAAGTTTCTTAAGTTGAGGAAATTCTCCCATGTACAATAATAGAGTTTGAAAGAATTCCATGATTTTTCAAAATTTTCTTTCTCAAAACATAATTACTATGAATTTTTAGTTGAAGATTTTGTTTGATATTGGTCATATAGGTCTTCCTATTTCCAACCACGAGCTTGTTGTAAAATCAACTAAAGGTTGGTTGCAATATTGAGAATCTTGTAGCCAATTGTAATGTGGCACAATTGTGTTGTAAAATTGTGCCATAATTAATCGCTACTCATCTCCAATTGATAGGAAAGAGAGTAGCCTATATAACCAGAATAGAGGTGAGTAGAAATGGATCTACTACTATATTTGTACATTTTGTTTTTTCATTGCTTTAACAATGTATATATAGCGTACATTTCAAAAAATAAATATTTCTTTAGTGTCAATTGCATTTCAACTTCAAAAATTAATAATTTGTTCTACAAATCTCCAAAATTATTTACAATCAAGCCAAAATTCCAATTAGACACTACATTTTCAATTTTGAGAATTATAAAGTAAGTGTGCGTTCTATGGATTTTACTTTGCAAGATCTTTAATTTGAAATGTGGTTAAAAAAACATGAAGTAACATATTATTCAGTGATAAATTCTTCAAAAATTCATTGCTATAAGTTGTAACATCAATAATAACTAGTGTGCCCCATATCATTGCCATAGTCAAAACAAAAGAACGTAACTTAATAGATGTTGAACTTCCAATCTATCAATGTTTTGAAGTTAGAGATTTGTGTGTTCATTTGCTCAATCTAATAAAGAGTTGTTAGTGACATGCAAGGTTGAAAAATTACAACATTATAAGATTCATTATTCAGAAATCTTGAACCCTAATTTTCAGTATCTTCCTCACACTTGTACATCTCCTACATCTCCTGTTGGATTTGGAAATGTGATATCTTCTTATTAAATTAGGTTGTTTGTTTGTTTGTTTTGTTTTTTACATTGAGATCTCCTAGATTGTGCGTGAATTATTTTTTTGCCGTGTCAATGGCATGGGGTACACTAGTCTAACTTATTGAATTGAGAATTGCTCCCAAGAATCACTCGTTGTAGTATTTAGTAAAAAAAATTTTTTTTCTTTTCTTTGATGACATTATCCTAAATTGTTTCTTTGAGTTTGTTGTACTTTCAAGATGCTACATTCATGCCAAGAGTTATTTTCTTCCTCTTCTAGATATGATGTAAGAGGCCTTAAATTTATGATACATCAACTATGGGATGGCGACCCATTTCTGACTACTCAAGGAATTCAACATAACTACACTCATGGTGTATTCATGGAAATATTTTTCTCATGTTGGCAAATTGATTTTAGGAGGATTAAAAAAAATTACATTTTTTGGGTCAAAATTGAAATCATTGTGAATTTCTTTTTCTGAAAATTCTTGTGCAACTAATTCTTGTTATGTAGGCTGCTATAATTCCGACCATAGGCTGGTTACAAAATTGATGTAAGTGAATTAATGTACATGCTAAGGTCATTCTATGCTTTCAATGTACACTGCTTGGACATTTACTATGGAACTTGGGGGTGGTTGGAAATAGAACAGCCTATACTGTAGAAATTGAGCAGCCTATGTGGAGAAGGGGAGTGATTGGAAATGGGTTGCCTGCACACTCACAGGGCTCAGACAGTTCATAAGAAGACCCTTTCACATCTACGTTAGCCATCAGTGAGAGAAAAAGGGAACCGCTGGCTTTCATGCTCGCTTACCAAGGCAGAGATGCAACTGCAAGAACGGCAATAGAGTCAGGGTAGCAGATGCTTATGACAAAACTACAAGGATTAACTTATCTACGCAGAAAGAGCTTCCACAAATAAGCTTACAACTAACTTTTCCTGCCAACCACACATGCAAGTCCTGACTACCTAATTACAGTAGCTGCCAATTGACCTACATTCACAGTTTCCTACACAGAGGTCATTGCCCAGCGCCAGATGTGCATGACTTGTTCTGCTACCTACTTTCCTTAAAATGCAACTGTCTCCCAACTGTATTCGCTAAGCATTTGCTTCCTCTGCATCCAAGTTCCATCAATTCAACTAGGGACGTCATTACTCTGTATGTATTGAATCTCCAGTTGTAATGATACATGCTAAACTGTGGTGTGTATCATAGGAATCATTCATCAAAGATGCAAACCTATGGGGACACAATTCTGATAATAACCTTACTAGGGTGCTGTATTCCACATAATGTTATTTTGCACAAACATATGACTGGCATATAACTCACAAATCAACGCTGCTTGGGAGACCTGTGCTCCACCGCGTCAGCTGTAGGTCATTGAGCTCATGATCAAGTTATAGCTTCACTTACAAAAGCATGACGCGGTAAATTATGTTTTGAGGATGACAAATTGGGTCACTACAACAGCAAATGTGACATTTGAACAGAACAAGTCAAAACTTGTTGATGTCTGGGACACACCAGCAACCAAGTACCGAAGCTTAGAATCCTATTCAAAGTACAAGGCACCAATCTAGCTCACACAAGTCAGCGTTCAGACTGACGGCCTCTGCAGATGCTCAGTCTTCTTGTGTTACCAAAACACTGAGAAGGAATTGCCACACTTGGTTCTAATGACAATGTGCCAATCACTCAAGATAAGGAGATTCATTAAACAACTGCTTTAGACATAAGCCACCTCTACACGGAAGTAGAGAGACATGTAAGTCTAACAACAGAAGTAGCTTCAAAGAAAAAAGTTGATAACAATATTGCAACCTATTTCATCATAAGGCTGGAGACAGAAAAACTGTCAGAGAACTGATGCCATCTCTTGGGCGGATTCATTAGCAAGTGGTGCAACCATAACCTGGCTAAATGTCTATGGCAACTGGTCTCTGAATAGTTGTCTACAATATGTCTCTGGCACCACCTCTAGGGTGTAAAACCTCCCACGTTGAAATTGCAGAAGAACATCATATGCACTGATACAAATTTGATCTCAACAGACTTAGTACTTATACTCGAAGTGATCTGGCCACAGCTCTGAGAATCTCCCCAAAACTAATTCAATTCAGAAATTGAAATGCTCAAGTGACGCAAACAGTATCCTCTAACTTAAGAGTGGGAAATGTCGCACATTGTTCGAACAAAAGTATATGTTAATCACTCAAGATCGAAGATATTATCCGCGACTGCATTAGATATGGGCAAATCTGAATGTTCTCGAAACTGCTCTACGCTAATGAAGAGACAAGTAAATCTTACTACGCATGCAGCTTCCAAGAAAAGAAGTTTTCCATAATGTTGCAACCTGTTAAATATATTGACAACTTCTTAGAGTTGCCAAAACCCTAAACCACAACCTGGAGCTCAGTCCAGGACATTGTTGAGGCAAGCAAAACGTTGCAAGACAAAACAACGATGTCAACTCATCTTTCTTTCCGCCTTCGTCTCCGTTTCCCTTCGACTGGCCTCAACCTCTTCCATGGGAATAATGACCGGCCACTCATACCCCGCGTCCCGGAACATCTTCTCCGTCTCCATGAGCTCCGCCTGCTCCAAAATCTTCTTCCGAATCTCCTGCGCAGCCATGGAGATTCCGTCCATCACCTCCTCTCGGCCATTGGTGTAAGTCACGGCTACCACGGGAGGCGCACCGTCGGTCCTCCGCTTCACGACCACCTCGCAGTTAGGGTTGGAGCTTCGCGACTTTCGAGAATTGCATTGGGCGAGAAACTCCAGCGCCGACGCGGAACGCTTGTCGAACGCGCTGAATTCCACCCGCACCTTCGATAAATGCTTCAACATTGTCTCTCACCCTGTACAACAAACCCTAGTAACTATAAACATCTACGAAATCTGAAAGAAGAAAAACGCAATCGATTGTTCTTGTCGACCTCAGGAAAAATCCTCCAAAACAATGAAAAATTTCAGAACTGCGAAATGTATGCGTGCGATCGCAGATTCCAGAATTGCAATTGACACTAACGAGACAATGCGCGAGGGCAGAATGGGATCACGTCGTGCCCGCGACGATAGCACACGAACACCCAGGTTCCAGGTTTAGGGTTTAAGGAATGTACTCATATGGAACATATTCGCAACAATCTACACCGGTCCTACAGAATTCCAATAATTTGAGGCATAACATTCTTGAATACGGTACCGTAAAAGAGTAGGTTCCTTCTGCATTGTCCTTGAATACGTAGAACTTCCATAAGGTAATAATAAGCTCCCAGATTGGAGGAGAATATTATTGTTTTAGATTATTGATTTAGAGAGGGACTATAGCATTAATGACATTTGAAGATTTATTTTAGGAGGTTGCAATTTTGTGGTGTTCTTAAATTGAAGTTACATTCACAAGAGTGACATTTGGATTTCAAATTTAATGAAAGTTTTTTCTTTATTTTTACTTATTTTGTACATCTTCAATGTATATAGGTGAAGATTGAAGGAATAATAACACTTTCAAGAGATTATTGACTTACAAGAATGAACTTTATAGAAGTTCTAATATAACAAGAACAAGTAGCTACCAACTATTAGATAGACTTTGTCTTTGTAGCATTGGCTTGCTTTCCAAAAAAAAAAACTATTCAAACTTCTTCAAAGTACATAGCTTTTATCAATGCAAAGCCTCCACCTGACCAATCTAAAACCAATCAGTTGGGGTATAATGGCTCACAATTTGTAGGCAAGCTTGCATTCAATTTGTAGTGAAAAGAGCCTTAATTCATAGGAAGCCAAGAGTTCTTTACCTTGAAAGTTCAAAAATGATATGGGTCTCTTCAATGTTCAAATCAAAAAAGCTTTATAGCTACATAAGGTAGGAAGTGGTAAAAGAATTTAGACTCTAAAAGCACTTTTAAACATAGAAGTAGATATTCTATATTACAAAAATTTGAACCCTCAACTAGATTGTAAGTTTTTTAATTTTTGGCATTCCCATGGTGCAAATACAAAATAATAATAATAATAATAATAATTTTTTGAAAAAATAAAAAAATATTCAAAATAGCCAATTTGACATGGCATTAGTATTGCTATGGCAGATTTCCAAATTTAAAGAAATAAAAAATATTTTTTTTGTATAATTGCACCAAGGGGATGCAAAACTTGCAATCTTGTTGAGGCCTAAATTTTCCCTAGTGTTCTTCAATGTATTATGGATGAATATGTTAAGTGGGGATGTTTTTAGAGCTTTATGTGTTTTCAGCTTTCAATTTAATAACTAATTTCACCCAAATCCCAAAAATATAAAGAAAAGTGGTTTCATATATCTTTAAAAGAAAACTTTATGAAAAAAGTTAGGAGTTGTTCAAGCCCTCCTAAAAGTTAGATCAAATCTTTAAAGAAATGCTTTTTGTACCTTCAAACATCATTTCTAGCCAAATCCAATAATTTCACAAATTTTAATGAAATTTTTTAATAATAATATATATTTTGTATAAATTAAAAAAAAATCTCAATTGATTTTGTGATACAACCCTATTTAGATAGGATTAATGCTTAAAATTGAAAGAAATTAAAAAAAAAAAAATTGCTATTCCTAGTGTTGCCCAAAGAAAGGCGACAATTAGAAAATGGTCAAGTAGATCACTAGGGATTAACTCCTAAAGCTATCCTAAAAATTTATGCAAAACTTCAAAAATATAAAGTTACAAGAGCTTGGCAACATCCTTGAAAAGCCCAAAGTAGACTTTTTAGTCTTCCAAATCATTGTAAGCTATGTGTAAAGCTTAGTTTAATGCCATTTTTATAATTATTGTATCCATCCCATCCCATCCTATTGCAACCTTGGTACTTCTCAATCAATTTTTTATTTTATTAAGGAAAAATAGTTTGATAAATGCTAAAAATAGAATAATTTGCTAGACTTCTTTGTGCAATTTTTTTCTAAATAACTCTCTACAATTTTAGAATCTATTTTTGAAAATATTCTTAGCCAAAGTTAGTTATAGTATTTTAAAAATAAGAAAGTGAAATATAGATGTTAATCTCTTAAAAACTAATTTCTTTGATTGGATTAATTGATACATATAAAGAAAGCTTTGAATCATCCTATCTTGATAAATGAAATGAAAATTATGAAAAAAATAACTAATGAATTTTATGTTTGTATTCATAAAAACTTTAAACAAAAAGATAAAGATTTCAACCTTGGTTTAGAGATTAGGGTTGCTATTTTGTGAGTCTGTGACTGTAAGCTTGAGAGCCTGTGAGCTTGTGAGCTTGTGGGCATACAATTTCTAAGAGATTCCATCTAATTTTTTGGGTCAGAATGAATTATTTTCAATAAAGTTTTGGACCTATTACTATGGACCTATTACTATGAATCTATTACCATGGTCTCTTCAACAACCTAACGTGTGATAAGAAAAACTCTCCTCTTGTTGTTTGGTACCTCTTGGTGTTGAGAGGAGGATTAAGCACTTGTCATCTTGATGTATTACTTATTGAACTTCACTAGATTTTAAGAAGAACAAATATTGGTGATATTTTTATAACCACTACCGTCTTGTTGCTTAGTACCCCTTGGTGTCGAGGAGAGCCCCCTAGCCACAACCCAAAAATAAAATAAATTGGTGGTCACAGCTAGGGGGTTCCCCTTGGCACCGAGGGGAATGATCATATGGCAAGTGCTTGATCTTTCTCTCCGTGCCAAGATGAAGAATCATATAGCAAGTCTTCAATCTTTCTCTCAACGCCAAGAGATAATTACAAAAAAACAAGAGGGGAGTGATTAACTAAAGGACCTAGAGATTAAGACTAAAGGATTGGATACTTTAGTAGTCCTACAAGTGGATAGTGATCAACTAATCAACATTTTGGTCTAACTAAATTCATTTCTTACAAAAATAATCCCTATCAACTAAATATTTCTTTGCAAAATCTTAATAAGTTCAATTACTAGCACATCAAGACAAAAGTCTAGAAAGCCTATCTGCCTCAAAAGGCCCTATGATGCCAATAGACAATGATCAACCAAAAGAAAATTTAGTTTGACAAAGATCATTAGGTATTAAAATAATCTTTATTAGCAAAATTTTAAAAAAAATCTAAACAAGTTCAACAATAATACATCAAAAAAAAATTATTGGTACCCTTCCATCAGCCTTGAAAGGACCAATGCTACTATAGGATTATAATCAACCAAATATTCTATACAAACTCATTTCCATCTTCATTCATCTTTCACATCAATCAACTTCTTCATCTTCATAATGTATTCTTCTAATATTCTTGACAATATTAAAAATTAGAATTTTCATCAAAATTCTACATAACCACATTAGTAGGTCCACCATTATAGGTCTATGATAATAGAAGTTAAATTGTACTAAACATGAGAAAATAATAAATTATTTGTACTCTCAATTGATGAGCCTACTCTAGGATAGTTTTTTAGAACAAGATATAAATTTTAGAACATGTGATAGCATTAATTTATGAGGCTTTTAAATTTAAAATACACTGTCATGGGTCCCATGGTAATAGGTCATATTTTTCTAAATATGATAAATTTTGTTGGAAAAACATTAATCATTTTACTTTTTAACCAATAAAATTTAGAAATTACATCATGTTTAAATTTTTAGGCTTCAAGCTCACACAATCCCTACTCACTACTTATAGGCTCATGCTTGTAGGCTTACAATCTAGCATTGTCGGTCTCACCTTCTCCAAGAATGAAACTTCTATAAAGAATGAGAAGGTATAGAGTGAAAAGAGGAGCCAATCAAAAGCCCCTCTTGGCTATGAAGGTGTGACACTCCTTGAGTGTTGTTTGGAGAATGAGAATGGAGAGTAGAGAAAAGTGTTCATCTACAATTCAAGAGTGATGCAATAATTTTTCAATGTACATGGTCTGACATGCAAATGCCAATTTATGATCACAAAAGCATGATGACTGTAATTGCGAATGTGCAACTAGAGTGAAAGCGGTAGTGAAGGAGTTCAACACTTTGATGTGCATTTACATGAGTTTTATAGGTTGAGAAGAGTTCAATGTGCATCTAGGGGCAAAAGTGGCACTTCAACAGTGAAACATTTGCATTAGGGGAGATTTGAGGCCTCCAAAGGGTAGTTTCAATTTTGTTCCTAATACTGTTGGCTATTGTCAAATCAGCAATTACAAAAAAAATTATTTAAAAAAAAAATTTGGTCTTGAAATGCAAAAAAAAGTCTAAATTTTTTTTTCAAAAAAATAAATTGATGACGTGGCACTCTCTTGACCACGTCGGATTTGCATTCTTGTAGTAGTTTCGGCATCCATAGTGGCTGATAACTCGTAATCTTCAAGAGGCCCCAAATTTCTTCTAATGCATGTGTAAACTTCTAGACACTCTTTCTTCATTTCCAAAGGAGAAAACCCCCATTATCAATCTTCACAAAATGGACCCTCTACTAGCCTCCTCAAGTTAAGGAGAGTACCACCCCCCATTTTTCTAAAGATTGAGGATGGGAAGAAAAAGTGTGACAACCCGTGATATTCAAAAAGTTTGCAGGAATAAACCTGGCACAAACACAGGCAACTGAACCACTCAAGCCAACTGAACTTCCAATTACAATCGAGTCAAACAAGGCGTCCCCCACTTTACCACGTCACTCTTGCCATGCTGGACCCAGTCTCGCACCTCATTGGCTAACAAGAACCCGAAACTCTTCTGATTGGACGTGAGGCGTCGACTCCATTCAACTGTCAGCACGTCCCCCGAACCCTCCAGAAATTAGGGTTTCAAACCTCCGAGTTCCACAATCTTTCAAGCTCCGATCGGGAGCCCCTCGCGCTCGATCGTGACCGCATTGCACAGAAACAGACGCAATTCAGCTTAGAGTTCGTGGATTTTGGCAACTATTCTGGCCCCACAATTTCAAGGATAGTTTTCGTGAGGATTTTGAGTGGTTTTAGAGGGAGTTTGAGTGATTTGAATTGGCGTGTCGAGGGCTTGTAGACATGGCGGGACTTTCGTGTAAGCCACTGGTGTTCTTTTGTGTATTTTTGACTCTATGTAATTGGAGTGTTTTGGCGGCACCAGTGATGAGCATCGACCTCGGATCAGAGTGGTTAAAAGTGGCGGTGGTGAATCTGAAGCCCGGGCAACCTCCGATTTCGATCGCGCCCAATGAGATGTCCAAGCGCAAGTCCCCGGCGCTCGTGGCATTCTCGAAAGGCGACCGGCTCGTGTCGGAAGAAGCCTCCGGGATTTTAGCTCGGTATCCAGAGCGCGTGTTTGCAAGCTTGCGGGATATGGTGGGGAAGTCGTATGGGGCAGTCAAGGAGCTTGTGAAGTCTCAGCATTTGCCGTATGATGTTGTTGAGGACGCCTCTGGGCGTGCACGAATTCGCGTTGGTGAAGACTCTGGGTAATGGTTGACCGAAAACCCTAATTTTTGTGAAATTTCCGACTTACTAGAGTTTAGGATTCACTTTCACGAGCTCGCAGTGTGGAGGGCCAATCGACAATGTGTGAATTATGCATAGTGTTTGTCAAATTTAGGGTATAGATCGCAGGTGCTTCGTGGAATTTTGGGGGGCCGCATTACAGAGGACCTCAATTAGGTTGACCAAGGTCTTAATTTTTATTAAGACTCATTAGATTTGTGCAGTCCTCGCATTGAGTTAATGTTAACTTAATGTTAGAATATAGCAAGGGGTGTTATCTTAATGCTAGTGCGATGTTAGTGTCACTGGCAATAACCTGCTAATCACTTTTGCAACAGTTAAGGGATTGGAAACCAGCGTTAACTTGATATTAACCTAGCATAGTTTTAAGGTTGATCTAATGGCCTATCAGTGTACCCTTAATAACTATGTCATCTAATTGAAGTGGTTCTTTTGAGATGCAATCCGTTCAGGACAACTATATCCTTCTCCATGAAAGTTCCGATAAACCCTGAGTTTATTTATTTTTTTAATTATTCGTATTTAAGACATTCGTATTTTGTAGAGCTTCTCAAGAAAGATTGGAGTTTTTTGATAGAGATATATCTTTTCTCTTGTTTTGTAATTGTGCAATGCTTCTTGCAGGTCTGTGCTTTACAGCATTGAGGAGCTTCTGGCCATGCTTTTAAACTACGCGCGAGAGCTTGCGGAGTCTCATACAAAGGAATCCATCAAAGATACCGTGATTACTGTTCCCCCATATTTTGGCCAAGCAGAGCGCAAGGGATTGCTCGATGCTGCGGACATTGCCGATCTTAATGTTCTAACTCTGGTTAACGAACCCGCGGGCGCTTCCTTGCAGTATGGGATTGACAAGGATTTTTCTGTCGAAGATCGTTACGTGGTATTTTATGACATGGGTGCCTCAAATACATATGCAGCGCTCGTTCACTTCACTGCATACACAACAAAAAGCCCAGCTGGTGGAAAGAACATAACTGCTCAGCAGTTCCATGTAAGGAATCCTAACATGATTGATTATGGCGGTGTTCTGTTAGCTTACATGATAGCGGTATTATTATCTCCGAGATTTCTTTCAAGATGTGCATGCGGTTTACTAATGAGAGACTCTCAATGATTTGACTTGACTGGGATTGGGCGTACGATGCCATTGCCGTCTTTAGTAACGAAAAACAGGTTATACTTATGTGAAATCTGCTTCTTATGACCATTCTGATCTTTGTTCTCGCGGTCTTACTTTTTGCCTAGGTCAAAGGGATCAGCTGGGATGCGACCCTTGGTGGACAGACCATGGAAACGCGGTTGGTAGATCATTTTGCTGCTGAATTCAAGCAGCAGGTTGGCATTGACGTTCTCAAGCATCCCAAGGGTATGGCCAAGCTCAAGAAGCAGGTCAAACGAACGAAGGAGATTTTAAGCGCCAATTCTGAAGCATCAATAACCGTGGAATCTTTGGCTGACGAGCATGACTTTCGGTATGTGTTGCTGGTTTGCACTCTCTGGACACTAATGCATCATGTAGATTCCTTGTAAAACGTTGGACATGTCTGTCATCGTAAAGAGTCACTTGACGGTAGAGCTTATCAAGGTGGAAATCTCTTTCCATTTAGCGGTGTCTCATTGTAGATTGGTTTGCCGAGACCTTCATACTTTTACATATTGCTGTTGGGAACGAATAGGTTCTATTCCTCAGTAGATTATTTGCAGGATGTTAGACTCATGAACAGGACCTTCCTCAGTTTGTTTGCCAGTTATCCTCGATACCCTTTTCTTAGCGTTAAATGTAGTGAGGTATTGCTGCTTCAGCTCGAGAAAATGCTCGTAAGGGAATGCTTCATGGTTTATAAAGTCAGCTTTACTAATTTAAGGGCAATGCCTTTGCAGGAGCCATATTACAAGAAAGAAATTTGAGGATCTTTGCAAAGATTTGTGGGGGCGCTCGTTGATCCCACTTAGGCAAGTACTGACTGACAACGGCATATCACTACAGCAACTGCACTCTGTGGAGCTTCTTGGTGGTGCAACTCGAGTTCCTAAGCTGAAGGTATGCATTTACTGTGGAGCTTCTTGGTGGAGGTTTACATTGCTTTTTTACTAGCATTCAATAATGCTGGCTTTTTTTTATTACAGTTTTTGTTTTAATTATGTATGATATGAGATTCTCAGGTGGAATTTCACATTAATAATCAACAGTTTCGAGGCAGATTTCTGTGGTTGGCTCGTATTGTGCTTATGAATCGATGGTGATCTGTTGCAGGAAGTTTTAACTGGATATGTTGGGGCACAAGCACTTGCTAGGCATCTAGACTCTGATGAAGCAGTTGTATTAGGGGCTTCATTGAGAGCGGCAAACTTAAGTGACGGTATCAAACTCAATCGGAGACTTGGGATGGTGGATGGCGCTTCTTATGGCATAGATATCAAACTGGATGGTGCCACTTTGGAGGCTAAGGATCACGGTCTGCTTGTACCACTCCACAGAAACCTTCCCGGCAAAGTAAGCGCAATTCCCTTTTGTACTTCGTATAGACAAATTAGGATTTATTGGTATGATTATATTGTATATTGCACATGGTTTGCAACCTGACTTCTATTGTGCCAGTTGAGTTACTTTGTTGTGTTGACCGAGAAGAGCATGAGGTCTACGAGTTGACTGAACAGGAAAAGCAAAAGATAGTATTGAAAACTTCCGATTGCGCATTAAGTTTTACATGGAAATGCAGATCGGAAGAACCCTGAAGGACCAACTTAAGGATTTCAAAGTTACTCTGTCTTATGACACAAGTGGGAAGCTGCCACCTTTCATTTCTTCCCCTCTTATTGCTGCCTACAAAGTCCAGGGTATTGCTGAGGCTGTTGAGAAGTAAGCGGTTCACGGCCTCCTGCTTTCCTTTGATGATGTGAAATCTTAGTCCTTGAAGATAATTCTTTCGCACACCGGTACTAGTTATGACTCGTGGTATAGACAGGGTGATCCTTTTCTCGATCAATATTTTTGTCTTTTTATTTGGCAGGCTGTGTTTATTTTTTTGCCAGAAAGAGGTCTAATGTTATTTGGGGTATTGACATGAGGATTTTTGAAATGCAGATACAAGAATCACAATGTATCGGCTCCCTTCAAGACTGTACTTCATTTTTTGTTGGATCGGAGTGGAGTCGTTAATCTTGATCGTGCAGAGCAAGTTGTGGAAGTGTCTGAGTGGATCGATGTAGTGGATCCTCTAAGTAACATCACTGCCTTGCTTGCAAATCTTACTGCAAATGGCGATTGGAATGGCACGGATTTTAATCTGACTAATATATTGACTCATGATGGAAGTCTGACGAACGGAAATGTCGCTGGAGCAAACAATGAGACCGCACCTGTGGCTCCTAAGCAGAAGCTAAGGAAGAGAATCCTCAGAGTTCCGTTGAAGGTACGTTTGCAACATGAACAACGAAGGTTGAACTGCTTGACGTCATGTACTTCCTCATAATGTTCTTAGAGTCATGTAATGAAAAGCTTCTATTTTGTTTCTGCGCCCAACTTTACGATTAGACAGCTTTTCTTTTAGATTCCGTATCTGCCATGTTGTAATTACCACTAAATTAAATGGTTGGTCCTTGGAATTTTGGTGATTTCATTTATGTAAAATAAAATTGGAATCCATGCAGATAACAGAGGTGACCGAAGGTCCTGCCAAGCCATTATCAAGCAAAGACCTCACGGAAGCCATCCAACGTTTAGAGAAATTAAATGCTGCGGACTCAAAGAAGCGAGCAACTGAGGCTGCGAAAAACAACTTGGAGTCGTACATTTATTCTGCGAAGGATCAGGTATGGACTTTCTTCGCTTCTGGATAGATACACATTACATCATTCTTTGGCCACACACGTTAGTACTTTTATGTGGAACTTCATCAGAGTAAAATTCCAATTTGGAGCTCTAAATCCCTTCCACCGACTGCACTTCCATTTTGTATCTACATTATTGATATTAAGTATTGCAAGCTATGATTTTCTTAGTACACTTTCCTTGTTGCAGTTGGAAACTTTGCTGGAGTCCAACAAAGAGTCATCTCAAGTGGACCGGGATTCTTTTATGGAGAAGCTTGCTGAGGTTAGCTTTGTTGCAGATTCTTTTAACAATTTACCCCAAGGCTTCTCCCTAATGGCTTATACTGATGAATGGCTTAAACTGTTGAGGGTGGGGAGAAGTCATTTACATTTGGTTCTGTTGTGTAAACGGGTTGTTGGTTAATCGTTAGAGGGCAGAAACTTGATAACTTATGTTGCATTTTTTCCTTGTCATTAATGTGTTCAGGCTGAAGACTGGTTATATATGGATGGTGAGGACGCTGGAGCTTCTGAATTTCAAGATCGCCTGGAAGCACTGAAATCTACATGGAAGTCGCTATTTGTCAGGTTTGTAATTCTCTTTACAAAATATCAGTTAATCACCGGTTGCATTATTTGTGTATTTACTGCTCTGGCTTTTTCAGCATCAGCGACTAGAGTATCTGTTGATATGCTGGAGAGTCCCCTGTTTGTCTGCCCTCTAAGAGAGCTAAAAAAATTCCATGGGGGGTTCTAACGTCTACCTTTCGTAATGAAGTTTAGTAGTTTTGCGAAAGTTCGATTTCACTGTTAGAAACTGAATCCGTGTTCCCTGTCAAGTCGTTATTTGCTTGCCATTGTTGCTGCAATGGCTATATTGATGTCTTTGCTGAACTAAATCATTGGCGTTAATGTTATGTTTCTTTCTGTGGTGGCTGCAGAGAGGAACCAGCTAAGGAGTCATCTGAAAAGGATGAGCTGTTGACCAACCTAGCAGAGGAGGTCGCAAAGAACGCTGAGCAGGCTTCACGGCCCGAGACAGATATTCCCAGCACTAGTCACGATGAATTGTGACTTGATTATTATAAGTTAGGTTAGAGCACGGCATAGTCAGGAATTTGAATGCAAGGAAGGTCTGAGCACATGTCGCTTTGCATTACTCGAGATTAGTTTGAATTAAGGCAGTTAAGTGACATTGGAGCATGGTAGGAATTTCCATGAGCGGATGGCTTCCCGACTCATACATTTCATTCTTGGGTCCAAATTGTTCTGGACAACTACTATCTAGCATTACTTGATATTCAAACCTGCGGCTGCAAGCTGATTGTACAGAGCTCACTTGCAACACATCGGCATGCCTTACGCTCTCATATCTCTTAATACACTGTTCTAGAACCAAAATTAAAAGAAAAGAGAAGATTTGAGCAGACTGGAGTCTCTTCGGGATAGTAACTTGTGAAGTGTCGTTTATTTAATATTGGTTGCGTGATTTCTAAATAATGTACACTTGATATCCTTTGGTCAGAGCAAGAATATGGACAGAATCTTCAGCAGATGTGGGATTTTTGAGGATAGAGGAGCCAAAGTGAAAAAAATAATTGTATCAAATTGGAGAATGAGTGGAAGACAATGGGTGTGCAAAAAATTAGAATGATCCACCATTGGTATTGCAAGAATTTATTCATTGTTGACATCATTATATGAAAAATGTATGCATACAGGCCTTCAACACCAACCACCATAGAGAAGATTCATTTCAAGGACTTTTGGATTCATAGACATTGCTTTCAAGATTCATAACAAAGCATCCAATGTTGAAAAATATTCTTTCAGTGTTTGAAAACACATGCTTAATATGAGAAATTGGTATATAAAAAATCTTGTACTCAATATAGTGGGGGTTTTTGGCATTTTTTGGCAATTTGTCACCAGATTGCACTAACATGCCAGAGACACAATGGTTTAAATTTGGAGGGACTATCCCCCATTTCCTGCATGGTGTACTGCTCCATGCAAAAAAAAAAAACTGATACTCAAAATTGACACAAGTTTAGTTAAGTTCCTTTTGTGATTGGCCCACACTTCCATATGGAGGTAGTTGAAGTCAAAATCAACAACAAAAGATGTATTGCAAGCGAGATATGTACAATAAGAAAAAGACATAGAATAAACATACACATTGTTGACTATTATACTTGAAAGTATTGAAAATATTGCTACACACAATATTATATTCCATATGCCATATTTCTTTTCAACAATCTTCTTTCTAAAAATTGCCTATTCAATTGTGCCATCTTTGTGTTTGCTTTAACTCCAAAACACACAAGATGATCAAGATGTAGGTGGGATGCATCTTTTGCAATTCTTTCCACATATTTTGATGGATTATATAGAGATTGGTAAACAATCCTATGTATTTAACCCCTAAAGTTCCTTAACTATGTTTTCACCAAAAACACTCCAAGACTGTCATTTTTAGGACAAAGTACCAAAAACATTTTTAAAACATTTTTAGACACATTCAATCCTAGGATCTTGTATTACGATCATTTGAGAAGACGTGGAAAAAAAATTCAGAAATTTTCACTATGTAGATTGCAAGATATTAGCGTTTCAATTGACAAAAAAACTTTTTTAGGCCCTGCAAAAAATGGAGAAGTTGCACTTCACAAGGTCACATTTGTATGAAAAAATGTCCAAAATGGTTGCAACTCTTTGGATTCATTCTTCAAAGCAAGTTGGCTACATATTTGAAAATTTTGGAATTGTACAGCATATAGGAAAATAATAGTAAGTAGAAAGAAGTAGAGAATGAGTCAAAATACTAAATTGTTAATAATTTAGTTATGAAATTGAAAAATATCATTCCCAATGGTTGTAATGTTTTAATAAACAATATTTACCTAACATTTTTATTTTTTCCAAAAATATTGAAAATTCAATTCAATAAAGAACTTCAAAGTTTATTTTGGAGTTGAGCATCCATAACTGCCCATAAACTAAAACACCTCATAATTTTGTAGAATTGTCCATTTTTCATCACCAAGTTGGCTATAAAGGTTCTACCTTATGTTATTTTATTTAGGTTCCTTCATCTTCCTTGTCTGCTACCAATTTACCACCTTGTATTAATGTTTAGTTACAGAAATCATATTAGGTTGTTTTAACTTCATGGATTGTCCTAATCGATAAAGTAGGTATACCAAACGTATATCCACATGACAATCTAGCTAACATAATCTACTTGACATAAAAACCATATCCACATAACAATCTAGCTTAGTTTGAGGGATTGGTGATATATTTAAGCTATGTAATTCCACTGTAGACAATCCATGAGGTGAGGTTTAAATTTGTGGTTCTAATCGGAAAAGTGTGCCGTTGTAAATTATAAGTGTTCTTCGTTTTTAATTTGGTTCACTTGCTTTTCTCCCTACTCCGTCTTGAAACTTTTTCTTGTTGTGCTGGTCACCTCCCTAACCCAAGGCCGGAATTTTTGAATTCACATTATCCCAGGTATGTTTTATGATAGAATCTGCTTCATTGAATTTGAAAAGCGAGTCTTGTGTTTGCATTGATGTGGCCATCGTGGTATTCATGTCAAGCCCTAAACCCAATCAGCATTACCCATGTGTTTTTATAAATTTATGCTGGTGGCCACAGTTCTGGGCTTCTCACTGCCTAGAATATCCAGTTGCTTGGATGGAGTTTACACTCTCTGCATCAAATGTACTAAAAAAAACAATTGTTCCTGATCTATTCTTGAAAGTTGAAAGTTGAGAGACCTAATGAACGAAATCTGGTTGTAATTTTGCATGTTGCTTGGGGTGATGTTTACTAGAAGAACATGCTCTCAAACATGGAAGTGATGCCATTTTCAAACTCTTGAATGCATTTGCTCCTTAAGCGTTTTTGTCAAAAAGAAGGTTGAAATTATTTTAGTAAATGTAATCCATCAACTCCAGCACTTTTACCAAGAAATATTTTAGAAGATTTTACAAAACCTTTATCGCTACGTTTTTGACTTTTCGGAAATATATTAGCAGATGAATTAGTAGTTGCTGTTTAGTTCTTATTTCTTTAGTACCTTTGGTTATTCCTATGATACCTATGATGTTTTTAGGATTATTATGGCTGCATTGTACTGTACATTACAGTGCCCGAAGGAAAGTAACAGGACCTCAATTTTAACTTGCAAGAATATCTATCAAAATTTCATCTTTCAGACCTATCTTTCAAAACTAACCTATTAAATTTTTATTTTAATGCAATCTTAATCAACACACCAAATTTCAATTTTTTTTTAAAAGAATTTCATTTTGGGTAAGTTGTTTTGTGTAATTTTCATTGTGTTAAATAATTATTTATTGAAAAATATGGTTGATGAATTTTAAAAATTTTGTTGTGCAAATATTTAAGAAATATCAATGTGCATAGTCATGTCACTTTTAGGGGAGAAAACACATTACCTAGGAAAAATTTTACACCACAAAGAATTTAATCCTTGAAGGATGTGGTCCCTAAAACCAAGGTATCACCAAAATGCTTGGATTATTAAACCAATAGGTGCTTTTTTTTGTTTCTATAATAAATAGTCAAGTCATTCATCGACCACTTTTTGACCTCAATGCCCTTTAAGGATTAAGGGTTAACCTCTTTGCATTGCAAAGTAGTTTAGACTACATATTTACTTCTCAAATTTTTTTCTTATCATACCTAAAAAATTTGAACTCAATGGTGGAGAGACTCAAATTAGAAGAGAAAGGTGTGTTTTAAATATAGTTTTAGTAGTATAGTCCAGGGTTGACACGACGTCCGGACGCGGACGCTGTGTCCGCATCGTCCGCTGACATTCGCGGTCCCCGCGGACGTAGCGTCCGCCGGGACCGCCCTGTCCGCCCCGTCCGCTTTGACGGCCCTATTTCCCTCGACCGCCCTACCCAAACTACCCCGCGGTCACTCCCTTAATCTTTAAACAATTAAATGTTAAATGAAGTGCAATGGTTCGCGATTTGTCATTAAAACAATGTTTTTTATAAGTTGAAAGATTATAAAGTTTGACCATGAGTCCATGATAGTCTTGAAACTATGAAAAAATTCCAATTCATTTTCAGAAGGCAAATTAAAAAAGTTTGTAACTTCAAATATATATATATACTACTTAAAAAATCGAGATCAACACAAATACAATTATAATCAATATGGGCAAAATATATTAAATTTAATATAGAATACCATACATTGTGCACATTTGGCTAATTGCACATATAATTTTTTTCATTCCAACTCTATATTTCTAAACTAATTTTTAATGCCTATATAACCTATTCAAGTATTAAACTACTACTTCTGCACTACCAATCTAATATAAATGGCAAAAATGTTCATCTAGCATCGGCCAACGATATATATTAAAAAATCGCGTAATCACATGGGCCAAACTAGTATTTTCATCGTCAGTCTTCGAAGAAATGCGCTTCAAGTAAGCATAAAATACTTTTGCAAAGTCATGAAAGGCAAATTGTGTCGCACTAGGTGTTTTAAGTAGCACGTTGAAATACGCCTCTGACATGTTGTTTCCATTCATCTGCCGAGCAATTTTTCGAATGGCATACTCTTCTGACTTACGTGAATACATCGGAATGACTTCCACATCTGCACCTGCTTTATGCAAATATGTAATACGTGGATCCACCCACCATCTCCTCTGCAAAGTTTGTTTCATCTCATCTACTGATGTGAATGTGTACAAAGACTTCATTGGCTGAGAAGCTAAGGTGGTCATGCCCCAATCGTAAAATTCCAATGTACACACGTGACTCATCCTCTGGAAAATGCAACAAGATGTTGTCCGGAGAAAGATCATTGTGCAAATGTCCAGCAAAATGCATTGTATACATTATATGTATAAACGCCCATGTCAACTCTATGCACTTCTTCCGATATCGTCCTAAATGGTGAGCTTTTACAACCTCCTCTTTGGTTGGATTCGTATACATCAAACGGATTTGAATGTTGTCTGGAAAGTCCTTATCCATATTCAACATTTGTCGAAGAGTTCCACCATTCCACCAATATGCATAACCTTCACACGTCGTTCCGTGCATCGCAGCAAACCGTATCACACCTGCGTGTGGAATTCGAACAGCCATTGATTCGTTTTGATGTTCTAACTTTGCAAGATCAGGTCGAGTTTGGTGGTGAATGGATTTCTTCACCGCAAACTCCCAATGAGGAAGTATTCCTGGACATCCTTCAATACGAACCTTTCGAATCGTTGCATATCCACCTCTCATCATTCTATCATCAACAGCAATCACGCGTGCTGTATCTGGAAGTACTATGAGATGCCGTTTGGTCCTTTCTACTTCAGCAACTCCATCATTGCTTTTCCACCAACCAATTGAACCAACTCAATTGTGCGTTTTGGCGAATGGAGCACATCGCCCCCTAAATAAGTCCGCTTTCAGAATCACTTCTTCAAACTGGGCGTCATTGGGTCGATATTCCTTGCCATATTCAACCAAAATGACTTTGGAATTCCACAAAGCGTCATGAACCTTGTTCTCCAAACATTTGGTGAAGTACGTTTTATGCATTTCGTCGTGCCACTTTGCCACTTCAATGCATTCAACAACATCTGTGTCATGTCTACCTTGAATTTAGACACGCACTCCTCTTGATATTTGATGTACTTATTGTCTAAAGACAAGGTTGTTTCCGATTCATAAAATTGAACGATGCGCTCAATCATGAATTTTTTGCATTCCTCCGAAGGACTTTGGCGAGCTACCTCCAAGTTTGATGGTCCCTCTCCATGTTTAAGCTTTGCAACCTTCTTCTTCCCCTTTGTCATTGTGACAAATGAAACTGATATAGATGAAATTTTCTAATTTAAATGTGAATTCACGCGCAAGTGTTAAAAAAATTGGCAACAAGGGGGCCCCAATAAACCACTCTTGCCTTGCCTCGGAAAGGAGCCAATGGAGAATGAACCACCAAGCTCTCCGCTCCACCTTGCATTCACAAGGGGCAAAACAAAAGTAATAATGCGGACGGCCCATCCTCCCCATCGGACAGCCCTAAACCGTTCGCCCGATTGGACAGGCCAGGGGTGGCGGATGGATCGGCCGTCCGCCTCCCCGAAACCCTAAAGCCCCGTCCGCCC
Source organism: Pseudoscleropodium purum (assembly GCA_963969395.1). Lineage (NCBI taxonomy): Eukaryota > Viridiplantae > Streptophyta > Bryopsida > Hypnales > Brachytheciaceae > Pseudoscleropodium > Pseudoscleropodium purum. The sequence continues at coordinate 2,378,681 of OZ017800.1, read as the reverse complement.
GATCAGACGGCCATGGGCGGACAAATCTGGCGTCCGCCCGATCGGACGGTCCAGGGGGGCGGACGCATCGGCCGTAACGAGGCGGATGGGGCGGACAGGGCGGACGGGTATCGGGGTGGACGGGGTGGACAGGGCGGACGCCGGATCGGACGGATAGGGCGGACGGGTATCGGGGCGGACGGGGGTCTGGGCGGATGGGTACGAGGGCGGACATGGCGGTTTTACCCTAAAGCCCTTCAACGTCCATATTTTGCACGATAAACAAAGGTCTTCATGGCACTGTATAGTCCAACTAACTTTTCATTCATTCAATGTAAAATTTGAAATTAAAAAAGGTAGCCTTCCTTTATGACCAAATTTATGAATTCTTGGTAAATGATATTTTTGTATAAAGATATGAGCTAAAATGTGCAAAAATTCACGAAAGGATTGCGACCTTTAATATAAGTACCCAAATATTCACGTTGCATTGTGTATAAAGCAATTGTAAGAAGGTAGTTGAATAAAAATTCTACTATTAAATTGAATTAGTTGACGTCTAATCACTTAGTAAACCGCTAAATGTCCAAGTCCTTGCAAGTGTGTTTTGGCTATCGAAAAAGAGCATGGACTTATAGTTATCCCCAATGAAGCAAATTGTTCTTTTTTCAAAATCTAACGGTATAGATGTTTAGCCCTTAAAGTTCTTTTCACTAAAAACACTTCAAAACTGCCATTAGTAGTGCAAATACCAAGTCTTGGAAGAAAAATACTTTTGGGCATATGTAATTGTAGGATCTTGTAGTAAATTAATTGAAAAAGATGTGGAAAAAATTTTAGACAAATCCACCATTTGGATTGTAAGATATTAGATATTGAATGTTTCATTTAAGGGGGCTACTCAATTATGTCTATTAATGAACAATTGGTAGGCTAACAAACCTAACTTAGCATGTACTTTAATATTTGTTGCAATTGTTTTAGGAATATTATAACATAATACTATTATAATATTCTTATAAATGATATAGTACTAAATCATTTCAAAATCAACAACATTCGAATACAATCTGTCAATCTTGTCTTTCATACTCCTTTAATGATATATATATATATATATATACATATATAAAATATATTAGATAAATCAACATGAACAAATCAATGATTATATATTTCATAAATCTATTCTTCATCAATCAAATAAGAGTGCATGTTCAAATATAGACAAAGATGGTTTCTCCATTTGTTCCCAAAAATTAAATAAACAAATAGAGAAAGATATGAAGTGAATGTTACTTGGAGAATTGAAGGGAAAGAAATTGAAGTACTCAATTGCATTTTATTAAATTGAAAAATTGCATGTGGATTGCATGAATTAATCTTCATAGATGCTAAACTCATACGAGTTGCATTTCAACATTTATGATTTATGCAATTGATTGAATTGAAAGCTCTTGTAATTACATTTTCAAATTTTCAATTCAATCATTCAAATTTGCAAGAGTGATTTATGATAGATTTATAACTTTAAATGTGAAAGCATTCAATGCCTTTATGCGTTTGTTCATCAATATATTAATTTTAAATAAATAATATATATTTGTTATAACATATGCATAAACCATTGCATTAAAAAAAACAAAAACTAAGAGCCAAGCCAAATAGGCTGGTCAAATGAAGAGAACAAGAGAACAAGAGCCCACGAGAAAGCAAAGGAAAAAAAAGAAAATATCAAAAGGATTCAAAGGAAGGAGCAAGATGCATTCTTGCAAGACCGTAGAATACATAATGATTTTAAAATCCAAACACAAATATATTTTCTATTTCAATGAGAGTCAAAAATGAACTACCCTGCTCTCAAAGATTGTACAATGTACACGTTATACAAAATGAACATATAACAGAAAGAGTAGAAGCAGGGTTGACAGGACGTTCGGACGCGGATGCTGTGTCCGCAATGTCCGCTGACATTCGCGTCCTGGTAGACGCAGCGTCCGCCTGTCCGCCCGTCCGCCCCGTTCGCCCGATTACGGCCGTCCGATCGACGCGCGGACTGATTTGGTCCGCACGATCTGGGCGTCCGCCCCGCCCTGCCCGTCTGCTTTCCGACGGCGGTCGGGACGCTGCGTCCGCCAGCGTCCGTGCATCCGGACGTCCGGAAAACGGACGCTATTTTGGGGCGGACGTTGAAATTCGTCAACCCTGAGTAGAAGACATTGTTTATCATGATTGAAAACTGAAATGATTTTTTCTTTCTATGTAGAATATTTTATGAAATGTAACAATGTATTTAATTATCATAGTAATTGGTAGAAATCTTTGTGCAATACATAGAAACATTTCATTTATGTGGAGTTTTTCATTTATTTAGGATTAAAATTGAAGTATTATACTCTACAAAGTACAAACCAAAAACAATATCATATACCTAAGTTCAAAAGTTTGCAATTGTTTCGTGAATTCATTTTGAAAACTCAAACGAAGAAATATTTTATAATCAATATCTTGTTCATTTGAATCATTACAAAATTCGAATTCCGAATTCAATTCCTATTTATAATAGAAATTATGTTTGTCAATTTTTTAGATCTTTAAACAATGAACCCTCTTTTTTAAAATTAATATTTAAAAACATCTGAAATAAGAATATTGGAATTACCCTTCAAAATAAATATAGCACATGTATAAGTGTATAATGTATTCTACTCCACCAACTCAAGTAACGAATTTTTCTATGTTTTTAAGGAAAAATATAGCCATATATGATTTGAAAGTTAAAACATTGATTCTTTTTCTTTGTTTTCAAATCTAATCAAAATTTCATTAAAAAATATGAAAGACTCGATGTTCATTTGAAGATCGTGATGCACTTCTAATTAGAAATCACAACCTTTCATTAAATATCATGAGGTTGAAATCCATTAAACTGTTATTCTAATTATGTAATGGGGCCTTTTTTTAAAATTTCATTTGCTTACGATGAAAAAGGAATTGACTATTTCTGCAAAACATTTGATTTCCTAGTGAACTTTAAAAAAATTCCCACCATCTTCAAATCTTCTCAGAACCTATTTAGAAGGATAATATGAGTAAATAATCCAAACATATTCAACTTAACCACATTCCCCTCATTCGTAAAACAATTTAGGGGAGAAAAGAAAAGGTTTAGGGTAATTAGGGTATAGGGTTTAGGGTTTACATTTTTAAAAAAAAAATGATAAATCAATTACATTGATCCTCATTTAGCAGTGATTATTAGGTTGTTTTTTTTGGAAATGTTACCGCTCTTTTTGAGTAATATCGGCCTCATAGGATGCTCCAATGGACAGCTGGACGGACGCCGGCAGCGGTCAGTGTTTAAGTGGGGCGGTCGGCGTGTCCAAAGCGCGGACGGCGTCGGAAGGCGGATAGTGCGGACAGTCCCATCCGACCGCCCCGTCCGTCCGACCCGTTTGGCCTGTCCGCCCGATTGCCCCGTCCGACCGCCCTGTTCAACCCGTCCGACCCGTCCGCCCACCTGCCCTGTCCGCCCCGTCCGCTTCAGTTCCGTCCGGGCCGTTGCTTGTTTTTGAACGGAAACCCTAAAAATGAACCTTTAATTTTCTGGAGGGGACTATAAATGTTAGAAGAGAAGCTTTGGTATTCACTCTCGAAAAACCGAACGCTAAGATTTCCAAGGGCTATGAGCTTCAATTTATTGAGTCTCTTGCTTGGTAATGCACAGTTTGGTAAATGGGGGGGCTTTGATTTTCAAAGCTTTGTGTGACTAATTTCATTGATATTGTATACATTGTCACGTTGTGGGTTTCAAATTTAAAACATTTTATTGGTTTCTTTTGAAATTGAAGTAAAACATACACTTGTCAATATGGTGGCCAAACCGACGGGGGATTTTTCTCCTTGGTTTAGTGTGCAAGAGGGTGGTAAAGTAAAATGTAGGCTTTGCAAAGCGAGCATGTCAAGGAAGCTCAGCCGTATGTTCAGCCACTTAGGCTATTCTGGGCCTGGAGGTGTACGTGATAAAGGGGTGAGCCTTTGTCTACGATTATCAATGGCAGTTCGAGATTTATTTCGGCATTGCGAAGGAGTTTTTCCAAAACGTGTTGTAATGGACAATGTGGATGGCAACCCTGGCCCTTCAGATGTCCAAGAGTTTTCGGCCGGAAAGGCTGTGTCGCATTCTGACCACAAAGACTCTTGTCCAGCGTCCAAAAAATTGGTATCAATGGTATGTGCTACAACTAAAATGACTTTGAGTATGGAAGCTTCTGGTGAATGTGAAACCCCGAGGGCATTAAGTTCTAGGCCTCAGAGGCAAGGCAGCTTAGTGAATAGGTTTGAAGAAGGTCATAGACGCAAATTACATTCAGTGTGGGCAAATTTTTTTTATTCGGCGAACATACCATTTTCCGTGGCTCGAAATCTAGCTTTTAAAGAAGCAGTGAAGAAAACGGTTGCGTTCGGTAGGCCATATATTCCTCCCTCATACTACGACCTTCAGTACAAATTGTTGAATGAGGCGAAGACCAACATTCAGACACAGTTGAATGTACAGACCGAAGATAGCATTCGAAAATTTGGAGCAACATTGTCCATTGATGGATGGAGCTCAGTGACTAATCGACCTCTCATCAATGCCATGCTTGTATCATCCGCAGGTGAAGAATTTCTTGGATCTGTGGATACAAGTGGTTGTGAAAAAAATGCGCAGTACTTGGCAGCTGTGTTGGAAAAGTTCATTGAACAAGTGGGGTCCAAGAACATCGTACTAATAACTACGGATAATGCTCCCGTGAATCCGTCCGCATGGGATGTAATATCTGCAAAATATCTTCATATTTTTTACCAAGGGTGCGTGATACATGCATTGAATTTGTTGTTGAAAGATGGGGCTGCACAGAAATGGATTGCTTCCAAATTGGATAAAGGAGTTCTTGTAGCTAAATTTATCAAGAAGAGACATATGCCGCTAGCTCTATTGCGAAAGTATTCGCCAAATCTTGGTCTCTTGATGCCTGGGGATACAAGGTTCGTTTCTAAATTTATCATGATGGAGCGTTTGACAAAATTGAGAGGAGCATTGGAACAAACGGTGGTAGATCCGCAATGGGTTGAGTATGTACATACTCTCAAGAAGAAACGTGGAGCTAAAGTCCAACTAAAAGACTTGGCTTTAGCGGTGAAGAAAATTGTTCTTGATGACCATTTTTGGAATCGGTCCATCAATTATGTAGAGATGGTTGAACCAATCATATGTGCACTCCGCGATTTGGATTCAAAATCATTATGCATGGGGAAGGTGTTGCATATCATGAGGAAGTTAGAGAAGCACGTGAACGGATTACAAAGTCCACCATTTTGTTTGTTAGAAGAACTTGCAATTCCATTGGTACAATCTTTTTATGCCCGAAGAAGAATGGTGGACAACGATCTCCAATCAGCCGCAGCTCTTTTGAATCCATACCTTCTTCATGACAAAGAGTTAGCGGATGACGCAGATGCAATGTCAGGATGTAAAAATGTTTTGGAGAGAATATGTAAACCGGATGAATATGCAGCAGTGGTGAAGGAATTTGTAGCTTTTCGACACAAGGAACCTCCATTCCACAATATGTTGAATCTGGGAGATCAAATGTTGTCCGTACATGCTTGGTGGGATTTTGAAGGTGCATGTGGCAAGTTTATAACTCCATTAGTGAAGAAGATATTGGCTCAACCGGTGTCATCATCTTCATGTGAACGGAATTGGAGCAACTATTCTTTTGTTCACAACAAATCTCGAAATAAATTGAAGCCGGAGAGAGCAGCGGATTTGGTGTACGTGTATATCCATTCCAAAGTATTAAATGCATCGAAGGAAAAAGATGAAAAAAAATGGTATAATGATAATGTGGATCCGATGGAATCAAAGGATTCAGATAAACCGACGTTAGAAGACGATGATGACAATGATGACGAGGATTTGGAAAGGGCCCTTTCAGTTGTAGATGGCGGAGATGACTTCAATCGTACGACAGTATGGGGAGATGAAGACGTTATGGAAGGCTTTTCCGATTTGGTGAATGATACGCATGATTATCATCTAAACCGCAAAGATGTCGTTCCTGACAATGCAAACGATGTATATACCTTTTGTGAAGACGAGGACAATGTAGAGGTACAAGAGAATCTACCTTCTTTAACTGCATATTGCAATGGAATGGGATTCTTGAATAGCGAAAACATTCTATCGGAAAAGGCAAACGCTATTGCCAAAGAGGTGAAAATCAATGAGAATGCTATTGGTGATGATGAGAGAAATGAAGAAGTTTTAATTTCTCAATCTCCATCTGTGGCATTAAATGTAGTGCAAGGAAACGACAAAAGAGAAGATGCGGTCATGGAGGTGGACGTTCCAAAAGATGTGGGTAACAATAGTGGTGATGAGGGGGAACCAAATATTGCGGTACAGAAAAATAATGATTCACTTGGGATGGCAGTCACAAATTCAGCAATTGTGAAGAGTGATAAAGGAAAAGAGCCAATGAAGTCAATTTTTGAAGTACCGAGATCTAGTGCTCTTCCACCAATACCGTTGAAGTCTGTTAGCACACGATTGAATGATTCTCAGAGCTTTGGATATGGAAAACGCCTAATGAACATTTCCAAAGAAATTTCTACAGGCAATAATCTACGAAAAGTAGCATCATCACCTACAAGCCTAAATGAAACGGATAGTGATAGGATGCCATTGGCATCTTTGCATGTTCGCATTTTAGGAAAAGGAATGGCGCAAGAACCCATCAAATCAACAAACGGCACTCTATTACTTCAAAAGAAAGCCAAAGTGGAGATAACTGTTCATGGACATGTCGACCCTACATCGAGATTGATGGTTCAAGAATCGAATAAGGTGAAAGCGAAAAGAGAAATGCAACCTTTTGCTATCTCTCCAATGAAGAATAGGACCCCTCTTGATGAAAATGTTGTTACTTTGTCAAATAGAAAGAAAAGAAAGGTTCCTATTCAAAAAGCCTTTAATCGTTCTGTCAAAGTAAAAAAAGAAAAATTAAATTCAAAAGAAGGGAGTAAACCTACTTCGAGAGAAGACTTGAAGGAGACAACGATACTTGATTCCAACAATGAAGATGACTCCGACAATGAAGATGATTCCGATAATGAAGATTTTGAACGGAGAGCTGCAGGAGAGAGTAGTGGGGCTGAGGTTAGAGAAGATGTGGATTGGCGTCCATAGGAATTGTGGAGATGTGAATTTAGATGTTTGATTGTTTAGTTGCTCATGATATATGGAGCTCATGTTGACAAATGACAATGGTTTCTTCAATCATTTTATTATAAAATTGTTTGTTTATTGATGATATACATCTCGCTGGATTTTAAAGTGATTTTGTTTCTAAATCAAAATGAAATTCAACAAAAAAAATTAAAAATATATTTCATATTTTAGCTTTTACATAAATAGTGATATACAACTCTATTGAATTGCAATTGCAATATAAGAAAAAGCAAAAGCAAAATGACTTCACTCTCAATCTCTCATTGGTGAAAACAATCAAAACAAAAAACCCAAAACGGATTTTCTAAGCCGCCCCGTCCGTCCACCCCGCCCATCCGCCCCATCCATCCGCCCAGCCCCGCGCGTCTGCCTTCCGATGGCGGGAGGGACGTTGCGTCCGCTAGCGTTTGTGCGTCTGGACGTTCGGAAAACGGACGCTATTTTGGGGCGAACGTAGAGATTCGTCAACCCTGGTAGAGTCCTATAATTAAAGACCTTTGTAGAGATTTTTTAGTATAATATTATTGAAAGCACATGTAGATCTAATAAAATTTTGCTAAAAATCTTTGAAAAAGTTCATTAATAAGGAATTCATCAAGAGCAAAAAATTTACTCTAGAATGGCCTAAAGTTATTGACCTCGTTTTGCAAGAATGCAAAAAGAAATTCTCACTTCAAACATTATAACCTTTTAATCATTGTAGTCAAATGGGTTTAATTTTTCTAACACATTTTCATAGTAGTCTACTATACTTTTATAAAGTTGAAGTCCCCTCCAAAGGTTTCATTTTCAATTTGGAGCAATGCACTAAAAAATGACAATTTTTGACAATTTCTCTTAGAAAACATCCAAACTTTTTTTGGATTAAATACAACATATACTAAAAAAAAAAATACTATAAACACATTACTATAAGAGAAAAGGGTGTTTTTAAGTGAGTTTTCAAGTATTAATAGTGTTAGACTTAAGACTATAAGTAACAACCTTTAAAGATATTTTCAATAAAAATTTACTAAAAATACATATATTTCTAGTAAATTTTGATTGAAAATCTCCTTAAAGGTCATTATTTATAGTCTTATGTCTAACACTATACTTAAAAACTCACTTAAAAACACCCCTCTCTCTTGTAGTGCATGAAATGTAGATTTTCATAATTTCATGTTCAATTACCTTCTCCCAATGGGTTTTTAGACTAAGTTTATTAGGGTAACAAAACCTGTCATTGTCCAAATAAGGCTAAGGATTTGAGCTCTAAAAATCACTTTTGAATCTTTTTGGTTAATAAAAGAAGATATTTAATTTCCTTAAATTTTTAGGAGGGAACATTGTATGAATAAACTAGAATTTTTTTAAGGTATTAAAAACAAATGTATTACTATGTACCTTTATTTGTTTCATTGTTTCCATAATGTTTGTTTCTTAAGGATGATTTGTGTGATACTTTATAAATTTTCAGTTGTCTCTTGACTTGCTTCAGTCGAAATTTATTTAATCATCATTTGTCCAAATCTAATAATATATTCTTCCTATGTGTAGTCGTTTTTGATGTATTTTGAATGATAATACTCTCAAATTTTAGTTCTATATCAATCACTTGAATGATGTCCTTACAAAGAACATTAGAACACTTCTTAAGTAGAGTTTTTTTAGTAGTAATTCACCCAAAAGAAATAAATATATTAATCTTGGTAGGATATTTGGAGAGATATACCTTCTTTTTCAATAAATGGAATCATCAAATTGATACGAAGTCTTAAAACAATATTGTTCACTTTTAGATAAATGTAAATACTTTTAGATGAATAATTGATTTTTCATTTTCATTTTTCATGTTTCACTAATGAACATACATGCAAATCAATTCATCGTTATAATAAATAGGTTTGAATGTCATTATTCTAATTTACATTAATTGTGTGGTAGAAGAACATATTTACAATGAAACCAATCCATGGTGATATTATAGATGAAACCTAGCCACACCACTTGTTCCTTTGTATTTCTGTCGCAGCACAGGGCAGGTCAATTCCCCATTATACTCACAAAAATCGCTCTAGAGTATAACTAAGTGACTCTAAAGATCGAACCCACGAGATCCTGTGAAGTATCTAGCTCTATTAAGTAGTTAAGCTCAGTCAGTATGCCAATCTTACTTTCCGGTCCTAGATCTAGAACCAGAAATACTACCACACCGGGTAACTACAGACCGGATTACTCCTTCTTCCGGTCCTACTAACTATCCGGTCCGTACAAACACCCAAATCCCAGGATCTCACAACTTCCGATCCTGGAAATCCGTCCTGACCAATCCGGTCGGGATGGTCATCCTGTACTCGTAATCCTATCCGGTTTGGTTTTGCCTCTGTTTCACCATCAGAGGGGTCGCCGCTTAATTTTGAGAGTGGTAGGCCCACCACTCCTTCCGTGACTTATAGTGGCTGAAGACCCACTGTCCTACCTTCTAGACTCCTAAGCTAATCCGGATCCGGTTTGGTCCTTCACAACAACCCAGATAGAAATCCGGGTTGTAGGTCACACAAAGACCCCACACTCGACCCTCTCGTACTACAACGACCTTGATGCTACTTCCGATCCGTGCGAAGACAGGTGGTTACAAGTGCACCTGTCCGTTCCAACATCAACTAAAGTTCTTCCGTTACCCATACAGGTGGTGAGACCTCACAGGAGATCGGACACTCGACCGGATTTCCCACCCGGGAGTTCTAGCGCAGCTAAGGAATCCCTCCCTACCCGCCTAGCCTAACAACGGCTTTCTCACCCGGAATCTCAAACTCTAGACGTGCTGAGGAACTAAGTTCACTCCCAACTCTTCGGTACCTACTCACATGCACCTTGGATCGGAAAATAAACACCAAGGGGAGAAATCACTTACAAACTCACTCGTACTATCCTAACTCCACATCATACAATCCTGTCGCGCTGGAGAGAGATACACAACGAAGAGAATAGAAAGGTACAAGAAGTTTGCAAAATGAACAACTCCCAATTCCCATCGCAGGAACCGATTTATATACAAAGGGTAAAAACCCTAAAAGCACAAAAAGGAGCGGAAAACCCGTGGGGGTCCGCCGCCACCTAAATCTAACTTCCGGTCTAACCTAATACTATTGAGCCGGATCCGGATCCGGATCCGCTCCTACTCCTAACTGAAATTAAAATCCTATCTACCCTACAACTCTAGATCCTATCGTCGGGCTTCCGACCTCCGGGACTAGCTCCTCGAAGACGTCACTCAAATTCCGGACCCGTTCCCCCTCAGCAGGATTCGGTCCGGGTGGAGACTCCAAGTCGATGGTGATATCCGGTCTCGTGCCCGGAGTCCCAGTCCGTGCAGACTTCTTGGACTCAGGAGTCCAATCCTTCCTGTCCTTTGCCATAGTTGCATCCGGAAAGAGGTCCGGTAGAGAGATGTCCGAAAGGTGAATACCTTTGTCGCACGTCGCTCCCGTCAGCTTCCGGCTGCTCTCCTCGATCCGGTCCGCTGCCTTCCGCCCCTCCACCATTGCCGTCTCCACCTGCTCGGCGAAGTCCGCGAGAATCCGGACCATCCGGGAACCGGATAGTTTCTTCTCTTCGTGGATCTTCTCGTCGAAGAGCTTCGCCTTGGCCGCTGCCGTTCCGGTCTCTCCCAGGACCGTCTTGATCTGCTCGGCCACCTTCCGAGTCTCCTCCGCCATCTCCCGAGCGGCCGTCACGTCTTCCTGATAGGCGAAAAGTGTTGCCTTCAGTTTATCTACCTCCTCCTGCAACCGGCGGATCTCGGCTTCCTGCTTCCGGGTCTCTTCCGGATTCGTGATGCATTGCGCCACTTGTTCCGCCAAGTTGCTGTCCGGTGCAGCACCCACCAACTTGCCGATTGCCGCAAGCGTCCTGTGCTTCACCTCCCAATCCGCCCTGATGTTGCAGAGGACGTTGATCAGACCGTTGAACGGATCTTGCATATCCGGATCTCCCCCGGAATTGGTCTTCTCGGCTTCCGGTTTCTCCTCCGGGGCCGGTTTGTCTTGACCGGGAGGCGTCCCGCGCTTGTGTGGAGGCGTCAGCTTCTGTCGCTTGATCGGCGGCATCGGCTCCTCCTCTTCCTCGCTGGACTCCCGGTCTGACTCGGAATCGGATTCCGCTTCGTCATCCGTCTCCGACTCCCCATACTTCAGGAGCACTTCCTGCGTCTTCCACGCCTTCTCCTCTATGTTGGTGAGGACTTGGTTCTCCCGATAGAGGTGGAAGAGGTAAGGGCACACTGGAGTGGCCCTTTTCTTCCCAACCCTACTAACAAGCTGGGCCACGAGATCGGAAATGATCCGTGCCCAGTCCACTTTCCGGGTACCACTGAGGGCACCGAAAATGGTGTTGCCGAGGGTGATCGTCACCCTGGTCGGCTTTTCCGGGTGAAGAACCGGAACCAGGAATTGCAAGAGCCGACGGTGTCGGTCGTCCAAGCAATCCTCGACCGCGTATCCGTCCTTCGGGTTGACGGCTCCCTTGAACTTCCCTCGGACAAACTCATCCTTCCGGCTCGCCATTCCCAAACCTCCTGCCCGGAAACCGTAAACCGCTCTCCACATCCCCTCGTTCCAGCTGACGGGAGCTCCCCTCACGGTGTTGTCAAACTGGTTGGACAACTTTCCGAGGAGCTCCTTGACCATTCTCTCCTCCCTAAAACCCCAAGGTTTCTCGGCAAACCCTATGCAACCCATGGATCTGAGATCATCCATGAATTCAGCCTTTTCCGGCTCTGTGGAGGGAATAACCGGAATGACTTTCCGGAGCTTCACCTCGCCTCCAGAGGGACTCGCTTGTCTCGACCTACGTAGCTGAGGCATTCCCACTCACATCTACCTCACTCTCTCCTAGCCGCACGTCCCGTTCCTCACTTCCTCTCTCCGATCTCAACCGGAAGCAGAACAGACAAAACACAAACGCACAGACGCACAAACGACAAAAACTCAACCGCGCACGCTCAAGGTCGAGTTTCTAAAAGGGGGTGCAACAGTGAAAGCTCCTCCTTTTATAGTCCCTGGACCCTTTCCGGTTTGTCATCATGAATCCGGTTTACCATCATAATCCGGTTCATCATCATCATCCGGTCCTAGACCTAATCCGTGTTACATTCCGTTTCCGTCGTTAGTTACTCCTGACCGGATGAGATCCAAGAAGCCCACTACTTCACGTTCCGTGCTAATTCTAAGTTTTCCTTCCCCACCTAATCGGATCCGGTTAGCTAATGACTAGTTTCCGTTCCTATTTTGGTGTATACTAAGAAAATCAAAATTCTAAGCTGCGACAATTTCTATGCTTTTTCTATGAACATGAATATAAATTGCTTTCATCCTTCATATTATAAAGATTTCTTTCTACACTATTGAAAATAAAAAGGAGAAGAAATTAAAAGTGTATGAATAACCCCTTAATTCTTAAAGGACAACTTACCCAAGGGCTATGAAAGAAGGACAAACCTCAATTTTCACATAATTCTTGATTTTCAAGGTTTTAAAGATTAATTAAGAAAATTTAGTTCAAGTAATCTATATTCTTGTTCCATATTTTTCATTTTTTTCAATTTAATTTTTTGTAACAATGTCAAAGTAGCATCTTGAAAGCTCAAAATATACCATTTTTTTAACTTTTATTAAATTTCTCTTGATATAAGCTCAAGAAGTATATCAATTACATCATGATGTTTAGCTATGATCTCTTTTTTGTTCATAATTTTATATTATTTTAAGCATTTTTCAATTGTTATAATTTTTGTAGGAATTATTATATAGATATAGATATAGAATTTGAAATTTGAAATTTTATAAAAAAAATGAAGTTAAATTTTGGATTTTTACTACATGAGAAAAATATAATTTTTTGAAAGGTGTATTATAACACCTAGAGTTCCTTGACTGTGTTTTCGCAAAAAACACTCCAAAACTACCATTTTTGATATAAGTTTCAAGTTTTAGAAAAGAAACATTTTTGATACATTTAATTGTAGGGTCTTGTAGGAAATTGTTTTGAAAAGATGTCGAAAAAATTTCAAGAATTTCCACCATGTAGATTGCAAGATATTAGCATTTGAAGTGACAAAAATCATTTTTTTGTTCCTACAAAAAATCGGGCAACTGCACTTCACAAGGTCACATTGGTATGAAAAAATATTCAAAATGGTGGTGCTTCTTTGGATTCATTCTTCAAGGCATCTTGGCTACATGCTTGAAAAATTTCAAATCGTTTAGAATTGTGCAACATATAGGAAAAAATAGTAAGTAGAAAAATGTAGAGAATGATTCAAAATACTAAATTGTTGAGAATTCATTTATGGATATGAAAAATGCCAATCCTAATTATTGTAATAATGTAATAAACAGTATTCACCTTATTTTTATTTTTATTTTTATTTTCCCAAAAAATTGAAAAATGAGTTCAATAAAAGACTTCCAAGTTTATTTTGGAGTAGAGAATCCATGACCGCTGACAAAATAAAAACCCTCATAATTTTTGACTCATTGATCAAAATGGAATGATTCAAAGCTTTCTTTTTACATATAAATCTAGAAAACCAATTTCAAATTTGGATTTTTGAAAAAAAATGATTTTTTCAGATTTGCTCGGACTGGCTAAGTTGAAAAACAAACTACATATTTTGCCATAATTTTTAATTTATATTTCCAAATGTCCTGAAATTTAGTGCACATCAAAGATATTCCTTGTCCACACCTTCTATTAAAATTTGGGCAAAAAACATGGAATTCTCTATTCACATGCACTTGCCCAAAATTTCTATGTTGCCAAAAACCGCAGCTTGGTCCTTTAGGGGTTAATGTAGAAAAAAAAAATAATGACTCCAACTACTTTAAGGTTGGTGTACATGAAGAGTTTGTTCATTTAGTGGGTTCCACATGAGGCTTAAAAAAGCTAATTCAATTCTAGTGACGCTTAAATTATATACCTTTACAAAAAAAGGGGAGATTCTACACTAATTAATTAATTTTGTGTAGGGTTAAGGAGCAGGGTTGCTAGCGTGTGAGCCTGTGAGCGTGAGCTTGTGAGCCTGTGAGCATGAGAGCGGGAACTTTTTTTACTGAAATTTGATGTGAAGGCCCTATGACCATGGATCTTAGGATTGTTCATTTTAATAATTTTAAAGACAAAATATTTTAGGGCTGTGATAAAAAAAACTATTGTAAATTTAAAGAGGAAAACCCAAAACAATTGTACATGAATTGTTACATACAAGTGGTGGGGATCAAGGTTTAGAAATTCATTGTTGAAATTCTGTGGCGCTAAATTATTGTATAATTGCATTTGTTGGTAATGAATGTTCATTGATATTTTACTCCAAAAAACATTTTAGAAGTAACAGTGTGCACAATAAATGTAGCCATAAAACACACAAATCCACTCATAAAAAAAATCAATACAAAAAATTGTAACTTATAAGATATGTCTAACTTATGAGTTTAGGTCATAGTAGATTCGGTTGCAGAATCATTGTTTGTAGAAGACTCAGAAGTCTCTCTATCTTCCATAGCGCTAACATCTAAATACTCTAACACATTTAAAGCATAAGTGTCTCGCCGCTTCTTTGGTTTTGAGCAACCAAACTCTACAAATGCTGATGCCAATTGCTCTGCATACACTGGCAAATCAAAAGACTTCTCTGGACTCAAAATTAGTCTTCTTTTGCGCAATGTTGTATTTGAGAACATCACTCCATGGGGTCTGCAAAAACAAATTCAAATTTTTTTAAATCATAAACACTAGAAACAAAATATTCACATTGAACATAAACCTCTGGAAACTTACTTACTAGTGTTTTTCTTCCGAGCAAAACTAAAGACCTCCACTTCCATTGCATCAGGATCTTGAGTAGTGTCTTCTTCTTCCTCCTCTTCTTCTGTTGTCTCTTCCTGTTCAATTGTCTTCCTCATAGGCAGCAACATTGCGTTGAAAATGGCATCATCTTTCTCCAAAGCCACAACATGGCGACCTGTACCCCGACATGCTGTAATTGATGCACCTAACAATAAACACATGCAATTCATTAATAAAACGTAGAGCTAGGATTATAATAAATGAAAATAATATTAGTTGAAATTAATCTTACCAGTTGCTCCAGTTTTATCAAGAACAATGTCTCCTTCGCTAGTTGTTCCTTCAATTATGAATTGAAAAAGCCTTGCGTCTTTCTCACGAGGACCACGCCATGGTACACTTCCGTTCATCATCATGTTGTCAATGGTGGTGTAGTTGATCAATGTATCGTCACGTTCAAGATCTACTTTGGCCTTCTTCATTGCTTCAGTCAACCTGAACTTGAACTATGACTTGCGTCTCTTGTCAAGCTTCTTCACTAGCAACGTGATTCCAAACTTCATTGTCTGCATACATTTAATTCAGAAAATCATCAATAAAAATAATATAATCAATATACCAAAATAATTAAACAACGATACAATCGGAACACATTCATACCGTATTTGCTGGATTCACGCCCGAAGTCAAGTACATGCGATTGATTCCCAACCACTCTTTAAACTTCAAAAATGGATACATCTGGGTCAAACCCACTACCAAGCCCCTTGCCTTTGCACTCCAAGAATGAAAAATGACAAAACAACCATTGTCTTGCAAATGCTTTGTTGCAAACACAATTGCCTGCTCAATCTCCTTAAACTCCTTGTCAAAGTTCCAGTGCGGCACATGGTTTGTTGGAACGGACACTTCTGGAACAGGGAGGTTTTCTTGAAGGTCAAACAAAATGAGATCCACTCCAGCCTTCTTGCTCATTTCGCCATTGAACATGCGACTCCTACCATTAGACAACTACACACAGAAGATCTATAAGTGATTTCATATTATAAAAATAATGAATGCATGCAATACGTTCAAATTTTGGAATGGCAAAATTTCAAAAATAAAAAACACACCTTCATTAAGAACTCCATCACTTCTTCATAGCATGATCCATTGCCCTTGCCTTCATTTTTCATCACATCAACAATGGAATTGTTTAGAATCAACTCCTCCATGTTCACCTCCTGGTCATCTTTTATGACAATCACTTGGGTGCCTTGTGTGACCATCTCCTCAGTGAGCTCCTATAAGATAGCCTTCCTCTTCACACCGCTACGTGATCCAAACTCTATCTGTGATTCTTGGTCCACTGTAGAAGACCCTCGCACTTGATTTCCACCCTCCAGTTTCTTCTTCCCTTTCCCTTTATCCTTCCTTTCCTTCTCTGCCTCCTTCTCCTTCTCAACCAACTTTGCTATGCGCTCTGCTTCCCTCTTTTCTTTGTTAGCCTTCATTTCTTCCTCCTTTTTCTTCTTCTTTTCGTCTGCAATCGTTCTTCGTGCAATAGCTTTCCTCTTTTGGGCATCGGGAAGGTCTGCAAACTCGGGCACCTCTACATCAATCACACCTAGGCCATCAAATGATTTACGAAATGCAACCTCTGAGAAGTGGGTGTAGTCCACTGGGCACTCCAAGTACCACCCGCCACCGGTCAAATTAGCTGTAGTAAACATTCGGAGCTGAGTGGGTGTAAACATGCAGTCTTTTGAACTCCGATCCAACCAAGATGAAAGGAAAGGAGGTAGAGAGCCTCGTAATATAGCACCCTTTGGAACAAGCTCAAGCTTGAAGTACCTACAATGTGAAGACAATTCTAAGTCAACGCCTTAAGAGAAACATACATGAATCACAAAATATTTTGTCTTGTCTTCAATCAACTTCAACATTTATAAATGTACTTAGAACTCAAAAAATACATGTCATGAAGTACTCTAAAAATTACATTGAACAATATTTAACCGAAAGTTGGAATACTAGGAGATAGCGTCCATACCCCTGTTGGGTCAGACAAGGGTATTGAAGGTCCTTCCCAATACTCCAACTTCTGGTTCACTTTGTCAATATTGTCTCTTTATTTATTTATTTCCAAAATTTAAAAAAAAATTACATATCTTGCAATAAGGAACCAAGAAAAAATTGATCTAAATCATTTTTCCCATTTACAATTTCATTTAGGAAAAATAGAAAAGAAATGTTAATTTTCCTTGCAATACCAAAAACAGGGGTAGGCCCAGGGAATCGTAGCACCCCTGTTGGATCCGACAGGGGTATTGGGGCTCCCTTCCAATACTCCCACTTTTGATTTTCCAAGAGATATTTTAATTTTATTTTACTTTTAAAAGCTAATTTAAAGAAACAACAAATTCTAATGAACTTCTCATTTTTAGCATTTCATTCAAATTGAAAGCACTCACCTAAATAGAACCCTTCGAACAACTTGGTCAGATCCCTCGCGACTTGAAAATGATTCATGCTTCTTAAAGTAGTTTGGTCCCTTTAAAACTGGACCAAATGCATTATCCCATATTTTCTTCCTCCACCCCTCAACGTACTCCGATAGAGTTTCCGGCTGAAGGGGCACATCCATGTTGATGTCAGGCTTGTCTTTTGCCACTACGTCGTCAAAATATTGTTGTGCACCATCTTCAAGCTGTATTTGACATGGCAATTAACTTTCTCATCCCAAAAATGCAACTTTCAATTAATCAAAAAAAGAGATCAATTTAAATACAATAAAGAATATGCATTCCAAATTATTGAATATTGTAAGTAAACATTTTATATAATGAATGATCTTACCCCGGCCCACCAAACAACTTTATGCAAAAAAGCCGAGAGTCTATCTTCTGAAACAGGGGACGGTGGAAACTTCAATGACTCCTTTGAAATATTAGAAGAATTCCACCACCTCAGCACTTTCATCTTGTGAGCTGCTGACATGGTACTTGTTGCAATCATCTGGAGCTTTTCCAAAGTCATTTCCGGCACCTCATTCCAAACCCAATGTTTCTCCGCCTGCAACATGATAGTAGATTGTTCAATATATATCTTTTTTACCAAACATCAAAATAAAATAAAAAATTCACTTAAATTTCTAAGTATACCTCTTCAAGGAACTCTGATCCAAGGGCCGGATCTGCAACTGCCAACAACTTTCCCATCTTCACACGTAACTTTGAGTTTTTTTCTTTTGCTGCAGATCTCATAGCGTCTGCAACTCCGCGGTCAGTTCTTTCCTTTGCCGGTGTCACATCAATGTAACGCCGAGCAGCGGTGTCTGCAGCTTGAGAGATTTCATGCTGCAAATGGAATTCATCATAAGAAATTTGTAAGCCATAGAACTAAAAATCTAGTTAACTCTTTTCTTTTTCCTTTCTAAAAATACAATTTAGTAGGCAAAATAAAACTCACCCTAAAATTGAATGATGTGAAAACATCCATAGGCATCGAGTACCACGCCTTTCTACCCACTTGAAATACGCACTGCTTCCTTTCAGAGGGCCTGAGCATCTCTAAGATCTTCTTCAACTCCATTCTTCCATATTTTTGCACACGGTACAACGTGTGTACCAAGTTTGTCTTCACATGTGAATCTTCGGTGGACCTGAAACATGAAATTCAACTTTAGAATTTATACAATCATATGCTACTTTCCATCCTAAACAATTTAGAATAATGTGAGATATGAATTTTGAAATCAATCCAAATTGAAAGATGAAGTACTTGTTAATTTCATGCATCACCTGCATTGTCATCTCCACTCTTCCTTTTGTTTCCAGTACAATGCAGTCGACTGAATGTGCCAATTAATGTCCAAAGGGTACTTTCTTCGAATATGGCTCATCCAAGCAATTTGTCGGTGATTGCCATCACATATGAAAAACTTCATGTTCTTCATGAAATGCAACTCTGGCTTTGTTTCCAGAAATGCAACAAATTCTTCATTCCTTTGTTGCCAAAAAGGGCCCCATCTTGCAACCTCTTCCCTAGTGAATTCTGCACTCTCGCCGGCCTCATTGGTTGTTGACACATAAAACGATGCTGCTCCATCTCAGTAGCCATGTGCAAAGTCCTGCTCAAGTTTTTGTAAATCGGAGGAAAGAGTAGGCCTCACCATTGGCATCGGCACTAGCCTGCAAAGTGGAATCTTGAAACGCGATAGATTCTCTGGCTTCAACCTTAGCGAAGTTATTGTGGCCACAGAATGCACCTTGTGAAATCGGCGGAGCTCATCTTCAAGAAGTTCTTTATCTTCCTCCATCTCTATCTCTTCCTGTATTTCTTCCGCCTCTTCTTCTCCTTCTATCTCTGGCTGTTGTGTGTCATCCGTTGCGGGTGTGACTTGGCGTTGCACATTTTCTGACAAAATGAGTGGTGAATCTTGTCCCTGCAAAGAAAATGCACACAAAAATAATGAGACATACAATCAGTATTATTAGAATTTACATCATGAAGATCTCAAAAAATGTACTCATTAAAGAATTCTAAAAACACTATTATACAAAATTAGAGTACATAAAAGTGCTAGGTATATGTGAATGCAATTTATGAATACCATGAAATTATTTATTTCCAATGGATTTTATAGTATACATCAAATATGTTTGTAGATAAGTGAAAAACGAAGCAATACCATATATGCACAAATTAAAATCAACTGGTTTTATATATCCTCTTAATTACATTTTTCACTCAATGTCCACATCCTCATGATAGTTGGAACATTGGTGAATGATGACCACTGGGTTGTACCTTAACTGGTGAAGTCCTGAGCAATCACAATGTATAGGACCCCACGGACTACATACAGATGGGGATGAATCTACAGTAGAGCTCAATGAGCTGGGATCACTACACTCTGTGTCAGAGCTCTCCTCTGAGAATACTGGCACTCTAGGATCTCTTGGCTTTGGGAAACTAATACGACTTCCCTTGTCTTTCTCATACTCATCTACAGCACGATCACAAGCATCCATGATATCATAAAAGCTTACCACATCAACATCTTCATCCTGTTCTAAGTCATCGGATTCGATAACAGGAAGAAGCCCAGGAGTTTGAGGAACTCGATCATCCTCAATTTCTTGATCCACAACTTTAGTTTGTGGACCAGAAAAAAATGCTTGTTCCTTGTTCATATCTGTGGAGTCCATCTGCAAAGGCAATGACCACTATTAGAATAATAGAATTTGACATGATAAAACTATTTGGATTTGATTAAAGTCCATTTGTCTTGTAAGGTTGGGTATGAATAACATATGTAAGAACAACTACCAGTGGAAATGACAAGCATTGCCCATGTAACATATTTTCCTATTTTTTTGGACATCAAAATCATTTGAGAATTAAGTAGGGGTTCCTAATCTGGGTGAAACTCTTCAATGATTACACTTCCTAAATCCAAAAAGTATCAATTGTAAATAAGTTGAGATGAATTGGAATAAATTGAGATGAATATATGAATTAAACTATGTAAGAATTATATAGTTTCATTTACTTTCTCTAAACAATCTAAAACATTAAATTTCAAGATTTTGACTACACGAATATAAAGAAGACTTTCCAACTATGATGTGAAAATGAATGACTAGAATATCACATAAATAATTGTATTGCATACATATATTGATTCAACAATAGAATTTCTGTATCTTATTCAAGCTTTGATTATTGAAAGTATTGAGACCCAAAAAAAAAGTCTCTCTTTCATAATGTCCCATTCCTTACATATTCAAGACATTTTCAATGAAACTATTTATTTAAGGCACAATTTTACAAATTCCATCCCAAGTGACCTAGAAATAGAAAATGGCCTTCAAATATTCACCATTTCAAGTCAAAAAACAAAACATCATAAATAGGAACCATGAAGTCCCCCTAAAGTGACATATTCTTGGGGTCTCTTGAGATTCCATTAGGTGCCATGTCGGATCCGACAAGGGTCTAAAAGGAATCTCAAGGTACCCCCTAAGTATATGAGTCACTAGAGAGGTAATTGTTACTCTTTCTTTTAAACTTATGAATTGATAAGGTAGCATGGGAACACAATGACTACTAGAAACACCTTGTTCTCTAATGATAAGCATTTCAAAGGCCATTGCAAAATGAATTGAGGTGAAGCGTTGTTAGCAATACAATGAGAAATTCATGCTCCCAAATTGTCAAATACCGTTGACTAATTTGCTACACTCATCTTAGTAAAACATTTTCATGAACATGTGAAGGAAGATTAAATGATGCCTTAGATTTGGGTTCGTTCAAAGCATCATTCATGACCAAAAATTTACTGGCAAGGTACACATTGCCGTGTGTCTAGATGGTAAACATATGTCCTCTTCCACAAACTAAAAGTGAATTGGATCAAACTAAGCTTTCACTAAACATTCCCTTAATTGTTCTTTTCGCTTTCATATTAACGGGAGAGAACACGTCACGTATACTATGCTTCAAAAATCATGAGGGTTATGTCAAATTTCATACTGAGCCAAGATTACTTCAGTTAAACTTGTGACCAACTCTCATCTAACAGCTTGCTTTACACAGCATCCATCAACGTACATTGAGTCTAGAAAAATAACCAAATTAATAGCTCTCTGAGATGGAAATATCATCAAACTGGACTCAAATCGCTCCAAGACAATATTGATTTTCCAAAAATCAGAATCCAAAAACTTGAATGCACTTCTTCAGAAACGCCAAGTCACCTACTCTGTCTTGGCTACAGTAACTTATGTCCAAATGAAAGAATAAAAAACAATGCTTTGGATCCTCAAAAGAGATCAAAGACTATAAAAAAAAGTAAAGTTGAATTGTGTGAGAGCAAGTTTCATGGACAGGGTCTGGTTTAGGCAGAATGAGAAGCTCCTCGCATGCGAGTATCAGAAATTCTAAACGATCAAATCTAAAATTTCAACCAACTCATCCACCATCTGACATCCCTCAATCTCAAAAATTCAAGGTCACTAGAAACTGGGGTCTGAGGCACGGAGTACGTAGGATGTCGATGGCTCCCGAAATTAATTTCAAAAGTACCTGGCTAAACGCCAAAGCCACGCTGGAGCAACTCCGAAGCCACGCTGCAGCAACTCAAAAGCCAAGTCGCAGCAACACCGCAGCAACTCACGAGGACCAGGACGTCTCGAAGGTCCAAAACAAGGAGTGCCTTGAGCTCCCCGAAGGACCCCTGTCGGTTCCGACGAAGGCCTTGTAGGAAGCTCGACGTACTCGGGTAGGATGTCGATGGCTCCTGAAATTAATTTCAAAAGTATCTGGCTAAACGCCAAAGCCACGCTGGAGCAACTCTGAAGCCACGCTGCAGCAACTCAGAAACCAAGTCGCAGCAACACCGCAGCAACTCACGAGGACCACGACGTCTCGGAGGTCCAAAACAAGGGGTGCCCTGAGCTCCCCAAAGGACCCCTGTCAGTTCCGACGAAGGCCTTGCAGGAAGCTCGACATACTCGGGGTTTCAGTTCACGAGGAGGTATTGCAGCGAAATCTCAGCCGCAACCAGGAACCAAACATGGAGCTTTCTAGTTGATGACAAGTTTGAGCAAATCACGAGCCCCAAAACATGAAGCTGACTGACCAAGCAAGTGCATTCTAAACCTCACATGCAGATTCACGTGTTGATTGAACTGGTTCCAAGCATCCACAGCCTCGTCTTCACGCGAGCGACTTCTTGTGCTCCGTCTTTGTTGCTCCGTCCTTGAGCGTTGCCAGGTCGCCATCACAGAAGATTAGATTTCGCAAGACAATTGCTCGGGAGTATGAGAACAGGGAAGCAATGGTGATTAAGAATCCCGTCGCTCACAATCAGTAGAGCAGTTCGGAGAACTCATGCTTTGAGCAGGCGTTCACTCTTCCCGATGAGTGATTCCAGTGGCGTGGGAGAAGATTTTTAAAAGATTTCCAATTTTGGTAGCTAAACCAGTGGGACACAGCTTTCAGTGCGGGGAGCCAGGTAAAGTTGCAACGTGATGCAGGAAGCATCGTGGCGGAGCTTCCAGCTTTAGTGGCAGAGCTCCAGCTTTTGTGGCGGAGCTTCTTGATTCAGTGGCGGAGCTCCCGATTCAGTGGCGGAGCTTCCCGATTTAGCCTGCGGAGGAACTTCATCCCTGACGATGCATGCAAGCAAGGCTATAATCTCTGAGAAGTTTTCCATAATCCAAGGCGCTAGATGTGTCAATGAACTAGCTGGGTGAGAGAGGGCGTCAATCCAAGCGGGCGCTTCACCACTGTGAATGCGTAATCTGTAACGTCCTCCGGCCATCTTCGAGTTAACTGTAATTATGAATGAGCTTTCCTAACACTCACTTTGGCACTTCTTGCAGCAGGTGAGGTGCAAGTGCACACCCCACACTCTCGCAATAGAGTGATAAGCAACTATTCCTTTGTCAAAATCCTTCGCGACTGAAGTACTCTCGTGATTGCTCATCTTTGCCAGTGAAACCTCGAATCACGGATTCAAGGCATGTGCAGTCAATGATGCACCAGTTCCCGAAAAACTTTAGAAAAAACAGAAGGAAGGAAGAGAAAGAGCAAACAAGACTAAGAGAGAAAGCAAACAGCAGTGGTTTCAGTTTTAGGGATTCGAGAGAGAACTACACTATTTTTCGTAACAGAGAGGGAGAATTAGTGTCGTCTAGAAAATTAGTGCAATCACCTTCAAAAAAGATTTTGAGGAAAATTAATCCAATACAAGAATATTAGAATTTGCATTGGTTTAAAATAGTGTTAAGAGTCACATATTATCTATTTTTCTTAAAGAATTGTAATAGTGCAAAGCTGGAAATCTATGTGCAGCCTAATTTGTAAGGACTTTACACCCTAAACCTATTCATTGCTAGAAGGACGTGGCTAAGAAGCTTGAACAATCATAACTCTATTTTCTTCCAATTTGAAACTAATGGAAGTGGAAGAATTTTAGTTTAATATTCTGAGATGAAGTCATATGTTTGTTACATGTTCTTCAATTTTCAAATTTTTTGCTAGAAAATTTCAAATTATTATGAATTTCTTGTGAAATAATTATATATTTCAAATCTAATATATAATATCCTTAATAAATATTAAAATTTCATCATGGTTTTATATTATAATGTGGAAGATTTTAGTATAAACAAAAGATAGCATGTTGCTCTAAAATTGAAAAATAAACTAAGCCTAGATATAAGCCCAAAGTTCATATTGCTATATGATATTGAGATTCAAGAAATTTTGAGAATTTTCAATTGGAGTACAAACTGCACCTTACTACCTTCATTCCATCAGTTGGATACAAATTTGGAAGACATCGTTTTTATGGCTACAATTCACATTAATAGAAATTTTGAATAAATAGCCAGAATACATTGCACGGTTGATCCATGGATTGAACATCTTCATTCTTATAGAAGTCAAGAAGACCACAATGATGGACTCTGAAATAGTACTTCGTCAAGTGAAACAAACCTCATCATAATTTCAAATCAAAGTCTCAATGAAATACTTGAACTTTGATAAAGCATGAGACTCGTACTGTAAGTTGTATATTTTTTGGGTAGATTCAAATCCAACACACTGAAAAGTATACAAAAAATAAGAATTGATTATGCAGATTCTTACTTGTAAGAGTCTGTTGTGTCTTGAGATGTCTTGGTTGCTTGTCATGTCTTCAGCCGACGTCTCCTGTGACTGCAACTCTTGTACTTCTGGGTCGACTTCTACGCCACTATCTCCACTTTCAAAGAGAAGGTGTTTTCGGAGTTGTATCTATGACGACTGACCTATCTTTGACACAAGTTTCTTTGAGCGAGTCATTCTAGATCTTCTAAGTGCCTTGCGTGATGAGAAATATGTCGCAGCTTAGAATTTTGATTTTCTTAATATACACCCAAATAGGAACGGAAACTAGTAATTAGCTAACCGGATCCGATTAGGTGGGGAAGGAAAACTCAGAATTAGCACGGAACGTGAAGTAGTGGGCTTCTTGGATCTAATCCGGTCAGGAGTAACTAACGACGGAAACGGAATGTAACACGGATTAGGTCTAGGACCGGATGATGATGATGAACCGGATTATGATGGTAAACCGGATTCATGATGACAAACCGGAAAGGGTCCAGGGACTATAAAAGGAGGAGCTTTCACTGTTGCACCCCCTTTTAGAAACTCGACCTTGAGCGTGCGCGGTTGAGTTTTTGTTGTTTGTGCGTCTGTGCGTTTGCGTTCTGTTCATTTTGATTCCGGTTGAGATCGGAGAGAGGAAGTGAGGAACGGGACGTGCGGCTAGGAGAGAGTGAGGTAGATGTGAGTGGGAATGCCTCAGCTACGTAGGTCGAGACAAGCGAGTCCCTCTGGAGGCGAGGTGAAGCTCCGGAAAGTCATTCCGGTTATTCCCTCCACAGAGCCGGAAAAGGCTGAACTCATGGATGATCTCAAATCCATGGGTTGCGTAGGGTTTGCCGAGAAACCTTGGGGTTTTAGGGAGGAGAGAATGGTCAAGGAGCTCCTCGGAAAGTTGTCCAACCAGTTTGACAACACCGTGAGGGGAGCTCCCGTCAGCTGGAACGAGGGGATGTGGAGAGCGGTTTACGGTTTCCGGGCAGGAGGTTTGGGAATGGCGAGCCGGAAGGATGAGTTTGTCCGAGGGAAGTTCAAGGGAGCCGTCAACCCGAAGGACGGATACGCGGTCGAGGATTGCTTGGATGACCGACACCGTCGGCTCCTGCAATTCCTGGTTCCGGTTCTTCACCCGGAAAAGCCGACCAGGGTGACGATCACCCTCGGCAACACCATTTTCGGTGCCCTCAGTGGTACCCGGAAAGTGGACTGGGCACGGATCATTTCCGATCTCGTGGCCCAGCTTGTTAGTAGGGTTGGGAAGAAAAGGGCCACTCCAGTGTGCCCTTACCTCTTCCACCTCTATCGGGAGAACCAAGTCCTCACCGATACGGAGGAGAGGGCGTGGAAGACGCAGGAAGTGCTCCTGAAGTATGGGGAGTCGGAGACGGATGACGAGGCGGAATCCGATTCCCGGTCAGACCGGGAGTCCAGCAAGGAAGAGGAGGAGCCGATGCCGCCGATCAAGCGACAGAAGCTGACACCTCCACACAAGCGTGGGACGCCTCCCGGTCAAGACAAACCGGCCTCGGAGGAGAAACCGGAAGCCGAAAAGACCAATTCCGGGGGAGATCCGGATATGCAAGATCCGTTCAACGGTCTGATCAACGTCCTCTGCAACATCAGGGCAGATTGGGAGGTCAAGCACAGGACGCTTGCAGCAATCGGCAAGTTGGTGGGTGCTGCACCGGACAGCAACTTGGCGGAACAAGTGGCGCAATGCATCACAAATCCGGAAGAGACCCGGAAGCAGGAAGCCGAGATCCGCCGGTTGCAGGAGGAGGTAGATAAACTGAAGGCAACACTTTTTGCCTATCAGGAAGACGTGACGGCCGCTCGGGAGATGGCGGAGGAGACTCGGAAGGTGGCCGAGCAGATCAAGGCGGTCCTGGGAGAGACCGGAACGGCAGCGGCCAAGGCGAAGCTCTTCGACGAGAAGATCCACGAAGAGAAGAAACTATCCGGTTCCCGGATGGTCCGGATTCTCGCGGACTTCGCCGAGCAGGTGGAGACGGCAATGGTGGAGGGGCGGAAGGCAGCGGACCGGATCGAGGAGAGCAGCCGGAAGCTGACCGGAGCGACGTGCGACAAAGGTATACACCTTTCAGATATCTCACTACCGGACCTCTTTCCGGATGCAACTATGGCGAAGGACAGGAAGGATTGGACTCCTGAGTCCAAGAAGTCTGCACGGACTGGGACTCCGGGCACGAGACCGGATATCACCATCGACCTAGAGTCTCCACCCGAACCGAATCCTGCTGAGGGGGAACGGGTCCGGAATTTGAGTGAAGTTTTCGAGGAGCTAGTCCCGGAGACCGGAAGCCCGACGATAGGATCTAGAGTTGTAGGGTAGATAGGATTTTAATTTCAGTTAGGAGTAGGAGCGGATCCGAATCTGGATCCGGCTCAACAGTATTAGGTTAGACCGGAAGTTAGATTTAGGTGGCGGCGGACCCCCACGGGTTTTCCGCTCCTTTTTGTGCTTTTAGGGTTTTTACCCTTTGTATATAAATCGGTTCCTGCGATGGGAATTGGGAGTTGTTCATTTTGCAAACTTCTTGTACCTTTCTATTCTCTTCGTTGTATATCTCTCTCCAGCGCGACAGGATTGTATGATGTGGAGTTAGGATAGTATGAGTTAGTTTGTAAGTGATTTCTCCCCTTGGTGTTTATTTTCCGATCCTAGGTGCATGTGAGTAGGTACCGAAGAGTTGGGAGTGAACTTAGTTCCTCAGCACGTCTAGAGTTTGAGATTCCGGGTGAGAAAGCCGTTGTTAGGCTAGGCGGGTAGGGAGGGATTCCTTAGCTGCGCTAGAACTCCCGGGTGGGAAATCCGGTTGAGTGTCCGATCTCCTGTGAGGTCTCACCACCCGTATGGGTAACGGAAGAACTTTAGTTGATGTTGGAACGGACAGGTGCACTTGTAACCACCTGTCTTCGCACGGATCGGAAGTAGCATCAAGGTCGTTGTAGTACGAGAGGGTCGAGTGTGGGGTCTTTGTGTGACCTACGACCCGGATTGCTATCTGGGTTGTTGTGAAGGACCAAACCGGATCCGGATTAGCTTAGGAATCTAGAAGGTAGGACAGTGGGTCTTCAGCCACTATAAGTCACGGAAGGAGTGGTGGGCCTACCACTCTCAAAATTAAGCGGCGACCCCTCTGATGGTGAAACAGAGGCAAAACTAAACCGGATAGGATTACGGGTACAGGATGACCATTCCGACCGGATTGGTCAGGACGGATTTCCAGGATCGGAAGTTGTGAGATCCTGGGATTTGGGTATTTGTACGGACCGGATAGTTAGTAGGACCGGAAGAAGGAGTAATCCGGTCTGTAGTTATCCGGTGTGGTAGTATTTCTGGTTCTAGATCTAGGACCGGAAAGTAAGATTGGGATACTGACTGAGCTTAACTGCTTAATAGAGCTAGATACTTCACAGGATCTCGTGGGTTCGATCTTTAGAGTCACTTAGTTATACTCTAGAGCGATTTTTGTGAGTATAATGGGGAATTGACCTGCCCTGTGCTGCGACAAAATACAATGAAATATGTCTCTTCCGTTTGTTTCTAAGGTCTGGAACTATGTCTGCAAAGCTCTCACAGTCTACAAGCATAAGGATCAATATATAAACTTCAGAAGTCTCACACTATGAGAAGTACAAAACTATGTTGAAGGTAGTACTGGAAAGACATGTATGAAGAAACATAGAGACTATTTATTCAAAACAACCAAGTAGGTTAGTCCTTCCCAAGTGCCTCAATAGATAGACCTATGAGAAGCGCCGCCTTGCAAATTTCAAATTCTAAATAGCTGTCCTAAGATTTTATGAGCCGTCTTTTATTCTGACACCCCTTTCATTGTCTATCTTCACTCTAGAGTATAAAATTGGCAAGATTTAATGAGTATCTTCTTGAACGCGTTTTTCAGAGCCGCCTCAATACATAAATTTCATTTTTTTGAAATGAAGCTCTTGCCAGAGTCACCTTGACTCATTGATTTTTGTTTACTTTAAATCAATCTCTTGCCAAAGCCGCCTGAACTCATTTATTTCTCTCAACTCATTTATTTCTTGTAACTCACATGAAAGCAGTAATGAAGGAACTAAATGACATCTTTGTGTAAATAGTTTGTACATATACTATCAAAGTTCTCTTATGAATGGATACTTCTAGAATACCATAGGTTGAATTGAACCTACATAATTTTTGTGGACTA
The DNA here is from genome assembly GCA_963969395.1 of Pseudoscleropodium purum. Taxonomy (NCBI): domain Eukaryota; kingdom Viridiplantae; phylum Streptophyta; class Bryopsida; order Hypnales; family Brachytheciaceae; genus Pseudoscleropodium; species Pseudoscleropodium purum. Next base: position 2,349,731 of record OZ017800.1, on the reverse strand, counting down.
TATTGACATACTTCACATGCTTCTGTCTTCTATAGTTGAAGTTGATGTATCCTTGGCTTTTCATTCCGTTGTTTTGTAGTGTTGCTTTATCACCATGGCTTGCATTAGAGTAGATGGTCATGTAGTTCCGCTTGTGTTTCCTTTGGCGAATGGAAATCTGGCTAGAGTATCCAGTCATCTTCTACATGTACGTTTCAGATTTGATGAGTCCTCTATCTATATAGGAGAAGAGAGGAAGTCTGAATGTGGTAAAAGCGTAGAATTTGTTCCTATTGAAAAGAGTGAAGACAAGGATGGAGTTTGTTGGTTCCTCCCTATAGGAAACTATAGAGCATACGGTCTTCCTATGGCTATTCTAAATGCATCTACAGAGATGGTTAGCCGCCAGTCCGATAATTCAACAGTGGATATGCCATATGTCACAAACGTAGTTTCTCCTAGCCCTCTTCGACAGGAACTTCCAATTCCTAGTTCAAGTACTTTTCTACGTGCTGTAAAGATTGAGAAATTGGACCCTATTATCGAGTTGTCAAGTGATTCGGAAGGACAGTCACCTAGCTTGAGTGTCCGTGAAAAACCGCAATGTGTCAAAAACGCTCTTGGTAGTCGTGATAGTAATCATTCAGTTTCAGACATCCAAGGCAATAATCCCACACAATCTCTGTTATCTCGTCCTCCGTTGTATCCACCTACACTTGATCAGAGAAGCATAATGGAATGCTTGAGGAATTTGAAGAGTATGCATCGGTCTAGGAACGAATTGTCCACAATGGATGTAAATGCCATCAAGCACCATGAAGTTGGGTTTCTTCCATCAGTCTTCAATGGAAACGTCATCTTTGAGTTGCCTCCATGCCGCACGTGGCCATCTTCGTCGACTGCCGGAAATTTAGAGGGGATGGACAAACGTTATGATGGACATGCGTGGTGCAAGGTACAAACTACCAATATTCACAACTCCGACAGATTGAGATTCCGGAAGTCCTATTGCGCTGGTCACCTTATTTGTATGAATCTCGATTGTGAATATCTAAAGAGAGCTAATAAGCACAATGAGACGGAGTGGAGTGGATATACAGTGTCCCCTTTTCTAATAGGAGACAAGCCTCCCAAGGATTGTACGTTAGTTTGCAAACTATGTAGACAGAATCCAACATGTCTAAAGCAATGCGACGCTAGAATATACTACTGTTATAGCGAGATTCCTAAAATGACAAGGGCCGCAATTCATCTTGGAGATCACTCTCACCCAGTAGCAAAAGGCATGTATAGAGATTCTGCAAAGAAGATTTGTGAACTCATTGCAGAGCAAGTGGCAAAAACTCCTACTGCCACAAACTCAGCCATTGCTCTCTCTGCAAGCAAAGATTTTCTCACGCCCTATTTGTTCCATAACGGAGAGGGAGAGAAAGTGATGTTGAAGGGAGAAGAGCTAGAAGAGGTGATGGATCGGTTTCAATACTTGAGTAGTCCCAACATTAGAAATGTGATATCGTCATTTCGCTCAAACAACCGTGGAGGCATCATCGACAACATAATGACTATGAAGAAAGAGTCGAAGTTCGAATTCATCCACGACAGTGTCTTTCCAGGCCAAGGAAAAGAGAAGGTATTTATCTTCAAGATGCTCACAGAAGGACCTGGAAGCGGTGTGGACTTGGTGCAGAGCATGCAATCCGGAGGAAATCTTCAAAATGCGTGGATGATGTTCGACCACTTCAAGCGTGTAAAGGAATGGACGACAATGGCTTGCCACGTGTATGATCCAGATTACAAGAAGGTCATGACGATTGCAACCTGTGATATGCAATCAGAAGATACTGAGGTTCAGTTGCTCTTTTGGAAGTGCTTGAATACTGTAATGTTGCGACACAGAGTTGAGAATCCAAATTTTAAAGGATTTATGGCTAATAGCGCTATGGCGAATTGGAATGCCGTACGAATTGTATATGGAAGTGGTTTTGCAGATCAGAAAATGGAGAATAGGGAAAGAACATGCTTATTGCATTGGAGTACTTCTCTCCAGAAGCACACGCAGAAGTACATTAAGGAAGCGTTTCAGCGACAACACAATTTACTTTGTAAACAGTACAAAGATGCAAAATCAATGGAGGAAGCAGAAACAAAATACCTAGCAATTTGGTCCTGGTGGTTATCATCGGGAGCAACAACAGAAGATGCACTTCACCACTTAGAACATTGGCTTGCCTTTTGGCATTTCCGATATAGGCAATGGGGAGGATTCATGCAATTGGTAAGTCAATTTGATTGGAGTATAAAAATTTTCAAATCCGTTTTAAAATTTTTTTGGTGCATTCAAAGCAATTTTCTATTGAAATTAATATTTCTATGATTTGATTTGAATGCATGGAATTTCCTAAATCTTTGTTTTAAAAAACATAGGAATGTCCCAAATTGATGAGAAATTGGAATTTTAGGAAGGACTACAAATACACTCGTGAGATAGGAATTATGTATATAAGGTTCACGGTTTACTTCAATATCTCCAATTTTTTTTTAACATTTTTTCGTCCAAAAAATTGGGAAAGAAATAGTCCATGAACCAAAAATAGGGGTAGGGGTAGGGACCTTCTATACCCCTGTCGGATCCGACAAGGGTACGTAGGGTCCCCCTCAATACCCCTACTTTTGGTTCATGTTCAAGGAACATTTAATTAAAAAATTAAGAAATAAATAATAAGTAAATTTGAAGGTTGTTGTGCAAACCCAGAATCCCTACTTTTGAAATAAAAGGTTTATTTGTAGGCTATATAAAATATATATTGAATAGTGGTTATTTGAATTTGAATTTTTGTTTGGGTTTGTTGAAAGTTTTCATTTTATATTTTAAGCTTCGAAAAGTCACTTTACTGGAAAAGATCTTGCAAAATCCCGTTTGACCAAACACGGATATTATTGAGATCTTCTTACTACTCTCACTTTTGATTCATGTATTTATAAATGTTTATTTATATCTCAGATGGATTTCACGATGGTATAAAACATTGAATTAGCAAAGTCTAATGTTTGTGCAACTTCATTTTCAGGATTTAAGTTTGGAGGAACTTGCCGATATGCCCTCATGCAATTTGTCAGAAACCGTACACAACAAGTGGCTTCAAATGTCTGGTAATAGAGGGAACAATGTCTTTAATGCAACATGTGATGACAATATTCGGGCATGGATGCAAATGACAAATTATCGAGCTTACTTGAAGGGATATGCTTCGAGATCTGGTCCATCAAAAGGGGAATTGAAATTGAGAGCAGCAAGACGTAGCGGTGATCCAAAGAAGATTGCAGAGGCATTGAATTCATTGCCAGGTTCCGAAGGTATTAGAACTCGCATTCCTCATCTCGAAGGAGAAGAGATTTTTGGGAGCTTGAAGAGGAAGTTAGACATTCCTATCAGTGATGCAAGTGACTCACATAGACCTGATAAAATCAACTTTTCCCAACCTCGTGTTCGAACACGTGCCACAACAACGTCAATGGAATCTTCAGGACATAAAGGTCCTAAACCTCTAGTGAACACTCCGCCACATATCACGGTTGCATTTGAAAGTGACTATGATACATCAAAATGGCACATTGCAAGGATTAGCCACAAGTCAAATGCAAAATGTTATGCTCAACAGAAAGGTTCAAACATGACATGCAAGGGGAAGATTGCCAAAGGTCGCAAGGGAACTCCCGCTCCAACCTATAGTGGAAGAAAAATAGATTACGGAAGTAAGAAAGAGGTAGTGGCAGACTTTTGGTTTTGTACAGATGACATCGAACGGTGCGTCAAAGGAAGTAAACGCAAGTGGGTTATAGAGTGGCCGGAGGTTCCCAAAGTATGGCCTATCTTAGCAGGAACAAATCTTACCCGAGAGGAGACCCTATTGTTGCAACATGCTGGATTTCGACTTCAAGAGCGTCCTATATTGTCTCCACGACGCTATTTGGTATGTCTAATGTATTCAAGAGTGTGCTATATGATGAATCAAATCCAATAGACGCACATATATATCCAACTGTACGAAATAGCCGTACCATACACCGAATTGCAAATGCACCTACAATTGAACAACGCAACAAGTGGGAGAGTGCTGGAAACATTAAAGGAGAGATATTGGGAGTGACATTGTTACCATTTCTTGGTTTAGGAGCAATTGTTTCACTATAAACTGGGGCTGAACCAAATCTCAACATTTATTGAATCACTGTGGGTATGTACCCATCATGTACGTGCCCTGACTTTACTTCTATGGCGGTTTCAGCCATTGGAGGTCGGCAACAGTATGTAAATTGCAAGCATTTGTACTACCTCTTCCGGTACTTCTGCAAAATGGACATAAACGAAGACAAGTTTATCCATGCACCAAGCTATAGTTTCAACGAGTTGAAGCTTGTTTTGGTTAAAGCGGGAATTATCACAGTATTAGAGTAATAGAAGACGCTAGCTATAAGTACTTCAATGGCTTGTGAAATGAATCCGTTTTATACGATTGAATATATTTTCAATTAATTGAAAAAAATTTCATTTTCTCACAAAAAGTGATCATTTCGTCTAAACTCTTCTTTCCACTTGTAGTTCAAATTCCATTGGAATGAATTCAATGAAAATAGTTACTATGTTTATATTTGTAAGTTCAAGATTTATTTGTAAGTTCAAGATTTATTTGTAAGTTCAAGATTTATTTGTCAATTTTATTAGAAATATGCCATGTATTCATTGAAGTTGATTTTCTTTATCTTGATTGCACTTCATTAAATAGGAATATTGTAGCCAGAGGTCAAAGAGATTTGAACATGGTGGGCCGGGTTTGAAACCCACAAGGTTTCAATTAATTCCAGTGGGTATAATATAACCCTAGTTTGAGCTAACACTTCAAAAAATGCAGTGGATATTGCAAATTTTTTTTTTTAAAACGGTCATAGGTAAGGCGGTTATAGGCCCCTTTTAACTATAAATAGTAAAAAATCTATAAATATAAAATTTGTATTAAACAAAAATAAAAATTCACCCCAAAAAAATTGAATTTCTAAAATAAAAATGCATGCTCATGAGATTCATGCTCGCACGCTAGCATCGTTGGGGTTAAGGAGTTCAGTAGAAAAGAAGGTTAGGGATTAAGAATTTGATTGTTCTTAGTGTGAATTTGAAGTTAGGTTGTATAAACTAAAGAGTGTTTCATTGTTTTTGAGTTTTCATTTGTAAAATAGGATGTATGTGGCATATCTAGTGGCTATGTTGTTAATGATTGAATGTGTATGTTTTATAGTAAAGATGGAAATTTGAAGTTATTAATATAGAAAACTAATCAAGTTTGATGGAATAGAAACATATAATGCCCTTTGATCTCTAAAGCTCTAAGTATCCTAAAGTAGATGTGTTATAGTCAACTTAATTGCAACTTTCAAAATAACCATTCCTATATTCAATTTAAACTAAAAAAATGACACTTGACAAGTTTTGTTATTATTCTACTGAAATTTTGGAAGTATTGAAAAATTGAAAAAATTATTGCAAATTTTGCAAGTTCTACATGTTAGAATCCAAATTACACAATACCATGTGTTTTGCATTTGTATTTACTTTCTTTTTTTAAACTTCCAATTGAAATCACCAAAAATTATATTTCTCATGTTACAATTCATTTTTGATGAAAATTTTAAATTATTTTTATATATAATATATTTGATATTATTTATTTGAATCTATTACTTTAAGAAATCACATTGATTTGATTTTTGTAATAAAAAATAAAAATAAAAATTCATTTTTTCACAAGTGAAATTTTTTATGTATAAAAAATTTACGTAATATATATATATATATAAAAGGATAAATTTAGCTTGAGTGTGGCATTTGAATTAAAGATCATTGGCATTGTTGTTTTGTGTGTAAACTGTAAAATAATTAACTGACAAATCTTCATACAAATCTCTGAGACTCCTTGTACCTCTTAAAAAACTCCAAATTAATAGATTGCTTTTGCTAGACTTATTGACTTTTATTTTCATTCTTTGCTATTCAAATATAATAATGGTAATTTTCACACAAAAATTGGATTCTTAAAATAGTGATAGAAAATCCATAATATCACATAGTAAAAATATAAGATTAATATTTGAATTCAATTTTAAGTCTAAATTTAGCTCAGATATTATGTTTGACAATTTACAATGGATTAAGTATGGGCTAAAAGTAAACATTTGGAAATTACATAAGAAAGACCCATCACAAATACTAAGGGAATGACCCATTAACATCATGCATCAGCTTATGAAAAAAAAAAATTCAATAAATGAGATTTAGGCTACATTAGGTTGCATTGGTGGCCAAAATTAATGTCTTGATTGATGGTGATTGAGTGATTAGTGACTCCAATAGGAGCTTTTACCTTTTAAGTATAAATTCATCACAAGAAGTGACTTTTTTAGGCCTTCATGTTGTGACTATATTAAAAAATATTTTAACTACTTTAAGCGAGTAAGATGACCATTGTAAATACACTTTTTTTTGTTGGTTTTGGGATAGTCTAAAGACTCTTTTGAAATAATTGGGCAACACACTTCAAATCTTCATATCAAACTCATACTTTGTCAATAAAAAAACATCAATTGTTCTCTCCATTTCTCACATTTTTCTTTATATGAATTTCTTTTTCAAAAATGCCAACAAGACAAACCAATCATTGTGCCTTGTCATAGGCTCATTTATTTTAAGGTAGACCAATCCAATTCCATTCACTACCAAATTCTGTTTGCTCCCAATTCCATCATCCTACCTAAACCCGATTTTGTAAAAAAGAATCTAAACCCGTTCATTTTCTAAAAAAATCACTATATTAATGCCAAAAAGGGGTAACGAATCAATACTTTAATCCTTAATCGTCAACACAGATGATTGATGGCATCTAATGGATGACAAAAGAACTCTTCTAGTAGGACAGAAGTTCAACTATTCATTGTCAAAATTTTGTTGTGAAAAGGAGAGGTCTTCTACAATAGTTTGACTTCTAAGGAGTGATTTTCAAATTTTTTAAGCCAATCATTTACACAGTAATGAAAACGGAGGATTTCTAATGCCACCCATTTGTCCTTCAATACCATTAAAAACAAGAATAAGTGGTTATGCGTTGATTTTAGGACGTTTATGACTCTATTCTACAAACAGTTTTGTAATTTCACCAAAAATTTCAATCTTTCTATTAAATTAAATTGTTTGATTTGTTTATTTGTTTGTTATGTTGTTCTGAGATCTCCCGGACTGTACATCTTCCATGTGCGTGTTTGGTATCGCCAGAAAGCCCTCAACAAGGAGGGGTGTATTGGCTTAGTTTCGTGACGTTCCAACCTAACGCATGAAAGTTATTGAATTTCGAAGTTTTTATAAATTAAAAAAAGTAGAAAATTATTTTTTTCTTTTGTTTTGACTATGGCAATGGCACAAGGCACACTAGTTTAAGTTGAAAAATTATAATTCCACTTGGATTTGATTTGCGAAACCTCTTGGAAAAACATGTGCCCATCTTAATTTTGGCCCCAAGATTTTTCAGATTGCGAATCAGGGATAGTTGAATAGGTCCACCTTTATTAATGGGTAAGTGCTTGAGTGAAATCATGCAGGGGTATGTGGCAGCGGCAGGTCTGGAACCTTCCGTTGTTTCCTGTACGGCGGGAATCTGCCAACTCAGACGGCTGTAAATTACCAGATAGGAAGGTCCCTCCCTCCCTCCTGGTCAATCACAGTCCAAGCTCATAATTTAATGTACTGTACTTAAAAGTCCTTTTTCCTTTGACTCACTACATTTTTAATTTATTATTATTATTATTAAGACTATTTGGTGTTACACTATTAGTAATTGGAGTTGGTATCCGTCTACTATTCCTGTGTCAGAGATCGTGATCATTCCGTCAACGTCCGTCAGAAGGAATTTTGAAGTTGGAATCACATTTATGAGTGAGGCTCTTTATTTACTAAAAGCGTCCTCCCTTTTTATAGGCTTATTTTGGGTTAACTTCTAAAAATGTCCATTGCCTTTTTTGAGATTCATGGAGTTTGGAGAAAAAAAATTAAACATAAAAAAAGTTAGAATTTGATAACTTCCATCATTTCTGAAAAAGAATTGTAATTCTACAAATTTCTGAAACAAGAGGTGTTGGAAACGACATAGTGGAAAAGAAAACTAGATGACAGAGTTCATCGTAAAGTGCGTGCAATGTGGGATGAGAAACTAGAGTTTGAGAAAAACACAAAATGAAACCCCTTGGAGCACCAAAACTGGAGGGTTTTTTGGTGGAGTTTGGTGCTACAAGGTAGGATGCTCTGAAAGTGATCATCTAAAAGTTGGTCTGCCTTTTTTTCATGTGGTTTTGTGGATTGGATTATTTTTAGCTCATTTTTAGACAAAGAGAAATAGATTTTGATTGTTACACAAGTTCTTTCATATTTTTTGAAGCATTTTCAAATTACTTATGGAATTTTCAAACAATGTGAGTTATAGGTCTATATTTATGAGCCTAGGTCTTCCATAAACCATTCACTTGCAACTTTTAGACAGAAATGGGGAAAGCGAAGAAAATGATTGACTTTTGCAATAAATTATATTTTTTCTATTGATCCTTTCAATGACTATAGAACTATAGAAGGTCTATTTAAAGACCATCTCATGTCTATTTCAAGTCAGTCTTTATGGGTAGTTTTAAATTTATGCTTGCTTTTAAAGCCTCCTACTTTATTTCTTTTGTACTGTTCTTAGTTAAACCTTTGTCTAACACCATTGTTATAATTGGAAAGACCCTTGAGGTTAATTCTCATATCACTCATGGGTTGAAAGATTATAGTGTTTAATCATGACTGTGTTAGAATAGTAAAATTGATTAGAAATCCATCAATCTTTTTTTTACATGTCAAATCTAGGTGATGGAAAATAATGAGGATAAAAGGAAATAATATACATAAAACAATCAATTTACACCTTCTCAAATTCTACTCTACAATTTTTTTAAATGAGTTTCTTATCAATAATTTTCTCCAAGTGAAGTGTAGTTGAGGCACATCTTCAAAACACTACAAAAATATCAAGATTTGCAATGAATACCCTTGCACAAGAACTTCAATAGAATAATCATAAACAATTTTTTTTAATATCTCGTTTCCAAAACTTGAAATAGACTTTAAAGGATATTCAACTTTTAAAATATCAAAAATAATACTTTGGTAAGATTTTATTTAACTTCAAAGTTCAATCAACACCAAAATGTGGTGCCTTAAGGATTTAGGAATTAATGAATGAATGCAATTAGTACTTTGAAGAAAGAACTATGTATCCTTTTGCATTAGAAAAATGCATTTTATAATTTACAAATTTTATTGAGTAAAATATTACTGATTATAACGTACATTGAAAATCCAAACATTTACATTTTTATAATTTATTCCAAAAATATCCCCAAAATGTGGGTAAAAATTTCAATTATTAAATCTAAAATCAAATTTAGAATGAATATCTAATTTAAAATGAAAATTTTCATTTTTATATATCAATTTGTGTTACAATTGATCTAAATACATGGATGCAACCTTTAAATCATATTTTACAATTTTTATTTGAAACTCATTGCCGCATTATTCTTATAAGTTGTACTTTATAATACAACTTCACAATTTGGGAAATCCAAACCAACCCAATTCTTAAGTTTTGAAGGGGGTGTACTAATATATTTTGGCCAAAGCTTATCTCACTTGGCAAAAATAGGCTCTAAAACTTGTATTCTTTTGATCCCAAATAATTTTGTGGTTTGAAAATTCTACTAAAAATAAACTTAACTTGGAATTGTACGTAGAATAAATGAATATGCAAATGATGATTCCTCATAATACGGTACTATAATAGTGCATGTACTACAAGCATAAGATCCTGTGACACATATTGTACTACAATACATATTATAAGTACACAGTACCATTATTTATTTTTTATTAAATCTTAAGTTTGTTTAAACTACTATAGTTTTCTCAAACTACAAAATTATATGGAAGCAAAGGAGTATTATTCAAGTGAGATATTTAATTGCCATCCTTTGTATAAGATACTATTTCAAAGCAAAGAAAGATATTTTTGTTGGCATCTTTACAAGGATAAGTTCAAAATATTTTTAGGCTTTAAGATGAACACTACTATACTAGCATTCTCAATGTTGGAGGCTCTATCACATAAATCAGTGACATTCTATCTATTTACTTTGAATACTCAAATGCATTTGTAAATAATCAAAAACCAACTGAAGGTTATAAATCAAAGGCCACTCAAACTTCTTCAAACCTCCTGAAACCGGATGGAAAGCCTCCTCCCGTTCAGTTCAGAGCCAATAATATTTAAAATTGCACACCACAGATCTTCACTTATTCACTTTCCATTAAAAATTTGGAGTTAGAAGTCTCATTTTTTTGAAGTTTCATTAATTATTAAAAATTGGGCAATGTACATGAAACTTCAGACAACTCACAAACTCTAATTCTCGTGAATGAAAATATATTTGGTAACTGTCACTTGAGATACACAGGCACAATTTCCAGTGTCCAGTACAGGCTATTATCAGATGTGTTCTGGGCACGGCAGAGATAGGTGAAAATTGCATGCTTTCCAGAGAGTCATTCATAGATAAACTTATACAGTGCTCAAGAAATGCGCACCCAGAATCGCCACTTAATGCCCTCTGTACATTTGAGGTGGCGATTCTCAGTGCAAATCCCTTGGTACCATTAGCCTGACCCCCACACCACCCCACCCCGCCTCCACCCCCATTTCATGGAGATCAATGTTGATTCCAGAGTGTACTTAGATTCTCAACATTCTTTATGAACTCAGCTCGGAGCAGTGAACAGTTCTCACACAAATCGGGTAACGTTTGCATTTTACAGGAGTATCTCAAAACCAGTCATCTTTCGCTGACACCTATAGTGGGCAACACCATCAACTTTACATCGGAGGACGCGTCTTTGCGTCCCGTCTGTCACGCACCATTCCACAATGCTGGAAACTCTGCATACATTAAACAACACGACATGATCAATTGCGGAATAAAGGATACAGTACAGAAAAAACGATGCCGAAAAAACGAGTCCCAAGAAGGGAACATGTCAAACTAGCACAGTAGAATAAAAAAAAAACGTACGAGAATTAGTACTTGCACTACTTGGTGTAATTCCTTCATACTGGTGACAAGGTAGCCAGGAATTCAGTTTTATAAGAAGATTGCATTTCCTAGGGAATAAACACTGAGACAGCGAGTAGCACATACCTCAAATTTTCACGACTTTCTCGAGCTGAAGACTAGAGTACTGTGGAGTTTGAGGAGAGAGAAAGCTGGGAAGGGAGTTGCTCGTCTGCGTTCGCAACAACTTTTGACCCAGCAACTTCCAAATCATCCAGAGCTTGACCCTGCGTTGCCCAACCCCAACCATGTTCAGCATACACCCTGAGCTTAACGTCAGGAAAAAAAGCTTTACGCAATAGAACAAGACGCTTCGCTAACAAGGGACTCTGTAGCTTATTTCGTGATGTAGTCTCACTACATATGTGGCTAATTTCATGTTAAGGACTAGGTCTCCATTCTAAATAGCAAGAAACACCATACATAACCCACTCAAACTTTCTCACTTCAGTGCAGATGAAAAAAACTTACCATTGTGAAAGTTGTGTTCTCACACTGTTCCTGGTCAGAAACAGACTGTTGAGGTTTTGATGAAGGTGTCAGTCCAGGTGTTTGCAGCTGCAAATCAGTAGCCACAACGGGAGGATCCGAAGCTTTCACAGCCTTCGATGGATACACTGCAGTAGGATGAATGGGGACAGGGTATCTAGCAGAGGGTCTTTCAACATGGATTTGTGGTCCTGGGTGGGAAAAGTGGCTGTAGGGTGGTTGTCTGGACCCCAACATGTTATACGTTTGATACGCCGGATGCAAGAAGGGTGCCATCGAGAAGAAAGGGGAAACGGGCATCTGATCAGAATCTTGAGAAATTGTCTCCTTTGTAGGCAGCACGCCTTTCATCATCAAGGAGTAAGGGAACTGGGCAAGGCCGGGATGGAATCCTGGCAGTACGCTCTGGTTTTTGTCCCCGCTTTGATTTATTTGGTCTTGCAGCCGGCCTGTCTCAGTCTCGAGATGAGTTTTCTCTTCTTGCAGCTCGGATTTCTCGGCGCTCAACTGCACACAGAAGTTCGATATATTAACTGAAAAGAAGGCAAAAGTTGACACTCCGTCAATGCACGAGACACACAGGCATTCGAGTTGATAGAAAAGAGCTCAGTCAGCGTATATTAATTGCCGTCACTAAAACCATTCAACCAAAATCTAAGAGTCTGATTTTGAGACTATCACTAAAGACCGCTGGAGAGAGCACTTTGGGTACAAGAACGAATTCTGTTGAGATCAAATTGTTCTCACTCAATGTATTGGACGATCTCTTAACGGAAATTTCATTAAAATGGCACCATTCCGTCAAATTGGCGGTTTTGGCAGTTCCGACTGCGCGGTCTGAACCATTTTTTATCAGGATCTACACCAGTACTATATTTTTGAAATCTACAACTCTCCTAGATATCTGAAATATATACCAATCCTAGATTTCCAGAGTGCTCGTTCTAATATCTATGCTGGTCACAGATTTCTGAAATCTAAAAGTGACCTAGATGTTAGCAATATATATATATATATGTCCTAGATGTCAAGGTGTGAAAATGGCATATGGAATACCGCCATTTTAACGAAATTCGCCATTCTTATAATTGGAGACCACTATTGAAGAGACCCAAATCCCATTTCCATAGACATTCGGCCAAGTCATATTTACACCCAACTTGCTAATCGAAGACGAACCAAGTGTATTGGAAAAGATGAGTTGCTCTTGCTCAGCATAAGAATCGGGATGAGACCCCTGACGACTTAAGTACACTCTACCTTATGATTATATGCTACAATCTACTGCCCAGTGCAAGATCTAGGAAATTTTGAGTTTTCCAGCACATGAAAGGGAGAGAAACAGAAACTTACATCTCTTGATTCGTCTGAAAGAGCAATGTGTTCACTTTTCATGCGAGCAATTTCGGCCCGCAGTTCATTGACAGCCAGAATGCTTTCAGCCAAAATGCTGCCCTTGTCATTTCTAGGCCGAATAGGATCTGATACCACAAACTTAACAATTTTCATCAACCCACTCAAACCTATCGAGCAAGCTCAATACAATCTAAGCTCAAAAACAGTACCACTCCCCGCTAGGAACCCGCAACAATTGCGAAAACAATGATCAAAATTGAAGGGAAAAACACACACCCAGAACGTCCGCCAGTTTCGCAAATTGCTCATTCAGTTGATCTCTCCTCAGTCTCTCCCGTCCCGCTTTCTGAAGCTTTCTAGCCGGCGGCAAGTGACTATGATCCTCTCCTGCATCTCGAGCTCTGCCACTCCACGTTCAGCTAGCACTTCCCAAATTTGAACACACAACAACCTCACCCCAAAAAAATACGAAAGAACTCTAGTACCAATTCCTAAACAAGCCAGAAATGTCCACCTGCATTCCGGAGCACTAGAAATTGCCATCGGCGGCGCAATGTTGTACTGCGGGCAGATTTGTTGCAATTCCGCAACACATTCACCGTTCCGACCTAAAGAGCCATTCTCCGAGGACATTGTCTCCTCCGACGCAACCCCAACCCCTACACCGCACGGCAAGTCACGCTGATGCTGCAAAGCCTGTTGCTCCAGAATCCAAAAACGCGGGTGCGATGTGGCGAGCGTCTCCATCACAGCGTGACCCCCTGCCTGTCGAACATCTCAATACCCTCGCTGCCACAACCCCCCACCCCAAGAACCTCTCCACTCCTCCTAGCAGAGCTCCCCCCCAAACTCCATCACACCTCCCAATTAACCAACCAACCCTTACTCACTCCCCCAAAACTAGCATTCTCGTCATCACGATCTCCCAAAAGCTTCACGTGCAAGGTAAAGTCGATCCTCAAATCGAAAGAAACATCCAAAAGCCAATCGCATCAACTCCAAGCGTGTCTCTGTTGGAAATAAGTTCAGAACTCGCAGAGTCCCGAACTCCTAGAAGAGAGAACGAGTAGGTGAATTGGGGAAGAAAGGGAGCGATCCTGTATCCAGCCCAAGACTTGGGGAAGCCATCGGAGGCCTTCCACGATCGTGCACGCGAAGAGCACGCGACGAGCTGTTCTCCGCGGGCGGAGTGACCGCAGCTGGGGCGTGACCATTGTAAGCGCCGATCGGGGGTTTCCATGAGGGGTACACGCGCGCGCGTGTGGGCAGCACCAGTGGGGCCCTGGGGGCGCGTGCTGGTGACAAGCGCTCCCGTGAATCGTTGTGCCCTTGCAACACACGTCGGGCGTGGCGCTGGGCGTTCCCGTAGTTCCCGTCGTTATGGGGGAACAGTTATGCCTCACTGCGTTGACAGATTTATGGGAGGATTGAAGTCTAGACAAGCTGAAATTGTCTACCTTAATAGCAAAGGTAATAAATTGTTTTTAAAAGAAATACTGACAAAGGACCCACATGAAGAAGAGGAGTAGTGGAGAAAGGCCTAGATGTTCTTTGTTGACATGATACTCTACTTCCAGTTGCTCTATTGCGATTGGCTCCTTCACAAATTGCAAAGGGAAGGAGGAGGAAGAAGAAGCCTCACTCATCCTTGAATTGCTCTTGGCAATGGTTTGAGTTGTTATGGTAGTTGCCACAACATGCATACTGCGGTGTGTAGCACGCGAGGAAGGTAGAGCATTTGAAGTGGTACATTGTGTTGGTTCTTGCAAGACTATCAATATACCAAGCCATTGGGAGCTTGACGATGATGGTGAACATGAGGGGTGACAATGATGACTTTCTTTTGGATGCTAGAATTGATACTTTAGAAGAATTGATGAAAGCTTTTAGTTCTAGTGTAGAGGAGAAGAGACAATGATGATTCACTTTAGAATGGAGTGACATTGATGTTTCGAAATTGAAAGCTCCAACTTTGATAAAGAAAAGGAGGAGTGACGATGATGGTTTTATTTTGGATGTTGAAATTGATGATGTGGAACTAAAATCTCCAATTCCAATAATGATGATGTTGAAGAGGGATGATGGTAATGAATCTATTTTGGATGTAGGAAATAATATTTTAGAAGTGAAAGCTCGAGCTCTAACAATGAGGAGTAAGAATGATGACTTTGTTTTCAACGTTGATTCAAATAAGTTTTCTAGGGGTTGAATTAAAACCACCTTAATTGTTAGGTTTTCATTGTAGATTTGTTGAAATTGATTCCTCAAGGACTTGTGTTTGAATTTGTGTCTCCCCTACCTACCCATCTTAACAAAATGTAGTTGCATTCTCATAGATTTCTTCTTTGTTTGCACATTCAATGGTTTGGGAAAAAATTAATTCATAGAGCATTAGGAGGATTCACAACAATGTTTTTGATGAATTTCAAGGTTTTTTTGGAGGGTTTACAACCCATATTTTTTTTAACACATTCAGTATGAAATCTAAATTAAATATTTGGAGAAAGTTTCAACCAAGCATTGAGATACCTAAAATAGTGATTTTCTCCTGATTTTATATTCCAAAAAATTATTGGAACTTGGATGGCTAAGTTGGATTCTCATTTTGGCTAGGCTATAATCCAACATCCTAGTCCAAGTCTCTTGGCACCAAAACTCTCCAAAAGTGACTCTTCACCAATAAGATTTTGAAAATTCAAAGCACCTTAGGTCTTGGAAAGAAGTGTAAAGTGGCCTTTAGAGTCTTTATTTGTTTTCTTTTAGCTATACACTCAGTTCTACTATTCTAAAAAATCTTTTGTCTGTAACACATACAAAAGACATCATATAAGGGGTCAAGAGTAGGATAGGAAGCAAGTGGCAATACAAGTACATCCATGATACAAATATAGGACTCTTCCTACATGGAGGAAGCCCCTAGTGATAATCAAACTCAATGATGAAGAACAAAGTACAAGGTTTGTAATTAATCCCTAAAAAAATCAATGCAATACTATAACAT
This sequence comes from Pseudoscleropodium purum, assembly GCA_963969395.1. Lineage (NCBI taxonomy): Eukaryota > Viridiplantae > Streptophyta > Bryopsida > Hypnales > Brachytheciaceae > Pseudoscleropodium > Pseudoscleropodium purum. The sequence continues at coordinate 2,333,674 of OZ017800.1, read as the reverse complement.
AGATTGCAATTTAGAGACATTTTCAAGCATTGCATTTAGTTAAAGAACCTTAAAAAGAGGCACAAATAAATCATTAATATTCTATACAATACTACTATTATTTGGACTTTACAAGCACTACAAGAATTTTTTGCATAAGGATCCCAATAGTCTACATCCTTGATTAACACGCTAGATATTTATTTTGCGGCAACCTAAAGCATTTTACTAATCTATATAAGCCTTACGATGATGCATTTGGATATCTAAGCAATCCAAAGATGCTCATGAGGGATATTTTTTAGCAATTAAAAAATGCACTAGATAAGAAGGGAACAAAACTACACATGGTAAATCTTTATCCTAACTTTGCCCCAAACCATCACCTACTAAAAATGTCAAATAAAAGGCACAATCATCAAATACTATTTAATTGCCTTCCATCAAAGTTGATAGAAGAAGTTGCTATAAAAACTTGGTACTCAACTTGGCATGTTTTCACTTCTATAATAAGAAAACCATCAATGTTATTTTGCTAATATTAAATATAATGAGCATAAAGCATAACAAAGCAACAACATTCAATGAAAGAATCACATGCCGCCCGAGTAGTAGCTTGAAAAGTCTTTCAAACAAAAAATGCAACAAATTTCGAAGAAGATATAGCTAGAAAAAATCAACCAAAAAAAATGTTGAAGTTGTAATTTGATCAATGTAAATAAAAGGAAGAAAAGCCTAAGAGTTGGATCACTAGTGAATATCTTTCTAAATAAAGGTTTTCTAGCTAAGATTGGTAATGTACAAAATGAAAATTTTAAATGTCATAGATGATAGAAAAAAATTTACCTAAGTAAGTATTGACTAGTACTTTAGAGAAAAGAACTTTGTCAATTGCTTGTCAATCACAACTAAAGGGTTTGAGAGGATCTTTGCCCTCAAATATGAGAACATTGTACACTAAAGGTGAAGGAAATGGATTAGTAGCATTTGATAGGTTAGATGCGTGAGATGTTCAATCTCGGAAAGCTTATAAGTACACCTTGCAAAGCTTCTTTCGAAGATTTGAAAGAATAAACATTGGATGGAATTCTAGCCCATTTGGATCTCTTTTGGTACTACATTATAATCCCTAAAGGACCAAAAGTTTGGGAGACTTCAGAAGGTTCACATAGCAATGGTCCCAGATAGTATGTGAGCATGAAAATGCAAGCATGTGAGCTTTGAGGATATGTATAAGTAGATATACTACAACCATTGAAGGTGTTTATTATATAAACACCTACAATATAGGTACTTATATTATAAGTACACAATAATCATGAAAGGTTTCTATAATATTTACACCTATAACATAGGTGTCTAGCCTTCTAAGCTCATGATTGTGCTCATGCTCCTAGGTTCACATAATATTAATTCATTCACGTAGATACCTACATCAATTTCAATTTTCATCATGCTTTTTTGAAAAAAAAAATTGAAGAAAATAAACACATCCATTTTTTGAAAATATAATTAAAAAAAATTTCAATTGGTGTGTGAAAACAAAAGTTATGCCACCCTAGACTAAAAACAAATGTGAGAAAGCAATACAAAAAAATCGCAAAAAGTCAAAATCAAATTTAAAAAATTTCCTCAAATATTATATTTTTGTTTACATGTGAAGCTTAACTTTGATTCACTTATTTGGACTAGTGATGACAAAGTTATAGACAATATTGTTTCTTGGGCAATCTAGGCATCTTTTTGAAAAAATAATTTATAGGATTCAATTTTTAATGTAATTTTCACAATTAATTTTTTCCCAAAAAAGTTGAGTTTTCTTGTTAGAAAATTTCACCATTGGGATAATTGTGTTCCAATTCCATCTTAGAGCTATGAATGATTGAACTTTTCATTCAATTTGGACCTACTTCTATTTAAAAGAATGAAATCAAGTTTGTTTATTTTGAATTTTTTCCCAAGACTTTCAACTCAATTCTTTAGTACTTTTCCTTTTAAATTCAAAGTTTGGAGTTCAAAAGAAAATTCCCAAATTTGAATGCTAATATCTCCTAATCTATAGAGTCAAACTTCATGAAATTTTACCACATGATTTAACCCCTAAAGGACCAGTCTTCGTTTTTTGGCTGTATAGATTTTTTGGGCAGGTCATTGTGACCAAAAATTTCTATATTTTAAGCTGAAATCTTAAGAGAAGTTGTGGATGAGGAAAATCTTTCATATGCAACAAATTTCATGACATTTGGAAATAGGAGTCAAAAGTTAGAGCCTAATATGTTACTTTTTTTTTGTAACTGGGCAGTTTGGGCAAATTTGAAAAAATTATTTTTTTCAGAAACCTAAATTTGAAATTGGTTTTCTAGACTTAAATATACAAGGAAAGATTTGAATCATTCCACTTTGATCAATGAGTCTAAAGTTATGAGGATTTTTAGTTTGTGGGTAGTTATGGATTCTCTATTGTAAAATAAACTTTGAAATCCTTTATCTTACCCAATTTTCAATATTTTTGAAAAAAAATAAAATCCTAGGATGTAAATTGTTTATTAAAAAATCTCAACCATTGGAATTGTCATTTTTCAATTCCATATTTTAATTCTTAGTAATTTAGTATTTTGAATCATTGTCTACTACTACCTACTTACTATTTTTTTTCTTATATGTTGTACAATTTCAAATGATTTGAAATTTTTCAAGCATGTAGACAACTTGTCTAGGAAAAAGAATCCAAAGAGGAACCATCATTTTGGTCATTTTTTCATAGAAAAATAAGCTTGTGAAGTGCAGCTGCCCGGCTTTTTGCAGGAAAAAAAAAATGATTTTAGTGAATTTGAATGCTTATATCTTGTAATGCACGCAGTGGGAACGTCTGAAATTCTTACCACATGTTACTGATATTACAGAGTACAAGATCCTACGGTTACATGTGTTGAAAAAAGTTTTTTTCAAAAATTTGCTACTTGTATTGAAATTGGCAGTTTTTGAGCTTTTTCGGTGAAAACATAGTCATAGAACTTTAGGGGTTAAGACAAGTGAGGTACAAGATCCTATGGTTAGATTCTAAAAATATATATTTTTTCTTTTTTCTTGGATGAAAGCAACAAAAGCAGTAGTTTTGAGTGTTTTTTGACAAAAAAAAATTGACCTTGGTTGTTCAAGGGTTAAAGGAGGGATTATGCTAAAGGAAATGTAGTTGATTGTATCATTTGCAATCTATTTAATACATAGAAGTCACATTAGCTCAACAAAATAGACAAATACTTTTATTATGAAACCATTGTATTGTAGTTAGTTGCAGTAAAATGTATTTGCAAAGGTCAATCAAGAAAATTGTAAACATTTGATATTATATGATGTCCAAATATTTGAATGTTGACCGAAAAATGATACTTCAAATAAAAATGCAAGAAAAAATTTACCAACTTTGTACACCAAAAAATTACATTAACATTGCTTAATTTAATTTTTGTGAAATTTTGGATATTACCAAATGTAAAAGAAGACTCGCGGCAATTTTTTATTCAAAACAATGCTTTTCCTTAAGATCTGAGCAAAGGGAAATAATGTCAAATTCTCTATAGCAATAGGAGTATGATTGAATATTCATCCTCATCCGCATCCAATGTTTTTTTTTCCAGCGATCTATCATCAAATTGCACCAAATTCTTTTACCCAGCACCAAGCATGTAGAAAAAAATGGTAGTAAAAGACCCCAAAATTTCCAGAAAACTTCAAACAAATAAAAAATCTTGGATGAAATCGCGTAATTGTGGATGAAAATAGAATTATGGATATATAATATGCACTAATGTCATATTTTCTATTCAATATGTGGATGAATGTTGAAATTAGTATTAGGAAAATTGACACTATTTAAAGTTTTGTGCTAATTGAATTAACTTATGTACAAAAAATATAGAGGTATTAAAAATTTGAAATTGGATTTCAAAATAGTAAGGAAGCTTTCATTTAACCACTAGTGAAGCATGTATTTATTTTATTTTATTTTTATCCTTTGAATATTTTGCTCATTGTTCATGTAGGTTGGAATTGTTTGAAAATCAATGTTTTATTGTTGTCAAAATTATTGAGTCAATTGTCATTTCATAAAACCACAAATATTTATATCCATTTTCCTTAGGACCAAGAATACTTCCATCCACTAAATAGTTCAATCCAAAGAAAATTGTACTTTAGCTATATATCTGACTGATTTTTGTAATTTAAGATGAATAAAAATTAAAGAACTCAAGAATATTTCACCTCCAAAACTAACTTTAAAAATCTCAAAAGTTGTAAAAATTTCACCAAAAATCAAATAAACTGTATTTTTTAAATTCTATTATGCCTTTAAAATTAAGGGTAGGTTTAATTTTCATCCTTATATAAATAATAATAACTCTATATAAGGACAAAAATTTTGATTCCTAAAGTTCCAAGCACTTGTTCTTGTCCATAAATATGGAAAATTGCCATTTCTAATGAAAAAAGCATAGACTTAAAAAATTATTATTTTGCATATCTAATTGTATCATATCTTGCAATAGATTGGATTAGAATGCTAGAAAGAAAAACTTTTATTGCATAGATTGTAAGATACAAGCATTCAAAGTGAAGAAAATATAGTGTTTTTTTTGGATTTTTTTGCATTATGATAAACCAATTTTTAGGACTTTGAACCTTCTTAACTTCAAATCTTTGTATTTCAAATTTTGAAGTCAAAATTTTTACCTTAGAAAATTAAGTTTGAAGTTTAGGAAACAAATTCAACAAAAAATTGCATTATTTTCATCCCTTGAAAAATTGTTAAATAGAAGTAGGTACAACATAGAGAGAAAATCTAAATCTATAATAACTCTGAGATGGAATACTAATTCCAATGGTGAGATTGTTCTATCAATCAAGTTTAACCTTGTACAACTTTTGTGTGTGTGTGTGGGGGGGGGGGGGGGGGGAATGTAAAAATTGAGTTCAAAATGCATAATTTTTCAAGAAGATGCTTTGATTGCCTGCAAAACAAAATGTTCTATAACTACACAAATAGAGCAAACAAAATCTTTCTATATAAAAATAAATAAATTTTAAAGCAAACAATTTTTAGATTTATTTTTGACAACTCTTGACTATTTTGAGAAATTGAGCTTTTTGTAGCATAACTTTTGCTTCTTGGGATAAATTGAAATAAAAATTAAATTTTCAAAAATATTTTTAGTTTTTCTATTTTTAATTCATAAAAAATCATATTCAAAATTGAAATCACATTAACCTTGTCCAAATTGTCAAGTGTCCCTTGAAGAAAAACTTGACAATTTAGTGATACATTATCATACTTCCAACGCATGTTCAATATTGTCTCTTCTATAATTATTCAATTTTCCAAAAATTAGGAATATTCTGTGAATTCTCTTTGATATTTTGTTTTTTTTATCAAAAAAATTAGGCAAAAATAAATTCTTAAAATTCTAGCATTTATCTTTAGAACTTTTTTTTGCCAACTCTAACCACTAAGTATTATATTCATTTGGTATACATTGAGCTATTTATTTGAATGTTTTGTAAGTCAAATAGAAAGAAAAAGATAGATAGATAATCTAACTTATAATATTCACTATAATCATTAAGTACAATTTTATTGGATTTTTTTGTCAATTTATTTAAATTATAAAGTTATTTTTGGTATGTCTATTTAACTTATAAATTTGGCCTAAAGGTGTAGTAATTTGTCTCCTTAATTATAGTTGAATTTTTTCAATTAATTTGAAGTTATGTAATTAATAATAAGAATATTTAGGCACCCATGCACTATCCAACAATGTAGTGCAAACTTTCATTTTCTCATTATTATGCCAAATGTCCCTTCCTAAAACTTTTCAAATGATTAATTGGAAGTCCTCTTAATAGATATATAGAAATAGACACTTTGGGCCAAATAGACACTTAGAGGTTAGCTCTATAATAGAGTATTTAACATACAAAATGTACTTATCAAAAAAATAAGCTACAATTTTTTGTGCAAGTATTGTGAAATATGTAATGCATTTGTTAATATCCCAAAGATGCATAAATTTACATTTTTTGGGTACCATAGTGATTGAATGCTTCTTCTAGGTTACTATTTAAGTATTAATTATTTCATAAATCAATTTTTTATTTGCATGGTCCCCCCCCCCCCCATATTCATATTTTTCAAAAATGCAAATGAATTGCAAATGAATATGGGATATTTGGAATTTTTATCCATATTTCGTATAACACACATATATTCAATACATTATATATATATATAATGTATTCTATATTATTATATTATATATCCATATCTATACCTTGTATCCATGCTATATATATATATTCTATATTTGGCAGCCAAGATTAATATCAATTAATAGTGATTGTTTGAATCAGAGATCAACAACAATCACAGAGGGGGATGTTAAATGATATTAAGGGCTCTTCATTTTTCAAAAAGGTTAGGTGGGTGTTTAATTGTAAAACCAAGCTTGTACACATCTTTTAGATGCATAGTGTATAGTGATTGACATTAAAATTTACATCCCATTTTATATCTCTCTATGAATAGTTATTTGTAACTAAATTTACAATCTATCAAGGGACAATTCATACAATTGATATTTAATTAATTATAGAAAAATTTAGACTTTAGAATTAATATCACATTTGTTAGCCATCAATAAAAAAATAAAGAACAACTCAAAAATATTGAAAATAAAAAATAAATAAATAAAAAAATCATGAAAATATGAAATAGATAGTCCAAACATGGACTATTAAGCCACTTTTGAGTTAAAAAAATGGGTCAAAATCATCATTTGCGGTTAAAAGAAACTAAAAGACAAATCAATTTTTTATATAAGTATTAGCTGCTTGCCAATACATTCTCAATTACTCCATACAAAAATTATCCATAATTGTAAGAAAAGTTAAACATGGGATATAATATGTCTGTCCAAATTCTACATGTCCTTCATTGCCAAATTTCAACTTTGTCAAATTATTGAAAGGCAATAAAAAAATTAAAAATGTTTGGAATTTGAAGCTCCATAATTTGAAGATCTAAGTTTAAACTGAGGCTTTAGATATGCATAGAATCTTATGGCTAAATTCAATCAAAATAGCCCCCCTCCCAAAAAAAAAAATCTCATTTGTTATGCATTTTATGCTTAGAATTTGCAATAGACAAATTGTGAACAAAATCAAACCACAAAAATGTCTTGTTTAACCCTTAAATGTTGACAAAGACATTTGGCATTCAATGGATGACAATAGTTTCTTGTAGTAGGACAAAAGTTCAACTATTCATCCTCAGAATCTTGTATGTTGTGAAAAGGGGAGTTCTTCTACAATAGTTTGACTTCCAATGAATTCTTTTGCAATATTTTAAGCCAAAGATTCACATTGTAATGGAAAGGGATGATTTCCAAGGTAACCCCTTTGTCATTTAAGGGTTAAGTGTTATTTGTCAGGAATGTCTTCTCATGTTATATGCAAAACAATAGACGGTTTGGATTTCGGCCAAAAGTTGGGTTCCTAACTCTTATTCCAAGTTCAATGTATAACTCCCGTTGTCCACGGTCGTTTCTCCAATTAATTATGATCTCCTTTTGAGTTTCGCTCAACTTTCGCTCAATTACCGCTGAAAGTGGCTTCTCACAACAAGGAAGTGCTTGCGACGTGACTGGGATCTTGTAGGGAATTGTGAAGAGGTTTCGAATGTCCATGTTGAGTCCACGGAAATTTCCGCTCAACCTCGAAGCACACAAGGTGGCACTGGCAATAGCAGTAGTAAGGGTGCGCTTTAATTTTGTGCTGAAATCAACGTCAGGACCTCCACTTTCAGCTCTCATTTTGGGAGACAATTTGCATCCACTAGAGGGAATTGCCACATGCAGGGAGCATGCATTCTTAGGGCTCGCTGGGTCACTGGCTGACATGTTTACGGTTGATGAGCAGTTCAAGAACCTGACATTCACAGGCTCCGTTTCGATTGGGTGGGAGTTGAAGGCTCGAATGCACTGGCAGGGAAAAGGTACGTAATCTTGTGAGCTAACCCTGAGGTGAAAATTCAGCTTTCAATAGTTTTTATATACTTAATCTTTCTTGGAATTTCGTTCATCCCCCAAAACTATCAGTTTTTGTTTTCTTTTATTGTGATTGACCAAACATCGCATGCTATCAGATGTAAGACATAATGATCGCATCTTCAGTACTGAACTCTTTTCGATTTTGTTGAGAAAGTAAGTCATGAAGAACAAAGAATCTTTGCAAGTGGACATAATATATTATAGCTACACTATTTCCTCAGCTTAGTGTTGTCCATGATTTGGTGTAATACCATAGCGTGTGAGGTAGAGTCAGTGAATTCTTGTTGTGATATCATGTTCGTTGAGATCAGTGTCACGAAGTTTGTCAATAAGTAGTCACTTAGGCAACAAAACGACCATTCGACTCGAGATTCAAAGCTCACCAAATGGGGTAAGTTCATCAATTACAAGAACAACACGCGGAAATCAGACACTGGTTGTTGTCTGATTGGACCCTCTTCGCGTGTGTGCCTTTCGATCCCCTTAACGGAGAACTCAGCATCTGCACATTTGACATTCTTTTGATAACCACCACTACAGAAAGCTGAAATTGGAATAGTTTTTGCACCGATTTTGCAATGACCGCCAGTAAATCTACTAGAATTCCTGCAATGGTTTAATACTATAGCATTGTGCAATGTATTTGCACGTATTTTAAGATTACAATAGTTTTTGCGATAGTTTTTGCAACAGTTTAGGCATGGATATGCATTAATTCTGTGTGCAAGGCTTTTGCAACAAATTTGCAGTAGACCATGGGTATAAGGCAGAGTCCTTAACCGCTCCGAAACCTTTGCAAAGCAATTGAGCATTACCCTACTTCTTGTCGTATTTAACATACCATTTTAATTTGTGCAGGTCTACTTGAACGACACGTAGAGTTCCTGTCAAGTGAAGTGTTCCTAAAACGGCTCCTGCAGCGGTTACTCCTTCACAGACACGACCTGCACACTCCATTCACCCTCGTCAGTTGTGTACAACGCCAGAGCTTCGAATGCTTCCGTGAGCCCCTTCTTCCTCCGTTTCCAAGCCACATCAGAGTTTCTTCCTGGAGGTTCTAAAGGAGGCTCATCCACGATTTAATTGTTTGTCAATGCGGTCCTGGTTTCGCTCGTGGGAGTGGTTTTGGTAGGAGCTCTGCTGTGGTGGCTGTGGAGGGCAAAGCAGAGAGGAAAGGGTAACTCCAAGCAGGACTTCAGTGCTGTTGGAGTGATAAGATTTTCGTAAAAGGAGCTCGTGGATGCCACGGGGAACTTTGGGAAGCAGCTGGGGAGTGGAGGCTTTGGGACTGTACATAAAGGTACGCTGGGGGATAAGAGTGAAGTGGCGGTGAAGATGCTGGCCAAGCTGAGACAAGGGGAGCAAGAGTTTCGAACGGAGGTGGCCGTTATTGGTGAGTGGAAGCATGCATGAATGATCTCAATTTCTTTGTCAAGTCAGGGTTTCTGCCGTGCGCGTGATTCCGTTGCTTGTTTTGACACTATTCCAGATGACCCCAAACTCTTTGTCTCAAAGCCTTGGAGATTTTTGGGTTCTGTGTTTCCGGGAATTGCTTCCATTCTTGGAGAACAATGCTTGAACTTTACAACCCCTCAGTAGTAGGGGGAGTCATAGACTTTATACCTGTTCCCGTGGTTTCTGTCCTTATTTCTGAGCACAACGAATGGAGAGTTTGGCAGCAAGCTCTAGTATGCAGAATTGTTAGTCTCCCATTCTTCACGTTCATTGCTTGATGAATTAGGAAACGCTGTTCAAGGCACAGTATCACTGTCTCTGTTGCTGATCATAGATCCGAGCTAATTACTCGGAATCTTCTTTTTCTGTTAAATCTCTTTGATCAACCAAGAAGTACAGATTTAGACACTCTTGATTGAGTCTTCCATTATATATCTGTGATTCTAAATTATAGATTCACAAAAAATTACCAGCAAGAGAACATGCGGAATTTGGAAACTTTGATCAAGTGCTGAAAACACGTGTTACCAACTAGCAACCATGGACTTATGAGCGTTCATGAGACCCGGGCTTGGGCAATTCAGTGATCTCCATCTGCCACAATTGCCCTTGAGCTTTAATACTCACTTGAGTACCGAGATGGCATGAGATGGCAAACATGTAAAGTATCTGTCACACTGGCAACCCGTTTCTAAAACGAAACTCTCAAGAAACTTACACAAAAACAAACACAGACAGGCAAGAAACTGTTATTTGGACAATTTTGAGTGGAAATATCTACCTTACCTTACAAATACTGAACTTGAGTAATAAAAAAACCAAGAAAGTAACAAAGGACTGACACACTTATGAGGCATTGAAATATGGTAATATTTGTTGAAAGCTCAGCAATACCAGACAGAAATCCACAGCAATTTTCACAGCTGAGACAACAGAATGCTCAACGTTAGAGTTTACAAGCACCCACTGCAGTTTGTAGATCCAAGGATCTAACTTTGCAAGTCGGGTCAGCAAGTTGCTCATGAAGTCTTACAAGGAGGCTACTATCAACTACGAATCACGCATGGAATGTTCTGGAATTCACGCGCAATCGAACAGTCGCATGTCCAAACTCGACTAATTATAGTGCTCATGTGTTCACTTGGAAGAAGAAACGAAACATCCGATCCTCAGCAACCTAAATTTACATTCTCTACTTGCAACTTCTACAATTCACAAGTACTTGCACACTCACCATACCAATATTCTCGACATATGTAAAAGTTTGATCAAGTATGATAAACCTGGTTGTAGTTAGTAACACCAGTTGGACCAGTGCATTGACTTACAATACGAACTGTCTACGGAATAACATTCCAGAATGCCCTACACATCACAGACTCAGGCGTGTGCAGCCCCTCGCAATTTAGATCTTCTTCTTGGAGGTCACTCCATTCACCTGTAGATAAATCCAAAAGACTCAAACACCTAGCTCTTTGATCATAGTGGAAAATTAGCATGAGAAAACCATCACATGCATTAAGACGCACCGTGGACATTTCCACCACTTCACAGTGCACACTTCTAGGGCATTCGTATGATTTCCCTTTCACCCAAGCCTTTGTCCGATTGTCCAGATGATACTCTATGATACGAAAATTATGATGAATCCTTCTTCCAAGGAATGCGTCCATTTGCGTTTGTTCCTGCAAATCGAACACACGGTCCTCCTCAACCGCCATGTCAATCTGTACCCAGTCACTCATAACACGCTGGAAGTTAGTGTAAAGCTGCAGTTTTCCTTCCCCAAAGTCATATGCACCTGGAGTCAAACTTGACAACTTGTATGAGCAACCATTCGCACTGAACCAAGTGTGGACAGGACCGGAAATGGACCCACTTGGCGGCACTGCTCGAGTCCACTTCCTTGTACCCGAATCGTATGTTTCAATTGTACGGCCGCCTGCTCTGTAGGCTGCCACAACTACCTCATAGCATTTGGTTTGAGAGTCCACTTTGATTTGCACCATTGCAGGCAAAGTGTTGTACTTGTAGTACATTGGCGGAAGTTCATGCTGAACTCGTGTCAAGAGATTCACCACAGCAATGCTCAACCGATTGTGCTTGGTGGGTTTCCAGAGCGAAATGAAGCACATCAATCCGCCATCACATGCAGCATGCACTGGGGTCCACGTATGGGGAGCCGGCTCCAAATCATTATAATTCGGAGGCAAGTTCCAAGGCACCGGTTTTCGCAGGCGGAGGTGATAGGCATCTTGCCATCTGGATTTTGTGATATCGTATATTGAGACAAGAAACTCATCTGCAAAAGTATGCGAAACAAGGGCGACCATGGTGGAAGAGGCTTCGTCAAACGCTTGGTTGATGTCCGAGTTCACAGTGGCCAATTCTCTCCTCCACTCTCGGGAGAGACTCCGCAGCCGGAAGATATCAGGTAAGGGCAGACGTGCTAAAACAAGCACCAGCAACTCCTTCGGAATAGTTCTCCAAAGAACAGGATTGAGCATCTTGGGATCCACAGATATGATGTTGCGTGCGGCGGCCATGTCCAGTAAGCTTCGCAACCCTGATTCTGGAAACTCTGCCTGATCACCGTCCACCAGCTCGTTCAGCTTCTCTCGCAACAGCCATGCCACTTGACGATAATCGGGTGTGAGATCATAATCGTGCAGGCTTCCACTCGTTCCACCTTGGTCCATCGTCAACATGTCTCCCACCTCCACGGCATCGTTGGCAGGAACGGTACAATATTTCTGATTCGACTTTTTGGGAGAGCTTCTGTCCTTCCGAGCGGTGCGTTTCCTTTTGCTCCTTGTCATCATCTTATGTGACCCCTTGTACTAGCTGTGACCTTTGAGATATGCTTGAGAATCGTTGGATACTTGTTCACGCTGTCGCTGAGCTAGAAAGGGAGAATTTTCTCCAACTCCGTTCTGCAGCTTAGCTCTGGTCTTTCAGTTGCTCGTTTCCAGTTCTGATATTGCAAAACAGCAATTGATAAGACTGGGATTCAAATGCGAACTGCTATAAAAACACTCACACGTTGGCATGTATATATGAGATAGACATTATTGACCATAATAGTAATTACAAGAAACATGGAAGTTTCTTTACAAAGTAGAGGATCTAACCTGATCATAAAAGTCCCCGCACAGGCGTGGGATATTGGGATGGCGAAGGTGAGATTGAACCTCAATCGTACGCCGCAGTTGATGCTCGACTTGAGATTGCTGGTTATTAAATAGAACTTTCAAAGCAACAACACACTTGCTCTGCCATTGCATATAAGGACACTCTTTTAAGTACAACAGACTCAAATCAACTCAAAAAAAGTAGGCACGAGACTATTAGAGTGAAGTGCAGCCAAAAAAATGAACGCAAAGGTTACAACCACTTGAGACTTGTCATGGCTACTAAAATTATTTGCAGTCTATCCAAGTTGGCATGCGTACTTAACATTCTATTCCGAGAAGCTGTCATTACTCAGGTAGGATTCATACAGAGACGCATGCATGCAGTCATCCCCACTAGCCGAGTTAAGAATCTCAATTCTGAGAAGAAAATCATCTGATCCAAAAACTGAAGCTAAGAATATTGAGGACTGTTAAACACTATCGCAAACAAAATGACTAACTGATAAATAAATATATATTGCAGGTTTATTGATATGAAAGCCTTTAAAACATTGACATTCAACAGAATTGCAACACTTACTTGGCCCGACAACGATACTCACGTATGAAGGACCGGGCTCCTTGTTCCAAGGTTGATAACGCTGTAACACATGAAACGTGAAATGAATTAGTTAAAGCTGCAAATTAAAGCTGCAAATTAAAGTAAGCTTAAGTACTCTTCCCGTGCAGCGAACTTTCAATATCTTTCAGCAGGTCCATCTTGGAACTCATTAGGAACTATAGAACGCAAGGGGCATTTATGTTCCTTATTTGTGCCATCCGTTGCTAATGCTTAATGACGTAAAATGAGTGGCTTTTGAATTAAGGTACAAAAAAGATCTCAAGTCTTACTTTCTCTAAGGACGGGTGAGAAAAGTAGGGGGATCCCTAATACGACTTGGAATGTAATGTCAAGAGGCACCATCTACACATTCTTTCATAATTCTTTCCCACAACCCAACTTACCTAAATGGTGATGGCAGAGCCTCTGAAGCACAAAAGAGGTTAAAGTTAACCCTAAGAAGATGAGCCCTATCCGCAAGCAAAGCCCACAAAATGTGAAAGACTTAACTCTAAAAGAACAAAACCTATCACTAGGTAGAATCGATGCAACGCAAAAGCTTTAATTCCAAATGAAGAAGACCTATTATAGCTAAGCGTCACAGTGTTGCCGACAAAGCAAGAAACTAAGCTTTAACCCTAAATAGACACGACTTCTAATAAGGCAAGAGTGCAAAAAGAAAGAAAGCTTGAACCCCAAAAAGATGAGACCTATTACTAGGCGGAGTGCACAAAGCACAAGAACTTTAATTCTAAAGAGGCAAGACCTAATCTGTTTGTTGAAGCTGCAAAAGTGAAGCTAGTAAGCTGAAGTATTCTGCCATGACTACACCTAAAGTGAACTTTTAATAAACTTTCAATAGACCCTTGATAAGCAAGTAGGATGTTGTATATCGGTTCTTCATACATTTATTAGGAACCATATAACACAAGGGAGTATACTTTCTATTAATACACTTAGAGTTTCTATTTGTGCCATCTGCTACCAATGTTTAGTGACGTAAAATGAGTGATTTTCGAATTAAAGTACAAAAAGGGTCTCAAGTCTTACCTTCTTGAAGAACGGGTGAGAGTTTCTATTTGTGCCATCTGCTACCAATGTTTAGTGACGTAAAATGAGTGGTTTTCGAATTAAAGTACAAAAAGGGTCTCAAGTCTTACCTTCTTGAAGAACGGGTGAGAAAAGTAGGGAATCCCAAATACGTCTTAGAATGTAATGTCAAGGGGCACCAACTACGCATTCTTTGATAATTCTTTCAAGCAACCCAACTAATCTAATTGGTGATTGAAGTGGGAAAGATACTAAAGTTAACCCTTAGAAGATGAGTTCTATTACTAAGCAGAGCCCACAAAGCATGAAAGATTTAATCTTTATAGAATAAGACCTATCACTAAGTAGAGTCAATGAAGTACAAAAGTTTTAGTTCCAAATGAAGAAATCTATCGATAACCAACTAGGCGTCATCCACAAAGCTAGAAACTAAGTTTTAGCCCTTGATGGATACAGCCTATATCGAGGCGGAGCGCAAAAAGAAAGAAATTGCTTTAATCCAAAGAAGATAAGACCTATCATTAAGTGGAGCGCACAAAGCACAAAGCTTACTTCTAAAGAGACAAGACCTATCCCGAGATGGAGTTCACAAAGCACAAAGGTTTTAACCCTAAAGAAGACGAGACCTATCACTAGGTAGAGCACACAAGCATAAAAGCTTTATTTTTAAAGAGACAAGACCTATCCCGAGGCGGAGTTCACAAAGCATAAAGGTTTTTAAACCCAAAACGACAAGATTTGTTGCTATGCGGACTTTGCGGAGCCTACAAAGTACAGAATGTCTTTTACCCTAAAAAGACAAGGCCTTTCACAACTAAAGTCTACCAAAATGATTTGATTTTTTGACCAATAGGTGTCAAATCTACAATGATGTGGAAATTCATCTACCACCCACTATTCAATTGTAGCATCCTTAAAAACTACCTCAAATATATTTTTGTATTGAATTTTATGACTTTCCAATCAGTATAGAAATGAAAAATGAACCTTTTGGTCTAGAAATTAAATCATTTTCATCAAAGTAATATGGTTCAATGGTTGTAGTTCTTGTCCTTTCATAGTCAAGGGACAACTTTAAAATCAAATAGTATAGAAATACTCCTTTCTAATCTTGTGGTCATCCCATTTTCTAAACTTGTTGCGTCCTAATAAATTATTTGGAAATGATTTCATTCAAAATTGAAATTTGGATACTTATATAGAAATCTCTATTTTTTAAAATAAAATTTTAATTAATTGAATACTTCACAAACATGTGGTGAGCCTTCTTAAGAAAATTTGAACCATCTCTATTGTCTAAAAAAAATAGACCCTGATTCTAGGAATTTCTACATAATTTTGTGCACAAAGAGTTAGACCAAGAATTAGACATTCTTATCAAGATAGCTTCATTTTTTTTTAAGATATTTTGTCCAAAGGAAAAAAAAAAATTTTGGAATTTAGAAAATTAAAGTTTCAAATTTCATTGAAGTCTTATAAGTTTTGTACCAAGGTGGTAAATTTTCATCCTAGTTTAATATTACATAAATCATAGAAGGTTGATTATATCTTAAACTCTTGAAGATTATAATTTATACCCATGACACCATAATTAGTTAAAAAGAATAGTGAGGGTATTTCAATTCCATTGGAAGAGTGTTGGCTCTTTGTTCCTTAATCTCTCCTTCAAAATTACATTTTTTCAACCATTTTTTAGTTTCTTTGTGAACAAACTCTTGGCACTAGAATATAACATTAATAGTTGAAGAGATTATATTGCACATCCAAATAGCCAAATGCCAACTTGTGAAAAGTATTTTCTTGCTTAAAAGAAAAGCAACTTTAAAAAGGAATTCAATAAATATCAATGAACCAAGTTATACTATTTATAAAGGAAAATTCTATAATTGCTACTTAATGTAATGTTATATATGGTTGCTTGATTTATTTTATATGGACTATAATTTAAACTCTTCTTCACCTCTACAAGTTTGTGACTTATATCTCACTTTTTAAACACCCTTCGTGCATGTAAATGCACACCACTTCTAAATTTCTATGACTATGTTAGCCAAAATTGCTCAAAATTTGCCATGATATCCAATGCAAAGTGTAAGAAATTAACAATTACTTTCATATTCAATCACAAAATCTTGCACTAAACTAATATGAAAAATTGTAGTCATGATAGAAAAATTTCAAGCAAAAATAAGGCAATTGAACTACATGTAATTGTGCAAATATAAAAAATATTGGCCAAATTGTCTCGTTGCAAATCTTCCAACAAAAGTGTGCCCTCTTGAGTTTTTGATTAAAAAAATATTATTTCATATTTTCTTTTTGTTTTAAGTTTATTTTTGTTTTAAGTTTATTTTTCTTTTAAGTTTTATTTTATTTTTAAGTTTATTTTTCTTTTAAGTTTATTTTTATTTTTAAGTTTATTTTTCTTTTAAGTTTATTTTTCTTTTTAAGTTTATTTTTCTTTTTAAGTTTATTTTTATTTTAAGTTTATTTTTATTTTAAGTTTATTTTTCTTTTAAGTTTATTTTTATTTTAAGTTTTTTTTATTTTTAAGTTTTTTTTTATTTTAAGTTTTTTTTCATTTTAAGTTTAATTTTATTTTAAGTTTGTTTTTATTTTAAGTTTGTTTTTATTTTAAGTTTGTTTTTATTTTAAGTTTGTTTTATTTTAAGTTTGTTTTATTTTAAGTTTGTTTTTATTTTAAGTTTGTTTTTATTTTAAGTTTGTTTTTCTTTTAAGTTTGTTTTTCTTTTAAGTTTTTTTTTCTTTTAAGTTTATTTTAATTTTTAAGTTTATTTTTCTTTTAGGTTTTTTTTTCTTTTAAGTTTTTTTTAATTTTTAATTTTATTTTTGTTTTTATTTTATTTTTATTTTTATTTTATTTTTATTTTTAAGTTTGTTTTTATTTTAAGTTTGTTTTTATTTTAAGTTTGTTTTATTTTTAAGTTTTTTTTAATTTTAATTTTAATTTTAATTTAATTTAATTTTAATTTTTAATTTTTTTTTAATTTTAAGTTTTTTTTAATTTTAATTTAATTTTAATTTTAATTTTATTTTTAGTTTAAGTTTATTTTTATTTTAAGTTTATTTTTATTTTAAGTTTATTTTTATTTTAAGTTTATTTTTATTTTAAGTTTATTTTTATTTTATGTTTATTTTAAATTTTTAATATTTTTAAATTTTTAAAAATAAAATAAAATAATTGTTTTTGCACATCTACCGAAATTCAAATGGTTGTGGAAGGCGGAGACCATTTGTCATGCGATATTTCAAAAGCTTCTGTGTCATAGATTGCCAAAGATATTAATAGGCTGAATTGAAGGAATACCAATTGATTATATTGCATTTAAAGATAGTAATATGAGTACTATGAGCTTCTGAAAAAAAGTATTTTTTAAATAAATATAAAATATATGAACTTAAAAAATATAGTAAAATACTACAAATAAAATATATAAAAAATTAATGTAAACCAAAAGATTAGTTTTATAAGCTATGCAAATAAAATTTGTATATTAGTATAAAATTTGTATAAAATTTGATATTTTTTAATACTATTGTTAAAAAATAATCAAAACATTCACAAAAATACAACAAAAATAATACATTTTTAGCAACTTCATAAAGACAAGACATTTATGAAGACATGTCTCAAAATGTATGCACAATAGAGTCTTATTTGCATCTATGTAGTGGACAACAAATTTACATCTCTTAGAATTCCTTCTACAAATTCTTGCTACTTTAGTAGAAGAACTAGGATTCAAATTGAAAATTAGAAGCCATCAATTCATACTCATTAAAATATAAATAAACATTCAAAATTCAAAATTTGATAAATTAGAAAAATTGATTAAAAATAGTAATTTTTAAGAAATTGCACAAAAAAAAATCTATTGACTTTGGCACTATATTTTCTACTTCTTCTATAATTTTGAAGTATTAATAATGAAAAAAATCCCATGAACTTATGCCTAATTTTGTATTATGTATGCAATAAGTAATGCAAAATAGTACAAGGAATTTCATGCTCAAACCTTTTAGTGTTTTAAACAAAATATGTACTTTGTTTTACTTTTTTTTTACTATAATATGAGGCTTTTAATGGCCTCTTAAGTTAAAATTTTGTACTACAAAGTTTTGAAGTTGTTGGAAGATTGAGATGAGACTCTAGGATAAGAGAAAAATTTTAATTCTTGAAATAAGAATTGGTTGACATATATTAATTTGCATAGGACATGACTAATCGTCTATTGGTGTATTTTGGGATTTATAGTTGCCCGGATCCAAATACCCAATTATGATCCAAGCCCTAATATCAAAACTTCAAATATGAGCACAAATGATGAAGGATGGTGTCTTAAACCATCAATAGAGGAAGTCACTAAGAGAAGTGGCATTGAACATGAACATGTGTCATATTAAATATTTCACCGTTTTGTGAGTTCATTGTTTGTTTTCAACAAGTACTATGCTTGATTTATGAATGATCCTACTAACATTATTTTTTGCATTCAACTTGATTTTGTGATTTTTCACCACAAAGCTAAGGTAGGAGAACCAAACTTGAACATTGGCCTAATTGCAGCACATAATATGATGGAATCAAGACTTTATAATCAAAATGAACAAAAAATTTAGATGTATAATAAATGAGTTAGCAATTCTTAATGAATCTATATTAAGTGTATTTTCCTTATCTCAATTCTTAGAGGTAGGTTTTGCACCCAAATTAATAAAATGTCTTTTGGAAGAAACTTTAAATATATATATATGTAATTGGTGCCACTTTTGACATCAATAACTGTCAATTTGGTTGTGGTGAAAACTTTTAATTCCATTTCAAATTCCCTTCTATCCTATGAGAATCTCTACAAAAGGCACTCCCTAATATAATCCACAATTTCTAACTTCTTTCTTCATTTCAACTCTCACAAGGTTCACCAAATGATCATGTGTTATGACTAGTATTCACCAAATGTGGAAAATATTGTGAAAATGATTATGCCATGGAAACATGAAATTGAATGAAGAGAGCCACTACTACTAATAGAAGTTGGATATACCAAGGATGGCTTAACATTTATCCAAACAAAACTTTAGAATATGTTTCAACCATATTTTAAAAAATCTAGCCAAACAAAGATATGAAATTGGACAAGTGCAACTATACAAGTGATGTGATGTATTATTGAGCAAGAACATTATAAACAGGGATGGGGATATGAAAGTGCTTGGAGTATAAGAGTCAAGATAATGTGGCACATCATTCAAACAAGAGTTATCAAGATACATATGAAATGACACCTTGAGCAATAGTTTAAATAATGTGGCAAACTATTCAAGCAAGGGTGATTCAATAGATGGAGGTATGAAATTGCCCAAGGTACAACAATTTACATAATCTAAACCATTCAAGCAAGGGTGATTTAAATGATGATAGTGTAAAAGTGCACCATGTACAACATTTCAAATAACATGGTGCAATATTCAAGTAAGAGTGATTTAACCCCCAAACCCTTTACAACCAATTTTTTATTTATTTTTAATTTTAGGTTAAATTGTTGCAATTAAATTGACTTTTGGCTTTTCCACATTTAAATTAAAAGTTAGATGTTTTTCGTTTTTTTTCAAATTTCATAATATTATTTGAGTTGCACTTTTTATGAATAGTATTCAATGCTTTTGCCTCAAAATTGAATTCATGGACTTATTGAAGATCTAGTGAAGAACTTTGCACTTTATAATTTTTTTGGCACTTGGAATCATATGACACTTCAATTTCCCTTTAAGAGTAATGCTCAAAATAATGGCTAAAAAATTCAAGTTTGGCCATAATAGTTATTTTTTAATTATTTTTTTACCTCTTATTATTTTTTGTTTAATGCAATAATTTATTTTAGATTTTAGAACCACTCTATTATGAAATTTTTGTGAATCTATAAATATTTTTCAATGTTTTGTTCTTGCCAAATGGTATTGCAAGGTATTTAGTTCTTTCACAAAATGGATTCAAGTTTTGATTTTGGGTGCCATTAGAGGATTTTTTAGGGTTGGGGAAGGCTACAAGTTCCCTATTGTTCTCTAATTCTGCGAATTTGCCAAAACTTGCTACCTGATGTGGTGAAGTGATTGCCACGTCGTTTTCAAAAAAAATCAACTTTATTTTCAATTTTAATTAATTTCAATTCTTTTTTTCTTTTTCTTTTCAAAATTCTTTTTTTTGACAGCGTGGCATTCTCTTCACATCGAGGAGAACTACAAGAGGTAGCTACTTGAAATAGCCCTCTGGATCCCAAAAAATCCTCTAATGAGTAATTTTCAATCACCAAGCACCTTATTATATTTAAATATGCAATGAACATTTATGTGTTCTAATTTTTCTCAATTTTTGAAGTTGAATGGGGCACTTTATTGCTTAAAGAGGGCTTCCTTGGAAAAAAACATTGGATTTTGGGTTAGTTGCAAGTAGATACAACCAAAAACATGAAAGAGTTTTGTAGAAATTATATCCTTATATTCACCATTGATACATAAATTTTTCACTTTGTATAAAGTATATACAACTATTGACGTATTAATATTCATGTAGGCTAAAGTATATCCATATTCATACAATACTACAAAACTAAAATATAGTCTTACTTAATTCATACAATATATATAAGTCAAAAATACATTTGCACTTATGTATATATTGTATAAGAATCATGTAGAATATAACCATATAAAAACCATGTAAATGTAGCTAATAAAAATGAATACGACAATTTCATTAAAACATCAATTCAAATTTATGATAACTTTTTAGAAAGTGAACACAATTCTTTCTATCCACTCAAAATTTCAAATCTAAAGCTTTTACTAATTGACTTTTATAGCAAATCAAAGCTAATCCTCTTAACACCTTAAAGACAATTAATTGTCCATTAAATGAACAATTGAAAATCAAATATGTTCCTAAAAAAATGTTAGATGGATGTTTTTAAAATTTGGACACACTATGCATATAATAAATATCTTCACCTAAGAAAAACCTTTTGATCGAATATCTAAGTGAGAAGGTATAATACCCTAAATTATATATGCTATTTGGGCATTTTTTTCCTTAAAACTTAATTTTGACACTCAAAATGATTTCTTTTTCATTTAAGTAAATTTTTTTAAATGAAATTTTTGAAGTTGAATTTCTACTCCATTTGGAAATTTTAGATTTTTTCTTAAAATTAAAATAAGCATGACAGAAGTTGGGTTGATTATCCATCATGGATAGCTACTCGATTCTTGTTCAAGGATATGGTGATCACACCCCAATCACCCACATTTGTGTTCTTAGGAAGCTATGGAACTTGCAAACTATACAAGATATATTTGTATTTTTTTCTTGTGAATAATATGTCTTCCATATCCATTTTTGCATTTGTATTTTGTGAGTGCATCTATATATGCATTCTATATTTTGTAGTCACCATATATAACCATATCTGTATTCTATATCCAAATTTGGATGGCTAAGATTGTTTGTTCCATGCATCAACACCTTTTTTTTCTCAAAAGATTGAGAGCATTTAGGGGGAGTGGAATTTTTCCAAAACTTTGATAAACAGCTCTTGATTTTTCCAAGGGTGGGGAGGGAGAATTGAAATATAAACATCACATTTTGCATCTTTTCAGTACATAGTTTAAAATATTACAATTTCATTATTATTTAAAAATCATTTGTAAGTATTAGATGCATCATAAGAACATTTTTGGGTGAAGTACATGTAAATTTCCTATTGAATGTTAGGGTGAGAAATAAGTTCTAAAGAAAGGTAAACCCCAACTTGCTAAAATTGTTGATTTTTGACACATGTCTCATTCTCATCTGGCCTTGTTATTTTTTGAGAGTTTTATATCAACACTCTTATAAAACACATGGTTACAATTCCACTCAACACAGATACTTGTTATTTTTTGAGAGTTTCATATCAACACTCTAATAAAACACATGGTTACAATTCCACTCAACACAGACACTTCTTTGTGAGTTTTGAACCCAATATGCCAGTACCAGTGATTGCTTTTAATACATGTCTTACTTTTATTCAACTTTGAACCTAAGTTTTAAAGTTGTACATGACAATTCTCTCTGTAAAGGTAGCAATAATAAATTACACGTATGGGAGCCTACCTCTTCCTCACCTCTGGTTCTCTTTCCATGCAAAAGCAACAAGCAATCATTAATTATAGCACAATTCTCCATGCAATTGTAATACATTATGATTGGCTAAGAAGACTCTCAATATTGCAACGATTCCTTGGTCGAAAAGAAGAAGGTTTATATCACTAGTGTAGGAGGAACACCATCTTCAACTAAAAAATTTGTAGTAATAATATTTGTGAGAATTAAAATTTTGAAAAATTATGGAACCCATCCAAACTCTATTTCTATATATGGGAAAAATTCTGCACTCAAGAAATTTGTACTCTAGATACATGTAATTGCTTAAGTGGTTGGAAAGAGGTCAGCTCCCTTACACATTTGATAAACCTAATCATGACAAATTTGGATTTTTAAGTGCAACAAGGGGTCTCTAAAAAATGCAATATGTTTCCTCATTTGTAAGATACTTTGGCCAGTGGTTGGATCTTGCTCATGCTATTTATTTAGTAAGGTAAATCAGCCTATGACAATCCAAATGCTAGCCAATCTATTACAGACAAAATTTCTAGTGATGAACATTTCAAGAACTAGAATGTACACTGTTAGTATAATTTTGTTTGTGATGGATTGACTCCCATTTAGGCTATCGTAGGCAAAGTTACCCTAAGTTATCTTGCATGCAATTCATGATGTGAGATTGATTGGTATCACAAGTCTACATGTGTGCCAGGTAGTTACTCTTTTGTCTCTACTCCAATGCTACACCAACATCATTTTGAGCTTACTTAAAGATTACGAAACACAAATAACTTAACATTCCACAATGGATCTTATTACAAAGGGAAAGAGGATTCTAATGCACATTTAGCACACATTACTTGATCACAATTTGATTAAGTTATAAAAATTCAAAGTACCAACTTGAGGAGTGCCAAAATCCAATATAATTATAGAAGCCAATCCATAGTCTTGATCACTCCTACATTTTAGTAGTATAGGATTCTCTTTTTTTGTGCAAATATAGATGAATAATGATCATTTATGGTGCAATTGAATGTGTGGCATTATCATTGTTTATAAGTCTCTTGATATTGCAACCAACCCTTCAATTGGTCAATTTTGCAGGCAGGGTTGACACGACGTCCGGACATCCGGGACGTCTGGACGCGGACGCTGTGTCCGCTGTGTCCACAGCGTCCGCTGACATTCGTAGTCCCGGCGGACGCAGCGTCCACCCCGCCCGTCCGCCCCATCCGCTTTGACGGCCCTATTTCCCCCGACCGTCCTACCCAAACTACCCCGCGGTCACTCCCTTAATCTTTAAACAATTAAATGTTAAATGAAGTGCAATGGTTCGCAATTTGTTATTAAAACAATGTCTCTTATAAGTTGAAAGATTATAAAGTTTGACCATGAGTCCATGATAGTCTTGAAACTATGAAAAAATTTCAATTCATTTTCAGAAGGCAAACTAAAAAATTTTGTGACTTCAAATATATATATATATATATATATATATATATATATATACTATTTAAAAAATCAAGATCAACACAAATACAAACATAATCAATATGGGCAAAATGTATTGAATTTAATATAGAATACCATACATTGTGGACATTTGGTTAAGTGGACATTTGGTTAAGTGCACATATAATTTTTTTCATTCCAACTCTATATTTCTAAACTAATTTTTAATGCCTATATAACCTATTCAACTACTACTTCTGCACTACCAATCTAATATAAATGGCGGAAATGTTCATTTGGCATCAGCCAACGATATGTATTAGAAAATCGTGTAATCACATGGGCCAAACTAGTATTTTCCTCGTCACTCTTCGAAGAAATGCGCTTCAAGTAAGCATAAAACACTTTTGCAAAGTCATGAAAGGCAAATTGTGTCGCATTAGGTGTTTTAAGTAGCAAGTTGAAATACGCCTCTAACATCAGGGTTGACGAATTTGAACGTCCGCCTCAAAATAGCGTCCGTTTTCCGGACGTCCGGATGTCCGGACGCACGGATGCTAGCGGACGCAACGTCCCGACCGCCGTCGGAAAGCGGATGGGCAGGGCGGACGGCCCGAGGCGGACGCCCAGATCGTGCGGACCAGATTAGTCCGCGCATCGATCGGATGGCCGTAATCGGGCGGACGGGGGACTGGCGGACGCTGCGTCCGCCAAGACGCGAATGTCAGCAGACGCTGCGGACACAGCGTCCGCGTCCGGATGTCCTGACAACCCTGTCTGACATGTTGTTTCCATTCATCTGCCGAGCAATTTTTCGAATGGCATACTCTTCCGACTTACGTGAATACATCGGAATGACTTCCACATTTGCACCTATTTTATGCAAATATGCAATACATGGATCTCCTCTGCAAAGTCTGTTTCATCTCATTTGCTGATGTGAATGTGTACAAAGACTTCATTGGTTGAGAAGCTAAGGTGGTCATGCCCCAATCGCAAACTCCAATGTACACACGTGACTCATCTTCTGGAAAATGCAACAAGATGTTGTCCGGAGAAAGATCATTGTGCAAATGTCCAACAAGATGCACTGCATACATTATATGCATAAAGGCCTATGTCAACTCCATGCGCTTCTTCCGATATCGCCCTAAATGGTGAGCTTTTACAACCTCCTCTTCGGTTGGATTTGTATACATCAAACGGATTTGAATGTTGTCTGGATAGTCCTTATCCATATTCAACATTTGTCGAAAAGTTCCACCGTTCCACCAATACGCATAACCTTCACATGTCATTCCGTGCACCGCAACAAACCATATCACACCTGCGTGTGGAATTCGAACAACCATTGATTCGTTTTGATGTTCTAACTTTGCAAGATCGGGTCGAGTTTGGTGGTGAATGGATTTCTTTGCCGCAAAATCCCAATAAGGAAGTATTCCTGGACATTCTTCAATACGAACCTTTTGAATCGTTGCATATCCACCTCTCATCGTTCTATCATCAATAGCAATCACACGTGCTGTATCTAGAAGTGCTATGAGGTGCTGTTTGGTCCTTTCCGCTTCAGCAACTCCATCATTGTTTTTCCACCAAGCAATCGAACCAATTCGATTGTGCCTTTTGGCGAATGGAGCACATCGCCCCCTAAATAAGTCCGCTTTCAGAATCACTTCTTTAAACTGGGCGTCATTGGGTTGATATTCCTTGCCATATTTAACCAAAATGACTTTGGAATTCCACAAAGCGTCATGAACCTTGTTCTCCAAACATTTGGTGAAGTGCGTTTTATCCATTTCGTCATGCCACTTCGCCACATTCAATGCATCCAACAACATCTGTGTCATGTCTACTTTGAATTTAGACACGTACTCCTCTTGATATCTGATGTACTTATTGTCTAAAGACAATGTTGTTTCCGATTCATAAAATTGAATGATGCGCTCGATCATGAATTTTTTGCATTCTTCCGAAGGACTTTGGCGAGCTACCTCCAAGTTTGATGGTCCCTCTCCATGTTTTAGCTTCGCAACCTTCTTCTTCCCGTTCGGCATCGTGACAAATGAAACTGATATTGATCAAATTTTTTAATTTAAAATTGAATTCACGTGCAAGTGTCCAAAAAATTGGCAACAAGGGGGCCCCAATAAACCACTCTTGCCTTGCCTCAGAAAGGAGCCAATGGAGGATGAACCACCAAGCTCTCCGCTCCACCTTGCATTCACAAGGGGCAAAGCAAAAGTGACAATGCGGACGGCCCGTCCGCCCCACCGGACGGGCCGGAGGTGGCGGACGCATCGGCCGTCTGCCTTCCCAAAACCCTCGAGCCCCATCCACCCAATCGGACGGCCATGGGCGAACAAATCAAGTGTCCGCCCAATCCGATTTATTTTCCATATTTGAAAATAGAATCTAAAGAAGAACCACTAATTGTCTAATTTGGACATTTCTTCATACCAATAAGAAATCATTTTAGTTTTTAGCAATCGTTGAATGAAAAATAAAAAAATTTCAAATATTCAAATAATTCAATCTTTCATAAATTAATTAGAAATACATTTATACCATTTACGAGTTTTTAAATGTAATAAACACACAACAATAATTTCAAAATACACACCATATTATGCTAGTACATATTTAACCTCGAATGCTGAATTCAAAAATAGACATAATATGGCTCTTACAAAGTTACATTTCTTCTTTATATTTTTATTATTTATCAAAGTCGCTTATAGCCTTATACATCAACGCTATTATAAAATAATACAATGATGTCTTCAACAATATGCTTGCCTACATACATACTTCGTGTACACTATTACACAACACTTTTTGAAAAAGTGAACAAATTTGTTGTTCAAAATTGTTCTATTCATTTAAAATTTTGTACTATTTCTACCAATCTAGTGCTCTATACTTGTCGTGAAAGTAAAAATGAGAAAATTGAGCAAATACATGCTCACTATATACTTGTATGTTTTTTTATTCGGAATCTGAATCGGACTCAAATTGTTGATCGTTGCCTCTTCTTTATACTCCAATGAACGGACCACCTCCGTAGTTTCCGTGATATCCACTCGGTGCACCTCCTTGTCCATAGCTTGAACTTCCAAAAGTGGGAGGAGAAACCGGAGTAGTAGGCTCTGATCCTCTTTCATTTGAAGCCCATAATAAGAGGCTCCATGATGCCCGTATGAATCACTTCTAGTTGATCCCGGATAGTATTGGGCACTTCCGTGAAGAGAGCAACTATACTGCGGGGTTACATGACTTCCTCCACTACCTTCGGAGCCCACTTGAGTGGACGTAATATAATATGAACCAGATCCACTAGACCTACCATAGTGTGTGTTGCCATAGCTACCTGCTCCACCTTGAGAGCCAATTTCAGGGGGAGTGCTATAACGAGAACCAACTACACTTGAACCACCATAATGCGTGGATCCATAGCTCCCTCTTCCACCTTCATATCTATTTTGAGGATCGTAACCAGAGTATGAACCACCTCTTCCTTGTTCAGATCCTTGCGTTCCATGTTCACGTCTGTAGGACCCACCATGCCTATCTTGCCGTCCACGATCTTGAAGGCTTCTGCGTATTGCCTCTTGCATTTGTTGTTCGAATTCAGTTCGTTCTTGTTCTTCTACCCGCTCGTGCCTAACTCCAAATGTAAGAGGCGCTTGCATATCATCGTCATCATCGTCATCTGTCTATGCATCTTCAGCATCTTGTAGAACAACTGAAAGTTGTTGTAGATAACCTCGATTGGACGACTCTGGCATGCAATCGCTTGCGCCCCTCCACTATGTATCTATAACGGCATCCGTGCGTGTATAGTTCTCCACATTGCGACTCGTAGCGGTATGCCAGTCCACGTCCTTGTGGAGTACAATCTCTGCTCAAACCATTGCCATAACATTATAATTCATTATATTTGGTTTGGCGCTTTTAATGCCAAGAACTCGATGCACTTGTGTATATCGTTGTTTGAAGTGCTTACTTTGGCACGTAGACATTTGTCCTTTCCAACGTGGCGCTTGGTGCTCTACACGTTCATGTCGCCAAAGTTTTTGAATGTGAGTCATTTTCACATACTTCTTGCACATTGAGCAATCCTACACTTTTGTTGGTTCCTCTTCCCATCCCGGTTCACCCACGCACAATGGATCGGCCCAAGCATCCCAATCGAACAATTGGGGTCTTCGCTTTCGACTACTTTTTTTGGGTGTTCTATCTTTCGGCATGATGAAGCCGAAGCAAAGAGAATGAAACAATTAGAAAGCTTAAGAACCAAAATTTTGATTTAATTAATTAAAATTTTACAAGCGTGAACTTTGTGAAAATTTGTAATAATGTCACAACAATCATTCACTCAAAGCGGAAGGGGCGCGTAGAGCTTCCAAGGCACTAGTCCGCTCACTCCAAAAGAGAACGATTGTTCGGAATGAGCCGTCCGTCTCCCCATATATATATGCGGATGCCCCGAGGCGAACGTCCAGATCATGCGGACCACATCAGTCCGCGTGTCAATCAGACGGCCGTACCGGGGCGGACAGGTATCGGGGCGGACAGGGTGGACGGATATTGCGGCGGATGGGGCGGACAAGGCGGACGGGTATCAGGGCGGACGGGGCGGACAAGGTGGACGCCGGATCGGGCGGATAGGGCGGACGGCTCACCTTAAACCCTAAACCCTAAACCCAATGAAGCAAATTGTTCTTTTTTCAAAATCTCACGGTATAGATGTTTAACCCCTAAAGTTCTTTTCACTAAAAACATTTCAAAACTGCCATTAGTAATGCAAATACCAAGTCTTAGAAGAAAAATACTTTTGGGCATATGTAACCGTAGGATCTTGTAGTAAATTAGTTGGAAAAGATGTGGAAAAAAATTTAGACAAATCCACCATTTAGATTGGAAGATATTAGATATTGAATGTTTCATTTAAGGGGGCTACTCAATTATGTCTATTAATGAACAATTGGTAGGCTAACAAACCTAACTTAGCATGTATTTTAATATTTGTTGCAATTGTTTTAGGAATATTATATCATTTATTCTTATAAATGATATATTACTAAATCATTTCAAAATCAACAACATTTAAACACAATCTGTCAATCTTGTCTTCCATACTCCTTTAATGATATATATATATATATATATATATATTAGATAAATCAACATGAACAAATCAATGATTATATATTTCATAGATCTATTCTTCATCAATCAAATAAGAGTGCATGTTCAAATATAGACAAAGATGGTTTCTCCATTTGTTCCCAAAAAATAGATAAACAAATAGAGAAAGATATGAAGTGAATATTACTTGGAGAATTGAAGGGAAAGAAATTGAAGTACTCAATTGTATTTTCTTAAATTGGAAAATTGCATGTAGATGGCATGAATTAATCTTCATAGATGCTAAACTCATACGAGTTGCATTTCAACATTTATGATTTATGCAACTGATTGAATTGAAAGCTCTTGTTATTACATTTTCAAATTTTCGATTCAATCATTCAAATTTGCAAGAGTGATTTATGATAGATTTATAACTTTAAATGTGAAAGCATTGAATGCCTTTATGCGTTTGTTCATTAATATATTAATTTTAAATAAATAATATATATTTTTTATAACATATGTATAAACCATTGCATTAAAAAAAAAAAAAGACTAAGAGCCAAGCCAAATAGGCTGGTCAAATGAAGAGAACAAGAGAATAAGAGCCCTACGAGACAGAAAGCAAAGGAAAAAAAAGAAAATATCAAAAGGATTCAAAGGAAGGAGCAAGATGCATTCTTGCAAGACCGTAGAATACATAATGATTTCAAAATCCAAACACAAATATATTTTTTATTTCAATGAGAGCCAAAAATGAACTACCCTACTCTCAAAGATTGTACAACGTATACGTTATATAAAATGAACATATAATAGAAAGAGTAGAAGACATCATTTATCATGATTGAAAACTGAAATGATTTTTTCTTTCTATGTAGAATATTTTATGAAATGTAACAATGTATTTAATTATCATAGTAATTGGTAGAAATCTTTGTGCAATACATAGAAACATTTCATTCATGTGGAGTTTTTTTATTTATTTAGGATTAAAATTGAAGTATTATACTCTACAAAGTACAAACCGAAAACAATACCATATACCTAAGTTCAAAAGTTTGCAATTGTTTCGTGAATTCATTTTGAAAACTCAAACGAAGAAATATTTTATAATCAATATTTTGTTCATTTGAATCATTTCGAAATTCGAATTCCGAATTCAATTCCTATTTATAATAGAAATTATGTTTGTCAATTTTTTAGATCTTTAAACAATGAACCCTCTTTTTTAAAATTAATATTTTAAAACATCTGAAATAAGAATATTGGAATTACCCTTCAAAATAAATATAGCACATGTATAAGTGTATAATGTATTCTACTCAACCAACTCAAGTAACGAATTTTTCTATGTTTTTAAGGAAAAATATAGCCATACATGATTTGAAAGTTAAAACATTGATTCTTTTTCTTTGTTTTCAAATCTAATCAAAATTTCATTAAAAAATATGAAAGACTCAATGTTCATTTGAAGATCGTGATGCACTTCTAATTAGAAATCACAACCTTTTATTAAATATCATGAGGTTGAAATCCATTAAACTGTTATTCTAATTATGTATTGGGGCCTTTTTTTAAAATTTCATTTGCTTATGATGAAAAAGGAATTGATTATTTCTGCAAAACATTTGATTTCCTAATGAACTTTAAAAAAATCCCCACCATCTTCAGATCTTCTCAAAACCTATTTAGAAGGATAATATAAGTAAATAATCCAAACATATTGAACTTAACCACATTCTCCTCATTTGTAAAACAATTTAGGGAGAAAAGAAAAGGTTTAGGATAATTAGGGTATAGGGTTTAGAGTTTACATTTAAAAAAAAAAAATGATAAATCAATTACATTGATCCTCATTTAGCAGTGATTATTAGGCTGTTTTTTTTAAATGTTACCGTTCTTTTTGAGTAATAATGGCCTCATAGGATGCACTAATGGACAACTGGGCGGACGCCGTCGGCGGTTAGTGTTTAAGTGGGGCGGTCAGTCGGGGCGACGGTCGGACGGCGCGTCCGCTGTCAAAGTGGACGTCATCGGTCCGCGTGGCGGACACGAGGTTCGGGGCCGCTTCGCGCGGTCCAGGGCAGGTCTGGCGGCGGACAGCTATAAGGGTGGAGTGACTTTCATTTCTTCTCACTTCAATTCTCCTTCGGTGCCAAGTTGGATGTGCTACTATTGCTTTATGCGCTAGTTGCTCCTACGGGGTGGAGAGTTGGGGTCCTCTATCTTTTGTTACTATGTTACGGTTGATGCCATCACTTTTGACTATCATGTGAGATTTTTTTATTCATTTCAATTGGTTATTGAATCCAATTGACAATCATGAACGACGAAGGTGATCGAAATATTGATAGGGTGACTCTGGGAAGCGAAGAAATATTGATGGGGTGACTCTGGGATTCTTTTCAAACAAAAGAATTATGAAGATGTGGAAAATTTCTTTGAAAGAGTAATGCTAACCTCAAGTAAACTTAATCCACCACCACTTGATCAATTCAAGAAAACTTGGTTCTTGAATGGTTTGCATAAAGAATACGAAAAATATATTTTGATGTTACCTACAAATACTTTAGAAGATGCATTATCAGCAGCAAGAAAATTGGAATTAGGCTTCCATAAGAAAAGAAGATTCTGATACAGACACAGATGAGTCAAGTAGCAACTCAGAGGATGAAGAAAGCAAAAGTAAAAAGAAGAATAAAAACAAGAAGTCTCGAGAAAAAGATATTCTAAAAGAGTTACAAAGTGAAATAGCTCAACTCTCAGCGGGTCAACAGAAATTCCGCAATGGAGTCATTTGTAGAATTTGCCACAATGAGGGACATTTACCTACAAAATGCCAGACAAAATATTGCACAATTTGTAATACAAATAGTCATCGTACCAACGAATGTAGCTACAACCGTCGCCACAAAGATGAGAAATTAGCAGTAAATCAAATCCAACCTCAATGGAACAACATGAGGAGACAAGATAACACAAGGAGACCTGGGAATCAGGAATTGGAGCAAGAACCACCTAGAAATAGTTACTACAGACCAAATGAATCTGGTAACTACAGGGAAGCACAACAATCGTATCGGGGAAGATACGGAGGAAGGGGAAACCCATATAATGGAAGAAGAAATGATTACAATGGACAATCAAACCAATATGAGGATCAATACAGATCTCAATTTGAGGACAAAAGGTTCAGAGAAGAACCAAGACGTACCTAATTAGGTATGGGACCACGGGAAGGTAATCCCGATGAGTGCTATTATTGCCATAAAAAAGGGTATATGAAAAGAGAGTGTTTCCTCTGGAAACAACATCAAGAGGAACTCAAAGGGACACAAGGCTCTGAAAAGCCAACAATTGCGTCCAATATGGTAGAGCCAAACGCCTATGTTATGACAAGAGCACAAAAACAAAAACTTGAAGATGAGGAAAGATCTACAAGTAATACTAGCGAAGATAATGATAGTGAAAATGAGGTTGACGAAGAACAACGTGGACTAGTGGAGTTAGGAGAACTCCAGGAACAAGTATCCAATGAATGGGAAGATGAATGAAGGATACACCAACAAGTGACCCAAGATATCCGAAAATTGCAAGAGGAGTTAAAAGAAACACCTCAAGAAGAGTTACCTATAACTTCCGAGGAAAAGGAAAGGCCAATAATGGCAGTTAGAGAAGAGTCTATAATGACTCGAAAGCTAAAACAAGTCCGAAACAATAATGAGGACGAATACCTCGACAATACAGAGAAAAAGTAGACTAAAATTATTCAAGACGTACTTAAACAAACCAAGGCAAATATTACTGTTGGCCAGCTCTTGGAGTTAGCTCTATACTGTAAACAACAAATAATGGATGCATTCATACCCGGATACCAGATACTAGATGAACCAACAGACGTATGCCATGTCAAAACACAAGATTTTGACATAGAGATGCCCATGATAACAGCCCGTATTAAGCATTACATTGTATACAATGTACTACTAGACGGAGGTTCTGGAGTTAATATTATTACTGAGGAGCAGTGTCAAAAGTTAGGGTATCGAAAATTAGAACCAGCACCATTTACAATTAAAATGGCAGACCAACGAAAGGTGACACCTTTAGGGATCATTAGGAATCTCCAAATTGAAATAGGAGGATTCAAATACAACATTACAGCAACAGTAATGAAGATGGAATCAAAGACCGAAAGTTACACCATGCTTCTCGGACGACCGTGGCTAAAACAAGCCAAAACACAACAAGATTGGGCAAAAGATACCATTACCTTAGTCTATAAGACCAAAGAAAAGAAGGTGAGTACAAGACGAGTACCAGGTCCTCCACCTTCAAAAAGACCCACTCAATTGGAATGCTATGATTGGTCCAAAGGACTGACCAATGAAAAAGAACGAGTAGTATACCAAGCAATACCATCACTCCAACCAATTGCAGACATTGAATTGACAGGTGTCAAAGAAATGTTTACATACGAATGCCATACAATTGAGCCAGAATCATCATCAAACATCAGTCCACTTTCAACCAAAAAGAAAGGAAAACAACTTGAACCTAGTAAAACACTAGGCAAGCTAATCAAATATCCGGCCCATTTTTATAATTGGAAAGAAGGGACAATTGTCATTGATGACACTCCAACATCTGTGGCAGTACAAGGCAAAGACGTGGCCAAATGGACAATAGAAGATAAAAACCAAGTGCAAGAAGTTAACCTGGGCACGACCGAAAACCCCTGTAATGTACGCATCTGCAAGAATCTTGAATCAGAATTTAAAGAAGAACTTGTGGAACTTCTAAAAGAATTCAAAGATGTGTTTGCATGGAGTTACGAAGACCTCAAAGGAATACCAGCACATATATGTGAGCATCGCATTGAGCTCACACCTAACGCGTATCCAGTAAGACAAGCCATGTATAGAATGAATCCAAAATACGCAGCAAAGGTCAAAGAAGAAATTGATAAATTGCTAAAAGTGGGATTCATTTATCCAGTCAAGGAAACTGAATGGTTATCACCCATCGTGATAGTCCCAAAGAAAAATGGCAAACTTCGCGTATGCATCGATTATCGGAAACTAAATGGGGTTACAAAAATGGATCCATTTCCACTTCCGTTTACTGATCAAGTATTGGAAGCAGTAGCAGGACATGAAATGTATTCTACACTTGACGGTTTTAGTGGTTACAACCAAATTCTCATGGCTTTACGGGACCAACTCAAGACCTGCTTCATTACAGAATGGGGACCTTTTGCCTACCGTGTAATGTCGTTTGGGTTAAAATGTGCCCCAACAACTTTTCAACGAGCAATTATGCAAACATTCGCAGAATTCTTGAATGTATTCATGCAGGTTTTCCTGGATGATTTCACTGTATATGGAAGCAAAGCCATGCACCTCGAGCATCTTCGAAAATGCTTGGAAAGATGCCAAGAGACCAGAATTAGTCTAAACCCAGAAAAGTGCACATTTGCAGTAAGCTCAAGTACATTACTCGGACATATAATATGTAAGGAAGGAATATTAGTAGATCCTGCAAAGATTAAAGCAATTCAAACACTTCCTCCCCCTACCAATATAAAAGGGATAAGATAATTCCTAGGGTCAGCCAGTTATCACCGACGATTTATCAAGGATTTTGCAAAAATCACACAACCCTTGGCTAACCTTACTAAATCAAATATCAAGTTCCACTGGGACAACAAGTGTCAAGAAGCATTTGAATTAGTTAAAAGCAAATTAACAAAGACTCCAATTTTAATCACTCCTGATTGGAATCGAGAATTCCATGTACACTGTGATGCGTCCAATGACGCCATTGGTAGTGTTTTGACACAAAATATTCATGGAAAAATTGACTCACCCATATTTTATGCAAGCAGATTACTTAACCAAGCCGAAAGAAATTATTCAACAACAGAACATGAGGCCTTGGCTATGGTCTACTCACTTCATAAGTTCCGCCACTACTTACTAGCCAACCATTTTGTATTTTATGTTGACCATGAGGCATTACTATACCTAGTTAACAGAACCATTGTATCTGGAAGAATAGCTAGATGGATGCTCCTACTTCAAGAATACGATTTTGAAATTGTACACAAGCCAAGCAGGCAACACGTAATAGCTGACCATCTCTCAAGAATAAACAATGGTGAGGCACCAAATGGAATACCAGACCAATTTCCAGATGCCAATTTATTCATGGTACAAGTCACATCCCATGAAGATATTTTTCCATTCGAAGATTGGAGAACTCCAATAGTTAATTATCTTCGGACTAGAAGTATACCAACTCACATACCTCTTAATGTACGTCGCCAAATAGCTATAAGGAGTCGACCCTACCACTTAGATGGAATGGGAAGATTGATAAAGACATGTTCTGATTCTTATCATAGAATCTGCGAAGCAGGACCAATAACAAGGGCAATTGTGGCGGAAGCCCACGAAGGACCAGTAGGGGGTCATTTTTCAACCACTATCACCTTACACAAGATTTTGACAGCATTATATTGGTGGCCTACTTTACGTAAAGATGTATATGAATATTGTAAAAGGTGTGACATTTGCCAAAGAAACACCAACAAACCAGTAAAAGGAGTCAGTCCCTTACATCCTATTTTACCACTTGGGATTTTTCAAAGATGGGGAATCGATTTCATTGGACCGATAAACCCACTAGCAAGATTTACAGCCAATAGGTATATAATCACAGCTACTGATTATACCTCCAAATGGGTAGAAGCCCGAGCTCTAAAAGACAATACAACTTATTCAACAGCCAAATTTTTATATGAAGAAATAATCACTCGATATTGTTGTCCAATAGAGTTAGTAAGTGATCAAGGGACGCATTTCCTTAATACAACAATTCAACTCTTAACCACAGAATTTATGATCCAACATCGTAGATCCACAACTTATTACCCTCAGGGTAATAGACAAGCTGAATCCACAAACAAAGTACTAAAAGCTATACTTACTAAAATTGTAAACGCTAATCAAACAGATTGGGACCGAAAATTACCATCAACACTATGGGCATATCAAACGGCATACAAAGTAACTACTCGCCATATACCATTTTCACTAGTATATGGAACAGAAGCATTACTCCCTCTAAGATATATGGTACCCCAACCACAAAGAGGTCCCGAAGATTTCTCGATAGATGCAATGTTTGCACATCGCTTGCACCAACTACGAGAACTGGATTTGCAACGAGAAGAAGCTAAAGACAATATTATAAGAACACAAACGTTAAGGAAGAATCGACATGACAATTCTAATTGCACAAAAACAAGTATCCAAAGAAATAAAAGGAAAGAACAAGAATGTCCTACCATATACGAAAAAGGAGAATGTTCTAACTCTTACATTCCGGATTCTCTTATAAATCATAATTGTCAAAACCCATATGAGCTAAAAAATCGATATAAAAAAGGTCAACATGTTTTATGGTTAAAAACTTTTACAAAAAGAAACAAAAGAAAATTTGAGAGTAAATGGTTTGGACCATACGAGATACACACAGTTTATCCGAATGGCACGGTAGACTTAAATGAACCCATTGGCACAGTTGTCCGCGTAAATATTAACAAATTGCGACCATATTACATGGAAGAAAGGCTAAAACAACAAAAACAACCACAACCACAACCTGACAACCACAACCACGACAACAACGACCATGCACATATTGCAGTAAAACCCATAACACACCAAAAGGAATTAAAAAGAAAAATACAAATTCAATTACCTGTCAACTTGCAGAGATAACACGACAAATCTTTACTGGACAAGATATAAATTTACATAACAAAGAACCACAAAAACTACAAATAAAAACAACCACAAAGCAAAAACAAGACAAATTCTACAAGACATATCCAAGTATAAACGTTTTGTCCGTGCATCCACAACTTATTCTACTTAAGACTAAAACAACACAAAAGACTTATACATCTAATTACCAAATTAGTGTTATAAAAATATCACATAGTGACAAAACACTTCAACAAACTTTCCAAATTCCGAGCAAACCCATCAAAAATTTGTGTTCTATAAAGAATAAAAGTATGGAGAAGTCCTTTACAGCTCAATCCACTTTTGCGTTTTGCAACAACAGTTTGCAAGTAGAAAAAGGGATAAGAGGCTCTTGGACAGTTATAGATGGCTGGTGGTTACAACTACCATCAAGCCCTTCTCTTCCAATATTTCAGAATTATACACAAACAAGCATTTATCTCCAACTATATTTTACCATTACAAAAACACTGTTTTCTTGTAGTCTTTCCGAGAATCAAAATAACTCAAACATGGAGAGTCCAAAAATTCTTTTAGGCCTCATTTCACTACCAAAACCAAGATTCAATGCTAAGGAAGAAAATATTTTAAAGGCATTAGGATTATTTCAGTTTGCCACTATGGTAGCGTGGGAAGGAAAAATTTCTAATACTAAGGTGGAAGAAGCTCTTACAAACCTCACACAAAATGGCTAGAACACCACAATCAACAGGAAAGTTTACAAACTGATCCCTACAAATTTTCGTTTCCAGAAGCCAAGAAAAAGAGCAAACTGAAGGGGGCTACACATGACCTTCGGCTTGATATTTTAAATGACCCTACAATTAAAGTAGAGAGCAGGTAGGAAGATGAAGATGTAGAGTATTGGATATAAAAAATGTATAGGACCTATGTTAAAATGTACCACATTGACAAATTGTGGCCTCAAGAGTTGCACAGGAGTCATACACGGGATTTTTGTTGTAAACCATGGACTTGCAACAACAAACATTTTGCCCATCGATCTGCGGAGGTGTGGCGTGTTTTATTCGGAAACAAGCCCAAAAGCAAAGGCTATATTAATTATAGCGTGGCGTGTATGGTTTACGCTGAACTTATATTAGAGTGTAAGATCGATTGGAGCATGTTTCCGACAACAACAGCTTGCCCACTTCTACTTGAAGCCAATCAAAAGGACATTCCCAACTTGTACAATTTAGAGGGGGAAACAGAAAAAAGTATTAAAAAATACTATTGAGGTGAAAACGGATGGTGTGGAGAAAGCCTCGAATGTTGAAAAATTACGGTCTGTACAATCTCCAACAAAAGCAATCAATGAAAGCTCTTCGAAAAATGTGGGGAAAGATGTGGAGAAAGATGTAGAGGCACAGGAGGGTGAAGTCTTTTCCTTAGCTCCAACGCGTTTGATCTTTACACCAAATGTTGCGGCACAAACGCAAACAGAGTTTGTAAACAAAGGCAAGGTTTGCATGGAACGCGGGGAAACTTCAAAAAGTAAAGTAGACAAAGTCTTGGCGGAGAAAGTAGCAAAGGCTAATGCTACAATTGATAGTCTGATAGCCAACAATTGTTTTGATAGTTTGGTCTACAAATCTCCGCCTATGCATCAAGGCGTTGAATCTAGTCCAACGTTAAGTTTAGAAGACAAAGTACATACGCCTCGTGGACAAGACGTGACGTTTAATAATATATCCTCATTATGGAGTTTCAAGTGTAAAAAGTGGGCGGAGGAGTTTCCGTTTACAGCGTCATTGCCGAGTCCTCTACATCGAACCTTGCAAGACATGTCCAATTCAAAACAATTAGAAAATCTTTTGAAGCTCTTGGTTCATTTTGCTAACCTTCATGAAGAAATAGGCGGATCGTCTAACCCCGATGATGGTGCTACTGCTGTTCCAATGAGTTCACTTGCAGATCCAAAGAATGTTGGACATATACTTGATACAGCTTTCAAGATGACGATGTCAGCTGAATTTTTAGCGCAAGTTGCTCCGACTTTTATGAATTTGGCCAAGGAGTTTTCTTTAATAGCACTAGAGATGTTGAAAGGTGCTATAGCATTTCAGAATCTCACAAAGACTTTCGGACCACTTTTCGAAGAAAAAGATGCTCACATACTACAATTGCTGGAATATGAGAAGAAAATTGCTGACCTTGGAGGAGTAGAAGCAAGGTGCAAAGTGTTGGAATTGAAATTAAAGACTTCGGAGAGTGAGGTTGAACATTTAAATCAACAATCATCGAGGCAAATGGAGGAGTTGATGAAGATGTGTAAACGGATTGCAGAATTACAAGGGACCTCCATGAATCCGAATGAGGTTGCAATCTCACTAGTGATTGTACTCGGAGACAGTCAAGAGACTCAAGAGAGTGAAGATAAGCTCTCTTTTCCTTTTGATAAAGCCGAAGCAAGCGACAACCCTGCCATTGTAAATGTACAAGAAAGTCACGACATGAGCATGTTAAAAGCGACATAACAACCATCAATGGAAAAACTTTCATCTGTTTATGTGAATGCGGAGACGGAAACGGAGAGTTGTGACTTTGAAGAGTTGAAGCATAAATGGGAGGAGGCAATTGAAGCAAAAGGAATTGTTCAATCCGAGTTGAATTGATTGCAATTGTGCTTGAATTTGGAGAAGTTTATGCCATCTAGCGGCTTGGAGTCTCGATGGTTAGCATGGGTACAGAGACTCCAAGATAGACCCTCTGTAGTATCTCGAACAATGGCAGGTCTTCAAACATTGGCAATGGAGTCGAATGAAAATTGTGATGCCATTCAAAGCTCTTTGAGTTGGTTCAAAACTATGTTTGACCAACATCCTTCTAAGGGATATATGGAGATCACATGTTGGGGAAACATGGATGCCATGTTTGAGCGGTTAAACCACACAAAGAAGGACCAAGCTCCACCCATCAATTGGGCCTTGGAAGTAAAGGAAGGATGGATCCCTTACAACATACTTTCAGCACACATCAATGTGAAAGACAAGCGAGTGGTGCATGCTTGTGATCCAGCCTCTCCAATCTTGGATGGTTGTTGTAGCCTTTGCCAAGGCCTCTTCGGACCGGAAGGTGCAGTAACCATGGGCCAATGTCGCCACACTTTCCATGTCACTTGCATTGTAAAAGCATCACTCATTCGTTCGGTGTGTGCCGAGTGTCATAATCCATTGAGTGCTAGGTTCTACGAAATGTTTGGTATCTTGGAAGTTATGCCTCCAGACCACGAGTACAATCGTTGGAATCTTCCTCTTGATCAATCGCCGTACAAATTTCAAAATTATCAACATTGGGGGAAGCCAATCCGGTGGAATGCAAATGAACAGAGGCATGATTTGTACGAGGAATCTCAACAACCATTGGATTTGGATGTGTGGATGACTCACAATAGAAAGGTGGAATTGCAGGCTCGAGGAATCGTAGATGACGCGGCCCGTGAAATGTTTTGTCGCAACATGGGGGGACATTGGAGCTTACAACACGAAAAGTTCTTTCGTTTTCCAGATAAAAAAGTGGAAAGAGGACCAGAAGACAGTTGGGTGGAGGTGAACCATAGAAAAAAGTTCGATGAGCAGTATAAGGCATACAACCACACCCTCGTAGGTAGGGCCTTTCTATTGTCAAAGTTGGAAGAGGCTGCAAAAGTTCGTGTTGTCTACGATACAAATGGATAAACAAGCATAAGACATTCATTTGTAGATGTGGCAACAACATTTGATAGGCGCACTGGTGATATTATAGGGCATTAGAAGGCTTTCCTATTGGATGGAGACTACTTCACAGTATGGCAAGGGAAAGGAGATGATGAAGTTGTTCAAGCGATGGTAGATCGTGTGGAGAGCAATTTGAGAACCTTGAAGGCAGACGAAGTCGATTTATCACCGAAAAGAAAACAAAAAAGGAAGCATGAAGAGGACGATGACTTCTCTCCGGAAACCATGAAACAATTTCATAAGGTGGACATTGAAGTTCAATCTGGAGGGCGAATAGTCCGTCCAAGTCAACAACGGTCAACTCATCAATCATCTGCTAAACTCCTCGGTACAACAGATTTTCCTTTTGTTTTGGGAGAAGGTAGTGGTCCATCCGGTGGAAAGTAGGATTTGAGGAGAATTTTGTTTTTTAAAAACAATGGTCCTTTCATTGTTTAAAAACAAAAAAGAATGTGAAAGATTTAGATCTTAAAAAGATCGTATAGGATTCAATAGTGATATTGGAACTATGTTTTCATGTATTTTGTTTATACATATATATTTATATATAAAGATGCTATTTTTTCATTTGCGTATAAAAATATTTTTATATGTACATCAAGGTTGACGAATCTCTACGTCCGCCCGAAAAAAGCGTTCATAACCCGGACGTCCAGACGCACGGACGTTGGCGGACGCAACGTCCCGACCGCCATCGGAAAGCGAACGGGCGGGGCGAGGCGGACGGACAGGGCAGACGCCCAGATCGTGCAGATCACATCAGTCCGTGTGTCGATCGGACGGTCGTAATCGGGCGGACGGGGGACAAGTGGACGCTGCGTTCGCCGAGACTGCGAATGTCAGCGGACGCTGCGGACATAACATCCGCGTCCGGACGTCGTGTCAACCCTGATGTACATCTTATTTTACGTGGATGCATTCATTTCTGATTGTGTAACATTCAAATTACATAACAATATAAAATTTTCTAATGACTAATGGCAATGCGAAGTCCGCCCCGTCCGCCTTGTCCGTCTGCCCCGTCTGGTCTGTCCGCCCGCCCGCCTCGTCCGTCCGCCCTACCCGTCCGCCTTCCGACGATGGGAGGGACGCTGCGTCCGCTAGCTTCCGGACGTTCGGAAAATGGACGCTATTTCGGGGCGAACGTTGAGATTCGTCAACCCTGTTTGTAGACAATCCTTGGTTGAAAATAGGAAGATCTATATGATCAATATAAGTTGAACAAAATCTTTGGCTAAAAAAATTCATGGTAATTATGTTTTGAGAAGAAAAAAAATCTAAAAAATTATGGAATCCTTCCAAATTCTATTTCTATACATGGGAAAATTTTTCCACTCAAGAACCCTTTGCTTTAGATACGCGTAATCGCTTAAGTAGTTGGAAATAGGTTGGCTTGCTTGAGCCCTCATCGACTCTCATATTTTGATTGTGTACATCTTGTGTAATCAATACCTCATTTTTAGTGAGTCTATTTGGTCCAAATGTAGGTGTCACATTACATGCAATGTTGATTACAAGTGTATATGTGTACATGATGCCTTTTTCAATCAAGAATGGAGACTTTGCCTATCCCTTTCAATCCAAGTATTGCAATGGGCAACAGATTTTTAGAAACTAGGACTTCTAGATCTGCACTTCAAACATTCGAGTTCAGCAAGTTCTACGACTGAATTGTTGTGAGCCTTCGTGGAAATTGACTACACTGAAGGCGTTAGCATATCCCCAGTATGAACTCCATGTCTGTCTGTCACTCAAACATGGATTGTTTGAAAGCTCTTTGACCGAGTGAGCTCTCTTCTACAGACAGTCCCAATTCTTTTCGTTGATAACTTTGTAGTGGAACGGTCACAAACGCCAGGTTAACTTCGTGGGTGCCGAGTGCCGACTAATAAGATATAGCCACAGCACTGGGAAAAGACAGTCATGAGAGCAGGAACTCCGACGGATGGTTACTTTGAATGTGTGTGAATTCCGACAAAGTAAGACTTTAACTAAAGCATTGATTGTTGAAGATATTTGCAAAGATTGAAGTGGTGTACTGTTTCTGTCATCCCTTATCATCTCAGCCTGTCAATGGATACGAGTCTATGTCATAGTGTACACTAATAAGGGCAATCCGTGTTAACTTAAAGTGAGTCAGTTAGTAGAACTAAG
The DNA here is from genome assembly GCA_963969395.1 of Pseudoscleropodium purum. Lineage (NCBI taxonomy): Eukaryota > Viridiplantae > Streptophyta > Bryopsida > Hypnales > Brachytheciaceae > Pseudoscleropodium > Pseudoscleropodium purum. The sequence continues at coordinate 2,290,914 of OZ017800.1, read as the reverse complement.
CTTACCCCAGTAAAATTCTTCATTTGGGTCAGTTTGTACAACTTTCCCAATTCCCAATAGACTTTTGACTCACTGACAACTTAGTTATTCTACTTCTAACCAACAGGTTTGTGTATGAAGCTAGTGATTTTTTTTTGACTCCGACACAGCGAGACATTAGATTATTGCAGAGGTTAATGGAAGAGCTCTCTTGAGTCTCTTCTACAGTAGCTGTCCATTTCCTTAACCGCAGTGCACCTGTCACAACCTCCAAGTGATGCCGACGACCATGTCTATGGCGTTGTCTGAAAAAACAAACTGAGATCGAGTAGGAAAAAAAATAGTGTGTGCAATCGCTGTGAGTCCTTGATTAGCTCAACTAATTTGTGTACGAAGCTTGTGCTGTTGACTTGAGACACAACGAAACGTTACGGAGGTTGTGGTCAAAGGGTTTGCATTCAACAACATACAGTAGCTTCTAACAGTATGAGAAGCTACTGTATGTTGTTGAATGCAAACCCTTTGACGCTGAAGCCAGATCCTTGAAAATTATGGTTCGTGAAGCTTCAGACTACTGAAGCTCGTGTCTGTTGGTGAATGCACTCACTGTGAAGCTTCAGATTATTGAAAAGTAAATTGTGAGGCATCAGATTACTGAAGTTCTGCGTGTTGTTCAAATGCAAATACTGTGAGGCTTAAGGTTATTGAAGCTAGTGAGTGTTGTTGGATACAAAGACTGCGAGGCTCCAGATTATTGAAAAGTATCGTGAGGCTTCAGCTAGTTTATTGAAGCTACTGAGTGCTGTTCAATGCACACACTGCCAGGCTTTCCGATCGATTATCGAAAAGGACTGTGAGGCTTTAGGGTATTGAAGCTCGTGTGTTGTTGAATGCACACACTGTGAGTCTTCACGCAGATTATTGAAGCTAGTGCGTGTTTCTGAATGCACACACAAGCTGCGAGGCTTGAGGTTATTAAAGCTAGTAAGTGTTTTTGAATGCACACACTGTGATCGAGGAGGCTTCATGCGGATTCTTGAAGCTAGTGTGTGGTGTTCACGAATTGTGTGTTGTGAGACTATCTTTCAAGTTTTAGATTACAGAAGCGAGTGTGTTGTGGAATGCAAACACTACCAATGAGCTAGGCTTCATATTCCTCAAGAGATTTGCAAACCAGAGACCTGTGGATAGTACTCCAGGTTGCACTACCAAGGTAGCCATGGCTCTCTTCCTTCCATCAGCTCTATGGGCCCTCCTTCTCCCTTAACGTCTCCCTTTCCACCAACCAAACCTGGCTCTGCGAAAACTCGACCTTTACTTTGGGCTTCCACCCCATCCCAGAAACCTCCGCTTCTACCTGGCGGTTTGGTACTCCGGAGTGCCCGTGGTCCCCGCGTGGCTCATGCACCGAGAGCAGCCAGTTTCTGCCAGCGCCACGCTCCAGCTCACGAATGTGGGAAACCTCGTGGTGGAGGACGAGAAAGGCGCAATTGTATATACCTCGAATACCTCGGCATTGTGGGAGGATGCTTCTTGGAGAATGGGAATGTGGTGCTGGTCAATGGAAACGGGCAAATGGTGTGGGATAGCTTTGATTATCGCACGGATACGTTCCTGCCTGGACTTGTGGTACGTTACCTTGCTTGATATTCTTCTTCTCCTTCTTTAAATTTCGCAACTTGGGAAAGCTATATGCGGAATGTTGTTCTTGTCAACGGTGCTGGGGAAATTGTGTGGGATGGCTTTTCCATTTTCCCACGGATACTTAGTTTCCTTCCTGGCCTTGTGGTATGTCATTCATTTATATTCTTCTCCTTCTTCGTCTTCCTCCAGGACAAGCTATTGGTTTGGGAATGTTGCTCTTGTCACTGTCTCTGGGGAATTCTGTGGGTTAGCTTCCATTACTTATCTTAAATTAACACACTGATGCTTTCCTTCCTGGCCTTGCGGTGGTTTTTTTATTTTATTTTGGTAGTTTTTTTAATTTGTTTTTTGGGATTGATGGGAGGTTACTTCACCTGTAATCTTCTGAATAAGCGTTTGATCAGGGTTCCTATAATGAGTCTGTTTAAGGGGATTTTAGATTCTTTTGGTAACCAGTTGTTGAACTCCGCATGAGTGAAATAGGGATATAATTTCAAGCTGCTGATCGAAAATAGGTCTTCATAGAACTGATCCTGAGATTACATGAATAGAGGCTATTCTGTAATTGCACAGTACAGCACATATCCCTTGCTGCTCATCCCCCCAAACTGTCAGTTTTTTGTTTTCATTATTGTGATTGACCGATAGTACATAAAGGTACGCTGGGGGATAAGAGTGAAGTGGCGGTGAAGACGCTGGCCAAGCTGAGACAAGGGGAGCAAGAGTTTCGAACGGAGGTGGCCGTTATTGGTGAGTGGAAGCATGCATGAATGATCTCAATTTCTTTGTCAAGTCAGAGTTTCTGCCGTGCGCGTGATTCCGTTGCTTGTTTTGACACTATTCCAGATGACCCCAAACTCTTTGTCTCAAAGCCTTGGAGATTTTTGGATTCTGTGTTTCCGGGAATTGCTTCCATTCTTGGAGAACAATGCTTGAACTTTACAGCCCCTCAGTAGTAGGGGGAGTCATAGACTTTATACCTGTTCCCTTGGTTTCTGTCCTTATTTCTGAGCACAACAAATGGAGAGTTTGGCAGCAAGCTCTAGTATGCATAATTGTTAGTCTCCCATTCTTCACGTTCATTGCTTGATGAATTAGGAAACGCTGTTCAAGGCACAGTATCACTGCCTCTGTTGCTGATCATAGGTCCGAGCTAATTACTCGGAATCTTCTTTTTCTGTTGAATCCCTTTGATCAACCAAGAAGTGCAGATTTAGACACTCTTGATTGAGTGAAACGACTTTGAATTTTGTTTGATAATTCTCTCGAGACTCCCAGCTCTCAAGCCCTAACTAGTCCCTAATGGATGCTGCTTGTTGCAGGAACCGTGCAACACATAAACCTCGTTCGTCTTCGAGGTTTATGTGCAGAGGGCAACCACCGAGATCTTGTCTATGAATTCATCCCCAATGGATCCCTGGAGAGGTTCCTCTTCACCAAATCTGACGAGAAACAGCAGACGCAGGTAGGTTGGTTTTCATTCTTTATTGTACCATTTTTTTCCCGTTTCTTCCCCTTATTTCTCCTTTTCTTGGCACATACAATTGACTGCCACACTGACTTCAAGGCAGGAAACCTTGTGCCTCCCATTTGTCAAGGCTCCTTTCATGTTATGCATAACCCAGCTGCAACATGAAGTAACTGGACTAACCTTGCTACATGTGCAGGTTTTGGATTAGCCGACTCGAAAGGCCATCGCCCTGGGGCGCTGCGCGTGGCATTGCCTACTTGCACCATGAGTGCCGATCCTCCATCATCCACTGCGACATCAAACCGGAAAACATTCTCCTCACTGCCGACTTCACCCCCAAAGTCTCAGACTACGGCTTGGCCATGCTCCTGGGCAAAGAAGTGAGCCGTGAGACTACCAACATCCGCGGCACCCGGGGCTACTTGGCACCCGCGTGGCTCACCAATTGCATTCTCAACTCCAAGGTACGCATTTGTCCATCTCCTTTGAATTAATTGTCATATGAAGATCGAGCTGAAATTCTAGAAATTCCCCTTTTGAAAAGCAATATAAATTTCCTCAGAATGATAAAGCTGTCAAACTTTGCATGAGAGCGAGGCAGCTTGGATTCTTGAAGTTGATTTGATTGTCGAAGAATGATTAATAATATTAGGATCAAAATTCGATGTGGCTATGTCAGAAGGGCTGTTGAATGCATAGGGTGAAGCCTGAGTCTTTTTCCAGCGTAAGACCTACAACAATGTTGCATCAAAATACCTTGAAATCGACATACGAATTAGACTCTTGTTCTGCTAATTTGGGTCAGACTTTTTGTACCTCGTCATCTCTTGACAATGTACCAATCTCCGCATGAAACTCACTGTATATTAAACGGATAGCTCCTTTCACATGCCCCTGACCCTCAGGTGGACGTCTACAGCTTCGGCATGACCCTTCTGGAGCTCATCACACTACAAGAGAATGTAGAGTTTGCAATACTTTTTGCAATGGTTTTGCAATGCCCACGAATTTTGTTTCAATGACTTTGCAATGGTCTAATATGAAGTGTTGCACTATGTTTGCAATGGTTTATAATTTGCAACAGTTTAGAAATATAATAGCATGGATTCAATGTCCAAGACTTTTATATTGAATTAATCACAACTTAGCAACGGTTTCGCAACGGTTTTGCAATGCATTATTTCTTCTTCGAGTTAAAAAGTAAACCCAAACTAAGTTCCGTTACACATTGTTCCTTTGCAAAACCATTGCAAACGCCTTGCTATTGTGTCGCAGTCACTGCTTCCTGTTATAGTGTCAGCGGGCGACGAACCGTGGACTTGTCCCTCCCCTCCGAGAAATGCTTCTACGCAGTGTGGGCATACAAGGAGCTCAGTAGAGGACAATCCATGACAACCCTGGTGGACGAGAGGCTGAACAAGGAGAGCATGGACGAGGGCGAGCTGCGGCGGATGCTGCAAGTCGGGTTGTGGTGTACACAGGACGACCCTGAGAAAAGACCCACCATGCGAGACGTGGTGGAATGTCAATGAATGACATCTGGAATGTCACTACAGTAAATTATTACAAAAAATTACTTTGTAAGTGCCCCAAATTTTTTTATTGACTTAGCAGTAGTTCGTATTTTGCCTTTCAATTCATTGATGGATGAATGGACCTGGCTTACTTGCCTTGAAAGCTTGCAGTGTGTACTCATAATACGCGTAATCAGTGATCTGAAGCAGCGCTGGAGTGACTCGTTTGCTATGTCGGGCCACACTATTCTGTGTATCGTCAGAACAAAGATGAAGTGCAGAAGACCCATATGAAGTGATGACGAGGAGCAAAACAGGACTTCAAGGAGTGGCACTTCTGAGATGCCCAATCAGACGAAAACTCTGGCTGCATTAGGTTTGGTGTGAGTCCTCTGCTAGTTCCTGATCCATGCCGAGGTTCACGGGTTGAATTCCGAAGCGAATAACTTGGCTTGTGTTGTACATCAGGTCCATGCCATCGCTGCGGCTTTGTTGTGACGCTTCCGGCGTTTCTCTAGATAGAAGAGCTAAATCCTTGTGATTCAATCATTTGGAAGTTCCTTGTGATTTCGTAACTAACTTGCGGAGGAGAATTGTGTGCTCTGTTTGATGAGGAGATCGATTATGTGGATTCGCAGAAAATCTTCGCGAGATTTGGAGGAGCAGACCAGCGCTGACTGTAAGTTGGGTAGGTGGGATTCGAAGTTTTGATGCAGGGGAGTAGAATACACTGTATTTAAATACTTGTTTGGTAGAGTAGTGATGACTGAAATGGAGTGGAGTGGAGTGGAGTGGAGTGGAGCTCTGAGAGAAGCCAGCCGCCTCGATCTCTGCACAGCAATGAACCGTAATGTAATAATACGGTTTGGGTGGGCGGAACAGTTTGGTGAAGCATTTGCCTCTATCTTTGCACCAGTGTAGTCTGTGATGATGTGACCCTGGTGGGCATTGTGATCGATTGTGCGGGCTGTTAGTGAACTTAATTTTATATATAGTCTTCACGCCGTTCTCTGCTCTTCAAGTCTTATTTGTGTAATTTTTTTTTTTTTTTTCCTTTCAGAGAGAATTGGGTGATTCCTGACAGATCAGGCTTCAGGTACGTTAACTTTTGCAAGAAGCCTTTCTGATTAATTTTGGCGTACAGCAACTATCAATTCCAATTCGAACCATTTCCAACGAGTTTGATCAATGTCGTAAGTGGCTTCGGCCTAGTTGCAGTTGGCTGAGCAGTTCACAAACTAAGAGTTTCTACCTTTTACAATTCCAATTTGTGGTTAGTTCAGAAATTTGTATCAGAAATTTCTCCCTGATTGCTAGCATTACTTTTGCTGCATGGCTGAAACTCCCTTTGGGCTATGACATCTATATATGTGGGTGGCCGGCCGGTTTTTAAACATCACGTCGTTTTTAGAAATCATCCCCCCAAAAGTGCTGCATTGTGTGGTCTGGGCCTTGCTGAATATTCCAAGGGCGACCATGAAACTGCAGCCCTGCAGGGTCGGATTTTTCACCAGCACAAGATGAGTGAAAGTGTCTTGTATGAGTGAAAGTGTCTTGTGAACACTACTACACGTACACCATACTTGGACGGCTTATAATTAAAAATGTTGAATCATTTAATGGAAATATTAAAACATTTGATATACGTGCGAGTAAAAGCATTTCAATTGTTCCTTTCATGGACAATGCTAGAGTCCCGTGCGTCACTTTCACTTCCACTATAAAGATGTTCCAATGGTGCTGCAGTAGAGGAGCCCACGCCCCCTGGTCGAGGAGCATTGGTTTCCTTAGGGGTTTTCCGTGGCGTCAAAACAGTGATAAGGCCCAAACAGGCAGTTTTATTTCATGTTTAGAAAATGTTTAGAAAATGTGGTCAATTGCAATCGATCCCTTTCGACTACACCGATTTGTACTAGACGCAGGAGACTGCTCGTACCAGCATGTGGACCCGGGGGTGCATAAATCTTAATGTTTCACCTTAGATGATAAATGACAGGATCTGCCGGCCTCGAGCTGAGCCAATCTGCCCATTGCTCGCCCATCGCTAAGCGCCACCGTGACATTTATGCTGGCAAACGATATGCGTGTACTGGGACGCCTGTTTCCAGTTATTCTCTCTTTTCTTTTAATAGAGTTTTCTATACTGTTTTTCTTAAACATCCACAGATGCGAAATTTGGTACAAAAACTCCCCCAAGAAAAAATACCCTTTCCTGGAGGCGTATGTTCTTCATATGCCACTGAGCATGAGGTCTTCATCAATATTTCTACATACTGACAGAGGCTCATCCGCTTGACCACAACACCACTTGCTCCTCTGTAAGTTTGTGCCCGCTAACAGCAGTTCAGGTCTGTATCCCTTGGCTTCATCCTTCGATTTTAGCTGTGCACCACCAGGGTCTCTTTGTGCGCAGCGAGTGTTGGAGGAGCGTTTGACTTGGCCACTAGTTGAGGTTCCGTTCCAGTAAAGGCTGGTGGACTGGAGAGCAGACTCCCTTGGCATTGCCTTTGGGATTCAAGAGCTTCCTATTCCCGTCACTCTGGTTTTCACTTTCGCCTGCTGGGGGACGCTTCTAGCCCAAGCCGCATGCTCATACAACTGTTGTTTGTCGGCAGCTCTTGGATGGCTTCAGGTAAGAGCTTTCCCCTGAAGTTTCTCGAATTTGATGCAGCTACAGAATGATAATTATATGCTTTCTTACACGAGATGGAATGATCCACGAGTCGTCAAGAAAGTCTAAGTTTAGATTTGCAAGTCAGTTGGGGAAAGACATAGAGTGTTAGTGTTGTGTTTGTTTAGATGGATAGAGCTCCAAAGTGGACAGTGCTTGCAATTGGGCGTATGTAGAGAGACTCATTCGTCAGGCTTTCTCGTCATGATCCCCTCTTTGAGTGCAGTGAGTCTAAGTTGCTCTCAGCTTTCTTCGTTTGTTCCTTTCGTATTCGGTGATAGTCGATCAGTGATCATTTGTTGACCTTGTGAGCTGCTCGCCTGCTTTCTTGGACGACATGTTCCAACTGTGATGCTTGATTTTCATTTTGGCTTCAGAGCTTTGCAGCTTCTCCAAGATCTTAAGGTCACTATTTGCTCTTTATAAAAAATGTTCAGGTACCCTCGTGCGTTGTTGCCAGCTCTTTCGCCACCTAAACTTGGGTGCAGCATCCATGCCAACTTGCAAACTACCTATACCTTAAAAGGTGTCCTCTCTATCTTTTCTGAAAGCACTTACATTTATTGATTATTGAAGGTGTGAGGGATCGATTATATACACATTATCAATGAGCAGCTCCAACATGGATGTTGTGACCACATGTACCTGTAGGTTTCATTTTCCATATTCATTTGTTGGCACACATTCATATTCTATTTTCAAGAGATTATCACTTTCACTTTATTTGGACTAATTTTTGTACTTCAATACTGTACTAGGTGATGTTGAAGATCGACAACACAATCCCAATTGGTTTGTCGATCACTAATACATGCTATGCCCTAATTAAGAGGGTGAAGCAAAAAAATTGAGATATGTAATATTGAAAGTGCCAAAATATAGGCACCAACCTCCTACAACATTTTCTCTAGTGGAATGACAATTTGAACTCTACAATTGAGAAAATTTGGATAGTAATGGGTTGGAGGTTGTAAAGCTTGGTATTGAAAGTGCAATATGTATCAATGGGAGATAAATGGAACCATTTTTGTGATGCAATTGTGGAAGATTCCGAGGCTATAACGGCATGCTTTGGACTTCCATATGAGGTGAGGCTAGTTGGATTGATGAAAAGATCAAATATGTACTAGTTCTAGATGCCTTTTTCTTGGCTAATTATATTGGTATGAAATTCCTTACACAATTGTGGATGTGCAATGCGTTGTCATCTATGTTTAATGCAAACAATGTATTTTATGCAAAAAAAACACCCTTTGATAGAGTGATTAAGTATATTAAAAATTTAATTGCTTCTCTAACCTTCAAATGCAATGAATCCCTAATTGGTGATTCAATATATCAATAGATAAGTTTAGAGTATGGGGTGTGCTTAATAGCTAATTGTTTCATGAATACTTCAAGTAAAGCTTTCAAAATTGACTATGTAAATCCCATTGGTGAGGAAAAGCATATTCTTGGAGCTACATACAAAACCATTTGTGGATTCAAAGGTTTTTTCATAAAGAACATGTAGAGAAGTGCATATATTTGCATTCCTTTGGCAACAAAGTTGAAACAACCTAGCATCAAAATAGTAGAACTTGATGGGCCATTGTACATAGTGTCTTATAGGAAGAAATGTTTATGCCTACCGAAAATGAGAATATATGATATCTGACACTATCCATTGAAAAGAGGGCTCCCCCCTGGTTTGCATTAGTTGGCCCTCCCTTATCTCAAAAAATTTACAAGCTTTGGATTTTTTCTAAGAAAAAATGCTTACCCTTAAAATTGCCATTGATTTCTCAAAGAATCATAAGTCATTGATCTTGTGAGATTTAATCTGAGCTGTCTAAATATGAAATACAAAATGAATATTGGATATGAATACAGTATCTGATATAGATACAAGACAAATATTGAATACAATATTAGATATAAACACAAGATGAATATGGTATACAATATCAAATATAAATATAGTATTAAATATGGATATAGTAGTGGATACAGATACAAGAGGAATTATTCCATATTGATTGTCACTATATTGGTTTTTGAAAATTACAAGAGGGGGGAGGGGAGGAAGAAGTGTTGCAAATGAAAATTTTAAAACCTTTAAAACCCAAAAATGAGCACTGCGAATCACTTTTGGGTGGATAGTGGGTACCTCTCTTCACAATTTCCTTCATTCAAAACATGGCTTGATATGAGAAAAATAACATTTTGGATGGTAGTCTATTCCATGATTAATTGATTACATACTTAATGTGAGTGATCTCATTCAAGTTCCTAAAGATTTGGATCTTCTTGTCAAGCATGGTGTAATTAATAATGCTTGTAGAATTAAGGCATTTGAAATGTAGACAAGTTTGACGCAACGCTTAATGCAAATTTCTTCTTCCAAAACATATCATGAGATGAAAGTTGCCTTAGTAAGTAAATGTGGCCTTAGAAGATATAAAATTTGGAATGAATTCAAGGTTGTATTTTGCTTTAAGCTTTGGTTGGCTTTGTCTACAATTGAAGTTGTTTTGGTGACAATGGCTACATTGGTTCAAACCTACATATCTATCTTTGGTTCTAATAAAATGAAACCAAAATTTCTATAAAGAAAAGGGGACTTTTTAATAGAAGTGTTATCTTTTGGTTCTATTTTAGGCAAGTGTTTGTATAGATAGTTTGTATAGTGATAGCGACACATTGGTAGATGTCTACATTTGAGAAAGTCACTTGTTATCTCATCTTAGAAATGTCTTATATAGGTCACAATATGTATAATTTGGACACTATAAGAATAAATTATGAATTTTCTAAGTGTCAATTATAGGGGTATTTACTATCTAGAATAGATTCAATGCCATCATATTCAAAAGGTATATATTATCACTATATTGAGACTCTCTAAGATAATTGCACATTATCAATGTATTTTTAGAATCCATTATATTGTATCCACATTATTTTAATATATGTTGGATGTTGGTTCAAAAATATTGTAAGAAAGTGAATTATATATAGAAGACCACATAAGAAAGTAGTATGACACAAATTTGTAGAGTATTAATTAGAAATGACGTCATGATTACAAACTGTCATCCTATTGAGACTAGTAACTATAAAAAGAATTTTAGCAAATTTACACAAGTTAACTACCCCAATGATCACCAAGTAAAACTAAAAGTACATTCAAATAGATCCAATTGTAGTTTATAGTATCTAGATTTGGTGGACAATATGTAGATGTCAAGTTTTGAATATACGTGGAGGAAACATATTTATCTATCTATAAGGTAATATCATTAGAATGAGTTTGAAAATAGTGGGTTTAGAATGATTTCAATTTACTTTAATTTTTTGAAGAAAAATGATGAAAATTCACATAAAACATAGGAGAAACTTTGAAAAATTACATTTTTTCATATGTGTATATTCTAGTAAGGAATATTGTAGTATCAAATAAATCTTTATGTCTTTACACATTGAAGACATAAGTAGACCTCAATAATAGGCCTTAACCCCTAAAGGACCACGAGGCCAATAGATGGCTTCTGCAACTTCATTTATAGAAAATTGAAGATATGAACCACACTAACAATTAGTGAACAACAAGTGAAAGAGGCCCTAGACAATTTTCCCACTAAATCCATTGGTGCAATCTAATTAAAAAAATGATAGATTGTACAATTCAAATGAATTTTTGGAGAATGAAGAAGGTGCAGAGAATGGAGATGGTGCCTTGGGCCATGACTTTAGACCCTTATATCTTCTTTTCCACACTTTAAAATGATCTAAAAAAAATTATACATCAAAACCATGATGATACTTACTCATGGAAAAAAATCAGAGTTTTGGGAGCACTTTTGAGCATTCTTATTTCAACATACATACAAAATACCACCTAGCTAACTTTTCATCAATCTTGTCAATGGTGGTATTTTCTCAAAAATTGTAAGATTTTGTCAATCTTTTCTCCATAGGAAAGCTACATAAGTCTTCTTTCATTTCATCAGTGACAATTATAAGAAACTATTCTTGCACAAATAAAAAATTATGCTTATTACAAGAGCTAATCAAGAAAAGAAGAGTTATTGTTCAACCCTTGGTGTTTTAGGGGTTAAGCTCAAATTGCAATTAAATATCTACTTTTAGGAAATTTTTAAAAATTTTAAATTAGAGTAGAAATTAGACTAGATTAACCCCTAAAGGACCAAATGACTATTGAATGTATGTAGGTGATCTTGGGTAGGTGTGTATGAAGTTATTTTTAATAGAAATTCTTAATTTTTGACACAAGGTGTAAACATGTATCCCCTCTGTGGGAATATAGTTTTTTTTCCAATTGATTGCCCAAATCAAAAGTTATACTACCCTGAACTCTAAGGGCAGCTTAGGTAGCTTTGGGCAGCATGTAAAAAACTACAATAATTTTGAAATTTGGTAGTTATATAACTTACCTAGTACATGATGCAAATGTCAAAAAAATAACAATGTTTAGTGTAAAACTTTCACTTTAGGAGGACTTAAAATTTGCTAGCCCTTTCAGGTAAGGATGGAAAAAAACTTATTTTCCTAACTTCAAACATTATAATCTTTCAATCCGTATAATCAAAGTATTTGAAATTTTTCTACACATTCCTAAAAATGACTAGTATAAATTTTTACAATTGAATTTTGAAAAAAACTATTAAATTTTTTTTTCTTGGTACCCTTAAAACATGGTTGTCATAGTGGACGTACGTCCGGTTCGCCCGTCCATTAGAGGTCCCACCCGTCCGATATAGTCAACACATAGTTGACTTTCTGATAACAGAAAAATAGGCCACATGGATGCCATGTGGATTAAAGAACATGCTGGGCGCGGACAAGATCGTCAAGGCGCGGACGAGGTGACGTGTCATTCTGCAAAATTGCACAAGTTACAAAATTAAAGCCGTCCGGACCGTCCGTCCGGTCCGATGACCCTAACTCGCCCGTTATGACAACCATGCCTTAAAAGTAATAGTTTTTGACTATTTTTGCCCAAAATGTGCCTTGGTCCTTTAGGGCTTAACCTCATTTCATTAGGTAGGCTCAAATTCAAAAATTGTCATTTTCATGGTCAAAAATCAAATCTACATCTATATATTGCTAAAATATACTAAAGACTGTATCTTTTGTTATCTAAAGATTAATCAAAAAAGGATGAGGTCTATCAAAGAGGTAGGCATCCAAAAATGATCCTATTTTTTAACCAATATATACTCTTCATTTCTATAATAATCTTAAAAGTTATCTACTGGTCACTTTTTGGAATTAGCCATCTCTTCTAGAAAAATCAAAAATACCTTGATAGAGGATGTTCTAACATTCTCCACATCAAATACAATAAAAAAAATAAGCCAATAAAAACTCAAAATTCTTTAGCCTCTAATATTCATTTGAAATCGATTAGAAGCCACATTTTAGATCTTATGATCTAAAAGGGTTAATATCTAAATTATTTCAAATGATTTTTTTGGACCATAAATTCTCTCAAAATCACCTTTTTTTTTAAGCAATGCTAAAACCTTTGATATCATCTCCTACTTTTCTTGTATAACCCCTAAAGGATCAGCTTGCATTTTTTTGGTTGCATAGAAATTTTGGGCAGAAACTTGTGACCAGAAGTTTATATATTTTAGGCTGAAATTTTAATAGAAGGTGTGGACAAGGAATATCTTTCATATGCAACAAATTTTATAACATTTGAAAATAGGAGTCAAAAGTTACAGTCAAATAAATATATTCCTTTTTTCCGTAACTGGGCAGTTTGGACAGATTAGAAAAAATCACTTTTTTCAGAAACCAAAATTTGAAATTGGTTTTCTAAACTTATATGTACAAGGAAAGCTTTGAATCATTCCATTTTGATCAACGAGTCAAAAGTTATGAGGATTTTTTGTTTGCAGGGAGTTATGGATTCCAACTACTCTAAACTAAACTTTCAAATCCTTTATCTTACCCAATTTTCAATATTTTTGAAAAAAAAAAAAATACTAGGATGAAAATTGTTTATTACAACATTTCAACCATTGGAATTGTCATTTTTCAATTCCATATTTTAATTCTTAATAATCTAGTATTTTGAATCATTGTTCTACTACTACCTACTTACTATTTTTTTCCTATATGTTGTACAATTCCAAATGATTTGAAATTTTTCAAGCATGTGAATAACTTGTCTAGGAAAAAGAATCTAAAGAAGCACCATCATTTTGGTCATTCTTTCATAGAAAATTGAGCTTGTGAAGTGCAGCTGCTCAGCTTTTCGTAGGGCAAAAAAAATGATTTTAGTGAATTTGAATGCTTATATCTTGCAATCCACGAGGTAGAAATGTCTGAAATTTTGACCACATTTTTTTGATACTACATAGTACAAGATCCTATGGTTACATATGTCAAAAAAAATTCAAAAATTTGCTACTTGTACTAAAAATGACAGTTTTTGAGTTTTATCAGTGAAAACATGGTCATGAAACTTTAGTGGATAAATTTACCTCTGTACATAAAAAATCAATGACAATTGTAGGATCATGGTGCTTGAATTTCAAAAACAACATCAATTCTTTATCTTCCCAAATGGTTAAATTACATCTTTTAAAAATTTGTGTAAAAAATAAGCATGTGCTCCAATTTATGGAAAATTTTCTTACTTTGCAAAAATTGATTGGAAATACATGTACCAAAATCATCTAAGAAAAATCTTTTCATTCATTCTCAGTAAATATTCAAAAGAAAGAGATTCATCATGACAAAATTTTAATAAATTGCTAATAATGTATCTATCAAAATGAAAATTCTCAATCTAAATTGCAGTATCGATGTATTATGCAATCTAAATTCCATGCTGTAACTTTTTAATCTTCTTAAACTATTGAAAAAAGAGTTAAAAAAAAAGGAGCATTTTAAATTTAATTGTAAAAAAAGAAATTCCATGATTGATTATTTGCATAATAAACTCTTCATTTAACTTTCATTTCATTAGTTTGTATGGAAAAATTGAAGCTCACTCTACAAATATAAATCTAAGAACCAAGTTCAATTGTATTTGTTAAAAGAAAGACCAAATGAATATTGTAAGGTGCACAAATGTCCTCATTGAAAACTATGATACTAATTTTTACACAATATCTCTTAATTGTATTGTCAAATCTTATAAATTTCTTTCTACCTTAAAATTAATCCTCTACTACATGTTGTGTTGAAATAACAAAAAAAAATTGAAAATTCCATTTTTAATTGGATGACTACAAACACCATTAGTTTTGTTGAAAAAATACTACTTGATTTTAGAAAATAATGTTTAAATACTGGTATAATTGAATACAAAACTCAAAATGAAATTAAAAAATTTCAATACAAAGAAGGAAAAATAGACAAATTCAAATGAAGACTCTTTCATTCAAACTACAATTCAAATGCTCCTATAAACAATGTTGTGACTCATGAGTTTTTTAAGAGCTTGGATAAATATCTAATCTAAAATAGAAGTACTATCTAACAATAAGTGAAAGTTATTTATCTTGTCATTTAATGCATGTTTGTACTTGGTGAAAAGAGTAGACAAATTGACAAAGGTGTACGGTCAAAATACAATTTTTAGACCCTATCTAATATTAATAAATAAATCTTCATACCAAATGAAAACTTACTCTACTTTATGCTTGTTTGGAGGAAGGGAGGGTATCTACTTCAAATCTCCAATTGAATGTGTGCTCATGCAAAATATAAATCAAAAGAGAAGGTAACAACTTGTTTCAAAGGATTTGACTTGCAAGACCGTAGTCAATTCATCCAAGAATAAACACATTGTTTGTAATTAATTAGCTTGGCCAAAGTACAAGCTTCTTAGCCATTGTAAACTCTTTGTCCATTAAATTTTGTTGTGCACTTGATGTTATTTTGAAGCACTAAAATAACCAAGGTTGATAAGAAGCTAAAGCAACATCAATATTGAATGGAAGGGTGATCATTGAAAGCAACAACTTATTGCACTCTAAGTTATAAGGCTATAACAAACTATGGTGCAACTTGCACATATAATGGTATTGTACAATGTCGAAGACAAATGGATATTCAACACTCTAGCATTATTTTGTGATTGGTGTGTTAAGTAATTGATTGACCACTTACTTTCCAATTGTGGTTTCTGTGCATACTTTGCCATTTTATTTGTTAGAGAATTTTTCAATGGTGGAGGCATATGATCATTAGAAGATGAAGGAACCAAAAGAAGATGTATTTCTACTTTTATAGGAGTAGATGACGTGAACATTTTACATTAGTATCAATGGTTATTGTGGGACTTTAAATGTTGCAAATCATGTTGTTTGATAGTTGAATGTTGCAAACTTGGTCACTTGTTCACTTCATACTTCACTGTAGAAACTCTATTTTGTGTCACCTACACTAATTGATTTAAAAACACTATAAATTTCTATTTTTGATGAATATTTTTACCAACTACATTTATAGAGATCCTCTTTTTTGAATAGTATTGACATCTATGCTCTTGGTAAAATTATTCATCTATTATAAAAGGTTATAGTCTGGAGTAAGTAGTTAGTATAGGTGACACTAAATGCAAATTTTGGTGTAGATATTTGGATTTGGTGACATCAAACACAAGCTTTGGTGCACTTAGAGTTGTAAACAAATTTTGTGCATTGACTATTTCTTCATGACCTTTTCAAAAGCTATATCATGTATGAATGCATTGCATAGTTTATAGATTCATAAATAATGCAGCCATTGCTTTCACTACACTAACATTGTAGTTTGGAGCACTTATTTAATGTGAATGCAAACAAATGAGTGTAGAATGTAAAACTTATGTTTTTTTGCTTAAATTTTAAAAGGTGAGTAGAAGATGTTCTCTTTGCATTAAATACAAGAGCGAAACAAGAGAAATACAATTTTATAACTTAAGTGCAAACGTGATTGTAGGATGAAGACTTAGAAATGTGATATTGTATTAGTATGTAGGAATCTCTGGAAAGGACCTATTGGATTGTTTGATTCTTGGAAGTTCATATTTCAAAGTCAATTAAGGTAGAAGTACCTATTTTAGATAACTTAAGCATTTCAACCTATATGATTTGGGAAAGTCATGGGGAAATTGAGTTCAATGTGTGCAAAAATAAGCATGAAGAAAAATAAAAAATAAAAAACCCAATTTTTTTCTTGAAGAATGAATATTTCATTCAATATAAATGTGAGAAATCAACAGCAATTTCGAGGGTAATCATTTAAAATAATCAAATCAAAGGCCTGTAAATTTTTTGAGAGAGGGGGGAGGGGGGGGGGGTCCAACTAATACAAACTAGGAGGTGGTAACTTTCTTTTTAGTAGATATTATCTTGAGAATCCATTGTGTTGTATCTATACTAGTGTAACCATATTGGATGTCTATCAAAGAATAATCCATGTATGTGCTCATATTGAAGAAGTGTATATTGCAGATACTAGATAGACACCTATGTAGTAGAGTTTTGGAACAATAAGGTGTAGTTACTTTGTTGAAACTATTTCTAAGATAATTGCATGTTAGGAATACATCTTGAAAACATCATTGTATTATATCCCAACTAGTTTGGCCCATGTTGGATGTCAATCCAAAAAATACTACAATAGAGTTTGAATTATGTGTAGAAGACCATCCAAAAAAGTAGTATTAGGCAAGTTTGTGTACAATACTCGAAACAATCTCATGATTACAATCCATCATTCTATTGTCTAGTTACTATAAAAATGCCTAGTTGATTTATGATTCACTACCCCAATTGTCACCAAGTAAAGCTAAAAGTACATGAAAATAGATCCAATTGTGGTTTATGATAGAGTTGGTGGTCAATATATGAAAGTCCAATTATGAAAATCAATTTACTATGAAACATATTTCTCTTCTTATAATATAATATCATTAGAATGGATTTGGAAGTAGTAGGAATAATTTGATTTCAATTTACCTTCAATTATTGAAGAGAAACAAAGATGAAGAATTCACATCAAATATTGGAGAAACTTTGAAAAATCTTTAAAATTTTCTTAATATGTGTCTATTTTAGGAAAGAATAGTATAGTAGCAAGGGTCACTCAGAAAATCTTATTCGGAATGGTGTGATCAAAGCTAGATGGTATGTTTTATTCTTTGAACCTAAAATTTTGAATTTTTATAGATTAAATAGGGGGATAAAATTTGGCACATTGAATTATAACTAATATAAGGTGCACAATAATATATCCATTTTTTTTACTTTTATCTAGTATAGTGTGTGAGATAAAGGCTCCTAGGTCTCCTATATTCTGTTGAGGAGATTTGAGGTAGAGATGATTGTTTTCTAGTAAGTCTATACAATGCATTACCAAATTCCAAAACATGAAACTTGATTGTTAGGAATGGATTGTAAGGAAGCCATTCTTGATACAAAATTACCAACTCATGAGGAAAGATTGGCTAGCTCCTCAAAATAATCCGCCCCTTATGCCATCCTATGGCAATTAATTATACAAATAGGGTTAATTAAGCATAAACACAAGCATTAAGGGCACTTCAGCCACCAAATTAGGTGATTAACTACGTTGTAGGGCGTAGTAGCTGGGATTGTTGGGAAGTAAATCCATCGACCATACAGACCTGCACCAATTGCATTCACCAAGCCAACGTGGAAGTTGAGTTGGAGCATTGAAAGAGCGGGGGTCACAATGCAAAGACTGTACTTACGTGTTATCCTAGGGGACCTAGGATTTACTTGACTTGAGGTGCACTTCATCAAAAATAGTACCAAAATCTTCATGGAATGGAGATGTGCATTATAAAAAAACATTTTAACTTAATGGCCAAGGAAGAGGCCGATTAACTTAATACAAATCATTATGCCCTGTATTACAGCTTATTAAAGAATAGGGTCCTACTTTATCTCTGTCAATCAAAAGGTTGAATTAGTGATGTCCGCGGGTGCCTTTACTCTTGATAGATCTGGAATTTCTTTGCCACTGTTATTGTTCGTGAGCTAGTTATGCCAAATGCCAAGTCTAGACGTACCTTTATAAAGCATGTCATTAGAAATTTGTCCTAGATAAATACATAAAGTTGAAGAAAGCCTATATGGAAGCTAAATAAATAACCCAAATGAGGGATTCAACAAAGCTTGCCAAGGTGTATTCATTATTAAAGGGTGAGCGAGATTAATTGGCAATAATGAAGAAGTAATTAAACATACCTTGACCCCTAAAGTCTCAAGGCCATTTTTCTATCAAAAATCACTCAAAACTACTACTTCTATTGCGTTCATTCAAAAAATGAAAATATATATTTTTTAGAATCTAACCATAGGATCTTACTCTACACATTTTTCTGGTCATGAGGCAAGAATTCTTTGATGTTTGACCATACAGATTGAAAGATATTAGCATTCAAAGTGAAAGACCTTTTTTTCCAAGAAAATGCTCCTATTGCCTGCAAAACAATAAACTCTATAACTTCATATTACTAATCCAAATGGAATGGATCAAAGCTTCCTATACTTCCACTAAAATATAATCGATGAAAAAAAAATTATTTCAATTCTTTATGGATCTTTTTTGTTGCTTAGTCTCTCCAATTTTGAGGTTACTTTGCCATAACTTTTGCTTCTAGGCACTAATTGTAATAAAATAAATTAAATTTTCCAAAAGCTAATAAATTTTTCTATTTTATGAGAAATTTTCAAAAAGTTTCACAAAAAATTGAGCTCATAGGAACCTACCCAAAGTCCATTTTGTCCCCTCTAAGGACAATGGGACTTTGGGAGTTACAACCAAAATAATTCAGAGATTTCCAAGTGTAAAATGTAAAAGAAACGTTGTTCTCACCTGTCA
The DNA here is from genome assembly GCA_963969395.1 of Pseudoscleropodium purum. NCBI lineage: Eukaryota > Viridiplantae > Streptophyta > Bryopsida > Hypnales > Brachytheciaceae > Pseudoscleropodium > Pseudoscleropodium purum. The sequence continues at coordinate 2,271,776 of OZ017800.1, read as the reverse complement.
GTTGTCTGTACACAAATATCTTGTCTTTCTACACAAACTACGATATCAATCTACTGCTAAAGAATTTCAAACTCAATGTCGCAGACTGTCGGCATCAAAGCTTTATGTATTATATAATGGCATCTAAAAATTCTTATCAACCTTATTACAATCAATGTAGTAAGAACCTCGAGTCTGAAATGCACGCTCGATTCAAAATCGATCCTCAGGCTTAAAAACAACAGTCTAAAACTTGAACAAATGAGTGTAGAGTACGTGTGTGCATTTCTTTTCAAATTTTAAAAGGAGAGCAGAAGGTGTTCTCTTTGCATGAAATACAAGAGTGAAACAAGAAAAATACAATTTTATTAACGCAAACATGATTTTAAGACAAAGACCTCGGAATGTGATATTGGTAGGAATCTCTGGAAGGGACCCAATCTTGATTGTTGGATTCTCAAAAGTTCATATGTCGGAGTCAAATACCACCAAACTCCCAAGCACATTGCTTATAATGTTTGGGCTTCTACACGAGTTTTAATCAGCAACTAAAATTGTCTGTTTTGTCAACACCTTCAGTGCTTGAGCTAGTTCTAATTCTTAACTGATTGTATAAGTTTTGGTAGGGTCTTGTTAGGAGTCAAAAGATGTTTTTTTATTCTCTTAGAATGCTTTTTTTTAGAAACCATGTGAATAAACAATGAATTTTTTAAGTGTTGAAAGCAAGGTGACCTTGAAATTGACTATAGATTCTCATGAATAGATGTACATTTTGGGCAAGGAAATGTAGCCTGAGTTAGGTTTAAAAACATGTCACAAATAGGTGCAATTATTGTATATAATGTGGTGATGATATTAACCCACAAAATCAATGAGTGAAGTTTCAACCAAAGAATCAAACTAAAGTTAGGATGATTGCTCTTAATTGTAATTCCTTTCTAAATTTGCCCCCCTACAAAGTCTAGCCTAAAATGTTTTCCCTCTATTCATGAGAATCTCAAGTCAGTTTTTGAAACACCCATTTTCATAGGTTTGACAATTCATGGTTTCACATGTGGTGTCCAATAAGTGCATAAGAAGAGAATTTAAAAGACTCCATTGACTTCCATCAAGATCCAACAAATACTTTGGTAATTTAATTATGAAAATGATGGTTGTTGATTTGCTCATTTGGACACCTTCAAGCGTAGTTATTTTACACAAAGACCTTGCACTGTGTCTTCAATTTACAAAAATAATATATTGTCAAATTCTCCACTTATAATATTGTGCAGCATGTCAAATTCTCCACTTGTCGACTGGGCAAGTGTCTCCAACTGAAGATTATCCAGACTTGCGTATTAAATTTGAGAAAAGAAAACTTGGCCCCACTTGCATTGGTCCCAAACATAAAATTGTGAACCACTAACACCAAACATTTCGACCTACAAGGACGTGGAGTTTACCTCCAAACGTCTCTTTTGAGCACATTCAATTGGAATAGGGGCAGCACCAATGTGAAAGGCGCCCTGCAATGAAGATTCCTTTCCAATGAAACGTGCCATTCTGGAGGTGAGGCGGGACCGCTTCAAAGAAAGAGCTTCACCAAGTGAACACAAAACAACGGCAACTTCACGGCGAGAAAGTTCAACAGTGGCTGAAATCCCAACCAGAGGTTACTTACTGATTAAAATTCCACCCCCACTTGCAGCACCAAATGAAAAGGGGTTTGCTAACGACATTCACAAGCGACTTCAGAGTTCAGGAGCAAGCATTGTTACCACTGTTTGTTGAAAATGAACTGAGTCTACCTGGACATGCTTAAGAAACACTTGTCTTACCTTTACAACGACGATTCAACAAAGATTCAATCCCAAGCCGATTTTCTTTTTCCTCAAGTTCCCAAAGAATCTCTTGCAACACCAAAAACGTACGTTGCTTACTACAATCAAAAGAGACTTCAGAGTTCAGCAGCAAATTTCGTTACTGGACGCTGTTGAAAGCGAACCACGTTCCGATGCCAGCAATTGTTTGGTACTAAAAGCATATGCCCCGTCCAGTGCGGACGTTCCTTCCTAAATTTTTTGTATGTAAACCTTCTATTGTAACAAGCATATTAAAAAGAGGTAGGCACTGCCTTACACACATACACAAAAGGGACCCTTACACACATACAATGCCACGCCAGTTGACACAGACTACAGTATTCCACATACCCTACAGAGTTCTGTTCTTCCCATTTTTTAATATGCTACTGTTTTCCACACATTGAAATCAATTTCAAAGGCGTATAATGATACAAGTAGCCCCCACTTGGAGACGTACTGTTCTTCACATGGCACTGATCCATTGGGGTCTCCTCCAAAAACCGACAGTTTGAGCCCCCGTCCACACGACCACAACACAAGTTGCTCCACTATAAAATCGCACCCACACCAAAGAGCAGCAGTGCACGTCTGCGTATCCTTTGCATAGCTTTCTACTTCCTTTCCTGCAGCTGCACCAACAGGGTCTCTGTGTGCACAGCGTGTGTTGGAGGAGCGTTTGGCTTGGTCACTTGTTGAGATTCCGATCTTGTCAAGACTGGTGGAGAGCAGACTCCCTTGGCGTTGCCTTGTGGGATTTAAGAACTTCCTACTCCCGTCTCTTTAATCTTCACTTTTGCTTGCTGGGGGACGCTTCTCTAGCACCAGCCGCATGTTCATACAACTCTTATTTTTCGGCAGCTCTTGGGGTGACTTCAGGTAAGATTTTCCCCCTAAAGTTTCTTGAATAGGATGCAGCTACGAAGTGAGAATCATATGGTTTCTCAGAAGAGATGGAGTGATGCATGTGCCGTTAAGAAAAGCGTGCGCTTAGAAATGCAAGTCAGTTGGGGAAAGAAATTGAGTGTTAGTATTGTGGTTGTTTAGATGACAGAACTCCAAAGAGGACAGTGCTTGTAAGTTGTTGTAAGAAGAGCGACTCACTCGTGAGGCTTTCTCCTCATGATCGTCTCTTTGAGTCTAAAGGAGGCAACCCATTTCTGAACACTTAAGTAATTTCACATATCTCAAAGGTTGGTTTCTTCAGTGGGTAAATTTTCGCATGTGCAAAAATAGACAGCAGGAGGTCTTCATAATTTTTATGATTTTTTTTGCAAAACATAATTACTATGAATTTTTTAGCAGAAGGTAGACTTTCTCCTTCTTTGGTAATATAGACCTTCCTCTTTCTAACCAAGAGCTGGTTGCAAAATTCATTGAGGGTTGGTTATAATATTGAGAGTTTGGTAGCCAATCACAATGTGCCACAATTGTATCAGGAACCACACCATAATTAATCACTACTCATCTCTTCTACACAGAAAAACAACAACCTATATTGCTAGAATGAGGCGCCAATCAAGAATGGATTGCCTCCTATAGTGAGTCTAAGTTGCTCTTAGCTTAGGGGGTTTTCCCCCTGTTTGGTGATAGTAAGTAGTTTTTGTTTTCCATTTGTTGACATTGTGAGGTCTTTGCCTGCTTTCTTTGACTTGTTACCAATGTCAATGATGCTTGTTTTTTTGTTGGTCTTGAGGGATTTATGCTAAATCATGACATCACTATTTGATCTTTATTAAAAATGTTCAAGTGTCTTCATGCATTGTTGGCAGGTCCTTCATCATAAGCTTCTATGCAACATCCATGCCAACTTGCCAACTTCCTATTCCTAGAAAGGTGTTTCATATCCTTTCGAGAAGCACTTACATTTATTGAAAGTGTAAAAGATTGAATTTATATGCACGATACCGATGGGTAGCTCCAACATCGGTGTTGTGACCACAGGTAACTACAAGTTTTAGTTTCCATATTATTGCAATGCAATCATATTTTGTTTTCAAGATATTATCACTTTCACTTTATTTGGACTAATTTTAGTACTTTCATATGTGTAGGTGACATTGAAGATCAACGACACAATCCAAAATGGTTTGTCAACCGCAAATACATGCTCCGTCCTAATCAAGAGGTTGAAGCAAACGAATTGGGATATGTTATATTGAAAGTGCCTAAATATAGGCGCCAACCTCCTATAGAATTTTTTCCACAAGGATGGCAATTTGGACTCCACAATCGAGAAAATTTGGACAATAGTGGATCAGAGGCTATAAAGCTTGGTATTGCAGTGCAATATGGATTAGTAGGAGAGAAATGGGACCATTTTTGTGATGCAATTGTGGATGATCCCAAGGCTATGTTGGCATGCTATGGTCTTCAAAATGAGGTGACCAATTGGACTCATGAACAGATCAAACATGTGTTGGCTTTAGATGCCCTCTTCTTGGCTACTTATATTGATATTGATTTTCCACCAAATGAAAGACGATTGTGGACATTGAACGCAATGCCATCTTGGTTTAAAGCAAATGATGTTTTTTTTTCCAAATCCGACATTTGGTTGGAGATTGTGAGTGTTGATCTTTGCCGAGTTGAGAATCAAATCCCTTTTGTTCTTATTGACAAAGTGGTTGAATATATTGGCAATTCTATTGCTTCTCCAACTTACAAAGGCAATGAACCCCTTGTTGGTGATTTACAATATCAAGAAAGAAGTATAGAGCTTGCGGTGGAGAATGCGGCCCGTTGTTTCATGGTCACTTCAAGTGAATATTTCAAAATTGACAATTCATGTCTCTTAAATGAAAAAACGCATATTCTTGGAATTACATACAAAACCATTTGTGGATCCAAAGGTTTACTCATAAAGCAGAGTGAGCAGGAAAATGAACCTATTCACATTCTTGCAGCAACAAAGTTGGAACAATCTGGCATCAAAATAGTTGGAGTTGATGGACCATTGTGCACAATGTCTTACAAGAAGAAATGTTTATGTCTACCTAAGATGAGGATATACGATGAGACAATTTCCTTCATTAGAAACATGGCTTGGTATGAGAGCAAGAGTATTTCGGATGGTTGTCTATTTAGTGATTACATTGCCCTTATAAGTGATCTCATTAAAAATTCTGAAGATTTGGACCTTCTTGATGAGTGTGGTGTAATTCATAATGGTTGTGGAACTAAGGCGTTTGGAATGTGGAAAGCTTTGGACGAAGGACTATTAGTACTTCCTTCTTCCGAAACACACCATAATATGAAAGGAGACATAAAAAGAAGATGTGACCATAAAAGATATAGACTTTGGAGTGAATTCAAAAGTGTATTTTGCTCTAAGCCTTGGTTGGTTCTATCTACAATTGCAATTGTTTTGGTGACAATGGCTACATTGGTTCAAACCTACATATCTATCATTGGTTCCAACAAAATGAAACCAAAATTTCCGTGAGTTGGAAAAGTTTTTTTTCAATAGAAGTTTTATCTTTGGGTTCTATTTAGGCAAGTGTTTGTATAGATAGATTTTGTAGTATAGTGACACATTAGCAAATGCCTATACTTGAGAAAGCCTTTTACTTTCTTAAACTTCTTATGTAGGTTGATCACAACATGTATTATTTGGATGCTATAAGAATAAATGATCAATTTTCAAAGTGTTGATATGTTTAACCACCCCAATGATCAACAAGTAAAACTAAAAGTACATAAAATAGATCCAATTGTGTTTTATAATAGATTCAATGGGCAATATATGGATGTCACGTCATGAAAATTAGTGGAAGCAACAAATTTGTCTTTCTATACGGTAATAAGATTAGAATGGGTTTGAAAATAATGGAGATAGAATGACTTCAATTTACCTTCAACTTTTGAAGAGAAATAATGAATGTTCATATCAAACATAAGAGAAACATTGAAAAATCTTCAAAATTTTTTTAATCTGTATTTATTTTAGTAAAAAATAGTTTAGTCTCAAATAAATCATCATGTCTCTCTATAATGAGAATATAAGTAGACCCTAGTTATAAGCCATAAGTTCAAATTGAAATTAGATATTCAAATTGGAAATTTTTAAATTTTTAAAATGAAGTAGAAACAAAAGAATTAACTTCATTTCCATAGTTAGCTTAAAATTTTAAAAATATCAATTTCATAATCAAAGAGCATATTTATACCTAGAAATTGCCAAAATGTACTAGAGATTGTGTCTTTGTGATCCATGGATTAACCCTTAAAAGTTGAGAACTATCACAAAGGTAGGTAGCCAAAAATGATTTAATTTTTTACTATTATGTACTCTTCATTTCTATAGTAATCTTAAATGTTATTTAATGGTGCCTTTTCTTGCCCAAAGCATTTCTATCTATAAAAAAATCAAGAATACTTTGATGGGGGATGTTCCATTGCTATCTACATGAAATATAGTCAAGGAAGTCAACAAAAATAAGTCAATAAAAATTTGCAATACTTCATCATCTAATGTTCATTTCAAATTAGTTGTAAGACGCATTTTAGAGCATGTGAATTAGTAGGGTTAACTTCTAAATTACCTCAAATGACATATATCAACCAAAAATTGTGTCAAATCACTTCTTCCTAAAACAAAGCTAAAACACTTTTTTCTTTGTAGATTTAACCCCTAAAGGACCAAGGTGCGTTTTTTGACAACATAACTTTTTTGGGTAGGTGCATGTGAGTGGAGATTTCCATATTTTTGGCCCAAATTTTAATAGAAGGCTTGGACAAGGAATATCTTCTTGTGCACTAAATTTTAGGACATTTGAAAATATGAGTCAAAAGTTATAGCCTAATATATAGTTTGTTTCTCAACTTGGGCAGTTCAAACAGATCTAAAAAAATCACTTTTTTCAAAAACAAAAATTTGAAATTAATTTTTTAGATTTATATATACATAGAAAGCTTTGAATGATTCCATTTTGATCAATGAGTCAAAAGTTATGAGGTGTTTAAGTTTGCGGGTAGTTATGGATTTTCTACTCCAAAATAAACTTTGAAGTTCTTTATTGAACTTAATTTTCAATATTTTTGAAAAAAAATAAAAACATTAGATGAAGATTTTTTATTACAACATTACAACCATTGGATTGGCAAAGTTTCAATTCTATAACTAAATTATTAACAATTTAGTATTTTGATTCATTCTCTACTTCTTTCTACTTACTATTTTTTTCCTATATATTGTACAATTCTGAATGATCTGAAATTTTTCAAACATATATCCAACTTGCCTTGAAGAATGAATCCAAAGAGTTGCCAACCATTTTAAACATTTTTTCATACAAATGTGACCTTGTCAAGTGCAGCTGCCCGATTTTTTGTAGGGCCCAAAAAAGGCTTTTTGTCATTTGAAACACTAATATCTTGCAATCTACATGGTAGAAATTTCTAAAAAAATTTGACATCTTTTTAGATTATTATAACAGAAGATCTTATGGTTGAAGATATCCAAAAAAAATTTAATTTTTTTTTGGTACTTGCCCTAAAAATGGCAGTTTTGGAATGTTTTTGTTGAAAACATAGTCAAGGAACTTTAGGGGTTAACAATCACATCATCTACTTTCTTTATTACAATTTACCTTTCTAAAATTTCAAAATAAAAATCCCATGACAACTACCAGATCATGGTACTTGAATTTCAAAACCAACATTTTTTAGATCTTTCCAAATAGTTGAATTATTGAATCTTTTAAAATATTTGTAACAAATGTGCATGAACTACAACTTATGCAAAATACCTTCTACTTTGAGAAAATAAGTTGGAAATACATGTACCAAATTCAACTAAAAAACCTATAAGTTCAATCTTAGTAAATATTGAATAGAGAAAGGTTCGTCATGATAGAATTCAAGAAATGGCTAATAATACATCTATAAACCAAAACTTTTCAATCTAAATGCCAATATTGTTGTAAGAAGCAATCTCAATCCCATGCTATAATTTTTTAAACATTCTAATACTACTGAAAATAGAGTTCAAAAAAGAACACTTTAAATTTTTTCTCAAGAAAGAAATTCCATGATTGATTGTCCGCAAAATAAATTTCTTCATAATAAACTTTTGTGAGACTCTTAACTTTATATTTTGTTCATTTTTGCAATTATTGTGTGAATGTGGTTAAATTTTAAAGGGATAATTTAAAATGAATGGAAATGAATGAAGTTTTTTATTTTTTATTTTGAATGAATGAAATTAAAATTAGTTAAGGTAGTTGTAGTTGGAAGGTTGTCTCTCATGTCATTTCAAATCTTGATTTTTATATAAGTGTTTTTTTTTCTTGTTTTGCTCTCTCTCTCATTCATTATTTTTTCATGTGTCATTGTGTGAATTTATTGCATCTTTCTTGAGTGTTCAGAGCTTGAGTTTAGGCTAAGTATTTTTATGTGAATTTTAATATCTTTGCCGTGAGGGCAATTGTGTGTGTTAATTTATTAAGTGTGATTGATAATTTTATAACTTTAAGTGAAGATTGAAGAGCAATTAAAATTTATTAATAATTGTGGAGGATAATTTTTGTGTTATCACTTGTCATTCTTTGAGTGTTATTTGTGAAGGATAATGCAATTTAATATAATTGAAGCTTTATCGGTGAGTGTTAATTGTGAGGAATTAATTTATAAATTGATTCTTAATATCTTTGCCGAGGGAATTGGAGAGATAATTCTTGGTTATTGATTTAGAGTGTAAAGAGAAATTTGTAATTGCTTAAGGAATTAATTGTTCATTTTTAAGAGAGTTATATTGGAAAATCATTTATTGTCATCCTTTGAAGTTTTTGTTGATGAAATTGAGTGATACAAATAATTACTTAAAGCGGAGAATTAAATTGTACTTTGTTATAGAAGCAATTTAAGTATTATTTTTAATTAAGTTATTATAAGTATTTTGGAATTTAAAGAAAGAGCCGGTTGGCCAATTTCTTAATAATAATTGTTTTTTAACATTTGTTGCCGAGGGATTAATTGTGAGCAATTTAAAACACATATAGATCCTATTTTTATTAAAGAAAATAACCGCGGAGCATTGTGTAATAATTTTGAGAGTTTAATTATATAAATAATTTATCAACTTTGAGAGAAATTGTAAGGTAAATTAATTACATAATAAATTAAAAGTGTGAAGGGAATTAAATTAATTGAAGCATTATTGCCGAGAGGTTGTGAGAATAAGAAATTAATTATTACATATAAGTTGATACAAATATAGAATTTCAACATGTGAAGATGAAGTGAAGGAATCTATTGATCCTACGGGACTAGTAGACTTAGATTGTATGAGTTAATGAAAAACAATTTTAAATATAAATTTGAGCCGGTTATAAAAGACTATTGATTTAATGATTATTGCTATGTTAACTTGTTTCTACACATTAAAGATTATTGAAAAATTGATCATTGAATAGCCACGCTACTAAATTGACTATTGAAAAGATCACATTGAATATGCAACTATTGATTTTGCCAATTGCTAAAGTACATTAGTGCTTAACATTTTCTATGTGGTTGAAATTGCAGAAAAGACTTAGAACTTTTGATGTGGATAGAATCCTTACCTCAACCAATTATAGATTTTGGCAATTTAGAAACTATTATGTTATAGTAGTAGTAGTTCACATGAGACTTCTCTAGCTTTGAACTTTGGAACTTAAAGTTAGAAGTTATGAAATCGGTTGTTATACTTTGTGTGTAGTTTTCGTATTTCCATTTAAAGTCAAGTTATTGCACATATATTTTCAATTTTGAACTTCTATAGATTGTGATACATTCCTTTCTATGCACTCTACATTGTTGTTATACAATCTTAAACTTAAATGTTCTTCTTTCTTGTATGTGTAAAAGTGACTATTGAAAAATGATAATTGAATATGACAATTGAAAATGAATACTAACATTGTGACTATTGAAAATGATTATTGAAAAATGATAATTGAATATGACAATTGAATTTGACTATTGATTTTCGTTTATTTACTTTGATTCTGTTTGAGAAGATAGATTTACAGACATAGTGGGATAAAACCTAGAAATTGCTAATTGACGGACTACTAGTGTGAGGGAAATAGAGATAAGCCATTTATCCCATCCCCTACTAACATAACATGTGGTAATAAATAGTATGTTTGAAATTAAAAGAAAGAGAGATTTACATACAAAGTGACATTAGTTAATTAAAACACTAAGCTAATTTGAGCTTTTCCCTTAAACAAACCTTTTTGGAATTGCCTTGGTTTTGTCGTAGAAAAACTATACTACAACTTTCATCTTGTTAATATTTATTGGAAGATTGAATCTCTATTTATAAGCATAAATCCAAAAAACAAGTTAAATAATATTTGTCAAAATATAATAATAAGTTGTTAGGTGCATACATGTCTTTCTTGAAGAAAATGAATCTATTTTTCATACAATAGTTCTTAATTATATAATTGTCAAATCTTGTGAATTTCATTCAACCTATAAACTACTCGTCCACCACATGTTGTAAAGAATATCAAAAAATAATATGAAATTTTCATTTTGAATTGGATGCTCACAAATATTAGTAATTTCGTCAAAAAAAATGCTACTTGATCCTAGAAAATAGTGACTAAATACTAGTGCAATTGAATATTAAACTCAAAATGAATTAAAAAATTCAATGCAAAAAAGGGGAATCAACAAGCTCAAACTAAGACTATTTACCTCCAACTACACTACAAATTTTGGTATGAACAGTGTCTTGATTCGTGAATTTTTTATCAATGTGCATAGCCTTTAACCTCTTAGTACTTTGATATCCAAAATTTAGACAATGACAAAAGAGATTCCTAAAGCTTTTTTGAATACAAAGCTTATGATTCATTCAAACCAATGTTTGGCTTCTTCTTTTTATAAACTTTATGTTTGATGAAATTGAGGTAGATAATGTATATTTATAAAGATATAAAAAAAATTCAAAATTCAAGGATTCAGGTGCTAATGGGTCAAATTTTTTTGTCTAGCATGGAATCTAAGAAGATGTAAGCTAAATGAGACCTTGTAACAGTTGTAAGTGAGTTGGAGAGAAGTTTTTGGTACCATTTTCCGCACATTGAAATCAGTTTCAATGGCGTATAAATTACACAATTAGACCCCATTTGGAGGCCTACCTTTCTTCACATGCCATTGAGCCATTGGAGGTTTTATCAAAAATTGACAATTTTAAGCCCCATTCACATAACCACAATACAAGTTGCTTCACTACAAGTTTGCATCTTGAAGTTACCTTAGTTAGAGCATCCACATTGTTATTTAGCAAATCTTACTTGCCAAATGTTTCACGATGGGCTCCAAAAATCTCTTTGTTGATTCCACTTGCCAAGTCTTCACCGTGAGGCAAAATATCCAACACACTCAACAATATGTGGGCTACTATTCATACCATAATTGTTGCTTGTCCAATAAGTTGTTGGAATGGTGAGATTTCAACACTAAATCCAAAATTTGGGGATATGGAGTGGTAATAAACAATATGGTATGATTATGTACTCAATTCAATGTTGGATGGGACACTCAAAATTTTTTCTTTGGCATATGAGAGTGGGAGAGAATTTATTGCCTAGGCATGCCAGAGCCAAAGCAGCCAATTCTTTTGTATGAATAACTTAAGTTTTTGGATGTCTTGGATATTGATCTTTTTGGTAGTATTAATCCACCTATCTAGTATAGATTAAGGTAAACTAGCTCATAATAGGTAAACCACCCAATGCAAACACTTAGAAAACCACCCATTAAAGTCTTACATCAACGTATGGCAAACTTTTACTAATAAATGAGACTAGGATTTCACTAAATTGGTTAGTGGACAAAATCAATGCTTTGGATGATGGTGATGGAGTTATGAGTGACCACTTTAAGAACTTCTACTTTTTTAGTGTAAATTCACTACAAGAACTAATCTTTTTATTCCTTTGTCATGGTCATACTAGAAAATATTGAGACTACTTTAGGTGGTAAAATGACCATTATGAGTTCACTTTTGGGAGGGTGGGGGTGGAATAGTCTAGAGATTGTTTTGGGCCAACTAGCCAAGTTACTTCAAAAATTTGTAATAAATTCATATTTTATTAAAAAAATAAAATTTCAATTGTCCCTTGCATTTCTCATATTTGTCTTTTTAAAAAAAGAAGATTTAATTTTTTGCAAAAATATCAATAAGGCAAACCAAGCATTCTACTTGTCATAGGTTGGTTTACCTTACCTTTGTTAAAAGGAAGTCTCTATTATATTGATTGTTTATAGTTGTTTTTGTTTTTGTTTTTTTGAACAATTGAGACGGAGCCTCATTGCATTAAAATGAACAGAATACAACTTCCAAGCCAAAAGGCCGGACAATAAAAAGAAACACAAAACAAAAACCGAACCAAGCTGAACAAGAAGAATCTAAGTAAAAGAACTAAGAATGGGACCATCTCGGTTCCAAAAGATCATGTCATACTCTCTATGGCCGTTCACCTCTAATTAGAGCCAAATGGAGTCAAAATTTGCCCAAATTTGATTAGCCTGATATTGACGATGTTGAGCCCTTCTCTCTGCTTTGATGAACTCAGCAATATTAGCGTCAAGCAGAGTGTCCCAGAGCATTTTCTGGCTGACCTTACGGGGCTACATACATTGAGAGAATACTTTGTTGTTTCTAAAGAGCTAGATAATCTAGAGCGTGGAACCTCTCAAAATCAACTAGATGGTTTTGATCTTATTAAACCTACAGGGGCATTGAGAGCCGAAAATGCATTAGACCGAGTTAAGGTGAGTATGTAGACCTATTACCGAGTGAGTACCAATGATATGGTGCACTATGGTTTGGGCATATTCCCAAATATCTTACACTTGAGAGCAGTGATAAAATCAATGGATGGGTGTTTCGTCAGGGTCTAAAGTGCAGCATTTGCACTAAGTGTCGATCCTTGGACATACCAAGCCTTCCACAAGTAAATTGCCATTGCATTATGCCATACAGACTACATGAATGCCGCCTTCTTCTGTGATCTTGTCTTATGCTAGAGCTCTTGCCAATTGAGTATGAAGGTTGGTGGAAGATGACTCACCCATTTGGATAGAATTGATTTTTTTAGATGGTGCCGTTTAATAAGTAAATGATGCCCGATCACTGTCGTGTGTATGTGAGTAATTTGGCACCACTGCTCCATTCCCATTTGTGAGGGTCAAAACTCAAATCTTAAATGCTACCTGCGCAAAATAGTGGGGAAAGCCCCTTGTTTGGTTTCTGGCCTTCTAAAACATGGACTCTCTTGATGAAGCCTGTATAGGAAACTGATGAATGGAAACATTGGAGAATAACTAACCAGCAAGAGACTGGGCTAACTCTCACTTTGGTAACCGTAGCTGGAAGTGTCACCATCTAACTATTAGTTGAACTGGCTCTCAGTTCAAGATCGATCAACTTCCAAATTGTCATTAGAAGTACATTTGCCATGCTTGTGTAAATCCCCACCCAATTGCCAACATGACCTATATTGAATTTGCAAGTAAGTAAATTGATCCATTCGGTTGGAATATGAGAAAGAAGGAATTGCCACTTTCCACGCTCTACGTCATTTAGTTTGTAGCTCATGGAAACTTCCTTCCAAGGTCAAAATGAGCACAGGTTTGTATCCCATAAATCACCAATCGTTAGAAGTCCATTCCGAGCTAGCTCTTTGGCCTTCTCCATGGCAAATTGAAAATTTCCCCTAATGTAATTCATGGACCACTAGAGACTAGAAGTCATCACTTTGTCTACATTGGTGGGCGGTGTAGGTTCGATGTGTGAAATGATTTCGTGCCATGCTGAAGTAATCCTATCCCATATTCTTGAACCTCTAGTGATAGATGGAGAGTGTACCACTAACCATACTTGAGACGGAAACCAGTACCCACTTTGAGTTTGCGGTTTAATCTTATAAATTCTGAACCAAAGTAGGATCTTGAAGTTTGATAAACTTGGCTCTATAACAAAGATAACCCATTTGGCAAACAAAGTGGTAAAAAAAAGCTCGAGATTGAACAATTTTAACCCTCTCAAGTTCTTTGGGAGGCAATAATCTTCTAAATTGACTCTAGTGCGTGATTGACAATCTATGCCACTCTATAAAAAATTGTAGAGACTCCCACGTATCAAGGAGATAGCCTGCAATGAACCACTCCACATGGCTATGAAATAATATAGGGTGGAGATTAGGATTGCATTGACTACTAGTGCACGCCCTGCAAATGAAAGCTGTTGAGTAGTCCAACACGTCAATTTCTTTGTTATTTTCTGCTACAGAAACTCGTCAATGTCCACAGTTTTGATAGTTATACTGAACAGAGTTCCTAGTAGTTTAGAAATTGATCTTGGTGGTACCCAAATTAGCTTTTATCGGTCAGTCCAAGCAGGCTGGGGGGACTTGAAGAACCAGTATCCTATGCTTTTCTTCAAATTGACTATAGGCCCTAAAGCTAAACCAAATGTCTAGAAAAAATAAATGGAGTTGTGTAAATCTACTTCATTGCCCTAAATTAACAACCCCATGTCATTTGTATATTGGGATATCAATTGATATGAGTTGTTGTTGGGGAGTTTGATCCTATGAATTCGATCAGAACTTTGCTCCGTTGGTGCTACAATATTCAAGGCCTCCCGTATGATCAAGAACAGATAGGGGGCGAGAAGGCAACCTTGTCTCACCCCCCTCAGTATGGGAAAGCTGTTGGTAATTTTGCCATTTAAAAGTATGGAGGTTGAGGCATCGTGGAGGAGCATCGTTATTAGACTAGCAAAGGAGTTGAGAATGCCTATTTTCTCCATAACTTTAAATAAGAAATCCCAAGACACCACATCGTAAGCTTTTGTGAAATCTAATCTCAAAAATATAAGATCCTAATCAAACTCTTTGGCTCACTCAATTGTCTCGTACTGCAATAAGTTATTTTATAAGATGTATCTTCAGGATAAAAATACAGATTGCTCAAGGCTAAAAATGTCCTATAATACACTTTCGAGATGACCCTGTAACACTTTCGCTACAATTTTATACGAGACGTTTAAAAGAATTATAGGGTGCCAATTTGCGAGATCAGCTCCATCCCCTGACTTGAATAATAGGATAATGGTTCTTGATGTTATACCTTGGGGGAATATGCCTTAGAGGATTGAGTCATTCACCATGTTTATGAAGTCGTCGCCTAGTAAATCCCAAAAGCAATAGAAAAGCTCCACCATAATACCATCACATCTTGGACTTCTTCCTTTTGCCATGTGGTATAGTGTCGTGTAGCAATCGTCCTTGGTAATGGGCTTGTCTAGATGTCGACACATCTCGTCATTGAGTTTCCTCAAGACACAAGACAGAATGGAGTCTGCATCGATGTTTGTTTGAATGTACGATACCCTTTGGTTATACAGCTCGGTGTAGAAATCGGTAGAAATACTTTCAAGGTCATTTTGTTCAGACTAGAGGCTTCCTTGCAAATCCCATAATTCAGTAATAGAATCAATATTGGAGGATTCTTTAAATGCTTGGAAGAATTCCCTTGACAACCTATCCCTGTGCAATCTCCATCTGGTAGAGGATCTGGTTCTCTAGCCTTCATTTTTCTGATTCACATAAGCGACTAAATTGGCTTGGACTATGTTGACTTCGTCTTGAAGTAGTTGAGATGAAGGATTGGATTGAAGAGATTTAAGTTTTACCTCTAGACTATGGCACAAATGATCTTCACTTGCCTTGTTCATGTGAGCGCGATGGATGCAATAACCTTTGTAGAATCATGTAATTTCTTCATCTTCAAGAAGAAGGTGGATCTTGTGACCAAATCTCACATATCGTAGTATCGGCATTGTCGAGATATAACGAGGACATCACCCAACAATTAGGTCGAGGTGGTATTGTAGCTAGCTCTAGTAGCATAGACACAGGGTAGTGATTAGAACGGGAGTGATCTCCTCTAATCCTGTAGTCAATGATTTGTCTTTTCTAGAAACAGAGTCCGAGAAAATGTAATTCTATCAAGGCGGGCCAAAATCCTCAATGTGTCACTTCTCACATTGTCCCATGAAAATATAAGACTAGATGTTGAGAACAGGAACTCATCTACTTGAAGTGAGTCTTTGAGGCTGTAGAATAAAAGTCTTTCAGAACTTAATATAATTTTCCCGCATGAATTTGACTTGTCACCATACCGCTCCACCATGTTGAAATCGCCAAGCATTATCCACCTACAAGTTTTTGGAAGCTCTTGGGCCATGGTCTCCCATAGGATATGTCAAGGTTGGAGTTCATGGGGAGCTTAGATATTTATGAAACCAATGTCACCTCCTGGCAATCTGGATAATATAAACCAATGAGCTTTACCACTGAGTATCGTACCTGATTGTGTAATGAGTTTTGCCTATTTTGGTGAGATTAGTGTTGCAACACCTCTTTTGCATGCGCTCTTGCCTCCGGGAGTAATCTAGTTCGACATCAATGCACAAAGTGGTTGCCTGTTTCTATAACTTCTTACCTAGTTGGAGGGCAATCATACCTTGTAATTTGTGTTCCTGTAGGAATAGGAGATCAACTAGATATCTTCTAATATAGTCTTGTAAATTATCTATAGATGAGGGATTGTTAAGACTTCTCACATTGTGAGTTAGGAGATGTATCTTCATAAGCATTTTTTTGGGGAGAGTTTGCCAAGTGCTCTCCATGCGATTCCCTTAAGATAAATGTTGACTTTTCATGTAATCCCAAGCTACAAGGTTATTATCTATCTGGACTACTTCGATGGAAGTTTGGTTTTGTTGACCTGGGTGTTTTTTGCAATTTCTAGCCAATGCCCTTATATCATGTAAGGACAGTTCTTCTCTAGATAGGGCAAGATATTGGTGGGGTTCAACTTCTTGCCATTGCGGTAAAGAATCAGAAATTTGATTGAAGACACTTAAAGCTAGAGAAGTTCCTTTGGTGTCTAGGGTTACGGGTTGGGATTAAACTTTGCTATTTGGAAAAGTAGGTTTGGTATCTGTTGAAATTCCATTGTTGAGGAAGGTTGGCAGGGCTTTTGGTTGGATGTTGGAGATGACATTATTGGATCTAAGAAGGTTGTTAAGAAACCTAATCATAGAGGAAGAAGATTCGTTACCACTAATAATGTTTTCGATAGACAAACTAGCTTTTTGATGATATATTTGACTCTCTGTCACCTTGTCATGACCAACAAGATTTCTTGGAGACTGTTGACATTCAAATTGACATATTTTAGGTTGTAGAGTGTTGGGAGAAGCTATAAGTTGATCTGGACTTGATCCTGGTGAGGATAAGTTGGTAGATGGTATACGGGAAGGAATGGGAACAGCTTTTGCAAATCTATTGTGAATATGAGGGATGGTAGCCAAATCTAGATTTGTTGGTTGAGGGTTGTGAATGTCTATGTTGGATATGTGTCTAGGATTATCTTTCGATGTAAAAGTGGGAAGGGAGGGTAATTGTTGGATTTGAATATAACTAGCCTTGCCATGAGAAGGAGAAGATATATCGACTGTCATATTACCTACAAGTTGTGGGCTGTTGGTTGCTACGTTCTGATTGGGTTCTAAATGGTCTACTTGCAGATACCTAACTTTGTTTGTTATATTGACCTGATCATTTCTATGACCCTCTTCAAATAGTCTACAAGCCCAGTAGTGGCTTGAGCTTTGTGGGGGTGGTGGATCTATGGGCAAAATGACTATAATAGCAGCAAGGTTGAACTTTAGTAAATCCCTCTACATCTGGTACTAGAGGGGATTCCCAACTCTGTTTTGGTTGTCTAGCACTATGACGGTTGTACCTCCTGGATTTCGATAACTTGGTTTGAGAATGTTTGGTTGACTGTTGTACTTCTTGAGAGCTAAGGTTTTGGTATTGCAAGAGACCAGAGATAAAATGAGGGTTACTATTGTGATTGAAACTGTACAAAGTACAAACGCTATTTGTTATCAGTTCCTTTGGTTTTTAGAATGATTGGACATTTTGAAAAAGAGTGAAAAGACTCCCGGCAATGGCTATAGTTGAGCCATAAGTCCTCATACGTGACACTGATCATCGTAGCTTCCGTTCCGCCAAAGTTCAAATGAATCTTGGAAAACCACCCTTGATCTATATCAAAATCGATATAGTAGCGATGTTGGTAGAGTGTTGGGTTTGGGATATCTATGGCTAAAATTCTACCTAGTGATCCAGCGATCAAATTTGAGAAGGAGATAAGCTCTAACAGTATGTTATCCAGAGTGAGCCAAAAAAGATGGCAAATGCCGCTAGATTTGAGAGGGTTGAATCTTGGAATCCAAGTGTGATATACAGTCTCACCCCTTGAGAAAGAATGTAGTCAAAAGCTGATAGCCTTGTATATAGCCCATTCGCAATCAAATTTCATATAGTGGAAATCGTTCCCTACATCATTATGTAGGATGATTTGAACAGGTGACAAAAGTTTCTCAAGATCTGCTAGCCAGGTTTGGATAGATTGATTTGCTAGACACCCTCCCACAAAGCTAGTAATAACTACCTATTTATGAAGGTGGTGGACTTCCTGTGCAAAGGCAAAAGAATTAATGGTACTAAATGGGAGTACCTTGTGAGTTTGGTGGAGGAGGCCGGCCCAATTGTGATAAATATGACCAAGAAGATCTTCATTGATTTGCACTGTGAATGGGTTAAGCATTGATGTAGGGAACTTCGGTTCAGCTGCCTTAGGGTGAGTGAGGTTTGGTCTAATGCCTTCCTTCGATAAGTACTGGAAAGTTGTATCCCTCCTATGGTGATGCCCACCTATGGTTTTTTGTTGATGTCGTTTGAATGTCAGAGACGTATTTCTGAAATCTTGATACAGTTGTTGACATGCCTGAGTTGGAGGTTGAGCTCGAGATCTAGATTTTCTACTAACATACTCTATATTTACCTGTTTGGCATGTTGCCTATGCATTTCTAAGAAATCATCTACTTAATATTTTTGTACACCCTTCACTACATCTCTATACGAATCCATAATACCAATTAGATACTAAACTAATGGAAACTGAAAATAATTTGCTATTAGGGTTTGAGAGAAACATAACAATCTTAGTTGAAAGACCCGATTTGAGTGGCTCATTTTGAAAACGAAGACCACCACTAGCACTCCCGAGGCGTACACAACCCTATTCATGCAACTAATCTTTCTTTAGAGCATATGATGTTTTGTTTAGATCGAGAAAAACCACAAGGTGGCACAACTAGAGCTTTGTCCGTAACTCTCATCGTCACTGCCTCAATCGTTTATTGTTTCATCATGAACATTTTAGATGTTAGGATCTTCCATTTATCTTCCCTCTAAATACGTTCAATTTCTTCTTTGTCTAGCCTTTGGGTTTGGTTGTTGTTTATTCTTTTGTTGTGCAATGATTTCCATTTGATTAAAAAAAAGAAAAACCTTGTTCAATGTAACCTCTCTAAGAAAAATAGATTCATATTGTAAAGATGCCCTTTTCAACCTCTTCTTTATCACCAAATAAAATGGTTGCTTATGATGCAAATGTAAAATAGATTAAAATGTTGTTCTGCCAATAAAATCTTGGAAATGAGAGTATGGACATGATGATCATTCTAGTGAGTCCAAGTTGTTTAGGTACATCAAGACTCATCCCAACAAATTTCAATGATGTCTCCACATGTCTTTCTATGCCTTGTACCATTGCCACAATCAAAATAAAAGTCAAAATAAAATTTTAATTTTTTAATTAAAAAATAACTAAAAAATTCACAACTTTTACACCGTAGGTTCAAATGTCACAAAACAAAGCCTATGCACCTCTCTTCGCAAAGAGCTTTTTGATTGTATTAAGAACATAATTGTAATATACATGATCCAGGAGATTTCACCGTAATAAACAAACTTAAGGTAATTATTTTGAAAATAAAGTTGTTGATTAGTTATCTCTTTAGCAATTTAATAAAATAAAAGTAAAAATGTTTTTCTATTCTTTTAATTCAAAGAAACACCAAAATTCAGTATCTCTTTTGCCGTGAGTTGGAACACCACAAAGTAAAGTTTGTGCACCCCTCCTTGTAGACAGCTTTCTGGTAGTACCAAGAATGCATCCGGAGATGCACAATTCCAAAGATCTCACAAAACAAACAAATGAACACAACAAACATCTTCATTTTGAGGTATAGAGTAGATTGCAAAATCAAGAGTTTTAAAAATTTACACTTTTTCTCCAATCAGCATGCTGCAAGAGCAGCAAAACCCACCAAGCCACACTGAAATGTAACTTAGTTGCAGTAGCCAGTGCAAACATACATAACTTAAGTTACAGTATCTTATGCTTTTAACCAATACAAAAGTTAGCCTTCAAAACAAGTTGCTGACCGATAACTGAAAGGGATTTGGGGTACTTGAACTGATTCCCAATCTGGATTTTTTTTTAATAAAAAACATGTTTTAACCCCTAATTGCCCAAACTGAGTTCTTTTGGCAACTTAGCAATTTAGGGCAGCTCACTATGAATGGAGTTTTTATTTTTTTTTCCACTCAAATTTTAACACAACATATGCTTGAGGAGTAGCCTTAAGACCCAAATTTTTTTGTAACTTTTGACTACATGATTAAAAAGCTATGGATGATATGTACTTTTCATTTCTCATTGGACAATCCCAACAACAAAAAAAACTTTTTTTTAAATCACTTTCAAAATAAATTAAAATATCAAATTGGTTCTTTAGATTTATGTATACTTGGAAAGCTTTGAATCATTTCATTTTGATCAATGAGTTAAAAATTATGAGGATTTTTAGTTTGCGGGAGTTTGCAAGTCATTATTGAATCGCTACTCTAACGCAAACTTTGAAGTTCTTTATTTAACTCAATTTTCAGTATTTTTGAAAATAAAAATAAAAACATTAGGCGTAATTTAAAATTACATCATTACAACCACTGGAATTGGCATTTTTCAATTCCATAATTAAATTCTTAAAAATTTAGTATTTTGAATCATTCTCTACTTCTTTCTACTTACTTTTTTTTTCCTATATGTTGTACAATTCCAAATAATTTGAAAATTTTCAAGCATGTAGCCAACTTGACTTGAAGAATGAATTCAAAGAGTAACCACCATTTTGGACATTTTTTCATACAAATGTGACATTATAAAGTGCAGTTGCATTGTTGTACGATTATTTGCAAAGCCAAAAAAAGGCCTTTTGTCACTTCAAATGCTAATATCTTGCAATCTATATGGTGAAAATTTCTGAAGTTTTTGACACATCTTTTCAAACAAACATACTACAAGATCCTATAGTTACATATGTTCAAAAATATTTTTAGATCCTTAAATTTGGTACTTGTATTACAAATGGCAATTTTGAAGCGTTTTTGGTTAAAACATAGTCAAAATCATTTAGGGGTTAAACAAATGAAACGGGATTTCATTGCACATAACTTAATAAAAAGATACAACCAGACAAATGTGGTTTGGCACAGGATGCAAACACACTAATTCTGATTGTTTGAATTCATCCTGGGGCACGATCTTCATAAACTTAAGTCTTACCTCTTTTTCTTTTTTTCTTTTTTTTTTCTTTATTGAAAACATTGAAATCCCATTGTAAAATAAAAGTTACAAAGTAGCCAAGCCACAATGGCTGGACAAACAAGAGAGAAGGCACCCTACAAGAACAGGCAGGGAACATGCCCTTGCTTGTTCCAAATAATAGAATCTCCAACTTCGTGAGCCATCACATGGGATCATAGCAGGACACTAAATCCAACCCATTAACCTCTAAGGACTGAGGCCTGTTTTTTGCCAAAAAACACTGAAAACTACCATTTCTATAACAAAGAATAAAAAAATAATTTAATTGTTGTTTTTTCACATCTAACAGTAGGATCTTAGACCTCACTAGTATAAAAAAGTGTGGAAAAAATTTCAGAATTTTTCACTGCACAAATTACAAGATATTTGCATTTAAAGTGGAAAAAACAAATTTTTCAGCACATTGCGCGACAGGATTTTTTGACTTTGAACATTTTTAACTGAAAATTTTTGCACTACAGAGTTTTGAGCTTTAAATCTTTACAGTGGAAAATTGAGTTGAGAGTTTGGGGAAAGAAAAGAAACTCAAAAAAACTAAATTTCCATTCTCAAAAAAATTGTTAAGTAGAAGTAGGTACGAGATAGAAGGAAAACCTAAAAAAATCATATATTTTAGATGGAATTAAAATGCACCAATCCCAATGCACTAATCCCAATGGTGAGATGGTTCTAGCAAGTAAACTAAACCATGCAAAATAAAAAATTTTGAAAATTTTGAAAAATTGCATTCAAAAATGAATCCTACAAGTTATTTTTTTCAAGAAGATGCTCTAACTACCCAAAAAACAAGAATGTCCATAACTTTCTCATAACAAATCCAAATGAAATGAATCAAATCTTTTTGGATAGAGAAAAACATACTCTATGAGGAAAAAATACTAAAAAGAAAACTTCAAATTTTTGCAAATTTTTTTTGCTGCTTGGACTGTCCCTGTCCCCTCGTTTGAACTTTTTTGGTCACAACTATTGTTCCCGGGCATCGATTGTGAAAGAAATTATAATCTCATAAAGCTTATTAGTTTTTATATCTTCAAAAGTATCAAAAAATCATGACAAAAATTCAGCCTGTAGGTACCTGCCCGAAATCCCATTTGTCCCCCGAAGGGACAATGGTCCTTTAGGGGTTAAGTGGGCTCAGCAGAGTAATTTTGGAGTTCATTAGATAAAAGCAAAAAGAAGCCCCTTGTTTTGAGGGTATGTTCTACACCCCACCCAGCTAATTTGGAGTCTCTAATTGCAAATATGAATTTAAAATTTGCAAATTCTTTTTTTGTGAAAAATGAAAAAATTCAGCGTTTTTCCAGGGTTAAAAAATCCTGCTTTTTCACCCTTCTTGGGAAGGATTTAGCGTCTTGCCATGGGACATGAGTCAGTCTTAATCTTACCTCTTTAATTTTTTTGCACTCAGGAATAGCATTCAATCCACTGCCAAGAATTTAGGACCTGCTCCATCTGACACTCTCCCTGCCTGGATAGAAGTGGCACACATGAAATTCACTTCTCCTGGTTGCACAAATCTTTCCGAATCATGCATGGAATTATCATACTGTAGTAACTCACATTTTTATTTTATTTAAAAAAAATTTAATTTAATTTTTAAAACAAATGAAACGAAACATGACTCACATTTTAATCATCTCTAGACTAGGGTTGCCTTTGCTATTGGCACCTGGTGAGTGTTTAAGCTGGTGATGAAGCAACATAAGGTGCTAGTGGTGACATTACCATTCATCCACATCTCAGGTTGGCGTGGTTTCAAAGTACCTCACAGTTTTCTAAGGGCACGCTTATGGTATAACCACCCAATGTCAATCACTTAACCCCTAAAGTTCCTTGACTATGTTTTCACCAAAAATTCTCCAAAACTGTCATTTTTAGGACAAGTACCCCAAAAGAATTTTAAATAATTTTGGACACATCCAACCGTAGGATCTTGCATAATGATAATTTGAGAAGATGTGGGAAAAATTTCAGAAATATCCACCATTTAGATTGCAAGATATTAGCGTTTAAAGTGACAAAACTCCTTTTTTTGACCCTGCAAAAAAATGGGCAGCTACACTTCACAAGGTCACATTTGTATGAAAAAATGTCCAAAATGGTTGCAACTCTTTGAATTCGTTCTTCAAAGCAAGTTGGCTACATGCTTGAAAAATTTCAAATCATTTGGAATTGTACAACATATAGGAAAAAATAGTAAATAGAAAGAAGTAGAGAATGAATCAAAATACTAAATTGTTAATAATTTAGTTATGGAATTGAAAAATGCCAATTCCAATGGTTCTAATGTTGTAATAAAAAATCTTCACCTAATATTTTTATTTTTTTCCAAAAATATTGAAAATTGCGTTCAATAAAGAACTTCAAAGTTTATTTTGGAGTAGAGAATCCATAATTGCTTGCAAACTAAAACACCTCATAACTTTTGACTCATTAATCGAAATGGAATGATTCAAATCTTTCTATATATATATATAAATGTAGAAAGTTAATCTCAAATTTTTAATTTTGAAAAAAATGATTTTTCAGATTTGCCTGAATTGAGAAACAAACTACATATTAGGCCATAACTTTTGATTCATATTTCCAAATGTTTTGAAATTTGTGCACATGAAAGATATTCCTTGTCTAAGCCTTCTATTAAAATTTGGGCCAAAGATATGGAAATCTCCACCCACATGCACCCGCCCAAAAAAGTTATGTTGCCAAAAAATTCACCTTGGTCCTTTAGGGGTTAAGTGATTTGTGGATGTTCTTGAGTAGTAAAAGGCAATAAAAAAAATTTGGCACGTAGAAAGATAGAAATTATGGGGACTGTCAAGTTTTTGTAATATTATTCCTTGAATTCAAATTACTATGAATTTTGGGAACCGATAGCTAGTCCAAACCTATAGCCAACATGTAGAGTCTTCCAATCCCAATCATTCAAGAACTTCTTTCTGCTCACTACTTTGGGACATGTGTCCTAATTTGATTAGTCTTAACTTTGAAAAGAAGAAAAAGAACACTCAAAGCTTTGGTTGAACATTTATTCTAGTCTTGATTGGTTGGAAATGATGCATCTTACAGGTTGGGGATGGGTCTTTGATCAACAATGGGCGGTTTTATAGTAGTTGACCCATTTTTTATCAACTCCCCCCCCCCCCCCCCTCCCCATTCTTGTGATATAGACTATTTTCTTTGTAATCAACAAGAGATGAGCAATGATTAATTATGACACATTTCCGAACACAGTTGTGGTGCATTACTATTGGTTGCAAGACTTACAATATTGCAATCAACCCTTGGTTGATTTTGCAATTGGCCTACGGTCAAAAATAAAAAAGTCTATATTATTGTTATAAATCAAAGAGAATCTTCTACTAAAAAATTCATAGTAATTAAGTTTGGTGAAATAAAAATCTGGAAAAATACAAGATCCTTCCAAACTCTATTTTTGTACATGGAAAAAGTTACAAATTTAGAAAATCCGCACTCCAAGTATGCGTAATTGCTTAAGTGGTTGAAAATAGGTTGGCTACCCTATTATATGTGAGATGTTAAGCACCCCACTGGAACGAAATGTGGGTCTGGGTGACAATCCCGGAGACCCTCACCCCCCTCTCCCTTCCTCAGCTGCCTGGGGCCCAGTCCAGTCTGGTTGTGACGAAAGTAGTGCTATGAGCCTCCTTCAAGGGCAGGGCTGGGACGCAGGTATAATAGCTCCCCACCCCACCCACCCCCCCTAACGTGCTGCTCCTCCTCCAGATCTGATTTCTCCATTTCACAGCAGACAGTCCAGAAGTGCCTTCCTGAAAGTTCCATGGATTTTTTTTTTAAATTTTTAAATTTTTAAACAAGCATGTTTAGGAAACACACTACAAGGGTTTTCTATCAGGAAGAGAGGTTGATATCATACAAGGTTAAGAACCTGCTGCCACCAAATATCGAACCCACAACCACGGTTTGGGTACCTCACCACCATCACCGGTACTTTAGGGTCATCTCAGACCAATGGGTTCTTTGTTTGGCCTCCAAACCAAATATCATCCCAGGCCAAAGCCCTCCACACAAGTTTAGCTATCAGCAACGCCCCAGCTGCCTGCCACAAATTTCACACAGTTATGGCTTGAGCTCAAATAATGGTCAATTTTTTTGAAACAAGGCACCCAAATGTAATCAAATCATCAGTGAGACTGAATTGAAACTGCAGTTCCAAACTTGCACTTTCATCACCAGCTCAAAAGAACATGGTGAGGTGAGCTTATTCATTGTACTTTAACTAATAGCTGTTTGCATCATTTTGAGAAAGAAACACTGCATTTGATTTTCAATTATGTTCGTTTGAAAGGAACTCACATCAATGCACCAACGTCTTTGAAAGCCGTTCGTACAATTTCTCTTCTTTGATTTGATTGGCATACTACCTTTGTTCCAAAATTATCTTCCTTGTTGGACAAAATGTTGTAGATTAACCCTAGACCGCCCAAGAGGACAAAAAGTGTCCTTACATAGTTTTAAGTCCACTTGAAAGTATTGTAACTTTGGCATCTAATGTCTGAATTCAATAAAACTTGTTGGGAAAGTTGCACTATGTCTTCTAGTTTGTGTGGTAAAATTTTCAGATCAATCCAAGATGAATCAAGTTTCTGGAAACCAATCAAAACTCACAAGTTCAATTTGAGTTTACCAAACTACATTTGATAGCTACAACTTTGAGGGCTTGTATCTAGTTCATCAAATTTCGTTTTCAATAAAAATTTGTTGGGTTATGTTCCCCTTTTAGTCTACTTATTGTAGTAAGATTTTCATGTAAATTCAAGCTTCTTTGAATGTTTGGGAGCAATTCAAAGTTCAAAATTTAGACGTTTTTGTATCACAATGAACTTTGGCGGCTTATTTCCTCTCCACACAATGTCCATTTCCAATGAGTTTTTTTGGTAAAGTTGCACATACTAGTCTAGTTTGTGTGACTAAAATTTCACATCAATACAAGTAGTAATGAGTGATTGAGAAGCATTTTAGTAGAAGGAGGTTTAGGTTCATATATGTTTTGGGTAACTTTTCTTGCTATTTTTTGACATTTCAAAGCCATTTTGCAAACACATTGAGTCAATTGAATGATATTTTTTTCTTACCAATGTGTTTTTATGTTGGTTTTGAATCACTTCATAGTTTCAAATTTATTCATTTGAGTAGGTTTAAAAATCAAATTTCACCTCCAAATGTGTTGCTAGGAAAATTTCAGCATCTTTTATCAACATTAAAACATTATAATCTTGCAATCCATGTGGTCAAATGACTCCAAATTTGACTTATGTTATCTAGAACATGTTAACTATAATACTGTAAGGTTGAGATTTCTATAACTTAGAGACATTTAGATTTATAGTACTTCAAAAGCAATGATGTTTTTGTACTCTAAACGACTTTGGGCCTTCTAGGGTTGAGGCTGAAAATAAATTTTAAAGACCCATTTCACATTTTAAGTAAAGTTCGATGCATTCTTACATTCTTATTGTTCAACAAACTTTGATTTTGGAGCCCTTTTCAAAGTGTAATTTTGGAGTATTGAAAAGTAAAATTTGTTGGGCATTTTCAAAGAGCACCAATGGGTACTTAATTGTTAAATATGCAGTCAACATTTTGTGGCCACTTAGTATAAACCTAAAACCATTTGTGAACCAATTTTTTATCTTTTAAAGCTCCATCTTTTTCAATTCCACAATACTCTAAAAGATGCAAAATTTAAGAATGAACAATGTTGATTGACTCCTTTAGTCATTTCATTTGTTATTCAGTTGATGATTGCACAAATAGAAGAGAAACTACAACTCATAGTTGTTTTATTGGTCCTAAATAGCAATCTAATGCCAAGTTTGACCAATTCACAATGTACAAAGTGCAACAAGAAGATGTGATGCTAGCAAGGTTGAGGTTGTCGTTGGTATGATTAAGGTTTATAAGTTGTTTTGGGTTCATTGTCTTTCCAATAATTGGCATGAGTGGCATTCTTTCAGTTTGAAAAACTGAAAGATGAATTTCAGAATCCAAGCTAGTTCCTTTTAGTGCAAAGTGAAAATGGATCAAATCAAGGATTTTTTACATCTAAGGTAGAAGTAACTATCTCGGATAAGTTAAGTATTTTAGACTGGATGATGTGGGAAAGTCATAGGTAACTGAGTTCATTGTGTACAAAAATAAGGTTGTGGAAGAATGCCAAAAATACCAAAAAAAAATTCTCCAAAAATGAATATTTTATTGAATATAAAAGTGGATTTTGCACTTGAACTCATTCCAATTTTATAGACTCATCTACTATGGTTACATTAGAAGATTTTTGGGGCCTTTGGATGCCTTCGAACATAGGAAGCAAGTTTGATGCAGTGGTCTGACGTGGCCAAGACCTTGCCATGTCATTGACCCCAAAAAATAAATTAAATTAAATTAAATTATTTTTTTTGCATTTGGAGACTAAAATTTATTTTATTTTATTTTTATTTTTATGAAAAAAAAAATTCTGACAGCGGGCCATTCCCCTCGCTACGGGGAACAGCTGCGGGGGAACAGGCCCGAAACAAGCTTCTGGACCCCCCAAAACTCTTCTAATGGCTTTGGCACTTTTTCCTAGGTCAACAAAGAAGAGAGATGAGTGGACGAGAAGTTACAAATCAAGAATCTTTTTCACTAACCATTGCATCTAATTATTGTCCACAATAGGTTAGCCTATGAAGTAATTATAGAGGGCATGTCCAGAATAGGTACTTCTACCTTACTAGCTTCATAGAAGTGATTTGTTAGTTTGTTTTTCTAGCCTAAACTAACGACAACTATTTAGGACTCAATCAAAAAGCATTGAATGCATTGGCCACAAAATTCCTTCAAGTGGATGATAACGAAGTTAATCTTGACCTATTTCAGTTCTTAATTGAATAGATACATTAAAAAAAATAGAAGAAATGCCATTAGATGTTTTTTGGGGGGTTTGGAAGGCTGTCATAGGCTTACTCTTGGTGATGATCCCCCAACAATCTAGGAAAGGTTGCTATTAAAAAAAATGAAAAAATGAAAAAATGATGTGGCAATTTCCTTGCCATGTTACACAATTGTTGCGGGTCAATTTGTAAAGTCTAAGAACCCAACAAAATGTAGGGGAACTTGCAGCCCATTCGGGGCTGAAATCTCATCTAATGTCTATTTCCATTTAATCCCTATTCACTTAAAACCTATATTTAACTAATTATGGACAATTGCACAAATTATGGACAAATTCATAGTCCATAGCCACATTAAAAAAGGTAGAGAACATGCTTCAAATGATTAAAAAGTGTCGGCAGCCCACCCACACCTTGTTTAGAAGAATTGAGGGTACAAAAAAAAAGTGGATTGTTGTATTTTGGACCGGTTTTTATGCAATAGCAGAACCGGTGCCTATGACCGTGCACCCATCCCGTGCCCATTGATATATAGGTTGGCAGCCGATAAGACAGCACAGTAAAGTGCACAAAACCAAAAAGCAAGACAACGAACATGAAAGATAGAGAAATGAGCAAATCGCCTGTGCACTGAAGATAAAACAATTGTAACATGGTCCCCATAGGAGATTCAAATAAATTTGATTTGTCAGCAGCCAATGGATACATATTAAAAATGTCAAAACTGACTAGTTATAAGACTTATAGTCACAACCTATAAGATATGAAGGCACACTCTAAAAGATATGAAGGCACATCCACAAATGAGTAAATATTGTGGATATGCATGTAATCATCCTGAAGTGAAAACATCCTGTTCAAGAACCATGCGATCGACATGCAGCGAAGCTCTTAGTATCGACTGGCAGCCGAAACCTGCAGCGAGGACTCGGATCCATCTAGCAATGTGATGGTGACACAACTCCAGAGCTAAACTATTGTATCGGCTGGCAGCCGATAGGTCCGAGGCGATATGTCAGTAATCCTCCCCGCCCTCGTCTGCATCTCTGTCTAAAGCTGCCCCTGCGGCCTCCAGATTCGCAATAGCAGCAGCAACGGATGCCTCTGGGATGACATGAGATGTGGGAGGTCCTTTCTTTGCATGCGAGGGCATTCTGTGCGAGTACAAGACAATGTTGACATGGACCATCTGCGGAAGACAGAGTTCCTTGTGCCATCTTCGGGTCCAGCACTCCCTCGCAATGAGCGCTTTTGACTCCCTCTTGGCTTTCATCGGAGTCCACCACTCAATTTTAAAATTACCATACGTGGGCCCCGAAGACATGTCCACACATTGGAGTACCCGTCCCAGCCAGCCAGGCAGATGATTGTTGTGACATGGTCGACAAAGAACAAAGTCTCCGAGCAGAACATCCCTGAATGGATTGAATCTCAAGCGCGGCCTGTCCTTCGCAGGTCCGCAGTATGGAGTGGGATCCCCTTCGTCCTCCGGAGTGGTGTCTACTGAATAATTCTCCTCCGCCCCCTTGTCTACAAAAGTTGACGTATGATCTCTTGTCCAGTCAGAGAGCGGCCATAATCCTTCTTGAAGCAATGCAGGAGTTTGAAGCAGCGCCGAATTGATCTCTGATTGAATTCTTTCCCAGTAAGCCATACAGCCTGCCATTTCCTGTGCGTACCGTCTATCTCTGGCCATTCCTGATTTCCAGAACTCAATGAACTTTGCTATTCCGTTTTTGATGAATGTCTGTTTCTCATTGCACTCTGTAGCCCTTGCAACTTCCTTTTCTGCATTTCGCCTTCTGGTATTAATGTCCACATTCCCCCAGAGTGCCTTGAAAGGCACAAGTCGAGGGTCCCCCTGTGGAATATTGGATTGTCCATTTTCGTCCGCTGTCCACATTTTGACAGGTGCGCCAGGAGGCAGCCACGAAGAATCTGTGGCCCTGAGCTTGTACCTCATGACCGGCCATCCACGATCCACACCATCCTCCACAACGTAGAACTTGAAGAGGTGTTTATCTTCGAGCCCGATGATTTTGTTCACCCCATCATGATGGAAGCCCTTGAAGTATGATTTGAAGTCCGCCACTTCTTGCACGAACTCCGGAATGAAGGCTACAGTCTTCTGTGAATCCATGAACGCCTTCATGAGATCTGCAAGTACGTATGTGTTCTTCCTTTTGATTAGTTTAGAGAGATAACTGAAGTGCGCATCAATGTCCTCGTGCGTATGCCCGACAATAAGGAACCCCACTGAAACTTCCTTGAATATGCGCCTGGCAGTGAGCAGTGAGCAGAAAGCCATGAGGAATCGATTTTTGTTGTCCTTTGCTGAATTGTCGAGTTGCAAGAACAGTTTCCTCGGAAGTGGGACTTGACATCGTCCTGGTCTCGCTGCGTCGATCACCATGTCCGAGGCCTGCGGGATTGATGAGTTGCATCTCGATTTCCCATGAAGCAGAGCCTCGAAGAAGGTATTTAGCGGTGGAGTCGAGAAGAGGATCTTGGACTCCCGAACAGGTGGTAGTTCTAGGGCCCTGAGGACCCTGCAGATGGACGAAATTGTGAAATTTGAATCCCCAGGCCAGAGTGATGTGGAGTAATGTGAATACGCGCCATCTCCATGTCCATGTGTGAGCCTTCCAGTACACGAGATTGGTATTTGCCCTAGCCCTGCGGTGGCCTTGGTGATGCGCTGCATCCTCGGAATGGCAGTCTTTGTGGTGTCCATTTTGTCATGAATAATGCAGAGGAACTCTGATGGATTTTGCACCGACTACGCGGTCCATCCACTGTATACATTTCTACAAGCGCGCTGGTAATTGAGATGTCTCTCTCTGTCGTCGACTAGGGCCTGCCACTCATCACAACCTCTTGGATACTTTGCAATGAACTCTACCAGGAAGTCACATTCTGTGCATTTTGAGAAATTGTTCCCTACGGCCTTGACCTCTACGTTTTTGAAATGAGCATTCCGAAGGCGGCTGATAGCAGACCGCGAGACCGGCTTCATATTACATATTCCATTGACCTGAAGAACATGACTTCATGGATGAGTTTCCATGGAAGACTATAGAGTTGTATCGGCTGGCAGCCGACAGAACTGCAAATGACGGCCTATTGAAAGGAAAGATCAATGGCTTCCACATTCAAAGTCCAGACATGATTGTATCGGCTGGCAGCCGATAAAAGGACTTTTCTACTGTAGACGAAGAGGCAGATGATGGACTTACATAATTGACTTGTTCGTGCATGTGATTCCAATTCATTGTAGAGGGGAGGACCTTGAGATTGTTGATGCGTTTATTTCCAACCATTCTGAACTCGTTTGGCATTTTGTCGGCATTGTCGTCGATGATCGTTTTGAGGGTTGCTTGAGCTTGGATTGTTTGTAGCTGTGGCCATCGGGCCCCCGCATTTCCATGCGAGCCGTTAACGGATCCTCCCACGGCCGCAGCCTTGTAAACATGATAGGCCGACCTCGATACCCCGTGAATGATATACCATGCGTTCTCATAGACGTCTGTATTTGCAAGAGTAATGAATTTTTTTCCTGGAATAACCCCTGCATGAAGTTGACTCTGCACCGCATACGCTACCTCCCTCCTACTCTCGAATGTGCAAGCGAAGAACTTTCGTCGTATAGACCTCGTGTCCTCCCAGGGAAACGTCTGGTAGCATCTAAGCTTACAGTACTTCTGTGAGCTGACCTTACGTACCTCCGTCTCCGAGGTCTTCATTTGCAGCCTGGATTGGCTTTTGTGGTCCTTGGGAATCACCCTTCTGCGCACAGAGCGGTATGGATTCCTCGGTACCCCCTGCATTCCGTTATCGTTCGACTCATTCAATAGAGCAGCCTCTGAGCAGAGCGTGACAATTTCAGATAGTAGCCTTCCACCCTCCAACCTTGTGTGTGTGAGCCTCCAGCGCATGGTTGTCATTTGCAGTTCGTCATTGTCCGATACGAACATGACCCCGACATCCGTGTCGCCCAGGACGCCATGATCGCAGGCCTCATCTGGTAGGCAGACTGGATCATGGCTCTTCCGAGAACTGAGAAGTCGTCATTGAGAAGTTCACAGTATTGATTTCTCTAGAGCGGTCTATCTGGGATTGGAAGCCCAGCTTGCATTCCATCCGGATGGCCATTATCTCCACTTTGAGTATCAGCTCTAACCGTGTCCGAATGATCCATGCTGTCAGCAACACTTGTGTCGGACACGGCAGTGCCAGAGGTACTGTAACCATGAACATCGCGGTGATCCTCTGCAGACCCGCGGCTATCATCGTCGGACGAATAGAGCCTATCATCTCACTTGTCTTCATCTGATGCAGTAGGAAGTACTCGTTGTGTTCCCGGATCACATAATTCTACCTGTACATCGTTCGAACTCCCACCACTCTCGTAGTTACCATCGACTTGAGCCTGCATGAAATGGGTTGCAGGTTCTCCTGTCGGCTGGCAGCCGACAACCTTGGTTATTGGGACGGAGGTCTCGATTGGTTTGACCTTATAACCACTCCAGAGTATTTTGAATCCAACACAACGTTTGAGTGTCATGAATTCAGGAATCTCGCAATAAGCACTCTGATCCTGGAAATCATCGACAACGTACAGTAGCTTCACAACGAGGAAGAAGCTGTGTGGAACGCGAAAGCCTTCCTAGTAACCCTTCGGAGAGCATTGTACAATTGTACCTACACCAGCATACAACAGATCCGTGCCCACAGTCTGCAGTAGTGAGACATCCATTTTGATAGTGAGTGACAGGAATTGTTGTATGGGTTTTTCATCTGTGACCACTTGTATCGGCTGCCGGCCGACACCAGCAGAAGAAGACCCTTCAGACTCTACATGGGGATAGATGTTCTTTGCCTCCCACACGATTGACCTTCCCGGGCAGTGTCGCAGGAACACCATGGCTCCCTCAGGAAACGGAAGAGGCATATCGAGGTTATTTGGAACGTCTAGGACATGAACGCGTATGAGGTAGGGATCGCGGCTCACCACCCTTTCTACGACCGCCCTTCCGGAGTAGTATAATCCTTCCAGTGTAAGAGCCACAACAACTCCCTTCTGCATTTTCAGTCTTCCCGAGCCTCCATTTTTCGTGAATGCCTCAATAGGACTCGCACCTGATGTCCAGTCATCAGATCCACTCATGATTTGAAATCGGAGTCAGAACCCACTATGTCGGAATCTTTGTCAGACCCGTGATGACCTTATCGGCTGGCAGCCGATACGTCTGTGTACCTGGTACTTCACGACCTTCCTGGTACAGAAATTGGTATCGGCTGGCAGCCGATACCACTTTCCGTACGGTCAAGCACAGAGGCAGGACCGTACAGCTAGAACTTTGGGGATCATGCACGAAGCTAGATTTTGCGCTTCCTATGATCTAGGCACTGTCCACAGATGCTCTGACCAATAAAAATAATGAAATGGAAATACATGTGCAACTGAATAGGAAATCCTGAACCTCTGTCAGGCAACTAATTTTCGAGAATGCTCCTGACTACTACTGCAATTAGAATCCTACTGCAATTCAAATGTAGCTTGGAGCAATTCAAATCCTACTACAAATCCTACGTAAGCCTAAACGCCAAATAACAACTATCGAAGAGCGCTTCATGAACCCGAAGACTACTCAATGCTGCACTGAACTGAGGTCTACTGAATTCCCTGTCACGTTGCATCCCTCATAAACATTCCACAACAAGCCACTACAATTCCCTGACGGTTCTTGGACGCTCTGAGTGTGTGTGTGGGGCAAATGAAAATGAAAATGAAAGTCCTCCAAGATCTGATCCTAGGTGAGCAAGCCTGAAACTGAATTTGGCGCCTGAAATTTGAATCTGGAAGAGGATGAAGTTGTGGTGATTGCTAGAGAGACAAGTCCGTGCATCGGGAGATCGTGTTGGGAAACGTATGCATCTCTGCAATGAGTGTTCGTAACTTCCATGTACTTTGTAGGATGTGGAGTACATGCTAAGGGATGAAAACCTGCGATGGATGAAATTTATGGAAGAACGGACTCGGTTTGTTATGATTGCACCTACCGGCTGGTAGTCGAGGGTTTAGGGGGTATACACCCCTGGCCACTTTCATTTTCTCTCATTTGCCATTTGCGTCTCCTTCTCTCTCTCTGTCACTCACTCTCACTCACTCTCAGCCTCACTCACTCTCACTCTGCCATTCTCCCTCCTTCAGTCCGGCTTGCAGCTGACATCCCCTCGCAAAGCAAAGCAGTAGCCGATACATCTTAGCGCAGCCGATACGCATTTTTGGCCAGCCGACAGTGAAGGAGAGTGAGGCAAGCGTGCGTTTTCAGTAGCCGACAAGTCATCTTCAACAGCCGATAAGCGACAGAGTCCATTGGCGATGGCGTCCTCCGATTTGGCGACTGAGAGGTACTTTTCACTACATGTATCGGCTGCCAGCCGATACATTGTCATTTGCTATATCATATAGGATAGCCATTGAGATTCTGAGGCACCTATTACTTGCTATATCGGCTGGCAACCGACATACATTGCAGCACTCACTAGGAGCCTGAGCTTAAGCTATGTCGGCTGGCAGCCGATATGATCCCGGGACGGTTGACTTAGGAATTTCTAGAAATGTCTTTTGACGGTAGGGTTTAGGGACTGAGAGGTTGTATCGGCTGGCAGCCGATACAGTGGATGCACAAAGTGAAGGTGCATACTGTGAGTTTACTGAGAATTCAATTGTATTGTTTTGTAGGAAACCGACTCTCTTGGCTCGCCTTCTGGGTGAGCAAATCCCAAACTCTCGGATATTGGGAGACGGGTATCCACCGAGGGCAACATGGTGAGCGATCAAGGCCATCCAAAAATGGGGTCTGTGTTGGAGGTAGTTACCCGACACGACAGTCGAGATCGTATGCTCCTTCAAGCTGAAAGGGAACATGACCCCTGGCAAAGGAAGTGTATTGTCCGTCATGGCTATTGGCGATTTCGTGCACGTCATGATATGCTTGATGCCACTGGGAAGCACGGATGGAGTTGCCAATTATTTCGCGGTGGAGTTGCCGGTGAACAAGTGCACGGAGGAGGTCTGTGGACATAAGTCAATGTCGATGGGCATGACGTTCGCGGGAAACACGCCGTCCAGTGCAGAGGACCTCATCCAGGGCTGGGAGTGCTTGAAGATAGAGCGTGATGAACACAATGCGTTCATCGCTCGTGAGTTGGAAAAGGGGAAGAAAAAGGTACCCTCGGCGAGGAAGTAAGTGGCGGCGCCAGTGACTGAAGTCGCTGCAACTGATCTGCAGGAGACCGGGTCGCCCAGCAAACCGAAGAGAAAAGCGAAGGCCAGGGACGACCCCAACAAGCCGCTGAAGCTGACACTCGACGAGGCACTCCGATGTGGAAATCATCTCACAACCAAGACGAAAGAGAACGAGGTGAACGCTATTTACCACGTGTTGGAAACGGGGCTCCTGCACGCGTTTCCTTACAAAAAGCAGCGTCTTTTGGGGGTCATTCACTCGGACAAATTCCACATTGCACCGGACGAGTTGAAGTACCGGAAGATTGCAAAGGACCGACTTGGCCAGGTAATTCGACGATCACTTCCATCCTTTACTGGTTTTTATCTTCCCATATAATGTATCGGCTGGCAGCCGACATCTGTAGCTGGTCTTTAATATTTTGGCCTTCTCTCAATTTAGGTGAAGACCATATACAAGGGATACGGGTCCATCAGGAAGAAGCCGGAAATCCATGGGATTCCTCTGAAGCGGGCTTCACTGCCAACGGACAAAGGGCTAGACGCCGTGATGGACGAGTGTCCCGGGAAGGAACAGACTGTTATTGTCGACGGCATCTCAATGCCGTGGTGGAAGGCGCCAAATGTCCATTGGTATATCATTGGTAAGAAACACACAGTGACGGCCTGTCGAGAATTGGCCGAGCAATATCCGGACGGCTCTGAAGCCAAAACGGACCTCTTGGAGTTTGAGGTCATTCCGGTATTTAGTAGAGACCCGGACACACTCGTCAGAGTCTCCAATGCCCTCAATCTCAACATCGCGGAGAAAGTGGCAAAGGAGACCTTCAGATCCTGCGCAGAGATGGGAAGAGCGGCGTGGGTGAAGGCGGGGTGCCCAGAGCCGCATCGTGGAGGTGGAAAGCCGTCAGCAGCATTTGAGGTAATTCCCACGCACCTTTATTTTTTTCTCCCTTTGATTAATATATTATGTATCGGCTGCCAGCCGATACCATTCTCGCATGTTCTAAACATTGCGGTGGAACTCCTCCAGGCTGTGAAGCTGAAGGTGATGGTGCACTTCGTGGATGAGAAGGTGTCCTCCAAGTTGCCCTTCATCTTCATCAAGGAGACCACCTGGGTGCTATGGACAGAGGTCTTCGATGCGTGGGAGAACAGGGAGCTTATTGGAGATGATGGGACTGTGCTAAATCTCCTCGTCAATCGGAAGCCGCTCACTCACATCACCAAAACGGATCTCACGCCAACGCTGGGGCTTCGGGATTCGGATCTATACGAGCTAGGGCGGGAGATCGTTGCACTTCGCGTGAGCATCAAGAACACCGCGAAGGCCAAGTCCTCGGGGAAGATCACTCTCTTCGACTGGTGTAAGGACAAAAAGCTGGACAGGATCGTCATGAACGAGATCATGTGGACCAGGAAGAAGCATCCACTTCCCTGCAAGGACCAGGGCTGGACCCCATATACTGACGAGGATTGGATGGAGCTTGCTGAAAAGGAGGGGTACTCAATGGCCGTAGTCCAAAACATCTGGAAGGACATGATGAGTTCACGGACGCCAACAACTGGTTGAAGGGGCGAGTGAACCCTATGAATCCAACGACGGACAAGTCGACGGATGGCAAGGCGCCGGGGGTCTTCTTCACGACGTTGGCGAACTACGCCAAAGTCGAAATGCCTCTGACGCTTGGGAAGTCCACCGAACTGAAATACGAATGCTATGTCGGAGAGAGTATTCCTGAGGTGGTCGACTTCGTCCGTCAATCGAAGGGGAATATGGCGCTGGAACCCGAGGACAAAAAATTCATTGTCCTCTTTGGATATACAGATATGGGGGAACTGGTTCCAGTGAACAAGAACGATCTGCTCGATCTAGCACTGGCCGCTGAAATCCCTGAGGTGGACGGTCCGAATATCGAAGAGACCGAAGCGTACATCCCCCTGCCAATGCTCCTCATCGGGAACTCGCGTTTCCGAGATTCTGTCGCGACGGCCTCGTACTCGTCCTCGTCCTCCTGGTACTACCATTCGGTGTACTATCAGCCATCTCCCCGTGGAGGCTTTCAGAAGGCGGAGATTGAATCCATGCCTTTGGTCACTCTGTCCTTGACGTTCCCGAAGCCCGAGGACAGGTCCAGTATTTTCCCAGTCTTCAAGCGCTTCACTGGGATCAACAAGGCGCCCGACTGGTTCAATGTCGACGTTGAGGGCGAGGTCGACTGGAATGGCGGGATGTGCGGGGTTGGTCATGGACTTCTAGAGAAATTGATGATGCCGACCCTAAAATCCAAGGATGCCACCATCATCAACATCTGGGGGGGCGGGAACATCACGGAGATCGCTCTGGTAAGTTTTCTTATCCCTTCCTCACATTTGCATTGTTCAGAGGAAGTGAAATCCTGTCGGTTGGCAACCGATACAACATGTTACTCACTTGTACTCCATGGGTTCGCAGAGGAATGGGCGGGCCGTCATGGAGTTCGTTCGGGAGGAGGACGGATTGCAAAAGGCCACGGAACGTGTGAGGGGAATGAACCTCGTCTCCTCGGCTTCCTTGGGACCTTCTTCGGGGACGCCTGTGCTGACAGACCGGGGGGGCGCAAGCGGATCGGGGCAAGTGTCGCATGCGGCATCACATCAGC
Source organism: Pseudoscleropodium purum (assembly GCA_963969395.1). Classification (NCBI taxonomy): domain Eukaryota; kingdom Viridiplantae; phylum Streptophyta; class Bryopsida; order Hypnales; family Brachytheciaceae; genus Pseudoscleropodium; species Pseudoscleropodium purum. Next base: position 2,233,536 of record OZ017800.1, on the reverse strand, counting down.
AACCGCAGCCGATCTCGACCCTCAATCTAACGGAGACTCCGGGTGGCGCTGCTCAATCTCAACGGCCGTAGGGTCAGTCTCAGGAGCGACTAGCACTTCAGACGTTTCAGATTGACTCAGACAGTGATGGCCCCCCAGAAGAGACACTCATTCGAAGGCAGCGGCAACGACGTCCTTCATCTCCGCGGCGTTCAGGGTTGACGAATTTCTACGTCCGCCCCAAAATAGCGTCCGTTTTCCGGATGTCGGGACGCACGGACGCTAGCGGACGCAGCGTCCCTCTTGCCATCGGAAGGCGGACACGCGGGGCGGGGTGGACGGACGGGGCAGACGGACGGGGCGGACGGGCAGGGCGGCTTAGAAAACCCGTTTTGGGTTTTTTGTTTTGATTGTTTTCACCAATGAGAGATTGAGAGTGAAGTCATTTTGATTTTGATTTTTCTTATATTGCAATTGCGATTCAATAGAGTTGTATATCACTATTTATGTAAAAGCTAAAATATGAAATATATTTTTAATTTTTTTTGTTGAATTTCATTTTGATTTAGAAACAAAATCACTTTAAAATCCAGCGAGATGTATATCATCAATAAACAAACAATTTTATAATAAAATGATTGAAGAAACCATTGTCATTTGTCAACATGAGCTCCATATATCATGAGCAACTAAACAATCAAACATCTAAATTCACATCTCCACAATTCCTATGGACGCCAATCCACATCTCCTCTAACCTCAGCCCCACTACTCTCTCCTGCAGCTCTCCGTTCAAAATCTTCATTATCGGAGTCATCTTCATTGTCGGAGTCATCTTCATTGTTGGAATCAAGTATCGTTGTCTCCTTCAAGTCTTCTCTCGAAGTAGGTTTACTCCCTTCTTTCGAATTTAATTTTTCTTTTTTTACTTTGACAGAACGATTAAAGGCTTTTTGAATAGGAACCTTTATTTTCTTTCTATTTGACAAAGTAGCAACATTTTCATCAAGAGGGGTCCTATTCTTCGCTAGAGAGATAGCAAAAGGTTGCATTTCTCTTTTCGCTTTCATGTTATTCGATTCTTGAACCATCAATCTCGATGTAGGGTTGACATGTCCATGAACGGTTATCTCCACTTTGGCTTTCTTTTGAAGTAATAGAGTGCCGTTTGTTGATTTGATGGGTTCTTGCGCCATTCCTTTTGCTAAAATGCGAGCACGCAAAGATGCCAATGGCATCCGATCACTATCCGTATCACTTAGGCTTGTAGGTGATGACGCTACTTTCCGTAGATTACCGCCTGTAGAAATTTCTTTGGAAATGTTCATTAGGCGTTTTCCATATCCAAAGCTCTGAGAATCATTCAATCGTGTGCTAACAGACTTCAACGGTATTGGTGGAAGAACACTAGATCTCGGTACTTCAAAAATTGACTTCATTGGCTCCTTTCCTTTATCACTCTTCACAATTGCCGAATTTGTGACTGCCATCCCAAGTGAATCATTATTTTTCTGTACCGCAATATTTGGTTCCTCCTCATCACCACTATTGTTGCCCACATCTTTTGGAACGTCCACCTCCATGACCGCATCTTCTCTTTTGTCGTTTCCTTGCACTACATTTAATGCCACAGATGGAGATTGAGAAATTAAAACTTCTTAATTTCTTCCATCATCACCAATAGCATTTTCATTGATTTTCACCTCTTTAGCAATAGCGTTTGCCTTTTCCGATAGAATGTTTTCGCTAATCAAGTATCCCGTTCTATTGCAATATGCAGCTAAAGAAGGTAGATTCTCCTCTCCCCCTACATTGTCCTCGTCTTTACAAAAGGTATATGCATCATTTGCATTGTCGGGAACGACATCCTTGCGGTTTAGATGATAATCATGCGTATCATTCACCAAATCGGGAAAGTCTTGTATAACGTCTTCATCTCCCTATGCTGTCGCACGATTGAAGTCATCTCTGCCATCTACAGCTGAAAGGGCCCTTTCCAAATCCTCGTCATCATCGTCATCATCGTCTTCTAACGTCGACCTATCTGAATCCTCTGATTCCATCGGATCCACATTATCATTATACCATTTTTTTTCATTTTTTTCCTTCGATGCGTTTAATATTATGGAATTGGTATACACGTACACCAAATCCGCTGCTCTCTCCGGCTTGAATTTATTTCGAGATTTGTTGTGAACAAAAGAATAGTTGCTCCAATTCCGTTCACATGAAGATGATGACACCGGTTGAGCCAATATCCTCTTCTCTAATGGAGCTATAAACTTGCTACATGCACCTTCAAAATCCCACCAAGCATGTGCAGACAACATTTAATCTCCCGGATTCAACATATTGTGGAATGGAGGTTCCTTGTGTCGAAAAGCTACAAATTCCTTCACCACTGCTGCATATTCATCCGGTTTACATATTCTCTCCAAAACTTTTTTACATCCTGACATTGCATCTGCGTCATCCGCTAGCTCTTTGTCATGAAGAAGGTATGGATTCAAAAGAACTGCGGCTGATTGGAGATCGTTGTCCACCATTCTTCTTCGGGCATAAAAAGACTGTACCAATGGAATTGTAAGTTCTTCTAGCAAACAAAATGGTGGACTTTCTAATCCGTTCACGTGCTTCTCTAACTTCCTCATGATATGCAACACCTTCCCCATGCATGGTGATTTTGAATCCAAATCGCGGAGTGCACATATGATTGGTTCAACCATCTCCACATAATTGATGGATCGATTCCAAAAATGGTCATCAAGAACAATTTTCTTCACCGCTAAGGCCAAGTCTTTTGGTTGGACTTTAGCTCCACGTTTCTTCTTGAGAGTATGTACATACTCAACCCATTGCGGATCTACCACCGTTTGTTCCAATGCTCCTCTCAATTTTGTCAAACGCTCCATCATGATAAATTTAGAGGCGAACCTTGTATCCCCAGGCATCAAGAGACCAAGATTTGGCGAATATTTTCGCAATAGAGCTAGCGGCATATGTCTCTTTCTCATAAATTTAGCTACAAGAACTCTTTTATCCAATTTGGAAGCAATTCATTTCTGTGCAGCCCAATCCTTCAACAACAAATTCAATGCATGTACCACGCACCCTTGGTAAAAAATATGAGGATATTTTGCAGATATTACATCCCATGCGGACGGATTCACGGGAGCATTATCCGTAGTTATTAACACGACGTTCTTAGACCCCACTTGTTCAATGAAATTTTCCAACACAGCTGCCAAGTACTCCGCATTTTTTTCACAACCACTTATATCTACAGATCCAAGAAATTCTTCACCTACGGATGATACAAGCATGGCATTGATGAGAGGTCGATTAGTCACGGAGCTCCATCCATCAATGGACAATGTTGCTCCAAATTTTCGAATGCTATCTTTAGTCCGTGCATTCAACTGTGTCTGAATGTTGGTCTTCGCCTCATTCAACAATTTGTACCGAAGGTCGTGGTATGAGGGAGAAATGTATGGCCTACCAAACGCAGCCGTTTTTTTCACTACTTCTTTAAAAGCTGGATTTCGAGCCACGGAAAATGGTATGTTCGCCGAATAAAAAAAATTTGCCCACACTGAATGTAATTTGCATCTATGACCTTCTTCAAACCCATTCACTAAGCTGCCTTGCCTCTGAGGCCTAGAACTTGATGCCCTCGGGGTTTCACGTTCACCAGAAGCTTCCGTACTCAAAGTCATTTCAGTTGTGGCACATACCATTGATACCAATTCTTTGGACGCTGGACAAGAATCTTCGTAGTCAGAATGCGACACAGCCTTTCCGGCCGAAAACTCTTGAACATTTGAAGGACCAGGGTTGCCATCCACATTGTCCATTACAACACGTTTTGGAAAAACTCCTTCGCAATGCCAAAATAAATCTCGAACTGCCATTGATAATCGTAGACAGAGGCTCACCCCTTTATCACGTACACCTCCAGGCCCAGAATAGCCTTAGTGGCTAAACATACGGCTGAGCTTCCTTGACATGCTCGCTTTGCAAAGCCTACATTTTACTTTACCACCTTCTTGCACACTAAACCAAGGAGAAAAATCCCCCGTCGGTTTGGCCACCATATTGACAAGTGTATGTTTTACCTCAATTTCAAAAGAAACCAATAAAATGTTTTAAATTTGAAACCCACAACGTGACAATGTATACAATATCAATGAAATTAGTTACACAAAGCTTTGAAAATCAAAGCCCCCCCGTCCACCGAACTATGCATTACCAAGCAAGAGACTCAATAAATTGAAGCTCATAGCCCTTGGAAATCTTAGCGTTCGGTTTTTCGAGAGTGAATACCAAAGCTTCTCTTCTAACATTTATAGTCCCTTCCAGAAAATTAAAGGTTCATTTTTAGGGTTTCCGTTCAAAAACAAGAAACGGCCCGGACGGGGCTGAAGCGGACAGGCGGACGGGAGCGAGCGGAGGGGGCGGTCGGACAGGACTGTCCGCACTATTCGCCTTCCGACGCCGTCCGCGCTTTGGACACGCCGACCGCCCCATTTAAACACTGACCACCGACGGCGTCCGCCCAATTGTCCATTGGAGCATCTTAAGAGGTCGATATTACTCAAAAAGAGCGGTAACATTTCCAAAAAAAACCAGTCTAATAATCACTACTAAATGAGGATCAATGTAATTGAGTTATCATTTTTTTTTTTTTAAATGTAAACCCTAAACCCTATACCCTAATTACCCTAAACCTTTTCTTTTCTCCCCTAAATTGTTTTACGAATGAGGGGAATGTGGTTAAGTTGAATATGTTTGGATTATTTACTCATATTATCCTTCTAAATAGGTTTTGAGAAGATCTGAAGATGGTGGGGATTTTTTTAAAGTTCATTAGGAAATCAAATGTTTTGCAGAAATAATCAATTCCTTTTTCATCATAAGCAAATGAAATTTTAAAAAAAGGCCCCAATACATAATTAGAATAACAGTTTAATGGATTTCAACCTCATGATATTTAATGAAAGGTTGTGTTTTCTAATTAGAAGTGCATCACGATCTTCAAATGAACATCAAGTCTTTCATATTTTTTAATGAAATTTTGATTAGATTTGAAAACAAAGAAAAAGAATCAATGTTTTAACTTTCAAATCATATATGGCTATATTTTTCCTTAAAAACATAGAAAAATTCGTTACTTAAGTTGATTGAGTAGAATACATTATACACTTATACATGTGCTATATTTATTTTGAAGGGTAATTCCAATATTCTTATTTAAGATGTTTTTAAATATTAATTTAAAAAAAAAGAGGGTTCATTGTTTAAAGATCTAAAAAATTGACAAACATAATTTCTATTATAAATAGGAATTGAATTCGGAATTCGAATTTTGAAATGATTGAAATGAACAAGATATTGATTATAAAATATTTATTTGTTTGAGTTTTCAAAATGAATTCACGAAACAATTGCAAACTTTTGAACTTAGGTATATGATATTGTTTTCGGTTTGTACTTTGTAGAGTATAATACTTCAATTTTAATCCTAAATAAATGAAAAAATTCCACATGAATGAAATGTTTCTATGTATTGCACAAAGATTTCTACCAATTACTATGATAATTAAATACATTGTTACATTTCATAAAATATTCTACATAGAAAGAAAAAATCATTTCAGTTTTCAATCATGATAAACGATGTCTTCTACTCTTTTTGTTATATGTTCATTTTGTATAACGTGTACATTGTACAATCTTTGAGAGCAGGGGAGTTCATTTTTGACTCTCATTGAAATAGAAAATATATTTGTGTTTGGATTTTGAAATCATTATCACATTATATATTCTACGGTCTTGCAAGAATGCATCTTGCTCCTTCCTTTGAATCCTTTTGATATTTTCTATTTTTTCCTTTGCTTTCTCGTAGGGCTCTTGTTCTCTTGTTCTCTTCATTTGACCAGCCTATTTGGCTTGGCTCTTAGTTTTTGCTTTTTCTAATGCAATGGTTTATGCATATGTTATAAAAAATATATATTATTTATTTAAAATTAATATATTGATGAACAAACGCATAAAGGCATTCAATGCTTTCACATTTAAAATTATAAATCTATCATAAATCACTCTTGCAAATTTGAATGATTGAATCGAAAATTTGAAAATGTAATTACAAGAGCTTTCAATTCAATCAATTGCATAAATCATAAATGTTGAAATGCAACTCGTATAAGTTTAGCATCTATGAAGATTAATTCATGTCATCCACATGCAATTTTCCAATTTAATAAAATGCAATTGAGTACTTCAATTTCTTTCCCTTCAATTCTCCAAGTAACATTCACTTCATATCTTTCTCTATTTGTTTATTTAATTTTTGGAAACAAATGGAGAAACCATCTTTGTCTATATTTGAACACGCACTCTTATTTGATTGATGAAGAATAGATCTATGAAATATATAATCATTGATTTGTTCATGTTAATTTGTCGTAGCTTAAAATTTTGATTTTCTTAGTATGCACCAAAATAGGAACGGAAACTAGTCATTAGGGAACCGGATTCCTTTCCGGATGCGACCGTTCCGAAGGGTGGGAAGGATTGGACTCCCGAGTCCAAGAAGTCAGCACGGACTGAGAATCCGGGCACGAGACCGGATATTACAATCGACCTGGAGTCTTCACCCGGATCTAACCCTGCGGAGGGGGAACGGAACCGGAACTTGAGTGAAGTCTTCGAGGAGCTGGTTCCGGAGAGCGGAAGCCTGACAATAGGATCTAGGGTGGTAGAGTAGATAGGATTTTGATTTCAGTTAGGAGTAGGAGCGGATCCGGATCCGGATCCGGCTCAACAGTATTAGGTCAGACCGGAAGTTAGATTAGGGTAGTGGCGGACCCCCACGGGTTTTCCGCTCCTTTTTGTGCTTTTAGGGTTTTTACCCTTTGTATATAAATCGGTTCCTGCGATGGGAATTGGGAGTCTTCATTTTGCAAATTTCTTGTACCTTTCTCTTCTCCTCATTGTGTATCTCTCTCCAGCGCGACAGGATTGTATGATGTGGAGTTAGGATAGTACGAGCCGGTTTGCGAGTGATTTCTCCCCTTGGTGTTTCTTTTCCGATCCTAGGTGCATGTGAGTAGGTATCTAAGAGTTGGGAGTGAACTTAGTTCCTCAGCACATCTAGAGTTTGAGATTCCGGGTGAGAAAGCCGTTGTTAGGCTAGGCGGGTAGGGAGGGATTCCTTAGCTGCGCTAGAACTCCCGGGTGGGAAATCCGGTCGAGTGTCCGATCTCCTGTGAGGTCTCACCACCCGTATGGGTAACGGAAGAACTTTAGTTGATGTTGGAACGGACGGGTGCACTTGTAACCACCTGTCTTCGTACGGATCGGAAGTAGCATCAAGGTCGTTGTAGTACGAGAGGGTCGAGTGTGGGGTCTTTGTGTGACCTACAACCCGGATTGCTATCTGGGTTGTTGTGAAGGACCAAACCAGATCCGGATTAGTTTAGGAGTTTAGGAAGTAGGATAGTGGGTCTTCAGCCACTATAAGTCACGGAAGGAGTGGTGGGCCTACCACTCTCAAAATTAAGCGGCGACCCCTCTGATGGTGAAACAAAGGCAAAACCAAACCGGATAGGATTACGGATACATGATGACCATCCGGACCGGATTGGTCAGGACGGATTTCCAGGACCGGAAGTTGTAAGATCCTGGGATTTGGATATTTGTACAGACCGGATAGTTAGTAGGATCGGAAGAAGGAGTAATCCGGTCTATAGTTATCCGGTGTGGTGGTATTTCTGGTTCTAGATCTAGGACCGGAAAGTAAGATTGGGATACTGACTGAGCTTAACTGCTTAATAGAGCTAGATACTTCACAGGATCTCGTGGGTTCGATCTTTAAAGTCACTTAATTATACTCTAGAGCGATTTTGTGAGTATAATGGGGAATTGACCTGCCCTGTGCTACGACATAATTTATCTAATATATTTTATATATGTATATATATTTATATATATATATATCATTAAAGGAGTATAGAAGACAAGATTGACAGATTGTGTTCGAATGTTGTTGATTTTGAAATGATTTAGTACTATATTATTTATAAGAATATTATAATAGTATTATGTTATAATATTCCTAAAAAAATTGCAACAAATATTAAAATACATGCTAAGTTAGGTTTGTTAGCCTACCAATTGTTCATTAATAGACATAATTGAATAGCCCCCTTAAATGAAACACTCAATATCTAATATCTTAAAATCCAAATGGTGGATTTGTCTAAAATTTTTTCCACATCTTTTCCAACTAATTTACTACAAGATCCTACGGTTACATATGCCCAAAAGTATTTTTCTTCCAAGACTTGGTATTTGCACTACTACTGGCAGTTTTGAAGTGTTTTTAGTGAAAAGAACTTTAGGGGCTAAACATCTATACCATTAGATTTTGAAAAAAGAACAATTTGCTTCATTGGGGATAACTATAAGTCCATGCTCTTTTTCGATAGCCAAAACACACTTGCAAGGACTTGGACATTTAGCGGTTTACTAAGTGATTAGACGTCAACTAATTCAATTTAATAGTAGAATTTTTATTCAACTACCTTCTTACAATTGCTTTATACACAATGCAATGTGAATATTTGGGTACATATATTAAACGTCGCAATCCTTTCGTGAATTTTTTGCACATTTTAGCTCATATCTTTGTACAAAAATATCATTTACCAAAAATTCATAAATTTGGTCATAAAGGAAGGCTACCTTTTTTAATTTCAAATTTTACATTGAATGAATGAAAAGTTAGTTGAACTATACAGTGCCATGAAGACTTCTGTTTATCGTGCAAAATATGGGTTTAGGGTCGCTTTAGGGTCAAACCGCCCCGTCCGCCCTTGTATCTGTCCGCCCCATCTGCTCAAACCCCCGTCCGCCCAGACCCCATCCACCCTCGAACCCGTCCGCCCTCATACCCGTCCGTCCCATCCGCCCAGACCCCGTCCGCCCCGATACCTGTCCACCGTCCGCCCTGTCCGCCCCATCCGCCCCGATACCCATCCGCCCTGTCCTCCGTCCGCCCTGACCGCCCTGTCCACCCCGATACCTGTCCGCCCCGTTACGGCGATGCGTCCGCCCCCCCGGCCCGTCCGATCGGGCGGACGGGGCTCTAGGGTTTCGGGGAGGCGGACGGCCGATCCGTCCGCCACCCCCGGCCCGTCCAATCGGGCGGACGGTTTAGGGCCGTCTGCATTGTCACTTTTGCTTTGCCCCTTGTGAATGCAAGGTGGAGCGGAGAGCTTGGTGGTTCATCCTCTTTTGGCTCCTTTCCGAGGCAAGGCAAGAGTGGTTTATTGGGGCCCCCTTGTTGCCAATTTTTTGGACACTTGCGCGTGAATTCAATTTCAAATTAAAAAATTTGATCTATATCAATTTCATTTGTCACGATGACGAAGGGGAAGAAGAAGGTTGCGAAGCTTAAACATGGAGAGGGACCATCAAACTTGGAGGTAGCTCGCCAAAGTCCTTCGGAGGAATGCAAAAAATTCATGATTGAGCGCATCGTTCAATTTTATGAATCGGAAACAACATTGCCTTTAGACAATAAGTACATCAGATATCAAGAGGAGTGCGTGTCTAAATTCAAGGTAGACATGACACAGATGACACAGATGACTTCACCAAATGTTTGGAGAACAAGGTTCATGACGCTTTGTGGAATTCCATAGTCATTTTGGTTAAATATGGCAAGGAATATCGACCCAGTTTGAAGAAGTGATTCTGAAAGCGGACTTGTTTAGGGGGCGATGTGCTCCATTCGCCAAAACGCAGAATCGAGTTGGTTCAATTGGTTGGTGGAAAAGCAATGATGGAGTTGCTGAAGCGGAAAGGACCAAACGGCACTTCATAGTACTTCCAGATACAGCACGCGTGATTGCTCTTGATGATAGAACGATGAGAGGTGGATATGCAACGATTCGAAAGGTTCGTATTGAAGGATGTCCAGGAATACTTCCTCATTGGGAGTTTGCGGCAAAGAAATCCATTCACCACCAAACTCGACCCGATCTTGCAAAGTTAAAACATCAAAACGAATCAATGGCTGTTCGAATTCCACACGCGAGTGTGATACGGTTTGCTGCGGTGCACGGAACGACGTGTGAAGGTTATGCGTATTGGTGGAATGGTGGAACTCTTCGACAAATGTTGAATATGGATAAGGACTTTCCAAACAACATTCAAATCCGTTTGATGTATACGAATCCAACCGAAGAGGAGGTTGTTAAAGCTCACCATTTAGGACGATATCGGAAGAAGCGCACGGAGTTGACATGGGCGTTTATGCATATAATGTATGCAGTGCATCTTGCTGGACATTTGCACAATGATCTTTCTCCGGACAACATCTTGTTGCATTTTCCAGAGGATGAGTCACGTGTGTACATTGGAGTTTGCGATTGGGGCATGACCACCTTAGCTTCTCAGCCAATGAAATCTTTGTACACATTCACATCAGCAAATGAGATGAAACAAACTTTGTAGAGGAGATGGTGGGTGGATCCACGTATTGCATATTTGCATAAAGTAGGTGCAGATGTGGAAGTCATTCTGATGTATTCACGTAAGTCGGAAGAGTATGCCATTCGAAAAATTGCTCGGCGGATGAATGGAAACAACATGTCAAAGGCGTATTTCAATGTGCTATTTAAAACACCTAGTGCGACACAATTTGCCTTTCATGACTTTGCAAAAGTGTTTTATGCTTACTTGAAGCGCATTTCTTCGAAGACTGACGATGAAAATACTAGTTTGGCCCATGTGATTACGCGATTTTCTAATACATATCGTTGGCCGATGCCAGATGAACATTTCCGCCATTTATATTAGATTGGTAGTGCAGAAGTAGTAGTTGAATAGGTTATATAGGCATTAAAAATTAGTTTAGAAATATAGAGTTGGAATGAAAAAAATTATATGTGCAATTAGTCAAATGTGCACAATGTATGGTATTCTACATTAAATTGAATACATTTTGCCCATATTGATTATGTTTGTATTTGTGTTGATCTCGATTTTTTAAATAGTATATATATATATTTGAAGTCACAAACTTTTTTAGTTTGCCTTTTGAAAATGAATTGGAATTTTTTCATAGTTTCAAGACTATCATGGACTCATGGTCAAACTTTATAATCTTTTAAATTGTTTAAAGATTAAGGGAGTGACCGCGGGGCAGTTTGGGTAGGGCAGTCGGGGGAAATAGGGCCGTCAAAGCGGACGGGGCGGACGGGGCGGACGGGGTGATAGGCAGACGGGGCGGTCTCGGCGGACGCTGCGTCCGCGGGGACCGCGAATGTCAGCGGACGCTGCAGACACAGCGTCCGCGTCCGGACGTCGTGTCAACCCTGTGCCCTTTAAACCCCCTTTTGGGCTTAGGGTGGCATAACTATTGTATTTAGGCACCAATTGAGAAAAGAAGTTATAATCTCCAAATCTAATTTGTTTTTTTATAGTATCTTCAAGAAATTTCAAGAAATCTCAATGAAAAATGATAATAAAAATAATAAGAACCTACCTAAAATCTAATTAATTTGTCCTCTAAGAAAACATTGGAACTTTAAGGGTTAAAATTAAAAACTACTTCTTTCATGTTCAATAAGTTTTATATATAAAAAAATTCATATTCATTTTTAATAAAAAAAAATATGATAAGGTGTACAAATGTGTTTGTTAAAATTTAAAAAAACTACTTTTCATACAAGAACTCTTAACATATTGTCAAATCTTGTGAATTTCATTCCACCTAAAAACTCCTCCAGTACATGTTATATAGATATATCAAAAAATTCATTGAAATTTTCCTTTTTTATTGAATGATGACAAGTTTGACAACACTATTAATTTTATAGGTAAAATGATATTTGATCCACTACAAAAAAAAGGGGTGTTTTAAGTGAGTTTTTAAGTATTGTCCTAAACATAAGATTATAAGTAATGACTTTCACAAAGACTTTTGACAAAATTTTACTAAAAAGACATGTATTTTTAGTAAATTTTTATTAAAAATCTCCTCAAAGGTCATTACTTATAATCTTATGTTTAAAACTATATTTAAAAACTCACTTAAAACACCTCTTTCGTTTGTAGTGATCTTAGAAAATATGAAGTAATGATTAAATACCAATACAATTGAGTGTTAAATGAATATGGAGAATCAATAAAGCCCAAAGAGGACTCTTTAACCCAATTGTTGTTTAAATGTTGGTCTGAGCAATGTCTTTACTCATGAGTTTTTTGATCATTGTTAAGAGCCTTTAACCTTGTAACAAACCTAAAAGTATTTGATTAATGACATTGAATCTTTAGAACTATGTGAGATAGAAGTTCAAATGTCAAGGTTCTTTGGTTAGTATCAAGGTTCTTTTCTTTTTGTTTGTATATATATGGGTTCGTGCAGCATTTCCACGATATTGTTATGACCAATTGATGAGGCTTGGTTGGAAAGTATTCTTACCTTTATCATTAGCTTGGGTAGTTTTTGTATCTGGTGTTCATCATCAAAACTTTGTGTGAAAAAGAAAAGTCTTGTACAATAGTTTGACCTCCAATGAGTGTTCTTGGTTTTTTTAAGCAAATGATTGAAAGGGTTCCAAAAAAGATGATTTACACACTGACCATGCTACAAGGTTAAAAAATGATGCTTGACAAAAATTCTAGGAGGATGTGAGCTAGAGAGGAACTTGTACCTTAACATGTAGTGATGCTATGGACACTAAGTTCACGATGGATGACGTCACTTTGCATTGTAGGATGGAAAAAAATATTTTTTTGTCCAATTTATTTACTTGAAGAGTACTTGAGTACAATTTCAGTGAATAGCATTGCAAAGTCCTTCACCATGGTCTTATGGACTTTTCTACAAAAGAAGATGCTCAATCCATAGATCACCCTTTTAGTATATTTTCACCATTTCTTGTTATTTTCTCTTGATGTGAATTACAGTCATGAAAATGATGTTTTTTGAAACTGAGTCCAACTAATAAAATGAAGTTTATCAAGTTAAGTTTCTACTTCAATTAGAAATTTTGAAAAACTCATAAATTTCAATATTTTATAGCAATTTGAACAGTGGCCCTATAACCATGGTTTGTTGATTTTCTAATTATAGAGTGACAAGGTAACTTTGGCTCATACCATGATGTTCCAAAACATAATATACATCTACAGTGAAAACTTCATACATTTTGTATTTGATATGAATTTTCTTCATTCTTTTCTGAAAAAATTCATAGTAATTTCACATTTCCCAAAAAAATTTGAGAATTTTACAACTTGTAGTAGACATATGACTTCATCTCTTAAAAAGAACAGAACTCAGTGCGGTACATGGCCGAGTACTGTAGTCGGTATCCACTGGGCGATCCTCTTCTCCGGCTATCTTGACCACTGATTTAGAGCCTCAACTGTCATCACTATGTTTGCTAGCATTTTGCAACTATATATGAATGAAAAAAACTCTAAACCCGAGTTGCAGTGCACGTCTCTATTCTTTGACTTCCTGGTTCGATTCGTGCATCTTCACCACGAGGATCTCATTGGGCACAGCGTGTGTTGGAGGAGCGTTTTGCTTGGCTGGTTGATGAGATTCCATTTCAACCAAGGTTTGTTGGAGAGCATAGATATCAATACTATCCAAAGAGGAGGAATACTATCCAAATAGGAGGATCTGTATAAACGTGGAGGAATACTATCCACATCTGCTCCTTTGTTTGTGACAGAATACATGTGTAGCCATCCAGGTTTCCGAGCCTCAAATGTAAAAGAAACACTGACTGCTCTCATCCGTTGTCTGAAATCAAACAATGCCTCGTCTTGACAGACAAACTATCAATCTGCTGCTGAAGAATTTCAAATTGAATGTCTACGACTCTAGGCATCAAAGCTTCATGTTTGATATGGCAGCATCTTAAAATTCTTATCAACCTTACTATAGACAGTCGATGCAGCAGGAACCTGAAGCCTAATGTCCGTGGGCTTGGAAACAAATGGTGTAAAATGCGAACGAGTGAAGAATCTGTATGTCTTTCTTTGTAAATTTAAAAAAGGAAAGTAAAATTTTAAATATAAGAGCCAAACAAGAGAAATACACTATTTTATAAGTGCAAACGTGTTTGTAGGACGAAGTCCTTACAATGTGATAATGGTAGGAATCTCTGGATGGGACCCACTCTTCATTGTTTGTTTCTCGGAAGTTCATATTTCAAAATCAATTACCACCAAAATCCCAAGCATATTCCTTACAGTTTGGGCATCTGCACGAGTTTTTATCTGCACCAAAAGACATCTGAATAAGAATTTGAGCTGGTTTCAATTCTTGAACTGCACAAGTTTTTGTGGAGTCTTGTTAGGAGTGAAAAGATAATTCTAGATTCTCTTGGAAACCATTTGAATGAACAATGAATTTTAAAAGTCTTAGAAAATAGGTGTTCAAAAAATTGATTGTAGACTCTCATGAATAGAGGCTGTACATTTTAAGTAAGAAAACGCAGTCAGGGTCCAGTTGAAAAAAAATTGTTTCAAATACGTGCAATTAGCTTATGATATTGTGATGGCGTAGATGTACAGGACCAACGAGGTTTAACCAAAGAATCAAACTAAAGGTCAGGTAACAGCACAGCAGTAGCAATGACGGTAGACTTTCTTACCTCAAGTGTCGCATTCCTCTCTTACTCAGAGTCCTCACCGCTACAAAGGGGCTCTCTGTCGATTGCTGCGATGACAGACAATCAATTGCAACGGTACTCTGGATTTTGCAACGAAGATTTTTAGAGAAGTGAATTCCGGAGTATTATTTGCAAAGTGAATTCAGTCATCTTTTACTTGTGGCAATAGAAAAGGAAGAATGTCGCAGCCTTTCACCTGGTCTTCCTTGCTCGTACTTCATCCCAATGAGAAGAAACTAAAAACAGCCTGAATTGGTAGATGACGAAAGAAGATGACCTCAAGGCAGGTTCGAGGTTGTGCACGCTCCGGGCAGCTGGAGCTGGGGCAGCCCAGATACGCAACAGTGCTGGGGCCCAACCTGCGTTAATTTCTCGATGGGGGTTACGTACCGTCTGGCACAGGGCACTTGAGTTCTTCCCATTTTCTAATATGCTACTGCTATAATTAGACCCTACTGGTAGGCGCATTGTTCTTCACATGCCTCTGAGCCTTTAATAAAGAAAACGGACAATTTCAGCCCCGTCCACACGACAACGACACAAGTTGTTCCACTATAAAATCGCACCCGCACCCGCACCCACGAGCAGCAGTGCACGTCTGCGTATCCTTTGGCTTCCTACTTCCTTTCCTGCAGCTGCGCCAGCAGGATCTCGCACAGCTGGTGTTGGAGCCTGAGCGTTTGGCTTGGCCACTTGTTGAGATTCCGATCTAGTCAAGACTCGTGGAGACCAGACTCCCTTGGCGTTGCCTTCTGGGATTCAAGAACTTCAATTCCTACTCCCGTCTCTCTGGTTTTCACTTTCGCCTGCTTGGGACGTTCTAGCCCAAGCCGCATTCTCATACAACTGTTATTTGTCGGCAGCTCTTGGGGTGGCTTCAGGTAAGATTGCTGGCCTGGATTTTCTTGAATACGATGCAACTACAGAATGATAATCATATGGTTTCTTGCACGATGATGGTGTGATCCTTGTGTCGTTCAGACAGCCTGAGGTTACAGTTGCAAGTCCGTTGGGGAAAGAAATACATCGAGTATAAGTGTTGTGGCTGTTTAGATGGGCAGACCTCCAAAGTAGACAGTGCTCGCAATTGGGTGTAAGAAGAGAGGCTCACTCGTGAGGCTTTTTCGTCATGATGGTCTCTTTGAGTGTAGCGAGTCTAAGTCGCTCTCAGCTTGTTTTGTTTGTTTTTCCCCTATTTGATGATAATCTATTATTTTTTTGTTTTTCATTTGTTGACAATGTGAGCTCCTCACTTGCTTTCTTTGACTTGTTACAATTGTCAGTGATGCTTGATTTTTTTGGTCTCAAGGGCTTTATGCTAAATCATGACTTCACTATTTGTCCTTTATTAAAAATGTTCAGGTGTACTCGTGCATTGTTGTCAACTCTTTCGTCATAAGCTTCTATACAACAAGCTTCTGTGCCAACTTGCAGACTTTGTATTCCTTAAAAGTTGTCCTTTGTATCTTTTCTGCAAGTGCTTCTATATATTGGAGGTGTGGAAGATTAAATTTACACACACAATACCAATGGGCAGCTCCAACATGGATGTTGTGACCACAGGTAAATGCAAATTTCATTTTCCATATTGTTGGCATGCATTCATATTTTGTTGTTTTAGAGATTGCCACTTTCACTTGATTTGTATTAATGTTTTGTACTTCTATTTGCATAGGTGATATTGAAGCACAACTACACAATCCAAAGTGGTTTGTCAACCACAAACACATGCTCCGCCCCAATCAAGAGCATGAAGTGAATGAATTGGGATATTTTATATCAAAAGTGCCCCAATCTAGGCGCCAACCTCCCCAAGAATTTTCTCCACAAGAATGGCAATTTGGACTCCACAATCGAGAAAATTTGGATAGCGGTGGGTCGGAGGCTTTAAAGCTTGGTATTGCAGTGCAATTTGGATTAGTGGGGGAAGAATGGGACCGTTTCTGTAATGCAATTGTGGATGATCCCAAGGCTATGTTGGCATGCTATGGTCTTCATGATTCGGTGACTACTTGGACTCATGAACAAATCAAACATGTATTGGCTTTGGATGCCCTCTTCTTGGCTACTTTTATTGACGTGCATCTCCCAAGCAATATAAGACAATTGTCGATGCACAACCCACTTGAGTTGATTCCATTTGGTTTTTATGTAATTAAGATGTTTTTGACAAGATATAACATTTTGGTGGAGATGGTATTTTATGATGTTTACCGAGTTGAAAATCAAATCCCTTTTGTTCTCATCGACAAAGTGGTTAAGTATGTTCGCAATTTTTTTTTTCTCGAACCTTGAGAGAGTTCAATAATATTCTTAGTGATCTACAATATCAACAAGAAAGTTTAGAATACGTGGCTAACGTTGCAATGAATGATTTCATGGACACTTCAAGTGAAGTTTTCAAAATTGACAGTTCACATCTCTTAGATGAGAAAACACATATTCTTGGAGCTGGATACAAAGTCATTTGTGGATATGAGGGTATAAACTTGAAGAGCATGCAAAGAAGTACATATATTCACGTTTCTTCGGCAACAAAGTTAAAACAGTCTAGCATCCAAATAGTTGGAGTTGATGGGCCATTGTGTACAATGTCTTTCAAGAAGAATTGTTTATCCCTTCCCAAGATGAGAATATATGATGACATTACTTCCTTCATTCGAAACATGGCATGGTATGAGATGGAAAACATTAAGGACAGTTGTCTATTCCATGATTATATTCTCTTTATGAAAGATCTCATTCAAGCTCCTCAAGATTTGGATCTTCTTGTCAAGCATGGTGTGATTTATAATGCTTGTGGAACTAAGGCATTTGAAATGTGGACAAGTTTGAGGAAAGGTTTAACCCAAATAGGTTCTTCTGAAAAACACCATAAGATGAAAGAAGACATAAAGAATAGATGTCACCATAGAAGATATAGACTTTGGAGTGAGTTCAACATCATATTTTGTTCTAAGCCTTGGTTGGTTCTGTCTACAATTGCCATAGTTTTGGTGACATTGGCTACATTGGTTCAAACCTACGCATCTATCATTGGTTCCAATAAAATGAAACCAAAATTTCCATGAAGAGAAGGTTTTTTCAACCTAGATTTAGTCTTTTGGTTCTATTTTGGGCAAGTGTTTATATAGATAGTTGTATAATGTAGCAATACATTGACAAATGTCCCCATTTGTGAAAGCGCTTATTTTCTTAGACCTGTTATCTACATCATAGCATGTAATATTTGGATACAAAAAAAATAAATTATAAATTTTCAAAGTGTTGATTATAGGAGTATCTTGAATATGTTCTATATACTCATATTTAAAAGGTACACATTGCAAGTAGATGCTTATATGGGAAAGTTTTACAAAAGTTAAGTGTAGTTATGTTAGTGAGACTCTCTTTAAGATCATTGCACATTGTCAATGTATCTTGAGAATCCATTGTATTGTCTTCACACTAGTTTGGCCCATGTCGGATGTTAGTCCAAACGTACTATAGTAGAAGAGATAGAATGATTTCAATTTACTCATTTAATTGTTGAAGAAAAATGATGGAAATTCTAGTCAAACTTAGAAGAAACTTAAAAAATCTTAGATTTCTTTTCGTAATATGAGTATATTATATTCTGTCATAAAAGATTATTATAGTGTCAAATAAATTCTCATATCTTTTTTATCCGATTTTCCAGCCCAAACCAATGACAAATATTTGGGGCTCAATCATATTGGCATTGAATGTGTTGGCCACAAAATTCCTATGGATGCATGATAAGTAGTCTCGACCCCATTTCTTGGTTGAACAGATATGTTAAAAAAAAAAAATAAGTGCTCTATTTCCATTTAAGGACTTCCATTGTTTCCTAACAATTTACCATGGACATAGTGACCGATAAAACCAAGAATAGAAACAATCTCAGTCTTGTGCAACTCCAAGAAGGGAGGTCTATATTAATTAGCCTCACTAAAAAGATATGGAACCAATTGAAGTTTAATAATTTTCGGAGTGTTCACAATACGGTAGGACTCTAGCTTGCTTTTGTTCTACTTCTTTACTATGTTGTTGTTGTATATAAAGAAGCATTACATCTAGATTAGAACCTTCGTTTTAATGCAAAATTCCAATTATCCCACTTTACGAATGCAAAATACGTAGATCATTCGACATCTGGTCTTTCCCTAAAGCAACCTTTGATTCTCGGTTGGCAACTACAAGTTGGGCATTCCTATGTCCTCACCAATGGATTCAAAAGTACTGCACATTCCTTCTAGTATGAGACTTTTAGGGTTGTGAACCTAGTGCCTAGCTGAATACTCCGTAATATTTTCTTTAATGTAAGAGACAATGTATATAACACAGTTCTACTCTACCTTGCCTACGGAAGGGGCATTTCGAGGTAGTTCGGACATTGCTTTTTCAACCAAGTTGTGGATATATTGTATAGTAGTCTACTCTAAATGAGCCCATGATAGAGAGGTACATTTTGCTTTCTTCAATGTACCAGTAGTGTACATTTCAAGAGGTGGTCGCTTTTAGTGACCATTGCAATTCAACTTAAAAAATTTGTAACTAATTCCACAAAGGTCAAAAAAATATGAAACAACTTGGATTAAATGCTATTTCCATTTTTCTTCCTTTGCAAATTTGCTGAAAATTGTTTCAAGGATGTAAATTGTTGATTAAAACATTGCAATCATTGGGATTGTCATTTTTCAATTCCATAAATAAATTGTTAATAATTTTGTATTTTAAATCATTGTCTACTTCTTTCTACTTATTATTTTTTTCCTATATGTTGTAGAATTCCAAATAATGTGAAATTTTGTAAGCATGTATTCAACTTGTCTAGAAAAAAGAATTCAAAAAAACATTGCCATTTTGGACATATTTTCATAGAAAATTGAGCTTGTGAAGTGCAGCTGCCTATTTTTTTGCAAGGTTGAAAAAATGGTTTTGGTAAATTTGAATGCTTATATTTTACAATTCACATGGTGGAATTTTCTGAAATTTTTACCACATATTGTCAAATAATCATACTACAAGCTCCTCTAGTTATATGCATTCAAAATTGTTTTTTTCCAAAAATTTGGTAGTTGTACAAGAAATGGTAGTTTTGGAGCATTTTTGATGAATATGTAGTCATGGAACTTTAGGGGTTAAAGCCCAACAATTTTTATAACTTTTGACTACATCGTTAAAAATCACTTTTTAAGAAATAAAAACTTGAAATTGGTTCTCTAGATTTATATATACTTGGAAAGCTTCAAATCATTCCATTTTGATTAATGAGTCAAAAGTTATGAGGAATTTTAGTTTGTGAGAGTTTGTAGGTTGTTATTGAATTTCTACTATAAGACAAGCTTTGATGTCCTTTATTTAACCCCTAAAGTTCCATGACTATGTTTTCATTGAAAAAGCTCAAAAATTGCCATTTTTAGTACAAGTAGCAAATTTTTGAAAAAAACTTTTTATGGCATATCTAACCATAAGATCTTGTATAATATAGTATCAAAAACACGTGATAAAAATTTCAGACATTTCCACTGTGTGGATTTCAAGATATAAGCATTCAAATTTCAAATTCACTAAAATCATTTTTTTCGCCCTGGAAAAAGCCAGGTAGCTACATTTCACAAGCTCACTTTTCTATAAAAGAAATGACCAAAATAATGGCGCTTCTTTGAATTCTTTTTCCTAGGAATTTTTTTTGCATGCTTGAAAAATTTCAGATAATTTGGAATTGTACAATATATAGGAAAAGAATAGTAAGTAGGTAGTAGTAGAGAATGATTCAAAATTCAAAATTATTAAGAATTAAAATATGGAATTGAAAAATGACAATTCCAATGATTGAAATGCTGTAATAAACAATTTACTTCCTTGGATTTTTTTTTTTCAAAAATATTGAAAATTGGGTAAGATAATGAATTTCAAAGTTTATTTTAGAGTAGCGAATCCATAGATCCCCATAAACAAAAAATCCTCATAACTTTTGACTCATTGATCAAAATGGAATGATTCAAAGCTTTCCTTGTACACAAAAGTTTAGAAAACCAATTTCAAATTTTGGTTTTTGAAAAAAGTGAATTTTTCTAATCTGCCCAAATTGCCCAGTTACGAAAAAAAGTAACATATTAGGCTATAACTTTTGGCTCCTATTTTCAAATGTCATGAAATTTGTTGCATATAAAAGATATTCCTTGTCTACATCTTATTTTAAAATTTCAGCCTAAAATATGCAAATTTCTGGTCACAAATACCTACCCAAAATTTCTATACAACCAAAAAGTGCAAGCCAATCGTTTAGGGGTTAACTAATGTACTTAGGTAACTAATGTATTGTCTAGTTGGTAGTAGATTTTGCAATTACATCTAGTGACATTCATCATTGAAACCAATTGAATTGTCTCTACAATGCAAATTTTTTATTCTTTTGCATTCAATTGTCTTTTGCAATAGTAATTGTTTGATCTTTTGCATGGACAAAGCAATCTTGGTGCATAAACAAAGCAAAGCTATGAATTATAATATTATTCATGAACAATTTAAAATGATTTATTTGTCATGCAAGGGTATTGTGAAAGTAGACCAAGGGCCAACATCAGTGTTAGAAGTTATAATTAAGCATTCATACATCATGAACTTTACACTAACCATCACCTGCATCTCATTAGCAACACCCAGCAAAATCCTATAGGTCATGTACGGGGCACCATTGGTAACATGTTGCTCATGTACACATTCCATCCTTAGGCTTGACCAATTGTTGCCCATAAAAGGCCTTCTAGAAAGCTCAAATTGTTTCTAATGTGATTTGAAATTTTTCAAACGTGTAGTCAACTTGACTTGAAGAATGAATTCAAAGAATAACCACCATTTTAGACATTTTCTCAGACAAATTTGAACTTATGAAGTGCATTTGCCCAAATTTTTGCAAGGCCCCAAAAAATATTTTTGTCACTTCAAATGCTAATATCTTAAAATTTACATGGTAGAAATTTCTGAAATTTTTTGCATGTCTTTTCAAACTAGCATCCTACAAGATCCTATGGTTATATGTGTCCAAAAATGTTTATTTTTCTAAAATTTGGTACTACAAATGGCAATTTTGGAGCAATTTTCGTGAAAACATGGTCAAAATCATTTAAGGTAGGAGGTTGTAAAACAATGTGGGCATTAAGAATGGACCCTATAAATGGTTGTGAAATGGACATGAATTGGTTTTGAAATTGACTAGTATAGTCATTGAATGAACCAAGGAAAAAAACATTATTAATTGCAAGAACCAATTATTCTTTTTGATTTTCCCATTTTTATTTAGAATTGTAAGTGAATTGTTTATGAAAGGTCTAGGGTCACAAATAGGGACCTACAACCTAGCTTGTTTGAAAATTCATGAGTAATTCAAAAATCTTTAGAAAGATACGAAACCACTTGGGGTTAGATTCCTCATCAATTTCTCTTTGTCTAAAAAATGAGCTAAAAATATTCCCATCCAAAGAACTACATGAAAAAGGCGAACCAACCCTTAGATGCACCATTTTTGAGCCTCCTATCTTAGGGGTTAACACGCAAGTCCGGTAGCAATTCATTTAGAGACGGTTCCCAGACAAGTGGAATTTTTGACATGTTACAAAATGTTATTTTATAGATGAGGCAGAACCACCTTGAAGAAAGAGGCTCACCAAGTGTTGCTTCTTACTCCTCATTACTACATAGGTGCTCTAAATTGTTGCTATAACAGACAATCAATTGCAGCAGTACTCTCAATTTTGCAATGAAGATTTTTAAAGTGACACCTTGAATTGTAGTTGAGAGTGTGAAGTTGCTTCTTAAGGTAGTTTCCCACCTACGTTCCTGTAAGAGTGGGTGCAAGTGGAGGAGGTGGTCAAACAACATCGACAATGGTAAATTGATAGAGGTGAATGAGAGTTGATGGTGGCACAATGGCTGCTACGTGGCAAACGTGCATATTGTTGCATCATTGGAGGAGTGGTGTGTTTCCACAAGGCATGTTTACTGAAGGATGGGCGGTGGTACTAACGGGAAGCATTGTCCATTGTTCCTACATGTAGGAGGGTGCGTTGTGATGTGGAGGTCATAGAGAGGGGTCACTTCAGCGAAAACGTTAGTGTCTTTCAAGAGATCTGTTGCCACAATAGAGAACGATTACACATTTGAGAAGACTTAGCTGCTATCATTGAGTGAACCTCATTGAATTTGAAGTTGTTGTCATCATAAATTCGTGGATGCAGCTACTTGGAAGGATGCATTGGGGAGTGACGGAAATTTTAGTGTTCGGAGCTGAGGTGCACATTGTTCATGGGTGTGGATGGCTATACGCGCCGCACCTTACGTATTCGACATTGGCAAGCAACTGTTGGTGCAGAAGGAGTGACCTTCATCGTCGTGCTCAATTGATTGGTGGTCGCAGCTAAGGTAAAGTCTACCCTGACTGCTCTCATTTTTTTTCTGCATTATAAGTTTTTTGTATGTGCATTTCGTGTCTTCAAAGACGTAGGCTGATGCATTGTGCAATCTGTTTGCTCATTCCTTCATGAAGAACATGAAGGTTTCCCCTTTTGTTAAATTTTTTTTATACTTCTGCATTTGTCTTTGTTCTTTCGTATAACTGTTATGTCATTGAAGTTGATAATGTCCTTGCATATTGAGCAGCTTTCTAGACATGGTATTCTTTGTTTTAGGATTGGCCTCCATAGCTGCTAATATAAGGTCAGTACTAGAATTGCATTGTAAAGTGTAAGCTATAATTATCAAACTGTGGGAGGTTCTGTCTACAACGGACCTCATTCATATCATGGATTTTTTGGACAGTATCAAAGATGTCCTAGCTGTCTCAATTGTGATGCTTTTGCTTCTCTTGCAAACTCATCATGCAATGACAGAGATTGCTGACCGAGCCTCACTAGAGGACACGAATGGAGACAAAACATTTTCTATTTTGACGTGGGACATTGATTCCACTGCTATGGATTGCGCCTCATACGTTGCCCTGCATCACCATCAATTGTTCACCACACTAGCTATAGTTGATGAAGATTTAGATTTTTGGGTGAAACCTTGCTCTATAATATGGTTTATGAAGTTTCTTTTGGAAGAGTACAATGACTCAAGATGGATACAAATGTTTAGGATAAGCAAACGGTTGGTCTTCTCCCTCACTTACCTACTGGCGCCAATTGTTTGTAAGTAGGACACTAAGTATCAAATGGCTGTACCGGTGATAGTCCACATTGCATGCATGCTTTTCAAGTTGAGCCATGGTATAAGCCTTCTGATTTCCAACAAATTATTTACAGTGGCTTGGAGCATAGTGTATATGATGTTGCGAGAGGTGGTTCATGTTGTAAACATGGTGCTTCATAGTGAAATTAGTTGGCCCAGTGGAGATGCCATCGCTTCCATTGCTTTGCGTTTTGAAGACATGTGTGGTCTACCGGGTGTTGGTGCAATCGATGGAATGCACATCACCATCTCCAAACCAAGAAATGGTACACATGACTACTACTACTTCAAATCAGCTGCATACACTATGAACTGCCAAGCAATAGTTGATAGTGAAAAATGATTTCTAAATGTTTATGTTTGCATGCCAGGCTCAACCAATGACTCTCGGATGCTTTGTAGTTCTACTCTCTTTCATCATAGGTAGCGGAAGATGCTATGGAATGTTGAGCAAGCTTTCAATGGATTCTCTCCTTATTTGGTGGATGATGCTGGTTATCCTCTTCTACCCTGGATGATGGTGCCTTACAAATTGTACGTCAACCAATTAGTTATGAGCCAATTCTTCAATCAGAGAATCAATAAAGGGTACATGGTTGTGGAAAATATATTTGGACCGTTGAAGCTCACTTTTCGGGAGCTACTTGTCAAAATTGATGTGCATGTTGCTTTTGTCCCCGACGTGGTTGTCTATTGTGCAATTTTGTACAACGTTCTTCTTCGACAATCACATGAAGACATTGAGTGCCTTCTTTCTGTTTTGCATTGGGAAGACGTTCAATTGCAGGGTTGACCACTGCAAGTCATCGACAAAGACTGAATCGTTGGTGCCTTCAACGACATTGACATCAAAGAAGTTACAGACAAACGCCTTTAGCTCGGTCTCCATCTCATGCAACAATGGTTATCATGACTTATGCAACCTAGCCTACCTGTTGATGTCTCGGTGAGTGTCACGTTTGCTTACTAAGAAACTCTTGCTTCTAAATTAGTGCGTTGCGGTTTTGGTTTTTTAGTTGACTCGTTCAGTGCTTGCTGGCTATTCATGTGTATAGGGTTCGAAGGTGCTCCACCTACACAAAGAAGCGTGAAGGAAAACTGTATACATATTTTTTGCCTTGGTTGGCAATAGTACAAAGATTGCAATGGCTTTGCAGTGTTAGCTAGTGAAGCAGTTGATCTCCATTTGTCCAATGAGTGCTATCTATATACAGAGATTGACAGTTAGCATCAATGTCATGCCTTTCCTGTGCTATTTTCTTTGAAGTCATTGGATTTGTATTTTCTCGAAATATTTGTAAGTAAGATACTATGTTCATCATAGACATTGCCTTCTATGCTTTGATTCACCTCTACACTTGGATTGTAATTTTGATTTCATAGAGATGAGTCTTCCCATGCAGTAAATTATACTTCCTTTGAATTGTATATAATGTTTGGGAGAGTCATCCCCTTTGGTTGCCGCTGGTATGTTTTGTATAGGCGTCTTGTGGATAGAAGTTTGTCCGATTCTACAAATGCATGGACCATGTAGAACAATTCACTGCCTTTCTGAAGTTTACCTTCCCTTGACTACATAGGTGCTGTGATTCGAAGACAAACGTGCAAGAAAGCAAGGGCATGCAGTAGTTATGTAAGGGCTATGCTCAAGCTGCAAATTGAAGTTGCTCACTATTCCTTATATTTCTTGAAATTCTGAGATCGATGTCCCATAAAGTAAACTATACTAGTCAATGTTTTTCAAAATTATTTCTTTATTTATAGTCAAAAAAATTTACAATATTCTTGGTCAAGAAAGACACATACACTTATGACGCAATTCTGATACTCATACACATAGCAATCTATTGTACTCCTCTCTCGAAGATTCTGGTATACCCTATTGTAATTGTATATAGAAAGTGACGGCGACTGGTCTTCTTGAAGGTGAATGAAACTATGCTAGCCTAGTCACTATAGGCAATAGTTTAAAATGCTCTGGACTCTTTAATGGCATTGCATGCACATAGACTTTACCGAACTATGTCACTCATTGTTCGGCATGTTGCAATCTTTCCACCCATTCGCCAAATCTTCAACTTTCACTGGGTCTTTAGGTGCTACGAAGTCAGGACAAGAGTGTTGTTGTTTTGTTGGCACCACCTTGTGCCATAGAACCTGACAACAGAAATCGTTGCTTATGATGGAGGAAATCGTAGACAAGCACTTCACCATGTCTTTCTGCTTCTCAATGGCAAGTTGGGCATTCTCATTTGCAAGTTGGGCATTCTCATTTGCAACTCGGGTACTCTCATGCAGATATCGGTCTTGCTCTCGCTCGTACAACATTTGCTCAATGAAAAGTCAAAGATTCACTTTTATTTTTGACCATTCCAATTCCCATGAAGCCCCCGTTATATCCTTCATTTGGTCTAATATGGCCTCTTTTGTCAGCTATGTTGCTTCTGCAATGATCGAGTGACCAGAGAGATTCTTGTGACGTTGGCTCGTATTCACTAGACGTCGTTTCATGCTGTCACCAAAAGTGTCAGACGAGCTAATAAGTTGAGGAGTGACTCCATGAGGAAGACGGCCTTCTAGGAGGAGTGAAGGAGTTGGCAACCAACTTGGCAGTGAGGACCTAGCTAGACCGCATGGCCGGCCACTAGTAGTCCCTGTAGAGGGTGACTATGTTGATTCAACCATCTCTTCACTGTCAACGGTGTCTTCTTCGAAGGCTGGAAGCTCATCATCACACTCGTCGCTTGAGTCCACTTGTGTAGCCTTTTTGAATACGGTGGCGGGGGTTTAGTAGTTGCTATTGTCGAGAGAGGAGATCTTGTGAGTGAGGGGGACTCATGGCAGGCATAACCCCATACCAATCGTTGATGAAAAGGAAAACTTCTTGTGGGAAGGAACGATGAAGGCTTTCACGTTTTCTTTCAACTACAAACATATTCTAGTACAATGCATCGTTAGTACCAATGTGAGTGAAGAAATCAGATATCCATTTGTAATCTAGAATTAGTATATTCCATTTGCTTTTACAAGCTATTGCATCACGGAAGCATGTTGAAACACTAGCTTTCAGGACATGTGCGTTGCCATGTTGCCACTTCCCTGAATCGTTCGTCATGAGCTCTCGTCCGTCTATAGTGTGCATCTCTTTTTGATATTGCACTCACTTTGCCTCTATGAGAGCCTTAATTTTGAGTAGATTCTAGTTAGGGCCGCGCTCCTTTTGTGCTCACTTTGCAACTACGACATTCTCATTCAAATTGGTCTATGTAGCACCTGAACAAAGTCCAAGCGCAGTGTGAGCTTACGGCACTACTGCAAGATTCATGTTGGATATAGCACTACGAGACACTGCTCAGACAAAAATATGTAGACATTACTTCAGGCCGAAGCAGGATTCACATCTATAAATACTACTGGCATAACACGTCAACGACAAGCTCAAGTGGTGGTACATAAAGAGAAAGCCACGAAGCATGCACGAATTCATTGAGCAAACTAAAATGAACAACTGCAGATGAATACGATAGTCATTGTCTTACCTTCCCGCGAGTTCACGACGGATGGTACTGTTGCTCCTGTCAAAGATGTTACTTGCTTCCCTATGACACATACATCATGCAAATCCATGCACACTTCTATTGACTTAGTTCATGACAACATCACTACCATTCATAAATGGGTAGCAATTCCGCACTATGCATGTATTTTTGAGCCTCTTGTGAATAGAGGAATGCAACTGACCTGGAGTGGTGAAGCCTATAGATGGTCCGGCTGCTCCTACAAGTTTGCTATGAGATCAACGATCCATTCTACAGTTCCTACAAGTTACAATAAATGCAAATGAGAATGTTGTCAGCAAAACAATGCTCAAAGCGTGAATCATGGACTGATTGGCGGTGACAACAACATTGAGCAAAAAAACTTCAGTGAGGAACTGTAGACATTCACAATTTCAACAAGTGCAGTACTCTAGACAACAATGAAAGTTGCTACTTAAGCAATATACTAATCTCCAGAAGTCATGAACAATTGTTGCTACTACAATAGGACGATTGAAATGCTTCACCAATTTGTAGTTACTCATTGCAGGCACAAAGGCGGCCCAATTCAATTTGCCGACACCTAAATTTAACTTGCATGCGGTGCATGTCACAACGGAAGGGTCACCTGATTTATGACCTCTTTTTTTTTAAACATATATCGCCACTGTAAGATAATCGCCATACTCAATGCCCAATATGTACAAGCGCTCCTCGGATTAAAAAATCTACGTTTCTAGCTAATTGGGCTCTAAGTTAATCACACCTCATAAGCTTGCTATTTTGCATTTCCGAAGTTGCCACAGCCACAAAAGAACGGATTTAGTGGAAGCCACCTAGCCGGCCATATAGGCTCGGCAGGTACTACTGCTCGCAGGTGGAAACACCTAACAACTGTGCTACCATTATTGTTGCCCAACTACTGCTTCTTGTAGCTAGTGGGAAAACTACCTTTAGTTGTATTAGATTAAAAAATGACGTCTAGTTGGGAGTCTGGGAGAATGTGAGCTAAATTGGACCCCGTATTTAATCTTTAATCTCTGAGCACCCAGAGCAAATTTAGTGAAATCAAGACCTTTTTGATTTCAATCTACTCAAGCTTTCTCCTAAGAAGAGATTCACATAATCCAACCGTACCAATTGGTAGTCAAGAGAGACTTGAAGGTGTAGAGAAAAAGACATGTCCTTTCATTGTATTACTCAAAAGATTATAGTAGTCAAACAAGAATGTTTTTCAAAATGGACAAGCTAAATTTTGGCCTCTAGGGCTCTCAAGGGTTAAACGCCAAAGGGATGACCCTCGAAATCATCCTTTTCTATTACCGTATGAATCACTAGCCTTTGAAATTGCAAAAGTAGTCATTGCAAGTCAAACTACTGTAGAAGATCTTTCCTTTCCAAAACAAATTTTGAAGATGAATACTTGCACTTTTATCCTATACAATTTTATTCTTTGTCATCCATCGAACACAAAATGTCCAACTTAGCATTCAAGGGTTACGTGAGCCAAGGAGGAAGATCGCCTAGTAGACACCACCTATAATACTCAGCCATATAAGGTAGAGGCACCCAGTAGCATACTCATATCCAATGGCGTCCTTTTTGAGGAAGGGGAGTCATTTTGAAATGCAAATCTAAGTGAATCATACATGGCTTATCATGTCGATCAACAATTAATAAGCTCTATTTGGTATGTCTACATTTATGTTTTGCAATGATTCCTCTTCCTAGAAAGGGACACCATTGGATACAGGGATGCTTTCAGGTGCATGTATCCTACGTACCACATTGAGTTTTGTTCTTTCCATTTTTTGATATGCTATGATTTTCCACAAGTGCATTGAAATCGATTCCAATGGTGTACAAGTGATACACTTAGACTTAGACCCCACTTGGAGCATTAGAAGAAATTTGATGGCTTGAAAAGCCTATTTCAAGCCTATTCCCTTGTAGCTATTCCTCACAACAAAGGAAATTGCCTACTGTCAAAAAAAAATTTTTTTTTAAAAGAATTAATCTTCAAATACAAAAAAAAGGTGAATTTTTTTTTGAGACAATAACATGATGGGGGCTCAACCACATTAGTAGTCTAGTTCCCATAGTTCCCAACGCTGCACCAATCCTATTCCCATCTTAATAACTCATGAGCTTTTCGAGCCCCTAAATTTTGTTTAATGGCATAACATTTTGAACATGTCAATGAGCAAAGTTGTTTTAGATAAATCTATTGTTTAACCCCTAAACAACCAGATTCTTCTCCAAAATTGACAATTTGGGAAAAATCTTTATAAAGTAATATTTGGAAGAATATTTTGGAATTAATATACAAATAAAAGTTAAAGATTTTGAATTGAAGATTCCATTTGTATAGTTAGATTCATCAATGCTATCATTAATATTTTTTTTAATTTTCAAAGGAAAATTTCAAAATTCCTTCAAAATTTGTTTATAAGCAAAATATTATCACTTTTTCAATAAAACTTGTTGGAATGGATTTGAAAATGAGGTTCTCTTGATATCATGGTGATTTTAAAAAAAAAACTTTTCATGAAATCTATGACCTCATTTTTGCAAATTTAGTATTGAACTAAAGTCAATGCAATTTTTGGCTTGATACACTTCTATATTTGTAATTTTAGAAAAATATGAACTCTAGTAGGAAAAAATCTAACTATTAGATAGGACAACAATTGGACAAAGTATCTCCACATCTTAAATGAATTTTATCCAAGCAATAATGAGAAAGATGATTGATTTTTAATTTGTTTGTTGTCTAGAAATTGGACAGCGAGTGCTTTAGGGTTAACCCTTAAGACATTTCATATCTGGGCTTGAATAATCCCTTAAGGACCAAGCACCTTTTTTATTTTGCCAAAAACACTCAAAACTACCATTTTTATTGCAAAGAGTGAAAAAATTTGAAAATAGATTTTTTTGCAATCTAACCATAGGACCTTACAACTAACTAGTATAAGAATGTGTGGAATAAATTTCAAAAATTTTGACTGCGTAGATTGCAAAATATTTGTGTTTAAAGTAAACAACACAAGTTTTTTTCAACATTGCGGGAGTAGATTATTTGACTTTGAACCTTCTTAACTTTATTTTTTTGCACTATAGAGTTTTGAGGTAAAAATCTTTATGGTAGAGAATTGAGTTGATAGTATAGAAAATTAAATTAAATTAAAAAAAACTTAATTTTCATTCTTACAAAAATTCTTAAATAGAAATAGGTACAACATAGAAGGAAAATAAAAAATTATTAGGAGTTTTAAGACGGAATTAAAATGCTCTAATTCCAATGGTGAGATTGTCCTAAAAAGAAAACTAATCTATGTGAATTATTTTTTGAAAAATTTAAAAATTGCATTCAAAAATGAATCCTACAAGTTCTTTTCTTAGGAAGATATATGCTCTCATAGCCCAAAAAACAAGATTGTTTATAACTTTCACATGACTTAATGAAATGAATCAAAGCTTTCTATGTAGGCAAAATTATAATCTATGAAAAGAAGAAAAGAAAATTCAAAATTCAGAATTCAAATTTTTGAATTTTTTTTATTGCTAAGTCTCCCTTGTTTTGAGTTTATTTGGGCATAACTTTTATTCTAGGGCACCAATTGAAAAAAATTGATATTCCCACAAGCCTAGTTAGTTTTTCTATCCATAAATTTAGTAAAAAAGATTATAAAAAAATTGAGACCATAGGTACTTGCCCAAAATCCAATTTATCCCCTAAAGGAACAATGGCCCTTTAGGGGTTAATTGAAATATGATCAAGAACATTTGATGAGTGGATGTATGAGTAAACTGGTCATTTCAATTGTTCCTTTCATGGACGATGCTAGAGTCCCATCTGCTACTTTCACTTTAAGAATAAAGATGTGACAATGGTGCTGCAGTAGAGGAGCCTTGATTTTCTTCAGTTTTCTTTCCGTGGTGTCTCTACAGTGACTAGGGCTCAAACAGGCAGTTTTATTGCATGTTTATACGTTGGAATGTGAGGCCAATTGCACTGGATCCCTTTCGACTGCACCGATTTGTACGAGACGCAAGACACTGCTCGTACCAGCATATGGACTCGGGGGTGCACCACTCTTCATAGTTCAGCGTAGTTGGTAAATGTTAAAATCTGCCCCTGTTTTGTAGTTAATCAATTTTTGTGTGCTGAATTGCTGACCATTCAGTCTAAAAGAAAATTTGGGGTCTCTTGAGTTTAAATGTGAATTCAAATGTTCCAAATTCGATCACGCAAGTGTAAAGAATATGCTCGTTTGTTCCCTGCCAGGACACCTGTGGGCTGGCCGGTTCGTTATATTCTCTGGCAATGAAATCCCGTTGCATTTGATTCAGAAAAAAAGTAAGTGTCAAGAATAAGTTCCTGTGTTTTCCTCAGAGTTTAAAGAAAAGAAATTTTTTTTCGCATAACTGAAAAGAAAATTTTGTTGTAGAGACGATCAAACAGGGCCAGGAGTCCATAATCCAAGGGCTGGCTGGCAGACCCACACTCCACACACCGACAAAGGATCGTTCTGCTGACACCGAATGAGTACTGTCCTTCACATTTACACCGATGTATTGAGTACCGTCCTTCTACACGTCGGAAATAATTTCAAACGGTGAAAAACTGATACATTACGCTCATTATACCCCCGCCTGGACGCATGTGTTCTTCATATGTCTTCATCGAAACACCATCAATTTGAGGCTCATGCACTTCCCTACAACACCACTTCCTCCGGTATAAGTTTGCGCCAAGGAACAGCTCTGCAGGTCTCTAAACTTTTCGCTTTATGCTTTGATTGCAGCTGCACCACTAGGTTCTCTTTGTGCACAGCGTGTGTTGGAGGAGAGTTTCGCTTGGCCACTTCTTCAGATTACGTTCCAGTCGAGGCTGGTGGAGAGCAGACTTCCTTGGCGTTGCCTTGTGGGATTCAAGAGCTTCCTACTAGCTCCCGTCTCTCTGCTTTTCACTTTCAATTTCTGGGGACTCTTCTCACAGTCCAAGTCGGATGGTCACAAAACTGAAGTCTGTTATTTGTCGGCAGCTCTTGGATGGCCTCAGGAAGAGCTTTGCCCTGAAGTTTCTCGAATTTGATGCAGCGACAGAAAGATATATGGTATGGTTTCTTACACGAGATGGAGTGACCCATATGCTGTTGAGAAAGCCTGAGCTCAGAGTTGCAAGTCAGCTGTGGAAAGAAATAGAGTGCAAGTGTTGTGGTTGTGTAGATGGGCAGAGCTGGAAAGTGGACAGTGCTTGCAATTTGGTGTAAGAAGAGAGACTCACTCGTGAGGCTTTCTCGTCAAGATCACCTCATTGGGTGTATAGGAGGAGGTTTGAAAACAGTTCGGGCTTTAAGAACTACTCATGTAGGAAGAGAGTCTAAAACAATACACAGGGAATGTAAAAATGAAAATGATTTTATGTAGTGACAAATTGCCATCTCATTTGTGTGATTTTAGGCTATCAATCAGGTGACATGATTCACCATGATGTGTGATTTTATTCATTATAAAGGCCTGAAGTTGGTGAGGTCTGCAAATTGACTTTGAAATGCCAAAAAATAGCAAGAAAAACTGAAAAAACACACATATGAGGTAGCTGAATTTCCTTCTACTAAAATGCTTCTCAATAACTCATATTTTCTTGGATTGATGTGAAATTTTAACCATATAAACTAAACTAGTATGTGCAAATTTTCCAAAATTTTTTTTTATTGGAAACGGACATTGTATGAAGAAGAAACAAGCCGCCAAAATTCATTGTAATTCCAGAATATGGGGATTTTAAACTTTGAATTGCTCCTAAACATTCAAAACAATGTGGATTGACATGAAAATAAAATCACAAGAACTAGACAACAAGGGGAACACAATCCAACAATTTTTTTGGAGAACGAATATTAGATGAAGGAGATACAAGCCTCCAAAGTAGCAGTCATCAAATACAATTAGGTGGACTCAAATTGAACCTATGAACTTTGATTGGCTTTCAAAAAATCTATAAATCTTGGATTGATCTGAAAATCTTACCACATAAACTAGAAAAAAGAATGCAAATTTCCCAATAAGTTTTATTGAATTCAAATATCAAATGCAAAAGTTATAGCACTTTGAATTGAACTTGAAACTATGTGAGGAACCCTAGGGTAATTAGTGCTTGCAAATTTTTTTGATTTACAATGAAGTTTGAATTGAATGGAAATGTATAGTGAATCATTTTTAGATTCATTGATTCCATTCAAAGGTATGTTTCAGATGGTTCATAAACTCACTAGCTTCATTCTATGGCATGTTTTAATTTATTACAATTGCATCTATGAGCAGGGTTGCTAAAGTATGAGCAAAGAGCAATGAGCGTTGAGTGTTGAGCATTGAGAAATTCTTGAAGAATTTGTGAAAAACCTATAATTTTTTACCATAAGGGTTTTCAATTCATGGTTTATAATAAAAGCATAAAGCTATAGATGCACTCAAAGAGGATGAATAGAGATGAATGGAGATGAATGGAGTTGAATGGAGTTGGATGAATTATTTTTTAGTTGACTTTTATTGAATGAAATACATTTGTTCATGACATTGGATGAAAATGAATTTGGATGATTAATGGATGATTGGGATTATAAAATCATTTGTTTTAGATGAATGTCACTTATCAAGTATCTTAAATCCAAGGTTTAGGTGGATTTTTTGAAATTGACCTATGCTTCTATGGTATTTTTAAACCATTTTAGGATGAAGGTACCACTTCTAATTAAAATTCACAATTCTTTTTAAGCATTTTTTAAATTCATTAAATTTATTTTTATGCTAACACCAACGTATACGATTTCTAATTACATGTTTTCATCAAAGAGAAGTACCATATTGCCAATAGAAAGAAATAGATTCAATCCACAAAATTTTTTAATAATTGACAACAATAACCATTATCTTTTGAAATGAATGCTCTTTTTACTACCATTCTAAAGATCACCAAAATGCAAAATAACTTAAAAATATGATAAAATGCAAGAATATAGTGAACCTTTTAGTCTTACTACATGACATTAAAAAATCAAGTAACAACAATAGTCTTTAGAACAAGATTAATTTGACCCAATACCACATATGGGAGAAGAATGATCACTGGCTTCACTACTATCATTATATGTAAGCCTTAGTGTCTCAACATCTATTTCAAGGTCTAAAAACTTCTTGACAACAATATTGTATGAACGATGCTTAGCAACAAAAATAGGTGATGGAGCCTCTGCCATAATTGTCGCTAGAGTCTCGATATAACATGGCAAACTTTTTGGGTTAGGAGAAGGTGAGAGCACCAAATGCTTGAGAGTATTGCCTCTACTAGATGCAATGATTAAATAATTAAAAACTTTGAATAAATTAAAAGACATTGAACAATAAAAAAAAATAAAGACATGTTTAAAAGCATCAACAAACTTACTGACAGCAACGTCTTTTTCGAGGCCTTGTAGAAGGTTTGACAATGTCCTCATCATCAGAATCATTCAATATTATAGGTAAAGGCCACTTAGTTTGAACGGTGGCAGTAGAAGTAGGAAGGATGATCAAAGGTTAAAAAAGACCTTCAAAAATCTCACTATCGCTCTCCAAAGCCACCAAATGACGTCCAATGTTGCGGCATGCATGGATAGAGGCCCCTATTTATTGAATGTAATGTCATTAGTTGCACCAAATATGTTATACAGAATGTAAAAAATACATGATTTAAATAATAAAAAATAATGACTAATGAAAGGTACCTGTAGATGCATAATAATCTATTACCACATCACTAGGTTTTGAAGATGCCTTAATTAGTAGTTGCACAAATAGAGGGGCTTTCTTATGGGCATCTCTTCATGGAATTGTACCATTCATGAGCTGAGTCTGCAAGGAGGTGTAGTTGTGGAGAAGGTCAACTTCTTCAAGGCTTATATCTGCATCACTAAGCTGTTGGTTTATAGTGATAGAAAACTTAGATACCACTGATGTTTCTTCCTACTGTCTTCGTACAAATAAGAGGATCTGAAAGTGTTGTGACTGCGAGGAATAAACAAGTATGACAATTAGTATTTGACAAATACAATATTACTAGCGCTATACCAAAATATGGTAAAAAGAACCATAGTTAAAATTCATTGCAATTTTTTTCTCTACAACACTGTACATGTTGCTGACTACAACTACAACCTTCTTTTTCTGTTTTTGATTTGAATTTTTAGAGTTTCATGGCGTGTAATGTACCATTGGAAAGGTATTAACAATGGTACATTATATGCCTTCAATTTCCAAAAACTGAGTTAGAAAATGAAAAAAGAAGGTTGCAGCAATAGTCAATAGTACATACAACACTGTGGAGAAAAAAATGCAATGAATTTTGATTGTGGTTCTTTTTACCACATTTTGTTATAGTGTAGAAATTGTTCAAAACATCAAAAACTACAAATGAAAAAAAATTCAGTGAAACTCATCCAACGTTTGGATTTTTTGAAACTTGAAAGCTTCATCTCATTCACATCCATCTAAAAGTCAAGTAGACGAAAACCATATGTATTAGTATGCTCAAGGGTAAATTCCTTTACCTTGCTATTCTTTGGATGGAACAACAAAATTGCTCCATCATCATGAACAAATTTCAAAACAAATTCAAAGATGGGTTCAATAACCTCTTCTTGATTCAACATGTTCCAAGTAGGAATATTAGAAGGTGGAATGGAGACATTGGGGACCAGTAGTCCATCCAGGATATCGGCAACAATCAAGTCAAAGCATGCAATAGGGTTCACAGAGCCTCCAAGAATTTGTACCTAGTCCCTACCAACCTTGACAATAAAAAATGCACATTGTAAGTTAGATGTATGAATGAACTGTAATGTCATGAAAATAATTTAATGTAAAATAAAAGAAATTAATCGTAACAAGGCTAGAGAACGTAGACCTTACCTTTTAGGCAAAATCAAGCATTTGATTCCATATTGATGCATTGTCCCTTGTCTTCTCCTTAACATTCAGCATTGCAAAAATCGATGATGGTAGAATTAGAGCCTGAGGCTCAATACCATATCTATCAGATTGAATTGCGGATCTAACAATGTACTCTAATGAAGTAAAGACATCTGTCATAATAGACATGAGAGTTGAAGGGCAATGAGACTGGGCCGTATTAATGATTTCTAAAGTGGTAGGAGGCACAAAAAAAGGAAGAGGTACAAAAATAGAAGCTAGAACAGATGAAGAAAGGGTATCGTCTTTCATAGTTGTCTCTTTTGCCGTCTTCTTTGTAGCCTTCTTCTCCTTTGGCTCATGCCCCTTCTTCACTAGTGCAATTTCTTCAACCTCCCCTTCATCAAAAGACTCCTATAAACCTATTTTGGGATAGTCTTTGGCAACCTCTTTCTCAAATGCTTCAAGTGTTGGGGCAAAAATCCTTGGACACTCTAGATACCAAGGACACGCTTGGAACTCTTGAACAGAAAATCCTCACTATTGAGTCTATGTGAACATACAACCCTTCAAGGAAGTATCAAGCCATCTTCTAAACAACTTGGGCATGAATTTTCGCTCAATTTCATCTTTTAGAATGAGCTCTCACTTGAAATATCTACAATCTTAGAATAAGTGTAATTATTACAATGACAAAGATGTACATGCATTTTTGATGACTTTGTGAAACAATTAATATTTACAAAACTAAAAGCAACTAAAATAAAAGATATACCTATATAGAATCTTCCTTATAGCCACATCTGTGCCTTCTTAATCTTTGAAAGGAATAGATTGTGAATACAAAGAGTTCTTCTTGAATAGCCACCAAAAAGCATGATCCCACAACACAATGTGCCATGTCTCTACATAATCTCCTATTGAATTCAACTCATCATTGGCATTCCATTGAACTTCAATACTCTCAGACTTGATGATGCTTGTGAATTTTGCTTTGGCTACCTCCTCCAACTACATGAAAATTCAAAAATATAAGTATTAAGACATTATAAAGGCAAAGCATATCATAGTAGTATGGTACAACACTATACCAAAGTGTGGTAAAAAGAACTACAATCAAAATTCATTGCAATTTTTTTCTTCATAGTGTTGTACATACTGCTAATTACAACTGCAGCCTTCTTTTTCAATTTTTGAATTGAATTTTTTGAATTTAAAGGTGTGTAATATACCTTTGAAAAGGTATTGAAATGTACATTACATGCCTTTAAATTAAAAAAATTCAATTCAAAAATAGGAAAAGAAGGCTACAACTATAGTCAGTAGTATGTACAACATTGTGGAGAAAAAAACTGCAATGAATTTTGACTGTGGTTCCTTTTTACTATATTTTGGTATGGTATAACTATAAGATAAAAATCAAAACATTTATGAACTTGTAAAATGTAAATTTTTTTCATGTGAATAAAAGAGAAAGTTGATCACATAACTCAACCCAAAATGTGGCCTTACAGAGCCAAGTCTCTAAGGTCATTAAGTTGAAATTGAGGGCGGGAAATCTAAAACTATCCCTAGAAGTCTCACTTGAGTTCCACCACCTAAGCCAGTGAACCTTGTAGTTTGGTTGAACTTGGCATGTAGAAATTCATTGAAGTTTCTCTAAGGACTTCTTGGGCTTCTCATTGACGTTGTAATGCAGGTTTATCTGAAATTTGAAAAGACAAAAGTATAGTAAAAATCAAGTCCAAAAATAATCATGTAAATAAAAAAAAGCAAGTAGGCATAATAATATATGTCTTCTAGAAATCCCATGCCTTTTTTGGGATTTGCAATGGCGGATTGTTTATCAAACTCTGTTCGAAATCCTTTGATAGCTGCAGTGGTTGGTTAAGTCATGACCTCATGAACACCCTTTGGAGTTCGTTCTTCCAATAGTGTCTTCTCATAGTAAGTTCGCACAACCACATTTGAAAGAGTAGCAATTTCTTGCTGCACATGAAAAACATGAACTTGAAATTAGTATAAAATGAATTTTACAAATCACAACAAATGAATGGAAAAGTTTTACAAACAAAAGATACTCACTTGATGAAGGAATTGTATGAAGGCAAGAGATGTCAATGGATATCAAGCACCTGGTAGCTTTCTGATCTCACATTTCTTGTAATCCTCATTACTTAGAAGTCCCTTGAACTCTTCCAATTGCAAATTGCCATAGATGCTCATTCTGTGCAATTGTTGAACCAAGTTGCTTTTGACATGGGAATGCTCCATAGACTTGCAAATATCAATGGAAATAGAATGTAAGATGAATGAATGTGAAAGCATAGAATATTACAATACAATTGAAAAAGTAGTAAAATAAAATAACTTTTGATTCAACAAACATTAAAACTCACTAATTGATGTTATTTGCAGCCTCCAATAGAATGCATGTATGGCCTTCGGACACCAATAACATACAATCAATAAGCAAATGCCACTTGTATTGAAGACAATGCATTATGTGGATGTAAGCATATCAAGCCACCAATCTGTGATTGCTATCCCATAAACATGTGATTTGACAAATGTGAGATGGTTGGTTGAGAACTCAACCAACATTCAAATTGGTCATTCTCGTATATCCAGTCTTCATCCCATGTCTCTACGATCTCAAGTGTCACTAACTTAGAAGCTCTCTTGTCATTTGTTGTTGACACATAAAGTACACGATCACTTTGTCGATATCCATGAATAAACTTAGCCTCTAATCATTTCACTTGACTTTGGAGGAGAAGACAGACCAATGGAAGACCAATCATTCTGTATAAAGGAATGTCAAATCAAGATCCTGGTCCACTACCATTAAAAAACATGTTGTTGATGACTGCATTGGAATCCAATTTCTGACCATTTCGCATATTCTCTTCCACCTCAAAAACCATTTGCCCTTCAAAAAATAGATCAACATTTTGAATATCAACAATACTATCAACCTACAATCAATAGAAAATTGAACCCAAGTTATAGTTAACATTAAGAAGTCATGGGAAATGAAAACAAATACAATGACAACTATAATACAAAAACAACCATAGACATTATCATACAAACATAAATAGAAATGCATCTAACTTGAGGATTGCCAACCACAAGTTGAGAATCATCATTGGTGACTAGCTCCAACCGCTCCATTTGTGGAAGCTCTCCATTGATGTCTATGAAGCTTTGTTTTGAAAAAACAAGAAGTATTTTTTACATCTAAAATCAGCCTAAGTAGTGACCTCGTTAACAAGGTCACATTTTTAGCCCAAAGCAAGCATCGGAAAAATACATTTTGAACCTAAGACTTAAATTTAGATTCTCTAAGTGAGTCTTTAGAAAACCTGAAAAAGTAACCTCGTTGATGAGGTGAATTTTTCCAATGTATTTCAACAGTGTTAAGAAAAAACAATGAAGCTTAAAGTCAAAATTAAATTGTGTGAGTGATCTCTTAAAAATTTGAAGAAAGAGACCTCGTTAACGAGGTCACTTTTTCTAATCTAATTCTAATGAGGCCACTTTTTGCAATGTAATTCAGCACTCCGTAGCAAAAATTGGGAAGCCTAAATTTGAAATTGAAACCATATGAGTGATCTCTAAAAGATCTGAAAAAGCGACCTTGTTAACGAGGTTAGTTTTTCCAATGTATTTTAGTAGTGAAAAGACAAAGTAGTGAAGCCTAAAGTCAAAACTAAATTCTCTTGGTGATCTCTAAAATACCCAAAAAAGTGACCTTGTTAACAAGGTTACATTTTGCAATCTATTTCACCAGTCTTCCAAAAGAAAAAAAGCTTAAAATCTAAAATAAACAATCATTGTCATTACTTTAAACCTTGAAAAAATGACCTTGTTAACAAGGTCACATTTTGCAATCTACTTCAATAGTCTTCCAAAAAAAATAAAACCTAAAATCTAAACTAAACAATCTTTGTCATCTCCTTAAACCTTGAAAAAGTGACCTCATTAACAAGGTCACATTTTACAATCTATTTCAACAATCTACAGGAAAAAAGTGAAGCCTAAAATCAAAACTAAACTATCTTTGTTATGTCCAAAAACCCTGAAAAAATGACCTTGTTAACGAGGTCACATTTTCCAATCTATTTCAATAGTCTTTACAAAAAACAAAACAAACGTAAATCCTAAATTAAAATTGCCTTAGTGATTTCAAAAATCTTGGAAAAGTGACCTTGTTAACAAAGTCACATTTTCCAATCTAATTCAACAATCCCTAGAAAGAATTTCAAATTATGCATAAAAATTAGAAATCATCTTAGAAAGATTATACTCAATCCAAGAATGTGACCTTGTTAACAAGGTTAAGTTTCAAACCCTAGAATTGCAATCTTATAAAAATCATACATCAAAACTAAAACTGTTTGAGTGATCTCCTAAACTTCAAAAAAGTGACCTCATCAATGAGGTCAAGTTTATAGCTTGAAAAAGGAGTGTTCAAAAATGGCACCTCTTGAGGATCTCTAGGAACTTGAACTTCCATCGCGTCGACACCTTCAATGATGTCAGAGACACCCTCCCCGCTGTCGCCATGCGCCTTTCCATCCATATACAGCATGCTATTCCATAAATTCATTGCGGAAGCAATCCTAAGCCAAAATATAGCAATGGAAAATGAAGAAGACTACAACAAAGCAAATCGAAGACCAACCTATAGAGATCATCTTTGGTCTCAAAAAAAACAAGGAAGAGATTGGTAGATATAGGCCAAAGGAATCTTTCAAATAAAATCTACAATTTCAAAGAGTTTCGGTCCAAATTTTTGGGGCATATAGATTATAACCTCACAAGTAACCCCAATTTTTTTTCCAATTTTTTGAAGTTACAATGAATTTTACAAAAATCAGCAAAGTCTCCTAAAAATATTTGGGGAAGATTTGGCCGAAAAATCAGCCTATTCTCAAGATTTCAGAGAAGATTCCAAGATGCTGAATTAGTTTTTAGGGTGTAAAACATTCAAAACTACTCCGTTTTTTGCATGCTATATATTTTTGGAATTGTCTTCTTGAAATACACAAAATGAAGTTTGGTGTCAAATTCACCTCTAACAAAAAATATTTAATTCATACAATCAACTCCTCATAGTCTAAAGGCTCTAGTCCTAGCAATGAATACATGAACTTACCAGCTTTGTGCTGATCACTAGGGACATGTTCTTCTCTAGTATACTCGGTTGGCATAAGTCCACTTCAATTTCATCAACATTGTCAAGCTTGGCAATATCCATTCCTTCACTATTTTGTGCCAAACTATACTTGTGTTCAAAAGGTGCATCTTCAACCCCATCATCTTCATACGACAAGGTCTGAACAATGCTACTAATCTCACCATCATTGGAATTCTGCAAGCATCTAAACATCTTCAATTTCTCTAGCTGTTTCTTATTAGAGAAGTGAAGTCCTACCTTATGTCTCTTTCTATGAAAACCCTTCGGCATCCCTCTAACCAAAAAAATCCAAGAAAACGAACTCAACTTTCTCATTGGCAACACTGCAAACTCTTCGATACATAGCACTCTTCAAGTCTAATGAATGTATTCTCATCCGATTCATTATAGTTTCTTGAAACAAAACATCTATTGACCATAATATAAACGGTCAATAAGATTATCTGTTCTTTGCTCAATTGCTTCATAATCATTCTTACATTTGAATATACCACCACTACATTGGAAGAGGCCTCCATTTGGGGCCTTCTAATCACCCTTCAATGTGAATGTGGTGCTATCTACAATTCATAATTTCAAAGATCGGGTATTGATAACTAAATTAAAAAAATCAATTGTTGGTTGTGCATAAAATCCTTAAATATAAGGCTTTCAATT
Organism: Pseudoscleropodium purum; assembly: GCA_963969395.1. Taxonomy (NCBI): domain Eukaryota; kingdom Viridiplantae; phylum Streptophyta; class Bryopsida; order Hypnales; family Brachytheciaceae; genus Pseudoscleropodium; species Pseudoscleropodium purum. The sequence goes on along the minus strand of OZ017800.1, from coordinate 2,191,264 downwards.
CAAATTTCAAATTTCAAATTACCAAAATCCTACATAAAAAAGCTCTAATCCATGTCCACTACCTCTTTGTCTTTTACCTATTATCACTAGAAACCTTTGGGATTCTACCAATAGTTCCATGTAAGCAATGACATTCTATAGGAATTTGTAGATTGTATACACATGCCAATATGTCCATGGCACTTGTTCGTGGTGAAGAGTCTAGCATTCCAATTTATTTTCCTTATAGCGATGCTGGTAGTGCATGGGTATCTACTTTAATTCTTAGTGTATGCTTCAATTTAGAATTGTCGTCTCTATGGGTGGAAGAAGAGCTATTTGATTCTTAGGGACTTCATGTCACATCTATAGTCATGCTATTGAAGATCAAAATAGACTCCGGAGATGGCTAGAGGCTTTCTCCAAGCAAATATTATGCTTTTAAGACTCCTAAGTTTACTAGATCGGTGACAACCGAAATTCTCACACCTAGGTATGCTACTTCTACTATTCAAATGTCTTGGGGAACTTGTGTGAAAGTAGAGTCTTTGAATCATAGCCATATTGATCTTACAAAGTCTTCCGACGATGATACTATTGTTTTCATTGATGCAAGTCACAAGCTACCTTCCATATCTGAAAAAATATATAGATACTATTCAAAGTATAGACGACATTCAACATGATAGCATGTTGCATCCTTCAATTCATAAGAGGGCATCCAAGTTTGTGAGCGTCTTAGAATGCCTTAAAAATATGCAAAGTCATTCATGCACACGAAATGAATTGAAGTTCTTAAACCTCAATACACTTCATTGTGAATCTATACGACATCTTCCTCAATCATTTAATGGAGACGTTCTTTTTGAATTACCTCCTCTTCTTTCTTCGCCATCTCTTTTCGGAAGTCGACCCAATTCAACTTCCTCATCTTTTGTAGGTTGACAACTCGAAGGCATGGACCGTAAATTTGATGGCTATAATTGGACACACATACACACACACTACAAACACTACAAACGACTTTGGCTTGAAGTTCCGCTACTCCTTGTGTGTAGGCCACCTAGTTTGTGAGACCAAAGCTTGCCCTAGACTACGCCAAAGTAGCAACAAAAACGAGATGGAATAGAAGGGGTCATCACCTAGCATCTTCTTTGTGGAAGAGCAATCTCCATCAAAGTCTACTTTTGTGTATCAAATATGCAAACAAGTTCCTTTTTGCAAAGCTTCATGCCCTTGTCACATGTATAGGGTCTTGAACTCTTTAGGCCTTCCTAGAGCTTGTATCCACGTTGGAATTCATGATCATCCTATGGGTAGAGGCATCTGTCGTGATTTTGTCGATTGAACAACATCTTTGATTGGTGAAGAAGTATCAAGGACACCTACAGCAACAAATTCCGTCATACGAGTTGTTGCTAACAAAGAATTTCTTGCATCTAAATTATTTGGAAAGGAACTCGAAGAGAAGGGACTACAAAGTGATCAAAAACCACTTCGTAGAGAGACCCTTGAGGGAGTCATGGATAAATTTCGAATACTCAATTCACCAAGTATTCAAAATACCATCTCTAATTTCCGTCATAGTACAAGTGGGAGACCCATTGACAACATTATCTCATTGAAAATAAAGAGTACTTATTTGTTTATTCAAGATAGTGTATTTCTAGGCCAAGGTACAGATAAGGTTTATCTTTTTAAGATGTCTGAGGAAGGCCTAGAAAGTGGAGTGGATTTGGTAAGGGGAATGCAACCAGGGGAAGACTTGCAAAATTCTTGGTGCATGTTTAATCATGTAAAGAGGGTGAAAGGATGGACGTCAATGGCTGCTAACGTATACGATCCTGAATTTTGTTGGGTTCAAACTATTTGCATTTGCAATATGATGGCGAGGATGCTCAATCCCAAGAACAAATGTAGAAATCCCTTAACTTAGTCATGGCGTGCCACAGGGTTTCTTCTCCACATTTCAAGGGTTTTATGGTTAATAATGCGATGGCAAACTGGCATGTTGTTCGAGTGGTGTATGGAAGTGGCAACAAGCAAGAGCCCATGTAAGATCGAGAGCACTCTTATCTACTTCATTGGACAACTTTACTAAACAGACATATAGAAAAACTCATTCAACTTGAATTCCAAGAAACTCACAAGAAGCTTTACAAACAATAGAAGGATGCAAAAACAATGGCAAAAGCAGAAAAAAGATACCTTAGAATTAAGGGTTGGTGGTTTTCTTCAAGGGTTGCATCAAAGAATTCTCTTCGACAATTGGATGATTGGTTGGGTTTCTGGCACTTCCAATATCAATAGTAGGGTGGATTCTTAGAGTTGGTAAGATACATGCCTCCTTCCATTTCAATTTTTCTACTTAATTGTTCAACTTCTATTCATGAAGTGGTTGTTTTATTGTCCTAAATGTATATGTGGTTTCTATTTAATTGTTTTCATTCACATCCACTGAATCCGTACAAATCTGATTTGAACATATAAAATTTTTAGTACTTAAATGATACGTTTAGAATCAAAGGAGCCTTATATTGTTACTTTAAATTATTGTTACTCGTACAGAACTTGAACTTAGAAGAACTAGCTGAAATGCCTTCATGCAACTTGGTTGAGACAATTTACAACAAATGGTTGAAAATGTCTAGGAAGAGGGGAACATGCTTGTACGTCGCTACTATTGATGACATGATGCGGGCTATACAACAATTGACTAATTATTGGGCATACCTCCAAGGATATGCATCTGGAACTAGTCCCTACTTAGATGAACTTCGCCTACGAGCTGCAAGACGAACTAGAAATCCAACAAACTTTGCTAAGGTTGTTGCCAAAATACTAGATGCTTGTCTATTCACCACAAGAGTTCCTTACTTGGAAGGGGAAGAAGTATGTGATTCTTCAAAGTACAAACTAATCCTACCACCTAGGTTAGATAGTGATTCTCACCGCCACAATATAGTGACCTTTTCTGCACCCAAAGTTTAGACTCGGTCAACTAGAGTGCGCGCTAAAGCAGATGCATCAATGCCAACACCAACACTAATGTTGACAAAGGAAGGACAATCAAGCACACTATGTCCCCATGCTACCAAGGTACTTGAAACAAATTGCAACCTTGTTTTGTGGCACATTGCTAGATGCAAAAAGGAAGGAAAGACTTATCACGGAATTTAAATTGGGATGAAGAAGAAATGTGGGGCCAAGATAAACAAGTCAAGCAAGAGTGGAACACCAACACCTACCTACAACGGCCGCATGACAAAATATGGAACCAAGGCCATCATCAACTTTGATTTCTAGTTTTGTGCAAATGACCTTATGTGTTGTGTAGAAGGTTCTAAGGTCAAGTGGATTCACGACTGGCCTCCTTTGCCAAATGTATGGCCTATTGCATGTAGAACACATTTCACCAAATCAAAGATCCTTTCTCTGAAAGAAGTAGGATTTCAATTGCAAAGTGAGGAGCTAGGCGAAGCAATGCTCCATCTTTTTAACAAAGAGTGTACAAATGGAGGTGTATCTTTCCTTCACTCAAAACAATCAGATAGTAATTTGAAACCATCTGATACTGATATGCATCTGACAAAATGATTGGATAGGACCATACAACGTAATCCTAATGCACCTACAATTGACCACCGCAACAAATGGGAGATAGCACGAAACCTAAAAGCTGTAGTTCAATCCATAGTTGTTATTCTATATCTTGGCTATGGTAGAGTAATAACTCTACTGTCCGGCATCTTTCCCAATCAAAAGGTCTATCGAGTCACAATTTCAAACTTTCCTACTTGTACCTGCGAAGACTTCATCACCATGAGTACTGTTGCACTTGGTAGTAGGAAATCCTGGGTGAATTGCAAGCATTTATATTATGTCTTTAGGTTCATTTGCAAGGCAAATTCTGAGGACAATAAGTACATACATGCACCAAGTTTGAGCTTTGATGAAGTAAAGCTATTTCTTGTAGGTAGCAATCTATAAGATGTTGTATATTCATCTTGTAGTATTAGGTTGAAAAACTACTTTCGTTTAGAAGTAGATACAAAATGGCCCATTGAAGTAGTTGACACATATGCTAAATCCTAATTAGTTTAAGGTGGAAATAGTTTTTAGCAGCTTAAAGACAACTGAAATGATTTGTAAAACCATAAACATAAAAAAAAATATATAAGAAAAGGCTAAATTTAGCCAACAAAACATTATAGGAAGAAATGTTACAATTCTACAAATGAATCTTGAAAGTTCTACTAAATTCCAAGGAGAATTTATCATATAATGAAACAACATTGTAGAATTGATTGTTACATGTCTCTAAATGAACCTTCCAAGATTTCCTTAGTTACAAAAAACAAAACCAACCTCAGAATAGTTAACAAAGTTTTAAAGTCAACAATGCAAACTTCAAAAAATTCGTAAATTATTATTTTTACAAGGAAAAAAAGTTCATTTTTTTAAGACATGTTACAAATATGTAAAAAAAGTTTTGGGAAGATGGATGATAAATGGATGACATGAATGAAGCTCATTCATTCATCAAGTCTATGGTTGAAAAATCATCTATTTGTGGGAAATGCTAGTCCTTCATTCATACCCATTCATGCAACATTTGAATGTAAAATTTATTATTTTCAATAAAAAAATTGCAATTTCTTAGATAATTATTTTAATTTTCGGTTTTTGACATTTCTATATTTAGATTTGACAATCCTATTTATTACTTTGACATGTCTATTTTTAGTAAAATTCCTTGCAATGAGCACTCAAATCTAATTGCTCATCACTCAATGCTTGTTGCTCCCCGCTCATACTCTAGCACCGTTGCATCTATGAGCACTAATAGAGACCTAGGCACTTGTGACTTTGAAAAATCATGTCTTTTTCATTTCAAGTCAAAAAATTAAAATTAAAATTTCCAGTAACATATTTTTCATTTCTCTTTCTTTGAAAAAAATGTTAAAAATCTTTAGATCCACCCATTTTTGTACAAAGGTCTTTTTCCCCTTAAGTGAACAATTTTTGTCCTTGTTACCTTAGTGAGTCTAAGTTCCTCTCAGCCTGTTTTTTGTTTTTTTTCCCTATTCGATGATAGTCTGTAATTTTTTGTATTTCATTTGTTGGCAATGTGAGCATCTCACCTGCTTTCTTTGACTTGTTACCAATGTCAATGATGCTTGATTTTGGGGGGGGGCTTGAGGGCTTTATACTAAACTATAATGTCAATAATTGTTCTTTATTAAAAATGTTCAAATGTCCTTGTACATTGTTGCCAACTCTTTTGTCTTAAGCTTATCTACAACAACTATGCCAACTTGCAAATTTCATATTCCTTAAAAGTTATCCTTTGTCTCTTTTCTTCAAGTGCTTCTATATATTGGAGGTGTAGAAGATTGAATTCATACATACAATATCAATGGATAGCTTCAACATGGATGTCGTAATCACAAGTAATGCAAGTTTCATTTTCCATATTATTGGCATGCATTCATATTTTGTTTTCAAGAGATTGCCACTTTCACTTGATTTGTACTAATGTTTTGTACTTCCATTTGCATAGGTGACATCAAAGCACAATTACACAATCCAAAGTGGTTTGTCAACCACAAATACATGCTCTGCCCCAATCAAGACTGTGAAGTGAATGAATTGGGATATTTTATATTGAAAGTACCCCAATGTAAACCCCAACCTCTCCGAGAATTTTCTCCTTATAAATGGCGATTTGGACTCCACAATCAAGAAAATTTGGATAGCAATGGGTCGGAGGCTATAAAGCTTGGTCTTACAGTGCAATATGGATTAATGGGAGAGAAATGGGACTGCTTTTGTGATGCAATTGTAGATGATCCCAAGACTATGTTGGTATGCTATAGTCTTCATGTGGGGTGAATACTTAGACTACCCAACAAATTAAACATGTATTGGCTTTGGATGCCCTCTTCTTGGCTACTTATATTGACCTGGGTTTTCAATCCACTGAAAAACAATTGTTAATGCCCAACTCATTTGAGTTGCTTCCATTGGGTTCTTATTCAATCATGATGTTTTTGACAAGATATAACATTTTGGTGGGGATAGCACATCATGATTTTTATCAAATTGAAAATCAAATTCCTTTTGTTCTCATTGACAAAGTGATTAAGTATTTTAGCAATCTTATTGCTTCTTAGACCTCCAAAGACTACAAACAATATCAACAACAAAGTTTAACATATCGCAGATATTGCTGTGAATGATTTCATGTTCACTTTAGGCGAAGCTTTTGAAATTGATAGTTCATGTCTCTTAGATGAGAAAACACATATTCTTGGAGCTGCATACAAAGTCATTTGTGGATCAGAAGGCTTAAACTTGAAGAGCATGTGGAGAAGTGCATATATTCTCATTTCTTCGGCAACAAAGTTAGAATAGTCTAGCATCCAAATAGTTGGAGTTGATGGGCCATTTTGTACAATGTCTTACATGAAGAATTGTTTATCCCTTCTTAAGATGAGAATATTTGATGTAATAATTTCCTTCATTTGAAACATAGCATGGTATGAGATGGAAAGCATTAAGGAGAGGATTGCTATTATGTGAGCATAGGAGTATGAGTCTATGAGCCTAAAATACTATACAACTATATTATAGGTGTATATATTATAGAAACTATCTATGATTATAGGGTGTATATATTACAAATACTCATATTATAGGTGTTTTTGATACATACACCTTCTATAAAGTGTGGTATATATAATATAGGCACCTATATTGTAGACTCAATGCTCACAAGCTCGCATTTTTAGGCTTACATACTAGCACCGTTGGCATTAAGGACAGTTGTCTATTCTATGATTATATTTTTTTTATGAGTGATCTCATTCAAGCTCCCGAAGATTTGGATCTTTTTGTCAAGCATGGTGTAATTTATAATGCTTGTGAAATTAAGGCATTTGAAATGTGGAAAGCTTTGAACAAAGATTTATCACGAATTAATTTTTCTAAAAAACACCATAAGATGAAAGAAGACATAAAGAGTAGATGGCACCATAGAAGATATAGACTTTGAAGTGAGTTTAACATCATATTTTGTTCTAGGCCTTGGTTGGTTTTGTCTACAATTGCCATAGTTTGGTGACGATGGCTACATTGGTTCAAACCTACATATCTATCATTGGTTCAAATAAAATGAAACTAAAGTTTCCATAAGAAGAAGGGTTTTTTTCAACATAAGTTTAGTCTTTTGGTTCTATTTTGGACAAGTGTTTGTATAGATAGTTGGTGCAATGTAGCAACACATTAGCAAATATCTCCATTTGTGGAAGCCACTTGTTTTCTTAAACCTATTATTTAGGTCATAACATGTAATATTTGGATATAATAAGAATAAATTCTAAATTTTCAAAGTGTTGATTATAGGGGTATGTAGACTATCCTCTATGTGCTCATATTCAAAAGGTACATGTTGCAAGTAGATGCTTGTATGGGAAAGTTTTGCAAAAGTTAAGTGTAGTTATATTAGTGAGACTTTCTTTAAGATCATTGCACATTATCAATGTATCTTGAATATCCATTGTTTTGTCTTCATACTAGTTTGGCCCACGTTGGATGTCGGTCCAAAAGTACCATAGTAGAAGAGATAGAATAATTTCAATTTACTTGTTAAATTTTTGAAAAAAATGATGAAAATTCCAATCAAACATAAGGGAAACTTAAAAAATCTTAGATTTCTTTTCTTAATATGACAAAATTATGCTCTTTAATGAAAGAATATTATAGTATCAAATAAATTCTCATATCTTTCTAATGTGATTTTCCATTCCAAACCAACGAAAAGTATTTGGGGCTCAATCAAAGAAGCATCAAATGCATTGGCCACAAAATTCCTATAGATGCATGGTAACTAGTCTTGATTCCATTTCTTAGTTGAATTGATACATCAAAAGAAAAAAATGAGTACTCTGTTTCCATTTAAGGACTTCCACTGTTTCCAAACAATTTTCCATGGACTCAATGACCGATAAAACCAAGAACAAAAACAAGCTCATTTTTGTGCAACTCTAAGAAAAGAGGTCCGCATTAGTCTCATTAAAAAGATATAGAGCCAACTGATGTTTTATAATTTTCGGAGTGTTGACAATGCGGTAGGACTCCAGTCTACTTTTGTTGTGCTTCTTGTCATATTGTTGTTGTACATAAAGAAGGATTGCATCCAGATTAGAGCCTTCATTTTAATGCAAAATTCCAATAATCCCACTTTACAAATGCAAAATCCGTAGATCATTTGACATTTGGTCCTTTCCTAAAAGCAATTTTGATTCTCAGTTGGCAACTACAAGCTGGGCATTCTTGTACCCTCACCAATGGATTCAAAAGTAGTATCCATTCTTTCTGGTATGAGAAGTTTAGGGTTGTAATGTTGAAATTTGCTCTCCAACCTACACAATTCATTCATCCGCAAACATGAATTCATCCAAAAGTCAGTGTAACAATAGTTAGTTAGTAACAACATTAGTAATTGTTAAGTTGTACATCATCATTTTAAACATAGGCTAGTTGTAATCAATTCTCATTATAATATTAATTAAACTCCCAAATCTAGAGATTGTATTAATATCCCTAGATTTCTTGCCAGAATTAATTCATTCCGATCAACACATGATTCACTATACATGACAAGCATTTGTTTCAGATTTCAACGTGGTATCAAAGCGATAACTTTTCATAAGAGAGAAGAATAAAGAGTATAAGGACTATATTGAACTTGATGCACAGTAGAGCACTGTTCCTATAGAGAGAGAAATTGTCGTAGTAAAAATCTAGTATCATGTTGTAAATTTGTATATATTATAAATTTGTATTAATTTACTACTATGATAAGATTTTATTATTCAAAGCAAAAAAACTTCTTAATGATGCTTCAAGTGGCTTCAAGATGAAGCTTATAACTGATGAAGCTAATAAAAAAGATTTAATCCTAGAAAAGCTTCATTAATTTGAAGTAGTCTTCTCGATTCTATAGAGTTTATATTTTGGTGTAAAGTTTGACTTTTCAATGTCAAAGTAAAGGATTTTTTTTGAGTCTCAAGATGAAAAACCTCAACCAAATTTTGAATTTGAGTTTCCTTATCTCAATTGCCAGATCAACCTCTTTTGCCATCAACTCTTGAACCGTTTTATGAGCGCCTGCAAGATGAAGCCGGTTCTTCTCGACCACCCAAACAACCACGTTTAGAGTAGCAATGGTATGGGAATCTCCAACAACACATTTGGACCCTAGTGATTTTGCTACAAATTGGATGTATTGAGCCCGGTAATCAAGAAGTGACGTTTGAAGGAAGCTTTGAAGGACTAAATGAAGACCAATATTACTGCATGGTCAAGTTTATTAAAGGCAATCGTGGTCATCAACAATAGTTAGAAAGGTTAGTTAACCCTTTAACGAAAACCAATCGTACGGATTACGTTGCTACCACTGTTGAACGCATCCTCAAATTCTTACAAATGGAATGATCTTCTTCTTGAAATTATAAGTTTTTACCTTTAGTGAACATTTGTTTAAGTATTAGACTTTGTTTTCTGTGTAGAAGTACTTTTAGAAATCGTTTGATGTATTTGAAAAAGAAAGAAATAGATTCAAATTGTCTTTTTGTGAATTAAAGAGACATCCATACCTTAAATGCCCTTTCATTGTCCAAAAGGGCGTTTTGATTTAGATGAAGGGGTAGATAGGATTTTAAAAAGATCAAATAGAAGGGCCAATTAAAGAAAAGAAATCTATGTGGCTTAGGTATGGATTGATATGGCCTTGAAGTTGAAAAGGGTTTGGGGGTTTTCCTCGGAGAGATAGATAGATTTGTTAAGAGAGTACTGGAATTTTGAAGAGAGAGAACTATTGATGTATATAAGATTTTGCAATGAAATTTAGAAAGTTGATTTTTCAAATTTTTGTGCTTTCAAAAAGATTAGGTTTGCTTGATTTGGATTTGTCAGTGAAAAGTTATGAGCATGAGAGTGAAAGAGGGTCTGTTGCCACCCGAATAAAAAGGGACAAAGATTTGAACAAACACTATGACTTGTAGAATTCACTTCTATTTTTAAAATTTGGAAGCATGAGAGAAATCTTTTATATTTTGCTATGAGTTTAGATTTTAAGACATTTGAATCATTTTAGTGAAAGTTATGAGAGTTTGAATGAAAGAAGGTCTTTAGCCTTCTCAATTAGAGAGTTTGGGTGAGGTTTGCAAGTGGATGCATCTAGTGCATCTTTTCTTTTTTCAAAATTCTACTTAAGTGTTGTTTGGAGAAGAAAATCCAGTATGAATTTCTTGAATTTTGTCTTAGTACCTTCCCTTATAGTAGACTTTGTCCCATTTTGTATTCGTGGTTAGGTGCTTTCAATTTTTAGTTGTATTGTAGTGGTGAGGTCGAATTAATAATCGACGAGACCATTGAATGTGCACCAAGTGAGTAGTGCTAGTTTCTCTTTGTGGTGAGGTTGGAGTGATAACCACCAAACCATAAGGTTTGGTGGTGACATAGGTGCAGGTTGCCCTTACCTTGTAGATAGTTATAGGTACTCAAGTAATTATTAAAACTATTTGAAAATGTTTGCATTTAAGGCTTTAGATTGGCAGTAGATACCAACGAGGCTTTTAAGCCTAATCAACGTTGGATACTACTAGATGCCTAAGGTCCTGAGTGCAAATAGATTTGGTAGTTGAAAACAATTTGTGTTTTGAACACTAAATTGGACTAAAAGAGATATATTTTTCTTATACATCTTTTAATTTCAAATCATTTTTAATTGCAGCCATATACCTCACGTGTTTTCAAAGTAGAACACTTTCACCCTAACACCAGTTCAAAGGTAATTGAAGTGATCAGAGTTTTAGATTGACGTAACAAATAGTTAAAGAGAAATGGCAAAGAATGCGAGTATTATATTCATGGAGGGAGACAAGCTAAAAGGCTTCCCAAACTGCTACATGTGGGCACTAAAGATGAAAGCTATGCTTAGAGCTGAAGGTCAATGGTTCATTATAAAAACAGTACGGACACCAATAGCATTTTCTACAGTAATAGATGGAGAGACACTAACACGAAGACAACTAAAACGTAAGAAAATACTAATATATTGTTTGCTTATGATGTTAGTATTAGAAAATTTTGCCGATTTCATCGTAGAACATAGAAATCTCGCGGTAGCTTAGAAAGCACTTAAAGATCAATTTAACGTAGATGATTAATCACAGATACTAACTCTAATGGAACAACTCCAATCACTTAAGATGAGTAAATGTGGTTTAATAAAAGAGTACGTAAAGAGAACAAGATAACTCAAAAACCATCTCAATAGCATGGGAGAGAAACTAACTGATCAAAAAATCAACTAAATTGTTATGAATGGGATTCCACACTGATATGAAAGCACTATACAGACATTTACTTACCTTGATGGAAAAATGATATTGAAAAATTGAGTGTCGGTCTACTTTCTGAATCTTATAAACGTCAACATCGCAACCAACTATTGGAAGATGAAAAAGCACTGATAGCAAACTTTCAGAAGTAGGCCAACATACAAGCAACACACTCAAATCGAGGAAGAGGGGGACAATGGTCGTATTCAAGGAGAAGACATGGCTTCCTAGGTCGAATGTACTATGGACCTCCAAGATATCTACCAGTGTACTACAACTGCCAAAAATCGGGACACTATACTCAAGACTATAAAGCACCTCGAAGCTCCCAAAATCGAGAAGCTTCAAAAGGTATTGGTTATGGAAACTCTAAGAAAATGTTTCATGTATAAATAGCACAAGATTACTATGATCTTTATAATACTATTATTACTAAAACAACAACCTATGGTACCTAGATAGTGGAACATCTGAACACATTGCAATTGATTATTAGAAGCTGGATCATCCATTTAGCTCCTCTAGGGTAGAGATTAGTGAGATCAAAACCAGAGGGGGGGAATCTCACCTTATAAAAAGCTCCGATATTATATTAAGAGTGTTTGCCTTAGAAAATCATAGAGATTTTGGCTTCGATAAACAATGACTTGAGAATGAAAGAAGTCATAAAATAATTAAAAAATAGAAAACTCGTCACTCGCAGATTCACCCTACTTTAAACTTGAATGTCAAATCTTCTAAACCGCCATTAAACTGCTACCGTTGACCTATCCTATATTGGTTGGCTTTAAATGGGTGTAAGGTTTAAGGTACGTAATAAGATCCTACAACTTTGAATGGATAAAACAAGACGGTCAGACCACGAGTTAAACCATTTGAAAGATGAGCTCTTAAACTTTTAAACTCTTAGTGATCAGCTTTACGAATTAAGCTTCACCATGAGAACAAGCAAGTCTTGACCATGTAAGCCATTAACCCTACTTCGTCACCCAATCTCGATCATGTTGACAATTAACTCCACTTTTTTACCCACGATATAAAATGAGGCTAGCGTTGGTATAACCCAAGCCGTTCGCAACAAGAAATTTTATAAAACCACAAGCCACACACATATATATAAATCTTCAAAACTTCTTTCAATCGTCAATTTCAACATTTATTTCTCAAGATGAACTTTGGATGAGTATTGCCATTGTTTCACAGCTCTAAATGAAGTAAGTAATAACGTTTTGGAAAGCTAACACAAACTTTTACTTCTCTTTCAAATTTCAAATAATTTTAACACTCTGTTCAACTTCTATAGCCATCCAAAGTTTTGGCCTTGAGAAAAAAAGGGCAGCAAACTCTCCTTTACTTCCACACTCATATAAACTCCAAATAGAATGAGTGATATCTTTATGAAAAATTAACACAATTTCCTACACTTCCTCCAAATCTCATTGCAAATAAAAAATCTTTTTGTCTTTTAAGGCCAATCAAATTTTTTGTCTTTTAATTTTAAAAGCAACAAACTTTTCTCCATTCAAATAAGCACAACTTTTGATTCACAACTCCAAAATAAGCAAGTAAGATCAATTTAGAAACTATATACTATAATACACAACTCTTGTAAATTTCATTTCAAACTTTTTAAAACTTATAATATAATACCTTCAAACATTCGAGTCCTTCCTAAATTCACAACAAGAGAGAAAATGAATAGTGTCCACCTTTTTCTTCACCTTATCTCCACTTTAACCACACAAACAAATGGGGTCAGTTCCTAATTCACTTCCAAAATTACAACATCAATAATTGAGCACTTATTTGACTCACAATCATCTCTTTATTTTTATCTTTGAAGGAAATTCACTTCAAGTTCATCTAGAAGACAAACTATTTAAATATTTCCTTTATACTACTTCATAAATACAAAATTATTGTAGGAAATCATTTCAACTGTAAAATAAAGAATTAAAAATCCAATATATATTTAATAAAATTAAAAAACTAAAACTCCAATTAAAATATTACTTCATCTACAAGAATTTGAAGATGCGTTTGATAGTAACAGTCACATAATCGGCACGATTTGCCTTAATTAAAAGATTGACTGGCCTTTTTAATCATCGTTGATGATCATAACTCCTTTTGATAGGCCTCACCATACAATAATATTGCTCATCATTTAAACTTTCAAAACATTTTTCAAATGTGATTTCACAACTATCAGATTCAACACATCCAACCTGTAACAAAATCACCAATGCTCGAGCATCATGTTGAAGATAACCGTGCCATTATTTCTCCAGGCGAGGTTGTTTTGGTGGTCGAGATGGCCCAACTTTATATTTTGATCGCCCATGTAACAATGAAAGACTCAGTGGCAATTATGACTGATCCAACAATTACAATAAAGAAAATTCAAATTCACACTCCGGTTGAGATTCTTCATTTTGAGACTTAGAAAAAACCCTCCAGTTTAACATAGCATAATTTAAATAAAAAACAAAGAAGAAGAATATCAAATAAGATGAAGCTTTCAAGTGAATCCTTCTCTATATAATTGTTTATAACAACAGAGAGAAGGCATTACCTTAAAGCCACCTCAAATGACGTCATTTTTTTAATAATATTATAAATATTTAAACCTATCTAAAAGATGTGAATATACATATTTTACATAATGTCTGTATTTGCAACATGACATCGGCACAATCATTGTACACATTGGAAATGGTGCAATAAAATTGAAAGAAGTTAAATATGTACCTAGTATAAAGAAGAATCTCATTTCAATAGGAGCTATCACTGATTTTGACAATAGAATAATATTTTTCAGTCAACTATGTTGAATCATCAATAAGCAAGAGAAAGTCATTGCAACTAATCACAAAGATCTCATGAATGGCTTCTACTATTTTTAAAACAAGATTGATGCATTCTTGACAGAAAGTACCACAACTGCTTCAATATCATGGTTGTCATAACGGGCGAGTTAGGGTCATCAGACAGGATGGACGGACGGGCAAACTGGACCGGACTGACAGACGGTCCGAACAGCTTTAATTTTGTAACTTGTGCAATTTTGCGGAATGACACGTCACCTCATCCACGCATTGACGATCTCATCCGTGTCCAGCATGTTCCTTAATCCACATGGCATCCACGTGGCCTATTTTTCCGTTATCAGAAAGTCAACTATGTGTTGACTGTATTGGACGAGCGGGACCTCTAACGGACGGGCGAATTGGACGTCTGTCCACTATGACAACCATGTTCAATATGGCATCAATAATTAGGCCACTTAAGCTACGTAGGCTTCTATTTTATGTCAAAGGAAGGCAAAATTATTAGCTTACCAAATATTATGCCACAAAAGATAATATGCCCCTACTGCATAGCAGGATGGCAATACAGAGAGCGATTCTCGCACCAATCAATTACAGGAGCTATTATATCAGGTCAGAAAATTCATTCTGATCTTATGGATCCTACGCAAACACTATCACTAGGAGACTGATGCTATGTCTTAGTATTTACTGATGATTTTTCACATAAAAGTTGGACATTTTTCTTGAAACACAAAAATAAGACAATTTCAAAGTTTCTCATTTTCAAACAAAAATTAGAGATTGAAATAAGAAACAAGATTCAAGTATTTTAATCAGACAAAGGGGGAGAATATATATATATATATATATATATATATATATATATATATATATATATATATATCAATAGAGTTCAAGGATGTGTGCATAGCTAGTGTCATTAAAAGAGAACTCACACAAGCCAACATACCATAGCAAAATGGAGTCTCTGAGAGGAGAAATCGTACCATAATGGAAAGAACTCGTAGTATGTCTTACAATTGTAACCTACCGTCGTTCCTTTGGTTAGAAGCCATCTTGCATGCAAATTATCTAATAAACAAAAGTCCAACAAGAGCCAACTCTAGAGACACCCTTGAAACTCGTTATACAAGTATAAAACCAAATATCTCAAACCTAAAGGTCTTTGGCTACATTGCATATGTGCACATCCTGAGAGAGCATAGAAGAAAACTAGATAGTAAAACACAAAAATTCTTATTCATTGGTATAGATAGTGAAACCAAAGGCTATAGATTGTATGATCACACCAAAGAAAAGGTCATCATGAGTAGAGACGTTATATTTGATGAAACAAAAATAAGTTACAAATACCTACACTTTATAGAACCAGATCATTATATCTTCAAAATTCATGAGAATAGTAACATAAGAAGCATGCTTAACAAAAATCTAAGAGGTCAAGAGTCTAAAATATAAGAACCTGAGTCACACCCACCCGAGGAATACCCTAACCTATATTCCATGTTACAATATACAAAGGAGTGCTAATACTTGAGTATAGAATCTATAAGCCTATAAGTTTAAGAGTGTATATTATGGACACTTTCTATGTTTATTTGAATCTATGCTATAAGTACCAATGTTATGAACTAATTCTTTATTATAGTATACCTATGTTATAGATACATATATTATAAACACTTTCAAATGGTTGTAGGTATATACCTACAACTAAGTTTAAGGCTTGTAGGCTCTTCTCTCTACACTCAAACACTAGCATTATTGCAATATATACCTTCCTAAAATTTCAATTAAAAAATCCATGAAAAGTGTAACGTCATGGTATGTGAATTTCAAAAATAATCTTTTTTATATCTTGAGTTCCCAAATGGTTAAAATATTAGTTCATTTCATTAAGTCTCTTTATTTTTGTTCTTATAACGGATTAGGAACTTTTTCAATATTTTAGGAGAGTTTTGATAAATAAATTCTTGTTTGCTTGAAATTGTAAAGTTGCAACTATTCTAATGGGATCTCAACATCAACTTTTGGCCTACGCATTTCTTATTTTATACCTCCAATATATAAGTTGATTCAAAAATTGAATATATATAGGAGTTCAATTAGTTTGCAGTGGTAGAATCAACTCTATTGGTTATTGATTGCGCTTGTTATAGGAGGTCTTAGGAACAAATCCATATGAAAACTAGAATAGGATCCAAAGAATACTTCTATTGTATGCAAATTTATAATTATATATCCACATAAAAAAACATGGTATTCCTATAAATTATAATTTAATAGCCTTCTTAACTTTTTGTCTTAAGAACTTTAATTCAACATTGAAATTTTTATTTTTTATTTTTTATTTCTTCTAGAGTTTGAACAAAGCTTACAATTTAAAGCTTCTAAATTCTAATTTTTACACTAAATCCATGGAACTTCTTGCAAAAGGAGATTTTTTTGTGGTTTGAAATTGAAAGTCTTTAACTATGTTCCTAAATATACAATGAGATACAATTTAATTTTCACTATGTAAACATATACAATAATATACACCTAAGATACAATTTTCAAATTTTTGTAGCATACTTTGAATTTGATGTGAATTTTCTTTACTTTTTTTACTTCTTTTTTTTTCCAAAACTTCTAAAAAAATATTTAAATTATCTCTAAGCTATGTTATGGAAGACACGTGATACCATCTCCAATAAATATAAATGAAACATTTCATTCGTATATAATGGAAAAATGGGACCTTCAATATAAAGGATTCTTAGGTTTCGACATGGTCATTGGCTTTTGTCCGTGAGGGTGTAAATTACGTCGTCTCTCTCAAATCAACGCCAGCCCTAATTCAATCTCCCAGTTCCTCACCAGGACGTTTGCCTTTCACGGTGCTACCTCTGTTTTAGGGTTCCTCCGATTTCAGCTGTAGGCAGTAGGCAGCGGAGGCGCTTCCGCTACGATGGCGACTTTGGTGGAGACCACGGAGGAAGACCCAACGATGGCCGTGGCCGGCGCCATTGCGGATCTTGCATGGTCGCAAGGCGGCCCCGACGTGAGTGTTCTCTACCTTCTTCCTCGTATCCCCATTCGAGCGCTTTCCTTAAGCTGCATTTGGGAGAGTAAATAGAAAGAAATTTGAGGCTTAGTGTAGACAGTTTTTTGAGAGAGCAGGGACTTGACCAATTGAATGCGAGGGAGTGCGATGATGTCGTCGTCTGTGGAGAGAGAGAGGCTGGTATTGCTGACAATGAGCATGACGGTTGAATTCAATTTGCGTTGCTCGTATCTCGTGTGCAGATTGCGGGGCCAGCAGTTGCACAATTCTGCAAGGAAGCTGAATTGTACTTAATTGAGGGACGGTTCCGGGATCTTGTAAATTTGTTGCTCACATCTGCCGACATTGTGCTTGCAAATGCATCGGAGAAAGGTACTTGATGCAATCCTGGATGTTACTCTGTATTTTGAGTAATCTGAGTAATCCTCTGTATTTCACTTCGTGAAGGACCAATTCATGTTTACTGTGCAATCCCAATTTCGAGTTCTCTTGTCTTTTCGGCTCAGCTTAGGACATGAAATCTAGGTTTTGCTTCATTTTTTAAATCGAAGTATGGAGTATATGATTGCATTTGCAAGCTCTTTGGGTCGATGTCTGAACTGCATTGCGTAGCATGTGCTCTTATTGGATTCTCAAATTCAGACCTAAATTCTGTATGAAGAGCGTATCGTAGGATACCTCATTCCAATTTACTCTCCTCCTGAAGATTACACTTTTTTTTATCTTGTAGTTGACCTGATTTTCTGTAGGTGTTTGACCTAAATTAATCATATCAACGTAAGTGTGTGCCAAAAGCTTTTGAAAATTTCAGACCACTGGGAAATTATAAGAAATTTTATTGAATACATTTTTATGTCTAGGTTACACATAATAGGTCTTCTGTCTTAATTTTGTTCATTAGTATGTTGATAATTCGTTGTTATTTTTTGCATTTGCACGGCCGAACGTAATTCTTTAGGATTGTTGGTAACTTATGTGAGAGTTGACAACTATATGGATCCTCTTATATCGTGTTGACTTATAATTTATTTGATGCTTATAAAAATTCTTCCCTTCTGCTGTAGATGTGGAGTGCATATTTACAGTCATTTCGAATCTGGTCTCGAAGGCACAAAGTCCCGACGACGCATTGGCAATGGCGGATCAAATAGCTAACAAGCTCACTGTCCAGCCTATTGACAAGCCAGTGAGTCGACTCAAGATGTATGCTTTCGTCATCTCCTTCTCCATTGCTTTTTGAAGGGATGCATAATAATTGGGGAGGATAGTATCGTGGCTCAGTGATAGCCAGGGGTGTGATTGTTTGAAATTGATACGAGATGACAAGGGACTTGCAGTCTTGGTTTTGATGTAATCTTGAACACTCATTCTTTTGAAGATAGACATGAGGTTGCAATCGTAGGTAGCTTATGAATATAACTGTTATGCTGCATCTGAGGAAACTTCTAAAGATGCATGCGATTGTGATCCTATTTTTTTCTTCTTAGCTTTGAGCTGCTGTAACCAGAGGGTTCCTTGTGGGAATTGCAGCTTATTTCATTTGTATAATGTGCTAGAGAATCCCTATGGTCGGTTTCTGATCTTCAAGAGAGTGCTAAAGCTTGCTGTCTTTGGGAAAGTGACGGAACTTGTCATACCTACTTTCAAGCGCCTGGATTCATTCTTACTCGAGTGGAATGTCAGTCAGAGTGACAAGCGCGACATTTTCCTGTCTGCAACAAATATTCTGAAGGATCAGAAAGGGTATGGTTCCATCAAATCTGCTCGAAATGAACGATTTAGTGAAAAGATGGGGAGTGCCAGCGTTGACTCCAACTGGTCCTTCAAATCCCTAGAAAATAGCTGTTCATGATCCTGTTTCGATTTTGATTAATTGTTATTTCGAACAACTTGGATTTTGTAGGCACGCAAAGGACTCGTACACATTTCTTGTGAAGTACCTGGAAACCTTTGCTGAAGAGGATGCAAGCACACTCAGCGAAGCAAAAGAGGAAGCAGTCAGGGTTGTCATTGAATTTGTCAAATCCCCTGATATGTTCCAGGTTGAACTCGATCGTTGGAACTTCGAAACAACTTTCTTTGTCTTGCCTTTGCAAATCACATTGTACCCTCTGTCAAGTACTGGTCTGTAATTCTTTAGTAGTGAATCCTCGTGCTAACTGTTCGTATAATTGCAGAAACATCGGTCTGGTGATCAGAGCATTTACCTTGTAAGTCTCAAATTTCTCTCTTATTTTAATACTATTGTATTTTTCTGTGTTTAAAACCATTTTTCATTGCATAGATAGTTGTCTCTCCGGGGAGTGAAGATATGTTGAATATTCCATCGTCACCATCAACAATTGGTCATAAATGGGAAGATAATGTTACTGTCTGTGATTCACAGTGTGACCTATTGGAGATGCCAGCCGTAAAACAGCTGGAAAGAGGTTCCAAGTATGGACCCGTGTATCGATTGCTCGAGATCTTTTTGACTGCTCGTCTTTCTGACTACCTCGATTTTCAGGCAGCAGATGCTGCTACTTTAAAGAACTACGGTCTGCATTCTTCAGTCACCATTTTCTCACATTATCATGAACATGCTTTATGCTTCATTTTTGGTATGTATAGAGGAATACATATGTCAAACAAGTTTGGTTTGGATGCAGGACTTGTACACGAGGAATGTGTCACAAAGATGCGACTTTTGTCGCTTGTGGGCCTTGCCACCACGAGCTCTGGGGAGATTTCTTATGCAGCAATTCAGGATACCCTAAAGGTATGCTTGTGATTTTAATAGAAGCATTCATGTTTCTTTTTCATTTTAGACAGCGACATCGATAGACATGTTCGGTATGTACCTTTTGAACAAATATTTTAAATACATTTTTGTATTCTAGCATGACGAAACTTCGGAATCTACTCATTTTAAGTACAGGTTCTTTTATGTGACCAAGTTTTTGTTTCTGTTTGTTATTGTGCTAGGTTGCTGATGACGAGGTTGAGTACTGGATAGTGAGGGCCATTGCAGCAAAGCTTTTGGAAGCGAAGATGGATCAACTCAGACAAGTTGTCATTATTGGGTACGCATCTAACATGTGTAGCGATGTATTTCTCCTCCCTCACTGCAGGCATGAATTTCTTTGCAGATTATATTTCTCGAAGAATGAATGCAGCATTTGTTGTAAAGATTTCAGTTCCATTAGCGGGAATGTTTGTATGGCTATGTTTGTATTGGCTGTATCATCGAATAATCCCTTCATCTATGGATGCAATATTTGTTTTTCTGTAATATCAATGATCTTTATGTTGTATCACTCAGGTTATCCTTTTTCTGTTAGAAAACTCAACTGACACTCTTTTGATTTTGCAGACGCTGCTCTGAAAGGGTTTTTGGAGCCTCACAATGGCAAGAGTTGCGGAGAGGGCTTGCTGGCTGGAAGGTTAGCGTTTCCTTTTGTGTGCTAGATTCACGTCAGTCCAAGTCTGACACGTTACCTGGTCTGCTCAGGCTACATTTGTAGGATTCTGGACGTATTTGTTGTTCAATACAGCAGTTCATGGAATTAAGGTTGTTCGAAAATGATGAACCGGGTGGTTTGTCCTTTTTAGTCTTCAAATTTCTAGTGAAGATGCTAGTGAGAGTCATCACTCTACAGTGGAAGGGTTCTGACATGTAAGTGGGTTGCGCACAGGAAAACATCAACAATGTATCCAGGGTCATCACCTCTGCAAAGTCTGCTCAAGGTGGCATCCCACAAGGTCTTCAGGCTACTGTTTACTAGAACTCGGGTTTAAGTTTTGAGCTGACCTCGGGAAGGCTTGTAGTGTCACGTAGGGTGATTTGTGAGGCTCTCTTAGAGCATTTTTCTTGCTACTATTGTTGGAAATGAAGGCTGGCTTTATTCATAGTGTCATGAATGTTCGATTCTATTGTTTTGGGTCCATTTTCATTTCTCATTAATATTTCTTGAAACGTACCCAGACAAAAGAGCAGGTTAGGTCACATCTGTTTTGTCTTTCTGAGACCAGAGCTTCAGTGTTTTCTTGTTGTAGTAGTAAGCAGCTGAAATCTTTCAGCTGATCAGAGCGTCGTGGTAGAGACCCGAAGAGGGCAATTTTGCTTCTGTTGAAGATAGATTTCCTTGGTTGCCCTTGCGAACAGCTCACGTGCTTACCACACGCGGATCAGTCATACAGTGGCGATACTTTCTCACTACGAGTCCCTGCTTGATTAGGAAGGCTGCATCTTTGCTCATGAACCAGATGTGTAACTTGATAGCACACCTAGTTTCGACCCTTTTACTAAACCATCCCAACTAGATGTGGAATCTTCTTTCCATTTCAAACGAGATAATGTAATAATAGGTGTAGTAGTTACTTTATTTCTGAGGGTTGAGTTGGAAATCTTCCATTGACGTGCAAACCAGTGGCTTGAAGTTTCATCCGAGATGAAACTTCAGAAGCAACTGGTATTCATGTTGACTAGTGTGCCCCGTGCTATTGCGACGGCCAAAACAAAAGAAAAAATAATTTTTTAATTTTTTTAATTCATTAAAACTTCAAAATTCAATAACTTTCATGCCTTAGGTTGGAATGCCATGAACCCAAGCCTGTGTACCCCTCCTTGTTGACCCTCCTTGTTGAGGGCTTTCTGACAATACCAAACATGTAAATGGGAGACACATGGTCTAAGAGATCTCAATGTAACAAACAAATCAAAATAAATAAACAACCTAATTTAATAGAATGACGATTGGTCCACGAACAAAGCCTTGGTGGTGAATTGTTGATTGGTTTAGATATAGTAGTTGGAACATTCAAAATGTAGTATGGGCATTGGTAGAAAACTTCAAAGAGAGGTTTGAAGGTAAAAATGCCATAAACTGTACTAGTATTATAAACAATTTCAATGTATGTGCTTTTGGCATTTATGCCTTGAAATGATGAGAACAAGTATATTGAAATTGTTTATGGTACCATTATAGTTTTGATATTTCTACCTTATATTAGAATTAGTCATAAAGTAAATCCCAATTTGTACTAGAGGTGTTAGAAGAAGGTTTAACTAAGAATGGTACAAAAAAATTACATAGCACCAAACTTCACCACACCCCAATTTTGGTGCTTCAAGGAATTTAGTTCTTTTGTTTCTCTCAAACTCCAACTTTTAGTCCTTTGCACATATTTTATGATTAATTCCATTGAGTTATGTAAATGAGACTTATAGGTTGGACATGCCCCAAATGCCACTTTTTGCTACTGAGCCTAGTTACTATTATCAAACAAAGCAAAATTTCATATTTTTTCATTGGCAAGTGAAAGGAGGTTCCAATGCACCAAAGAACGGAACATTTGGATACCATATACAAAAGTTATGAAACAAGGTCCAAGTTTTTTTTGGTAGATGTTCTAAAATTGTTTCTTCAACATTTTTGAGATGCACAAAGAGTGGTGATGGTAGTTTTAGGGAGGATGCAAGGAACTATCAAAGGCATCCTTTGGGAAGGTTCACTTGGTGAGATGATTTGCTGACCTTGTTGATTGGTCACTGTGGATTTGTTTTTAGGAAATTGGACAAATATATTCTTTTGTTCAATTGACCCTCTGGGCTGGTTTTATGGATATTCAGTCTGATATCATTGATGGAAATTGACGCAGTGCTTTGTTTCCAAAATAGAAATCAAATGCATGTTGCTTGACTTGCCTCTACCTCGTGTCTACTTTACTCTCATAGTGCCTCCTCCACACTCCCTTGACACTTTGCACAATTCCACAGTACTATGCACGTTCCCATCATATGCCTAGTTAGTCCAAACACAATTACAATAGACCTTGGTATAGTCTGACTTCCTTTATGTAACTACTTAGAAGGCAATCATAGTAAAAGGTTAAATAATTTGAATGTAAGACAGGTGTGCTCTATTCAATAATATTGTGGCAAGTGGGCAAGATATTCTTGAATATCATTGAAGAGACAGTGAGGTTAAAGAGGTCTAAGTGGTAGTTCCTCCAATGTTAAACCCTAGAAGAATGAGTCTATTATGTTAGCAAGGTAGTCAAGCAAAAACTATCAAGTTTTTTGGATGAAAAAGTACTTTCTTTGTTTTGATGGTTTCCTTATAACTCATTTATACGATAGTTTGTTGCATTTCAAAGTTAAAACTAACATCTATTTTATAATTTTGTCCTGATGTTTCATTGGCTTATACATTTGTGGCCTAGAATGTATGCCATCTACAAGATGAAATTCAGTACTAGGCAATGGATCCTTCTCCCTTACATTAAGAAACTAGGGTTTTGACTCAAATTATGGAAGCCCATTGAAAGAGGAAAAGACCTCACAACATACACCATATACTGTGGACCGTAATGAAATATAGTGACACTTTTGACCACCTTGGAAGCAACAACCTTTAATTTTAGTGACACTTTGACCACCTCGGAAGCAACAGCCTTTAATTTTAGTGCGGCACTTTTGACCACGTTGGAATCTACAGCCTTCAAATTTAGAGTGGCACTTTTGACCAACTTGGAAGCTACAATCTTCTAATTGCTGTGATCCACATCAAATTTTCTTTCGACCAACTGAATACCCACAATATACGGTATGTTTGGTGCCTGGCACTTTTATTGACATTCAAGAAAACAAGAGTGCCTTACAATGTCAGACTCCATCTCAACCACATCAACCACTGTACAACCTTACAGATGTACTACACCATACCAATGTTCTTCGTAGATCATTGCAAATTCCTGAAAACCGGTTATTTAGCTCTATACTAGCACATTGCTAAAACACCAAGACCACTGCAGAAATTCCCACATTGAAGCTGTCTATTTACACTTAGTGAACTAGCTTCACAGAAATCCACAATAACAACACACAACTGCACTTTACTTGCCATTGACAACAAGAGGCTCTGTCATTCACTGTAAATGTAGCTTTTGCCAATGCAAAGCCTCCTCCCCTCCGGTCGAGCGCTAACAAATTGTCTTTGGAAGGAGGCGTGGTTTTCCAATCAACGAGCAACAGCAGCTTGTACATATCCCCGATAATACTCCCTCACTGTTAATAGCTTTGCCCCGCCATAGTTGTCAATAAGAAAAATGTCCTCAATGTCAAGCTTGTAGAAGATCCACTTGTGCCCCTTTGGCCAGCCTACACATTCAAACCATGTGAGTAGAGTCAATTAGCTCCAGGCTGGCATTGACCACTCCCACTCACGCAGGACTACCATTACATTTTAAAGTTGTTCTACGATTGCTCCCATCTTATTGTTCATCTGACAACAAAGAACAATGTCAATCTGAAGCATTAGTTTAAGAAAACTAATGTCAAGCTTGTAGATTAAGAAAACTAATGCTTCAGATTCATACAATATGCCAGAGAATGGTGTACAGCAACATGTTACTTCTACTTGCTCAGAAGGATAATCTGGGAGTTAATATCAGGGAGCTATTGGCGTGATTGATGTTAAAGGCTTCCTTATTCAAAAGAATTGAGCTCAAGTTGTGAGAGGATGAGTGTTGACGAAGGATGTCAGAGGCTTGGACACAATGAATTAGGAGATAGGCTCATGATGTTAAAAGGTCCTTTCAAAAATGTTAGGACTTCACAAACACCGTCACAATAATCCAGAAAGATTGAAGATTCCGTTATGTTATAGAATAAATAAAAGTTTGCTCACTTGGCATCTCAGGGTGCTTAGAAAACAGAGCATATGCAGCAAAGTCGAGCTCTTGCTTGTCCGTTATCTCCTTCATCTGGTTTCAAGCAAAAAATGTGTTAGAGAATGTCTACACTGTGACTTATGACAGAACTTAGTATGCAAAAAGTGCACTTCTACATTCAATTCAACACGCTCTGCATTTCTTGTTTTAAGTGACGATTGGTGACGTTACAAAGGAAACCTTAACTAAGGAAGAGGATACTAAAACTGTTAGGGACCCTGATCTCTGTTACCAACTCATCTATTCATACAATTGGTTGAACTTAATACCAAACGGTGCAAGCATGACTTGGCTAACCGTCTATGGTCACTCATATTTAAATGGGAGTGGAATTTGTCTATTGTCACTCATACTGGTCTACAAACTCCCACTTTGAGTTGCATACGAAATTCATAAATCGTGACACAAATTTGATCTCAACAGATTTTGGCTCTTGCATGCAAGGTGATCTCTCCACTGCTCTAGAGTAATCTCCCAAGAACCACTCGTACATGCTTAAACTGTACCTACGACAGGTTCTGACTGATACAACAATATTGTAGTAGTCGACATACCTTTCCAGAAAGAGTGAGACGAGCACAAGTTGGATTCTCCGTGTCAACGCTGCCACAGCCGCCCAAAGATGTCTCACTTATGGTCAAAGAGCAACGAGGATCCGAGTCGATATCAATGGGAGTCGGGTCCAACTTCGACAGGTAAAAGAAAGGAGTTCCTCCTGAACTGCCTACTGGGCCATCACTGAATGAGGCTATGTTTCTGCAATTCAAAAACCACCAATTTCATGTGCGTTCAGAACGTTCCCCAAAAGATCTGCAAACACCTTTTGACTGCTCGTTCAAAAACGAATCAGGGGATCCAAAATGCTCCAACATCTTTCCTGGTACTCAGCAAATGTAGTTAATGGGTGGTAGCTACAGTGAAAAGGGTGGGCGATCAATATTACTCGTGAATCTTATGTTCGCAGTCTCTGACTAGCAAAAAACTTCAAATAATCATGTGCTCTGTGAAGATGAAACCGTCCAATACATACCAGCATGGAACAGGTTATGAAGGAATTACAATTACCTGAAGACATCACAGTCAAGGCAAGAACCATCCCACAACAAGGAATGAGTCGAACTTACCCCCAAGGCGTGCCTCGTAAATGCACGGAGATAGTGCTGCAAGCATCCAAAACACAACACACCACGTCGTTAACAACCGCAGGCACATAAATCGGCTTCTCATCCTCCTCTGCTCTCTAGGGTTTTCCAGAATTGACCTCTACGTACCCAAATGGCCAAACGTGGCCACTTCCATATCTATGGGAAGTTGAAATAAACCATTCAGGAAGCTCCATGGAACGTAAAAAAATGTATCAACGGAAAGAAAATATCGTGTTCTACATCTTTGATCAATAAAAACATGCTCTGCTACTCTCTCTCTCCATCCTAAATAAGGTGCCATTCTTACGAGAAACGCAGAATTTAAGAAAACTTGTATAAACTCTGCCCGTCTACACAGATACAATCTGTTCAAGAGCAATTCTTCTGTTCGTTCAATACCCTCTCGCAATCAATACACATAGTAGATCACTGTCATCACCCCTTGTATGGGAGTATTAGCTTCCAGAATGAACCTTCTAATTTCAAGCTTAATCACGACAACGAGCGCGCACTAAACGCCCCAACAGAAACCCTAAACGAGAAATCTCTCAACTAAGACACGCTCTACGAGAAAGAAAAACACTCATCAATTTCCACCCATTTCCGCAATTACCTGCAACTCTGAATTCAACAAGAATTCACAAGAGATTAGCCAAACCTGAGAACGCCCCAATCGTTCTGGGAGACAAGCCACCGAGCCATGGCCGGCGAATCGGAAGGGCTTGGCCTAAGACTGGAAGCAACGGCTTCAGTCGCCAGCAACATCACCACCATGGTCACTAACACTTTCGCCATCGCCATCGCCAATTCTGAATTGCCTTTTGCACCAAAATCCGAATTGCGATCAACCCAGGAAAGTAAAATGCACGATAATTTCTCATGCGAGCAAGCGCAAGTGTGTGAGGAATTGAGGACTGAAGGTTCTGTGTCCCAATACGGGATCGGAATGTCTTGTAAGCTGCGAAGTTCAAGCTTCTGTACGAACTTGCTGGATTTTCTGTGTTTATAAACACAGATTTCAGATTGTGAGCATCGAGCATCAGAGTGGCGCAGCGGAAGCGTGGTGGGCCCATAACCCACAGGTCCGAGGATCGAAACCTCGCTCTGATAACACAGAGTCATAAGCTTCCCCCTTCCATTTTGTTGCCGAGATTTTTGGAACTTTCAAAACTATAATAAATTTTAGGGAGTCCCTGATAAATTGAAGAGATCACAACTGAAGATTTAATTCCTTTCTTAAATTTTTACATATTTTTGCTTATATCTTTGTTGATAAATAATGTTTATTTTTATGTCAATTTTATTGAATTTGTTATACAAAAAGTGTGGTTTTTAGAATGTTGCTGAGATTTTTTTAGCTTCTAAAACTATAATAATAATTTAGAAATTTTAGAGGATCCTTGGTAAATTGAAGAGATCGCAATTGAAGATTTAACACCTTGTTAGTGCCTAAATCTTTTCTTGAATTTTTACATATTTTTGCTTGTATCTTTGTTGATAAATAATGTTTATTTTTATTGGATTTGTTGTACAAAAAGTGTGGTTTTTAGAATGTTGAGCATTGGTTGGGATGAACGAGAAATTTTGTGGTAACAAAAGCACTACAAACCTTTTTGTTCATCATTTAGAATTTGGATATCGAAGCGTTAAGGGGTTGAGATGAAGGGTGGAAGATAGGAATAACCATTTGAGTTGATCCTATCTTCAACCTTGAATACTAACAATCACTTGGAATACATTTGAAATTATTGTTATTATTATTATTGTTATTTGAGTAGTTGTAAATTAGGCATCATTCTACCTTGTGTGAAAAACTCATTTTTGAACCAATACTTATCATTTGAGTATGAGATATCAACATCCAAATGCATCTTTTTCCATCATAATTTTGCTAGGGCAATAATATACAATATAATACACTATTAAATATGGCCTCTTATGAAGAAAAATGTGTATTTTTATTGTCTTTTCTAATAGTAGTTTAATACTAGGAATATTGAAAGAAAAAAAATCCTACCAAAATATTTCAAAAAAAGAATTAAAATATGTATCTACTAATAAAAACATTTGTATAACATACTGTTTTCATCTATTAAATTTTTTTTATACATAGAACATTCTACAAAAATGTCTATTGGATTTTACAATAGCCATTATGAAACCTAGTATTCTTCAAATTCCAAAATCATCACAGATGTTGTAATGCTAACATTAAATGCCTTGAAATACTCAAAAACTATATAGAGATACAATCAATCTCTTTGAATATTGAAGCACAATTATCATAGATGCTATAATATGAACATTAAATGTCTTGATATACTCAAAAAGTATAGAGATATACAATCAATCTCGTTATATATTGAAGCTTTAGCAGTTGAAAAAACTCCAAGTGAATCAATTAAGCTCCAACCTAATTCTCACCATCCTCCAAATCCACTGAACAAGTACAGTCACATGGAAAACCAGTGCAACTACAAGTACAATGCGGGACACCACCACTAGATGGAGGAGGTTCAATTGAAATTGCAGGTGGTGGAGTTGGAGTTGGAAGAGATGCATTTGTAAGTGGTGGAGAAGTAATTCGAGGCTCAAGCACTGAAGGACTTTGAGTATCCACGTCTAGATCTGGAACTGAAGCAGTAATAGTTGGAGGAAAAGTAGGAGCATTTGTTGAAGGTAAAGGACTACTAGCTATAGGAGGAGGCAAAGTGGTGGAGGTGGAAAAATTTGAGGAGTTTGTAGAGTTTGAAGAAGCAAAGGAACTGGAAGAGTTTGAAGAAGTATTGGAGGTCATGGAATTGGAAGAATTTCTATTGGAGATGGTGGAATTGGAGGAATTGGTGGAGGTAGAAGAGTCCATGGAATTAATATTAGCATTGGAGGAGCTTGTAGAAGTTGTAGAATTAACCACAACAAGAGGAGACTTTGGTGGGACTTCCAGAAAAGCAATTGGAGGATTTGCATTGCTATTTGTTGTAGTTGAGGTTGTAGTAGTATTTGCATCTACAAAATTTGGTGGTGGAGGTGAACTTAGAGAAGGAGAAGTTCTAGAAGGTGATTTACACAAATTTGCATTAGAAACTTTGATTTTCAATGAAAAGAGAAGCAAAATAGAAACAATTATAAACTTCATTGTTGCCATGATGATATTATTCAATAAAAACAAAAGAATTAAGAAAGGTAAAAAACACAAGTAAAAATGATAATATTTTAATAAACATCTTAATATATTGTCATATGATTTGTTGTATTATTTAGGTCATAGCTATTAATTTAAGTTAACTAATGTCAAGAAGTAATTCATTTCAACTAATGTGAAGTTATAACTGAAGTTAACTTATATCTACAAGTAATTCAGTTTAGTTGATGTCAACTAATGAGTCAATTTTAGTATTTGAAAATTTGAAAAAGTAATCTTTTCTAATTATAAAATAATTTCCTTTGTTAGTTGTCACAACTATATGAGTGTAATCTATACTCAATCTTTTTTGATGTTATGAGTGCAGGTCTTTTTACAATTTGTATAAAATCAATTATATTTTAGCTAGGAGACATAAAATTTCCTATATTGTATTTCATGACAATATATCTTAGATTTGTAATGCCATTTACAAATGTTTTTTTAGTTGATTTGAATTTTGTCAAAAAAATAAGTAACCAAAAGATAAGGTTTTATGATTTTAAACTAAATTTCATTTCTACTTGGAATTCAAATTTTCTTTTTGTTCTTTTTGTTATTGTTCTTTTTATTGTTATTTATTATTTTCCTTATTTTTATTATTTGTTATTATTTGTTATTTAAGATAGGTGAAGATAAGTTAATTTTCACTTTTAATGTTAATAATGAAAGTTTTACTTTTACTTTTAGTACTATTTAGAATTTGGATCATATTACTTCAAAGCCTAAGAATTTAGAGTCCTCATTTATTTTACTTTACTTAATTTTAGGTGAAAAATCTTTGAACTTTAATGTATTGTGCCCCATAAGTCAAAATAATACTTAACTTGGTTGGTGGTCCTTGTTCCTTGCAGTGGAATTTTCAATAATACCAATCACACTTATAGCCTAATGGTGGCAATGATATTATTGCCATCACCAATAAAAAAAATTTTAAAAATTACAAACAAATGTCAAATACAATAATAAGAAAAAATTATTAATAGAAATGTAAAA
Organism: Pseudoscleropodium purum; assembly: GCA_963969395.1. Classification (NCBI taxonomy): domain Eukaryota; kingdom Viridiplantae; phylum Streptophyta; class Bryopsida; order Hypnales; family Brachytheciaceae; genus Pseudoscleropodium; species Pseudoscleropodium purum. The sequence goes on along the minus strand of OZ017800.1, from coordinate 2,160,959 downwards.
ATCATTGATATATTGATAAAATCACAAAAATTATTTATGCCAGATATAATACTTTATTTTATTTTAATTTAATTTCAATAAAAAAAACAAAAAACTACATGTATTATATCTTAAGTGTATAGGGCACTTGGAAATTTGTAGTAAAAGAAACCTTCACTTTAAATATGATTAAAATTCTTTGGTCATTACAAACTAAAAAAAATAAGCATGACATCCTAAAGAAGATTCAATACTATAGTATTCTATAAAACTTCAAAAATAGTCAACAATACAATCTCAAAATTATGATAATAAAAATGGTCAAAATTATAAAAATGAGATGTCTAAGAAAGATCAGTCTTTAATTCCAAAATTCTTTGTGATGGAAGATATAAGAGTCTAATGTTTTGGAATAAATAGTGATGTGAGTTTAATAAAAGTTTAAAAAATTTAAAGAATTTAGATTCACAAAATAGGTGATAATATCTTTTGAGTCAAAGATCAAGGACCATAGAATAATTATTTTCAAGCTTTATGGATAGTGGCATAGTGCCAATCAAGGATTGAGTAAAAATTTTAGAGTTGCTTTACGATATAAAAGTCTTTGATTATATTTAGTTCATATTCAAAGAAAAGAAAAGATTATATGTTTCTTTCAAAATAAAATAAAAAAATCATCCTTCTTCATCAAGTAAATCTTGTGATTCTTGCCATGGTGTAGAAATCATGCTTTCTACACTTCTACATTCCAACTTTCTAAATACGTTCCTATCAAATTCAAAGAACTTTAAAGGGCTCATTTATGATGACAATAAGGTAAAGAAGTGGACACTCTATTCTAAGTAATCATTTAGAGGTATTGTTATTTGAAAGTATAAATAACACTTTCAATAACTTGAATTTATAATATATTTGGATCCAAAAATTTGTATATATGAAAAATATGTTGGGCATAATTTTAACATGTTTAAAACTAAAAATGATAAAATGAAATTTTAAATTGAAGAAGAAGAAACAAAAATTTGATGAACATATTAAGCATTCTCCACCTAAAGTATTTGGGAATGTGCAATGAGATTTCCATCTTACTTGGCTACTTGAATGTAGAGATTAGTTTTAATCAAATGCCATTTAGCTAATTGTACATGGAAAGAAGTCCCTATCTAGCATATCTACTTTCATTGCTTCAAATTGGGAGCCCTTTCAATATTTGATTGCTTGAGATAGAGAAAATTGATTCAAAATCACATAGAGTTAGGGACAAAATGATCCATTGTTCATTGAGACACTTCTCCATGTAGCCAATATTTTACCAAATTTTATAACTAAGAAAAAATTCTAAAAGCTATAAAAGAAAGATAAAGAGTAATAAAATTTGAGATGTATCAAAAAAAGAAATTTAATAGTAAAAATAATTTAGAAATAATAAATTAAATTCATACACATTAGAGAAGTATGGATTCTCTATAGGGCTTGAAGGGTTTGAGATGCCAAGCTATTTCAAGGCCCTATTGAGCTTACTAGAAGTATCAAAACTCAAATAAAACCTATGCATACATTGTGTGAATATCTAGATGGACAAGAGCTTGGAGACATAAATACAAGAATAGAAGCAAGTTTCTTATTCCAATATTGTCAAAGGAAGGTACTTGCAATGCCTTTCTTTAATTTGGATTTTATGGCAGTTTTATGCAATGGTCATAGCTACGATGACAAATGATAACAAGCTTGTTAGTGCAAGTTGTGCTTGTAAAGCATGGTCAATGTCACTTATAATCTTTTGAGCACTACAATAGTTTGTTCCAAAAGCACCCATGCTCTAAAAGCAATTGTAATGCAAAGGTACATTTTGCATTTTTGCTTTCTTCAATGTACCAACAATGTACATTTGAGGAGGTGGTTGCTTCTAGTGATCAATGCACTTCAACTTCAAAAATTTGTAAATAATCCCATGAAGGTTCAAAAAATATGAAACCACTTGGGTTAAATGCCAGTTCTATTTTTCTTCCTACTAAATTTACTGAACATTTATTTCAAATATTTGCCTAAACCTAAACCTCCAAATAATGTTCAAATTTCAGGAATTTCTTTGCATTTCCTTCAGTAGACCCACATCTAACCCAAATCGTACAGAACCTGTTGTGATATTCCCTACCAGTACTGTATGAAGAAATAATGCAAGAAATTTAAGTTTTTGTTTTGGATTCAAAAGTCTTTAAACTTGTTTAAAGAATGTATTTTTGAACATGCTATACAGATACTGATTTTAATATAAAGCAAATGGGTGTCCCAAAAAATTTTAATTATCATTTGAGGAGTCAAATGTAACTCATTTCTATATTTTTTTAAATTTTTTTTTTTCTAATTTACATATTTTTAAAGATCTAAACTAAAAATATATATTTTGCGTCACCCATTTTTAACTATTTATTCAGGAATATAACTTTTCATAAATATGAATATTTTTTTATTGAAAGCATATAGATATCAATAGTATTCAAAGAGGAGGATTTCTATTAATCCCTAAAGTTCCTTGACTATGTTTTCACCAAAAATGCTCCAAAACTGCCAATTTTAAGACAAGTATAAAAAAAAAAGTTAAAGCATTTTTAGACACATCCAATCATAGGATCTTGTAGTATGATAATTTTAGAAGATGTGGAAAAGATTTAAGCAATTTCTACCATGTAGATTGTAAGATATTAGCATTCGAATTGACAAAAAGCCTTTTTCTGGCCCTACAAAAACCTAGGCAGTTGTACTTCACAAGGTTGCATTTGTATGAAAAAATGTCCCAAATGGTTGCAATTCTTTAGATTCATTCTTCAAGGCAAGTTGGCTACATGCTTGAAAAATTTTAGATCATTTGTAACTGTACAACATATAGGAAAAAAATAGTAAGTAGAAAGATGTAGAGAATGAATCATATTACTAAATTGTCAATAATTTAGTTATGGAATTGAAAAATGCCAATCCCAATGGTTGTATTATTGTAATAAACAATCTTCAACTAATATTTTTATTTTTTTTCAAAAATATTAAAAATTGAGTTCAATAAAAGAACTTCAAAGTTTATTTTAGAGTAGAGAATCTATGATTTCCTGGAAACTAAAACACCTCATAACTTTTGAATCGTTGATCAAAATAGGATGATTCAAAGCTTTCTATATACATATAAATCTAGAAAATTAATTTCAAATTTTTATTTTTGAAAAAAGTGAATTTTTCAGATCTGCTCGGATTGCCCAAGTTGAGAAATAAACTACATATTAGGCCATAATTTTTTATTCATATTTCCAAATGTCCTGAAATTTAGTGCACATGAAAGATATTCCTCGTCTACACCTTCTATTACAATTTGGGCAAAAAATATGGAAGTCTCTGCTCACATACACCTGCCCCAAAAAATTATATTGCCAAAAAATGCACCTTGGTCCTTTAGGGGTTAACCTAGAACATCCTAACATCCAAACTTTGGAAGACAAATAGATTGACATTCAATTTTTTTCTCTCATTAGTGCTTCGAATCTTCTACAATTAGCATGAGCATCTTCAAGAAAGGTAGGAAACCCTTACATTGTTTGCATGTCTATGGCAAGATCCAAAAGTCCCATGTAGAGATTGTCATGAATTTTGAAGATGTGATGAAAGTCGGTTGCAATCATCTAGATATTTACACCTAGACAACAATCACTAGCTATAGCAAAGCAATTCTTGATGGTATTTAATGTTTGATGCTTACATCAATGTGGCATCTCTTGACAAAATCCCTTGCCTAGCTTGCTTCATAAGTGAGAGGATAGTATCTATAGAGGTGGTACTAGATCCCACTAATGGAGGTTTGATCCTGGTGGGAATGTTTTCTTCATCCGTCACTACTAGAAAATTCAATTTTGTTGTTGTTTTGGTTGCGTTGGTTTGAATCAATTTTTTGTTGGTTAAGACAAAAACCAACAAATTTTTGTCAAAATCAATAGAAAATTGACTTGAATCAATGCGACCAAAACAATAGAAAAATTGAATTTTCTACTAGTGCGTCAACTCTGATTGATCCAAGTAATTTTTGTCGTTGATCTTATTAGTTGTGTATGTGAAATTGCTAAAATTGACTACAGAGGTTGACATAGAAGCATGCAATTTAACAATAGGATATACCATAGTGTTGTTATCACACTCTGTTTTGGCAAGATGCCAAGGCAAAAAGTCATCAATTAGCGAAACCCAACATTAGATGAGATTCAGCTTCTTGAGAGGGCTGTGAGTTCTCCTACCTACATCTGCGTTCCTTGTTGCAGTGCACAGTCTTGGAGCAGCTACATGACATGGCACAGTAATTACCATGTCACTTTTTTGTTTTGTTTTGTTTAATTTAAAAAAATTAAAACTTAAAACTTTTTTTTGCATTTTAAAATTTAATTTTTTTTTTGACAACAGTTGTTCCTGAACTGCTTGGGGAACAGTGCCGGAAACAAGCCTAAATGGCCCTCCCAACCCCCCAAAAAACATCTAATGCAGCAACTGATAATCAGTAATTCTTTTTCCTGAAATCACATCTTTTTGAGAGTTCACACTCAGCTCATTCTCTAAGAATCTTCTTTGAAGATGGAAAGATCTATAATTGTTGTAGTGTCCAACTTGAGACAAATGCCAATCTAGGTGCAACCAGTCGCTAACAAAGGTAGGACTTGGCAGGGATTTCATTCGGGACAAATTCTTTAATACATCTTCCGTCAAACATGGTTGATGTTCTTTGGGGAAGGTTGGTGCTTGAAGGAAATGAATGCTGGAGGTTTGTAATGCCAACTTTGGAAGAACTAATAGCTTTTCGAAGTACTGAAAAGCAATATCTTGAGAATCCAAGTCCTCAACTTCCACAGGATTTAGCTTTAGTAAGTTGGTATTGATGTGTGTTCCAAGCTTCAAATCTAAGAAACTACTAAGGTATTTGTGCTCTAGAATCTTTGGAAGCTCAAATAAAACCTTCATTGTATTCATCCTTGCACATTTGGTAGTAGTTTAGTAGGTTAGCCTATGAAGTAGTTACAAGGGGCCTGTCCAAAATAGGTACTTCTACCTCATTATTTCAAAGTTCATAAACTTTTGAAAATAAATTTGCTTTCAAAAATTGATTTGTAAGAAAATTAAACAAGTATTAAAGTATTACTGCATATATTACAACATTATTTATACATGATAATTTTCATATATTTTCATATGAAAATACAATAATCCTTCTACAATATTTATGAAATACATGTAGAAAACCATTATTTTTATAACCCTTCATATTTGAGATGATGATTATTTTTTTATTTGATATTTTCTTTTTTCTTTTCCAATTTAAAAATAAGAATCACATTGCCAAATATTAAATAATATACATTATAATAATCATTTAGTAAATATAAAAATCATGATAATAAGTAAAATTTATTCCATTGTCAATTGATCCAATATTCATGTAAATTTTTGCTCTTAAGTTTTATGTAACTAAAATTTCTAAATTGAAAACTTTCTTTGTACTAATACAAAATCATACTTATGTGTACATTATTTCACCTCATCTTTTGCTTACAATAATAGAGTGTTTACATCATTAAATTTTAGTCAATGTTTAAGAAAAAATCTAGTCAAGTTTTAGAACATTCATTTGTGCTTTAACTTAAAAGGTGAGATTCTTTATACTTGTATTGACTCATGTTATTAAATGCATATAATATCAAAACCTTGTAAAATAAAATGAAAAACAAGAAAGGTACCACCAAATTAATGAAATTATCCTCTTATAATTAATATACTTTTATTGCCTGATGTAGAACTAATAGAATGAAGTCAATTCTTCTTAGAACAAAGTCTTAACCATGCCTAGGGCTATACTTTTGAATGAAAAAATTAGTTTGATGATATTCCATGAAGTTTGCCTTAGCAAATCTATATTTTTTTACAAACTGCATTGTGTTGCTTTTCAATTTTTGACTCAAAACTAAGATTGCTAAAGTCAAACAAAATTTACAAGGAAAGTAGCTCAAGGAGTATTTAGCATTTGTTTGATATTAGAAAGTTTATTATTTGGAGAAAGTGTTGATACTTTCATTATTAAATCTTATGCATTTTTCAAGTATTACTTGAAACTATAGTTGAAGACCAATAATAGAAATCTTCAAATATGTGAGATAGAAATTATATATATTTGGTGAAATTTTGAAGTAAAAAACTTTAGAATTTATTTGAAGTAAATCTTTAAATTGCTTTAAAATTTTGATACTAAAATACTTTCTACTTTTGATGGGGTTTTTTTAGTACTTTGATCCAAAGTTCAAAAAAATTATGGAACTTAATCGTATTAACTTTATAATACATTTGTATTTTGTCACATGATATGGCATCTAGGGTTAACAACATTAGAGTAGGTTCTATTGACTTCACAATTTGAAATTTTCCATTAAATCTTGGAGATAGATGCTAATTGTACCAATATACATTTGAAGCTTTGTTTCATGTAGACACAATTTTTGAGTTCATTTTTGCAAATTTTGAAGTTAAAGACTAATGGACTGGATAAGTAGCTTTAAAAGTTGTTTAGAGTAAAAGTAAGGTCAATTAATCATTGTAGTGTAGAAAGGACCATTTGATAGCTGGAAGGGTAGTTAGAGTTAAATAATGGAAAGCAATTAGGACTAATAGATAGGTCAGATAAGTGGGAGTTAGTTGTGGCCAAGAAGATATAAGACTAATTGACTTTGGCTCATCTCTCTCTTAGGCGTTTGTAGTGATTGCTGCCTTGTCAATTGTACTTGTCCATTCCTTCAATACAATTGTCTATTCGTCTTATTATTTGTATGTGTCTAATTTCCATTTAGCCAGTGATTGGCTTTTGTCAATTTTGTTGGAGCAATTGCTAGTGATTGGCATTATCTCTTTTATTTCCATTTTTATATCAGTCCAATAGTCTTGTTGTAAAAGCAAGTTTTGAGAGAATTGTAATTTTGTCAAGTTGTTGATGTGTGTATGGGGAGGAGAGCTTGTTTGTGAATCAAATCGTCTAGTTGTATGTTTGAAGCTAAATCTCTATGAGTGAGTCAATTAGTCAATTTTTGTGTGCACAAGTTGAATATTGGAGAGGAAGTCCAATTGTCTTTTGAGCCAACGATTGGCTAAAGTTCTTTATTTTCTTGATTGACAAGTCTATTAGGCATGCTGAAAGAGCATGGATGAATGAAATTGTGAGTACAAATATTTCTTAATGTAAGCCAATGATTGAAAAATTTTATATTGATGAATAGTCAATTAATCAAGTTGAGAAGCTATATTAAATTTTGATGTCAATTGGTCGATGCTTAAGAAGAAGGATGCAATATTTAATTTTGAGAGCTTAATTTTGTGAGTCAATTAGACAATTATTTTTAGCTAGTAATTAGTTGAGTGAGTTATATATGAATGTCTACTTGTTTGTAAGAGAAAGTAGGTTGAAATTACCAATGATTGGTATTAATTAAAATTATGAATTTTAAGTCCATTAGACGAGTGAGTCAATGAGCTTGGGGAAGGCTGAAACCTGCTTAATGAAAGTGAAGTCTAATGGTTAGTTAAGAGAGTTGTAGAAGACAAATAGATTGTAGTGTTTTCTTGAAATTAATGAACCAATGATTGGTTAAGTTCTATGTGAGAAATACTTGTCAAATAGTCGGTTATATTTAATAACAATAACTGTGTTATAGTTTGTTATTTAAAGAAGTCAATTGGATGATGTATATGCTATACCAGGAAGCCAATTTGGATAGTAATCATAAGTGTAACAAGTAGCTCAATGTTTAACAATAATTCCTTGAGTTATTTGGTCTAATAGCCTAGTAGAATAACTACCTTGCAAAATGGGTGGAAGTTCAAGAGTTAGATAAGGAAACATTGTCCAATTGTCTGTGTGTGAAAATCCTGGAAGTTGAATTGTTTCAGCGAGTGGAAGGAATATGAAGGATTTATAAGTGAATTGATTAATGTGGTTATGTTGTGAGAAAATGAACAAATTGACTATCAGATGAGGAGTCAAGTGATTGTTGGAAATAGACTAAGTTTACCTTGAAGATTTTCTTGGTTGTTGTCAGTTGTCGAGATGTCAATTAGTCAGATTAAGTGATAGAATATTGATCCAATTGAGATTAGAGATTGGGAATTAGTATAGGACTGACCAATTGATAGATAAGTCTTATAGGAGCCATTGTGCTTGACAAATTGACCTTACCGAGATGGAAGTAGTATCAGTTTATAATTTAGTTAAATAATAGAATTAGTTGTAGTTAGAGTATTAAGACCAATTGACCATACAAGAGTTATATTGAGAAAGCTTAAGTTGTAGAATATGACTAATTGTCTTGTTGAAGCAGATGGAGTGGGAACAAGGGAGAAAGAATAACCATAAGTCTATTTATTGGAGCAAAAAGTAGCAGGTAAATAAACTAACTTTTGCATGCTTTGCATACTCGAACCAATTGACAATTTACAGACTTGTAAATTTACATTTTGAATAAGTAGTAATTAACGGTAGTTAATTAGCTTACTAGACCAATTGACCAATTGCCATAAATTAAAATGAAGAAGTAATCAAAGAAGATGGTATAAGTATAACATGTGGCTATTTGATTAGGTCGATAGAATGCATTATAAGGCATGAGACTATTTGATCCACCTGAACTATTTGACATACCTAGTCTATTTGACATTAGTACACTAGTATAGGACTACACAACATATCATGGAGTCTGCATTCATTAGACATTGGATTGAATACTAGTATTGGTTAATGTACCCCTTTGCACATTCACATTTACATTTAATTTAATTAATATTTAATCTTTAGAATACTAAATTGAGTGAATTCCTACAATAAAAGTGACCTTAGAAACAATATGATAGACTATTTGACCTTTCCCAAATGAAAGAACCACCATTAGGGAGTTCCTTGGGTTTAGGATCCAAGTCTTTTCCAACACTACATTTCACATCATTCCAATATATATTGCAAAAGTCTTAAGTTTAAAAAAAATATTCATATCAAATATGGTAGCTAATAATACTTTAGTATAAGGAATTGAATGGTTTTATTTAATTGTTTAGACTTGATACCTACACAAAAAGAATTTGAACTATTCAAATTCAAATAATAAAGAGTTTTTTTTTCTGTGGGCAATAAAAGTAGTAAAAACATTTAAAGTTGTTTTTGAAATTCAATTTTTGAAATTACTAAAACAAAAATGCATAGGATATATATTGCTTATTACGACATTTTCAACTTTGGAAATTTAAATTTTTATACTTTTGTCAAAGTTATTAGTAATTTAGGATTTTATTTCATCAAGTACTATCTTTTGTTTTACATTTTTTTTATAAAGATGAATATCAAAGTTTATTCGTTACAATTTTTACCATGTAATTTCAATCCATTTTTTCATGTATTGAACCTAAACACACAAGTTTATGGGCCATACTTGTTTTTCATTGAAAAAATTAAAAGACAAAACTTCACCTTTAAAGAGGTTTAGGAAAACCTTCTTTTTGAAGTTTAGGTGCATTGAAATTGCACTCATAAGTGGGAATTTTCACTCTAAAACTTTGGGAGGATGAACTTGCATAAGTTAATTAAAGGATCCTATAGTAGGATTTGTTAAATAATAAATATAGATGAAGATTTTAGACTTGCTCAAGTATAAGTATTTTGAAGCAATTTGGATCTCAAACTTTTGTAGTTCTTTAGGAGATATAGAATACTATAGTTTTGTTATAAGATGATCAAGAATTGGATGCAGTTTGTTTCTAGTGGCCACATTTAGCTATGAAAGAATTAAGTGTTTTCATTTAAACTACAAAATAGGAGGCTAGTTTCATAGTGTAGATTATTAAGACACTACATCTACATGAATGGTGTATGTAATAATGTTTGAGATAGAAATACATCCAAGTTCATTTTGTAACTCTATAAGAAAATTTGGAAGGAAGTGTGGATGAAATTCTTAAGGACTTTTTTGAAAATATTTTTTTAGAGTTCATCCATTTTTTTGTCTAACATCTTAGTTTTCAATGATGATCTTGAGCAAATTTCTATCATTATTGAAGAGGTATCAATTACAGTATAAGAAACTTTGGTAATATGATTAAATGTAGCAAAAGATAAAAAATAAATTTGCAAATGCAAGACTATACAAAGCATTTGTCTTGGCTTCAATCAACTTTTACTTTTAGGCTATAAAAATACATTATTTATATGATAAATTTTAAAGTACAATTTCTTGTACAATTAGTGTCAAATGCCTTGTTGGTCATTCACATGCATTTTTCTTCTTTAACATCACACTTTAGGTACTAAAAATGCAAGGAGTAATAGAATTATCTTACAAGCCATGAAATTTTGTCCAAATAGTTTGGGTCAATTCTTATCCTATATTGCAATTGTATTTTGAGTCAACTTGTTAATATTTGTGGAAAGAGAAGGAATGATTGCATGCACTCTAATCACATTGTTTTCTTCCAAAATTGAATTTTTGGTCCCATCCTTGCATTCTAATCTATAAAGAGAGGTCAAAACTCTTTTACATTCCAAATGAAGCTAAAATAATTTTGACCATATTTATAAGTCTCAAAGTTAAAGGGATGAAACCAAAACTTCAAGTTAGAGAGGAGACAAATCAATGTGATCAAAGTGCATGCAATTATGAATGTTGAAAGTTGTATGAATTGATCCATAATCTCAATATAGGGAGTGACTACTCCTTATATAGAGGAAACAAATGAATATGAATAAGGTCAATGCAATTTGTGGCTTACAAGTTGTCATTTCAAAAAAATATAAAAAGTTAAATCAATTCAATTTCAAATTCAATCTTTAGAATGAGAATTGATTTATCAATCAAATGAAGGGTGACATTTTATGACTTATAGGATAGCCCTAATTATCTACAATTATTTAAGATTAATGGAGTATTTGGAGGTTGTAGGATTGATGGTCAATATAGGGTAGAAGTGGGGAATGGGCCTTTACAAAGTTTGAGACACAATGTGAACTAAATTATGTGTGAAAAATAAGCACAATCCACCATTGAAATGGATGCGGAAGTGAGATGCAAATGAGTGTATAAAGGAGGTAGAGCATAACAATATGAGAATTGTTTAAATATATAATTCTATTGAGTGACTTGAAATGGTAAAGAAAGTGAAATTGAGAACATTTGAATTTCTTGGTCATAGACATAAAGTTTGCACCCTAGTAGTCATCAATTGTGAGTGCAATGTATACATTCAGAAATACAAGCACAATACGAAAATCATTTGTAAGAAGTTTATAGAGGAACATCCTCTTAAATTGGTAAAAAATTATTTGGTATAGTCTTGAATAATCCAAATGTATAAGAAATGTAAATCCTTGGTGATCATAAAATATTATATATACTAAGGATTGAAAAATATTATAAAAGCCTATCAAATATGTCATTGTATATCAAAACATACAATACATAAACAAAAAAGTGGTTTTTTGTTGCCTCATTCTTCTTTCAAAAAGTAATATGCCACATAGACTTTCTTCAAATTAACTCCCTCCGTCCCCCTCCTTCCAAATTGTAATGGTATAAAGTGCATAATGTGTTTTTGTGTCAAGAGGGATATAGAGATTTAAGTAACAAAAAAGATAAGGACATGTAGTTCATCCTGTGTCTTATATAATCACTTTTTGACATTGCAATCTTTACATTGCAATCAAATTTTTCCATTTTATTTTTTATTAAATGAATTATTTATTCCATGAACAATTTGATGTCCATTTCTTTTTGGATTGCCAATTACTTGAGATTTGCATATCTAAAAAAACCCATCTGTGGTTCCCTAGGATTTAATGGGTTAATCCTTGAAGAACATTTCATGATCCTATAGGGTCAACCTTTCAATTATTTTTTTATGATAAATATACTTTTCAAAATTTGATATTTTTAAGAAATAAAATATATCCTATATTTAATTGAATCTAATTATAATTGAAAACATGAAAATGAATTTCACATGATTTTTTAGAATGATTTCTTTGTAAAAATGATAAAAAAATTTAAAATGTTTAAAATAGTATGAATTTTTTAAAGCAAAAATGGAGGTGATAGTTATAAACACCATAGTATAATTGGTGTACATCATGTACTCCTTGAGCTCATTCTAAGAGAAATTCAATAGAAAATTTTGAAAATGGTATATTTCAACCTTTGAAGATGATAGATAGATAAAAACTTTGGTCTTCAAAGAAGGCTGGCATGAATAAAGTGTCCATTTGTGATGACAATGAGCCAATGTCCAATGGATCAAGGGCCATTGATGCAAAACTACTTTTACCTTTTGAGAATAGACACTTTAGTTTCAAGTAAATAGTTAAAAGTGATGAAGGCTTAGAAAGAGAGGAGGGTATGCATTGTATGTGCTAAGGAAAGTGGTGTTTATATAAATAGATTTATTTATTATAATTATTTATTTGTTTGTTTATTTTTATTCTATTGGATGTAGTTGATTTTTTTCTAATTTTTTGTGTGTAGAATAATTAATCCAGCATATAGAATGGCAATAGTGTTGATTGTTTTGAAAGTGTACTTCACAAGGATTTCTAGTAGTTTCAGTTTGATTTTGATTTTGAGGATTTTCATAGATGGAGTATGTGTTGTTCCTCTAGTTCTTGTTGTGATGACAATGAGTGGATCAACATTCCATCCTTGAAGATGCTGCCTTCAAAGTGTCACACAAATTACAATTCTAACAATTTTGGAAAAAAATTGAAGTGGAATAAAAAGAGTAGTATTTAGGAGCTACACTCTCTTAGTCAAACTTAGAGACACTTTAAATCAAGAACTATATGAAATTGAGGTTTGACTTTTTTACCATACCCTTTTAGCTTGGTTTGTCTTTTCACCCCAATCCTCAAGCCCTAGCAACTTTTTGACAATGGAGGTTTTTAATGAATTTGTCCTACTTTGATCATTTTTTGTACATTGATGTGCTTGAAGTTTTTTAATTCAATTTTACAAAAGTAAAGACTACTTTTTAAATATGCATGAAATTAATTGTGGAAAATATTGACTATTGGATTTTTAAATTATTAGAATTTTAGATGATCAACTTTATAGGCAAAAAAAATACAACTTTGGGAGAAGAAAAATTATAAGAACATGAATAATGATTTTTTTAACCCCCTCTAATAAAACATTGTATTTAAATTTGAGACAAATATAATTTAAAAAAAATTAAAAATAAACTCTATTAAAATTGTACACATTTTCAAACAAAAGGAGTAGAAAGCCAAAACTAACCAAATTGGATCCAACAAAATTAATTTTCTTTTTATATATGTGTTAATTTTTTAATTTTAAAAATTTGTATTATGAGCATATTATTTGGAACATATTAAAAAAAATTTAGAATAATTCTTATTATATTTGTATTCTTAATTACATCAGATTGAAACCTTTATTTTGATACTCTACAAGTCCCTAGTTTACAAAACAATCAACATTACATAATCTTCACTTTGATACTTTACAAGTCCCTAGTTTACAAAACAATCAACACTACATAATCTTCACTTTGATACTTTACAAGTCCCTAGTTTACAAAATATTGAGATTTTGTAAGCTTTCCTACTAAGAATTTGCCATTGAAAATTTGAAGAGGACACATTGTATCTCCTTAGTCCTTGAAGGGTTAAGGGTTAAAGAATGTGATAGTAAATGGAGAGTATAGGATGAGTTTCAAATTAGATACTCCATCCTGAAATGAATGTCTACTTTGAATGTCATATCTTTTTAGGATTGTTTTGACTAAGTCATATAGAGACTTCCTTATGGCTAATTTTCTTTAAATTACAATGAATACATGCATCAATTCTAATTATATAAATTTGGAACCTTTTTTAATTATAATTTTCACAATATGATCAATGAAATTGGCATTAAAAAATCTCAACAAAGTTGTGGACACTCATTTCAAGATGGACTAAGGTAAATCACCTCATTCCAAACCAAATTCAAAACTTGAAGATACACCACTAACATAATTTAGCCCACAATGGGCTTGCTCCCATTTGGTCTAGGATGGGGTGGTTTACCTTATACCTATTCCCCATAGTTGTCATAGTGGACGGACATCTAGTTCACCCGTCCGTTAGAGGTCCCGCCCATCCAATACAGTCAACACATAGTTGACTTTTTGATAACGGAAAAATAGGCCACGTAGATGCCATGTGGATTAAAGAACATGCTGAGCGCGGACGAGATCGTCAGGACGCGGATGAGGTGATGTGTCATTCCGCAAAATTGCACAAATTACAAAATTAAAGCTGTCCGGTCCGGTTTGCCCGTCCGTCCGTCCCATCCGATGACCCTAACTCACCCGTTATGACAACCATGCTATTCCCTCTGTTTTACTGAGAGAATAAAGGACGTGATATTAGAGAAGGACATTCCTGTGTACCGTATTGAACATACTTTTTCGGTGAAGGTGATATCAATGTCTCAATGAGGTTTGGGTCACAAATTCCATCAAAAGTAAATTCAATAGTCGTTGTAAGGCCTTCACCATAATCGCCTGTTGACCGATTGCCACAGAGACGGTATCAACAACTATAATAATCTGTCCTCTTTAATTTATTCCGAAGTGGATACCAGTTGATGTGACAATATCCACACAAAGAATGAAAGAATGCTTTTTTTGGTATAACAATTTAACAATCGTCCTGCAACCTCTACCTTCGGCTACACAAACTGCTGATGAGAACTTTTACGTATGTTACAAACGAAAGGGTTGCTAATGTTTTACATCAATGGTCTCTGAAGTACCTATGATTGATCCCTTCAGTACTATAACACCAGCTTCTTAGTAGGAGACGTTGGTGCTGGCCGCAATAACTGTTGTAATGAGCGAGCAGCCAAACGACGTGCAATACTCCCTGCAACTCGACCTCCAAATGCTCGAGCTTTCGGCTTCATTAGCACCTACATAAGCAACGGAAAGAAATGTCACGAGGACATCAGGACATGTGAAACATCACCGACATATCCTGTACCCCCAAAACACTGGAATTTTCACGGGAACAACACGAATCATGTTAACGCTTTGGGGATATAACGTAGAAGATACTCAACCAGTTAAGGAACAGATCGTGTCTTCCATAATGACCTCTGTAACCAGCAGAAATTCATCTATTCATGTATTTGGTTGGACTTATTAACAGGCGGTGTAAGCATGACATGACTAAAATGGCTACGGCCAGACCTTTGTCTTGAAATTGGGTTATCTAGTCACCTACAGTGGTCGACAATCTCCTACTTTGAAATTGCATAAGAAATTCATATGGTTATGGCTCTGCATCCAAACATCTCGCCGGAGCTCAATACATTTCCGAGAAATCACACTGTTCTATATGCTCAAACGCTTAAAGTGACGCCAATACTATCCTCTACCTTAATTCAAGATTAGTTGCTGATATGAGCTGCACAAATCAAAGTACGGATGGTGACAAGTGAAGGGGTTTGGACACATGGAATAGAGAGTTAGTGAATAGGCATACCTCGATAAGCGGTTGAAGCATTGAAGGGTCGAACCCTCTCGAGCTCTGGAGCAGACCGTATATCCTAAGCACTTGTTCACGCAAGGCAAGCATGGAGGCTTGGTCCCGAAGACTGACTTGAATTGGTGGAAGGAATGTACGCAGAGGGGAAGGAACTTGCCTCAAGGTTTGCATTGCAGTTCCTAATATCAAAGCTTCCGTAACACGTACAACCTCGCCTTCTATAAGCATCTGTAACTCGTCTCCCTCTTGGGACAACAATAGCTCCACTATGGGCTGCACAACCTCGTTTGCCTGGAAATCAGAGTCCCTACGACCTTGCGTTAACAGATTTTCCAAGCGGTTCCACCTGCACAAAATGTGTCCATGCTCAATACTCTATCAATCGTTCATGATACTTCTTGAAATGGAAAACTGTAGCCATTGGAAGACCATAAGTATAGCAATTCCTACTCGAAGCAGTTTAGATATGGGTCCTAGGATGGTAATGCCAATTGAAAAGAAAGTATAAAAATATTATTAACAAAATAAATACATCCTCTAGGTCGTGATCATCTCGCATATAATGAACAGCATCAAATCTCTCATTTAAATAACGTACACATATAGAGTTTAATAGCACACAAACAAGAGATTACCAGTCTTTCCGCAACCACCATTGACTTGTAACAGAAACAAAATCATTCAGGAGAGCATAAATTTTAATGTACTCGAAGTCAGTGACAACCTGAAAATTCCATCCTGGAAAAGAAGTTCCATAAGGGCGTTTCGCAGATAAGGATTCTGGTCAGTGAGCAGTCGCTTGGCAAAATATGGATACGAGGCAGCAAGAACTTTGAAATTTGGGTCGGTGTAGAGCGCCAGTCCCTCCAATACCGTCAAAGATCTTAAGATAAGGGCGTAATAAGCAGGCACTGGAAACAAGACTTGTTAGTAATCACAAAAATAACGGATTTGAACTTCCAAACTCTACTCAAAGCTCCTCCTGATCATGAGATTATCTCAAGAATCAGTACCACGACAATGTCCGTTTCCATTCTTGCCAGCAACGTAATAGGAATCCAAACCCACCCTCTGGTACTACCAGAGAACACATAGTATTTGACCACCACCAATTGACAAATTTGCATAATTTCTGAGATTTGCAAGCAAACACCAATCACCCACAGGCTAAGAATTAAATTATAATCTCCACTATTTATGAAGCCAGTTACATTTCGCGAACTGTAACCGGCTTCATAAATAGTGGAGATGGTAATTCAATCCTGTCAACGAATAAGTGCAAGAGTGAGAATGATAAAACTTACCATTAAATGGGTATTGATAAAGAACAGAGCCCAATCCATCGACGATAGTCTTGAAATTCAGTTCGCTAACGGTAGCAGTTAAAACGTCATCGAAGAATGATTGCAGAGCGGGCACAATGGGAGAAACGTCGACATCTCGAGTCAGGAATTTCAATTCGTAATAATCTCTGGCCATGGCATCATAATCGCGATTGACAAGGTGCACAACATGACCTATGATGGCAAATCTAGCACTTGCTGGAGTCTCACTCATCATACCAAAGTCCAGAAACGCAAGGCGTCCATCAGGAGTGGCAAGAAGGTTGCCAGGGTGGGGGTCGGCGTGGAAATAACCATGTTCAAGCAATTGCCGAAGACTGCACTGAATTCCGGTATCCACTAGCTTGAGAATATCTAAACCCTGTTGCTCAATCCTTGCTTGCTCGCTCAATTTGGTTCCTTCTATCCATTCCATTGTCAGAACCTTTACACTAGTGTAGTCCCAGTACATTCCGGGTACCAAAACGTCATTTCGATCGCCATAAAGTGACTTGAACCTTTTAGCGTTACGGGCTTCCTGTTTTTATGAACCAACCAATCTACATCATTATGTTTGGAAGGATGGATAATAAACTCTTGAATGTAAATTTTTCCTATGCATAAGTGAAACCAAAATATTGTGGCAAGAGCGTACCTGCACATAATTAAGCTCTTGATACACCCTCCGGGCGAATTCGTCAGCCAGATCCGTCACGTTGCTTGTAATGATGCTAACGTAGCGATCAACAAGAGCAGTCAGACCTCTGACCAGATAGAAATCGAGACCTACTTGTTCCTCAATGCCAGGTCTCTGAACCTTCACTGCAACGGTTTCACCAGAGTTGCGAAGAACGGCTTTGTACACTTGCCCCAAACTCGCCGCGGCAATTGGTTCTGCAGTTATGCTGGAGTAGACGGATTCAAGTGGCATCCCTAACTCTCTTTCAATGCATTCGAATGCCAACTTAGTTGAGAATGTCGGCAGTGCATCCTGAGAAAAAAACGGGACAAATACTAAATAATGCAAAAGAGGCACAACCTTCGATCTCATCCAACTCTAGTCTTCTAATTGGTTCGAACAAGTCAACTGTGGAGTTTCACTGTAGCATTCTAATTACTTTCTGAGAATGACGAGCTACTTTGCAATAAGTACGCCATGTTCAAATATCTTAAGAAACAATATTGTGTTGAGTTAAAGCAATTAAAGCGAGAGTGCATTTTTGCTGCATTCCATTGCAAATAACTGCAGTTAAATATGAAGCAGAAATCAAACATGATTGTAAAATCCAGATATCATACTCTATCAAAATTCAATTCTCGATTGAAGTTTATTAATTCTGCTTGTCGACAGATAACAATAAGTCTGCGCTCTCAAAACGGCGCCTAGGGAATAGTCGGACGTCAAAATCCATGGAATAGAGAATAGGCTCAGCAATGAGAAAAATCCCATACATAATGTTTAGTGAAGTCTCATACATCAGGAAGTGAGGCCGCGTACCTGAAGATCTGAAAGCTCTTCCAGGTATTCTGCGGGGCAAAGATCCGGTCTTGTGGAAAGGCCTTGCCCAACCTTCACAAATGTAGGGCCAAGCTTTGTCAATCTTTCTCGGAACTCAATGGCTCGCTTTCGCATGTTTACTGCAGTAAGACCTCTTTGCTTATCCAGCAGCACTGTCAAAGCGAATGCCCCCAAACCTGTTCCAATTTGTAACGCCCTTCCCACCACCTACTGTCAGGTCAGTATATTTCACGAACCCATATTACAATAGACAGAACCATCTCATGTAGAGAGCCACAAGTTTGAAACTTTCATACGCCTTCGTAAGCAACACATTCTTACTACAAATTCTCATATTCTTGCGCGCACTTTCAGGCAGCCTAGACGGTTCGCGAAGAGAATATTTGAAGTGAGAAAACCAGACGTTTGACTCGCGAAATGCACCCAAGCGTTTACACTTCAAGGATTCTACCTTCAATGGTTGCCTGGAGTAGCGGCGCGATAGAATGATCGGATCGTACTCAACCGCACCCGCTGCTCGAAGACCGGCGCGGGCTTCTGCTGCATCTGTATCGGTTGCCACAGTTTGAGTGATGGTCCTATTGTCCCTTGTATTGACCAGATCTGCCCCCGAGGTCCCGAGAGAAGAAACTCCTTCAATAGTCCGCAAGCTTGCACCATTTCCAATGTCCCCCGCAGATGTCTCCCTCTGTCTTACTGGCATCATGACGGCCCTCGCACTTGCTACCCTGCCTCCAACACGCGCTACATTGTTCGAGCTCTCTGCGAGGGCATTGGAACCGAGTCTCTGTTTGCTTAGCCATCCTACGTCTGTGCGTTTCGCCCCTCTATGAAGACTGCTCGAACACCCGGATTGCAATCTAGATGGTTGTGTTACCAGACAGCCCGAGGCATTAGGGCAGTTGGTTTTATAAAGCAGCTGCCCAGACGGAGATGGTGCTGAAGAGTCCACGAAATGGAATGGACCGGCCACATGTGCGACCGGTGCTGCTCCCGCGCTCATGCTGCAACTCCACTGCAATCAAAAGGCATCGCCAACACCCACATACATTCTATGAGCAATCAATCCAAACGATGCAGAAATTACAGTCTCGATCCTTCAAAAGTGTCTCTCACGAATATAGACAAAACGTAAAATCTATCTCCCTCTAATTTTACATGCGAATTGCTAATACTGCGAATCACCACTGAAAGACCACGTTTGCCCTAATTGTGTTCTCATGCTTCTCGAGTTAAAACTGTCGAGATTGAGACGCAAATTGATTGATTCCGCAATTGATCACAGAATGTCCTTGGACCCTAGAAGACCATCATATCCAATTGTGTGCCTCTGAAGAGAGACAGACAGCTGGTTGGTGATTCAGTGTTAAACACCTGATGCCTCCCAGTCTCCTCGTAAAATTTCGACATATAGATTATTAATTTCTGACACACCACGATTTAAAAAATGATAAGATTCCGAGAGCTCAGCATTGAATTTGGGAACCGAAATTCAGTATTAGCAGCAATATCTCGGTCACCGTATTCACATAGTTTAATATAAAGACAGTTATTTGGAAGAACATTCGAGACTCACCGGACTGGAGAGGGCACGAAGAGAATTGCAGCAATTTAGCAGTCTCAAGCAACATTCCCTCTAATATTCACACTCCTATTCAAACTTATAACGCGTCTTGCGTACTCATCCAATCCAATCCGCAGTCGTGCCACTCAAATAATTAAAATTTTTACACAAGACGAAAGTTTAAACCTAATTCACATAAAATGCAGCCATGGCGCACGAAACAATACTGCAAATAAGAACAAAATACTGTTCCACAGCTTCATGAATCACAATTTCATTTCCAGAGAAATTTTTTCAGTGTAAGGTTATTCAGCATTGAATTCAGAAAAAAATTAAAAAAACACAGCATTATCTCGGTCACAACATGCGCACCCCCAAATGTAAAGCCAGTAATTGGAAGAAAATTCCGAGACTCACCGGAGTGGAGCACAGAGTTTATTGAATCAATTTTAATGGTCTCCACCAGAAACGAAAATGATTCTACGCAATGTCCAACATAAAGGAGCACCACAGCACCGAAATCGCAACACTACGACCCCCAAACTCCTCGAAATTGCCTCAAATTGAACACGGAGAGTTTCAAAAGAAGCGCAAACAGATGAGAGGAAACCGAAGTTGAACTAAGCCAAGAAATTTTTAATCCACAGAAGACGAAAAGCTGTAAAAATCTGCACAAGAGCGCATGGCGATGCAGGAACAGGGGAGAGACGGAGAAGAGAGATGATGGAGGCTGAAGTCAGAGAAGGATATGGATGAAAGTGAGGATGGAGCCCACGACGTTCATCCGTATTCGTTGCCTCCGTTGTTGGATGTTCGTGAGCCACAAGAATTTCAGTTGCTTGAAAGAAAAGCACCGAATGGGGATTCTGTTCACGTCATATCCATAAATTGATGCTGGGTCCTCCACTTGGAGTGTACTAAGGTAACTACACCTAATTTCAACCGCTTCTTAAAATTGCAGTCTAGATTCTTGCCTAAAATGTACTTTTACTATTCATGAGAGTTTAGAATTGGTTGCTCTAAACACTATTTTCAGCACTTTGAAAATTTGTAGTTTATTCACACAGTGTTGAAAAAATGCATTCTCAGAGAATCTAGAATTTCTTTTTAACTACCAACAAGACCCCACAAAAAAAGGTTTTCAATTTAATAGTGGGAACCATGCTTATTTGTGTGATTTCAGGTGTAGTTACTTCAAAGGTAATAAAGTAGAAGCATGTTATTAGTCCATTAGTCTTTGAATGAGCAATTGATCAAATCTAGCCAATTTCACTATATTTTTACAATTCTACATTCATTCAAGTGTTTAATATAAATGAGAAGTTGTAGCATTGGTTGACTTTTCAAATAAGATCCTACTCGAACTTCTTAATATTTAGCTTTTGTCATTGCAAAGCCCTTCCCCTTTGGTTTAAGATGTACAAAGTCCTTAGGCCTTCTTTCAAAGGTTTATCAAGAAGTTACCATATAAATAAAACAAGAATAACCAAGGAGTTTCTTTATCATTTCAAAATGCTTTCATCATTAAAGAATCAAACATTCAAATTTTGACTAAAGGATGAATGCAAACATACTCTTTAGGACAAAAAACCTAGATTTTTATCATCCATCCAAATGTTTGTAGTATTAATTTTCTAAAATTTATACAATATCAACTTTAGGATATTTTTCTTTCAAATATTCTACATTTTAAGGAGCATAAGTACATTTGAGGTCAAAAATAACTATTGAGTTATAGAATATGGCCATTTACATATCTATTTATTTAAACATCTTAAATAAATAAATAAAACGAAAATCTTGAAACATCACCAAAATTCACACTTTAAGAATAAAAAAGTTCTTGTGAGAATTTCAAGTATTCAATCTATAATCAATCTTAGAGGGAATTTTTAATTTTTGATTTAAAATTTTATTAAAAAATATTGCATAATGTAGCAATTGATTTAATTGTATAGACATGATCTATAGATCATATTTTATAACTTTTGTTTGAAGGTCATCATTTTGATTATTATTGTAAGTTGCATTTTTAACACAACTTTGGAAGTTTAGACTATTCTTGGTCCTATATGATACATAAATCAAGATGCAAGCATTTTGGGCACTAGTTTTGTATAGAAGTTAATACATGAAGAGAATAATGATTTTTCTATTACTATTCATAAAAATGTAGATTAGACTTAGTGAAAATGATTATTCCTATCTTTATTGCATTGTAAAATATCCTAAGTAATTATAGATGTTTAGAGAGATCTTTACAAAATTAAAAAAAATCAAAGGAAAGATAGTAAAGTAAAAGCATGTCATTGATTTATTAGCCAAAACAAATAGCTCCTATTGTAAAAAGATGACAAATGTAGTAAGAAAATTTCCAAGCATGTTCTAACCATTTGAATAGCACAAGTAGATTTCATCCTTTATGAACAATGTTTTCTTGTTCATTGTTAATACTTTTTTAAATCATTATTCTTTATAGTAAAGGAATTATTATACAAGTTGACATTTTATTCTTTAGGCCTATAATCTAAATCCTCCAAATATTTAATTTGTTTAAGTATATACAATATGTTGAAAGTAGATTCAATAGGCCCCTTACAAAATCATTTCTTTTCTGGTTGAATTTTAATTCATTAATTAGATATAGAATTTTCAAAAGTTCATTTTAAATGGTTCCAAATATATTCTAATAGTATTCACAACTTTATCGAAGCTAATAGCTTTACCAACACTTACAACTTTACCAATACTCTTGGTTTCTATAATATTTTCTACCTTTTTCAATTATGCCACATTATAATTTCTGAAAATTTCCTTGAATGCCATTTTTATTTATTTTTAAAGTTATTTATAGGGTACTATGATGATGACATGGCAATGTAGAATCAACTGTTCTTTTTCCAAGAAATTTGTTTGGAAGTTCATGAAATGGATTAAAATGACTTTTTATTTATTACCAATGCCATGGAATTTGGTGGAGACTACCTTCTCTACCTCAAACAATAATCTACTGTCCGGTAAAGGCCTTGGAATGTCTAATCATCACTCCAAAACTGTTTTACATTACTGAAACTCTATTATTAGCGTCACATTACCAAGAGAGAGACATCCAATTCCTGATTTCATCACAAAATGCAGGGCGTTGTTTGTAGTGAGAGAACATAAACTGCCAAGGAGAGGAGCCCGAAACTGCAAGACAAGTTCATACACAAACAGCGACACTGAGTTGTCACAAAAACTTCAGTGCACAATGTAGTGTACAGTACAAACAAGCCCAATCCTCTATGGAAATCTTTACTGTGCAGGGTGTTTGCACTCCGACATCTATGTTGTTGCAAGAAGTCTGGCATTGCTGTGCTGCCACACCAGTGACTGACGACTCCTCAAGACGGTTCTTAACTGTACAGTACAACATATCCCCGTTCACTACTTAGATATGTTCTCGTAAACATGGTTCGTAATCTCAGACACGTTATAGTTTCTTAGCCCTAAGAAGGCCTCTCGTGAAGAGTTCCTGTCAGCTTTAAGAGCACGAAAATATGCCTGAATGGATCATTGACATTTCTCCGCTAGTACAGCTGATTCCAGCATATATTTCAGTTGTTAGCATTCTCGTTCCTCTCCAAAGCTGCACAACCAGCATGAAGGACGCAAAATCAACAATTTGCAAAGGTGTCTCACATTGTCAGCCTGAGCTAAAACTGGAATGTAGAAGTAATACACGCACACCCTATTAGTATCACCTTCTCTAATATAACATCCTTCGTATTCCACCCTGGGGAACAGTCATGCCCGGTTCAAAACTCACCCTTTACTTTCATTACCACACTTTGTTACATCAAAAGAAGTTGCACACAAATGTAATCACAAAGACTTCGTATAAGCAACAAGCAACAGGAGGTACAGACGATGCTTACTGTTGTAATTCAGAAGCTTCTCAATGAGATCCACATGAGTCATAAGCATGCGCCGGCAGCAGTAACGGACGAGTGCTAAGGCGTCCAGGGCATCTCTGCCACAAGAAAGGAAAGGAAAGCTTCAAAGATTTGCTTCAACTAGCTAGGCTATGTTCAGAAACTCACGCAGACGTCATTAGAAATAACAAAACATGTCGTGCTTTATAATCTGAGAAGAGAATCGATTAAATGTTGCATGTTCATACCCCTCAGAATAGTCGGCCTGCAGAAGGTCGAGATATGTGTCCCATTTGTTGCCAATCACCTGCGCAATCACCAACAGACCCAAATCAATGTCACGCGCGAACTCATAAAAAGTATGCTCCACCGAGAGTCTCTCCGCCGAACCACTGTTTTCCTAAACCCTAAACCTCGGGTTCATTATAATGGAGCACTGCTGCTACACCCAAAAGCACAAGAGTGAAGACCGGGCTTCCAAAAGCTGCGATTGACTGTAAATCCTACATTGTTACTCCCGAACAGGACGCTCAGAATCGATTCCTCATAGAGAGGAAGTTCTTCGTAACCTGGCAAAGAATATTTCATCCTTAGCATAATTTGCAGCAAACTCTCCACGTTGCATATGTAGGAAGCAAAGACCTCCTCAAAGAATTGATGAGTTCACCAAGATGCTACTAAAGAAACCCATCTTCACTCTGCTTCATTTCCTAAACCCTAAACCTTGCGTTTATTATACGGAGCACTGATCGCTACGAGCGTCACAACAATAATGAGATAGAGCACGAGAGTAAAGACCGGTCTGCCGAAAGTTGCAACTCCTAAATTGTTGCTCCCAAACAGGATGAAGTATCGCACCTTTCTAATAAGGAAGTTCTTAGTAACCCGTCAAAGAATTTTCACTTTCGGCATACTATGGAACACCTCCTCGTTTCTTGCCTAGAAATAGGTAGAAGAAAGCAAGACCTCGGCGAAAAAACTTAAGCGTTCGCCAAGATACTGCTAAGAGAAGCGACCTCCTTCTCTCAAAGAAAGGAGAGGAGCCCTAGTGAAAACAAAATTTCAGAAGCGCATACCTTGCCGCAGGTGAAGCAGCGCACGGGAATAATCATCTTGAAAACCCACAACAAACTTCTCCACAAGTAAGTGCGACCCGCTGGAAAGTATCCCACAGAAGGCAGACAGAACTCAATGCAACTGAAACCAGTAGGCTGAAGCCAGAAACTATATTAACCCATAATGTTAGGGTTTGGGCTTCTAAGGCTTGCTTGCCACGTCGCCTTGATTTAGGGTTTAGGGTTTCTGATGTGATGGACTTTCCTAGCAACGCATTCATTGTCGTTTTGTATTTCGTGTGAAGCTTGCGGTAGCATATATAAGGTCGAGAGTAAAGAGAGTGAGAGAGTAGCGGAATAATGGTAATTCATGGGAGGGTGAGGAATTGAAAGGACCTTGACATTGGGTTTGTGAATTTTGAGGGGATTCGGGAATGGAAGAGCATTTTATTCTACGTGTGCCGCAATCGGTTGCAGAGCGTATAGAGCGAGTTCTGAGTGAAGATCCGCAAAGCACCGGTGACAACCTCGATATCGCCTTTCAAGGTCGGTGATACGTAAACAGAGAATTGTCTATGTGATTGTTTGTGCGAATTGCTTCTTGTCTTGAAACGTCTTACATCTACAATAGACGGCGTAGTGGATCATCTTCCTGACGCTTTTTCGCGGAGAATCATGGTCTCGGCTTATGCAAGGGCAATGTTACTTGTTCTCTGAGTGCATGGAGGTTGTTACAGCGAATTTGGATATTTGTGGGGAGAAAGACTTTGAAAGCAGAAGAACCTGTTGTTTAGTCATTCTGGTGATGCCTGTTGTGTAGATAGAGCTTTGGAGGCGCCTATTTGATAAGATACAAAATACTTCTGAAGGGAGTATGGTTAGTTCACAATCCTGAGCACGAGCCTATTTCCTGTGCAGATGGGCGGTCGGGAACATTTACAATCGGACAGGACCGGTTTCCGGCATCTTTGCTGGATTTGCCTTGCGTTTTGGAATCGTACAAGACCTACGATGACAATGTGCTCATCAAAACAGCGGACATTGGGCAGGTTCTGCCCTAATTGACAATCGTGTGACGGTTCCAACTGAGAGAGTATGACTATGTATGATCATGCCTGTCTTGATTGATCTCGGATTTCATGAACTTGGAACATCAAACTGCTTTCAATGCGCCTTGGACATACGAGTGCTTTTACTGTAGTTTGCGAGGTTATCTTCTGGTGTTGGGATATGTTTGAATTATTCTCTTGTATGATCAAATTGTGATTGTCCATATAAATGTGCATTGTTGTTGGTTGTAGATAATCATGGTACAGGAAGAAGGAGAGCCACCTCCGGAAGGCCCAGAATACAAGCATGGTTTGACTCCTGCCATGCGCGATGCCCGGCGGCGACGTTTTCGTCGAGAGCCTGATCTCAATGTAAATCCCGATTGTTTTTGCATTAGGAACATTATGAAGTATATCTTGTACTCTCAACTCTGCACGTTGAAATTCTTAGATTGAAATACTAAAAGGTAGAGGACACTAATCGCGGCACTGTAAGCATTTCAACACATATGTGAGTGTAAATTTTGGAAGATCAGTACTGTTACTGCTGTGGAGAGAACTTTAGGTACAAGAGCCAAATCTGTTGAGATCAATTTTTTAATCAGTATTTATAATTTTCTCATGCAATTTTGAAGGGGGAGGATGTAGCGCAACATGTTTTATCAGCAACCAAGGTTGTGAATCGAAAAGTTGGTAAATGGGTTTAGTGTAGGAGACGGGATCAGGAGCCTATTTGTTTTCGTAACCTCTTATGAAGTTTTGCTCGCATTCGAAATTCTCAAGAGAGATATGAAACCCTAACTTGTGATCTGCAGTGTTGTGACGATGTGTTTGTTTCTTCCTTGGATACAGCCTGACTTGGTGCAACAAGTGGAGAATGATCTTCAAAGCATCATGGCTGGCGGAACTGCACGAGATGTGGATATCCTTTTCATTAGGCCTTGTGAATTGCGCAGGGTGGTTTTGATATTACTTTTCTCGAAGCCTCTTGTTTTAAGGCATTTCTTCTGATCACTGTCAGTGATACGCGTGAGCTGCTTTGAAGTTCTTTCCAATTCCTCTGGAGTCTTTTATTTTTATATTCTCTTCTGGATCCTTGACTGGTGACCACATGTCGAGGTTGTTGAACAAGAGGCAGATGATGATGATCCCGAGGCCGAGGAACCTGCCCCTCGCACCACGGCTGCTTCCAAAAAATCGAAGAAGTCAAAAGCCGCCACTGCTGCTGCACCTGCACCGAAGTCCCTTGATGAAGCCATGGGCGATGGCGACGACGATTTTGATGACATGATGGACGAAGACGATGAGGACGATTGAACCATTTTCGAGCTTCGTGTCTTTCGTCAAACCATCTTCAAACATCTTCCTCCCTACATTTGTGTACCTCAACTGTGTAGGATTACTGGAGTAGCATAGTGTGCACGGAGCTCTAGTGGCCGACCTAGGGACATGAAAAGCACAGCAAGGAGCTTTTGCAGGCGCAGTTTTGATGTATGAAGAATGTTTTCTTTGGGGGAACACATGCCGTGCCCATTGACATTCAGTTGTACAGATTTTGTCAGTCATCCAAATGTATGACATCCATGGCACTTTTATGAATATCCTACATTCCTCTGCTTGCTCTCACGTGCTTTCCTTTCGTGGGAAACTGGCAACTTTACTGTTGTACTTGGGCAAGTCAAATTGTTGGGATGTCTGACATTGTATACGTAGCCAGGCACATTGAAGGAAGATGCTAGGTAGTTGTAGTGTTGGTTTTCTTAGGACTTTTTTGTATCAGCTACAGTAGTGGAGAGAATGAGAGATAGTATACTCTAGGCTGAAGCGTGCAACCCTAAACTTGCACGTCGACAGAGAAAAACAAATTCAGGTATTGACTACAGTACACTACTATTTACAAGTAAGTTTTGACCAATGGTTATGAAACATGAATAGCACTTGTACAGATGCAATATTGTTGGCAGAGCAAATTGGCTGAGGAAATTGATCTTGGGAGTTGATTAAGGTAGAAGTACCTATTTTGGACAGGCCTCCCATAATAGCTTCATAGGCTGACCTATTTTGAACAACAATCAGATGCATTATTCATTGAAAAAGGTTCCTTGTTTATTCCTTCTTGTTCACTCGTCTCTCGTTCCTCTTGGCTTTTAGAGAAGTGTTGAAGCTAACCAAAATAGGTGAATCTATGTGACATGAATGGGTCCAGGTGCAAAATCCATGTTTATATTCAATAAAATATTCATTTGGGGAGAAAAAATTTCAGTTTTTTTTCATTCTTCCACAACCTTAATTATTTTTGTACACATTGAACTTAGTTCCCCGTAATTTACTTCTCTACATAATCCAATATGAAATCCTTAAGTTATCTGAAATAGGTACTTCTATTTTAACTTAGGCCTAGCTTCGATGTGAGTTGAGGTTGGTGAAGCCTATTGATTAGTAGTGGAATGGGAGTCTAGGTGTTTCTTAACTCCCATTTCACTAGTGATTGGTAGGCTTCACTTGCCTTTTGACTACACATGGAAGCCCACCCTTAATCCCTAAATGCTTAGAGAAGCCCAAAATGGCCACAATTTTTTAAACAATACAATGTGCTTGGCCTTAATGGGATTCACTATTCATCTTTTATGCTTTTCATTAATTGTACAGTAAATCTGCTCTTGTCTCTATTGTATGGTCTTAGTTGGACAATTGTGACTAGATGGTTCATTTGCTCATTCACTCATTCATTTTGAATCCTTTTCATTATTGTAGTTTGTTGTTAGGATGCATGGCAATGGACAAAATTGTAGATAAAAACATAAATTGCTAGGTGAAAATTTGTGCAATGTTAGGCTTTCATGCCATGCACATTATTGCGAGGCATATTGTATTGTACACGGATTTTAGAAATTGTATGCCAATTCTCAAGCATTTAAGAGTTAATTGAGTCTCAAAATATGGGGGGGAGTACAATAGTGACAAATTTGTTACTTGATTCTCAAATTAAGTTTGTTGAGCTATGAAGTTGTGGATGCTTCCTGATTTTTTAATGGTTATGAACATTAGGTGCACATGGAAAATTTCATAGTGGTCTTCCATAACATTGTTAATTAGCCTAGACCATAAACCATTTCCCCTCCAAGATTGGGATAATCCCTCCTTTGGATTTTGTTTAATTTGTAGAAAATCATTGGCAAGTTGAAAACTTGCAATGCTAGTATCAGTGGCTCATTAGGGAGTAGCAAAAAGTCATTGACTTGCTAGTAAGTTGTCTAGACTTCATAGGTAGCTTCTAGTGCAACAAGACAAATGTAGTAAGTATAAATGGTATAATAACCACTATTACAATTTTGTAGTACTAAAATTATCAGTTTGATTGATGAAATAAAAGACTTTAGTTTGAATAGGGCTATCACCAAATCCAATGGATCACATGGTCCATATTTGTACATTCAAAATTTTATATTGATATAAAAACACAAGTAAACAAAAAACAAAGTTGATCAAAAGAAAGCCCTAGTTATTAGAGGATTTTCCGAGGTCTGGGAAGGTTGCGAGTTTCCAACCGTTCTCGAACCCTGTGAATTGCTTGAAACTTGATGCCTAACGTGGTAGTGCAATTGCGACGTCATTTTCCAAAAAAAAACTTCAACTTTGTTTTCATTTTAAGAAATTCAATTTAATTTTTTTTTTCAATTTTTTTTTCTGATAGCGTGGTGTTCACTATACTACAAGGGGTAGCTGCTTGAAACAGCCCTTTTGGACCCTAGAAAATCCTCTAATGGTAAAGTCATTCAAAAGTATAATAAAAAAAACATATGATGTTTGACGCAAGTACTATTGTACTAAGGTACATGTGTCTTTTTTTAAATTTGAACTATAGTAAATTTAGCTCTTTGCTAAATTTGCTAAATTTATGAAGTAGATTTAAAATGATTTGATTAAAAATAAAACAATAGCACAAGTTAAATCGAATTATTAAATACTAACTCCTAAAAGACTAAAGAGTTTACTTTAGGTTTTAAAGAACTTAGGTAGGTTTTTGTTGCCTTCATAGTTTGAAACTCTTATATAAATTTTCAGGATGGATGCCAATTATTATAATCTATATGTAAAGCTTTATTTTACGTCAAATTTGATAAATATTGCAAAAATTAGAAAAATATGGTCAATTTCACTATCATAATGGGCAACTAAAAATATATTTAAAAAAGATTAATTATTTTATCAGATTGTATAGATTGATACCTATTCAAATTTTTTTGAATTATTCAATTAAAGAGAATCATTAGAAGGTATTTTAGGCCTCCGGAGGGTCATGAGTTCTTAGTCAATAATGAACAATGGCAAAAAATAGTAAATTGCAAGGCTTGAATTACTTAAGATAGTTTAATGACATGATAAAAAAAATAATTTTCAATTTTTTTAATGAAAAGAAACCTTTGCTTACAAATAATTAGGAACTTTGCTACATTAGAAATCTAACATGATCAAGCCCCTACTACGTTTGATAATATTATTTATTTAATATTTTATGTTTTCTAATTATTCTTTGAAATACCTAAAAATTTTAAATTATTATTTTTTAAATGAATGAATTTTTTAATATCTAAGAATTCAGACCAATAGTATATTAATTCACAATTTAGAAATAGACATGAAATGGCCCTCTTAAGCCCTCAAATCTCTTCTAATGAAAGTAAAAGTTATAAGGAGTTTTGTTTTGTGGGCAATAAAGCCAATAGTAAAAATATACAAAGTTGTTTTTTGAACTTAATTTTGAAAATTTTGAAATATAAACAAAAATTATACTGAATTTTAATGGACTTGTAGAACATTCTCACTGTTGGAACTAATAGTCTTTAATTTCTTGTCAAAGTTATTAATAGTTTTTTTTTCATTCATTATTACCCTCTATTTAATATTTTTTAGAAAATGAAAACAAATTTCTTTTGTTACCTCCTCATTAAGGACGAAGGGCTCTACTTTGGATTTTTTTAAGTACTCGAGAATGCTCTATTGACTTCATAATTTGGAATTTTTGCATAATTTTTCTTGAATGGATGTCAATTATTCTAATTTACAAATGAAGCTTCATTTCACATCATTCCAGTAAATATTGTAAAAATTAGAAGTTTTATTCAATTTCATTGTCAAATTAAATAGCTAAAAATATATTCTGAAATATTATTGATTAATTTTATTTGGATTAATTTTTCTTAGATTGATATATATTCAAAAACATTGAACCATTCAATTCGAAATAATGAGATGAATGTTAAGAGGAATTTTATTTTGTAGGTAATGAAGGTAAAAAACATAAATGAAGTTGCTTGTTGAACCAATTTTGAAAATTTAAAAAAAAAATAATGATAATGGATACCAATCATTTCCCAAAACAATCTCACCATTTGAATTAACAATTTTGTATTTTTTGTGAAAGTTATCAGTGGTTTAAATTTTACTTTCATTTAGTACTAGCTTGTATTCTATAATTTTTTTAAAGACAAATATTAAAGTTTTTATGGCTAAATTTTTTACATATATATTCTCAATTTATTTTTCAACATATCGACTAAAATGCACAAGTTATGAAAAATATGGTTTTTTTCTTCAAAATGTTGAATGACAAAAATTCACTTTTCGGAAGGGCTAGAAAAGCTTACATTTTGAAGTTTAGGTACATTGAACTTGTAATTAGTGGGGATACTCACTCTAAAATTTCTAAAAAGATGTACTTGAACAAGTTAATTAAAGGATGTTGAGGTAAGATTTGCTAAAAAGTAAATGGAGATGAAGATTTTAGTCTTGCTTTGGAGATGAGTATTTTGAAGTAGTATTGGGCCTCTAAACATGAAAGAACAAAACTTAGGAGTTGAAAGTCATTCATCAAATACTTTTTGCCTTCATGCATCTTTCTAAGTGAACCCTATAATGACGTGGCTAACTAAAAGTGTCCAATGGATGACTTTCTTGATCATTATATAAATAAAAAATGCACTTATTGGTCCAAAAATCAGATCAATTTTGGTTGACTACCTTGGTCATGGGGGCCGCATCCTTCAAAAGGTTAAATCACTGGAAATTTCCAAATCGTTTTCATCTTCCAAAATAAACCTCTCATTCACGTTCACTTGGTCTTTCAGTTGGCCAAAGTCAGTTCTTCGCAGTCTCCTGGACGAACGAACAAACATGTTGACGAACGAACACGCCAACGAACGCGTTCGTTGACGATCAAGTTGCGGGTGTTCTTATTCTTTCTGCAACGGGATCTGCTTCCGTGTGCCCCAAACCCTAGTCGTCAAACCTCTTGCTGCAGCTCGATCATCTCTCGCAGCTGGCTCCTCTTTTCTTCCGATCTACATTAGCCTTTAATCCCAATTCAATCCACCTTGCTGCTCCAGCTTCATCGCCTTCAACATTGCCAAGATGGTAACGTCTCTTTTCTTTTCTGTTTTCTGTTTTTTCGCACTCTTTATGTTGCGACTCAAGTTTTTCTTTCCGCGCGGATGAGTCCGTAGGGGTACTTGGAGTTTTGAACAATTGGAGGAATCGATGGATTGATATGCACGCGCTCTTATTTTATTTTTATTTTTTTCTCTTCGTTTGATGTTGTGAGTAGCACGGTGATCGCTATTGATTTTGGCTATGAGATGAAGTGGAGAGCGCGTTGGAGGCATTTGAGATGGAGTTTATAGTGTGAGAGGGTCTTGGGGTTATGGGTTCGTAAACTTCGTGTTTTGCGGTTTTGTTTTTGGTTGCGACATTGGGGATATTAGGCTGGTTGTTGACAATGTGTGTCGCTGTAGAGGTTGATGTGTCGTGGATTGAGGTGGTGCAGGTGATAATGTAGAGGGGTTTAGATGTTAAGAGGGAATAATGGAAAATTTGGATTAGTTGGTGAGATGAAGTTGTGGAGTTTTTTGTGAGGGGAAGAGGGAAAGGCATTAGGGTTACGGGCTCGCCTTTTTTTTTTTGTTCCAACATTGCATGTCGGTTGGCTGATAGACTGGGTGGTGGCAATGTGTTCACTGTGGACGGAGTTCGGTTGTATCGTCCTGAGCGGATAAGAAGATTTTTCAGAGTTTGAGGACAGATAGTGGGTTTTTACTTTCAGTGTTAGAGATGGAATTGTGGAAGAGGGGAAGGACGTCATGGTTGTCTCATATTTCTTATCGGACCTAACGAAGTGTTTATTGTGGTTGCAGCTCAAAGTGAAGTCATCTTGATCTCTGGTTTATCAATTTCTGGGAACTGCCGGTGCAATTTTCCAAAGAGTGGTTTTTGGTTGCAACGATCAGTCAAATTTCTGGTTTTCTCAGTCTAGGGCTTTCGGCCAAGCAAGATGGTGGGAGTTGTCGAAGCCCCCGTGGCATCCGTGGAGAATGGAGCTCCGACAGTCTCCAAGGCTGCCCCTTTACGACGGGTAAAGAGGTTGGAGAGGCCCAACAAGAGTGAATTTGAGGAGACCTTGGGAAAGCTTCATGCAGAAATGGATGGTCACAATCTCCGTGTGCGGGAGATCAAAACTATCCTAGACAACAAGCAGCAGAGTAGAGGCGTGCAATCACCGGTAGAGAGACTGGACTCTTCTCCTTTCACTTTGTCACTTGATCTGTGAACCGAGCTCATTTTTTGTTGTTATTTACTCATGTCATTTCCATCGTCAGGAATTTGTCGAAGCACGCGGTCATCTGACCGCCCTGAACCACACGTTCAAGCAAGTTTTGGAATCCAAGAATGCTCTTCGGGAAGAACTGAACGCACTGGAGAAAGAGCGAGAGAGGAAGCGGGCGGAAACCAGGGCTCTTCGCGAGAATTTGCCTTATACCAGAGTGGAGCAGATTGATGAGAAGACCAAGAGTCTTGAATATCGTCTCACCCACACGTCGCTCTCGCTTCAGGAGGAGAAGAAAATACTACAGCAGATGAAGGACCTGGCGAAGTCACGTGAGGTTGTGAAGGATTACAATGACAAAGTGGAGAAAACCTCTCAGGATGATGGCTTGAGGACAACTTTGATTGAAAACATCAAGGAGAAAGACAAGCTGCTCAACAGCTTGAAGGCGCAGGAGCAGGAGCAGAAGAAGGTGATCTCGGAAATCAAGGAAAAGGAGGCTTCGCAGGCGATTAATGTTCCTGCCTTGATTGACGAAAGGAATACGGCTTATGACAGAATGAAAGTCTTGCGAGACGAAGTGAAGGAGTTACGGACTGAGTTCCGGGCCAAGGAGGATGAATTTTGGGAAAGAGAGCGGGAATGGAGGGAACAACAGGCTGTAGAGAGGAAACTCGCGTTTGAAAAGAGGGAGGCCGAGAGGTTAGAGAGGGAACAGTACCGAAAACAGAAAGAGCTTGAGAATTTCGTTGAGCCTTACACAGACGAGATCATCTTGTGTGATCAGCTCTTCCATTACCTTCAAAAGTACGCCCCTGCGGCAGAAGACGCAGCTTCAAACCCCACCTCCTCCAAGGTAGAAATCCAGGCCCCTAAGGGTGTTGGAAATGTGATACTCAGCAAGAAAAACAGGAACGACGAGGATCTTGACAGCTGGTTTGCTCTCTCTGGAGGGAAATCCAAAGGGAAGAAGGTGAGTGGCTCCTCTGTCGTCAAGAACAGAGAGAAAGAGAAAATCTCACTCTCCTTGGATGTGCTTACCTCATTTGGCAAGGTGAAGCTTTCGCCACCCACCACAGTTGGTGATGTAGCCAAATCTGTTGAGGAGGTTAAGGCAAAGAAAGAGCATTTTGTGAAGCTCCAGAATGAAGATAGAGAGGCCAGGGAAAGCAAGGCCAAGAAAGAAGCGGAAAGCCAGGCAACGCCTGTTGTTGAGGTGGTGGACACAGCAACCGAACCAGAAGTTGTGCAAGACGACAAGAAGAACGGAGTAGTGGACGTGGAGGTGGAGGATGGGGATGCCCTTCTTTCTTAGTTATTACTCTCGTATATTCATTCTCAATTCTCTGGAGTTGCTGAAGGACTTATACTCATTAACATTGATCTACATTAATGATATTTTTTTGCATACTTTAAAACTTAATTCCGCTTCCCTTGCAAATATGTAAACCGTCCTCTTCAGGAACACAAGACCTGAAAATCCATACTCTTGCTTGACTTTAGCACTGCCCTATACGTGTGGCATGCATTTTTAGTGCATGATTGCTTCTATCGTCTTACATCCTCTGTTCTCGTTCGAAAAGAGTGTGGGTCATCCTCAAAGGATGCAGTTCTAATCACGAAACCTCTGCAAAAATTCCCATTTATATTCTAAGCGGGCTTTCTTGGATGAATTCCATTCCGAGAACTTGCATGACAGTAGCTTATGCTGCATGAACTGTACTGCATGCTGGGTTTCATTATATAAATTTCTTTGCACACGATTAGTAACTATACCTTCGTCCTCATAAAGTAAGGATCTACAACCCTACACACTCTCAACCTCATTCATCCTTATCCTCCCTTTATACTGTGGTACCTCCTCTTGCAATGGTAGAACCAAAAGGTCCAGAAAACACTCAAAAGTCGTCACCAAAAGCACACGCGAACTTTTCACAAAGCTCCGACCTCACACTTGTTGCAATGCTTCCTCTTGTCACGGCATTGCCATGGCGTCCAGGCTTCTTCACCCACACTGCCCCTCGTGGCTACCAAGCTTCACAAATCGGGAGCACAGGGTGCTGTGCCCAACATCACTGATTCGGATACTTGGGTCACCGCAAGGATTGAACGCGAGCTTGAAGCTCGTGACAAATGGGGTTGAATTGCAAAGGAAACTGCGCTTGAAGAGGCTGATGTTGTGCAGGGTGAAGGCAGATGAAACCGAAGCTGAAGCTGAAGGGGAGGTGAAGACGACGACCACGACAATGACGGAGCCCGAGATGGACGAAGAAGAGCCCTTGAGGAGCGTATTGCAGGTGGCGTTGTGGGTTATGGCCGTTGTGTACACGGGCTATCTCTTCTTGTTGCCCTTTGCTCCGGTACTCCTCTCTCTCTTTTTTTCGGGAAATCTCCTGTCGCAGGATTGTCTCTCTTTTGTTTCTAAATACACTAAAGTGAGGCACCATGGTATAGTTAGTACTCCTGTGTGGAGAAATTTAAAGAAAGAAATCTAGCATGCAGTGCTTAAGCTACTGTCACGCAAGTTCGCTCTTAGGAATGGCATTCATCACTCAGAATGTAAATGGCAATTTGTTGGAGCCCTTCACGTATAGAGAACGTCCTTATAACTTAGAATTGCATATCTTGAGGCTGATCCTCACTCTTGGAACTTCGTGGAGTGAATTGAGAATATTGAGTATCTTTCTTTTTTTCTAGGGTTTTTGTTTCGACGGTGTTCGCGTTTGTTGGGGTTGAGAAATTTGTGAAAGCATTTTATTCCTAAAGCTAATTTCTGTGTTTTCTTGGGAGGCACCAGTTCGTAGATGCTAGTTTTGCACTTAATGAATGTTTTTTGTAAAACTGCCAATCCTCTACAGTTCTTGGTGTAAATTTGAGACAGGAGTACTGCAGTGTAGGGGATCCTCTATGGAAGGTGGCGAGTCCTGTCTGAAGTATTGAGTATTTATAAAAAGAAAACCTCAAGAAGATCAACCCCTAGGGATTCTGTTTGTAAATATTAGACTTCTAGTTCGGACTCCAATCCGTAGGATTTGTAATTTATGAGGGTTTTCAAAGAGCATCATGAAGCTGAGGTTGAGGGTCTTCATCTGCAGTGTCTTCAAAGCATTAGGTTTGAATGAAGAAGCTGGTTTTCCTCAGGGTGGTCTACAGTACAAACCAGCCCTAAAATTCAAAAAATTGCATCCCCAAGCCCATTGAAATTCACAGTTCTAAGCAAAAGAGATTTTGGTACATTGTGCAATTACCATACACACGTCTAGACTCAAAGACAATGGAATCTGTATGGGCTGATACAGTGAAGTACAACACTTGTGTGCTGCTGTTCATTTTCAGGGAGATCCAGTGTGGGCCATTTCGTCGGCAACCATAACGGGAATTCTTAATCTCTCGTTCAATTTCTTTTACATCCTGCCACTGGCTAACCTCGGTATGTGCAATTAGGTCAACCCCTTCGCTTCTCATGTCTTCATGTTGCTGATCTACACTACCACCAGATACTATGCTCTATTATAATTCTTTAATGTAGCTTGCGACTAACCCGGTCTACAAGAGTTGGTTGAGTACCAACCTTTCATTCTTGAACTCTTGAAAAGATTCATTTCAAAGAAAGGAGATGTCAGTGAAGATGTTAGAATCACCATCTCTCTAGCATCTTCCCTCCGATGCCTTGGATATTTTGATATTAAGGCCCAAGGTGTTAGCAGATGATTTGGAATGCTTTCACTCCCCCTTAGATGGGGCATTGCGGTTTTCTTACATAACCTGTTCATAAGTTCTCTGTGGGCTTTGGACTAAAGGATAGACCCATTGCATGAGCATGAGCTGCATTTATAAATTGAGAAAGTATGAGTAGGTTCTGACCGTTGACTGTTACTACTGAAAAATTGTCACTGGTTGTTGAATTGACATTGTGCATTTGTCTGGTTTGGGCAGAGCAGTAGGCTTTCATCTCGTGGAGGCTGCTGTCGTCCATCCTGTGAGCTTCTCTCCCTTTCATCAAAGTTAAGTTTTTAAGGGTTTAGGGTGCAATTGTTCAGCGAGTCAGTTTTAAATATATGCTAATTGAAAAGCACCCTTGTTGCCCTAGAAATTCTAAAAGCAGGAAGTACACTGGAGGTCGATGAAGTCTGTCTTTTCTTGTTAATTTCCTAATCCGTTTGAGACTAAAAGAATAACTCTTTCTCTATGACCAGCGTGAATGATGAATCTGCTGGAGGTAGTTTTACTAACTATGTCACGATTTGGGACCATTGCTGTGGTAGGCGGATGAGGCGCTCTTCAACTTCGTTCTCGGGTGGATGCTCCTCTTTGCCCCACTTATCTTCACAGATCGGAAGCGGGATCGCTTCACTGGATCACTTGATATGTTCTGGATGGCATCCATGCTTCTCACCAGCAGTAAGTGGATTTCTCCTATTCTCCTTTTTTCCTTTTTAGCATCATTTCATCCTTGAAGTTTGTCATCATTTACTTTTGAATCTACTGGAGCAAAATTGCTTGTCCATTTCCTTTGTTGGCTTTGGGCCGGCGAGGAGTAGTCCAATTGTATCAACACTGCTACATCTAGATGAAAGTGAGAAATTTTGAGGAGGTTCTTATGTGCAATGTTGTTGCTTCTTTAAAACTGAGCGCTAACCTCTAACATAATAATCTGCATTTATATTGCAGCTACACAATGAAACATGCTGTAGTGCCTCCCATAGCTTTTGCATCTGCACTCTGAAAGGGACAACATGTCTTGTGGTGTTTGTTTCACCTTCTAATGCTTCCATGCTAAGTTAAATGTAGATTTTGAACTTCGAATCAACCAAATGGGAGAAGACCAAATGGATCAATACAAACTAGATCTACAATGGAGTGACAAAGTTTGAGTAGGTTCTTATGTATACTGTTTGTTGCTACTCAAATAATATGACCTTGTCTCTAACAGGAAATAAACTTCATCTTTAGTGCATCTAAACTATGAACTGAGCTCTAGAGACTTTCGTAGCTTTTGAACTGCTTGTTTGGATAGCGTCTCAAAACCCGTCCTGCCTTCTTGTTTGCTTGTTGTTTTGCAGCTTTTCTCATTCCATACATGGGAATTCGGTTGAATCGAAGTCCTAAAACTCGGCAACCGCAGGAGCCAAGTGGACTGCAACGAGCTTTCACGAATGGTGCACGTGTAGTTGCTGTGACTGGAGCTGCCGTAGGCCTGCTATCCATTGTGTGGTTTATCATTGGAAGACCTACAGGTGGGTACGGAGACTTGGCAGAGCGGTGGAGCTATTGGATGGATGCATTTTCGAAAGATCGCCCAACGTACGCTTTCATTTGGGACTTGTGTTGCTTCACGGTGTTTCAGCCATGGTTGATTGGAGAGAATCTTCACAACATTCGGAAAGAGAGTAAGGAGCTTGTTGGGAAATTGAGGTTTCTGCCGTATGTTGGTTTGGTTGCTTACTGCTGGGGTCTTGATAGAAGGAAAGATGCTAAGCTGCAGTAGTGTCGGTACATGCTCTCATTGTGATTTAGTTAGGCATCTTCCCAGTTTCTGATGATATTGATTTTCCGTCGGTGGGGATCTT
The DNA here is from genome assembly GCA_963969395.1 of Pseudoscleropodium purum. Lineage (NCBI taxonomy): Eukaryota > Viridiplantae > Streptophyta > Bryopsida > Hypnales > Brachytheciaceae > Pseudoscleropodium > Pseudoscleropodium purum. The sequence goes on along the minus strand of OZ017800.1, from coordinate 2,121,801 downwards.
CTATTCAGAACAGGAGTGCTGGTGGCAATTTAAGAAAAAGCATTTGGCATCTCCTTCCATATAGAAATTGATCTCATGGTTTTACTGAATTAAATTTGGTGGTAGTTCTTAGACATCACCATCAAGTTTGCTGAATTTGTGGGAACTCTCAGAAGTGGATACTTATTACCTTTGTTACCAACAGGAAACAGAGGTACATGTACAACGGATTCAGAAGTACTGACAGTGATTGTGATTCAATTTGTAAAAGACAGGTCGAGTGTTATGTTTAAACTTGTGATTGCAGGTGAAGTGTTGGCTTAATCGAATGCGTATAATTATGGTCATTTTTCAAAACGCCTAAAATTGAGAAATTAAGTGCACAGTTTAAAATATCAAAGACTATAATTCATAGAATATAGGTTGCGACAGACGAATGCCAGAATCGAGCGAATTTAGCAAAGATGACCGTATCGGAATATCTTTCTGTACATCTTGTTATAATTCCAATTCATTATTAGATCTCCTAGAAATGTTAATGATCAAGTTCTCAGGTGGAACATGAGACGCTAATCATTGTGCTCGATGGTCCATCAACTTTAATTGTTTTGACACCTAAATGTTTCAATGCTGTTGTCAAAGGAATGTTTAGGTGTTCATTTCCACAATCACCATTCATGAGTAAACATTCAAGCCCACTAATTGCTTCATTTATTGCTCCATGATTATGATTATATTCTCAGCTTTGAACGATTCACGAGAAGCACTCATAAAACAGACGGTTCCAAACTTCAAATCAAATTCCACCATTTGCTCCACATTTTCTTTTATCAAAGATGAGGTGATTGTTGTCTTTGGGTGTCGCACTACATGCACCCTTGCACAGCACTTGAATTCAGTACCACGAAGAAACGCAGAGTGACGTTTCCATAAATTGCATTACACCTGACAAAATTTTAAGGCCGGAAGTTACAAAACTGACCACGAGTATCAGGAGCTACAGATGCCAAATGACACCAGATGAATGGACTCTAATCTACCTAATTGAGACCGGACAGGTAAGACGAATTCGAAGGACAGAGGTCAACTCCACAAGCTTACGCATGTAAGCCCTTTGGCATCGACGAGCTCATAGGTAGCATCGAAAAACTATCCACATATCGTCACCATCAGCATTTCCAGTTGTGCATCCAACCTGCAAATCAAGCTTCAACTAGCCTTGAACCGCGCTCCTGCATCAGTAATAATCTTTGACAGTTTCTTGGGATCTTGCAAAGATATCGTTCTGGAGACTTCTTTTCTCAAGTTGTGGCGTATCATAAGAAACGCATTCATATCCAGTAAATGTACACCACGGAACTCTTCGGAAGAATATTCTCGTAATACACAGCCACAGTCCAATCCAATAAACCACCTCACTGAAAGAGAATCAACACCACCATCAATCTCGTATCCTCAATTAGGACGAGGATTGCAGACGTGAGTTAAAAATATGGGCGACTTGGGCACACGGTCATGCCGATGACCAAAGAATACTGACTTGCACGCCTGCAAGTAAATACCAGTCCTAATAACTTTTGAGGAATGGCTCACAACCAATTACAGTAATCAATTACAAGAAGGCATGCGCACCTATAATCGTCACTAATACTAATTGAGCATAGTTACTATTACTAAGCATAAATTATTTTTATAGCATGCATCATTTGGACACCATATGAAAAAGTTGTGAATTCTCAGGACACTCTCTTGATGTGCCAAAAACCAACTGCCAAAAACCAACACTAGGCTCTCCTAGGCTCTCAAAATAATTAACATCCAGTTTTTTGTAACACTTTTTCAAATGTGGGAGTCGCAGTTTCAATAGTAGTGATTACATACCTTAGCAGACGAAACAACATGGATGATAAAGAATGCTTCCGGAGACTAAAATTTAGTCAGAAACCAAGATTTGATCACGCCAGCAGCGTCTCTCCATCCCACATCTAGCATCACGTCATGTGCCATGCCAGCCACAATCACTTCCTTCGTGCCGAGAAAACTAGCCGTCTCTTCAATCCCTTGCTTGTCCAGGATGAAGTCATTTTCAGCCCCAAGAACTAAAACCGGGGGAGCATTCTTCACAGGTGGAGGCACAGGAAGAGAAGCGTTCAACTTCCGAAGGTCAAACAGCGGCACTTTGGAGCTTTCCTTCATCAGTGTCTGGTACCGGGCTACGTCTTCCTCCGGCATACTCGGCGAGAAGAAAGTCTCCCGACACAAGGGCACCGAGGTGGCGAACATTTTCGCAGCCAGGCTCAGCGTCACCTTAATGGAGGCAATCGGCTTCGACAGAAGAAAGCGCTTCACAACCGCCGTGTTGCCAGTTGGAGGGACGGAGCAAGCCAACACGGCACCGGCAATGGGGGGGTACGGCTCGCCCCAACCATTCGAGGGAGCACCTGTTCCCAACAATGCAGCTATTACCAATTTGTGTGAAATCTAAGAAAATCTGAAGCTCTATGATATAGAAATGCATTACTTGAGTGTCCGTGATTATAAAGTTCTGTGATTTAGAAATGCACCACTTGTGTAACCTTCACCTATAAGACCTACAAAATGCTTCAACTTTCATTGAGCTTCGGAAGCTTGGGACTATTTTGGAGACTATTTCCTTTCCTTTCCTTTCCTTGCTAATTCTAGATATTGAATTTCGAGTGACATTTGAATTTCTGTTATGTATACTGACCTAATTTGAACTTCAAATTTCGAGTAGAATGTAGAATCGGGAACCCACCCCCTTGCAGTCTACTCACGCACCCCTAAATGTCTCCGATTCGAGATGTCTGTTTTCGACACATCTTGCAGCGGAGGTTCCCGACTCCACATCTGTCCCCAAATTTCCATAAGGAAGTCATTCGTTCTTCGAATCTTGATTTTCTTTAACACACCAATCCACTCAAAACACTCGCACCTAACAATGCAAATCTCCCCCACGAGTATACCGAAATTCTTAAAAGTGTTGCAATCAAGCGCACTCACCTCCACTGGAAATCTGCGAGAGATAGTACTGCACAATCAGCCCCCCGAACGAATGTCCCACCAACACCGCCTTCCTCTCCCCACACCTCTCCTTCACGAAGTGCGCAACGTCCCTCGCATGGCTCACGATCGTCCCTGGCTCCACAGGCGCATCACTAACCCCTTGCCCTAAAAGACTCACCGCGTAGCAATCATATCCCAGGGAAGCAAAGTAAGGCAACCAATGCACACCCCAGCACCAAGCGGCGTGGTAGCTCCCGTGCACAAACACTAACGGCGGCTTCACTCCCCCATCCCCATCGCCATTGCCATCGAGAGACAAGACCTCGAGTCGTAGTCCTGAGGGTAATGAATGCCACGACTGCTGTGGCTTCACCTCTTGTAAGATTGGCGCTTCGACGTCCGCTTGTGCACTCGGTCTTGTGATGGCGTGGTAGCGTCGATTGCAGGGTGCAAATTGAGAGACTTTTGGTGATGGAAAGACAGAGAGATGGTTAACAAGCGGAGTACCTGTGTCGAAAGATGTGGAAGAGAGCCTGGGAATGGAACGATTGGTAGCACTTGTTGGTCCAGAGGTTTTGCCATGGATACTGGTGAATGGAGCTCCGCAACGGAGGAGCATTGTGGCGGTGCAGCAACTCTAATTCGGAAAACAGGAATGCAAGAGTGGAGAGGATGGTTGCAAGCGAATTTGACCTAATTTAGCTCACAGGGGAGAGACGATCAGATGAAGTTAGACTATGAATGCTGTCGGTAGGAATCTGTTCCCTGCATTCAACGAAATAGAGTAGATGTGGGTTGCAGCTAGATTTCCACAACATTCCTCAGCAAGGCAAAAAGGATTCCTGGATGATGAGAAGGTGGGTATTGTAAGCTGAAAAGGGATGCAAACTTGCGAATTGGAGAAGACAAGGGATCTATGGAGAAGAGCATCTGGTATTAGTTGCAAATGGTCTATCGCTCCATGGAAGATAGATTTCCGCATTGCTCAAAATAGTGTAAAACACGATGATTGGTATTCCTCTCTGCTCACTAAGAACCTCTAACTACCGCCTTCAAGGATACGTGCACCCATAATTGTCGTTGCCCAAATGAGAAATATACAATATCCTAGTCGTTAATAACTACCCCATGCCTTTTCAATAAAACCATAAAGGAGAATCAATAATACTGTAAACCCTAAACCCTAATACTTTGCTTTCAGAGGAGGTTGCCAAGGTGGATATTGCACTTGTTTCCATGCCAATACAAAATATTGAAATTTGTTACCACTAAATTGCCAGCAAGCTAGCTGTATACAAAAAAAGAATCCATCAAAGAAATTTGTTAATTAATATCTAGCATGACCCATCGTGATATGAGGAGCTAAAATTCAAAAATCTACTAAAAAAGAAAAACTAATATTCATTAGACTTGATAAATTCCTGAATGTACTAGAAGTTTAAATATTCCTATCACTTGATAGATTTATACTGGGCCTTGACTTTTAGAAGGACATTGTGAACACTATGTGTGTGATGGACTGTGATAGACAATCCTTCTATGTAGGGCAAATGTTCATTCTTGGAATTTTGTGTAAAAAAGACAAGTCTCGTCCATTCGTTTGCCCTTCAATGAATGTACTTGGTTTTCTTTGAACACATGATTTATACAATACCCCAAAGGATAATTCCACAATGACTAGCCCATTCTTTTCAAGTGAAGGTCATCTAAAGTTATTCTACTTCTATTGTAGAAGAATGTGAACACTTATGTATGTTCATGTGGGTGGTTGCAAAAAAGGTCACCCATTCTTTGTAGCGTATTGCCAAAATTATAGTTCTACACTTAGTACCACAATTACTACAAAACTGAACAATCTCACTAGTTGATCAAAAAAATTGATGGCTAAGAATATTGTTTGAAAAAAATAGATTATCACTAAAAATAGATATAGTGAGGTATAAATTAATAATAATAAAAAAATCATGAACTATAAAATCTGAAAATTGGCAATTTGTGAGGACTTGATGGTAATTAGATTTCATCAAAAAAATGAAGCCAAAACCATCTTCATTGTTCTAAAGTGCACATGTAAGGGACTCCTACTTGCATGCATGTGGACAATATAAAATATTGTTTTAGTGTGGAAATATCCTACTAAAATTTAAGCTCTACATCACTAATTATAGGTACTCCACAATACTTAAAAATCCTTAATTGCAAAGTGTGAGAAAAATTATGTTAGAATTATATAGCTTAAAAACGATGGCAATTATTTGACAATTATGTAGATATAGACATCAATATTTGACTTCTAGATTGCACATGTACAATCAAGTTCAGTTCATTTATGAACTGCTTTTCTGAGGCATTTAGTTTTTTATTTATAATGTGTAGTATAATTATTATATTTCTGTAAATAAAATTATCATTGCATCCTCACACAATCTCATTCAAGCCTATCAAATTTTAGTTTAAAAAACAAAAACTCCATTTTTGGCAAATTTTTGAAGTCAATATTCATGGTTTTACAAAATATTTTATTGCAAGAAACTGGTGGTGAATTTTTTGAGTTTGATTGTGGATACATGTAGGGAACACCCATAAGCACATCTTTCTCTTCACAAGCATTTCCAAAAAAGTTTCACAATTCCTTCTATAGAAATTTCAATGTTGAGGTGACAATATCCAAATGTTATGAAAATTGATATCTCTTCATTATAATTAGTTTTTTCTATTTTTCCTTCACATGGTAACTAATGTGGTACATTTGAGTAGAATGGTACAATTTCTTTGCCAAAATCAATTAAAATCTAGAGATATCTATTTTACAAAGTTTGGTCACATGATGCCTCATATTGAGCTCTTACTAGGAGCTTATATTTTTGTTACTTAATGGGGTGTTTTTTAATATGAAGGATGTGCATATTGAAGTTCCCTACATATCTATGCAATTGAATCAAAAAAATTCATCAGTGATTGCTTGCAATAAAATATTATGTAAAACTATGAAAAATTGACTTCCAAAATTTGCCAAAAATGGAGATTAGCTTTTTTGAAACTGAATTTTGGTAAGCTTGAGAGGATTGTGTATGGATTTTGTGATAATAATTTTGACCGAAAACAAAAAAAATTACAATCTACATTGTCCCGTTTTTGGAAGCAGTTCAAACAAGCAGTTCGTAAATGAACTGGACCTTACTGTACAGTGGTACTGTGATGTGTTTTGAATGTTCATAGTCATAGTATTTACAAGTTAAGGCCTGTTGAAATGCAACATGTTCATTCCTTGCTGTGCTTAATAAGATTCTGTGAGGTACCACACTAATCCCAAATTCCCAATATCCTGAGAATGAAACGCACTGACAAAATGTATCATATATTTCTACCGTCGTCTTCACTATTGTCAAGTGCCACAAGGGTTCGAGGCTTACTTAAGTGACCCGCATCATTAGATCCTCATGAGCCGAGTTTGACTTGTACCTTGCACCACGTCGGGATGTTTCCATAAATACTAACTGCGAAAAATTGTCGTCCACTCTGGGAATTTGAAATGAGAACGTCATTAGTGACGTGCCTCTCACCACAAAGTAAGCCTGTCCTAAACCGTACAACCCGGAGAGGATATGAAATAACCTTAAACTGCTTGTAAGCTACAGTATGTCTCACGTAAAGTTACAAATATAAAGAAGCCGCAAAAACAATATCTCTCTTAATCCTAGTTGAAACCTCTTGAAACTTAGCTTCAAGGTCCAGTTCACCAATTGCCCGAGCAGCCAGTAGGAGTTGCTGGACGACCTCCTCCAATCGCCTGAGAGCTCGAATTAGACTGCCTTCAAAGACTTGGGCGAGCTTCATGACCTCCACAAACTTCGCACCTTTGGCCCAAGCATAGACTACCTCCATAATATCAGGTCTGAAGGAGTTCACATATTCTTCAACGTCTAGATCGATCTGCCAAAGGAATATGCAACTTTTTTAGTTAAAGAAGTACACGTCAACCAGAAAAGTATATAATTCTCAAATATAGAAATATGATTAATTCAGACTTCACTTTACAGTCTGCCTCATCCAAAAAGATCGTTCTCCCTATGTCTCAAAATAAGAACGGTGTTTCCTTCGTATTTTACAAAGGAAACACTAGTCTTATTTTGAGACAGAGGGAGTACTCTTACATACAATTGACCGCAAAGCTGCACGGGACCATAGTGAAGACTCCAAGGAATAATAACTCCCAACACCCAACTCCGACTGTTTGAAAGCTTCAAAATTTTGTTACCTTGCATTCAACTTGAATCTTGCCAACTCGACGGGCAACCTCCCGGAGTTGAGAGTAGATCCCTACAAGCTCCTCTGGTAGCTTCGGCATCGTCTGAAGTTTTTCCTGCCATACCAGGCAAGAAAGTAGTGCAGCAACTTGCTCCACAGTGCTATCGTTGAAGATTCCACCAAACACAAGTTCTGATAAGACAAGCTCATCAGCGCTGGTAATCTCACATGCCACTCTCCCCTTCAACTCCACCACCTCTTCGGCCGTTGCGAACCTGTGCTCCAAATGCACAACGCAATTAGCTTTCAGAATTGATGGAAGTACATATAACTCACCAAAAACATGGGAAACAGTATTGCAACTAATCAGCCTGTGGCCACTATTTATACTTGTCACAAGAAACCACGTCCTGTTCCATTTCAATGGTCCAAGTTAACCATGCAGAGCTACAGTTAGTGTGCATACTTACCCTAAGCGCCTCAGCACGCGGCGCCTTGCCTTCAACTCATCCTTGAAAACTAATGTAGTTGCGGCGCGGACATCCTTGCGAGCTATTCGAATTTGGGATGTCAGAGCTTCCTTTTGTTCTAAAGCACGTAACCTCGGTTCTAATGTAGCTGATTCGGTCAATGGATGCTTTTCCAACAAAGCTTCAACCGCCTCTACCCTCCGAACTGCCTTCTTGAGAGAGGAGCTTTTCACCTACAGAACCAAAAGGTTATTACACTTAATTACTCATACGTAAAGAGCGATCATATTGCAAACATCAGCAGTGGGAGTAAGTAAACCCATCAAACAAGTACAATGCTGTCAGTGCCAGACATCATACAGTGTCTAGACTCATATAGAGTCGGGGACAAGAAGATCCATTCCTCATTGCGACGCTTCCCCACATAATCAATACCTCACCAAATTTTATAACTATACATCTAAAAGCTATGAAAGGACGACAAAAGGAAATAAATTTTGAGACATCGAACAAAGAGAAATAATAAAAATATATAAATAATAATTTAAAATCAGGTTTGAAAGCTCCATCAATCTACCATCAATCATCCACCAATCTGCCACTACTTTCATACTAATTCATTCTCAATCTACAAGGTGCTCACTTGATTTGAGGCACTTTCAAGTTCTAAAGAGCGGTCTAGAGCCAAAACAGTGTTGTTGGATGTTGACAAGAATTTTAGGAGCAAAATTTGCATGGCAAGGGGTAAAAGGATGGTAGGGCAGTTTTCCCCTTTCTCAGCTTTCAGAATATGTAGTTAGTTCTAAATTTGGTGGAGAATTGACTCAATGGAAAAGGGTCCTAGTGAGGACTTTTTTGTCCACATCTTTATAATAAATATCTTTCATCACAGATCACTTGATACTAAGAAAGATATGCCTGTTTGTGCATGTACGAAAATTACATCAGCAGCACACATGATATTCAAAAATCGAAATTCACGTGCTCGAGAAAATACCTCCATATCATCTTCGGGATCCAGCAATTGCGGTCCTTCTGGGAAGCGCCGGAGCACCTCCATGACCGTTCTCAAACATCTTTCACGGGCTTCAACGGGTCGAAGGTCCTTGGGTATAAATATCCGGATAACACTTAGGTGCTCCATCTGCACGACAACGCAAGAATAATTTGAGAAGCCACTTCGATTGCTATCCATCTACTAAACTGATAGTTACAAAAATTTGTGGAAATTCGAATCTACGGATTCCAGATACTGACACAGGCGAAGGCAAGTAAACCATAACAGCCCAAATTGGCAAGTAAAGTTCACGCAAACCTGATTCAGAGGGAGAGAAACAACTGCAGGTTCTCCTGTTTCATCGAGAGATACAGGTCGCACTATCTTGGTTCGACCTTCATCCTCAGCTGTTTTACAGTTCACCAGTATATCTACCTTGAACTTAGTGTCAGTTTGACCTTGACTCTCTTCATCAAAAGACTCTTTGGCCGCTGTTTGAACCTTCTCAAAGTTGATAATGACACCCCACACAGGGGCAATCTTTTTGGGAGGAGTTGTGAGGTCACCCTCTCTCGTGGCTGGGACTATTTGAATCAAGCGACCTGGTTGCAATTAGCGGCAGTTAGAGATGTGAACATTTATCGGAGGTTCTCCAATGAGTCAACGAATATACCCAAGGAAAAAGGAAAAAACATATGCCACTCTACTGCTTTTCTGATTCAAAAGATTCAAAAATCAGACACTGTGAATCAAGGCAAGCTAATTCCAGAAAGCATGAGTGCCACTCACAAAGGGAAGAGAAAAGGATGTATCTGTGAAAGTATACTTGAGCAAGGAGCAGGAAGCTAGATAACCTGGTTGTAAATAGGGTAGGCTGAAACGTGGAGCAAAAGCAATGCTTCGAATTTCTGCTCTCAAAGCATGCAATTGCTGCAATAAATTGCGATAATCTTTAACTTGGTCCTCCTCTTCAATCACTATGCTTTGGCGCTCTTCATCCATATCTTTCACCCGTTTCTGCTCTATACATAAACACAATCCATCAGTTATCCCAACCCTCAGCCCTGTATACCTCATTAAGTATCACCTCACTCCTACATTCGGACACACGGCGATGAGAGATGCAACCCCAAGTCCACGTAGCTGTGCAGGAGGAACAAACACAGGAAAGAAAGGAAAGAAAATTTGCCTGAAGATTTGGTAAAGCTCGGTCACACTGATATTGGTGAAAAGATTGTCGTAGAAGGTCTTCAGGATTACTGTCTTCACTACGCATCTGGTTCAGCAGCATGTTGTAGTTCAAATGGAATGCACTGTCATATTATAAATTATTAGTGCTCGGGACACCTATACATAGTTCAATAGACGAGGAGAAGGTGGCAATAAAGAAAATTCAACAAATGGTCCATAGACACATCCTCTACCTTCAAGTTTTAATCAAGGGGAAAAAATAAACAAATAAGAAAGTAGCCCGTAGGAAAGTAAGAACGGAAAAATGAACTTACCTATTTAATGGATCTGCAGATCCTTTGATCATGTCCTTAGCAATGGCAGGCTCTAACTTTTCATCGAGCATGAGAATGCAGATACCCCGATCATCCAGGCCACGACGTCCAGCGCGTCCACTCATCTGAATATACTCTCCACTAGACAGCCATCGAAATTTGTCTCCATCAAACTTACGAACATTTGTAAATACAACGGTTTTGGCTGGCATATTCAAGCCAATACTGAATGTTTCTGTTGCAAATAAACACTGCCCACCGAAACCAAAAGTCAATTGCTAGAATCTCTGCTTGGACATCACATACCTGATTTCAGATCCATCAGGAACATTTAAATCTTTCATGATCAAACAAAGCTACAATGGTTACAAGGTAGTTAACATCAACTGCAACACTAGCTTATGGCTGGAGAAACAGAATACCTCGTGGCAAAATCCAAAGAGTGTTCTGTGAGATTGTAAGAAGAAAAAGGTGTAAACAATCACCTTGATAAGACCTTCTTGAAACAGAATCTCGATAACTTCTTTAAGAATTGGTAGTAGACCGGAGTGATGTACGCCGATTCCACGCCTCAGTAATGGAAGTGCAGCAGTTACCTGAGTCAGGTGCATAATCCTGTTAACAAGCAAACTTACCGTGGAAATGGTTTCTAACAGATAAATTGTACTGCTAAGCTCAGACTATCTATTTAATAAGCATGTAGAAATTCTACCTGTCATTATACTGCCAAAGATCTCAGTTCCCAGAGAAAAAATATTGGGAAGGCTTTAGAATAACAGCAAAACAATATCAACAATCAGATACGGAACAGCTTTCGAAATGCTAACTTCCACAAAATGTCAAAAACCTATCAACTGTGGTTGCATATAAAACCATGTGGTATGAAAAGCCTTTTAAGTATAAACTCACAACTCAAGGGGACCCAAAACCGCGAAGAGAGCTTGATCCAAGTACAAAATGCACTAGCCGTACAAAGAAGAATTCCAATTTCCTATGCCGTGAGTCTAGTCGGCCTTAAGAAGGCCAGCAAAGAAGAAAATATACCTGAGGAAGTTTCTTGTCATCCTCTGACAAGGAATCCATGGCACTCCAATATACACCATCCACCAACTTTTTCTCATTCTCATCGTTAAGATCCAATTTTGCCATCTGCACAAAGAAACACATTAACGTGACGAAAAGATGAATTCAACCAACCGAATAAGAAGTATAGAGATTGCACGAGTATACACGAGATCAGAGAGCAAATATGGAGTAATCATTAAATGAACCCTAACTTAGTGAGAAATCTAAAGATGAGATTCAAAGGAGGTAGTCGATGAAATGAAAAAGTACAAACCTGACCAGCATTCTCTTCACAATTACGTTTACTAAAACTGAAAACAATGACAGGGTCAAACTGTCGTTGCATGATCATCTTGACAATCTTGAACATGTCACTAGGTTCCGCAGATATTCCGCCCTTCCCGCCTTTCTGCGTCTTTCCATTTTTCGAAGCATCACCTCCCGGTTTAGACGAAAGAGCATTGACAGCTTTCTGAAAGCTGGAATCTCGGAAGATAGCCTTTTCATCGACAACCATGTACAAGCCATCACCTCCAGCTGGATACACATAATGTTGAAGCGGAGTGGGACGGTAATCAGTGTACACAATATGACAGGGCTGCTTGTGTACCTGCAGCCACGAACAACGATCTTTCAAAATCCAATAGAGGAAATATGTACAGGAATATTAAATTGATAACAAAAGATTCTGTATACGTTATATGCACAATTACTTCTATTAGGAGCATGAGTAAAGCGATGTTTTGACGAGCTTCATTCGTTGTCCTCGCAAACCCTAAACTACTAAAAAATTAAATGGTACAAAACTCTACAGAATACGCTAACAGCTCGCAACAATTGTAGATGTCTATCATAAAACGTCGAGATAAAAATAAGTGGTGAACGAGCAACAGACCTTGACTACCCATTCTGCAAATTCCTTGGCGTTTGGTACAGTGGCAGAAAGGAAAACAAAGCGTGCATTCTTGGGTGCCATTACAATGCTCTCTTCCCACACAACACCTCTCTCCCGATCTCGCATGTAGTGCACTTCATCAAAGATAATCCATGCCACTTCTCTATTCACCTCTGAACCTCTGTATTGCATGCTTCGCAGAATCTCTGTAGTCATCACCTGAGAACATACAAGCTCAATCTTAGCCATTAGTTTGCAGCTCTGGATCAAACGAAGTTCACGAATTAAGTAACAAATTATTATAAATTAGGCAGCATATGCAGACATATCTTGTCTAACTTTCCCTCTCTTTCAACATATTAGAAAAAAGTCAAGAAACCTTCCTGAAAAAAAAAACATAAAAATCAGAGAACTTACCAAGCAAGAGGCATTTGGATTAATCGTAACATCTCCAGTCATAAGGCCCACATCGTGAAACTCCTCACACATCTCCCTATATTTCTGATTGCTCAAAGCCTTGATAGGGGAAGTATAGACCACCCTCTGGTTGTCACGAAGTGCCATAGCAATGGCATACTCTGCTACCACTGTCTTGCCCGCAGACGTGTGTGCAGATACCTGCAAAACAGAAAAAGCATGAGATAGGCTTTTCTTGGCCCTAAGAATTTCCAAATAATATCAATACAAGACAAACAAGAATTGGAGAAAACAAAGCAGCTGACATGTGGCTGGAGTAAAGAATACCAACGAAGGCAAAACGACGCGTGCCAGAAAAAATTCATACCTAAGGACTAAAAATACAGCACAGTCACAGAAAATCACTTGACAAGCCTATGTATTAGCGCAGGACCAGCCAAGCCAGTTGCAGGATTAGACAGCGATCTCGATTAAAGAAAAACTAGAACTGCGAGTAAAAAGTAAGTCCACGAATCTCAACTACCTAAAATTGAGGAAAATCGAACAATTACACTGAAGACAGAGAAATGACCCACTCTAGTAAAATGAGGTTTCGACAGAACTTGGCACTAACCAAACTGCAGGAGAATTCCGACGAAGCAAGCGAACAATTCGTCAACCAAAAGCTCAAAATATATATTTTTAAATTAGCAGCTAACGCGTAACCAGATAAGAAATATCTATGAAAACGAAAACCTCGAATTGATAAGGACTAGAAGTAGAGTGGAGTCCCTGAAAATCTCCTGAAAAGGCTACTTGTCTACGCAGCACAAGTCCAGCTAGCGACAAAACTAGATGGCGATTACGATTACAAGGAAATTCCAATTGCGGTTACAATGCAAGTCTCGGCTACTCGAAATTGTTACCTACCGTCGGAAAAATCGAACAATTAAACCAAAGACAGGAAGTGAACTACATTCCGATAATAATTGTTTCGACAATCAAAACTGCAGGAGAATTCCAACACAATTCATCAACCAAAAAGCTCAAAATCATCAAAGAGTGAAGTAGCTTACCAGAACAGACTCGCCGACTTCAAGACACCGGATGGCTTCTCTCTGGAAAGGATCAAGCGTAAACGGATACTCCTTCGCCGGCTTCCCGCTAGACGGAACCGTTCTCGTCATGGCATGATCATACCCCTCGGGATAGAAAACGTCGTGCAAACACGCGACATACCCCGACTTCTCACTACTGCCAGCTGCGGTCTCCTCTTCTTCTTCCATGAGATCGTCGGTCTCAACGGATCGCGCTTGCTTCGCATCAGCGTCGTCGCGCCCCTCAGCGTCCTCCGCCTTCCGCTTGGGCGTCGCCATGGCTGCACTGGGCAGTCGCAGCTTGCAAAATTTCAGCAACAACCTACATCGCCAGGATCAATCAGCAAGGACCAAAGAGAAGGCGATATTAGGGTTTCGGGTTCAGGGTTTAAGCCAAGCCTGAAAAATTGTGTGTGAAAAAGACTTTTATTCTACCCCTGTGGCGTTTTCTTCTCAAGTTAGTGTGAAAGAGTTTTTTATTCAACCTTTTTGTTCCAGAGCATCAACACCGTTTCACGCTAATATTCATTTGATCAATATCACAAGTGGATCAAGTAAAAGATAGATGGAAGATAGATAGAAACTCCGGTCCAAGAAGAGGGATTGACTCCTATATTGCCCTGCTAGAGGATAAATGTAAAAAATTGCCCCTATTTTGTGCTGCTTAAATTTTGTATAACATGGTGTTCCTTGGCTAATTTGGAGTCTATGATTGAAAATATGAATTCCAAATTTGCAAATTTTATCTTGTGTGGCAAATGAAAAAATTCAAGGTTTTCTACGAGAATAAATATAGGGCAGTAGAGGGGTCAATCCTCCTTGGCCCAAGAAGAAATTAGCATGAATAAAATAGTACACAGTGTACTCATAAAGTACCTATTTTATTGTTTTTTGAAATACTATTTAATTTCCATGTTTCAATTATGCACTCAAGGGGGATCCCAATATTATAACTCCAACCTAATTGTAAATGATAACAAAGTGTTTTATGCCAATGTTTAATTAAACCAAATAACTTCTCATTTATCAAACAAGAAATTTTTTAGTTTAATCAAACATTGGCATAGACCATTGAATGAATGAGATGTCACTATTGTCCTATGACATTCAATCTTTAAAAGAACTAAAAATCCTTTGCAACCAATTTGATGAAATTGAATTAATAATGTAATCATACAAAGATAGAACCAAAATTATACAAAACTTCAAAAATAGGTCGTGGCATTAAACCATTAGAAAGTCCTTATATATTCTTAATGTCACAAAGAGATGCATACAAGTGACAGATTCTATAGTTTCAACAAGCTTAGAAAGAATTTATACCACCATTAAAACTCCAACCTCTAAAAAGCACTTCTTTCATATCACTTTTGGCATGTAACACTATTGAAGGGTTGTTTACACTTTCTAAACTGAAGCATAGAAGGAATCTTTTATTTCCCTTTAGAATCTTCTCACTTGTACTCACACTTGTTCACCCTTTTGCATTTACATTTGATGGCCTTTTTTATTCACACTCCAATGACTTTCAAGGGAAATGATGATGTTCTATGGTAATCTAATTAATTTAGTACTACTATTACATCATGATTGATGAGCAAGTTAGCATTTTCAAATTAAAATGTATTACATTAAATTAAATCAAATTAAGATATGTTTGAATATGGTGTTAGAGGTGATGTTTGCAACATGAATCTAGTTCAAGAGTAGGTCTAAATTTGTTCCAAAGACTCTCAATAACAACACTCTTTAACATCAAATGAGAATACACCTTTAAAGGTATTCAAGGGTTAACCTTGTAATGCTACCCCGGGCACTAAGTGTCCAAATTCTCTTGTATAGGATAGAAGTGCAACTATTTATCTTCAAAGTTTTGTTGTAAAAAAGGAACATCTTCTACAATAGTTTGAACCTGTTCAACTAGAGCACCTTGCCCAAAGTTCATGGAGATGCACAAGACATCTAAGACCTCCGCTTCTGAGCTTCAAAAAAAGCAACCACCTTGTCGTTGGATTTCACTAACATATCCATCCGAGGAGGTTGGGCATAACAGTAGGGCTTCTTTTTTTAGGTTTTGTAAATGAACGAAAAGGCGATATTTTATGCTTCGTGGACATTGAGGTGGTGACTTGTGCGGCCACTTGGCAGTTTCAAAGTGGTGAAGGGGGAAATTTGGAGGAGTAGCATTTGGCAATTTATTTTGATTGTTTGAATTCATTTTAGCAAATTGGAGACTTTAGTTGAAAGATTTTTGGCAATTTTCATAGAATTACGGTTTAGAGAAGTGGCGAAATGAAGGTGCAGAAGGCACTTCCAATGGTGACTATGTGAAAGCAATTGGCAATAGAAGAGGCAATGTGCACATTCAATATTTACAATAATGAGTTCCACAGTACAATCAAATGCCATTGCATTATAAATGATCTTACACCTGCACCCACTCCAAACCTTCTCCAATGCTTAAGTTAGTAAAGAGAAGAGAATGACAATTAAACACATTATTTTTTTTTTGAGCTTAGATGCTAGATTTGAGAAATATGCTTGACAACACCTTCATACAACTACACCTTCATATGGTGACAATGTGGATCACTTTTAAACATTATTATACCATTTTTTTGGTCTCTCACACAACCTATTTGCCTATTATAGTGAATTCATTATGCAAACCACCGAGATTGCAATGAAGCAGATAGACAAGACCTACATATTTTTTTTCATTTCAAGGAATATATAGATGCCTTGCAAGTGTAGGCAGAAACTCACAATGAATTCCCAAATATTGTGTGAAAGAGAGAAATTCGGCCACTACTCAAAGCACACAAAGAAGGTACCTTACCTCCACAAGTTGCTAAATTACCATGACATTGTCTTACATCCACCCTCAAAAAACTCCGATGCTTAAATGAGAAACTTCCTTGCAAGTATATAAGTACCATAAAGGTTTCACAATTCAAATACCAAAAAATTACCAAGAATTGGGCCATCACTATGCAAAGTCAGCAGACAATCATAAAAGCCTCGTGGAGGTGCAAAAGAAACTTGATGCCTTGATGCACGCTACCACAAATACAACAATTCATAAGACTTACACGCATAGGGAAGCACATGCAAACATGTTAATTCAATTTTCAAGTAGAAAAACACTTTGAACAATGCGGTGAATATGAGAGAACCGACCAGAAGACATTCTAATGTTGGGGTATAGGGTAATCTCACTAGCCAATTTTGCCCTATACAAATGAACTACCTACCCTATCAAAGTTGTGAACTCCAAACTACCTACACCAAACTACCTTTTTGTTTAGCATGTGACTCGGCTAGCATCAAACTAAACCTGCAACTACAACAATTGTGTGAGAATCTAAACACCTACTAGATACTTCCCCCACTGAGTTGAAACAAACCATTCATCAAACACCTTCTTATAAGGAAAGCTCTCTAGGGTGAAAATTCGTTGAGAGTACATGTTGACAACCACCTCAATGTGCTCCTCCAGATTGTTGCGCACCTTCAATTTGAAGAATCCAACGCTAGAAAACAAACACTTGTCTTCAACGGATCCCAACACATGCACTACAACCATCTTAGCAAGTTTCAAAAACTCATAGAAGTTCTGTGTCAAGCTATTGTTGTTGTCTAGGACCCGCTAGATCTTTGTCAACAGATTAACATCAAATGACGGGAGCATGACTGCACGACAATTAGACTTCATACATATTTTGAATAGGGCATGCTTTGAAATGAGAGCATCACAGTCAATGAGGGATTTAATGAGGAGCTTGTTATCCTCCTCCCCTAATATTTTGTTGTGACCATATGTATCCATAAGAGTGCACAAGTGACCATCTAATACATCTTCAACATTCATTTGGCACCAATATTGAAGGTAGAAAATACCAAATGCATTCATGACATTGTGATTTGGAAATTGTAAATCCAGCTTTGCTATAAGCACTTTAGCAGCCTCTACAACCACAAATACAATAGGTTAATTTGCATGGTACAATTGAATAGACGATAACACTACCAGTTTTTAGTCATTTCGATAACAAAATTCAACATGTTCTCAATTCATCGTTGGTTGTAAGCACATGAATATGAAAATTTAGAAATAGAAAGATTAAAGGTGAGAAACTTATCTGTGCACTCTTCCTTAACCTTGCCGAGCAAGTCTGCCCAAATATGTCAGTCCACTAGAGCACCCTTGTGTTCAACGTATATCTACTCCCTATGGCAAATGAAGGTTAGTACTATGGAGTTGTCATTCAAGTCATAGAGCCACTTAATATGGATTTGTTCATAAGAACAATCTAGCAAATTGTTGAAGCTCTAGAATTTGTTGGTACTAAATGAAGTTCCCTTGTCTTCGTACATGCGGTACAATGAGGCTTGGTAGACCTTCACTATAGTGACAAAGTCACAGACATAGACATCCCTCTTCTACGCGAAGAGGACTAATGTGTCGATTGCTTTTAGAAGCAAAAGCAACGCATACATCCCAACAACATACACAGGTCAAGAAGCAAGTACAAACAAGTTTGCAAAAAACCAAAAAGCCCATCACAACCTATCCCAATTCCGAAAACA
Source organism: Pseudoscleropodium purum (assembly GCA_963969395.1). NCBI lineage: Eukaryota > Viridiplantae > Streptophyta > Bryopsida > Hypnales > Brachytheciaceae > Pseudoscleropodium > Pseudoscleropodium purum. The sequence continues at coordinate 2,103,535 of OZ017800.1, read as the reverse complement.
TTTGGAGTACTCATTGCCATGAATTCAAACACAACAACCAACACAAACATAAGTAAATTGCCAAAACAGTAAGAATGAGGTAGAATACGAACCTCTACCTTGTTGTTTTCTACTAAGTTGGTAGTCATCTTGTAAATCAAAGTACAATATTCCAATAGAAGACATTGGAGGGGCTCAATCAGACTCACCCACTGTGTTTTAACATTTTTAAGCATCTTCAGTCCCTTGGTTTCAGTGAACTCAACCAATTGCTTGAACTCCACAAATGTCTTGGACTTTTACAAAAGTAAGCGTAAGTCACAATAAGAAGTTTCTCAATGGTAACAAATATTTCTAAATTAGACAACGCCTTAATTGCCAGGTTGCAAAAGTGAACCACACAATATACGCCAAATTCTACCCACTCAAGAGAAATTAGCAAAGGAATTTGAACCCAATTTTTAACAATGTAAGCATGAACTAAGAGGAAGCTGGAGTTGTCCATAGTTGTTACCTCATCCATCATCATAGCTACATACTGCACATTTGCAATCCACCGCTTGGTCTCCTCAAGCACTAGCTTATACATGTATCCTGCCATGATTCAACCTAAGTTGTCACACTAATGAGAAAATAGGAGATTAGATATACCAAGAAGTTTGTATAACGAAGCATGGAATTGGAACTCCAGCATAAGGTGGCCATTGGCTAGCAATTGGAATAATGTTGCAAATTGCACCCGTCTCTTTTTGGCCTCCAAATTAGTGCAATTGTTTACTTGCTTAAAGACAAACGTTGATTCCTTGGCTGCATATAACTTCATGTTCCTTTGATGTTTGCATTCCGTTACCACATTAGAAGATTTTTGGGGCCTTTGGATGCCTGCGAGTTATCACAGCCTGTGAACGCAAGAAATAGATTCGGCACAACAGTCTGACGTGGCCAAGACCCTACCACGTCATTGATCCAATTTTTAAATTTTTTTAAATTTTTTTTATAAATTTTTTTGCATTTGAAGACTAATTTTTTTTTTTTTATGAAAAATAAAATTTTGATAGCGGGTCGTTCCCCTTATTGTGGGGAATAGTTGTGGGGGAACAGGCCTAAAACAGGCTTCTAGACCCCCCAAAACTCTTCTAATGTGTATTGCTCCTTGACTTTCACCCTTTGTTGAGGCAAATCTTTCTTAGTTGTCCTTTTTCCGTCGTACTTGAACAATGTATCAGACTTTGGGGCCATCACACAAGGCTTACAATCAACCGCGCTGCAGACTTTGCATTTCACCATATGCAAAATTCCATTCGTTGCCATAATCCCCTTTGCCCAAGGCAATTTTGAAGCCCACGTAGTTTGGAACTTGCGGTGTCTTTTGTACCGTGTTTGAGTCTCCAATCATGAACTCCGAGATTTGCCCCGGCTAGTATCACCTCTCTTCGACAAGGGTGACTAAAAGTCTGAGTCATCCTCAGACCCTTCATAGTCCATTGGTGCTTCAATATATTCATCATCGTGTGCTTCCTCATTGTCCTCCAAAAGAGTGATCAATGACAACTTCGCACTTAGGACAATTGTATCACCTGAAGCTAAAGATGAACCCAGGGTTTTTACTATATCCACAAACACTGAAGTGCTTTTGCCCCATGCAATTTCCCACCCTCTATTGTCATCACTCAAGTACTCTTGAGTGAAAAGTGGCTCTGCCCCAAGAACATCTGACATTGAGCTATCCAGCACAAGAAAAAATGGTTGATCCGCTCTCGAACCTTGTAAAGACATGAAATAAGAATTCATGGTTTTCTTCCATGCCTTAGTCTTCCACAACTCTATGATCTTTTCCTTCCATTTCAACTCCCTACGCGCAACCTCCAAGGCCTCTTTAGTGACCTTCTCTACGTTCTTCTTTGCTAATTGCGTAGCTTCAACAACACAGACTGCTTTGTTGACAGTATTGTCCCTATGATCTTCCTTGTTTGATTCCATCCCAAAGAACCCACACTCTACGAAATAGATAGCAACCAACAAACTTCGCAAGGATTCACGGCCACAAAGCAAATGACAAGACAATTCACAAAGAAAACAAACAAACGAAACTCATAAGCAAAACAAAGAATTCTCATGAATTTTAAGCGCATAGAACCCGTCGAACTTGCATGGCGGTGCAATTCCTCCATTCCCTCAAACAACAAGCAATTAACAGTACAATTAACACCGAGCATTCAAATTGAAAGAAGTGGACTACAATAAGCAACGTACAGCCTAAGACATCGCGAAAGTTTGCTTAGCGAAACACATAGGTCCTCCACAGCATGAAAGTGGCGAAACAAAGATAATTCAAGATGATAGTGGCGAAATCATGACTGCCACCTTCACAATTACTGGCAACCTCAATGCGGGCATGAACACCGAAATTGAGAGGGAGTGGCAATATTAACAAAGCATCTGGAGCAGGAAGTAGGGATTGAAGGATCAGAGTGGCGAAGACAGACAATTACATCAGTAATTGTGGCACTGAGGTGAAATAGGAGTGGTGATCAATCCCAAATCATGGGACAAGTGCGGCACCGACCTGGCCTAATGCGGTCAGCCTCCAATGCGGACGTGGCAATCCCAGCCGCTTTTTTGAGCTGAAGTTCCCATAGCAAGTTCGCCAGGGTTCCCAAGTAGATGCAAACTGGTGCCTGGGCGCCAAAAAAAAAGCCTTGCATAACAGAGAGCTTTTTTAGAACTTCTTTTTCCACAAACCTTGATTTGTCTGAGTTCGTTGAGATTCCTTCCTTAGCTAAGCGAATTGGTGTCATTTCAAACCTAGTTTCCAATTCATACATTAATTACTGATGAACATTCTAGTCTCACTTGTAATTGTACATGTTGGATTACCAAAAACAGGTATTTTGATAAAATGGCAGCATTCCTTCGGCATTTTTCCATGAATTTTCTAAAAGTGGTATAGATTTCAGACCCTGGAACCCTGAAATCTAGGACTGGTATACAGTTTAGAATGCATGTCCTGAACTAAAAAGTGCCAAGTTTGTGGAATACCGCCATTTTAATGAAATATCTGTTCAAATCACTCCTTGAATTTGAGTTACAGTGCTGAAGTAATCAATAGAGGAACTGAGTCCGGTATGTTTGCATTTCTTCAGTCATTGTCATTGTAACTTCAAAAAATCACCATATCCCAGATGCCTTGCGTTTCAATCACCATCTTTATACAAATCAGTCTCGAGTCCAGGGGTTGATTTTCCATGTGAATGCTATAACAAAGATTGCGACATTAGGCCTGCAAGATCGAGGAACAACTCATTATTAATTACAAGACTTGGATATGTCATTCTTTTGTCATGAAAACATTGGATCCCGGTTTTACACGTGGTCTAAACACAAAGGTACGACTCTCAATGATTTAACTCCCGGAAGCAATCTTCTGATGACAAGTCGTGCATTCACTGTATTCATCGATCATGGCCACCTTAGATTGCACAAGCGAAACAGCAACCCTGAGACAACAAGCTTAGTATTTGAACCCAACATCATATGCAATTAAGGGTGAGACCAGAGTCAATTAACCCATTGCATTCATGACGTACATCTTATTATGCTCTTGAGGCAACAAACATTCAATCCACTTCGAAGATCGAGGTAGCTTGAAACCTCGGTAAGTCGTTCCCTCAAATAGTTTAGAGGAGCCATGTAAACATCAACTCTTCATGCTCATTCCTGTTGGTTGCACCTGCGCTAGTGGCAAAGTAGACATTCAGCAAGATGATGTAACACAACTGAAAAATGATTTTACACACCAATTTATTAGCTAGGGTGCAGGATTTCGGTGTAAGTTATCTCAAGTTAGTTTCGACCTGTGCAATCTGTTGTGGCCCTTCTTCTGTGTCCGTGCCCAACACGGTAACCGATGGAAACAAGAGTAGGCTTTCGTATTCACTTGCCATGTTCAACGATGGGACGGATTTGTCAGCGAGTATGCTTATTATCATAAGTTTATGCACACAGTTTCATGAAGATGCTATGAATTGCTATCTGCTTTGTTCAGGAAGATTGGATGTTGTCAAACTAGCTATCGGCTAGATCTCAAATGCCAATACATATGATATATATTACAGTAATGAGTGATTTCCTTTGCGAATTTTCAGAGTCCAGATGCTCGAAACAAAAATTCTTTTCTTTTAGCCGGCGTGGCATGTGCTTCACCGTCCACAGAAATGAGGGTCTGGAACCGTGAACGATGTGTCTCAAAAAGTGCTTGAACAGACGTGTCATACAGAGAGTACGTGAACACTCCATGGTCCAGAGGTTCTATGGTATTCATGAGAAGGAAAGAGTGAACTTATCGTTGACGGTTCCAATAGGGTTCCACGCGCTTCACAACCGACTTCACCTGGAGAATCCATTTGGAATTGCTCAAGCGCGCGGCTTTCGAAGAAACTTGATGGAGCTTTCATTGAGCCAAAACTATGTAAAATAAAAATCTATGGAGCGAGCAGGCTGATCCAAGTTCATCAGTTGGTAGGTACTCAATGCCAGGGTTTCACTGACATCTTCGCCAACATTTTTCTGGTGGGTGTTTTCTTGTGGGTGATTTGGTAAACTGGTCTGTTGAAGAATGTTGCAGAATCAATTGAAAAGGCATCAGGATAGGGTGGCGCTCGCTACCTACGCCGTGTGGCATTGTTAGTCGAACCATCCACTGCAACCCAGAGACGCTTTATTTCACGTGGTTTGCCGGACCTTCAGTACATTCCCCTTCGTCAGATCAGGATTCAAACTGGCAGAGATATCTGCGAAGGTAAGGTACTTCTTTGCCAATTCAGTACTTACAGAATACAAAAACACTCCGTTATGGCTACACTGGCAAACGTACAGTGCAGATTCGATTTTACAGTGGCTCTCGTAAGTATTTCATTAGAAGATATTCAGTTGCTTTGGCGGGCTGTGAGTTCCCTAAGGTTTTCAGGCTTTGGGAACTTATCGCACCAGTTGCTTGATATGGCATAGTTACTGCCACATTATTAATAAAAATTTTAAAAAATTCTCAATTTTTTTTTTTCATTTTAAACTTATTAGTGAAATATTTCTTTTAATACAAGTAAATTGTTTTCAAGATTCTTTAGTACATGAAATAACAATTCTTTTGGAAATCTTCTAGTAAAAATTTTACAAACTTTGAAGTTTTATTGAGTGCAATATTATTGACTAAAATATGACTCCAAATAGTTATGTTTCTAAGAAGTCACTCTATAAATCATAAAAAAATGTAAAAACTTATGTAAGGTAGTATGCTCATGAAGTGACCTTTCAAAGGGTGGTCAGCCTTTTTAATGGGTTTTAGATGTCAAAAAGTATTTTCCCTTATTTTTCATTTGAAGATGATTTGATGCGGAATGTTACACAAGTGGTCAGTTTCATGTTTTTCAAAGCATTTATGAATTGCTTATGAATTTCCAGAGTAATGGGTACCTATTTCTAATCATAGGCCTTACAAAACCCACACATGCACAATTTGAAAAAAAAATATGCCTTGACCAAAAACTAGCATTGTGGCATGCAAAAAGTAATACACAAAGTTTGAAAGTGCAACCATTGCTAAACTTAAACAAACCCTAATGATTCTTCAGCATTTGTAAGAAGGCAATTGGGCAACCAATTCTCATTTAGAAAAATGAAGTAAATCCATCTTGTCTCCAAAATGGACCCACCTTAGTTCTTATTCCATCCATTACACCCTAACATTACACTCTCTCACTATTGACTTACAATTTCAAGAAATTGCTTACTATCCATTTCATAGCTTTTAGTAGGGACTAATTGAAGAAAAAAGTTGCAATAAAGCTCACTAATATATATATGTACACATACATCACACTCTTTTCAAATTTTAAAGACATTTCTAGTGTTTTTTGGAGCAAATTATTAAAATCATGAATACTTGGAATTGTATTTAAGTCATTAATTTTTCACTCACATTAGGGGAGATTTGAGGGCATTAAAAGACTATTTCAAGCCCATCCTCTATACTATGAACCATCCATTGTTGGCTAGAATAAAAAAATGTTAAAAAAATTAAATTAGAAAATATTTAAATATTAATTAAGTATTATTACCTAACATTGCATTCTTTTGACCACATCAAAATGCTGATGTGGCAAAGGTCCTATAATTCCCACAGTTTGGGAACTTGCAATCTTCTAATGGCCTCAAAAATCCTCTAATGATAAAATTTTTAATTCATGAAATTCCTACCAAAAAATTCTAAAAAAGATTGTCATTCCACTTTCAAAAGAATCTTGAAAAAAAATTTACTTGTACTAAAAAATTTTCTTCACTAATAAATTTGATTAAATTCTTAAAAATCTAAATCTATTTTAAAAATTTAAAAATTTATTGCATGCAGCCAAGTATATTACTTGCACCATAACATGCCTAAATATTTTTGAAAATATCTAATTATTCAATTAGTTATGACAATTTTTGTAAGTGTACAAAACACTTCAAAAGTCATTCATTTTAAATGTATGTTGCTAGAGGTCCAATCTCAATTGATTGACTCTTTTAAGACTTATGATAAACAAGCCTATTATTAAGCGGACTTGCTATCTAATTACTTTGAAGAAGCTATTTGTCAATTCATGTATTTTTCAAGATTGAGAAGTTCAAATGAAGCCATTTGCAAGTAGAATCAAGAGGCATTCTAACAAAAAATGAGTTTTCAATTATGTGATTTTTCGAAGTTTGTTAGGACCATTAGATGTTTTTCATTCCTCCTGGAAGGCTACAAGTTCTTACGTGTTCCGTTGGTTCCCATATGTTGAGAATTGCCCTGCAAGAGTTGCTTGACATGGCAAAGAGATTGCCAAGTCATTTTTTATTTTTATTTTTTTCAATTTAAAAAAAAAAAAATTCTAAAAACGGCTATGCTCTGACTACTAGGGAATCAATGCAAAAAACAAGCTTGAAATAGCCTTCTAGGCCCCCCCAAATCAAGTAATATAAATTGTTGAAATGTGGGTAGGCCTATGTTAAACCACATGTTGCTAGGTGTCTCCTCTCTAAGCACACTGTCATGATTCTAAGGGTTGCTAAGATTGTAGTATCATAATGAGTGGGTGACTCAAGCAAATGGGAAGGCCCAAATGAGTAGTCTATTTTAAAAGCACCCATGTCCCAAAGCAATCATGATACAAAGGTACATTTTACTTTCTTCAATGTACCAACAAATGCACATTTGAGGAGGTTGCTTTTAGTGATTACTACATTTCAACTTCAAAAATTTATAACTAATTCTATGAAGGTCTAAAAAATATGAAACAACTTGGATTAGATGCCAATTCATTTCATCTTCCTACAAAAAATTTCTGAAAATTGTTTCAATGGGTTTAGCTTCCTCCAAAAGACAATTAAAAGATCATTTAAAGAGTAGACTACCTTAGATGTTTTAGTTGGGTGACTATTGACATTGGGTTGTTCTACCATAATTCTATTCTACAGTAGGTTGGCAGCCTGAATCTCAAACTGAAGGGATAACCGACTTCTTGTTTGTTTGTCCCCGCCAAGTCACCTGTGGCTGGTGGGTTGTTATGTTTTCCTCTGTAATGAAATCCTGTTTCATTTGTTTCGAGAAGGGGAAAAAAAAAAATATAACCGACACTGATTCTCAACTAGTCATCTCCCTCTTACTTTTGGCAATTTACCAATCTCAAAGGACGGAAACAGGACTGAAGTACTGTACGATACCGCGTATGCTCTTCTTTTCCCCTCTTTCCACGCAATTGAGAAGCCTTTTCCTCGAAAAAATGGAAACGCTTAGTTCTATTTGACTCTATTCCCAGCTCGGTCTCTTTCTGTTTGTGGTTTTTTTAGAAAGAAGCTATTTGCAACGAAATTATGTATTTTAACACCGCCCGCCCTTCCAAGTGTGCTCAGGGTGTATCGAGGATATAGTATCTTATTGCGACTGAGAATCTGACCTCCGCTTTTCCAGAGATTCTGCTCCGTCTCTCACGCATTCAGTTCATACGAGTGGGAAATGAATCTTCTGTCCGTCGTTTCTGGGATGGCCCGGCTAATATAACTGATAGGTAATGAATTCAGATGAAGTAAGATTTTAATGACAATTTGGCAGGTGACTGAGTCTATCTACAGATAAGTTAGAGCGCGTATTGTACACAGTTCAAAGGTACAATTACAATTATAGTTTACTCGTTGACTGTGGAGTAATGGGCTCCTTTCAAAATTTTGAATTTTGAATCCAATTCTGCCCATTTGGAAGGTAAACTACAGGAATTAGCGAAGGTCATTGCTCATTACATTACATGTAGTCGTCACTGAAAGTTGCAGTGCACAGCGCGGGGATAAAGTTAATTCCCGTTTGACGGTCTATGAATCCGAAATGGGGTGCTTTCGGACAGGTAACGACTGGAGTAGTGAGTGAGTGTCAATCTGAGGCGGTGCCAAGTGGGGACGTAACTTTGGCAAAGCAGCGAGAAGATCACTGGAAACTAAACCCTACTTTGCGAATTTCTGTTTGGTTTCTGTTGCGCGTGCCGAACGCTCTAATATCAGCCTTTATTTGTTGGTATTGAGTCCCCCAACCCCCGTTTGAAGCTCTTGGATGGTGAAGACTGCGCTGTGTGTCTTCCGTTGCCTCTTGGATAAGACACATTTCGTAGCGGTCTCTTTCTGTATGTGAGTTTTTTTAATTTCAGTCACCCCAAGTGATTGTACGTTGGGAAGGATTTTGCAAGTGCTTCGAAGGTTGTAGCCACGGCACCGGTTTTTCTTGTTGTGCTAATCTCCGAAGGTGCTCAATTGAAGAGGAAGCGTGCACGGACATAGTGAGTATCTGATTTCCGGTTCCTTTTCAAATTCTCGTCTGTTGTACCGAGATGTGCGTTCACTGAACTAACTTTGTCGGTGAGGTCCTGGTTGGAAACAGAAGGAGTTTGTAAGGGCATCCTTTGAGGAGAATTTCAAACGCAGCGACAATGTGATTTGTACTGAGGATCTTTAATAGCGCAAAATTTTGCGAAGTTGTTGAGGGGAAAGTGAAGGGTAGGCTATCACTTCAAGTTTGTCGGTTGAAGGATAGCCACTCGCAACAAACATCCCGTGTCTAAATCTGAGCTGCTTGCTTTTCATAGTAATCGAGAATCTCGTAAGCTCTGAGCTTGGAAGAGAATCAGCATTCGTGTGACACTAATTTCGAAAGTGTATCGTTAGTTTGTTGCGTCTTTCTCGACTCATAAGCGTCTTCAACATTAGGGTTTAGTGATGTACATGAAATTTCTCGGGGAGCTTATCGCAAATTGTAGCCATTTGAGAAGGAGCTCTAAAGAATTTTTGTGGCTTGTTCTGGTCTTTTTTAAATGTTCCCTTGCCTTTGATGTTCTTTCTCCTGCAAATGGTGGGCAGTGACTTGACTTGAAATCTAAAGACTGTTTCTTGGATGTAACAGAGAATCTTATTTTGTCGGTGGTAAAGACTACAGTACTGAGGTTGCTGGTAAAGATTACGATGGAGACGGATTCGTTGCCTGATTTGAAGCTCGGGGAACTGTTCGTAAACCATTGGACTGATTGGATTTTTATCATCATTCTAGTCGTCCTCTGGGGTGTTTGTCAAATAGTCACACCTTTCCAGCGCTACGTTGGAGCTGCTAATTTTGTGGCACAGTCGATTAAGTACCCTTACAAAGACAACACCATTCCAACTGCAATCCTACCGGTACGCTCTCACTTCTCTTTGGGTGTATGGTGTTATCCGCTGCTTTTCAAAAGTAGGATTTACGAAAGATATATTTAGACCTCAGATATTTGTTAATGCGATTGTTTTTGAGTATTTTCTCTGCAATGGCCGTAATTTTCTTGGTGTTCCTTGGACTTAAGATTTTATTTGCCACGAACAGGTTATCGCTCTGGTGATTCCCTTGGTTTTCATTTTCGGCTATTTCAGCTACAAAAGAAAGGTCCACGATTTGCACCACGCATTTTTAGGTGATTATTGGAGTGCTTTTTAACTGCACTGTCTGGCTATTAAGTTCGTTGTTTTTTCTCAATTTCGCAGCTTCATTGAGGGTATCCTAACAGTCTCGAGTCGTGTCAATCGCCCACCGTTTTCATTTTAACTGCTCTGCAGTTAGCAGTGACCACACTTTCTTTGATAGTTGGCTAAGTATCAATACTCTTATTCTTGAGTCAAGATGTTCTGATTTTGATATCCTGATTCTTCCGTGAATTAACAGTTAGGCCCAAGGTGTTTGCAGCTCCTTCAAAGAATACTATGAATGTTTCCTGTAATTACCGTTTTATTGGGTTCTGTTATTGGCTTCCAACACGTCGGTTTTTTATCCCCATTCTCACCGTAGAAGTGGCCATCCTTTTCCAGGTCTACTTACCACCACTGCTCTCACAGCTCTCCTTACTGAGGCGATCAAAATTGGAATTGGGCGACCTCGCCCACACTTCTATGCTCGTTGCTTCGGAAGTACTACTGCCAATGCTGTAAGCTGGATGCCAGTTCATACTATTGCATTCGGAACTATGCTCAAATCAACTGTGGAAACAAGCTTGAGTATGATACCTTAAGTAATGGTTGGGTTCGAAATGCTGAACATCAGGTTGAGTCCCCAACATTGGCACATCTGTAGAAGTAACAAGTTGTTCAATTGTGAATATGATGGCAGACTTATGATGCTATTGGCAACGTCGTCTGCGTGACAGCTTCAGACGTCATGAAAGAAGCATACAAGAGCTTCCCAAGCGGGCATACTTCATGTAAGCGTCCTCCCTTCGAGTCTCAACTCGTCTCATTACAGCTCATGAAAGTGGACCTCCCTAGGCTAATTTTAATGAGAATCTTGTTCATAGCTATGATGTCATGTACAGTTTTTATCTTTTGAATGTCAATTTTGAGGGTGCCTGCCCTTGTGATCATGGATATGCTTACTGTGCTCTGAAATTAGTTTATGGAGAAGGTGTCTTCTTTTATAAAAGTTCGTATTTATGTACATTTTGAAGGAGATTGTGACCGTCTTCCTAAACATTCAAGAGCTGTGCGTCTGCAGGGTCTTTCGCAGGTTTGGGTTACTTGGCGATGTATTTGGCTGGCAAGATCGGCATCTTCGATCACAGAGGCCACTCGTGGAAGCTGTTCCCTGTGATTCTGCCACTTCTCGGGGCCACCTTTGTCGGTATCACCCGAGTTGACGACTATTGGCATCACTGGACCGATGTGTGCGCCGGAGCGGCAATCGGTGAGTGACATAATACATTGTCAAGTACTTTTAGAAGCCCCAAGGGTATCTTCACATCCATCTGTATTTGGGAATATAAGATCCTCTGATGTTTTCTGCAGCAGGGACGTTGAGAAAGTTCATACACGAGTCGGGTTCTCTTGACCTGCAACATCTGAATAGTCTTACAACAGTGATTTTTGTATAGAAGGCTATATAGGACCTAGACGACGGAACCCAGAATACTGTAGTATGGATAGCATACTAGCATTCCCGAGCATACTATGGATCCAGACCCGATGCTTCGATGACTCTCGTAATTGATGACCCTTGATCCATCCCGGCTTAAGGATTCTCATTATAGACCTTCATAAAATACAAGCGCTATGAAGCGGATTGAGTTGTGATAAGTCTGGATTAGCTACTAGGTTGTGCAGGTCATCCCACTTAGGTTTAAAAATTTTCCTTATGAATAGGGATCCCCAAGGAGTCCATGTCGTTGAAGTTAGACTTTCTGAATACACTAAACTTCGACTTTCTTCATTGTGTCATACCGTACCTGCCATTTGGGTCCTCTTCTACTATTCCTGTCCTGTCGTGCATCCTGACTTGTGAGTATCACATAACTGAAGACTGAATTTCTCTTGTTCCAGGACTTCTTTCGGCGTACTTCTGCTACCGGCAGCACTTCCCCAGCTTGTTTGACGACAATCGTAAGCTCCCTCTCTCCATTTTCACTTGTACTGATTATGCAATAAGCTTACTCCAAATTCGAGTTAGCATTTGAACATGGTTCCTAACATGGTGAACTGTCCCTTTTAGGCCTCTTGTTAAGAGTCTGAAGGGGATTCCAGATTTTCGTATCATGCATTTGTAGGACACAATATGAAGAAACGAAAAATACGAACATGAACTATGAATCTTTAAAGTGCCCCAAATTAAACCCTACGTTGTCATGTAAAGATTTTATACATTTTAGACAAGAATCTCTAGATATTGATTTTAGACCCAGGTCACAACCAGGTGCATTTACATTTAAAAAAAGCAAGCTGAGGCCATGCAACCGAGTGTCAACTAATAACTCCTTTTTCCTTTCTATGTTTTTATTTTGTGCAGCCAACACTCCGTACCCATCCTTGCCTCGAAGAAACTCGAGCCAGTCTTCTTCGCAATCAGACTCGCAGCAAGAAAGTTTCGACCAAAGGCCCAACGACTTGGAGCGAGGAGGGTCACAAATCCCCATGTTATAAGTGCAAATCAGATTTGTATTTATCAGCCACCTCCAAAAAAAGCTGCAAGTTTGTGAGTGTCTCAGAGCAGCAGCTTCTAAACATGCTGTGGAGGAAGAAGGAACTTCTCTCAAACCGTTTGCTACTCAAATCTCTCTCACTGCATTAGAGGTTTTTTGAAGTGTTACCAATATGACCTTATTAGATCGTCACTGTGGAATGTCTTAAATTTTGGAATGTCATGGCATAATGTGGTTGTAAAGTAATAGAGGCTTTAGCAAATGGTTTTGGAGTCTTTTTGAAGACAAAGGTGCATCTATGTGACACTTTATGACATTTTTAGGTCTTGGCTTGTGAAATTTTATAGAAATGACAAAGTGCTTTGCAATAGATTTTGTGTGTTGCAAGGTATACAATTTGCATGTTTGTGGATTCTTTTGTGAACTCTTTGTGTTTAAAGCCATACAAAACTGAAAATAATTTCTTATTTTGTGGGAGGCAACCCATTCTTAACCAACGTCCCATATTCTAGTAAAGGAGGATATTCTCTTTCTATGTGCAAGAGATGAGTAGTGATTAATCATGGCATGATTTTTGGGGTAGTTGTGGTGCATTGTGATTGGCTACAAAACTCTCAATATTGCAACCAACCCTTAGTGGATTTTGCAACCAGCCTTTGGTTGGAAAGAGGAAGGTCTATGCCACTAAAGTGGGGGAAAGCCCACCTTCTACCTATGTGAATTTGCTTTAGTAGTTAGAAATGGGTTTCCCCCCTTAGTGAGTGAAATTTGGATGTGAAATGTAGACATTTTAACCTTGCCATTGATGCTTGGCAAGCATTCATGCAAGCAATTTTTCTTAATTCTTTATTGAAATCCAAAGTCTAGAAACTCAAATTCATATATGGTTCAAGGATTAGACTTTTATACACTTGTAATATTGAGTTATGTATTTGTTACACGATTGGAAGGTCAATCATTATTATAATTGAATATGAAGTTCATATTAATGTTTAGAAATAATTTGCTAATTCCATTGCATACATTATAAAATATATACTAATATATTAATGTATATAAGCACACATGTAGCATATATTAAGCATATTATTATCTAATTACTAATGCATCTTATGGAATTTGCAACCTATTTACAGCTTGAAATAATTATATAGTGAGCTAAATGCAATTTTCAAAATTAATTCAAGCTGCAAAAAAACATTGTTCAAAGTGCTAAAATTTTGAATTCAGCATTATAGTATTTTCTATCTTGTAGCTTTGAATTTGTAAATTTAATTAGATTTGCAAATATTAGTCTTGTCTAGTGTTTTTTAGCTAGCAAATTTTACATTAGAAAATGCTTGATACCATAACCTTTCCTTCTTATCTTCACTTCTTTTTATCTATTGTGGTTGCTTTTCATACAATTTTCCACCTTTGATAGTTAGTTTCAATTTCAAAACAATATCATTGATTGCGAACATGACTAAATTCAAACTTTTGCAAGAATAGCCTTGTGGCTAAGATATCCTTTGTAATATTAGAAACAACTAAAATGAAACTAAGCAATGGAAATTGGAAAGGGATTGCTTTTCTTGCACTATTAATTAAGGACAAACATCCATATACATAAAATTGGTCTAACCTTGCAGGGAAAAATATAAGAAATTCTATGATTTGTATGGAAAAGTTCAATAGTTGCCAAAAGAGGATCATAAATGTTGGCTAGCGAAAAGTTAAGGAGAGACTTGTAAAAGCAATGTAGGTAAGTTTCCAATGCTCAAAAAACTATTTTTGACATTAAACTTGAATTTTTGGGTTGCATTAGTTTTGGACATTAGTTTGACAACAACTTCTAAAATGTAGTTTCTTCCTACTTACATAGAAGTGTGAAGCAAATTATTTATTTATTTATTTATTTTGGATAGTATAGACAATGATTGTTGCTAGAATGATGAAGTTTTTTATTCTTTGTAAATGGAGGAAATATGAAAATTGTGGATGAAATTTAAATTTTTCTTCCAACAAAATGCACAATCGACCCTTAAAGAATGATATTGTCCGAAGTTTAAAGACTACAATTTATGTACCAATTCAACAATTTCATCCACTACACTGAAAATGGAAGAATATATCTATTGAAAATCTCAAAAAAATTGTTTCTTGAGGAATTGTTCCTTTGGCTCTTTGCACCTTTTCTTCATTCAATGGAAATTGTCCATGTGTTTCAATGGAAAAAAATTTTAAATGGGAGAATATATTGCCTAATTTTCTCTAAATAAAAATTTCCCGACTCTACATGAAAGTATGCCGCCTTTAGTTATAGCAATATTCCTAAAGCCTTCAAGAAAGTACCCGTGGAGACCAAGACCTAAAATTTTTAGAATTGTTTGATTAAGAGGATTAGCAATGGCTGTCATAATTTGGCAGCCAAGAGATTTGCTTGATGAATGTTGAAGGTGACAGCGGAAACACTTTAGATGTTGGGGCTACGAAGAATTAGGTCAAGTGGAGGGCTAGTGTTAAATTGTCGCCAATTAGCACTTCAGGATGCGTGGAAGAGCTCCTCTATTCCATAATCTCAATTAGAGGCAATGCTTTGGAGTGTTTGTGGATTTTGAGCATAGCAACAGAAGCATTGAGGTTCTTTCGAATGCGTTAGCGATCTATAGTTCAAAAGGGGATTGGAAGAGGGCAAAAGTCAAAAAAGACAATTTATACAAGAATAGAAAGCTTGCATTGGATTGGACTTGGGGCTGTGTAGAGATTGTACAGTGGGGTACCAATCAAAATGTCGTTTTTGAATTCGCAGTGAGAAAAATTTCAGTACTACCAACTTTGAAAGCCTCCCGAGAGCTGAAAAATTGGTATTTTACCACAAAATTTTAACAAAGAATTTTCTTTAAGTTAATTATATGTATGCCAAATTTCAAGGCCAAAAGATTCATCAAAAAAAAGTTATTCAAAATCTATCAACATTGGTAGCTGTGGAAATGTTTTCACTGCTGTCAACTTTGATAGCCTCCCAAAGATTGAATTATTTTTTTTTGCCATGAAATTCTTGGAACGAAAACCTCTTTATGTTAATAACATATGATAAAAATTTCAAGGCCAAAAAATTAATAAAAAAAAAGATATTAACAATCTACCAATATGTGTCGTTTTGAGAAACAATTGTGAAAACCGTTTCACTACTTCAACTTTGACACCTTCCTAAGGACTGAACAATTTCTTATTTACCATAAAAAATTTGGCACAACATGCTCTTTATGATAACAACATTCATGCCAAATTTCAAGGTCAAAAAATTTATACAAAAAAAAATATTTACAATCTGCCAATGTGTGTAGTTATGAGATATCTTTTATTAAAGACATTGAAATTGTTGAAGTATGTCAGACAATCATGCTTCTAGATTGAAATTCTCCAGATGATGCAATCTCTAATCATAAATGCTTCTCAAAAAAACTAAGGATAGCCAAATTTAATTGTGTGCACTTGTCACATCTCAAAGAGTGCACTTGTTTAAAAATTGGAGACTATACATGTATGAAGAAGCTTTTCTCTCTCAATAAGAATGCTTGCATTTACAATAAAGCATTATAGGAGGTGGGATGTGGGATGATGAGAGAAACAAGTGATGGGTGATTATTTTCTAAGCACAAAATTGAAACTTTTGGAGAAGCTCGATTGGTCTGCAAATTCTCCCAATCTCAATCCAATTGAGAACCTTTGGAAGATTTTGAAAGATGTTGTGCAACATGGCCTAATATGTCCAAAAAATTTAGATGACTTGAAGGTAGTTATTGAAAGAGAGTGGAGGTTAATCAATGGTACAAAGCTCCTTCAACTATGTCATTCTATGCCCTCTAGGTTACAAGTAGTGATTGAGGCAAATGGAGGACATATACGTTGGTAGATTATAAATATTTTTTTTGTATAAATTTTTTGACCTTGAAATTTGGCATGAATGTTGTTATCATAAAGAGCATGTTGTGCCAAATTTTTTATGGTAAACAAACAATTTTTCAGCCTTTGGGAGGGTGTCAAAGTTGAAGTAGTGAAATGGTTTTCACAATTGTTTCTCAAAACGACACATGTTGGTAGATTGTTAATATCTTTTTTTGGATTATTTTTTTGGTCTTAAAATTTTTATCATATTTTATTAACATAAAGAGGTTTTTGTTCCAAGAATTTCATGGCAAAAAAAAAATTATTCAATCTTTGGGAGGCTGTCAAAGTTGGTAGTAGTGAAAAAATTTCCACAGCTACCAATGTTGGTAGATTTTGAATAACTTTTTTTTGATGAATCTTTTGGCCTTGAAATTTGGCATACATATAATTAAATTAAAGATAATTCTTTTTTAAAAATTTTGTGGTAAAATACCATTTTTGAACTCTCGGGAGGCTTTCAAAGTTGGCAATATTGAAATTTTTCTCACTGCGAATTTGAAAACGACATTTTGATTGGTACCCCACTGTACATACCTAAAATTGATACTTGACTCTCTTTGACTATCATATTGTGATTGTGTACATCTTGTGCAATCAATATTTAAGTTTGAATGTGTTTTGGGTATGAATGTAAATGTTGCATTTGGGTTAATGATGATTTTGGATGCACATGTTTTAAACTCCTAAAGGACTAAGTGTTTGAATTTCAAACAATAGGCCAACACAGATATGTCCCAAATACGTGGAATTTTGTTTTTTCATATGCGTATTAAAACTAAAATAGAACTATGATTAAAATAAAACTATCACCTATTGGATTCAATTGCCTAATTCAAGCCTTAAGGGAATTAATAAAGTATAATGACCTAAAATATCCTTGTTATTATTACAATCCTTGTAGTTGGGCTCAATTGCACCTTACACCCCAATGAAGTAAAAAGTGTAAGGATTAGCATTATGGCAACTACTATATAGAATTGAGTTGAAAAGTCATAATTTTATTACTTCAAAAAATACCACTATGCAATTTATACCCATGGCAAAGGATTTATTTGTTATTCAACAATTTGAAGGGACACTTTGGAATTACAATCGTAACTTTGTAGGAAGTTCGAAGATCTATAATAGAATCCAAATGGTCAAGAATGGACTCTTTGTAAGAACACCATATGTTTTTGTTTTGACCATTTGTTATGTGTTTTTCTTTTATTAAGAATGAGTTGATTTAAATACATTTAAATACATCTTTGATTATCATTCTATTGAAAAAAGAAGTTTGTGAATTCAATAAGGCTAAGTATTTGCAATGATAAGGACAACAAAGTGACTTCCTACCTTAGGACCAATTAGTGCAACTAGTGTGAAAAAAGATCTTGATTTACAAAGGTCATAAATTCAATTTAGCTAGTACTTGAGCTAGACTATATTATTTTAGTATTGCAAGTCTTCTTTGGGAGGACAAAAGTTTGGAACTTTGATCCAAAAAATTTTCCCATAAAGAAACAGAAGAACAAATTATATACTACAATTGGCAAAATTTTACATTTTTGATTCCTACATTTTGAATGAGGCCACAAAGGTCATGAAATACAAAATTGACTGCCTAAAATAATAGGGGGTAAGTTTGTGAACCAAGCATAGGGAAAAAATCAAAAATTCTCACAAAGCCTCATAATACCATTTAACTATCAATTGACTTACTACTTACTACTTCAGACAAATCCGCTTGAAATCAAAATCAAGCGGCCAGCGGCAGAAAAAGAACCTTGCGGCGGCTGCGGCGGCTGCAGGACGGCCCGGCGCAGTAGGCAGATCCAAATTTCTGTATTGGAGTTAGGGACGAGGGGGAAGGGCCTCCGCAAGGTTTCTGCCGGTGGCTGCAACTGAAGTCAAGTGTAACTGCTTTCGTATATCTGATATAGCGTGTGGGTCGCACATACCGGCTTGGTTGGGATACCCGACTTCACGGGAGTCATCTTCGACCCAACCCTCGTCTTCTGCCTCCGCCTTTCGTGATCCATTTGCTCGCTCGCTCTCTTGGGCTCCCTCACGACTCCCTCCAATGAAAGGTGCGTGCAATTTTCGCAATTGTTGGATCCGTCGTTGCGTTTGCTTTGCTGCAATGGGTATTTGGTTTCGCTTTCTGAGATGATTTTGGGCAATGCGGAAAGGTTGGGAGTCTGCCTGGGAGAAGCATTGCAATTTGCAGTTGCTTTTGTACAATTCAGTGTCGAATGGTCTCGAATCTGGACTTCCGTTAGTTTTTGTTTGGGGGGGTGAGCTTAAAAGAAAAGTATGTGGTTTTGGATGTTTCGGGGTTGTTGCAATTGACTGACGCTTGAGAGGGATTCGATGAATTGATAGCACTGCGATGTGTATTGTGAAGCAATTGGAAGAGGATTTGAACGAAGCACTGGGCAGGATGGGAAGGTTTAGGGTTTAAGGTTTAAGGTTTAATTGCTTGCACGCTACGAATCTTCCAGTCTGTTACGAGAAAGGTAATTATGGTGATGATCTCGAAGCGATGAAGCATTAGAATTCTTGGTATCGAAATACGGCACTGAGATTTGACGATGAGTTTCTAAATTCCTTGAAAACATGTTCTGGCGTCAATGGTTTAGGGTTTAGGGTTTCCATTTTTGACGGTGAAATTGAGCAGGACGTCCAGTTCATTGGAACTACGAACTCTTCATACGTGCAATCCCGAATGAAAGCTATGGAAGAGGTGGTGGATTGGAAGCAGGAGCGGCGGGCAGCCAAGCGTGTGCTAGAATATTTGGAGCACGACAGCAAGCAGCAAAATGCGAAACGGAGGTTGCACTCTCTCTTCTCTAGATCTAGAGCCTAATCAGGATTTTGTTTATCTTTTGAAGAGAAAGAGAAGATTTTCGAAGTCGAATTGAAGTTCCGGGATTTCTGGATTATTTTATTGAAATCTTGAACATTGATGGGCTGTCTATCCGTGCCTGAATTTTTTTTAAATCGCTTCAATTGTCATTTAAGAGTCAAAATTGTGATTTTGGTCTGTGTTGAGGTTTTAAATAGGCTGTCAAAAGCATTTTTGATTCATTTTCGTTGCTTCGTGTCTTTCTTTTTTGACAATTCAGGGTAGGCGGTTTTGTTGATGCCCTGTGAGTTGCATTATTTTTAGTCACTGATTTAGAAATACTTCAATTCGAGTTTTTTGGAGATATCACTTGTTCATGATTGACTCTTACTCGGGAATGTACTAGGGTGGATTGACTTGGAAGGCCTGGCTGCGTATTGTGCTGAGGGTTTACTAAGTGTCGTTGCTTTTTGGAAATGCAGGTGGATTTTGAAAAACTGGCCAGAACCCAGCGGTCGTAAGGACAAAAAAATTCACTTAAGTTCAATGGAGTACGTTTCAATTAACTAGTGACGTTTTTATTCTGGAAACTGGATCACATCGTTGATTGGATAGTATACAGCAAAGACAGATGTAACCGACGTTGTTATGTCATTCCTGATATCAGCGGTAAATTTATTGAATTGCAATTTTTGATACAGGTGTATACCTGAGTTACTTCAACGGGGAAAAGTGGAACCGGTGAGAAAACGTTCTCAACTGTCTGCGCTGATTTTCTGTTAAGTATATATTTTGTCGGACGCTTTGTAACTAATCTATCCGTTGAATGCAAAAGTTGATAAGAGAGGATCTCTTGGTCTTTTCACTGTTTTACTGAGTAGTATACGATGAGTGCATTTCTCGATACTTTAAGAGCGATGTCTACCTCGTAGTCCGAAACCGTAGCGACTTGAGTAGTGAATTTTTATGAGATTGTACTTCTCACTCCATCCAGTTAATTATGTCAAAATTTGTTCGCTTTACTATTCGCCACTCTGCTTTTCCTCTGATGAGTTCTTGTAGCTGTGTAGTTTTAACGAAGAGAGATACTTATTACAAATTTGTTTGTTTGCAGTCCTTGAGAAGCGTCAATACCTTCGTTGGAAAAAGTCTTAGCACTTTACTGAAAAACAAAATTTTACGAAAGAGGACTGTGAAGAAACGAAAAAGCGTTGACACTCTCATGATTTTGGATCCTATGGCAACGAAAGAGGGTCTCTTGAGAATCACTGACGGTACAGGTCAGTCGGATGATATCCATACTCATGCTATGGTTGTGAAGGACGGTCTCTTGAGAACAGCAGATGGTGCTAGCGAGTCTGATGATTTGGTCAAGGAGAAGGTGTATCACAAGAGTCAAAAGTGGGTACCCCCAAAACGTGTCTTCAATCTGAACAAGATTGACGAGGCGGAAATCGTGACGTCGTTGCCCTGTGTCTTGGACACATTGCACATCAATTCTTTGCAGTCCATCCTCTCAGTACTTACTGGTTTCGACACTAGAGTTCTGAACAGGAGTTGGTTGGAGGAGCGGATAGTGCTGGCGGTTAATGACTACGTAGATGAATGCGGAGGCACTCTACCAGACGCTGTAATGCAAGCGATAGAGATTATGCGAGACGAGAAATCAGCACGTAAGACGATGTCCTCTGGCAATCTATTTGAGCTCCCTCCCTGTTCAATCCTCGCCGTTCAATCAGCTCTTGATCAGGTGGAAAGTTTACCTCTGCGAACTTTACATGCCATGTTTGACCTGATTAATGAGAAAGAGGTAGAAACGGTCAGGTTAGAGGCGTCTGAAACTGGAGGAAACAGAGCCCGTCTTGCGAAGTCTGTAAGGAAAAAAGCTGAAAGCTTGACAGAGTATCTCGAGGAAGATGACCCCTTGCCGGAGCCTCTCACGAGAGCCTTGCGTGCAATGAGTTTATCGGCAAAGGAATTGGATGGGAATGATGGGAACTTGATGTCAATAATTGGACCTCCACTACCTGATGTTGAAGCACTTCACAACAAGCTACTGTTGGCCCTCTCGCAGCTGAAGAAGCTTGGATTTCACAGCCTTAACTCACTTTCAAGTTTAGTGCACAAGGGCGCTGTACAATCGTTTTGTAAGGAGCATCCAACGTATTTACGTTCACACTTTCGACGGATTTTATTGGATTTTCTTCTAAGGTGTGATGATCCTGAAGTACCAGCGCCTATTCAGACCATTATAGATACCATAGCAACTGAGGTTGCTCAGCTGGAGATGTCACCTGAAAAGTCTAAGAAGTATCAAAAACAACCTAAAAAGCCTGATAGGGTATCCAAGAGGTCAATGTGGCAACAAGGTGAAAGGGATGGTGAAGAGGTAGAGGCTGTGCTCCAGATTAGCAGCCACTTGGAGCAGATGATTAGAGAAAAGGAAGAAGCCGAAAGGAGACCTCTGACTGTGGCCGTAAACGTCGAAGATCTTAAGATCTCTGGTGTACCAGATGAAGCAGATTTTATGGAAGATGTAGCTGTTCGGACAGCAGCTGATGAAGCTGGAACACTGTGCTATGCCCTCCTGGGGCGGGCTTTGGAAGAGCTTCTACCGCCGAAAGCATCACCATTACCGCAGTATGTAAAGAAGTATTTACAAGGTGGTTTTCATGGAGTTGCAGAACAAGGTACTCCACACCATCTCCATAATCACCTCTTTAACTCTCAAGGAACAGGGATTCATGGTTCTAAAATGTTTCATGGTTCATCATATTGTTTAGAATATAATTCGGGACAGGCCAAATTTTATATCACGAGAACCTGTGGTGAGCATTTGCATGTTTTGGTCAAAAATTAAATAAATTTGATTATAGAAAGTTTCCATATGATCTACTCAAAACTTTTAAAAGGATATGAATCTCCTTGGTCCTTCAGAGGTTAACACCAAAGGATTGCATAAAATTTCTGGAAATTTTGTGCCCGTGGCTTGGGGGGCCTGGCATGACTGACTTCTTATATACTGCAGGTGAAGCAGGTGAAAAGAAAGAGAATCCTGTTGACGAGGTGGATCTACTTATGAAGATTGCTGAGTCCCTGCCTGGCGTGTCAACTAGGTTTGACTTCTTGTGTAAAAATTTAATTTTAAATTTTGATTATTTCCCAGTCCTTAGCATTCCTTCAGTTTACAATTCTATCTTCATGCCTACCTATTCACACGCAGTGAAACTTCAAAGGAACATTTGCTTCACAGTTCTCATGATTGAAACTTTAATCGATTCAATTGTTGTGATGTCTTCTACACTCGTCTCTATCAGCAATGGAATGTATGCTTTTTTGCACTTGATATCAGTTTAGACGTGTTCTGATGGAGTAACTGAATGGAAACTTTGGCAGGGCTCTGCAAAATATGAAACATCGTTTGGCCTTAAAATGAGTTTGAGTTGAAGGAAGTTCCTTAATGACTGGTCATCATGCTTTGGCACGTTGGATGCAAGACAATAGTTCTATTTCAGGTATTTCTTTCTTCCCGCTATTGTTTTGGGGTCAATATGCTAGGTTAGAGGTTAATGTTTTGCACTGGCAATCTGCGCATGAGAATTATTGTCGTTGTTATTGTCATTACTAGCGAACATTGAAGGTAGAGGATACTATTTGCGTCACTTTATGCATTTTCACATATATACGAATGTGATTTTCGGGAGATGTATGGAGTCATGAAAAAATCACTTCGGGTACAAGAGCCAAATCTGTTGAGACCAAAATTTTGTCACTTATGTATGAATTTCTTATGCAGCTTCAAAGTGGGAGGTTGAAGATCGCGAAAAAGCGACAGTAGACAACCCCATTTTCATTCTAAGATCGGTGACCAATAGACATTATCTGACTGTAATGTTGTGTACACATTGGTAGGGTATATTTCAAGCTGTTCATTTCCTCACTGCTAAAGATTGATGGGCACTTTCAATTGGAACAAAGATTATCAGCTAAGTAGCTACTGATGGGCATCTTCTTGACATATCAGAGATGAGCATTCCGTTGTAGATTATTTAATTTTCTAGGCAGAGAAGTAAATCTTGGTTTGTAAGATCTTGGTCCTTTGAATTAAAAGAGTGATCTGAAAGCGTAGTTGAATTTTGTTTCGTCGAATGCTGATTTTAACAAAACGCTAGAGCATGTTTTGTATTTGCCCGATGAACAATTTCATTTGAAACTTGCATACGATTGTGACAAAATGATTTCGGCTGGGGTCCAGTTTCCATAGGAGTATGAGAGAACTGTGTTGAAACATTAGAGATATCCTTGAGTTTAACTCTAATTTCATGTTGTGTTTTTTCTTTGACCTCTTATAAGTAAGGGTATTTAACAGTAATGGATTCAATTGTTTCATTGATTTAAACATTGGAGGCGTAGAAAATGAAATATGGTGGTTAGAAGTTGATCATGAGTTCATCCAACTTTGAAAGTTGCATGAGAATATAGTTAAATATATTCCTTGGATTGCTTGTAGAATTCAAACATATATTCAATTTCAAAAGTGTTTGTAAGGTATTGGAGTCTTTCCAAATTTATCTTGTGATTGAAAGAATATTAAATAAGCCAAAGCATGAAACTCAATATGGTTTGGTTTGATTTGAGTTTTTTAAGTTATTTATTTAATTAATTGATTTTGGTCAACAACCTTGACTTTGAATTTGGATAAGAAATTTATACACAATAGAGTTATCAATTGAAAGTCTTGAAAGTCATCTTTCTTTTGGTCTTTAGTTTGCATTTAATCCTAGATTGCACTTGAATTTTTAATCAACTTGGAATGACAAGGCATGATTGCATCAAACACAAATTAGCATGTCAAGAGGAGTATAAAAACTTTTGATCCTTTCCTTTTACAAGAGAGAGATCTAAACTTCAAATGAAAAAGAACAAAATCCTATGTATTAAATTGTGTGCAATCATGCTTATTGTGTAAAGTAGTTATTGCTTCTTTTGAGCACATTATGAGAATCTTTAAGAGAGGTACATGTCATTTTTCCATTGGTTGAGAAAAAAAGATGTGTGCCTGTGACCATTGAAACCCTCCAACCTCATATTTGTATTTCTTTGACTTGTGTTTACTTGCAAATGATACAGTTTATATTCTATATGTATTCCATATTCCATATCATATTCTATATCCTAAAGCATATATCAATGGTTACAATAATTCCTTGATTGGTTAGATTGATGGTCCTAGGTATTTTTAACATTTTTTAAGATGTAGGGGGAGAGGGTGCTAATGACAATGGATAGGTGTTTGCCTTTTTTTGCCTCATTGTCATTCCAAAAAATAAGAGTTGAATAAAAATTTGAATGCTATTTAGGATTAGAAGTAAACAACAAACTATTTAGATCAAAACTTTTAGAATAACTCTAAAAGTGATGAAAAGTTTATCTAAAGAAATTTTGACTTGTATCCAAAATTATTTCTCCAAATTCTTTTCTAAACTCTCTAAAATCACATTCCTAAATTTTGATTACAATACTTAAAATATATCAAATAGTTTTATAGATCTTATGTTTTGCGAATTAAATTTTTGGATTTTTTAATACATACAAACATATAGATTGGTCCTTTAGTTGACATTATATTTAGGTAGGAAGGCCTATTTAAGACATTTTGCTCATCCCAACCAATTATAAATTGGACTGTCATTCATTCAACCTAAAGCAAGTAATGATTGTGATTTGAGCAACAATACAATAATTAGAGGTTACAATTAAGATTTGTGAATCAATATTGGAGAAAGTTAGTGACCACAATGGAAACTTATACCTTTTAGGTATATAACTATTATAAAAAATGAATATTTTAATGCAATGAATAGTATTTGTTCTAGTAAAATACAATAATTTTTTTTAAAACATGACCATTATAGATGCACTTCATTTTGACTATTTTTTTTTGAGTAGTGTTGAAGTGTAGTATTTATTGATCTTATAGACTATTTAGACTTTTACAAAATAAAAATACAAAAAATCTATAATTGATTGTTAGAATAATATGGAGTGGTATATGATTTCAATTGCTATCTCTTTCTCTTATATTCACTTTGAATATAACCAATTACCTTAAGAATAGGATAAGGTAAGCAATTCTTTGTCAAATATTTATTTTTTCCTCCCAAATAAGGTTCAATATATGTTTAAAATAGAAAATTTATTACTAAATATTATTTTATTCTCTAAATTTTTTTTTGTGGACCATGTAACAATAGATGGATATCCAATATGACATACTTTGAAGATATACAAAAAATATGCAATTAAAGATTATATTTTTTGGAGAGGTCAAATGTATTTGTTACATGATTGATTTTGTGAATATAAAGCAAATCTAAACTTTCAAAGGATGTCATTAAATGCATGTGGTACATATTTATGATCAAGCATTTAAATCCTAGGCTAAGTGTAAGAATCTAAAAAGCAAGATCAACTTATCATTATGTCCTTTGAAATGTGCACAAAGGGGATACACTTGAGAACATCCACTTCCAATTGAGTGTGGGTGGATGTTGAGAATGATACTTCTAACAACATAAAATAAATAAACCCCAAACCAACCAAACCAAATAAGAAATTTTACCACTAACTTATGTACGTAAATCTTACATGTAGGGATATCAAATGTACTATAATATTACATACTAATGGTTTTGAGTGCACTTACCTTTACTCTTTAATACAATATATTTTCATGCAACTAATTTGGTGGCACCTCACATCCATTACATTGGCATCCTTGAGCGGCACAAACAAATTATTTTTGGGAATGAATGATATAACTTATACCTTTTCCTCTTCCCAAGGGCTTCATTCACTATCACATCACTCATTTTTGGATAAATTTTTTGTCAATGCGTTTTCATGTAAGATATCAGGGAGAAAGAGTATCTTGCCACCATTTTCAATTTCCTATCACTTGATCTTTTTGTGAATGGATTAGGGCCTAAGGTAGCATAATTTGCTGCTATAACAATTCCTAAAATTTTGCTTACAATGGCTTCTACTTCCAGGGACACCATTTATTCTAATTAGTGTATCATTCACTATTTCTTACTAGCCATCATGTATTGGACACTGTTCCTAGAGTATTTTTCACTCAAAAATTTCTAGATTTAGTTTCTATGTACACTAATTAACCAGAAGAATTCATTTCCTCTTTAGCAAACTATTTCAGTATTATATCAAATCATGGGTAACATGAAATTGCATAAACGGTGGAGGGAGAGAGTTGTAATGATCCTACCTATGTAGAATTAGTTCCACTTTGAGATGGGCTCAGGATTTTGAGAAACAAAAGTGAAGTAATGCACCTCCACATTGTCAGACGTTACACTATTTATTTTCATAATATATGATGCAATCTTTTGTAGATCTATGATACACCATGATCAACCATTGTTTAACTACTGATGGATTTTCTCATGAAGCTCCTTGTTTGTATTACTTGAACAAAGTACCCATTAATAGCACAAAATCAACAACAAAGTGAATTACATATGTCACAAGGTTTATTATTTTATAAATTTTACCAACTAGGATGTGTGCAAAGTTGTACTAAATCCAAAGTGTTGATGAAGTTTACAATCATTTTAAAGAAAGTTTGATTCGTAATCACCAACCTTGGTTCACTTGAGTTAATGCAAACATCATTGTACACCCAGTACAGTAGTACGTAGTTGCCCTTACTCTTTTGAGCTCCTAGAAAGAAATCATAAATCTTAGCTGATTTCTATATGAAAAGTTCCTTTACACATTAAAAAATTCACATGTGTTACAGATGGACGTTCCATCGAATCTCACAAGTACGGTCCTTTTCCAACCACACATATTCATCACCTTGCAATTTTGGAAGGTTGTGCCAAGTTCTTGTAGACAAATCATAAAACCATCCTTTGTCAGTGAACCAAGGCTTCAATTCAATCAAGGTCACAAACACCACCAAGAAGCCATTTGAAGCAAGCAATATTAACTTGTAATTATTGCTCTTTGGAGTGTTCTCAAAAGGGAACTTATGAACATCCACTTCCCCAAAAGTGGTGTGATATTGAAGATGATACCCTACAATATTTTCCTTTATAAGATATGCTTCTCGAGGCCAATTTGTGGGCACCTTAGTGCTAGGGGCATTGGTGTCCTTGAGCAACACAAACAAATGATTTCCGAGGTGATTCCCAAAGAATGCAAAAGATAGTACCTTGTCCTTGTACCATGGGCTTTGTTCAATGCCATGTTCACTAAGTCTTCCTCTCACAAAATCATATGCTGATTGATTCCCAAATATGGCAATTGCTACCTCACTTGGTTCAGACTACCACCTTGTCTCAGGATGAAAGACTTGAATATTGTCTTGAATATCGTATGCAATTATGCCTCCCCTATTCACCGAAATGAGCACCTTATAAGTTATAATGATTTGTTTCACAATCCACAATGATGCATTTCAACTAGACGTTTTGCACATCTAGGATAGGGGGCAAATCATATTCATATCTTATCAATGGATTCATTGCCTTAAAGATGAAGGAGCAAAATGATTCTTTTCTCTTTAGAACCTGATGTGCTTCCAAGTCAAAAAGCAACAACCCTCCATCTTCACAATTCATATGTCTCCATCAAAGCTATAGATGCTTCAATGGCCAATCCCTCTTTGGAATCCCAATGGAAAGTTGAAAGACATGCCATGCATTCAATTTGGTATCAAACACTCATACTTAAAACAAATTCCCAGGCCCTTCGCGTTCGTTCACGGTTCACCTTACTAATGAGAGAAAACATCTTCAAATGTGCTTCATCACATGCCCTTAAAAAGTCACAATCTCCCCTTGCATCCAAGCTCCCCTTCCAATCTTTGGAGAAGCATTGTAAATCGAATATCTTATTCATTGGAAGGTGAGCAAACATGAGGTGCAACAACTCATGAGGTACAATATTACAACAATCTAGCTTCATTACTTCCTCGAGTTTACAACATGCATGTCGACACACTTGTTCCTCCCCTCCAACATCCCTTTCGTCTTCCTCTCTCCTTAATGTTTTGATTTGTTTCTTGCTTTCGACAAACTTGACGTTTTGAATATGAAACTCTATAGCTGCAAATTCAAGTAACTCTCATCATTTGGTGTCAGACTCGCTTGCAATCCGATCACGCAGCTTGCCTTGCAATTCACGAGCTACCTCAAGGTAATTTGGCACGTTAGCCATCTCTTGGTGACCTCAACCCCTTTGCAAGGACTGCCATATTACGAACAAATCATCTGTCACTAATTTGGTCACTATGCAGCTCAATTAAGGTAGAGGATACTAAATGATTAGTTAGGAATAGATCTGTCTCCTATTGAATGACCCTTGTTACCAACAGCAAACGCATCTATTCATACACTTGGTTGTTGAAACCAAGTAGCAAGTGGTGTCAACATGACTTAGCTAAATGACAATAGGTACTCATCTTTGGATTGAAGTGGAGTTCTTTACAGTCACTTCAAGTAGTCTTATTGATTTACAGCCTAGAACTTTGGAATTGCATAAGAAATTCAGACACCATGATAAAAACTTTATTTCAATAGATTTGACGCTTATATCCTAAGCAATCTCTGCACAACTCTATAGCAATCTCCCCAAAATTACACTCCTACACACATTAAAATACTTCTTCCACCTTAAGCCCCAAATAAGAAACCTAAACCTTCAAGTCTTCTAAAGCCAAGCCTGGTAGCAACTACAACATGGAAGGCGCTAAGTAACTGTAATTTTAGAAAGTTGAGAAGGCTTGATCGAAGGATATGGCAAACAAAACAAAAATTCCCAATCAAGGCTCTTCCTCTCATACCCTAACTCAGGCCACCACAACAACAAACAATTATACAATGTTAAAAACATGGCATTGTAAACAAATGCTTCAAAAATTGCATTGGATCATGAATCAAGCAGCTTTGGTGTGTTGACAAACTTTAAAATGCAAATCCTAAATCCATTGCACTCTACTCCTACAATCATTGCCATCTCCAATACGTAAGGCTCACCAATACACAAAGAGGTGAAGAATCATACCAACATACCAATTTCCAAATGAGTAGAGCAAATCTTACATCTACAATCCACAAAATGTACAATTTCCACACAGCCCCAAGTCCAATCCAATGCAAGCTTTCAATTCTTGCATTAATTGTCTTTTTTGACTTTTGCCCTCTTCTAATCCCCTTTTGAACTACAGATTGCTAACACATTCGAAAGAACGTCAATGTTTCTATTGTCATGTGCAAGATCCACAAACGCTCTAAAGCATTGCCTCTAATAGAAATTATGGAATACAAGAGCTCTCCAAAGTATCCAAAAGTGCTAATTGGCCACAATTAAGCACAAGCCCTCCACTTGATTTGATTCTTTGTAGCCCCAAAATCCAAAGCATTTCCACTATCGCCTTCACCACTCATCAAGTAAATCTCTTAGTTGCCAAATTGCGATAGCCATCACTAACCCTCTTGATCAAACACTTCTAAAAATTTGAGGTCTTGGTCTCTACAGGTACACTCTTGAAGGCTTCAGGCCTTGCACCATGAATGTTGTTGCGACTAAAGGTGGTGGACTTTCATGCAAAGTCGGGAAATTTTTATTTAGGGGAAATTAGGTGATATATTCTCCCATTTGTTAATTATTTTCCCTTCACAATTTCCATTGAAGGAGGAAAAGGTACAAAGAACCAAAGGAATAAATCCTCAGGAAACAATTTTTTTGAGATTTTCAACAAACATATTCTCCCATTTTTAGTGCAGTGGATGAAATTGTTGAATTGCTATGTAAACTTAGAACAATATCATTCTTTGGAGGTCAAATGTGCATTTTATTGGAAGAGTAATTTAGACTTCATCCACATTTTGCATGTTTAATCCAGTTACAAAGAATCAAAAACTTGATCACTCTAACAATGATGGTTGTCTATTCTATCTAAAATAGATAAATAAATAAAATAAAATTCTTGCTTCACACATCCATGTAAGTAGGAAGAAATTACATTTTAGAAGTTGTTAAACTAATGTCTAAAACTCTTGCAATCCAAAAGTTCAGATGCAATGTCAAATATAGTTTTTTAGCATTGAAAACTTGCCTACACTGCTTTTACAAGTCTCTCCTCAACTTTTTGCTGGCCAACATTTTTGATCCTCTTTTAGCAACTATTGCACACTTCATTGCAAATCATAGGATTTCTTATGTTTTTTTGTACAGGATTTGACTAATTTTAATATGTATAGAAGTTTGCCCTTAATTTGTAGTGCAAGGAAGGCAATCCCTTTCCAATTTCCATTGCTTAATTTTCTTTTAGTCATTTCTATTATTACAAAAGGATGTTTAGCTACAAGGCTATTTTTGCAGAAGTTTGAATTTAGTCATGTTGGCAATCAATAACTATTCTTTTGTAGTTGAAACTTACTGTGAAAGGTGCAAAATTGGATGAAAAACAACTACAATAGATAAACAAAAGTGAAGATAATAAAAAAATAAAAAAAAGGTTTTAGTATCAAGCATTTTTTAAAGTAAAATTTGCTAGCTTAAGAACACTAGACAAGACTAATATTTGCAAATCTAATTAAATTTACAAATTCAAAGCTATAAGAACAAAAATGCTATAATACTAAATTCAAAATTTTAGTACTTAGAGCAATGTTTTTTTTGCAACTTGAAGTAATTATGAAAATTACATTTGGCTCACTAAATAATTATTTCAAGTTGTAAATAGATTGCAAATTCTACAAGATGCACCAGTACGTAATTAGATGATATTATGCTTAATATATGCTACAAAATATGCTAGTATACATTAATATATTACTATATAGTTGTATAATGTATGCAATAGAATTAGTAGATTGTTTTTTAAACATTAATATGAACTTGATGTTCAATTACAATAATGATTGACCTTCCAATCATGTAATAAATACATGACTCAATATTACAAGTGTGTAAAATTCTATAGTGCCATAATTAATTACTACTTGCGAATGTATGAATTTGAGCTTTTAGACTTTGGAATTCAATCAAGAATAAAAAAAAATTGCTTGCATGCATGCTTGCCAAGCGTCATTGGCAAGATTAGAATGTCTACATTTCACATCCAAATTTCACTCACGAAGGGAAACAACCTATTTTTTACCATTTAAGCAATTTCATATATTTGGAAGGTGGGTTACCTTAGTGGGTAAATTTTCATGTGTCTAGAGTTACAATAGGAAGTTTTCATAATTTTCATAATTTTTTTTCCTTCAAAACAAAATAACTATGAATTTTTAAACAGTAGATGGGTTTTCCCCCACTCTAGTGACATAGACCTTCCTCTTTCCAACCAAAGGCTGGTTGCAAAATCCACTAAGGGTTGGTTGCAATATTGAGAGTTTTGTAGCCAATCACAATGCACCACAACTACCCCAAAAATCATGCCATGATTAATCACTACTCATCTCTTGCACATAGAAAGAGAATATCCTCCTTTACTAGAATATGGGACGTTGGTTAAGAATGGGTTGCCTCCCACAAAATAAGAAATTATTTTCAGTTTTGTATGGCTTTAAACACAAAGAGTTCACAAAAGAATCCACAAACATGCAAATTGTATACCTTGCAACACACAAAATCTATTGCAAAGCACTTTGTCATTTCTATAAAATTTCACAAGCCAAGACCTAAAAATGTCATAAAGTGTCACATAGATGCACCTTTGTCTTCAAAAAGACTCCAAAACCATTTGCTAAAGCCTCTATTACTTTACAACCACATTATGCCATGACATTCCAAAATTTAAGACATTCCACAGTGACGATCTAATAAGGTCATATTGGTAACACTTCAAAAAACCTCTAATGCAGTGAGAGAGATTTGAGTAGCAAACGGTTTGAGAGAAGTTCCTTCTTCCTCCACAGCATGTTTAGAAGCTGCTGCTCTGAGACACTCACAAACTTGCAGCTTTTTTTGGAGGTGGCTGATAAATACAAATCTGATTTGCACTTATAACATGGGGATTTGTGACCCTCCTCGCTCCAAGTCGTTGGGCCTTTGGTCGAAACTTTCTTGCTGCGAGTCTGATTGCGAAGAAGACTGGCTCGAGTTTCTTCGAGGCAAGGATGGGTACGGAGTGTTGGCTGCACAAAATAAAAACATAGAAAGGAAAAAGGAGTTATTAGTTGACACTCGGTTGCATGGCCTCAGCTTGCTTTTTTTAAATGTAAATGCACCTGGTTGTGACCTGGGTCTAAAATCAATATCTAGAGATTCTTGTCTAAAATGTATAAAATCTTTACATGACAACGTAGGGTTTAATTTGGGGCACTTTGAAGATTCACAGTTCATGTTCGTATTTTTCGTTTCTTCATATTGTGTCCTACAAATGCATGATACGAAAATCTGGAATCCCCTTCAGACTCTTAACAAGAGGCCTAAAAGGGACAGTTCACCATGTTAGGAACCATGTTCAAATGCTAACTCGAATTTGTAGTAAGCTTATCACATCCTGACTCATGAACTTCATTGTGGAACTTGTCTAGAAGAAGAGAACCTGTCAAAGCGGATAAATACAAGGCAATAGCAAGACGTGCATCAAGGCGTACATCAAGACGTTCACTCATGAGGCCTTTGAAACCACGCAAGAAATAGAAAAATTGCACTGATTTTTTCTATTTGCCAAAGCTACAGTATTTTAAACAAGTGCAGGCAAAACTACTACTGAATTGTACTAATTTCCACAACAAGAAGTACTAGATTAGTGACACTAATTCTACAGGTGACCACTAATTGGATAGATCCGTAATGCGCAATGTTGATTGAATAATCAGTACAAGTGAAGATGGAGAAAGGGAGCTTACGATTGTTGTCCCGCTTTCCTCCGTCGCCGCAAACAAAGCCGCTCAACTACATGAGCTAAGCTAGGATGAAATGGGAACGAGGTTTTGGGTGGCCTGAAGTCCCATTTGGGACCCAATTGGGCTCCTCCATTGGATTATGGACATCTCTAACATCAATCAATCAACATAAGTATAATTTGAAACTTTGGTCCTATATAACTTTTGCATATGGTAGCATTCTTTGATGCATTGGAACTTCCTTTCACTTAGCAACAAGAAAAATTGATAGTCAGTTGACAAGTCTAATAATAGTAAATAGACATAGTAAGGTAGGAGGTCTATAAAGCGATCATCTAAGCATTGAAACTGAATTTTGGGGAGGTAAAACATCTTGAAATATTTTTCAGTAAATTTTCCTTGAAAGATAAGAAGAAATGGCATGTGGCTGATGTTGTTTCATTTTTTTTGGAGCTTTGTGGAATTAGTTATGAAATTTTTGAAGCTAAAGTGGCATAGGGCTGTAAAAGTGACCACCCCCTAGAATGTACACAATTTGTACATTTTGGTACATTGAAAATATCAGAATGTACCTCTGTGGCATGATCGGTTCAAAATGCCCGCTTGCAGTTTGAGCCTCCTACCTTAGCAAAAAGTGGCAGACACCCCGGCTAAATTCTAGAACATCTGCATTTAGGAAAGCAGATTTTAGCTCTGCAGGTTGATCAGTTTTTACAATGAATTTAGCTCAGGAGTTAATTTTTCTTCAGATAATCAGCTTCTCAATTAATTTTTTCAATTAATTTAGCTCCTCAGGTTCTTTTTACAGTTAATATAGCTCCTCAGTTAATTTTTTTTCAGTTCAGTTGATTTAGCTCCTCCATTGATTCAGAAAGCTAATTTTAGCTCCTTAGTTGAACAGTTTTTATAGTGCTTGAATTCTGTGTCGAATGTTGATAGGTTATTAAGTTAAGGTGAAAACATCCATTCTTGTCCTTGTCTCTATTCCTTGTCCAATAAAGTGCCCTTAAAGCGTCTCTCCATTTACATGAATGTGCCTTCCAAATTTTTTATTCTTATTGGTTGATGCATTTGAAAAACACATCATGAATTTTGGTTTCTTAAGAGCTGATTTTTGCAGGGTTCAGATTTGGGTGCACCTACAAGACAGTTCCAGTACTCTACAGACTTGGAACTTTGAAAAATCATAAAAATTACATATCACATCTGAAAAAATTTACTTTTTTTTTTCAATATTCATGATTTTCATTCGCTAATACTACAAAAATATTATTAAGAAGAGAAAATGCCTCCAAATATGCTGAATTCCTTAAATGGACGGTTTTGGGTGTTTCTACCTTACAGGTATGCCTTCACCTTCTTGTGAGCAACATCCTGAGTCAGCCAGGGCTGATAGATTTACTCAAACTGGTTATGTCTGACTCGGACACACTGACCCCAGATAAAGCCTATCTGGAGGACACCAACTCAGCAAACTCCAGCTCAGCAATACCGGGAGCACGGATAGGCTTGTCCAACTATCGTAGCTGACTCTGCATTAAGAACCCATAGAATCACGGATCGCACTTCCAATGCTACAAGTGTCAAAAACCATCTCGCCATTCACACAATCATTCCCAACTAAGTACTTTATCACGACTGCCACATTTCGATCAGTCGGTGCCCATCAAGCTCGCAACTCAATTCCTCTCTTGCTCGAAATCGCTTCATCAAAATCACGTGTGGACTGTTTTTCTGAGCTAACAATTTGGCGAAACTCGTGCACGCGATTGCTAGGTATCCCCTGCCCTGGCTATGGTGCAAAGATTGGGAGCTCGAGGTGAAGGATCGGAGCGCAGCGTTTGTATTTCCTTTCATTTGATCTGCTGTACAGTGCAGTGGCTGCAAGTTTGTGAATCAAGAACAATTTTGTTGAGGCCAATTTCGAGGATTGATTTTCTGGTTGAATTGGTTCAATTCACGGAGCTTTTGTGGCGTTCTTCGGCTTGCGAGTAAGTAAGCCAGCTGCTTTGCTGTGTTGTCTTGCCGAGATTGCTCAGATTTAGTTGAATCTCGTGGGTTCTTGGCTTTTGAATCAATCAATTCTAGGTTTGAATTCGTATGGGATATCTGTGGGTTGTGCGGTTGTGTTGTCTTAGCGATTTCTTTCTGGGTTTTCCTCGTTCAGTTGAAAACGATCTCAAATAATTCAGCGATCCTGTCTTGTTTGTTTGTGTGTGTGTGTGTGTGTGTTTCGAATCAAAGATTCTTGCCGAGACTTTAGGGTGTTTCGTGGTTTCTATCCATTTCTAGGTTGGAATGCCTCTGCTGCTTATGCGCTTCGTGTGTATAAGATCTGTTGTTTTCGGGGGGTTTCGTTCAGTTGGGGTACGTCGTGTATGACAGGGTTTTAGACCAACAATTTAGGGCTAGCATCCACGCAAGAATCAGGACGTGAATTCTCGGTAAGCATGTAGAATCGGGAACCTTTCCTGCAGTGAACACAGGCACTCCCATGAAGGATGTTTGTACTAGGGAAATTCTGCAGCGGAATTCTCCACCGTAGAACTCTACATGTGTTCCCAACTCCATGTGTCCGGAATTCTGCAGTGATCAACCTCCACTGTTGAATCGGGAACCTCCACTATAGAATTCTCCGTGTCCCATCTTCTGCGGTCATGTGCTCACCCTCATTGTCACGAATCCTGTTCCAAATCACGTCTTTCTGATTCCAATATGTGCTTCCAGGTGATGGCCTGCACTTCCAACGACACCTCCTTAAACCCCTCCTTGTGGTCTTCCTTTCCCCCGGAGCTTCTGGACCTCACTCTCTCCTTCCTCCCCTTCCCTTACCTCTTCCGCCTCCGCACCGTCTGCCGCCACTGGAACGCCCTCCCCCAATCCCCTTACTTCCACCACATCTCCCCTTCCTGGTCCCCCTGCCTCCCCGTCCTCTTCTCCCCAGTCTCCCCTTCCGAAGACTCCGACTCCGAGGGATGGAACTCCGACTCCTGGTCCGCTTTCAACACATTTTCTCACCGTTGGCTCCGCTTGCCCCCTCTCATACACCCCAAGTCCCTCGTGGTGGGCTCTGGGGGCTTGCTCTGCATCGGCGACTTCGATAGCACGGCCAATCTTGTGGTGTGCAACCCTGTGACACGAGCCTTCCGAGAGCTTCCGCCCACGTTGGGGGAATGGGCGGAGCCTGACTTAACATCGATGGTTATTACTGGAAAGGAGGAGGGATACAAGCTGATTTTAGCTGGGAACAGGGGGTTTAGTGCTGAGGAAGCGGAGTACAGGAGAACCGAGGTTTATGACTCGGAATTGAGAGCGTGGAAGATTGCGGGGGAGATTCCGAAGAATTTGGAGCTGCTTAGCCAAGAGGGAGCGCTGTGTGAGAATGTGTTGTATTGCTTAGCGAGGGATCCGAAACAGGGCGTGTGGAATGCACTGGCTGGTTTTGACGTTGGAAAGAGGGCGTGGAGAGTCGTGTCGCAGACTGTTCCTCATGGGTCTAGGACGCCGCATATCGTTGCGTGCCTTGGCCGGATACTCGCCATCGCCGAGCAGGATGGGGTTTGGGCACAGGTGAGAGCTTGTAAAATCCAAGTTTTGTTCAGGAATGCACGTATGTTTATTGGCTCTGGACTGGAGGAAGCTTTGCATTGACATAAGGTTAGGTAGTAAAAATTTGTACACTTGAACCTCTTTTATACGACCAGCAAATCTTCCGTCATAATGGTTATAGTATGGAGTCGTTACAATGTGGTGTCCGTAAAATACACTGTAACAATTTATGGTCATCGTAATCGCGTTGAAGTCAATGTGTCAATTCATGTTACTGCGAATTTAATCGTGTTGAACACTACGTCACTCATGTTTCTGTGCTCATATTTCGATGTATTCGAGAGGGAGTAAGATTAGAGATGGAGTTTTGAACTTAGGACGTCTGTCACAGTGTGAGAATTGTCATATCATTTAGTGTAATGTACACTAAGTCTGAGAGTACACTGTTTCTTGTGCCGCGAGAAATTCGTTTACCCCTTCACCATGTGCTCATTTGCCTGTGTGCGTGCATGACCAGGATGACTCCCAGTGTGCCATTCTTTATGAATTGAACCTCGTTTCGAAGAAGTGGCGTGAGCTCTCGCGGCTGCCGAGTGAGATGTATGTCGCCATCGGCAAGCGTGTCGTTGCATGTACAGTTGATGGTGATTACATCTGCATCACGGGATGTAGGGCAAAACGGTGGTACTCTGTCATGTGTAGATCGCCGGAGAGTAAGTGGCAACAGGTACCAGAGTTTCCAGTTGAGGATTCCGAAGGCAGTGAGCTTCTCCTCTCTAGCTCGCCGTTTCGCCCGAGCTTGGAGCCAGTGTAGCATACTCTTTCCTTGAACCCTAAACCTTAAACCCTTAAACCTTTAAACCCTTATGTAAAAACCCTCATGTAACCCCTCGTGTAAGTTTGAAAATTTGAGAGCTGTACTTAGGAATTTATGCAGAGTCTTTGCTATGTCTAAAATTTTGTGAACTAGGTTGTTGCAATCCTTGATTTGTAATTTGGAACCCTGTCAGGATCTTTGCAGTGTGTAAAAATTTATATACTAGGTTGTGGTAGATACTGCGATGCTCCATGTTGAGCGTCCTCTGGCCAGTCGATATTGTTCGGGGATGTGCTCTCCTTGTATTCTACGTTTTTGTATGGATAGACTGCAATGGACGTTGCAGAATGATGAACCGCGCTGCGTAGCGGCATTGGATTGAAGATCTTCCACGGTTATGAGGTAGATTGGCTACCTCAACTGAATGTGCCACGAATTGAGTCACTCTGTTTTGCCTTCTGCTTTTTATACTGTAAGTTGAATGCTTGTCAATGTCAGTTGCTTTTTGAGGTTTATGACTAGGTTGCCTGTCTGTGTCGCTGAGTGCCCTGAATGGTGTGAGAAGGTTCAGGCATTGCTTGCCTGTGTTGGGTGAGAATTTTCATCCGGGACAAGCATGATATTCTCGTGGAAGCGCAGAGTACTAGTTGCATCACTTTAAGCATATTAACCAAGAAGTGGGAATCTCTTTCAATTGTGCTTTTATTGCTGCTCTTTCTGGATCGCTGTTATTTGCAAGTTCTAAGTCAATCCAGTCCCACGAATCTTTGTGGCAACTGAACGTATTCTTCATGTGTAGTTCATGAAAGTACTTTCATTTAAAGGTTGTGAATGCGTGGTTACAATCAGTTCATCAGCTTGGCTGTTAAAATGTATTCGTTTTACATAACTTACATCAATCAATGGAGCATTGTGGGTGCTTTTTGAATTCTAATTTGGTAACATTTATGACTGCCATAGAACATCTGCAGGTACTGTCTTCAATAATTTGGGTTTATATTTAATCCGTAGCCTAGAACTGCAAGTCATCCTTGTGTCTGTCTGAGTGAAGTGTTACTCGTAGTTTCATTACCGGTAACATGGAATGTTTGGAAATAAAACCAGGAGAATTGTGTGTAGGCACTATCAACAGAGCCATCGAATGGCTGAAAGGGATTCCTACTTATAGTTTTATTAACCTCTACAAGTTCCCATATCAAGAAGTGGATGTACCTTGGTCAAATTTGATTATAAATTTCAAAGCACCCATTTAAAAAAATTTATACTTGGAAATTGAAGCTTGGTTAGTTATCTCTCTGCTCTACTTCAAAACTATAAGAAAATTCAACAATTCAATGAGTTATTGCAACTAGACTAGCTCTATGTGTTCAAATTCAAATTATATGATATTAGAGGTAGTCACACCTTCTCCAAAAAGCTAAATTCTATGAAGAATGAGAGAAAAGAGGAGCCAACGGGAAGCCGTTCTAAATGAAGAAGATGCAACCTCTCTTTTGTATCGCCCTATACTTGGTTCAAATTCGTTAAAAAATAAATCAAAATATAAATAAATAAGGCATGAAATGAAATTTTCAGAAATTATAATATGGTGTATATGAACATTGTAGAAAATATTAATGAAAATAATATGAAATCTGAAAAAAATGATGAAAAATGAAAAATGAAAAATAGCCCAACAGCTTCCACCGCTTTGACAATGCTCCTTTCTTGGCCACAAGGTTCGGCCTCACCCTATCTTGAAATTTGCTTTATAAATGTAAAAAAGCCAAAGCCTACTTGTTGATTGTAATAAAGCCACCAAAATGCTACACTTAAATCTAAGAAAAGCCATCTCAAAGTGTGGAAGACCTACTTGCAATCCCACAAAATTTATTAAAAGTTGAACTAGTTATAGTGTAGTGTAGTTAAGCTATAGTGCCTTGCACTATAGTCCACGAAGAATTCAAAATAAAGTCAAACAAAAGTTTATAAATTCTAAAAGTAGATAACGAAGTGGATATTTGGCCCAAAAGAAAATATTTTGTATGGGGTCTTACAAAATTGACCCCAACGTAAGGTATTCTAAGAGTGAAAATAGAAACTTGGGAGAATTAATCACTTGTAGAGGAGATCACTATGGTAATTTTTCACATAGGTGAGCATGGATGTAGCAACCAATGTAGTGTCCAACTTCTTAGGGTTTCATTGTCCCCATTGATGTGTATGTCAATGCAACATAATATTTCTTTACTCATTGATGTAAAGGTTGATTTTTAAGAGCAACTATTGCAAAAGTAGGGATAAAATCAACACACGGAGACAAAGAAGCAAGATGAAAATTTCTATGAAGAAATCTTCTTCACATCCATTCATCACTTCTAAAGGAGAAGAATGGTTGTTCACAATTTTCAAAGAATCAAACTTCTACAAGCCACAAAGAGCCAATAAGCACTTGTCATATCTCCATTATTTAAAGATTGAGAATATGATGAAGAAGGTGTGACTACCCCTATTGTATATATTTTGTTCATATTTTGTTCTTTTAAAATGACTTAGAAGTTTAAATTACAAAATATTGTTTTTTCCTAAAACCTTTATTTTTGGTCCAAATTCCAAACTATTAAATATACTAATAGAATTTTATATGCATGTTATACTTTAAAATAATGCAATAATTTGTTCTATCCTCTATAATTTGTAGAAAATATTAACATTTGTCAAAAATGTATTTATTCAAACATAAAAATTATCAAAATTTTATCAATCAAATTTTATTAGGATTAAATTTAGCTTGATGGTGGTGCTTTGACCTAAGGTTAAGAATTACTAAAGGTAGTTAAGATGTAAAAAAGAAAATAATTACTTGAAAACATTCACACTACCGGTATTATTATTCGTAGGTTCTTTTATTTCTTAAAGGAATTTTCAATTAAGTAGATTGTTTTTGTAATATTTATCAATTTGTTTTTACTTATTATTATATATTTATATAGAAAGAGATTACAAAATGAATATAGATTTTTCACATTGGTAGATAAATACATATTATCATACAACAAAATATTATATTGAAAGTTAAATATGAAATATAAAGCTAAATTAAGCTTAATCACTAAATTTCACCATATTACAATAAGACAACTTTCATTAGTTGTAGTTGGTCAACAACAAGTGAACTTTAGCTATTATAATAAAGTTTAGAGAGTTTTTTTGTGGAGGAGTACAAAGAATTTTTTTTTAGCCTACAAGAAAGTCAACAATAATTTTAACACGAAAACTATACTATAGTACAACACATAAATAAACGAAATGCCACCTTTAAGATGGTTTGAAAAAGTTTTTGAAATTCAAACTATGTAATAGTCATTTCTTGCAATTATTGATATTTTTCAATCTAGATTATTGGAAGGATGTACTTCAAATATGTTAACTTCAAGACCTTGACATTGGAATTAAAAAAAAAATAATCAAGATAAACAATATTGTCATGTTTTAGAACAAAGTGTCTAAAGATAACTTTTTTGACATGAGATCACCTAATAATTGTAGGATTTAATCCCTAAAGTTCTTTGACTATGTTTTCACCAAATCCACTCCAAAATTGTCATTTCCTTGTACAAGTTTCAAATTTTAGAGAAAAACATTTTAGACATATGTAATGTTAAATTTCTAAAGGTTACATTTGTATCAAGATGGTTTGAAAAGGTGTGGAAATTTTTTCAGAAATTTCCATCGTCTTGATTGCAAGATATTAGCATTTGAAATGACAAAAATCATTTTTTGGTCCCTACAAATAATCGGGCAACTGCACTTCACAAGGTCTTATTTGTATGAAAAAATGTTCAAAATGGTGGTGCTTCTTTGGATTAATTCTTCAAGGCATGTTGGCTACATGCTTGTAAAAATTTTGATCATTTGAAATTGTACAACATATAGAAAAAAAATTGTAAGTAGAAAGATGTAGAAAATTATTCAAAATACTAAAATATCAACAATTTATTTATGGAATTGAAAACTGCCAATCCCAAAGGTTGTAATGTTTTAATAAAAAATAGTCACCTAATATTGTTATTTATTTCTATAAATATTGAAAACTGAGTTCATTAAAAGACTTCAAAGTTTATTTTGGAGTAGAAAACCCTTAATCGCCCACAAACTAAAACACCTCATAACTTTTGACTCATTGGTCAAAATGGAATAACACAAAGAATTTTATGTATATATAAATGTAGAAAACCATTTTAAAATCTAGATTTCTAAAAAAAATGATTTTTTTATATCTGCCCAGACTGCCCAAGTTGAGAAACAAACTATATATTAGGCCATAATTTTTTATTCATATTTTCAAATGTCTTGAAATTTTGTACACATGAAAGATATTCTTTGTTTATGCCTTCTATAAAAATTTGTCTAAAAACATAGACATCTCTAGTCACATGCACCTACACAAAATTTCTATGTTGCCAAAAAAACATAGTTTGGTCCTTTAGGGATTAAGGTTATTCAAGATTTGACTTTGAAAATTCATATAAAATACAAAAAATTAATCAATTTTTTAAGAAATAATCTTAATTATGTTCTTAGAATTATTACCAATTTAGTTTTTCCTTCAATCTTGTACTAACTTCTATTTTAAGATATTTTAAAGGATGAAAATCAAGTTTTTTTTAAAAACAAGTCTTTTCTTAAACATTCAATTCAATTCTTCAATATGAAAAAAATAGAAATCAAAATTTTTTAGTACAAAAATTTAAGCTAAAAAGATTCAAAGCCTTAATAAAATCTAATCAAGCAAGGTGCAAAAAAATTGAATTTATTCACTACAAATGCAAATATCTTGCAATCCATGCAATCAAAGTTTTGAAATTTCTTCCATATATTTTCATATTAGTTTAGTACAAGATCCTATAGTTAAATATACAAAAACATAATTTCTAAATTTTTTTGCACTTTGCAATAGAAATGGTATTTTTGAGTAATTTTTGATAGAGGGCGCCATTCACTTAGAGCCAATTGAAGGAAATAAGAAAATTTGATGTTCTTTAGTCAAGAATTTGGAATCAATCTCATTTGCTTTGTACTAGTGGTCAAGAACACAAAAGCTAAAAGTGATTATGTACCTTCTTATATGGTTATGGAAAAAACTTTTGAAAGACCAAATTTTAGAAAAAAAAATCCTTAGTTTAGTTTAAAATTGCAAAGCTTCTAATTAAATTTATTTTTCTCATTTTTATTTTGTTTTTGTCATTCTTTTGCTTTTAATACGCAATCTAGTTTATCAAATTGTTGCTTAAACTTGCAAATTAATATGTTGTAGTATTGAGTAGGTGGCGATTCTTTCTCTATATTTGGTTGTGTGAGCTTGCAAGATTCATTGTTCTTTGAAGTGGCAATTGTGTTGATTTGGATTTTTGGATCTTTGAGTTGAAGACTAGTTGCTTTGTCGATTGTAGTTCACTTATTGATATTCATCATTTTGCATTTGGCTTGCCAATTTGATTTTGTGTAGGAAACTATTTATTTGGATTCCTATTAGGTGGTATTTCTCATTTTATTTTTCACCCACTATGAGAATGTCAAGTGCAAGTCCCAACCTAAGTTGGTTGTGTTTTCATCTTTTGAGACTTATTAGAGGGATGTTAGAGTGACAATGGAGAGTTTTGGGAATAAAAATGATGGAAATATTGAGATGATGAACTAGTTGTGTGTGATTTTTGAAGTTGTACAATTGGTGATGTATTTATTATTCAATTTAATACAATGATATTGTTCATCCTAATTGGTTTTAGGGTGTATAATATGTGTGTGAGCCTAAGTGAAGAAGGTGGTATTTGAGTGTGTAAATTATATTTAAAAGTTTTAAGTTGTGGATCTAATCTAAAA
This sequence comes from Pseudoscleropodium purum, assembly GCA_963969395.1. NCBI lineage: Eukaryota > Viridiplantae > Streptophyta > Bryopsida > Hypnales > Brachytheciaceae > Pseudoscleropodium > Pseudoscleropodium purum. Next base: position 2,060,191 of record OZ017800.1, on the reverse strand, counting down.
TAATAGTATATGATTGTGTTTGTCTTATGCTCATTCAAATTAAGTGTAGTGGAAGAGTTCAATTGAAGACAAAGATGTAGTCCAAATTTCTCTCGTCATGTGCAATTTGAAAGTGTGTGTGCATGCACTTAGCAAATCTTTGCTAGCGTATGGGTTCAAATTGGTAGTAGTTGTATAAAAAATGTAGTTTGTGAATCCTTAACCTCTGTGCATTAGAGTGGACATTTTTTAGACATTAAGAAACGAGGATTTGTGGAATATGATATTCATCAAATATTAGAATATTGAAATCCACACAATGGATTCTCTTATAAATTGTAGATGCATACTCATTAGTAAGTTAGTTTCAAATTTGAACGATGAAAGTTTCAGTAACTAAATAGTTCTTAAATTATTCCAGATTTTCTAGATCCAACAAAAAAAATCCTCACACTATTCTCTCTATGATGCACATGGATTAAGTGTGTATAAATGTGTGTATTTTGAAAGTGAGGACATCGGGAAAAATTTAAGAATTGAAATAAAATTGTTTCAATAATGTGGCAATGTTGAAACAAACCTCTAATAGTCTAGTATTGTTTCAATCTACAACGATACTCTTTGCAATTATAAAACGTGATATTGACACAATTCTAGAAATAAATAACAATTTTATTTGAATCAATAAGGTTTCAATATTAATATTTTTAATTTATTCAATGTATATATTAATTTGTTGCAATCAACATTTCAATATTGACATTAGATTGCTACTAATATATTTCAATACTGCAACACTATTGTTTCAATTCAAAATGAAGCAAAAGTCTACATCTAGACAATCCCAAATGTCTTGCACTTGTAGATTGCAAGTATTTTGATATCTACAAAAGGGATGGATTTGTCCATTTTGAAATGTCTAATAGTAGTAGATTGCAAGTACTTGTAAATGTACAAAAGAAATACATGTTGCTTTATTGAAAGCTGAATTTTTTTGAATAGTATAGTCACATCTACATGTGGACTAGATTTCCATATTTCAAAATGTACCACAATAGTGTAAAGCAAGTATTGCTAGATGTACAAATCGGTTCCAATCTACAATAATATGTAATATTCTAGCATATATTTCTATTTTAAATCTTAACTCCCTCAACTACCTCTCGACACTCACTCCACCTATTTGGAGTTCAAAGAAACCAAAGTTCTTTGGCTTATAAACTCATGAAGACATTGATTTCTTGCAAATAGACAACCAAAGAATATCAAAATTTTGATTTCATTGTTTCATGAGACATTGTTATAAGAAACATTGTTATAAGAGACATTGTTATAAGAGACATTGTTATAAGAGACATTGTAAAAGAAAAATGTTGAAAACGTACCAAGTATCTAGAGATGAAGTCAAATTGGAGTACGTACTTCAAATCTTGTGACTTGTGTGCAACCACTCAAGCATGCTACCATGCATGAAATAATCACAAATGTATGGAGACCAATTACAAATTGGTCGAAAACTATCCTTGTGGCCCTTAAGCTGCATAATTATAGGGACTTATTTCACTTGATTGTCCTTCTTATACACAACTTCCGAGACCTGTAATAAAACAACTTCTAACATTGCCCAAACCTATATGTACTAAAATCTAAGGTTACCGTAACAATAATCTATGCAACTATCAATAAAAGAGCTCCTACAACATAACAAGTTCAGCTGGAATGTAGGTACATGATGTTTTCTACACCTTATTGTTTGCATTAAAGGCTACAGCTACTACAAAATGGCCATTGGGAGAAATAATAGTCACAATGTTTTTCAACTGCTTGGTGTCCATTGTGCCCACATACTTGCTACTCTTGGCTATCCATAACTTGATGTCCATTCTTGCAATTGATTATTGGTGGATTATTGACTACAAATTGCCATTACCTCCTACAATGCTTATTAAAAATCAACGATGAAAAATTACAAAATTGTTCATAGTAGTTAAGCCTATCTATTACTTTCAATGTAATGCATATTGCCAAGGAATTTTGTATATTTAGTCTTAAGAAATCCAATCCTTCATATTAAAATGGAAGAGGCACCAAATAAATGTGAGGAACTATACCTTCAAAGGAATAGGCTAGCAAGACTCTACCATTTCCACTTTGATACATGGCACGGAAGCAAACAATTCAAACAATTCCTTTCTTGGCATGCGCATTCTTCAGCTCCTCCTTTATCTCCGGTTGTACTAGTTTACGCTGCTCTTTAGCAATAATTGTTGCTCCCCCACCAATTGAAGCATACATACTAATCCTCATACCTGAAAGATCACCAATCATGTTTCCTAAGCATGAGTATACTTTTACAAAATTATGAATTAATAGGATCAATAAAAAATGATCAAGATCAAATAATATGGTGGTCAGTTGACTTAAAGTGTTTCAAGAAAGTTTAGATAGCATTGTAGGGAGATCAATCATTAGAAGGCAAGAAAAGTATATTTTGACAAAATTCAAAATGTATTTTTTCAAATGATCACCAGTTTAAACTACACTTCAACGATAACAAAGTGAATAATTGTGAAACATGAAACTAGCTTGCTTGTCAACACAAAGTAAAAGAATGCAATGTATCAAACTTTCTTACTAGAGATATCTTTAGTTGCAATCATTAGTTGATGTAAGCCTTGTCCACATGCTACTATTGTTGAAAAACTACTCCCACTCAAAAGATTTCTATAAAGAAACCTGAAAAAGATAGAATGAACATGTCAAAGGGACTATCAATCATATTCATTAACAACCACCTTGTAAATAAAAAATGAGGGTTCTAGACAAAAACAAAAGTCATATTTGAAGCTTTTACACATAAATAGTGAACTATATTGTGAAATATAATTGTCTGCCAACAAAACAAGCAAGAAAATAAAGAATTGACAAATCACAATATCCAAAAATCCTACAATAATTCTTAGTTTTGTAATAACATACAAGTGGGTAGTTGCAAGAAAGGGTGGTCCTATTTTTAATCACTTGAGTTGTGGAGTTTAGTTTGACCATAACATTTGGAGAATGAAGCCAATGTACTTGAATTTTTTTATTGAAGATGACCAACTTATTCATAAAGTGACTTCTTATTTTTTTTTTAAATTTAAAAAAAAATTATAATTAAATTTCAATTAAACTAATTTGTCACATTTTGTAATTTAGGGATTTTAAGTATTGTGGAATACCCATAATTAATGATGTAAAGCTTAAATTTTAGTGGAATATTTCCACACTAAAGAAGCATGTTGTAATATGATTTTTGAGATCTTATCTTGTTCACTAAATCCGAGTTTGAACACCAGGGAATGAACTATGTAAGGCTAGCGTAGTGTATTCAAAAGTCACAATGTACTAGTTTATTAGATTAAAAGGTTTATTTACTCTTATTTCCCACAAAAATCCAAAACACAACTCATGCTGTTCATTAATAGATGCTATTGATAGATGTATGACGTCTCAGTCCTATCTAGTGTGCTACTGGTTCGTGACAATAGTTCTGAGACAATAGTTCGAGGTGGACTGACTTGTGATGAATGCATGTGCAATGCAGGTCTTTTGGATTTTATAAGTAATAGTATTAGTATTTAACAAGCAAATTAAGGTTGAGGGTTTAGAACAACTTACAATAGTTAGTGCACATATACAATCAAGGACAATAGGGCCAACCACGTGCAAATTAGTATGTTCTACCTACAACATGCACAATACTTAAACTTACAACATGTAGATATATAAAACTTCTAATGCAACACTCTAATACATACAACCATTAAAACATAAACCCCAAACTAATAATCGCACATGTGCTCACACCTAAACCAAGGGCCGTTCGAAAAATTTGTACCTTTATTTTAGTTTGTTTTTGGTCAAATAATTAGGGTTTAGGGTCCCAAAATTTTATACCCCAAAAACCATGAATATCAACCCTATGACTGTACTCCAAAGCCTATGGTAGTGGTTCTTGAAGGCCTTTACCTGTACAACACTCCAAAGCCGTGGTACTTGGTCAATACCCGTGCCCGATACCCGGATAAGTTCCTCTCAACTGGCCGACTGTCTCACGGACCGACCTCCGACAGCTTCGACGTCAAAGCTCCTCTCCTCTGCGCTCGTCGCCACGACTGCTCCGATGGTTGATCCGCTTCGGCGATCAAATTTTCTGATTGATTCACTCAATTTCTTGCCCAATTCCCTTTCCCTTCCACTTAGCGATCACGCAATTATACAATTTTTCCAATGTTGGTTCAATTTTCCCCCCTTTGCATTTTGAAATCTCTAATTTAATTACAACTTCTCAAATGACCGAATTTGCAATTTCATTTTGAAATCAGATTAATTTCACCAAACTTACAATCAATCAATGCTCTTGATCAATCATGCGCAAGGATACATACGAAGATTCAGAAGATTAGATTTGAAATTTTTTATTAGGCCAGAGTCGCACTACAAGCTTGTTGTTCTCCGAAATGGTCAGCATCAGAGCTTGACTCCAATTCTCGAATTCAAACTGCCATCACTTCCACCAAACTTCTTCAGATTCCTTGATCAACAAACAAAGCAACACCCGGTCGCAACCAAGTGCTCTCACCAACCTCAATGTCTGTCTGCTTTGCCTCAATCTTCACTACTGTGGGACTGCCGATTCACCAGTCTGATCCTCGTTTTCTGATCAGTACTTGAGAATTCTCAGTATTTGCCAAATTCGAGACCTCTCACAAGTTTCCCTGTCATTCACCAATCCGCTTTCTTGTCAAGCCTCCTTACAGCGCAATGTGCCCACATCTGACGGCCAACAAGGTCAGTTCACGAATCCATTAGTTAATCATCCTACAGATACAATCCAGCAATGCAACAGAACAATTCACGTGACACCAAACAACCAACACAACAGCATAGAGTACAGCAGCTCAGTAACAAGAACGCACAATTTGTACAAAATTCAATTTTTATTGTAAGAAGAAAGATTACATGCTCAAGAATTTCTGCACTCAAAACTACACTATGTCTCTGCGTTGATGGAGGGAAACAATAGGAGAGAGAAGTAAATTAAAGGCAAGAGGAGGGGGGTGATCGAAAGCGTGCAAGCCAACAGTTGCAATGTCTCTACATCGAAGTTCAGGAAATCTTCATTTTCTATTTCTTTTTCTTTTTCTCCCTTTTCTTTATCTTTTACTTTTACTTTGTATTTCCAAACTAACTACTTCCTTCAATAGTTTTGAATCATTTTCATACTTGGAAGATAAAATAAGCCTATTTTTATACTAAATACTAGAAATAGAGTAGAATATATATATATATATATATATATATATATATATATATATATATATATATATATATATAAAGTTCTTAAAAAAACAAAAAAATAGTAATAAAAGTCAAAAAACTAGACTACACATGTACCCACCAAAAAGAACTTATAAAAACATTATTTTATATCATCTACATGCATGCGAATAGAGGTCCCTTGCGCACACACTTTTTGAATAGTAAATATGGTTTTGGCTTCATTTTTTTGATGAAATATGATTACTATCAAGTCCTCATAAATGGCCAATTTAAAGATTTTTTTGTTCATGATTTTTTATTTATTATTAATTTACACCTCATTAGATCTATTTTTAGTGACAATCTGGGTTTTTTTTCAAACAATAATATTTCAAAACTACAAGTACTCATAATACTCAAAACGGTACTCTTAGCCATCAATTTTTTTGATCGACAATTGAGATTGTTCTATTTCATAGTACTTGTAGTACTCAGCACAAAAACTATAGTTTTGCCAAAATGCTACAAAAAACAAACATGGGTGATTGCAAGAAACACTTGTCCTTTTTGTGTGTCCCCTTGGTCTCTATGGAGATGTTTTTTTCTCATAAATTTTGCGGATTAAATCCATTTTATCTGAAATTTGTAAAAAAAGGTGTGTGTTGTTGATATAGACATTTCATAATTTTTTCTATTTTTAATAAAATAATTTACTATTTTTAAAGTGGCCTTGATTGGATATCTACCTTAGCTATTTATGAGGTTCTCAATCCTATTTGGGGACTAGAAATGCGATTTTGAAGCCAAGGTTTTGACCTATTGTAGGTGGACTAACATTCTCAACACATTCGACGAGATTTTTGGCAAAAAAACAGTGTAAGGGCTGTACATGGGTTGAAAGTGGACACTATTTGCACAAGCACTATAAAGAGGGGAAATTTTTTTATGATGAAATTTTTATTCACATGGGACCAAAGAACAAATTAGAAAAATGAACTTTTTTCTTTTCATTTTTTGAATTTTTTTATTATTTTCTAAAAATCAAGTTCAAAAGCATCTATTTTCTTGCATTTTTCTAGGCCTCTTCTGTTGTGCATAACTTTTAGAGATAAATTTTTCTAGGTCTGAATTTTCTCACATACACTATTATGAATCTTTTACAAATTATCCATATTTTATTGAATTCAAAAAAAAATTATTCCAAAAGTCACAATACTCCAATAAAAAGGCCATTTTGATTTTTGAGCCAAAAAAAACAAGTGTTTCTTGTAATCACCCATACCCTTTCTTACAACTATCCAGGAAGCCATTACAATCTTGCACCAATGATACAGATGATCTCATTTGAAGAGTCTCAAATGCTATACTAAGAGACTCAAACAAAAGTAGCAAGAAGGTGTTGATTCTAGTGTCTTCGACAATATCATATAGAGTTGCATTATGCACTATAGCCAAGTCCATTGTAATATATACACATTTAGAATAACTTCATATTGAAGTAGGCCCATAAATCCAGGTAGTCATCTTTAAAAATCCTTGTTGAAATTGGTAATGGTTTTGCACCACCACAAAGTACATTTTTTGGTTATTAGACCAACCGACATCTTTGAACATATGTCTAATAATTTTTAAGGAATGGAAATTGAAATTACACAAAGAATGTGATTCACTAGAATAGGTCAAATTCTAAAGCATCAACAAAACTGTAGAGACATTTAAGTGAGAAGAACATTGTCGCAGAAAGAAATGTATTTAAGCACTCCAATCAATCTCTTGCCAAACCTTAGAACAACTATTTACAAATTTATCAATGAATATCTAAATTGCACCATAATGTTCACAAGAAGCTATAGAATAGTGGTTGGATATTATAGGTTATTTACAGAAAAGAAAGAAGAGAATCAGCAAGTGCCAATGCCAGGTTAAAAAATGGTATCCAAAGTTAGTAATCATTCCAAAGTAGAAAAATATTCTACTCTAGGTAGTAATCAATGTTTCAAATTACATATTCATACTTGACTTTCAAAAAACCAAGATAGAAAATCCAACCATCTAGATGGAAATTAGCATAATTTCTAGTCTCATAACCCACGTCAAAAACAAGCTTTGTCACCACCCTAGGAACTACTACATGAGGAGGTAATATTCCATCTATTGTGAAAACTCTCCTCAATCTCTTAATCCATGGAATCATAAATCTTTTTGAGTAGTTACACTTCTGACCAAATATGCCTTTTCTAGTTATAAAACGCAGTAACATCACAAATCTCTTAGAATTTCAAGAGTATTTACCTTAAACTATACACAATTGATGAATTGTTCTACCACCTTCGTCTCGAAAAGAGACAACTAAACAAAGAAGATAGTTTACACCTACACATGCACCACCTTAGCTCCAACTAATATCTTTGGTTGGAAAGTATTAAGTATACATGAGATTGAATCTTCCTAAACCTTACATCTTAATCACTTAAACTAGTGCAAAATCATTGATTAATGATTGTTATCCACATGAGAGTTTGGTTAGCAAACTTTCAAAGAGAAATAATCAGTTCAAAAAACCAACTTGAAAGGCATATGGAAAAGAAGTGGACCTTCATTGAAAGTGATATCAACAACAAAAAGTTGACCACATGATTCCATAATAAAGCCAACCCAACCAATGATTGCAAAAGACTCTGGAGTTAGCAAATAGCTTCAACAAAGTCCAATCCTACATAATAATTGTCATTGGTACTCCACCATACTAAATTGAGTTCCCAAGCAATTCTTCCTATGTTCAAATTTGTGTACAAAGCCACATTTGGACTATACCCAAACCCCATTGTATTCAACTTGAATGTACTAAAATTATACAAAAGATACTCAAGCTAATGAGAAGTGACTTATAAGCAACCTTAGTGAAAAAAATAAAGAACAATATTAACATCAAACAATACACAGTTACTAAAATCCTAAGTGGACAAGACTCAATTTCCAGCAAAAAATATTATACAAAATTTTAGAGTTGCTTACAATAACAAACAACTAGAAACTATATAGCTGTAGTGCAATATTTTGAGATCAAATTCAACAACAATAAATTTACATGTAGTAAAATCAACTCAGTGCTCTTCCTATGCCTCCTCCCAAGCAAACTCATTTTTACCATCTTCTGCTTTTCCTTCCAAAATCAAATCAATTTTTGAAATTTTCTCACGTTCCTTGATGATATCTTTTTTGTATCTTTCAATTTTTGTATCTTGATTTTGATTGTGTTTGAGATTGGAATCACCTTGCATTGCCAAGTTCAATTGAATACATTGGTTAATGAATAACTAAATTACACACAATTTCATTATAGCAACTAAAGAATAGAAAAATGCATCCACTCTAAAAACATATCATGTAAGCAAATCATACTAGTTGTCTTGGTAGTAATTGCAAATGTGTTGCATGACTATAGTTCTTTCCAAACTTCATATCAAGATTGTTAAAATTCTACATTCTAGGCAAAATAATATGTAAAAATAGGACGTCCGGATGTCGGAACACTGCATTCATATTGTTCTAAATGTCGTTGGAAGGTAGACAGGGTGGACAGGGTGGACGTCTATTTGTCTGCCACATTTAGGTTGTCCAGTCAAGTGGACGTCGTTCCATCATCAAACGTGGATTGGCAAATTTGGCAAACAACGTGGTAGACAGTCTTGCAAGGATACTAGTAGATGGAACATTGTAGACCTCAAGTCCACGTCTATCAGACATCTAGATGTCTTAGTAACCGTGCTTCACATAGCCAATTGCACCACAAAATGCCTTTGTTCCGTATAGATCATCCCCTTCAACACACACACACACACACACCACACACACACCCATAACATATCTATAGATCATTAATAATTTCAAAAATTCTAAACAAGATATTGCATGTTTTAAGACAATATAAAAACACTTAAAACTTCACAAAAAGCAATTACCATATAAAAAATGCACTCAAGTTGCGTTTCTACTATTGCATTTTTTGCTAGCTTCCATTTAATGGTTTTGGGACTTCCAAAAGCCTCTAGAGTTCAATGCGCACACTTGTAGAGAAACGGATACAATGATTGTTGAAGGTCATCATTATTTTTTTCTTCAATTCCTGTATCCACGTTCTGTCAAAGGCTTTGTATTACTCCCTATCATTGTTTTGAACTTCAAACGATCTAAAATAGTCTTTTTCATGTATTTTTCTAATGGCTTTATCTTATATTGCTCTAGATCAAGTCCTAATACTAGGCGCTTTAAGATCATGCACATGTGAGGCTTCACATGTTCCCATGAACACACATGATATTGAGCATGTAAAAACATTTGTGTCTCGATTTGCACCTATAATGATTGTACATGCATTCTCAAGTCAGTATAGAGTAGTTGCAACATCATAGTCACTCCGTTCACTAGTACAGCTCCTATACAATAATTAGAACTACCACCTCAACCTAAAGTGTTGCATGTGCGAGTGCCTTCGTCTACAATAATTTAGTCCATACGATCATCCCCAGTTCTAGGAGTAGTTTCTTCTCCTACATGTCAAAAGCACAATTAGTAGTGTAAAACAATATAAGTTCAAACATCTTGATTTCTAATTTGCAACCTTTGAATGTTTGTTTCTAGAATCCTAATATAGTAGTGCACTTGTAAGAATCCCTTGCTCCACCCTCTCCAAAAGATTAACACACTATAAAAAACTCGCGTTTAGGTGACAAAACTAATTTTTTTAAATGGATTTTAGGTGATGTCCAATGCAACAAACCTTGTTCTTTTGTCAACAAAATGTCCAACATAACATCAATTTTGACATAAAAACATGGATTTGTTGCAATAGACATCACCTAAAATTTGTTTAACAAAATTAGAACTTGTCACCTAAATATGATTTTTTATAGTGAAACCTAAGTTTGTAGTTTCTATGTATATTTCTCTTCTCAAGTTCTAGGCAAAAAATACAACAAAGGAAGCGCCAAAGCTATATCCAATCAACAAGAGTGGCACTACAAGAACATAGAGGACAACATGGAGTCACAAAGAATAGACATCAAAGTGTGTGAAGCAGATTGCACAAGATGGCCAAATTCAATCAACACCTTTTCCTCCAAAATATGGGCTGCACAAAGTAGGATAGGAGAAAGGGGGATAACTCACACTCTGCAATCTTCATATTACGGACATTATCAATACACAAGAAAACATAAATAGATGCAAAAAGCACTCCCACCCCATTACAGTCTTGCCAACTACAATTAAAGCAAAAAAAACTCCAACATGTACAACCATGTGCCACTACCATAACAAATATACTATGTATGAATTATGGGATCCATCAACGTTGCAAATAAATAGTGCATGTGCTTTTAGTGCTAGAAGAAATTGTATTTATCCCGATATCCCAAAGGAAATGAAATAATTCAATTAAAAAACTTAGAACAATGGTACAAAACGTACCATTAGGAATTTAGGGGGGCAATAATCAATAATAGTAGAAAACTATGTGCAAACAAATGATAGGGTGCCTAAAAAACATTTGAGATAAAAATTATAATTTGTTTTTTATACTATAGGGTACAAAAATGCCATGCCATGTCTTCAAAATACTAAAGGCTATAGAAAAATAGGTTCAATTAAAAAAAATTAGACTTAGGATACTTCCTTTTTTATTTTATTTTGGTCAAATATATTAAATGATTGGGATGGGCAATACAAGGTCTTATAAGAGGACCAATTTCATATAAGCAAACAAGCACAAGGCCTATAGTACTTGAATTATCATGCTTCACTGTGATTGACAATTTCCATTTGGCTTTGTAGGTTTAATATGTTCAAATCCTCAATTTTCAAAATGGATTAGTAGATATCACTTAGTATCACATTTTATTTGACATTATCTAAATTAAATTCAATACATTCACTTATATAGATTTTGTACTAAAAACTTTCAAATGCCACTATATAAGTGATTAAGTGCATTTATGGTGCTTTAGGGTTCGATTTTAGATTACAAATCCTATTTACTTATTTCAATTAGAAAGGTGTTGAATTTCAATGGGTGTGGAAAAAAATGGGGTAAAAAAATCTGCAATGGAAAGAAAAATTCATAGTAAAATAATATATGATATATTTATGGCATTTGAAAATTAAAATTAATGTACACCCCTTTTTTAATTTTTAATGACCCAAATTAGAAAATTATATAATTATGGAGTGCCAAAAAAATATTAGACAAAAAATAATACCCCCCTATAAATTAGACAATTAGTGGATGTTCACACGTGTATCCTTATATTTTCAACAAAATACATATCCTAAAATTAGGAAGAAGGAATCATGACCTACATTTTTAAGCAATTGCAAAGTACTTTGAGCAACAAGTTAGAGATGAACAATATCATTCAAATGTTAATTATAACAATAAATCCCATATCATTATGCATTGTCTTAAATTCCTATCTTATAACTTAAACGTAATGTAGAACTTCATTAGGATAAAATAGTTTTGTATTCAAGAAGAAGCCTTCACTAGAAATCATTTAGAACAAAAGAAAGCAAAATAGAATTAAAATAAAAGTCTTTGTCAAATAGAATCAAAGATTTTGTTTATCTTTGTCCCACCAAATAAAATAGACAATACAAAAAAGTACCTTGCCAATGGTAACTAATACACTTGGAGAACTAGTATAAAAAGTGAAAACTACCACCTTCGTTAGAAAATCAAGTTTGCCTTCTTCCTCCTAGAAATTATAAAGCCAACTTACATCTTTCTCACTTCTTCCTACTCTTGTCACGGCAATCTCCTCAAGATCTATAGCCATAGATACCAAATACGCCAATTGAATCTTATGTTGGCACTATGGAATGGTTGATGCTTGCACTTTTCCCAAAATTAGTTCTATTAATGACTAAATTCAATATTGTTATAAAATATGGAAACATATGTTGAATTAGCATAAATATGTTGGAAAGAATTGTGTCAAGAAAAACAAATGACAAGAACAAGGATTTGAATGTGATGACTCTATCTTTTTATGGTTTGTTTTTTGCATTTGACTATTGTATACCTTTAATTCAATTAAACCTGAAAATGTCTCAAGCAAGAACTAATGCAAACTAGACATGTTGACAAGTAATCTTCAAATTTTAAAAATTACCATCAATTAAAGCTAACCTCAAGAGCAACTACATATGCTAAGGAATTGCTTAGAAATTTGCACTTGGTGATGCAATTCGTATCAATCAAGTAGATATCTCAAGATAGAAATTGTAACCTCTAGAGACAGTTGATCCAAAAACACTTATTGGAAAAGATGCTCCACCGTAGGATTTTTATTGATATACTTTTGGAACTCATCCAAGATCATGGTTGAAGATGCAATGGAGCTCACTACACCCCAACATTAGCTTTAGTAGATTTCCAATGTCTATTGCTTCACTAATGGCACTTGCATGCCGTGATACAATTATTAGAAGACAGTAATAGAGTGGAGCAAAGTCATTCAAAATTTCTCAGTGCAACACTTAAAAAAATGGTAACTAGATACGGTATAATGACAAGACTTACCAATACTGTCAACACTCTGAATCTCACTAATAAACAAAATTATTAGACTACAAGAATTGGTCACCTCTTTTAGGTTCGCCTTCAATCAGTCCTCAAACTCTCCGCAAGACTTAGCTCCTCTTATTGATGATCACAAGTCTATAGAAATTACCTACAAAACAACAAACAGAAACTAGTAAGCTACACTAATTCTTCACACCACTTTCACTAATACACAAGATCACCATGGCTATTCGCTACTTTAGTCAACATTGGGGTTTAAATAAAACATACTCTACAATTCAACAATGTTGGCGACATGTCTTCCTACATAGTTCTCTAAGCCAAGTTGTTCATTCAGTCCTGCAAATCTAAGACTCCAAATGAAGTAAATCTTCGATACATTAAAAACTCAAGAGTTCACAAGTCAACATCACAGATATGACAATCTTCACTAGCATGAGGATTTTTGTAGTACCCTAGTGACATTCAAAATGACTAAAGATCCTAATATTCAACTTCAATATTGAGGTCATTGGCCATTTAGAACTCACCTTTCAAAAATGACAATCTTTTGTACACTTGGTTATCCAATTAGGACCAGCTTGTTCTTTATTCTCTAGGAAAAAATTTGTATACAATGTCAAAAGTCATTATCTTGTCCTATCAAAGGGTCTCGCTTTCCTTGCATTGACATTTCAATTAGGTCCTTGCCATACTTCTTCAAAGCTTTGTATTTGCCTTTTAGGATTGAATTCAACCAACCAACAACCAAAGTTGGACATCAGAGAATGATTACATTCTAAATTAGACAATCACACAAGAAAAATTTGCAAGCCAAGCCAACTTCATCTTCTCAATTATCTTTGCAGTAATAGAACAAAGAATTTAGATCCTAGATGCTCATGTTTCACCACTATAGCTTGTAATGTCTTAAGTCTCACAATTTTAACAGCTTGGAACTTGAAACTCAAAACTTGAAACTCCAAGCTTTCAACAACACTGTGTCATTGCATATTAGAAAAATATAAAAAGAAGTGTTACGAAGACCCAAAGTACAACTTACCTTGGTTGGTCATCTTTTGGAAACCTTAGATGGATTGGATTGTAGTATACAAAGACTTTGGAGTCAACTAGATATCCTTCAATAGTTGCTGCCCAAAACACTTATTTTCTACAAATGGCAAAACCAAATGCTCCGCAATCACACAGAAATCCATGTACTTGTTATTGTGGCCTCATGCCTTATCAATCAAGCCCTTCAAATCCCTACTCAACATGGATTCACTAGTGTCACCCATCACTTGCCTCAAACAATGGTTCAAGGATATAGTCAATTGACCTATTCGCTACTTTGATACATTTAATAAGTTCCCCTACCACTTTAGAATGTGAGACATGATGGCTAAGTAGAAGACCAAATAAGTATCTTTGGTTCACACTGATTGAAACACTCTATGGATTGCAAAAGTGAAGTGTTGTCAACACCTACTTTGGTAAAAATTCAACTATCAAGTCCAATTTGCTACTCCAACAATGCCTTCATCAAATACTCAGTCTCCACAATCTATTGCTTACTTTCTTTTGGCATGTTAGGAGAGACCACTATTGCCTTCCACGCCATATTCATAAATTCCCACTAATTGAACTACGCTATCCAATAATTCTTTTTAAATTCATGCTAAAACTAGGAATCAAAGTACACTTAAAGGCTTCTCTCCTTCCTGCATTGTCCTCTAATCCAAATACCCCCTCAAAATGCTCATTTCAATCAAAAACTCACAAACTTGACAAAACTCTAATTGCTTGATTTGCTTCTACTAATATAATGTAAGAATATGACTTTAGATGATATAAGGATGTGGCAAAAATCAAATTTTAATTTGATAAAAGTTCATAATATAAAACATTATGCAACTTCAATTAAACAATCCGGTGCTCCAATGGAATATAGTACAAATATGTATGAGCATCTTCACATAGCTATTGTGAAAATAGGTTATAGAATATGCAATAGAAAGAATTTCTTTGATCACATTGTAAAATACAATTGAAGATTTGAGGCTTTGATGAAGGATCTAGTGAGCAACAGAACTTATTCTTATTCAATTGGGAAGAATGCAACATTGAACAAGGTACATGAAAATAGAGTTTTAAATGTGTTGTGCTATGTATGTATATATTAGTATTTTGAATCATGAATATGAACATGTTGAATTTGCAAACATGAAGATATGTAGATGTCAAATGTGTTATTCTATTTCAAAAAATTTTAAAAAGATGAAGGAAGAATGGCTTTATAGACTCTGAAAATTGGGAAACACATTCTAGAAGTTCTTTTGATGAATTTGAATATAGAACAACTCTAATTGTCTACACCAATAGGAAGTGCACGCACAGAATCAAAAATCCTCCAAGATCAACATATCATGAACATAATTTTACAATAAGACATTATTTCAAATTTAGGAATTTGTTCAAAGACTCACCTACACTAAAATCACATAATAGGAGGGTGCACCATTATATGCTTATGCTTGGGTCCAAATGAGGTATTAGGAGCCAACTTGGACATAACCATTGCTTTGTTTTTACCATTATTGATTGTATAGCTCAAATTTTTTATATTTCTCTAAAATAAATATATTTCATATTTCATAAATGTTATAGTGTCATATTTCACTATTATGTAGTCTATGATGTCATCATTTCACCTTAATTAAGTACAAAAAATCTCATGTAACCAATGCTTTTTACTCCTTTGTTGAATTTTAAATTAGATGGTTTAAAAACTTTTTCATTGAAAGTGATGATATTTTGAATAGAAGTTGTCATTGTTGACAACTTTGAAAAAAATTTAGAATAAATTTTGATGAAATTGACATAGTATTTGATTAGCACAATCTATTAATATTTCAATAGGAACTCCAAAAGGACCCTCTTCTATGTCCTTAGTGGCTCCTAATACCTCACTTTGACCCACCTGTAAGTAGTATAAGTTTAAAGATCTTTAGCTCTATGTCCTAGTCAAAGTTCAAGATTTGAAACAACTCCAACATTTACTCATGCAACATCATCTTTCTATGAAATAGAGTAGTGTGGCAATATTTCAATACAAATGGAAGAAGTGAATGAACTAGAGAGGACATGCTATGCTCAATTCCGCCTTCTTTTCAAGTGCAATGTGAAAGAAGTTGGAGACAATTTATTATGTAACTAAAGAATTATATTTAGTAAGAAAGTATGAAGAGATAGAATTTGATAATACAATGAAGTGTCTGGTATTGAAATGATTTGAAAACATCCAAAGATCATATAAGGTCATAGAAATAAATAGGATAATGAAGTATATTCACATTGTGATAGATTTTAAGAACCTAGGCCAATTTTGTGTAAACATGTATAAATTTTGAAACTTTGTCATTTTAACAAATGGTATCATTGAGTACCACTCGTCCAATTTCCAAATTTTTATTTAAAGTATCGTATATTTGGATATTAAAAAATACAATTCTGAAGTACCACATTTGCATGGTTCTTGTCTAGGAAACAGCATTGTTAGAGTGTTTTAGTGAAAAAATAGTAAAAAAACCTTTAGAGATTATTCTAAATGTGTGAGGCATGAAAATTTGGTATTTGCAAAACTTTGAAGTTAAACTAAACCTAACCAAGTTAACATTTTGGGGAGTTTATATTTTTGAAAAGTTCTTTTTGGAGTCTAATTTTAGCATCAATAATCTGATCTTGCAAATAAATGATAGTGATTTTTCTATACAAGATTTTGTGCAAGGGTAGCCATTGCAATCTTGACTTTGAGTAGTGTTGGGAGCTCTTAAAAATGAGCCTCAAATACACTAGATCTTGAGAAAAATCACATTAAAATTAATTTAATAAAATTAAAGAGTAGATTTTAAGAAGCCAAAAATTGATTGGGGTTATACATGCTAGGCCCTTTAACTCCAAAAGAACCAAGTTGCATTTTTTGGCTACATAAAAATTTAAGGTAGGTGTGTGTGACTAGAGATTTTTACATTTTTGATCCAAATTTTAATAGAAGGTAAAGACAAGGAATATCTTTCATACGCACTAAATGTTATGACATTTAAAAATAGGAGTCAAAAGCTATAGCCTAATATGTTTTGTTTTTTTATAAATGGACAGTTTGATCAAATAAATAAAAAATTTAATTGGTTTTCTAGAGTTTTATATATATAGAAAGCTTTGAATCATTCCATTTTAATGAATGAATAAACAATTATGAGAATTTTTTAATTGCAGGCAGTTATAGATTTTCTATTCTAATATAAACTTTAAAATCCTTTATCTTATCCAATTTTTACTATTTTTGGAAAAAAAATCTAATCATAGGATGAAGATTGTTTATTACAACATTCCAACCACTTGGATTGGCATTTTTCAATTCTATAATTTAATTCTTAATATTTAGAATCATTATCTACTACTACCTACTTACTATTTTTTTCCTATATGTTGTAAAATTTTAAATGATTTTAAATGTTTCAGCATGTGGCCAACTTATCTAGAAAAAATAATTCAGAGAAGCACTACCATTTAGGACATTTTTTTTAGAGAAGTGAGCTTGTGAAGTGCAACTACCTTTTTTTTTTACAAGGCCAAAAAAACGATTTCTACGAATTTGAATGCTTATTTCTTGCAATCCACCTAGTGGAAATTTCTGAAATTTTTAACACATGTTCTCAAGTTATTATACTAAAAGATCCTATGGTCACATGTGTCAAAAAAAAATTCAAATTTTTTTACTTGTATAAAAAATGGTATTTTTTGAGTGTTTTTGGTGAAAACATAGTCATAGAACTTTAGGGGCTAACCTCTATTTTTTTGCTCATAAAATTTTTTAATTTGACTTGTGAAAAGAAAAGTGAAAGACTTCACATCACTTTAGCAATTTTAACACCCTCATGGTCAAACATTATAATCTTTCATTACATAAGGGGTGTTGTTGTGTTTTCTTTTTCTATGAGATTTCTAACATATATAGTTTGAATTTATACAGTTATAATTCAAAAAAATTGATACAATTTGTCATAATGTTGGCATTTTATTCAATGTAGAGCAAATTTTAGAAAGCTCAAAAGAAGCCTTGGGCATTTAGGGATTAAATAAAGACACTAAAATAGTGCACTTTTATGTAGCATATTAGATTGGTCATGAATGTCATTGATATAGTGAGTGAAATATGACAATTAGATAACTGAAGCCGAAGAGAAACATCTAAGCCTCTTTCAACTATAATAAATTAGAAGATGTTGAGTTTGAAGCTAGTACATAATTGAAATTAGTCTATGGGGATGGAGCTTTGAATAATGGTGTCACAAAGAGGTATGAGGTACATAGGGAAATGTAAATTAGGTCAATTTGAATATTAGTTTTTTTGGCAATATAATTGTAGTACATAAACTATTCAATAATAATACAATAATAATTTTGAAATTTAAATTACAACAATACATTCTTGTGTTGGATTCAAAGTAAATATAAATAGTAATAATGCATTGCTTGCAATAAAAATTTTATACTAAAACAATTCTAAAACAATATAACAATATTTAACAACAAATAAAAAAAAAACAATACTGCAACAAATTTGAATCATTTAAAATTGTTGCAAAATTGCAACAATAATGCTTGTATATTGTTTGAATTGCAATTTTGAACTGAAAAAAGATCGTAAACAATAATAATTCTAAAGTAAATCAATATTGAAAAATGTAATCCTAGTTTCAATATTACAACATGTTTGCTAACATAAATTGTTACATTCTATTCAACTTCAATATATTTGCAATAACTCTATAAAAGCACCATTACAACAGAAGATAATGTTTCAATATTGCAATAGTTTTGAAACAATTTAAGGTAAGAGGTCTATAAAGCACTCAGGCTCTAAAATTGCCCACCTCCTGAAATGTACATTGTTTGTACATGCTGATTTTTCATTGTATCAGAAATGTACAAATAGTGTACATTTCAGGAGGTGGGCGATTTTAGAGCCCATTGCATTAGAACTTCAAAATTTCATAACTAATTTTAGAAAGCTCTAAAAATTATGAAACAACTTGGACTAGATGCCAATTTCACTTGTTTTTCAAGGATACTTTACTGAAAAACATTTCACAAAGTTTCAACTTTCCCAAAATCAGTTACAGCTCATAAATGGGTGATTTACAAACTGCTTACCTTAGACTTTGTATGGCAAACAAAAGGAATTGCTACCGCATTGTGGCAGTATTGTTTCAATTGTTTTCATTTTCCTGTTGAACTTAACTGAGTAGTGGCAAGGGAAGATGTTGTCGACCTGTGTGTGTATTATGAAGAAAGAATGTGAAGTTGGTTGTTTAAACTTCTGAGTCAAAATTAGTCAAATTCAGAAGAGTAGGCGATGCTGTGTTGGTGTTTTCTTTCAGTTGGAACTTTGTGCCAATTGAATGTTTTAGATGTCTCAGAGTAGTATTACAGTTCCTAGTTGGAGATTCTAGTTGGAGTGATTGATGTGTAGAAATTAGATGAAGTTTGTACTAAGTGAATGTCGACGTATGTGATGTAAGGTAGGTACACCCAAATGTGCCACTGACCTTAAACCGTCATCTACATTGTGTGTACATCTTTAAAGTACATTTGTACCTATGTGGAAGAAATGCTTTTAAAACCAAACTTTGTTCTTTAATAACTTTTGCATACAATATCCAAATGCCATGTTCTCTGGTATATTGGAACCTCCCTTTACTTGCCAACAAGAATATATGAAAATCTGACCAATCTAATAATAGAAAATAGGCTCAATAGCAAAAAGTGGTGGTCTGGGGAGTACCCACCTTATGATTTAAATGCTAGAAACTAAGTTGGAATTTATAAAGTGTGAATGTGTCTTATAGATAAAGTAACTACACCTAAAATCATACACATAAGCAATTTAGCATGATTCCTACTATTATATTGAATTTTTTTGAGGGGTCTTGTCAGTAGTCAAAAGGGGATTCTAGATTCTCTTAGAATGCATTTTTTGAATACTTTATGAATAAATTACAAATTTCCAAAGTGTAACAAAGAGGTGTTTCTAAAACTCATCATAGAGTCTTATGAATAGTGGAAGTAAATTTTAGACAAGAATCTAAACTGTACGGTTTTAGAAAGTGGTTAAAATTAGGTGTAGTTACCTTAATTCTAAAGTGGTTTTGAAGTGGTGACTATAATGTCTACCAAATAGTAAAATAATTTTGAGTGTATGAGCATGTAAGAGATTTTCAATGAAAATCTACTAAAAATTATATGTGTTTTTAGTAAAATTTTGCCAAAAACCTCTATAAGGGTCATTATTTATAATCATATGTTTAGGATTATACTTAAAAATTCACTTAAAATACATGTTTCTCTTATAGTGTATATTTTGAGTTCACTTACCCTCCTTGCGTTGGAGGGTGATTTTCGAGTAAGTTAGGCATCTCCATTGCATTTGAAAATTTGCATAAATGAACCTAACATCATATACTTATGAATGAAAAAATAATCATTTTTGTATAGAGTATAATATTTAACAAAGGGGGCTCAAAGTCTGCAAACCATATTTTCTGGGAATTAAGCATCAATCCATCTTTTCCATGCACTCACAAACTATTGAACTTCCATATACTTCTAACTTGGATACAATCATTTCAGCTTGATATACACATACACAAACATCACTCCTATTGAACCAATTAAAACATATACAACCATTCTAACTTGGACATAATCATCCCATCCATCACAAACACAAACACACATGAAAACAAAAATTATGCATTATGACTAGTTGGGACATGCATTGGATTACTTCAACACTAGGTGAAAAACAACTTGGAGACATAGACCTAATAGGATTCCAACCCTGATAGTTACCAAATTGGGAAGGAAGCAACCAACAACAACTAATGAACTTCCAAATGGCCGATGTAACAACCAACTAGGACAAACATGACATCCAACTAGCAACTCAAACACTTGGATTTCCAATTAATCTTGTACAACTAAATTAGAACTAACTTCTACTAGATGACACCATTACAATCAACTTGGACTTCACTCAAATATTAACTGAATTTGGCAAAACATCCCCGACTAAATACATTTCCCCATCATTCCTTTAAAACACTTACAAAAGCTTACTTCACTAATTAGCAAAAAGAATCCCATTTGGATTAAAATAGAATCACAAATTAATCCAATTGGACACCCAAATGACAAACCATTTACCAAAAGAGTAAAAACATACTTCCATTCCTTAAAAAATTTACAAAAATTCAAACCTAATCAGTTATCTATAGGTTATTAGCACTTGTATGCATTACTTTATTCTTATTTTTGCACATACATTTTTAGAACTTTCTTTGACGAGTTGAGTGATGGCAAATTCTAGGTTGAGACCACCCCTACAACGTTTACCATTTCTTTCCATTGGCGCTTAAATGATTTTTTGTAGTTTACCTTTTAAAGAGTACTAATACTAATTTAGATTTGAAAGATGGAATGTCCGCATCAAATATAATTCTTTTGCACAAACTAAAGAAGGATGCAAAAGAGAAATCAACTCAAATTGTGAAGCTTACGGACATGTTGGCCGCAACAGTTAGGAAACCAGACCCCTTCTTCTATGCATTCAATGGAAGTTTGTTAAGGTATGGTTGTAGGCGCTTTATTCCCACCTTTAGAATAAAGTATACACAACCAAGTTCTAGTTACTTTGTCGTAATAAAATCCTAATGGGTGTCTAACAACGTGTAATTTAGTTACACCTTCCAAGCAATGGTTCTTTTGTTGTTTGTTCTACCTACACTTTCCTTAAATAACTACTAACCAAATTCAAAGAATTAGTAAGAAAGGCCAATTTTTGGCTACAATAACCAAAATTGAGAGCCAATGGGGGTTAGTCAAATGGAAAGATTAAGTAGCCTCAATTGTAGAGCTCAATTTGCCCTTTCCAAAAGGGTGAAGAAATCTCAAATTGACCTAATTCTCTAGGAGATATTTGTAGATAAAGTTTGGTACTAGAACTAACTTCTAAAACTTTAGCCATCAATTTCTAGCAATCTAACTATTGAAATTGAATGCAGATTTTTGGATTGTTTTTTATTTTAAAACTTCTACCTAAATTGTGAATTTGACTTGGTTTTGTCAACTCTAGTTGACTTTCATCCAAATTGATCCTACTTTTGTTGGAAACTTCATTCTACTCTAATTCATTTGATATTCTTCTAACTTTTGAGATTAAATTGGTATTGGAATCTTGAAAGTATTTTCTACAAGATTCCACCATTAAATCACTCTTTGGTTATCTTTTGACCTAGTTGATAACTTCTTAATTGTTTTTGTTACCTTGGGTGAAACTAGATTTTGGTTTTACTTCTAAAGTTAAAATTGGTTTGATCTTTGTAAGTTCTACTTTTATTTTTTTTTAAAAGATAAAAAATTCTTACTTTTGACTTCCTTGGTAAATTTTATTCATGGATGAATTTTGATTGTTGACAAGTTTATCAAGATTCTTTTGTAATTCTATTTTACCATGGAATTCCAAAATTACTTCTATTCTTATTCTTTGACTCCTATCTTGACTCTAGATTCTAAGATTCCTAAAAGATTTCATTAAGATTCCTTAAATGATTCTCTAACTTTCACCCACTTTTGACTTTTTTTCATCCAAGGATAAACTTTGGTAACTTTCTTTAACTTATTACAAGAAATTCTATAAAAAGCACTATGGTAATTCTCCAATTACTTCTAAAATCCTACTGAGTGATTTTCCACTTACTCTCATTTATTCTAATTTTAATTGGAAATTCAAACGTTAAATCCTAATCTAATGGTTTTTGGTGAAAATGCAAGGGTTGTAGTAGAAAGATTAATTACTAACCTCCACGGAGGTCTCATCTTCAACAAATGTTGCCACTATGTTATCCCTTACGCGCTCCAACTCCATTTCCAATGTTTTGTGGTATAATCTTAATTTGTTGTAAACTCTTGCCAAATTTGAGGACATCCTAGAGCTTGTCCTTCGCTTGATTCAACCTTCTTTTTCCTTCTACGTCTTTCCAATATCTTCTTTTTCTTTTGTAGATATTTTGTGAGAATAAAATCCTATCAAATCTAATGCTAAATGCTTTGCTAATTTGGTTTTAGAATCAATCCAAGGTTTAAGACAAGTTTCTCTAACTTCTTTCAACTAATAACTAAATTCTAGAATATCCTCAAAGTCCAATATTCCATTCTTTTGTCTATTCTTTTTTGTCCTACATTCTAAAGTCAACCTTTCACAATTGTCCAACTATTCCTAATGAATGGCTCAGCTTCTCTTAACCCTTTAGTGACTGTAGTTGATTTGAAAGGCAAGCGCAATTTTTGAATACAAATTTGGAAAAGGGAAATTTCATCACTATTCCAAGGAAGTAATTCTAGATCAGACCGTAGGAATTGATGTCATAGGCTTTATTTGTGATAAGAACAAAAAATAAACATGATCTAATGGTGCAATTTGTTGTGAGTGATCTTCAAAGTGCGATGCATTGAAATAGCCTTCAATTGAAGTAGAATAACATATTATTGCTAATAACTTTTGAAACACGTCTCCACAATTCATGAGGTTGCTAGACAACATTTCTATTGTTCTTAGGCATCAATTTCAAATAAAATCACATGAGTTGAGGAATATATATGCGACTTAGAAGGTATGACTCAGGTCATCCTTCTTGTCTTTGGACAAGCACAACTATCTTGTTATTGAATAGAATTGTTTGAAACTAGATTTGATTGGAGCACATGCTAAAGCTCTATTTGCGTTATTCTTTAGGTTTATTTCAAATACCATGTATTGAGAGCTATAAGTGACAAAGAATCCAAAATTTGACCAAAAAGTGGTCAACCGGTCACTAAAGGGTTAATGTCACTTTTTCTCCCTAATTCTTCAATTTGCAACTTTGAAGCATGTTCAACTTCCACAACTTTGATGATGGAGTTTGGAGAAACACTCGAGTTGGAAAACCAAATGTGATGTGTGCTTTGGAGAATGATGTGAATTGTATATGATTCAAAAGCTTGGAATGCAAGCTTGAGGTGAGTTCACCTAGCTTAGCCCTCATAATAATGAATGTAGTGGTTGCCCTAGTTTGAGTTTTATTTGAATGAGATGGCCTCCTGGCTAACTGGCTTGCCTAAATTGATGAGCTTAACCCCTTTGGACCTCAGACTAACCTTAAGCTGATTTGTAGATGTGCTCAACCTTTGGCTGAGCTAAATTTGAGAGTATTGATCCTTTGTTGGCTTTAAGTTGGATTTTGAATGGTTGGCCCCGTCTGAGTTTGAATTTGAAAGTGCTGGACCTCTAGCTTGGCTTGAATTGATGAGCTTAGACCCTACTGACTTCAAGCTAAATTTTGAATGGGCTGGCTCTAGCAGAGCTGAATTTGAGAGTGTTTAGGACCCCTATCTCGCCTGAATTGATGAGTTTTGACCCCTACGAGCCTTACGTTGAATTTTGAATGGAGTTGGCCTCCAACTAAGTTTAAATTTGAGAGTGTTGAACCCCTAACAGCCTAAATTGATGAACTTGAACTCCTACGAGGCCTTAAGCTAAATTTGAATGGGCTAGACCTTTAGTTGGGCTTGAATTGATGAGATAGATCCTTGACCTGATGAGATGGACATTTGTTGAGCTTTAAGTCGAGTTTGAGAGTGTTAACCTCCCAGTTGGGTTGAATTTGAGAGTATTGAACCTCTAATTGAACCTTAAGTTGAATTTTGAATGGCTTGGCCTAAATTGATGAGCTTGGACCTCTGCTAGGCCTTAGTTGTATTTTGAATGGTTGGCCTCTAGCCTGAGCTCAATTTGATAATGCTCGGTATCGCATTCTGAATGTTTTTACTATGTAAAAATGTATAATTATATGTCAAATTGGAGGGTTTTTTAAAGTATCAAGAGGCAATTGAATTGATATTCTTCTTAATACTCTATTTCTTTTTACCTTTGTTAGACATTCATTTGATCATAGTTCTTTTATTTTCATTTAGAAAGATATTTTTAAACCTACTTGACGTGTTAGAAATTATTAAAATGAAAGGTGAAGTTTGTTTTACCTTTCTTTTAATTGATTTTAATTCCACATAGGGATGTGAATAGAGTTATGGAGTAGAAAAGAGTTAGCCAATGGATGAAATATAATTCATGTGGCTTGTTTGAAGAAATCTACTTACTTAGGAGGAGGAGATGGAGGTAAGGTGGAAGATGAGATGGAGGAGTCTTCTTCTTCCTCCTTGTAGTTTGTTTAGGAGAGTTGTGAGTTTGGAAAGACATAGTATGTAGAGTTTTATAATTTTTGTAATGAAATTTTGAGAGCATGTTTTTCTTCTTCTTGTAATTTCAAATCCCTGTCACTTGCTTGATTTAGAGTTTCTATGTAAAAGTTATGCTTGAGGAAGTGAGAAAGGTTTATTTGCCATGGAATTTAAGGACAGAATCTTTGAGAGCCTACAAATTATGGACAGTACCTTTGTTTTAGTTGAGTATTAAAATTATTGTAAATACTTGTGTTAGCTTTCCAAAAAGCTATCAGACACTTGATTTGGAGTTGTAAAGTGAAAGTTATGCATTTGGAAGCAAAGTAGTGATGAGTTGTCTTTGAATTGAAGAAAGAGAACTTTAATTGCCTATAACTTATGTAAAATATTTTTTTTAGTTGAATTTTATAAGAACTGTAGATTCTTGAGTTAAATTCCTAAAAAGCTATTACACGCTTTATTTGGAGTTGTATAATAGAAATTATAGTGCTAAAAGTATGAGGGTTTAGAGTTGCTGTCGAAATTGAGAGTATAAACTTCAACACACTAAAAAACATATAAAGTATCTTATTCTGAATTGAATTTTGGAGAGATTGTACATACCTATGTTAGCTTTTCAAAAAGCTATCATACGCTTAGTTTAAAATTATATAATGAGAGATATAAGTTTGGAAGTGAAGTAGTAATAAGTTGCCTTTGATTTGAGAAGAAGAAACTTTGGATAGCCATAAAAGATGGACAATATTTTATTTTGACTTGAAATTTGGAGAGGTTGTAGATATCTATATTAGCTTTTCAAAAAGCTAGTACACTTTTTTTTTTGGAGTTTTGAAGCGATCATGGCACTTACTTGAGTGTTGGATATTTCTTTGAAGCATTTCACAAGTTTTATTTTCAAGACATTCAACTTCTTTACAACTTTTGGTAGTATACTTGGATTATACTATCTTCTATGGAGCATATACAATATTTATATGACTTGGAGTATTATATGAATATTAATACAAGTACTTATATGAGTATTTATACAACTTAAAGAATTCTATGGATATTTATACGACTTCAAATACTATAGAAGTATATATATCAATACATGTATTGTTTATATGTATTTTATTTGTATGGAGAGGTTGTATTTGACGTATATTGTTTAAATTTCACTTCTATTTGATTATGGGTTCCTTCATGTCTTGAACCAATTCTAGTTGTAGCTAGAAACTACACGTTTTCCCAAATCAAATTCTCTCTCCACGACATTAGAATTCTCGTTGGTCCTGAATTAATGAACTTGGACCCTGTTGGGCCTTTAGTTGAATTTTGGATGGACTCACCTCCAGTTGAGCTTGAATTTAAGAGTACTTGGACCTTTACTAGCCCTAAGCTGAAATTCAAATGGGTTGGAACCTTTGGCTAGGCCTGAATTGATAAGTTGGACCTCCCATTTGATGTGCTAGCCCCTTGCTTGAGCCTTGGGCTGAATTTGAGAGTGTTGGACCCCTACTTGATGAGCTTAGACCCCTAGCTGACCTAAATTGATGAGTTTGGACCTTTCGACTAGCCTGAATGTATGAGTTTGGACCCATGTAGGATCGTAGCTGAATTTTGAATGGCTAGCCTCCAACTAAGCTGAATTTGAGAATGCTTGGCCTCCTGGTTGAGCTTGAATTGATGAGCTAGACCCTTGGCTTGAACCTTAAATTGAATTTGGTCTCCCACTAATTAGCGGTTGCTTTGCCAAATTAAATTCCAATGTTTGGAATAAAAACCAAACCTTTGGATTTCCTATAGAGACCCTTTCTATGAAATCAAACGTGGAAATTCTAACTAAGAATGAAGCTTTGCCGTCTAAGGGCTTAATTCCAAAATTCTAACACGAAACTTTAGTGCTAAGTGGATAGCTCTGCCATACAGGGCTTTCTAAGCTTAAAACTAATATGAAAGGAAACAACAATACTTTGGAAATTTGCTCCGAGGTGATAGTTCCACCATTTAATGGCTTAGCACCACTTTTTTGAACAAAACACAAGGATTAGTATGAAACTTTTGGTTTCTAGTTAGGTAGTAACCAAAAATCAATTAGCAACATAATTTGCAAGATTTCGGAGGATTAGAACAAACATCACTTTCCAAATGACTCGATGACTCACGACAGACCCAAATTCCAATGTAAGACTCTGAGGGGAGATTTGCAACAACAAAATTGTAAAATCTCTTTCCAAAAAAACTCCAAGTAGAATTGGTTAGTAGACTTGACACAAAGACAATCAATTCAATGGACTAAACCACTTGAAAGCTTTGAACAATGACTAGCAATACCCAAAGGGACCCCAACATCCTTTGGAGTAAGCGAAAAATACACAAGAATTCGTAGAAACCATGAGCAAATGCTCAAAATGCATGAAAAAATAAGAGGTTTTTGGCAAATGCCAAAAATTCCAACAATGTGGCCATGTGTGGACAAATACAAATATAAAAAGGGGTGCAAAGACATAAGAGGTGAAGGCCTTTTATACTTTTCCAAGGCCCCCAATCCCTCTCCAATTACCTACATCTACTCCTACATAAATCCAAATTAACTTCAATCAAAATTCTACACTGCTATTGTGGTTGTTCTAACTTTTGGAGAAATGTTCCAAATGTCAAACCAATTGTATTATTGGCTTTAGAAGGCCCAAATTAGCCTCAAAGCCCCCCAACTTCCTAATTTCCAAACTATTTTGTAACTGAAAGCCAACAAATTGCCAACTAGTGAAAAAATAGAAAATCTCATTATTGGAGTTTGCCTTTTCTCAAGGTTTTGACTAGCCTAGGTTATCTAGAAGGTCCAAGATAGTGAGATAATAGTCCAAATTTTCTTCGTTTGGACACCATATGCACCTCGTATACTAGTCAATCCGTCAAATGTTTGTAAAAACCATTAAAATTTGGTACCACCACCAATTCTTGCACTTGTCAATGTTGGAATGTCTTGGAATTTGGTTGGGCGCTTATTTAGGCTAAAACATACTATCCTAATTTTTAGTGGAATTTTACCACTACTTGGATAATTTCTATGAATTTTCAATTACAGATAAACGTAGTTGACTTCCTATAGAGTCATCTTCTGTAATCCAGAAAATTTTGAAACTTCTTGAGCAAATTATAAGAAGTCTCTGAATACTAATTTCAAGTTTAATTATTTATCTGCATCAAATGTGGAGAGGTTTAAATTCTTTACCTCTTGATTTAATTCCTCTAGAAAAGAATCATTCCCATACGAGGGAATTTTCATGAACCGACTTCACATTGAGCTCCTGGTATGCTTTTATACTACGAACACCTCTCTCCAACCTTCAGTACACGTCCTCGCAAATCAGTGGATTTGAGTAAATCTAGTAACACTCTAAAATAAGGATCTTCTAGAACTTTATCTACTAGGGCTCAAAGCTATCTCAAACTCCTAATTGACATACTAGACACCTATTTAGACATTAGAAATGATAAACGAAAGTGCTTAGAGCACTTCCAAACTTTCGGGAAATAATACACCACAATTGTAGGGACTTCTATCAATACGATGTTAATACGCTTTTTAGGCGTTTTGGACCCCAAAAGACTATAAGAAATGAGCTAAAGCGAAAAAAAAATTTGAGGCCTAGGTGACAACCATTGGGCTTACAATGGCCAACATTTTTCATATTATCATTCTTTTATATTCATTTGTGTACTATTTTTATTATGTATATTGCTGTTACGTGTGTTAATTTCATGATACTAATTAAACAATTGATATATTAAAATGACAACGGAGGTTGGGGTGATTGCAAGAAACACTTGTCCTTTTTGGGTGTTCCCTTGGTCTCCAAGGAGGTGTTTTTTCTTCATAACTTTTGAAATTCAAGTCCGTTTTAGCTAAAATTTGGAGGAGAGGTGCGTATTGTTGATTTAGACATTCATTAATTTTTTCAATTTAAAAAAAAATTAATTTACTATTTTTAAGGTGGCCCCAATTAGATATCTACCTTGGCTGTTTTGGGGGTTCTCAGTCCGTTTTGGGGACTAGAATTGCGATTCTGAGGTTAGTATTTTGACCTATAGTAGGTAGACAAACATTTTGAAGACATCTGATGAGATTTTTGGCAAAGAACCTGTTGTAAGGGCTGCACATGGGTTGAAAGTAGATACTATTTGCGCAAGCATTATGAAGAGGGGAAAAAATTTTATGATGAATTTTTTGTTTATATAGGACCAGAGAGAAGATTAGAAATTGGAATTTTTTCTTTTCATTTTTTGAATTTTTTTACTATTTTCTAAAAATCTAATTCAAAAGCATCTATTTTCTTGCATTTTTCGAGGCCTCTTTTGTTGTGCATAACTCTTAGAGATAAATTTTTCTAGGTCTGAATTTTCTCACAAATACTATTTTGAATGCTTTACAAATTATTCATATTTTATTGTATTTAAAAAAAAATTATTTCAAAAGTCACAATACTCTAGTAATAAGGCCACTTTAAGCCCAAATGGACAAGTGTTTCTTACAATCACCCATTGGCTTTAATCATTTGCTCCTTCCTTCTTGGGAAAGATATATCTAGCCTTAAGTTGCATACATCTAGTGCAAAATGACATCAAATAAGCTATTCTAAAGGGTTTTTGGTGTTTCTAAAGATCCAGTTGTATGTAAAAATTTTGACCAAGCATGGGGAGCTCAGTCTAGCTTAGAATATGGCCTCCAAAGTAGAGTGTCATACAAATTTTGAGATGCTAGAGGCCATATAATAAGAGTCATGAAGGATGAGTTGTATCGTCTAATGAAGATTCCTAAGCCTCCTACCAATGAATCAAGTGAAATAAAAGCCACATGGAGAAGTGAATTTGCTAAGATGCAAGAAAGTATATCAATTCATCTCTATTTTAACTCATGTTGTCTTCTAATAATATAACTAATTTTTTTTTACCAAGCCTTCTACTAGTTATTTTGTTTTTTGGTTTGTTTTTGGCATTTTTGTGCGGTTATGATTGGAATGATGTTCATAGTGGAGCAATGTATAAACTTCTTGGTGTTTTAATTTTTTCTCTCAACTTTAATTTCTTATTTAGTTTTCTGGTCTTGCGGTTCTTTTGTGTGTCAAAAGTAAGATTGAAAAGATATTTGTCTCTAGTGTAGTATTAATCTCTAGTGCAATTTAAAATTAATTAAGCTTTGTGAAGTTGAATAAGTTTTTTTAATTCCTTTTTGTTATTTTTGTTATTTCTGCAAGTTCATAATTAAAATACTAGTATATTTTGATTGATTCAAAGGACACATGGTATTCTAGTATGGATTTGGGGGATCCTTATGAATCAAATACAATATATGGAGCAATATGAAAAGTTATGATAGATTCCAAATATCCCAAAATTGGAATGGTGAAACTTTTTATGAATCAAGCAACCTTTTTTGTATATATTGTAAGTGATTTTTTTACTGGTATCTTTGTTGTACATTTTACATTTGATTATTATTAATTAATTGAACTTGTTGCAATGTGATCTTATTAATTTGAACTTGTTCCAATGTTCAATTCTCATGTATTTAGTTCAATGTACAATGTGAATTTATTATCAATTTGAACTTGTTCCAATGTTAAGTTTTCATATGTTCAATTCAATATCCAATGTTTAGTTCAATATTTGGTGTCCAATGTTCAATTCAATGTTTAGTTCTCATATATTACAATGTTTGTATTGTTTTCTAGATGGAGTTGGCAATGGCAAATCAAAATTTGAGAGAAGGAGATTATGAGCATGAAGAAGAAATGCTAAAAGTGCAAGAGCATTTGATAGAGTGTACTCCCTTCGTGAAACGTTTGAAGATGGTAGTGGAAGTAGTAACTCCCTGTAGATGTAAATTTGCATTAGATTGCACTCCTTAGTGAGACATTGTACACTCTTAAAAAACAACTTTTTTGTAATGACATTCAATTTGTGTGCTTACAAGCTTGTTGCTAATTTTTAGGCACTTTTGAACAATGATAAGTTGAATTTTAAATGTGAAACTATTCATTGTTGGAAATCAATACTAAAATTTGTATAATAATTGTAACCATGTAGTGTGTAATCAATATTGTTACATTTCTACAAGTTACCATTGATTGCCTATTGAATGAATCATGTAAGGTTCTCTGAAGTAGTATGTTAATTAGTATGAATGCATCAAAATAATTAGTAATTTTGCATTGATAAATTGTTAATGTAACAAAATTTGTTATTACAACATCTATTAAAAAATGGTATACCCTTGCACATCAAAGCAATTGAATTAGCATTGTTTTGTTGCATCATTGACATTACCTCCACTAGAATCCTAAATCCACCAAGTAGTTTAGTAATTTTTAGATTACTTTTGGTATCCTAGCAACATTGTAGCCACTTGTTCTTTTGATATCCTAAATTGAAGCCAAAGGTATTTGATCTAGTTCTCAAGTCAAAGGTTTCAACCAAAAACAATGCAAATTTACATATGAGTTTAATAAAAACATCAGTTTTTGATGTAACAACCTCCAAATTTCAAGAATATTTCAAATATATTTCAAGAAAATGTTCAAGAAAATGAAAGTTTTCATATACATAATTATCCAAAAGAGAATTAAATAATTTTTTTACTCTAAAATAAAATTTGAAGTCCTTTATCTTACTCAATTTTCAATATTTTTAAATTAAAATTAAGATCATAGGATGTAGATTTTTTTATTACAACATTCCAACCATTGGGATTGGCATTTTTCAATTCCATAATTTAATTCTTAATAATTTAGTATTTTGAGTCATTCTCTTCTATTGTCTACTTACTATTTTTTCCTATGTGTTGTACAATTCCAAATGATCGAAAAATTTTCAAGCATGTAGATAATTTGTCTAGGAAAAAGAATCCAAAGAAGCACCATCATTTTGGTCATTTTTTCAGAGAAAAGTGAGCATGTGAATTGCAACTACCTAACTTTTTGCAGGGCCAAAAAAAATGATTTCAGTGAATTTGAATGCTTATATCTTGCAATCCACATGGTGAAAATTTTTGCAATTTTTACCACATATTCTCAAGTCAGTGTACTACAAGATCCTATGATTACATGTGTCAAAAAAATGTTCTTTTTCAAAAATTTGGTACTTCTACTAAAAATGACAAGTTTCTGAGCATTTTTGGTGAAAGCATAGTCATGGAACTTTAGGGGTTGATGTCAAGTCTACGAAGATCATATCGGACCATATTTCTAATATAATAATCTACTCTATAAGTGCCCATACTCTAGAAGAAATCATAGTGCAAAGGTACATTTTGCTTCATTTGTACTCTTTCCATCGTGTATAACTTTTGGCCTTAAACTAGTGCAAATCCAATTTTTAATTTACACTTTTTGTTATATCCTTTACCCTCAAATTTTTTTGGTGCCCAATTTTTTTAATTTGACATGTCAAAAGAGGATGAAAAGATTTCTAATAACTTTCACAATTTTAACACCATCATAATCAAACATTATATTCTTCCAATCCATAAATGACATTATTGTATTTTCTTTTCCCATAGGATCTCTAATATTTTGAGTTTGAATTTGTATAATTACCATTATAATTTTTTTTGATAAAACCTATCAAAACATTGATTTTTTGTTCAGTTCCATCAAGCAAATCCCCCAAAGCTCAAAAAGGCCTCTAGCATTTAACCCTAGAGCGCTCCAACATCCATTTTTGGGACGATGAACAGATTGAAGTTCTTATTTCTGTCTCATTCTTGCTTGGATGAAAGTCATCCTAATTTCTGGTGATACTCTATTAAGTTCTTGTCTTATCTAATGGTTGGATTTGGTGTCACTAGAATACTAATTTTTCTAAAATTACAAATGCAGAAGTATGTCAAGTGGTCAAATTGCATGGACTCTAGTTCAAAACTAGCTTAGCAAAAATAAGGTCCTAGATGTAATGAACACAAAAATTTCAAAAAAATCACCAAATTAAGATAACCTCATTTCAAATTTGTTCCAACAAGTTTTACTCAAAAAATGATAATAGTTTGCTTGTCATTGAATTTAGAAGGAATTTAGAAATTCCCCTTTCAAAATTTATAGAAAAATATTGGTGATAGCACGAGTGACTCTAACCGTATAGATAGAATCTACAATTCAAAATCTACAACTTTCATTTGTACATCAATTCCAAAATATTCTTCCAAATAACACTTTATAACAGTTTTTCCTGAATTGTCAAATTTGGAAATGGATCCAGACGTTTAGGGGTTAAGGGTTAAAGTATTGAAAGTAGGATCATTTTCTATACACTCAGGTGAGTTTGGAAATTGGGACTGTTTGGGGATCACCAAGCTAAAGCTAATATTATAGAATAACAAGAACTTGCCGTGGCTTTTGGCCAGTTGCTGGAGTGCATTATTTTCCTGTTGACTGCGGATTATTGGAGAGCAGTCTTTTTCATAACTACCCCAAAGGCAGTCTAAGTATAAAACCTCTCATTATTGCATCCCCATATATTATTCTCCATTACTTTGTGCAATTTTTGCATAAGCTTAAGCTTACACGGCATGCTCACTTATGAGTGGTGGAACATGTCAACTTCACTGAATCCCAGTCTTGAAGGCTTTCAGGAGATTGGTTATAAATTTTTTATTTTTTTATTTTTGAAACAAATGAAACAGAAGGAGATTGGGTTATTCAAATGTCCCTTGAACAATCAACAATTGAATTCTGAACATACAGTACGGTATTAGCTTACAGTTCATTCATTCAAATTTCAAGAGAGACTTTTTCCACTATGCACTTAAAAGAGGCGGTACACTCTTGTTCCTCTATTTCCTCCCTCCCCTTTATCCTAAAAATTTGACAACCATTGATTTTTAAAAATCCTCCCCTCATCCAATGCAATGATCTAGAATATGGATGCGGTATATGTAAAGATATAAATACAGATATAGATATTATACAAATACAAATGCAGGAGATGGTATACGAATATGGATATAGGATATGGGATATATCCTATATCAATTGCCAGTTCCACCCCCACTTGAAAATTACAAACAAGTGGGAGGGTAAAATGATCAAAAAATTGTTTAAATGAAATAGGGGATAGGAAGGGGGGGGGGGGGGGGGAGAGTAAGTGAAGAATTGGAATTTGAGTGCATAGTTTGTCACTATACATTCAAAAGAGGTAGTTACTGCTTGCATCACTAAATTTTTCACTATCAATGGAATCAGTCTATATGCTTTTAAAAAAAAATTTAAAATTTGAAATCAGTCCATATGTTTCCAAAAATTGAAAAAAATTGAAATTCAAGAGAGCTTAATGAAGTTTCACTAAGATAGGGTGGTCTTAAAGTGACCATTGGAGAGTTGATTGCCTTAGCAGGGAAGCTAAAGTCCTTGAAACAATTTTCAATAAAATTGCGTAGGATGAAAAATTGAATTGGCATCAAACCCAAGTCATTTCATATTTTTTGGACCTTCATGAAATTAGTTACAAATTTTTGAAGTTGAAATGCAATGGTTACTAAATGCAACCATGTCCTCAAATGTACATTGTTGATACATTGAAGAAAGCAAAATGTACCTTTGTATCATAATTGCTTTTAGAGCATGGGCACTTCTAGAGTAGACTATTGTAGTAGAATATAGTCTAATATGGTCCTAGTAGTCTCAACATTAAAGACCCACCTCAAGTGAAGCTCATCATAAAAATGGTGAACTTAACTTAAGGTAGCTCTTAATGTTGAGTCTACCAATATCATATTTTTACTAGTGTTTGGAGGACTAGATAAATATTTTTGCACTTGATATCTATCAAATTTTAGAAGTAGATGAGGAATTTTGCACATGCTACCCCAAGTTGTCTGCTATATCTAAAAAGTTTAGTCAATGTAGCTTATAAGCTCGGCACTTGATCACTGAAAAAATCATATTCTCGGAAAGGTAGTACATTTCCACAACTTCAAAAAGATCCATTCCATTCCAAAGTGACTTCATAAGAACCTACCCAAACTTCCAAGCAAAGTTTTTTTTAGGTAATTAAATGCCCAATTTCCTCAAAAGAAATGGGCAACTTTGAGCCTATAGGAAAAAAGGGGGGTAATGTGTTAAAAAATTCCAAACTGTAATGATGGCCCTACACATTGGTGCCACAATGTTTTCAAAACCTAATTTTATCCTTCATGCAAAGCTAGTACATACAAAAAATTGCATACAAAAATTACATATTCAAAATTATATACTCAATTTGAATCCCTACAATAAAGAAGCCACAAAACTTAAAACCTTCTTGAAAGAAAGGCCACATAACCATTTGTCCCCAAACCAAAAAAAAACACTACTTCCAAGTGTTCGTTGATCTGATAATTGGCTCTTTTGTGGTTTACTTACAAGCTTAACATTTTTCAGTTATAAAAATCGACTCATCATTGATTAGGTCAAATCCTTGGAGACCCTAATCTCACTATGTCAACCGAGAAAGTGTACTTTTGATATAAATATTCAAATTTGCTTTAGGATTTAAAACTTGTACAGTAGGTTATACAGTGGCAACCCGAAGTGGAAAAGGTTCTTATTTTTTATAATAATTAAAAAAAAAATAGAAGATAAACAAGGTACAACAGTTCTTAGCAACGACTGTTTTACTAGCATTAAGTGGGAGTATTAAATTGGTAGGTCTGACTGAACATTTGAATACAATGTAACCATCGCTGAAGGTAAAATTAAATTGCTGTAGGTTCGGTTCCATTGGAAAGCTTGCCAGAAAGTTTCGATGGATTGCTGGGCAGTTGGTTGAAGTCTTGGATTCCATGGATTAGGTGCAGGGCTTTTTTCTTTTGGCTTTATAATGCCAGATTGCATCAGTAAAAAATATTTTAGCTAAAAATTGACCTCAAACTATGAAGCTTTTTGCCAAAAAACTTCAAATTAAGAAAATTAAATCTTGGATGACCAAATTGTGGATGAAAAAATAATCATCAATACTATTTGCTATGTGCATTGGGAAAAAACCTTGGCTCTATACAATACTGATGCGGCTCTATTTTAGTACTGATGTAGTATTGAAATAAAATACAAAACAACAGGTATAATTGTAGTATTGAAATTATATAAAATGAATGTTAAAATGCAACAACACCTAATTTGTCATAATTGAGTAGCTACACAATATTTATTACATCTATACTGAAAATTAAATTGAACATATTTATTATGAGGACACAACCTATTTTTTGGGTATTGAATTTGTTTACATTGTGTATTGCATCAATATTGAGTAGTAAAGAAATTGTTTCAAAATTTATACAGTACTATTGCAAAGGAAGGGGGGATATTTTCCTGATGTGCTAATGTAATCTTTTCTATCCAATACATTGATGAATGTTGAAATTTGAAGCACTACTTTAACATGTAAGGATGATGCAGGTCAGAGTGGTCTGATGGATGACTTCGTTGTTAACTGTAGAGAAAGACAATGCACCTATTGATCCAATAATTAGATAATTTTGTTGACTACCTCGGTCACAAGGGGACCGCATCATTACAAGGTGAACATTTTATATCGCCACTTTGGCACCTCATAAAAAAAAAATGAAATAGAAAGCCCTGATTGGGTCCACCAGCAGTGTCATGTTTTTCTTATGAATGTTTCCAACCGTGGCTACAGTAATCCTAACTTAGTTCCCCCATTTCCACAGAACTTCATTGCACCTTCTGAGTGGGGTCTAACGACGTAAAAGCTTGAGTGTTTTGCACAGGAACTGAGCTCAATTATTGGTGCAGGCCCCACTTCCAGTCCGACGAAAACATTCGCAAACTGAAACTGCAGAACAAGGCGAACTGAACTCTCCATTATTCACATCAGATTTTAGCAACTAAATTAAGTAAGTTATTAGGGTTCATACAGGAATTGCCAAGAGACACACCAGTTGTTTTAAACCGTCATTTTATTAATATGATAATATTTGTTTAGTGGCTAATAATGGAGGAAAAAGGAAAGGAATATCTTCTTTGACCGTATAAGTCATGAAAGTCTTAGAAATAATTTTTTTTTTTAAAACGTTTGTTCTTGTAAAAAAATAATATGCAAAGTACGTCAAATTAGTAATGGAATAGTGGGCTTTACTAAATCAGTCGCTACACTAATTTGAAAGAGTGACGCAGGAAAAATGCTTATCACAGACATAAGCTTACAAAGTGTTTTCATCTTGAAATCTAAACAACAAAAGTTAGCAATTCTGTTTCATTTGTGTCAAAGAAAAAAAAATAGTTTTGGGAAGAGCATAATTTATTTTACTTGTAACAAACCATAGGATTTTGCACTGAACTAGTACAAGAATGAGAAGAAGAAATTCCAGAAACTTTGACTACGTAGATAATTGCATTTAAAGTAAAGAAAACAAGTTTTTTTTTTGCATCTTGCTTGATTAGATTGTAAGACTTTTAATCTTTTTAACATTTTAATTTATGCATCACAAACATAATATTTTAGATTTTGTATGTTGAAGGATTGAATTGAGAATCTAGAAAAAAAAAGTTTCACAAAACAATTTTCATTCTTTAAAATATCGATTAAGTAGAATCATATACAAAATAGAAAGAAAAACTAAATTGTTGATAGCTCTAAGATGGAATTGAAATACATTAATCCTAGTAGTGAAATTGTTTTAACAAGTGAATTCAACCTTGTAGCATTTTTTTCTGAAAATTTTGAAAATTGAGTTTAAAAAAACAAATTCAATACATTATTTTCTCAAGAAGATGCAACAATTGCCTATAAAATAAGAAGGTCCATAATTTTCACATCAGTAATCCAAATAAAATGATTCAAAGTTTTGTTTTATTTTTGAACAAATGGAAGATGATTCGAATCTTTCATCGAGACAAGTATATAATATATGAAGGGAAGATAATTGAAATTCTTGTTTCGAATTTTATTTGGATTTTTGGATATCCTAAAAGCTCTGTTTTAGCTTTGAATGGCAAGATTTTTATTCCTAGGCACCAATTGAAATAAAAACTATATTTATAGAAAGCTATTATGCTTTCTTTTTTTTTTTCTTAAAAAGTTTCAAAAAATCAAGTCAAAATTTGAGATCAAATGAGCCTACCCAAAATCCATTTTGTCCTTCAAAAATACTATTGTCCTCCAGGGGGTAAACAAACAATCCACCCAACAAGCAAGGAATAAAAAATATTGCACACATTAAAAACAAGAGAGAACAATTCATACCACATGTAACAAAGAAACTAGTCCACAAGCAAAATCCAAAAGCCCAACCAACATCCATGTGTCCATAGCTCGTAACCCTCAAACAACATTCACTTGCCTACAAGACAATCTAAAGAGCAATAAAAAATCTCCTTGAAGTAGGGTGAGGAACTTATTGCTTGCCCAAAGTTTGTACAATCAAGGCATGCAATAATGAATAGTGCTTTGACTTTGCAACCTAAATGCGGTGCTTGGCAAGCCATATTCACTATTGAAGTAGGTTTAGTACATTAAAACATTCCCCCTTCCCAAAGTACAAAATACACTTTTTGTCAACAATTCTCTCAAAACCAAGCCCAAAAGGACTAACCCTCTCATTTAAGTGTTTAAATACACCCCCACCCCCACCCCCCTCTAAAAGAGCAGATTTTCTACACTTCACCTCACTAGAAAGGCACTCTAAAAGTCCCCAAAGTTCCAAGGCACAAATGTTCTCTTGTTGGTGCAAACCACCCCCTGCAAACTGCCAACCAAGTGACCCCTCCCACCTGAGAAAAAAAACACAAGTTTCATGTCATACCCTCCCTCGCCCCCCTTTCGAAAATTCGTACTCCCCTCCTTTCCATTTTGGAACAACAGCACCTGAAAGGTACAGTGGCATCCATTGACCACTTTCCCCCTTGTAAGTTAAGCTTTACGCCTGAGGAACCTTCCCTACTCCTTCCTTTCCTTCCCTTCCATTCCCAAAGGACGGATATGACACAAGAGCTTCCAGTCACTAACTACAAGTCCCAGTGAGGTTCTGTCAGTCAGTCCCTTTCAATTCCCCAAACCCACAAATTCATTCCATTCAGAACTCCAAAGTCTCCAATAACATCATAACTCATACTAATTACGCTTCTCAAATCCTAATTAAGCTTTTCTCCATCCCCAGAATCGGCACTAAACTCGGGCTGACGGGCTTCCAGGGATGACGGGAGCCTCCCAAATTTAAATTTTTGGACGGACAGGCTCACAGATGGACGGAGATTTCGAATCATGCAACGTGGGTTTTGGGTTCTTTTTCCCCCAACCGACCTCGCGTCAATGATCGAGCTTCAGTTCACGGTCCCGAGAGGAAGCGCAGATCCTGCGACGCAACCCGTCCCCCCATTTCTGGTTGCTAAATTTGGAACCAGCGAGGTGCCCGGTAGGCTAGTACAGTTGTGTTTTGTTGTGCGAGTCTGGCGAATTCAACGGGGAAAAGCAGCAGCGCAATTTCAACGTTTGGGAAAAGTTTTTTAGAAGCAGTAGTGACGGACGAAGACGGACGGCAGGCAGCTGGCTCTTTGGGGGAAGGGAAGAGAGGCGAAGAAAAGTCGCCCCAGGGTGTGGTCGCTTTGATCTCTGCCGCAGGAGTCCGTCATCGTCGTCGCTGGTTGCATCGAGAAACGTACCTTGCCTTGGGGGTGGGGGTGGGGTAGAGTTTTTAGTCTCTCCGGCGATGGACAATCCTGTTTACGCGGTGCATCATTTGGGGCCCAGCTAGTGGGAGCCAGCTTGCTGTGCTTCTTTTTTCTCTTTGCTTTAGCTTTGTCGTTGTTGGGAGGTCACACTCCGAAGACGAGCGCGCCCGGTTACGGCTCGGGGGTCTCCTGCGCCAGTGAGGTTCGTCGTTGCGGTGTGTGGGATTGTAGTGCATTCGAATTTTGGTGTAATTTCGCGCAATATCGTGAATTTGCGATGGTTCTTGCGAAGATTGGTGATGCTAGTGTGGGATGGTGGTGGGTTTCTCCTGGTGTGCGGGATCTTGTGGTCCATTGTCGTGTCGGATGTGGTAAAGTTTGGAGCTTGTGAGATACGGAAAGTTTTGGAAAGTGTTAGCCTGTTTCGGACTGTTACAGGATGTTTGCGGTTTTCTGGGTCCAGCACGTGAGATTTCGGTGTGTGATGTGGTTTCCGGTGTGGGATTGTGTGGGTTTCTTCAGGTGGATCAATGGAGGACGCGGAGATGCTGTAGTGCGTGAGGCTTCGCGAGGAGAATTCGAGTGTGTGGACGATCTGAGGATTGTGAGATTGTGAGATAGTGAGATTTCGAGATTGATGTTGACGTTGTAGGGCGAGGACGACGACATGGCGTCGCACACCGGGTTGGGTTACCGTGGAGTTGGTAAGCCTGGGACTCACGCTGCGGACAAGAGCCACAATGGCAGCAGCACCAACATCCCGGTGGGCGGGCATCACCAGCGGGAGGGGTTCATTCACCTTTCTCGCGACGACAGTGAGCTTGGTGGCGTGACAGACAGCGAAATGGGTTCGGATTTCCTGTACACGGTGCAGATTCCCGCGACGCCCGACCACCAGCAATTCGGCCAGACGCCTTCCAACCGTTCCGTGGACTCGGCCATGGCTGGCAAAGCCGAGCAGCAATTCGTCTCCAGCACCATCTTTACGGGCGGCTTCAAGAGCGTGACGCGCGGCCACGTGATGGAGAAGATGATGGAGAGCGAGGGCACAGTCTCCCGCCCGACGTGCGCCGTCGAGGGCTGCGACGGCATGATCATGCGCGACGAGCGCGGTGACGTCGTGCTCCCGTGCGACTGCAACTTCAAGATCTGCAGGGATTGCTACATTGACAACGTGAACGGCAAGGGGAAGTGCCCTGGATGTAAGGATGACTACCGAATGCCGGACGAGCCTCTGAGGCACGTGGACTCGCGGGACGGGAACGGGGAAGTCGACTTGCGGGCGTTGCCAGGGCCCATGGGGGATGACAGCAACCAAATGGAGCGGAGACTCTCAATTCCCAAGCAGAAAATTGGCCTGCTCACAGACTCCAATACCACCGACTTCGATCACGCGCGATGGCTCTACCAAACCAAGGGCACGTATGGGTATGGAAACGCCGTGTGGCCCAAAGACGATGGCTATGGGGGCATTGACGGCGGGGCAGAGGAGAAGACACCCGCGCCGGAATTCAATGACAAGTCGCGGCGCCCCTTGTCGCGCAAAGTGCGCATCTCAGCGGGTATTCTCAGCCCGTACAGGTACCACATTTCCGCAATCCATGTAAATTCGCTTCGCAAAGCTTTCGAATTTCGATGAAGATGAGAGATTTCCTTGTTCTGGTATCGGGTTATCCGTTAGAATCCCCACAAGCTTGCAAATTCCGACATACAGTCCCAGCCTTGTTCTCATACCGCTATCTACTTGAATTCCCAGAAGCTTGGAATTTCTGATGTGGAGGAAAAGTTCCAGTCTTGTTCTCATACTGAGAATTGTTCGATTGCTGTGCAGGTTGCTGGTGTTGATCCGGATGGGAGTGCTGGGCTTGTTCCTCACATGGCGAGTTCGGAACCCCAACACAGACGCGGTGTGGTTGTGGGGCATGTCCGTTGTCTGCGAGATTTGGTTCGCCTTTTCTTGGATCCTCGATCAGCTGCCCAAGCTCTGCCCCATCAACCGCATGACTGACTTAGTCGTTCTCAAGGAGAAGTTCGAGATGCCGCGCCAGGAGAATCCCACGGGACGGTCCGATCTCCCAGGCGTGGACGTGTTCGTTTCCACGGCCGATCCTGAGAAGGAGCCTCCACTCACCACAGGCAACACCATCCTCTCCATTCTCTCAGCCGAGTATCCTCTTGAGAAGCTCGCCGTTTACCTTTCTGACGACGGAGGGGCTCTGCTCACATTCGAAGCTCTGGCCGAGGCTGCGAGCTTCGCGCGAATCTGGGTCCCGTTCTGTCGGAAACACAAGATTGAGCCTCGCAACCCGGAGACGTACTTCTTGTTGCGAGGGGATCCGACCAAGGGCAAGACGCGGCAGGATTTCGTGAAAGACCGACGGAGAGTGAAGAGAGAATATGATGAATTCAAAGTCAGAGTGAATGGGTTGCCTGAAGCAATTCGCCGTCGCTCGGATGCATACAACGCGCATGAGGAGATTCGTGCAAAGCGGTCGCAGATTGAAACGGGTATCGATGCCAGTGAGCCCCTGAATGTGCCCAAGGCGACGTGGATGGCGGATGGGACGCACTGGCCTGGAACGTGGACGCAATCGGGAAAGGAGCACGGCCGCGGCGACCACGCCGGGATCATCCAAGTAATGCTCGCACCCCCGTCACATGAACCTATATTTGGATCTTCAGACGAGGAGAATATGATCGACACCACGGACATCGACATTCGCCTGCCAATGCTGGTCTACGTTTCCCGTGAGAAGCGTCCCGGATTCGATCACAACAAGAAGGCCGGCGCTATGAACGCCCTGGTGCGCACCAGCGCCATCATGTCCAACGGGCCCTTCATCCTCAATCTCGATTGCGATCATTACATCTTCAACGCGCTCGCCATTCGAGAAGCCATGTGCTTCTTCATGGACAAGAACGGCGACCGCCTGGCCTACGTCCAGTTCCCGCAGCGTTTTGAGGGAGTGGATCCCAACGATCGGTACGCGAATCACAACACCGTCTTCTTCGACGTTAACATGCGAGCTTTGGACGGGATCCAGGGCCCGGTGTACGTCGGCACGGGATGCGTATTCCGAAGAATCGCACTGTATGGATTCGACCCTCCTAGAGTTCGCGAACATGGCGGATGCTTCGACTTCTTCTGCTGCTGCTGTCGAGGGACTAAGAATAAGAACAAAATCATGCATGCGAAGCGGGAGAATGAGATCACAGGCTTGAAGGAGAACACGAGCGACGAAGAAGACGACCTCGAGGCGTCCATGCTGCCCAAGAGGTATGGATCCTCAGTTGTATTCGCGTCTTCCATCGCTGTGGCGGAGTTTCAAGGACGCCCGATCGCGGACAAGGGCGTGTTGAACAGTCGCCCTGTGGGCGCTCTCACGGGCGCGCGGGAGCCACTGGACGCCAGCACGGTCGCCGAGGCTATCAATGTGATCTCGTGCTTCTATGAGGATAAAACCGAATGGGGTGGTCGCGTGGGGTGGATTTACGGGTCTGTCACGGAGGATGTGGTCACGGGCTTCAGAATGCACAACCGCGGCTGGAGATCCATATACTGCGTCACCAAGCGCGACGCCTTCCGCGGCACGGCTCCCATCAATCTCACCGATCGTCTGCATCAAGTAAACCTCCCTCCCTCTCTCTCTCTCTCTCTCTCTCTCTCTGTCACTAGAAACTCCACAATGTCTATCTCATCATGTTTTGCGTCCTGCAAGAAACTCCACAATGGCCTATCTCAACTTGCTTGTCATCCCAACTCTGCGTCCTGCAAGCTTCCTTGAGGTTTACCTCTGAGGCAAACCAATTTCTAAATTTTCTCCGTTGAGTGTTTGGCAAATGGAAAATTGGATTATAACCCTGAGTATCGCTGCAGGTGCTCCGTTGGGCGACAGGGTCTGTCGAGATTTTCTTCTCCCGCAACAACGCCGCATTCGCCTCCCCGCGGATGAAATTCCTGCAGCGTGTCGCATATCTGAACGTCGGCATCTACCCCTTCACCTCCATCTTCCTCTTAGTCTACTGCTTCCTCCCTGCCCTCTCTCTCTTTACCGGCCAGTTCATCGTGCAAACCCTAAACCTCTCTTTCCTCGTCTACCTCCTCACCATCACCGTGACCCTCTGCATGCTGGCGCTCTTAGAAGTGAAGTGGTCGAAGATCACATTAGAGGAGTGGTGGCGTAACGAGCAGTTCTGGGTGATCGGCGGGACAAGCGCGCACATCGCCGCGGTCTTCCAAGGGTTGCTCAAAGTCGTGGCCGGGGTGGAAATCTCCTTCACGCTCACGTCCAAGTCCGCGGGCGAGGATGAAGATGACATCTACGCCGACCTCTTCATCGTCAAGTGGACGTCTCTCATGATTCCTCCCATCACCATTGGTTTGACGAACGTGATCGCCATCGCTGTAGGCGTTTCACGGACGATCTACAGCACCATTCCCGAGTGGAGCAAGCTCATCGGAGGGGTTTTCTTTAGTCTCTGGGTGCTGTTCCATCTCTACCCGTTTTTCAAGGGGCTCATGGGCAAGCAGGGTAAGACGCCCACGATTGTCTTCGTCTGGGCGGGGCTCCTGTCTGTTATCATCTCACTGCTCTGGCTCTACATCAGCCCCTCGGGGAACGTCACCACACCCGACGGCACCGGCTTCTCATTCCCTTAAAACTCCATCTCTCTCTCTCTGTGTCTCTCTCCCTCCACGATCACCCACCCGTCGTCCCCCAAACCCTAATTATGCGCTTGTACATACAGGAGTGCGGGAAAAAAGCCAGTCGTTGTACCATAGCCAATCAATCATTCTTTTGATTCTTGTAGAGTGAAGTGAGAGAGAAAACAGACCTCGGAAGAAGGAAGACGAAGCTAGTCCTCAAGCCAAGCAAAGGGCGCCACCATCGCTGCCAGGAATGAGAGAGACGAAGAGGATTTCGTCTCTCTTGCCCTTCTGTTGAATAAATGAGGCAAATGCAATAACACTGAAGCTCTTGCA
Source organism: Pseudoscleropodium purum (assembly GCA_963969395.1). Lineage (NCBI taxonomy): Eukaryota > Viridiplantae > Streptophyta > Bryopsida > Hypnales > Brachytheciaceae > Pseudoscleropodium > Pseudoscleropodium purum. The sequence goes on along the minus strand of OZ017800.1, from coordinate 2,015,379 downwards.
GGGCTTTGGCTTTGGCTTAGTTCTACCTCCTGCTGCCAATTTTGCCCTTTGCCTCGGTCTGCGGGTGGAAGACAATCATAATCGTGTACTTGCCTTTGCTGGCAGAGCGGTCTCTATTATTGGAGCCTGGCTTGGAGAGTATTCTCTGTGGAGCAGTCTGTGAAATCCCAGCTTGAATTTACCAGAGAGCATTCTCTGCGAAACCCCAGCTTGGGTTTAGCGACGGAGCATTCTCTTGAAAATCCCATCTTGGGTTTAGAAGTGGAGCATTTCTCTCGGACACCCCATCTTGGGGTGAACTATGGAACATTTTGAGCGGAGGGGTGAACACTGTGAGTGTTAAATTTTACGGTAATAGTGAGAAGTCGAAATCATGTATACTCCAAGAGGAGCATCGAATAAAGTGTCTTGAGTTCGTAACTTCTGGACTGAATGGGGTTTTTGACATCGCAGCTGCAGATTTGTACACTAAATTATCTTATTTGTGGTAACTTATTGGTGTGGTCGGTTGCAACCCTTCCTTCATGAGTTGTTTCAGTGTGGGGTAGACGGAACTAACTGCAGTCAATTAGAAAACTTTTGTTGACATTTGACCTTCAATGATTGCGTTTACTGTTGCAGTAGCCCTGGAGAGTTTGGTGTTACTGACAGGCATGATCATGGCAGATATGCTAGGTGTCAGGAGACTTCGGGTTGGTGTTAACGCTGAATCTCGATAAGTGTGTGACTTTTGGGGGGTCAACTAAGCCTATTGTACTTGGAAACGGAGTGGAATTCAGAGACTACTAGGGTCTAGGGGCCTCCTAGCATGATTCGGTGGGTGGGTGAGTTCTTGGATAGCGGAGTATAGAAAGCATATTTATGTTTCTTCCAGAGTGTGGAACAGTGCTTTTTTTTTTTCAGATTGTGTAAACGAATGAAAAAGCGATATTTGCAGAAGGGGGAGTTTTCTGTTGGCGAATTCAGGAAATCATCTGCAGTTTTGCAGAGGCCAAATCCAAATTTTTTTAAGAGTATCACTTGGCGAACTCTCTTCTCCTTGGCGGTTTCAGGAGGCAAAATTTTCAATGATTTGCGATTCATTCTAGCGATGTTTAAGTAAAGTGAGCAGGTACTTTGGTGACAAGGAAAAGAATTGTGCCATAAAATGCTCTGTAAAGTGGTGAATACTTTTGGATAAATTTCAAAACAAGTGCTCCATTTTAGATTTATTATTTTGGGGCCTATAGGCAAACCTCCATGGAGGGGAGGACCTGCACCCCACCCAAACCCCCTTTGTTGCTCAAATTAGTTTTTTACTCTCGAAAGGAAAACATAACAACAAGAACGACTACACCAAGGCATTTTTTTGGCACTGTAGTGACAGTTTCTAGTCAATTTTGATAGCCTTAGAAAACAACACTTCAATGTCTAGGAAAAATGAACCTGTACCCACCTAAACCCCCTCTAACGCTCAAATGAGTATGATTCTGAAGGAGTCACAAACCACGAATAGGAACTCTAAGCAACTCATTGAATACATATAAACAACTTCACTAGTCAACCTTGCCAAGACCACAGAACAAGAACTACAAACCACATACATAGGTCACAAAGTCAGTTACCACACATACCTACACTCTTCACTCCACACATTGCATGATAACATGCTAAGATTGTACATTGCATCTCCCACTTACAAACCAAAAATCCAAAGTAATGGCATAGAAAAGGTCAAAAGTAGTTGAATTTGCAAATGGCAAAGAAAAGCACACGTAGAGATGAAGCATACATATGATGAACTTCAAAAAAACAGTCAACGGCCTTACAGAAACAAACTGAAAGGTTCGATGCATTTCAATGGTCTCCCCTGTTATTGTGTATTGCTGGCTAAATGACCGCTAGAAATTACAAACTCCTGCCTAGATCCATTTCCTTCATACACTAACCTACATATATTGTTGTGAATTGCCTCATGATCTACCTACATGCTTGCAAGGTAACGACCTTGTCTACTTGACACGAACCAATCAACAAACACTTTTTGGTAGGGAAAATTCTCTAAAGTAAAAGTTCCCTAAGAAAACATTCCTACAACTACCTCGATGTGTTCCTCAAGGTTGTTTCGGAGCTTGGACTTTAAAAAGCCCACGGTGGAAAACAGACACTCATCTCCAACTGATCTAAAAACATGCACCACTGCCATTTCCACTAGCTTGAAGAATTTTCCAAAATTCTATGTCAAGTTGTTATTTCTGTCTAAAACTCTCCATACTTTTGTTAGTGGATTCACATCATATGGGGGAAGCATAGTTGCATGTGAATTGGATTTCATGTACGTCTTGAACAAGGTATGTTGAGCTATTAGTGCATCACGGTCAATCAAGGGATGTATTAGCATTTTCTTCTCACCCTCTTCTAGAATCGTATCGTGACTATAGGCATCCATGAGAGTACGTAGATGTTTGTCAAACATCTCATCTGCAGTTGATTGGCACCAAAATTGTGGGCAGAGAATTTTGAAGGCATTCATTACATTATGTGTAGGGAAACGGGCATCCAATTCTTATATCAACAACTTTGCGGCTCCTACAATCACTGAACAAGGTTACGGTGAGGACCTCAAACACAAATAAACAAAGCAAATGGGCTATGGAAATAACAAGGTCATGGTCAATAAAATGAAGCAATGGAACAGGAAGGTCAAACGTCTTATCTGTGCATTCTATTTTAATTCGTTCTAGCAAAGCTGTCCAAACATTGCAGTCCACTAGTGCATCCTTGTACTCGGCATGAATTTGCTCATCATGGCACATAAATGTCAAGACAACAAAATTGTCGTTGAGATCTATGATCCACTTTATGTGTATCTGCTCATGGTTGTAGTCTAATAAGTTATTGAAGCTCTAGAATTCATCTGAGTTGTAACTCGTAGCTTTGTCTTCATACATGCGGTAAAGGTCACCATGGCACACTTTCACTACAGCAATGAAATCACAAATATGTACGTCTCTCTTCTAGGCATAATTCACTAGAATATCAATTGACTCCAAAGGTAAGAACGCACACATTCCCAGCATGGTGAATGGATCAAGCAGGAGAACCAAACAAGCCTGCACAGTGGTACTAAATAGTTAGATGTCATGGACCTTAGTTATCATAGTAAGGGAATATACAAATTCACATCATAAAACAGTGATCCCTACAATAACCAAAGTACAATTTAACTAACTTTGAATTATACAAACTGAACCAATAACGAAAAAAAATTGGTATTCATTGACCTCGGCCTTGGTGTTGTCATTGAGGTCTACGGTTATTTCATATAACAACGTTCAGTATTCAAAGAACAATTGCCAAAGTGGCTCAATGAGAGAAACCCATTGAATTTGTACGTTCCTCAATATTTTGAGACCCTTAGTTTCAGTCAAATCTGTAAGCTATTTGAACTTTGAGTAATGCTTTGGACTCTTATAGAAGTAAGAATAAGTGACAGACAAAAGTTTTTCAATGTCACTAAAGATCATAAAGGATGACAGAGCCTTGAATGCCAAATTACATCGACGGGTGACGCAGTATATTCCTTTAACAAACGTTGTGTGCTTTTCCTTCATCTATTGGGTGACTCCACTTTTGTTCCTTTGCAATATTATGCAACCATCTACACCGAAACTAAGAATTTTCCGGGCTACACCGAGTGCGTCTAAGCTACCACCGCTAGTCACCGAGCCCATGATGAGTTCAGTGAAGTTATCTGCAATAAATGGGCAGTCTACTCTTTGCAAAAAAACTAGCAAGGGGACTCTAGTTCAATCCTGAACAATGTAGCAATGGATTGAAAGAAAACTATTGATGTCACAAGCTGTGACCTCGTCAATTGTAACAGTTAAGTACTGAGCACATTGAATCAACCTTTTTGTCTCTGCTAACACTTCCTTGTACATGTGAATGGCCAAGATCCAGCTTGAGCTGTCGCACCAATGCGCAGAAGGAAGATCGGGCACACTCAAAAGCTTACACAAAGCAACACGGGATCTATATTCAAGCATAGGGCGACCTTCAGAAAGAAGTTGAAAAAGAGTAGCAAACTGTACTCTTTTCTTTCTGGATTCAAGAGTAGTGCAGTCATTGAGCTGCTCTAGCACTATTGCTTGGGGCTTGGCCGCATAAAGTTTCAAGTTTTTGCAATGCCTACAGTTAGTGGCCACATACTACTCTCCCTTCTTGACTTTAAATTGTGGCATATCTTTCTTTGCTATGCGCTTTCCATGATGCTTCAACAGTGTGTCGAATTTTGGTGCCATGATGCTCAGTTTCCTCTCAAAAGTTGTGCACACTTTACATTGTACCATGTACAAAATGCCATCACTCGCCATAATTCCCTCTACCCAAGGAGGTTTAGCAGCCTATATAGTTTAGAATTTTCTATGCTAGTCATAGCGCTTCTAAGTCTGAGATCGTTTGTTCACTGCTCTACCACCATTCTTTTGCGGCGGTGATTCAAAGTCCGAATCAGAATTAGAGCCCTTTGAGGCGTCGACAACCTCTTGCAAGTTTGCATTGTCCAAGTCCTCTGATTCTTCAAAAATAGTGATGATAGGAGACTTTGCACTAAGGACAATGATGTCTCCCGAACCGGAGGAAGAACCCGTTGTCAAAGTAGTGTCAGCAGACACAGACACACTTTTCTTACCACCCAGCGAGTGTGGCTAATATTCATCGCTTGGATACTCTGGTTCGGAATTGGACTAGGCACCACGAACATTGGGCATTGATCCATCCAAAGCAAGCGCCAAAGGCTGGCCACCTCCCTCGCCTTGCATTGACTGAAAATAAGAGTGCATTGTCCTCTTTCTCTCCTCGGTCTTCCATTGTTCAATCAGTTTTTCCTTGTGCTCAATCTGCTTCCGTACCATTTTGAGGGCCTCTTTGGTTGCCTTCTCCACCTTCTTTTTCATGGACTTTGCAACAGATGCAACATGTACAGCTTTTATCATGGCATCATGCTTTACATCTCCATCACCTAAATCCACAACACCCGATCCCTTCTAGAGAGCTAACTCCAAGTATACAATCGATACATTAAAAGACGTAATGCTTAACAATCTCAATGAGTAGCGAAAGAAAATGAATACAGACTATGCAAAGGCTCGCAGAAGTCCTAACAATTTAAATTGCATGCAATACCAAAACCCTGCATGAATATGTGCCACTGCCATAGCTACAAAGCACTTTCAACAAATAATACAATTAATGTGATTCATTTATAGAACAAAGAAAATGCAAAAGCACTCTACTTAGAATTGAAAAACATAGACTTGAACCGCAGTTTGCCTACAGTTTCAACTGGCGAAAACCTCCTCAAATCTGAAGCACTACTTGGCGATATAATTCCACAAAACAAATGCATCAATGGCAATACAAGAGTGGAAGTAAGTACACGCGCCAACAACTCCTAGCGATGAGATTCGAGCGTTAAGTGGAGGTGGAGGTTTATGCCGGCGAGGAGTGGCGATAACTCTGAAGTAAGTAGAGATAATGACCCGGAGAGGTGGCAAAGCAAAGCCCTAATCTTGAGGGGATGGATGCTAGACTAGCTCCCAAAACTTCTCCTCAGTCGCCAGGGTGGCGATTAATACGTCATTTCTCCTAGTTTTTTACTATAGTGATTTCTCTAGGGGTAAAATTTGAGTGCAAATTGGCACTATAATGCCAAAAAAAAAGCACTAGTGTAGAATGATACTCAGGGTTGACAAATCAGTACGTCCGCCCCAAAATAGCGTCCGGACGTCCGGACGGGGCGGACAGGGTGGGGTGGGGCGGGGTGGACAGGACGGGGCGGGGTGGACGGGCGGATAGGCGGACGAGGGGACAGGTGGACGGGACCGCGAATGTCAGCGGACGTTGCGGACACAGCGTTCGCGTCCGAACGTCCGACCGTCCTGTCAACCCTAATGATACTAGAACATGAAAAGTCATTATATAAGATTTGGAGGCAAGGGAGGGACATTTTAGGTTCATTTCCTTCACAGTGAAAGAATGTGACATTGTCCTAATTTTTTTTCTGAAAAAAAATAAAATGAAAAAAAAAGTTAAATTTTTTTAATGTTGTGGCATTTTTTCAACAATGTCACATTGTGCAATTGGCAATGTTCCCATTGTTTTTAGAGCTTGGGAACTTGTAATCTTGTAGAGCCCCAAAATCTCTTCCTATGATTTTCCTAATGTTTCTTCTACTGTGTAGAATGTTTTATGTTGAAAGCACCTTAAACTTTTAAAACAAGCAATTCAACATAGTTAGATGTACGTTTTTCCTATAAATAATATGTTTGTAGTAATAGCAATTGAAAATCATGAATTTTCAACAAAAAAATGGATTTTTCAGACTACATGATATGGCAAGTAATTTCTATAAGTTTTAAAAGTAGAAGCTCCCTAGATCATTGAAATTGTCATATAGGTGGATCTATAACCAAAATCTAACAAAATTTATAGTTAAACAATTACAATTAACCAAGCATACAATTCAATGATGATTTTTAAGGACACTTTATTGGAAGTTTAGGGTACATGAATGGATATAGGACAGAAATGGATGTTTTCACCTTAATACTATAATATAGAAATAACTTTTATGCTTTTTTAGCATTGTGGAATGCACTAATATTGATGAAACTCATTCTCTTACTTCTACACTTACAGTTGATCAGTATATTGACTATTCTTGTCTTTTAGTAATTTCTATCTACTAGGTATCAGGGACAAACTAGAATAGAACAGGATGAAGAGGAAAATCTTTGAAAGACACGAGATAGGAATTCGTCCAAGATTCAAATGTATTTCAGATGACAAAAGTACACAAAACTAACTTAGAGTTCGAGCAGAGGCTAGGTGCTATAAACTAGAGGTTGAAAGGAGTTGTCGAGACTAAAGAGCTTTTCAGTTTCGACTGCTACATATATTAAAGGATGTTAAGCTTCTTCTACAAGCTTCTAGAAGTTTGAAAGTTTCTTCAACTATTTCTACCTACTAGGAAGCTTCTTGAGAAGCTTCCACAAACTCGGGAGCTTCTTCAGTTACTTCCATCTAAAAGAAAATTTCTTGAGGAGCTTCTAGAAGGTTCCACGAAGTAGGAAGCTTCATAAAAAGCTTCTTCTATCTTCTTATGTCTGTGACACTAGGCTTCACATGTAAGCCCTTTCTAAATTTGCAAAGTTTTCATTATGGCAAGGCTATACAAGCAAGTAGGGCTATTAAGTTGGAGGGCATTTGGATGAACGTACCTATTTCCTTGGTTTTTGAGACCTTGAAAACTGTGTAGATTGGCCAAGCTAAGGTCTTCAAGTAAAAATTGCCCTCTAATTTGTAGGTGGTTAAGCTTGGGACTTTGGAGAGTATTTCATAATCCTTCTTAGATAATTGGGGGATTTGAATTCCAAATATGAATCCAAAATTTTCATCTATGGTAATAATAACTTTCATTTTTTTTAGATGGAGCTAACACTACAATAAAAAGGGTTATTTTAAGTGAATTTAAATTTAGTCGTAGGCATAAGATTATAAGTAATGACCTTGAAGTAGATTTTTAGTAAAACTTTGCTAGAATCACATGTATTTCTAGTAAATTTTGTCTAAAATCTACTTAAATATCATTACTTTCAATCTTATGTCTAGGATTATATTTAAAAAATTCACTTAAAAGACCTCTTCCTCTTGTAGTGTAAGCATATTCATTGGATGTCCCTATTTTGGTTGGAAGTAGGGATGAGGTAGTGATAAGCAATGAAAAGGTAAAATATATTTTTGTAAAGTAAAGAGACAATGTAATACGGCAACGTTGTTGGTAAAATTATGATCAGTGGAGCGGCAATATCCAAACATGGCATGTTACATACTATATGCTTAGTAAAAGGTCTTTGATTTTATTGTGCCTTATGAAAGACAAATTGATTCAATTTGGTCGCAACACTTAAAATAGTAAAGTATACCATATTTTCATCTTGACAAGTGATCAAGTGCATGGTCATACAAGCTTTCTTTTTTTTGGTAGAGAAGCAATTATTGGAATTTAGTAATTGGTAACGTATTATGTATTTTGCAAGTTAGAAGGTATAATATACAAATAAAAATTTACATATTCTTACATGTGTAGACATTTGCTATGTCCAACAAATTGTTTTATAGGATTACACTTGTGTTGAATATTGTTTTAGCCCATTTTTGTAAATTGCATAGTATACATAATAATATTGTTTCTTTTGTTGAATTCTATTGAATATGCCCTAAGATATTAACATACCTTTGGTTTAATTCTCTAATTTGAGATTGTGAAATTTTATTGACTAGAATATTAGCTAATTACAATAGCTAGAAGTCTATCTATGACCATTTTGGGTTAAAGAAAAAGGTTATATTGCTCATTTGGAGAAAATATTACTAGTTGAATGTTAAAGGAAAAGGTTTTATGCAATTAATGTTAATTAAAATGAAGTAGCCGCTAGTTTGTGAAATTCAATGTCATATCGAAATTGCTTAGATAACTTCAAATTTTTGACTATTTTCAAAAGATTCAATGAGCAAGTTGGTTTGCCAACCCATCATAAAAATGTGGTTTCAAGGCCTTCAACTTAACATTATTGAATATGAAGGCTAGTGTGTTCCTTCTACAATGACATTGACAATAGAATAATCCCATCTAAAGTGCTACATACTCCAAAGAAAAAGATCAATCCGATAATTTCAACAATTTTCAATAGTAAAAGAGAATTGTAATGTGTGGGAGACAAAAAATTGAATCCTTTTTAATCAAAAATACAACAAATAGGGTTTGCAAGCCTTTATATCAAATGCAATCATCAATGTCTATGAACTATAGTTTGCTTGGAAATATTTAAGTTGATAAATTTCTACAAGATTCTCTTATATTAATAACTAGATACAAATTAGGCAATGTATTTGAGATTAGATTAAAAATTGAGAGTATTCCTTGCTAACTACAATATAAATATTTTGACAACTAATTTAGAGATTTTGACCAAATATGACATGTTTGATTGCCTTTGCCTTCTCCATCAAGTAACTAGAGCCATAGGTTCATGGAATTCACAACTCTAGGTTGGATTCCTTAGACTTCTAAGATTTTAAAAGTGATTAAAGATATTAGTGCTTTCTACTTTGGGAATTTGTATTTATAGTTGACCAATTATTCCTTGTATACTTTGTTTCTCTCTTGCTATACACTGCTATACACAATGGATTTTGCACTACCTTTGTTACATTTAGATCCCTTCCATAGACAATCAAGAAAGTTAAAAAAATTGTAGATAGTGAGAAAACACAATAGCATAAATCTTATTTTTATGTCACCAAGACACTTCAATTGGAATTATTTAAGAAGTCTCATCATTTGGGCAAAGAGTGTATCACCAGAGTTCCAAAAATACTCTCAATTATGGTTTTTGTAGAGTTTATAGTGTAGAGAGACTTAAATGAAAGGAGATATAGCATGATGTTGCAATATTCATTGAGGTGCATTCTAGCATGTAGAAGCTTAGTGAAAGCAATACAAAAAATACAAAAGAAGAAGAAAACATGAGCAAAACTCTAGATTTTCATGGACAAAAATATCTTGAGAGAAAGAGAATTTTTGTTTTTGCTTTGCTAAGAGACTTTTTGAAAGCTTCTAAAGTAGATGAAGCTTATAGAAAAGATTGATAAATTACCCCTTCTAAATGTCAAACAAAGATAGGAGACAACCAAACAAACGATGAAGTTGAATTTGGTGTACAAACAAATGCTATTAACACATTTGGGAGCATCGACTTTAATAGAAGAGGAAGTCAATATGAAAAACATGGAAATAGGTGTGTAAAGAGGTTGCTTGAAGTGAAGTACGTGAAAGAACATTAGAAGATTTTGGAGGGCTCCAAAAGCATGTTCCCCCGTAGTTGTTCCCCGTAGCAGAGGGAACGGCTTGCTATTAGAAAAAAAAAATTCAAAAAAAAAAAGAGATCTTATCTGGAACATCCCTCCTTGAGGACATTATTCTACTCATCACTTGTCATAGTTTCATATTTCTCTTTAGACTTATTATCGCTTCATACAGACCATCATTCAAACATTTTTGTACCATGTTTCTAATACTGGGCATATGTGTGTCTCTCCAAGTAGCTTACTATGTTTCCAAACATAAGAGTGGCATTTAAACATAGCTTTGCTAAGCACTTCCTATAAGAGAGTTCATAGTCAAAAATTAAGTATGAGATTACTATGGAATATTTGTATAGAGTTTTGCAACATGAAGCACTCTATCATAGTTTAAAGACTTCACCCCATTTTTTTTCTGAAATATAGCATATGGAACTAGTTTGTAAAGTATCATGCTATATTTTTCTCATATAAAGATAAACAAGGCATCCATATATTTGTAAAACATCCAAAGAACATAGTTTCATAAATCATCTTCTAATCTATGTGGATGTATTAGAATTGCTAACATATTTGACTTGCTCCAAGAGGATGTGGCCCTCACTTGTGCCCATTCCAGTAACAAAAAACAAATCAATATCAAGTTAGTGAGGTGCAATGGGTGTCTACAAACCACAACGCTTGTTATTGCTTTTACAAGGGACAAAATCAAAATGAAAAAAGCAAAGTTCCATAGTATAACTATTCTAAATTATGAGTATTTTTGAACCTAGTTGTTTCCTAGCCACTATGATGAAGACATGTTGTATCCAACTGTTCACATAGTAAAAACTCAAGTTTGCCTCCCAGCCTCAAATCTCAAAAAATAAAAAATAAACACTATCAAGCCCAAATTACTCTCAAGTTGAATAGCATACATCCCCGACCAATTATCAACAATCCTCTCTGTAAAACAATTGTCGTAATCCAGCAACCTGTTTATGCGGATAGCCCTCTGTTTATAGCAACTTGGCAGGCTTTGACTGGTTTTATTTCGGAAATTGATACCCACCTTATTTGGAGGGACTTGTTTGTGCGGGTCGGTTATCTGCCTCGTATGGACAGCAAGAAGTCACTAGCTCGTTTGGTAAACGCATGAGCTGGGCGCCTCCGAAGCATGGGATTTATTTAATTTAGGTATCTAAGTGATGCCATCACATCCATCACAGCCCTTTACTTTTAAGTTTAACCCCTCACTGCCCACAATCAAATCAGCCACTGTAGGGCCTTTCAGACCTCAATGCAGGAAACAAAGTGGTGCAAGAGATTGGAAACAAATCTGCCTACAATAATCGTATGGATTGAAAGGAGCTTTAGAGTGCTACTATGGCGATGTGTTTTTCAAAAAATCTAATGGATAAATTTCCAGTGATTTGCACTGAATGAGTGGAGGAAACAAAAAAATTGGTCCTTCCGGCAATGGAACTAATTGCATCAAATGTTGTGGCATGCAGAGTATTCCCTTGATCGACTTAGGATTTTGTGTAAGTGAGAACAAACATATGACAATCAACTTGCCAAAATTACAGAAACGATGGTGCAGCACAAGCATCGTAGAAGGGATCACAAGTTCCAATATTTCGACAAAATTACTGGTCATGACCAAAGAGGCTCCAAACTGCTTACCGGGAGTTTTGGTTGGTTCCGTTCCTGTTGTCCACAACGGGCAGAAGAGCACCACGCAATATACACAAAATATATCAACTCACTTCTAGATGCAATTGAATACATGCCAGCACGATAGAATCAACCAAGGAAAAATCAAAATTTCCAAGAAGGCACACGATCTACCTAATAAAACGGATAATTTCAAATCCTCACAAAGACACAACGAAGACAGAACGAAGACACAATCGTTTGCCTCAATTTCCAATTCACAGCAAAGACACACAAGGAGGCGCAGGCACGATGGTGAGGCATAATGAACATTCCAAAATTGTTTCCATAGCATCTTATCACACAAGATGCAATAGTTACATACAAGCACATTCCGCAACCAATTGGATCCTCCATTGCAAAAGCAACTGAAGGAGTAGAGGTTGCTGGGAGTACCGCGTAGGACTCCATCAGCATTGGCATCCAAAGCCCAATGGTAAGGCACCGACACACACCAGTCACTTTTATGAAACCTCCATATCCGATTTTAGACACCAACTGAAACAATCAGACATTGCTGAGATTGTACTTGGACTAAACCTCCCAAATTGATTTGTACACAAGTATAACTAAATCCTAAATTGGCTTCGAAAATTGTTGTGCCAAATGAATCCCTACCAAATGTGTGGGAAGCTTTGCCAAATTCTCTGCAACTACTTTTAGGCCAATTGGGTGGTCAGGGGTTAAGCATCAAGGTGCTCTGATTTTAAAAGATCTTCAATATCTTATGTAGGTTGGAGCTTATGATTTGGTACTATAATAACTTACATACTAAGTCTGTAAAACTAGATGTTTTTAACACATCTTAAAAACGATTTTAATTAGGCATATGAGATAGGATTAGAATCAAATCTATACCCTTGATTGTTGTAGAAAATAGCATCTATGACTATTTTCACAATTAAATTTTTGAAATAGGAAGTGGAAGTGTGGGAAATATTCTTTAGTCATGTAAGAATGGCTTAGAATCATATTTTGAGTGTCAAGTAGTGAAAAATCAGCATTTAAAATAGCACCATTATTACCTTAAAAGAATATATACAGGAGATAATACATGGGGCCATATCTTCATGTATCAAAGTCATAGGTGTGTACATCCTCTAATGTTGATCATTATTTATAACAAAGCTTTTGTTGTTACATTTTGGGACACCAAATAATAATACTTGGGCCTATTCTTAGTCTCAATTTTAACACTCGGATATTGAATCTTAAAAAAGAAAATAATAAATAATAATAAAAATGAGGGGGGCAATGATGTGGCAGGGGCTCGGCCACATCATTCTGCTGCACTAAACCTATGCCCTGCATTCACAGGCTAAGATAACTTGCAAGCTTCCGGAGGCCCTAAAAATCTTCTAATGGATATAAATGCTAGAAAGAAAATTGCTAGAAAGATGTATGATTGCATGGGAGTCTATAGAAGTTTGTAATGCAAACCAAAAAAAGATTCTTGCTATATCCAAGACCGCTTTACAATTGCATTTTTTTTGTTCATATAAGCTTAGGCTCAAGACTACAAGTAAAAAAATCTCCTACAATTACAACATCTCATAGAATTTGCAATTTTAGGCACCGCATTACAGAATTGAAGCATAGACTATTAGATGCATGATGCCTCAACTTGAATGTCAATTGTGTTATAGGAGAACTTTGTCATGCACCAACAATAAAAATTACCTCTACAATCTGCCATGACATCTCCATAATACCAAAGTTGCCACCAATCAACTCCTTCAGTACCTCTATATTATTCATTCTTATCAGCAATTGCCCTGTTTTACAACTCCATGTCCTTATTCCAATTTAGTCTCATGCTTAAAATTTGCCTCACCTATTCAAGAAATTGCTATTGACATGCATTGTTCAACAACCACAAAATCTCTAGGTCATGTGTTTCAAATTAGTGCTACTAGTCTTCCACTACATGTACACTCTTTTGATAGCAACTTCAATACAAGCATCAATGTTGATTAATTTAAGCAACCACCCCTATTACTACATATGATGGTTAGTGCTCAACCCAATCTTCTTAGATGTTTTTGAATTTCTATGAATCCCTAGATGATTCAACATCTAATTTTTATTCAAATACCTCCAATCACGCTAAAATGACACCAATTTCTTTTATACAATTTGTTGCCCTTGCAAAATATAATTACTTTACTTTGCAGATTATTCTAGCTAATTGACACAAGTAAAATTTAGAGAATGAGATTATCTGAACATAGAATCAAAGAAAAGTAATGAAATTTTCAATGGTATTCAATTAAGAGAGGAGTATTTACAACCAAGATTTTGAACATTATGTGATTTTCAATACAAACTTTATTATAGAGTGTTGTTTCTCTTGAGAGACCAAAGATGATATAGCAAGTCATTGACTAATGCAAAGTATTTGTTGACATTTTCAATTTGTATTGTTCTCTCTTGCAACTCTTGGAATATTAAATTTCTTTTGTAGTAGAAAACTACAACCAAAGTATAGGATGTCTTTCGAATTGAAATCTATTTCATCCTCTATAACTCTTAAAGGCACATTGTCAATTGAACAAACAATTGAAAATCCAAGAGTAGGTTCCTATGAAGTCAATTTGAATCAATGTTCACAAAATTTTGATATAAGTTGTAAACATCTACCCATTTAGTGGGAATATGATTTCTTTTCCAACTAAGTTCCTAGATCAAAGGTTATATTGCCTTGAACTTTTTTCAGCTTGGATAATTTGGGCATTATTTGTTGAAACCCTCATTGACTTTTGAAATTTGGCATGTGTATATCTAATTAAATGTGGCATATAATAGCACAAAAAAATTTATTTCTCAAATCAAATTCTAAGAAGAGTCAAACTTTGTTATCTATGTTGAGGTTGTATCAAGGAAAAACATTTTCTTTGAACTTCAAGCTCTATTATCTTGCAATCTCTAAAGTGAAAGTTCTTGAAAATTATTGAGATTTACAAAGTCATGTATGAGAGAAAGGCTTTACTTAGATGGTAGAACGACAACAAAGCCACATGAGTGGGCTCAACTTAAGCTAGAAGCCTTTCCTAGTTATCCACAAACCATGTGGGATAACTAACTACATTGGGCTGCCTTTGACTACGAGCAATACCCATGGACTCTAACACTAACTAAGTGTCTAAAGCTACTTCTAAGGCTAACTGTACATGGTCTACGCTAGTATGTACAGAATCTCTAACACTCCCACTTTGAGAGTGGTCAAAGGCGCGAAGCCCCATCTTCTCAATGAAGCTTTGGTGTTGTGGCTTCCCAAGGGCCTTGGTCAGCACATCAGCAACCATAGCTTGGGTAGGCACATACTTGAGCTCAATCACCTCATCCTCCACTCGTTCACGAATGAAATGGTGGCGCACATCAATGTGCTTCGTCCGAGAGTGATGGGTGGGATTCTTGGCCAAAGCAATGGCCCCTTGGTTGTCACACCAGATGGGTGTGCTCCCCTCTTGCGCAAGACCAACATCAGCCAAGAGCTACCTTAGCCAAATGGCCTCCTTCGTGGCTTGGCTCATGGCCATGTACTCGGCCTCCGTTGTAGAAAAAGCTATGGTGGGCTGCCTCTTGGAATTCCAAGTAATGGCACCCAATCCAAGCTTAAACACGTAGCCGGTGGTGGATCTCCTATCCCCCTCATCACCCGCCCAATCCGCATCACAATACCCATGCAAAGTCACATGGGCACCTCCAAGTTGCAACTCCATGTCAAGTGTGCCTTGAAGGTACCTCATCACCCTCTTCACCGCTGCCCAATGCATTGGGCCATACTTGGACATGTGTTGACTCACAACACTCACCGGAAAGGCCAAATCAGGCCTTGTGGCTACCATGTCATACATCAAGCACCCAACCGCTGCCTTGTAAGGCACACCTTGCATTTCAGCCCTCACCTCCTCGAATTCTTCATCGGTGAGTTTAGGCAACTTTGCATGCGTGTCAAGTGGTGTACCTATGGCTTTGCACCCCTCCATGTTGAACCGCTTGAGAATCTCTTCAAGGTACTTGCATTGGCTCATGGTGATGGTGCGGGCAGCTCTATCCCTCTTGAACTCCACTCCAAGGCAATACTTCAACTCTCCAAGGTCGGTCATCTCGTACTCCTTCTTGAGCATCGCCTTCACTTCAAGCATCTTGGGCATACTACTTACAAGGAGGATCAGATCATCCACATAGAGGGTCACAATCACCAAATGCTCAGGACTTTGCAAAGTGTACAAAGAGTGATCAGCGTGGCCTCTTCGAAACCCCTTCCTCACAAACATGCCATCAATATCTCGATACCAAACTCTCCCCGATTGCTTCAACCCGGGGAGTGCCTTCTTCAACTTGCACTTCAAATGCTTTTGGCCTTCTTGCACAAAGCCTTGGGGCTGATCCATGTAGATGACCTCCTCCAACTTGGGGTTGAGAAAAGCCGTCTTCACATCCATTTGGTGCATCTCCAAGTCCATGGCTGCCCCAAGAGTCACAATGCACCGAATGGTGCTAAACTTGGCAACGGGGGCAAAGGTCTCATTGAAGTCCTCCCCTTCCACTTGGGAAAAACCCCTAGCAACCAACCTTGCCTTGTACCTCACAATGTGACTCAAAGCATCCCTTTTGGTAGAGAAAACCCACTTACAACTCACACTTGATCTCTTGGGAGGGAGGGCTGCAAGCTCCCATGTCCCTTTGTCAATAAGGGCCTTATACTCCTCTTGCATGGCCACCTCCCACTTGCTTGCATCTTCGCAACGCAACACCTCTCCAAGCGTGGATGGATCTCCAAAGAAAGCCACATTGGCTTGTTCTTCTTGTTGTTGGGGAAGAATGTGATTCAGCCACCAATCTCCAGGGGGCTTGCGGGTCCTCGTTGGATAACGTGGCTCCTCCGTGCCTTGATCTTCCTCACCAATGGGTTGATCTTGCTCTTCCAAGGGCTGATCATGCTCTTGCTCCCTTGGTGAAGTGCTTGGAGAAGCCGCCGCTGATCTCTTCATTTGAGGTGTGGTCACCTTCTTTTTGGGCTCCACAAAGTCCTCATCTTCAACACCTTGCTCTTCATCTTCATCTCCATCTTCTATGTGCACTCTTGGAGTTGTGCCCATCTTTTGGGCTGGTCCTCCACTTCTCCCACTTGGGCTCATCTCCAAGAGCTTGGGATCAGCTCCTCCATCCTCCAAAAAGGTCACATCTCGGCACTTGATGATGGCCTTGGTCTCCACATTCATCAACCTATAAGCCTTGGTTCCCTCACAATAACCAAGGAAAAGGCACTTGATGCCCTTGGGATCCAATTTCGTCCTCTTGGCACTTGGAACCAATGCATAGGCAATGCACCCAAAGGTGTGCATGTGAGACACGTGGGGCCTTGTCCCACTCCAAGCTTCTTGCGGTGTCTTGCTTGTCAACGCTTGGGTGGGGCACCGGTTCCTTGTGTAAACCGCATTGGACATCGCCTCCCCCCAAAGCTCAAGCTTCAAACCTTGGCCATAAATCATGTCTCTTGCCATCTCCACAATGGTACGATTCGCACGCTCCGCTACGCCGTTTTGTTGAGGGGTGTAGGGTGCGGAAGTGTGGTGCTCAATGCCATGGGCCTTCAAGTACGCCTGAAAGGCCTTGGACACATACTCCCCTCCATTATCCAACCGCAGCACCTTCACCTTGCAATCCGATTGAGCCTCCACGAGGGCCTTCCAAGTCTCAAAACACCCAAACACCTCACTCTTGCACTTCAACATATACACCCAAATCTTGTGAGAGAAATCATCAATGAAGGTCACAAAATACCTTGCTCCTCCTATGGACGTGGTCTTCATCGGCCCGCACACATCCGAATGCACAAGCTGCAATGGCTTGGTGGCGCGCGTTGCCCCATCCTTGGGGAAGGGCTGCCTCGCTTGTTTGCCCTCAATGCACCCCTTGCACACCATAGAACTCCAATCATGCTTGCAAGAAGAGAGGTTCAGACCCTTCACCATGTGTTGGAGGCTCTTCATGTTCTTCACATTCAAGTGCCCAAGCCTCCTATGCCAAAGCTCCACAAGGTCTTCATGGGCTGATCCTTGGGCAACACATGCCATGGAAGTGCCATTCACCTTGGTGAAATGGAGGTGGTACAAGTTGCCCTCACGAGGGGCTGATGCAATCAAAACTCCACTTGGTGAACACACCACACACCCCACCATGTTGAAATGCACTTTCAAACCTCCCAAAGACAATTTGCTCACCGAAAGCAAGTTGGCATGCAACTTGGGGACATGGAGCACCTCTTGGATTTGGATCCTCCTGGTCTTCCCCTTCACTTGCACCTCCACAAGGATCTCCCCCATGCCAAGGGCCTCCACCATGCCATTGTCTCCCAAATAAATCTTCTTCCCCAAAATGGGCTAATACGTGTGGAAGGCATCTCGATGGTTGGTCATATGTTGCGTGGCCCCCGAGTCCACAATCCAAGTGAACATGTTGGCCTTCTCCCCTCCTCCATTGGCTGCAAAGGCGAAATCCTCCTCTTCCTCCTCTTTGGAAGCTTGGTGTGCACTCTCCTTGTCCTTGCCTTGGCTGATCTTGCAATGCCTTGCAATATGGCCCGGTTTGCCACACTTAAAACACGTCCTTGTCTCCTTGAACGCCTTGGTGTTGCCACCTTTTCCATGTCTTGAGACAAGCGCTGATCCCTCCCCTTGGGCCTCATTCTCCTTGCGCTTGGTCACCTCATGCATCAAGCGTGCGGTTACAAACTCCATGGTCAGCTCCTTGGTGGGCCTCGTCTCCAATGTGGTGATGAGGAACTCATAAGACGATGGCAAGCTTGCCAACAAGGTCATCACCACATCTCCCTCGGTCACGGGCGCCTCCAAACAAGCCAACTCATCCACAAGAGCCTTGACCTTGTTGACGTGATCCAACAAATCGTCCTCCTCTTGCATCTTGCTAGTGAAGAACTTGCGGCGAAGAAATAGGAGGTTGGAGAGGCTCTTGGTCTCATGGATGTTGCAAAGGGTGGTCCACGCTTGGGCTGGTCCCTTGCAATGGCGAATGTGTGCAATTTGGCGATCCACAAGGTTGATGGCAATGAGAGCAAAGGCCTTCTTCTCCTTCCTCTCCCATGCCTTCTTGGTCTTTGGATCCGCATCTTCACTTGGAGGCTCCTCACTCCCATCCACCACGTCCCACAAGTCCTTCTCCGCAAGGATCATCTCCATCTTGAACTTCCACATGCCAAAGTTCTCTCCATCAAACTTGTCGATGATGCGCACGCCCTCTCCTCCACTGGATGCCATGGTGACGCAGCTCCCACTCGTACGCAGAGGCTGAAGGGTCTTCTTCTGTTGGTGTCGGTTGGCAGCCAATACAAGTGGTCACAGAGGCTGAAGGGTCTTCTTCTGTTGGTGTCGGCTGGCAGCTGATACAAGTGGTCACAGAGGCTGAAGGGTCTTCTTCTGCTGGTGTCGGCTGGCAGCCGATACAAGTGGTCACAGAAAAAAAAATTAAAAAATTAAAAAATTAAAAAAAAAAAAAAATTTCGGCTCCAAACTTCCAATCAGCCCTAAAGGGAGACTACTACTCACAATCAGCACCTCAAGGGCAACAATGGCCTCCAACACCCCTAGTTGGATCACCCAAACTCCAAAGTAGCCTACTTGCCTCTCAATGGCTCCACAAGGCTCACAAGGACACAACTCAGCCCTCAATGGATGGCAAATTCCACTCCTTTGCCTCACTCACTTACAAGGGCACAAGTCAACCCTCAATGGATAGCAAATACCTCAAGCAACCAAAAGGTGCTTCCGAGCCTCACAGACTCTCACTAGATTGCAATTGCCACAATCACAATCAACAATGCACCCAAATGCAGAATCAGCCCTCAATGGGCTCTCAATGTACTCTTCTAAGCACAAACGCAAACTAGGAGCATGTAACCAGCCCTCACAAGGTGTGATTACTACCATAAGCAATCTCTCACCCAAAATGCACTCAAAACCTCACAAGCCAACCAACAAAAGCCCCAAATAACTCACACCATATGGTTTGTAGGTGAATAAGATACAAAACGTTGATTGCTCCTCCAAGCTCCAAGATCGTCTCCAAATGATATGAAATTCTCCCTCAAGCGCAACTCCAAGTGCGTGGGCCCATAACCTATTGAGATTTACAAAGTCATGTATGAGAGAAAGGCTTTACTTAGATGGTAGAACGACAACAAAGCCACATGAGTGGGCTCAACTTAAGCTAGAAGCCTTTCCTAGTTATCCACAAACCATGTGGGATAACTAACTACATTGGGCTGCCTTTGACTACGAGCAATACCCATGGACTCTAACACTAACTAAGTGTCTAAAGCTACTTCTAAGGCTAACTGTACATGGTCTACGCTAGTATGTATAGAATCTCTAACAAAAATTTCCCTTCATATTCCAATGTTTGTTTCTAAATTTTCACCATTTGAATTTCAAATAAAAAATTTCCTCATTGTACAAGACATCATCAAAAAATGGCTAGTGTATTGTAATGTTCACTTCACTTCTTTGCATTGTACAAGGATTTCGAGTAAGTTAGACACCTTAGCTGCATTTGAAAAATTCATGAATGACCCTAACATCATATACTTATGAATGGCAAAATACTCATTTTTATGTAGAACAAAAATATTCTACTAAAGAAACTCAAAGTTTGTTGACCCTTTATTTTGTAGGAATGAATTTTTTTTCAATTCAAACATTATAATTTTTCAATCCATTAGTTGAAATGGAATGAAGTTTTTTCTACACACTTCTTTTGTAGGTGATCAACAATGAAGGAACCAACCAATTTCTTTGGGAAAAAAAAATCTTTGGAAGAAAAAGAAAGACATATTCTAGTGCTTACATATTATTAATATTATTCCCAGAGCTTCTTCATTCTAATGATGGTGATTGTATGCATTTGAATCAATAAAAATTGAAACCTTCAAGGTAGTTTACCAAATATGGTACTTCACAAGAGTGCTATTGCTATAATAATACCATATCAAACAAGTCTTGGGTGCCCATAGCATTACTCAAAATTGGTATGATACATGGGTCACATCCACATCTAAACCTAGCATGGTCATACACCTTTCTTCTACACTTTTTGAAAGAACCTTAGATCTTTGTTTTTGGTGACCTTGGTGAAGTTTGAAAGAAGAGTTTCTCCTAATAACCAATTCATTACTTTGCAACCCAATCCATTATCTAATATGTAATGCTAAATTGTATTTTTGAAATAAGAATGTCTAAGAGTGCTCTTTTTGCCTCATCAATAGAATGACATTGATCAAACCAATAAAAGTTACAACCCTCCTTCTCAACCAAAGAAAATACATCTACATTTGCCTTTCCAATATATTATATTGAGTTCAATAATTGACCTACTTGGAGTTGCTTGTTTACTAACTTTGTCCTTTGGACAGAGACTATGGCAACAACTCGGCATTAGCTTTGATTAACAAGTTTTCAAATCTTATCTACAACCATATTCACAATGCTCAATAATGTGGTCTACATTTGTAATGCAGAACATAGTTTGCTTAGACTATTGGAGTGGGGGATGTGGGGTTCGACTAGGTAGACCCTTGATGTGTATTTGACATAGTTGATTAACTTTTTCTCCAAAGTTTAGGTTTGTCTTCTTGTGTTTGTTCTATCAATTGGTGTTTTTTTCTTGATGCAATGAAGGGTGTTTTATAGAATGACTTGATGTTAGAATTGTGAGTGAAGTATTTCTTTTCAAGTGACATTATGTTGATGTGCAATTGTATTGTATTGCTTTGTTTTCTTGTGTGGTTTTAGAATGGCATTGACATGCACATAGCATCGTATGTCCTAGGTAGCACAAACATGTTGCATTACAAATTGCAAAGTGCTTTATAACATTTTGTGAAAGTGAAAATTTGAGCAATGGAACTTTGCCATCTCCAACTTTTGACTGGTAAAAAGAGATTACTAAAATGTTCTTTGAATTTTTTACCTTAAAAAATAGAAAATAATTCAATATCAAGGGAGCAAGCTAGATTCCACTATGCATTGTAGCTAATGCTTCTATCCTCTTCCAGCCAAAAATAATTACAATGTTATAGAATTATATAGGGTAGGTCTTGATCAAGAAATTGGATGTAGGGATTGTAGAGGAAGATCACTCTATGGATAATTTGATTACTGGGTGGAGTGTTCTTCATCGTAATTGGTCTTGTGTGGTTTGTTATCTATTTCTTTTATAGTACGAGATTTTCTAAATTTGTACAAGGTCTATGCAAGTAATTTTAGAGCAAAAGATTTCAATTGGAGGAAGGTCAAGTCATGGATTCATTGAGGAGGGGGAGAGCGTCACTTGTCATTTATCGAACAATTCAGCCCTTACAAGTCCCTCCCATCATAATCTTGTAAGTGAATCATTTCCACCATATAGAATTCCATAATTAGTGATGTGTGAGCATTTATTTACCCACCCTTAGTAAATAAATGAGTACAACTAGGCTCTTAGCCATTATGGTATTTTGGCAAAAACGGGTGTCACGCATTAGTCTACTATGCCTTTCACGTAATGGATCTTTTCTATTTCCTAAAAGTGTGAAAACATGCCAAAATAACCAAAGTGACAATAATGACAAAAAAGTAGAAAATCAATTGCTACTTTTAACAAACTAATGTGATTTTGCGAGGGACTGAATTCAGATTGAAAATTATTTCACCATCTTCTAGATACTTTTTTACTCTATCTAAAACTATAAAATACGTCCTAATTTGACATTCCTAGCCAAAGTTATGAGTGGATGAAGTTCAACCGCTACTAAGTTCTTTAAACTTCATCCACGTTTTTATCCTACTTCCCTAATTCAAATTGATTTGATATTTTTATGCAATGCTCTAAATATTTAACTCTATCTTATTATAAAGTTAAAGATTGATCTAAATCTTTTACTAAAACTTCATATGACCTTTGTCCTAAAGTTCATCCATCAATATCTTCTAGGGTTTTTTTGTTTTTTCTCTAAGTTTAAGGTAGTCACAGATTCTACTTGACTTTCTCTAACAACTTATGATGCTAATCTCATATTCTTAATCTAATATCTATTTTATAATTCAAATACCTTGATTTCTCTAGCCTTGGTTCATCTTCTGTCAATTTATTTTTTTTAGGAGTTTTAGATTTTTTTCTTATAGTTCCTAATTTTAGATTTTTAGATTGGTAAGACACTTTCTAATTGGACTCTTTACTAAAAGTTATCAATGGATGAAGTTTATTCACTATTTGGTGTTTGAAACTTCATCTGTCAATTTTTTCCATCCTACAACTTGGAATTGACTTTTATTTTCATTTATGGATTTTAGATTATGACCTCTTTCTAAACTACCCAATTTGTTCCCACTTTCTCTATTTTTACTAAATTTCATCCATTCCTAACTTGGAACTTCATCCGCTTTTAACTTCCTTGTTTTTAATCAGATTTAGAAGTGTGAGATGTTTTTGGAAACCTCTAATCAAAATCTACAAGTTTTTTTTATCTGTCTTTGGAAAAATCTAATTATAATACTCTGACTTGCGGTTCTAATCGGCTTATAGGCTTAAAGTTGTTAATTTGAATTATTCAAAGAAAAAGAAAAGGGAATTAGTGACTTACCTCAGAATCATCATCCTCATATTGGTACCCTTGAATTTCGTCAACCTCCTCCACTTGCGCCATGATGATTTGTCTCACTTTCTAATTTTCTGAATAATTTTTGGTCTACATGTTGGTGATTTTGTATTTTCTTTTTCCTTCTACTCTAATTCTTTCCCAAAACTACAAATTTTTCTTCTATTTGACTTTGGCAACTAATCTATTCTATTGGATATTTTAGTAGTTGACTTTTACATTCAAAAGGATTATTTTTTTCTTTTTGTTGACATTTGGGCATTGACCGCTTGTCAACCAACTCCCTAATAGGCTTTAAGACTTTTGCACCACCTAACCTTCCCCTTCTTCTCTTTCTAAATGTCTTAATTTCCCCACTCACTTCATCTTTTTCATTCATGAGTTTGTTTTTTGGAGCTTGGAAGCACGTTGTAGTTTTGTTTGCAGATTTTGATGCAAATTCGCCATTCTAATCTCCCTCCCTTTCTATTCTATTTGCATCTCTAAGTGATAATTCACTCTACTTCTCTAATTTGCCATGAAGACAGAAAATAACAATTGTTTTTTGTGATTATTTCTAACTCAAGAAGGACTACCAATTGATTTTGGGAGTCCCTGTGTGAGAAGGGGCAGAGCTCGAACTCTCCCTGCGGGAAGATGAAACCCCCACAGGTGGGCGGAGTCCCGCAAGGGGAGCCCCTGCCTTGCAAGGGAGCCCAAGGGCTGACCTTTTGGGCTTGACCTCCCTAGGGTTCCCCAAAGATTTGATTGCCCTTGGGTTTTCTTTTAAAAAAACAAACTTCTTGCCCCTCAGGATTTAATCACTTGGGCGAGAACACAAAAAGAAAAAAAAACTTAAACAAAACTTGAATGGGGATGGCTCTTGAAGCTAGCCCCAACAATGCACAAGAACTTAGAAAATACAACAATTGGAATTAAAGCTCTGCCATTTTGTGGAAAAGCTAAAATATATCTTCTAAAATTGAAACATACAAAGCCAAAGCTTTGTCATCCCAAATAGGACAAGGAAAATACAGGGCAAAAACAATTATTAGTATATATACCAATTAACACATGTTAATACGGTTGTTAGTGCAACTATATAAAAAATTGTAAGCACAGTTAGAACAAGTGTGTTAGTACAGACAAACTTACAAATCAAACACTAGAGGCCCCCCTAAGCAGAATCGCTAAGGTACAAAGGGGAGTATACTCTCGGATTAGTACAAAGAATCAGAAGGCCATGAATTCTAATAATTAGCTAAATTGGTATGGCAAAAACTCCATCCAAAACACATGATAAGTTAGCAAGTTTGAAGGAACCCTAAATTCCTTCAAATCTTACAAAATACAACAACAATTGAACTCAAAACACATGTTTACAAGTTTGAAATCAAGAAATGGACCAACATCTACAGACTATAAAAAAAATGGTTACAAAAGGGATGGTTTGAGAGGAGAAGGGGTGCCCATTTATACTCTTCTAAGGGCACCCACCTCCTCTCATTTTCTTGTAGTAATCTTATCATTTGGGATTTTAACCCCAATTTATCAATTTTGACTTTCCACGTTGGACCAATTTTTAACTTTTGGAGATTAACTCCAAATCACAAACTAATTGAGCCATTGGCTTCAGAAGGCCATTTTTAGTTCCTAAACACTCCCACCCCTTTTTCTTATGCCAAAACCTCATTAAAAACTAATGTCAACTTATCACCCCAAAAGGATTAAAAATCCATCTTTTGGAGGTTGAATTTTCTGAAAAAAGGAACTATCCTAGGTTCTTAAGTAGGTATGAAGGAGTAAGAAAATACCTAACTTGGTCCCCATTCCAACTTTGTATACTCTTGGTACACTGGTTAATTCCACCATATTCTTCAAATTTGCCGATACTGGAAGATTCTTGCTAGTTTTGGATCTTTTGGCTATTGGAATGTCTCAAAACTTGTTAGAGCATCTTATTAACATAAAAATAGCAACTCTAATTTTCAGTGAGATTTTACCACAACTTGGATAATTTCTAAGAATTTTCCATTGGAGGTTAATGAAGTTGATTGTCTAGAAAATCATTTTTTGAGTATCAAAAATTTCTGAATTTTTTTGTAGAATCTCTCATTGAATTCCACAAGAGATATATAGGCTTATTTATTGGCTCTACACAATTTTCAAAGGAAAATTAAATTCTACTACCTCTTTTAGTTATCGGATTCAAGGGAATCTTTTACATAGAGAGGAATCTTGGCAAAGGAACTTTACTGTTGAGTTCCTAGTGTGATTTTAACCTTAAAACACCAACCTTTGATTGTAGATACCCTTCAATGATTCTTCATAAATTTCTTCAACATACAAGCTAACAATCAGGGTTTCTACGAAAAGTAAAAATTGTATGGGAACTTAAAACCTATTTGTGAACTAGTTCCTAGGGTTCTCACTAGGTTTTCTTAAACCAAGTTTAGCCAAGTTTTGTCACATGCATGAGAAGTTAAGCAACTTGGTAATTTTCTACTAAATAACTATAATTTGTACAACTTACGGGTTTCTATTCTATTTACATTTAGAAATTGGTTTTAATTTAGGAAATATTCTATTTAGAATCGAATACCTATGATGGCAGATGATATAACTATTCTAATTTTACACTCTTTTTTGGATTTGTTGTATATAAAACTACACTCAAAGTAATAAAAAAACACGAAAAAGATATAGTGAGTCCCAAGTGACGAAATGGAAGCTCACATGATGTGAAGTAGAGATTTGAACTCCATTAATGTACTTGAAGTAGACTTTTAAAGTACCATGTTTGCTTCTTCAACATGGTGAGTTTTGACATATGTAGCAACCACAAAATTAAGAAGCTCAAGCTGCTAGCTTAGACACATGCTCTACCATATTCCACTTTGACAATTAGACTTTCATCTTATCGAAGTCTTCACTATGCATAATTATGCAAATTAGGTTACAAAATTATATAGGGCAAGTCTTGAAGCAAGAAGTTAGATTTAAGGTTGCAATAGAGGTTCCCCGATTCTACATATGTTCATTGCAATTCATTGGTGCTAATTTTTTTTACTTATAATTGAGTGATGTAGGCTTTGGAATCAATGTGTATATTGCTATCTTACCAATGTAATTGAGTTAAGTGATTTATTAATGTATAGTAAACTAATCCATCGTGTTGACCTTCTTTAGTAGGTAACAATTTTGTATAGTCAAGTGCCAAGAACATAGTCTACCAATAGTACTACAAACATGCACTTGCAATAAGTCCTTCCAATTCAAAAGCCCTAGGTAAGGTCAATCTTGTGGAATGAAAGTATGTAACTGTCCTATCTTCACTAATATCAAAACTTGCAACGGATCAAAGAAACTTAATTTTTAGTATTAGTTGTATCAATTATTGTCTTCATATTGTGAATTCAAATCTAGAATATTATTTTACATTGTTTGAGTTTATAAAAAAAAACATCTAAAACTTCTATTAGTTCAAAGTGACTAATTCCAAAAGTTGTATGCAAAGTTTCATTATTAAATTTCTTACCAACAATACTAAGTAGTATTTTATTTTATTCTAAATTGTCTTAGGTAATTAAATATCCACTTCATTGTAGAAAAATCACTCCATAGTCCAATAGCTATACCACTTCACATTTTCACTATGTATTGATCCTCATTTCAAATTGCTCTATTATATTGTAACTTGTATTATATTAGAGATTATAACATTTGATTTATCATCTAATTTTGCTATATCAAATACAAATCTTTCAACAAATTATACAAGCCTATCAAAGTTGCTAATAGTATAAATATACAAATTATATACTTGCAAAACAATATGAAAATACTAGTTTGATCAAACAAACTATTGAATCGAAATTCAAATATAAGCCAATGCAATCTTTTTTTGTTTTTTTATCAACTATATCATTCAAGTTCTACTTCACACTATGATGGGAGTGTGATGTGGATGGATTAGCATCTCAATTAGATTTTTAAAAATAGAATGCAAATACAAAATTTAATTTAAATTCTTAAAGAACATCCATATAGAAATAAAAAAATTAGTCTACAACTCAATGAGATTATAGAATTATAGAAAAAAACACAACAAAATTGGAAAGGGCAAAAAACAAGATATATGCATCAAAAAGTCAATACCATATAGGAGAAAATTGTGCACAATTGATACAAAACATATTAAAATGGATAGTCAACCTTCTTCTTCAATCATGGGTACCTAGTTTTCTCTACAAGAAAGATTCTTTTAACAACATTCTATTATTGCTCAACACCTGGATGCATCATCAATTGTACATAAGATATTGTGTGATAGAGATTCAAAGATAAACATAAGATATTGTGTATATATGCTTATGTAATCTTTTACAAGAGAAGTCAAATAGCCATGGGTTTGTTTTTGAGTTCGTTTGATCCTTCATTAGGAAAAAAACAACATATAAGAAATTGAAAGTTATTGCTAATTTTTATAGAAAGAATCAAAATATGCAAAAGCATTAAATTCTATCCTTCAACAAATATACGAAAGAAGACTTATCCACCAAATTGATCTGCTTCACACAAATCAAGGCAGTGAAATGAGTCTAATCCTAGTTAGCCTACCTAATAAACATTTGCAAATGCAATCAAATACAACACCAACTTTGGGAATTCATACAAGAGGCACCATACCTAAGTTGTGAGTGAATGAAGCACAAAGCTTTTGTGATCTCCATACAAGCTCCTTCGATGCACGAGGCACCATTACAAGCACTTTCTTGCTCCTTCCCTTCAAAGTTTGAAAAAGTTTTGTGTCAATTATTCTTATAAGAGAATCAATAATATAAAAAAAATGTAAACTCAATGTAATTTAAAACAAAAAAACAAGCTTAATACAATCTAAAACAAAAATGCTATATACACCAAATCCAATTGTCCAAACAATTTACAAATTAATCAATGTAGATCCAATATTAAATTTGAAAATCCTATTAGAATCAATAATTGTTACAATGTATATTATGAAAAGAAAAAATCCACAAGGATATATTGGTGAATTGAAGTGAATAAAAGAATGGAAAATTTGATGATAAATCTATTTTTAAATAATATAGAAAAAATAGGAAAATTTATGTCTTTATATAAGAATTGAATTATTATTCTTTTATAAATAATTTATTGAAATTTAACAAATTAAATTAAATCCTAAAGTCCCAAGGCCATTCTTATCAAAAACCACTCAAAATTGTTATTTCTATTATATTCATCCAAGAAATAAAAAATAATACTTTTTCTAGAATTTTGCTGTAGGATCTTGTATAATACTACACTTTTTTCAAATCATATGGTAAAATTTTTGTAATGTTTGACTATACGGATAGAAAATATTAGCATCCAAATTGTATAAAAGAGTCTTTTTCAAGATGATGCTCTAATTGCCCACAAAGCAAGAAATTCTATAATTTTTACAGTACTTTTCTAAATGGCAAAAGAAAAGATATAAATCATTATCAATAACTTGAAAAATATTTTGTTCATTTCAATGAAGAAATAAATGATGTACCAATTTATATATGCTAGTTGAAAATTTATTTTTTCAACACTTATACAACAACAAACAATCAAATATTTATTGCAATGTGATTTTAACTTATTAATAAATGAGCCATTGAATATTTGTAATCAATGTTGAAATGTGATTAAGAAAAATAAATCCCCATCATATTTTGTGTGTAATACTACATATAAAAGTATGATTACACCATTTGTACAAAAAATTATTGTTTTTGTTTAGAAGAAAGGATGATTTCATCATAATAAAGTAAACTTTTGTACAAATTTATAATTTACATAGGTATGGTCAATATAAAATGCACAATAGTGATATATGAAATGTTCTATCAAATATTGATAAAAGACAATCAATCCTTCTTCATTTACCTCAACAAGCTTTTGCACAAATTTAAGAGTTTCCTAGTTATGGTCAATATAAAATGCATGACAATACTAGAAATGTTGTACAAAATATTGATAAGACATAATCAATCATTCCTCATTTACTTGAGAATAGTTTTATAAATGTAGTTTGATATATAAATCTCCTATTATGACTAGAATTTACACCTTAATGTGATAATGTTAGCATTGTAAATTTATTGAATACAACATTGTATGGAGAATTATTTCATGCTCAAATTCATCCTTTGTGAAATAGTTTGTTTGCTATGCCTTGACTCTGGCAGGGCAGTAGCCTGCTCGTCGAAGGGGCAATCGGCTTGCTTCTCTGCGTTGAAGGGTTCTCTGTCTCTATACGTGTATACTCTAAAGTTGCACTGGCATTCCCAAAAAATTGTGAGATCCTTACACATCAATGAAGCCAAATTTTGCATACAAATGAGAGGATTCTGGTGGCACGAGGTGATAATCTTTGCAAAATTTTCAAAATTTCTCAAGTGTGTTGCCTTCAATGCAAAGCATGAAATTGAAGAATTTTAGCCACTCATCCATGAAATTGTGACATCCTCAACTAACATGAAGGATGGGCATGTCCATAGTAGGCGCACAATGCAATGAATTTGTTAGACATGTGGAAATTGGTGGATGTAATCAATTTGTACAATGCAAATCCAAGAAGAAATTGATGTTGAATTTGCCCAACAAAGTGAAATTTTTGACTCATGAGTAGTCAAACTTGTAATTGTGGTAAGTAATTGAAGCATTGACAATCAAATTTGACTATTCAACCTAATTTAGCACATCCCCAATTGCACAAACCTAGTGAAGAGTATTAGCCATTACTTCCACCATGGCAATTCAACTTGTCAAATTAATGCTAATGGGGCTACATTCAGATGTCTACAAACCTATGCTTGAAGCACTAATTCAATCATGCAACAAAGTAGGCAAAAATTGGAGTCCATAGTTCTTACTACTTTGTTGTTCATTTTTGAAGACTACATTGACAATTTGAAACTTGTGAGTGCATGAGGGAGCTTAGCAAGTGCCTTGTCATCTAAGAGAGGAAGAATGCCAAGGATGAGGTCCACTTGCAAAGGGAAAGAGGTAGTGCCTTCTCTCTTATACTTTCCGGTGCTTTCAAAATTTCTCTTCCATTCTCTTACGTGTGTTTCTTTTGCATTTTTTCAGATCACTTGGGATGGACTTCCGGTGCGTCGCAGTTGTAGATTGATAGCATTATCAGCAACAACTTTGACAGATCCACCATCTTGAAGTAGGAGTCCATCACCTCCAAAAGTTTGCACTCCAACTTCAAACTATCCAACACCGCTTCCTGTTCTACCCGTGTCTTGTGCAAAAGATGAGAATTTACAATCCACAGACATTGGAGAGTATGACCTTGAATTTGTGGATAGTCAATTTCAAGATGCTCACGATAGAGATTCAAGCTGTGAAGAACTTGAGGAAGAAGACTTTGATGAAGGATAAAATGCTTTTGATAATATGCGGTGGTGGAAGTGGGAGCCCATCAACAGGCCCTGCCTTCCCCTCTCCACATGACACTGAACTGTCTCCCCTTCGGCAACAACAATTCATTGTGGCTGTGGCTTGGGGGAGAGGGGTGAAGCACTTGGGGATGAGGGTGTAGGGGAATTAGTTGGGGTTGAGGGTGTTGATGATTGGGATGGACCTAATGCGTATAGACCAACTCATGGGGTCATGGGGGGGGGGGCGCAAATTTCATTGCACCTCCTACGATACAAGATGACAGTGAAAGTAATATGAACATGGAATATGCAGAAATGGATTTTAGTGAGTCAGATGAAGAAGACTATGACGGTAATATTGGAGACATACATGGCACAAAATATTTATACCAAGATTCAACATGGCATAAGAATTTTATTATGTACAAACCAGAGCCTTGGAAATTCATTGGAGTGTTTGGTTCAACTATGTCATGGAGGCACTTTCCAACGTTCTTGAACTTATTTGACATATTTTGGCCATCCTATGTTTTGCTTCACATTGTTATCAAAACTAATGGATACACCATCTTTGTCAACAATGACGGAAAAACTTATGGAGGAGAGAATTGGAAGCCGATCACACTAGCAAAGCTCAAAGTTTTTATTGCCATTGTTTTATATATGGGGATGAAATGATAACCAAATGTGAAAACATATTGGCACTCGGTTGGTTCAATTTTTCTTAGTCCAACAATCTCGGCACTCATGTCTTGTAACCACTTTCAAAGTTTGACAAAGTGTCTACATATTACAAATCCTTCTATGTATAAGAGCAATAAAACTAGACCCGGAAATGACAAAATGGATCAAATTAGGTGGTTGTTGAATGCAATTCGCAAAAGTTGTAGAAATGCATGGAAAGTGGGTAAATTTGTAACAATAGATGAGATGATGATTAGGTATAAGGGCACATATTGCCCAGCACAGCAATACATGCCTCCAGAACCGCAAAAGTGGGGCTTGAAGGTTTGGTGCTTAGCTGATTTGCAAGCTAAGTATGTCTACAATTTTGAAGTGTATTGTGGCAAAGATCTCATTGTAGAGGAAGATACTCATGTACCACGTTCATGGGAAAGCTCGATTGGCTCATAATATTGTACTTCAGTTGGTGGCATTGATTGAGGGCAAGGGGCATGTTATATCGATGGATAGCTTTTTTCTAGCATCCCTTTTATTTAAAGAGTTGTTAGAAAAAGGGACATATACCACAGGGACTATTCGGCGCAATTGGGTTGGACTCCGAAGGGCACTAAAAAATACAAAAGAGTTCAATAGAGAGCCACAAGGCACATTAGAGTGGCGCATGCATGAGTCACGTCAAATGTGCGCAATTCTATAGAAGGATAAAAAAAGCTTGTTCTCATCATTTCAGCACATGCAATTCCAATACAACTTCCTTGTCAATTCTTGGTAGTGTCCATTCCATGGCATAATGGTTCTACTCATGAAAAAATATAGATGTCCCTAGTCCATCTTGAATATACAACTCACATGACGGGGGTTGATGTTGCTGACCAGTTGCGTGCATTATATACTTGTCAGACTCATTCACACAAGCATTGTAAACATGTAAATAATTTACATGGACAAATGCAAAGAGCAAAGACTACCTTGGTGTCCAATGACTCATCTTCAATTTCGTACTCAATTATGTAAAGCACTTATAGAAAATTGATTGAAGAAGAGATGTGTGTAATTCATTGAAGTCCTCCAACGTGTATGCATTTGTTACCCAATGTTCAGCAATGTTCAAAGGACATGTGTAGTTTGCAACGATGGGGTAGGACCTTTGATTAGGCCGAAAATTTTTTGCCCCACTTGTGACAACAAATTTATGTGTTGGCGGAAAGGTTGTTTCCAAAAATACCATGAGAATCTTCAATGAGAAATGACAATCAAAGTAAGTACAATTTCCACACTCACATTCATTGATGAATCATTGCATGAAGGTTGCATTTTTGTAGACTAGTGAGGTTGAATATAAGTGTATTATAATGAAGCACCTGTAATAATTAGAGTGAAGTAGAAATTTTTTAAATGAATGAGAGGAAGAATTTTCATTTTTTTGTTTGGGAAATAATGAAGGGCTTCAAGACTTACTTTGTAATGCATTATATAAACATTCTATGAATAAACCATGAATTTTCAAAGTTCATAATGTAAATGTTTTATATTTTTTGCATTCTATGAATTCTACTTGACTATCAATGTGTTCATTCCAATTATGTACTAAAATTTTTCATTACTTTGATGCTAGGTTTTGAAGGCCATCTAAGTTGACCAAGACCCATGGTCCCATGGGGATGTGGAAATAGAACACAAGTGAAGAAGTAAAAAGTGAAGAAGTAAGAACTTGCCTATGAGTACTTGAAGTGTCCTCATATAGTTTCTTGTTTATTTCAAAGTGTTGTAACTTTTGCATCCAATGTCTAAATTCACAAACACTTGTTGAAAAATTTGCAATCTCTAATTTCATTTGTGTGATAAAATATTCAAGATCAATCCACAATGTTTTGATGTTTTGGAAGGCAATCAAAGTTCTCATGTTTAGTTTGAGTTCACCAAATTGCATTTGATGGCTACAACTTCAGGGGCTTGTATTTCTTTCATCCAATGTTTGAATTTCAATTCAAGCAATTATTTTTTATGTTTTCCTTGAAGTGTAGTTATTGTGGTAAAAATTTCATGTCAATCCAAGTAGTTTAAAATATTTTGGAGCAATTTGAAGTTCAAAATCCCAACATTTTTTTAACTAGAGTGAACTTTGATGGTTTGTTTCTTCTTCATACATTGTGTGTTCTAATAATTTTTTCATGAAAAGATGATTGTATTAGTCTACTTAGAGTGGCTAAATTTTCATATCAATCCAAGAAGTTATGCGTGCCTGAAAAGCACGTCAGTAGGAATTTTTTTTAATTTTTTTCTTCCAATATATGTTTTTGGACAACATATGAATAAATTAGAGGATAAAGACACATTATGTGGATGTAATAAAAAAATAATATTTATTTTGAATATAATTGTAGTTCATATTATTTAGGTGCAAAGATGCATGATGAAAATGTGATTAATAAAATAATATTTTCTTTACTATTTTTATAATTATTTTTTAGATTTCTTATGCATAAACATAAATCATTTATTCACTAAAATTATTGAATTGTCTATTTACCTATACAATAATTATTAATTTGTTTGCCTCATTGTGATTATTGAAGGTGGTGCTATGTACAGATGCTTTAGAAAATAATCAATATCGGATGCCAGAATAGAATGGCATTGAAGTTACCCCACTTCCTCTAATTTGGATTCAGTTTTGGATAGCTATAGTTCCTCATTGGAAGTTCTTGGTAACTCAGAGCTCTCAATGATTAGAATAGACCGGGAACACATCAGGAACATATTGGGAACAAAGCTTGACCCTTTTTCCATGGCATGCCTAAAGCCATTTTCCATTCTTTATTCACATAGTGCTTCTAAATTCTATAGGTAATAGAGTTTTTTTCTTTTTTCCAATTTTTTTTTCTTGAGATTGTAAAGGCATACTATATCTTTTAATCCACCGTTTGGATTTTTGAGTTTCAGATTTATGTGGTGTAAAACTTGCTTGAAAAATAATGTGGGGCATTGTGAACTTTTGGACACTGTTACATTGCAAACTTTTTTGGATGTGTTCAAAGTCTTTTTTTGACTTGAAATTTTTTGGAGATATTCCTTACATGATTTAGAGTATGAAATTTTTTTAAATTTAGCACCCATAGTGGAAAAAGTTTACACAATCTATGGTCAAAGACAGCTGAAATTGTCGGGCACAGTAAAAAATAGAAAAAAAAAAAAAGACTTCAAATGCCTATATCTTTCAATCCGTGCGGTCAAATGTCTCTAAATTTTTACCACTTTTTCTTCTATAAGTATAAAACAAGATCCTACGGTTATATTTCCAATTAAAACATTTTTTTGAAAATCTTGATAAACGCAGCAGTAGGGGCAGTTTTGAGTAGTTTTTGACAGAAAAATGGCCTTGGGACTTTAGGGATTAAAGGGATGCGTTACGAGCCCACTACCTTAATTTGTCTTGCATAATACTGCATTGTCATAAATTTCTACTGTTCTAGCACTGACACTAATGCTGTATGTGACCCCCATTTTGACAGGGGGTTGTCTGTAGAATCACATATGAAACTCGTACAGACAACCCACAGTTTCCAAGGATTTGCCCGGGGTTTGCCAAACATCTTCCACAGTTAGCATCTTCCTAGAATGCGGACCACTCCCCTTCTTCCCCGATTCTCATTGACCTTTCAATCTAACTCGGTAACAATTGAAGATCGATCAGGTGTGCTTGTGTGGGTGGAGAGTTTCAAGGACGAATTGCAAGAACGGGACGAGGAAGAGAGTGATGGAGCCCGACGTGGAGATGGGCGTGGTGACGAATCCCGTTAAGGAGTATCTGGAGCTTGCAGTGAGTGGAGATTTTGCTGCGTTTCAAGACGAAATGGGAAAGCATCCTTTGGGTATCACAGCTGGACTTGACATCTACGAAGACAGAAGCGCTCTGCACTTGGCAGCTCTACACGGAAGAATGGAGATTGTGCGACTCATAATGTCCGCACCCGAGAGGTTTCATCCCATGTTGTGAACGCACGAGACCGCTTCGGATACACGCCCTTGCACTTAGCGGTACGAGAAGAGCATGAGGACGTTGTGAGAATCTTAGTGAAACCCTCACAAACAAAAATTCTCGCAGCATGTGGCAGCAGTGGCAGCACCAGTCAGCAAGACGAAGAAGGTCAAGACTGCGATGGATTCACTCCACTCCACCTCGCTGCGGTGGCAGGTAATATCGCCATAGTGAAAGTGATTCTCCAAGAATTCGCATGTCAGGAGCTTCCCGTGAACATCCACGCCACCATTTGGCAAGGCACCACGGCTTAATTTGGACATCGCCAAACGGAGGCGACACCTGAAGTTGGTGGATATTCTGGAGTCGTGGGACGTGAAGTGGTTGCAGTTGGAGCGCCAGAAGAGTGCGAATTCTGTGAACG
The DNA here is from genome assembly GCA_963969395.1 of Pseudoscleropodium purum. Lineage (NCBI taxonomy): Eukaryota > Viridiplantae > Streptophyta > Bryopsida > Hypnales > Brachytheciaceae > Pseudoscleropodium > Pseudoscleropodium purum. The sequence goes on along the minus strand of OZ017800.1, from coordinate 1,979,614 downwards.
CCATCCTCGTGGGCGCCGCTCTTGTGGCGACCATAACATTCGGATGTTTGTTGCAACCTTCATTGGCATTCCAAATCCAGAGTCTTCAACAAACTCGTCACTTGGTGCTGGTGCTCCAGCGCCGTTTGGCAACTATGACGAGTTGAGATTAAAACACAGGGACATCTATAACTGGGTGCACGTGGGATGGTTTTTTAAGTGCACGGCGTTTTCGTTTTCGTTTTCCATTGTTTCGTTGGTGATTGGCACCACGGCTGTGATTCCTTCCACTGGCGCTAGTTTGAAACGGGAGGTGCAGCAGTTGCGAAGCTCGGTGTTGCGGCTTCGATCTCGCTCTTTATGTCGATCTGCTTCCTGTTGTGGGCGTCGCAAATTGGAGGCAAATTGGTGATGAATACTGTGGTTGGGGGGGACGTTGCGCCTCGTGGTGGTCATCGTTTGGTTTATTCTGCCGATCATCGTTTTGGCAATTGTGTTGTGGCATATTGTGCTGCCGAAGGTGAAGGTGAAGAAATGGGCGGTGATGTTGGTTTTTGTAGTGGCGGTGGGGTTGAACATTGGCATCTACTTTGCGGTAACTTTCTTTGCTTATAGCGTACGTGCGGAGCTCTTTTCCTGAGTTTTGGATAGTTTAGGGTCATTACTCCAGAAGATTAGGGAAATTGTAATTGTAAGTACTAGAAAGTCATTGCTGTTATTATTGAGCATAGAAGTTAGATGATTGTACCCTGGCGAAACTAGACATCTTTCAAAGTACATGAAGATGAAAACAAGAAGTAACAGATGCTTTGCATAGGTTCCGTCATGTGGAAGGTAGAAGTACCCATTTCGATTAACTCAAGCATTTCAGACTTTAAGATGTAGGAAAGTTGTGGAGAAATTGAGTTCAATGTATGCAAAAACAAGGATGAGAAAGAATGGAATGAAAAAAAAAAAAAAAAAAAAAAAAAATTCTCCAAGAAGGAAAATTTTATTGAATTTTATTGTGGATTTTTCACCTGGACTCAATCTAGTCTCATAGACTCACCTATTTCGGTTAGGTTTGGCACTTCTCCCTAAGCCAAGAAAGTAGAGAGATGAATGGACAGGAAGATACAGAGAACCTTTTTCAATGAATAGTGTATCTAATTGTTGTCCACAATAGGTCAGCCTATGCAACCATCATGGGGGCCTGTCCGAAATAGGTTCGTCTACCATAATTATAATTAGACTTTGAGTGTAGTTTGGTCGTGCTTTAGTTAAGACATCAAAATGATTAGTGGCAATTGATCCTCACCGGATCTCAGGTCTAGTGATTTACATCAATGCATCCGAAGATGGACTGTTGTCAAAGTCGTTCCAACTTCCATGTTTGGCGAACTAGACAGTACGACAGTAGTGCTTGAAAATTTAGGATCGAACGGGACATCCTCAAGGCTGTAAACTGAGGAAGGAGAGAGCTCTGGTAATCATAGGTCTGTCTGTCAGTGGCAGAGTCATTCCTTCTTTCTTATACTTGATTCAATTTTGGTAGCCAAATCCTCGTACAACTTTATCAAGTTCAATTGATGTTTAGAAAGGTCTCATGCATTAATTGAATATTATCCCGACAAGTTGAGTTTGAATGACTCTATTGAGACTAAATGCTACAAATTAAAGCACAAAGCACAGAGACTGGAAAGTTGAGGACCGTTATGGCTTATTCTTGTATCAAATTGAGTTTTCAACAACCTGTAGAGAATAAGTTACTCGAACTCACTTGTACGCGTATATACACAAGTTGAGTTTTCAGAACTAAAGTTTTCAATTCAGTCATATGCTCGGGGAAGCCCATTGATTACTGAACATGGCCTAATATACCACACTTGGATCACATATTGTTTACATATTCGGTCATCTACCAATAAAATCTTGAATTCGGAACTTTTGCATGCAGTGTCCAAACAATGCACACTTCATTGTGCTGGATTCCCCTTTCAAGCAAGAATGAATTAGAAATTAACAAGAATCAATTGAACTTTCATGTTTCCAAAGATAGGAACTCTGCTCAGAGTAAAATCTGTTGGTTTTAGGTTCTACCTCACGTGACTGTACATAACGCCAATCTCAAATGAGTAATGAACCTAATGTTGCGCCTCCCGGTCAACCTGTAGTTTAAGACTCCCATCCTCGTTCAAATTCGCCTCAGGTTTACTCCAGTTTCAGTATGTAGACAACAACGGTATAAATTATGTACACGTTCTCCTTAGTGCACTTATAACTGATCAACTTCGACATTGCGTAGAAATTTGGCAGCTTCTTCGGGAACAACTGGATTGATGTAGGACCCGCTACCAAGTTCAAAACCCCCAGGAGATGACAGATGTGGTAAAATATTGAGATACCAATGATAGTAAGCTGAATTGAAATGCTCCTTTCCCAGAGGAGCTGTCTGAAGCGTGTAGTTGTATGGGGGATAAGCAAAGGCCAGGTCCATCTTTCGTAATGTCAACTTCAATATCTTCGCCATAGCTTGCATCTGCAATTCAAGATAATCACTCCATAATAAGCTCCGAAATTCAGTCAGAATAACAGAACTACGAAGGCCATCTGTTTCATATAAGTGGCACAAATTCAAGTAGGACTACCATGTGCTGTTTCCTTCCAACTGAAAAGCAATCAGCGACAAGCTTATAAAAACTTTGAAAATCCAGTTCTGTAAGACTTCAGTGGTTACCTCCTCTTCACTGATCGTTTCATAATTTGAGGAATGGTGTTTGGGCACCAACCAAGTCTCGTAAGGATACATTGGCGCATATGGAGAAACCGTTATGAAGTGCTCATTCTCGTCAATGAGGCGAAGTCGTTCTGATTGTGTTTCATGCTTCACGATGCCACACAAGATGCATTCTTTGTGTTCGTCGTAGAACGCTTGAGCGCCCTGAAGTTCAATTAGTATGTTGTGGGTTGTAACTGGAAGGGCTATCAATTGGCTATGTGAATGGGTCATCGATGCGCCTGCTCTACTACCCCTGTTTTTGTACACCTGCCAGAATTCATCCGATGTCAATGATCGACCTGTTTGGAACCCCAGCATTAAGATACTCCCGAAAACATACCTAAAAGCTTTTCCTGGAGTAATGACGATGATAAATCAAAATCACAAGCTAACAGTATTGGCTCAATATTAGGGTTCACGCTTCAAAGTGCAATTCAAGAAAAACTTCGAACTTAATTTCAGGGACACAATACAGGCGATACACATACCTGACAAAATTTGAACCGCGAATCTTTCTGGAAGTGGTTTAATCGTGCTTGATATGCTTTCAACACCTGTAACACAAAATTTCAGCTCCTACTTGTGCAGCAGCTTTCAAAACGGAAATTGAGACCTGGCAAACCGAGCCTTGCATGTGCACAAGACACCAAGTCCTTCGTACCATTCCTCTCATCATGTTGAGCTTCATTGCAATTGAATATAAAAGAATGCAACAGGAGTAGTACAAAGGACTCGCCGTGCAGACCAGGCGTTCTATAAGATATGGAAGTCGACAAAGTAGAAATTAGCCAATCTAGGAATTACGGAGTATCATTTTGCCGACTAACTTAGTCCTGCTCTCGTGTCTCATCGCAAACGTTGCGAATACATTTAGGTCGCAGTCCAAAATTTATAAATACTTCTGTTTGGTCGTGCTTAGAAACGGCGATTTGTAGAGGCTCGTTATCCTCAAGTGAACAGCTGCTGTTAACAACGACCAGAGATCCCTTCACCGAACCTTAAAACACAGAATTATCCATCGATGTGCACATTTCAAACTTCCCTCTAGTAATTGTAAAGAATTATAGGCCTAGTGCACGAATGAAAGTGCTCATTCTTACCTCAGCTATACTAGCAACTGGAAGCTCTGGTAACGAAAGTTGATGGCCGGGTGTTTCGATGATCACTTCGTGGCTGCCAAACCCTGGAAGCCGGCATGCACCATACACGGTCCCCTCTCCCGACGGCCGCAACTTGTCGAAGTCCATGGACACGGCCGGATACTTGTTTTCAATCACGCGGACGCGCCAATCAGGTGCATCGTCTTGGTCACCGTCACGAATTGCAAAAACCTCGTGCCCATTCTCATCTTCACGACCAGGGCAAAATGCACACGGACCGGGATTGAAATCGTCTCGGCTTTGGCTCCCCATCTTCTCAAAATCGGATGGCCGCTTCCCACGTTTGTCTGAGATTATAATCCATCTCTGCCGAAGTCGGTCGTGTCTAAGCTCCGCCATAGCCAAAAAGGTTGAAACAAACACTCCACGAAGAGAACACCTTGACTATTGCCGGCTGAACTCACTAGACCCTAAATGCGCTCAATATACAGAGTACCAAAACCTCTAACACTATCAAGGGACTCATTAGCGCACTGTCAAGAACCCTAAACCTGAGAATATGATTTCAAAAACAAACTAACATCCTGAAGCTCAATGCTGTGATTCTTCGCACACAAAATCAAGAATGCGACTCCAAGAAATATACTCCAAAACTAAAGTCCAGCTACTCTACAGAACATTAAATTGCAAACTTCACTCGAAACCTGAACACCGCCAAGGAAGTTCGTGAATGCGCCGTCAATTACGACAGGTGAAGAAGATTTCACAAACGAACTAGCACCCTAAATTAAGCGCAGCGTTGTGATGGATTCTTTGCGCACATATTCCAGATGCGACTCCTCAAAAAACAAAGAACGAATTCCAATTCCTTAGAGTTGGAACCTTCGCTCCAAATTGCTAAAATTCTACACTATCTTACATAAGAAAGATGGATTTAGAAACAAACGCGAACTTAATTTAACAAGAGCATGACCCTACAAACTTTCCCTCGAACTGTCCGTAACAGCCGAGATGAAATGACTTCAGTTTCTGTGTCCCCTTTCGGACCACGTGTAAGCTCGAGCACAAGAGAGAATGCCCCTCCAAAGTGACGTCGCGTCCCATTCCAGCATCTCACAATTGCGGTTCCGTCGTTCATCAGATGGTGCCGTGTCGCAATCGTCGGAAATCTCTGCAACGCTTTTCCATGAACGGCCTTCACTTTGTTTGCAGTCCCCGCGAGCAGTTTCCAAGAACGTCAGGTGTGGCTTATCCGGCCGTCTGGGCAACGCGGGCTTCGGATGATTGCATAACCATGAACGAATTTCAAGCTATAAAGAACTCCTGAGGGTTAGTTAATGACGTACGTAGCCTTCAATCATCCCGAGATACTGTTTCTTCTGTACGTCTCATCCAACTGGACCTAAAATTTGAATGTAATACTTACAGTGGAGTGCACAATGGCGAGCCCAGGATTACAGTCAACTTGTTGTTCATGACTCGATACTGCAGAAGTAAAGTTCGCGTGACGAACGGAATTCAGTAAAAAATAAAATGTCTACTGATTTTCATAGGATTCACGCAAAACTACACATGAAGCTGTACTGTACAAAGGTAGGAGTCACCGCCACCATAATCATTTAGGAGGGGCCGATGGTTCACGAGCCTTCTTCGAAGGAGACTCATTCGTTCTCTAAAACTAGTATGCTACTTTTACGGTCACCATTTCGATCGATCGCAATCCTCTTCAAATCATTCGGGAATTGTGAATCTACGTCATAACTATACTCCTACCTGCATTGTTTTATCCTAAAAAATTCTGGCGATCTTCTTCCTATCTGTTTCAACATCTCAAACAATTAGATCTCAATTAAATGTACACCTTGCTATTATAGGACCATCTCTCAATTGATTGTATTCCTTACTGTGGAAGTGCACAAATGCGACCTAAGGATTCCATAGAATTCATGCAGTCAACTTCTTCATGACTAGACCATGCTGCAAATATAGAGTCAGCGAGTTCAAGACAAGAAGATCTTTATATTCAAAATGAATTCAAATAAAGAAAAGAATTTCCATTGATCTACATCGCACTCAAAAATCAAAACTCTAGTGCTGTACAAGGAATCAGGGTCACCCTATATAAATGAATGAGGCGCCGATTCTGACTCGCAAGCCTGCTTCAAAGGAACTAACTCCTCTAAAATTGGAATGCTCCTTCTACTTTCGCAATCCTCTTCAGCGCCGGCGTGTCCCGGGTTCCTTGGCAGCGTTGAAGTACGTGGCCGCCACGGGAAGACCGAGCCCATACTGCACGGCGAAGCTGCGAGTATTGAAGTTGTTGCGCACAGGAGGTGGCGTCACCAGCAGCGGTTGCTCCGAGGGCTGCTTGAAGAGCACAAAGATGTACCGGTGGATGCCGATGGGAGGACACGGTCCTACGTAAGGCACTACCTCTTTCCCCGTTGTCTTCACTTCTTGCACCTCCGCCTTGCTACTCCCCGTCTCTGCAAACAATCAACATTTCAAGACCTAATTGACACCATATCTTCAAGAACCTCTTTGCTGCAGTGGAAGTGCAACCATCGCCAACGTCGATTGAAGAGCCTAGTGTGAAAGACGAGTACCAGCTGAAGTCCCTCGATCTCTCTCCGTGGTTGTCGACGCCGCAGGACCTTTCTTGTGACGCTCCACATTCGGTTGCTTGCTTGACGAAACAGGCTCTCGAGCTCGTTTGCTGGACCCCTGACCTGCCATGGACCCTTTGATCACGACTGTGCGTGTATGGAACAAAACTGTGATACTTCATCGTGGACAAAACTAGCTCTGCACAACTACATTGCTGGACATGACTAGTCTCTACAGATTGTTTTTCAAGCATTTTCAAGCATCTGATTACATACTCATGACATTGACATTCCCTAACTCTAGTCCACTTCGTGAAATTCTATGAAAATCTATTGACCAGCAACTTCACTATTGCATTTTGCACTTCCGCAGAAAGCAATCAAACTGGAGCACAGCGAGCTCATATTCCCTCCCTCTCCCCTCTCCCGGGAGAAAAATGTACCAAGAAAGTACATGGTTCCACGACTGGTGTAGATGATGTACCTTATGAGTACATTTTCCAACCGGGATTCAGTATGTACACATAGGGTACAAGGTCCCAAGCCAATCACGGGACTATGCACCCAATATGTTTATTTTTTACACAAAGTATACAATGCCGGTATGGATTAGTTGTGACCTAGTATGATGTATGATGTAGTAATCTAGTATGATGTAGTAATCCAATATGATGTAGTAATCTAGTACATATAGGAACCCTATAATCATCACTTCTTCATTTAAAATCAAATTCATTCTGGTTACTTGGACTAAGGTGCAATCCAAAAATAAGTAATAAATAAATAAAAAGGGATTCTTACAAATTCTTGTTATCTCAAGCCTATTGCTTTACAATGTGTGTTATATAGTGGACCTAAATAAATACTGGGTGTCACAGTTTGCATATGGCTACATAGTTAGAAATAGAGAAAAGAGGAGTGTGAAGATTTGGACTCACTAGTTGATGGAAGCAAACTCTGGCCTGGGATATCAGTCACAATCCTGCAACATTATTAATTCTTCCCTGAGTCTCACATAGAAATTCTGGCTTCAGATTCTAGACTTTGGAAGCAATTCAGCTAACATGTGAAGCAAATAATTATCGGTGAGATAAACTTCCAGAGTTGAGAGGCTTAATATCTTGCTCTCAAAGATGATTGGTTAAGAAATTTTACTTTTGAATCAAGAATGTCAGAGAGTCTAGCTAGTTAACCAGAGAACTTATCATGGACACAATGTTATAGGTAATAACTCTCTCTCTGTCTCAACCTACAAAAGTTTGACACAGTGGCTAGTCAAGTCGGCATTATGTGAATGTTGAGTTTTCAAACCTAAATGGAACTCACTTTGTAGCACAGGTGACAACCAATCATACGACACGGAGAGTGCGTATCTCATAATCTCGTTGTTCTTAAGCGTCATAATATCCTTCATTTTAGACTTGAGTGAGCAAGAATTAAACATGATCCAACCATTGTAATTACGCCCAATAGCAAGTCTGTACTTTCAAATAGCATACCTAAGCAGTCCCAGAGTTTGGCATGTAATTTCTCGTAACACAGACTCTCCATTTATGTTTCTTAGTGCATTGTTTTGGGAAAGTCAGCACAATAACCACTGTGTGTAGAGAAGATTGGAACGGAAAAAAAATGGAAGAAGTGAACTTGCTTACCAGTGAACCCACTCTCTTAAGGTCGGCTCACTGGGACTGGGTGCATCAGGATCAGTCATAATCTGCAAAACCGAAACCACATACATAAAATGAAGGAAGGAAAGGAGAAAATGGTGAAAGTTTATACACCACTGGTGACGTGTCCTTCTATTCCTACTTTCACAAAAAGGTGTTCTCTCTCTTGTCATCATAAGAGATATGATGACAAGAAGCGTGAAAAGTAGAACTACTCCCCAGCAGACTCTATCTTGATCCCAGGGCCAATGTTATTCTTCTTCTATGATGACAAGCATAAGTTCCTAGCCTGATCCTTTCCATCATTATACAGCCAAAGGACAATATGAGCTCAACAACTTTGAACAAAAGAAGGGAGTCTCTGTACACTATCACCTATGGGGTAGATTTTTCTTCAGGTACCACACAAAACCATAATAACCAAAACAGTTGACAATCATGTTCTGTTCCACTCAGCTCAGTGACAATGGAAATTAGCACACATACTAGTTTACATGATGTGCCCTCTCTCACCATCCACATTACACCCTAATCTTTTTAATCTGACTGCTTGGGTCCCAATAATGACTGAATGCGTGACAAGTGTTCTACAGTCAATGATACCGATACTGTGACAAGTGTGCAGGATACTGTATTTCAGAATGTTGTTTCGATGGAGTTCTTCACAAAGACCTATTGAAGAGGTGTGAGCGTAGAGCGAGCTTCTATCAGCACATGAATTGGTGATAGCTCATTCAAGACAGTGACCTGGTGACGACGTGGCTCAATGGATAGCACATACATGAAAAGGTATTGATCATTTTTCAGTAGTCACTGAATCCTCACCGTAGTGACGAAACCGAAAGAGGAATACACACCAGAGTGAAGAAATCGTCGGCTCCTCCATTCCGGTCAGTCACCCGGATCCCTGGTGCCTCCGCAGCCGCCGAGGGCTTCATCTGGCACCCATTTTTCACCTGCAATCCTCATCCCCCACTTACAATCAACATCCCTGTGTTTTATCACCCGGGATCCAAAATGTGGAATTTCTCTATCCCTCGGGATCTCTCTTTGTAATTTCTTTTTTGCGTTTATGTGAAGGGGCCTCGCGCCCCCGCCCAGCCTCTTGGCTTTCACACCCACTTACAATCAACATATGCTTGATTCACGGCTCATAATCAATGCACAAAAATCACCACCAAATCAATTGGGCACAACTTTGATATGGCATTGAATTAATTGTATGGAACCTGGCGTGATGAGTAATGCACTGCCATATCCACGCTTGGTGCAAACATATCGATCACATCTCCTATGACTCGCCCCACCACCAGAGGATCCACCGAACGCGACATCACCTGTCACCGTGACCACCCCACCCCAGTACACTCAAACCTCTACAATCTGACCACCTGGAGTCCCAACTTTCTCCTTACGTCACAAGTGTGCTGCAGCCAATGGTAAAAGTGACAAGTGTGCAGGATCTACTCGAGAATGTCAGTTCAGTTTAGAAAACTTCACAAAAAAGAGGGTAGAAAGTCAGAGTTTAAAAGTAGTAACCCTGATCCTTGAAGCGGGTGCCCACATGCTCACAGTAGGAAGGTGATCAACCAGTTGTGCAAAATTCAGCCACTCTAGCAACAAACCTCTACATGATCAATCCGAACTTTGAGCTGTACCGACAGACGGAGAACTTCTAGTACTCACCTACAAATTAAAGGATTCAAGCACCAGCTTCGTCTGTCTTCACCCGTTTTTGCAAACAAGGAATAAGCAATCCCCCTCTCCGTAGAGAAATTCTCCAGATGGCGCTCAATACAAGAGTACTCCCGTCGTCTTCTCATACGCTTCTTCCGACCCCGCTTCCCCAACTCTGATCAAAGATCTGAATATGAACCAAGCCAATATGAGTGAATTTGTAGCTTTTGTCTAGTAAGAGGTGACTCACACTAGTCAAGAACAAGAATCGGTTGGCTACTTGTGCAATCACCAACTGATCAATCCCGTGAGCTAGGCTAGAGTATTTTTAACCGCCTGAAACGTGCTAGGCCCTTGCAAAGTAGCGAAAGTTTGGCGACCTGGGAGATTGAAGTGAGGGAGAGGAATGATGTACCTGGCTGTAGAAGATGCAGGAATCAGTGAATTCCCAAGTAGGGGATTAGAATCTGTTGCCGTAATACATTTGAACTGCGTAATCGAAGGGCTAAGAGGAGTTGGGAAGCGCATCAGGCAGGCCTGGAGTTGAGCTGAATATGTAAGAATTGAATCCACGAGCAGCCGGAGATACGGGTCGAAGCCACCTTGGCCCGTCCGAGAGGGTGCCAAGTGGCCTGCACGTTTCCCCATTTCGGAATGATTTTAAAATAGAGAAATGGCCCCAGTTTGACACCTCACGCGAGACGACAGTGCCACCTCACCACTTTTATTCCACAACTTCCAGGGACCTGAGTTTGCTGATTTCCGTGTACTTTGTCAGTCGTCTCTCACGTCATTGGCTCCGAAGTCCTCACGATCACTTTAACAACTTAACTGCAGGGCGCGTAAAAGTTATTTCATACGTTAAATCTACTCTCGTCATATTATGCAGAGGATAAAAAGGAAGGACGGAGACTTGGAATTGAGTTTCCATGGAAAGGATGACAGCCACGTGTCCATCTGTCAGGATCAGGATCAAACCAGGGAACGTATTCAGACTGTGACCTTTTAGAAAGTGCGTACTGTTTTTTTTAAAATTAAAAAACTTTTAAAATAACCTTTGTAATCATTCAAAGATTCAGATAGTGCAATAGGGCGAAGAAAGTGCTGATTTCTAACCTTCAGTCAGAGACTCAGAGTTCATGGGAAACATGCAACTTTTCTAGTTCAGTGCAGATGCTATAGCTCAACAATTGTCGGAGAAAGTGGTGGCGGTAAGTTACTGAGGCTGGGATAAATTGTGCCTTCAACAATCCCTTTTTTACTGTAAGGCAGTAATCGTGACCCAGAGGTACATTTTGATTTTTTCAATGTACCAGCAGATACATATCAGGAGGTGGTCGCTTAAGTGACCATTAAGTTACATTTCAACTTCAAAAACTCATAACTAATTCCACTAAGTTAAGGTTCAAAAAATATGACACAACTTGGGTTAGATGTCAATTCCATTTTTCTTCCAACATTTACTGAAAATTTATTGAAAATTGTTGTTTCAAGGAGTTTCAACTTCCCCGGAAAGGCAATCAGCTCTTAACCCCTGACTGCCCAAGGCTTGTTTTCAGGCTCTTGGAATTTGCTTGAAATCCAACAAAAAGCCAATATTTTGATAAGTTGTATCATTTTTAAAAAAAATTGTAACCGTACAAATTCAAACTAGAGATGTTAGAGATCATATAGGAAAAGAAAACACAACATTATCACTTAAATGGTCACTTCAAGAGAAATTGCCTTACTGTAGGACGAGTGTGGACTCTCAAGTTAAAATTGGAACAAGAAATCTGAAATAGGGATCAATAAGAATAGCTAAAAGCCACGTTTAGACCCTACACGTATGCAGACATGCGTTCGGTCATATTCCATCATATTCGGTACTATTCGGTTATATTCAAGAAAGAGCCATAATGAACGACAGGAAAATATCAGGAACAGAAAAATATCTTTGAGGCCTAGAACAATCATCGGGCAGAACCGGCCTTCAGTGTCAGTATTGCGGACAGGTTAAATTTTAAAATTCAAACTAAAAACAATTGGATTTTCAAACTACAGGAGAAAAATCGACCAAACCTTTCAAAACATGTACTTAAAGAACCATTTGACTGGGGGAGTGAAGGGTAAGATAATTACCGGTGATGTTCGATAAGATACCCAACCGCTGCTGTAGAATCCCTAAAATTCATCCACAATTTTTTTAATGTGACAAATAAGCTTTCCAATAATAGATATAAAAGATATTTTCCCCTAAATTTGTAATAGGAAATTATGCATATCTGCAGTGATGTCCGCAACTTTATGACAATAACCGACCCTTATTGGTTCTGTATTTTCAACATGACTCACTGCTGCATACAGTGAATCTGAACGAAGGGCTCCCAAAGTGACATACTTCAGGGTTTTCTGGATACCGCTTCCAGAACATCAGTAACCATCTCGCCATCCCTTCTCAACCAACATTCGACATTTTGGAATGTTCGAATAGGCAAGTTACTTGCACACAACTGTCAAACAATTCGCCCCAGGTTCCTACGCTTCACAAACGCTGTAACAAATGGTCTGAGCCAAGTTTCGTCGCTATGGAACAGAAATTTCACAAAAAAATTCATCAAGGCGATAACGAGCTGTAGTCAAGACTGTTGTTCACCTCAGACTGCAAAATCCAGCTCCAAAGAAACAATCGATAATTTCAGTTGGAGAAACTTACAATAATAACAAGCTCACGACCAATGTCAATCGTGAGGGAATGTTACCAGGGTGTTTCTTTGGTCCTTCATCATCTTAGAATTGGTAATTTACAGGAAGATAACCGGCCAAATCCAAGTAGGCACAGTCCTGCCTGTAATTGTAAACAATTGAGTGTTATTGCTATTCGACTGAGCTGAGGACACTTAGCATAGAGACTAGAAATCCCAAACAAGCTGACCAGATGCATGCCTACATAGTACACGTGTAAATTCTGAAAAAGGTCTGTGGCTGCCAAGATACTTAATCGTAGCTGCGCAATTTAAAGTTGTTGAATACCAAAGCCTTGCACCGCCGGGATGTCTTTAAGATAGTTATTGAGCTGCTTTCGACACTCAGCAACCATTAGAAGAGACTCTCCAATAGGCTTCTCTCGCGCAGCAATAACAGCTGCCAGATACTTACGTCTCGCAAGCTCTAGCTTTTCTTGCTCCTCCGTGGATCCCTCCGACACGGTACTCACCTGTTCTTCATCGTTTGGACCTGATACACATACCAGAAACGTAGTCTTCTGATGCACCTCTTCTGAAGCAATAGTAGAAACCATGTCCACTCGATATGGTGGACCTTCTCTGTCCGCGTCATCCTGCTGTAAAATTTACACAATAGAGTATCAGAGTACACATAACAGTACACACATGCAAAATATAAAAGAAGAATTCCATTACAATAAACAAGACCGTCTTTAACATCATGTCACAGTGAGTATCACCTGTTCTGACTGACTGCCATCGGCGAGCTCAGTGGCATCAACAGCATCGAGCTGATAGCGTAAAGTCAAAACCTGACAACGTAACGTGTTCAGCTCTGCCTCCATGCTGTTTGCCTTGTGGTTTGTCTTTACCATACCACGCTCTGCTTGTTCCAAAAGTTTCCTCATTTCTCCGAGTCCTTGCTGCACATCATACGTCACTTAGTACTCATGTAAAGGAAGATGAGCGTGAACAGCCCCTGGAAGCTCGCACATGCATTTACAATTGAAAAACACTACTTCCTCGTAAAATAGGAAGGTAGCTAGCAAACATGAAAGACCATCTAAAGATCCACAAAAGAGGGAGGGGGGGGATGCTAACAAGTTCCACCATGTGCGTAGTACAACCATATATAAACATTAGACAAATAAGCAGCGAGCCCAGATCTGACATTTCGGGTTTCAGCATCAACCATATCTCTGTTAGATTAAAAAAAACATATGGACAAAGGAAGAATCAAACACCTGTTGCTCGCGTAGCTCTACTTGAGCCGACTGGACAAAGCGATCCTTCTCAGCCAGTTCCTGACGTAACTTATCTATTTGTCCCTGCAAGAGCTTCATGTACTCAGACTTATCATCCTTGTCTTCAGCTACACCATTCTCATGCGGTGTAATGTTTCCGGGTTGACTGTCGAACTCAAACGCTCCTCCCTGAGAGTCATTTACTTCTCTAACCTTGGATTGCCAACTTGGCGTTCTATCCAGTACTGGATCCTTCTCCCAATGTTTTTGACTCACGTCATCAGTCTGAGATGCATGTGACTCTAAAGTGTGGTTGGAGCGCTGACCAATTGTCTCCAGTAGGCAGTCCTTCTCCCACAACTTCTGCTTAAGTTCCTCGATTTCCACTAACAAGTGGCGAGTGTCTTTGCCGGAGTCCTCTTGAGCCGTGTCGCCCTCAATGCGTCTAAGAATGTTTTCACTTTCCTCCCAACGACACTCCTCTTTAGGTTCTTCACGAATGAGTTCACGACTAACGTCACGATTCGGTGTGCGCTTTGGAGTGAGGATGCCCTTTCTCACTTTCAGGGGACTTTCATAAGGCTATACCACAACAGAAGAGTTTGTCAGGACTAAAATTCGGGATTCAAAAGCAAATGTTCAACTACACTTCCATAAGGTTAGATGGCGTGCATGCCGAGATCATTCAAGCTCGGAGGAACACAACCTTACACAACAGATTATAATCACATCTCTAGTTTATGCAATTATGATCTGCAAATGATCGTCTCGAATGATATAACTCGCACTCGACATTCTTAGGTTAACCACACCAATTGTCATCAGTCATGAGCACGATCAAACCGGAATCTAAGAGTATTGATTATCTTAGATGTAACTTAGATTTAGCATCAGATTTCAGGCACTTCAGAAACGCAATTACTGACTGCAGCTAAGAAAAGGAAGAGGGCAGCAAGTCTAGACAATCATTAACTAATGCTCCACTAAATAAAAAAATTAACAGAAGAAGGGTGATGGAAGGGTGTAGACCTTGTACAGCGTATCACGGAGGGGTGCAGGTGTATAGATCATAGCAGCCTGGTGGCCGAACATGCTACTCCGAGCTCCCTGTTGCTCCTGTCAACACAAGAACAATCCTCAGGACAAGGGATGCGCTCAATACAATGACTAGACACCAAGAGGAAATAGACACCTCTCGCCATGTGAGATGAAAGCTCAGAATTGGCCATTCAAAATCGAAGCATTTGTAAATAACAGATTTGAATATCTTTTTGTCAAGATGCAAACACCAACTCCTTCTTCGTAGTGATCCACTGAAAGTATCCAAAACTCGAATTATTCATAATTTTGCAAGGGATGGATACCGGTCAATTGACATACCAAGAGACAGAGTGAGAGAGTTCTCGATGCACTTTCCACAGCACAAATCTTCAAGTGTAATGTATAATCAAGACCCGTATGGCTCTCAAACCAAATGAACTCCGAATGTAGCACGAGACATTGTCTGTGACACGCACTCTCACCCTCCAGATCCACTCAAAGCCTATCCCCCGACGCTAATCCCCGAAACTCAATCGAAGCAATTGCTGATAAAAGATTTTTGTAAAGATAAACTTCAATGCAGTTCACGAACTCCCTCCACATATCAGAATTATTCACAATTTTATAATAAATGAATACCAGCTCCTGTCATTTTAAAACCACTCCACAGCACAAATCTTCCATGCATTATCAAGAATCGTGTAGCTGTCAAACTATAGCCCAAACGAACTCTGAATGTCCAAACAACACTACAGTCTCGCCTTCCAGATCCACTCACAGCCAATCCTGAAACGTTTATCCCCGAAACATCAAAACAAAGAACATCACAAATAGCACAGAGACGCACCATAAAACTCTCCATCAAAGGAATCATCTCCACCAAGTTACGGTACAATGCCGGGTCCACCTCCGGCGAGACGCCAGTCCCGGCGGACATCGCCTTGGATCCACGAAACGACGCCATCGCCACCTCTCGCCCACTGGCCAGATCAATCAGTCAATCCCGGCCCCAACCCTAGCAACGCCTCCACCCTCCCCGGCCACTACGAGTCTATCAGAACGCAGCCATGGCTATCGTCGACATTGGCAGACCCGCGAGCGCGCCAATGCCTGCAATGCCGCAGCAACCCCACTCACATCACATGGAGGAGGAAAACAGGGAATCGAGCTGGAAGGGGAAAGGAAGCAGGTAATTAAAGAAGTGGCGAGATTCGAAAGGGAATTTGCAAGTGTTGGAGTGGGAAAATGATCAACTGAGTTTCGGAGTGAAGGTTGATGCGAATGACGGACATGGCGGTGGCTATGGAGTCAGGGCGGGGGGCCGCTCCTCCTTGCAAGTCTACTGTCACTTCTGGGGCGCTCAAAAGGGAGGCGATGCAACTCCCGAGGCGGGAAAAATGCCGTTTTCTTGTCCCGCTGGGGTTCAGGGTTCTATGACCGTTCAGTCGAGCGTCCATTCCCGTCGGTTTCATTCAGCAATTTTGTATATGGGATGATGACAGTTTTCGTGGGAATTATCCTGAGGCGCGCGGAGGGACAAAGACCTCCATCATGGACTTCTCAAAACTTCATCCCAAATATGGATGGATTACGAATATGGACAAGTATGGGAATTTTTGTAAAATATGTATTGTGCTTACTATAGCAAGGACATTGCATTCACTAATTAATTGAAGTTGATAGCACTAGAGTTTGATCATAGCATTTTGAATATTGGCATTTGATCAAAAGTCCTTAATCAAAATATTTGTTGTGTTTTAGGTTTTCATTGTGAATTTCAAATGAAATAAATGGATGATAATTGTCTCTAAATGAAAATGTAATGGATTTTGTGACAAGAGTTGTGAAGTAGGGGTCATAACACACTTAATACAATAGACGAGAGGGATTTTTTCATAATTCATCGTGGGAGGTCTAATATATGGCAATCATGGTCAATGAAGAGGAAACTTTGAATACTAAGAAAGGGCCAACAAAGACAGTGGAGCCAATGAGTAGGTGCTTTTTCATTGCAGAATTTTTAATGACAAGCAACATTGTCCACGCATATACCACCATTCAAGAACGACTTCAAATGGATGACAATTTTTATAGATAAATGGAAAAAAGTAGAAAAGCTCAATTATGTAGGTAAATACTAGTAGAAAATGCAGGAATTGTAACATAATTACATTGATTTGGATGTGTTGTCCTGGTCATTGTTTTGTCAATTTGAACAAAAATCTATTGAATTTAACAAATTTCTGTTGAAACCTACAAAATAGTGACTAGAACAACACATCCAAATCAACAGAATTTTGTTAGAATTCTTGTTTTTTCTACTAGTGAAATCACATAGTGTATATCCAATTCCTACTTTAGCTTTGTAATCCTTTAGAAAATTAAATGGTAACCTTTGAAGCAATGTTTATTTTGGGTATTTTGTAGAAATTATGGAGGGAAATTGAAGTACAAAATATATAAGTTGAAGGTTTTGTTTGTCAAAAATTTTGAGAACTCAAGATTCAATTGGCATAAAGACCTAGCCATTTAATATTTGGAAGACTTATAGAAGAATGAAAGAATGACTTAGATGAATTATAAAAAAAACTGTCATCATGGAATTTTGACTATATTTCTTGGTCTAAGGGATTTCTTTTCATACTACTCAATATAATGAACCTCAAATTGAATATAGGATTTTGCATCAAACCTTTGAATAATAAAGTGGTCTTTCTTGCAAAGACAATACGAAGTAAAGGGACTTAATAAGCAAGGATACCAACCTAATGTGAGGAAATAATCAACTTTCATATGAGACTCAATGTTGAAGACCTTCTCCTAGTGCAATTATCTTGTAAACTATGGTAAGTGTGATCTAGATTTCGCCATCTCACAAAACCCAGGGAAATAGTATAGAGGTTCTTGAAATTTTGGGAATGGTCAAATAGTCTAACGTATTGTAGCTAAAGTCACTTGTTTTCTAGAATAAAAAGGAATTTAATATGAATTATCATACAATTCTTAATAAACAATCTATCTTATACACTCTTATACCCAAAAGAATAATTTGTTGGCCAGTCCATTAAATAATGCTATTGGACACATGATTGCTGTCTCAGTCTTGCCTAGTGTTCTAGGGGTATTTCAAAGACAATTTGTCAGGTTATTCAACAATTTATCATGCATGATCTAGACTTTTAAGTACATCAATTCACATATACATTTATATATAATATATAGGTTCTTTAATTACCATGAAGTTTTTTTACCATAACAATTTGTCCAGTCACTACTTAGCTAGCCAAATTACTAATTTTATATGAGTATCAAAACAGTTCCAATCCTCTACAACAAATTGTCCCTATACTAATGCAAGGGGGAATGAGTGTATAATGCAATTTTAGCTTCCAGCTTCTCTGCACATTATCACAACTTGTCAAAACCAAACAATTAATCTCAGACTAAATTCTATGAGCTTACTGGTCCATAGTTGTCCTTCATTCCACAGTCAAGGCAAATTGTCTTCAATGTCAGTTTCCAATCAAACAAATTGTCACTACCCTACTCAACCTCTTGTGGCTTTTGACAATTAATTTATTAACAGATTATAAATTCCGATTTATATTATTTTATTAATTTACAATATCAACACAAGTAATGAACAAATTGTCTCATCACAACACAACAAAACTCTTTCATATCAATTTGTATAATTTTTCTACATATTTCAAAAAGACAGTTCATGTTCAATTCAATAGTTCATTTATTCATAATAATTTTAATTTTCATTCATATTCTAATAACAATTTAATTTTATCAACAATTCGTCAAAGATAAAATTATTTCGCATCAAAACAAACATTCAACAATTTGTTTCACATTGACATATTACAGTATCAAAACAGTTTTGAATAAATTATTCAATTACATTGTATCATACAAATTGTCGTTTAGGAATTTTTAAATTAATAATTCATAATCAGAAATATAATAATTATTAATTAAAGCGATTCATAATTTCCTCACTCCAGTAATTATAATAAATTAATTAAAATCATTTTACTGATTTCAATTAACCAACAAATTGATCACTGCATATTCAATCAATAACATACATAAATTCAATCAATTTACAGACAATTTGTCGGAATCTACATTACCAAACAGGAGTCTTGATGAACAAGTTGTTTCTTATTCGATCTGGACTGCTGTCCCATTCACTTGCCATCGCTGTTGCCTTCGAATAAATTGTCTTGCCATTCTTTCTCTGACCGCATCATTGTAAATCCACTCACATATTCGCTCAGTCAAATTGTTCTCTAAATTCTCACTGGATTATCATTATGAAGACTTAGATCCACTCACTGAGAATTCACTCAACAACTTGACAAATTGTTTAAGATCACACATACAAAAAACACAATTTACCCCCACCGCTACTATTGAACCTCAAACAATTTGTTTAAAACAACTCAGTCATTCCAATCACTGAAACAGATTAACTCACAATTACAATTACACCATTCATTCACAAGTTCACAATCAAGAAATCCAATCACTGGATACAAATTTCACACAACAATGTAATGCCCAATTCAAATTCTCACAAAGTAGTCCACCTGGACTTTCCTTCCAACAACAAATTGTCTAACTCAAAATTCACAATCTCCACAATAGTATTCCAATCACTGGATATACAAGAGACTCAAGTGAATGAGCACAAAGACAAATGTTTACAAAATTATATTAACAAAGCACATCCTGTGCTGAAACAGACAAATTGTTTATAAAAGTACGCTACTGAAGACCGAAAAAGTGGAGGGTGAAGAATGACAAATTGTCTAAGGCTATACTATCTCAAGCGGTACCAAACCACAAATTGGAATCGCTGCCAAGACAACTTGTCCTACTTCATATCTTGCCTATTACATCCTTCAAAATCTAAAGTCAATTCGTCTATCTTTTTCTACATAATGTGAAACTGTACTTACAAATTGTCTTTGTTTACACTATAAAAGGCAAATTGACTGAAAAACCAAAAAATTGCAAGTCTACAGTAAGAAACAACCTACAAATTTTTACACATTGATCCCTACTACATTTCCTTCCGATACTTTTTAGCAAGGACATCTCATGTGCAAATTTCTAATTTTTAGGTGACAATCCTACAATCTTAAAGTCTTATTAGTTCCAATCTACATTCAAAACTCTAGCTATAAATGCAATATTCCAAGAAGTTTGCATAATATTAAAAACATTGGTATTTTTATCATGCATGATTAATGTTTCACAATCTCAATCAAGCATACCAAATTCCAATTTTGAAATATTGAAACTCCATCTAGGGTGAATTCTTTTTTAATTAAAATTTTCACAATTTTACATTATAATTTATTAAAAACTATTGGTGATAAATAAACAATATTCAATTGCATTGATATGTAGGAAATATCCATGTGTACATTTTTCATGTGATAAAGAATATTATTAAGTAACAAAAAAATCATTCTACACATAGTTCAATGTGCACATCTACAAATGATTTGCCAAAATCCTACTACAATAAAGAAATATCTAATCACAAAATTTGACATGTCACCCCAATATTGAAATCTCTATAGACTAGTGTTTTGTTACTTAACAACAATTTTCTCATATGAAAGATATGCATGTGGATGCATGTTTTCAACATGCCTAGGCAATTGAATTTGAAAATTTATCACCTATGAGGTTTACTAAATTATCATATAAATTCATAAAACTTGATTAAAAAAACCCACCCAAAATGAAGTTTTGTTTTTTTGAAATTGAAATTTAGTATGTTTGATTGGAATTGTGTAAGAATGCAATGTTAATCATGCATGATCAAAAATGACAATTTTATTCTATATCAACAAAATTCTTTGAATTGAACAATAGGTTCTTTATATCTTTTCCTTATAGTGACTTTCAAAGTTTTTGTATAATTCAAGAGTTGTCATATGTAATTGAATTATATAAATATTAATTTTCAACAAAATTTGGACATGTTGTAGACATGTATGATACTTTGCAAACAATTTAGTATAAAATATTTTAAAATAAAAATTTCCTCCTAATAACATGGGAATATAGAAAAAATAAAAATATTTTATAAAATATAAGTTCTACAAGTTTGCATTAATGAGACAATGTTAAGCATCAAAAATAGGAATTATCCATGTGGAGTCAATTTTTAAAATATTTATAGATTCATTGAAAATTTATTTTTGAAGGTCTAACTTCAAAAATTATCTCAAAAATTTATTTTTTGTTTTTTTCATTCAAAAAATTCTTTGACTGATCAAAATTGCACTTTCAATTGCTTTGTGAAAAAGAAAAAATTGACATAGATGAGAACATCAATATTGTTTGCAAAAAGTAAATACGTTATATACTAGACAAACAAACTAAACCCTAATATTTTTAATCCTAATACCTAAACTCTAAAAAATCCGCTTTGTGCATATGTGGATGTTCTATGTAACATTCTTTAAAATTAAAAGCAATATATATTGTAAACAACCTTCAATTTTATAAACCATTGAAATTTTTGTGGAAAAGCAGAGAATTCATATTGCATCATTTATAAATTGCCAACTACACACCCTATTAAACTAGGTCACCAATACTAATGAAAGATTTTCCTCACTCGTTGCTCTTTGAATTATGGCACCTTTTTTCACACATTTAAAATAGGCTTTGTACAACACTATACTCTTCAAAATGCACCTTTGAATGTTATTGTTGGATTTTACCTTAATTTTAGTTTCAACTTATCTTTATGTGATTATGTGATAAAAAAAAATGAGAATTCTCAATACACAATAATGGTTTGGCAATTAGGGGTAGTCACAGCTCTTTCATGCCCAGTTCTAAAATTCTTGGAGAATTGAGATGTGGTAATTTATGAGTGGCGTTTCGGGTGTTGCAAACCTATCATTCTCCGACCCCTCAGAGTTTTTCGTTTCTTCTCCTCCATAGGTGAAGAAAGAACACTTCACTCTCAAACTCATCACCCATTCCACGCATGAATTCATCAAAATTACCCTATGGATTAAATACTCTCTGAAGTTTCCATTCTCTATGCCTTGCTGCACCCGAAAGGGATGTCCCACCTTTTTCACAAAAAATGACTCCCCATTAGCTCCTTGTTTCCCTCACCAACTTCTCCGACTTCATAGAATTTTGTTTCTCAAAGAAGGTGTGAATAACTTACTACAAATGTACCCCAATGTGCCATTGCTATGCTCTCTTCAAACTTACTAAATTTGTATTCTGAAACCTGGATATGTCCTTACTAGTAAATTATGAGTACATAGGTGGATATGCTCTTTTGAAGCATGATTCAGATACCATCATGATAAGCATCCCTGTACCTTGATATGCCTTTTGAGTACCTCTGTATGTCTGGGACCCTGGGTCAGTTTTGTAAATGATTAACCCTGAGACATTCAATTTTTCGCTTGGTCAAACTTCATTAATTTTCTACAATAAAAAAATAAATAAAAATAAAAAAACATTTTTAAAATTCACAATAATTTTCTCATTTAATATGATATATCCAAAATTTAATTTGATATTATCATAATTAAAAAAAATTTAAAGAATTTTTATATGATTTTTTAAAGTTTAAAGAAACTCTAGTAATATAAAAATGCTTAAAATAATAATTTTTATAGAAGAAATGAAAATGATGGTGATAAACACCACAATGTTTTCTTGGAATTCACATTGAGAAAAACTTGATTGAAAAAGTTCAAAAGTAGTGTATTTTTAAGCTTTCAAGAATATACAATTTTAACATTTTGGAAAGAAATAAAAGTAAATGGAATTTAAAGTAAATAATTGGAGATAGATTTTCTTCATCTAGCTTAAAGACATCTAAAATCAAGAACTATGTGAAATTTTTGTTTGCCATTTTTTACCCTTACCTTTGGACTTGTTAGTCATTTAAGAGTTAAGCAAATTTAAAGCAAATTTAAATTTTGATAAATTATAGACCAATATTTTAGGAACAAAGATAATATTCATGTAATGTTTTAAGTTATATACTAATTCTAAAACTTTGTGATTAATATTTTCTAAATTCTAAAAATGAGATTATAACATTTTGTAAAGTCAATATCAATATATTAGGCACATGAGTGATAAAACAATTGGAGAAGAAAAATCTACCACTAGTATAAGCCTCCAATTCATCACTTAGAACTTAGAGCTTCTTTTGTTCAATTTTACATCTTATTGTCAAATATTACAGATTCAAATTCCTAAAAAGAGCATTAAACTATAATAGGTGAAGTACATACCAATGTAGTGTTTTGTTCATTAAAATGTGGAAAACCTAAAATACTCCAAATTCTCACTTGTAGATAGGTTAGATACCTTAACCCCTAAATGCCCAAGCCTTTTCAAGTGTGTTTTGACTATTAAAAAAGAACTTGGGCTTATAGTTATCTCCAATGTAGTAAATTTTTTTTCAAAATCTAACCTTGTAGATGTTTGAAGAGTTTGCTTATTAGTATGCATACCAATTTTGAGTGCAAAATTGCATGAGAGTTGTGAGATTATTAACAAGAGAAATGTAAGTTTTCTATTTTTAGTATGTTGCCCCTCTACACAATATTTCAAAAATTTGCACATAAAAGTTTTTTGGGATTGGAGGTGACATGAACAACTACAAATCGTGTTAGCACACTAAAATGCACTTTCAAAAAACTTAATTTCACATGAAAAGCCACTAAATTCATTACACAATCTACATTGCAATTGTTGGAATGCACTTTTTTTTAATAAGTTTAAATTACAAATAACACCAAATCAATGCTTGCATGTTTAAATTTTCAATGGTGAAAATCATGAAAACACTTTACTCTTTCCATTGGGACCATTTTCAAAGCAAATGAAGAAGTAGAAGTTTTAGATCTCAAATCAAGTGAAATTGGTAAACTTTGCTCAAAGTTGGAAAATGAAGTAAAATTAGCAAGCTTTATTCTTCCACTAAACAAAAAAAGCAATCCATAGCAATATTTGGCGCCGCTCACTAAATTCTGTTGTTAATAATATTTGTAAATCAATGGTTCCTGTTTGAAAATAAATAATAAAATGGCTAGGAGGACGTATATGGTTTTGAAGACCTTTCAACAATCAAATATACACTTTTTTCACCGAAAAATAAAAGTTTTCAATAGTTAACTCTAAAAACTACCCAAATTTTTTTAAATGGGTCAAAGCAATATAACTGCCCACACCAAAATGAGCCTAAAATTTCAGGTTGACTATATATAGTTGCTAAGGCAATTAGGGGTTAAGTTAACAAAAAATCAAAGTTGGTAGATTCTTTTGTAAATACTATCCTAAACTATGATCAACATTCAAACCTATGAATGCATATAAAAATTCTTGGCTAGAAATAAAGTAAATTTCCCTTCATCTTGGGTATACTTGTGAGGGACACAAATCCAAGTTACCGGTCATTCTAGAATTTAAGTAGAAGTCAAATTATTAGCCTTGCAAGTGAAAAATTCAAGTATTGCATAGAGAAGAGCATCTCAAGACTACGGAAGGTATTTGGAGAATAAAAACACACCAAAAGTTCACCAATGCAATCGTTTCACTAAGATTCCACTCTAATAAAAAAAAATTGAAATACCTATTCCATAGAAGATAAGAAACTACAAGCCTTCCTAGAACAAGTATAGATCAATAATATGAGCATATACTAAGTGTATATGACCCTATAGAGGACAAATGTTGAATTTTAGATTTTTTTGAATAGTAGAAGTTTGGATCTTAGAAAAACAATTGTTTAAACCAACCTTGGTAAATTCTTAGAAATTTTGGTCAAATTCTGGCTATGTCATTAGTTGGAATTTCCTTAAGTTTTTTTTTGTAGTATGTTAGGTTCTTATAGCTCCTTGGTGGGAATACCATCTATTTGAGAAATCCCCTAGAGGTCTTGAATGGGAACTCTTGATTTTCAAAATTGCCTTGTTTTATGTTTTGCAAATTTGTGAATGATTAGGAAGAAGCTTTATTTCTCTTGTTTTAATTATCCAAGCCCTTCTTGTTTCTTCCTAACCTTGTTGGCACAGTTACAACAAAGCTTTGACTTACATGTTTCCATATTTTTATTTTACATCAAAGCTTTGAACCTTCCAACCTTTAGAAATTCAATTTTAGCAAGGATAGAGCTTAGCTTATGAAATCCTAGTGTATGAAAATTAGAGAACTAAATGCATGCCCAAATCCAATTTCAAATTAGTAAACCATAGGCCTGACCTAGTTTGAAATTAGAAGAGCTAGAATTGAGAATTCCAACTATTATCCTTTTCCAAGAACCCCAACTCAATACCCAATCTTTATAATCCCAATTCATTATCCTAGTTCCTACACCTAAACTTAGGCAAAGGATTGTCTAGCTATCAAAGTTGACCTCTATACATAGAAAATAATTTTGAGAAGTAGGAGAGTAGAGAAACTAGAGAAGAGGCCAAGTGTCGAAGTAGATAGAGGACTTGTTAAAGAAATAGAATTGAAGAGAAGCAAGGCAAGATTAATTTGAAGTGCAATGATTTACAAAAAGAGATAGAGTTTAGATTTGACAAATCATGGTTTAGAGTTGACATTAGGAAACAAAATAGTTTTTTTTCAAGAATTAACTTCTTAGACAAAAAAAACCAAACCAAAAGAAGGAATTATTGACTTTGAAAGAAATGTTAGAATACTCTTGAAGAAAGTATTTAACATTCAATACTTAAACCAACCAAAAAGAGTATAAACATGTGTGAAAGTACCAAAAAACATGAATGTAGAAGACATACTCTCTTTAGAAAATCCCCTAATTAATTATGAACAAATGAAGAAAAAACAAAACCCAATAAGATAGAGCATGAAGGACCTCCTAAAGCCATCTACATTCAAATCACAAATGACAAAGTTGTGTCAGAGATTGACTCTAAGGTATGTGTCTAAACAACGCCTTTTTTTTTATGGGCCCCTACCGAACACGCTTACGCTCCCGACATAGAGAACTGCGGCCGAGTATGGGAACCCCGGAACGTTCAAATCGGAGGAACGGGAGGGCGTACAAGACGGCCACCACAAAATCTAGATGCCCATCATTGCCCTTGCCTCTAATCGATTGAAATTACACAACAATTATGGAGTTCTTCACAAAGCAAGCTATTAGGAGATCGAGAAAAACTCTCACTGGGAATGCTGCTATGCAATATTCATCTGCCAGTTATGAATTCTGAGTATTGCAAAAGATTAACTTGTCATCTCTGTTTTAATTCCTTGTTTGGATGGGTTCCATATTAATTAGACGTCGTGACATCCACATCCTTGGCAGGACATTGCCAAATATAGTCTAGGAGTGTTGCTGTTGTTGTGTGTGT
The DNA here is from genome assembly GCA_963969395.1 of Pseudoscleropodium purum. Lineage (NCBI taxonomy): Eukaryota > Viridiplantae > Streptophyta > Bryopsida > Hypnales > Brachytheciaceae > Pseudoscleropodium > Pseudoscleropodium purum. The sequence goes on along the minus strand of OZ017800.1, from coordinate 1,953,438 downwards.
AGTTCAGTTTCTAGACCGCTGGAAGAACCGTTGCGCTTGTATGAGTTCTTCTGATTTGTAGCCGGGAAATCATTTGCAGGATCTAATAACTAGTGGTATCGTACCCAACCATGGATCACTCGTCCTCTGGCATGTGACTGTCTAGAAGAATTGGTGGTGAACCTCAATTACGTACACAATATCTAATTGAATGTCATCAACTTTCAGAAATGTTGTTTTACGTCTAGGGTTTTGAGTAGCTTATGTGATCGATCGTTTCTGATCGGCATGTCTAGACTCAACCTTCATGAAACTTTTAGCTAGATTGAACGCGCGTATGGCTGTCTCTTTCTGGCACTAATACCAAGCTAAAATATTCTGAATTGGTTCTTAGATGCAAGTCCCTGTTGTCCAGAGTGAGGTCGCGCTTGTGAATTATCGATTAATTGCAAAGACTGCTGAGTACATTCTTATTTCTCGGAGGAGTTTAACTAGTGCAGGAGTAGCATGTAATGGCATCCGCTTGTGAAAGTTGTAATAATGCAGCTGAGCTCAAGCTTTTCGATTAACGTTGAGAGTGAGGTTAGATTGATCGATAAAACAACAGACGAAGCAAATGAAAGTTGAATTGACACAGAGACTCGCAACCTAAATCCTAAACCTTAAGATTTTTGTGATTTATAATGATCATATGTGACTCTCCTATCCTTCTAAAGAATCCATTTCAACGTAATGCTCTTGCTTGTTTCTCGACCCTTTTAACATTATCCTGTTTCTTCTTTCAATACTGGGAGTCAATTTGGCCCTCTCAGGATCTGTCTGGTTTAGATTGTGGAATTCACGAAATCTGCCAATTGTCGTTGCCCTCTCTTTATGACCACATTCAACTAATGTGATCTATTTGCAAAGATTGATTATTATAGAGAAAAGCTTGCACAAAAGTTCAAGTAGTTCTAAGCATTTATTGCTACTAGTGCTTGTAGAGAGAGTTTGGAATTATCTGAGCGAGGGTAGGATTGACATTCTGTAGTTTAGGGTTGATGACTTCACTGATGTGGCCGGAAATCGAGATATCAGATCCTGCGATCTTGTTTTTTTGTGACTCCCCTGATCTTTATAGTAGTGATCAAACCATTTACTTCCTATATTACAAAATAAACTATCAATTCTACAAGCTTGGAGTGGTAGTTTATGGAGATAACATAGGAATATAGACATCCCTTTCTCTTGTAGTGGTGCTTCACAAGCAAATTGGTTTAGCATCATAGTGTGCTATAGAACTTGGTTTTCTTTTATATTATTACAGGCATGAAAATAGCCAAAGAAGAAGACCTTTCTTCCCCTAGAAGACGTAGCAACTTGTAGCAAGAATGTTTTTTTGCTCTTTAGCTACAACGAAGTAATAAGTGGATGGACAAAGCTTTTGGATTTGGAACTGAAGTGCCACTACCTTCTAACCCTTGCTAATATCACAAAATGTCAATGTATTAGCACTACAAAATGTAAAAGGGCTTTCTCTATGCATAATGAAATTAAACAAAAGTTTCGAAATTACATGTCAATAACAAATATGGATAATGTCATGCAATTGGCCTTAGAAAGATGACAAAAAAAAGACTTTGACAATATATTAGTGGATTGCCATTGTCTTATAGAAGAATTCTACTAAGTTCAACATTTACATGCTAATCTTCAGCAACACTTTACAAAGGCAACAAAAGAACCATTTGAAGAAGGTGAAAACTTTGATCCCTAAAATCTTTTGATTTCATTCAAACCTCCATTATTATTCTCAAGTACATCACAAATGAGTTGGGAGGATCTTTTGGCTTTCAAATAGTGAAGACCTATGCCAAGTTCAATTCTTGCCAAAGATGCAATATTAATTAGTACTTCCAATTTATAATATTATTTTATTACATTGCAAAAATCTAACAATTCAACTAGCATCAATTGATTGGTGAGAATTTGAAAGTGCAAGAAATAAACATGTGCTTTTTGTGATTGAGAGGATGCAAACTATGACCATTGGAGATAAATTGGTTCATTTTTATAGAAGGAAGAAATAAGTTGGAGGAGCTCTAATACTTTCCCGCACACTAGTTGAAACTAATCATGATCAACAAGGAAAGATCACCCCCCTTATTGCCTCAATTAGGGGTAAATATTAAACATTAGAAGAAATTTGAGGTCTCTATAGGGCTATTTCAGTTATGTTCCCGAAATTGTTCCCGATACTATTGGTTGCTGTTAGGCCAACAATAAAAAAAATTATTAAAAGAAAAAAAAATTTAGTCCTAAAATGCAAAAATAAATAAAAAAATAAAAAATCGATGATGTGGCAGTGTCTCGACCATGTCTGATTCACATTCTTGCAGCAATTTCATCGTTTCTAGGGCCTGATAACTCATAATCATGTGGAGACCCTAAATTTCTTCTAATGATTGCCCCCTATTTTGTCCCTAATTAATTTATCTTCTACACCTCTTCTAGCTAATTTGGGGCCCTTGATTGAAATTTTGAATTCAAAATTTGCAAGTTTTATTACAAGTGGCAATAAAAAAATTGAATGTTTTCTCTAGGAGTTAAACACGTGGCAATAAAAGGGTCAATTTGATCCTCCCTAGCCGTTGGTCAGGGTGAATTGACCCATCACTTGTCCCCCCAAAGTCAATCCAAGGGTGCATGTAGAAAAAAAGCCCCCCCTATTTTATGCCTAATTTATTTATCTTCTACATCTCTCTTAGCTAATTTGGGGCCCTTGATTACAAATATGAATTCATAATTTTCATGTTTTATCATGGGTGGAAAATGAAAAATTTGAGTGTTTTTTTCAGGGGTAAAACATGGATCAATAAGGGTGGAGATGAATTGACCTCCTTGTTGGGTCCCCCCCCAAGTCATTCTAGGGGTGTAAGTAGAAAAAAAGACCCCCTATTTAGTGCCTAGAAAATTTATACTCTACACCTCTCTTGGCTAATTTGGGGCCTTTGATTCCAAATATAAATTCAAAATTTGAAAATTTTATCATACATGGGAAATTAAAAAAATTAGGATTTTCCTTTGGGAATGAGCAAGGGGGTCATTTCAATCCGGCCCCAATAAGTGGGTCAGTCTAATCCTCCTTCACCAATCTGATCTCAAAGTGCAATCATATTGTTTCACGGCCAAGAAGGATTGACCCCACTATTGCCCCGTGTTTCACCCTTGTAGAAAACCCTGAAATTTTTTATTTGCCACACATGATAAAATTTGTAAATTCTGAATTCATATTTGCAATCACAGATCCCCAAATTAGCTATGGCACGTGATGAAACCCAAAATTAAGCGACACAAAATAGGGGGCAATTTTGACATTTACCATCTGGCCGGTTTCACCGACCCATATTACTGTAGGGCAGTAATTACTGTGGATTTTTAGAAGCTTCTGCGGTAGATGTCCGTAGCCTCCTTCCAAGTGGACCTATTCTACAGTCACTGGACTTATTGGAAGTTCGTTGTAACTACTTCCCAGCAACAGGCATGCTACTTGCAACTGAGCACTGGACCCAAGACGACTTGCAAATTGTACCGAAATTCATTGATGGTGCTCCGAAGGTCTCCGCTGAAAGCCTGAAACTTGAGGCAGGGTTTAACTTATTCTTTCATTTTTTATGGGGCAGCGCAAAAGGCGATCTGCAAAGGTGAGAGACACTAAACCCGTCCCACGAAGGGTGAAAACGCAGGATTTTTTACTCCCAGGGAAAATGCTGATTTTTTTTTTTTTTTTTTTTTTTTTTTTCACATACATTTTTCGTGCAAATTTTGAATTCATATTTGCAATCCCATACCCCCAAATTAGCTAGGAGGAGGGGTTTTATCCCCAGTGAATCCCAAAATTACCCAACTCAATTCATTTCATGGGTTCGATTAGTGTTCCACTCTGCAAAAAAAGGGTGAATTTGTTTACATCCATCAATGTAGATTAAACATACAAAATGTGGATGAAAGTATAGACAACCATCCAATAGATCCCCCTAAATAGGGGGATCTATTGCTCATTAGTCCCTCCAAAAATAAATGTATAGTTTTTGAGCGACAAATTGCCTAGAAAAAAAGACTAATTTTGATCCATGAACCTACACATAATTGAAGTTTGTTGTTATTTTTGTTGTGACAAAAAGGGTTTCTTGGATGCCAAGCAATTCATTTGTTTCTATAACAATGGATTGATTTAGATTCATTTAAATTAGTATTGAGTATAAAATTAGTGCCACTATCAGGTTTCTTATTCTATGAAAATTCTACTAGCAACTTGTAGGTCAAAACAAGTTTAGATATTTTTTTAGATCAACCTTGAGGATTTTTGTATCCATTTGTTTTGAATTGATATATATATGGGGCTCTTTGCAACTTTTGGACCATAGGATGCCTTTGAAGGCACAACTAAAATTGAAGCCATGACCAAGATGATGAAATGAGGCCATGACCAAAATGATGAAATGAAACCAAGACAAAAATAGTGAAATGAAGCTAAGACAAAAATCATAGAATGAAGCTAGAATGAAAGTGATGAGATTTGGAATTTAAGAAACTAAGATGGAAGTGTCTTTTTAATTCAAAGAATTCAAAATAATTAAAGAAAACCAATGTGAACCATCAAGATTTAATTAATTCACAAAACCAAGTTTAGAAGAATTTTGAATTTTTATTTTTAAGTTGAAAGATTTTAGAGGTAAGCAAGCTTTTAAGATCCAAATGTCCAGGTCTCTTTTTTTATTCCACAAGGGCAATGTTTGAGCCCTATGGGAGTTGAAGGATTAAACAACTACCAACATAATATAGAAACTACAATTTTATATATATAATCAAAATAAAACTACAATGATAAAAATTAATGTGTTATAATGGCACAACTAGTAGGCTCCCCTAATTTTTCATATACTTTGGTCTACATTTAAATCTAGATTTACTCTTGTTCTCATTCAAGTCCAATACCTTATTTTACCACTCTCACTATATGTGCTAACTCAAAAGGCTTGTGGTTTAGATAGACCTCGTACATAATAGCTTAGATCTTTGTCTCTCGACTCGTATATGTAAAAAATTTAAACTATGCACTTCTAATATTTGATTAACTTAATGTCATTACAAAAAAATTTAGCCCTCCGGAGATTTGCAAGTTTTGAACCCCCAATGTAATTAAAAAAGAATTAAAATTGTTTATTTCATTTCATTTTATTTTTTAATGAAAGCATTTGATGTCGCACTACTTGTACCACGTCAGCACCACATCAGGTTTTAAAATTTTTTACTCCAAAGCAAAAAAAAATTAATATTTAAAAAAATAAGATTTATTTTATTTTTCTATACTTGCACTTCGATGTCATGTTAAGAGGAGTATACTTTAGAAATACATAGGGGATATAGTTGCAACTAGAAATAGTATATTAGAAAGGCTAGTCAAATCTTCAAGTCTTTATTATTCAATTTTTAAACTGCTCCCATTGCCCTATCCTATATTGGCTCTAAATGAGTATAAGATTTAAGGTAGATGATAAAATCCTATGACTTTGAACGGGTAAAATGGTATGGTCAAACGACGAGCTAAATCGTCCAAAAGATTGGCTCCTAAATTTCAAACTCACAATGATTAGCAATCATACCTCATCAATGCAAACAACAAAGAAGTATGATCATGTGGGTGATCAGTACCACTTCGTCACCACAAACAGAACAAGGCTATTATTGGATATCCACATAACTCGCAACAATGTTTATAAAGCAAAAATGAAAACAACAAGCCTCCAAAATTGGCTAGGAATAACAATCGAAAAACAACAAACCTCCAAATGACACTAGAATAACATGCCATAAGCTATAACACAAAAATCTTCAATTTTCTTGTCTTCAAGTCTTGGAGTCTTCAAAACTTCAAAACTTCTAAGAAAATACAAAACTAACTTCATTCTAACTCCATTTTTCATTAAAAAAAAGAAAAGAAGGCAACAGACTTGTTTTTGCTTCATTATCTATAACTTTTGTATTTTTTCTTCAAACTAAAATAATGATAACTTTTTGAGAAGCTAACAAGTTGTTCTACCTTTACTAAGAAGTTCACTTACAATTCATCTTTTAAGAAAAACTTATAGCTTCTCAAAATTATGGGTTCTGAATAATATGGCAACAAACTCCTTTCTACTCAAAAGCCTATATATTATTTTACATAGCTTTAATAGCTTTAAAAAATGAGTTTTTGGAAAAATAATTTTTTTTCTAATTCTTTAAACTTTCAAAGAGATGAAAAAATAACACAAACTTTGGTAGTCGCTCAAATCTCTACTCTTTTTTGTTGGATAGCAATAGATTTTCTTCCACTCAAGTGTTGATAATTTTTTACTCTCAACTTCAAATCACACAAATTTTTTTTAAATAGCAATGAAAAGAAGTACAAACTCTCAAATTTTATTTCAAAATCTTTTATACATACAAAGATATGACAGTTTGAACTTTCAGTCTTTCAAATCCTACATTTCAAAACTCCCAAAACAACAATCACCACTTGTTTCTCCAAAACTCGACTCAAGAACAAAAAGAAGATGCCTACCAAGCCTCTATTTCCCTAAGATAAATGGAATTAGCCCATGTAGACATTGCATGGGCTTTCAAATACCCATTGACTTAAGAAAAATATTTTAAGGTAAGTTTTTATTCACCTTGTAAGGCCAATGAACCTCAAAGTTCAAAATCAATAAATAAACATCTTCTATTTCTTTAACTTTCAATTCTTGACATTCGAATAGAATATAAAAACTTCAACTAGTAATAAAACTTCAATTAAAATCAATTGAAAGTAAGAACTGAAGTCAAAGAAGAACCCTATTCCATATGCTAGAATTTAAGGATGTTTATGATGTAATTTGCACATTCAACCTTCATTAAAGGATTCATTGGCCCTTTTCAACCAATGTTGGTAGCTAGTGCTTTCTTCATTGGTGCAATAATGCAATAATATTGGTACTTGTGCATGCCTTCAAAACTACCTTTAAAAGTCACTTCTTGGGTGCCTAGTTTAATACATCTAACTTAAAATAAGATCACTAAAGCACAAGCGTGTCTTTGGAGATTACCATGTCAACGTTGCTCCATACAAGGTTTCTTTACAATAGCGGACAAGAAGGTTCAATTTCATCTTCCAAATGGATTGATAATGGTGTAAAAACCTCTAACTAAGATGGTTGAATTGACGATTGTGACAAAAAAAAGCTTCAGTTCAACCTCTAGTTGAGTTTCTAGATCTTGCGACTCCATAAAAACCTTCCAATTTGACAGTTTAAAGTTGAACTTTAAATTCAAACATAGATTCAATAAAACTAAAGAAAATACTTCAAATTGGTGAAGTTTTAACTTCATTGGTAACAAGTGTCACCTTGAAGTCATTGGAACTGTTACTTTGAAGTTTGTCCTCCACATTCTAGATTCTTTCTAAAATATAAAACTAGTACATACTTTATGCAATGTACATATTTACATCACAACAATGGGGTGTTGAAAAACTAAACTTTAACGGCCTTTCTAAGGGTTGAAATGTTTCCTAATGTCCACGATAAGATTTTTACATTTTTAATGTAACACCAATACAAAAAGTGGATAATTTAAAGCTATGATGTTTGAGATGTTTTAGAATACAATGTGACTTCTTTAGGTATGTAAGACAATCATTTCAAATACATTGTTTATATTTGATTTGGGATAGTCAATCTATAAAAATTTAGGGGCCATTTGGATGATACACTTTTGGCAATGACAACAATTTCATACTTTCTTATAAAATTGTAATTTTTGTTGTTATTGCCTTCTCTCACATTTTATTTATTCATAGGAAATTAAATTAAATTTTTTTAGTAGTCCTTTGGGATAAAGACAACTATAATGCACATGGTGGATTGCCTTGCCTTATATAATATGTACATATCCAACCTGACCTATCTCCCTATTCTCTCTCCTAGTACAACCTTTTATCTATGCTCTCTCACGATCTCTAAATTGAAATGTTGAACAAATATACAATGAAGGTGAAAACACTTAAAACCGTCTAAGTATCTACTCATGACAAGTAGACTTCTACTGAGATTGTATCGTAAAGTGCAATATAACCGTTTTAATACTTAATTGACATTGGTTGACTATTGATTTTCTAAATTTTAATTATAAGAACAAGCTAGGAGCTTACACTTTGAAAATTCACACTAATTATATATCTTATCCATTTTTTTAAAATCACAATTTTCAATTGCTAATACTATAATAATATTTTTTTCTTGAAAAATGTGCCTCCAATTATAGTGAATTCCTTATTTTGACATGTTTTGGATGTTTTTATCTAAGTTCACAATTGGGAGAGGAGCCACTAGAAGAGATTCGAGGGTTTGAAGGGCTATTTTAGGCTTGTTCTACCGACGCTATCCCCTTGGTAGATGAGGAACAACTATTTCGAATTTTGTTTTTTTGAAAAAAATTATTTTGAATTTTTTTTTAAATTAAAAAAAATTTAGAATGCAAAAAAAAATAGATTTTTTTTTTAATTAAATTTTTTTTTGGTGACATGGCAATTACCATGCCATGTCACGCAATAGTTGTAGATTGCTGCACGGCTATTCTCCTAACGTTGGCAATTCAGGGAACTCACAGTCCTCTAAAGGGGCTGAAAATCTTTTAATGATAATTAGAGCATCTCCACTACTTCTTTTCTATCCCTATCTCTATATAGATGAAGAAAGACCAAGTATAAGGATAGGGAGTACTCTTCTCTAATAGTACTGCTCTACCCTAAATATATAGGGAAGTTGACAATGAGTTCTCTAAGAACATTTCCACTAGGGGGCTTCCGTATCACTATCTAGATGAATTACATCCAGATAGGGAAGAACCCACCTACCAACATGCTACATCCCTAAAATTTTTGGGAAGGGGTTCCCAATCCTGCATATGGACTGTTGGATACATAATTGAAACCCAATAAACCCTATTTGCATTTTTACATGAATCAGTGACATGTACTTTGACACAACATAGCTCTGTTGACTTTATCTCTCGATAGTTTGTTTCGTCACTATTCCCTACTTGCTTGGTTACTTGCTTTATTAATTACTAAGATTTGAGGCATATAGGAGAGAATTGGTGGGGCTTGGCATTCCCTATCCCCATCTTGTTCCTTCTTCATCCAAATGGGGATAGGGATAGGGACACATTGGAAGAGATATTCTAAATCCCCATGTGTAGGGAATTAGGCATTGAATTCCCTAAATATTTAGGGATAGAGAACCTTGGTGGGGGAATTTCTTCCCTATCCAAATGAAATTCATCAAAATAGGGATAGGGATTGCCCTTGGTGGGGATGCTCTAATGGATATCCTTTACCTTAGCGAAAGACACGGTTAAATTTCCTCAAGGCTTGCAGATGAGTGACTGAGATTGCCCCCAAAGATTTTATTGAAATTCGGCGATATTAGCCCGCAAAAGGACTGCGAAGCGAACAGGTGGAAACGACAAGGCAGCAGCGGAAAAAGTACAGGTGCATTGAACCGGACAGAAGGCGTGAGGGCGACAGACGAGGACCGCAACCATTGAAGAAGAACGTGTGCGAGCACCGTCCTTGGCTTTCGAGTCCGTCACTGTAGAGTACCATCGCCTCTCACACACTCACACGATCACAAGTAGAGCCGCAGCTTCCGCGCAATGCCATCGCTCGTCCGTCCCTCACAAAAAAACTCGGTCAATTTCGGTGTCCACCGGCGTTCGTATGACGCCGTAGGTTTTCCAATCCAGAGCGTGGAGAGTGAGTGAAGAGAGCGCATCAAGAGAGTGAATCAAGAGAGCGCATCAAAGGAGTGAACCGAGAGAGTGGACCAAGAGAGTGAAGAGTGAAACGGAGGGGAACCGAGAGAGTGAAGAGGAAAAAAAGTGTGTCCGTCCGTATTCGCCATGGGACTCAAGGTTTGTATTCGCTACCGAAATTGATAAAAAAAATTTGGTATCCCGGTGGTTTGGTTTTTTATGGTTGTTTGTCTGAAATGCTGGTGTGCTGTGAGTTTATGCTTTCTTTTAAATTAATTTGGAATTTTTTTTTTGGTTAACCTCCGGAGAATTTTGTATCGAGCTTGTGTTAGAGTATTTCAGGTTTGATGTTTTTTCTTATACCTGTCGAGGACCTGGAAAGTTTGTTGAATAAGCTGATGTGTGGAATTTTGCCGCAGTGTGAGTTATGCTTTGGTGTCGTGTTGTGTAGTTTTGAAGGGAAGAATTACTGTTTGTTAGGGGAGAAATGTGCCTAGAGTGTGTGTAGTTCGTCTTAGTTTCGGTTTGACTTATTGTATTCGTGAAGAGGTTGGGAAGTGCTCTTTTGCTGTTGTTTTTGGAGGTTTTAGAATGAAGTTAGTTTTTGCCCTAAGGTTTTCGTTGGTTAAGTAGAAGCTGTGACGAATCGCATCTTATAGAGTATGAATTGACGGCTTGCTTTGGAGAGCAAGCTTTGAAGACTCCCTCTTTTCAGTCGTAAACCTTCATAGGTACTTTTATCGGTGATTGCTTCATTAATCAATTAATTATTCGGTATTTTGTTCCAAATAGTTCAACAAACTAGGAATTGTTCATTGTGCTTGATCAACTATTATTTTCCTCTTCTTAGCACTCACCGGTAGTACAAAAAGGTGTAACTTAGTGCTCTGTTTTGTATATTTGAAAAATTCTGTTCACTATGAGGGGTACTCATGTATCTGCAGTTTTCTCCGCTTGTTAGAAATTTCGGTGAAAGATTCCAGTATGTATTTTGTTTTACGCATCGATCGTCACCTAATGTATGTTGTATCTCAAAAGTGTCCCAGGGGCTAGGGTTCCTTAAACAATGCTCGTTGGTCCATGCAGGTGCAGATAGCGCCCATGGAGGCGTGGTACATGGATGATTCATCAGAAGACCAACGGAAACCTCACCATCGCAACCCGCCTGAATATGTTTCTTTGGAGAAGCTTGCAGGTCTCGTAGTCTTCTCTATTTGCTCTTGCTGCCAAGCTTTGCTGCTTTCACAGGCTCCGAACTGAATATTCTGGTGCGATCGACTCATTGATAACGGTTGTTAGGAAGCTCATCACTTCCATTTTCGATCTTTACAGAGCTACTGGTGTTCTCTTGCCATCCAATGCGTTACTTGATGTACTAAGTCTCCACTAACCGGGTGGTCTCCTCTTTGCAATTGCAGCGCTCGGAGTGCTACACTGGGTGCTCGATGCTGACAATTACGAAACTGATTCTAAACTGCAACAAATTAGAAAAGAGAGAGGTTACAGTTATGAGGTTAGTCTCCATGTACGATTGTCCAGTTCGTTTTGGAGTAGAAAGTCGGTGCTTGTGGTCCGAATTGAGTGGGTGGTACTACATCTCAATGGCTTGTTTTTGGCTCTGTTGGTGATATGGCTCCAAAACGCGAGGTTTCGACCAATGCGGATATCGCTTGTTTGCTACTCGTTGTAGAATTCGCTGGCACGAGGCATTTTTCTTTGTCCCTGTGTTATCTAAAATGTGTGAATGTGTGGATGTCAATAGGACTTTATAGAGGTATCTCCCTCAACTCTACCCAATTATGAGACGAAGATAAAAAGCTTTTTCGAGGAGCATATACACACAGACGAGGAGATTCGTTACTGCTTGGCTGGCAGTGGCTACTTTGACGTCCGCGATCCAGAGGATCGTTGGATCAGGATCTGGGTGCACAAGGGTGACATGATTGTGTTACCTGCGGGATGTTATCACCGCTTTACTCTTGATGAGAGCAATTACCTGAAGGTATGTACTACTGAGCATTTTTGTGTCTCAATTCCGTTGTAACACTTAACCTCCGGAGGAGAAAGGATACTTGGTTATAAAATGACCAATCTGGTTGACCATATTGCGAATAGTAGATTTCCGAAGAGGTCAAATTTTATGCACTGTAATCGGTGCAGGACATTGCATGTATTAAAAATAAATGATAGTGGACTGAAGATAGTCCCTATATGACCCCGTGAAACTCTTAAAAAAGGAAGGGGTCAAGTTTGGACTTCTTGGCCTATAGGAACTGGTCTATCTAAATTAGGGTGTGTTTAGCAATCCTAAAGTATCATTGCAGTAAATGTATCATTGATTGAAACTTTCTTTCATTATTGGATGCAGGCAATGAGGCTCTTTGTTGGTGAACCTATTTGGACCCCATACAATCGACCTCAAGATGAACATCCTGTGAGAAAGGACTACTATGATCACTTCCTCAAAACGCAGCTCAACAAAATGGACATGCCATTGGCGGCGTAAAGCATTTCCTTCAGCTTCTCACACTACACTCTAGAATAGTTTGTACTTTTAACAGAGTGTTTGAGACATTCCTGGTATGAAGAATTTTGGTGTCACATGAAAGATGTAAAACAAATAGAGACTAAAAGAGGAGCTGATGTGTCCAAAGTAGCTGAAGTATACGAATGCTATGTCGTGTGAAGTTTAGCAGTGGAGCTCAATAGAGAAGATAGTGTTATAATTTGCCTACTCGTCTTGGCTGTCCTTGTTACTGCGAATGCCTGAGGGGGTCTGCCGACGACTTGGGTCTTTTGAGGAGTGAGTTTGTAAAAATGGGAGTCTGGAGCCCGAGTACAAAGCGAATTCAAAATGTAGCAAGTGATTTTCCGTTTCACTACCTCTAGAGTATGCGGGCATCTAGTTCCACACTTAGAAAGTCATCACAGAGGGTGTCGGAACTTAAGGTATAGTAGCAACTTTAAATTGCAATGAATCGTCATGCTCACTTACGCTTACTTACGCTCTAGGTTTTCATTGTGAACATTGGATGATATGTCTTTGGAATGGAAATGTGATATGTTTTCTAAAATGGGTAGTTGTGATAAATATATTAGTGAAGTCTTGGAGTTTGTCTAGACTTCTATAAGTAATCTTTTATATTTTCACTTTGTGTTTTCAATTTATGTATGCATGCATTTGAAATATTCCTAATCTTCAATGCTATTTGTAACCCTATAGATCAAAGTTTCATTCAAAATGAACATTGTTGTAAAAATAAATCAAAATTGTAAAAGATTAAAGAAATTGGTTTAATCTAATTTCTTTTAACTTTAAAAAGTGAATGCATTGATAATGTAGAGTAAATCCTACTTAAGTAGATTTATTAATAAATCCTATTCTACTAGACTAAATTATAGGCTTAAAGATGAAACTTTTATTTAGTCTTCAACCAATATAAGTTTAAGTTTGTACATGTGATTATCTTTTAGCCTTTACATTTCATATTCTATATCTCCAATGTTTGATTAGATTGAAGATTTGAGGTTGCGATGGTATAATTCATTCAATAGTGTAGGATTCACTCAACTATCCCTAAAAGAGCAATGAGATCTTGTAATAGAATTACATAAGAATGCAGAAAAAAATTCAAATTTTTTGACTTAATAGATTGTATGATATAAATGCTCAAAGTGAAAAATCTTCAATTTTTGGTACATTGTCAAATTAGGTTTATAGACTTTAAATCCTCTTAACTTAAATATTTTGCACTCAAGAGTTTTGTGGTAAAAATCACTATTCTTGAAGACTTTAGATGAAAATATAAGAAAGAAATTTCAAAAAATAAAAGTTGATTTTCATTCTTTAAAAATTTGTTAAATAAAAGGAAATATATGATAGAAGGAAAAATTTAATAAGTAATAGATCCAAAATGGAATTGAAACACGTCAATTGTAATGATAATAGTGTTACATGTATCAAGCAATTTAAACCCTAAGAAATTTCTTTTTGTTAAATTGTAAACATTGAGTTAAGAAACAAATTCTATATATTATTTTTTCTAAAAGATATTTAGAATCCTAGAGTCTCAATAACTCCTACATTACTAGCCTATTTGCAAGTGGATTGAAACCCAACTTTCCATATCGATTGAAATACATTCTATGAGAAAATTAATTATTTTAAAGTTTTTGCAATTTTCTTTTGTTGCATGAGCTTGACGATTATTACTTTGTTTGGCATAACTTCTTTTCTTGGGAATCAATTCAAATAAAAAATATATTTTCATAAAGCTAATTTATTCTATTTTTGAAATAAATTTCAAAATATGTGTCAAAAATTGTAATTGTAGGTATCTTCCCAAACTCATCAATGGCCCATTTATGGATAGTAGTTCTTTAATCCATAAACAATATGGCACATTTTTTTTATCAATAAATGACAAAGAATATCTATATGTAAGACAAAAGTGTAATTATTCGTCCTCCAAATTTTGTATGAAAAGGGAAGGTTTTCTACAATGGTTTGACTTCCAATGAGTGCTTTTGCATTTTTTTAATTAAAAAATTCACATGGTACCAAAATAAATGATTTTCATGGTAACCAAGTCCATCGTTTAAAGGTTAAGGAGTACTAATTTGGAAGCTTGTTATTCTCTAAATAAAATCAATATAATGTTGGCTTCACAATTTTCATTTGTCTCAAGTAGTGTGATTTTCATTGAAATTTAATCTTAATATCTTTCAAATTCATTATTACATTCATCCATAATTCAGTTACATAGTATGAAGTGTCTATCACTATTAAGTGTTATTTGAATCAAATCATATTTGGATATATATTATAGTAAAAATGCAATGATGTAATTTCATCTATGTCAAACAAATGGACATTTTTTCATCCATATCCTAATTTTTCATTAAGTGTTGTAGTGGAAATTTTTTCAATAGAAATTATTATTATTATTATTATTATTATTTATTGTCTATACGTACAATGTAAGAATGTTAGTGATTTAAGGAGTTGCAAAACCAAGTACCAATGGATAGATTTTGAAAGGTGAGATTGTTACTTTTCCAATCATGCAATCTATGGACACAAAAGCCACTACAACATTGAAAATTATTTTTAATGCCTCAACCAGGCAACTAAGTGCCATGACTTTGCTTCTATTTGAATAACTTTGAATTCTTTTATATTACACATATACACTACATGTGAAGTTTAAACATCCTATCGTAACATGCATACTTCAAACCTTATAAGCCTACACCTTTTCTTTTGAAATCAAAACCAACATTTATATTTTGAAATGATTAGCTAAAGATTGGTTCATTTTACTAGCATTTTTTTATTTCCATATAATTCCTACAAATTTTTAGCTATATTATTAACAATAGGATAACATGCAAATGATGTTTTTGGATTTTGAGTTGCAACAACGAGCCATTAAAGAATTTTTCACTCTACAATCATTTGTAAGGCACAACTAAATTACAATAGAGAGATTAGTTAAGATGACATTAGATGCTTTTCAACACATCAAATATGTCAAGCAAAATTATTACAAGGTACACAATCTTCAAATTATTCTAAATATGAGAATCCTAAACCATTTTCTTTGAAGATTCGAATCAACAATACTTTCTAATATAGCTTGTGAACTTGATGGTCTAGCTTTCTAAACTTTAAACATTCTACTCCTTTAAAATAAAGCATTTGTTGACTATTTTTAGATTATGCATGGCAAGATGACAAGACAACAAGACAACATTCAACCTCTCTACATTCAAACTCTTGATATCAATAGTGATGAATTTGGATTCTAAGGTGCAATCAACAATGATTCAAAGACACAACAAAAATTGACAACAATTATATTAGTGGCTTCTCATTACAATAATAAGAAATGACTCGAGGTACATAAAGTGGAATCCTCCTTACAAATCTACACCTAATTGCAATGTGTTATTAAAACCAAACACTACATAATTATCCTTGCCTAAAATGTAAAACCTTTCTTTATGAGAGCCTAGGGTTGATTTTGTGAACTCTTATTTTCAGCACTTTTAAAATTTTATAGTTTATTGATACCATATTTCTAAATTGCATATTAAGAGGAATCTAAAATACAAGATATTTTATTCTCTTTTTGACTTCCAACAAGATCCAATTAAACACTAAACATAATTAAATACTCTGTAATAAAAAAAAATACTCAAATAATTATTGAATTTTAAGTGTAGTTACTTTAAACTCTCAAAGCTCCAAAGTCCATATTCTATATAATGAATAGAATCAGTGCTTTAGGGCAATGTTTTGTTCAAATAAATTCTTATTTATTCCAAGTAATATTGGTTTAAAAAAAGTTACTGTACCTCTATAACCCATGTAATGAAATTGATAAAATACAAGAAAAAATTTGCAAAATTTCACAAAAGATTTTGGCGGTGAAAGGGTTAACATTACACTAAGACATTCTAAGGGGGAAAAAAAAATAGCTGACAAGGTTTGGGTGTGTTTCACTAGTGACTATCCAGCCCGCGTCGCGCAAGCCGCAGAAGAGCTTGGTGCACGCGCGAGAAGTGGACGCGCCGCACCCTCGCATTGGGAGTTTCTTCTCCGGAGTGCGCATGCCCATGTACAAAGCCAACGACTCTGACGACCTTCACCTGATGGAGCTCATCTCTCCGTCGCATGAGCTTCGCCGCAAGCTCATCGAAGGCCACAGAAGGCCCATGACGCAACAACAACACACGCCTGTGTACCTGCAGCAATCGCCAAACAAAAGCTTGGACACCACGCCTAGAACAAAGTACAAGCAGACGGCGCTCAAAACCCTGCACACATTTCCGTTATCAAACAAACTGAATGCCAAGCTCTTCGGAACCGACGACCATGCCACGCCGAAATCCGCAAACGGGACACACCATCATCGCAAACAGAGAGAAACATCGAAACAACCAAGGATTCTAACCTTGGCGGAACAAATCCAACACCAAGAGTCTCTAACAATGGCTGCGCAAATGCATCAGAATACCTTGGGTTTTGAAGATATACAGATTTACAAGTCTGAACTCTCGACCCACCGAAAGTCAGATACCAGTACAGAGACATCCTTCCGAGTTTCATCGGAGAGAAGAGCGGAGGATCAAAAGACATATGATTTGCGCATACTAAGCAAATTGTGGCACCAAGATTGTAAAAGCTCCATCTCGATTCAACAGCAACTGGGGTCGCTGTTAAACTCCAAATACAAAGAGGTGTTTGAAGACGGCGGGATGTTCAAGTCGGAGAAGTGTAAGCATAATGACTTCAAGGCGGAAGTGGCCCAGATTTTGAAAAACTTGGAAAGTGCAGGGGCGCCACAGATGGCGACTTTGAATTTGAAGTATGAGCTTGCAGTGGCGTGCGTGGACGAAGTGATCGGGGAAGGCATGGGCGAGGAGTATGTGCGTTTGGAGGGGTATTTCTTGCAACCGTGCTCAAGGATTAGGATTCCAGAGCGGGATGCAAGTCTCTTAAGGGAGATTGCAGGGCGAGTGGAGCGTGAGTATGCGGATGTGCAACACATCGCTGGCTTCATGCTAGAGCAGCTCAATCCATCACTTGTTACTGGACTCATATGATTGTGGAAGAACATTACTTAACCCTGGAATGTTGTCGCGGACACTAAGTGTCCAATGGATGACAGAAAATTCTCCAATTGTATAGGATAGAAGTGCAACTACTCATCCTTGAAGTTTTGTTGTGAAAAGGGAACATCTTCTATAGTAGTTTGACTTCCAGTGAATATTTTTCCATGTTTTTTAAGCAATTGATTCCAACAGTATTAAAAAATGATGATTTCTTCAGAAACCATCTCATCCTTCCAAGGTTAAAGGACACAACCCCCATGACTAAGGTAGTCACCAAAATTGCTTCAATTGTTGGTCACTGGACCAATAGGTGTATTCTTTGTTTCTACAGTGAACAATCATGCCATCCATCAAACACTTTTCTGCTTCAACGTTGTAAATGGGTTAACAAATTTTTTCTAGAGGTCATTGACTATTGTACTGTTTATAGTACTTTGAAGTAACTGAGTTGCTCATAAACCAAAAATCTTTATGTCTTTCACTGCACTAAGGTAGTAGGTGACCCAGAAAGCGACCATTTACCATCTGATGGTGAATTGAAGGTGATAGAGCTGGAAAAATAAATTGAAATAAATTTGGGTAGAAAGAAGAATGTGAATTGTACATTGAACTAAGAAAATTTTAGAATTTTAGCACCTCACTGGTATTACTCTATGTGATGGTCTGATTCTGCACTCATGTGCCAAAATTGAATTTCCATCTTAGATTCTCAAGGGTCCTGTCACCTTACACCTTTCACAAGATAACATGTGGCATTAACATGTGGTATTTTTTTACAAAAAATGATTTAATTTTTGTTGAATCTGACCTTCACATTTAGGGTAGTCATGAATTGTCAAAGTCAAAGTCATATGGGGTAGGTTAGTAATGTTGTTCACAACTTGGGTAATAATCAAATGGCACCAATGTACAAAGAGAATTGCTGGTTAGTTCGTTGTTAGCTGGTGGAATTAGAAAAAATATAGTTGCATTTTGAAAATGTTGAAAAAAACGCTACTGAAAAATCAAACTTGATACTTGAGAAACCAATTCAATATAAAAATTAAATGAAAATAGGTGGTAAAACTCCAAAAACCCCAAACATTGGATGGCACATAACAAATAATGGAGCAAGAATTAGTATAGGTAGTCTTTATAAAGCACCCACTTGAATGCAAATTTCTTTGTTGCTTTGTAAGATCGAGTCCAAAATACAACCACATTTTGAGAATATAACATAGTCTAATTCTACATAAGAGTTGTCTCAAACAAATTAGTGAGCAAATAACTATTACATTAATAAATCACATAATGTATCTAAGGAAAAGAAGACAAAACAATAATAGGAGACACAAGATACAAAATATACAATAAAATAAGAAAGAACAACATATAAAAAAAAATACTTAGACTCCAAAATGTACTGAAAGTATAACTAATAGCCATTCTAAAAAGACAAAAAATATCCAAAAATAATGTAGAAGATACTTGTATCTTAACAAATAGCCTCAACTTACTATAACTTATAATACACTCAACTAAAACACCCTTCACTACAAAATAACCACCTAGACAAACTAATACTAAAAGAAATTTCTAATATATTATAAAAAATCTATCTCTTTAAAATCAAATCATATTTAATTATGAATGCAATGAAGAAGTAAAAAAATTAGTCAAAGTAAAATGACAACAATATACCAAAGTGCACATACAAGCCCCTATTGGCTCTACAAAGCAAAAACAAAAACAAAAGCTTTGAAAGGCCCCATATGCAACTTTAAGAAATAATTAGATGAAGAAAAGTACAATCAACAAAAAGTCATTGCTATAAAATACAAATGGACATGAATGGACAAACAACAAATCTTCATGCATCTAATAACTTTTAGGATAATCCTTACAAACAATTAAATAAATAATCTAACTTCTCAAATTCAAATTTAGACAATATAAAGACAACATTTGTCCACAAATACCTATTTTTTTCTAGGAAATTTACTAACATCAATTGTACTATATAGTTTGCATACAAAATATAGACACATGGCTACATCTTCTACTAGCATGGCCACAATCAAATACAAAAAATTGTAGAGTTGTTGGAAAAAATACTTAATGTTTTTGTCTCAAAAAATTTATTTTTTACCATAAGACTACCACTACTATAATTATTACAAGTATTGTGCAAGAATAATGTAGTTCAAATCATAAAAATGAATTAAAAAGGATTTATAAATGATTTATACAACATTAAAAATCTTTTATAAATAAATAAAAGCAAAAAAACATAAATAAATAAATAGGTACAATTATGAACGTACCATAAATGAACATTTAGTAATTTCAAAAGAAATCATAAAAATGTTCATATTTCTACATTGTGACATGCTTGAATTGCACCAAGTACTTTTGAAAGGAAAATTTTCATTCTAGTTTTTGCACAAAGGATGCACACTTTGAGCCTATGAGTACATCACACATGTCAAAATTTACATAAAACTTGGTTGTTGCTATGTGTAATCTTGAGACAATATCTATTTCTCCAATTTTTGACTCCAAATTTGCATTTCAAATACAATATAGGACTTGAATTCTCTCCAATAGCAAAAATAGACATCCAATTGGAGGCTCTTTAAAAATAATAAACTAATTTTTAGGAAATGCAAAAAATTACTCAATGTCTACAACTATTACATGTATCTTCATTTCAAATTTCACCTACATTGAATATAGACTACAAAAGATATAGCTGAGAAACCACTCATTCAAGCTGACTGGACAAAGAAAAAGGACAAGTATTTCTTGCAACCACCTTGTAGAATAAAACAACATAACTATGTTGTCTAGAAAGTACATAAAAAGATTTATGAATTGAATAACAAAACCTCAAGACAATTGGTTTAATCTCAATAATACAAGAAAAACAATAGATAAACTACAAGAACATAAAGTATCATTTGGCTATTTATCCCTAAGGGACCAAGTTGCATTTGGGGGTTACATAAAACTTTTGGGCAAGTGCATTTGACTATATGTTTCAATGTTTTTGGCCCAAATTTTAATAGAAGGTGGGGATGAGGAATATCTTTCATATACACTAAATTTTATGACATTTGGAAATAGGAATCAAAATTTATAACCTAATATCTTACTATTTTTGTAATTGGGAAGTTTGGGCAAATAAAAAAAAAATCACTTGTTTTAGAAACAATAAGTTGAAATTGGTTTCTTAGAGTTATTTATACATGGAAAGCTTTTAATCATTCCATTTGGATCAATGAGTTAAAAGTTATGAGGATTTTTTGTTTGCAGGTAGTTACAGATTTTCTACTCTAGAATAAACTTTGAAGTCTTTTATATTACCAAATTTTCAATATTTTTGGAAAAAATACAATCATAGGATTTAGATTGTTTATAACAACCTTTCAATCATATGGATTGGCATTTTTAAATTCAATAATTAAATTCTTAATAATCAAGTATTTTGAATTATTCTCTACCTACTACCTACTATTTTTTTCCTATATGTTGTACAATTCCAAATGATTTGAAAACTTTCAAGCATGTGGCCAACTTGTCTAGGAAAAATGATCCAAAGAAAAAACACTATTTTGGTCATTTTTTCATTGAAAAGTAAGCTTCTAAAGTGCAATTGCCCTATTTTCTCTAGGACTAGAAAAATGATTTTAATATATTCAAATGCTAATATCTTGCGATCCGCACTATGGAAATTTTAAAATTTTTTACCACATATTTTCAAATCAGCTTATTACAAGATCCTATGGTTACATATGTTAACAAAAGTTTTTTTTCAAAAATTTGGTACTTGTACTAAAAATGGCAATTTTGTAGTGTTTTTAGTGAAAACATAGTGATGGGAATTTAGAAGTTAACCTACCATTGCCGCCATACACTCAATACACAATAGTAATTATGGAACAAAACAAAATTAGACATATTATTAGTATTAAATCACTCTCATAACAATACGTTTCCAATCCAACCCCAATCTAATCTACTTATACAATTCATTGAATTCACACTCTTATGATAAATTTTTAGTAGATATCATTACACCCAAGAAAAGTAAAATATAATAAGTTGCTAATCAGGATTAAACGACAAGGATGGAATGTAGCACCACTCTTAATAATCATTGGTAATGTCACATGAGCTATACATTCAAGATACAAAAGCTTACTACACGAAGACTAAAACATAAAAATTAAAATCAACTTCATAAATAAATCACTCCAAAAATCCACCAAAATATAATACAATACCTTATGTATATTATCTACACCAAATACAAAATAAACACCACCAACCCTACCACCCAATCTTCAATAAAACCACATCAAATATATATATAATCTCTTGTACCACTTCTTCCAAATAGAACTATTTCAATAGAGTGACTAATTACCTAAAAAATACATATATGAAGAGATATGGGACTTTATTTACTAGTTACATATACATGTCATAGAGATTACTTCCAAAAAGAGACACCAAGGATAGCACCCACTACCTAAGCCTTTGTAGCTGGAATAACAAAATTATCCTCAACAAATTCTTCATTCATGTTGGTTAGAATTATTATTTTTAATAATTCAAAAATTAAACTTTATGTAATATTTTGACTTTGACAAAAATCAAAATTTATATAAAAAAACACCATTCAAATATATGTTTCAATCTATCTTTTTCTAACCTATCTATGCACTTTCAAATAGGATAGGGAGTGCATGTAAAATATACTTCTATGCACTCCCTATCCTATTCTCATTCTTCCAATCACTCCTTGTCTATAGACAAACTTTGTCCGTGATCTGTCCAAGATCACCTTCCTTCTATTTTCCTACATTCTTCTATTCTAAATTGCCCAAGACTCCCAAACTACCCCAAACCCCTTTGAATTGCCCCAAACTTCTAAATTGCCGAAAAAACTTTTGAATTATTTAAGAGCCCTACCCTAGAAAATTGCAAGTATTGTTGAAGGTCTTCCATCCAAGAATCCCTATGCAATTCCCTTACAAAATTCATGGTATTCTTCACCCAAAACTTTGATTTTTAGAGCATACTATAAATATGCCCCAAATAGATAGTTGTTGCTTGCCTTGTTTAAATTTGATGGGCCCAATAATTTTTTATCTTTGTTCAAATCCAATTGCAATAAAAATTTATATTTTAATGCTTAGAAAAGCTCACATATTATGTGAATATTTCAATAACATTAATTCTAAGTACCTAATCAAACTTCCAAACGGAGTTAAACAACCAAATTCTCTTTTAGGGATTAAATTTATAAAACAAAGAAGTTTGCAAATGCATTGCTCCAACATCGTCATATCCTAGCTAAGAAGGTCAAACAATGTTGTCAAGGGTCAAACAATGTTGTCAAGGGTCAAACAATGTTGGCCCATCATTTGTCTAATTGTTTAGAACCATATAAGAGAGTTTTATTGTAAAAAATGGTAAAACAAATTTACATTAGATGCCTAATCAGCTACCGAACCATCTACTAAGGTGTCTTGGCACTTAAGTGGATGCCGAATATCCACTAGTAGCCATGTTTGGCATTCACCTTGGGACTAATGGCATCCAAGATGGATGTTAAAGGGGGGGACGACTAATTATTCACTTGTGCAATGCCTAAGCCTACACCAATGATGACACTTAACTAACAAAATACCTTAGATAGACAATGGGTAGATAGTTACTCAAGGTTAAAATGGAAAATCTTGATGTAAATCTATCTATAGATATTGGATCCATCCACCCATCTATCCATCAATCTTTTCATCTAGACATTCTAGCCTATATTGTCCTTATCCAAGTGCATTACAAACCAACTATTTTAATAGAAATGGGATGTTGTTTCTTTGTTTATAAAATTTGGATGTTTTCTTTTTGCTAGTCAAACATGTCCAAAGGTACATTTGAGCTAGACAGAAGTGACTTGTGATTGAGTTAAGATGTGCACTATGAATAGTATTCAACATCAACACAAATCCTAATTTAACATTGTTGTAGATGATTTGTCTTTCTTTGCTAAGATGAGCTTTCAATCAAGCCTCGAAAAGATGGTAAAAAACAATGATGACTTGATAGTTGAAGAGGAGGAGCAAATACTAGCTAGGAAAGATCTCTATAAAGAACCCATATTTTAGGTGACATTCAATGTAGCAACTTGTGTTTTTATATCAATTATAACATTCATTATAACATAAAAATGTTACGGCAGATATTGTTATTAACATAGAAATTATAAGTTGTTATATTGAATGTCACCTTAAATCTATCACCTACGATACTCATTTCTTATTGTGGATGCAAAATTAAATTGTCCAATTGGAGTCAATAATTGTGTTGCTTATTATTGCTCTAGAATTTCTTTTGTTAGAATTGGCAAGAAGATGCAAGATACAAACAAATCAATGTTTTTTTCTTATCATTGCTCACTAATGTTGATGATCAAGCCTTTCTCAAGTATATTTTTATCTTTTATTTTATAATGTTTGTTGATTTCTTTGATTGATTGTTGGTTTTTTGGATTGATTGCTGATTTTTTTTAATTAATTGTTGATTCTTTTTACTTTATTGTTAAATTTGTATTATTGATCATATTTGCTTTATTTTTATTCTAGTTTTTTTGCATTGATATCATGTATACAATTTGACCCTTAAATATGCAGGCATCCAGAAAGCAGATGTGCCTTGGTCAACCTTGATTACTACTTTGAAAATAACTATTTTTGAAATTTGATTTCAACTAAAAAAAATGAAGCTTAATAAGTTTTGTTTCTATTCCATTTTAAAGTTTTGAGAAATGTCAAAAATTGAAAGAGTTATTGCAATTGAAAGCTCCCTATGTTAAAATCCAAATAACACATTATGGTGTGTTTTTCATTCATATTTCCTTTTTTTTAAATGTATTTTGAATTTAAATTATAAAGTTATGTTTTTCATTCCATTCTTCGTTTACAATAAAAAAATTATAGATCATTTTAATATATATTGTAATTGATATAATTTTATTTTTTCCTTCAAAATTATTGAAAAAATAAGAAATAAATAGAAAGTTTATTTTTCTACTAGCAAAAAATATAAATTTTTGTACATCAATTAAATAAAAGGATAAATTTGGTTTGATAGTTGAATTTGACTTCAAGGTGTTTTATGTGGCTATTTTGGATGTAAAAAATAAAACAACCAATTGAAAAATTTTCATGCTAATAACTATTGCTATTTTTATCTTCCAAAAAAATTTCAAATAATTTGGATTGTTTTTGCTATTTTTACTCATTTATGTTCATTTTTTGCAACAAAATTGATAACAATTAGAAATTTTCACAAAAGAAACTGCAATTATTCAAGTAATATAGAATTCAAAGTTTCAAGTAGTAAAAATATTACTACTTGGATATTTGGATTTTTGTTTGAATACTATTGAAAAGGCTAAAATTATCTCAGACAAGAAGTTTGACTATTTCACAATGGATCAAGTTTTTAAGGGGTTAATTATGTATCCAAGTTCTTAATAACTTCATGCATTCTATTGCCAACATTATGTTTCTAACATCATTAGTTTAGATATCAAGCATTGGACTTTTATGACGTTCCATAGACTATCTTCCTAGTATAAATAGAGACAAGTTTAGAGTTGATGCATTTACAATAATTTCAACGGTGTACATAGAAAGTTTTTCTACTAAACTTGATTTTTTATTACATTTTCCTTGGGGGAATCAAAGAATTAGGGTATTGATATTATTATTAACTACTAGTGTAAGCCAGTTGATTATTATAACAAGAAAATCATTTTTATATACAACATAATGATTTAACATGGACTGCAATTCTTTGATGTTGATCTTAAATCTTTAGGTTGGACATGCCAATACCTTTTTTTTTTAGACCACAGTTAAAATTAAAAAAAGGAGACCTTTGTTGGGAAAAACATACTAGAAGATGTAACAAAGATAATGGCTCAATCACTGAATATTCATAAGAAATTTTCTAATAAGACTAGGAGACACATTGGAATGACACAAATGGAGTAAGTGCTTGTTCCTATGAATGTAGCATTTGAAAGGACATGGCGTTGTCACCTGAAAAGCTTTTACAAATATGTAAAGAGAAGAGTGTTGAGGAATGCACTAAATAGCGAATGATTTATGTATGTTGAAGCTCTAAAGCAAGGGAAGAGTAAAAAACAACTATAGTAACCAAAGCAACCATTTCTATACCATGGTTACTATAGTTGCTATAGTTACCATAATTATTAGAGTTGCTTAAGTAAAAATTTGCCATTGTTAAAGAGATGATGTAAAAGATGTAAAAATAACAAAATAGAATAATTTTAGATGAACAAAAAGATTTTGGATGAAGAATACATAATGCCCAATTATGTAGGCGAAATCACCTAAACCCTAATTATGACACAAAATCTATCTAATAAATAAATTGGACATTTTCTACTAGTGGTTCATGGAATATACTATAAAATTGTTCCCAATAGGCAATTGTCACTTGCCCCAATCAAAGAATTTCTTAGGCCTAATAACTTTTTATTTCTAAATCCAAACTTCCGAATGGCATTAAATAACCAAATAGTCATTAAGAGGTTTAATTTTTTCTTAAAGTTTGCAAAGGCCTTACTCCAACATCTTTATATTCTTAGAAGGTCAAACAATGTTGTTCGGGGATAAATTCCATCCAAACCATTCTATCCATCCAATTGTCTAAGACCATCTAAGAGAGTTGATTAGTAAAAGAAATGGTAAAAGAAATTTACATCGGACACCTGACCGTCCATCCAACTAATGAAAATGCTTTAGAGACACCTTGGACTTGTGTTGTCGAAGGTGGATGCCTAACCATTCGCCAAGGTGTCTTCGTGTCAAAATAGTTGCCAAATATCCACAACAGTAAGATCTGGCATCTACCTTAGGACCAATGGTATCCAAAGTGGATGTTAAAGGGGTAAACAACCAACTATACACTATTTGACCAATGGAGATGTTGGGCTAGTTATTCTAAATTAAAATGGCAAATCTCAATGTCTAAATCCATCTAGGGATATTGGATCTATTTGTCTTTTCATGTGGACACCCTATCCTATATTGTCCTTCTCTCTATGATAACTAATCATTCATTTACTTGATTATGTACTTAATTAATTCCAAAAGGCTCCAATTTTTTCTACAAAGACATTGTCAAAAACTACATTTTTGGGGTATGTTATTCAAAAAGGAAAATTGAAGCTTCTTATTGAAACTTCAATCACACAAAAGTGAAGTAAATATTTTATTAGAAAGTGAAAAATTTCAGCCCATTTGACTACATGGATTGAAAGATTATAATGTTTGAAGTGAGAAAAAACAAACTTTTGTGTATTCTTGCAAAATAAGGTCCATAGACTTTGGACCTTCTTGGAGTAAAATTTTGCTCTACAAAAAAATGAAGATTTTGATCATTCATAAGTGTATAATATTAGGCTCTCATAAAATTTTTAGAACTAGCTAAGATGTCTAGCTTACACTAAATCATTGTGCAATGCAATGAGGTTAAGTGAATTTTAGAAGCAGTACACTAGTCATTTTTTCATGGTTTCTTGTGCAATGAAGAAATATTTTATTAAAATCTAGGCAATAAAAAAATTTAGGGACAAATATTAGGAGTATATGAAAAAAAATTCAAGAATTTTGACTTCATAGATATTAAGATAATAGGACTTGAAGTTAGAAGAAAATGTATTTTTTTGAAATCACTCCAATATAGCTAATACAGTTTGACTTCTTTTAGAATATAATTTGAGGATTCAAAATTTTTTTTGGAGACAATTGTATGCCATATAATATTAGTTACATACATGCCAAATTTCCAAAGTTGATGAGCATTTTGCAAAAGAATCCCAAAAGATTTTCAAACTGCTTGAGCTACCCAAAAAGTTCAAAGCAACATAACTTTTGGGGGGGCACTTGATTGGAAAAAAATTAGTTTTTCATGAAGGAGGTATGTATTTACTCATTGTGTCTACATTTATAAACATCAAACCAAAAATGACTTCATACGAACCTATCCAAGATTTCTTGTGTACCTTGAATGGATATTGGTCCTTTAGGAGTTAAAGTGAAGACACTTTCAAATTTTTACAATAGTAATTGTTGAACTTTGTTGAAACTATTTTAAAGCCTTTTGTAGGGGTGAAATAAAGAATTTGGGTGCTTTATAGACCTTACATTCTAATGGAAATGGAATAACTAAAACCTTTCCATATATGCTCATCTAATTAACAAGAATTCAAAATGAGAAAGTACATTCTTTTGATGCCATATCATAGGTCTTAAAAAAACCTGATTCATGAGTTAAAATTTTGTTTGCCTATCAAATATGAATTTATGAAATCTCTCCTCTCAAAATTAGAAATATTACTAAATTATCTTAACTGCAATTAATTAACTTCAATAACTAAACTATGGTAAATTTTGTCTCAAAATTTAAGATTCCTTCTAATAGAAAAACAATGAGTGCCACTAAATTCCTCAAAATTACAAACTTTTTTCTAATACAAAACTCGACATCATAGGTATTGTGACTAAACTCTTCTACAAAGTCTTTCCTACTGAAAACTTGAGTGCAATGGATGTTGCTAGTTTATAACATACTAAAAAAAAAGATTTGGAGTAGAAATAAATAAGATTAAAATAAAACCATAGTTTTGTAAATTTCTTAGATTGAATAGTATAGTCCAATCTTAACAAGATTGTCAAAGATTTTGTATTAATAAGATTGATAAGATTCCTTCATTTTGTTTTTGTTGTATATACTACCACTATATATATTTTGAAGTTTTTTCAAAAAACATCTAAGATCTTCTACAAGAGACTTAGACATTAAAATTAGGATATAAAGTCCTCATATTTGTTTGTTAGGATTTTAATCATGGATATATGCTTTCTACCACCTTGAATAACTTTTTGAACCTCTATAAAGCATATGATAGTTAGAAGTGAAATCAAACCTTCTTATAAAAATAATTATATTTCGTGAAACCAACAAGGATAACTGAAAAGTTTGCTCAAAAGTAATTAGGGTTTTTTCCTAACATTTTATAAATCATTTGCATAAACCTTCTAAAGCTAAAATTTAATGCCACGCACCTTAGAATGCAAATAGCTTGAATAATTATCCATTTTTGTAAATTAATCCATCGCTTACATATTTTCATTTGTCAAGATTTTTGTTAATACACAAATTGATTCATTTTTTTCATAATTATGAATAGTGCAAGACTTCCTTATACTTCTTAAATGAATTATAGGTGAAGGTGTCTAATTAACCCCTAAAGGACCATTGTCCCTTTGGAGGACAAATGGGATTTCGGGCAGGTACCTATGGGCTGAATTTTTGTCATGACTTTTTTATACATTTTCTAAGATAGAAAAACTGATAAGCTTTATGAGAGTATAATTTTTTTCACAATTGGTGCCCGGGAACAATAGTTATGACCAAATAAGCTCAAACGAGGGGACATGGGTTAGTCCGGGCAGCAAAAAAAAATTTGCAAAAATTTGAATTTAAAAAATATATATTATTTTCCTCATAGATTATATTTTTGTCTATCCGAAAAGCTTTGGTTCATTTCATTTGGATTTGTTATGAGAAAGTTATGGACATTCTTGTTTTTCAGGTAGTTAGAGCATCTTCTTGAAAAAAATGACTTGTAGGATTCATTTCTGAATGCAATTCTTCAAATTTTTCAATTTTTTTTATTTTGCATGATTTAATTTACTTACAAGAACAATCTCACCATTGGGATTAGAGCATTTTAATTCCATCTAAAATATATGAATATTTTAGATTTTCCTTCTATCTCGTACCTACTTCTACTTAACAATTTTTTTAAGAATGAAAATTAAGTTTTTTTTAATTTCTTTTTTTTTCCCAGATTCTCAACTTAATTTTACACTATAAATATTTAAAGCTCAAAACTCTATAGTGCAAAAATTTTCAGTAAAAAATGTTCAAAGTCAAAAAATCCAGTCTTGCAATGTGCTGAAATACTTGTTTTTTCCACTTTAAACGCAAATATCTTGCAATCTGTGCGGTGAAAAATTCTGAAATTTCCACACTTTTTTATGCTAGTGAGGTGTAACATCCTATGGTTAGATGTGAAAAAAAACAATTAATTTTTTTTTTTACTCTTTGCTATAGAAATGGCAATTTTTAGTGTTTTTTGGCAGAAAAAAGGCCTCGGTCCTTTAGGGGTTAACCCTTGAGCATTTGGATCCTTTTCCAAAATTGATGATTTGGAGAAAATTGTTATAAAGTGCTATTTGGAAGAATATTTTGGAATTGACATACAAATAGGAGTTGTAGATTCCATCCGTATAGTTAGATTCACTATTGCTATCATAAATATTTTTTTTATAAATTTTGAAAGGGAAATTTCTAAATTCCTTCTAAATTCAATTACAAGTAAAATATTATCATTTTTTGAGTAAAACTTATTGGAATGAATTTGAAACAAGGTTCTTTTGATGTGGTGATTTTTTAAAAATTTTGTGTTCTTTCAATCTATGACCTCATTTTTGCAAATTCAATCATTGGATAGGACAATAACTTGATAAAGAATCCCCACAAATTAGATGATTTTCATCCAAGCAGGAACAAGAAAGAAAATTGAATTTCAATCTATTCTTGTCCAAATTTTGGAAGTCAGAGCGTTCTAGGGTTAATGTGAACATTTGGATGAAATTTAGATGAAATGAAATGAAAATTGAATGAAAATCAAACTATTTGGGATTTTATGAAAAGAATAGAGACTATTTTACATTGGTTTTAATAAAATAATGTAAACTACTATTAATACTTGAAGAACCAAGAAATTTAAATTTGAACAATCTATGTCTTTATAATTTTGTATGGTATAGATTTTTAAGATTTTACTTTGCAAATATTCTATAGTATATAGTGTATAAAGATATTTTAACCCCAAAATAACTTTTCTATTAAAAATATGACCCTTCAAAATGACTTGAATATGTCAGTAAATTAAAAATCTTTAAAGAAATATCATATTTTGAATTTAAAATTGTGTAATGAAAAAAAAAATTATTATAAAATTATAAATATGTAATCTATAATCAATTTTAGAAATAGTTTTGAATTCTTTTTAGGATTTTCTTGATAAATATTGATTATCGTAGTGTAGTAATAGAGTCATTAGAAGATATTCAGCTACATTGAAGGGTTGCAAGTTCCTTGAGGTTTTCAAACCCTGGGAACTTGCCACACCTATTACTTGACATGGCACAATGATTGTCACGTTATAAAAATAAATTTTGAACCTTTTTTTTATTTTCTAAATTTTCTAAATAAAAAAAATTGACAACAGCCATTCTTTGGCAGCCAGAAGAATAGTGACATTAGAAGAATTTTGGGGGGTCCAGAAACCTGTTTCAAACTTGTTCCCCCATAGTTGTTCCTTACAGTGAGGGGAATGGTCCACTATTAGAATTTTCTTTTTCATAAAAGAAATAATAAATAAATAATAATAAATAATAAAAAAATTTGTCTCCAAATGCAAAAATTTAAACTTAAAAATTTTAAAAAAAAAATTTGGTCAATGACGTGGCAAGGTCTCGACCACATTAGACCACTGCGCCGAACCTGTTTCCTGCATTTGCAGGCTGTGATAACTCACAACCATCCAAAGGCCCAAAAAATCTTCTAATGTAGAAATAGCCTTGAACTAGCCTTTTCAACCCTTCAAAATCTTCTAATGCAATTGTAATGATATGATCAATAGGTTATATTTTTCAATTTTTGTTTGAAAGACCAAATTATATTATTACTATAATTTAAATTTTATAAAAAAAACTTTGAAATTTTAAACATAATGACTACCCCTTGATCCTTAAAGGCTAGTGAATATTAGTGCATCTTGCAAATTGGCATAATTTCCAAATTAATGCAAGTTAATATTATTACTACATGACGCACTAATTGAAGTAACTTGTATAGAAAACATCATCTATAATTGAATAACTCTATATTCTAAGCAATTTATTTGGCTATTCTATCCATGTTCTTTCTTTCAATTTTTTAGAATATAGTTTAGTGGTGCTAATTTTATATAACCAAATTTTGACAAAATTTGGTATATAAGTTCATCGAATTATTAAAATATTGCACTAATAATACTAATTTGTGCTAGTTTTGGAGTAATGCAAATTTATGAGGCATATTATAATTGATAATTGCCAATATTTTGAATAAATTTGATATAGTATTTTGAGTATTGTAATTTTCATTTATCTTTTATCCATTTTACTATTTTCATTCAAATTTCCTTTGAAATTCATCCAAAGATTCACTCTATGCTAATAATTATATTTAGTGTTACTTACAATAATTGATTCATCCCTAAAAGTTCAAAGTCTTGGAATAATTTTGGAATTTCTATATAGATTCCTCTATGTCAAATCTTACATGAAATTTTTGAATTTTTTTGAAGATATAAGAATGTATTAGCTTCGAAGAATATATATTTTTATATCAATTGGAGAATAGGAGGAAAAGTTATGGACTCCTAAATACAAAATGTGCAAGTCTGGGCAACAAAAAAATGAAATAATTTTTTTCCCTCTTAAATTATATTTTTATCTAACTTTTCATTGTTTTATAATTAGAACTCAAAATTTCTACCATTTCCAAGTGCATCCCAAAATACCTTGAATAGGTTAAAAAATCTTTCAAATTTAAACATTGAATTACAAAAATAAATTTCTTCAAAAGCTAACTAAAAGTAAAAATTATAATGGTCTTGGCAAATCATGGTTACTAGAGTACATCTTAATCCTAATTATGTGCTTTCAACGATAGAAATTTCAAATTCTAATTATAAACTAGTGAAAAGTTAGAAGTTTATTTGGAGGGACAAATTTCAAAGTGGATTAAGGATGCCCTTAAGAACATTATCAATTGATGAATCACTCTAAATGACTCACTCTAAATATTACTATCTTTTTTTGGGTGTATAATGAGAACTTGTAATTATTATCATTAAAACAACGTATAATAAATCTCTTTAAATAGATACAATAAAGTTTGAATTTGAACTTTGTACAACTAAAATAGAGCCCATTAGTAGCAATCTAAAAGACAAAAGGTATAGAGAACCACTTCAAATCATGTTAAAAAAAGAAAAATCAAGAAAAGGACTAATTAACTTGAAGAAAATTGGTACAATTTGGTGTGAAATGTGCATTGGTAATTGTAATTTGCCAATTCTATTGTAATTTTTGTCAACTTTGAAGAGATTTATTTTTGTTATCCAATGTTTAAATTTAATTTTTCTTTACCTATGCAAAGTACTTTGGGATGCGTTTCCAATGATAAAAAAAAAAAATCAAGTTTAAATTAAAACCAATCGAAAATTTGAAGTTCATTTGGAGGGGTAAATTCCGGGGTCGACTGGGGACGCACTAAGCCGAGTGCCCTCGACCCCGGGCACCGAAGCAGATAAGCTTTTTCACAAAGTCATCCCCTTCACCATTCCACTTCGTCTCTCTCCCCCTTGTCTGCTTCATCTCGCCCCTCTCGCAGGGCTCCCAATCCCAAAACCCACAACGAGGTTTCCCGAATTCTCACCATTCGCAACAGAATCCGCTTCACGTCTGCTCTAGGTTTTGCTTCCTCTCTGGGTTTCCCTTCGGGTTCCCCTTCCTCGTTGGGTTCACCATGCGGCGATGGCTCGGCAGAGGCAGCGGCAAGTCCGAATCGCCTGCTTCTACCCCCGCAACCCCACCTCCCTCCGGTGCCTCTTCCCCTCCTTCCGAAACGTACATGGAGCGTTTCCGCCAGTTCAAATTGGAGGAGCAGAACGAAGTCGAGGACCCACGCTACACGGACGAAGTCGAACAAGACTTACAAGAGGATGAGTATTTCACCCTTGCCACAACAGAAGAGGAGATTCGTGAGAATGCGGAGCTTCTGAATAGTTTCAAGAACTCTTCCATGGCGAAGTTCTTGGTGAGGAGCGAGGAGCTTGCGGCGGAGGAGCGGGCGAAGGAGAAGCTGGCGAATGCGCTGCCGACGAGACCGGAGGATGCGAAGCTGTGGAAGGAGTTGCCGTTAGTCCCTGGGCCGTATGGAGGACCGTCGATTCCGAGGAAGAGTTTGAGAACGGATGAGGAAGTGCAAGGACGGTTTTGGGATTTCTTTAAGCAGTTTGAGTTCGGGCTGTGGGGATATAGGCAGAGGCCGTATCCGGAGTTAAGGCCGATTGATGTGCAGCAGGTGTTGGGGTACAAGTGGCTGGATAAGCGTTACGCGGACTGTGAGTAATCTCATCATTCTTTATCAACATTGCAACCAATGTTGAAACCCTGATATCTTGCATTTGCTGAATTGCCGTTGTCTCAATCAGCCCCTGAAATTTACATGTTCTCAATTGCCGTCGTCACATGCAGTTAATTGACTTATCTGGGGTTTTAGTTGGTTATGGTTTTGTTATTTTTTGAATTCTCATCTTTAATCTAAAGTCGTTCTTGTGTCCGTGTTTGTGATGGTCATGTTTCTTTTAAGTTTCTGGAATTCGAATCTCGCCGTTGTAAGTCCATATTCGATGGAAGGGTTTAGAATAATGTTGATTATAATATTGGGTTTAGTCCATTCTTCTCGCCCTCAATCAGCGTTTTACAATGCCATCAATATCACGTACACTCAACCTCTTTAGTATGACCTCTCTAAAAGACACACTAGAATGTCCTGCATGCTTACCACACTATCATTGTCTTTACTACACTTGTCACTCATTCCAAGAATGTCATAGTTGAAATTTGGGAACCCTGAATGGTAAGATTGAAGAGGTTTGAGTTTACAGAATTTTGAAATCTTGATGTGTAATTTTCAATTTGCGTCTCGTGTAAATGTGGAGTCGTTTTCGTGTCTATGAAGTTTCTGGCATTTGAATCTCACCATTGTAACTCCATGAATGGTTAAAGGGTTTAGAAGGAGATTGTTTACGATATTAGGGTTAGGTTATAATGCTGGGATGAGTGCTGTTCAGGGAACCATATGTGCACTTCTGGAACATTCTCGTCAGGGGCCATGCACTGGGTGTCACCAGAGCAGCACTCAACCCGTAGTATTTGTCAAGTTGTTGTTTGATATGGCGAACGACATTAAGTTCGGGACATTCAAAATCACCACTTATGCCAATGAGCATAGTCCCTGTTACTGGTTAGGTCAAATTTTAACATGCTCCTCTTAGCAAATGTAAGAGAATTGCATCGCACTCTGAGAATGCGTAATCTGGATTCCGCATGCAAAAGCTTTGAAGTGCCAAAATAATATTGGTAGTAGTTGGTCTAAACCCGGCACTTAGAAACTGATTTTTAGATGCTCTGCATCCTTCTTATCAGTATCTTTACAGAGTCTAAGATTTTAAGGGGGCAATTCTGTGTCAGTGCCGATTATGGGTGTCCCTGCCTTTGAGAATCCTTAGTGTGACGTCTCTGTTTCAGTCCGTGATGAGGCTTTGGACATACGAATCTCTGTAATTCCGTTAGTTTCTTCTCTTCATGACTTTGAATATATTCCTGTTTTGGGAGTCTTGCTGGGGTTTAACGTTCTGTGGCTCGTCAAACAGTCGCAATGAGGGCCGGAGGATGGTACTACAAGGACCGGCTGGGACGAACTCGAGGTCCGATGGAGCTTATAAATCTCAAGACTGCATGGGCAGCAGGGATTGTTGACAAGAACACTTTCATATGGGGAGACGATATGGATGAATGGGCTCCTATTGGAATGGTCTACGGTCTTCAGAGTGCCGTGGAAACTCCTGACTGTACGCTCTCTTCTCTTTTTGTTTTCAGTCTATTTTGCCTGACGAATCTACACTGAATTCTCTATTTTGTGTTCTCATATACTATTCAAAATGTTATCGATCGATCAATCATTCTGCTCGCACACATTTAGAAGCCAAGCACCCAGTGAGTGACACCTTGCACTTTGACATTATTTAATATTGACTCTAAAATAGCTGCTTCTCTGAAGTTTTAGAGTATCCGTATTTTGTACTCTAAAGTTGAAGACTCTCCGACACATATTATGTGACTGATGTAGGACACCTCTTCTCAACGTTAAATATGGAATATTCCTGGTGTTGGGAGTATAACTCCGTCTTTTCGTTGTTCTCTATTTGCAGTAAAACTTGCAGCAATGGGATCCGCTTTGGTTCACAAACTTGCTAGAGGGTTACCTCCATGGACACCTTTGAAGGGCCACAGTATCAAATCGTACAAACAGATTCAGGCTGAAGCTATTGAAAAGAGGGAAAGAGAGAAAGCAGTGCTGCGACAGAACCATGGTAGCTGGCCCGGTGAAAGCACTCCCTCTCATGCGATGTTCTTATGGGCTGGTGGATCTGAGCTGACGGACATCCTGGAACAAGGAAACAAGAAAAACATGCCACATAAGTTTATATCTTATGAAAACAGGTATGTCTTGAGACAACATCATTTGTGCTTGAGAAGTTGTGTATTCACTGCCATCGAATACACATTATGTCTTTCACAGAATTTTCCCTTCCCTTTTTTGTTTTTTAAGGGCTTTGTTTTAACCACTTTGAGTGTGATATACTCTCATTTTAAAATCATTTTGAGCTGAAATTAATGAATACGGTGATGTGCGACTTCATTGTGTCTTGTTTTCTTAGAAAACTCGTCTTTTTACTTGGTTTGCTCAGCAGTCTGTCCCACATTTTGATCTTGTGTGTCGCAGTACCTCGTAGACTATAAAATATTGATCGTATTCAGCCAGACGGACTGTTTTTTTATATCGCCAAGCTGCGAGCGAGACCCTAGAGTTGGCTCTATGCATACTTATGCTTCTTGTACTGTTTCCCCGTCTTTTTCAGGAAAGAACTGGCAAAACAAATTCCAGGTTTGCGGCCATGGGAAGTTCTGGAGGTAGAACAGGTCATGGATCTTGTGACTTACACTAAAGAGTGGTACCGCGAAGACTTGGGCGAGTTCACCACTCGTGCTGACTACGAGAGAGACTGGTTTGAATCCTTCCAGGTATTATTTCTAATTACCTTTACTATGCCAATGTTTCGCTTGTCCAGTCAAGGATGTCTAGTTCTCAAAGCGGTTTTCATGTTATTTAAGCAGTTTCGAGGTCACAGGAAGACTTATTTTGTCCAGTTTTATTTATTTATTTACATGTAATGTTCTAATTATTGTCTAGTGATATAAAAGTTGACCCTAGCTGAGTTATAGTTTTCACAATATGATCAATTGAATTGGTCGAACTATGAATCCTTTCTTCTTTGAGGGGCTAGATTAAAACTGATGGGATAGAAATCTGTTGGTGCAGTCTGTAAAAATGCTCCTTTTGATGACCAGAATTTCTTGCCCTGAACAGCAGGGCCCCTTTGTTCCGTGAACAACGAGTTCTGGCTTCGTGTTGCGGTTGACAGTGATTATTGGCAACCAGATACTAATAATTCGTTATGCATGTTTTCAGGAGAAATGGGACGAAATTACTGAGGATATTGAAACAGTGTTTGGTCGCGGAGAGGAGGCTGACAAGGCCAGATAATTATTTTAGAGATAGCGGAGTTGTCTGCCTCGACATATTAGGGTAGTGTTAGAGTTGCTCTGTAAACAAGCAGGTCAACCAGGGATAGTGAGATTCAGGTGTTCCAGGTACATGAGGAACCAGGTCAGTGCTTTACCACCGAGATGTAACGCTTAGTCCAAACCTGGGTGTTTTGTTCGGCGATCAATTTTGCATTCAATATAGCAGAAAGAAAGCCTAAAAGCTCGCTTTTTTCCTTGTGATTATTTTTCAGTGAGATTTTTTGTGTATGATGTTTCTTAACCCTATGTATCAGTGCCCATGAAGAGGAATGTAGCATTGAAAGTCAATCTTGTGCTTGTCAATACCGTCAGTGTTTGTACTGGGGATGATGTAAGTTGAGGCATATTACTATTCATGGAGTTGACTTCAGTTAAGATTTTGTTGTCACGGACTTGTCATCATGACGTTAGAATATGAATTTGGCTTCAGAGATCTTGAGTTAGCTTAGATATGTATTCTAATATACTCTAAGTCTAGAGTCTTAACTAAATGAAGACGTTGATGGATTTAGATCATGGATGAGTTGAGCAGCAGTATCCTACTTAATTTGGTCTTTTGAGGCGATGAACTTTGTTTTGCTTGAGCATGAGCTTTATTAGACTCCTCTACAAGTGCAATAAATGAATAATAATTCGAAAGTTTACTGGGCTTTGGTTAGTGTCCAAATTGAACCCAATTCTTTCGCAAGTCTATCTGGATGCACATTATGTTGTGAGTCAAGGCAGTGCTTGCTTCTTTTGCGTACATAGTGACTGTCACAACCAGTGAAAACAAAGAAGTACATGTGTCATATTTCCATTGAATGTGAAAGTTTTACATTCAAAATTTCTCAAAGGAGTAAATTACTCTTTTTCTAAAAAGAACTTCAAAATTTTCATTCAAAAAACCCCATTAGTGTTTCATTGATGAAACTATAGAACAAAATTGTTGGCCAAGTCATTGTCACCATAAACCATTAGAATGTACATGCACCTTGTGGTTTGATAAACTAACATCTACACTAGTCTCAAACAATTCTATATGAAATACAACATCTTGAGTGCCATCAATGACATTGTTTAGGTCTTGTCTCAAATTGCCAAGAACATTATTTAAAACAACATAATCATGTGAATTAAAAGACAATTAAATGCATGTGTCATTTTTTCATTTCATTAGAAAACAAATTTTTGAAAGGGTATACTATTTTTTTTTTTCTTAAATAGTTTCAAAATTTTCATCTAAACAAAAATATGCCACAAGTGTTAAAAAAACCTATAGTTGTTTTAGAATTCTACTAAAAAAAGCCAAAAGTGTTTATATCTTGCCATGAGTCTTCTAGAGCATTACTTGCAACTACATAATCATACTTTGCACCTTCTTGTACCTTGTCCAAGTTTGTTGCAAGTCCATGTCAACCCAAATCTACAAGGCAAAAACATGGATTAGTTTACTAAAAATAAATGTTTGAGATACATCATCAATCTCAATGTCATCTAGAATCATCATACATTTCTAGAGCGTTGAGGCTTTGGAGTATTCCACCTCCACTTGGCAAACTGGCAAAACCTAAGAATTTGAGGGGATATACAATCCAAAAAAAAAGTGCTAGGAAAAATATTTCTAAGTTATTTCTTCATTTTGTACCTAGATAAGGTTGCATCCCTCTTGATGAGGTTTATATAAGTCAAGATGAATATATTATTTTGCAAACATAGTACTATACTTGATGTACTCTTCAATTCCTTCTACAATCTACTCTCTGGTCACATTCTTGTGTATACACTCAGAATGATCTTCACCTTTGTCTTTGATAAAATGCCCCAACATTCCAATGAATATGTGCAATGTAGTGTTGCAAGGTATTTTGATTAGAATGTGGTGCCCCACTAGAGCATTGTCTGACTATTTGAGATAATTTTGATGCATTTCCTCACATGCATAGTGGGGATGCCAAAATCCAACATTCCATTTGCATGTGCAACCTCAAAAAAGCTCTACCTCTTTCAATAGAGCAAAGTCTAAATACAAATTCTTTTTCAATGAATTCATCAATTTTTTTAGAAACTCAATTGGGATATTAGGGCTCCTCACAAAATGGTAACATTGACATTCAAGTCCTTGAGTTCTAGAAGAGCTCTTGTCCTTGGAATTTTTTTCAAGGCAAGTTTTTTAATTGTTGTTTGCTTTTATGCATGTAGATTTATTTTACAACACTTCAATGACAACAATTTTCTTCCTTTAGTTGCAACAAATTTAAATTGCATAACAATACTAATAAACTTTGAATTTTTGTCTTTCTCTTCGAACATTTTTGTCTCTATGTCTTTCCCTTTATGGATTGCTACCTTCACTATTTGAGACATGGTTGGTGCCATTTCAAAACTACAATGAATGATAATTTAAAAGTTAGCTTCAACAAGGAGTTAGATGGTATTTCAACCTAGAGGACTTTAATCCTTTCGACCACAAGTAATGAAGTCAATGTTGCCTTTCAACATGATTGATTCTCACAACAGCAAACTACATAGAAATATTGAAATGCATGTTGCTCATGCCATTTCTATAGTCATTGCTACATAAATGTTGAAAAAAATAGATTCAAAGTTGCAAAAAAAAATAAAGATGTCAATATGCAAAACTTACAAGAACATGATTGAACAAGAATAATAACTTTTTGCAATGCAATTCCTTCCAAGTTTGCAAAAATACATGTTGTTAGCTTTAATGCAAAACCTGCCAAGTTGTAAACCTAGTCAAGTTGTAAAACCAACCAAATAAGAACAATTCATAAATTAGTCAAACTTCTCTTTTCAATCTCATCTTCAACATCATCATCCAAACTTGATCCATAGAATCTTTGGAAGATCCCTCCTTCTACCTCCCAAATGAAAAAAAAAAGAAATTTGAGAGCAAGACTAAATTTCTATAATGTCAAATAGCTAAAGCATAAAATTAAAGAATATTGGTGAATTCTCCTTAAACAAATATTTGTAAGCAAATTGACAAAGATGATGCCAAACACAACCCTAATGAATGAAACAAGTATAAAACCCAAGTTCTAAATCCTAGCAGCAAATGGTCTATATTGACCTTCATTGCAACATTGATCAATGGTTGGAATTTTTTGCTTTAAGACATAAGATCAACAAAACTATAGGAGGTGCTTTTTTATTTCCAACATCAATAATGTATGTGTGTGTGTGTGTGTGTGGTGTGTGTGGGGTGGGGGGATGGGGGAAACAATGGGATTTTTTCTAAAAAAATCACATCTATCTATATGGGGGCATCTTTTTAATATCAACAAGAGACTTGTTAGTCATGGGATAGGGATAGGGCTACTTGCCACTTTGGGATAAGAGTCATAGTCATACTCTAATACCCAAAACTCAATAGAAGTCATCACAATACCAACAAATAGCATTCAATTAACTATCTATAAAGGATATTTATTTTAATATGATATTGAATGGATATTTTGCAAAACAAGATAAGTGATTGCTACCAAAGAAAACTATATATGATTTTGTCTACTCCTCTAGTTTTGTCAATGAAGGCTCTATAGAAGGATCATCAATATGACTTCAAACTATGATAGTAGAATGTCTACAACTTTATAGATGAAGGTTAGATAACTATACAAAAATCAACCCCTTTCTAAAATTCAACCTCTAAATATAATTGTCTAAATTGTACTCCCACTATTCATGAGAGTTTGGGATTGATTTTAGAAACACCTATTTTCAATAG
Source organism: Pseudoscleropodium purum (assembly GCA_963969395.1). Classification (NCBI taxonomy): domain Eukaryota; kingdom Viridiplantae; phylum Streptophyta; class Bryopsida; order Hypnales; family Brachytheciaceae; genus Pseudoscleropodium; species Pseudoscleropodium purum. The sequence goes on along the minus strand of OZ017800.1, from coordinate 1,912,650 downwards.
TTTGAAAATTCATAGTTATTCATACAAGGTTTAGAAAATGCATTCTAAAAGAATTTAGAATCCCTTTGTGACTACCAACAAGATCCTACAAAAGAATTTCAATATAATAATAGAAACTATATTGAATTGCTTATTCAATCAATTTTAGATGTAGTTAACTTATATGGTTGTAAAATAATAAAGCTTTTAATAAATGGTTTTGAGCTTTTTTCAAGGTACTTCAAACTTGAACTTGTAAAAGACTTCAAGGTCTTGATATTGAAAATTCACAAAAAATGAAAAAATCCAAATTTTTATTTTTTGAAATTTTTTTATTTTTATTAGTCTACAAGCAAAAAAATCCTAATAGAAATTTTGACTCTATTTATGCACATTAGTTTAAGTGAATGGTTGTAGATCCTTCTATTTGAAAATTATTTTCTTATATTTGTAGAAAAAATAAAGTCTTCAACATGTCCTATGAGAAAATCCATTTTACTTGTGTACTTTCTACATGCTTTTAGTCCCAATAATGTAAAGATTGTATCTATATTATAGTTGAATAAGGTGGCTCTTTTGCCTCGAGCCAATCATGATTATGGCAAGCCTTGATTCATTTTGAAAGTACACATCTAAAAAAGATTACCTCCCTACCTGCAATCCTTTGGGTGGGTAACATATAACAAAATTGCACCATTTCAAAATACATGCCTTTTTTTTTGCTAATTTTTCTCATTCTATTTTAAATGCAAATGAAATTGAATATTTGGATAAAAATACTCTCTTTGTCTCAAAACAAGACTAGTCTTATTTTGAGACAAATGGAGTGCATGAATAAAATTGGAAAGCGTTCATTCATCCGCAAGATGAATGAATCTACGAATGTAGAAACACAATGCTTCACCAAATTTGAAGTGATCTCCGTCTCAGCACTTTCTCAAAGTGCAAAGGCCTGCTCGCTGGCCATGGATGAATGTCCATCGAAATCCTCATCTTCATCCAATCTCCGTCCATTCCTCTGCCACTCTAATCCAGATTGCTCTATCGTCCCTTGCTCTCTCCCGTCTGTCTCGTTTCCAGTTCTGCAGCTTTCACCATTTCCGCCAAATTCCTTTTTTTTTGTTTGTCTCTTTCGATTTGCAGGATCCAAGGAATCCTCGCTATGGCGTCCTGCTCTTCGTGCTACCAGCACTTGGGCGGATTCGCAACCACCAGAAGACGGAATGGTGCGGAAGTAACAAGAGTCGTCGGAGTGCAGGCGATAGCATTAGGCCCAAGGATGGTCGTGTGTGCGGAGAATCTCCAAATTTTAAAGAGCCAGAAGACTCTCATTCCGAGGAGACGCAGGTTTGATGTCGTGTCCGCCAGTGCTCTGGCAACGCACCAGCTTGAGGAAGAGAGAACGGAGAAGAGTGAGTCGACTGTCATTCTGGAGGTCAAGGGTTTAAGAGCTGTCGTGGCTGATACGCGGCAGGAAATTCTCAGCGGTGTGGATCTTGTCATTCGAGAAGGAGAGGTGAGTTGAATTGTTGTAAGCGTTTTTGTTTGCATTGCCGTGAGAAGAGAATTCGTGAAGAATTTCATGCTTCGGGTATTTTAGGTTTCTTGTTTTAGGGTTGAGTAATGGAGATACTGGTCCTCGTTTTCTGATGATGCAGGTGCATGCTATTATGGGAAAGAATGGCTCAGGGAAGAGTACGCTTTCGAAGGTAAGCTCGCTTTAACCAGGCTAATATAGACTGACCTATGATGAGGATTAGTTTGGAATGTTTTGGACGTTGCCGAGAGAAATTGGAACCGTGCTTAGTCTGACCTTAGTTCTTGAAAGCCTTGTATGCGAAGGTTAATAACAAAGCACTTTCCACGAATGGAACGTTAATATGCAGTTTTCATTGGATTAGGGTATATTCTTGAACGACAATTAGTGAAATTATAGATGTATGGTCCAAGGAGTGAGGTGGAATTGGGGCATCTACCTTAACCCCTTCGCGCCTGAATCCGTCCTTGAATTCTTAAATATTTTTACTTGTATCTTTATAACTATATATTATTTAGTTCAATTTCATCAAATCCATCATACAGAAAGGGAGATTTTTTAAAAGCCAGGCATTGGTTTGGATGAATCAGAAGTTCTGTGGTCAAAAGAGCCCTTGGAACCTCTCCGTTCGTCGTCCAGATTTGGGACGTCGAAGCGCTCAGGGGTTAAGGCATCGGTTTTGAACCTGAATTTCTCTAGGTTTGGTGTTGCCGGAGTTTCCCAGAAGCACAGCAAGTCGCACTATATTCTTGAAGTTCTCTTGCCTAATTCGTTATGAGGAAAATTATTTTGGATTTTCTCTTTCTTTTTTTACTTGCTATTGCAGTTAGAGAATTGATGTTAAACTCGCCTTTGACTGTATGTTGTGGATACAGGTGCTGGTTGGTCATCCAGACTACGAAGTGACAGAGGGAACTTGCATGTTCAAGGGGGAGAATCTTTTCGACAAGGAACCTGAGGAACGAAGTCATTTGGGGCTGTTCTTAAGTTTTCAGTCTCCAGTTGAAATTCCTGGAGTGAGCAACATGGATTTTCTTCGCATGGCTTGCAATGCTCGGCGAAAGGCACGAAAGCTTGAAGAGCTTGGTCCACTTGAGGTGACTTCACCTGTACCGAACCCGTAGCTTTAATTGGATGCAGGTGTTATACTTAATTCTGAGAGGCTTAAGTTGTTCTTGTAGTTACTGCTTATTTTCTGCATATGAGATTTCTTTGAATTGGAAAGCGAGTTCTTTGAATTGAAACGGATATTGATCTCATTCTGTTCAGCTCAGCAACTTTGTGCTGGTTTCATTAACTAGATTCTTGGCTGTCATGCAGTTTTATGGATTTGTTGCTGAGAAGCTTGGAGCTCTCAACATGGACCCCAAATTTTTGGACCGTAATGTCAACGAGGGCTTCAGTGGAGGAGAAAAGAAGCGAAACGAAATCTTGCAATTATCGGTAAGGAGCGGTGTGTGTATCAGCAATTCATTGTTTGGCGTTGTATCTAATGTAGAGGGCGAAGAGCTTGAATCTTGAAAGTGGTTTCTTTCTAGTACTAAAACATGTCCCAAATTATCCGAATTTAGTAAGCTCATTTGTGTGAATATCGCACTGCTGTGATGGGTAGCTCTATTCAAAGAGAATGTACAGGTACATAGATGGCCTAGATCTTCACTTTTCTCTTTTAATTTATGCACTCATATGTCTGTTTACATTCAAGATGTTATAGTAAGGTGATAGGCTGGGGTTTTGAACGGCTAGAGTATTGACTGGTAATGGTGGCGAGCAGGTACTTGAGGCTGATATGGCAATATTGGATGAGATAGACTCTGGTTTGGATATTGATGCCCTACGAGATGTTGCATCAGCAGTCATTGGATTGAGGAAAGATCATAACGCCGTTCTTATGATCACTCATTACCAGCGGTTATTGGATTACATCAAGCCGACCTTCGTGCACATTATGGTAATCTATCTCTATGTGCTTGTAGAGCAGCATCATTTTTCTTTCAACCGTTCAGTTGATCCATTTAGCACTCCAGCTTAGTTGTTGGAAGTTTAGGGTGGATACCTCCACTTGTTCTTGTGCCGTTGCCGAAGGCATATTGTAGTTTGTTTCGATCCTGGTATTTGTTATGTGTGTCTATTAGCGGTTCCATTAGATTTTCGAAACCTCTCCTCTCACAAGACTTGGTCGTCTCACTCTAGAGTTATGTGTTGCAGGAGGCTGGACGGATTGTGAAAACTGGGGATATGTCATTAGCATCACAACTTGAAGCGGGTGGCTACAACGCTGTCACAATTGATAGTTAAGAATTAGATATAGGGTGAGGATAGTGTAGTCTAGATTGCTGTAAATGTACTTGGGCATTGAAGTAGCGAGTTATGTTCTTGACACGAGTGGTTGCGGTTTTGCAATGTCTGAGCCATTGAAGATGCTATTTTTTGTTGCTGACATGAAGATCTTGTGTAAGCTGGTATGTATAGGGTCGTATAACAATATCTTCATTTTGTTCTCGTGGGATTGTAAAGTTGTGATGTTGTGACCCTGGGTTGATCGAGTGCAGGTACGTTATTTGTGTCTCTTTATGCATTGTAACATATGCAGGGGGGTGATTCTTGGGAAACTGGTATAGAGCTGTGGAGAGATCACTTTGGGTTCGAGCCAAATCTGTTTGAGATCAAATTTTTATCGCTATGTAATAGCTTCTGCGATTTGAAATTGGGAGGCTGCAGATCACTGGAATTGACGATGGATTACCCTATTTTCATTCAAAGATCAGTATCCATAGACATTTAGCCAATTCTTGCTTACCCAACTTGCTATCAAGTCCAATAACAGGCCTTGGATTAGGCAGAGCTTTTCCAGCCTGAGGACGTGACCAAGGAGGAGCTGTCACTGCTGTAAGAACAGAACATGTTTCTTGTTTTTCATTTCTCTCTGAATCCAAACATAGAATGATTTTGTAAAGATTTTTCAATAAATTTTCTAGAATGATCTAGCTTTTTGTGTATCGATCCATGGATGCTGAATCAATCTTATTTGCAAGGGTTGAGCTTCCTTTCTGTGGGTATGGAGGTCAATATGGTGCTCTTATTGTTGGCTTATGTCATCATGTGTAGGGATTTTCTGCAAATTCTGTAGTGCTTCTACCATAGGCACAAAATACTATGTGTCCAATAGGACAATTCCTTGTAGTTTTATTATCAGTCTAGGTTTTCTAGTAGTAAGTTATATAATCATGCATAGGACATAGCTGACAGGATTGATGTGCAGCATGTCTAAAGTAGAAAAAATATGAGGGTCGCTTAATTGTGGACTCTGCTTTCAACCAGAAAGCTAACAAGAAAACCAACCACACAAGACTTCTATTTTTTTGGCTTTTACATCCTATTAATGTAAAAGAAAGAAATGGAAGATCATGGAAGATCATGTAAAACACATAACAGGCCTACTTTTTGCTGGCCAGGGAGGATTGACTCCTCTATTGCCCCACCAGAGGGTAAATGTCAAAATTGCCCCCTATTTTGTGCTGCTTAAATTTTGTATTTCATCACTTCTAGCTAATTTGGGGTCTCTGATTGCAAAGATGAATTCAGAAATTGTGAATTTTATCATGTGGCAAATAAAATATTCCAGTGTTTTCTAAAAGGGTAAAACATGGGGTAATAGAGGGATCAATCCTCCCTGGCCCACACAAGCTTGGCTTTTACTTTTTGCCTTTTACATAAATTAAAAGTAAGAAATGTAAAATCATATAAATAATCAAATATTATACAGGCTATTATCATCTTATAAAAAGAAATGTAAAATCATATTGGAAAATCAAATATATTAGGGTTTATTATCATCTATGTGATTTGATTAGCTGGCATTCTTTTGTAAAGGTAAGTCTACTGTCTATTATTTATGGTATAATTTTCTTAAATTTATTGAATTGACTCTGGTTAGTGATGTATTGATTTCTTCCTTCTACATAAATGCATGTAAAATTGTTTATATGCATTATGTTCTTAAATATGCATTCTCTGCTTGTCATATAAATTAGGTACTAACCTTATAAAAATATATCTTGCAGATTCAACATGGCCTCTAGTATCGATGATGCAAGTCTTTTAAAAAGGAAAGCCACAGAACCAAGCATATATGTAGGCCTGGTGAAAAAATGCAAACGATGTAATCGATCAAATGTTAAATTCAAATTTTTAAACAACAAAAAACAAAACCAACCACGCTATCAATGCGAAGACTGCACCGTTGAGTTGGGCAAACCTTATCATTTCAATCCTTTTCCAATCCGAGAGCATAATCATGAAAATGGTTATGCCAAGTTGCCTAAACTAGAAACAGAAAAATTAAAAAAACTCAACAAGGTTTGTGAGTATTGCAAAGCGGAAAACAATGCAACATTTCGAGGCTATAACAATGGCAAAGTAAACCAACCAAGATATGCATGTAAAGCATGCAAACACCTATTTTCTCCTTTGAAAAATTCAAAAGCTACAAGCACACAGACGGATGTATCTTCACAGGAATACCAAACTACAGGAGCTCAATATCAAGGAATGGGAGCTTCGCAACAACCAAGTAATACAAATGTATCTTCACAGGAATACCAAACTACAGGAGCTCAATATCAAGGAATGGAAGCTTCACAACAACCAAGTAATACAAATGTATCTTCACATGAATTCCATACTACAGGAGTTCAATTTCCAGAAATGGGAGCTTCGCAACAACCAAGTAATACAAATGTATCTTCACATGAATTCCAGACTACAGGAGTTCAATATCAAGGAATGGAAGCTTCGCAACAACCAAGTAATACAAATGTATCTTCACAGGAATTCCAAACTATAGGAGTTCAATATCCAGAAATGGGAGTTTCGCAACAGCCAAATAATACAAACGTATCTTCACAGGAATTTCAAACTACAGGAGTTCAATTTCCAGAAATGGGAGTTTTGCAACAGCCAAATAATACAAATGTATCTTCACAGGAATTTCAAACTACAGGAGTTCAATATCAAGAACCAGGAGCTTTGCAACAACCACTTTCGTATAATAATTCGTATGAACAAACTCCAATCTTACATCAACCATACAATCCCTATATTCCCTACATTCCCGACAATCAAAATAGTGACAATCATTTTCTTCCAAGCATGAACGCAGCTGAATCTTCAAATCAATTTCTTAACCCATGGCAAAATGGAGAAGCTTGGCATTGGCAACAACCACCTCTGTATGATAATACTTTTTATGATCAAATTTCAAACTCGTCTCAAGAACATGGTTACCACTACCCTTACAATCAAAGTAGTGATAATCATTCTCTTGCAAGTGGAGATGTATATGGATCTTCAAATCAATTCCCAATTCCATCACAAGGTGCAGAAGTTACGCAACAAGCACCATTGTATAATCCTTTTGGTCAACAAACTTCACTCCCGTTTGAACATAGTTATCCTTACCACCAAGGTCAAAATAATAACAATTACCCATATCCAAACTTTCAATCACTAAATATTAGTTCTACACCTCCTCCGCAATATCCTCACTCTTCTATAATCTAATCCTATTGTACCACAACATTCTAGTGATAGAAAGACAAATAAAAGAGAATTTATTTTCCTTTCGTGAAAATGATAGTGAATCAACGAAGTTATTGACAAACTTTATTAATCCTGAAGTGTATTCCATCCCTTTTGAAGGTTATGTTTATCCATTAAAAAAATCCAAGAAAATATCTTGATATTTTTTGAACTATGGATAATTTGGTATTGACTTTAAATAGTTAGGACATTAGATGTTTTGGAGGGGCATTAAAGGGCCATTTCAAGCTTGTTCTCCATCATGTAAATTAGAGATTGTTGACTAGAATAAAGAATATATATATTTTTTAAATTCAAAAAAGTATTTTAATTTTCATTATTATTCAATGAGACAGTTGTTCTGCCATATTAAATTGTTGTTGTAGATAAGTTTCCTCAAACTAGAGTCCACGAACCTAAGGGAACTCGTCGTCTTGCTGAGTAAGTGAATCTCATGTAATGATTCAACTGTATCACTTACTAAATGTTGAGAGATCAAGGTGTTCGTGCATGTCTTTTAGATTTTGAGAAATCAAGAGGATTTATATTAAAAAGCATTTAGTTTTAGTTTTATTGTTGTGAGATCTAATTATGCCTCATATTCATTATATTGTTTTTAGTTGATTTGAATAAATCATATAGAGACTTCTATTTGTATAGATTTCTTCTTCTTGATTTGGTCAAGTCTAGAACTAAAATTTTTTACTCCCTCACTAGAAGAAATTTGTGTTTTTGTAGACAAGTGCTGAAACGTGTCCACATGTTTTTTGAAACATTAGGCGTGTGTACTATGGATGTCTAAAAAAATTTGTCAAGATGGATATGGTAAAAACATGAGGAAATCTGAAAAAACATGCTATGTTTTTAAAGAAACATCACAATAAACACAGTTTAAAAAGGTGCCCAAAATGCACCATGTGGCAGCCACATAAGCGCCACACAAGTAGGTAATGCCATATAGGATATTTTTTCACTTGACCAAAAGATGAGGTGGTAGTTGACATCATGCTTTTTGAAAATTTTCATATTGTTTTTAGTGACATCAACTTAGACATCCATAAGAATTTGAATATTGTTTTTAGCAACGTCAATTTTGACCTCTAAATGTTTTTTTGAGATGTTTTTTGAGACATCAATTTTGATGTTAGCTTAGACGTCTACAACATATAGTATATTATATACCATATACAATACACCATACATTATATACCATACGCAATATGCCATACATTATACAAAACATAGCATACATTGTACACAATATACTATATTGATAATAATATTGAATGACTTGAAAAGCCTTATTATAAGTATTTTGACATGAGAAGGCAAGTTATTTATCCAAAAGGGGTGGTAGGAGGGAAGACAAACTATATGAGACATCTAAAACATAATTTTTTAATTATTAAAAATAGAATTTATGATCTAAGTATTATAATTAACAAAATGTTGTCTTGCAGAAAACAACGAGATGTTACAAAGGACATTTTAGTTGACATTACAAAAAACATGTCAACATCACAAAGGACGTCTCTATTGACATCACAAAAAACATTTGTAAGCAATAGAAGACATCTTAATTGACATCTACTATGACATTGTTCGAATTTTAAAATGGCATTAGAGAATGCTGACATGGCATGCCATTTAATCCTCTTTGGGTGCCATATTACTCAAATGCCAATGCAAGTGACCTTTTTTAGAAAAAAAATGCTATGTGGTTTGCTTGCACCTATTTTTTTTACATGTAGTCATTGTTTTACCTTAGCCCTTAAGAATTTTTAGAAATTTACTTGCTGTCAAATCTTAAGCCCTTGCTAATGTGTGCAAGTCATTTGTAGTCTTGCTATTATACCTCTTGTCCCATGTCAAATCCAAAATGTTGGTCCAAACAAAAACTGTAAACTCTAAGAATTCTCTCAATTTCTTTAAATGTATTATACATCTTGTGAAATCAAATATCTATTGTGATTTTCCCTACAAGATGTATTTCACATCACACTAATTAAAAAGATCCCTTCACAATAGAAAATGAAGATTTGAAGTGGACACCTTTGCACAAAATGTTGAATTGAAAAATCATAATCATTTATCATCAAAATCAAATGTTCAATGTTGAAGCTACACTAAAAGAAGACATCACTCTAAAAAAAATTGATTAAAATAGTAAGTACTTTAGAATTTCTTTTACTTCAAAGTTTTGTCAACACCAAAATGTGGTGCCTTTGCATTTTGGATTTATATATCATAGAAGTAATAGCAAAAGGTGAATATCTACTTTTACAAAACTATTACTTTACCTATATTTTAAAGATAATCTTTTTATTAATGAAATAATGAAATTGGATAGAATTTGAATTTATAGGAGAAGAACTTCCTCATGATAAAATTTCAAGATGATAACAAAATTGTTTTTTAACATACAAAAAAGAACTTGCACTAGAAATATTGAACATGGCTATAATATGAAAAGTGCAACATCTTTTACTCTATTTGCAATCCAATTATTTTAAACCACTCAATATCCTCAAGAAATACTAATAGTACTACACATCTTCACTAGAAGCAGTGAAAGTTAGCACTTCAAAAGGAAGGAGAATTCAACACTATGTTTTTTTTTCAAATGGACTTCTCATATATACACTCCATATTCTCATGAATGCCTAAGTATACCGTTGAGGGAGTTTACTGTGCTACAAAAGTCCTCTTCTAAACTTTCGTCTTTAAAAATTATATTCAGTCCCAAATTCATATATAGTGAATAATGCAAACTAAGAAAAAATATTTCCTTTTTTCAGAAGCAACCGCTATTTTAAATATATAGAGATTGTATGTCCGTTAAAGTATGACCTCATTCTATTAACAATAGATATTGTTCAAGAAAAGTTGAAAAAAACAACGTAGTTGTTGAATTTCCCTTTCTTTTTAAGTCATTTTGAACACAAATATTGAATGAATAAACCAATTTTTAGAACTTTACAATACTAGTTTATTTTTTTCTTTGACTACTTTCACAATACAATATAGCAATTTATCAAAGAAGTATTTGGAAACTGCAACTTCTACATGCATCTATACTGCTCTATTTTGAAAAGATAGCAAGGACATGTCCTTCTTGATTTACTGTAGTCAGTCACCCTCCTACCTAACCCCAAAAAACTTCCCCAAAGAAATCCATCTATGAAAAGGACTTCCTCTATTGACATAGTAGTCACGTATTTTCTAGGATGTTTCAGAAAACATCTTGATGTTCCCTCCAATGTTTCATTCAAAATTCCCGCCAAATAGAACATTCACTCGTTTAACATTAGACATCTACATGTTCGTAAGAACATTCTCAAAAATTCTCGCTCCCTAAGCAGTCACCAAATTTTCTTGCTCATGTTCTGGAAAACATGACCATCTATTGAAAACATACTAAAAAACATTGTCTTCTTCTAGTGCCTTTGTCCCTTAATGATCTTCCTATTAGCCTTAATTTTTGTCTCAAGATGATCTTCTAGTACTTGTGGCATTACAAATTGGTCAAATTCAACTTTTGATTGCTATCTAAAACCAACAAAACAACTTCAAGTAGTAATTCCCCTTCCATCCCTACAATCATTAATCAAAAGGCTAGTGAAATGATTGAAAGGGTCAATCAATATTGTTCATTCTTAATTTTTGCATCTCTTTGAATATTGCTTCATTGAAGGAGATGAAGTTTTGGGAGGCAAAACAAAGGTCCACACATAGTCTTGGGCCCATACTAAATGAACACAAAATGACAATCAACAATTAAATGTCTAGTGGTGCTTTTTGAAAATGACTCCAAAATTCCAATTTTCAATACTATAAAAATTGCACTTTGAAAAGGGCTTCGAAACTCAAAGTTTTCAAGATACTACGAGTAATGTTGCTATAACAATTTGTATGTTTTTTGTGATTGCCACAAAAGTAGTGGCTAAGTCCTCCTTGATCTCCTTTTCTATCCACTCCTTTCAATCCTTTAAATATAGCAAATCACCAATAGGTACACATGTTCAATATTGTGTGCTATTAATTTTTGTATTGTATTTTTTTTTTAATTTTTTTTTGGTATACAAAATAACAAAAGTATAGGCAAACAAGTTTTTAAATGAAAATGAAAACCAAAGTTTAGATCAAAATAAAGTATAAACAAACTTTTTTTAAAAGTAAAAATAAAAATATTGGCTTTATCTGATGCTATGGAGGCCAAAGTGTTCTAAAACTCAATAGCTATATCTTTATGGTCTAATGGCTTTGTGCAACTAATTTACGAATTTCTATACAATTTTCTAATTTATGATGAGAATCATACTTGGAAATGCTTGCCAAGTAGTCAAAACACCACTAATAATTTATTTTTTTGTACATACACACTTGCTATGGGCTTTCCAATAGTACCAAGAGCGCCTCCGTTAGAACTATGTTTCTCATTTTTTATTATTAATAACTTTAAAATTCAATATTTTTTGCCCCATAGTTTGAACAATATAAACTCCTTTTTGTGCATACACACTCATTAGAAGAAATTTGAGGGCACTGGAAGCCCGTTTTGGGCATGTTCCCCCGGAGTTGTTCCCCGTGTGAGGGAAACAACCCAATGTTAGAATTTTAAAATAATAATAATAATAATTTCCAAATGCAAAAAATTTGGAAATAAAAATAAATAAATAAAAAACATGAGGGGGGGACAATGACATGGTAGGGTCTCAACCACGTTAGCAGTCCAATTCCGATGTTGCACTAGTCATGTTCCCAACTTAATAACTCACAGACTTCCGGAGCCCTCAAACTTCTTCTAATGCGCTAAGGACTTTTTGATGAAACCAAACATGCCCACATCAACCCAACAATCTAAGAAATCTCAACATATATTACAAACAAAATCAAACAAACATTTGTAATAATAGTGTAGATTATATTTGTTTATTTCTATTGTACTTATCATATTTCTAATTGAGCTTATCAACAAATTATAGCTACACAATTCATTGATTTAAGGTATGTGCACTTATAATCATCAATATCCAATATGCAATATTTACATTTGCACCAAGAAGCAATACTAAAATGTAGATATTAATGAACAAAATGTATACTATTAGAACATATAAACCTAGAAAACTAAACTTGAGTGTCAAATTTTGGTACACCTACAAACAATACTTTGAAATTTCACAACTTTTTTGGTAAAATATTCAATTAAATACATGCTACTATACATTTGCATCCTCTTTTTTTTGCTAATAAGATTCAATAAAAATAACTTATATCTACTAAATAATACGAAGTTCCTATTTGAACCAATCATGGGTGCATTTCTTTTTGTAACAAAAGGGGGTGAAATCCTAGAAAAGAGATAATTAGGGATTTAGGAGTAGTAGAAGAGTGATAGCCATTGCATTGGGCAAGGCCATATTGGTAATAAGAAGTCGCATTTTGATTGATGTTCCTACTATTGATTGAAAAGCATATTCACATATGTCTCAAGTCTTGAAAAAATTTAAGGTCTTGCAACTTTGGGGGTTTGAGATGAAGTCATCACTGCATTATAAGGTGACCTAGAGGCATATAATTATGGTTTTTTAACCCCTAAAGGACGAAGCTACATTTTTCGGTTACATAGAAATTTTGGACAAGTGCGTGTGATTAGAGATTTCCATATTTTTGTACAAAATTTTAACAAAAAGTAGGAACAAGGAATATGCTCTAATTTAATGACATTTGGAAATAGGAGTAAAAATTATAGCCTAATACATTACTTTTTTTGTAACTAGGTAGTTTGGGCAAATAAAAATAATAATTTCTTTTAGAAACTAAAATTTGAAATTGGTTTTTTTAGAGTTATATATATAAGAGCCAACCCATTTCTAATCAACCCCCCCAATTTCCAACCTATATATTGATCTCTTTTTGTGAAACTGTAGTGCGGTTCCAAAGTAGTTGTGACACATTATCATTGGTTGTCAAGCTTTCAATATTCTAGAAATTATATTATCCTTCCAAACTTTATTTCTACATCAGAAAAATTTCTACACTCAAGAAATCCACACTCCACATACCCCATAATTGCTTAAGTGGTTGGAAATGGGTCAACTCTCTTACATGGAAAGCTTTGAATCATTCCATTTTGATCAATGAGTCAAAAGTTATGAGGATTTTTTGTTTGCAAGTAGTTATAGATCTGTTACTCTAAAATAAACTTTGAAATCCAGTGAGCTTGTGAAAAAATGATTTTAGTGAATTTGAATGCTTATTTCTTGCAATCCAAGCAATGGAAATGTCTGAAATTCTTACCACATATTTCCAAATACTACGTTCTATAAGATCCTACAGTTCTATATTTCAAAAAGAGTGTTTTAAAAAAAAATTGGTACTTGTTCTAAAAATGAGAGTTTTTGAGCATTTCCAGTGAAAACATAGTCATGAAACTTTGGGGGTTAAGGCAATGTTATTCAATATTCTATAGGAATTCTTTGTTGTGCTAGTATTTTTAAAATTTTCACATACTCCATGTTTCTAAATCTATGGCCCCTGAAAAAAATTCAGCTTTTCTAGCCTTCTAAGGTACCACAATCCTAATTATGGCATCAATAGACCATTGCAATACTTTAGTTACTAAAAATTATGATTCTTTTGTTGTTCTTCCATTCTTAACAAAGAAATTCAATTCATCAACTATTGCAACACACACAACTATAGTTGCTTTATATTGCATTGTTTAAATTTTATTTTGAAGTTTTAAGAACTTCATAGAAAAGAAGAGACTCCCTTCATTTCAAAATATTATATAGAACAATTGGTGTGTCTTGTTTGAATTGAATTAAGAAATTAGCTTGTATAATAAAACTTTGCCTTCTAGTAAAAACATTACTTCAAGTCTCCTAATAGAGAATTCTAATCATATGTGTACAATTTCACAAAAGGAAGTTGTAGTAGAAAATCCCATCAAATTTTTGAAGTGAAATATACTTGTAGTTTTGGGGGTTTCATATATCTGGAAAGCAAAGTTTTGAAAATTTAGTTTTTGCAAATGTTAGAGAACCAACACAAGAATCACAAAAAATTAGATGAATGAAAATACCAAAATTTTGTGTGCTTAGGATATATTTGAATTTATTTCTTTGTCTTTAAAGGTTCATCCTTATTCCTATAGACCAAACATCTTTTAGCATTAATTTTGAATTGTAATATATAATTTTGTAATGCTTTTTAACTCCTAAAAAACTAATTGGTCATTGACCAAGTTTCTTGAAGAGATCAAGGCAAGGCATATTACCATGTGAATTTGTGCATGAAAGAAGAATATCATAAGTTCAATGCTATAGTAGGGATGTCACAATTATAGCTATTGGTGACTTCAATTTACAAGTTTGTTAATTAAAGTGATACTTATCCTTATAAGTGAATACAAATTCTTCAACAACTTTGGTGAAGATAAGATGCTTGTTCAATCACAACACTCCTTACATTACCTTCAACGAGTTGGGGGAACAAGGAATTAATTACTATAACTACCTCTATTTAACAATCGTTTGTAAGGTAAATCTCTATTGACTTCTATAAAATAGCTCCAATATTACTACAATAGAATGTGGCTTGTAGATGGTTTATTGCATTGAGTCATGAAGCAATGAAAAAGTGTTCATTATAAACCATAGTACTATCCCCAAAAAAATACTAGGCAACACATTTCAATAAATGAATTGGCTAGGGGTCAGACTTATTTTTGAAATGTGAAAAAATCAACAACATTAAGAAAAAAACAATAGTATTTTAAGAGAAATAATTGAATTTCAATTCATTGAAATCCTTGTCATCCTATACCATTTCATAGAACTAACTTGGAAACTTCTGTAAGAGATTTTGGTTATTGTTCTTTGAGCACCCAAAAATCTTTTCTAATAAGTCTCATAAATTTCAATTTCAACAAAAATTGCCATGCAAATATTTCTAAGGGTTGCTTGATTATCCCTTCTAAACACATTGCAAACAATGATATTCATTCTTCAATAACAAGGGTTGGAAGTCCTATACTGACAAAGCTTACTATAGTGTCACTATAACAAGAATAAATTGTGTAACACTAGCCTATAGTTCACAAGTAATTTTGCATTCAAGATTTTCTACAATGAAATGAACCTTCATTAATGGAAAACAAAGTGTCCCTTGCCTTGAAGTTCAAGAATGTAATGAATCAAATCAACATACTCACAAACAAAAGTAACAAAAATGTAAACAAGTGTAATACGAGTTATATTCATTGAGTACAAAAGTAAGTGAGGATATACCACATGCTCAAAAAAAGTTGAGGTGACTGCAATAGGAATGCTTATAAAAGATATATAGCCATGAAGTAGAGAAAGAAGTTCCATCATTGTTGATGCCTTCCTTCTTCTACTTGGTTGACTCTCCATTCCAATTATTAAATGACCTCGTGGATCTATATGTACAAATAGTATTACAAAACGAAGAAATTGTTGCTTTTCTACAACTTTGATACAACATTCTAGGGAAGCATCAACCACCCATTCTTTTTCATTGTAAATGCACTACCTAGAGATAACCACACTTCCTTCAAAGGGTCCAATGTTATGATTCAAGATATCAAAAAAAGTAGCAATGAAAGACATTAGAGAACCAAAAAATCTAAGATACCTTGATTTTTCCTTAAATTAATAGTTGAATCCAAGGAGCATTACAACTCATTTCCAATATGGTTATGTAATGGGCCAATCTCACTGAGTAAGGCTTACCATTTTTGAAATGCAACAATCTGGAAAGTTTCTACAATGTATCACTATAACAAGAATATATTTGTGATACAATGTCCTACAATACATGGGCAAGCTTGCATTCAAGATTATCTACAATGAGAAGGGTCTTGATTCAAGGAAAGCAAAGCATCCTTGCCTTGACATTAAAGAATGTCATGTCCTCATAGATGATAGTTATAGTGTGGCTTGTCTCCAAGTTGTGTTGTTTCATTCCTTTGCCATAGAAACAAGCAACTAGAGGCTCTATCCTAGAGCTAGTAGCTTGCTCTTCAAGTAAGCTTCTAATCAAACCTCCTTATACGTAGCAATGTAGCAATAGAGCCTCCCGCCTTGACTTCGGTCGAGAGTCGCTCAATTTCAATGTACGTGCGTCAAAACTAAACTAAACTTTGTTATGTAACAGAATTTGTAACACCTATGATTTCGTATCAGAACTTGCCGAAGTGGCCGGCGGTGGTGGGCTTGGCCACAAGGAATGCCGGCAGGCATCAGGCACATGCCACAAATCCCTCTTTCTTGTGTTGTTTGCAGGGGAGAGCGACTTGCCTGCTTCCCAGGCACTCAACGCCGTTCGCAAGTCCTGAACCTTGTTGTCCAAACCGGTGCAACAATTGGCATGCATCGTCACAACTCTCGACATGTTCTCGCTTGTCTGCAAATTCCCCCACCCCAAATGAAACAAAAATGAAAAACAAAACAGAGAATATATTGGTTACGGCATCCTCAATTTGAATAAAAAATGAAAACAAAAAACAGAGATTATCGTTACGGCATCCTCAATTTGATGTAGAATATGGTAGAGAGAATTGAAAGGTAGAAGGCGGACATAATTGAAAACACCCAAGAACCCAAGTCTGACACTTCAAATCAGAAGAGAAAACTGAACTGAGTTTTCAGTTTAGTCCTCCTTGTGAGTTTTGTATCCTCCTCAAGTCCCATTTTATTTCTACTTAAACGAATTTATCTCGCAACATGTTTCATTCAACATGCTGCAAAATCGTTCAACGATGTTGCAAAATTTACGTGTTGAATGATCTATCAATGTTTCATTCAACTTGTTGCAAAGTTGCAACGGCCATCGCCAGTCATTAGAAGACTGAATTCCATACTTCTTCGGACGTGAATTCGCTATTTACACAATTCAGAATGCGATTCTGCAGGATTGATGTACTAACTGACAACAAATTCCTTGTTCTTCACTATGGTATGAGCTGAACAGAGACACAGGTAAAGGAAAATTCAAGTCCTTTCAAAAGAATTATGTGAAGGATTTGGTTGGGGTTTATCAAACCTTAAAAAACTCCAGAAATTGCACTACTTGGTGCGCAAGGCGTTGGATTTCAACTAGTTTCAAACTACTGACATGCAATGGCTTCTTCTTCCACTCTCTCTCGTAACATTCTTGCGCCAATTTGACAACCATCCTTTTGAATTTAATATTGTGTATGCTCACATTGGTGTATTAGAGTGATGGAGAGACTACTGGAAGAAATAAATAGTGGAAAGATCAAAAGTGCTAACGAAAGAGAGATTGGAGGAAAATTTGTAGTAGCTAGAAAGATATTTTCAAGGTAAAAATTTTTTTTGTATGCACACAACTTTGTTCTACAATGTTACCTTCTTTTGAGTGAAGTTATACCTAGCAAGCATCATTTAAAATACACTAGCACAATTCTCAAAGTTCTCTACACATGAGAAATATTAAAACACATGAATTTTACTAAAAGCCTCAAGAAAATACACCCATACATGCATGCATCCATACCTGGCAAAAGCCTGAGAACCGTTCTGTAGGCAAGAACTGAATCTTGACCTTGTAAGAGGTGAAAGCATGGTTAAGCAACATCTTCTTTAGTAGCGACTGCTCGTCAATATCCGGATTCTCTTCACCGCCTCGACACCAATGTTGATACATGGAAATGGTACGCTCATTAGACAAGGCATACTGGTATCCACAATTGGGCCTATTTTGTATAGACCATACACTTCCTCGATTCTTGTCACAAGAGATTTGGAAATCCGCATTGTCAGCAAAGTGGTCAAATGGGTTTCGGAGCCATAAAATGTCTGCATCCTATAACAAAATGGAAAAAATTTAGTTGCAACAACCTTGATTCATAACACTATTTCACTTGCCAAGTTATCCCTCCACAAATGTTTCAGAGCTGTCAAACTCTTACATTTAAGCAAATAGAAATCAATAAGATATACTAGGATTAAACTAAACTATTCACCAAAGACTTTCCATCAATGTGGGTTCATAATGTTATATTAACATATACTCTTGTTGAAAAATTGCATTACAATTTTCTTACACAAGTAAAAGATTCATTCCAATGTGAAACACCACAATAGAACAAGTAGATGTCATTTCTTCTAAAAGTCAAATTAACCTAAAGACATAACATAGATAACCCAAAAATGTAACTTCTAGAGATTAGATAAGCACAATCATTTGGGATGCTCTAAATTAATCAAGTTTTAAAAGTATCCAGTGCATTGATTTTAGCACAAGAGTTGATCTTGAATAGTATTCAAAAATTGCACATTTTAGGATTGAGAAGCTATTATAACACTATATCTTCCATTTATCAAAATCATAACTAATTGTACAAGCATCCAAATAATTTAAATTCATTTGGAGTAATGTTAAGCATATCATTTTGTCTCTCAAAAAAATCTTTTTTTAGCACTTTAAAAATTCATAATTTACTCATACGATATCTAAAAAAATACCTGAGAATTTTTTAATCTAAAATCCTGTTTTGACTTCCCACAACAAGACTCAATCGAAAAAATTAGACAATTTAATAATACAAACAATGCTCAATTGCAGATTCAGAAGCATTTAAGTGTGGTTACCTTTAATCATATTGTCACATGTCAAGTTAAAAACACGGCGACAGAGAGAGGCCGCAGAGCAAACTGTCACATAAATTTAAACCTCTATCTCTGGAGCTTATTGAATGCCGCCAAACATGCCATTAACAACGGAAATTAGTGCACTAAAAATGGCTGCGGGCATGATCTCCACCCTGGCGAACATTCAATTCTAAGCTACTAAAAGCTATGAAAACCAGGATGATCCCAGGACTAAAAAAAAGCAAGCGCTGTTGAAAATCTCTACGCAAATCTTGCAATCCAAACACTCAATCCTTAAGAATCCCAAATAACGTACTTCATAGTTCAAATGTGTGAGTGCAACTGATTGTGACTTGTTTGCAAAACTGTCCCATCTAGATTCTTACTTAAAATGTAAGTCCTGCGAATATGATAACTAGTTGGGTTGATTTCAAGTACACCTGGATTTCAGCAGCACTTTGAAAATTCAAAGTTCATTCATACAATGTCCAAAAAAAGGCATCCAAAGAGAATCTGATTTTTCTTTATTACTTTTAACAAGATCAAGCAATAATTTAGATGGTTTAGGATGAAGTGTAGTCTCCTTCTAGTCAGATGTAATGTAACCAAATGTGCAAGATCAATTCACAAGGGAATTGTAACTAATAGTGACCCCCTTTTTAAAAACAACCCCTACAAATTCATGCCTAAAATGTATTGCAAAGTACTACTGCTATTCATGAGAGTCAAGGGATGCTTTTGGATACATCTATCTTCAACACATTAAAAATTCATAGATTAAATGCAACGGTTCTTCCATTTGTTCAAAAAATCTTAAATTTTAAAAATTCATAGATTATTCATACAATGTCCAAAGAATGAACAAGAAGATAATCTAGATTACTCTTTTGATTTCCAACAACATCCAACCAAAAAAGTAGGCAGTTTCATAATAGGAACAAGGTTCAATGACACCCTCCCAACGAGCATTTCCCAAGGAGGTTTTGCAAATTCAAAGAAAATTGGAACCACACAAGTGCCAAAATCTGGGGATACCAACTTACAGTGAAGACGAAGTTGTAGCCGAGCTCCAGGATGCGTCGCAGCAAGCGCATGCGTCGCCACATCATTTTGAGGAAATCTTGGGTCATGTAGCCTTTACTCCCACTGAAATCCACACCCGGCGTGCGCAGCATGAAGCAGTGCTCGTGAAGCTCCCGGCACCGCTGGAACGACTGCTGGTCGAGCGCCACCATCACCAGATGGTTGAGCAGATGCTTCGTGTCCTCGCCACGCCGGAAACTCTCCAGAAACAAGTCGACCATCGTGCCAGGGGTCGCCCAAGCTTGATTCAGAGTTGTGATGATCACGGTTTTGTTCGCAGTTGCTGCACGTTGCAGCATTGATTCCAGACCGGGCTCCGCTTCGGAGTTGGCTGGGGCTTCTGAGCTTGGAGCCACAGATGAGTTTGCTTGGAATTCGGAGCTGGCTGGGGCTTCTGAACTTGGAGCCACAGATGAGTTTGCTTGGACTTCGGAGCTGACTGGGGCTTCTGAGCTTGGAGCCACAGATGAGTTTGCTTGGACTTCGGAGCTTGGAAACAAATTGGAGCTTGCTGGGACTTCTGCGCTTGGCTCCACATCTGAGCCTGCTTGGACTTCAGGGCTTGGATCCACATCTGAGCTTGCTGGCACTTCTGAGCTTGGATCCGCGCTTGCGGTGCTCTGGTGAATCACATGCAGACAAGGTTGTGAGTTTTTCGGAGAATGAGGGATTGGGAGTGTTGAAAGAGAATGTGGCTACTTACCACTCTAGTGACATTAGTCACCTAATAACATGAAAGATGATCGATGCACAGTTTGATGTGAATTCTCTTGATAGCCATCACAGAGAGATTATTCTCGCTTGAATATACTTCTGAGCTTGGATCCCGACCTGAGCTTGGATTGAGATCCGCGCTTGCGGAGCTCTGGTGACGACATGCAGACACGATGACGTTTTTTCGGACATTGACGAGTTGGGGGGGGGTTGAAAGAGAATTGGGCTAATTACTAATCTAGTGACATTAGATGCCTCAAAGATAATGAACAACCTGCAAGATGATACACACTTTGATTCGTGATTCACTAAAGTACTATCACAGGGAGGTTTTCTATGCCTCCCTCGCGAGAATACCAGAAACTTCCCATATGCATTTGCACGAGGAAAGGGGAATCACGAATAACCGGGAAACAGAGAAAATCAGCGGCACAAATGTTCGCTCTTGGCAACACTGTAAATTGGGTATCCGGCAATTCGGGAACCAGAGATCATCTCCGTGAACATTACCCACGTAGTAGAGACAAGAAACGAGTTTATACTAGAAATTTAGCGTGCAGCACTCCCAATCGCTACATCGAAATCCATCTATTCACTGCGGAATGAACGAAGAGCTAAACGGAGAGACAGAGAGAGAGAGCATGGGAATTGAAGAAAAGGTTCTGGGTCTTACACTAACCTGCTGCGACGCATCGATTGGAGCGTTACGACTAACGCGACTGGAGATTCCGAACCAGATGGATGGTTGGAAGAAGAAGAAGAGGTAAGGCAGGGTGATGAGGAAGACGATCACCAGTACCACCGAAACCGAAGTCCTCACCGGCGGTTTCATTTTCCCCAGAAAAAAAAATTTCCACCACGTACACAGTCAAGCGAAAACGCAAATCTTCATACACATCGCCGTGATCTCGACTCCCATTTTCGACAAGTTCCTGCAAGAGCTTTCCACACGCACGCCGTCAAGCGCAAAACGCAAATCTCCAGCACACTAGCTAGCTCACCGTGGTCTCGACTCCCATTTTCGTCAAGCGGAAAAAAATCTCCACGCACCTAGCTCGCAGTGATCTATACTCCCATTTCGTCAACCTCGTGGAAAATCTTTCCACAACTTCAAGCGGAAATGAAAATCTCCACGTGCGCGCGCACCTAGTTCAATTCGCCATGATCTCCACTCCCATATTCGTCACGCTGTGAAAAATCTTTCCTCACTCCTCAAGCGGAAACACAAATGTCTCACACGTCGCTCGCTCGGCGTGATCACTACCTCACTCCTATTTTCGTCAAGCTCGCTACAATCTTACGATGCTGCATGTTCGCGCTACTCGTGAGATCGATGGAGACTTCTAGCTCATCAACAGCTAGTTCATGAGATATTCAATTCACGGCAAAACTGACCCTAATGAGCTTCAGGATTTCAGTCGATTCTGAAGTCTTTCGCATTGCGCCGAGTTGCGGATTTTCCGCTGGGTGTGGATTCGAACTTTTGCTTGAGAAAAGGTGATGCGGTGAACAATTAATGTGTCGTTTAGGAGGACTGGCGTTGAAGACAGCCGTCAGTAAGTTATCTTAGCGACGTCCGCTCCTTGACCGGTGGCTTACCGCGTGGCGCCAACGGGGCTCCAAATCCGTCTTAATTTCACCAAACTAGACGGATAAATGTAAAATATGCCCTTGTTGTGGGTAAACCAGCCTATGACTGGTTTGCCCTGTTGGCATTGTTGAATTTTTTTTTTAATTCTTACATTAAAAGACAAATTTACGTGAGAAATGGAAAGAGCAATTGAAATTTCATTTTTTTGACAAAGTACAAATTTGTTATGAATTTTTGAAGTGTGTTGCCCAACTCGCCCAAGAGAGTCTTTATATTATCTCAAAACCAACAACAAAAAGTGTATCCGTAATAGTCATTAGTTTAATGAAATGAAATGTAGTTATTAGGCACTCAAAGTGTATAGTGACACAAAGTGTCACTATGCACTCCCTCCCCCCCAATTTTTATTTTACCACCCCCACCTATCATTTAGAATTTGATTTAAAATTTTTTATCTCACCCCCACCTTCACCCCCACCCCCTCTTGTAATCTTGAGAATCAAAGTTCTTGACAAACAATATGGGACAATTGATCCCGTATCCAATATTGTATCCGTATTCAGTACCTATATTTAGTACTCATATCCAATATCCGTACCCGTATTCGTATTTTGTATTTGTATTTTATATTTGAACAATTCAGATTAAATTTCACAAGCTCAACATCTTGTGATTTTTTGAGAAATCAATGTCAATTTTGAAGGTAAGCATTTTTTTTCAAAAAAATCAACAGCTCATAAATTTTTTGAGAGAGGAGGGGGGGAACTAATGGGAAACTAGAGTGGCAGGCGAGTTTCAGTGTATAGTCATCTTACATACCTAAAGCAATGACAATAATTTTGAACATAGCCACAACATGAAGGCTTAAAAAAGTCATTTCCTATGCTAAATTACACTTGAGAGGATGGAAGCTCCTATTCACTAATCACTAATCACTTCATCACCACATCCAAAGTATTAATTGTGGCCACTAATTCAACTTAATGTAGCCCAAATTTCATTTCTTAAAAAAAAATTGTTATAGGTTGATGCAAGATTTTAATGGATGATATTCTAGGTATTTGTAATAAATTTTTTTACTTGTGATAGATTGGTTTACTCTATGGAACCTAGGTGTATAAGGATTATGATTGGCCATAAAATTTTCAAGCCCTATACAATTCCTAAATAAGAACACCTTGGCAATGAAAAGCCGACAAATTGCATTCCTCTTATAGAAGATAGGACGTAACATTCTTGCTTCCTTGTTGAGTTTGTTTGCCTTTCCTATATGGCATTTCAACAGTTAGCTAATGAAAATATTTAATTTTCATATGTACAAAGGCAAATGCAAAGACGCAAAGGAACTAGAACACTTAGAGATGAATTGTGTACTTCATGACCTCACCTAGCTAATTTAATTACTTTATGACCTCACCAAGCCATTGCCCCGTACAACAAATTCCTAGAGTTGTTTTCATACTTTGATGCATGGATGGACATTGAATTGTATGAATGGTGATGAATTCATTGAGGGTGGTCAACTACAACATTCACCACAAAAGAGGATTGTTAGGAGTTCAACTATTCTTGAAATTAAAAAAAAAAAAAAGAATGGTCAATTTCATCACATGTGTCAAAATGGTTGAATTCTAAAATTCAAATTGTTCGAAATGTCATTCCTTGATTTTTCAACTAATTGAGAAAACTTCTTGTCTTGGCATTTCAGTTTTTTCAAAGAAATGAAAACCTCAAAGAGATGAAAGTTTCTTTTCCAAGTTTTTCAGATATTAGTCTACAAATTATCAGGCTTTTGGACATGCTTCAAATTTTGTTTTAATTCTTTTGGGGACCTCAGGCAGGGTGAATTCTTGAAGATTCATTGAAATCCAGTTACTGTTTCCCCTGTAGTGATTTCGTCAGACACTCCACCAAATTCAGTTAAACCCAGATTGCTACTATTCCAGAATACGAAATTAAATTTTTTTCCAGTTTTTTCTAGAGTCAGAATGGCCTTAGTTTTGTGTCAAGTTCCATACTTCCTCCTTGCATGATGCTTTCACTTCTATGTGAGTAGGGAGAAATCATACTTTATGAGTAGCTGCTCTGCTTTGATGTTTAACTATATGCAACCCAAAAGTTCAAGGTCAATGCCAAAAATAGTTTTCTTGAAGTCAAAATATTACTAGCCAACAATTTTGATTCTCCCTTTACTATGCATTGCACACTTCCATTGCAAAAGATTGGGATTCCTTTCATCTTTTTCCTATACAAGGTTTCATCAATCTTTGTGTGCATGAAATTCCACTCCAAGCAGGTGAACTTCACTCTATGCAAAATAAAAATTGGAAATGCTTTTTCATGTTTCCCAAAGTCTAAGTTGCCTTAGCAAAATTTGATTGTGCTTCCACTTTCATTTATGTGGTTACAAAAAAAAGAAACTCACATTTCAGAGTCGCGTTGACTTGTGCCTAGTTGTCAAACTAAACGCAACCCAAAAGCTCCAAGCTCGTCCAAAATGAAAGGTTACCTGAAAAAGATAGTTTTTTTCAGGTAACCAATAACTTGCCCTCCCCGGCTCCCACAAGCCCTCCCCCAATTGTGCGCCAGTCAACAATTCCCATTCCAGAAACAATTGTAATAAGTTGCAGCAAAAGACAGACTTCCTTTTGTGTTTCACGCAAAACGACAGACTTTTTCTGTTCCCCTGGCTTTTGTTTTTTTCCCCATTTCCTCGAGTGTGGAGCCGCAGACGTTGACGCTCACCCTTACTTATTAACTTATGGTGCACTTATTAACTCCATGTGCAATGTGGACTGGTCTTTTTCTCTGGTGCAAACACAGCCTAAAGTACTGTACAGTAAAGAAGAAGCCGGATGGAGTCAGTACGGTGTTTGGGCCATGTCCTCCGGGGTCAATCATATACTTAGCTGACATAACTTATTACTGTCGTCACACAGGTGTTTTCAAGTTCCCCAAGAGGTGGGGAACGTAAGTTATCCCTCGAAGGATGTCGTGGCGGTCTGGGGGCCAATTGAAATGACCGAGAATCCTTCTTCTATGTAGGACAGAAGTGCACCTATTCATCCAATCATTCTTGAAATTTTGTGTAAAAAAGGGGAAGTCTTGTACAGAAGTTCGACATGCAATAGGTGCTTTTGGATTCTTTTTGAACCAATGATTCACATGGTACTAAAAGAGATGATTAACTTTCACGGTCACTAGCTTGTCTTTTAACCCCTAAATGCCTGGGGGCTTGTTTTGAGCTTCTTGGAATTTGTTCTAAATTGAACAAAATGCCAACATTTTGTTAAGTTGTATCAATTTTCTTAGAATTGTAACCGTACAAATTCAAACTAGACTTGTTAGAGATTTCATAGGAAAAAACCCACGAGAATATGACTTACAAAGTGAAAGATTGTAATGTTTGAGCATAAGGGTGTAAAAATTGCAAAAGTGATGTGAAGTCTTTCAATCCTCTTTTCACGAGTCAAATCTAAAAAGTTGGTGACCAAAAAACAATATGAAGTTAAAGGGCCTAACATGTATAACCCCAATCAATTTATGGCTTCTTAAAATCTATTCTATAATTTTTTTAAATGAATTTTGAATGTGATTTTTTCTCCAAGATCTAGTGTACATGAGGCTCATCTCCAAGAGCTCTCAACACCATGGGAAGTTGTGATTGCAATGGGCATCCTTGCGCAAAATCTTAAATAGACAAATCACTATCATATATTTTCAAGATTGATTTTTGATGCTAAAACCAGACTTCAAGAAGAACTTTTCAAAAATATAAAGTACTAAAAGTAGCAATTGGATTAGGTTTTATTTAACTTCAAACTTTTGCAAATACCAAATTTTGGTGCCTCGGACATTTAGGGGTTAAGGGTTAACTAAAGTTAAGTTAATTTTTATTAGAAAAACAAGATTGGTTCTACTCCTATGAAGCAATTTATGCACTGATTTTGGTTATTGTTCTAGTTTGCTTGAGTTTCATCAATGCTCATGCACAAAACTTTATTCCCTGAAGGTTTTTGGTATTTTTAGGCCCAAAATTGCTTCAAAGTAAGAAAACCCAAAGCAAGGCTAAAATCTTCACCTATACTTATTTCATTAACAAATCTAACCATAGGATCCTTTGGTTAACTTGTTAGAGTACACCCTCTTGAAACTTTAGGAAAAAAAATTTACCAATAGCAAGATTAAATTGCATGAATTTCAAAAAGAAGTATTTCAATTCTTTCCTAATGGTTAGATCTCATCTTTCAAAATTTCAACCCAAAAATGTGCAGATCCTACAACTTGTTATTCTCCATAATACATTAAAAAAAATAAGCTAGAAGTATATATAAAAAATTTAAAGCAAAAAATATTTCATATGCATGCTTAAAAAAAATAGTAAGTAGGAAGAAGTAGAATATGATTTAAAATACTAAATTGTTAAAAATTTTGTTATGAAATTGAAAAATGCCAATCGCAATGGTTGTAAAGTTATAATAAATAGTCTACATCCAATTTTAATTTTAATTTTCAAAAATATTGAAAATTGAATTAAATAAAGGACTTCAAAGTTTATCTTAGAGTAGAGATTCTATAACTATCCACAAACTGAAATTCCTCATAACTTTCAATTCATTAATCAAAATAGAATGATTCAAAACTTTTCACATATATGTAAATCTAATAATCAATTTCTAAATTTTTTTTCTTAAGAAAATTTAAGAAATTCTTTGAGTTGTTTGAGTTGCCCACTGAGCAATGAAAATTTTGTATCATATAATAACTTTTTATCCATTTAGTCAAATGTTGTGAAAATTGTTTGGCCTTAACCCCTAATTGCCAGAGGCACCAAAATAAGGTGTTGACAATACTTTGAAGCTAAATAAAACCTTACCAAATTTCTATTTCTAATAGTTTGTATTTTGAATTTTTTGAAGTCTAGTTTTTGCATCAAAAATCCAATTTTGAAAATGATGAATCATGATTTTTCTATTGAAGATTTTGTGCAAGGGTGTCCATTGCAATCTTGACTTTCTATAGTGTGAAATTTAAGGCTCTTAGACATGAGCCTCAAATACACTAAATCTCAAAGAAAAATTCACATAAAAAATTGTAGAGTAGATTTTGATCAGCCATAAATTGATTGGGATTATGCATCATCGGTCGTTTAATCTCATATTTTTTTGGTGACCAAATTTTTAGATTTGACTTGTGAAAAGAGGATTAAAAGACTTGAAATCACTTTCACAATTTTAACACTTTCATGATTAAACATTATAATCTTTTAATCCATAAGAGATATTGTTGTGTTTTTTTATCTAATGTAATCTTTAACATATTCAATTTGAATTTGTATGGTTACAATTTAAAAGAAATTGATACAACTTATCAAAATGTTGGCTTTTTGTTCAATTTAGAGCAAATTCATAGAAGCTCAAAAAAGGCCTTGGGCATTTAGAGCTTGAAGCTACTTCTTGGGTACATGTTGTGTGAAAGTTTCAAAGAAAAATAAAATTCTATTGTTAGTAAACTAGACCAAATTGCCATTTTGCAAAAAAAAACCATTGTTTTGAACTTTAGGAGTTATTGACTATGACACGTGGCTTGTAAATTTGACTTAACTCCTAAAGGTCAAAACAATGTTTTTTTGGCAACATAGAGATTTAAGGCAACTCACTACAAACAATTTTTTTTTTTTTTCTTTGGAATTTTTATACAGCCTATGCCCAAGGAGTAGCTTTAATGCCCAACAATTTTTAGAACTTTTGACTATACAATTAAAAAATTATTGTATGATACATAATTTTCATTGCTTAACAAGCAACTTAAAAGAATTGTTTAAAATCACTTTTTTAAGAAATAAAAATTTGAAATTGGTTTCATAGATTTATATATACTTGAAAAGCTTTGACTCATTCCATTGTAATTAATGAGGAGTTTAAATTTATAGACAATTATGGAATCTCTATTCTACAATAAACTTTGAAGTTGTTTCTTTAATTCAATTTTCAATATTTTTGGAAATAAAATAAAATCCTAGGATGTAGATTTTTTATTACAACATTAAAACCATTGGAATTGGAATTTTTTAATTCCATAAATAAATTCTTTAACCATTTTGTACTTTGAGTCATCCTCTACTTCTATCTACTTACTATTTTTTTTTATATGTTTTACAATTCCAAATTATCTGAATTTTTTCAAGCATGTAGCTAACTTGCCGTGAATAATGAATGCAAAGAAGCACCACCATTATGGATATTTTTTCATACAAATGTGACCTTGTGAAGTATAGTTGCCCAATTTTTTGCAAGGCCAAAAAAAGGGTTTATATCAATTCAAATGCTAATATATTGCAACCTCTACAATAGAAATTTATGAAATATTTTTCACATCTTCTCAAACCAATGTACTAAAATATCCCATGGTTCTATTTTTTTTTTTTAAATCAAAATTTGGTACTTGTACTAAAAATGGCAATTTTGGAGTATTTTTGGTGAAAACATAGTCAAAAACCTTTAGGGGTTAAGATAGCTTAGCAATACTTAAAAGTGACAAGTACCCCAAAAAAACAACTATTAGAAATTATTTTGAGGGGAAGAACCAAACATGCAATTTATATGGAATAGGAATGAAGAATCGAACATGCAATTTAAATGGAATAGGAATGAAGAACCAAACATGCAATTTAAATTCAACCTTTCTAATCTAGACTATGGTACAATGAAGCAAAAAATCACAAACCAAGGAAATAAAGTCTAACACCTAACACCGAGAGCACTAAAATGGTTACTATGGGTTGCAACAACCATAGATAGTGTTTGCAAATTTTGTCAACAACAAGTGAATAGAGCAAGTGCATGTTGAGAAAGAATCCAACAACTAAAGGGAATGCTTGCATCATCGGAATGATTACTCCATGAATGTCCGAATAACTCATTCTTCAAATCAAGGAATCTTAATCTCTAAACGATTGGAAAGCCCACCTTGGGATTTGGTATTCTTTGGGAGTCAATGTAAAATAAAATATTTTTATTTTTATTTTATCTTTAGAAGAACATATATTTATATTATTAACATTCTAACACAATAGTTTTTGCCCAATTTGACTAAGCAGTTGTAGAATTATAATGTATAATGTGTTTTCAATCTTAGTTTGGGCATTTAAATTTTTTTTAATTGATTTAGTTTCTTAATCCAACCATAACCTTATATAGCTAATTTATTGAAGTATATTGTCTTAAAATGATAAAATGTTAAACCTAACTAGTTGCTAATAAGATATTTACCTTGAAACTTTGATGAAAAGTATTATTTAACATTACAATTTATAGTGCACAATGAATATGCATAGTGCATCTTTGAAATCTAGTCAAAAGAATGTAATTTACCCCTAAAGTTCCATGATTATATTTTTACCAAAAACTCTCAAAAACTTCCATTTTAGTACAAGTACCAAATTTTTGAGAGAAAAACTTTTTTGACACATGTAACCATACAATATTATAGTATGCTAACTTAAAAACATGTGGTAGAAATTTTAGAAATTTCCATTGCGTGAATTGTAAGATATAAGCATTCGAATTCATTAAAATCATTTTTTATGCCTTGCAAAAAGCAAGGCAACCACACTTCACAAGCTCACTTTTCTATGAAAAAAGGTCCAAAATGGTAGTGCTTCTTTGGATTCATTTTCCTAGACAAGTTAGACACATGCTTGAAAATTTTCCGATCACTAGGAATTGTGCAACATATAGGAAAAAATAGTAAATAGATAGTAGAGGAGAATGATTCAAAAAACAAAATTGTTAAGAATTTAATTATAGAATTGAAAAAAACCATTTCAAACGGTTGAAATGATGTGATAAGCAATTTACATCCTATGGTTTTATTTTTTTCTGAAAATATTGAAAATTGAGTAAAGACAAAGGACTTTAAAGTTTACTTTAGAGTAGAGAATCCATAATTGCCCACAAACAAAAAATCCTCATAACTTTTGACTCATTGTTCAAAATGGAATGATTCAAAGCTTTCTACATATATACAACTCTAAAAAACCAATTTCAAATTTTTGATTTTGAAAAAAGTGATTTTTTTAATGTACGTGGACGGCCCATTTACAAGAAAAATGATATATTAGGCCATAACTTTTGATTGATATGTCCAAATGTCTTGAAATCTAGTGCATATGAAAGATGATCCTTGTTTCTAACTTCTACTTAAACTTGGGCCAAAAATATAGAAATCTCTAGTTACATGTACTTGTCCAAAATTGCCATGTAGCCAAAAAATGCACGTTGGTCCTTTAGGGGTTAAGTGTCTCATAACTTGTGCAAGTTTGTGGCTTGCTTTGAAATTTAGTTGAAAACCTTTGGAAAAAATTCAAGAAAGAAAATTCAAATGTTTTCTTTTTTACCTTGAAGTGCTTGTATTGAACATAAATTTGTAACAACAAATCCAAATTTTATTAATTTTATCTTACATTCAAGACAATCCTTGTGTGCATCTATATGCAAAATTCCAACTATAGGGTGAAAATTGAGATTGCAAATGCATGTCCAAAATCAATAAGAGCCCCTTAAATACATCTCAAATTCTCAATCATTTACAAGTTAAGACATTAGAAGATTTTTGAGGGCATTGGAAGCTTGTCGGTAAACTATCCCATTACATACAAAATGAGGGCAAGCCCAGTGTGAACAAATTGTAATGGTGGTATATATATTCAAGTTTCGAAATGTACACCACCATTATAATTTTGCCCACAACGCACTTGCTCCCATTTTGTGGTTGTAATGGGATAGTTTACATTACAATAATGCACTTTGAAAGATTTAAAAAATATATATTTTTTCTTCCCGTGGCAGAATCTCACCATTGAGAAGGAAGGGCATTAACTTTGGTGGAATGCATTGTTCAACACAATGGAATGCACCATAGAAATTATTTTTATCTAGAATGCATGCTTTGACGCACCCTCGCACAAGAGCAGAAAAAACAAAAAAGAGTGAGAACCTTGAACAAACAAAGTTGAAAATAAATCTTTCCTGTGCTTTATGCAGGGGAAACCCTCTCAAGTCAGGGTCTGAGGTCTAGTGCCCTTAAATTCAGGAACCTCCTCTCCTCAAGGCTTTCCCCTATACCTATTTTATACAAGAATTACATACTTCAATTGCTCTTATTGCAAAGAGCAGTTCATGATTTGTGTAAAAGTGGGAAAAAAAACAAAAACTGAAAGATAAGTTACGATAGCTGACCCATTTCTAACCACAGATCCATTCCTCTCATATAGGCTACACCCTTTCCAATGAGCAGGAGAAAGTAGGAGATTAATTGTGGCGCATTACAATTAGTTGCAATCTTGGTTGATTTTGCAACCAACCCATGATTGGAAATAGGAAGACCTATATGATAAGAATAGGTCAAACAAAATTTTCAACTAAAAAATGTATAGTAATTAAATTTTGAGAAATAAAATTCTGAAAAAAATATGGAATCCCTCTAAACCCTATTTCTGTACATGGGAAAAATTTTGCACTCAAAAAACCTATGCTCCAGATATGCATAATTGCTTAAATGGTCGAAAATGAGTTGGCTACCATACAAGCACTGATACACCAGGCCAACCAGCATGTGTTTGCCTGGGGATGGCAACAAATTATGCTAATTACATGGTTGCTAAAGACTTGGCTGCTGCTGAGTTTTATGCTTTGCAATGCTCGCAGTTCCTTTGCTTGCAGGTACAATCAAAGCCTTCCTTCATGATAACTTTCATCCTTTCCAACAGTTTTGTCATGTCAATCTGTCCTTATCAGGTGCAAATTGTTAAACCCAAAAGGACAACTTTGTTCACCATGGAAAAACATCCTTTGGAGTACAGTGTGAATCATTTGCTTAAAAAACACACAGGCAAGAGCACTCATTGATTGGAGGTCAAACTGCTCTGCAAGACCTTCTCTTTTCACACAAAAAGGATCCAAGGAGGAACAAATGTACTTCTGTCCTAGGTAGAAGGATTCTCTGTTGTCATCTATTGAATCAGAGATTTTTAAAATTTTTTTTTTAATGAAATGTCATAGTGGTGATACAAAATATTACAGTGGTGTTCCAAATTTCAACATGCATCCACATATTGAATAGAAAATATCACATTAGTGCATATCACATATTCATAATTCTATTTTCATCCACAATCTAGCGATTTCATCAAAGATTTATTTTTTAATTTGAAATTTTCTGGAAATTTTCAGCCCATTTATTACTATTTTTTCCAAGGGCTTGGTACAAGACCAATTATTTGGATGCAAATTGACAACAAATTGCCCCCAAAAAACCCACTAGATTGAACACTTACTATGGTATTTGTGGCTTCCTTTTAGAATTAATTGATAGTTAGGATGGTGAACAATGATATTGTTTTGTTATTGAAACAAAATGAAAGGTACATAGTGAATGGATGAAATGTCAATCAAATGATGAGAATGGTTGAATGGATGAGAGATTTGGCAACAAGACAAAAATATTGTGGTCAAATTCTTACATTTCTGAAAAATGCCATGTGGCAATGTGGCGAGGCTAAAAGAATAGACATTGTTGTCAACCAAAAAAAGATTGGCCCTCATCATGTAAGGATATTGAGGGCCATTTTGGTTCCTTTCCACAAATGTAGATAGTCATAGTAGACACATAACCAAGTCCTTTATTGCTAACCTAATAATCACATAATCAACTCGCTTTGTTGTCAATGTCAATCCATTGCATTGTTTTGCAACCACCCATTTTTTCATACTACATCTTGCAAAAGAAAAAATTATTGTAATGCTTATAGATGGATAATGTTAACTAGAAGGTATGTGTTAATTAGATGTATTTTGACCAATCATAAGGAGTTTAGAAAGATTGTATTGTTTTTACAATAGAAGTCATTTATTCCATAACTAAAAAGCTAAACATCTGAACTTACATTCGCAACTTGAATACAAAAGATAAACAACATGATTGAAACCCAATATACAAGGAAAATCATTTCAAAGTTAGGCTTTTATCATGCATAAAAGATAGCAAAAAGAAAAGAAGAGATTATTAGGTGACAACATAAAGAACATAATTATACTAAATTGTTTTCAATTTGCCAATGATTTATTATTATTATCATTATTATTGAAACAAATAGAATCCACTACTTAAATAAATAAATAACCTCAATTTCCAAAATTGAAAAGATACATTATAATATACAATTTAAAATAATAATACATTGACAATTCTCAAACAATAGTTGTAGTTGTAAAATATGATCTACAGATCATTTGCATACAATCATATCAACTAGTATATACACTAATATTTTTCAATAAAATTTGAAGACAAAAATTGAAATTTTTTTTTTCAAATTGATTGTAGATTAAGTATTTGTAATTTTCACAAATATATTTTCCTATGATTGTAGAATGTTAAATTCTAATTTTAGTATTTTTAAGAGATTTTTTTATTTTACCTTTTTAGTCTAGTCATTTTAAAGGGTCATTTCTTGATCCATAAAAATATTTTTTAAAGCTAGAATTACCAATTTCATTTTAACTATATAATATTTGCAATGTACTATTTTCAAAATCTACACTATACAAATGTTAAGGAATTAACATGAATCTTCAAAAAATTGATGGATGAAAAAATATAGAGACATCTATTTTACACTAAGCCAAATTGCCCCAAAAGACTACCTTTGAATTAGCATAGTAATTGGCAACTAGGTAGCATATAAACAAATAAAATATTGGTAAATACTAAAGGAAAGTAATTAAGCAAATGTACATATATTATTATACATAATGGCATTTTGATTAAGTGATAGTGCATGCCCTAATGCATGACAAATTCTTTGAACCTAAAGATTGACCAAGAAATTGACATTGAGTCATCAAAATACTATTAGACTTGGATAACATTCTTTTGTCAATAGCATTGGAATAGACATAATATTTTGAATATAAGAGTGTTGGTATTTTGAATAACAAGTTGCCAAACAAATCCTTTAAAAAAGCCTAATTAATCCTCTTTTCTACCTTTCAAGTGACCTTAGTCACAAAACAATAGGCAAATTGACCTTCCTTACAAAGAACCCCTCTATATAAGGATCCTTGGATTTTATTTAGTAGAAGAAAAATCAACTCGGACGTATTTTGTGAGTGTTGCCTCCCAAAGATGACCCTCATTGTTTTTTACTAAAACATATTGATTTTATTTGAATTATTTATATAGTGCCCCCAAAACACGTGCTGAGATGAGTTAGAATCTCCTTTCAATTGATCATCAACAAGATCCAACAAAAACTCCAATAATAGCAAACATAATCAAATGATTCTTTAAACATTTTTAGCAAAAGATCATTGTTTATTACATATATGCTTTGCCTGAGGTATGAGTAGTTGTCTTCCTTCTTTTGAAGGTAAGTAGGTTAAAAATCACTTGCATCCTTAAAAATTTTTATGCCAAATGGTGATATTCTTTGTTTATATATGAGAAGAGGTGTAATTAGTTGTCTTGGTTTTCTAATAACCCAATTGTTGGAATTGGGTAGGCAAGTCCATTTATCCTCAGCCTCTATAGTGCCCCTAAGGTGCCTTCAATTGGTCTAGTGTTGTATTTCATACTTTATTCCTCAAGAAATCACCCTTTTGATGCCACGTAAATTATTTGTTTAACCCCTTAAGGACTAAGGGGACACAATGTATCTTCTTCAAATTTTTAATGGCAAATTCTTGGTAGGGTGAAACAAATCTCATTATTTTGTAAACTAGGGACTTCTAAAATAACAAATTGACGTACTTGTTGCATTCTCTGATTTTCAAAAATTTAAATGTGGGAAGTATTTAAAATTTTATTTAGGAAATCTAGTCTAATAGAAAAAGGGAGCAAACATAATTTGTTTACAATGAAAGAAATAGTAGGGATGGAAAAAATATGTTCTTGGACATTTCTAATTTTAACTTAGCACAAACAAACTAGGTATGGAGGAAAAAAATTCAAATTTGTATTTTTAACAATTTAAAAAATACCAAATTCAATCTAGTGTGACTAAGAATATAAAAATAATTAGAATGGTTCCAATTTTTTTGGAGATGTTCCAATCAATATGCTAATGATATCAATTGTTAAATTTTTTTGAATGATGCACATATAATTTTTTTTTAAATTTTGTAGGATCTAATTTGGTCAGTTTTGGTTTTCTACTCTTTTTGTTTGAAAAAAATACAAATTTGGGAGAGTTTTTTATTTCTCAAATTTTTAAATAAAAAAATACCAAATTTGCTTTAGATTCTAATTCAATTCTTTTGGAGGGCAAATAATACACTATTCATCTTCTTATAATTTTTCTTCTCCAAAAATTACATTTTTTTGCCTAAAGAGTTGATCATCCAAAATTGTTATAATCTAAAAATCCATTGTCAATATTTTCCACAATGAATACCATGCATACTAGACAAAATATTTTTCACTTTCTTATGGTTAGAAATTTAAAATTTCAAGCACATCCATGTGCAAAATAATATCAAAGTGTGGCAATTCATTAACAACCTCCATTGTGAAAACATTGCCATGCCTTGAGGGATTAAAAAGACACTAAAAACACTCCTTGGAAGTCAAAGTATTGTGCAAGAACTCTCCTTTCCATACATATTCCAAAGATGAAATATCTATCTTGTATAGAAGGATTCTTTGTCATCCATCGGAGACTTAAGTGTGTGTAGCATCCTTCTAGGGTTAATACAATGGGGCTTCACTACCTTGTTTGTGAAAAAACGAAAAGGAAAAAAAAAGAAAATAGGAATTGGTGTTCACTTTTTGGAGCTTGACGCAAGACCCTAAATATATAGACTTTCTAAGTACGCCAACTAATGTAAATGCATTAGTAGCCAACCACGTCCAACACCCAACTTGTAAAGTGTGCTATTTCCAACCTTAGGCTAGAACTTAAGCTTGGAATTTTTTTTTTTTGTCATTTTCAAGGTTTGGACTAATAAGGTTATGACACATGCCTTGAAGTAGTAAGCAAGAAAATAGTTCTTGAATGATTAAAATTGAAAGACTCTAAACATTGGCTATT
This sequence comes from Pseudoscleropodium purum, assembly GCA_963969395.1. Classification (NCBI taxonomy): domain Eukaryota; kingdom Viridiplantae; phylum Streptophyta; class Bryopsida; order Hypnales; family Brachytheciaceae; genus Pseudoscleropodium; species Pseudoscleropodium purum. Next base: position 1,876,432 of record OZ017800.1, on the reverse strand, counting down.
AGTGAAGTGTACTTTTAGGCTCCCAATTTAAGGTATAAAATTTTGAAAAATTTGAAATCCCCATGTTTCCTATCTTCCTACATATGAAAAATTTCCCCACCTCATACTACTCACAATTTGCTCTAAAATTGCTTAAGTAATCAAATAATGGTGCATGTAGCTTAAGTTACTTAGAGTGATTGGAGTTGTTTCTTCTTTTCTTGTAGCCAAGCAACTGCAACCCAAAAGGGGATTTTGTATTATGCATGTAATTAAACATGCCTTGTTTCATGGAAGCCTCCGTCCTTTTCAAGCTGTACACAAATTAAATTGTAGCTTACCAGTGGGATTAGTCCATGTGTTTCCAAAAAAATTAAATTAAATTACGTTACATTACAGCTCACTTAAATCAAAGTGTAGCAACAAGCAAGGATTGAGTCATTTTTGAGGTTCCTAGCTTGGTTGCTTGCACATCTTCTCAATAAAAAGACGTAGCGCTCACAAGTCAAGGCATTGCTAGCTGTGACATAGTCTACTCTTAAAGTGACCATGTAAGAGCTGATTGCCTTTGGGGGAAGCTAAACTCTTTGAAATAATTTTTTAGTAGATTTTTTGTAGGAATAAAAATAGAATTGGCATCTGCCTAACTAAAGTACTTTCATATTTTTTGGATCTTTGTGGAATTAGTTATGGACTTATGGAGTTAAAATTGTAGTAGTCACTAAAAACACTACCTTCTAAAAATGTTCGTTATTGGTACATTGAAGAAAGAAAAATGTACCTTTGTGTCATGATCACTTTTAAAGCACAATCACATTTAGAATAGACTACCCTACTATATTAAATTTACCAAAGGGGTAAAATCACACTCAAATGTATCACAAAAGGGATTAGACACATTCAAATCTACAATGTATCTTCTTTATAGCTATTGTTTTTTAAGGCTAATCTATTAAATTTAGTCATTTTAGTCCTTTTCCTACTAGTAGTCCAAGTCATATTAAGAGTAATATTTTTTTATTTACAGAAAAATCTAAATTTCTTTACTAAAGTTCCAATTGAAGTTCAAGTGTCAGCTTGTCAGTTTTTTCAATAGTAGAAAAGGGGTTTAATTTCTAATGAATAATAATGTGATTGAATAATAAAAAATCATGTCTCTCTCTCTCTCTCAACATGTCCAAAAAGCACATATAAAATATATATGCGTATAATTGTGGCATGATCACTAGAGATTCAATACCATGATAAGTGAATAAAATTAAAATACGATGCAGTCGTTTCCTCTAAGTACACTCAACTCTGGTAATACAAGCTTATACCCTAGCAAGGCTTTGAATATAAGATGGTTAAGTGGTGAGCTAGATATACCTGAAGGATATTGATCCTTAGCCAAATCCTTGTGCTTCGTGCCTTAAAGACGGGTATGCAAATCTAACACACAACTTTTTGTTGTTGGCATCACTGTAGCGTGTGGAGCAGCTGCCTTGATCTTGCTAATTCAATACAATGCTAATACAAGCGTAAGCCAACAAGAAAAAATCTTGGTGCCATAGACACTTCAATTGCTACTTAGATTCTACGATCCATGCTTTATGCGTGTATTTATTGATTGAGAGCTCGATTTAGGGTTGTTAATTGTTTTGGTTGTTGTCATGCTTCGTATTGCCATGCCGAGCTAGTGAATAGTACTAGTGCACTTGTATCGTGAAATTAAGTCGCATTCTTTCATCTTGGATCAAGATAACAATTGTTGTTGTACTACAGATACCTTGTGTACGTCTACTAACTTACTTCGTGTTGGTTTGTGGGCATGGGCACAGGTGAGGCACGATGGCCTAAGATGTAGGATATCCCCTGGTTTTATAGGCAGCATATTTTCTTTCCCGTTGAACTTATTCATTCGCCTTTTGAAATGTTCTTATATTGCTTGAGAATGTCCGCTGTAGTGATTTTTATTTTTATTTTTATTTTTTATTTTTAAATTTCCTATGAGTTGGGCCATTGGTACATACTATGTTAATAATACTTGGTTCGGTTTGCATTTTCTTGATGAGGAGAATGGGGTATATAAATGCATGTGCCCACCTTTCCTCCCGGTAATAATTATATTGATCTTGAGTATAATTACTCCTAGCTAAATGAATCTTGATTAGATTTATAAGCTATCATAACAAATAGTTGTTGATGAGAGGACGGTATTTTTGAAGAAAGGAATATGTACCCTCCCTCCCGGAACTGATCCTATTGATCTTGAAGTTAGCTACTCGTTTGATCTTGGCTATATGGTTTGGCATTAGATATAAATGTTGTGAGTAATATCGACTTGATGATGAGAGTACTTTTAGTGTCTCTTACCAAAGTATCCTGAATTGACAAATCCTTGGAAAATTTTTTACTAATCTTGAAATGGAGTAATATTTTCTTGACAATGAATTATCTGAAAGAAAGAGCCTAGCAATGGGGTGACTAGATCTGAATTTATTTTTTCTCTCTATATATTCATATGATAGAGTAGAAAAGGACTCATTTGCTACAATTTGAATATTTTCTCATTTTCTATAATATTTAGAAGTAAAAACATGTTAATGTCTTTTTCAATATAAAAACTAATCTAAATGATGATTGTAATAAAACAAAAAGTGTTTATATTATTTACATTGAGGTCTTTATAAAATCTATTTTTGGAATTGAATGTTTAATTTTTTTTAAAGATTAAATCAAGAGTTTGTCAAAAATCAATGAATTGATTAAAAAATTATACTATTTTTAGTCCAAAATTTAATCACTAGAATTTTTTTCATAGTTGTGTGTTTCAGAAGATTAAAAAATTTGGATAAAAAAATCTATTTAAAGTGCTATATTCTTATAAAGACACTAAATTTAGCCTTAAAACTAGTGATTTACATCTTTCAAAAGACTTTTTTTTTATGAAATTTCTTCTTCATCCCTTTAAACGGATGCATTTTATACTATTCCTCCATAAATTTTTTAAAATAATGACAACATCAAAATAATTGAGAGCTTCAAAAGTTTAGAAAGGACTTAAGTCCTGTCGTACAAAAGTAATCCAATGGTACCTTTGAGTGTGGTTTGACCCAAAAAGAGTTTGTAAGCTTAAAATTTCAATGTGAGAACTAGTTCAAGTGATTTTTTATTTTTGTAACAAGTTTGTGATATGAGGGTGTGTGTATATATATTTTTTATTATTTTATTATTTATTTATTTTACATATTTTTGTATTATTGAAGTCACATAACTAATGTGTATATTTTTCCAAAGTGATTTTTTAATGTGCCTTTTTTTATCTACAATGGGTTATAAGCATTTGAAGTCCCACCCATTAAAATAATCCTATTTTTCCACCTTGCAATATCTATGAATCCCAAAGGAATTCAAAACCTTTCAAAAAATCTTCCTATCATCATTTTACGAAATAAAAATTTGAAATTGGTTTTCTAGACTATATAAATATATATATATAAATATAAATATATATATATATATATATATATATATATATATATATATATATATATATATATATATATATATATTTATATTCTACAATACACTTTAAAGTTCTTTATTTAACTCAATTTTCAATATTTTTGGAAAAAAATTTGGATGTTAATTGTTTATACAATATTAACACCGTTGAGATTGGCATTGTTCAATTCCATGACTAAATTCTTAATAATTTTGTAACTAAAATACATTTTATTTCTATCTATTTTCTATTTTTGGAAGTATGAATATGAAAAAAAAACTGTTGAAATTTTTTGCATACCTTCTCAACTTATAGAAAGTTTCAAGTTGTAGTATTTATCATTTATGGATAAAATTTTTGAAAGATGAAATTTAACCATTTAAGAAGAATTGAAAATACTTCTTTTTGGAATCCAAGCATCATGATCTTGCAAATGGACAAATGGTAAGGTTTCTTATTTTGAAGTTTTAGAAGGATGCACTCTAATAAGTTAACTAAAGGATCCTATAGTTGAATTTGTTAAAAAATAAATATAGATGAAGAATTTAGCCTTCCTTTGGAGACTAGAATTTGGAAGTAGTTTTGGGCCTTTAAACATGAAAGACCTTTAGGATTAAGCATCTATCTGAAATGTGATACCTATATATGAAACCAATAAAAATATTCATTACATAAGACGTAAACAATTAGAATATGAGAGCTAGAAGAATCTAGTGTCAATTTCTGGTACACCTATGGATAGTACTTTGAAATTTCATATTTTATTTATAGAGAGTCTTGATAATGCATACTAAAGTGCGTTAGAATTCTCTTTCATATGCCAACAATATTATCTAATAAAAATGATATTAAATACTCTCAATTATTATCAAATTTGATTATACAAATACTTATAATAGATAATTGCACATAATCATGACTAATTTGTAAAATTATCCCTTGTAGATTCTTGTCAAAAATAAAAGTCTTTTGAATTTGAAAACCTAAAGCTGATTTGGTTGTACTTATTTTGAAATTCAAATTTTACAAGTATTTTGAAATTCAAAATTTACTAGTGTACTTTGTGCCGTTGTCATGGTCAAAACAAAAGAAAAAATAATTTTCTAATTTTTTTAATTCATAAAAACTTCAAAATTCAATAACTTTCATGTCGTAGGTCAGAACACCACAAAACCAAGCTCGTGCACCCCTCCTCATTGAAGGCTTTTTGACAATACCAAACACGCAAACAAGAGACACACAGTTTGGGAGATCTCAATGTAACAAATAAAACAAAATAGTCAATCAATCAAACAAACAATCTAATTTAATAGAAGGATTTATAAGTTGTTTAGAAAATATTTGCAAAAGAAATTTTCAATTCCCTTCTAACTCCCAACAAGACTCAACAAAAATTTAGAAAATTTCATAATGTAAACCATGCTCAAATACTTATTATTTTGGGTGATTTGAGGTATAATTACTTTATTTATTTTCCATCAATATTAAATTGTCTCATTAGCTGGGCTTTCTAATTAGGTTTCCTAATCTATGATGAAAACTTAGAGTTCGAAATCTGTAATATAATTGATCTTGTTCATGGCTTGATTGATTACATAAATTAATGTAAAATGTCAAAAAAAATAGTGTCGAGCAATCTAATAAGAGCATTTGATGTCAGTTTTTGAGAATAAGTTGCTGGAGAGAACGACTCTATGTTTCCTTGTTCCTTTCAGATTGTCTGCAGTCCTTTTATTCTTTCTCTTCTTTCTCTTCTTAGTCTTTACTTTCAGAATAGTTTGGGAAGTTATGTAGGAAAATTTGTGGATTTCCTTTATATTTTCACCTTCCTTTATTTTTTTAAAAATTCGTTGGAAGTGTGGCAAAAGGTAGGAAAAATACTTGGTCCATTTCCTATTGCATCACATGAGATTTGAGAGCTCTACATGACTATGGGTTCAACAACCCTGAAAATGTTGGGAATGCTACGAGCAACACAATCTGATATGGTCAAGAGAGTGCCATGTCATTTCTCAAATGAAAAATTGAAAAAAAATTTGGCATGTTAAAATTTTAATTAATGAATTTTTTTAATTTGACAACTAGCTGGTCCTTTGCTACAAGGGGAATAGCAAAGGGGATAGGCCTTAAATGGGTGTAGTTGCCTCAAATCCCCTCTAATGCTTCATTTCCCTTCCAGTGGCATTGCCACCATTGTGAATTTTCATTTGGAATATTTCCTTAACTTTGTGAATCTAGTCAATTCTAAATTTTTTGTTGCTCTTAAGTTGTTTTGTTTTGCTTTGAAAGGGGTTTGTTTGTATATTGCAATATCCCTAGTAGGATTGAATTTAGTATAGCCCCTACCAATTTAGGGCTAGGGATTTAGCTTTCCAAAAATGCATGGATTCAAGAGAGTGTCCATGCATTTGGGAGAGGTTCGTTAGTACAACATGCCCATAGTTAGTACAACATACCTATTTTTTTGCCATTAAATTGATGGCAACAAATCTCCATCTATGACTTGTAGAAAGCAATTAGGCCATTGCATTTTGGTGTTAAAAAAGTAAAAACCATTCACTTGTTGGTCTAGGATTATGCTTCACTTGTATTTGTTTTAATTGATGAAAAGTTCTTCAAACCAATTGTTTCAAGGTTGAAGTGAGTATAGCTTGATCAAGTTGATGAAGTCATGTAGTCATTGAACTTAGAATGGGCTTTTGTATTCCCAAGTAAAAATTTCAATGGATCAATTAGAGAGTTAAGTTCCGAGGGGTTGTTACAAGTGAATGTGTGATAGTTTGAGCTTGTGAGAATGTGAGTGACAATGATGGTTGAAGTAACTTTGCGTTTAGTCACTTCGGTGGGTTAGCCAATCATTTGTATATAATTTTCCTTCATAATTTTATAAGAACCAACCTAATTGCTAGGTTTTCTTTCCCACTTGGTCCATTTTTGAAAAGCATCTTCTTTTGTCTGGAACCTCATCCTAAACTTTTCTATTTCATTCAAAAATTCTCAAAAAGCTTTGGCTACCTTGTAACTAAATGCTAATACTCCCATTCATTGACTTTTAGAGCATTTCACTTTTTTAGGTCTTGTGTAAGACCTCACTAGGAAAGGGAATATCTCTCTAAGAAGATCATAAGAGGCTAAAATTGATTACTGTTTATAGAGGCAAGTTTGTTTGAAAAATATTTCTACAAGTAGATGCCCCAAAATCTAGGATTTAATTTTTAAAATTTTTTTTGTTTGAAAAAGAAAAAAAATTGGAAAACGATTTTGTCAAATTGAGTAATTTGGCAAAAATTAAATATCTATGAAAAGGAGTGCTGATCCTGCACTAAACTTATGTTATGATAAATTGACTATAATATTAGAGGTATTTGAAAATGTAACTATCTTCTACTTTCGGGATTTTAGATTTTGTAGCTTTCATATGAGAAATATGAAATCCTAAGATTCTATAGATGAAATATAGTAAAATAAAATTATCTACTAATTCTATCCCCGGATCCCCCCCCCCTAATGCTATCTAATGGGGTCTTATTTAGAGTTACCAATATAACCATAAACCAACCTTATTGAAGATCATAGACTAAACTTGTATTTGGTGCCATATGGTTGTAAAGTAACAAAGCCTTTATAAAATGATTTTGGGTCTTTAAGAAGATACTTCAACCATGCACTTTATATATATTTTAAGTCTTGATTTTGAATTTTTTTATAATATATAAAGTATTATATAAATAATATTGAAAATGTGTCAAAAATAATGTCCAAATCTAATACATATGTCAAAAAGAATACTGAAAAGTATCAAAATAAATTTAGGAAGAGTGTAAAAAATATTAAAGCAACACCCATTTGGGGGCACTTTCTGACTAAATTTTTAAATTCCCTTATTTGGTGCAAATATGCATTTGTTCCACTTACTATCATGAGTGTACAAGACAACATCCATTTACCATGTTTTATAATTTTTACAAAACCCCCTTTCTTGATCCTTTTCAGTACCTCAACCATAACCTTAAATATAAACTTAACGTTAAATAAGATTAAGGAATTTTACTACAAAAAAATAGTTGAAGTTGTGATTGTGATAAATGACTACAAAATAGTTGTGGTGCAGTTGCAAAATAGATAAATGACTTTCGGGCACTACAGTCATTATTGACAAGTTATTTACATAAATGACTGCTAGTTTATTATCATCGTCCATTCTGAACTTGGATGTAATAATGGATGACAATAGTAGCAAAAAAAGACTAATAAGGAAAACAACCTAAAGAAAAATAATTGTAAGTTGCCATGTGGAAAGTCCAAGCTTTTGTAACTTGACATGGACATCCACATGTCTAGTCATTTGGTAGTCATTTTCCAGTCATTTGGTTGTCATTTTCCAGTTCCAACTTATCTCTTATAGATTTGATGTGGACAACTATGTGGCTAGTCATTTACGAGTCATTTCAAAGTTACAATCACTATAAGAAAATCTTGTTTTAGGTGATGGATTAGCATCAAAAGGAATGGATTTTAGGTGACATCTAAGGTGACATTGAAAAAAAAATCTATGTTTTTATGTCAACAATGATATTCATTGTTATCCATTGTTATATTGGACCTCATTGTTGACATAATAACATGGATTTTTATGTTTTTATGTCACCTAAAATCCATTCATTTTGATGTTAATAAACTTTGGTTTCTTATAGTGAATAGATCCATTATAAATCTAATGTAGACAATTACATCAAAAGTCATTATGTTGTCATTTAGAAGTTGCAATAGAATCTTTGTATTGTTTTAATGGACTGATATGTGGCAAGTCATTTTGAAGTGGCATGGATTTAGGGTTTGGGATTTTTAAACTGTGGCAATGCATGCAAAAAGGAATGTAATGACAATTGCATGGGAAATAGTCATTTTATAGTCACATATGAATACATTTAAAGTTTTGCAACAATAAATTATACACCATATATAATACATCATACACCATACACAATATTTGGCAAATGTGTCATATGGTTTTCAAAGTCACTTAGTATGTAAATATGAAGAGCTAAAATGACAAGCCCTTTAAACAAGTGGGGTGATAGGAGGCAAAACAAACAATGTGGGATATGCAAAAAGCAAAAATTATGTTATAATTAATATTTTAGATCTCATTTAAGAATAGTAGATTAATTGTATAAAAAAAAAAATCACTAATAAAAGTTGAAAAGTCATTTTCACTTTCATCTCCAAAAATTTGTTTTAGATTTTGAGCCTCAAATCAAAAGTTGTGGAAAAATTTGAGAAAAAGATTGGAAAGGCTATTTCCTTAACATCCTTATTGAATCTAATAGTTTGGAAGACATAATATAGTCATTTCTATGTTGTTACCTAAGCGCATAAGTGCCTACCTTGACCTTAGAAAAAAATATTTGCTAGCACATTTATTTTGGAATGCATCTTCTTAAAGACCTAAACTTTCCTACACAATATTCAATCATGTATTAGTTGTTGTTCAATTCACAATACTATAGGAATTGTATTTGAGTCAAATTGGAGTCATTTTGCTATTTAGGCCATAATGCAACTTTGTAATGACTTTGGGAAGTGATGTTGCAGTCTTAAAGAGGTTCATGCTAAAGTAGTGGCATGGAAGTTTGTTACAAATACCATCTGTCCAATCCATATTGACCTGTATTGGTTCCTAAACCACATTTAACGTCGAAGGTGAATGTAAGAGGAACAGATGAATCCATCAACTGCACCCCTAGCAAAATAGTTTTATAACTTTATGCTCCATTTTTATTCTAATTGGAGCAACGTTGAGGATAGATTGCTTCTTGATGAGCAAGAAATTTTCATTGAGAGCAACTTGGTATGCATACATCGCATCATTTGGGAACTACTTCTGAGTTGAAGATGACACAACTATCCAATTCGTAAGCTACAATAGCAGCACAGCATTCATGTTTGAAATGCCTCCAAGAAGTACTACTAAGTCTTTTGTGAACTATGTCATAGTGTTGAAGGATATATTGAAGTTGGATTATGGTGCATTGCATACGAGCATTGTACTCCTATGGTGTGAATGGGTGAAAACACTTGACATGCAAGGGAACCCTATGTATGTGGAGGATGATGCCCGCTTCTTTCTGGTCAAATTTTGCGAGAAACTCCCTTGCATGGAAGAGTCATTCATTTTCTCAAGTCAAGCCATATAAGTGTTTTTTTCTATTGCAACTAAGAGATCTGGATGGAAAGTAGTATTATGTAAAGAAGCCAGAGCCAAGTGAGAAGTAGTGGATTGCATAGAGGCCCTCATTACCACTACAATGGAGGCCGCACGATTTACTACTCCTCAAAGTTTGCCAAATCCAAGCTCAAAAACTAATGTAGTCCGAGCCATCGAATTGTCGGTGGGTAAAAACTTACTAACATAAGAAGAGTACTAAGTACATTCATGTGATCTCCATGAATGTACTTAAAAATGAAAGCGTGAATGGCTTGTTCTAAGTCTTAGTCATTGTGCGATGGAAAGGGGAGCGGGACTCACTAATGATGTTAGAAAAATCGCACATGCATGTCGCATTCAACCATCGTACAACAAAAGTACATTGGAATTGCCATCACTAGTTCAAGATTTTGTCATTACTATCGTCAATCATTTACTATTCATTCTATAGTTTCAATGGAAATGGGATGTAGTCATCCTTTAGTCAAGTAGTTATGCATCTCAACGGCTATCTCCAATATTGTAAATGTTTGGCTATTTAGTGGCCTTAGTCACTTTGTGCACTTGCAATGTTTTGGCATTTATGCTGAATTAAATTGGCTAAAGTTTTTGCTTCCATGTTTGTACACGGTTCTATGGACCAAATGTTGGAACCCAAAGCCTAAACTATAGCTCCCACAAGGAAGGAAATGTCACGTGATTTGCAAATCCATCATGTAGTAACAATGTTTATAAAATCAGTAGTATTAAGATGCTATGGAACCTCTAGGCCGAACGCCTAAAATGGATGCACACATTTCATTTCCAAATGAATCTCCAATGTGCTTCTTTAGAGCAAGAGCAATAAGAGGCTCAAGCACATGTGTTGCCCTATATTTATTAATTTCCTAGTGGGATGATAAATATTTTAGCAGAATTTGCATCCATTAAGAACATGTTAGATCCTAAAATTGAAAAAAATACAATTATTCTATGCCTTTTCTATGAATATGCTCCCATGATATGCCATTCAATCCACAGTGGCCTTGCAATCATATTTCCAAACCTAGCATGTACTTGTCTTTCCTGTATATTGAGGTGCCATTTTTTTGTTCTATTAGAAAAAGAAAATGTCGTGGAAGTAAGTCGTGGAGGTCCTAGCAGTCATTAACTAGTTATTATGAAGTCTTGCGCAGTTGCAAAATATGACCAAGCACTACACATCTGCGATTGTGCCCTCCACATACAATTACACATGTCACATCATCTACAACACTATGAAGGGAATGTTGTGGATGAACTGCAGAGCTCGTTATGTCTTCATCCAATAGTCATGGTTGTGACCGTAGAATGACTCAAATATTGTGGAGATCTCTACAATAGGTGCAATTAGGGAAGTCAAGTGATTGTACATTTGCAAGAAGCATGCACTCATTCTTTTGCATTCATGATGATGGCCATTTTTTTGTAGTGTTTTAACTTCCATACACAATACAAAAATCCTTAAAATTGAACTTTGTTGTAATTTTTATGAATTCTACTATGACTTTTCTAAAGGAGGTGTATTCACCAATAAATGGAATACAATTTCTACCCATTTTAAATTAATTGCACTCATATAGATTCAACATTTTGATCAAATTAAACACTGGAGTTATAAAATAAGGGATATGAATTGAAAGTTGAAAGTTGATAAGTTTATCCAACTTTGAAAAATACATGAAAAACAAAGTGATGTATTGCATTAAATTAGTTTTAATCTTGCAAATAGATGTATATTTGATTTTAAAACCTATTGAAGGTATTGGAATCTTTTTTTGTGCTACTTGTTATACAAAAATGAAGATTGAATGAAGTAGAACATGAAACCCATTGTTGCTTCAATTCATCAAAGTTTTGAAATACATCATTAGAAGATTTTTGGAGGTTCTAGAAACTTGTTTTGAGCTTGTTCCCCTACAGCTATTCCCTATAGCGAAGGGAATGGCCCATTGTTAGGAATTTTTTTTTTTAAATTGAAATTCTTCACATGCAAGAAAAAGTTGAAAAAAAATTAAAAATTTGGACAATGACGGGCAGGGTCTTGGCCATGTCAGATTGTTGCAATAGTACCATTCCTTGCATTCACAAACCTTGATGACTTGCAAGCATTTGAAGCCCCCCAAAATCTTCTCATGATTCAATTTCATTCAATCTAACTATTTCAATAAGAAGTTGGAGCATGAAAGATTCCAATACCTTTGACTTTAGTAGGTTCAATTCTTATTTGAAAGTTGCTAGAGGAAGAGGAATTTGCCCCTGTCTTATGCATTGAGCTTTTGCCACCTAGATTTTCTATCTAGATATTTTGGCAGAGCTATTTGTCAATTCACATATTTTTCAAAGATAAAAAAAGTTGGAGGGAAATCATTTGCAAGTAGAATGAAAACATTATGACAAGAATTGAATTTTTTGTGATTTTTCAAAGTTTGTTGGAACTAAATTGGTAAACCATTGATAAACCTATGCTAAACCACACATTGACCCCTTTCCAAGTGCATTGTCGTGATGGAAATGGGTGGATGATTGACACAAATGGGAGGATCTAACAGATGTCAAAATTAGGTGATGGATGGCATTGGGTTGTTCCTTATCAAATGTTTATAGTCTTCTATGACCTGAAAGACTAATTTTGTATAATGTTATCAACCAAAATTATCAAATTTGAAAAGTTCACATTGGATGGGCAGATCTAAACCCACAAGTTAGTTTTGTTGGTTTTTAACTTTACAACATCTTGAGAAAATATTTGAATAGTCTCCCATAATTTGAGTAATTTACATGACATCTAAAAATGGAATTGTATAGAGAACAAATCAGCAATTTTAAACTTGATTTCCATCCTTCAAAGAATCATAATGTGCTTGAATGATTGAAAAATAATAAATTGAAACTAAATCTAATATAAATTTGAAGTATGCCAATTCTAATGGTGGGATTGTTGTAGCATACCATCTATTGTAAATCCTATACACTTTTTAGTTTCAAAAATTGTGAAAAATGATTTTAAGACTTCTTGCAAAACAAAATCCATAAAATTTACATCACTATAATAGGCAAAGAGTAGGTTTGACACTTATAATTCCAAAAATTATGCAAAGGAAAGTCACTTTGACCCATGTGCGCTACTGAAATGATGTTATTTTTATAAAAATTCATCATCAATACTTGTAATGTTAGTATACCTCCAACATGTCCAATTTGTGGCTTCAGATTTTCATTTTTGGATCAAAATAGGACTAAAAACCTCTAAAATGGCCAAAGTAGATATCCAATTAGGGACATGTTAAAAATAGTAAACTAATTTTTTTAAATTGAAAAATATTCAATGTATGAAACTACTACCTGCACCTTTATTCCAAATTTCATGCCAAACAAACAAACAATGCAAAAGTTATGAACAAAAAACCACCTTGCTAGAGGGCAAGGGAACAAGAAATAGGACAAGTGTTTCTTGCAATCACCAATTTATATTGAAATAATTTAATTCTAAAGGACAAAGGGACTCTTTGATGTAAGTAAGAAATTTTAGTTACTTGAGTATGAAATCAATGTTGGTCGAATATTCACAAAATCTTAACACAAGATATGAATATATCCCCCTTTGGTGGGAACAAATTTTTTTTTCCAACAAGTGTTTCGATCAATAGTTATGTTGCTCAAAATCTTTTGTATAGCTAAAGCAACATGAGCAACAATGCTAGAACTTGAATGTAGAGATGTTGAATCTACAAGCTTTGCACCTAGTTGTAGGTATGTTCAGTACAACTATTTGGTTCTATCAATAACATATGTATATATAAGATAGGCATACAATAACATGGAAAGAGTCTATAACATAGTTACCTATGACTATACTATAGAATGAGTTTATATTATACATTCTAAGGCTTATGGATTCATAGATTCTATGCTTGCATGCTAGCATTCCTTGGAGCATGAGCAAAATTCTTCTTCTACTTTTGAAATTTGAAAGCTATGTAGCTAACGTCATATAGGATGCAATTGTCCAAAAAATAATTATGTGTAGTGCAAAAATTTCACTTTGGGAGGAAATAAAGTCTATTGACCATATTCAATAAGGTTAAAAAACCTTTTTCTTCTAACTTCAAATAATACTAGTGTGCCCTATATTGTTGCTACAATCAAATTTTTTTTTAATTTTTAATTTTTAATTTTTTATGTCAAAAAAACTTTGAAATTTAATAACTTTCACACTACATGTCCAAATGCCATAAAACAAAGTATGTGCACCCTTGTTGACGGCTCTCTAATGTTATCAAGAAAAAAAACACTTTCACACTACATAATTGGGAGATGCATAGTTTGAGAGATATCATTGTAACAAACAAACCAAACTAACTAACTAACTAAACAACCTCATTTAAGGTATAGACTAGTGTGCCTTGTATTGTTGCCACAATAAAAGTAAAGTAAAGTAAAAGTAAATTTTCTAGTTTTTTAATTCATAAAAACTTTGAAATTCAATATCTTTTCCACTATAAGTTAGAATGCTACAAAATAAAGTCTTTGCATTCCTCTTTGTAAAGCACTTTCTAATGGTACCAATAATGCAACTAGGGGATGCATCATTTAAGAGATCTCACAATAACAAACAAAACAAACAAACAAACTAGACAACCTAATTTAATGTATGGACTAGTGTGTCTTTTGTTGTTGCTACAATATAATAAAATTAAAATTAATATAATTTTCTAAAATTTTAATCCATAAAAAATTTGAAATTCAATATTTTTTTGTCATGAGTCAAAACACTATGAAACAAAGCCCATGCACCCCTCCTAGCTAAGGGCTTTTCGATGGTTTTAAGAACATAATTAGGGGATACATAGTTCTAGAGATCTCACATGACAAAGAAAACAAAACAAACAACCTAATTTAATGTATGGACTAATGTGCCATATGTTGTTGCTACAACCAAAGTAAAAGTAAAAAATAGTTTTTTAATTGATAAAATCTTTGAAAGTCAATATCTTTCACATTGTAGGTCCAAATACTATGGAACAAAGTCCGTGCAACGCTTCTCTCTGAGGGCTTTTTGATGGTACCAAGAATGTGACTAGGGGGCATACAATTCTAGAGATCTCACTATAAAAACAAAACAAATACAACCTAATTTAATGGATGGACTAGAGTGTCCCATGCCATTGCCATTGTATAATAAAATAGAAGTAAAATGAATTTTCTAATTTTTTAATTAAAAAATAACTCAAAAATCCATAACTTTCACTTTGTAGATCTAAATGTTAGAAAAACAAAGTTTGTGCACTCCTCCTAGATAAGGATTTTTTAATGGCATGAAAAACATAATTAGAGTGCACATAGTTCTTGAGATCTCACCATAACAACAAAACAAAACAAACAGTCTAATTTAATGTAAGGATAGATAATCTTTCAATCTATGGAAACAAAATTTATAATTTTTTTTTCCAAACTTCCCTATACATTATGTGATAGGTTGATGCAAATTTGTATGGTTAATTCTCTTTTCTCAACATTTTTCTGTCCAAAATGTACCTTAGTACCTTACAAGCTAACCCTTAAACATCTAGATTCTTTTCCAAAATCAACAGTTTGAGAAAAATTGTTATAAAGTGCTATTTGGAAGAATATTTTGGATTTGATATACAAATAAAAGTTGTAGATATTGAATTTTAGATTCCATTCGTATAATTAGATTCACTAGTGCTATCACTTATTTTTTTTTTTATAAATTTTGAAAGGAAAATTTATAAATTCCTTCTAAACTCAATTAGAGGCAAAATATTATCATTTTTTTAATAAAATTTATTGGGATGGATTTGAAATGAGGTTCTCGTGATATGGTGATTTTTTGAAATTTTTTTGTTCATTTAATTTATGAGCTCACTTTTGCAAATCGAATTTTGAACTAAAGTCACTACAATCTTTGGCTTAACACAATTCCACATTTGTAATTTTAGAAAAATATAAACTCTAGTAACACCAAATCCAACCATTGGATAGGACAACAACTTAATAAAGTATCTCCACAAATTAGATGACTTTCATCTAAGTAATAATGAGAAAGAAAACCAAATTCCAATTTGTTCATCGTCCAAAAATTGGATGTTGGAGTACTCCAAGGTTAAATTAACTTATGCCAAACCCAACTTTCTCCAAAACATAATATTCAACCAATGGGTGCATAAAACACTATTTGGCTGTAGAAATCAGAATTGAATTAATAAAAGCCTTCTATGGATAGGGGTACTCTATTCTTGAAGAAAATTCTTTTTTCAAATTAAAAAAAACTTTTCTAGTAGTCTGAAAGTCAAGATTTTTAAAAAATAATACAAATCTCCAACCACAAACTTGTTTCTTTTGTACATTGTCTCTTTGAAAGCTAGGAGAACACCCGCTCTACAGAAAAGTTTTATAAAAAGAAAACAAAAATTGCACACAAGGGTTGCCCCAAAACGCAAAACCCATTTTTTGACTCTTGAAATGCTTCAGGGGTTAAAACACAAACACAAGGTACATAAAACAAACACCATCACTACTAAATTTGTCGAAATGGACATCCGACCAGTGCCAAAGAATAGGAAAGCTGAACATTTCTCACATGTGAACAAGATTTAATGTTTGAATACCTGAAGATAATAGTAGGCTATTTTCAGAACTTACAGAGGTGATAGGGAAGTGCAAAACAAGCAGGTGTCCGAGGAACAAGTACTACAATATTACACAGACCATTCGATTATTACGAATTGCAAGATTTGTAACGAATGGACAAATGAAACTACGGAACACTTAAGCTAGAAGCCTTCGTGAAAACACGGAATGAAGGGGCATTTAAGCCCCTGCTTGACCGCCAGCGGGGAAGAGCCGCTTCCGGATCTGACCATGCCAACATCCCACATGTTAATGAATAGAACTCCGCCTCAAAGCACAAACCAGTCAACAAATACTCTACCATAAGTGCAACATTCCAAGAGTAGAAACTGCAAGAACAAGACCAAGAAAGGTGTAACCGTGAGGCTCTGCCCTAGGTAAACAACAATATTGATTCATTGATCAGTCGGACCCAAATCCCCACTCCAACCAAACCCTAACAAAGTTGTGCAGAGTTGTGCAGTGTGAATGCGGTTGTAGATATTTGGAAACTGCGATTCAGAAACCAGAGTCGATGCCATAGTCTCTGTCCAAAGGACAGAACCAATAAAGACAGCAACGAAAAGAGAGAAATTACAATAACCAGTTGACTTTCTATGAATTAAATAACTCGGAGAAACAATTACATTTTAGACTCAATGATAGATTTCAAATGCTACAGCACATGCAGTTGACGACAAATCTATTAAGAATCGTTGAACCGATCAGAGCCAACAATTTTTCTCACTCACCTAAACCACTACAGATATTTCCAGTTTAATTTTAAATGGAAGATATACACAAGGATAAAATAAGAGAACTACAGAGATTAGACCTACCTCAGGCAGTTGTTGCTTAAAAACAACTTCCAAGCGTGCATCTAGGGTGTTCTCCAACACAATGCGACCATCCTTTGTAGCCAACACCACTCCCCCAGTACTGCAGTCATAGATAACAAAATAATTTCAGTAAGAAGAAGCGTCAAGCGCTCCCGTCCTAAATTTTCTTGCAAGAGACTGAGAAGAAGAGACGGGGATTGCACACCATCCAGTTGCTAGCAAATATATAATTACATCCTCAATTGCACTTGAGCGACCTTGGGTAGAGAAAACTTAACCCTAAACAGCTTGTGGTTCTAAAGAAGTGACAAATCGCATCAAAATATTCAGCACAATAAGCAGCCCTGCTTGAAACCTAATAACCATTACTACAAATGCCCTCTAGAGTAAATCTCTTTGATGATCGCCCTAGACTTTGCAGGATGAAAAATGCCAGTCTTTTGTGTAATGCCCTATAAAAATTCTACACGGCAAGAAAAACAGTTTAAAAGGGAACTGTAAATACCAGGAAGAGCCATGATTAGTAGATCCAGGCGGGCCGGGGAGGAAATGCTTGTCGTCAACGAACACCTCAGGTACATCCACGCTAAGTTTCTCTGCGTACGCCTGCTTTGCTGAATCGATCACTGACTGGACAATCTCCAAATCTTGCTCACGACAACGCAGCTGAGTTGCCGGCTCCTTCAGCCGCAGCAAACCCTGAGCGGTCACAAATTAAATCTTTCAGCACAGGAACTATCTCAATCTCGCTCACGAAACAGCCATTTGCGTGAAGATGACAATTGACTGCTCTTGAAAGTGCATAACGCTGAAATAACCAGAAACATCAAACACTGCCAGGTTGCGTACCTGAATGATGAGCGCTTCCAGGAGTTTGGGATAGTTCTCGTCATCACTAGAGCCAACCTTCCGCAGCTGTTTCTCAGCTGCATCTTTCATCTTACGAACCAAGTCATCCTGAGCTTGCAGCAACTTCAAACGTGAAGCATTCAATTGCGTGGAGTATTCACTGGACAAAGATTTGAATACCACAAATCAGTTAAGATTCTTTATGGCAATGTTACAGTGCTAAACTAGGTAAGCATACGACAATTTTCCTAGCTTTGATGATAAATGTCAGAAGCTTCTCAAAATTCAGTCCTCACTGCACAAGGCAGGCCAACCATGTTTGATGCTTCAATAATACCACGAGATCTTGCCCAATGGCCTCAAGCATCCATCAATTCTGAACTACTTTGCAAGTATTGTGTTAGAGTAATACATTTTGCGGCGAACTTCCACTTGCTTCTCCTTGCGCTCAAACTCCTGTCGAATTTTTTTCTTTTCAGCTTCCACAATCTGTAGCTTCTCAATGTTGAATTCCTGCAATTAGCCACCATCGACCCATCTTTAGTTCCAATGTATGTTGATACCGTCAGGACTAAGTTAAATGTCAAAGCAGAAAGCAAAGGAGGAGTTCCCTGCCTTTAACTGATCACATCAGGCCTAAATAGTACCTAGAGGAAACACGCAAAAATAAGCAGCAATAGAATATGTATGAGAACATAAAAAACGGGAGACAAAGATGAATTAAGAGCGATAAAATACACATAAGGTAGAACGACCAATTCAGTATGGCACCTGAACACGTTAAAACAGGTTTCCCAATTACAATCTAAGTCGTGATTATAAATTATTCGTTATGGCAAGCTTAACTAATGAAACTGCCACATGCTAAGATTCCATTCGTGGAAATTATTTGGTTGTTGTCTTCTCATATAATGCTTGAAGGAGTTAGAGGGACCACTTTAAATAGAGTGCAGTGCTTAATTTTGAGAACAACCCCTCATCGAACTTGAAAATTCGTAACTAATGCAATGTAGCCCCAAAAATTAATCCTTGACAGGAGTTGAGCTCCATTCTCTATTGCCTTTCACGTAAATTAAGGAAATTAATTTCAAACTCTCAATTTGAGCACTTCAAATTTCAGTGGCTCAAGGAGAACTACCTTAAACAACTCAAAGTACGAAGAATTGGCATCCTTTCTCATTTAGAAAACATACAAAAACTTAACAGCAGATACTCTCGAGAATTCTACGCGATGTAGTGATCTCCCTTTCACAGATTCCAAACCGTGGTGCAATTCATAGTTCCAAACCCTAAACCCGCGGATAAACAAAAACTACAACCGGGTTTACTTAACCTAGTAATAAAGAATTTTAGCGACTTCAGGGGAACTACCTTAAACACCTCGATGTGCAGGGTTGACACTCTTCCTCATTCACACACCAGAGAGAATACAAAAACTTAACAGAAAATACCCTCGAGAATTATACGCCATGTAGTGATCTCGCTTTCACAGATTCCAAACCAATATAACATTCGTACTTACAAACCCTAAAACCGAGAACAAACAAAAACCACAAATGAGTTGATTTAACCTAGTAATAACGAATTTCTTTTTAAAACATTTTCTCTAAGAGAACAGATCACAAATAACAAGAACACGAACACGAACGCGACGATGAGACAAAGTTCACGGCTACCTCTTCAGCAGAAACGGAAATCTCATTGGCCTTCTCCTCCGCTTCCTGGCGGATGAACTGCACCATCTGCTGCACCTGCTTCCCAACCTCCATGTCGTTCATCTTGACGGATCCTTGAACTAAGACCTCGAGGATACTCTCACCTGAAAATCGGCCGATAAAACCTCGAACGGGCACAAAACAGAGCGGCAAATGCCTCGATCGAAAGCTACGGCGATCGCGCCTTGGGGACGGATCAAAGAAGTCGCGAAGTGAGGATCTGAGAAATTCTACGGCAAGCGAATCTCAAGCCCAGGATTTCGCTTGAGCTCTCTCTCCCTGTATGCGGGGCTCGCTGTCCTCGGAGATCCGAATGTAAATGCCCGTGGTCATGGGTACCGCACGCTCGCCGGAACTTGGGGGGGGGGCAGCCACTTTGCCCAAGTAACAGCATCTCGATCTACCCGCTGGAAATTTACGTCAAAAGAAAAGGTTTACGTTCAACAATTGAACGTAGGAAATGACTCACTAAATATATTACTATCTTTTGGTTTGAAATTATAGAACTTGAAATTATTATATTTGAAAGGACATCAAAGTCACTTGAATTTGAAAGAATGTTACTCCAATTTGGACTTTGAACGATTGATATAGAGAATAAATTTTAAATATTTGTCAAGTTATTTCCGTCAATTTTCTTTCTTAATCCTTAAAGGACCAATGAATGCCTTCTTTCCATGAAAAAACACTCAAATCTGCCATTTCTATTGTGAATGCAATCCACAAAATTGTTTTTATTTTCATATATATTTGTTGGATCTTACACTAGACTAGTATATGAAAGCGTAGACAAAATATTGGAAACTTTGATAGCATAGATTGCAAGATATTTGAATTTAAAGAGAAGACAAGAAGGTTTTTGCACTTTGCATGACTAAATTAGAAGGCTTTGAATCTTTCAAACTTATAAATTTTTCACTACACATTTTGATTTTCTAATTTTTATATTGAAGAATTGATTTGAGAGCTTGGAAAAAAAAAATTTAATTAAAAAGACTTTGTTTTCATTTTTAAGAAATTGTTAAGTAGAAGTAGGTTCGAGATTGGAGGAAATATAAATTGTTAATAGCTCAAAGATGAAAATGAAACACACAAATTCCAATGGTGACAATATTCTAACAAGCAAATAAAACTTTGTATAATTTTTTGTTTTGAAAAATTATAAAAATTGAATTCAAAAACCAATCCAATACATTTTTTCTCAAGGAGTTTTCATGATTGTCCACAAATCAAGATGATCTACAACTTTCACATCACTATTCCAAATGGAATGAATCAAAGTTTTTCATGTAGACAAAAATACAATTTATTGGAAACAAATTCTTTAAACAAAAATATAGTTTTTTGTATTTAGTTTTTTCTACCAATTGAACTAAAAAGAGTATTTATTTAAGCATAAGTTAAATAACGTTGGCTCTTAGTTACCAAATGAAATATAAATTAAATCTCCAAAAAATGAATCTATTTTTCTATCTTAAAAAAAGCTTAAAAAGATGAGATAAGAAATCAAGACCATAAGAACTTATCCTTAAGGAGACAAATTGTCCTTTGTGGGTTAAGTGTATTTTGCCATAGCACATTATATTTTTGTGTTTTATCTATCTTCTAATATATTCTATCTTGGTTATTCAAACTCCAAATCCAAATTTTCTTGTCTCTAGAATGTATCATTTCTATTGCACTTTCAATGATAGTAATTTCAAAATCTAATTTTTTTATTAAACAAAAGATAGTAATACATTTGTCTTGTGATTTTTTGCATTGAATTGATGATGCCTAAAAGCCAATGAGTTTTCACATTTACCTCCCAAATTCAATTCATTGTATATTAAAGGTCATTCAAATTTTGGACTCTTAGCATACAAAAGTAGTCTATAAAGAAGAAAACATAATATTTATCATCTAGAATTGTCAAGCCTAGAAAATGTGCATTTTTTTATGGTGGCAAAGTAAATTATAAGCTAGGTCCTACCATTAATTGCATACTTTTTATATAAAGATATAGTTGATTCCGTATTTTTTATATAAGTAGAGATGCTCAAAGTGTAATTTCTTATATGTGACTCACTTTTGTATATAATTAATTCAAAATGCTAGCTCTCCAAAATTTTGAAAAAGCTAAGAATTGTGTCCAAAATAAAGTTTCAATTCTAAAGTGTCTAAATTTGTGAAAACTATGTAACTAAACATACATGTTGTACATAAAGAAGTTGCACTCAAATAATAAGGAGTTTACAAACAAGCTTGAATTGCTGAACTCTTTGAAGAAACAAGAAAAGTTGTAGATTTTATAGATAGGATGATCATACATTCTGAAATGTTGTAGAGCTTATGGAGAGAAGAATTGAAATATTGGAAACAATTCTTACCAAAACTATAGAATGTTTAATCCTAAGTGTCAACAACTAAAATCTCTCCAAAATAATTATTTTAGCAAATAGGAATCAAATGTGTCTTGTCGGTACGATAACTGTAATGCTAGCATGAACATCTCATTCAAAGAATTGAAGATTTTGTTGACATACAATGATTTGTCCTATTTAGGAGGGCATTTACATCACCTAAAAAATTAGTGTGAGTATAAAAATTTAATTTTAGTTGAAATTGATATAGTATAAATCATATTCAACATACACTAATTTATTTGGTTTACAAAAAGTGTGGCTTTGGTAAATTAGCATCACCTTGTAATCTTATTCACAAATCAATGCAGTTAGACAAGCTATGCCTCGATTTTTAAAAGAATTTCTTCTTCAACCTCTTAAAATAATAAAAAGAATACTATTAAAATTTGATAGTATGAATGTTAAATCAAACTTCAAAATCACATAAAATAGCCCTCATTAAATTTAAATGTGAAGATTGAATCACCATTACATCTGTAATCATTTCCATTGCAACATAATGGAAAATAGTAGGCATTGAAAATTAAAGTAATTGAGACATGTGATTGATTAGGAAAATTAATTTTTCTTGATTTAGAAGTGGACACTATTTGATGTGATTTTTTAAATTGGCTATTAAATAATTTGGCAACCTGCTACAATTACAATTTGTCCAAATTTATATTTCTTTGGTCTCATTAATTAAGTGTTTTAATGCAATGTAGCAATATTATATATATATATATATATATATATATATATATATATATATATATATATATATATATATATAATAATTATTTATATTATTTATTTTATTTTATTTTTTCAAATTTTTATTTTCAAATATCTTTTAAAAATTTGAAGGTTGGAATAGAGATGCTTTAATCAGTAGAGGTTCATGACTATATTTCATCATATAACATTGCCAAAGTTCCATTTTTAGTGCAAAGAATTCTCATGGTTGTTACATTGGACAGATTACTATTCATTTCACGTCCTATAGGACAAGTTACTATTCATCAAATGTACTTAAACACGTACATCTGATGAATAGTAACTTGTCCTATAGGACGTGAAATGAATAGTAATCTGTTTAATGTGACAACCATGAGAATTATTATATATGAAAACTAATTTCTTGCATAATCAATTCTAAGATCTTGCATTAGACTTGTAAAAGAATGCATGGGAAAAAAATTTAGGCACTTTCTCCTTGTAGATTGTAAGATATTAGTTTCAAACTGAAAAAAAAAGATTGGATTTTCTAGGTTTTCAGACTTTAAATCCCCTTGACTTCATTTTTCTGTAGTACAAAGTTTTGAGGTTTAAATCTTCTTAGTAGGGAATTAGTTGGAGATATACCAAAAAAACATTCAATAAAAAGACTATTTCATTTTCATTCTGGAATGGAATTGAAATATTTTAATTCTAATGGTCACACTATTGTAATAAGTAATTTAGACCCTCTAAACGTTTTTGTTTAGAAGAATTGTGAAAATTATTTTCGAAAAGGAATCCTGTACATTATATTTTCATAAATGAGCCTTGATTGCTTGAAAAACAAGACTCTTCATAACTTTCACATCACTAATCCAAATGGCATGACAATGTACCGAAAAGAGGCAAAATGAGGTTTTGCCATTAATTAACTACCCCCCCTCCCTTCTAAAAAACGAGAGCCGTTGATTTATTAGAAAAAAAATTACAAACTACCCCACAACCATTTATTTCAAAAAATCCTCTGATACATATATACATACACTAATACGGATACAATATGCCAATACAAATATAGATATAGATATGTACATACATATATAGATATGTATGTACTAGGATATGTACTTGGAAAAAACAAATATCCCATATTGATTATGAGATTACTTGATTTTGAAAATTACAAAGAGGGAGGGGAGGGGGATTCTAAAAGATATTTAATTTAAAATATTTTCTGAATTGTTTGGGGGGTTGGGGGAGGGGATAAGTAAGAATAAAATTAATTAATGAGCTCATTGTGATGGTTTGTCAAAATGAGCTCAAAAGAGACACTTGTGTCACAACATATGCATGAATAAGTGCTTTCTATGTAAATATAAATATACTATACAAGAAAAAAAATGAAAATTAATTTCAAAATTTTGCATTTTTTTCCATTGCCTTGAGTTGACAACATTTTGAATTTAGAAGGGTATAACTTTTTATCCTGAACACCAAATGAAATAAAAATCATATTCCCCCAAAGCTAATATTCTCCCTTGTTTTCAAAAAAAGTTTCAAAAATTGCATTAAAATTTGACATTTGATATCATAGGAACCTTTCCAAAATTCTAAAAAAAATATTCTAGGACTTTGAACCTTTAGGGTTTAAAATAGGTACATTTATTTCTAGAAGTACACCATTTACAGGCCAAACACAAGGTAGAAACACCCAAGATACTACTTTCTGAAGCTTCAACTATAGGTGTATTTAAAAGCAAAACTCATCTTCCATATTCATAGGAGTTACATATTAGGCAAGAATCTTGATATTACACCGTACAACTTATGTACCACAATTGAAAACCATTGTGATTACCTTATTTTGACGATGGAAAGAACATTAATTTTTTCAATATACAAATATTTCTTCAAAAAAGAAGCATATCCTAATTCAACGAAGCATAAAATAACACCACCCTAATATAGAATTGAGTTTGGAAGGAAATATATGATAATAAGGTTATTTTGATCCCTTGGTGAGATTATTTTGGCCCTCTGCAAGCGTATAAAATTCCCGTTGAATGATGTGAATGTATCCTAACTTATTATACGGTATACGGTATGTAACGTAGCGAAGACATATACGGGAAATACTGTACGGTACTACACAGCGTGAAAGGCGGGAAGCTCTTGGCTATGGCGAGTACTCTCGTTCCAAAGCTCGAGAGCAGCTCAGTACTGTACCTAGCAGCGCGCTTCGCGCTTCTCCAATTTTAGGCTCCGTTACAGAATTGCCCTTCGTATGCGATAATCGGCGAAAGTTTCATTCAGTTTTTCCGGGACGCAGTTTGTCGGTGGAAGGTATCGTGCGGGAAAACAGAGGTTCGAGCTGGCGGCAATGCTGAGAAATTGTCCTGACTAGTAAGAAGCTTTTGATGAAGTCAGGTTTGAAATATTGAGTTTGCAGGGCATTTTTAAGAGTAGTAGACGCATAGTGCATTCTTGAACTCTTTCTGCGCACTCTATATTCAAACCCTATTCATCAACATTGATGTGTGGCGCTTCATCTTTGTCTGCAGAGACATGGAATTGCATATCGAAACGTTGCTTCTCTCCAACTCTAACAAGTAAGTATTTCGGGATCGTACTCATCGCAATCGATTAGGGATTGTAACCTTTTAATGTAGAGCAATGCATGTTAGCTAGCATGTAAATACTGAGCTCAGGATGAAAGGATTGTAAGCTCGGGATGATTCAAGAGATTAGTGAACTGTGACGTGATTGAAGGAATCGGATCCAGTGTTTTTTCAATGCACGATTTTTCGCCATTTGGCTACAGTCAAAAGATGTTGGAAATTTTCATTTGAATGCTGTATTGTATATGAAGATCAATAGCCAAAACTTTACCTAGGTATCACTTAGTTTTGTTATAGATATCACCAAGTATCACCCAAGTATCACATTAGAATTGAAGAAATAGCTGGCTACTTCTCCAAATTGATGAAAAAATGATAAAAAAAAAATCACGGAAAGGATTCTAAATGTGACCAGATTGGCGTAGTTTTCAGAATCAGTCATCTTCAGCTCTCAACAAGACATACTTTAATCACCCCAGGATCATTTAATCCGGATTTCAACCAGATTGTAAATGTCTTTTGTTAACGAGCGGCACAGCCTGTATGATCGATCATCGCTTGCGCAGCTGACATCTGCGCCAAATGTTCAAATCATTTGGTTCAGGGCGTCGGGATTGACGGAGTTTGAATGTGTTATCGTTCTGATTGCAGCCAATACTGGACGATGAAAACACCAAGAACTGCGGCAGCATGTGAAAATAAGTTTCGCATTACACAGCCAAACGGCAGAATAAATGCCTAGGCTTATAACGTAAACAAAATTGGATGGGAGGTCAGGAACACAACGGCAAGAGACTGTCCAAAAGCTCATTTGAAGCTGCACACTGAATCAGTCTACTATACTACGCAACTGCACGGCAACGGTCTTATTGTATTGCATCGGCATCACCATCGCTATCACTACTACCTCAAGGGAGTTGAAGATCGTAGCTATCATCTCGCAGTGAAGAACCTTTCTGCTTCACCCGCTCTTGTGTTCCAGCAGTCTCATCATAGAATTCATGAGTCCAAAGAATGTTCAACTAATGTACAAATCCAGCGATTGCAGAATTCTCTGACTACGACAGATGTACGTTGGTGTTATAGGTAAGTAATAGCCCTTTCGAATAGATTCCGGAGCATTCGTTGTCTGTGATCTGCTGCCCTGGAGAATGGATCTTACAAACCTTGGTACAGCTTCATCATAGGTCACGGCGTTAGGGGTTTGTCCAGAGGTGTTGGGGAAGAACATGACGTCCTTATCCCACCTAAGGAAACGTGAAACCACCGGTGGCCGCATTGGCTGAGCTATTTTGAGGACTGACGTACACCCACAGCAGAGAGATGATGACCGAGAGCAGACCGGCCCAGACGAAGACAATAGTTGGTGTCTTGCCGCCTTTGCCCATGAGACCCTTGAAGAAGGGGTACAGATGCATCAGCACCCACAGACTGAAGAACACTCCTCCAAGAAGCTTGCTCCATTCCGGATCAGTGGAGTAGATCGTGCGAGAAATGCCCACGGCTATAGCAACCATGTTGGTGAGACCAATGGTGATAGGAGGGATAAAAAGTGACGACCACTTGACAATGTACAGATCTGCATACAGGTCGTCCTCGTCCTCTCCGGCCGATTTGGACGTCAGCGTGAAGGAAATCTCGACTCCCGCCATAACCTTGAGAATACCCTGGAAGACGGCAGCAAGATGGGCACTGGTACCTCCGATAACCCAGAACTGCTCGTTCCTCCACCACTCCTCAAGACTAATGCCGGACCATCTGACTTCCAGCACAGCGAGAGCGCAGAGGGTGACGGTGATGGTGAGCAGGTAAATCAAGAAAGAGAGATTCAAGTTCTGCACGATAAACTGGCCACTGAAGAGCGAGAGAGCGGGCAGGAAGCAGTAAACCAAAAGGAAGATGGAGGTGAACGGGTAAATGCCGACATTCAGATACGCAACACGCTGCAAGAATTTCAGACGAGAGCTGGCGAGGAGAGCATTATTCCGAGAGAAGAAAATCTCGACAGATCCCGTAGCCCACCGAAGCACCTGCAATTTCAGAGGAAGAAAGCATTAGCATAGAAATCACCAATGGTCACAGACTAAAACGACTTGTGCAGAGCAGCGGGTTGCTTACTTGATGCAGACGATCAGTAAGATTGATAGGAGCAGTTCCTCGGAACGCGTCGCGCTTGGTGACGCAGTAAATTGAACGCCAACCACGATTGTGCATGCGGAAACCAGTAACGACATCCTCTGTCACGGATCCGTAAATCCATCCCACACGGGCACCCCACTCTGTTTTGTCCTCGTAGAAGCAAGACACCACATTGATGGCCTCAGCCACAGTTCCGGCGTCAAGCGGTTCACGGGGAATTGTGAGCGCACCAGCAGGACGGCCATTAAACACACCCTTGTCAGCCAGTGGACGCCCTTGGAATTCTGCAACAGGGATCGACGCAGCGAAGACAGCGGAGGAACCATAACGCTTGGGAAGCATGGTGGCCTCGATATCATCGTCGTCATCGCTTGTGGTGTGCTCGGTTAATCCAGTGACCTCAGATTCACGCTTCTGAGACTTCGTCTTCTTCATCTTGGGCTTCTTGGACGCGCAGCAGCAACAGAGGGTGTAGCAGCAGCTGCGTTCACGAAGCCTGGGAGGATCGAATCCGTACAATGCGATTCTTCGGAAGACGCATCCAGTTCCGACGTACACTGGCCCTTGCAAACCATCTAGAGCTCTCATATTCACGTCGAAGAAGACGGTGTTGTGATTGGCGTATCGATCGTTAGGATCCACACCCTCGAAACGCTGGGGGAACTGGACGTATGCAAGACGGTCTCCACCCTTATCCATGAAGAAGCACATGGCCTCCCGCATAGCGAGCGAGTTAAAGATGTAGTGATCGCAATCCAGATTGAGGATGAAGGGTCCATTGGACATGACGGCGCTGGTTCTGACAAGGGCATTCATAGCTCCGGCCTTCTTGTTGTGATCATACCCTGGACGCTTCTCACGAGACATATAAACCAGCATTGGCAGACGAATGTCCACATCCGTGGTGTCAATAATGTTCTCTTCGTCACTGCTACCCATCAGTGGCTCAGCAGTAGGGGGTGCAAGCATCACCTGCAGAAGACAAATTCTGTTCAGTAATTTGTAAAACAGATCGCCCAACACGGAGAGCATACAATGTCACCGCATCAAAACACAGAGCATATAATATCATTGATTATATTCAATGCTAAAGAATGATACCTGGATGATACCGGCGTGGTCTCCTCGTCCATGCTCCTTCCCTGATTGGCTCCACGTTCCGGGCCAGTGAGTTCCATCAGCCATCCAAGTGGCCTTGGGAATGTTGAGAGCCTCAGAAGGATCACCTCCAGACTCCATCTGATGACGTTTAGCTCGGATCTCTTCATGCGCATTGTAAGCGTCTGAACGGCGACGAATAGAATCAGGCAAGCCATTGACACGAACCTTGAACTCGTCGTACTCTCGCTTCACCTTACGACGGTCCTTCACAAAGTCAGAACGGACTTTGTTCTTGGTAGGGTCTCCCCGCAACAAGAAATAGGTCTCCGGGTTACGAGGTTCTATCCTGTGCTTCCGACAGAAAGGAATCCAAATACGAGCAAAGCTTGCGGCCTCAGCCAAAGCTTCGAACGTCAACAGCGCACCACCATCATCAGAAAGGTAACAAGACAACTTCTCCAGAGGATATTCGGATGCAAGAATGGAGAGAATTGTGTTGGAGGTTGTGAGCGGGGGCTCCTTCTCAGGATCGGCCGTTGACACGAAAACATCAATGCCTGGTAAATCGGAGTTACCGCTGGGATTGTCAGGAGTAGGCGTATCAAACCTCTCCTTTAACACTGACAGATCTGTCAGTCGGTTGATGGGGCAGAGCTTTGGCATCTGATCCAGGATCCAGGAGAAAGCAAACCAAATCTCACATACCACTGACATTCCCCACAGCCATATGGCATCATGGTTCTTGTGCTTGACACGCCACATGAGGAAAAAGCCAAGTACCACCATACGAATCGCCACAATCAACCTGCACGCACGCACATTGCGTTTAAAGGTAACCTTCTAGGCATCAAAACGCAAAAATCACAAATTTCTTCAATAAATGCGGAATTCTTTCATCGACGTAATAGTTGATCACATACCTGTAAGGACTCAGAACGGCTGTCGAAATGCTGACTTTACGTGTGAGCGGTTTCCTAATTTTGTCGTTAAATTCAGGCAAGGCGCCCATATTGGGCGGCCCGTTGCCGCCGCCGCCGCCGCCGCCATCGTAGCCATCATCCCCAGGCCACACGGCATTACCATAGCCGTAGGTGCCTTTGGTTTGATAGAGCCAACGAGCATGATCAAAATCAGTTGACGAGCCGTTGCTCATCAACATACCGGGCTTGGTTTTTAGTAGCGAGAGACGGCGTTCCAATCTGGAGCTGTCATCGCCAGGAGGCGGCAATGCGCGCATGTCATTCTCAGATCCGTTCTGGGAGAAAGGCTCATCGGAGACAGTGTAGTCATCCTTACATCCGGGGCACTTCCCGCTACCATTCAGTGCGTCAATGTAGCAATCCCTGCAGATCTTGAAGTGGCAGTCGCAGGGGGTCATGTCCTCGCCGCGCTCGTCGCGCATGGCCTTCCCGTCGCACCCATCCACAGCGCAAGTTGGACCGCGCACGCCCGCAAGTTGCGGGTGATTGCCTTCGTCCTCCATCATCTTGTCCATGGTGTGGCCGCGCGGTTGATTCTTGAAACCTCCCGTGAAGATGGTGCTGGACACGAATTGCTGCTCAGCTTTTCCCGCGATGACGGGATCCATAGGCCGGACGGTATCCCGCGTCGACCCCATCACCTGGTTGTCGGGTGTGGCGGGTATCTGGACCGTGTAGAGGTAGTCCGACCCCATCTCGCTGTCCGTAACGCCCCCCATCTCGCTCTCGTCGCGGGAGAGATTGTTGAACCGCCCGCTGGATGTTCGCCGTACATGGTGGTGCGGCACGGACGATGCGCCCTGCGTGTCCGCGGTCGTGCGCCCTGCCATTTGCACGTTGTGCTTCCCGGTGCCGCGGAAGCCGAGACCCCCTGTTGCAGCAGACCGTGGCGAAACCATGGTTGCCTGATTCGCAAAGCTCAAATACCCCCAAACATGTATCCCGTATTTCTAGATCTCAATTTCTTTTAATATTCTCCTCCTAGATAAGTCGATTGCCCGTGCGAATCCACCGCTCCAGCTCTCCTGCGTCACCAGTCCAAGCCAAGTACTCAATTTAGTCTCAACATCATGCAATTCATTCATTCACACAATGTCTTCTTCGAGGATAATGAGGAAGAGAACACACTTGAATTTCAAAAGGCAATAACTCTAGGCGTAGATCTAAGAAGTAAGGATGAGTAAATGTACATCTGAAGCTGCTTCGGAAGGATAATCTTTGTAAACTCTACAAAGCAGAGTTTCTAACAGAGACGGGGAACTTTAACGATAAAACGGCGAGCAGGCACGAATGCGGTTTGCTCAACAGCCCTGGAGCTCTCTCGCTTCAAATCACTCAACAAGAGGAGGGCCAAGCTAGTTTGGGAGCAGCTACAGAATCAAAACTGCAAGTCAAAATTGCGCAATGACGGATCTAAGACTACGCAGCGACGCTCACAGATCTAAAACTCCACAAAGAACTCAAGAGGACGTGGTGTGAAACATGCAACTAGTTAAGTACAACTGGCACAGACGTGTCTAGAATCTCCACACAACTCACCAGCTAGCACCGCAAAGCTCCTCCAGAGCATGAGCGTCGGAGGTCAAGCAAGGACAGGTACGCCACACGGTATGCGCGAGAAAATGAGAACGCGTTCAGAGCTCTTCATACCAAAGTTTCCCCCACTGCTGAACTGTAGACCTTGTACTAGACCTCCCGGGGGACGAAGGACCGACAGAAGAGAACAGTCGACCGGGTGGCCGCAACTTACCTTCATCGATTCTCTCGCCTCGTAAGTTCAGTCATTGACAGGTTACGGAGCGGCGGCCAAGTCGGAGCTTCATAAATCAGGTTGATTTCTTTCCCCCCAGCTGTAAAGGAGTCAACGTGGTGGGAGGCGTGCAATGAATCCCCCCATTTTCAGGTGAAAGTGCGAATCTAACGATTAGAAACGGAAATGAAACCCCCCTCACCCCGCCCCCTTTCTTGCGACCTGCTTCAAACATATTTTATAATATTATATTTCCTTTGAAAAATTTGTTCAAATTCCTATACTGTTGGCGACGCGTCCCTGTACGAAGCTGCTGCACGGAGAAGTGCAGATCTCCATTCCAGAAGTGAGGGTCGGTTGTTTATTGCAACGTAAAGATTGCCCCGAGTTTCCTTCAAAAAGAGCGGAAAGAAAGGGGGGAAATTGAGTATTGGGTGATGGAGATGGAGCCCACTTGGGATGCGATCTATCTGCCGAGTGTGGAGCGAGTCAACCTGCCATTTGCATCATCCTGAAGTAACTGTTCGTGCTGTCATCAGGTGGATTGCCAGGTTGATGCCTAAAGGACTGGATGGATGTTGTGTATGCCTGAGTGCTTGCCAACTACTTACTTACTGTACTCATCAACGGGAATGGAAGGTTCACTGTGGATGCCAACCTGCTTGACAATCTGCGCCATGGTCTCCACCAGCAGGTCAGTGTTGTGGTGGTGGTCCTCCGTCAGTTTCGTCCTTTTTCATACTATTTTTAGTTTTTTTTTAAATTTGTGAGGAAATATTTGAGACGTCCTCCGCTAGTTTCGTGCTTTCGCTGCCATCCTGGTAAGTAGTCGCACCGTTAGTAACCACTGGATCTGCCGTGTGTTCTTTCGATAAGAGAGGGCGCGTCGATTTTTAAATTTATAATAATCCGCCTTTGGGCCCTCAATTATTGCAGGCTCGTAGTCCACCCTCTAATCAGTGAGCGAATACATTCTAAGTTTCTTTTAACGCAGGTCGGCATGATGATTCTGTGTGGGTCCTCAAATTGGGGTGGCCCAATTGGAGGGAAGCTGGAAGCCATTTTTTTCCACCTCCGCGTTCTTTACAAGTGTACTTGTATAGAAAAATAGAAGTAATGTTAACGTTTCATTGGAGATGACATGATTCTTCTTGGAAAGTGGAGAACCATCTCTAAATCATGGTGAGGCCAGTCAGATTCCTCAGAGAAGAAATTTAACTTGTCTTAATAAATTTGATACAAAAGTTGGTAAACTTGGGATTAGCTTTGCAAGTTTTAAGGTGGCATAGGCAATTTCAAAATTTTCCATCCATATCTCAAGGTAGGTTGCTTGTTTTGTTTTGCTTTGTTTATTATGGTGAGATCTATATAACCATGCATCTCTTGCTCATGTTGTTGGTACCAGATTAGAAGCTCTCAACAAAGAAGGGTGCACATGCTTTGTTTTGTGGCATTCTAACTCATGGAAGAAAAAATATTGAATTCCAAATTTTTTTATGAATTAAACAATTCGAATTTTTTTTTTTGTAACAACGGCACAAGGAACACTAGTCCATACCTTAAGTTAAATTGCTTATTTTGTATGTATTGTTTAGTTTGTGTTATATGATTTGGTTTGGTTTGATGAGATCTCGAGGATTGTGCATCTCTGAGTTTTATTCTTAGTATTATCGGCAAGCTCTTTGCAAGGAGTGGTGTAGGGGCATTGTTTTGTGACATTTGAACCTATAATGTGAAAGATATTAAATTTCAAAGTTTTTAGGAATTAGAAAATTATTTTTACTTTTATTTTCATTGTAGCAACAATACATGGCACACTAGTCCACACCTTTAGTTAAATTGTTTGTTTTGTTTGTTGTAGTGAGATCTATAAGCCATATCTTCCCTAATCATGTCCTTAGTATTGTCAAAAAGTCATTTTTAAAGAAAGGTGCACATAAATTATTTCATGGCATTTGGACATATGGTGTGAAAGTTATTGAATTTTGAAGCTCTTACAAACTAAAAAATTAGAAAAATAATTCTCCATTTATTTTATTATATTGCAGCAACAATACATGTCATGCTAGTCTATACCTTAAATTGGACTATTGGAAGGGGGAGGGGGGCTTGTTTTGTTTTTTTTATTTTTATTTTGATGAGATATGTAAAATGACCAAATCATGTGTCCTTAGGTTGTGTTTTTTTACCATTTAAAAGCTCTCTAAGTATGTGAAAATAGTATATAAGGTTTGTTTTGTGGCATTTCATTTATGGTGTCAAAGATATTGAATTTTGGAGTTTTTATAATTTTTTTTTTAAAATTCACTTTTGTTTTGGGTGTAGCAAGAATATGTGGCACACTAGTGCAATTGAAGATTAAGCAAGCAAAATCCTGGAAGTTGGAAATATCCTATTCATTTGTCTTCAAACAACTCTATTTTATTCAATTTCTCACTCATAAAACAATTGTTCTTTCACCATTACTCAAAATTCTTTGAAATTTGTTGAATCTATCCTCAACATACATTTTTTTGTACACAAAATAAAATTCAAAAACTTTGTATTTTTTCTGTAGAAATTTTGAATTTGAAGGACTTTGTTACATTTGAAGAATAAAAGTTAGACATTGTAGATAACCTATGAATTTTCACTTGTTAAAAGACTCAAAGTTTGACATTGAATCATTAGATCATGAAGAAATTCATGTAGAATTAAGTGCAATTGAATTGCCTTCAAGATGCCATGATTATTTTTTGAATTATATAACACTTCTGTGTACAAAGATTATTTTTTGTACATAGATGCATGGTTGACAACAACAAATATTCATGGGTTACATCAACTTCTTAGTGCTACAACTCATAATAGAATTGCAATTTTGAATTGAGTAATTCCTTTTAATAGTTTTCTAATTAATGGTGATATTTATAGTTGCAATTTTTTCTTCAATAAGTCTCTTGTGTTACTGTCTATAGTCCATATGTACTATGTGTTGGTCTAGGCTTATATTCAAAAAAATTCTAAAATTATATGGCAACATCTTTGGGATTGTATTTTTTTTAAATGTAAAGAAAAAAGTAAAATCTTTCTATTTTAAAGCAATTGATGAATCAACATTTTCAACTTTAATTAATTACTTTACAAAGAATGTCAATCTTGACCACCAAGTGTTGTAAATGACAACTCTTGTGGCCTAGGGAAGACATTTAGAGTAAAATTTAGCACCCATTTGCAAGCAATTCATATTTAGAGGGGGGTATGAAGCAATAAATATATTCATGTAACATCCTTCAAAACTGAACTATTTTCTAAATCATATTATGAATACGTTCAAAATATTTTTTAAATATGTTTTTGAAAGGTTTACTAGAATAAGTTGTCCTTATAAATAGTTCATTTCTTATGTTATTTTGCATGGAAAAGAGAATTTCTTTGTGCACATGGTTTTAACCCCTAAAGGGCCAAGTGGTCTTTAAATGACCAATTAAAAATTCAAGTTCCTACAATGTCAATTTTCAAAAAATCTTTTGAAATTTTGACACAAGGTGTGGGCAATGCCCCCCTTAGGTAGAAATATCATTTTTTTTATTGGATGAATGGATCAAAAGTTATGATGCCCAAAAAAATTTGGGCAATATAAGTAGTTAGGGAATTTTTGCTAAACTCTACATCTCCTTTTCAAAAGTTTTCAAGTATGAAACTTATATATTGTAGGATGCAATTGCCCTAAAAAACATGTCTACTGCAAAAATCTCAAGAGTTTTTTTTTCCTAACTTCAATTTCTATAATCTTTCAATCCCAATGGTCAAAGTTTTTAAATTTTTAATCATACATTTCTATGATAGTTTAGTACAAATTCATCCATATATAATTTTTTAAATCTTTTATTTTAATTTTTTTCTTATTCACCTAAATAGTCATTATTATTGATAGTGTATGCCAAAAATGCACTTTAGTCGTTTAGGGGGGTTAAGATTTTGATATATTATTCCACTTTAGTTGTAAGGATTTTTTAATGAAATTTTTTCTTAGTTTTTGGTTTTCAAAATAAAAACTTGAGTTTTTCAAATATCTCCTTGTAGAAAATACAAATCTCCAATAATATTTGTTTATTGATTTCAATTTCTACAAACGCTTAGTATTCTTTCAAAATTCAAATTTCAAATGTAGCAAACTACAATATAATATATTGTTTTCAAATAATGTATATATATAGAGAGAGAGAGAATCACAAGCAAGAAGCACAAATTATTCAATGTGAAAGAATTGAAAGAATTCTAAATGTGTTATACATTTATATTACACCACTTTACTTGCATTTTTTTAGATTTGGTGACAATTGTTATTGACTTATAAATTTTAAGTTTCTATGTACAATTTAAAGTTAATAATTCAAACAATACTAGTGATGATTTGAGATAATTTTGAGTTAGAATTATTTTTCTAATACAAAATTAGAGTAGTTAAACTTATAATTATGGCTAAAATTTTGTCTCGTAAAGATAAACCATCTAATTTTGGTGCATTTAAAGTTAACTAGCAAATTTTGGAATCTAATCTCAAAACTTTCTTTACAATCTATGAGCATCAAAGAGACACATTGGATTGATTTAGTATGGAGTTGGAGGGATTGTAAAGTTGCATAAGAGTGCCTAAAAAAGCATAAAACAACAAACTTTTCACAAAATTAGTTGAAAAATTAACAACCTTGAGTGATATTTCATTTTTACATTACAACCTCCACCTCAAGTTGGTTTCTAGGTAACAACCAAATAAACAAACTATAACTATGAAAATCATTGTCATCAATGTTTAATTTGCAAGCTTTTTGTGTATTTTATTTCAAAATTTGCACATGCAATAGATGTAATGTTCAATTTAATGAATTGGCTTTTACTTTTATTACATTCTCAAGCCCTTTAATATTAACCTAGCATTTTGAACTTAAAAATCAAATTAATTTTTTTAAATCTTAAAATAGTTTAAACAATATATTAAATAGATTTCTTGCAATTGTAAAGACATATTTTACAAAAATTAAAAATTATCTCAATTTTCATCAATGAAATCTCTACATTTAGTATATATCAAAAATTGTGATAGAATACTCTTCTTGTGATATTTTTGTTTCTCATCAAGAGGATTTAGATATTTTTCTCATTTTTGTTTTTCTACATGTGAAAATTACAAAAACATGGAGTAGCAAGATAGTATCTTGAATTTTTTAAATTAAAAGCAAGAATTATTTCTGGCTAAATACATTAGATTTAATGGTCTAGTTTTGTTCAAAAATGGCTATTTTGGTATAAAACTAGTGCAAATTGAGCATTTTCATGAATCTCAAATACATGGTAGGAATTGGTGTATTATAATGTGCAATCGTCCAACACTTTTCATTCAACTTGGTTTTGATTTTGATACTAGACAATGTATTAATGCAATAACTACGCCTTTTGAGCTCATTGTTGTCCCTTGATTGATGTTGTTCCTTTATCCTAATGATATTCTTGCAATTTGAAAGGATTGCATCAATTATTACCTTGCCCATCACAATGCAATACTTAAAAATAGTAGAATAATATTGAAACAATGTTGTCCACTCTGAAAACAATGAAGATAGTACAATAGTCATTTGTAAACAACTTTCAAAGCTTATTCCACAAGATACAATTTTTTCTTTCTATTGGTTCAATTTACCATCCTCTTTTCCATCATCAACCTCTTATCACTATTCATCCATCAAGTTAAAGCATATGTAGACATAAATTATAGTAATGATATTGCCAACCAAAATAAAATATTAGGGAATAAAAATGATCATTACCTCCTAGACCAAGACCACTAACACATTCACCAACACACCTTACTACCTTATATAAAGATGATTGATCCTCTCCTTATAGACCTTATACAAAAAAAACAATCTAATTGCTAAAATCCTATCTCAAAAATATGACAACACTATCAATGTACAACTAGCACAATACATTATAAGAAATGATAATGTATTGTTTCGTATTTTTGGTGACTGATTTTAGGTGACATTGAAAGTAACAAATTGTGTTTTTATATCAACAATGATGTTTGTCATAACCTTTTGGTGTTATAGCAGACAATATTGTTGAGAGAAAAATATAGGATGTTACATTCAATGTCACCTAAAATATGGATGTCTTATACATAGTGACAATTCTCTAGTATTAATAAATAGCTAGACAATAGAGATATTGATAACACTCTATCAAACCAAATCTTAGTCAAATGAAAATATTGTAGATACCTAAATGAAACACCTATTCAAAATACACTACATGGTCAATATATGATGCAAACTCAAAACACATACTTGGCTAATGCAATATCCTTCAATCAATTACATGCTCTACCAAACCAATCAACCAAATACATAATTCTACATTTTTATTTTTATAAGATTATCCCAAATCAAAACTCTATATATACAATGATACAACAAGGTTGTCCAAGTCCTACTCAAACTAATACTTTTATAAAAACAATTTTTGAATGCCACCTCTCAATCTCTTATGGATGCAAGAACTTTCAAAAATCAACCTTTATAATATATGATCTATACCTCATCATTCGCAAAGCCAACCTTCTACCTCCACCCCCACCACCCAGCACAACCAAGTGGCTAATCTATACGACCACCTCACTCCAAGGACCACAAGAATTGAAATCTAGAACATGCCGCATTAAATGTCCATGTTTTGCAATAATCCACCCAATCAAAGCATGCTCCCCACCAATCACCAAACCAAGGAAACAACGGCAAGGGAAAAATGTACTTATAAAATAAATTATTCTCATAATTGGCGTCTAGGATGCAATCACTCTATTTTTTGCAACTGCGATGAAAAGGCAATAAATAGGAGCAAACATAGGCAAACGTTCAACACCTGCAACTTCCACCCTTCACTTCCTACCTCTTCCAAGTCTTTCCGCCTCCGCATCAAAAGCTCTTATTTACCCTTACCAGAAGAAAATGATTGTTTTATGACTACAAAATATGATTGTAGTGAG
The DNA here is from genome assembly GCA_963969395.1 of Pseudoscleropodium purum. Lineage (NCBI taxonomy): Eukaryota > Viridiplantae > Streptophyta > Bryopsida > Hypnales > Brachytheciaceae > Pseudoscleropodium > Pseudoscleropodium purum. The sequence goes on along the minus strand of OZ017800.1, from coordinate 1,837,985 downwards.
TCACAAAATCAAGAAATGTGACTCAAGTAGAAATCACTGTAGATGGTCGTGACATGAATGGGTTGAGTCATTCATGAGTCATTCTCTTTTAGTCATATGACTAGGCAGGCATATTTGCAGTCATATGGATTTGGAAGTATAATAAACCATTTTTAGACGTATTTTGCGAACATGGCGTATATGTTGACTATCCTTGGAGGCTTGACTTTTTTATGAGTTGCCCGGGCAAAATAACAAAATCCTACATGGAATATGACTCACCACAATCATATTTTCACTGACGTGGAATATGACTACAATGAATCATATTTTTGAGTAATGTGGAACAATGGAATATAACTATAGTGAGTTATATTTTAAGTGATTTGGAATATGACTATAGTGAGTCATATTTTGAATCATATTTTAAGTGATATGGAATATGACTACGGTGAGTTATATTTTAAGTAATATGGAATAATGGAATATGACTATAGCGAGTCATATTTTGAGTGATATGGGGTATGACTATAGTGAGTCGTATTTTGAGTGATCTAGCATATGACTATAGTTAGTCATTTTTTTGTTCAATAACCTTGAAACAACAATTTTGAAACAACAATCTTGAAGTAACAATTTCGAAGCAATAATTAAGAGACAACAACTAAAAAATAATAACAAACTAGCAACAATTTTGAAGTAACAACAAACCAACAACTAAAAATGAAAAACTAAGAAACAACAACAAAGAAGCAACAACTAATTAACAACAACAAACTAACATCAATTAAGAAACAACAACAAATTATTTAGCAACAACTATAAAGCAACAAGTAACTAACATCAACAAATTAGCAACAACTACAAAGCAACAACTATGAAACAACAACAAATTAACAATTATAAAGCAACAACAAACTAACAACAACAATGAAACAAACAACAACAACAAACTAACAACAACAAACTAACAACAACTAAGATGTAAGAAGCAATAACATAAGAGTAAGAACTAAAAAATGACAATTAGAACCTCAATAACTAAACAACAACTAAAACACAACAATACAACAATTAAAACTTCAAAAAAAAAATAAAGAAGAAGAAGAAACAAGAGTTAAAAAACAACAAATAAACAAAGATGATGAAGCAAATGAAGTGGCAGCTAGGGTTTTAAAACCCTTAAAATTGATGGCTAGGATTTCAAGATCCCTAAAAAACAATGGCTAGGATTTTACAATTTTGAGTAATAATTTATTTACATTTTGTTTAGGTTGCCCAAATTTTGAAGAGGTTGCCCAAAAAGAACTTTAAAAAAAATGTGAACCTACAAAAATGTGACTATAGAATATGACTACATGTAGTCATATATGCAAAAATGTAATTGACAAATATAATTGGTGTTTCCATAATACGTTCCTACGGTTCCTTAAGAAGTGTTTTGTTGTTTTCCATGCATGTATACTATACACCCATGAAGTACAATGGCAAAATATGATTGGCAATCATATTTGCAGTCATGTTTTTTCCAAATGTTTTGTAATCCAAACATATGACTGCGAGCAGTTGACAATCATACTCAGTCATATTTTTGCAATCATAAAACATTCAAGTCCTAGTAGTGCCTCTACACGTTTTTCGTTGGTCCAATTTCTAGAGTCGTTTCACGAATTCCTTGAAGCCTTCTTGCACTCCAATAGTAGAACTTGATATCAGTCCAACTGTTCACAATTTCACTCCATCTTAGAGCCCCCTTGACAACGCAATCAAAAAACATAATCCTCCCAATGAAATCAACAACAACAGCTTGCTCATCCCATAGTTGGAATCATTGGTACCTTGGATTAGAAATGGCTAGCAGTTGTACACCCAATTGATTGAATTGGGGAGATTGAGTGTAGTATTGGAATAATTGACAAGAAGCCAAGGTAGAAAGCCAAGTGAAGTGATACCCACAGCACTAGAATTGGAGTTGGCATGCAAAAAGTCATCGCTTGACAATTTTGGTGCTAAATACACACAATGTGCATTCTACAAAAAGCTAACCTTAAATCTCGGAAATGCATGACATGGACTCCAAATCATATGTAATAACCTACTTGCAAAAGTTGAATTCTTCAGAGACAAATTCATGGAGTATACATTAGTCATGAATCATATTTGAGTAATACAAGCCCTAAATATGCTCCGTGAGCCCACCCTCCTGAAGATCTTCATTAAACAGCAAGAACACATATGTCAGCATTACTACACTAGGTCGCATTGGTGTCCCTTTGGATGGATTGGCTAGCACCAGTGTTGCCAAGTCTCACTAAATTGTTGTTAGCAATAGCATGCTCACCCCATGGTCAGAATTATCAATACCCTAGAGTCATTCAACGAATTCCTTGAAGCCTTCCTACACTCCACCAATGGAACCTGAAATCAGTTAAACCGTCAATAATTTCACTCTACTCTAGAGTGCCTTTTCCCCACTTCCACCCTACATGCAAACAAAAACCTAAACTAAGAATGGGCAGTAGTTGGATGCCCAATAGATTGAACTGGGGAGATCGGGTGCAATGCAAGGATAATTGAAGAGAGGCTGAGGGGAAAAGTTGAATTGAGGGACACTTATTGTAGATAGGCTAATATTTTAATGGAAATTTTTGAGGTTGTTAATTCCTAATTGGAGCCTTGGAGATTTAAAAGGTGGACTTTAGGCTTCTAGATGAATAACAGTAAGCCTATTTGGAGTTTTTGATTAGTTATGTGGATATGGACCTTATTGGATTAGTTGGTGAGTTGAATTTGAGTTGGTTGTGTAGTAGGATTCTAGTGGTTAGTTTTTTGGTGTGCTAGATTTGAAGTGGTGTCTTATGTGAATTCCAAATTAGAGTCTAAGCGGTACTTAGAAGGGTATTAGTGTTGGCTAAGTTAGTTTTGTTGTCATCCACTGCAAGAAAGAAGCAAGTGCGAGTCCAACTAAGTTGGCTGTTTTGTTTTGTATTATTTGTTGCTATTAATATAATTTGGAGTTGAAGTTGCCTAATGGGATGTTGTGTGTGTTACAAAACTGGTGTTATGAGTTACTGTGGTGTTTGTAAATTGTAATATGTCTAATTGGAATGTGATAATAATTGAATGTGGTGATAAGTTTGAATGATATGGAGTTGTGAATTTGTAAGTTAATTTTGTATATTATATTGTATAGAATTATTTATTAAATTGAAAGTTGTTATGACCTTATAATTGTTGAATTGTGAATCCAATTTTGAGTGTCATTGTAGTCTTTTAATCATTGTGTTGTTGTGGCTTAAGATAGTGTGTCAATTGAAAGTGTGTTACTTGTATTTGAGTTTGAGCCTATTAGCATAAGAATTTTCCTACTTGACCATCTCTCTTGGAATGAACTTATTATACTATTGAGTATTTTTCTAATTTTGTCATGTTACTCTACATCGTTTACAGGGAATGTCGTAAACTACAAGCACTAGAACACAAATTCATGCTTCAAAGCAAATCCACACTACAACAAGGCATGAATGACCAACCATCCAATAATAAGCTTCCTAAACACTCAAGGTTGCTTCTACTTTGTCTCAATTGGATTAATCTTGCAAAATTACATGAATTGAGGAATAACACTAGTAAAGATTGGTATAACAACCAACCATTATTACATTTTGTGCTCCAACTCCTTTCAACTCAAAAACAACAATATATATAAGACTTAAAGAAAATGAATGAGCAAGGGGTCGACCTAGGGTTATAACCACCCTAAAGGTGCCCTCAAAACAGCTCCATTCACACATCAAACAATCTCAAAACACTAGTTTAGCCCTCCAATGACCCATATATGGCTATTTTGGTTATAACATGTCTATGACCATCTCCTACAAAGCCCTACAAAGCCAACCAACTACCCGTCATCAAATAACATGACAGTTGTTGTATCACTACATTGTTTATATGAGATGTCATAAACTATAAGCATTAGAACACTTACACATGCTTCAAAGCAAATCCACACTACAACAAGGCATGAATGACCAATCATCCAATTGCCCCTCTAGTTGAGTAAAGCGCCTTTGCAATTCAACTAGCAACATAAATTCAATGAATAACCTCTACTACACTCACTAAACAATCAACATGTTGAAGAAGGTAGTTGATAGGCCCCATCCATTTGTAATCTTGAATCAATTATAAATGAAGGGGTAAGTTGGGTGCAATTGAGGCCCATCCTCAATTGCTTTCAGCGTTATAGTTGGACTTCACAAAATCTTCATCCAAGCTACAATATCAGGAACCATCACTCATACTCCAACATGAAATGTCATAAGTAACTATATCTCCCGTCAAATAAGAAAAATCATCTACAACCACTTAATAAAGTAGCACCAACTTATCACTTTCTACAACGAGGACAAGTCCACCCTTCAAAAGGAAGAGGAATCAATGACGGTCGAAGACATGCCATGTACCAACCTTGCTGACACAAATCACACAACAACATAGTTGCAGCACCCTTGCTCTTTCCACACACAAAGTATTTATATCTAAGTGTAACCACTGCTAACTCTAGATCCATAGTCCCTTCAATTGGCAAATGACAAGGAGCACGATTCTTCGTATTGTCCTTGCACTCTTGTTCGTTCTTCCCTTCCAAAAGAAGATCTCCATTAGGCAAAATGGCCTTGACCCTCAAAATAGTTCGCCCTGCCCAAATATCCAAGGTTGTTGGTGCCTCACGTTCCAAATACACGTAATCTCCAACCTTGAATCGTGGAAGTTGAGGCCTATAAGCCCCACTTCTAATGCACACATACCTAAGCGTTTCTCTATGTTGTGCTATCACCAAGTTCTCCATAGCTATTGGCATGGCCCTTTGAAAATACTCAGCACGATCTTGCAGCACCTTTGCCCAAACTCTTAGATCATCCAAGTCTACTACATGATCCAATTTCTCTCTCAATGTCGATGGTAACACTGGTTCTCTACCATACAATAATTGATAAGGGCTATAAGATGCAAGAGATGCCTATCGACTAAAGCAATAGCTCATTGCTATTCATGGCAACTTCAAATCCCAATCTCTATGATTGCCTGCCAACAACTCGTACTTCCGCAAACCACGCTTGACTGTTTGAACCACCTTCTCTGCTAATCCATTAGCCTCTAGATGATTTCTTGATGTTGTATGGTGATCAATTAGAGCTTTAGTGCAAAGCTCTTCAAATGCCTCAAGAAACTCTCTTCTTTGGTTTGTCAACATCTTAGTTGGAGCTCCAAATCTAGCCATCACACGATCAAAGAATGTTGTTGTTGCTAACTCTGAGGAATTTTGTGGTAGTGCCACCAACTCAATCCACTTGCTAAAATGCTCTACTATCACAAGTACGTACTTTGCACTTCATGATGTAGTTGTCAATGGCCCAGTAAAATCAAGATTCCACCTATAGCCCAAACCCATGATTGGTAAAGGCCGTAGTTGAGGAGTTAGAGTGTTGAAGCTTGATCTAACCCAATTGCAAACCTCACACCTCCCCATATAGGTTGCTATCCCTTGTCTTATGCCCATCCACCAATATAAACCACGCAACATAGAGTATATACAGCGCACTCAAGTTGCTAACCATTCTGCAACACATCCACATACTACCACCAAACCTTCAACCATACTAGCAAAAGCACTAGAGATGACAGGAATCACCTCCTTCCATCCATCTCCTTGCGACCACCCTAGTCAAAACCACGCTTCTTTAGTCCAAGAATCATGACCAAAACCAATGGGGTACAAAATCTGTTGCCCCAATAGAATGTCATAGCTAATAGCACTTGTAACTATTCACCTCACAGAGATATAAGTGTATGCATCAATGCCCACCTTGAACTGAAGTTGTAATAACTCTTTAGTCAACTCCATAGGCTGCTCTATACCCCCAAGTGATGTTGCTATAATGAAAAGACAAGGGTCCAAGTCACTAGAAAGAAGTTCCAAGCTTTGAGCTAGAAGTTTTCCTAGCATTATTGTTTGAGCACCAATATCAAGTAGCACTTTCTGTGGAAATACTTGAGATGTATCACCTCGAGTTATAGAAAAGACATGACTAGAATTGGCCAAATGCACTACTCCAGGCTTGATTTGCAAATGCTTATGAGTTGCCTAAGCTGGTAATGTTGCCAAATAACTTATTGAAATCTCAACATCACTCCCAATAGCTTCTTCACTTGAATTCAAACTACTATCAAACTCTGCTTGTGAAGGAGACTCCTTTGGCCACCTTTTCCAACATTGCAAGGTATCTACTACTACCTTAGCAGTATCTTTCCTTGTGCCTTCTTCACTATCAACCAAAGAAGATTCTTTCATCTCCTTCATGGCTGCATTGGCAAGCATTGGAACCGTACCTTGTATCATCTTCCCTACCATATGATATACGGCAATTGCATCAAAGTTTCCACTTTGTAATTGGACCCCCAAAAATAATAGAACCTCTATGAGCTTGAAAGCTAAACTCTTCACCATGTCCCCTTCTTTAGATGAATCTTTTTCATTAGAAATTGTTGTAAGTATTAGACTAGTCCAGAGTTGACAGGACAGTCGGATGTCCGGGACGTCCGGACGCGGATGCTGTGTCCACAGCGTCCGCTGACATTCGCGGACGCCGTCCGCCCTGTTCGCCCCAATACCCATCTGCCCCGGTACAACCGTCCAATTGACACGCAAACTGATCTGGTCCGCATGATCTGGGCGTCCGCCTCGGGCCGTCCGCCCGGTTACGGCCGTTCAATCGACACGCGGACTGATCTGATCTGCATGATCTAGGCGTCCGCCTCGCCCGTCCGCCTTCCGACGGCGGGAGGGACGTTGCGTCCACTGGCATCCGTGAGGACGGACGTCCTGGTTACGGATGCCTTTTTCAGGCGGATGTAGAGATTCGTCAACCCTGGACTAATCACCACATTCACCAAGCCAAATGTCATAGATAATCTTGACTGTCTGATGCTATCAAGAGGCCCTTGATGACATACATGAGGCCCATGTTGAGTGGTTGAATTTTCTTCTATCACAAATGCAACTAGTAAAGAACCAACTATGACCTAGTAGCCACTGTTGCAACCATCTCACCAAGAGCACCATACTCAAACCTATTTGATTTAGGCTTTGAACTAGAAGATGTTGGTGTGATCTTTGTTGTTGCTGCAACAAGCAATGCTAGAGTATTTTACAACTCTCCCGTGTATGCTTCAAGCTTCTTGCCCCCAGAATTTGAATTGCCTCCTTGAGTAGCTTGTGGAATAAATGATTGAGGCCTTAGCTGTGGATTCTTCATCCAACACTTGTCCTTTGTATGACCAACTAGACTACAAGGTGCATAAGTGCACTTTGGAAGTGTGGCTCGACTTTGTATCTTCTTTTGTTGCCCTTTGTTTGTTGTGGTAGCATTATTTTTGTTGGTAGCTGCTTTTTCACCACTCTTGCCTTTAGATAATGTATCTTTAGGACAATCCCTCTTTTCGTGACCTAAAATTCCACAATTCCAACACTACATGCAAAAATTAATTGTCCCTTCCACTTCAACTACCATAACAACTTGTTTAGAGGCCTTAGATGTCCCTTGAATTTTGCTAGAGCCACTAACAATAGCCTTAGATTGATTTGTCGTAGAAGTCATAATAGATGACAATCTACTAGCCTCTTCTACACATAGCCCCCAATCTAATTGCTCCACAATAGCAAAAGCTTGAGCTAAAGTAGCTCGACCTCCATATGCTAGCAACATGTCAGGATATACGATGTTACGGATCTTGTGGTCTTGTTTTCCCATGTAAAGCTCTACTAATTGACACTCTATGAAGGCATCTCCACTTTCACGAGCAAACTTTGAAAGCCTTGCATACATGATGCGAGGTGTGTCTCTAGTCTCTTTCTTGAAGTCTTGGATGTGGCACATGCGATCTTTGTAAATGCCACCAAACTCCATTTCCAAATGTTTGAAAAATAACTAGAGAGGGTCAAACTGAAGAGGAGGTCACATTGTAGCTATTGCCTCAGTTGATGCTCGAGACAACTGATAAATGAATGTAGATGAAATTCCATCGACGCTACTAGTAGTGGATTTGGATTTTAGCCTTGCAGCTCGTGTTGCATCAGGGCTTGAGGTAGCTTCCTCACCCTTATCTTCATCTTCGTCACCAATTTTTGAAGCGTGAGCTATTGAAAATGCAGCTTCCTCTTTCAACACAATGACTAACTCCACCCTTTGAACCAATTTAGAGCTGGAATTAAGAAACCATTGGATATGGGAAGAGTAGAACTGATAGTATATCACAAGATACCGTCGATGAAAATGGATCCTAAATTTCAAACTCACGGTTTGCTAGTCATACTTCCAAATTCACCGCAACAACAATAGTTCACAAGTAGAAAGTAAAGCCTTCAAAATAGGCTATGGCATCCCAAGTTCAAGCAATGAGCCTGAAATCAACTAGATTTTTTCAAAATCCTTCTACTTAGCCTTAGCCTTAGACTTAAACTTAGATTTAGACTTAGACTTAGACTTAGACTTAGACTTATTTCTCATGTTTTGCCAAGCTATCAATGCTTGCAAAACATCAACAACAACCACCAAAAATACCTCCAAAAACAAACCCCAACGCAAAATTTCAAAACGCTATAATTTTCTCAATTTTTGGTAGTTTTTGACACTTTAGCAGTTTTTGGACAGGTGGTACTACTAGTGATCTTTCTAACACCAAATTATCACCCAAATGTCCTCCAAACACCAAATCAGCACTTTTGCATGTTTGGAACAGCACATGTATAGGTTTTGACTATCTCACTCAAACTCCCATATCTTTCTCATTTTCTATCGGAATTGCATCAAACAAGTTGGACATGGATCTTTACAGTCAAGGGCTTCCTCCACATTCTTTTTAGCAACCCTCCATGCTCCCTAAGATCCTCCAACTCCAAATCAGCACCTTCAACTCCAAAGCTCCAAAATTTGAATTTGCCAACGCTTCCACACGTCACCATCAACATCTCCAATACAAATATAGCAAATCAAACCTCTCCAACTACTCTAGTTCTCTAACATCAGCACATACAGTATTCTCTTCAAGTAATAAGCTTCCTAAACACTCAAGGTTGCTTCTACTTTGTCTCAATTGGATTAGTCTTGCAAAATCACATGAATTGAGGAATAATACTAGTAAAGATTGGTATAACAACCAACCATCATTACATTTTGTGCTCTAACTCCTTTCAACTCAAAAACAACAATATATACAAGACTTGAAGAGAATGAATAAACAAGGGGGCAGCCTAGGGTTATAACCACCTTAAAGAAACCGCCAATATAGCTCCATTCACAACTCAAACAATCTCAAAACACTAGTTTAGCCCCCAATGGCCAATACATGGCTATTTTGGCTATAACATGTCTACTACCACCTCCTACAAAGCCCTACAGAGCCAGCCAGCTACCCGTCATCAAATAACATGACAATTTGGTTAAATATTCTACTTCAACACTTATCGCACCAAGGTTGGAATTGGCATGCGAGACGTGACGACCTTGAAGAACGAATGGGAGAGCAAGAGAATAGCTAATCCATGGAGCAAAAGTAATGGATTCGGAGTCATTCCTCTCCCCTTTGAGAACTGCAATGCAAGAATGCTATAGACCCAAGCATAGACACAACAACAAAGGATAGAGGTGGTACAGAAGTCGAACCTCATGCGTCTGACAAACTTGTGGTTTTGGCCACTCGTGTCCTAGCTAGCTAGTCTTGATCTACAACAGTTTTGGAAGCGAGTCGCAAAACACTCCAGTGTCAAAGAAGACATCCGTCAAGGAATAGACCAGGGGAAGGTGGCTACAAGGAACAATACATATTGAGTTCTTGATTGTGTGATTTTCCTCAAAGGAAGTAGAAATTTCTTTACAATGAAAAGATGTGTACCAACTAAGAGCTACATGGCGTAGCAAAAGAAAAAATGACCACCCAACCTAAGCTTGTAACGCTAGATGGACACCACAACCAACACCCAACCAGCTAGCACATGCCAATTCCATTTCCAAACTCCAAACGGACATCATGACCTACGCACAATTAGATAGCACTGGCCAAACAACAACAAAAGAGAATCATCTTGAAGCCAAACCCAACGAAGAGAAGGAATTCTAATGCGCACTAATTATCCTCACAAAGGCATGAGGAATAAGAATCTATCAAAGGGCCAACCAAATTTGATGTTGATCATGCAAACACTAGAAGAAACCCATGTCTAAGTTGACGGATTTTTCTAAACATCTAATGCCACAAGCTATGTTTTTATGTCAGCAATTACGTCCACTATAACATAAAGATGTTATAGTGGACATAATTGTTAATATAAAAATACAGCTTATTGCATTAGATGTTTAGAGAAACCTGTCAACTTAGATATGCAAAATCCAAAAAAACACAAGCTCTTTCTAGTGGAAGCTGATTCTCTCAAACTCATCAAAGTTATCACAAGTCAATACTTGGAGCATCAATCAATGTTATTGCGGAGTCGGATTAAAAAATATTTTCCATAAATCAATCAGTGTTATCCCGAAGTGTGATGAAAAAGTATTTGTTGTACATGGCATTGACCTTTGAATATTTCAAATATGCGTCAAGGCTACAATGGCAAAAGTAAAATCCTATATTCAAAGTAAGGTCGGTAGGGTAACTTTTGGATTTTCTAGGGATAAAAGTAAAAAGGAACCCCTATTCTTGAGGCATGTCTAGGATATATTGAAGACTTCTCTGATCACAAATATGATTTAAAAAAATTTTAAAACAAATTTATGTGAAAAATAAAGAATTTCAGCGTTTTCCCTTAAGGTAAATGTAAGCTAATAGGCCCACTTCAAATGGATGATTAAACATCCCGCGCTACAAATTGGACAATCATAATCGCAATGTGACTACATTATAAAAAAATGGTAAACATAACTAGTATATGTTATTGTTTTCATTTATTCTAAAATTATATCGTATGGAAATATTCATGATGATAATATTAGAATCCATTAGAAGAGTTTTTCATCTCTGGAAGGGCTGCAAGTTCCTAGAATATGTGAACTACCCTACTAGGGGCCGTGGCAGCTTGCTGATGTGGCACAATGCCTGCCACATCCAAAAATAATAATTTTATTTTCAATTTTTTTCTTCATTTCAAGATTAAATTTATTAATTCTTTTTTTTGAAATTTATTTTGTTGAAAACAACTGTTTCCCCAAAACTGTGGGGGAGATGTTCACGATACACCTACTTGAAGCGGCCCTCCTGATTCCCAAAAATCCTCTAATGTTTGTAATTCACCTTCATAATTATTTATATATTTCATGTGTCACAAATTATTGTAAAAATCATATCAATGACAATTATGTTCTAATAATCATATATATATTTATCAATGAATAGAATATATTATAAATTTGTAGATATTTATGTAATTATCATACAAATATACTCATAATCAGTTTAAGATAATATATATAGATGGTACATTGGTTAGTATTTTAATAGATAACTATAATATTTTGTATTATTTATACACAATACAATATACAAATATGAAATAAAATTTATATATATAATGTTAACCCTTGAGATATAGGCATCCAAAAAGTGGATGCCTCTTGGTCAACCTTGATTGCAACTTTGAAAATAACTTTGAAAATAACCATGCACTTGCCTTCATCAATAATACAAATTGCACTTGCGTTTCCAAATTATACCTTCATACATTAGAAGAAATTTGAGGGCACTGAAAGCCCGTTTTGGGCCTGTTTCCCCGAAGCTATTCCTCATAGCAAGGGGAACGGCTTGTTGTCAGAATTATTTTTTTCAAAAAAAAAATTAATCTCCAAATGCAAAAAAAATTTGGGGGGAACAATGACGTGGTAGGGTCTTGACCACATCAACAGTCCAGTTCCAACACTACACTGATCATGTTCGCAACTTGATAACTCACAGGCTTCCAGAGCCCTCAAACTTCTTCTAATGTCTTGTGCATTCATACTCCACCTTTATTAGATTTGCCTCCTATAATTTTAGCCAACACTTACAAACAACAATTTACAAAATTCACTTATTGCAATGACACATGTGTTCATCTAAGATTCAATCAACTACAAACTACTCAAATACAACCAACTCATCACCAAGTCACCAACACTAAAACACAATGATGGAGTACACAATCACTAATCGTGCTCACCATCAAAGCTTAAGGATCAATCTACACTCTAACATACCATCAACTTCATGAACACTTCCAAATCCCAAATAAATTCATCACTAACACTCTATTGGCCTTATAAATAATATAGCCATTAAATATTCTACTTGTATACTTCAATATAAACACAACAATGAAAATAGTCAATCACTCCTTTCACTACCAAATACAAACAAAACCATCCCTAACTACTATTATACTACTATAACACAATCGTCAACTTCTATTCACATTCCCTTCAATTAAATGCAACCTAAGTCATCTTTTCCTCTCCCCCTAAAAAATATTATTGAGTCCCCCTTCTAACCAAGATTGTGTAACTTGTCCACACTTTCAAGTCAAATGTAGAAGCTTCTAAAAGATTTTTTTAGAGACAATAATAATCCAAATTAGAAGTACCATGTCTCATTGGATTTGAATCAACATGAATATCAACTCTTGTGACTATTATATACTTTAATTCATGCACCTTCTACTAAATACAAAAAAAAATCATGTTGCATTCAAAAATTGGGTTTTTAGACTTTTAATATTGTAGTAATAAGTAATTATCCTTCAAAAGATTGAAATGATAATATGTGACAAGATAGGAGGATGGCATCATGAATGGAATTAATGAATTCTTCAAAGGTAGAAAGAGAGTCCTATAAAAAAAAGAGTTGAAGACACATCATCCCTATCATGAGCTATTATCATTCATCTTGGTAATAGAATTTTCTAGTTATCAATGGATCTTCTAAGCTATTGGTTCTTCACTCTATCCATTAGTGATTCATCTATTGACTCTAATACCTACTTGCAATGTTTATAGCTACTCTTCTAAAGTAAGTTAAGAGTATGTTGGAAGTAATTATTGCAAGAAAACATTTAGTTGCCCATAATTCTTGTAGAAAACAAGAGTTTCTAAAGGACGAGACTTCAATTGTTTGCAACCTATGATAAAAACATAAATCCATCTAACTTTGACCTTTTAACTAAATCAGCCCCTATATATTTATACATGAAATGTACAACTTCTAAATATGAAAGTCTATGGTCCATTTTGGGTCCATTTTATGTACACTTGTCAAGAGAATTATGAAAATTTCATAATTTATTCATAGAGTGTCTCCAAACTACATGCTAAGAGAATCAATAGTTTCTTTCAATTACAAACAAAATCCAACAAATATTTATCATTTCAATAATAGAAATCATGCAAAAATGCTTATTCAAACAATCTTAGGTAAAAGCTAGGGTACTCTACAAGCAACCCTATTCTAAAAGACTACTAATACAGACCACTAACACATTTTGTTTTCTTCAATATATCAATAGTATACATTTCAGGAGTGAGTCACTCTTAGTGACCACTACATTTTAACTTCAAAATTTTGTAACTAACTCTACAAAGGTCCCAAAAAAATGAAACAATTTGGGTTCGATACCGTTCCATTTCTCTTACTTAAAAAATTTATTGAAAATTGTTTTAGGAAGTTTAACTTTCCCTTGTAAATGCAATCAATTCTTAAAAAAGGTCACTTTAAGAGCAAGACTATTTTATTACCTTAAAGTAGATTGGCCCATGACATACAAATTGTCCAATGTAGACACTTAGAAAACCATCCATTGCAATCTTACAACAACCCATCGCAAACTTTTGCTAATAAATAAAATAAGAGCTTTAGTAGGTTGATTAGTGGCCAAAATCAATGCTTTAAGTGATGGTGTTGGAGACAACAGTGCTAGTATGTAAGCCTAAAAATGTGAGCTTGTGAGTTTTGAACCTACAATATAGGTACCTATAATATGAATACCACATATTATAGAAGGTGTATGTATTATAAACACCATTAATATGGGTATTTGTAATATATATATAGTCATAGACGGTTTCTATAGTATATACACTTATAACATAGGTGTGTAGTATTTTAGGCTCATAGGCTTACACTTCTATGTTCACATATGGTAGAACCACCCATAACCGATTATTTAAGCAATTAACGACACATAATGAAGAGTATGAAAGGATGCATATTTTTCCTTTGTAGAGAAATAAGGAATACGAGGACTCCAATTTTTTATAGTTTTATTGTCAAAATTGAAATTACTATGTTTTTTGGAAGGCAAAAAGTAGGCTGAACCCATGGCCAAAGTCTAGAGTCTTGCAATTCAAATCATTCAAGAACTACATTCCGCTCACTACTTCCTATTTTCCCACTCACTAATTTTGGACATGTATCATGACCTTATTGGTCTCAACTTTGAAAAGGAGGAAATCATACATCCCAAGCTTTGGTTGGGTACAAGAACCCGGTTGGGTATAGGTGATTCTACCTTAATAGCAACCCTCATGTTGAAGTAATTAAAGACTGCTTTAGGAACTTCTACCTTTCTAATGTAAATTCATTACAAGAACTAACTTTCTTTTCTTCCTTTATATCATAGCCATGTTATGAAATATCGAGACTACTTTAAGTGACAAGATGACCATTTTGGATATACTTTTTGGTGGTTTGGGGATAGTCTACTCTAAAGACTTGTTTGGAGCCAATTAGATAGCATACTTCAAAAATTCATAACAAATTTATACCTTGTCAAAAAAATAAAATTTCAACTGCTCTTTGCATTTCTCATGTTTGTCTTTATATAGAAGAAGAAGAAAAAAAATGTAAATTCTTTCAAAAATGTCAACAACACAAACCAGCCATTGTAATAGTCAAGGTAACAGGGTGTTGAATTTTTTTGGGGGTACAGATTTAAGTTGTTTTTTGTTTTTTGTTTTTGTTTTTATAACAAATGAAGTTTCAAAAATCATCATGGTGAAGTTTCAATTTGGTCATGATGGAAATGTGTCCATCTCCATCACCACTAGCTTTGCAATGGAAGCCAAGGAACATGACCCCAAAACCTTTGCTGGAAAGGAGGTGGCAAAACAATGCTGATCTCTGCGTCTTCTTCATTTGTCACACAAAAAGAAAAATCAACAAAGTGTCATTGAACTGGCAGCAAGGAAATGACTTTCACATCAGCTGCGTCCTCTTTTTCTGAGGGCACTTTTGACCCTCCATAAGCTTAGGTGGGACTCTGCTGGGAGGGAGGGAGGGAAGGAGTGGTTTCACTTGCTCCATTCTCTCACAAATTTAGGGTACCAAAGCCTCCTTTGCACCACATGCATGGCAGTTGGGGGACATGCCAATAATGCCTCAGCATTTTCAGGAAGGGAAGGTAACAGTCAGCCCCAAAAATTGGGCAAATTTTCTACAGAATGGACAGTGATTTTTTTTTATCATTTAAGAGAAGTAGCCAGCTATTTCTTCAGTTTTTATGTGATACTTGGGTGGTGCTCATGTGATACTTGGGTGGTGCTCATGTGATACTTGGGTGGTACTCATGTGATACTTGGATTGTATTCATCTAATATTTGGATGATATTCATGCGATACTTGGATTGTATTCGTCTAATATTTGGATGATATTCATATGATACTTGGGTGGTACTCATGCAATACTTGGGTGGCACTCATGCAATACTTGGATGGTACTCACGTGATACTCATGTGATATTTGATCCTAAAACGACAGAGAAGTGACCTTGGAAATCATCTCTTTTCATTATTGTGTGAATCATTGGCTTAAAATATTGCAAAAGTACTCATTAGAAGTCAAGCTAATGTAGGGGACCTTCCATTTTTCCACAAAATTTGGAAGATGAATAGTTGCACTCTATCCTACACAATAAGAGTTTTTGTCATTCATCAACCAAAAAATGACCTCCGCATTGTTTTTTGATTAAGTGATACTTGGGTGGTACTCATATGATATTCATGTAATACTTGGTAACATCCATGTTGAAATTAGGTGATACCTAAAAAACATTTGGCTATCAGTCTTAAGAAATAACAAAAATCTAGTTGTTTTGACAGAGAAAAATGAAAAATTCTTTTACAAAAAGTAATCAACATCTTTTGATTGTACCCAATTAGCAAAAATTTGTGTATTAAAAACATATTGAGAATAGTACCTCATTTGGGGAATGGTTACCTCTCTACTAAAATAGTGGAATTAGTTGGTTAAAAAATAGAGGAAATGGTCAAATTCCTCTTAAAAATATTAGAATTTGTCACAATGTATAATTTAGAAAGGTCAAAGTGTCTACAAAGAGGATGAAGATGGACAAAAAATTTGATTTTAGCCAATTAGAGTTAATATTGCATCTATTAAAAAATTTCATGAAGAATATGGCAACTGTCTAACATTTTCTCCATAGAGATTTTGAAATCTATTTTTTGCAAAAATTCTAAAAACTATATCTAATAGAAATCTATATCTATTTTACGACTTTTGGGCTTTAAAAAAATTATATGAGTGCCTTTCACCGAAATTAAATTTGAAAATAATATTATATGGAGTACTTAAAGCCTTACATTTCAAATTTACTACAAAAAATCATTAAAAAAAGATCGAATTTTATAATCAAAATTTGAAATAATTTTTATTCTGAGTTCATTTTTATTATATAAATTATTGGTGATTATATGAGCATATCTATTTGCATAGATGTAATTTATAGTTTGATACATAGTTTCATTCAAACAAGACTACCAAATTTATCTTTCAAACACTATTTTGTAACAAATCTTTCAGCATTATAAAATCTTGAGGTATTCTTCAACTTGTAGAGGTTAAGTAGAAGTTATCAATAATAAATGCATTTATGGATTAAGTTCCGTATATGCATTTTTTTTGCTTGGATGCATTCAAAGGCAGATGTGATTCAAGCAATAAGAACCAAAGAAAATTGGTTGATAAGATCATCTCAGATTATTTGAGGAAGGATTTGAGCATGCTCACAATTAAATTACAAATGTTTTGTTGGATCTTATGCATAAGATAGACGAGCCAATTATCACACTTGTGAAATTCAAATCCTTCTCTACAATACAATAGGAACTTTCAAGCTATTAAACTTGGCACGATTATTCAAAGCCATGTTAAGATTTACTTCCAAAAAAAATATGCAAAATGATCTTCACTTGCAAAAAAAATTCCAAATTGAAAATAACAAGGCTAAAATCTTTTTCAAAAAAATTTACAACCCTTCACCATACATTGTGCGATGACTGTGTGGTGGTGCAAATTCATGTTGCATTGAGTAGGTGTTTGAAGCTTGGTTGTGTGCAATAACTATGCAGTGTATGTCCAGTTTTAAGAAGTGTATCGTCAATGACACACTTACCTTGGTGAAATTGAGTTGTTAGCATGTACACATAGGAACTTGAGCCTAGGAGCCTAGGCACTTATATTATACACACCTTCCATGGTTATTGTATACTTGTATTATAGGTACTTATGTTGTATTTAGTTTATAAGTACCTATATTATCAACATCTTCTATAATTACATAGTACCTATATTATAGGCACCTTCTATAGTTATATAAGATATCTATGTTATAGGCACTTCCCATAGTTATAGGATATTTATGTTATAGGTATGTCTATTATAAATACCTTCAATAATTGTAGGATACCTACTACACCTAGATTCAAGGCTTGTGGCCTAGTATTTCTATGCTCACACACTAATGTTATTGCATGGTGAAATGGAACTTTAAATTCTCTAAGAATGCATTATTGAATACCATGTGAATAAACTATGAATTTTAAAGTATTGAAAAATGTTTTCAGTGCAAAATTGATCCTAAACTCTCATTTATAGACATTGTAAATTTCTAGCAAAAATTCAATGGGATATCAAAACATGTTATCGGTTATAGAAACATGTTATAATTTGATACCGGCTTACAAGATAAATATTTTTTGCATAGCTTTATTCTATTAGTGAGGGTGAAAAATAAGTGTAAAAAAATTGGTGGAAATTAGTGCTATAAAATTACATTTTGATCAAATTCACTTTAAAAATTTACAATTGGCTCTTTATACCTCAGAAAATTAGTGTTACATATATTGATAGAATAAATTAATGTAGCAATCAATGGTTCTAAATGAGAATTAACAATTAATTCAAGATACTAAAAAAATCTTGAATGTACTAAGAATTGAAAATGAAATATATGAGATACTATAATGTAGAAATAAAAAAATTTGGATTATATTTAAAAAATTTAGTGACATGAGAACCTCGTTCAATAGAGTACAAATTGCCATAGTTGTAGAATAAGTTTGGTGAAAATTAATATTATAAATAGATACCAATACTTTGGAGAAATTATTTCCTTGCATTCCTTATTATGAAATTGCATTTTAATCCCTAAAGGACCTAAGTCCTCTTGGAAAACAAAATAGATTTTAGGTCAATTCATGAAACTTCAATTTTTTGATATAATTCCTTGAAACTTTTTTTGAAGATAGAAAAATTACATTCACTTTACAAAAATATGGTTTTATTTCAATTGGTGCATGGTAGAAAAATTTATCCTTCTATAAGCTCTCTTTCTCATATGTGATCATCATTTGAATGTTCATTGTATTCTTTTTAGCATGTGTGTATTTTCAACTTATAAGTGATCATAAAACCATTAATTGGTGCTCTCCTTAGTTGAACTTCGGATATTGGGTGGATGCATGGTTTGGTATCTCAATAACCATGTCATAATGATGATTTCAATGAAGGGTATGTATTTCAAAGTGATTGTCACACAAAATACTATAGTTTTTTATGCTATTTTTGGATTGAAAAGCATATAAAAACTTGTTTACATCTTTATATATTTTTTGACAACCAAGGTTTATCAACATTGGCTTATAGACTCTTAAAGATAAATGTATGGACTATCAGGACAATTTAGTTTTATACATATGGACTTTTCTTAAAACATAAACTTATAGAAATGGTTTATAGTGACTAATGTAAGAATAAATGAAAACATTCATTATCTAAAATGAATTCTATGGTGCCAACATCATTGTACATATAGTTATGGACTTTTACAAAGTGAAAATTAGGTTCAGTCTTTAGAAGCCATTTTCTTATAGATTTAATTTTTTTTTAATTCTTCTATCCATTGTGTAATATATTTGAAATTATAAATAGGCATATTTAAAAAAAAACTAAACTAAAACCTTTATGAAGGCTCAACCACTTATTATTGTTATAAAAGCTCTCTTAGATGTTTAATTTTGTGAATCAACTAGTGACAACCATTGAGACACCAAACCATACATCCATCCTACCTCTCTATTTTGGCAATAAAATTCTCTATATTGTCAACAAATTTTTTTTGTGCCCATTCACTTCTAATCAGAGAAAACATATACATTATTTCTTCATTTATTTCCATTCATTTTTGATAAATTACAATATGTGGCAATTGCAGGTGCACATTCTTTGACAAAACTTAGATTTTCAAGTCATTGCATACTACACCCTACCTTTCATGCATTAAATAAATCACAACAAAAAAAATTTATATCCATGCATATTGATAAACCAACCATTGCAACATCTTCAAAAGAAAAGAAAATCTCAAAATAGCACTATGAAATTGAAAGTTCACATTTATTGTATTTGGTATAACCTACATGAAGGTCTAATTTGACACTTTGAGGTAGAAATTGAATTTCTACTTGAGGTTCTCAAGGGTCCATGTCATCTCACATCGTTTACAAGATGACATGAGCAACTTTTTACAAAAAAAGACTAATTTATACTGAATCAAGTAGGATATATTTTGTTTGGATTTAGCACCACTTTTTCTTATATTTCAAGGCCTTTATACCATGCAATTGCATTACTTGCTTCTAAATTAGACTTGTAAGCAAATGCTCAAGATCAGTCTCACATTACTAACATTCTCAAATTCCTTACAGATTCTATACTACCAATCTTTATAGACACAAATTGACTCCTAACAATGGCACCCTAGGTAACAAAAACTTGCCCCTCAAAGTATTACCTAGTCTTCTTTGTTTTTTTTGCAAATTTGGGTAGCCTTGAGTGATTTAAAATTTTGAACTTTTGCATTCAATTTTCAAGAGAGTTTTTTAATATCATGCTCTATATGTGAAGCTTGATTTCATGTCATTTTGATAAGTATTATAAAATTTATATAGAAATCTTTTTCTATGACAAAAACTTCTAGCTAGAAATATTTGTTTTAAGAATTTCATTAATTGTATTTGATTGGATAGATTGATACCTACACAAAAATTTGAATCATTCTATTTCATCTAATGAGATGAAAGTAACTAAGAGTTCAATTTTGTAGGAAATGATGATTGAATTGAAGTATAAAGTTATGTTTCAAGTCACTTCGATTAGTTTTAAAATAAGGACAACAATGTAGAATATGTTAACATGGCTACACCAAGATATTCTCATTAGGTTGCCCCACACCATTTTCTTGACATTTGATATGAAGTTATCTAACCAATAAAATAATGAACAAGACGTTTTATTATGTACCTAAGTTGTAGATTTTTGAAATTTAATTTTTCAGCATGTACATATATTAGATTGTTGTACTATAAAAAGTGATGCATTTTGGAGTGGTTACCTCACTTAGCTAGTTTATATCGAGAGTAAAGCTGAAGATTTCTTAAATTTCCAAAGTAATAATTGATTGAGAAGTAGATAGTGGTCAAAGTTGGGCTTACACTTTGGTTAAGATTCATGTCATGTTCATTGATGAGAAAACTACGTGGAACCTACACAGACAAAGTAGGTGATGTTATGCTAGTTTTAAGAATTTTTTTTCTTACTCACTTCTTTGAGGTAGGCCTAATGAATTTTCAAGAGATCACAACAAGGTAAAATCTCTCTATGATAGATTTCTTTAATGAATCTTGCAATACACAAATTTAAATCTAATAATAAATAGAGATGACTTAGTGATGCTCTCTCCTGGGTTTACACCAACCTTACAAAGTATCATCAATATTTTTGTCTTGGGCTCCCACCTTCCATGGTCACATCTAAAAAGCGAAATCCCTTTGAGTGCTTGGTCTAGCCTTGGTGTAAACCAACCTTGATTCACCTTAATTCCAAAGTAAGTCAAAGTTCTTATTTGAATCATTTAGTATTTGTAAGAATAATCACTATATTCAAAGTCTTATAATCTAGTCATGCAAGGTGCAAAAAAGTTTGTTTTCTTCACTTGAAACAAAAATATCTTACAATCTACATTGTCAAAGTATTTAAAGTTTCCTCTACACATTTTTATATTAGTCTAGTATAAGATCCTACAGATATGCAAACAAAATTATTTAAAAATTATTTTTGATTTTTGCAACAAAAATGATCATTTTGACTGTGTTTTTAATGGAAATTTTTTTTTGGTCATGGTAGGTGTTAGCTTCTTTAAATTTGAGCTATTTGGAGTAGACATTTGGCTCCATTGAATGTACAATATCTAAAACATTCAATCAAAAATAAGGTAAGAGGTTCTAAAAGCATATAGGTTCTAAAAACACTCACCTCTTTAAATGTACATTATATGTATATGTTGCTTTTTGTAGCCTCCAACCATGTACAAATAGCATACATTTTAGGAGGTGGACACTACCAAAGCCTTTTGCCATTTCAGCTTCAAAATTTCATAACTAATTCCAAAAAGCTCCAAAAAATATGAAACAACTCAGGTTAGATGCCAATTTTACTTGCTTTGAAAAAAAAATTGACTAAAAAAATATTTCAAGAAGTTTTACCTCCCCAAAAATCAGTTCCAACTCTAAAATTGTCAATTTCTGGACCTCCTACCTTAGTCATTAACAAATATTTTGGGGCTCTAGAAGATTGTGAGTTCCTAGGCTCTGAAAATTGTAGGAACACTCCTAGATGTGCATTCTGATGCTGTCAAGAAAGTGCAATGTCATTTTTCAACCTTTTTTTTCAACTTTTTATTTTTATTTTTTAATAAATTTTTCTAATAACGAAGCATTCTTTTATTGCTAGGGGAACAATAAGGGGAATAGACCTAAAACAACCCTCTTTGCTCCGAAATTTTATATAAAGGAGTTCTCGCTCACCATTTTTGATTTTTTTTCCACATATTTCTTTATCTTATATTTTTATCAAATGACATTGTGTAACCATTCTGTTGTTGTGTGTACTTTTTTCCTGTATCAGTGGAAATTGTCCCATATGTTTAAAAATTAATTAAAAAAAACATAGTAGACACACGAAGGACTATGAAAAGTGGATATGTTGACATTTGGTGGAATTTTGATAATATTTGGATCCACTCACTTACTCTTGCCTCTAGCCCCTAAACATCTGGATCCATTTCCAAATTTGACAATTCGGAAAAAATTGTTATAAAATGTTATTTGGAAGAATATTTTGGAATTGATGTACAAATAAAAGTTGTAGATTTTGAATTGTAGATTCTATCCATATAGTTGAATTCACTAGTACTATCACCAATATTTTTCTATAAATTTTGAAAGGAGAATTTCAAAATTCCTTCTAAATTCAATGACAAGTAAACTATTATCATTTTTTGAGTAAAACTTGTTGGAACAGATTTGAAATGAGGTTATCTTGATATGGTGATTTCTTGAAATTTTTGTGTTCATTACATCTAGGACCTCATTCTTGCTAATCTGGTTTTGAACTAGAGTCAATGCAATTTGACCACTTGACATACTTTCCGCATTTGTAATTGTAGAAAAATTAGTATTCTAAGAACACCAAATCCAACCATTAGATAAGATAAGAACTTAATAGAGTATCACCAAAAATTAGGATGACTTTCATCCAAGCACGAATGAGACAGAAACAAGAACTTCAATCTGTTCATCGTCCAAAAAATGGAAGTCGGAGCGCTCCAGGGCTAGAGATGGGGATCATGTTGTTTGGAATATGAACAACCCTCCTCCTTTTTTTTCACTTATCATAAGGGCCGTTCCCACCTGTCATTAACAAAGAGCATGTGCTGAAAGATAGAACTTCAGCATGAAAATGAAATCATTTTTTTTCCAGCAGTTTAGGGTCGAAACCTGTACCAATTGTTTCATAAAGAGGTGTTGTTCCCATCTGGTTGGTAACTTATTTTATTCAGCACTTACAGAATTTCATGAACCCCAACACATCCACTTACAGATTTTGATCTTATGACCAAGATTTATCAAAATTCAAAATTTTGAAATAAAGAAGTCACTCCCCCAAATCCAAGGAATTGTATAGAAAAGTCTTCACTACAATTCGATCCCAGATCATGCACTCCACAGATTGGGTTGAGAGATTGTTTTTATAATGAAATTTATTGTCCATCATGAATTTTCAAAGAATATGGGACAATTTGAAAATGAGAGCTTGATCACTCATTGTCAAAATGCAGAAATTGTGTGCAATATAGAACTTCAAACCTCATGTAGGCATAGTACAATAACTTTTTCAAAAAACTTTGAACTAAGAGAAGTTGGTAAATCAAAGTGACTTTCATCTCCAAAAATCCATTTGGGATTCAAAGTCTCTAGTCAAAATTTTGGGACAAAATTCAAAGAAGGGTTGGGACAAATGCCTACAATTTCATTGCATATGAATCCGAAAATGCCGAAGGCCTTATTTTGAGCTTCTTGAAACTTGCTTTGAAGTTAAGAAAAAGCCAACATTTCAATAAGATTTATCAAGTTTTTTTTAATTGTAACCATACAAATTGAAACCAAACATGTTAAGTGTTGAATGGGAAAGGAAAAGTTAACAATATCACTTATGAATTGAAAGATTGAAATGTTCGATCACGAGGGTTTGAAAACTATGAAACCAATTTGAAGTCTTTCTATCTTCTTCTCCCATATCAAATCTAAAAAATTGATCACCACAAATACATTAGGATGAAAGGACAAAACTTGCCTAATTTTGGAATCAAATTATGGCTTCTCTAAATCTATTCTTTAATTTTTTTTTAAATGAATTTTTCATGTGATTTTGTCTTTAAGATCTCATATATTTGAGAGCCCTGAACACTAAGTGATGCAAAAGTGATGAGATGAATACAAGCATCAAACATCAAACATTTGAAGATATACATTAAATGATGATAGTTTTGAAATAGTGGCACATGTAGGATATATCTTGTGTATAGTTGCATTGCACGATGAGGAAAAAAATGGAAAAACACACACATCTAGGACACCTCGTCATATTTAGGGGCAATAAGCTTACTATAAGTTTATTGTGAATTTATTTAGCAATGTATTTGAATCATTATTTTCATTTTCATGTTGGAACTACACTACATTCAAAAAGTGTTTAGTGTCATCTATACAAAGCTACTTCCTAAAGTCTATAATTTTCTATGGAAGATGAATATTTTACCAAAAACGTAGATATCAATACTATTCAAAGCAGAAGATTCCTATGTACATAATTGGCAAAAGTATTTGTCATTTTTGGAACAGAGAGATACATTATAGGGTGGTCATAGTAAAAACATATAACTTCCCATCGTGTTCCACATGAGGGACTATTCTTGCCTTTGGAGATTCCAATGTACCTCTTATTTCTTTATATGGTTCCAATGGAAATCTAAAAGCAATTCTTCATAGAATGAAACAATAAATGAACCTTTTTTTGTGTGCAATGTATTCATTGCATTGATGAAGTGGTGACTTTCTAATCCAACTCTAAAACTTTGAATCCCAATTGCACACTCAATTCAATTAAAACTACATTAGAATACAACAAAATTGAATTCAATCTTGAAATAGGACTTCAAATTGAACCCCAATCTATTAATAGTGAATCTATTTACTTTAGTCAATCTACAAAGCTAGTGCAAGGGATAGTTGGGCCACACACGTGACATATGTTGATGAGAAGTAGTTTCTCTTCAAAATTATAATTCTTAAAACACTATTGTAATAATGAAATGTAGAGTTCTTAATACTTATTACAAACACTAAATGTCAATATGATGGCATCAATTGTCAACTATATTCCCACCCAAAACAAATAATTTATAGCAATATAGTTCAACTTGTATTAAAGTAGTATTTAAAATTGAATTAAAATGTCAATATAAATACTAATCACCAACTACAAAATGAGAATAGTTATGAGTTCACCAATGTGGAAAATAACTTTGTAGATAACATAATTCAAAATATCATTTTTAATGCAATTTTTCTTCACGTGGCTCCTAGTTTTTTTATTAAAATTAAAAAGTGCAGTAAGGAAAAGCATTTTGAAAGGTTGTAAGACCAAAGCTTTTGGCTTTAAAGTTTAGAAACATAAGAGGCGACTAACGTTAGGAGATCTTTTGGCAAGATGTTATGCTACTAGTCTACTATCTTCAGTGGCATGTATTTCAAATTCTTGTATGAACTCATTAAAATTAAAATTGGAAAAAAGATAAATGCATGAGAGTTAAATTTATATCTTATCAAGTATCACTAAGCTATATGTACATGTAATCACCATGTATTTGCTGTATAGCCAAAAGTGATTGGAATTTGGATGAAAAGACTATATTATGTGATTCTCTAATTGGTTTTAGCAATTCGAGGGAAAGGCATAGTGAAGTGTACTTTGGTAATAGAGAGGTATTCACTTATAAAGTTCATCATGGTAGAACACCAATAATTAGTAATAGGATCTTTTTCAAAAACAATAATAAATAGATCACTAGTAGAAACATGGGCCATGTAGACTTAGGAAACATGTCCCCGAAGACCAAAATCTGTTTTAGTTGGTCATAAATTTTCTACTCAAGGGGCTTTTCACTAGTCTATGTGACCCATATTTCTACTAGTAGATAGAAGGCTATCCATAAATCAAGATTACATAGATGCATATCAACTTCTAAATATTTTTTGAAGTTCAAAATTGCTTTCAAAGTTTTAGAATTAAAAGAAAAAATGATTTTCATCCTTCAAAAGTTATTTAAACAAAAGTACATGTAAGATTGAAAAAATAATAATTGGTTTATAATTTTCAAATGGAATTAAAAGATATTAATTCCAATGATGATATTGTTCTAGTAAAAAAAACTAAACCAAATGGAACATTTTTTAATTTATTTGAAAAGTGAGTTCAAAAATAAATTTTGTTAATATTTTCTGGAAAAAGATGCTCTAATTTCTCCCAAGATACAAATTTCTTCGTCACTTTTTCATCACTACTCCAAATAGAATGAATCACATCATTCCATATATACAAAAAAAAAATTTGAAAATCAAACTTTCTTTCTCAATATTTTGAAATTTTGTAAATTTTTTTGTTTCACTTGATGAATTTAATTCAAAGCAAAGTATTGCATAACTTTTGCTTCCATGCACCAATTGAAATAAAAGTCATGTTCAAGTGTAGCTAATGTACTTTTCAAATATCTCATTAAAAATTGAGATCACATAATCCTATCCAAATTCTCATTTATCTCCCAAGGAGACAAATTAAAGGTCTTTCAAGCATTAAATCATTAGTCATCATAGAATGTTGAACTTGTCTTTTGTGTATTGTAATTACTCTTTTGGTCCCTCCCTTTGCTTGTAGGTTTCAACTATCAAATTCTCTTGCTTAAGTCTTCTTTGTACTATCCTTTTGTAATAGAATTTTTTTCTCAGTTCTTGCACCTAAAATACAAAATTAATAAATCTTATTGCAAATCACAAATTTCATTAGCCCTAAAATGTTAGACAATCGACAAGTGACCAATTGATGACTTTCTAAATTGTTGTAGAAATGAAGAATGTACCTATTGGTTCATAAATCAAATTATTTTTGATAGAGTATCTTTGTGATATATTTCTTTTTTTTAGGATTCAAGATACCAAGTAAGTGTACTTTGTGGATGAAATGATGAATTGAATTGCACTTCTTGTTGTACAAAGTCTAAGAACATGTTCTTCCAAACCCCTTTGTGAATTTTGTCCCTAACTTTGGATTGGAGGTTCTAAATCTCAAACGAATTTTTGGAGATAATAATTAGCTTAATTTACCATCTTTTTATAGTTCAAAATTTCTCAAAAAAAATTATTTTATTATGGCTACATGGGGTCTAAAGTTCTACATTGAACACAATTCCTGCGTTTGAGTTGATTAGGTGTGAGAGGTTGAGCTCTTACTAATTTTAATTCAAATATCCCACATGGGTTGCTTCACCCCACTTGTATAAATAAATTACCTATAAACTCTCTTCTAGAAACACTTCAATAGGGGCATCTAAGTTAGTATATAGTGATTATTGGGCTTATCTAGTTGGATCCTCCTAATTTTTGTTGCGGGTAGCCATCATTCTTATGTAATGGTCCCTCAACCATATCATATTGATAAGAATGGCCAGCAGTTGCTGAAATATTCATTTCTTGAAGTTTTCCAAGTTTTTATTACGGGGTACTTTTGTTGTGGTGGACCAGTGATATCAAAGTGATTAATGGATTTAAGAGTGTTCTTAAGACGATGCCACCTCAGCTGCCATGTAAGTTCGGTAGATAAGTAATCAGTCAATTGGGAATGCACGACAATTTACAGCTGACTTAATGCCACCTTAATGACAGGTGGGAACAACCCCATAGTTTCGGTTTGTTCCTTTTTAGTCTGTGCTCATTTCTCTTCATTGTCAAGCCGTGAGGCTTGGCTGTTGTGTATTGTGATTTTTTTTAATGCAATAGTTCATCCATTTGTTATAAAAAACAAAAAAATACAGTGGATATGTCTAACATCTGACAGGTTTACTGAGCACCACACATGTGTCATAAGTGAAAAAAAAAATTCACCTCCACATTAAGTAAAGCTTTTCCTTAGATTTAGATTTATTTGGAGTGGATCCATTAATATATGGAGCCCAAAATAGCACCCTGGCTTCTTTGAATTTGAATCATTAAATATTTGTCTGAGGTTCTTCGAAAAAGACCTTATTTTCTGTGAACTTCCCCCCTTCTGTTTGAAAGGGCGGTCCTCATCCTTTTCAAATGCCACATGGAATCCATGCCTGAGTGGGTAAAGGGTGGAATTCAGTTCGGTTAATTCGATTTTGTCATGTGGAAATTTCTAATAATCACTTTTTTCTTTTAAATTTTAGTTTTTTAATTATTTAAAAACATACACTCTCGAACTTAACCCTGAAAGTGAAGGAGTGCTTGAACTATAGGTGTGTGTGTGGATATAATGCATTATTTTTTTCAAACACAAGAAATTTTATTATAGTAACTCTTCTTTTTTTATTAACTCATGTAGGTCATTTTGTCTTTTTTCAATTCATATACAATGAGATTTTTCTTAATGCTTCATTGCCTAAGGCCTTTGGGGGGTTCAAAAATATCATTGTTTTTGAAGTGATACATATATAAATGTCACTAAGTTATAGAGATCTCAACTGTACAATCTGGTACTATACAAGTTGTAAATGATGTGAATCAAATTTGGAGTCATTTGGCCACATAGATTGCTAGATTATTATGTTTTATTGTTGAAAAACAATGCTGAAATTTTCCTAAAAACACATTTGGAGGTGAAAATTGATTTCTAAACCTAATCAAATGAAAAAACTTTAAACTACAAAGTGATTCAAAACCAACATACAAATGAACTGGTGAAACTACCAGTCACATAGAAGTTATCCAAAAAGTTTCATGATTTTCTGAGTTACGAAAGATGATTTCATGGGAAGTCAACCATGTTTGTTGACATTGGAATATTCATAGGAATTTATTAGATAGCAGTGAAATCATACTAAAAATTAGGATAGTGTATTTTATCATAAATAAGTGCTCATTCAAGTTTCAAAACATTTTGACACGGACAAGTACCAAATCAACAATGACAACAAATTTTAATAAAGTTTGAAAACATTCAATGGGTAATTGGTGTATCAAGAGCTTGAATTGTTCAATTGCAATGAGCTTGGACTCTTTTTATTACTTTCTTCAACCTTCCAAACAACCCAAGCCAATCAAAATCTTGAGAAAAAACAAATTCCAACATTATGATTTTTTATCTATTCTTTGAATTGGAATTCACTAGCTTTCGCAAGTGGAGTAGCATAGAAGTAGGGAGTCAAAGCCTCTAGCCTATTTTGGGCCTTTGAGAGCTTTTTGCGCAATTCATTCGCAATTTAGAGCATTTCTCCAAAAATTAGAGTGACCACAATAATAGATTAGAATTTGATGTAATTTAAAGTTAATTTGAATTTCCTGTAGGAAGTTTTAGGTAATTTGAGAGGGAAAGGGGCCTTGGAAAAGTATAAAAGGCCTTCCATTCAATTAGCCACTTGAGGGAAGTCATCTGGACTGTTAGCAGATGATGGGGATTGTTGGCGGTCATTGAGGGCTTATACGTTGTCCTTACACTCCTACCACATAGTCATAGTGAAGCATTGTTGGTTCCACTCCTCATAGAACCATTTAAAGGCTTTGTTGAGCACCTTCAAGTTGTCATGGTGTAGGCTACTTACCATTTGAAGTTGACATTTTTGAAGGTTAAAAAGGGGGTGTAGTGTTGTGAATCCTTACTAATTTACCTTGTTAGTTGTCAATTGATAATCAATTGATTGTAGGTGATATTAGAATTGAGATTGGAGAAATTAGGATTAGAATTAGCCAACCACTAGCCATCCAAAGTTGTGGTTGGCTACTTAGAGGCAAGGACTATTCCTTTATCTCCTTGTTTTACTAGTGGTTTAGAAGTGAAGGATGCACTTAGTGCAAAGTTGTATGTTTTTGTTGGTGATTTATTACTGAAAGAAGCATTGATGTTAAGATATTTGTGTTTTTGTGTTTTGAAAAAGTGCTAAACAATTGTTGGATCTTAGTTTTTGAATAGCTGATCTACTACAATGCCAAATTTCATATCTAGATCCATCATAGAGGAATTATGTGGCTTTAAAATGGAGGTGTTTGAAATCTAAAGCACCCCAAAAGGACATATTGAAGAACTTCAATCTTATTGATTTTTTGTGTTATGGAAATGATACTTAGAGAGTATTTTCTTTTAACTTAACTACTAACTTCTAATAAAAATTTGGTCACAATGGACTTAAGATCTATAAGTTATCCATAAAATACAAGTGAGACGTAGAAATTGTAAAAGATTAGAAAGTCAATAGTACAAAAATGTCCACCAAAGTTGAACAATATCTTAAACTAAGATGAAAATTTATAAATATATATTTGAATAGTTTATCTACATTGTGGTTAAATCTCAGGTCTTTTGAAGTGACTCTCCATCTTTTATGCTAGATCAAAGCTAAGTATAGCAATTTATAGGATATTGTGGAAAGAATATGAAAGTCAATAGTATTAAAATGTTCACCAAAGTTGGAAAATATCTTAAATTTGAATAAAAATTGATAAGAAATTATTTGAATAATTTATTTATATTATAGTAAAGTTTCAAGGCATTTAGAATTATTGTCCATCTTTTATGCTCGATCAAAGTTGACTAGTTTATCATGAAAATTAGAAAATGTGAACTTGGGAAAAGGGGATTTGGAAATAGGTTTAGTATATTTAAAGAATTCTAGGATATTATAAGATAATATGCAAAAGAATTTATGCACCAAAGTCCCCATGCTATCCTAGACCTATTTGCAAATCTTTATAACAATAGGGGGGGGGGGGGGGGGGGGAGAAGAGTATTGTTGAAAAACGTAGGAATTATACATGATAAAATATATGGTCTAATATATATATATAGGGTGCTTTAAAGGTTTGAAATATAATTATATGTAATACAGAATTATGTATAATATCCTAGAATTGTGTGAAAATAGCATATACAAAAAAAAAAAATTTAAATAAAGTAAAAGGGCATAGGTTATAGAGGCTCTAAAGTTATGAATGTGGATGAAAAATTTGCTTTTCTATTATGAACATAGTACTTCACAAATATCTTCAACTTCACACTCGTGTGTATATTTAGTAAAGTATTCCGTACCCTATGTATAGTATCCAAAGTTAATAGTCCAATTACTGGATTGAATTGTTGTTGAAAAGGCATACAAGGAGAAAATGTAGTGACTTCATGTAAAATTGTGACTTTTAAAATGTGATATTAAATGTGGATCTGGTTTATATCAAGTATTTTATTTGTTCTTTTGTAGCATTTATCATGTTTGCTTGTTTTTCCCTATTTTTTTCTTCTACATGTGTGTTTTAAGTAGCACTAATAGACTTGCTTTGCACTTTGACAATTCCAAGGCACTAGTAAAATAATTATTTACAAGTAATAGTGGATACATTTAATTCCTAAAGGACCAACCTTTATTTTTTGGCAACATAGCAAATTTGGGTAGCTCACTATGAATGGATTTTTATTTTATTTTGTTGAAATTTTCACAGAACATGTATCCAAAGAGTAGCTGCAAGATCTGACAATTTTCATGATTTTTGACTACATAAAAAAAATTAT
This sequence comes from Pseudoscleropodium purum, assembly GCA_963969395.1. Classification (NCBI taxonomy): domain Eukaryota; kingdom Viridiplantae; phylum Streptophyta; class Bryopsida; order Hypnales; family Brachytheciaceae; genus Pseudoscleropodium; species Pseudoscleropodium purum. The sequence goes on along the minus strand of OZ017800.1, from coordinate 1,806,445 downwards.
TGCATGATATGAGATTCTCTTTGATTTGCGGTCACTTTGGGCAACTCAAAAAACTTCTTTAAAAATCACTTTGAAAAGAAATTTGAAATTGGTTCTTTAGGTTTATATATATATATATATATATATATATATATATATATATATGTAGAAAGCTTTGAATTGTTTCATTGTGATTAATGAGATGAAAGTTATGACTTTTAGTTTGCAAGTAGGTATGATTTTCAAACACTCCATATGTATTCACAAATTGAAATTCTCTATAACATCTCATTAATTACAATGAAACAATTCAAAACTTTCTCTCTCTCTCTCTCTCTCTCTCTCTCTATATATATATATATATATATATATATATATATATATATAAACCTAAAGAACCAATTTCAATTTTTTTTAAAGTGATTTTTAAAGAAGTTTTTTGAGTTGCCTGAAGTGCCCACAGATTAAAGAAAATTGCATATCATGCAATAGTTCTATATTTATGTAGTCAAAAATTATGAAAATTGTCAGACCTTGCAATTACTTTTTGGGTACATGTTCTGTGAAAATTTCAACAAAATAAAATAAAAACTCCATTCATAGTGAGCTGCCCAAATTTGCTACGTTGCCAAAAAAACAAAGCTTGGTCCTTTAGGAATTAAATGTACCCAAATGAGAAATTCTAAATATCACTAAGGTGACCCAAAATACTAACATTTATCATTATTTTAAATAACATCATGTATTATAATCCATTCTATTAGGTAAATAGTCCACCCTAAAATAAGACATTATTGCATGCCATTACATTTTCTAAGGAGTGCCCCCCTATGTGACAATGTCTCCATGTAGTTAAGTTTGGTGAAGATAGATGTTCCTTACATCCTAGAACAATAGCATATGATCTTCACAATGGTGTGAAAGAAAGTGCAACACCACGTTTAGCATATAATATTGTATATATACCATATGATGCTTGGTGACCTATATAATAGCCAAGCATATGCGATAATGACTTTTGACCTATAAAGGAAACTAAGGCTCTAAAATTTACCCTCTTCAACATTTTTAAGAATCTAAGTAATAGGCCAAAGTAACTCAAAAAATCCACCCCTATAATACCCACCTCTAATATAAATATAGGCCCTAAAATACCCAAGTTCACTATACATATTGCTTAACCAGAGTAATGTAATTCTAAGTGCATGCCAAAAGCATCCTAGCTTACAATAGTTGTTGTCACCAAAGCTCTAGGTCCCAAAACCATCCTCTCTCAATACTCCAAAACATCCCAAAACACTCCTTTTAAGACTCCCCACGGTTACTATTTAACTCATAGAATTCAACTTCACAATCAAATTTGGGTTAATAAGTGGATATGTAGATTTAGAGCATTTTCGCCATGCCAAAATTGTAAGTCTCAAAGAGAAATTACTTTTAAAAATTCATGTCAAATTACACCAAATCACACCAAGAATCACTCCATGGATACTTTTAATCTATAGAGTTGCAATTCCTAAGTCAGATTTTGACTTTTGATTATAAATTAAGTTTTTGAGTCAAATAAAGGAAGCTAAATTTTTAAGGTCAAGTGAAAATAAATCCCCCTAGTTTTTGAAAGTCCCACAAAACACACATCAAATTCTTGAAAATACCCTCTCAAACTCCTCATAACTATCAAAGATGACTCCTTAGAACATCCACACAAGTTCTTCCCTACACTTATCTTTGTGTAGATGAAGAAAAACCAAACATAAGGATAGGAAATGCTCTTCTCCACTAGTATTGCTCTACCCTAAATATATAGAAAAAGTCAACTTTGAGTTCCCTAAATCTCTCCCATATAGGAAATTAGGCATTTAAGTTCTCTAAATATTTAAGGATAGAGATCCTTGGCAGGGAGTTTTGTTCCCTATCTAGAAAATTCATCACAATAGGGATAGGGAATTTCCTTGGTAGGGATGCTCTTAACATTGTATAATTAATTAAAGTTAAAAAATTAGTTTCAATGACTTCTTTAATGAATAATTAAAAATTGAAAATAAATGGCATAGGAATAAAAAAATTCTAGTATTGAATGAATTTTTTTTCCATTTGAAGGTAGCTATGGTGCTTTATCTAATGTAAAAGCATCCCCACCAAGGGCATCCTCTATCCATGTTTCAATGAATTTTATTTGGATAGAGAAAGAAACTCCCCACCAAGGTTCTCTATCCTCAAATATTTAGTGAACTCAATGCCCAATTTTTTGTATGGAGGAGATTTAGGGAACTCAGAGTCATCTTTCTCTATATGTTTAGGGTAGAGCAATATTAATAGGGATGAGAATTTTCTTTCCCTATATTTGGTCTTTTTTCATCCACATAGAAATAGGCATAGGGATGAACTTGTAGGGATGATCTAATGACCTAATCTTAGTTAATGTCTTCTCTAATTTGTTTTGGAGTTAGATTTTGTTTGTTTGCGTGTTCACTATCTACATGTTTGAAAATTGCAAAGGTCCCTAAACAACATTGTTTAGTTTTAAGGTTCTTTCTTCCCATTAGCAAAGAAGAGAGATATCAAAGCTCACAACGACTGTGCAACTTTGACTAAGATTTTGTAAAAGGAGCATGCATTGTCAAAGTGTAAAGTTCTCAAGTGACTCATAGAGAGGTAAAAAAGAATTAGAATAATAAAATGAAGCTCATACCAAAATGGTGGATTGAAGCTAAGACAAAAATGGATTGAAAAAAGAAGCTAAGACAAAAATAATGAAATTTTGAAACCACAAAACTAAATTAAAGCTCATTGTATCTTTTCAATTGAAGGAGTTTAAAAGATTTTGAGGAAACCAATGATTGAACCTTTGAAGTTCAAGTAATTTTATATACATGAGAAAAGGTCTACTTTGCAACCATGGAATTGGATCTATAGAGAATACACTATCATTTCAATCGAGGGAGTTGCAAAGTTTCTTGAGGGAACCAATCAGAACTTTAGGGGGGCAATTAATTTCTAAAACAAAGGTTATAAAATTTAGAATGGAATTTGGATTCAAACAATATGACAAGTTGGAGTCTATTTTGCAACCATATGTTCTAGATCTTTGAGATTTATGTATTAACAAATTATACATTTATACATAGTTTAATGCCTATCACTAATCAACATACATATCCAAATTTTAACATGCAATGAATTCACAATTGCTTATACTTCAATTGTAGAGATGTAATTAGATGTATTATATTAGTCGTAAAAAATTTACAATTTTTTTGAATTTTTAAAAATCATTGTGAATTTTCAAATAAATAGTAAAATAATTCATATGAGATGCAATATACACTTAAAAAATTTGAAAATATCTTTGTAGGTTTATATTATAGTAAAGGACATTATGGTGCATATTTTTTACTTCTATCATTTTAAAATTATATATATAATTTTATTTTTGTGTGTATATGCATAAATTGTTATTTATAACAACATATTAAATTGATTTAATTTAAAAAATAAAATAAAACATTTTTAGAATTATTATTATTATCATTATTATTTTTGGAAATGAATTTTTCCTTTTAATATCATTGATGGAAAAAAAGTATCCTAATATTAAAGTAGAGCATCAAAGTTTAGTGGCAATGGCTCATATGAGCATAGTGTAGTACCTCCAAGGGTCTTTGGTATGAAACTCTTGTACTACATGACCATTAAATATTTAATACTGTTAATATTATTGTTATTACTAACTTAGTTAAGTCAATAACTTTCAAAAGTAGATCAATGAACCAAATGAGAATGTTGAAGCTAAATTTTCTAATATATTAACATTTCTATTTAACAATCTATATTAAATTTGAGCATTAATTTATACATGTGCAAACCAGATGAACATGTCAATTTGTTATTCAATACATTTGCAAATGAATTGAAATTTTGAAATAATTATTATAGTTATATTATATTTAAGCCTTCTTTCAACATATTTTGAATAATTTTGTTATAAAAACTAAAGGTTAATTGAAAAGAATTCTATAATTTCAAAAAAATTCATTGATGTATTTTATTAATTATTATTTCATTAATTTAAAGTTTTCATTTTCAATTAAAATATTTTTTACAAAATGTATATAATTAGATCAACATTTTTCAATCCTTTTAGATTTGGCATTAAATATCATGATTTATAAGTAAACAAAAAATATATCATAGATTTATTAGAGCAATTTTTAAATGATTTCTTGTGCAACAATTTTGTTTCAATACTTAAATAAATACTATAGACTTAAAATTGAATTATTATTTTAGTTTCAATTATAACTATTAAACGACACATACCTCTTGAAATTCAAAATTGCATTATATACACAAATTTTATCCATCTTTTATTTATACTAATGTGTAAATTCAAGATATTTTAATATTCATACAAAAAATGAAAAAAGTATATAGAGATTTATTTTGAAAACACAAATATTTGGTTTCTACATTGTTGTTTAGAAAATTGTGACAAACTAACTTATTCAATACATGATAAGCTATGAAAAACAAAAAAGTGAAAAGATATTATGAATTTTTGATACTGTCTCTTATTTTTCATTAGATAGTACAAGCAAAATATTTAATTCATAGGTATAGAAGAAAATTTAGACAAAATATTTAATATGTATTTCTAAAAATTCTTTGGAATTTAGAAAATTATGAAAAAAATTCGATTAATTTATATGATAATTTCAAAATACAAAAATAATTAACTCAAAATGTAGGATGGTTGTAAGATTATATAGTGAGCATAAACCATGATTTTAAATCTTCATTAAAGAGTAAATAAATTATAATTTATGAATGCAATAAAAATTTATATTTTAAAATGTAAATAGTGCATAAGTAATCAAAGTTTTTATAAAAGGACAAAAGATAAATAGATTTTGATGATCATTGCATTTGTTAATTTAATGATATCTAACTCTTACTTACAACTTATTTATATACAATAAAATAAAGTGTTACATTATTTGGCATCTTTTACTTAGAAAACAATCTAAATATGTTTTTCAAATGTCAATCATACTAGTAGTATATGAAGTATGATGTATTAGTTTCAAAATTAGATAAATGTTTTTTTACTTAACTTGTTTAATAAAAAAAAAGAAGATAAATTTCATTTCTGAATGTCATTATTATTTTCAATCTAAAATTCTATTTTACATCAAATAATTAAAACTTTAAATATCAATTGTATATTTAATACAAAAAAATTGTAGAAAATAATTATATATATATATACAAAAAAATTTAAGTTATATATTATGATTATATTAAATTCTATTTATATTTTATAAATTTATATAATTATAAGAAAAATTCTAAAAATTCTTTATATTTTCCAAAATTTGTCACAATCTTTAATAGATAATGGAGGATTTAGACAATCAAAATGAGCTAATTTTATTAAAATTTAATGATAACATAAATAAATCAAATTCAATAGGAGAATTTAAATCTAAACCAATAAGAGAATTTGAATCATATTCTCAAGATTTCAATATTGAAGATATTCCTAATAATAAGAATAAAAAATCTTATTTGAATTGGAATCTATTAATAAAAAGAATACGAGGTGGAAGTGGCCGATTACCATCATCTTCATGTGATTCCTCTCCATCTCCATGTGATTCCCCTCAATCTCCATGTGATTCTCAAACTGCACCTTGTCATCCAGCATATCCAGAGTTAGATTTAACTTTTCCTTGTTCTCTTTTGCACCCTCCTCCTCCTCCTTGTCTCCCTAGATGTCCTCCATCAAGTCCTCCAAGATGTCCATCAAGTCCTCCAAGATGTCCTTCAAGTCCTCCTTATAGATGCCCGGATTTAAACTTTCCTCCACCTTCAAGTCCTCCTTTTAGATGCCTAAATTTAAACTTCCCTCCACCTCCACCTCCTTCACCACCGTTACAATGTATTTGTTTTCCTCCTAGATATCCTCCTGGTTGGGAAAAAGGAAAGACAAGTCCTTGTGTATGTCAAAAATATGGACGACGAGATTAAAATCATTAGTTATAAATTGCACACTAAAAGTAGTCTCACATTGACACTTAATTACATTCAAAAAATTTAATTTGAAAATTCTGAAGTGACTTCATAACAATTCCTATAATGCAAAAATAAATAAATTGAAAAACTACAATGAAGGAGGGAAACTTCAAAATTTTGATATATTTCTTTCAATGGTTTATAGTTAATTTAAAGATATTGGTGACATTCAGGTTGTTTGAAATATACAACAAAACAAAATGCCATTGTTGCATATGGTTTTGAAATAATTGCTCTTCATATATCAAGAACATCTCATCATATATTCATTGCATGAGTGTTGCAAAAGTGGATAGTAAATTTAACTTCATTAGCTTAAAGGAAGTTTTAGATAAAATTACTAATGTGAGGATATAATATTCTCCATAGTTGAGAATTTATTCATATGAAAAGAAAAAATATATAATCTTTAAAGGACAAGCAAGAAACAAACAATCTTAAATTTCATGCATGGTCAAAATAGTCACAATTTACTACTAACATCCAAGTACTACAAAAATAAGAATCCTATAGGTGGAAATTATAATCTTCAAGAATTTAAGACATAATCTACACACTATGTCATATGTTAAACTACTTTTGTACAAACATTTCAATTATGTTGAGATTTAAACTTCAGAAATGTTTTAATTCTCCCTACAATGCAAATATAGTATAAATTTTTTTCCAAAATCTTTAATGCATCAATACAAATACCTCTATAAATAAAGATATTGGTTAGAAGATTGTGAATTGATTTTGTGGTCAACTTTTATTCAATATTGCATCAATAATACTTTTGATATCTTTATTCTAGAATCAATATTCTTTTCTTTCCTTTCCATTGAAAATAAATATATTTCACATTTAAAAGATTTTTGTGACTTTTGACTAAAATAATTAATTGAGTAAATGCATTGCAAGAAAATAACCAAATACATGTCAACAAACATTTGAGTTTGAACCAAATGCCATTATTTTGACATTGGTTTCTTATTTGATGGCGTAAAGACAAAGTTGGACTCCCTCATAGGAGTAGTGTCAAGCTTTTTTTATTTCAAAATTTTTCAAGCCCCCATATATCTCCTTATAGTGCTACGAGCACTTTGGAGGGAGGAACATTTGAATGAATGTTCTTTATTTGACAATGTTGAAACAGAGCTGAGCTCTTTCACTAGAGTCTAGTATTATACTTTTTTTATTTTAAATTTTTTTCATGCCTCTTATATACCCTTGTAGTGCAGCAAGCACTTCAAAAGGGGGAATTTGAATGAGTGTTTTTTAAACAAAAAGTGGAAGGGAATAGAAATCCTCTGCATGTGTAATTACAAAATAAGTATTATTGAGCTTAATAGATTTTTTCTGTATCTAAATCAAAAGTGCTAAGAAAAAAAAAGATAACCAACCCCAAAATTGTCTTTCCCAATTAGATATTCTATCTACATTTATCTTTGTACATTAGAGATGCAAGCAAATTTGGATATGCATAACTGCGAAAGTTAACCACGTAACACTCTAGAACAAAGGATCCTTGAAAATATGTTTATTCATGAATGGAGGACCCTAACAAAAAAATTATCTTTGAATTGTAAAGTGCACCCTAATAAATGAAGTCATGGCATTCTTGAATGGAGGGTCCTTACAAATTTGTTTATATTCTTGAATTGTAGTGGTCATTCTAGTGAAGGAAGTCATAACAATTTGTAATGGAGGATCTTTACAAATTTTTATTATCTTTCGATTGTGGAGGTCATCCTAGTGGAGGAAATAAACAGCAAAAGTTAACTTGTTTGGTGTAGTTGGATGAGTGGGGAAGATGTGGTTGGGAAAGTAGGAAGGATGGGTTAGATAACTTGGACAGATGTCAAGCAAAATTCTTGAATGCAGATTTTTTCCCAAATCACAAAACTTTAGCACTATTACAGGAATATATTTGTGTGATAGTATCATTGTAGAAAAAGTACCATGCTCTTCTATTCAAGGATGCTATGTAAACCTAATTATGACCCCTAAATTTTTTTATCTAAAACATATCCCTATTATTTATAAGAGTCTAAGGGAAAGCTTTTAGAAACACATTTTGTTAGTAATTTAAAAAAAATGCATTCTAACAAATCTAGAATTCTCTTGACTACCAAGAAGACTCAATAAAATCTTTTTCAATATAGAATTCATGTTTGGTTAGTTTTAGGTGTGGACACTTTGACTTATGTCTAGTCTAGGCTTCATAGTTCAATAGAATGATATCCACCTAATGGCTATTCCATATTCAAGTAAGGTTGAGAAATCCAATGCAATCTTTATCCAATTCTATTGTCTACTAAATACTCCCATTTGCTTCAATCACCCACTTTTGACTATAATCTTAACAATCCTTTAGCATCATGAGAATGGACTTCAAAAAGGGACACATTACCATATAGCTTATTGTGGATCTATCCACCCTTTACTGAGGGGCTTTACCTATTAAATCTTGAAAAATTACAAACTATTTTTTTTATTGGAATGCCTTTATTCTACTTGCAAATGACTTCTTTCAAAATTTTCAAAATTTTCTACCAAAATAGAAAAATCTAACTAATAAAAGGATAATCTACCTTAAAGGCAAGTGAGTAATCTATAAATGACCATTGTCCCCTAAAAAAGCAACTTGAATTTTGGGTAGGTTTCTATAAGCTCAATTTTTGGTGAAACTTTTTGAGATTTGTCACGAGATAGAAATGAATTGGGGAAAAAAAAATTTAAATAAAAAATATTTTTCCTAATAAATTGACATATAATGGCTATATATAAATCTTTGATTTATTCCATTTGGATTTGGGATGTGAAAGTTATTGAGCATCTTATTTGTGGGCAATTAGATCATCTTTTTGAAAAAATAATATGCAGATTTTGTTATCGAGCTCAGTTACTACATTTTTTCTAAACAAAGAATTTCACATAGTTAAATATTTTTGTAAGAACAATCTTACTATTGTTAGTACTATGTTTCATTCTATCTTAGAGTTATTAATGATTTATTTATTCCCTCTTTTACTTATCTTTTTCTACTCAATAAATTTTTAGATAATAAAAATCATATTATTTTAAAATGAAATTTCTTTCTATACTTCCAATTTAGTTTTCTATAATAATTTTTAAAAATTCAACATCTATAGTGCAAAATTTTGAAGTTAAGAAGATTCAAAGTGTCATAAACTTGTTTGCTACGGTGCCATATATTATGATATCTTAATTTTGAATGCATATAATCCATATATCTTGCAATCTATGTGGTCTAATTATCTAGAATTTTGTCTAGACATTTTAATATGTATAACCCCAATTAATTTACAGCTTTTCAAAATCTCTTCTACAATTTTTTAAAATAAATTTCTAATCTCAAAATTACTTTGAGATCTAGTATATTGGAGGCTCATTTCCAAGAGCTCTCAACACTACGGAAAGTCAAGATTGCAATGGACACCCTTACACAAAATCTTGAATGGAAAAATCATAATCAATCATTGTCAAAATCAAATTTTTGGAGCTAAAACTAGACTTCATAATAATGGAAATTTCTTAAAATAGAAATTTGGTTACATTTTATTTAAGTTCAAAATGTAGTCAACATCAAAATTTGGTGCCTTGAGTATTTAGGGATTAGGAATAGACTATAGGAAGAGGCTTGAAAATAGTTCAAGCATTAAGAACCACCCCCTATAGAAGTACCCCAAATAGTGTACAGGGATGTAGAAATGAAAGTGACTTTTTATAGTGAGAAACTGCTAGAGTATGAGTGTAGTTTTAGGCTAATGAGCAAGTGACATGGTTCACCATCATATGTGATTTTACTCATAATAAAGTTCTAAATTTGGTGAGATCTACAATTGACTTTGAAATTGCAAAAAATTGCAAAAAAAAATTGCAAAAAACACATCAAAGGTTGAACCTCCTACTAAAATGCTTCTTACCCACTTATAACTTCTTGGATTGATGTGAAATTTTACCTACACAGTAAACTAGTATGTCTAATTTTTTAATTTTTAATTATTGGAAACAAGCACTATATAAAGAAGAAACAAATTGCCATAGTTCATTGTAATCCCAAAATGTTGGGATTTTGAACTTTGAATTGCTTCCAAACATTCCAAACAATTTGGATTGGCATGAAAATTTTGCCACAATAAGTAGACTGCAAGGGGAATATAATTCAACAATTTTTTTTTAAAAACAGACATTGGATGAAGGAAATACAAGCCTCCAAAGTTGTAGCCTTCAAATGCAATTTGATGGACTCAAATTGAAAAAGAGTGAGCGCAAATTTTCCAACACGTTTTTATTGAATTTGGACATTGGATGCAAAAGTTACAACATTTTGAATTGGACTCAAAACTATGTGAGGAAACCCTAGGGCATTTAGAGATTGCAATAAATTTGAATTTAATTTACAATGGGGAGTAAATTGAATGGTAACCTATTGTCAATCATTCTTAGATTCATTGGCTCTATTCAAAGGCATGCTTTAGATCATTCTTAAATTCATTGGCTCCATTCAAAGGCATGTTTTGATTCATCACAATTGTACCTATGAGCATTAATGGAGACCTAGGCACATTTGACTTTGGAAAGTCATATCTTATTCATTCCAAGTCAGAAAATTAAAATTAAAATTTTCACTACTATATTCCTCATTTCTCTTTCTCCCACAAAAATGTAATAAGTCTTTATGTCCACCCATTTCTGCACAGGGGTCTTTCTTCCCTTAAGGTAGAACATCGTATTACCATACTGATTTGCGTTCTGACTATCTTGAGGTCAACTTCAAGAGAGGTACATATTTTTCAGAGTTGTATGCTTGTTTCACAAATCGAACCCAAGTGGAATTATGATTTTCCGATCAAAATTGTAATTTCTGTGAATTGTGAATTTTTAAAGTAGGCTGCCTTGAAATTACAAAACTATGCATAGAGTGGGGTCAAAAATATCTGATGAACAACCCATTACCATCTTAACATGTATCTATTGGCACTTAAATTCCCACCAATGAAAGATTGACACGTTACCCCTTTGAGCATTAATGCGCTGAAATTGTCAGGAAAGTAAATGGATATGGATTTTGCAGTCAAGGGAATTGGGGCCAAAGCATAGGCAACGGAATTGGGAAAATGACGGAATTGGGCTGTTCTACCTTATATTCCAGGAGGTCCCTTCCACAGAAACACAAGACTCAAGCGCAGTGGGGCCAATGGCAGTCAATGCAACACACCTCTCCCGCCACCATTTCCCGCCATTCGAACATTTCCCGCGTTCCTCCTCCAATCACCAATCAAAGGCAGCCCACGTCAGCAGCCATTGAGGGAAGCTGATTCACTGGTGGAGTAAAGTTTATTTTTTATTTTACTATTATTTTTTGTCAAGAACATGCTGTATCCCCAAACTTGTACTCTCATCTGTAAATGAAAATGATGAGTAGTGGGTCCAAATACATCATGTTATATACATTTGGATCATGATTCTTTTGAATATCAACTTTGCTTTGAATTGAAAAGTTCAAATACATTGGTAAACAGGTCAAATATTTTTTTTAAATATCTTGATACTTGTCCTACCTTATTACGAGGTCTTACAACATGGTCTTACAAAGTCGAATTCGGACCAAAAGTGAAAAAAATAAAAATGTGGATAGGATGCTACATTTGACATGGCATTATGAAGTAGTAGCTTGACAAAAATGGTCCTACTTTTTACCTTGTGCATATTTGGTTTTGTTGACTTCAAAAACAAATAATAAAATTCAATAGAGTACATTTTGTGTCATACCTAGATGAATAATTACAACTCTATATATTTAGGTCAAATGTGGGAGATGCACATTATGGACTACAAGAGATTGATGAAGGTCAAAAGATGAAGATCAATTCATCCCATTTTTCTTCTTTGTGATATGTCTTATGTGTTTCCTAGAAATGGGCATAGTGTCACTGATTCAATCATAACGGTGAGAATTTGAAATTTTTGAAAAATGTTCACTATCATGTAATTTAGCACTAGAAAATTATTAATAATGCCTAATATGAACATGACAAATTATAGAAATTGTTTCACATGCAAGGAAAAACAAACATAATATCATCAAATAAATCAAGAAACTCCCCTCAGTAAATGGCCAAAGACAAAATATGCTTCATTTATCAAATTCTTAACTTTAAACCACACTATAGGTAGTGCAAGAGGCCATATGGATACTAAATCAATGGCCTCTTATCAACATTTTCTTGTACTACACCTTGATTGTAGCCCAAGAACAACCTTTTTTTGGCTACCAAAATTTTGCTAGCACTACAAGATTTGGGCTTCTTGCAATATGTCCCTTCAAATATTGTTTAGCCATATGTTGACAAGAAGGTTGCCTTCTTCTCATAAAAAATTGTTGCCTAAGACTTCCTTTCTAGTACATATAGAGATCAACAAACTTCACATGTCTCATGTATTAGCTACGTTGCTCACCAAGATTCCCATTTGCATGAGTCAAGTGTGTAAGAATGTCATCAAAAACTCCAATTTGTTTTTGAGTTAAGCATGAATATACGGCGATGGCTTCTTGTTCTACATAAGGTGGTTACACTCAAAAGCACGCGCTACCTAAAATTACCATCAATACTTTGTGTACATCTCCAAAATAAATACATAAGTATGTTGAAGAAATGATTTTAAAACATCTAACAATAGAAAACTAACCCTTCATAACTTTGTATTTGGTATCCAAATGTTGCATTCTTTGGTGTGTTGGAACCTCCTTTCATTTGCCAATAAGAAAATATAACAATTGACTAGTCTAATACCTATACATAGTAACTAAAAGTGGCGGTTTGGAGGTACCTACCTTATCACATAGGGTTTATTTTTCCAAAGAGCCATTTTCAGTGCTATTTTCAGGACAAGCACCAGTGAGAGTACTTCTTGATTCATATTGGAACTTGGCATCACTGAGCCAAATTGAGCAGCTGCAAAAGGATTTTTTTTTTGTTTGGGACCTTATCCCGTCTCCAATTCTAAACCATCTATTCATCAACATCCGATAACAGATTTAATAGGTTGGTTTTAATTGGTTAGCAAGTGGTGTAAACTTGACTTGACTAGATGTCCATGACCCCTGAAATTGAAATGAGTTGGTGTACCGTCATTTGGTGGTCTACAACACACTTAACAATAACAAGAAACAGAAATCACGGTATCAACAACAACAATTGAGTCTACGGAGTCTCATCAGGGCCGGTTTAGACTACGGTCAAGAAGTGCACCGGTCAAGAATTCTAGGAAAATGGAGCAATATGATTGGAGCAAATCTTGTTCTTGACCGGAGTGGGTTTACACTCGGCCAACTCTTGTCCGGTGGAGAACTTGAAGTATGGATGAAAAAATGACATGGCATCCTAGGTGGCAACACTTTTTGTAAGAGTTCTTGACCAGAGGCCAAGTTTCTTGTCCAGCCTCACCCCCCCGGACAAGAAACTGGGCTTCTGGTCAAGAGCTACTTTCAATAAAATATTGTTTTCCCCGTTCGAATCGCAATGCCGTTGCAACTCTCCTCTTGTTACAAATTCAAGTATTTCAAACAAATCCTCTCACTCGATCAACGTAGCTCTTCACAAATCCTCAAGTCTCCAAAGTGATCTTGGTGAGTTCAAAAACTTGTGCACATTCCTAGTTAGTTTGGTGTTTGAAAGAAATTAGGTGTTTTGAACAATTTCCAACTTCGGCGTTTTGTATTTTAGTCATGCAAGGTCCAAATGCTATGAGAATTCGGTTGAAAGTTGCGCAATTTTGTCTAGTGTTTGTGGTATAAATTTCATAGACATTGAGAAAAAACCGAGTGACTGATTGGTGTTTGAGTACAAAGAGGTTTAGTGAGAGGGGAAGTGAAAGTAACCTTAGGGTCTGTCAACTTCGGCGTCTTGTATCTTAGTGATGCAAGGTCCAAATGTTATGAGACTTGTGTCAGAAGTTGCACAATTTTGTCTAGTTTTTGTGGTATAAATTTCATAGACATTGAGGAAAAATAGAGTGACTGATTGGGGTTTGATTACAAGGAGGTTTAGTGGGAGGGGAGGTCAAGGTAACCTCAATGTTTGGCATTTCTATTGTCTTGGATTTTTTGTGTTGGAAGGTCTAATTTCAATTCAATTTGTTGGGAAGTTGTGCATTTGCATATAACTTTGAAATTGTTACTAATGTGATGGTGTTGTATGTATTTCAGAGTTGCTATTTCGTCTCCTTTTGAGATGGCAGGTTTCTCGTAGCTCCCTTTCACTTGCAGCCAAGATGAGGACTATGTGGGTAGTGAAAATTTTTTTAGCCCCGCGACTCAAAGTGAGAGTGCTTTCAAGCCCTACTTGGAAGAGCCTTCTTCAACTAGTAGATCTTTGGTTGGAGACATTCAAGTGTGTGACAATGATTTGGATGTTGGAGGGAAGGAAGCTCAAGATGAAGAAGATTGCGAAATTGTTGAGCCTTCAAAGAAAAGAAGATCTACACATGTGAAGAAGAAGACTCCAACCAAGAAAAAAACCAAAAAAGAAGAAGTTCAGGAAGAAGACATGGAGGAGAAAAAGAAGAATTGGCCAGACAGTGATGTTGAGCACCTCATTGCAATTCGAGGTGAAATGCATGTAGAATTCGAGAAGAATGCTAAAAAACAAGGTATGCTTTTCATTTACTACACAAGCATTATTTGAATATTTAACAATCATTTTGGAATATGAAGTTTAATATCAATCTATCAATTTTCAATTGCATAACTACAATTTCAATAACTTTATACATTTTTTTTGGCATGTAGTTTCTTCATCATAATGAAGCTATATAAATACATCTCAAGTTTTGTATGCATGTGATTCTAAATTTTCACTATCCTAATTTCTTTATGTACTTTAACAAATTCTTCTTTGCAATTTCTCAAAATTATTTCATTAGTTTTAAAATTATCTTAGAGCATTTCTATTTCTTTCATGTCTTTGAACATTTTCATTTGCTTCATTATCTTTGAGCATTTTCATTTGCTTCATATCTTTGAAGAATAATTATATTTTTTTGCAGGTGTGGATACATGGATTCGACTTCAAGCACGAATGCTTGCTGCAATTCCCGGATTTTCTCGCACAGCTGAAGCATGCCGGAAGAAGTTTGAGAACATTTTCAAGTCTTACAAAGATGACAAGCTTGCCAATTCAATCTCTGGAAACAACAGACATGAATGTAAGTTTTATGACTCCTTGGATCAGTGGTGGCATCAAGCTGGATCTGTTTTAAAACATGTTAGTGCAACTACAACGGACAATGTAAATGTTGATGCACAAATTGATGACGAAGAAGCAGGCTGTGATTGTTAACCTCAAATGATGCCTTGAAAAGTGACAAAATATAGAAAATAGAATTTACTAATCAGCCTATTTCAAACTCCTATAAAGAATTATTAGACTTTTAGAAATGACAGTATACACCTATTTATAGGTAGACTATAGTAGTCTTTAGGAAACAAAAACACTTGTATAAACCAAAAGATTATTATACGAAGACTATTAATTTTTGGATATGAGAAATAATATGGTCCACAGTATTTTTTTTAATCATTTCAGGAATTAATTTAACCTTGTGGAACATAAAGACCTGAATGCAATCATACACAGAACTAAAGAATATACTTCAGACTACAAGATTAAAGAATTAATAATGAATAAAGTTATCTTATTACACAAGTTATTAATTATGCAAAAGACCACTTTAGTACAGACAAAGAAGACCAAAGGCAACGCAACTTACTTAGTACAGAGTTACTAGGCTAGTTTTAAAAAGGAATTAAGTTGTTACAGCGGTTAGGGGATTTTAATTAGAATGTACCTAGACCTATAGCCATAGGATTAGTTCCCCTATGACCGTGGGAAACTATATAAAACAAATTTTTTATTGTATTAGGACGATTATTACAACTATCAAATGCACAAGATCGACATTTCAAGACTCAAGCAATTCAAGCAAATCCAACTCTCAAGACATTCAAGCCAAACACAACAATGACTACCAAATCAATGTTCCACAAATAAGACTCCAAGACAAAGAATAATAAAAGAGAGAATCAAGTAGATCGAATATAGTCAACATCTAAAAACATTGTAGGATATAAGCACATTAATAGAATTAGGAAGAAAGTAGGAAAAAGTGTGTTTCAGTGATGCATCTAAAAATTTATCTCATGAAGATGCTTCTCAATCTAAACCTTCATCGCGTCCAAAAAAAACAAGATTCCATGATCAAGCTCTAGTTTACTTCGGAAAAATGGTAGACAATAGAGCAACTATGCTAGAACATTTTGGCAAAACCAATGAGTTGCTAGGGAAGATAGATAAACAAATGGAGCATTTGATTGACAAACTCTAGTTCTCTTCTATGTCAAAACTAGAGTCTAGAGGAAATGTTACTTTAGCTGTTTTGGCAAGATGGTCCTTATAGTAACTCGTTGCCAACATCATGTGAGTTCGCATAGCTTCTTGTAACATGGCTTTCATCCTCTCTTCACGATCTACTCTACTTTCACATCCTATATCTATGTCTTCAGAAATTGTTGTATTATTTTCTATAGGATCTTGAAATTCAACTTGTAAGACTTGTTTTTGCATATTTCTCATTTCTAATATGCTTGCTTCGAGTGCATAGAATGTATCTGCATTTTTTAAATCACCAAAACATTCTGCTCGAGTTTTCTTCATATCTTCTTCCGCCGTTCTTGCCCACTCATAATCAAATTCTTCTCCATGTATAATGCATAGATTGTGGAGACATAAGCAAGCTGTCACAATATCTAGAATGTTTTCAAATAGCATATCAATTTTCTTCAATAATATCCTCCATCTTCCTTTCAAAATACCAAATGCACGTTCCATAGCCATAAGAGTGCTAGATTGAATAAAGTTCCAATGAGCCTTCTCTCTTGATAAGCCTTCCTTTGCTCCCTTGAAAGGTGAATAGAACCATGGACGCATTGGATATGTAGCATCTCCAATGAATTTGTATGGTAAAAAGGCTCCTGACATAGTTTTCTTTCCAATCTCTGATTTTTGAAATAGGGTCCAATCATGTATATTTCCAGCCCATCCAAAATCATAGTCCCAAAATTTGCATTGAGCATCAACTACTCCTTGCAATAATGCTGAATAAAATCCTTTTCTACAATAATATGAAGTAGGATCTACTGTTGGAGCAATAATTGGAATATGACTACCATCTATTGCCCCAAGAATATACGGAATTCCATGCAAACTTTCAAAGTCTATAGAAATTTGCTTCATCCAATGTAATGTAGGTTTTTGAAAAACCAAAGGTCTCAAAAGCCTTTTCATTCCCTCACAAGTTTCTCGAACAATGATGGAAGCACTAGCTTTAGACATTCCGTACAAATCGGCAAGTGTTTGCAAAGAATCACCAGAACCCAATCGATGCAAAGTCAAAGAAATTCTGTCTTTAAGTGGAATGCAACGTCTCAATCTTGTATCCTTCTTGCTCAAAATTGGTGCAAGCAAATTGCACAAATACAAAAATGTAGGTCTACTCACCCGAACACGGTCCTTGAACATTTTTGCGCTATATGATGCAAGAAGAAATTGTGAGATAAATCCACCCGGTCATTGATACTTCCATATTGTTTTCTCTTTGCTCCCAAATAATAAAAAAGCCATCATCATAATTGCTCCATTGTGTTGATGCATAATAATCTTTTATATTCCCATAATTGAAACAATCACGTGCTTCAAAACCATAAAAATAAATAGAGTAACTAAGATTTTCTCTCTTCTACCTTCCATGACGCTAGATCTAAAGAAATGAGAGGAAAATTTGAAAGGAAGATTGAGTAGAACACATCAACTATATAGTGATATGCACTAATTCTCCACACAAATAATATGGGATATGTCTTTGTCCTCTTTGGAAGACTATGACTACGTTTTTAAAACATGAAGTCTTTTTCCAATAAACCTCTTTGTACTCAAACACCAATCAGTCACTCGATTTTTGTTCAATGTCTATGAAATTTATACCACAAACACTAAACAAAATTGTGCAACTTTCAATATAAGTCTCATAACATTTGGACCTTTCATGACCAAGATACAAGACGCCAAAGTTGACAGACCCTAAGGTTACTTTCACCTCCTCTCTCACTAAACCTCTTTGTACTCAAACACCAATCAGTCACTCGATTTTTGCTCAATGTCTATGAAATTTATACCACAAAAACTAGACAAAATTGTGCAACTTTCAACACAAGTCTCATAACATTTGGACCTTGAATGATTAAGATAAAAGACGCCGAAGTTGACAAACCCTAAGGTTACTTTCACCTCCCTTCTCACTAAACCTCTTTGTACTCAAACACCAATCAGTCACTCGATTTTTTCTCATTGTCTATGAAATTTATACCACAAACACTAGACAAAATTTCGCAACTTTCAACACAAGTCTCATAACATTTGGACCTTGCATGACTAAGATACAAGACGCCAAAGTTGACAGACCCTAAGGTTATCTTGACCTCCCCTTCCACTAAATCTCCTTGTACCCAAATATAAACGAATCATTCAAATTTCGCTCCCTATTAATAAATTTTGAAACAAAAAAGCAAGATATGAATATGCACCTTTTCCAATAAATTTGTTGAAATTAAACCTTGTAAGGACATAAAAAACATCAAAGTTTATCCTAATTCAGCAATGTCCATTTATTTTTTTAAAATTCAATTGACTATTATCAATGCATACAAATTTAGAGATTCACCAAAACCACTTGAAAAAAATAAGAAGTCATACAAAATAGCACACAACAAGAAAAAACTCACCCAAAAGTATAAATTGTTTCAAGAAGAATTTAGAGAACATTGGAGTTTCTTGACCGCCTTCAATTTTCTTGGAGGTGAAGTTCACCAGTGGACTTCAATTAATGAAGTTGGCCAAAAGAGTTCTCCGCATGGTGTTTAGACTACAACCGGTCAAGACTTCTTCACATGTTATTTTATCATTTTTTCATCTTGTCCAACATTCCACCGGTTGCTTCAAATAGTCATGTCTTGGCCAAGACTTCTTGACCGACCGGTGCACTTCTTGACCGTAGTCTAAACCGGCCCTCGATACCTTCAAGATCGATGCTGGGTTGTCACAATCTTTACAGGAGAGCAGAATTTAATAACCTGAAGCACAAGAAAACAATAGAAAACTTTATGATCTCCAACTCCAGTAACTAATTACAGTGCTCCCTCCAGATGTAACCGGAGCTTAGGCGCCCCTCTCCTCGATTACTCGGCCAAGCTGGGTCGGAAACTGCTTACCACCAAAAGAGTCGAACCCAGTCGAAGTATCGACATGATGTGTCGAGGCCGGATTTCTTCCTCAAGACTTCAGACCAGCATGGCGGGGCACATGGAGCAATCATCAGTCTCAGAAGGAAGCAGCCTGAAGTCCTTTGACTGTATGGCATAATGCCGTGTCTTGGCGCTCACCTAGCTATTGCACCAGGCATCGGTCTTCGGTGCATTTGCTGTCGATCAGGTGAAGACGAAACCCTCGCCCATACATGTCTCCAATGTCCCCGAACCCACATGATTCGGGACTATGCCCAATCGATCATTCATTCTCTCTCAATCTGGGCATTCTCCGGTCATGAGTCCTGACACCCATTCGAGCCTGCAGCAATGTATTTGGGGGAAACCGGGAGCTCCCTCGTTGCCTGACGGCTTCCAGGAGAATTTGGACCCTTTTGAGATCGAGGCTCTTCCAACTGGCTCATTTGGATCTCGCGCAACAGTCAAAGTGTTTGCCAATGAGAGATGGCGGCCGCCTTCGGGTGTGCCGCAAGCCCTAGCTTGTTGGCCGCTCAGCTTGAGCTTTAATTTGGATCCAATTTTAGCTCCACTGGGAATTAAGCAGCGTAGACAGACAGCTTGGACTTGGAACTCCTTTGATAGTATCATTTGGCTTTGGTCTCCTGTGCTTGCTCAAAGGGTGGCAATTGATATGGGATATCCCATGACTCTCCCTGCGTTTGATTCTAGAAACATCTCTGATACCCAGAAATGATTATTTTGCCATGTTCTTTATTTTGCCATTGCCGTGGTGTGCAATCGAAGCAGTGCTGCCATCTTGAGCAATTGGTTGTGTGAAGCTGTGATCAATCTAGCTTAATACAGCATCAATAATTCCTGCTTCAAAATTGCACATAGTCAAGCAAGAGGTGATGATAGGAGTAATGATAGGAGTAGGAGGTCCTTAAATGGAGCAGGTTCTAAATGCGTCCCTTGTCTAGGAACACGTGACATGCTTCTTGAGATATTTATTACAATCATTGATGAGTTAGGTAGGCTTAAGTGAGTCATTAATGAACCTCTTAGCGCACTCCCATTTCAAGTTTCGGACATTGAGATGCTTAAACTTGGAAAGCTACAATCACCAATCCTGTTTGAGTTTTATATTTGTAATATAAGCTGGTCATAAATTGGACTTAAAGTTGGACCTTACGATCAGTTCATACTATGGATGTTCAAGTCAAGAGGTTAATAAGAAAGGGAGTGGACAAATTTTGTTGAGACTCCAAGGAAATGGGCTTAAAATAAGTAATAAAATATATTTTTGATTTCTTTTCTTGGAGAAATTCAATTGCCTCTTGATCATAGTTTGGATTTCAATTCCTATCCAATCCAAATTTCTTTTGAAAATCCACGGCCTCGATTTTAAAATGTTGCCATGTAGGCATTTGGAGAGGGTGATAGTCTTTGGACTTTGCCTCTTAGTGTGAAGGGTCAAAAGGCCAAGTTCTTGGTTTCTTGCAATTTCATCTGTAGAAATCATTGGCGTCTTGATGGCTTTGGCGATGATGTGAAGTGCCCCATATTAGAGAGTCTCAAACTTAGTGCCTCACTAACAATTTGATCATTATGGAAAAGCTTCACAATAAATACATATCTTTGTAGCCCCTAAATGGCTCTATGTCTTATTTTTTTGCTTATCTTAGGCATTCTCATTCTAGTTCGGTATTAAGAATTTGAAATTTTCATTATTGACTCTTTATCTTATTAGGTAGACATAACTATTAGGTTGTCCTCAATCCAACCAAGAAACAACGATTTTAATACCACAATGAAGGGGCAATCTCCAATGCAACTAAATGGATTGTTTTTTATGCATGACCCACCCATTCTTTCCTAAGTGTGACAAGTTGGCAAGATGTGAAGAGCCCATAAATTGGCTCACAATAGGAAGAGTCATAATTATTATACCTTTTCAAGCTTTATTATAATTTCTTATAAATCAATTGGAGGGATCTCAAATTTCTCAAATTAAAAATATATTTAAATATGCATCTAAAATGAAATTGAGAACAAGCAATATTCAATAGATGACTTCCTATGTTTCAACAAAAAATGGACCTATTGGTCCAAAAATTGACTCATATTTAAGTGAGTGCCTATCATTGAGGTGGTGTGCATTCAAGGTTAACCTCTAAACATTGAGGCACCAAAATTCTAATGTCAACAATACTTTGAAGTTAGATAAAACTTTTTCAAGATACTAATTTTAGTAGTTCATATTTTTGAAACTAATTCTTTTTAAATTCTACTTTTAGCATCAAAAATCTAATTTTGAAAATGAATGATTATAATTTATCTATTTAAGATTTCATGCAAAGGTGTTCATTGCAAATCTTGATTTTGAAGTGTTGAGGATTGGGCTTTTGAAAATGAGCCTCAAAAAATGATAGTAGAAATTCATTTAAAAAACTCTTATGATAGATTTTGAAAAGTCGAAAAGTGATTTAGATTATGCATATTATGCCATTTAACCTTATATTTTGTTGGTGACAATTTTTTTAGATTTGACATGTGAAAACTTAGGATTAAAAGACCTCAAAGTACTTTCACAAGTTTTAACATCTTCATCATCAAACATTATAATTTTTCAATCCATAAGTGATATTGTTGTGCATGTGTTCTTTTTCCCTCGTGATTTCAAACATGTCTAGCTTCAATTAGTATAGTTACAATTCAAAAAAATTGATAAAACTTATAAAAATGGTGTCTTTTTGCTCAATTTAGAGCAAATTCTAAGAAGCTCAAAAAAACCCTTGAACATTTGGGGTTAAGCTATAGAGTAGGCAACCCATTTCCAACCACCCTCATTTCCACAACATGGGTTGCTCCATTTCTACAATATAGGCTACTCTATTTCCAACCACCCTCCAATTTCCACACTTAATGTCTAAGCAATGTACATTGAAAGCATAGAATGATCACAACATGTACATTGATTCACTTACATCAAATTTGTAACCAGCCTATGGTCAGATGTACAACAACCTACTTAACAAGAATTGGTTGCACAAGAATTTTCAGGAAAAACATTCACAATAATTTCAATTTTGACTCAAAAAATATAATTTTTCTTAATCCTCCTTAAATCAATTTGCTGACATGGGAAAAATATTTCCCTGAATACACCATGAGTGCAGCTCTTCTGAATTCCTTAAGTGGTCGGGTCATCCCATACCAACCAAGACCCCCCCAAAATGAATCGTGCTATGCACAGTGTGCAATTAGAGAGGTCTGGGTTTCCTTTTCAGGGAGTTGTTCCTTTGTGGTTCACTTTTTGTCACGTCTTCCTGCTTTCCCACAAGCAGTTCCTCTGCTCCACTTTTGTCCGAATTGGTTTTAACTTTTTTGGGTTCATCTTGCAGGTTGAACCAAGTGTTCTGAGCTTGTTCACGTTCTTTTCGCAAAACCCATTTGAGCTTTTCCTCCCCCCATCAATTTGTTCTTCAAGGTAGTATTTCTCGGTTGTGAATATGCTGCTTCTTGTGTTTGGTCAGTGAATGAGCCTCTTACAATCTCTTCGAAACTGCAATCTCGAAAAGCGCAACTATAGAACCTAACGAGGCCGACGAGCTTGCTTTGAAGTCTCTTTCCGTTTGAATGTTGAATTTTTGTGAAGGTGCGGCTACGTGTATTTGGTCCGGTCATGAATGAGCTTGATCGGAACCCATCTTTCAATTTTAATTTCTATATTTTTTAAGGGTTTTCGATCTCGCAGATTTTTTTCTTGAACCCTGCTGATCGAGGGTCGGCGAGCTCATAGATTGGTCACAATGCCGGAAAGGAAGGACTCGGAATCTTCTCGGGCCAGTACTTGTGTTCGAGGATGCTGCCGGAGCGATTCTTTCCCTTTGGACATCCCTAAGTCTGAAATCCAAATTGTGACTGAAATTGCTCGGGGTAAGTAAGAATCTCATCTTTGTAAGACTTTTATCAAAAATATTGAACATAGAGTTTTAGACTACATTTTTATTTATCAGGAATTCAATGATACCGGTTGGTTTAATGGATTGCTGATGACACCTTCCATATCCGCCAGAAAATTTTCATACATGTAGTCGATGGAAAGCTTGGATTTCAGAAAAATTTATGTTCTAGTGAGGTTGGGAAAATACATTTGCATGGTTCTGAGTAGTTTCTCTTATTAAAATGGAAATATGTAATGTGGGCTTAGTTCGTATGTTTAGATAGGGTTCCTCCAATGCACTTAAATTCTTGTTATCTGTATATTGTAAAAATATAAGTTATGAATTTTCAAAGTGTGAGCAAAAGCATGGGTGGGATTTGACTCCTCATTGTCACATTCAGTAGATTCTAAGTATGCAATTCTCAGTAGCATTTTAGTCCGCTTATGGCAAAACCTCTCCCACGAGAAAGGATTCACTATTTTACTTGTGATACTCATCTGTGTATTATTTCCCATTTGCAATGTAGTGGTTGATGTGTGTTGATTTTGTACAGTGTTGTGGCTTATGGTTTGATTTGATGGTCCAGGGGCTGAAAGCGTAGTCTATGAAGCCCGGTTTGGTGGCAAGTCCGTAGCTGCGAAAAAACCTCGTCTGTCTACAACTGATGACATGAACCGATTCCACTCAGAATTGCAGATTCTTGGGTTAGTAATCCTTCTCGTTTTTTGGTCCCCTCCTCCTTTCATTGTTTTAGGGCTGATCTCAGATTCTAGTGAAGTTTCTTCTGACTGTAAGTGCAGATCGTTCTGATTGTGTTTTGTTTGTTCTATAGCAAGTTGAAGCATCCAAATCTTGCTACTTTGATTGGTGCACGTGCTTATCCACCCGACTACTATTTCCTGTATGAGCTCTATGAGCATGGGAACTTGGGTGATGCACTTCACGTGTCTGATTGGCGACCCTCTTTGCAACGAGTTATGACCATTGGAACACAATTGGGTTAGTTTGCTATCCTGCTATTATGTTTGAGTTTTTTCATCGTGGAGTGCAGTTTTATGTTGTTTCTTTGCTTTGTGCATATTAGTGAATCTCGGTTTGGTGTGCTGCAGCTAAGGCGCTGCAATACTTGCACAAGGAGGGCATTGTGCACCGAGATGTGAAGCCAGCCAACATTCTGGTTAGTGCTTCTCAATTTCAGCTTATTGTTGTACTTTGGAACTTCTTTTGGTGTGCTCGGAGTAAACTTCGATTTGGAAGCTAATAATCAATTGTAGTTACTTTCAAGACATTTTTCTATTGTTTGAAAATGTAAGGTATGATTTCTTCTCTCTGTTAGTTATGGAAGAGGCCAGGAGCTGTGAATTTTGGATGCTATATTCTTGAAGAAGATTGAATTTTCGCATCTCTAAGTACGGACGTACTGGTATGCTTGTTGACGGAGAGTACTTTGCAGCTTGACAGCAATTGGGATGCGCATTTAGCCGACTTTGGGCTTGCTGCTCATGTTGCAGACCTTGCAAATAGCAGCTTAGAAAATTGGAAATCTTCAGGGAAGCCAACTGGTGGATTCCACAAAAAGAATATGGTCGGTACACTATTATATATGGCTCCCGAAATTCTAAGGAAAGATGTGCAATCAGAGAAGTCTGATGTTTATGGATATGGCATCACTCTCAAGTACGTAGCTCGTAATGCTTCTTCCTTGCTTAAGTCCTTAATCAAAAAATCTATTTCAGAATTTAAAAGTCTTTAAAAATAATCAAACATATTTCTAGTGCTCAAAACTTTAGGGTATGATTTCGTCTTTCTATTGGGAGTTTGTTACCTTAAAGTCTCCTGAGTGATTCATTTCAACTCTTATAGATACGGAAGCAGTCAATTGGACACTTAGGGGTTGATAGATGTATCTGGATAAGTTTTTTAGCGCTCGTTGTCAATTTTGGTTGAATAGATTTTGTTTATAATCCCTTAATGATATTCAACTCTGGCTAAAAAGAACGGCATATTTTTACGCTGAACAGAAGTTAATTGTGCAATTTTCAGAGGATAAGCTTATTTGTGTGATGAACGTCGTGGTGGTTCTATGCTATTGCAACACATTAGTCAAGTAATGTTGTTGAGGATCTGCCGAATGGTTTCTTCTTTTCTGATCGTGATACCTCGACTGGATTGTTGGCAGTGAACTTATTACAGGTGTTGTACCATACACTGACCGAAAGACTGCAGCTCAGGTTGGCTCTCCCAAAGGAAGCATCGTCTTTGAACTCTGTAAATTTCCATTTCTTGAAAATATGAAGTGTAGGAAATGACTAGTAGAAACTGCCAGCCCACTTCGAAAGAAATATTGAACTATGTGGCTGGTCCCTATGTGGGTTAGTCTTGAGCTAAATTACCCCTAAATGACGGAGATTTCATGGTTTTAAAATAGCCGATTTGATTGATCATATACTAAAAAGGTTATATTACATATTGAGTCAAATTTTAAAGCAGTAGAATCAGTGAAAATCATTGCTGTTGTTCGTCGAAAGTGCATAAATTCGAATTAAAAGAATTCCCTATGTGACCTCCTCAATAATCTATGAGTATTTTCTTACGATTTGGGGTATGATACCTGGCAGGCACACACAGTTCTGGAGATGAATTACTCAGAGCAACAGCTCTCTTCGGCTGTAACTTCACAAGGCTTGAGACCTGTAATTGCAGGTCCAGAATCTGGAATTCCATTACAGTTGTCGACCTTAATTGAACAATGTTGGCACTGCGACCCTGCAAAGCGTCCGTCTTTTGACGATGTAGTGGAGTCCTTGCACGAAATCACTGCCAAAGTATTCTCTGAGCAAAAATTGGCAGACACATCAGTCGAGAAACGAGATGTTCCTATCTCATCAAACACTGATAAGAATGGGCTGGAAGCAGTTTTGAACTACACTCAGCAGAAGAGAACAGATGTGAACTGGGCCTCTCGGACTGTTGAAGGGTTGAGATCCACCGTTATGGAGCCTTCATCTCCTGGTTGGCTTAACCAAGCATCCGAGAACTCAAGCTACCTTCCGGTGCTGTCAATGGGCTCATTTGCAACAAAAGGAGCAAGACAAACAATGGAGGATACGTACTTCTTAAAATCTCAGCTGGGAGGAGCTGCCAATGTTTACGCTTTTGGCGTCTTTGATGGACATCGAGGTATGTTATTTGAAGTTCTCTTTCCCGTCATTTTGGGTAAATTTCTATCAATATGTTTAATATAAGAAATCAGGAGAAGAAACTTTGATCTTGCTACTATTTTGCTTATGACACGATATTTTTACGAATGGATCAGGGCCTGAGGCAGCAGAGTTTGCAGCTATCGCAATTCCTGAGTTTTTGCTTTCAATGGCTTCCACTTCTAGGTACCCCATTTATTCTAATTAGCGTATTATTTACTACTTCGTACCGCCCATTATGTGTTGGCCACTTGTTGCTAGAGTACTTTTCACTCAAAAGCTTCTTGATGGTGGTCTCAAGGTACACTATTAAAAAGAAGAAATCATTTACTCTTTAGCACACTATTGCGGTGTTACATGAAATCATGGACAACACTACATAGAATAAACGGCGCAGTGAGACAGAGCTGTGAAGATCCTGCTGTATGTAATGCAACTTGTTTTATTTCACGCAGTTTGCCACTATTTGTAGGCTCGGCTGGCCAATGTTATGTGTGGAGCCGTTACTCTCCCTTTTTGGAAGTTGAATGTCCTATTTGCTACTTGAAATTGACAGGGAAAAACATACTCATTCGTGAAAACTATGTTACTTGTTGGCTGTAGCCCACAGGATGCTTTGACGAGTGCATTCATTGAAACGGACGTGGCTTTCCGCCGAGAGTTGGACAGCCAACGCCGATGGAGGAAAGGTGGTGGTTTTGATTGGCACCCCGGGTGTACTGCAACCACAGCGCTTCTTGTGCATGACATACTCTATGTTGCCAATGCTGGAGATTGCCGAACCATCGTTTGCCGGAGAGGAAAAGCTGTTCCTCTTAGCACGGTATCATCCATCATGTGTCTAAACACTTCTATTATTCTAAACTCAAAGCTGATCTTGTTCCAGTGAAAAAAGTAGGGTGAATCGAATGAACAATGCCATGGATACCGCAGAGGTTGGTAATGTTCGAATTTAAGAATTATTCTGAGAAAAGGAACCAAGACAATATTTCAGTTCCAGTGATCAGGATCTAATCCTAAACCTAGATGGTCCCCTGTATTGACGTCCCTATCATGTTGAGTACTATCGTATATGATGGACGTGCGTATTCTATTCCTTTTTAACAAATCCCAAATGTCAAGGAAAATTCAGATCAATTTTGATAATATAAAATCTGAAAATAGAATAATCATTTGGTTTCATTCTTGACAAACTGAACGGGATGGGCCTCTATGACCAGGTGTTGGCAATCATATTTTTGGTGGTTGACTTCAATGAATACTTTGGTGTTTAGTTCCCTACTTCCATAGTGCTACTGCTATTGTTAATCAAGAATTTGTTGGACCCCGCAGGATCATACAGCAAGCTGCAGCAGTGAGCGGGAACGAGTAATAAAAGCTGGTGGGTCTGTCAGTTGGAGAGTCAACACCTGGCGAGTTGGTGCGGCTGCGCTTGAGGTACTCGCTAAGTCACTATGTTTCCTAACGTAGATCGGCAGCTGTATGCTTTAATATCCTTTTTTTTTTAACATACTAATGGTAAGCTATAATGCAACTTATTGGCAGGTCACACGGTCAATAGGAGACGATGATCTGAAACCTTTTGTCACAGCGGAGCCCGAAGTAACTGTATGCAAGTTGTGTACTGACGACGAATTTTTGGTAAATTTTTTTCTTCCTTTATGAGGTTGGCTTCTACATTTAGTCCTTGCTACCAGGATTCAGCTATTATTGGGCGGCCAGTAATCTTTTCCTGTGGCTACCTATTTAATGGAACACCAAAACATGAGTCGATGAAACGCCAAAATATCGTACCATAGAGTGATTGTATACATTGTTAAATCGTGTGCCCTGGGATCACGATCAAGAAGCTTTTGATTGAGTAGTCACTCAGTGGCTATTCAAACACGAGATTCGAAGTAAATGGAGTTCATCAATAGTTGCATTAATACATGGTTTTCATAATGTATTAGTGGCCTATGAATCCCTGTATCATTCACTGCATAGAATAATCGGTGGTTTTTGCGGTCACCAGCATCTGAAGGTAACTGCACGTAATTGCTCCCTGTTTCTTAAAACAAATTTTTGCCGAAAATATACAACCTGTGAACCTCTATTCCTGAAAGCTTGGGGTCGTTTTTTTCATAGTGTCCTGAAAATGCATGCTAAGATACTATAGAATCCCCTCCTGACTCTTATCAAGATCCAACGAGATATTAGACGATTTAATAATAGAAACCATTTAATAATAAATGCTAATTCAGAAGATTTTAGGCGTAGTTACCTTAATTCTTTAAGCTTAGTTTTCCGACTTCCGCTTTTTATGGTGAAATCTGACTCAGGTAATTGCAAGTGATGGTCTCTGGGAGACCATGCCAAGTGACGACGTTGTGGCACTCATCAAAGACACGGTGAAGGAGCCGAGCATGATTTCCAAGAGGCTGGCAACGGAGGCTGTTGAACGGGGTAGTCGTGATAACATCACGGTGATTGTGGTATTCCTCAAACCTGTTGCAACAGTGGAGCGTGTATACTAAGGAATCGACTTACGAAGGTGACAGACGATACGTCATCCTTGTCGTCCAAAGTTGGAATTTGAGTAGGACTCTGTAGATTTTGAGAAACAGAAGTGGGAGGTGATGCACTTACACATTGTCTGGCATAGCACGTATTGTGTTATGCCTTGTATAGATTGTTTAACGTTACATTGTTTATTTACATTGTTTTTTTGTGTATGATTAAATCAATCATCTAACTAGCATTTATGGATTGTCTCAAGGCTCCTTGTTTGTATTACTTCGAGCATAGTACCAATGAATAGCACAAAATCAGCAATAAAGTGAGTCACAAGAGTGATACTTTATAACCTTCACTAACTTGGATGAGTGTTCCATCAAATCTCACAAGTACGGTTCTTCTCCAACCTCACATATTCATCACTTGGCAATTTGGGAAGGTCATGCCAAGTTCTTGTAGACAAATCTTAAAGCCATCCTTTGTGATGGTGCTAAGGCTTCAATTCAGTCAAGGTCAAAAACACCACCAAGTAGCCATTTGAAGAAAACATTATTAACTTGTAACTTCTACTTGTTGGGAGGTTCTCAAAAGGGACACTCTTGTGAACATCCACTTCCAACCATGTGGGTGGATTTTGAGGATGATACTCCATAATGTATTCTTTGATCAAATATGTTATTGGAGGTTGATTTGTAAGCACCACAAGGCTAGGGGCATTGGTGTCCTTGAGCAGTACAAACAAATGATTCTTGAGGAATGTATGATATAACACCTTTGCCTCGAACCATAGGCTTTGTACATTACCATGTTTATGACCAAGTCTTTCTATTGCAAAATCATATGCTGATTGATTTCCAAACATGTTATTTGTTGCCTCACTTGGTTGGGACCATCACCTTATCTTAGAATGAAAGACTTGAATATTGATTGTAGTTGATGTGAGTCTCCTATTCATCACAATGAGCACCTCGTAACGTTTCATTTCACGATCCATGATGATGTATTTCATATAGACATATTGCACATCCACAATAGGGGCACATTATACTCATATCCTTTCAATAGATTCATTACCTTGAAGTAGAAGTGAAAGAATCTTTTTCTCTACGGAGCCCGAGGTGCTTCCATGTCAAAAAGCACCAACCTTCCATCTTCAGAACTTACATTTCTCTATAGTGGATACCTCTTTTGCTTACCCCTCTCTGGAACCCTAGTGAAAATTTGAAAGGCATGCAATGCATTGAATTTGGTATCAAATACCCGCACTTGAAACAAATTCCGTTCCTTCATATTACTAATGAGAGCAAACATCTTCAAATGTACCTCATCACATGCCTTTAAAAAGACAAGGTTTCCCTTGCACCCAAGCTTTCTTTCTAGATTTTGGAGGGACATTGCAAATTGAGGATCTTATTTATTGGAAGGTGAGCAAACATAAGCTGTAACAACTCATAGAGTAGATCTGCCTTCATTATTTCCTCATTCTTACAACACACGGGAAGACACACTTGCTTCTCCCTTCCGACATTCCTTTCGTTTTCCTCTCTCCTTAGTGTTTTGCTTCAATTCTTCCTATGGGCACACTTGTCCTTCTGATTATGAAACTTTGTAGCTGCAAATTCAAGTGACTCTCGCCATTTGGTGTCAAACTCGCTTGTAGTCCAAGAATGCAACTTGTCTTGTCACCCACGAGCTATCTCAAGTTTATTCGACACAATAGCCATCTTTTGATGACTTCAACCCCTTTGTAAGGAATGCCATCCCATGAACACATCATTATTCATCCAATTTGGTCATTGCATAGCGAATTAAGGTAGAAAATACTAAATGTTTGCTCGGAAACAGTTTCCATCTCCTATTGAATGACCCTTGCCACTAACAACAAACCCATCTATTCATACACTCGGTTGGACTAATTAGCAAGGGATGTCAGCATGACTTATCTAAATGACAATAGACACTCATCTTTGGATTGAAATGGAATTGTTTACAATCACTTATAGTGGTCTTACTAATTTACAGTCTAGAACTTTGGAATTGCATAAGAAATTCAAATATTATGATAAAAACTAGATCTCAAATAGATTTGGCGCTTATATCCAAAGTAATCTCTAGATGACTCTATGGCAATCTCCAAAATCACACTCCTACATATATTAAAATACTTCTTCCACCACAAGCCCAAATAGCAAATTCTAAACCTTCAAATCTCCCAAAGCATAGTTCAGTATCGAGTAAGACATGGAAGATGATGAGCAACTGTAATGTTGGAAAGATAGAAAGGCTTGATACAAGGATATGGTAAACACCAAAGAATTTCCAATCAAGGCTCTTCTTCTCATGCCCTAAGTCGTGAATTGGCTGTCACATTGGAAGCAATAGTGAACAATTGTACACAGTTGATAGTATGGTATTATGAACAATTCCTTCGAATACTGCACTAGATTACAAATCGAGCAGCCCTCATATCTCTCGAACTTAAAATTCCAAACTCTGAACACATTGCACTCTATTCTACAACAATCGCCATTTCCAAGATGCGGTGCAAATACACAAGGAAGTGAAAAATCATACTAGCACACCAATTTCCGAATAAGTAGAGCAAATCCCACATCCACAATCCACAAAATGCGCAATCTCTACACCACCCCAATCTAATGCAAACTTTCTAGAAATGCATTCCCTGTCTTTTCTCAAATTTTGCATGACAGCATGGCATTATGAACAATTCCTTTGAATACTGCATTGGATCACGAATCAAGTAGCCCTCATGTTTCTCAAACTTAAAAATTCCAAACTCTAAATACATTACATTCTACTGTGCGACAATCGCCATTTCCAAGATGCGACATGAATACACAAGGAGGTGAAAAATCATACCAGTACACCAATTCCCGAATAAGTAGAGCAGATCCCACATCCACAAAATGCGCAATCTCCACACCACTTGAGTCCAATCTAGTCCAATGCAAGCTTTCTAGAAATGCATTCCTTGTCTTTCTTTGAATTCTACCCTACAACATGATATTATGAACAATTTCTTTGAACACTATACTAAACTATGAATTAAGTAGCCTTTGTGTTTCTCAAACTTAAAAATTCCAAACTTTGAACACATTGTACTCTACTTTGCAACAATCGCCATTTCTAAGATGCGACACCAATATACAAGGAGGTGAAGAATCATACCAGCACATCAATTCTCGAATACGTAGAGCAGATTCCACATCCACAATCCACAAAGTGCGCAATCTCCACTCCACCCTAGTCCAATGCATGTCTTTTATAAATGCAATCCCTATCTTTTCTCAAATTCTGAACGATAGCATGGCATTATGAAAAATTCCTTCAAAAACTGAAGTAGATTACAAATCAAGCAACCTTCGTGTCTCTCAAACTTAAAAGTCTAAACTTGGAACACATTGCATTCTACTCTACGACAATTGCTATTTCCAAGATGTGGCACCAATACATAAGGAGGTGAAGAATCATACCAACATACCAATTCCCAAATAAGTAGAGCACATCCCACATCTACAATCCACATAATGCACAATCTCCACACCACCGTAGTCCAATTCTAGTCTGATGCGAGCTTTCTAGAAATGCATTTCCTGTCTTTCCTCAAATTCTGCCTCTTAAAATCCCCCTTTGAACTACAGATTGTTGACGCACATATAGAACTTCAATGCTTTTGTTGCCATGTACAAAATCCACAAATGCTTCAAAGCATTGCTTCAAGTCAAGATTATGTAATAAAGAAGCTCTCTCTCTCTTGCATCCCGATTCCTGAACTGCTAAGTGGTTACAATTAAGCACTGGTCCTCCACTTGGTCCCTCCATTTGGTTTGATTTTTTGCAACCCCAAGCATTCGAAGCATTATCGCTGTCGCTTTCAACACTCATTAAGCAAATCAAAGGAATTTTGACAATTTTATGTACGGGATGTATTTTGTCAATTTTATTTGATTAGGACAAGGGATTTTTTAAAATCTTTCTTTTAGTATTGTAAATTATATTGGTTCCAAATGGATGATATTAGTTTTACATCATTTAAAATAGCATGAAGAAGTGTCTTCATCTTGCATTGGTGTGCCTTATGCCTTTGCCATAATTAAAGTCAAAATAAAAGTAGAAGTAATTTTCTAATTTTTTTACTCATAAAAACTTTGGAATTCAATATCTTTTTTGTTGAAGATCCAATTGTCAAGAAATGGCAAAAAGCCCGTGAACCCCTCCTTGCATAGAGCTTTCTGATAGTATAAAGAATGCAACTAGGAGACAAACAGTTCATAAAATTTCAATGTACAAACAAACAAACAAAAAGTCTAACTTATAGTATAGATTGGATTGTTATTTGAGCAATTTGTAAAAAAAGAAAAACCTTACCTTGTTTGTCTTTTTTTTGGACAAAGATCAATTATCATATTTAGCCTTACTATTGGATTTTCAATTCTTTTGTGGATATGAATATAAAATGGAAGAATATTTTATAAATATTGGAATCAATTCATTTTTGAGGAAAAAAATATATATATTAGGGTGCTTAGAGCAAAAACGTATAATTTTCCAATTGTTGTCTTGGAGAGGAGGAGGTGTCTTATCCATATGGATGCTAATGCGTCTCTCTTCATTTTCTTATAGGGTTGCAATGGTAATCCAATTATCCAAAGGCATTCATCTAGATTGTAAAGTAGTGAATAATCCTTTTGTAATGTATAGAAACAATAGTGGTATTTTATTGAATTTATAATAGTAGAAGTCACTTGGAAACCCAATTCCAATTCTATCCTTCTCAACTGTTTGTCATAAATGCAAATTCAAATGCGTAGAATCTATACTACATTAGGATGCATAAAAAGAAATTGGATATTGTACTAAGGTTTGCAATTAGATCGGTGGTTACAATGGATTATCATAGTGTAATAAGGTAAACTTTGAACACATTTCCATCAATGTAAGTAAATATGTTTGGATAGAAAGGCTTTTGTGATTCTTGCAAGGCACATACTTGCTCCCCACAAGAGAATACTTGAATTTATTATTTATTATAGATGACTGAATTAAAAAATTTGAATATATAATTTGAAATTGGAGATTCACATGTTTTTTTGAAATGTGAAGAAATTCAAAACTAACTATGGCAAATTGAAGATCAAATTTTCACAATTATCCCAAGAAGGCGTATACAAGAAAAGACCGCAAGAAACTTGCCACCCACATATGGTTATATCCATTTCAATATCTTACATTCCCATCGTCTTTATTGTTATGATGAAAAATAACGAATGTTGGTTGTGTCTTGTCTTTATTCTAGTAAGGATTCAAATACACTACAATGTCTATTTTGAATATTTTATAAATAAGTCTACTTGGATAATAATTGTTAGGCATATGATCTTCTCTTCCAAACTAAATCAAGACCACTAAATCTTGAAGAACTATTGCTCTTCTTAACCCTTAAAGGTTTTTGACTATAATTTTAGCGAAAATGGTCCAAAACTACCATTTCTATTACAAGTACTAAATTTTAGAAAAAGAAATTTAGACACATGTAACCATATAGTCAAGATGTGATACAATAGTTTAAAAAGGTGTGGAAAAACCTTTTAGAAATTTCCACCATATAGATTGTAAGATACCGGTGTTTCAATTGACAAAAAACTTTTTTTGGTCTAGCCAAAATCTAGGCAGCTATACTTTACAAGGTTACATTTGTATGAAAAAATGTTCAAAATGGTGGTGCTTCTTTGGATATATTCTTCAAAACAAGTTGTCTACATGCTTGAAATTTTTTAGATTATTTGGAATTATACAGCATATAGGAAAAAAATAATATATAGAAAGAAGTAGATACTACTAGAAAATGAGCATTTTATGACTGCAAAAGATGACTACAGTAAGTTAAAAAATCAAAAAATGTGACTCAAGCAGAAAACACTATAAATGACGTGCAACATGATTGAGTTGAGTCATTCACTTTTAGTCATATGACTAGGCAGGCATATTTTGCAATCATATGGATTTTGGGTATAACAAACCATTTTTAAACATATTTTGCCAACATGGCATATATGTTGACTATCCTTAAAGGCTTGACTTTTTCATGAGCTACCTCAACAAAATAAAAAATCCTACATTGAATATGACTCATCATAGTTATATTTTTGCTAACGTGGAATATGACTGCAATGAGTCATATTTTGAGTAATATGGAATATCACTGTAGTGAGTTATATTTTAAGTGATTTGGAATATGACTGTGGTGAGTCATATTTTGAGTTATATTTTAAGTGATATGAAATATGATTGTGATGAATCATATTTTAAGTGATATGGAATATGGTGTTGATGAGTGATATAGAATATAATTGTAATGTGTTATATTTTGAGTCATATTTTAATTAATGTGGAATATGACTATTGTGAATCATATTTTGAGTCACATTTTAAGTGATATGGAATATGATTGCATTGAGTTATATTTTAA
Source organism: Pseudoscleropodium purum (assembly GCA_963969395.1). Classification (NCBI taxonomy): domain Eukaryota; kingdom Viridiplantae; phylum Streptophyta; class Bryopsida; order Hypnales; family Brachytheciaceae; genus Pseudoscleropodium; species Pseudoscleropodium purum. The sequence goes on along the minus strand of OZ017800.1, from coordinate 1,770,931 downwards.
GTGATATGAAATATGACTACGGCGAGTCATATTTTGAGTGATATGAAATATAACTGTAGTGAGTCATATTTTGGTTGATGTAGCATATGACTACAGTGAATCATTTTTTCATTCAAGTTAGTACTAAAAGATAGTAAAAAGTAAAAACTAAGATATAACAAGAGGCAACTAAAACTAAAACTAAAAACCAATAAGAAACAAGAATAAAACAAGTTTAGATGCAATAAAAGATAATAAGAGGTAAAAAATAACAAACAATAGAAAATAATGTCTAAAAGACAATAATTAAGCAAGAGTTAAGATCCAACTTGAGGCAACAATTTTGAAACAACAACCTTAAAGTAAAAATTTTGAAGCAATAATTAAGAGACAACAAATAAGAAACAACAACAAAGAAGCAACAACTTTGAAGCAACAACAAACCAACAACAACTAAAAATAGAAAACTAAGAAACAACAACAAAGAAGCAACAACAAACCAACAACAACTAAAAATAGAAAACTAAGAAACAACAACAAAGAAGCAACAACTAACTAACAACAAGAAATTAACATCAACTAAGAAACAACAACAAATTAGCAACAACTATAAAGCAACAACAAACTAGCAACAACTATGAAACAACAACAAACTAACATCAACTAAGATGTAAGAAGCAACAATAGATTAGTAACAACTAAGAAACAACAACTAGAACTTCAATAACTAAATAACAACTAAAACATAACAATACAACAATTAGAACTTTAAAAAATAAAAGAAGGAAGACTAAACAGGAGTTAGAAAGCAACAACTAAACAATTAGAACTTTAAAAAAACAAAAGAAGGAAGAGGAAACAAGAGTTAGAAAACAACAACTAAAACACAACAACACAACAATTAAAACTTCAAAAAACAAAAGGTGGAAGAAGAAACAAGAGTTAAAAAGCAACAAAAAACAAAGAAGATGAAGCAAATGAGGTGATGGCTAGGGTTTTAAAATCCTAAAAAATGCTGGCTAGGGTTTCAAGATCCCCCCAAGTGGCTAGGATTTTACAATTTTGAGCAATAATTTATTTATATTTTTTTTAGATTGCCCAAATTTTTAGGAGGTTGCCCAGAAAAAAACTTCAATAAAAAAGTGAACCTACAAAAATGTGACTATAGAATATCATTGCATGTAGTCATATATGCAAAAATATGATTGACAAATATAACTAGTGTTCCCATAATACATTCCATATCGTTCTTTATAAAATGTTAGTTATTCTCAATGGATGTATATTAGACACTCATAGTGTAGAAAGGCAAGATATGATTTCCAGTCATATTTTGTAGTCATATTTTTCCACAAAGTTTAGGACTCTTAGAATATGACTACAAGCTGTCATCAGTCATTCCTAGTCATATTTTGGTAGTTATAAAATGCTCATTTCCTTATAGTGAGAGAATGATTTAAAATTCAAATTGTTAGGAATTCAATTGTGGAATTGAAAAATGCCAATCCCAATGTTTGTATTGTTTTAATAAACAATCTACACTCAATATTTTTATTTTTTCCAAAAATATAAAAAATTGAGTTAAATGATGGACTCCAAGTTTATTTTAAAATGGTTGAAGATCCATAACCACTCGCAAACTCAAACTCCTCATTACTTTCATGTCATTAATCAAAATAGAATTATTCAAAGCTTTCTATGTATATATAAATCTAAAAATCCAATTTCAAATTTTTATTTCTTAAAAAAGTGATTTTAAAGAATTTTTTTGAGTTGCTTGCCAAACAATGAAAACTACATATCAAACAATAATTTTTAAACCATGAAGTCAAAAATTATGAAAATTATTGGGCCTTTAAGCTACTTTTTGACCACATGTGTGGAAATTCAAGAGAAAAAAAAAATTCATTTATAATGAGTTGTCTAAAATTTCTATGTTGCCAAAAATCATTGTTAGGACTTTAGAAGTTAAGTTTTAGGGGAGGGAAAAACAAATGGTGGGACTAATAATAGCAAATTTCTATAGAAATAATCCCAAGGTTTGGTATACAATATTATGATCTATAGCTAATTAATCATAACACTACCTAAATATCATCCTAATACCAACCATAAAACACTTTAGTATCAATAAAAATAAATTATAAGTCTTTATTTGTGTAGCACTCGCTCATTTTATTTATGAAAAATTAAGAGCAAATAAAATGAAGAATCTAGTGCAACTAGTTGACTTTTTGAGTAAAGTTCCACTTAAAATTTGTCACATGTAGTTTTTTTACATTAGATTTTTTTTGAGGCTAAGAAAAAGCCGTTTTCGGCTTGTTCCCTTGCAAAGGGTATGGTTGGCTATCAAGAAAAATAATTTCCAAAAAAAAAAATAATAATAATAATAATAATAATAATAATAATTCTTAGAATGCAAAATAAGGTTGAAAAAAAAATTAGTTAATTTTTTGGAAAATGACATGGTACTCTGTTGACATGTTAGATTGTAGCACTGGTTGCATTCACTACATTATTGGGGTTGGGGAACTTACAGTCTTCTTTTGGCCTCAAAAAACATCTAATGATGCAAAGCTTCTTTCCTTTCCTTCCAAGTCTAGTAAAATTTTGAAGTGACTAATTTCCAAATTAAAGGACTATAAGACTTTTGGGGGACTTTAATCAATTTTGGCAAGCAATTGTGGTGCCACTTTCTCAATCATACATTATAATTTTGCACATAGATGCTCACAAAAATTGCCCACAATGCAAGCCATATTTCATAGAAATGTGAATTACAAGTTACAAACTTATTTCCAATTTATTATATTTATCTTCAATGCTAAAGAATTGGACAATAAAGAAAATAAATTAGTTTTGATTTTCTCTTGAATATTTTTGCATAGTCTCTCAACTAAATTTTAGAACACATCATCAATTTGAACAAATTGTGGGACACGCTTCCTTTGTTTCAAAACAAATTTGTAGTTTCTTGTGAAAAACTACAGATTTATTTTGCAAAATCTTGTAAGAAATTTTCTTCAAAGTTCTAAGACAAATATCTTACAATCAATGAAATGAATCACTTTAGAACTTTAACAAAAATACTTTAAAGAGTAAAATACATGATGTTGCAATTGAGTTCTTTTACACAAGTAAAATTATTGATTATTTTTAATTGCACAAGTTGAGACCCAAAACACATTTAACTTCATCATTCTACAATTGTTTAGCAAACTAGACATAAATTAGTGCTTTAAAGAGTGAATAAGATATTTTACATAATACACATTCCCTAAAAATTAATGAATTAATCATTGTTGATTACAAAGGTTTACTGAATTAATGCAAAAGCCCAAAATAGGCTTCCAATCCACGAAGATTAGTTTTTAGGTGATTTCACCCTTTTTGATAATGTACAAATCAAAGTTTGTATATAAGTTAATACTTCAAATAAAATGAGATCTCATACTACTAATTTGATTAAAGTTGGATGTATGTAATCGTATTAGTGCAAACTTTTGGATGGAATTCAAATGGAACCAAATGAAAATCATCATAATATTTGACCTAGTATAAAAAGAATATAAACCACAATATATTAAATTTATCTAAAATACCATATCTACACTTTTTCAAAATTAGTGCAAGTTACGGCCATTTCACACTAGAGCCATCCAAGTAAAGAAGCCGTTGTATTGATTGGCCAAACTTTGTAGAGAATCCCAAGAAATGGGTAATAAATAGGCAAACTTGACAGCCTCTTGACTATAGTTTGGATCTCCATAGTTTAGCTGTCTAAACTTCCTTAGAAAGTCCGTTGCTTTGTGGGTACTTTTCTTACCATGTAGGCAATTTCAAGACTGATAGCCTTTCACTTGTACCTTCTAGTGAGAAAGGTCTTTGTGGTTTCCTAAATTGTGATTGGTGGAAAGCCACGGCCTTTCAACCTTTGGTCATAGTGTAAAGTGATCCTTAAGGTATGTTCACACTTAGTGTTAAATACTGTTGTTATTGAGGGTCTTAGGAACAAGTTTAGATCTACTTGTGGACTGGATTCACACCATCATCCCTAACACCAAGTGGAAACACACCTTACACCTTTAGTGTTATTAGTGTGGGTTGTAGCACTAAATGCAAACATAGTGTCGGTGAAAAAATAAAAAATTTAGCAATTATAGTGATCCATTCTTCTTCCTCTTCTCCTTTCTCTTGGTGCCTCCGTCGCTCCGTTTCTTTCTTGCTTCTTCTCTCCGATCTCTCTTCTCTCGGCGGAGATCGTCGCAGAGAAAGTCAGAGCTTCTCCTCTGTCTCTCTATCGTCGTCCCCACTTCATTTCAATGTCCTTGTAGCACTCTCTCTCTCTCTCTGTAGTATTTAATTAGGTTTTCAGAGCACATCCATGTTTTGAAATTTCCTCACAAGTCTTCTTCCCGATGGCGGCTCTCGTCCCGACCTCTCGCATGCGCTGCATGTACATCTTCAACCGGAACGGCGTGTGCTTGCATTACCACGTGTGGTTGCGGCCTCACACCACGCTCAGCCAGCAGCAGGACCAGAAGCTCATGTTCGGGCTGCTGTTTTCGCTCAAGTCGTTCACGGCCAAGATGGATCCCGTCGGGTAAGTCTCCCGCTTCAAATCTTTCTTTGGGCTTTCGTACTGTTTGTTTTGATTCGCTTTTTGTGGTTGATTGTGATTTGGTGAATTGCAGTGGGAATAAGGGGAATCTCGGGATGCCGAACTTGCCGGGACAAGGGTGTTCGTTTCACAGCTTTCGGACCAATACTTATAAGCTCAGCTTCATGGAGTCGCCGTCGGGTATTAAGGTAATCCGCGGCATTGAGGATAGGAAGCTTTTTTGCAAACCCTAAACGATCAATGGCTGAAATCGGGCTGAAATCGGGCTTCATGCTTCTCTAGCGCTTTAGAATGCGTTAGTTAGGGTTCTGGGGTGAATGGATTAAAGTCCTCGATAAATCCTAAATGACCAATGGCTGAAATCGGGTCTCATACTTTTTTAGCGCTTAAGAATCGGTCACTTAGGGTTTAATTTGGTCTAACACATGCATGCCATTCAAGTGATTTGGCCAACACGTGTAATGTTCTACATTGAGTCAGGTGATTTGGTATTTAGCCTTGTATGATTCATAGCTTTCCACAATATGATGAATTTGGTTAGGACCATGTAATCTCAGTGATGTAGGGTTAATTTTCACTGCTAGAAGCCTTTTTGTACTGTACGTTATTTTATTATTATTTTGTGTTTTGTGATTGTTGATACCCAAAATAAATAGATTGATCGTCTTCATGTCATGTCTGCAGCTGATATTGGTTACGGATCCGAGGATGGGTGATCTTCGGGAGGCTTTGAAATTCATCTACAACAACATCTATGTGGAGTACGTAGTAAAGAATCCTTTGTACACGCCTGGACAGCCTTTCAAGTGAGTCCTCGGTGTTTGAATCTTTACCGTTCTGAGCAACACTTTGTGACAAAATTTATATGGATGTGTTACATGATGTGGCTGGTGCATTTTGAACCTCTTACTGAGTAATTAGATTCACTTAACTTGTGAAGGTAGTGGCACTCGCAGATGCCACGCTGCCCTCCTTTTTTGTATGTAATGTAATTTTGCTGTACTTGCAGGTGCGAGCTTTTCAACGCCACTTTAGATCAGTATGTCAAGACCTTGCAGTAGTTCATCTAGGGTAAGTCTCCTTACACTCTTCTGGTTGTAGAGTCAACCTGTGTGGATATGGTCCTTTTGAATTAGTATATACGATTAGGTCTGCTTTGGATGTTATTTAGAATTTGATAATGGACGTTTTGAGTAATAGTCAATACTTTAACAAGGCAGTGGGTTCCACCGGACATTGTTCAGCTATGGCATGTGTTTATGGCAAGTTCTTCCAGTTGATCATACATACTAAACAGTTCTCGAAATTCGTACATTGATGAGCAGGCATTCTATGAACTCGGCTTCCACTGCAGCTCCAGAATTATGTTGGAGAAGGGTTTTCTCTCAATCCATCGTGTCTAATGTGAAGATGACAGATAGTGACGTGTGGATTCGTGGAGATTGTGTAAAGCCATAGCAGCAGACTTTGTTGCAATGAGAGGTGTATCCATCATTGTGGCGACGTGGAGGAGTATTCGAAGACACTGCACCTTGGTAATCTTGCTCCAGTCGTGGCGCTCCTGACCCTGAGCTTTGGATTCCCCCATATATTTTGGGGAGAATATTGGACCCAACTGTGTGTCCAATGCAATGATCTGGAGAAAATGTGATGTATTTTTTCTGGATTTGGACACCTTAGCACTCATGTTCCTGGGACATATCGTATAAGTTTCGCTCTTCTGTATTATCTCCGGGACTCCTCTTTCAGGAAAAGAGGATTCATAACATTTTGCAAAGCAAAATTTGTCTGTACCAAATGTTTCGTTGTGCTGGGAGTATGGGCAACACTGTTGTACACATCTGTAGTGTTTGCACCTTGTATCCTGTGGTCCTTCGTTTCTACGGTTGTCACATAATATTGGAATGACCACTTGGTTTATAACAGATTTCTCACTTCCAAGAGTGTTGGGTCCCTTGTGCTTCGACTCATGGATCTTCCTTGAAAAATTCTAAAGTCTTAAAAGTCTTAAATCTAGGCATCATGATGTTCACTCTGTTTACTTAATACAACTGACGGAAGTGGTGTTAAATAATAGGTATCGAAAATCAGGAGTACCGACGGAGTATTCTCATTCTTCTTAGTCATTACTTGGAGTTTCCATGTCGTGGACCGGGATCCGTGGCGCAATGGTAGCGCGTCTGACTCCAGATCAGAAGGTTGCGTGTTCGATTCACGTCGGGTTCAATACCCCGAATGCAAACCCGGAGGTCACTGATTTTCTTTTGTATTTTTTTTAAAAATTTGTACATAAGAACACACATTCCCAAAATTTGATATCTTGAACATACGTCTAAAGATTAATCTCAATTTTTCATAAATAAAAACATCTAATTGAATTTTATATGATTTTTTAAGAAATTTCTTTGTAAAAATTATACTTTGTTGTAATTACACAAATGTTTAAAGTAGTATGAAATTTTTAAGAAATATGGGAACAGTAGGTGAATCTTTGGTTTGAGATATTGCAAAAGTATTCATTACAAATTGAACTTTTGTCCTACTAGAAGAAATCCCTGTCATCTATCGGGGTTTAAGGGTTGTCCTTGTCAATGGTTTAACCCTGTAAGGACGAGTTGGTTTTCGAAGAAATCATCCTTTTCTAATACCGTGGGAATCAATTGCTTAAAAAAATAAAAAAGTATTCATTGGAAGTCAAACTATTGTAGAAGATGTGCATCCATTGGACAATCAATGTCCGCAGCAATGTTACAGGGTTGTCCATATGTTTTGATTGTTTATTTATTTTTGTTTGTTTTTGTTTTCATTTGTTCAAGTCCATCAATCATGTTCTTGGTAATGTCAGAAAATATTCTTGGAATTGTCAAAAAGCCCTTGGCAAGGAGGGGTGCACCAACTTTGTTTTGTGGCGTTCAAACCCACAGCATGAAAGTTATCAAATTTTGAAGTTTTTATAAATTAGAAAATGACTAGTGACACGCACAGGACACACTAGTGAATATTAATTTCACAAGGCAGTCGCAACAATCATAGTCGCCACCACATCAACTTCATCATTTCAGTTCCATGATGATTCAGCACACCCGCACATCAATAAGACGATCTCTACAAGTAGCAGGGTACACTTAGAAGGTAATGACAACAGAAAACTCTTTGAAAATCTAGATATATTAAATTGTTCACTTGTGCAGGATGGCATCGACAATCACACCCAATGATGCACAATTCAAGATTGCACATCACAGAACTTACTCTCGCAATATGTGTGAGCACACTGGCTTAAGTGATCTGTCTCTTCTCGGACCTTTGGCATGTTCTAACCCTTTACAGTTTACTTCGCAGCCGGCATACTATGGTTAACTTCTATACAATTTACTTAGCAGCAGGTGTTAGACTCTCACACCAGCATTTACTCTTATTTGAAAGCGATCTGCTCCTACACATTAATTATTTGCCCCACTACGTAGTTCAGGAGTTGTAGTAAGACTTGTGGTGGAAAGAGTTCCAGAAGAGCTGCTTCTCGGTGACCCTCCTGAGGCTGAACCAGAACCGTGACGATCAGGTGGATGATGACTGGGGTCTGAGAGATGTCCACGAGGAGAATCGGGTGCATCTGGCCGGTCTGGACCTGGCTCTATAGACATTCGTTCTATAGCTCGCACCACTCCAGCGCTCATCTCACGTGCTCGTGCACCAAGGTCTTGCATGATGCCACCGCGAGTTCGCAACCTTTCGCGAAATCCCTTGGTGCTCTTGGTCAAGGACTCCTTGTACCTGAGAGACACATGCACATCAAACACCTTGGAGCAAAATTAGTGAGATGACATAAAGGTTCTGGAGATTCAAAAAGACAGGCACTTGCACCAGTCTAACAATTAAATACAAAGGAAACTGTCCAAAACTGCTTCAATCACATCACAGGACAACGTACAACTGAAATCACCCAAAACAAGTGACACAAAATTGTCAATTCTTACAAGGTCATCTCCATGTACGAATTGGAGTATACCTGGAAGATGCTGCAACGAAACGAGACTTGAAGGTATCGAGAGACTCTGAGGAAGATGTTCCATGCTCCTCCAGATCAATACTCCGCGACCTACTCGAGAGTGTAAAGAAAAAACAAAGTTAGAGACAATTCACGAAACAATCGGCCAAACGGCTACCATGTCTACAGCAGGAGGGCATAATATCTAAATGCGCCATCTAATGCGCTCTAGCAAAAAAGTGAAATAAGATGATTCCTATTAATATTGAAGATGCTCTGAATATCAATGTCATATAGAATTAGAGCATTTGATCTGCTCTAACTAAGAATATAAATGTCTTAAATATAAAGGTGTGCAACCATTGACCAACGATGCCATATCTGCAAGTCCAGCTTACCTAAGAGTTGGAGAATTAGTTGAGCTACCATCCCTGTTGGAACCGGAGTAATGAGGGTATGTGAAGACAGTTGTCAATGATGGCTCGTTATTCGAGGTTTGCGGAGGGGATGCAGCTGGCGAACTGGATGCTGGAGAAGACGGTGCTCCTGCAGGTGTACCAGACACGAGCACAAAATGCGGATGACCCTGAGCAGTAGTAGATGGCCGAAAGCGAATGTGTTCCCTCCTGCCCATTTGATGAGCTCGTCCCATTGCAGCCGCCGCCAAATGCTGCATAATGAAATCCTCGTCCCCATAGGATGCAAACTGCATTAACATGTGAAGATACAATTAAAGAAAAACAGGGCACCTCTCAAGGTGAAGCTGAATGGCAAACGTACCGAAAGAGAAAAGCAACAAGTTAAATTTGATGAAAATCCGACAAAGACGTTTTGGCATATTGCCACTGATTTAGCCAGTCGAGTTGATCCCAGTTCAACGCGACGGCAATTTCAATTGCCAGTTCTTTCAATAAATTATTTAAAATCCTCCAGAATAGTCCCAAACGAGATAACCACATCACAAAACAGTTTCTCAAAATTTACTAATACAAAAACACAAGATTGCAATTACAGCGAGCATGCCTGCACATTCCTTGACAACGCAATCAAGCGGAAATCCAGAACAAAGACTTACTCGATCGAACTCATATTCCTCAACTGGGGGGCGCTGATAAATGTGAGAAGCCTGTATTTTGTTACGACGAACTGCCCGCTCCCGCCCTACTGCTTTCAGCAATTCTTGGCTGCAAAGCATTATAAAACTCATATTAGCAACGACGAACTGTCCCCTACTGCAGGCAAAGAAAAGAAGGAATTGCAGGAAACGAATCAAGAAATATCAATCCAGATGTTAAACCGAAGCTGTAAAAGAATTACCTGTCAGGATCCTTCAAGCTGAGTGGTTGCCAGCACATGGGACATTCCTTACTTCTTTGTGACCTGCAGAACAACCACAACCAAGTGTACTAAGTCAAATGAAATATCAGCAATGAAGTTTTGTCGGAGACCAAGTGAAAGCGTGCAATCCGAAAAAAATAAAAAAATAAAGATACGTTTTTAATTATGCTAAACCCTAATACGCTGAGACAAGATACAAACCCTACAATTTCTTCGGATCGAGAGCAACTGACATAGATACAGCGATTACCAGCTGCAATAACTGTTTTTGAGAAAACATGACCAAAAACTACGAGATCGACGTCTTCTAAAAGTCAGAGACGATCCCGAAATTTATGGAGAAACTGTAAAGCTAATAAACCACAGCACTCACCATTCAAGTATACATTGCAGGTGGTATTCATGTTTGCAGCTAGTAACCTGTCGCCCACCAGCACAAAAAGTCGGTTCATTACATAGGAAATTCGATCCAAATTCTCCCATACATCACAACCAAAATTATCCATACACCCAAAAGACTAAACTAAAATTCAAAAAACAAGAAAAAACAAGGAAAAAAAAATAACAAAAATTCCACAATCCTCCGCACGCAACACGAGTTCGTCAACCGCAATTACCCTAAACCTCACATAAACACGAACAAATTCCAATCCAGATTCCACGAAGTCCACATCACAGACAGAAAGCAAGAATTCGGTCTCGCTTACAGTGGCAGGATCGTCATCGCAAAACGATTCAAGACAGATGCTACACGCATCGTCACACGGGTCCTGCGCACCGCCCTCTACAAACTCCGCCGCAGATGACATTAATCAAAGCTTTCCAATTTCCTCTAAAACCACGATTTCTTTCTGACGCCACTCCTTCAAAACCTAACCTAATCACGAACTGCAAAATCCCACGCGCATCGGGAACCAAACCTCGCGTGAAAAGAAACGTCTGCGAGAATTTGGGATCGGAAGAAACGCAAGAAGCGGAGCTACTCTTGGTTGTAACGTACAAGAGGTCTTCGCTCTCAACCTGGTTGGGCTTACAAAAGACCTTTCGACTGGCTGGACTTGCGAGTACGGGTTATGCTGCGACGAAAGCCAAGGAACTACGACGAAAGCAAGGGAAAGGGAAACGAAAAGGAGAGAGACGACTGACACCCTAAAGTCGGTGTGGATGAACGTCGTTCATCTGTTTGGATGAGTTTCGTTTCTTTTGAGGTCTTGATAAGGTTGGTCCACCTCAGCTTGGTGCGAAACGAAGATTGTACCGTACAGATGGTCCTCATAAGGGGACACTTGAGCCACGTCGAGTAGTTTCCATTATCAAATTGTCATATATTAAATGCTTTTGGATTTTCTTAGCAATTTGAAAAAGAACCTAAAACACTTTGTTGTAGGCCTTTTGAATATCGAATGAATTCATTATAACTTTTCAAAAGTCTAACCTAATAAATTTTTAGCCCATAAATGATATGGTAGACGTTCTTTGTTTGAAGGATGATAGAGAATCCTTCTATGTAGAATAGAAGTACAATTATTCATCTTTGGAATTTTGTGTGAAAAGGGGAGGTGTTCTACAATAGTTTGGCTTCTAATGAGTACTTTTGGATTTTCTTAAGTAAATAATTTGCACTATTGCAAAAGGGATGATTTCCACAATCACGAATTCAACCTTGATTTAAAGGTTAAAACCATGCTTTCATTTTGATGTGAACATCTTGAATTGAATATCTACCTATTTCAAGAAATTTTTAGGGTACTTTCACACGTTGGTGGCGTGGAAATGGGTACGTCAATTTGATCAAACTCTTGGTTTTACCAAAAAATATGATATATTCTAGGGTCAATCTTTGAAAATTTAGAAAATTTCTACCCAAATCTCACTTGATTTTGGTTATGGCTGCCATTAGATTAGAAAATTAAGAAAACAATGTCAATCAATCCTTGAAAAAAAACTCCAAAAAATATATTATTTGCTAGAAAGTAACATTAAGAGTTGGATAGGATCATTGAAATTCAAGAATGTTCCCTAAAACAAGCCTTAATCTTAAAGTTCCAAAGTCCCCTCTAAAGGGACAAATGGGAATTTAGATAGGTTTGTATGATTACAACTTGGGATGTGATTTTCTTAATTTTTTTTTCAAGATAGAAAAATAAATTAGCTTTATGAAAATATAACTTATATCACAATAGGGGACTGCAAGTAAAAATTATGCTACCAAATCTCAAATAGTCAAGCCCAAATAGTATAAAAAAAAAAAAAAATTTGAAATAATTAAAAAATTTTATAGAATATATTTTTTCTATTTGGAAATATTAAACTAATTCCTTCTTAATAAGTGACCAGAAAGTTATAGAACATTTAGATTTACAAACATTTTAGAGCATCTTTATCAAATAAAATAGCATATTGACATTATTTTTTAATTCAATTTTAAAAAAAAATTCAAAAAATAAAGTTCCAAAAGGTTTAGTTTAATTGCTAGAACAATTTTACCATTGGAATTTATGTATTATAATTTCATCTTAAGACTATTGAATATTTAGTTTTTTCCTTTCCATTTTTAAACTATTTTTACTTAATAATTTTTTTGAAGATGAAAACAAAACATTTTCAAATTTTATTTTTCCAAGATTCTTAAATAAATTCTTCAATGCAAAAATATCAAAATCAAAATCAATATTGCAAAAATATGAAGTTTAAGGGATTCAAAGATTTTCTATTTAGTACAACAATGTGGTCCTTTTAACCCCTAAAGGACCAAATTGAGTTTTTTGGCAATATAAAAATTTGAAGAGGTGCGTGTGACTAGAGATTTCTATGTTTTGGGCCCAAATTTTAATAGAAAGTGTGAATGAGGAATATCTTTTATGTGTACTAAATTTCAGGACATTTGGAAATATGAGTCAAAAGTTATAGCCTAATATGTAGTTAGTTTCTCAACTTGGGCAGTTCAGGCAAATCTGAAAAAATAATTTAAAAAAAAAAAAAAAAAAAATTGAAATTGGTTTTTTAGATTTATATATATATTAAAAGCTTTGAATCATTCCATTTTGATCAATGAGTCAAAAGTTATGAGGTGTTTTAGTTTGCGAGTAGTTATAGATTCTCTACCCCAAAATAAACTTTGAAGATCTTTATTGAACTCAATTTTCAATATTTTTGGAAAACAATAAAAACATTAGGTGAAGATTGTTTATTACAATATTACAACCATTGGAATTGACATTTTTTTTCCTTAAATAAATTGTTAATAATTTAGTATTTTGAACCATTCTCTACATCTTTATACTTATTATTTTTTTCCTATATGTTGTACAATTTCAAATGATCTAAATTTTCAAGCATGTAGCCAACATGCCTTCAAGAATGAATCCAAAGAGTTTAAATCATTTTGAACATTTTTTCATACAAATGTGACCTTGTGAAGTTCAACTGCCCGATTTTTTGCAAGGGAAAAAAATGATTTTTGTCACTTCAAATGCTAATATCTTGCAATCTATGCAGTGGAAATTTCTGAAATTTTTACCACATCCTTTCAAACTAGTTTACTACAAGATCCCATGGTTACATGTGTCCAAAGATGGGTTTTTTTTCTAAATTTTGAAACTTGTATAAGAAATGGCAGTTTTGGAGTGTTTTTGGTGAAAACATAGTCAAGGAACTTTAGGGGTTAAAGAATTTTCATCACTTCAAATGCTAATATCTTCCAATGTCAAAATTTACAAAAAATTTATCACATGTTTTTATATAAATTATATAGAAGATTATACTATTTAATCTTTAAGAAAATTATTATCTTATTTTCTTGATTCAATGCAATAGAAATGGTAGTTTTGAATGATTCTTGACAAATTAAAGGCCTTGAGACTTCAGGAGTGAAAAAAAACAGCCACTATAGCACATTGTTCAACATGTGAACATTGAAAGTAAGGCATAGTTGTAGAAAATCTAACAATAATGATTGTACAGAAAAATTGACTTGGTTAAAGGTGATCATATCTTAAACAACCATATTCTAATCCCTAAACACTTGAATGGAAGAAAGTAATATGACTATAAAAAGATAATAACAAATACTAATAATTCCTTCACAATATCTCCATTATTGATTTATATGACCATTCTATTTTCTTTCCGCTAATATATAACATAATCTTTTTTCAAATCTTTTCAACAAATAGAAGACTAATAAAAATACAAATTTGATTTATATTAATTATTAATTCAAAAGTTGTTCAAAATGTTCTCCTATAAATGACCATGTACAATTCATTTGATGTAAACATTGAATAAAGATTATGGCTATTTTTGTAAATAAAATGCCAATGCCAAGGCTAAATTCTACACAAAGTTTTCCTTACAATCATTGTCTACAAATGTGGTAGATACATACTTTATTGTTATTATAAAATATGTTTTCAAAATAAACAACTAAATATGACTTCTTTTTATGAGAGTTGTGAATATCATATTATGTTTCACCAATCTTCACATTTGAACTCACGATGAAGTTAGAAAAACATCAAAAGTCCAATACCTTGAGAAGGTTTTGAAATGGAATGTACATTTTGAATTTGCTAGGTTGCTACTAATTTGATGAAACACATTTTGCTTTGTTTTTTCAAGCAACTTTGAAAGTTAAATGATCTTATCATTGACATCTAAACCTTTGTATCTCTTATTTTATACCTCTAATATTAATTTTTTAATTGATTAAATTATTGAATATGTAAAGGTTCAAATAATCTAAAATAGAAGGATGTACTCCATTGATTACTAACCCTTATATGACATTCTTTTGATTGATGAACAACCCAAAGGCTAATAAAAAAATCTCCTTGAAGCAAGCCATGGATCTTATTGCTTGCCAAAAATTTGGTTGATTAGGATATGCAAAAGTGAATATTTAATAGTGTTTTGACTTTGTAACCTAAATGCAATGCTTGGCAAGCCACATTCATTGTAGAAGTAGATTCAATAAATTGAAATATTTCCCAAAATGCAAAAAACAATAGTCAAGAATTTGTTCAAAACCAAGCTTGATAGCCTTGACTTGTTCTTCAAGGGTTAAATGCAATTACTTATATGAGATTAAAAAATAAACACAAAATGAAAACTCGAGTTGAACTTCAAAAAATATTCCTAGTAATTAAAATATTTTGAGTACTTATACATCTATCTTGCCAAAGAAATAAATTGATTGAAAAAACTTTTTCCTAAATTGATATTGAAATTTAACCCCTAAAGGTCAAAATTGTGTTTTTTGGCAACATAGCGATTTTGGGCTACTCACTACAAATGGATTTTTTATTCTTTTTTGCTGAAATTTTCACTCAATATATGCCCAAGGAGTAGATTTAAGGCCCACTAATTTTCATAACCTTTAACTACATGGTTCAAAAGTTATTGCATGATATGTAATTTTCAATGTTAAGAGGGCAACCCAAAAATTTCTTAAAAAGTCACTTTTTTCAAAAATAAAAATTTGAAATTGGTTTTCTAGATTTATATATACGTGGAAAGATTTGAATAATTCCATTTTGATTTATGAGATGAAAGTTATGAGGTGTTCTAGTTTGCGGGTAGTTATGGATTCCCTACTCAAAAATAAACTTTGGAGTCCTTTATTTAACTCAATTTTCAATCATTTTTGAAAAAATAAAAGCTATATGATGGAGATTGTTTATTAATACATTACAATTCTTGGGATTGAAAATTTTCACCTTCATAATTAAATTCTTAACAATTTAGTATTTTGAATCACTTTGTACTTATTTCTATTTACTATTTATTTCCTATATGTTAAGCAATTCCAAATGATCTAAAAATTTTTAAACATGTAGCCAACTTGACTTGAAGAATGAATCCAAAGAAGCACCACCATTTTGAACATTTTTTTCATACAAATGTGATCTTGTGAAGTGCAGCTGCCCGTATTTTCATAGGGCCCAAAAAATGATTCTTGTCACCTCAAACATTAATATCTTGCAATCTACAAGGTGGAAAATTCTGAAATTTTTTTGACATCTTTCCAAACTAGTTTAATACAAGATCCTATGGTTGAATGTGTCCAAAAGAAATTTCATCTAAAATTTGGTGCTTGTATTAGAAATGCCAATTTTGAAGTGTTTTTGGTGAAAATATAGCCTCCAACCTTTAGGGTTGAAAACACCCTTATCATATTTGCAATATTTATTAGAAGGATATGAAGCAAAGCCTTGACATGTAAAACATGATGATTAGAAAGGATCCTAGAAATTTAGTTACAAATTTAAAATTACTAAATTACTAAAATCTACCAAAATTAGTCAAAAAAATTATTCATTCCACCTTTAACAAATAATTACTGCCTCCGTCTCCAAAAGATCTTATTAGACAAAATATTTTGGATTAAGGCTAAAATTGACATTTTTAAGACCAGTTTTGCGATGTAAGTAGAGTTTGATGCACTCTTAGTATCCTACAAACTTTGAATTTTGAAGCCCTTTCCAAAGTTCACTTTGGAAGTATCGAAAAGTAAAATTTTGGGGGCATTTTCAAAGAGCACCATTGGGCATTTGATTTTTGAGTGTAAAATTGGCATTATATAGGCATTTAGTATGAGCCTAAGACCATTCCTGAACCTTTTTTTTGCCTCCCAAAACTTCATCTTCTTCAATAGAACAATATTCAAAGAACCAATAAATAAGAATGAATAGTGTTTGGAGTTGTTTTGTTGGTCTAAAATAGCAATAGAAAGCCAAATCTAACCAATTTGCAATGCTACAAGTATAACAAGAAGACCATTTTAGAAGGAAAAATTAAGACCAAGAAGAAGATCATTATAGGACAAAGGGAATAATATTTTTCAAAGAATTGAGATCGTTTTTTGAATCTTCCTTAAAATGCTTTGTTTTACAATTAAAAAAATTTCACAATACTTCATCTCGTATTAGAATTAATCAAATAATTGTAAAGTATGCAAATGAATACGGGATTAGGGATTAGAATTTGAGAAAAACACAAGATAAAAGTCATTGGAGTACCCAAATTTGAGTAGAATGAGTGGATGGTTTGCCTTGTTTTTAATTTGCATACAAAAACAAATGTGAGAAATGGAGAGAACAATTGAAGTTTTTTTGACAAAGTACAAATTTGTCATTGATTTTTGAAATATGTTACCCAATTGGCCCCAAAGAACCCCTAAACTACCCCCAAACCAACAAAAAGTGTATCCATAATAGCCATCTTACACCCTAGAACAATTTCAATATTTCCTAACATAGCTACAACAAGAAAAAATAAAAAGGTAGAAGTTCCTAAAACAATCATTAATATATAACTCTATTACCATCACCCAAGACATTGATTTTTACCACTAACCAATCTAATGTAGTCCTCATTTCATTTATTAGAAAAGTTTACTATAGGTTGATGTAGTATAGGACTCTAATGGATCATTCCCTAGGTACTTGTCATGTGTGGTTTGCATGTCAAAGGTTGGTTTACCTTATTCTTAATTAAACCTTCCTCTTGGCACCGTTGTTACAACTAGGGACAATGGAACCTTTGCAATTAACTCTATCATCTACAAGTGTTTTTTGATGAATCCATTGTTCAAACCTTTGCAATTAACTCTATCATGTACAAGTATTTTTTGATGAACATGTTGTTCAAACCTTTGCAATTAACTCTATTATCTACAAGTATTTTTTGATGAACCTATTGTTCGAACAACAATTATCCCAAAGTGTGGTGGTCAAGGAGGATTGACTCTTGCATTATTCCAAAGTGTGGTGGCTTCCTCTTGCATTGCCCAATCAAAGGATAAATGTAAATATTGCCCCCTAATTTATGCTACTTAAATTTTATACATTTTCATGTCTCCTAGCTAACTTTTAGCCCCAATTGCAAATGTGAATTTAGAATTCGCAAATTTTATCATGTGTGGCAAATAAAAAATTCCAATGTTTTCTACAACAATAAAACATTGCAAATTTTATCATATGTGGCAAATAAAAAATTTGAGTGTTTTCTACAAGGGTAAAACATGGGGTAATACAAGGTCAATCTTCCTTGGTCCCAAATGGTCCCTTTATTAGGGTGGACTTACATGCTTGCCTTGTGGGCAAATTTGAACCTAAAACAAGCAAGAAGGCAAAATTGCCTCTACTAATTCTCTTGTCTGGGTGGACAAGAAAAAATGAGGAACTCCATTTTCAGTGGATATCGATGGACAATCTCATTGGTGGAGACTAGTGAATCATGAGAGAATCTAATATGTGTCAAGTTCTAATTGTGTCCCTCCTCTATCCACCAGGTCACATGAAAGTACAATTAACTTGCCTATAACAGGCAAAATGGAATGGGTGATCTGTTCTATTGTCATTAACAAAAAAAATCAGATTTTTTTTCCATACAAAGAAAAATGTGAGAAATGAGGGAAGCAATTAGAATTTTATTTTTTTCAACGAAATATGAATTCTTTATGAATTTTCAAAATTTGTAGTCCAATTGGCCCAAAAAAGTCTTTAGACTACCCAAAATCAGCATAAAAGTGTTTCCATAATGGTCACCTTACCACCCAAAATAGTCATAACATTCTCTAAGGTAGAAACATCCAAAATTGCACCTATTCCTATTCTTTGTCCATAGAGTGCCATTAAACTGTCCTAGAGTTATATGAATGTGTCTTCCAAATGTTTAATTCTTATTGGTTGATGCTTTTGAAAGACACATTATGAATTCTAATTTGTTAAGAGCTCATTTTTGTAGTTCAGATTTGGGTGTAACTATGGGACAGATCCACTACTCTAGAGACCCACAACTTTGAAAAATCATAAAAATTACATATCACATCCCAAAAATCTATTTTTTTACTATTCATGATTTTCATTCGCTAACACTACAAAATATCACTTTAAAGAAAAAATGCCTCCAAATATGCTAAATTCCTTAAAGGGCTGATTTTGGATGTTTCTACCTTAACATGGTTACAAGATTTCCTAACATGAAATGACATAAAGAAATTAAAAAAATAACTTCTTACTAACAGTTTACACTAGAAAGGTCTCAATGTTCTATGACAATTACTAATAACTCTATAACCATATCCCAAGGCTTTGATGACAACTGCAAATCAACCTAATGCAATCTTAATTCCATTTTTGAGAAAAAAATTCTCATGAGTTGATAAAAGACTATAATGGGGGAGTTCCCTAGGTGCCTGTCATGAGTGATTTGCCTATCATAGGCAGGTTTACCTTAGCAACACTCCCTGTTTCGCTTTTCCCACCAGGCGAACATGTAAACAGGCCCTTAGTCCTTGAGGGGTTAAGTTATGTACAATCGTCATAAAATATTGGTAGAACATGCAGTACATGGAATACTATTTCAGCCAGTGTACAATCTTATACTCCGTATTAAAGTAATGACATGCTCGTGGTATCAGTGTTTATAGTATTGCATACGTGCCATTATAATTATTGTCATAATAATAATGAATAATAATAGCACCTCTGGTCTGAAAAAGTATAGAGTCACCTTAGTTTGACCAGTCAAAACCCCAGGGAATAAGACATAATTGTCACAATTCATGTGAGTATTTCAAATTAACTTGTTTGTGGCCTTCACTTGGTCAACCTTCAAAACCTCTCAATCAACTTGAGGTTTGACAATGCAATCTGTGGTTATCGATTGCAACACCTCTACATCTTACAGTTACTGCTCATTCTCTTTCGATAGAAGAAAATTTCTGCACTACCTACGATCATCTTATGTTACTGGAACCAATTGTGACATTTCTACAGATTCTTGCCTAAACAGGAAGGCCTCTATTCTACACAAACTAGGGTCGAATACTGGGTACCCATATTTTCAGCCCTTCGAAATTTCATAGTTTATCCATATGGTGTCCCCAAAATGCATTCTAATAGAATCTAGAATCCCCTACGGACTGCGGGCTAACACAAGACCCGACAAAAACCTTTTGCAGTTCAATAATAGGAACCACGCTCAAATTCTTCTTCGGACAAAACGAATCCAGGTGCCGTAACGTCACTTCCCGAGTTACACGTCTCTCGCATCGCACCTAATCCATCCATCAGAATACTAAGGGGTTAATCACTCTCCAACATCATTAATGCATTCGGAAGATTACAGCAGACCTGACGATGCTGTAGCTGTAAAATCGATGTAGGCTTACAGCACTTTTATGATCAGTAATAATATTTGTCCCAAAGCAAAACACTCTTCACTTGAAGCTTACATTGTGTGCACGCTTTTGTGGGATGCAGTAGACACACATTGGAGGATCAGATAGCCTTACATATTCTCAAGCGATCTCATTATCGTTGAGTCTCCGTTGTCTTCTAACAGCGACTTTGGATTCTTGACGTTGCTGCCCAGCTGCATTCCCATAGCGCTCGGAGAACTTCTCACCCAAAAAGGCATCAACATCAAATTCCTCTTCTAATTTACTAGAAACTTCTAAAGCCTCAAGGCTGCCCACCGTCCTTTCATTCATAGGTTTCGCTTGCTCCTTGGACCATGGAAATCTCTGTTCCAGTTTTAGGAAATCCCTCAATTTGTCAATTGCTGGAGCTAACATATTTTCCAGGTTCACATCCCATGGGTTCTGATCCACAATCTCTGTCCTCTGTAGAATAACAGGAAAAATCCTCATAAGATTTTGTAATAAATTAAAGATTAGCCTTCATCAACAAGCTGATGCATGTCTCCACAAAGAAACAAAGCCGACAAATATAGAACAAAGTATTCAGTACCTGTTGAAGACATAGGTTTCGCAATTCATCAGCCCGCACAGCATTGCCTTGACGTTCTTCCATAGCGGCCCAGGACATCCATGTCGGTACATTCTGAGAGTCCACTCTTAGTGCCCGCTTGAATAAAACTCTTGCAACTCCTACATTCCCTTCTCTGTCTTCTAAGATACCCCAAGCCTGTCAAAAATATTTCACTACACATTTCAGAGCCCTGCCCTCTATCTGACGCCAAGTATGTCAATCAGTTCGCAAAATATAGGTAAACGTTAGCGCTGCCGAAGGTTGCACTATTACCGGATGCCATCCAAAGGATGACTTTTCTGCAAACGTTGTCAAACCCAATGTACTTATAACGTTCGCCGACCATTCATATTTGTTCATTTCACAGCAATACTGATACAAAACCGAAAGAAGAAGAAAAAAACTTGGGAGCATTTGGTGTGAAGATCTCATCCAATAAGGTCTCTGAGCCACAGTCGGAGCACAACTAGAATACTCTGTAAGCGCAGCGATATTGTAGGACGTAGACCTGAAATGATCGCACTGCATCCATCGATCTTGGGTCAATTGCAATTGCTCTTTGGAATAGCTCCCGAGCTACATCAAGGTTGACTTCTTTCCACTCAACCCAAGCCCAAGCCTGCACTGACCAACCACAATAAGTATTTCATTGTTTTATACATGAAGAGGTGTTGAAACATACCAACATAACTAGTTCAACACCGCCTGAAATGATAAGTTTATCCACACCATTAATAAAACACTGTGAAGGTTGTGAAAATTTTAGCAGCAGACTTGATCAGGTATATTTATACAGCTACCGTCAATATGCATAGCTTCTGAACGAGCATATTTACAATAAAAAAACAACTGACAAGAGAATGTGAAACGTACAATCCACGCAGGTTGATGTTGCGGACTCACAGCAACACCTCGTTTGAAAAGCGTTCTAGCTTTGTCAAGGTTTCCACAGTCATACTCAAAAAGTCCATATGACTGATAAATAACTGGATCGACAGGATTCAGTTGCTGTCCTCGTTGGAATAATTGTCGAGCACGTTCTTTATTTCCTTCTTTAGCTTCAAACAAAGCCCACGCTTGCCAAACATACCGGTTCTTCGGACTTGCTTCTACTCCACTCTGCGTATGTTTTCAGTCGAAGGTTATAGTCCACTCGCTCAATGACTACTTGCACTTATTTAGACTTCGATCAGGGCATGCAGGACAAATCTGGGAGCTACAGTATTCTGCGCTGGATCCTACAGAAAAACCCTCAACCAATAATCCCTCTACCTTATGACTTCGATCGGAAAATATGTTCAAAGTCATGAAAAAATTGTGAATACTAATCGACTGATTCATTTATTTCGAGGGCATCTACATATGAACGAAAGAGAAAAGTGCCACTGAGGTAAATCATTAAAATGATAATCGATAATATAGACAGTTCAAAGTACTACCTTAAATAGATTTCGAGCTGTGGTTTTACATTCTTGACTTGCCTCCATCCTTGCCCAAGCCTGTTAAAGGAAGTCAGAGAACTGTTGACCCTGTGTCACATGCAATGAGCTTCGAGAACAAATTTATGCCAGTCACTGCATCAATATTACACACGAGGGTAGCAACATAAAGATCCAAACCTTTACGTACAAATTATGTCATCTCAGTCAGCGAGGCACGTCTTTAGTACTGCTAAAATACCACCCACTCAAAGTAGGAGCCAAGTAACGTACCAACCAGCTGGCTGCACTTTTGGGATTTGCTCGAGTAGCCTTTGCAAAAGAACTGCGAGCCTGTTCATATCTACCCATTCTCACATCAATAAGTGCTAGTGTTTGTAGGAGATACTCGTTTGGGCCATGATATTTCAAGCCTTTTTTTAAAAGAGCTCTAGCTTTCTTCGAGTTCCCCTCTCGCAACTCCAAATGAGCCCAGCCTTGCCAGGCAGCAGGATGGGTTTGATCTGCCGCAGTCGCGGCATCAAAAAGCTTTCTAGCTTTCCCAATATTTCCCGATCTATCTTCCAATACCGCCCACGCCTGATAACCCGTCCCCCGATCCAATGTAAGACACAAATAGAGCAGAGCTGATGGTATGATGGTCTTTCTAGATGTAAACAGAGATTCAGATCATTTCGTTAAATTCATCTCCAACTTGCTTCCCTAAATTCCAACTCACAAGATACACTAAAGGAGAGAGGCGAAATAACAAACCAACCTGCCAGATGTAGGGATTCTCTCCACGAACAGCTTGGCATCCATCTTCAAAAACCTTCCGGGCTTCTTGAATCATACCGGACTTTCTTAAAAGTGTTCCTAATGCCACATACGGCCTGCCATCATCTGGCCAGTCTCTAATGCACTGCAAGACAAGCACCCAATAAACCAATTCGAAGGCCAAGCATTAGCCTGAATCCAAGAGGCCACTAATAAAGCACGAAAGGCAGGATTTTAGTTCATCAAAATCGACCATCAGGTTGACGAGGAGCACGCTTTATAAGATATTGCCACAACAGCATTAGCTGCGAACAGAAAAGAGCTCTGCCAAAACAAAGACTACATGAGATTGAACGCAAGCGACATCACTCAATATTCATTCCGAAATTTACAAACAATTCACAGATGTTTGCCACTTGAAACGTTTCACAGATGCACATATTCCGGAAGAACAGGAGGAAGTCTAGAGCAATAAAAAGAGAAACATAACTTCATAAAGTTGGGACTGAAAGACGATGAGATACCAGTACTGTACAGAGCAGGGTATACAAAAAAACAAGGTGAACGTCCCCCTCCATGATTCATTTGCATGCGCGCTTTCCGTGAGGAAGAAAGCGGGCACACACCACGACAGGCTTTTAAGACAAGGGGGAGCTCAAAAGACCACCAGTGATGGGATTCGATTTCAGACACCAGTTTTGTTACAGAGCTTTGATGAGCCGAGCTTGCCACATGACCTTACATTGTAAAGACTCCGCAGAGACATTCGCAAGGTGAATTAAGCCAATGGGTCTAAACGACGAGATTCCAGCGCACTTTACGCATTTTAGGGTTTAAGCCCCGTGAGTGAGAAAGACGGGAGTCCACATACTTAGGCATGGAAAAGAGGAAGCACCTGTTTCAAAAGCGCCACTGCCTGCTCTTGCCGACCTTTCTGTCGCAGACAGCGCGCCCAATATAACCGCAAGTCTAAATTGATGGGAAGCCTCTGATAACGCGCTCCAGCCTCACTCACCAGCGGAACAGCGCTCGTGGAAAACCGCGCACCATCCAAAACTGCCTCCTCACCTCTCGGGAACGCCTCTCCGCGCTGTTCCGCACGCTTCGCAGCATTCAATTCCCTCACAGCAGGATTGACCCACTTGTCCACCTTCTTCCGAGGCGCGCCAGTCTCTGCTCTACTCTGTTTCGAAATCTGCTTCGCGATGAGATTACTCGAGCTCCTATCCGTTCTGAAGCTCAAGCTTTCAAGTACATCAGCGACCTCCTGCTGCTGCTGCTCCTCCTCGCGCGCACCATCGTCGAGGACCAATGTCACAGCACCCGGGGCTTCCTCGGCAGACTCGATGTCAGTGGCGCGGTCAAGTAGATCGCGAACGCCATTAGAAAGAAACGCAACGGTGGCGGAGGAATGCAGGCGCCCTGAACCGGTGGCGGAATGGGAGCGAAGACCACTGCGATGCCAGGAAGAAGCGGCGGAGACAGAAGAGGAACTACTAGAATTATAGCTGCGAGAGGCCGCGCAGGAAGAAATAGAAGAAGACGAAGAAGTGGAATTCAAATAGCTGCGGGAGACGATGGAGGCAGAACCAGAAGAATTTGAATTCAAATAGCTACGAGAGACTGCGGAGGCAGAGGCAGCAGAACTTGAATCGTAACAACTGCGAGAGACGACGGAGGCATAATCAGAACTCGAATCGAAATAACTGCGAGAGGCAGAGGAAGAAGTAGTGGAATTATTGCTGCGAGAGGCTGCCGAGGAAGACGAAGACGTGGAATTGCAAAAATTGCGAGAGGCTCCGGAGGAAGTAGAAGAGGCGGAATTGAAATGGTTGCGAGAGGCGGAGGGTTTGAATTGTGTTGCAAGGGGCAGGCAAGGGTGAAGGCAAGGACCAGCAGCTGGCAGCGTTGTTGTCATCCTGCGCAACTACGGCGACGATGCTTTGGCTGCGGCAGCCAAGCACTTCTTCCCAATGGAAAGAGACGCATGGGGAGCTGACGCAAGACGGAGAAGCGCAAGGATAAGCTGCAGAAGCACGAGGCTGGTGCAATTGTGCAAAGGACTGGATGGAGGCAACACAGCGAATGGAGAAAGGCACGGACGCAAGCCCTCCACACTCAGAATTTTCTTGTGCGATTTAACTTACCTCTTGAAAGAGATACGAGGTTTTCTTGAGGGAATATTCGGTCCTCATCCACAATGGATGAAAATGCAAGATCTATACCTTAAATTAAGCTATTTGTTTTGTTTTGTTTGATATCGTATGAATCCCCAAGATGCATGTCCAATACTATTGTTTTGTGGCATTTGGACCTAGGGTGCAAAAGTTATGGATTTTATTTATTTATTTTAAAATTAAAATTGAATTAAATTATCTTTTATTTTGAAAAAATCATAACTTTCACATTGCATGTCCAAAAGTTGCAACACAAAGCCTTTACACTCCTTCATGCATTAAGTTTACTATTTGTATCATGAATGCAACCTCTCATATCACAACAAACTAAGGGTCCACCACTAGAAAAAATTTGTGTTTGCCTTAACAAAATTTACTTGATGCATTTTTTGAGGCAAATGCAAAATCTGCATTTTCTCATTTCCATTTGCCTCAATAAACACATAAATAGATTTTTTTTTGACGAAAATATAGATTTCTTATAGTGCATGGACTTTGTTTCGTGGCGTTCCAACTCATTGTCGAAAATATATTGAATTTTGAATTTTTATGAATTAAAAAATTAGAAAATTATTTTTGTTTTATTTTATTACAATGTAGCAATAGCACATGGCATATTAATTGCTATTAAATTTGCGGGAGAATATTGCTCCATCTTGGATGAATGTATATGCGTTTAAATGAATATATGAGTTGTTGTCTATATTGGTGTATTTGATCTATGACTATGACTATGAATGTAAAAAGTGGCATGCTCTAGAAAAGATCACTTTTTACATTGTCCAAACAAAAGGAAATCAAATAATGGACTTACTTCATTCCAAAATGAATTGTGTACATGATAATTACGTCTAAAAGGATGAGGCATGTTATAATGATCAATCAAAACATATTAGATTTTGAGATGAATAAGTGCACTCTTCATTGCTATAGTTTTTCTTGAAAGTCATTCATTTGACAATTTTTAACCTCCATCACCTTTGAGGGCAAATGGTTTCAAGTGATGTAAGAAAGGTATATATATTATAAATCCCTTTTCTAATTGTGTCTCCTATCTATGTTTATTTATCAATAAGAGCTACAAATGTTGACCAAATGTAGATAATAGATATAATTTGAAAAAATTTAATAATAGGTTTAACTACCTTATTATACGTAAGTGCATTAGTATTTTCTTCTAATAGAAATTTAGCATAGTTATTATTATTAAAAAAATGAAAGTAGATTCAAACGAATTCTAGCATGCATTATTTGAAGTCTAATATAGTTATTATTATTTAAAAAAAAAAAAATAGATTCAAACAAATTCTAGTATGTATTATTTGAACTTTGTATATATCATGTTTAAAAATTTTCAAAGTATTGTCTCTAGATGTGGTAAAGGTCAACACTCCTAGGCTTTCATAGGCTCTTGTATTGTAATTGAATATATTTTGTATAATCAATAAAGAAAATTTATTACCACATTTAAACTCTTTAAAGTTTGGTTAGTATTACATATTGATTTTTCTACCAACCATATGCCATTCATGATTTTTTAGAAGTGCTTGAGGCTTCAAATCTTTCAATATTTTGCTCCAAGATATCCAATTTAGTATCCTACAACATTTTCAAACATTTCGTAGAAACCTCAGTATAAACATTTGTCAAAGAAAAAGATTCATTTTGAACCACCAAAAATATTTTGATGCTTTTCACAAGTTTTACTTTGACCACTATAATTAAATTGATATTTATCAAGTCTTGTTTCTACATAAATTTTGCAAACCAATTGAATATTTAAGTGCATTTGAATTATAGAAATATAATCATAAAATATTCATATTCTAATTTATAGACAAAATTAGAAATTGGTTTAGTTCATGATATTCTACATTCATTAGATGAGATTTCAGCCCCCAAGAAGGCTGTGAGTTCTCCTACATGCAGCTAGGTTCCCATTGCTCCATAACAACTATATGACGTGGCACAATGACTATTAGGTTCCTTTTTTTTTTTTACCAAAAAAAATAAAAGTTTTTTTTCAACTTTTTTTTGCATTTGAAAATTTCAAAAAAAGAATTCTGATAGCGGTTGTTCTTGAATTGCTTAGGGAACAACACCTAGATGGCCCTCTAGACCCCCTCCAAAAAACATCTAATGGTTATTTGCACCTACAATGAAAATTTTTGAATTTTTGAATTTTATTTTGTATTTTATATAATTTTCTTTCAATTTTTCTTCAAGAATTCATAAGAATTTCAAATTCTCTCAAAAAATATATCCTAAAATTTTGGACTTATAAGAGACATATATTTCTTTTTTGAAAAAATTATTGATAAAGATTTCATTGATAAACAATCATAAAATGTGAAAATTAACTTGATGATAGTAAAATGTAAGTTAACCCTTCCTTTTCAAGATTAAAGTTTCTTTGAGTTTTGACTTCAAAAATTCATAAAAGAATCCAAAAATTCTTCAAGTACTTCACTTTGGGGCAAGAGAGAATTTATTTTTTATTTTTTGTCAATAAATTATAAAAATAACCTATAAATACAATTTTGACTTTATTTATGTATAGCTTTTGTGATTATTTATAAGTAATTGTATGTGAGCCTATAGGCCTAAAAGAATATTATTATACTAATATTATAGGTGTTTATATTATAAGTACTATCACATACTTGCATTTTCCATTGATACACTAGTATGGTTGACACCACTACCACATTAGGAGAACTTTAAAAAACTCCCCTTTCTACTTTGGAGTAGATAACCTTATATTTTATGGCCTTTTCTAGCTTATTTGGGGTCTTTCATTTCAAATATGAATTCAAAAATTTCCAATGCAAATCATTTATAGAAAATAATAGATTAATATGTTTTTTCTACAATAAAGTAAAGCTCCAAATTTTGGCCCTACCTTTAAACATTTGTTGCTAGTACTACTCTAAGGCATTAAAAGATTTTTGGGGCCTTTGGATGCTTGCAAGTTATCACAACCTGAGAACGTCGGAAACAGGTTCAGCGCAGCAGTTTTACAATTTATTTTTTTATTTTTTAAAATTAAAAAAAAAAATTATGAAAAAAAAATTCTGACAGTGGACCATTCCCATTGCTGCAAGGGAATAGGCCCAAAACAAGCTTCTAGACCCCCTAAAATTCTTCTAATGGATCTACACTCTACCTTAGAGTATCACTAGTCTAATATTGAAAATGACTCTAAAAACAAATTACAGTCTTTTAAATTTGAATTTAATATCATTAGAAGCACATCAAAAATCTCCTTAAATAAACACTAGAATATTTGAACTTTGAACAACCACAATTGAGCCTATCAAAAGTAAGTTAAAAGACAAAAAGAAAGTTCCAACCAAATCATGCTTAACTTCCTGTTTAATTAATTCCTAAATGCTCAACTATCCACCAAGTAGGCACTCTAAATGTGCCACTAACCAAAATTGCCATCATCATTCTAGATACATCTCAAAAATCAATTTGTACCTATAGGAAAAAATGATTTTAGAACTTCTACCTTCCAAAGTTTTAACCCTTCATAACTTTTGCATAGTATATCCAAATGCCACATTCTTTGGTAAATTGAAACTTCTTTTCACTTGCCAACAAAAAAAAATATGAAAATTTGACCAATGTAATAATTATTTCTAGGCACATTAGCAAAAAGAGGCATTTTGGGGAGTGCCCACCTTCCATGTGTTGGAGTACGGTACTTTCAATTAGTTTTGATAAATCTTCAAAAGTAGCCTTACTATGTTCAGGTTGAGCACTTCAGGGTGAAGTGAGGGGCAAAAAAAAGAGGAAATGACTTAACAAATTTTCAAATTTTCTGTTGTTGATCTATATGCCGTGATTGGCGTCCTCTGGACGAAGACCTGCCTCGCTCGCAGGAGCGGAGCTGCGGCACGGAAGCGCAGATTAGGCGCTGTGCACAATAGAACGAGAGAGACGGTGTCGGTAGATCGCTAAGAAACCATGGCTGGGCCTGTCTGGCTATGACGGGCAGCGGACGCGCAGTAGTCTGTGCGACCGGCGGGTGCGAGGACTCTCCACTTACGGCAAGCCTGACAGTTGGGGAAGGATGCAGGCGAGCGAGCAGGGGAGGGGATTGAAAGTTAGGGAAGAATGGAGACAACAGCCGGCCAGCAAATTGCTGTTTCTGATTCAATTAGGGTTGCGTGGCTATAGCATGAAATAACACGCAAATTGCCAAGGGAGGGAAGGAAGGAGGGCAACTGAAGAGGCCAACAAGCAGCTGTGTTTACGGCTATATGTTTTCAGAGAGGTCAGTGCATTGCAGGACAGTGAGTGTCCGCATTCTCTGTTTCTTCGTTTCGTGCCTTGCCGGGACTTTAGAGTTTCTTCGGGAGGGTTCGCTCGCTTCGCTTGTGCGTTCCTTCATAGAGACAATGGCCAGCAAATTGCCATTCTGATTCTACTAGGGTTGCGTGGCTTTAGCATGAGGTAACAAAGGAGGAGCACTTGCAAATTTACTGCCTGCTGGGAGGGAGGGAAGGAAGGAGGGCAACTGGAGAGGCCAACAAGCATCAGCGTCCAAGGCCGTATATTCAGAGGGTGCTGTGCAGTGCTGGACAGTGTGTAGCTGCATTCTGTTCTTCGTTTCATGCCTGACCGGGCCTTTAGGGTTTCCTCGGGAAGGTTCGCTCGCTTTTTTAGTGCGTTCCTTGATGTCTTCCTTCATGGAGACAACAGCCAGCAAATTTCCGTTCTGATTCTACTAGAGTTGCGTGGCTTTAGGATGTGGTAATGAAAGACGAGTACTTGCAAATTGGAAAGGGAGGGAAGGAGGAAGGGCAACTGACGAGGCCAACAAGTAGCAGCGTCCACGGCCGTATTTTCAGAGAGGTCAGTGCAGTGCAGGACAGTGGGTAGCCACATTCGCTGTTCTTCGTTTCGTCCATGCTGGGCCTTTAGGGCTCAGGAGGGTTCGCAGGCTACGGTCTTGCATTGCTTCATGTCGTCTTTCTCCTTGCTCCTCGTTGTGGCTGTGTGAGCCCTGGCCATAGTCTTTCGGTGTGGTTATGGATACCACCGCGGCTGCCGAGTTAGGCCTGGGCGATTTGGATAGTGGTGGTAGTGGTGGTGGTGGTGTGGCGTTCTGGCATTCCCCCCCCGCTGGCTCCGATCACTGGGACAATCCTGGCGACTCCACGTTGCTTGACGACGACGGTGACGATGATGCTTGGGACCGCTCCGCCCTTCCTGTTGCTGTGTCGCCTGACATCACGCCTGCTTCGCCTTCCGGGTTTGCCCGCGCGCGAGCTTCGACCGCTGAACCTCCCACGAAGCTTTTGCGCTCCATGCCCGATGGGGGAGGTTTAGGGTTTAGCGGCCATGGTGCCGGTCCTCCTACAGGGCGAGGCCATTCTTCTGCTGGCTCTCCACATTTTGGTGGTGGCGGTGGTGGTGTGGGTTCGTCACCTTCGGGCGCTGGAGCCGTGGGCCGGGGTCGAGGCATGGGCAGCATTTTCTACAAGACAAAACTGTGCAGTCGTTTCCGGAGTGGCAATTGCCCTTACAACAGCAACTGCAATTTTGCGCACGGGATGGAGGAATTGCGCAAGCCTCCGCCCGGGTGGGAAGAGTTTGTGGCGTCTCAGGAGCTTCCTCCCCCGCCCAGCCAATCTGGTGGAGCCGGGAGCTCCGGCGCTGCCGCTGGACCGACGGACTCACAAGTGCGGTTCCACAAGACACGCCCTTGCAAGAAATACTTTGGCGAAGGGAATTGCCCCTATGGGGAGAAGTGCAACTTTCTGCACGATGAACAGAGTGTGCCTCGTGCTGTACGAGAAGCCCGAGAGGCGGCTGTGGCTGCGAATTCTGGTGTTGGTGTCGTCGCTACTTCTCCCAGAGTTGAAACCCCTCTCGCTCCTGCCAACAATGATCACCCCAAGGAGACAGGCGCAGGCGGCGACTCCGCGTCTGCAGGTTCAGCACCTCCAAATGCTCGCCCTTCCAATTGGAAAACTAGGTTGTGTAACAAATGGGAAACTACAGGACATTGTCCGTTTGGAGAGAAATGCCATTTTGCTCACGGGTCGGATGGTAAGTTTGTAGCTCAGATAATTCTCGTCAGTGTTGTAGTAGTCATTGAGGATTCCTGCAGGACGACTCCGTGCCCGTTTTCAGTTCTCCTGTCTGTCCTCCGTAGTTGATTTGTTCTGCTGATTTTTTGTAAACTTTCACCCTTGTGAGGACAAATCCTGGGCCTTCTTTCCCAGTATCCTCGGGCAAGTCCAAGATATGCATACTGTTGGGAATGTCTGCCTACAATTTTGGTACCGTGAATTTAGGTTTTGATTTTCCCTGCTATTCTATCAAGGTGGAATTGGTATTCTTAGGAGGAGTTTCTCACCTCTGCTCTGCTTGTCTGGTTGTTTGGAGCATGGTAATACCGGTACCTCAGATTTGAGTGTATATTAGATTTGGTTTTGAAGCCGAGTGGCGGACAATGTTCACAAGCTGGGGTATTAGGTATATGATGCATGCCTGCCTCCCTGTGGTCCTCAGCATATCTCTCATGTATCTACAGAGTTGCAAAGGTACGGAGGAGGGCTGCCAGATCCAAATTTGCCTGCTGTTTCTGACTCGAAATCAGGAGGTACAACTTCACGAGACTCGATTGTGGTGTCCTGGCAGCAAAGACATCAAGGCGAAGCTTCTTCTGCGCGGTCTGGCTCGAAGGGAAATTCCACCTGGCGAGGCCCAAGTGACATTTCGACAATTTATGGAGACTGGTGGGGGGAAAATGACCACTGGCAGTCCGGGGGATCAAGCGGGAGCCATGAAAGCTCTGAACTGGAAGCTGATGTATGGAGAGAGGCGCAGAGGCGCACACCTCTTCCGGCACCTCTTTTGTCAACCCCAAGAACAGTTCCATTTTTCAGGCGCACTAATAGCTTGGAGCCTTCTAGGCAGACTCCTGAGTCTCATTAACGGCTGCACGAGGATATCTGAGCAGGATGAAGCGTTGCAACCTGAGCATGGTTGGAGAATCGAGCTTAGAGAACTGGTAATTCAACCTTTTCTTCTCCATCCGTCTTGGATTGGTTTTGGTGGTGTAAAGCTGAAGAAGCATCCATTGCATGTGAACGCTAAACCTAAACACTATTTGATCTTGTACGTAAACCTCTAGGCCAGGCAGAGCTCCAATCCTAAGTACTTTTTTTGTGAATTGCTTTGGGAGGTCGTTGCCTTGTTTTCCGTGAAATCTATGAGTAGTTGAAGCCGAAATACAGGTATTTTCGTCACGCTAAATCACTAAGTGGAAGCATAGAATCTTGACCTCATGCTACAGGCGATGATGTCTTTTCCGTCATCTTCCAATGCTGTCTCTGATCTCAGATGTTCTCACGTAATGATCAAATGAGGAGTTATGTACGATACGCTTTACAACTCCTAAACTTGCCATTGTTCTGCACTCCAGTTATTCAGACCTATTTGCACACAGCTGGTGTCAGATATACCGTAGAAGCTGAGCAGCCTCAATTCACAAACAAGCCCCTTCTGATTGTTCTGGAAGAATTGGCAAGGCACGGACTCGATGGATCCATTAAGGTAACAGCACCTAAAGCGTCTGAATAAGTGTTTGAGAACGGTTCCTATGGCTGAACTCTAAAATATTCTGTTAAGGTCTTGTTTGTAGTTCACTAGGGGATTCTAGATTCTCTTAGAATGCATTTTTTGGACACTAAATGAATAATTCGTGAATTTTCAAAGTGTTGAAAATAGGTGTATCCAAAATCAACACTAAGTTCTCATGAATAGAGGTTGTATATATTAGGCAAGTATGCGGAGAGTTAGTTTCAAAAGCATGCCATATTAGGTGCAATTACCTTATTTGGAGGGGTCAATTTTAGAAACATGTTGCATTAGGTGCGGTTACCTTATTTGTACTCCATTACTTGCCATTCAGAAGTGGTGGATAAAGCTTGAGTTATTATGATCATTGTCTTGGGCTTCTCTTGCTCAATTTGTTTCCTCTAAAGTATATAAGGGTTCAAGGCCTTTCATGCACTTAAAGTGACTTGCAAGATGGATCCAACACATATATGGTAGTTGAATTAAAACTTAATGCAATTGTAACCAAATTCAATTGACACTTAACCATGTATAAGGTTGCTATGGACACTAAGTGTTTGATTGATGACAAAGTATTCTTCTATATAGGATAGAAATGCAACTATTCATCTTCCATGTTTTGTTGTGAAAAGGAACTTCTTTTATAGTAGTTTGACTTCCAATGAATACTTTTTCATTTTTTTAAGCGATGAGCCCAAAAAAAGTAGATAAAAAGTAGATGCTCAATGCATGTTCTTTAAGTTGTGAATAATAAATATAGGCCATGGTTTAAGAAATCTACTATTATAATTCAAATTTGGTCTCAAGTATTGTTTTCGGATTCCATCCAATTTTGTTGCAATGTCTTTATGTAATTAAAAAATGAAAGCTTTCCAAAACTCAATAATGTTTGTTAAAGAAATTTTCTTAATTTAAAAAGATCCTACTTTAAAATTGAGTTAAAAATCGAATGCATCACCACTACTAATAGCTTCCATCTTTAAATATACCTCTTAATAGACCCCTCTTGCAAACACACCCTAACTAAAGAAAGTTGCATAAGTTTGATCTCTAAACCTTAAGAAATAGACAACCAAGATCAAGCCTTATTGATGGCAATGATTTCCCCCCATGGTATTCCTACTTTACAATTAGAAATCAATGACGAAAATTCTGCAAAGGCTGATTATTTTTCTAAAATCAAATTGACAGCCTTGAAAGGGAAGTTGTTTTTCCTTATTATAGATTAAAGGTAGGTTTGCTTGCCTCTTTTTAAAGGATATTGGCATACACATATGCAAATAAAAAGAAATAAGGTAACTACATCTAAAATGAATCACTCATAATTGATCCCTATTTTTTTTATAGGAAAATAAATATGGAAGATTCCTAAAATGGCACACATGACAAGAAATTTTAGTTGAATCTTGAGTACTGTGCAATTCTATTAATAAAACTATGGAAGTAGCAACTTTACAAGTGGTCAATTTAGGGTGCCCTTTTTGTTGTTTTAACTTCTTTTTACTGTCATTTCTTCATATGCATCAAATTCATTTTGATATCACCTACATGATACTTTTGGCACTGTATACTTTGCATCTCTAGAAATTTGTAACTAATTCACAATGTGTCCAAAAATTATGGAACCACCTAGAGTTTGATTCATAGTCCTTTAGCAATGTGCCAAAATTGTTGTTCATTTTCTAGAACATATTGATTATTTTATAGAGCTTATTCATGTGATTTTAGGTTTGGTTTTAGGTGTAGTTATCATATCATGACTTTAGGTTAGAATTAATCTTGTAAAATAAGCGGCAAGGAAGAAGCTAAAAATACATCCATGTTCTACCATGGCGGTGTCTTGTCTGTCCCTGGAAGGCCTTATGTAAATAAATAAATTTAAAATTTAAAAATTTTATTAAAAAAAAAAAATACAACAAATTAATAAGTACTCTTGTGAGGTGGGCCTCCCCTTTGCCATGCCTTGCACATTGTTTGATTCTTCCAAATACAATGGATACAACTAACATTGCTTTGCCGTTGCTTTTGATTTCCCTTTTGTTCTAAATTTTTAAAGAAAAACGTGCATGAATTGCAATAACAGACAAGCTTTTTACACAAACGTTGGGGTAAAAAGTAAAACAAATCATATGAGATATGTGAACCACTCATAGTCTTAATTCACATATCCTATATGGTTTATTCTACCTTCTACCACATCATTTGTATAAAAAGCATGTCTTCTCCCTTCTATCACCAAATTCACCTCTCTTTTATCACCAATCTTGTCTTCTTTTTTTTAATTCAATTTTAAAATCTAATTTTATAGTCCTATTTATGTGATGGTTTTTGCCTATGTAGTAGTCTCTACTAGGTTGGTTTTTGGCCTACCATGTGGTAGCCATTTATGGAACAAATTTATGAATAAATTATTATTTTATTTATTGTGACTTGACCGCTATAATAAAATAGATAACAATTTTTTTGTTAAGTATTGTCCAAGACAATGTGGCTGAGGATACAAATGACATCAACACTTTTTTGGTTATGATGATTACCGTTTTTCTACTAGTGTGATGAGAAATAGAAAAGTAGGACAAAGGACTAGAAATGACCTTCATGCCATCACTTCCTAACTTCTCACATGGCAACGTGGATTTGAAATTTAGACCCATTTACTAGCCTAGGAAAGACTAATAAGGCATGTGAAGTCCCCATCATATAATTTATCTCCCCACCCATTTTGAACATTGCCACACTATGCAAAGTTTAGAATGGCTTTTTTAAAGACCAAACTTATAGAAGTTGTATTCTACAAGAGAAGTTTATACTACTTAGACATGTATTGTATACACAACAATTGTGAAAAATTCAAATTAAACATGCTAATCACATGAAGCTTAGATTCTAATTATGCAATGCATTTTCAATTAAGCATATTGTAGACTTTACCAAATGTTTAGCTAACCATCACGCAAGGTCACAAGGTTACATGTTTGCTTCTTAATCAACCACCTTTGATCTCCTAATTAGTTTGCTACTATAAGTTCGTACAACTGTCTTCACGTCATTCAATCATCACAAATACATGCCACCTTTTCCATTTATACAAGCCATTTTTTTCAATAGTACATGCTACCATTTCCAACACCTCATGTTGGAATTAGCATGACAATTGTCATTCACCAACTGCAGCTCACATAATTGCAAGTTTTGACACTTATGACCTAATTACAAACACCCTATATATACAACAAATTTCAAAAATTAGTCCATCCTCTAGTTGGAATTCTACTACTCTATACAATGGATACTAAGCATGGTTGGCAATTGGTGCCTCTACCTTAGTTTTTTGTGCTAAAATATTTGCATTTTTAAGGGTTTACATCTGGGAATAACTTTCAGATATTTAAAATTTTAGAATTAATTAAATTAAAAGAAAATGAATTATGGGGTGTTTGTTCATATAGTGTTTAAATTACTATAATTATGTTACAATGGATAGATGAATTGTTGAAACTCAAACAAGAAGTTCAAATGTGTGGTGCTATGAGATTGACCACTAATACATATGGGGGTCTCTTTTGAGAGAAATAATGAATGAATTCACTTCACTCATCCTTCATTTAATAAGTGACTGAATTATAATAAATGTTTCATTATCTCCTATATGTATAAATTTTAGGAACATGCTAGATTACAATTGACATGGAATTAACCCCTAGAATCTTTTGACTATCTTCTCACCAAAATGCTCCCAAAATACTATTTCTAGTACAAGTACCAAATTTTAGAAAAATAAAATAAAATGGGACAAATGTAATTGTAGGATTTTGTTGTAAGTTGGTTTGAGAAGATATGAAAAAAATTCAAAAATTTCCATTGTGTATATTGTAAGATATTAGTGTTTGAAATGACAAAAATTCTTTTGGAGCCGTACAAAAACAGATAGGTGTACTTCACAAGGTCATATTTGTATGAAATAATGTACAAAATGGCAATGCTTCTTTGGATTTGTTATTATAATCATGTTATCTACATATATACTTGAAAATTCAAATCATTTGGAATTGTACAACATATAGGAAAAAAATAGTAAGTAGAAAAAAGTAGAGAATGATTCAAAATACTAAATTGTTAATAATATGGTTGTGGAATTGAAAAATGCCAATCCAAATGGTTGTAATGTTGTAATAAACAATCTCCATCCTATCATTTTGTTTTTTTCAAAAAATATTGAAAATTGAGTCAAATGAAGGACTTCAAAGCTTATTTTAGATTAGAGAATCCATAACTACCTGCAAACTAAAACTCTTCATAAATTTCATCTTATTAATCAAAATGGAATGATTCAAATATTTCTATGTATATATAAATCTAGAAAACCAATTTCAAATTTTTATTTCTTAAAGAAATTTTCTAAGATGCATAGCTTGCATACCAAATAATAAAAATTATATATCATAAATAAATTTTTAATTATATAATTAAAAATTATGAAATCTTTTAGGCCCTAAATCTATTCCTTGGACACATATTGTGTAAAAATTTCAAAGAAAAAAAATTACAATTTCATTTGTAGTAAGCTGCTTGAAATTACTATGTTGGCCAAAATACAATTTGATCCTTTAGGGATTAACGACCAAAACTCATATGATGTACATGTGCAGGATATCTATATATCATATTATGTCAAAATTTTGTATTATATATACATACATACTCCATCTATCATATTCATATATCATATCTGTATAAAAGTCTTTTTTATTTTTATTTTTGGAGGTTTAATTCCAAAATTCATGTTGTCCCCTAAATAGACAAAATGGATTTTGGATAGGCTCCTATGGTCTCAATTTTTGTTGTGATTATTTGAAAATTATTTTGTAAATAAGAAAATACATTAGTTTTTTGGGAATATAATTTTTTACTTCAATGGATGAGGAGGAGCAAGAGATGTGCTATTGTAAGCCCAAAATGGGGTTCATTAGGTAGCAACATAAAAATATTACAAGAAG
Organism: Pseudoscleropodium purum; assembly: GCA_963969395.1. Lineage (NCBI taxonomy): Eukaryota > Viridiplantae > Streptophyta > Bryopsida > Hypnales > Brachytheciaceae > Pseudoscleropodium > Pseudoscleropodium purum. Next base: position 1,733,259 of record OZ017800.1, on the reverse strand, counting down.
TGAAAAAAAATTCAAAATTTTGTTTTTCATTGAAAGTACTTTTATTTACAACAAAAGATTTGATTCATTCTATTTGAACTAGTGAATTGTTGTTTAGGCAATCTGAACATTTTCTTGGAAAAATAATTTGAAGGGTTCATTTTTTAATGCAATTTTCACAACTTTTAGAAAAGAACAATTTGGCAAGGTTTAGTTTGTTTATTAGAACAATCTCACCATCATAATTATTGTGTTTCATTCCATCTTAAACCTATTAACAATTAGTTTTTCCTTCAATCTCATACCTACTTCCATTTATCATTTTTAAAGAATAATTATCAAGCATGTGTTTTTTGAATTTTTTTTCTTAGACTTTCAACTCAGTTCTTCAACATATCAAATTTTTAATTCAATATTAGGAGTGCCAAATTTTAAGAGAAGAAATTCTAAAGTCTTCAAATCTAAACAATCAAGGTGCAAAATAAATAGATTTCTTCACTTTAAATGCAAATATATGTTGTTATCTATGTGATCAAAGTTTTTGAAATTTCCTCCACACATTTTTATACTAATCTAGTACAAGATCCTATAGTTAGATATGTGAACAAAACAATTTCTTAAGTGTTTTGCAACTTGCAATAGAAATGGTAGTTCTCAATGGAATTAGATGGAAAAAAGGCCTTCGGACTTTAGCGATTAATGTTTTCAATCTTTTGTTTACTTATCAATCATATAGTAATAGTCATGTATAAAATATGACGTTGGAAGAAATATTATATATAACTACATCAAGCTCAACCATTTCCAAATCGACTCTACAATTTTCTTCAATGAATTTGTAATGTTTTTTTTTTGCCAAAGTCCCAATGTAGATAAGACTCATTTGTGTGAGTTGACCATTTGAAATACAAGTTTTGCAATGAAATTTCTTGTAGAGAAACTTGAATCTAATATCCACAATGAAATTATCAACAGTGTTTTTTTTACTTAACCCTTAAGTTTTCCAATGTCTATATTTGGAATAATGAGCATAGTGCTTTAGGCCAATGTTTGTTCAAATATTTTCTCAATCATCCAAATATTTTTTAATCAATAATATGTAATCTTTTTTTATGACCTATTTGAAGTTATTGTTGATCATATTGTGCTATTTATAAAGATATGAGCAAAAATGTTCAAGAATTCTACAAAAGATTGAGGCATCAAAGAGTCAAAATAGACTTGAGTGACTAGTCACATTACAAGGAAATATTAGAAATAGTAAGTTGATAAGGCTTTTATTGTTTCCAAAGTTTTGTCCACACTAAAAATGTAGAGCTTTGCGCATTTAGGTTTAATTTCTTTTTCATAAAGAACTGTTTCTTGTCAATAAGAATATTTGTGAATTTGAAAGCATCTTTTTCGTTGTCATCATATTTTCAATATTGAAATAATTAGATTTCTTCATCTTTGAACTCATCTAGCCTTTGTTGTGTTATGTGAAAAGGTTGACAAGACTCCAAAGAAATAGGGTTGGAGTTGTAATAGAATTTGAGTGTAGAAGTATTTGATTTGAATTGAAGTGCATTGAATATGGCAAGTGATATGGATGAACTCAACTATGATCATTGGAGTGAATTGCTGGACGATGAAGATAATGTTTGTGATGATTTTACTCTAGCAACAAACAACTTGGAAGTATTTTGAAGTCTTCAGGAGTAATGGTGTGGTGGATTCTTTAAATGCATGGGTGATGAGTGGGAGGTTGGAAGGATGTTTGCAAAGGGAATCCAAGCAAAGATATTTGAAGCAAAGCAGACATTGCTTGATGGTGCCAAAGATAAGTGGGTGTTGAAAATCTTTAAACATGGGATCTCATTGCGAGATGTGATGAAACAATTTCCTATCGGAATGTTGGCAAACCTTAGATCCAACGGCCATTCTTGTTCAATATATGGTGTCATAATGCTACAAGATGGAAGGTTTGCTATATTGATGAAGCAATATTGGGGTGATTTGCAACAACTTATTGATCTCAAAATGGAATTCAATAACAAACAAAATATGCCCTTTCCAGATATGTCTATTGTTATATAAATCATGTTAGACATTGTTTTAGAAATGTTAGCATTACACAAGGATGGTATCCTATATAGAGACCTCAAGGTGTCTAATGTGTTCGTTTGGCCCCTAGGAAGTGATTATGATCCAATACATGGTGGAAAATTTATATGTCATGTTGCAGATTTTGAAGCTTCAATTTGGGTTTTGAGAACAGGTTTTTGAAGGGCACTTGAGATATTGCTAGGGTTCAAGAATGGATACTCTTTCGAATATGTCATCTTGTTTACTAAAAATCATATGTATATTCTTTTGCTATAACCTGCTACGAAATTCTAACAAGTTGTACTCCTTTTGAAGGACATGTATTTGATTATTTTTTATGCCATTTTAGGTGGTACATGATCTAAATTATCTAAATCTCTTGGTCTTTGGATAAAGGAATTGTTGGAGGAATGTTGACTTTTAGACCCTTTGCAAAGGCCATCATTTAAAGAAATAGTGGATATTGTTCTAGCAAGATTAAAAGAGGGAGAAGAGACTAATATCCTTGCACCATGTTTATCAACATGGGAGGAACTCAATGATCCCTGAGTCAAAAGAGACCAAGCTTCAAGTATGGAGATCCCAAAAAAATTCCTAATTTTGATTGAAATGTTGGCATCCATACTTCAATGTTGTAAGGAAGAGGTTGAAAAAATCAAAAAGTGCAAATATCAAGTAGGAATGTTCAAATTCCAATGTGAAAATCTTGTTACTTCTCTATCATCCAATGTAGACAAAATGTTTCAACAGTTTCATCAAGCTTGGAAAATTTTGAAAGAGCTAGTGATTACAAATGCAAATAGGCAACAATATGAATTGAATTATTGGTTCATGTGTATTGCATTTGGTAACCACTTTTTGGTTGACTTGACATGCAATCTTCAAAATGTATTGGAAATGCTATTAGAATGTGGTGCAAAAGATTGGTGGAAGATGGCATTCAGATATAACACCACACCTCCACACCCTCAAATACCAAGGTGGTGAGTATTCGACCTTGCCCTTCAACAATGTCAATGGAGAGTATGGACATTGCCCACCTTGCCATCAAAGAAATATCAGACTTAGCCATTGGATGTTCGATGATCCAAGATTTCAGTGGTGTGAAGAATGACAAAGAGTAGTATTTGAGAATAGAGAAGAATTCTCTAGTAATCTTAGGGTTGCTATAACATTGGAGGCACAAGATAAAGATGAATTGCTCAAAAAACTTGAGAGGTTTTTATACAAGAGCTTGCATTGTAAATCTCACAAGAATGAAATCAAACTTGTATTCTTTCTAGTGACAAAGCTAGTTGGGCTATTTTCTAAAGTAAAATATTTGCCTTATACATTTCAAATTGACGCTCTTGTAAATCTAATATCAAGGAGTCTATTTACGGCAATATGGTGTGGTAAAATATTGTACCATGTGAAGAAGGTCAAGGCCCAATCATTTGAGGTTCAAAAACTAATGGAGATGGATGCAGCACCCCTAGCAATAGTACAACATTCCAATGTTGTTCAACTTATTGGATGCACAATCCAAACTTTGGGACATGTGACTGGTTTGATCAAAGTTTTAACAAAGCTAGTGTATCCATCTAAAGAAAAACATCTCTATGAGGCAACTAGTGTAATGGTCATGGAACTCATGGAAGGCGATTTGCAAAAATTAATAGACCAATAGTGTCACAATCTAGGGCCAAGTTCAAGGCCATTTCTCTTGATCGTTGTCTTTGATATCATGTTGCAAATTGCGGAGGCGATGCATTTTGTGCACAAGCACAAATTCTTGCATAGGAACTTGAAGACTACAAACATTTTGTTTAATAGTGCAACGACTAGAGCTTCACCATCATATCCAACCTTGGATCTAGACTGCATCCAAGAACTAGAGTTGCTTTATTTGCTAAACCCTCAAGCAATTCTACACTATGAAATTGGCAGACTTTGACTTGGCAAAGTACTCTCCCAACAAGTCTAGCGATATTGTTGATGCAAAGATCGGCACTCCATGATATATGGCTCTAGAGATGTTTTACAATTCAAAAGGTGCCTAGTCAGTACAATTGGTCGTGTAATGTATATAATTTTGCAATGACTTGTTCTACTATCCTCACTAGCAACAAACCATTCTATTTTGTTAAAAATCCCACAATGGTTGTCATGGCTTCTATAATGGAGTGCCCTCCTTTCTTTGAGATCTACAAAAATTTATGGAATTGAAAAGTAAAGACCACCATATCATGCCTACGGAGATAGTAGTCCTAGCTCACAATTTAACCAACATTTCAAATGGTCAACCACAATAGTTGGATGATTGAAATCATATTCTCAAGTACTCATTGAGAATATTTTTTTAATTTTGCATTCTGAAAGAAAATATTTTCTTAAGTGATAGTAACCTTAGTTGGGTCCAAAGCCATGTTGAGATTGAGCAATGCTCTCACTTTTTGTAGTCATAGTATTAGAATCTAGAGTAATTGCAAGAGATTTTGGTGGAGCATCTTATGTACGATACAAGTTGGTAAACAATCTCCGTTCAAATCTAAATATGTTTTGCTTTTCAAAGCTTGTAGAGAATGTCTTGGACTTCTCTTGAAAATGTTTACTTAATCTTTACGGGTAGGTTGCGAGCCAAGTCAATCTATGTTCATTAAAAAAATTGCACCTTGAAGATTTGTTTTGAACTCCCGCATGCATCAATTTTTGGAATTTGTTATGAAGGTGCAGCAATGGTGTATGTAGAGAGAAGAATTTTACTTTACTAATGGATAATGTTGGATAATGAAGCACATGTGGACTAGAATGGTCCTTTCTATTGTATACTTGTCCTGTTGAATTTGTGTAAAATACTAGAGTGAAAGTATAATTGCAGTTCACCTCTATGGTTCTATCATGTGTGATTTTAGCTAGATGTGTACAAAGGTTTGCATGCTCCCTATTGATCATATAGTTCAAGACACTATCCATGTATTTTCTAGATGTTTCTAGATGTTTCTATGTGTAGGGAGTGAACTTAATGGAGTTGAACTAAATCATAGTCACATTGGAAATGCCAGTTTGTTAATCTCCTCCCCCATTGACCAGCATCCAAAATTTTCTCAGTCCTACGTCAATAGGGAATGATATCAAGATGTGTTTCCATGTTCTCCCTGTGAATACCCACGATTGCAGTATTAAGCTACATGTACCTCATTTGGTTGTGGGGTCAAGTTTTCAAGGAACCATGACGTACACAAAGGGCCTTGCGGAAAACAAGCAGCTATGCTATGCTTTGAGAACTCTTATCTCTTTGGCACTGGCTCTCTTTGGTAATAAGATCACGCTCAAAACGCTTTTGCACGTTTTGTTACCAAATTGTGCCCAATGTAATTTATTATTTTTTTCTGTCAAGTGCTAGCCCCCATTGTAGAGTTTGGGAATGCAATTTTTTGAAAGTGCCTTCTTCTGCCACCATTGACACTCCCTACTATTACCTTCAGTTTCGCAGAGGGGGGATGGATTTTACATGTATTTCTCAATCACTTGGAGGAAGACTGCAGTTGGAATGAAACAAAGAAAGAGAAAGAGAAAGTGAAAGTGAATCATGACCGTGCCCCCATTAAATAGTCCTGCTAATTATACTGGTGATTCTTGTCTCCTAAGCGTGATAGATCCTGCCTTATATATAAAGCTACCCCTCATGCATTGATTTTGCATTGTATCCCACTTCTCAACCTCCATCGTCATTCTTGAGTTTCCGAGTAGCCGCTTTCATTGCTGAAAGGTTCTTGTTTTGAACGAAACTTGCACATTTCGCATTTCTCCAAAAATCGGAAGTTGTCACCCCATCTCATGAAGGTGGATGATTGACAATTTTCAATTCAGAAATCACATCTTGATGCTTTGTGATTGAGAGACTCATCGTCACTCTCACTACGCTAGAGACGCATCTGCATACGTTTAGAAAATTTGAGAGAAGATGGCGTTTCAAAATTAACACACAAGTTCTGTAAATAACTTAATTTTAAAGACGAGACTCACGAGACTGAGGGAATGGGCCAACGACCACACTCGTGAAGCAGGCAAGGCAATGAATGCCGGTCTGTCCTCACTGGAAGCATCAGTCAGGCTCTTGGATAGTTTGGATTAATGGCAGTTGCAGAAAGAACTGCAAATGATGCTGCAATTCAGTAATAACTTAAGCTGATGACGTTCAGCTACTGAGTGTTCACCAGACCCTTTTTGGTTTTTTTTGCACCACGGGGTCAGATTGCACCATTTCAAAATCAATTTTTACTTTTCGTCAAATAAAAGTAATCCTTTTAGCCCAAATTTTTTTTTATATCTATTCAAAATGCGGATGGAGTCACCAGATTTGGATGAAAAAGTTTCATGAATATGATTGAAAAGTGTTTTTTGTTTCAGAAGATGGATGAATGTAGAAATACAATGCTTTACTAAATTTTAAGTGATCGTTATCTTGGCACTTTCTCAAAAAGTAAAAAAAAAAGGGGGGTTGGTATTCACTATTATTAAAAAGATCAAAAGAATTCTGAAACTTGTCCGCCATTTTCAAGTAAATTTAGATGTATTTAAGTATGTTTTATTTCTATACAACATAAACTCTTGAAGCTTTTCTTTCTTTCTAAAGAGAGTAACCTTTATTAACCCATAAACAACGTAGCACACGTTTTTCAACTAATGAATGACAAAGAATCTCTCTATGTAAGACAAATGTGCAAGTATTCATCCTCGAAGTTTTGTGTGAAAAGGGGAGGTCTTCTACAATATTTTGACTTCTAATAAGTGCTTTTGGAATTTTTTTTTAAACCAACAATTCACATGTCCCTAAAAATAGATGATTTACATAGTCACCAACTCATCTTTTAAGGATTACTTTTGGAAGGACAATGCCTTGGTGATAAGTACCTCTCAAAATTGATTCACTTTTTGGACTAGTAGATGCATTCTTTGTTTCTACAATAATACAAAAATTCATTCATTGAACACTTTGTACTTTGGGCATCAATTTAGGGTTAAAGAGTGCTTTTACATTACCTATACCAATAGAATGAATCAAATCTTTCCACTTAAATCAAAATAAATAAGTTTAAAATCAAGTTGGGTGGGATTTGTCTACCTTTGCATATTTTTTGGTCTCTTGGACATTGATTGAAATAAAAACTATATTCCCAAAAACCTAATTAGTTTTCCTATCTTAAAACAAAATTTCAAGAAGTCATATCAAAAATTGAAATTATAGCAACTAGCCCAAACCTTCAAGAATTCCCCAAGATGATTCTTTAGACTTTAAGGATAGAATTATAATATTCACCTCAATTTCATGAAATTTGGCATTATAAAAGTGTAATTTAAAAAAATTCAAGCATTATTATGAATGCTTGAGAAGTCATCTAGGAAAAATTCATTCTAGAATATTTTATTCATCATCTTTACTACAAACTTTAGAGAGGCTAGGATTTTAAAACTTAAAAATATACCCTTAGCCTTTCTATCAAAAAACACACTTAAAACTACCATCTCTAGTGCAAGGAGCACAAACTCTTTAAAAAAAAATTATATCTAACTATAGGATCTTGCAATAGACTAGTAAAGAAATGTACGTAAGAAATTTCAAAATCTTTGACAACATAGATAACAAGATACTTGAGTTCAAAGTGCAAAAACATGATTTTGTAGCAAACTAGTTTTCTTCAAACTTTGAATCCTTTTAATTAAAAAAATTTGCATTATAGATTTTAAATTTTTAAATTTTTATCTCAAAAACTTGAGTTGAGGGTATAGGAAAAATAATTTAAAAATAACATAATTTTCATACTTTAAAAAATTGTTAAGTAGGAGTAAATTTAAGATAGAGAAAAAAAATTGAATTGTTAATAGCTCTAAAATGGAATTGGAACCTACTAATCCTAATGGTAAACAATCAAACTAAACCTTGTGCAACTTTTTTTTATCAAAGATTGTCAATATTGAGTTCAAAAACAAGTCTAATATATAATTTTTTTAAGAAGATGCTATAACTACCCACAAATAGAATGAACCAAATCTTTCTATGTAGAAAGAAGTATTATCCAATGAAAACATTTTTTTTTTGTGGGGTTTTCTTTGCCCCCTTTCAACTATTTTGAGCTTTGTATAGCATAACTTTTACTCCCACGCACTAATTGAAATCAAAATCACATGAGCTTGCCCAGATTGTCAAATATCTTCAAAGAATACACTTGGACATTATAGGTTAACCTCTAAAGGACCAAGGCCTTTTCTACCCAAAATACTCAAAACTGTCATTTTTATTGCAATGAATATAAAAAATTAAATTTCTTTTTGCAAATCTAACCATAGTATCTTTCACCTAACTAGTATGAAAATGTCAAGGATAAATTTCAAAAATTTTGACTACACAAATTGCAAGATATATGCATTTAAAGTGAAGAAAACAAGTTTTTTTTACATATTGCTAGACTAGATTATTTGACTTTGAACCTTTTTAATATAAATTTTTTTATACTATAGACTTCAGAGGTTTAGGTTTATTTTTATGGTGGTGAATTGAGTTGAGAGTCTAGGAAAAAAATTAAAAAAATAAACAAGCATAATTTTCATTCTTAAAAAAATTGTTGAATAGAAGTAGGTACGAGGTAGAAGGAAAATCTAAATTTTTAATCCCTTTAGGATGGAATTAAAATGCATTAATTCCAATCTTAAGATTAGAATTATTTCCAGTTTAGAAATAAAATTAAACCATGTGAAACTTTTTATTTTGAAAAATTGTACAAATTGCATTCAAAAATGAATCCTACAAGTTATTTTTTCTAGAAGATATTTTAATTGCTTCAAAATAAGATTGTCCATAATTTCACGTCTCTTATTGAAGTGAAATGAATCAAAGCTTTCCAAATAGAAAAATATATAATCTATAAGAAAAAAATTCAAAAGTTAAAATTTTGAATTTTTGAATTTTTTTTTGTTGCCCTGTTTCCCATGTTTTGAAGTTATTTGGACATAACTTTTGTTCCCATTCACCAATTGAAAAAAAATATTGTATCCTTACAAAGCTAATGAGTCTTTATATTTCAAAAAGTATTTCAAAAAATCATGACAAAAATTGAGACCATAGGTACATGCCCCAAATTCAATTTGTCAACCAAGGGGACAATGGTTCTTTAGGGGTTAAAATGAAGCAAAATACTTCCATAATTGGCAATAAAAGCATGAAGTGACAAGGTCGCACTAAATGCTATAAACAACACAAGAAATTGATTTGGCATGCATAAAAATGATATCTCACGTTCGGTAGGCATTTATGGAAATATAATTGACACTTGTGTTGTGTAACTAGTAGCCATTTGTATTGTACAAGTTTAAATGAGTAAGATAGGAGGCTTGAATACCAACCGGGCATTTAAAGCAAACATGACTCAGAGGTATATTTTTCTTTCTCCAATGTACCAACTATTCGCATTTCATGAGGTGGTCACTTTTGATGACTACAAATGATCATTTTTTTTTAGTTTCCAAAATTTGTAACTAATTCCAAAAAAGTTCAAAAAATATTAAACAACTTAGGTTAGATGTCAATTCTACTTGTCTTTCAAGGAAAATTTACTGATTTTTTTTCAAGATATTTAGCCTCCCCAAAGTTCATTTGAATGTCAAAGTTCGTATAACTAGGGTACAACCTACAAGATACAAAATCCAATAACACTACTAATGATATATTAGCTAATCTTGTATATCATTGAAGTACCACAATCATGATGTTTACCATAAAATTAAGGTGCATCTCTAATGATGAGATTTCACTACAAAAAACAAAGTACTACATTTTACATACTTAAGATCTAAAATTTTATTATATCTTGGTAACAAGCTAGTATATATGTCAATAAGTCTGTTGTAGATATATTTAAAGGGTCTTTTAAAACCATCCTTACATCCATGCATGTATTTGTCTATATATGTCTATATTTTTCATTCTTAAATCTAATTACACATCTCTCCACCATCACTTACAATCCCTTTAGACTATCTATAACCATTAATATTACAAAAAGAACTTTTATCTTTACCTTCAAATTTGAATTTGAATTTTTTTTCTTCTAGTAAATTCTAGTGCTTCCTTGAACACAAAGTAGGATTAATCTATTAGATTCCTAAAGGGGCCCACAGAAGTGACTATGTGATTATGAATAAATACATAGTATTTGTTCAAGTCTCAAACTCTATGCAATTTGGATGAATGTTAGAAATCTTACAATGCATCAAATGGAGTAAGAACCTTTGCGTTTTAAATTCTAGAAGATTTTCAAATACGATAATATACTCTAGAATTATGCTAAAAACACACTAATATACCATATTGTATGCTAAGATATGACAATATACTATTGTTTATTAACAATGCATGTAGATACATTAAGAATATTTTGTGCTTAGAAAATCTTGAAGTTGTGTGGCAATTAGGATTGACCTTTTGATCTTGTAACAAGTACATGAATTAGTGCTTGATGTTTGTGAAATGGATTTTCTAAATTGTATTTGGATTGCACTTTTTAACTTTGAAATTCAACATGATTTGAGAAAATTTTGTCTATAAGCTTGCAATGTGTCAATGAAAAGGTTAGAATAATTAAATTTCCTGTCTAAGTTTGGAACATTGAGAAAAAGGATTTTTTTATCTCTATATAGTTGGATACATGACCAAGTCACAAAGCAATGAACAAATTATCTAATCTCATGCCTTGTTATTCTACTAAATCTATTGTAGAATGCATCACTAAAAGCACTATTAAATGCACTAAATTTAACACACTATAATACTAGAAAATGCACCAACACTTTTTAAGTTTGGATTCTGTGTATACACATATATACTTCTATGTGTCTATAAAGAACAATGCGGTTCTCCAACTAAGTACATTTTTCAAAAGACTCTTTGGAACTTAAAGAATAAAGATACAATCACTCTAATTATGACACTATATACGAACAACAAACATTTCAAAACTACATAAGTACTATATTTATATGTAGTGACTACAAAATAGCACAAATAGTCACCTAACAAATAAGGTCTCTTACTTTGGTTATTTCAATAGTTTAACAACATCTACTAGCTTGTAGGATTTGTAGAATTTACTAATTTGATGAATAATTTCACTAAGAGAATGAGGAAAAGAAATCAAATACTTTACTTTAGATGTGCCAAACACCCAAATATAATTTTGGATTTAAAAGATTTTTAGGGTTTTGTGTTTGGAATTAAGGACCCAAAAATAGATAGAAGAAGGCATGAAACTTGATCCACAATTGGAAACAAATTTGACATTTACTCACTTTGTGAAAATTTGGTATACTTGCACATTGTCTATACAAGGGTCCAATAAAGATACAAATTGTCCATTGTTCCATTCAACAAGTTTTGCAAAATTTAGAATACAATTGTCATTTTTTGTGATACATAATTAACTTTGCATTCATAAAACATCTCGAATAGTTATACCAATTTTCAATTTCAAAAAATGAAATCTTCATCATGCTAAACTTCTTTGTTAAACTTCATGATTGTACATCTACCAAATCAATATGTATCCATGTGGAAGAAACGATTCCTTAACATCTATAAAAAAAATTAAAAAAATAAAACTTGAATCCTTCGTAACTTCTACATACAACATACAAATGCCAAGTTCTTTGAGACATTGGAACATTAGAAGAGTTTTGGGGGGTCCAAAAGCCTGTTTCGGGCCTGTTCCCCCACAGCTGTTCCCCGCAGCGAGGGGAACGGACCACTATCAGAATTTTTTTTTCATAAAATTAAAAAATTAAAAAAATTAAAAAATATAGTCTCCAAATACAAATTAAAAAATTAAAAAAAATTGGTCAATGACGTGGCAGGGTCTCGACCACATCAGACCGCTGCACCGAACCTGTTTCCTGCGTTCACAGGTTGTGATAACTTACAGGCATCCAAAGGCCCTAAAAATCTTCTAATGCTTCCTTTCACTTGCCAACAACAAGAAAATACGAAAATCAGTAGCCCTCCTGGCCATTGATCATCTTCATTTTGTACCAATCGGATGATGACGCATGATATTAAATCAGTGCTCATCATAAGGGACCTCAAGTGGGGGGTCGGTGTGTCATGATTTCCCTACTGAAGACATTTTGTACTTTCAATGAGGCTGAGTTACACCTCATGAATGGAAACTTATGTTCACCACACTTGAGAAGGGTTTGTGTGTGTGTGATTTAATACGAGCATGATCCCTCAGTGTTCTCGAATTCACTAGAAAGATGATTATCGTATCATATCGCACACAATGATCGTCCGTCCCCACTTCCCTGGCACAATCAAATTGGAATCATGGACGGGAAGACAAAGCCACGGATGTCCTACACAGCCTACTAGAGGAGGACATTCTCAATCCTGGAGGAGTAACTTAACTTAGGACTTCGTTCTTTCCAACGAGGTTTGCCCTAGCTCGCTGTTCATCGGAGCAAGCGAACCTCAAAATAATAAAGAACGATAAGTTTATATGATAAATCATGACAATAAGCTTACCAGCAGGGCTTGTTTTTTTAGGGCTTTCTGGTGACAGATTGCAACAAAAATAAAAAAAAATTGGATAAAAGAATGGCATGAAATCTTGAAATATTGTGCTAGAAATCTTCAAATTACTAAAAAAGTCTTGGATGAAATTGTGTGATTGTGGATGAAAATAAAATTATGGACATGTGATGTGTACAAATGTGATCTTTTCTATCCAATATGTGGATGAATGTTGAAATCGGGAACACTACTATAACATTTCATATCGCAACTTTGACACTTCATAAAAAATGAAAAAAAAAAAAAAAAAAAAACTTTGCCTACTAGTATGTTATGATTTTGTTTGTTGTTGTTTATCCACAACACCCCATTCCAAAGTGCCAATGGCAATCACACACCATATAGCTTGCAACAAACATTTTGTAAAGAAGTTTGTGGCTTGTGAGTTGTCAGATTTGAGACACTTCTTATATTGCATGCTCAAAGTTCAAGTAGTCAAATCACTAAGTAAAGTTGGGTGCAAGACAATAAGCTTAATAAAGGTACGTTTGTACTTGGTATCAGGGGTGATGTTTGCAATGTGAATTCTATCTAGAAGTAGGTCTAAATTCATTCCTCAAACCCTCGCTACCAGCATTCTTTAACACCAAATGCAAACATACCCTAAGCATTCTGACTGTTATGTCTGGGGCTGTTTGCAGTATCCTCAAAATTGGAAATTTTTTCCACCTCCTGGAGGCCATGATGAGATACTGTAAGTTTTTTTGTTTTTTGTTTTGTTTTGTTTTTCTTTTTTTTTCTGGGTTTTTGTTTTTCATTTTTCAGAAATACTGTAATTTTAGCCATTGTGAGTGAGTGAATGCTGAGAGCCTGAGACCATAAGTTTTGTTTGGTGCCATTCCAGGTGCACTTGCTTAAAAAGGCCTGATTTCCCTTCCCACAGCCTCTTTTTGTGTCCCCATTCATTCAATTAAGAATCCCGCCAACAACTTCTGAAATGCCAGAGACTCCATCATTTGCAAATGGGCAGTGGCAGGGCAAGCACAAAGTGCTCATTAAGGAGAAACTGCACCGAATTCTGACCCCTTCCTAAAACTGACAAACCCCTTTCTAAAACCCACAGACCCCTTATAATAATATAATCTCGTGCCTAAAATGTACTCCCTCTATTCATGACATGACAGGCAGACAAAAGGGCGGACGCTTCTGGGTACACTGATTTTCAGGAGTAGTGTGAACAATAAATAAAAGGGTATTCATACGATGTTCAGAATTCATAACTAATTCCACAAAGGTCCAAAAGATATGAAATGAAAGGACTAGAAATAGTATAGATGCCAATTTCATTAACTTAATTTGTGCAGGGAAATTTATTGAAAAATATTTCAAGAAGAAGGCAAAACTCCCCAAACTTGCAAATTAGGTAGTAAATGGTCATTGTATGGGACCTAATATCTTATATTTAATAATGATTGGAATAGTCATTTATTAATGGTTATTTTTATTTAGTTGTGTTTGCTTTTGTTGGATCTTTTGGAGATTCAAATAAGATTCTAGCAAGATGTATTTAAAACAAACCTTAAACTATCTAAAATAAATGTTACACATTCTAAGCAAGTATGTAGTTACCTTGAATACCATAGTAAAATAGTTCATTCACTAATAGAAAGGTGGTGCACCAGCTTGGTGCTTGTACGAGCTTGTAGCACAATTAAAGCTTTGTAGACTAGTGCTCCAAGATTACATTTTCTACTAGTGATTGTTGTCATGGTATTTTTTTAGGCTCCTCAGTTTACCTATATTTTAAAAATTGTTTTTTATTTAAAATATTTAAAATAAAAAACAACTTTGTGTTAAATTGGAAAATTGAATGGATATTTTTTAAATGAAGGTATGTTATAAATGGTCAAAGCAAAGACAAGTATGTTCCTACAAAATAATAGACAACTATTCTAGCCTTGTACCACTATGAATATCCAAAAGCATCCTTCTAAGATGCAAGTTAATGATTGGAACCATCTTTAACCCCGAAAGGACTGAGGCCTTTTTTCTGCCAAAAAACACTAAAAACTGCCATTTCTATAGCAAAGAGTAAAAAAACCATTTAATTGGTTTTTTTTCACATATAACCATAGGATCTTACACCTCACTAGTATAAAAAAGTGTGGAAAAAATTTCAAAATTTTTCACCACACAAATTGCAAGGTATTTGCTTTTAAAGTGGAAAAAACAAGTTTTTCAGCACATTGTGGGACTAGATTTCTTTGACTTTCAACATTTTTAACTGAAATTTTTTGGACTACAGAGTTTTGAGCTTTAAATCTATATAGTGGAGAATTGAGTCGAGAGTCTGGAGAGAAAAAAAGAATTCAAAAAACTTGATTTTCATTCTTAAAAAAATTGTTAAGTAGAAGTAGGTACGAGATAGAAGGAAAATCTAAAATATTTTAGATGGAATTAAAATGCACTAATCCCAATGGTGAGATTGTTCTAGCAAGTAAACTAAACCATGCAAAATAAAAATATTTGAAAAATTTGAAAAATTGCATTCAGAAATGAATCCTACAAGTTATTTTTTTCAAGAAGATGCTCAAACTACCTGAAAAACAAGAATGTCCATAACTTTCTCACAACAAATCCAAATGAAATGAATCAAAGCTTTTTGGATAGACAAAAATATGATCTATAAGGAAAAAAATATTTTTTTTAAATTCAAATTTTTGCAAAAAATGTTTTGTTGCCCAGATTGCCCCCCGGTCCCCTCATTTGAGCTTATTTGGTCATAACTATTGTTCCCAAGCACCAATTGTGAAAAAAATATTATTCTCTCATAAAGCTTATCAATTTTTCTATCTTCAAAAAAAGTATTAAAAAATCACAACAAAAATTCCGCATGTAGATAACTACCCGAAATCCCATTTGTCCCGTGAAGAGACAATGGTCCTTTAGGGGTTAAATAATGTAGGTTATTTCAAAATTGTTGTAGTTGTAATCAAATACGGACACTTTCACATTGGACAACTTAGGATTTAGTCTTGTACAAAATCCCCCTCCCCTTTGATTTCATTAGAGATCATTGTCTATTTACAATGAATATGTATAAAAGTCCTAAATTTTGTATGAGAAGTATAAATTGAACCAAAGAATATTAGAGTGCAAAAAAGTTATGTACAATTCTATAGTTAAAAAATAAATAGACTATAGGAATAGGCCCTTGGTCCAAATTGAAATAAATTCTTCTACTAAGTTTTTTTTAAACTTCAAATTATAAGAGAAACTTGATTTGATTATCTTCATTTCACTAAACATGTCAAATGCAAGAAAATATTTTTTTCATTGGTGAAATTTAGATCTAAAATTGGAAACTAAAAGTTTCCAAAATACATTAGAAAAAAGCATCTTTTTGTGATTCATGGATTAAGCATCTTCTTCTACAATAAGAAAAAATACTACTCTAATGAGTGAATATATATATACACCACTATCAATTGCAAACACGCTCAAGGAAATCTAAGAAATGCTATTCCCTCTATTTCTGAAAAAATACATGTGTTAGTTCCTTTGTAAAGTACAAAAGAAACAAAAATCTTTTATGCCACATTTCACTACTTTTGGACTATTCAATAACTTTTTGACAAAACATTGTGGGATCCCTTGATAATATCATCAAGGGATCCCATGATGTTTGTATGAATCTCTTGATATTTGTAAACATCTCTGGATGTTTTGTATTGATCTCTCAATGATTTGCATTATCCCTTGATGATCATTTTTTTTCCTCTCAGTGACTGTTATTAATTTTGGACTTTCGAAGTAGTGAAATGTGACATTTTTTTAGAAAAGAGAGAGGGTGAGGCAAGACCACCTATGTCCAACGTGTAAGATGCTATTATTTCCAACCAAAGCTTGGAACGTTTTTTTTTTCTCCTTTTTAAGGTTTGGACTAATAAATTCATAACACATATCCCAAAGTAGTGAGCAAGAAAGTAGGAAGTAATGAGCGGGAAAGTAGTTCTTGAATGATTGGAATTGGAAGAGTTTAGATGTTGGGCTATGGGTCTAGAGCACTTTACGCCTTTCAAAAATTCATAGTAATTCGAGTTCAGGCAATAAAATTACCAAAGTTTTTACAGTCCCCAACATGTTTATTATTGCACCTCTGAAAATATTTGCTCTGCCTTGCCCTACCCTTGATACGTCCATCCAGAATTGCTTATTTGATTGGTTATGGGTGCTTTCACTATAATACAAATTGCAATGCTTCAATTCCTCTTCACTTTCTAGCACTTTCTAGCTCCTGCGACCTTACACTGTGCCTGCTAATCCAGAGCTCATAAGAGTCTCGCCGTTTCTTTTCTTCCAGAGAACGTCGGTTAACGTCGTAAGAGCCTGAGATTGCAGATCGAGTCTGGGCCAGCCAGGAGATACACAAACAACAAAACTCATATTGAATTCATAGTAACTTACTGTAGACGGAGAATATTAAGTTCAGCACTTCAGCGCTTACGTTAAGCTTTTAAAGCTCTGAGCATTCAGAGATGCTGTAACACCATTGATAGAAGTTCATTGCCGCTGCACTTTCAAGAGAGGACACGACATTGAACGACAGACTCAGACGCTCAAAGAAGTCCTAAAAATGGTATTCGAATTCTTCAATTCACTGCAATCCATTGCAATTCTTCAATTCATTGCGATTCATTGCAATCCATTGCAATTCTTCAATTCACTGCAATTCATTGCAATTCATTGCAATTCTTCAATTCATTGCAATCCATTGCAATTCATTGCAATTCTTCAATTCATCTTCACTTTCTGGCTACTGTGAGTCTGTGACCTTCCTGTGCTAATCCAGATCGAGCTCATAAGAGGTCTCGTTCCTTTTCTTCCAGAGAATGTCGGTTCATAACTTTGTGAGAGCCTGAGATTCCAGAGTCTGGGCTACGAGAGACAAACACAACAGAACTCATACCGTAAGTTAGACGGAGAATAAGTTCAGCACTTATTGTAAGCGCTTTACTGTATGTTAAGCTTTGAAGCTCTGAGCATTCACAGATGCTGTAGCACCATTGATAGCAGTTCATTGCTGCCCGGCATTGCTGCTGCACTTGCAAGAGAGGACACGACATTGAAGGGCCGATTCAATGAGCCACTTGAGAGGGAAAAATGAATGTTTGTTCATCTCCCCTGGCTTGCCAATCATCTCCTTCCAAATTTTTTCCCACACATTTTGAAAAATGGTTGAAAAAGGCAGTAAAGATTACTCCCTTTGTTTTTGAAGGAGACCCAAGTTGTTGTTTTTGTAAAATACAAAGAAAAACTGGGTCTTTTTCAGAAACAGAGGGAGTTTTATTTTGTAGTTGAGACCGTAGATGAATGGAGGTGGAGTGGATGAAAAATGTAGACATGTGTGAAGATATGGTCACATTTCAGAGTAAATTCAGTATTTATACATACAACCTAGAGTTCTGAGGCTATTTTTTCGTCAAAAAACACTCCAAATTGTAATTTTCAATGTCAACAAAAGTTTTGAATATTTGTTTTTTCCCCTGCATATCCAATCATAGGGTCTTCCACTAGACTAGTATGAGAATGTCTTGAAAACATTTTAGAATACAATTGACTATATTGATCACAGGATATGAGTGTCTAACCCTTAGGGCCTCAATCCTTTTGGGAATTCTTACATTTTTTGCTTAATATATTTGTATAATCATATAATGTTTACTTCAATTTGGTCAAACTCATCATACAATAAGTGTGGTTTCTTGAAAGCCAAGTGTTAGTTGGGATGAATGAGAATTTTCATGGCAAAAAAAGCCCTTGAAACCTCTATGTTCATTGTTTTGATTTTGGACATTGGAGCACTAAAGGATTAAAGTGAAGAAAATGAGTTTTTTTTTGTTCTTAGCCTTACTAGATTATAAGGCTTTGTATTCTTTAAATTAAATTTTTTTAACTTTAGATTGTGAATTAAATTTTTTTTATATTGAAGAATCAAGTTGAGAGTTTGGAAATAAAACTCAAACCCCATTGTAATTTTTAGACTTAAAAAAATTGTTAAATTAAAACAAGTACAAGATAGAAGGAAAAACTAAATTGTTGATAGCTCTAAGATGGAATCGAAATACAATAAATCCTAATGATGAGATTGTTCTAAAAAGCAAACTAAACAAAATATACTCTTAAAATTTTTATTTAAATTGAGTTACAAAATGAATCCAATAGATTTGTTTTTAAAGAACACTTGAGAAGTTTCATAACTTTCACATCAATACTTATCCAAATGGAACAAATTAAGACTTTTGACATTAAAAAAATATAAGAAATCATTTTAAAAATATATATTTCAAATTTTTGTATTTATTGTTTGCTACCCCCCTTACCTATTGGGGGCTTATTATGGCATAACTATTGTCTCCAACCATTGATTGCAATAAAAATTATATTCACAAAAGCTAATCAATTTTCTATGGCTTGAAAACAAAAGAAAAAAATCTTTAAAAAAATTGAGACCATGAGTACCTATTCTAACCTTTAAAAATCTTCTATGGAGACTTTAGGGACATTTGGGGTTAAAGACATCAAATCTACCATTTGTAATTATTGCCATCTAAAACAAGATTGAGCTTATCTTCACTTGGACTATTTCACCCTATATATCTTTATAAAAAGAATAATACCTTGTGAACAAAGAGTCTATTAAAGTAGTTCTAATGTTGTCATCTATTTCTCCATCCATTCATAACATTATTGACCAATGCTTGGGTCCTTTGCTCCATGAAATGAGGGAGGGTAGCAACAACAACATCCATGCTAGGTCCATTTTCATTTGGCTCATAAATTAAAATAAGTAAAACCCTATATTATCCTAAGAAGAAATTTTTTCTTTTGTCTTAGGAACTTAGGGGAAGGAAGTAGCTTGTTTAACAATAATTTGTACAATCACACAACCATGGATGTTAGGTGAATGTACATAATTGCATCTCTATTCCTTAACCATATTTTTTATACTCTTGTCTAAAATGTATTGTACCAACCTTCTAAACAAAAGTCAATTTCATGCACAACTATAATTTGTTTAGTGAATCTAAAACCCTATTCAATTGCCAACAAGATTTAATAAAGAAAGAAGGAAAGACAATTCAAGCCTTTACAAAGTAAGGGAATTATCTATAGTTTAGCTTGTCTAAACTTCCAAATAGAACTTAAGCTAAATCTACACTTTTAAAAGAAGAGGATGATGTCAAAGTTGGCGCAAGTTGCACTTTGGTTTCAAAAAGATCCATTTAAAATTGACTTTGATCGTAGGAAATTTCTTGAGGTGATAACCCTTAAATGGTGTAGCCCTATAACTATGGAAGTCCACAAAAAATCACTAGATGAACTAATGAACATGCTTCCAAAAAGATCTTCTAAAATGAGGCAATTTAATGATAGAAACAATATCTAATTACTTATTTGGATGCATTTTATTGTAGTTATTTTAGTGCTTGTATTCACAATCCAATTTAAAGTAATAATGATGCTTCCTCTATGATTTCATTTATTTTCACTAGCAAGTAGGGAAATGTGGTCTCTATTGAGAGCATCCTTTAGACTTTGAATGCCTTTGGAGAATTGTATGTTTAATATTGTATTCTATTCCTCAATTATAGATTTGGTATATACTCAAATATAGCAAGACATACACCATTTGGTTGAAAATTCAATGATCAAGATTTTATAATTTGGATGTCATAGTATTAACATCTAAACCTTATCACACTCAAATATGACATCATATCCTTAGAATAATGATCATTTTAGAACTTTTGAGACATGTAGGAAGTGCAATAATAATCATAATTGGGAGTGTCATGTATCTTTGGATCTTGCTCATAAAAAATACCAACTTTTCTCACTATCATATACTTCAATTCATACATCTTCTTTGACAAATAAACAATAAACACCTTCTTTGCATCCAACATTGGACTTTCCATACCTTTAGGGTTTACTGATGTTCTTGCTTTAATCTTAAATGTTAAAGTGTTCTTTTTGAGGACAAATTGGATTTAGAACAAGTCCCCAAGATATCAATCTTTGGTCCAATTTTTGAAATATTTAGAGAAGATATAAATTTCCAAGAGTTTTGCAGGGGATATTATTTTCACTGAAATGTTATTCATGGTTCAAAAATTATGAGCATTTTAGTTCAACAAGGGTTGGTTGGACATGGGAATTTATGAGAATTTTACTTGACTTTTGGAAAGGAAGTAGCTAGGGCAATAAATGAGGGACCAATGTTCTCAACAAGTGGGAACTCTTCGAACTATAAGGTTTCCATTGATGAGAATGTA
This sequence comes from Pseudoscleropodium purum, assembly GCA_963969395.1. Taxonomy (NCBI): domain Eukaryota; kingdom Viridiplantae; phylum Streptophyta; class Bryopsida; order Hypnales; family Brachytheciaceae; genus Pseudoscleropodium; species Pseudoscleropodium purum. The sequence continues at coordinate 1,712,316 of OZ017800.1, read as the reverse complement.
AAAAAAACAATGTTTTCAAATTTTAGGAACGATTTAAACAAAGTTCTCAACGACAGAGACACATGGGAACAAATGCAAAGAACAAAGAAGGATGTTTTTGCAATGGTGTCTAATGTCTTAGGAACTTGGTTGATCACATAGAGCTTGTAATTTTTTTGTAGAAATTAGAGATTTTGTGATTCTAGTAGTCCGATTTATTTTCCCTTGTGAAGAATAAATGTGTTTTGTCATCCACCATTGGAATTCATTTAATTTGAAAGTATGAGGTGGAAATTCTATTTGCAAAATAGCCCAATATCATGGGTTCATGCTCCTTACTTATCTTCATTTTATTATTTTATTATTATTATTTTTTAAAACTCAAGAACAAATTGAAAAAGAAAATTTACTTATTTGTATAGAACATGAGGAAATACAACATTGCATTTTGAAGTAAGGTAGGAAGCTCAAATTCCGACAAGGCATCAAAAGTGATCATAACTCAAAGGTACATTTTGCTTTTTTCAATATACCAAGTATGCACATTTCAAGAGGTGGTTTTTTTTTATGACCACAAATGACCACTTTTTTCCAACTTCAAGAATTTGAAACTACTTTCACAGAGATTCAAAAAATATGAAATGACTTGGGTTAGATGTCAATTCCACTTGTCTTTCAAAGAAAATTTACTGAGTTTTTTTTCAAGATGTATAGCCTCCCCAAAATTCAGTTCTAGTCCTTAGATGGTTCACTTATGAACCTCCTACCCTAACTTTATTAGTCCAAGGCTATCTATTGAATACAAAAAATGGGAATTATAGTAATAATATTTTTGTTGGATATCTCGGACCCCAGACCATGCAGAGAGGACTGTACGTTGGAAAATCCGCCTAGCCTTATGATGCCAAATGTCAATGGAGTCTGTTTTTTTGTGCCAAATTATTGAGGAATTGAGTTGTGACCTCCAAATACTTATTAGTGGGAATTATTGGTTCACAGACTGGAAGGTAGTCAAGAAAGAGGAGACACTGTTCAATAAATAATAAATAAAAGAGGAGGGAGTGTCCATGAATTTCAACCTTATCAACCTTGTAACATTGCAGAGGAAAAAAAAACATCACATAAACTTATTATACTTACATCATCAGTTTTTTTTAGTTTCCTGTAGAAACAAATAATGCACCTACTTGGGTGATAAATCTTGTCCTTTCAATAATTGGATCAATTTTATGATGTGAGTGAATCTGGGTGATAAATTTTGTCCTTTCAATTGTTAGTAAATTGTATCATAGTGTCTTGAGGTTTAAAAAATAAATAAATAAATTATAGCATAAGATAGGAGGTCTATAAATTGACCATTTAAGAATTGGAACTGATTAAGGAGGAGGTGGAACTTCTTTAAATATTTTTTAGTGAATTTTCCTTGAAAGACAAGTAGAATTGGCATTTAGTTTAACCCAAGTTGTTTCATATTTTTTGAAGCTTTGTGAAATTAGTTATGAAAATTTGAAGCTGAAGTGACATAGGGCTTTAATAACATCTACCTCCTAAAATATAAATTGTTTGTACATGGCTAAAGGCTATCCAAAAGCAACATGTACATGCAATGTATATTTAAGGAGGTGGTCACTTTTAGGACCTGTGCACTATTTGAACCTCCTACTTTTGTATTTCTTTCTTGGCTACAACAACTAACAAAATTGAGTATAGATTTGAAATGTTTTTTTTTTTTTTTTTTTTAAAACCTGGAGTTTATTTTTAGAGTAAACCAAGAACAAATGGTATAAAGCTAAGGATAAAGCTGTGGAGGGAAACCAAGAACCAAGCCTAAAAACACAAGGCAAGACTAATTTACACGAAGAGCCCACAAATGGGCTCCTTCAAGTTCTAAGTGATGACTTCACCATTTCCTAGAACCAAAGAATGGGGAGCGGAGCTAGGTGTTGAAATTTGAAATGGTTTCATTCAAACAACCATACAATAGGTATCAATAGACAAAGTCCGAAAGTGGATATATGGAAGTTGTAGTGTGTGACATACTACATGTTACTAAGGAAGTTTGAAGAAAATATCAATTGTCATTTGAAAAAAATTACTTTTAAAGTTAGCCATGTCTAAAATTTAGATTCGTTCACCATGATCTAGAATTCTTTATCTTTTGTCAATTTTTTTGTGCCTTAATATGTTGTATACATTAGTTTAGATTGTTGAACACAAAAATTGAAGGAAATTGACATTTATAGAAATTAAAATATCAACAATTTAACAAACATGCAAATGATGTTGGTTCTCACAATATTTAAATTGTTTTTGAGGATTGAGAGTAAGGGATCACATTAGCCATTGTAGAAAGAGTATAGGTTGCAATATAGACCATTGTAACATCTTAATGCCCTTGCATTTGAAATATTTGTTGAATTGGACAATGTGTTTAATTTATATTTTATAGTCGTATAATGCATTTTTAGGTTCAAGATTTTTGTCCAAAGACTAGAGTTTATGATGCACATAATTGATCCAACAAACCAAAAAAAAAATTATCATTGTCAATGTCTTAAGGAAATGAAAATTACCAAAAATTACACTAACCTTCATAAAATTGGTATTTTTTTCTTTATGTGCACCAACATACCAAGGCACAGATGAGTTTTTTGGATTTCTAAGAAAAAATTGACAAAAGATAAAGTATTCCAAATCATATTGAACAAAACTAAGGTTTAAATATGATTAATTTGAAATTAATTTGAAACTAATTTGAAACTAATTTTCTTTCAAAGCACAACTAAGTTTTTCTTCAAACTTCCATGGTAATGTATAACATGTTGCATACTACAACTTTTATATCATTTGTTTTGGACTTTGTCCATTAATGCTAATGGTATGGTTTTTCGAATGAAAACATTTCAAATTTGTATTCAGTATTGTTTGTCATTGTACCTAAGGTGATAAATCTTATCCTTTTCAATCATAAAAAATTGTAGAATAGTGTTTCTCTCATGGCAATGCAACCAATGAAATCAATAAATTTAGAAAGATGGTCACTGATCGGTGCCTTGTTTTTAAGTTGCAAGGTAACAAGTCCTTAACCACTAAAGTCCCAAGAGTAGCCTAGGGAGACTCTTGAAGGTTTGGCTAAATACATATAATTTTGATTATTGGCAAGATTTTTTGAATTTTTTTTCAAAATAAAAAAATTGGCTAGCTTTTGGGGCATATAATTTTTATTTCAATCAATGCCCTAAGGCAAATGAGTGAGGGCAAGCAAGGAAAAAAAGAACTAAAACTTGAAATAATAATCATTTTTTCGAATAGATTATATTTTTGTCAATGTAGAAAATTTTGATTTGTTTTATTTGGATGGATAATGTAAAACTTATGAAGCTTCTTGTTTTGTGGATAATCTTAGCACTTTTGAGAATGTAATGTATCGGATATGTTTTTGAACAAAACTTTAACAATTTTTCAAAAAACAAATTGTTTACAAATTAGTTTTCTTTATAGAACAATTTCACCGTTGGACCTAGTGTTGTAACTCCTATAGGACTAGCATGTGTTTTTTGGCTACATAGCAATTTTTCGCAAGTATGTGTGATTGAACATGGAGACAAGGAATATCTTTCATATGCACTAAATTTCATGACATTTGAAAATATGAGTAAAAAATTATGGCCATATATATATTTATATGTTTATATATTATATATTATATATTTTGTATTTTTTTTTAATTTAAATTTATCATAAATGGGCAATCTAGGCAAATTAAAAAATCACATTTTTCAGGAAAAAAATTGAAATTGGTATTCTAGAATTTATATACAAGGAAAGCTTTTAATCATTCCATTTTGATCAATGAATTAAAAGTTATGAGGATTTTTTGTGTGCGGGCACTTATGGATTTTCTACTTAAAAATAAACTTTGAAGTCCTTTATCTTATTCAATTTTCAATATTTTTGGAGAAAAATGAAATTTTAGGATGTGGATTGTTTATTACAATATTGCAACCATTGGAATTGGTATTTTTTAATTCCATAATTAAATTCTTAACAATTTAGTAATTTGAATCATTCTCTACTATTGTCTACTTACTATTTTTTCCCTATATGTTGTACAATTCTAAATGATTTGAAATTTTTCAAGCATGTGGTCAACTAGTCTAGGAAAAAAAATCTAAAGAAGCTCTTGATCACTATTTTGGACCTTTTTTTCATAGAAAAGCAAGCTTGTGAAGTGTAGTTGCACATCATTTTGCTAGGTAGAAAAGACGATTTTAGTGAATTTGAATGCTTATTCTTGCAATCCATGTGGTGGAAATTTCTGAAATTTTTACTTCATGTATTCAAGTTAGCATATTACAAAATCCTACAATTATATATGTGTCCAAAAAAGTTTAAGAAAAAATTTGATACTTGTATTAAAAATGGCAATTTTCAAGTGTTTTTGGTGAAAATATAGTTATGAAACTTCAACAATTAATTCCATCTTAGAGCAAGAAAATGAAAATAAGGCTATGTTGATTTAGACATTGACCTTGAAATCTTGAATTTCAAATTTTGTTCTTATTTTTCCTGTTTAAGCCCGTTAATTAGCCATTTAGATGTTAAATAGTGTGAAAAGACATGATTAATCCTATTGGGCATTAGAGTGTGTGAAATCCAATTGGTTGGTCGAGAAGTTATTAGTTGGAAATTAAAAGGCTAAGTTGTAAATTGGCTTGGCAAGTGGTTGACTCCTATTAGGCTTCAAAGGTCTCATTTTGTTTTTCATCCATTGTTAGAATGAGCATGTGAATCTCAGTCCAAGTTGATTGTTCTTTGGTGTATTTTGGGAGTGAGTGATGAGGAGATTTGTATTTTTGTAACTTTAAAATAATTTAATCAAATCAGATTATGTTACTTTTAGAAGTATGTGTTACTATGTGTATTAAAGTTGGAATGTTATTGTGGTCTAAATTGGATGTTGTGTGTGTATGAGCCTACGTTGGAATCATTTGGAGTTGTATAAATTGTTGTTGTAGAGATTGTGTGTAGGAGTTGATGAATTAAATTTTAGAATAGTGTATACCAATTTGGAGGTCTTTCTTTCCCATGTGTTGTGATTGCATAATGTAATCTAATTGTCTTGTAGCAAACCAAATGAAATAGTATCTTTGAGCAAACTTCACTAAGATTTGGATTTCCTAATCGGATCATCCAAGTCTAATTTATAATTTTACATGACCATAATTCCCATTTCCTAACATTGTTAAGCAACCTAGACCATTCCCCTTTATAGATTGGGATAATTTCACCCTAGATCCCGAAAAGTGAATTTAGTTTAATATGTAGAGAGGAATTCAACAATTTTTTATTTTTTAATGAATGCTACTAATGTGGCACCACTTGTGCCACAACAACACCACATCGGATTATTATTATTATTATTATTATTATTATTATTATTATTATTATTATTATTTTGTATTTGCACTACGAGGTGCCAGAAAAGGAATCTTTCATGGCCCTCCGTAGTGTTCAGATTTTTTCTAATGATTAGTGAAAATTTTAGCACAAAATAATTAAAACTCCATTCATAGTGAGCTGCCCAAATTTGCTATGTTGCCAAAAAATGCAGCTTAGGTGTTTAGGGGTTAAAAGACAGAGACCATGGCATCAATTCTTCTTTCAGAATTTGAGTTTCCAAATTCTATGTACAACCACATTCACACTACACAATACACAACGTGGATAGAGTTTTGTTGAAGTGGGGAGATATGGTTCAGTGTTGCTTGGGGATAAGAAGCTTGCATGGACATGACGCACCAATGGGTGTCCGATTAAGTTACCTGGAGTTCTTTACTGCTCACATGACTCCAATGTTGTGTCCAGCAAATTGCTGACAGAGCTGCGTTCACGAGACACCTTTGACGCCACAAAATCATACTCATCAGTAAGATAATCAAACTATGATAAGCCTTTCTTTTCACACAACAGAGTGTGAGTTCCCAAATTTAGGATTCCAAGTTTGCTCCACATCACACATCAAATTTCACACATCACACTCCACCTACACTAAGTTACCTTTTTCTTTCTCAAGCTACACTACTGACACCTGTTTCATGCCTCATACTTCAAAACAATACACTTTCTTCCTCACTTCTGTCGAAAATTGGCACCCGGAGTAGACTCTAGGTATTTCACCATTGCATTGAATACCACACGGTTACTTTGAAGAAACTATAGTAAGGGAAGAGGTCCATAAAGCGCTCAAGCTCTAAAATCACCCACATTCCTGAAATGTATATTATTTATACATGCTACTTTTTCATTGTATCAACAATGTACAAATGGTGTACATTTCAGGAGGTGGGTGATTTCAGAGCCCACCGCATCAGAACTTCAAAACTTCATAATCAACTCCAGAAAGCTCCAAAAATTATGAAACAATTTGGACTAGATGCCAATTTCACTTGTCTTTCAAGGATAATTTACTGAAAAATATTTCATGAAGTTTCACTTCTTCCAAAATCAGTTCAAGCTCTTGTGCTGTTGTCACAGTCAACAAAAGTAGAAGTAATTTTTTAATTTTTTAATTTTTAAAACCAAAAATATCAAAAAGAAAATCCATAACTTTCACATTGTATGTTGGAATGTCATGAAACAAAGCCCATTCACCCCTCCTTATCGAGAGCTTTTCAACGGTACCAAAACACAATCAAGGGATGTATGGTCTTGGAGATCTCAACATAACAAACAAAACAACCAGCCTCTTTTAGAGCCACCTTACAATATGACCATCTACGTTAAGAGGCTATGGGATTGATTGACCAAACTTTGTTGAGAGTCCCAAGAAATGGATAATAAATATGCAAACTTCACAACCTAGTGACCATAATTTGGGTCTCTATAGTTTGGCCACCCAAACTTCGTTTGAGAGTTTGTCAGTGTGTGGGCACTTTTCTTGCCACGGAGACAATTTGGAGGGTGACGGCCTTTGAGTTGTGCCTTTTAGTGTGAAGGGTTGAGAGATCAAACTCTTGATTTCTTGAAATGTGATTGGTGGAAACCCACAGCCTCTCAATCTTTGGTCGTAGTATGAAGTCGCCCTTAAGGTATGGATGAAAAGAAAATATGGTTTTGTTGCAACTCAAACTTGTGGTATTATGGATGTGTTTTTTTTTAACAATGACAGCTCTTCAAACTACGGTAGAAGTATCTAGTAACTGATTTACATTTGGTGGCTAAAATCAAAAAACATTAGAAAACACTAAGTGACAAGCAAAATTGAGAAACAATGGGAATAATAATAATCACACATTGATATCTTGATTAATTTTTAATGATGAATTTGTAAAACAAAAAACATTTGCTACAAACATGTGGTAGCAAAGCACTAGAATGTAAAGTGGAATAAGGTAGGAGGCTCAAAAACCACTCATCTAACGACCGGTCTATCTTTTTCATGTATTTACTTCAATGAAAATTTTTTCACCTAATTTTTGAGACAAAAAGAAATGGATGCGGAATGTAATACAAGTGGTTTCATATGTTTTTTTAGGTATTATTGAATTACTTATGAATTTTTAAACAAGTTGTATTGTAGGCACTTATTTATGATCCTAGGTCTTTCATAAATTGTTCACTTGCAATTTTTAAAAAGAAATGGAGAAAACAAATAAAGCAATTGGCTCTTGCAATAAATAATACTTTCTTTCTTGATTCATTCAATGACTAAAGAGGTCAATTTAAGGACCATCTCATGTCCATTTGAGAATTGATTATAGGAAGCATTCTAAATGTCCGAGTAGATTTCAAGCCTCCTATCTTAGTGTTAAGTTAATTTTTGAATGTATCTATGGTAATCAAGTACCACATGTGAGATATATGAACTTATTCTTTAGCCCTAGAAAAGACATTCCTCGTTACCAAAGTAATCACCAAAATACTCAAATTATTGGACCAATAAGTGCATATGTGTTTCTATAATTTATAGGAAAGTCATTTATTCAACCTTTTTAGGTTTGTATTATCCTTAAAGGGTTAAAGGACTAAGCATATGTATATCATACAATTTTTTTGTATGAATATTTCTTACTATTGCATACAATATCATGTTAGTGACACATACTTGTCAATTTTCAAAAGTAGTAGAATATTTTTCTTGATGTTGTCCACCCTACTCGATTTTTTTTAATGGAGTATTTTTCTTAGAGCACCCAATTAATTCTATATCTTGTATCAAAATCTCAAAGAGTTCCATTCATCCCATTTTTCATTTCTAAGAATCATCTCACCTACTAAAAATCATAAAATTTGTAAATTAAATATTCTCTTGTCTACAAATGGGGCTTGCTTCTTTGCACATAATTTTTTTTGTCAAAAGCAATTAAGGTAAACTAGTTGTGATAAACAAACCACGTATGACAAACACCAAAGAAATGACCCATTACAATCTTTGCATTATTGATGATAGGCTTTTTCAATAAATGAAATTTGGACTATATTGGGTTAGTGGCTACAATCAATGTCTTGGATGATGGTGATGGAGTGATTAGTGATTGCAATAGGAACTTCCACTTTTTTAGTGTAAATTCATCACAAGAAGTGACATTTTCAGACCTCCATATTGTGGCCATGTTAGGAAATATCATGACTGCTTTAGGTGGGCAAGATGACCATTATGGAAACACTTTTTGTTGGTTTGAAATAGTCTAAAGACTCTTTGTGGCCAATTGGACAACACACTTCAAAAATTCATAACAAATTCATACTTTGTCCAAAAAATTCTATTACTCTCTCCATTTATTACATTTGTCTTGAAATGGAATTAATTTTTTTTAACAATTAATGCCAATAGGGTAAACTAGTCATTTTGCTTGTTATAGGCTAATTTACTTGACAACATCTCCACCACAAACTCTAAGTGAAACATGACCATGACTCTATTAGGAAGTCGTTGATTTAGTATTCCATTGCATCACCACTATGTGCTTTTTGATTTTATTGGGCAACACTACATATGCCCACACCATTGTTGAGGTCTTTTAGACCTTGCAAGGACTCATGCAACAATGTAAATCATTTGACTATGGAAGAATCATTCTTTTTCATGATATTTTTTATAACACAAAGTAAATTTTACAAGGTGTTGCCAAGGGATGAAGTGGAGCTGGAGGCACTTCAACTTACTCCTTAACAAGTAGAGATGCTATTGAAACATAGCCCACAACTTCACTCTCCTAGCCACTAAATGCTTGAGGCACCAAATTTTGATGTTGACAATACTTTGAAGTTAAATAAAGCCTAACCAAGTTATTATTTTTATTAGATTATATTTTTGAAAAATACTTTTTGAATTCTAGTTTTAGCATCAAAATTCTGATTTTGAAAATGATTGATTATGCTTTTTCTATTCAAGATTTTGCGCAAGGGTGTCCATTGCAATATTGACCTTCCATAGTGTTGGGAGCTCTTAGAAATGAGCCTCAAATACACTAGATCTTGTAGAAAAATTCACATTAGAAATTCACTTAAAAAATTTGTAGAAGAAATTTTAAGAAGTCATAAATTGATCGAAGTTATGCTTGTCATGTCCTTTAACCTCATATTTTTCTTGGTGACCATTTTTTCAGATTTGACATGTGAAAAGAGGATTGAAAGACTTCAAATGACTTTCATAGTTTTACCACCCTCATGATCAAACATTAAAATCTTTCAATCCACAAGTGATATTGTTATGTTTTTTTTTCCTATGTGATCACTAATACATCTCTAATTTGAATTTGTATAGTTACAATTCAAAAAAATTGATACAACTTATCAAAATATTGACTTTTTGTTCAATTTAGAGCAAATTCCTAGACACTCAAAAAAAGACCTTGGACATTTAGGGCTTAAAAACCTTGTTATGTTCCTCTCCAAGTTGAAGCGGTGGAGCTCCTCTTAGTACACGTCTTAAGAAACGGAGGCCCCTCAAGCCCAAGTGGGTCTAGGTCATGTATTAAAACCACTCCATTTGGGGGCTTTATATTATCGTGGAGAAACGCAGTCCATCCACGTAGTCAAAGCAGGAGCATCAACGGTCCTTGGCCCCCGAAGGTTCCTAGAATTTCAATAGGAAGGATTCCACGCCAATAATTGACCTCCTCTTGAGGACTGCCCGAGGCTTTGCCGGTGCTATGGGCCAAAGCCCAACAGTAGGCCTGAACTAATAATTTCAGGCTGCTACTATTTGCTGCCTGAAAACAAACCCCGATTTATGGAATTACTTGCTCTTGTCTGGAAATTCACCAAAAATTGGTTTTACATAAGGTAGGAGGTCCATTAATTCAAGAGCTGAAAATTAATTTGGGGAGTTTGAAAATTTTCTTGAAACACAAATCATTAGAAAAAATCTGAGCCCTGTGGAGGGCTGTTAAATATTCAGTTTTCGGCACCCCGTAGTGCAATTACAAGAAATTAAATTAAATTTAAAAAAATATAAATATAAATATAATAATATAATATTTAAAAAAATTTAAATTTAAAATCATATTTTAAAAAATTTAAAAATCTGACGTGACGTTGATGTGGCACAAGTCAACAAATTTCATTGAAAAATAAAAAACACTGGAATTCCTCTCTAATTGCACCGGGGTAGTTGCGGATAGTTTGGAACTTGCAGCCTTTATAAAGCCTGAAATTTTTTGTAACGGGAATGAGTGGCATCTAACCCAAATCATTTCCTATTTTTTGGAGTTTTGTGGAATTAGTTGTGAATTTTTGAAGTTGAAATGCAGTAGTCACTAAAAACGTCCACTTCCTGAAATGTACATTGTTTGTACATTGTTGAAGCAATGATAAAGAAAAGGAAGTGTACAAATAGTGTACATTTCAAGAGGTAGTTGTATGTAGGGTTTGAGTGCTTTATAGACCTCCTAGCAATGTTTGTCTTGACAAATGGGCTTGGATTAGGCTAAGACCAAACTTGTATCAGGGTATTTTTTTTCATTTTTCATGAAGTGCCAAACTGGTGATGTTGAATGTAATAGTGGTATTTGAAATTTCAACATTCATCCATTCATATTGGATAGAAAATACCACATTAGCACATATCACATATCCATAATTTTGTTTTCATCCATTATTTGGTGATTTCATCCAATAAATTTTTATAATTTTGACAATTTCATTGAAAATTTTATTGTTTATGTTCTAAGGGTTTAGTGTAGGGTCAATTGTTTTGGTGCAATTTGATGACAAATCGTCTGAAAAAAACCCACTGTGAGTCTTGAATGCTTTGCTTGTAAAGGTTCTCAAGATCCTTTGTTGATTTTGCTGTAAGCTTACTTTAGAAGATACATACAAATGTTGTATCTGAGTATTCTGTAACTTTCTTTTAAAATGGAATGCAAGCAAGAGTAAGATACAATTGGAATGGTCTCAATACTATGGGTAATAAATGATTGTTCATGGCCACCCAGAATGGAGAACAAAGCTTTTTGCAATGCAATACTGAGTAAACATAAAAAAATATTTTGTCAAGATGCAAGGTTTCATTGCGGAGATGTTTGGATTTCATTAGGGTTTAGCAAGAACAAATGAATGAAAAAATTGTGGAGGTGTGACCATGAGAGATGAAATTGTGACATAGTTGTAAATAATATAAGCCATATCTTACACTCAAGTTAGATTTGTTAAAAAATAATTCAAAATATAATTATATATGGCATGTAATGAAATTTTCAGAAATTATAACATGGCACAATTGAAATGTTTAGAAAATATTAATGAGAATAATTTGAATCCTAAAAAAAAACCCGATGAAAAATGAAAAATGAAAAAGAAATCACACCAATAGTGAATGGAATTACATTTGAATTCATGTTGAAATACGGACCAACTTAATCCCTAAATGCCCAAGGTATGTTTGGAGCTTCTTGAAATTTGCTCTAAAATTCAACAAAAAGTCAACATTTTCATAAGTTGTACCAATTTCTTTTGAATTGTAACTGTAAAAATTCAAACAAGACATGTTAGAGATCATGTAGGAAAAGAAAACATAACAATATCACTTATAGATTGAAAGATTATAATGTTTGATTATGAAGGTGTTAAAACTATGAAAAATTTTCAATTCTCTTTTTGAATGTCAACTCTAAAAAGTTGGTCACTAAAAAAATATGAGGTTTAGGGCCTAACATGTACAACCCCAATCAATTTATGCTTTTTCAAAATCTATTCTACAACTTTTTTTTAATGAGTTTCTAATGTGACTTTTTCTCCAAGATTCAGTGTATTTGGGGCTCATTTCCAAGAGCCCTCAACACATTGCAATGGGTATCCTTCCACAAAATCTTGAATAAAAAAATCATAATCCTTCATTTTTAAGATTGTTTTTTTGATCGTAAAACTAGATTTGATCGTAAAACTAGATTTAAAACTAGATTTTTGAAAAAGAATTCTTCAAAAATACAAACTACTAAAAATAACAATTTGGTTGGATTTTGCTTAACTTCAAAGTTTTCGAAACACTAGAATCTAGTACCTCAAGCACTTAGGGGTTAAATGAGCTCTTTTTGTAGTCATTGAGTTTACTTACAAGAGGAGGTTGCTACACCAACCTATGTTCATGAGGCATCATTGACTCTTCATTCACAATGACAATGATCCTTCAACCGACATCATTAGTATTTTTTATCTTTTTCTGCACAAACTCAAATGATACCTCGAGCGCATTGCTAAATTATGTCCCCCCAACAGTGTTTACATAATTGCAAATAAATTTGACGGAAAAAAATGATTTGAGGTGTGCAATCCCTCCAAATATCGGCACCAACGCTGAGAAGGACGGGACGCCTTGTGGCGACCCCCGCCTTCATTATCAGGAGCAGAGCCTCCAGTTGCCTCCTCTGCCCGTCTTCTTGCACAATTCTCACATGATTGTTGCGCTTCTGACACCTCTGGCTTGGCCAATTTACGTCACTGTCCCCTTTCTCACGGTGCCTGACGGATGTCAATCGTCGTCTTCTCCCTTTTTTTCTTCCTGGGAAAGAAAACGACGGGGAATTCATCTTTTTTTTGGAGCAGACGGAACTGTATCATCCTTGTCTTGCGTGCACTCTCTTTTCTTCACTTCTTCGATCGATAGAGTAACCTTGTTTTCATTCCAGTAAAAAGGACGCTCCTTTACGATCTCTTTGTGCTGCAGGTGAGCAGTCTCCCGGTAATGCGAAATAATCTTTCTATAATTGGTTTGTTACCGGTAAAATGAATTCACGTGAAGTTGTTATACCTTTTTAGTCGGTCTTTTCGCTTTCCTTGGACTTGTGAAATATCAAAGTCACGTTAAGAATGGTGGAGTGACTTGGATCATACAATAACCCGTACGCTATGGGAGTTCGTGGAAGTGCATTTGCTGTTCATAGTCATCAGATTTCTTATTTTATATTCTTGTCACAAGAATAGTCAGCAGATTCATTCCGTCTCTTCTGTTTATGTTCTTGCGCGCAGGGCGATTTTAGGAGAAGTCGATCGAGCGTGTTAGATTAGAGGAGGTTCTGAAATGCGCTTTGTAGTTAGAGTTTACGACATTGCGCTGTGGTTGCATTGATGAGAAAGTGAGTGAGTGAGTGAGCGGCAGTGGGCAAGTGAGCGACTCACTGCGGAGCTGCAGAGTCGAGGAGACGCCATTTTTGTCGTCTTATCGTTGCTTTTACTTGCGTTTAGTGGATTCTGATTTTAATCTCTGTTTTCTTTTTGCAATTGTTCCTCTGAGCGGCTTTGCTTTTCAGAGGGAGCCTTTTTACGGTTGTGTGCCTCGAGGGCCTTGTGCCGGGCCTTCCTTCGAAGTGCGGGGTGATTCTTGGAACTGCAGCTGCTGTCTGTTTGATTATCATTGACTTTCTCTCCCTGGTTAATCTGTTTCTCGAGGGCGTACATCTTCCGGAGGAGTGAAGAATCCTTTGGCCGGAAGAGTTTGATTTCTACTTAGAAGAAATGATTTCGCATTGGTGTCAGCTTTCTTTACTGAACGCCACTCAATTGTCGTTCCAGCTGCTTCTGAGCGTTCTTGTTTGATTGCGGAAGCTAGAGAATGGGATTGATTAATCGAAGGACATGTGATGAGCGCTCAAGCTCGACGAGATGCCAAGTCGACCTCAGAGCAGCGTCGTAGAAACGTTTAGGGAATTCTGTAGGGCGAGTAAGTGGTTATGACGTAGATTGAATAGCAAGCGCGATGGACACGAAGAGTGTGATGGATGGCGCCACTTACCATCATAGCATGAGGGGAGCGATGAGCGAGGGGAAGAAGGTCGCGGGCGTCACAGGGCAGTATGAGGAGCAGGAGAGCGATGGAAAGAGGAAGAAGAGGAAGAAAGCGCCGGCGGGGGGAAGGAGAATTGTCGTCGGAATGAAGCTCGCCTCGGCGTGCAGAGAGGTTCTGACGTGGACCATTGCCAAGGTTGCGCACCCGGGTGACCTTGTGATTGCCCTTCATGTCGCTCCCTTCCCGCCATTGTCAGGTAACCGACATTCGTTCAGCAATTTCCAGTATTTGGGAGAACATTGAACTCCGAATTGAGCTAGGGAGAGTCATTCATGAGAAGGCGAGGTTCCGGATTGGCCGGAACGTAGAACCTTTCGGGTGCTTTGCGTTAATCGGTGACTGAGCTTCTCGAACTTCAATCTATCAGAGTGCGCGCTAAAGAGATGGAGACAGAATCTTGAATTCTTTCTTAATGTGAGTGGAACCTACGTAGGTAGTATTGGAACTCTGCTTCTTTCGACAGAAGATGATCGATTCTTGAAAGACGCTGAAGAATGGAGAAAAGAAAAGCTTAGAATTAAGTAACAAAGAATTGTAATTCTGATTTCTTTCTCAGACCAGCGTGAATTAACAGTCTGTTCGTACAAGGCTCGACAATACATACATACCCTTTCGAAGGTAGACTTTATCTGTACAAGATGAGAGCCTTTGAAGAATGAACACCTCACCAATTAAGGGAGAAGTTGAAACTGATGGGTGGCCCAGTGCGGCACCTACTACCGCCACTCACCCGAGGTGGCATGCTTTACGATCATGCAATATTCCGTCCGAGAAGTAGGAATCTAATCTCTGTCAATGAATTCTCTATTCTGGACATGAGTTTGGCACTCGTTTAAATACCATCATGCGTCAGAGCTCTCCGAGTTTTAAATTTAAGCCACTGTATTCTCTCTGGATGTTGTTCTAGTGGGTGAATATGTGTTCCATTTCAGTTTGTGGGACAGTACTCTTTGATTGCAAATCTGTGCAGATCGTTTATATTCAATGATAAATGCTGTGTTCGAAACGTGCATTTCCTTCGGTGAATTCTATTACTTCCGAATCTCCGTGTCCATAGAAAAGATTAGAAACGGTCTCTTCCGTTCCTTGGTGTTTCGGTAATTGTAACTGATATGCTAGTTTTAGCGGCCATTGCAGGTTTCAGGGGTGAAGATACCTGTGCAGATCAACAACAATTGGCAAGCTCCTTGCACACAGTCCTTTCTGTGTACGAAGGCCTTTGTAACCTCAAGCAGGTACTTTTTTCCCGTCCCTAGCTTAGAGCTCATGTCAGTAGTAAAGAAGTAGATGGATTTCATATCCCATGTCAACTGTATACCTCACGGAATTTTGTAATCAAAATTCCCGTAGCCGTTAAGTCACATGATCAACACCACCTAGTGTTCTTAAAAGAATCAAGTACTTCGGCTATGGTGAGGCAATAACAGCCGCATTCTATTCAAAACCTAAACCGCCGACCGTACTTGGATGCTTGTATTTGTGCAATCAAGATAGCTTACCTAATGAATTTGATCTCTTTGGTCAAGTTTCACGACTTAGACTGTTATGATTGAGCTCATGTAGAGGCTTTGATTGCACGTGTCAGATCAAATTGCAGTTGGAGATTGTGAACGGGACCAAGGCGAGGAACACACTAGTAGACGAGGCGCGCAACTACGAGGCATATAAGTTGATTCTGGGAACTACCAGGCACCATGCGGCAGGGTATGTGCGATCCCAGAAGCTTTTTGTGGTTGGTCTTGGCCTTTTCAAACCCAAATCTGTTCCTGGATCTGTCCACGATGGGAATCTTCTCAAAGTTGAAGCCGAGGTCCACTGTACAAGGAATAGTGCCTGCAGAGTCTCGTTGTAATTGTATTGTACTGAACGGTTCCACAATGTGGTTCGTCTTGTTGTAATGTGAGCTATCCTGCAGTTATTGACTTTTGGCGTATTCTTGCAGATGGAGTGCATCGCTTGGGAAATACTGTATAAAGCGACTCCCGTCCACATGTTCAGTTGTTATTGTTGATCAGTGGAAAATTATGTTTGATAGAAAGGGCGCACAAATCGAGACGCCTGGTGAGCGCCTCCCCTTTTTTTGTCTTTACCGCATTTTGCTCTTCCTACGCGAGCAGAATCTTTGGCTTGTCCTTAAATACATAACTGCCGCGGTGAGACGGGGCAGTTGTGCTTGCGATTTCTTACTACATCAGATGCCTTGCTTCGTCCATGGAGAGACTCTTAACGTCTTTCACTTGATTGATGGTTGAAATGCTTTTTGTTGGACATTTCCCCTGCTCGAACAAATACGCTAAGAAGTTTTTCTTGTGTACTTAGTTGGCATTCATCACATTATTAAGGCATTCCGATAGAATTTCCTTTGACATGTCACTTGATTGATACGAACCCTAGATATTTTTGCACTTGGGTCAAGCTATATCATACTAGGCAGCTCGTGATGGAGGATATGCAGTCTCACCTGCAGTAAGTTTTGTAGGAACCTCGATGATGAAAATCCTGCGGCGAAGTGTGAAAAGCATCGGGAGAAGCAGGAAAGTGTCCGGAGCTACATCATGCATAGATGATGATGGGACTGCGTCCACAGTTTCTACGCCAACAACCACGACTGAAGCGAAAGATGCTAATATTCGAGAGTATGACGACCGTGTTAGTGTTAATGACTTTGATTCTGCCTCATCATCGAGTTCCACGATATTGCGGGATGATTCGGTTGCATCAAGGTCAAAGTCAGACCTAGGATCGCCGATCAGTGTTCTTCCATCTAATCGGATTGAGAGTGCATTGAGTGATTTTGAGGCCTTCCGATTTTCATACTCGAAGCGCCGATTAGAATGCTCGGTGTCAAAACGATCAAGTTCCTTGAGGGTTGAGAAACAAAATCTGCGGAGACTCTGTGGTGAAGAGAGTGATGGCGACGAAGATGATTCAGGTGAAGAATTGGACCCTTATCCTACGGAAGCATGCAATTCTGATGACAATGAATCACGATTTTCCGTGCCAGTGTATAGTGAGAATCTTGTTTCGGAGGCCTTCATATCCCTTGAGACTGAGGAGACCATCCACAAAGATCGACGCGTCGTGCTGAGTTCTCTAAGTGGTGATATTTCTAAAGCTGCATTTTCTCTTGACACTGGGGAAACCATTCAGAAAGGTTGGCCCCTCATGCACCGTTCTTTAAGCCTTGATACCTTCAACTTGCCACTTGGTAAAACGCTGGACCGAAGCATGTCAGTTGTAAATTGGGCCTTGCAGCTGCCTAAACGAAGTGGAGAATTTACAGAGAGAATGTGCATACGCCAGGATCTTCGGAAAGTTGGTAATCGTTCTAATCGTTTGCAATCTTGCGGGGAGGAATTCAGTCGCGCTCAAGTCAGACTTTCCTTTAGCCTTCCACATGTCAGGGCATGTACGTTGGGCAGGTTTGAACCGGATCGACTAATGTCATTGACGGGTCAAATTCATCGAGTTTGTCGAGACCGCCCCCGAGTGTACACTTATGAAGAACTTGACAATGCAACTTCGGGTTTCTCTCCAAGTATGTCGATCTCTGTTCATGTTACCATTTTGTTCTTAAGTTGCTTTTCATGTACCGCTTTCTTGTTCTTTTTTTGACTGCCTCTGAACCGAACAATGATTTCTTTGTTCAACAAGAATGTCTATATGGTCGTTACTAAGTTTGTGAGTGCTTAGGTAATTTAATCGGGATCGGTGGTGGAAGTCAAGTATACCGTGGCGAGACACGTGATGGTTGTCTTGTGGCTGTCAAGCTGTTGAATCAAGGGCGGCCACAAGCAGAAGAGGAACTCCTGACTGACATAGAGATCAATAGCTCATTGAAGCACCGCCACATCGTTGCATTACTCGGCTATTCTGTGGGCGCCAGTCATCTCATCCTTGTTTATGAATTTCTTCCAAATGGCAATTTGGACGACCACCTTCACGGTATTGTTTTATTTCCATCTGTTTCCATCTAGTTACACATTTCTCCAGAAATTTTGAAATTTTTGAGTTTTAATATTTGTAACGCGATTTCTTGTTGGAGGGAATTGAGGGTAACTTGGGTACTGGAATGGGAATTTAGGTGGGAAGGAATCACCTGTAATTTCCTGGGAAGTGCGGTACAAAATTGCTGTTGGGATCGCCCGAGCCTTGGACTACCTTCACGATGGATGCCCTAAGCCAGTTGTGCATAGGGATGTGAAGGCGTCCAACATTCTATTGACTGCAACTTTCGATGCTCAGGTAAGCTTGCATGACTGGAGTCAAAGATGTCTGCTTCTGTACTGTAGAGTGCCATCCACCATTTTCTTCTTGGATGGAAGCCATCTTTCCTTTGAATTTATCGTTTCAGAAATAGTCTATTTATCTTAGAGGAGTGGTTGACCCAGACTGCATAAATGGTTCTGAGATCGTTGAATTGCCTAGAACCGACTTATCTGACAAGTTTCTGTGCAGCTGTCGGACTTTGGACTAGCAAAATGGGCTCCTACAGATGTTCATTTCTTACGGTGTAATGATGTGGTGGGCACATTTGGGTAAAGTCTCATCTTTCTTCGAGGATGCGGATATCCTTTTTCAGTTACTATCGGGATTCCTTTCGATGAAATTCCTCAAAAATGAAATTCCTTGGTGCAAGTGATGCTGAAAGTCATGCGGTTCGTTTGCCAACTTCATCAATTATAATATTTACTGAGCGGATCATGGTTTGGTGCAGCTATTTGGCGCCTGAGTATTTTATGTACGGAAGAGTAAACGAGGGAACAGATGTGTACTCGTTTGGAGTGGTCCTACTCGAGCTTCTTACTGGTCGGCAGCCCATTGACACAACCAAACCCAAAGGCCAAGAAAATCTCGTGCTCTGGGTATGGTCACATCATTACGAAATCGGACTGGAGACTTATCATTGTGACGTTTCATGCAACAAGGTTTAGAAAGTGTAATTCTTACTAAATGAGCCATGGACTCGGAATAATTATAGCTTTGTTTGTAGTGGTGCAATTTTTCCAGATGTGATGTCTTTAATTGTGCCAGAATTGAATTACATGTTTCAGTAGAGCATATTGTGGTGAACTTAACATTTCCTTCTATGGCAATCTCACGACGACTGATATGATTCAGGCGCGGCCACTCTTAGAGGAGAAAAATATCGACATATTGGCCGATACCCGACTTGAAAGCAAGTATGACCTCAACGAATTCAAAAGTATGATGCTTTCGGCTGCTCTCTGCATCCGACACTCTGCTCACCGAAGACCACCAATGAGCAAGGTGAGCTAAGCTTAGTTATAATCCTGCGATAAAAGCATTTCTAATTTGACAGTGACATACTATCACATTTTCAGTATTGGATCCTGTTTATGTTATTCAGAAGTCTTGCAGAAGAATGAAGCTGACTTCTGCCATGGTCACGGCCCTTGAAAGTATATCTAACAACATGATGGTACATGCAATCCGTGGCACGTAGATACTCAAAATTTTATCCGGAGAAGGTGAAAGCCTTGGCTACTGGCCTCGGCAAGAACTAATCAACAAATCGATAGACATGGAGGACACTAGCAGCCATGTTGTGGATGGGGTTCCCCATTACGGTGATACAGATATTCAGGCACATTTGGCACTTGCAATGCTTGGGGTTGATGACGGTGTCGATGACGAGTCTTCAGTCCATGATCAAAGCGGAGACCTCGTACCACACTCCAGTGCTTACCTTGAAGAGTATTTGAAGGGTCGTTGTAGCCGTTCTACAAGCTTCAATAGTTAAACTCCCCAATTCTATTTCCCACCCATTCTGTAAAGCAGAAAGATCGTATCCGAGGACTTGATTCAACCTACATTGTCAAAGGTCAGAACGCTTGGGTAATCCTCGGGTAGGATCTTTCACAGCTTGTGTACTCTAACTTACAAGCTTTGTGGTGCCTGGTTCATACTACTTCTTGGGAGTGTGCGGATTCACCTTTCAAAGATAGAATCTGCTTAATCCCAGCGAAGTTTCCGAACAAGTGTAGCATATACGATGTCTTTATGACCAGGTTCAATTAGATTCGCAAACTTCCGACCGTCCCAGCTGCAGAAGCTTAGGGAAAGAGCTGGAATAAGAAACATGTGTTTCCCAACATGTCTGAACTAGACTGAGACAACTCATGATGTATAGTAGCGAAACTGACCGGCCCTACTCCAGAGCTGTGGCTACCTACAACAAATGAGCATCTCGGTGAAACAGACGAGGAAAGGCATCTATTAGGGTTCAAATTCTTGAGCCATCAGACCACTCCATTTGAGCGGTTCTGTAAATGTGTAGGTAGTCAACTAGCATGTATTCAGTCTTGAGCTTCACCTGCCCTTGAATTGCAAGGGGTGGCATCCTCGTGAGATCAGCTTTGAAGTCAGCTTCATGAATTTAGAAGATGACCTTGCACCTCCCATTTATTGTGTGCCAAACAATTTGGATATTTACATGCCAGTTACATCATCAGATAAGATTGTATCTGGGGACCACAGGATTGGTAACAAAGTGGCTCGGGGAGCACTAACCCAAGGAGTCCCTGCAACAGCGAAACGCCACGGCGCTGCCACGTCTTGGGGCGTTGCATAGTCGATGCCCACTCTGGGTCCTGCAAGGATTGCTCCCGGAGCTGGACCATCCAAAATCTCTAACCCACCTGTTCAAATCATTTTGAGCTATCATCAGTTTACCATTCATTAACCATTACTGCACTAATGATGACATATGTAGTGCTAGTTGACACTAACTACGAACCACTCATACTAAATGTCCTCCTTTTTCCTAACGTTGCCTGCACTAAATGTCAGACATGAGGGTGTCAGAGCTCGCCTGCAGAATACTATCAAGCTATCAAGGAAGAAGAATTGAGTTGTGCCCAATTTGGTAATAAACTGCAAATTCGAGCTACAGGGATTTGAAAGGGTATATGGTTTGGGTTTGACACCCCTACTTGAGTATTCATGAAAAGTATGGTCTCTAGAGAGGTTTATTAGGTAACATCATTGGATAACATACACCAAATTCGATTACTAGGCAACCCTAACCAAGCTGTGATAACTATTCCTATTCATGTTACAAGAAATATAAAAAGTAGCCATTAACAAGTAACCCTGACGACATTACATAAGTTCGGATATGCAAACTTGCGGTGTGAACGCAAAGTGCAGTTCAACAGAAAAAATCTAATGCAGGTTAGGATGCTGACCAGGTAAGAAGAGCGGATGACACGACCAGTCCGTTGTTAAACCCAGAGCTTGACCCACCTTCAAAACAAAACAATAGACATTAACTTCGAACGTCATTGCCACACACCAAATCATTAAAAAAAGTTTGATAGCACCTTAGGCATTTTTCTCTTTGTAGAACTGCATTTCCACATCTACTAATCGTGTTTTTGGGCCAAACAATTGATGCTACATGACAGTAAATTAGGCGACGTTAGTTGATTTACACCGAATATGCTATCGAAGTACGGTATTCAAATAGGTTTGTCGGCATACCTTGCCTGGTCCTGTGAGAAGCACAGGCTTCACAGCACTCTGTTTCCGACGTCGCAGGATCGTTGCTAAACCTGCAGAGACAGACGAGAGGTTGAAGGTTTATCATGTCTGCCAAATCCCATGAGCCAACGGAGGTTTGAAAGGGGAAAGGACTTTTGAGTATTTGCAAAATACAACTATTTTGAGCTAAAGAGGACCTGCACAAGGAAACTTAACATATTAAAGAATTTCTTCCTCCAAGACCCTAGCCCAATCACGGCTTCAAGGTATTCTTTGAAAGGCTCTCATAAATCACATATAGAGCAAAGTATAGCGTAAAAGAAGATAGTATAAATAACATAGGAGATATTAATTTTGAAAATGATGTACATCACCTTTGCTAGTAATAACATTTAAAAATCTGACCATTTTAATAATAGAAACTATGTTCAATGCTTTAGCCCTTGAAGGATGCTAAAGCCAAAAAGTGGCCTATGAACAACTTTCTAGATTACTGTAGAAATGAAGAATGCACCTATTAGTTCAAAATTGGATCATTTTTGGCAAAGTACCTTGGTGAAAGGTCTCTTCCTTCAAGGTTAAAGAGTTGCAGTTTGGTGTGGTTACTATGATAAGGACATAATGGTTGTCGCACTTCAGAGTTTGACAAAAAAAAAACCAAGAGTCTCCATCTCATTATACTAAACATTATACTAGGGCTGATTGTCAATTTCCATACCCTACAATACCCGGATCCTCTATACAATTGACCCCTCAAAACACACCTGCCACTGGAGAACAAGCTCGGATGAGAACAGCTGCGCCTACCCCAGCCTTGTCAGCCGACACGTTAAGCATAACGTTGATGCCATAACACAAGAAAACATAAGCATGGCCCCCCGCGCGGAACTGCAACACTCGCAACCCAAAAACAACTTGATCAAAACATTGGCTACTACAAATTTGAACACAAGCAAATTAACCAAATGGTCAAAAGGATCACTTTCATATTTATAAGAGTTAGAAATAAATGGAGTATCATTTAAGAAGCTTCAACAAAAGTAACAAAATGTACCAGTCAAACATAGAAATCATGTCCTACACTCACTCTCTACACAATAAAAATATGCCTGGGAAATTACTAAAATGAAGTATTAGCTTCCGAAGCGCTCTTCCAAATTTCAGTTTGGGCAATAAGAGTATGTTCACACCAAACAAGCATATTTTAACCCTTAGGAAGATAAAATAACCCCAACCACAATGAACGATTGAGATTGGAGGGGAGTAGTTTGACCCCTTGCTCTTGGTGGATTTTGTGAGTTCGTCTTTGGGTGCCCTTTGTACAAGAATTGGGATTGATCATGGGAATTAACAAGCCTACACAACTCCAAAGCATGGGACAATATATGCTTTGTGCACTCAAAAACAGCCCATCCTCAACTACACTCCATGTTTCTTATTCCCTCCCCAAGTGTATGACATTTACCCTAAAATGTGAATGTGCCCTTAAAGGTTAATTTCAATCATAATCGAGTGTCAAAAAGAGCTGGACTCTCTACCATGGCTTCTGTTCGAGTTGTTCGACCAAATCGTGCGTGGCATGCTGTGTCTCCTGTCCTGTACGCCTCAACCTGGTCAACCATTACAGTTACGTTCAGCACTCACAAAGACACGAGTGCTGCCAAAACATCACCTCAAAGTCATCCTTGAGATAATAACCTACAACTTAAGACTGCTAAAGGCGAGTAGGAAAAGTACATCCAGCATAACCATAGTAGTACAGTACAGAAATACAATTTCTATCCGCTTGAAGTAAAATCACTAACAGCGTTTGAGTAAAACTAGACTTTTCAGTGATCTTTGAATATCAATCATTGGGAGGAGTGTAACTTGAAGACGGCAAGTAAGATGGTCAATCGTGGAGAGATCGCCCCACTCGTTTCACTGAAATGGTTGAATACTGGTGAACTAGATAGTGTGTAAAAACACCTTGCAGGGAGATACAAGTCAATGATCAGAGGGAAGCCTCCCCATGAATCATGGGATTGCATCATGCGTATCTTGCATCCCCATGATGTTGTCTAAAATCTCTTGAAACAATCTAATTGTACTAAAATCCATGAGGCACATGTGGATCCACCTCAGAACACACAAGCAGGACTGCTCGTCTTGACCCCTAAGCACTCTGAAGTTCATATTGTGGACAATGAACAGAGTGCTTTGGGATGATGTTTCGTTCAAATAATTTCTCATTTCATCAAAAATAATGCTTAAAAGACAACCTTCCTTTATGACAGATTTGATGAAATTGAGTAAATACTATAATTCTACACAGATATAAGCCAAAAAATGGAAAAATGAAAAAAAGAGATCAGGCGTTGAAGGGTTAACTATGGAGTGAATTCTTCTTACTGAATGCGGAAAAGAGAGGTTCCCACCTCGGTGATTTGCAATATCACATCCTCGTGGCGTAAGAGCTTCCCCAAAAGGCGAGGAGCGAGGTCCAAGGCATCACAAGCGTAAAAGTCCACCGGAAGGAGCCTGTAATTGTCGACAGGAAGGGACGGCACCACAACTGCCTCATTCTCGACTCCAGTGGAGTCCTGCTCGGGGTCCTGGTAAAAAAGAATTGGAAAAAATTTAGATATAAACATGACCTTGAACTCCATAGCCCACATTTGCATCATGGGGTTAGATTGTGCACCCGGTATAGAAGCTCCGGAGGAGGAAACTCAGAGCATTGTAAGGATTTCTTCTTCCAGGCCTTATGCTTTGAAGACCCCCATACATGAAGACGCTTAATCGGGTGCACTTTCAAGACCCTCATAAATCACAAAGCCTATTGAACAAAGTGATTAGGGTTTGTAATAAGGCCAAGCGGACCGTCCCACTCAAAAATTTGCAAAGAAAATGTCCACTCGGGGTTGATCTCATTGACCATTGGGTTTTATAATACACCAGGGTCCACTATACTCCAAACAGGACTTCCATTACCAATATAACGCCCAGATCTGCATAGTGAAGTTTCACCTCTCTAATGAGACACCCCATTACATATGACAAATAATATGTTTCAACAGCTGGTCAATTAACAAATCAATGATGCGAGGAACGATTACGTAACACCTTTACAATAGGGTTTCCGAAACATGGCATATTAGAGAGGTGGCAATGTACTCCATCCCTGCATAGAAATGATTAATATGTGAAATTAAAGGCAAGAGAATGCGGCACCTGCCTCTTTCTTCGTTGAGACTGCCAAGCTTCTTTTCACGATCTTCCCCGCAGCAGGCTTCTTAGCAAAATAGGGTGACACTACTCTCTTGGGGACGGTGGCTGTTACCTTCGCCACCCTTCGAGATCGCCTCAAACCCTGAGGCTCCTCGAGCACTTCATTCACAGATGGAAAGCCACCGACGGCTTTGAGGTCCATGTCGGTGGTTTGCATCCCCTAATATTTCCTGTGAAAGGTTTTGCATACGTCACCACACTTTCATCGTCAGCATCTACATGTTTCAGAGTAAAAGTACCTCCGGATGACGACGCATAAACTTACATGATTGGATTTGCAAAAAAATCCTTAACCCCGAACCCTAAACCCTAGGCGATGCTTACTTGTATTAAGAGAGGATAGTGCGAGTAACGGAACCTGGCAAGTCGCAATGCCCTTTCCACAGACGCTAGCATAAACGCACTCCCTAGATTCCTGTAAATGAATTTGCAAGCACAACCACATCTCGATCGTCAACACTTCGATCGTCCTCATACATTAGATTAAAATTATTCACAAATTAGGACGCCCAAATTCACACTGGACTGGATTAACAACTAAATCCTAAACCGTAAACCCTAAAAATCCTAAATTACGCTCACATGTATTACGAGAGGATTGTACAAGTAATGGAACCTGGCAAGTCACAATGTCCTTCCACAAACTATTGCACAGACGCACTCCCTAGATCCCTGAAATGGATTTACATACACAACCACATCTCGACCGTCAACATTTCGATCGTCTTCATACGTCAGAACAAAGTTCTTCGAAAATCATGATGCCCAAACCTCGAGGCCAAACTCACACTTGACTGCATTTGCAACTACACCCAGAACTATAGCAAACACTCACAAGTAGCAAGAGAGGATATTGCCAGTGCCAGAACCTGGAAATTCACAAAGTCCGTCGCCAAAACGCATTCCGCAATCGCTGTAGCATCCAGTGGTTGTCAAGTAATCTTGGCTTTTTCCAGCAGTACTGAATTGCACTCTACACTACAAGAGTATGTTTCTTACAACAAAAGTTTCAAGCCCTACAATTGCTGAAGACCCCCTTCTCCTCAGATCCGTCGCGTGCATCAAAGTTTCATACGAATTATTCTAATATTCTTCCAGTGCGCAAATGGACGGAATCGTATAGTAACTTCGAGCGGGCTCTCAAATTCCTCATCACATAAACAATTGTGGGCATTCTGAGAATGTCGGCAAGAATTGTAGTAGAAAAAATAATGGGCGTGAAGCTTGTAGACAAAGCAGAATGCCGTGAAATATGGAAGACGATTGACGAAAACCTGAAGCAGGTGTTTCGGGATTGTAAGAGTTAGGATTCGATCCTAAGACCTGCATGATGGATGGATGCGTGGATGGATGAAAGTTCTGACGAACTGACGGAACAGTTTTCGTTGCAAAATCGGTGGATTAATTATCGTTGAATTGTAGATGAATGTTTCAAAGACATTGCCCCCATATGGACACCTTCATCGAGAACTACCCCCCCGTCTTTGTCAGTACTGTTGCAATACTATTTCAATGGTTTCCCTCCTTTCACACTACATAGTATTGAAATTATATTGTTGCAATACAAAAGCAGTACCGGAACAATATAATTTCAGTGGATACAGTGCACTTCCATTGAAACTACATTGTTGCATTATTGCTTTTGTACCGCAACAATACACTTTCAATACTATATTGTTAACCCTTTGCAGCAATATTGTTTCAACAGGGGGTTACTTTCATGATGTTGCTATCTTAGGGCTTGTTTCCATTGGGTACTTGGAGGGGGCTGAATTGTAAGTGGATTTAGATGGTTCAGGTGGTTTCCATTGGGACCCATCACTCCACATCAATGCGCTAGTCATGGATAGAATCCAAGCACAAATCTCGCCATGGAAGCTCCATCTATGCACAAGATAGTTGTGTCAAAAAACTTTGCATTTGGTTAACCTTTGAGGGTCGAAGACTATGTTTTCACCAAAAACACTCCAAAACTGTCATTTCTTATATAAGCATTAAATTTTAGATGAAAAACGTTTTTGAACACTCATAACTATAGGATCTTGTAGTAAACTAGTTTGAAAAGATGTGGAAATTTTTTTAAAATTTTCCACTATGTAGATTGCAAGATATTAACATTTGAAGTGACAAAAACCATTTTTTTGACCTTGTGAAAATCTGGGCAGCTGCACTTTAGAAGGTCACATTTGTATGGAAAAATTGTCCAAAATGATGGTTACTCTTTGGATTCACTCTTCAAGGCAAATTGGCTACACGCTTGAAAATTTTTAGATCCTTTGGAATTGTACAACATATAGGAAAAAAATAGTAAATAGAAAGAAGTACAAAGTAATTCAAAACACTAAATTGTTAAGAATTTCATTATAAAATTGAAAAATTTCAATTCCAACAGTGGTAATATAGTATTAAACAATCTACATCATATCTTTTTATTTTTTTCAAAAAGTGATAAAAATTGATTTAAATAAAGGACTCCAAAGTTTATTTTTGTATAGAGAATCCATGACTACCCACAAACTAGAACACTTCATAACTTTCATCTTGTAAATCAAAATGGAATGATTCAAAACTTTTCACATATATATAAATCTAGAAAATCAATTTCAAATTTTTATTTTTGAAAAAAGTGATTTTTTAAGAATTTTTTGGGATGCCTGCCGAGCATTGAAAATTACATATCATGCAATAACTTTTGAACCATGTAGTTGAAAGTTATAAAAATTGATGGGCCTTAAAGCTACTCCTTGGATACATGTTGTGTAAAAATTTCAGCAAAAAAAACTAAAAGCTCCATTCACAATGAGTTGCCAAAAATTGCTATGTTGCCAAAAAATACAGTTTGAACTTTTAGGGATTAATCTTCTGTAGCTAAAATTGTAGCCCCCTTCTTATGTCTTTATTTGTAATTTATCTCCCCTCCAATCATGCATCAAAGCTCTCCAACTTTGCATTTAAAAAAAGTAAGGGTGGGATTCTAAAGAGGATGTTAGAAGATTAGCTGGAGTTCCACGCTTATTGAAAAGCACATGATTTTTTTAGTTTTGGACCTCGTGGTGGTCAATTGCAATAACCACATCATTGTATTGTACATATTGTACCTTCTATATAATGTTGTTACAATTTGGGAGTAGAAGCTTTGGACTTGAAAAAAGAGGCTTGTAGTGAGAGAAACTACATGTCAAGAAGTTCGAGTAAGACCTTACTCTAAAATTGAGCTAGTGCTATGAGGAGAGCCTCTCACTATAGTATAACCGCTTGTTTCAGAATAAGGAGAATTTGAATGACGAGATTTATTCATGCACTAATTTTGAAAACTACACTCGTATATTGTAGCATGAGAGTATATAAATAATATAAAGATATATTCTCACTTGATGTTAAAGGTAGACTTCTTTTTATTGACAGAGGTTCATATTGGATTTAGAAAATAAAATCCATATTGGCAAATAGAAGTCTCACTCAAATAAAGCAAGAGAGGACACAATCTTATTGCTTTCTTCAAGGAGATGTAGAAGATAATATAGACCCTAACTTCCATGTAAGAGTGCTCATAATGCAATTAAAGGCCTACTTATTCATTAACTCAAAGTTTTTTACTATGAGCATATGGCAATGAATTTGTGCTCATTTTTTGGTCCATATATGCAAGAAATTGGGGTCTAAATAAGTGCATTAACAAGACAAAATTTTCAATCTATTATTTATCTATATATGGATTCTATGAATTGAATGTGTTGTGTAGAATTTTGTGCATGGAAGCAAATTTCAATGTTATCATATCCTAGGTTTTTAGAGTTGTTCTAGTGGCATTGCAAAGGTTAAAGATTTTAAAGTTTTATAGAAGCATTCATCTCTTTAAATGAACAATATTTCAATGTCATGATTTTTGGATAAACAACTATAGGATCTAGTATTTAGATCAATTTCATATCAAAAGTGAAAAATCAAATTAATTAGAATGGTGGTTCAAAATGTTCTAGTATTTGAAATTGCAAATTTTTGGAAAGCGAAGCCTAATCAATAAAATAGGTTTTTGCATGGAGAATATATGCTTATTCAATTGTGATTCTAACATTATATATTATGGATGTAAGAAAAATATGATATGATATTAGAAATTTAAGCTAATAAAACATAATTTTAAAAAATCAATTCAAAAATTCAAATTATTTCTATTTATTTGAATAATTATTTAATTTCTAAAGGTTTATGCATTCAAATTTCAAAGCACACATAATCTTTATTTTTGCATCCATTGAAATAATTGTAGATTCTTATATTTGTTCTCTTACATCTTTATTGTATAGATTTTTTCAACCTTTTTTGCAATTCTTTTATGGTCCAAATGGCATGAGTATGTTTGACCTCAAAATTGAATATTTTTAGTTCAAAACATGACTTGTCAGAAACAACTTGAATAAATAAAGAAAATAATAATCTTAAAAGACTTCTATAATTAAAATTAAATATTGATAATTTATTTAAAATATTTAAATATTCAAATTACGAGTATCCAATATATAATCAAATTTATAAAGAATTTTCAATTTTGGATTCAAATTTTATTGAAAAATCTTAGTTAATGTAAAAGTTGATTTAACTATATGCATATGATTTATGGATCATATTTCAACAAAAAAATTTGAAATTTGTCATTACATTCTTCTTTAAAGTTTCATTTTATTATACATCTTAACAATTTTGGAAATTTAGATAGCCACTTAGTCTTTGAAGGATTAAAGTCAACAAGGTTAGAAGAGCACATATTGAATTTGAAAGTGAAACCTTCAAGGTTAGTTGTCCACCAATATTTTTTTATTTATATGTATTAATGTTGCCTCAAAAATAGTGTATACATAAATCCATATAGTCTCTTCCAATCAAGGGGAGTGCTTGTGAGTATAGAATTCATGAGTCCCTCAGCCTTGAAATCTATATCATAAATACCTTCTATAGTTATAGGTGTCTATCTTATAGGTAACTATGTTATAAATTCTTTCCATGTTATAGAGTACATGGGTATAGGTATATATATTATAAACATCTTCAAATGGTTGTAGGTACATATTTGCAACTAGGCTCAAGGCTTCTAGGCTCACATCTTTGTGCTTAGACACTAGCACTATTGCTTCATCAAAAAGGCCATCTCCTATTAGTTACAAAAATATTTAGAAATCGTTCTTTTTTTGTGTTTCACTTAACATTTCTTTCATTTCTGAATGCATCTAAGATAAAAAAGATTTGAATTTTTTAGTTTTAGGGGTTCCTAGATATGAACTTCAAATATATTAAATCTTAGGGTGAAATCACATTAGAAATTCATTTGGAAGAGATTGTACAATAGACTTTGAAAAACTTAAAATTGAATATGGTTCTGTATTCTTTAACCTTGTATTTTTTCACGACCTCAATTTTAAATTTGACATTTAAAGGAAGATTAAAAGACTTTCATATTTTAAACCTTTTCATGATCAAACGTTGCAATACTTCAATCCATATATGATATTGTTGTATTTTATTAATCTAAGGGATCCAAGAGTACATCTAATTTAATATTTTGTGGTTGCAATTCAAGTTTCTTTTTGGTAAACTTATCAAATCTTCAATATTGTTTTGTTTAGATTAGACCAAACTCTAATTAAAATCACCCAAGAAACATTGGCCATCTAAAGTCTAATAATGCCATACCAATCATCTTTTCTTGCATTTTCAAAACATTTGATTCATTTTTGAATGCATCCAAGCTCAAAATGCCTGAAAGTGACCAACAAATGATTTTCCAAATTATTTTAGATATGAAAAATGCACCTATTGACAAAGTTGCTATTATGTGAGTGCGTGAGCTTGTGAGCTTGAAAACATATAATTTTTTAGAGATTCCATCTAAAAATTGTAGTCAAAATTTATTATTTTTAATAAATTTTAGTACCTATTTTCATGAACCTATTATTGTGAACCTATTAACGTGATCCTTTAGACAACCTTGATGTGCTACTTATTGAACTTTGTTAGATTTTAAGAAAAAAAATTGGTGATTAATTTGGATTTGTTTGAAATCAATAAGAATGTTCCATTCAAATTTTGATTTTTATGATCACTCCCTTTGTGTTGTTAGGTACCTCTAGGCATTGAGAAGAGCTTTACTAATTGCGAAGGAAATAAATTAAAAATATAAAAACTTTTTTTTCCCCTACAACAAGAAGAACTCCTCTCGGTGCCAAGAGTTACCCAGAAACATGAGAGAGGTGATTATAAAATCAAAATTTGAATGGAACAACCTAAATTGATTTTTTTTATCAAATCTTAATTAGTAACCAATTTTTTTCTTCTTAAAATCTAGCAAAGTTCAATAAGAAGCACATTAAAATGGTAAGTGCTTGATCCTCCTCTCAATGCCAAGAGGTCCCAAACAACAAAAAGTAATTAATCAAACAACCATCTAATCAAAGAGGGAAGAATTGAACACCGAGAAGGGCCCACCAAATGATGATGATCAACTAATCAATACTTTGATGCAATTAAGCTCATTTCTTACAAAAATAATCCATATCAATCAAATATTTTCTTCCAAAATCTTAACAAGTCTAATTACCAATACATCAAGACAAAAGTATAGGTATTCCCTATTGGCCTCAAAAAGACCCACGCTATTACAAGATAGTAATCAACAAAAATGAAATTCAATGCGGCTAAGCTCTTTCTACAAGTAATGAATTTCTATGAACAAATTTTTATTTCTAAAATCTAAACAAGTCCACCAACTTGCAAATCAGAAAAGAAGTGTTGATACCCTTCTATTGACCCTAAGAAGATCCATGATGCTAAAAAACAATGATCAACCAAAATAAAATTCTCTATAACAAAGATCATTATATAGATAAATACTTCTTGTCAACAATTTTTTTCTAAAATCTAAGCAAATCCAACAATAGTGCATAAAAAAAAATTTATTGGTAGCCTCCTATTAGCCTCGAGAAGACCCACATTGCTATATGATAGTGATCAACCAATATTCTATGCAAACTTATTTCCATGATTCCATCTCCATTCATCTTTCACATTAATTGAGTTTATCATTTTTATAATGTATACTTCTAATATTTTAGATACAATATTAAAATTTATAATTTTCATTTGAATTCTGGATAACCACGATAATAGGTCCACGGTAATAGGTCCAAAAATTTATTTAAAACAAGAAATTTGGGCCAAAATTTTAAGATGGAATGTATTTTAGAAATATTGTAAAATTTTTTAGAGCTTCTTCAAATTTTTGAGCTCAATGCTCCATAATCCATGTTCACTACTCACAAGTTCACACTCGCATGCTCATAAAATAGCATTGCTGCACCTATTGGCCTCCAAACGAGATAATTTTTGACAAAGTATCTTGGTCATAGGGCCTTGTCTTATTAGGGCTAATCTTCTAAGGACGTTGAGGATGAAAAATAGTCGATGGATGACTTTCTAGTTCTATGTAGAAATAAAGAATGCACCTAATCATTGGTCCAAACACCAAATCATTTTTGACAAAGTATTTTGGTAATAGGTCTCATTTTTTCAAGGTTAAATATGACCATGTTTTTAGGAAGAAGAAAAAATCCCCTATTAGTAACATATATTTTATTTTATAAACTTATATGTAACAACCAAAAAATGACCAACTAAAATCAAACTAAATTAACTAGACCTAATTTTGACCAATTTAGATTTTCTTGCCTTAAATGTACTTCCACTATTCATGAGAGTAACTAGAGTTGGTTATAGAAACATCTACTTTCGTACTTTAAAAATTTATAGTTTATTCACATAGTATCCAAAAAATGCATTAAAAGAGAATGTAGAATCTGCATTTGACTACCAATAAATTCCTATAAAAAAATTTCAATATAATATAATGAAAACCATGTTAAATTACTTATTTGTGTGATTTTAGGTTTAGTTACCTTATGATCACTTTATTTTTTGGCTAGTCCTTCCATTCCATTTAGAGTTAGTCATAATGCTATACACTCATGCAAAAGATATCTATGATATAACCACCCATTATCAACTAGGGACCTATATCCAACCCTTATGGCTAAAAATAATTGCAACCAATGCTAGAACAAATTTCCAACCAAAGTGTAGAATGTGTTTTCTTCCTCCTTTTCAAAATTAGGACTAATCAAGTCATAGAAATTTATATTGCCTTATATTACTCCAGAATATATGTAGGTAGAATCCCTAAAGTAGCTTGTTATAAATGGTTCTAAGTTACAATATAGTAGCCAACCCATTTTTGACCATGGATCCATTCCCATTATATAGGCTACACTCTTTCCGATCAATAAAGAATCTTCAACTAAAAAATTCATAGTAATTATGTCCTAAGAAATAAAATTCTGAAAAAAATATGAAAACCATCTACATTCTGTTTTTGTACATGGGGAAATTTCTCCACTCAAGAAACCTGTGCTCCAACTATACGCAATTGCTTAAGTGGTCAAAAATGGGTCTGCTCCGTTAATCTTGTAACACTGCCGTGGACATTAAGTGTCTGATAGATGATAGAGAATTCTCCTATACAAGATAGAAGTGCAACTATTCATCCTTAGAGTTTTGTTGTGAAAAGGAAACATCTTCTACAGTAGTTTGACTTTCAATGAATACATTTCCATTTTTTTGAGCGATTGATTCCCACGGTATTGGAAAATGATGATTTCTTCGGAGACCAGCCTGTTATAGGATATCCGGCAAGATCTTTTCAGATTTTTTTTTTTTTACACAAATAAAAGGAGACCTTTTACTGCAAATACACAGCCCTAGCCGCAAGCAACCTGGGGAGAAAGAACAATAACCTTTTCAGATTTTCAAGACTGGCATGCCCATGCCCTGTGGCTTTAGCAGCCTCTGTCCCCGACACTTGTCTCCCAGACTCCAAGTGCCACCGACTCAAGGACCTTGTCCACCCTGTCCAGGGTCCCTGTATATACCCCCATGCCACGCTGGCACGGTGCCGATTCCAAAGCAACCCCAGGTCCCGCCCCGTCTGCTACGTGGCACCCTTGCATGCCACATATGCTTGCCACATACACATGCCATCTGTCCTTCTTCGTTTCTCGCCGGCCGCTTACTTGATGCTCCCGTACCACCGGAGTCTCCTTCAACCTCCTCATCGCTCCTGCTGTGCCTCCAAGTCTTTCGGTAAGCCCCGAAGCATCACCACATCTGCAATCTCCCCTTGAGTTTTCAACACGATTTCTACACAATTTCCGTAGGTTTTGAAGTTTTCAGTGTCGGATTCTCTTTTGCAACGTTAAATTGTGCATTTCGGATAAAAATTCTCCTCGTTTACGCGATTTCTAGTGTGATTTGTGTCTTTTTTGGAGGGTGTTTCTAAGAGAAGGGTTTTACGAAATGCGCAGGATTGTATACTGGAACGCTGTATCTGTCGTGTCCCGAGTCGTGTACAGCTGAAAATGGCGGAAACGCAAACTAATCCGGAGGGGAGGGAGGTGCGGATGCCCGAAGAGAGGACGTATTACATCAACATTCCTATTCACCCTCTCACTGGACAGGTACTCAACATGATTTTCCTCCCTCTTCGGTGTCATTCTCCTTCTATTAGGAAGATACGCAAATTAAGTTAAATCGCCTACTGAGGGTAGTACTTTCTTTCGTTTGAATTGTTTGAAAAGAATGTTATATATGTTCTTGTCCGGAAGTACGACAGTTTCTTGGCGCCGAAGAATTTGTTCTTTTGATTTTGGGTTGCA
Organism: Pseudoscleropodium purum; assembly: GCA_963969395.1. Lineage (NCBI taxonomy): Eukaryota > Viridiplantae > Streptophyta > Bryopsida > Hypnales > Brachytheciaceae > Pseudoscleropodium > Pseudoscleropodium purum. The sequence continues at coordinate 1,677,516 of OZ017800.1, read as the reverse complement.
AACGTTGTGAAGAGGCGAGCATTTTTGGTTCATGAGCCAAAAGCGCTTTTCTAAATTTGCTTCATGATTTGCTGAAGCAGTTAACAGTTGTCCATAATTGAACCCTGCTCTATGGATCAGCCATGTGGAATTTTGTTTCCGAAACTGTTGTTAGTGTTGTGTTGGATCTGGTATGCTAATTTCATCGCTGGTTGAAGATCGCATTGAAGATAAGGTACTCGTAACATTTTTTTGCAAAAACTCACGGCTATGCGCTTAGTTTGTTGCCCCGAGGTCAGAGTTTCGATGTGATTTTTTGAAAAGTTCACCTGGTAGACTGTAAGATTTTTCTTTTTTTCAAGATTTCTAGTCTGTAAAGTTGATTATTGACGAACGAGCGACACTTCCAGGAGATTATGACTTAATACTGTCGTTTTGGTTTCGTGTTTCAGGTACCAGATGAACACTTGGAGAGACTCTCCCTATACTACTCGGTCTACGGCGCCGTGTTTGGCATTGTAGGCGTGATAGCCATTCTGGTGCCCCTGTTCTTTAAGAACTTGCCGTTGGACCAGTTGGTCGCGTGGTTATTGGTGGTGGGCGGGGCTATCACGCTTCTCCAATTCTTCCTCGTCTGCGGTGCACCGGGTACTACGGCCTTCCTGCTCCTTGGCGCCTTGCACTTGGGTGTCGGAGTGTGGATGCTGCTGCAGCCTGTTCACAATTCTACCAGGCTCGTCTTCATCGTGTGCGCCTGGTTTCTCGTCCATGTAAGCAAAGCACTCACAACTCCTTGAGATTGGCAGATTTCTGAATTGAGATGTGCCATGAGGTGTGCAATGTGTTCGACAGTGAGGTTTGCAAGTGTTTCTTCCCTTGGCTTTATAACTAGGACTGGTCTAGGTCTAAGTTTTGCATAGATTTACAAAGCTTGGGTATTCTAACTAAAATGTGCCAATCGAAAGAACGCCGCCATAAATTATCGATGCTGCCATGATCGATCAAGGTAGAGAGCACTTGAATAGGAGCGTTTTGGTCAATATGAAAATTCGTTAAAATGGCAGCTTTGCGATTGCCGACAATGAGATGTGCAAGTGTTTGTTCCCATGATTCGATAACCAAGACTGGTCTAGGTTTAAGTCTTGAACAGTTTTACGAAGCATTGGTAAATATCCAATATTTGCTAATTAAATGGATTTCGTCAACTCTCTCAAGATCGATTAATGTAGGGAATGTTGTTTCAGCATCATATCCTATATGTAGAACAGTAGAAGTGTGCTTACCTTCGGAGATCGTTCTTTCTATATAGACCACTGAAGAGTGAAGAGATCACCCTTGGGTTACAAAAGAGAACCTCTCGAGATTAGTATTTTTCCATTGGTCAATATACTTCGTATGCAACCATTGAAGTATTGGGACGTCATTTTGTCCACTATTGCAGGGATAGTAGATAATTGCTGATTTCCTGTAGATAAGTGTACATGAACTGTACTAGCCAAGTCACGGTTACACCAACGTGCGAATTGGAAAAGACGAGTTTCTGTCGGTGACAGGGGTGAATCGTAACCCTCACCTGTGATTTAGGTCTAGCTACCAGTGTATTACGAGATCCTCTTCACCCCAACGCTACGGAGGAAGTATACACTATAACTAGCAAAGTATGTCTTGCATGCATGAAATCACGAGCTCTCCTCTATCTTGGTACTTCCTAGTGTAAATGCCAGCGGTATCAGGTTCTTCATGTTTCGTCATCCAAATTCCTTGGGCCTAACCTTCACATAAAACTAGATATTCATTACACAAGACGTACACATTCGGAACATGAGATCTTGGAGAGCCAGTCAACTTTGGTTCACAACTTATTCATGCGGTGACCGACTAATTCATGCTAAAGAGTGTTGGAATCCTCTTTCAGTTGCTAATAAGATCTAATAAAATAGTGTATGTTCAATAGCAGTAAATATGCTCAGTTGTAATCTAGGTGCGCATGCCTTACTGAAAATGTTGTTGGGGTGATTACCAGGGCGTGTTGAAGCTGCTGATGGCCGTCCAAGTGCGCTCGCTGACGACGTGGCCGGCAGTGTTGACGAGTGGCCTGGTGTCCGTGATCCTGGCGTTCGTGGTTCTAGCCCTGAGCTCGTGGATGTTCAAGGAGAGTCTCAAGCTTCTGGGCGTCTTCATCGGCGGCGACTTGATCTTCACGGGACTCTCGCTCGTGCTCATCGCCTGCATGGCCAGCCTGGGCCACCATGCCAAGGAGACGCACCAGCCCCTCTTGGCCCAGCACGGCGTTGCTTAACTTCATTAAGGCTCTAACTCCTCATCAGCTTCACTGGAAATGAAGGTAGTGATTGGGAGAATTGGCGCTGTTTTCAATACTTTGAAATATCTGTAGTTTACTTATACGTAATCTTTACAGTAAGTTTGGTTCAATCTGTACATTTGGTTTTGTGAAATCAATGTGTTCATAACTTTGTTGCTCCTACTTCTGGACTCATAATGTTCTTGAGTTCTTGTGTGAATGCAACCATACTGCGCTTCATCTGAAACTTGTATTAGAAAATGAACAGGACAGTTCTGAGAGTGGTGTAATGTAATGGCTTTGATTGCCAGTTCACGAATAGAGAGCTACGATACTGTACTCTGCATCAATGCGCGTCTCAAGAGCGTCTGAGAATGGTGCAAGGTAACTTCACCGAAAACCGTCCAAATGAGCATTTGAAGCCGGTATCATTAAAGTGTTTAAATTCTTAAATTCTGTTGGATCCTTTTGGAAGATTACACAGATTTTTAACATGATATTTTTAGATTTTTTAGATAACGTATAAGTAAACTATGGATTTTTTAAAGTATTGAAAATTATAGGTCTATTCAAAATCAACTCTCTCCTTCCATGCCCATTTTCATGTTGACAGATCTTACATTTTAGGCAAGAATTTAAATAGCATAAATAACATGGTTTTGTGAATAGTTTAGAATAGAAAATGCCAAATTGTGGTATGAGTGAGGAATGGATTACCTCCTATATGTCTAAAATTCAAATATGACTCAATTTGATATCATTTTCTTTGTCGTTGAGAGTTGAATTTTTCAATTTAAGATTTGAATTTCAAATTATAATTTTCTTGTAAGATTTTTGTATAGAAATTTTTTTTTTCAATTTTTGTGAATGAGCTTTGAAGTTACTTTTTGACTTGAAAAGGGTGGAAGTTCATCATTAATTTGTTATCTATACAAACTCCATCATGTATAGATAATGATGAGATTTTCAATTCTAAATGAATAACATTGGATATTCTACCAACCCAAAAAAATCATTTAAATGTTGAAGTAATTGATGTTAAGATCTCTCTTCCTCCAAAATTCTTAAAAGTCAAGAAAGAAGATGTATATTGAAGAAAAAGATGGTAAACTTGGGGAGATTACTATTTGTAATTTAAGGTATACACCTAAATTAAGAAGGTATTTGATGTGGGACTATTTACACTAATTTTTGTATTTAAGATGACCACATTTTTACTTAAAAAGATATGAGAGGCATATTTTTGATACCCTATGGTAGCTTTGAAAATTCATTCATGCAATTTTTTAAGTGGGGCCATCTTACATATAAAATTTAAGTGTCCAATTTTTTCTACACTCACACTTCTTCACAAATTTTTCCTTCTTTCTACTACATACATGTATAGAGTTCATACCATGTAACCAACAAGAATCGATTCAATTCAAGTGTCAAAGACCAAATGGCAATTTTAACCCTTAAAAGCCAATTGTCTATTCAACAAATAATTGAAAATTTGGGTAGGTTCCTATAAAGTCAATTTTCATCAAATGTTCACAAAATTTTGACACAAGCTCTAGAGCCACGATGACCTTGTTGTGGTTGAATGTCGAACTTGGCACTATAGAGTGGTTGGAGGCATGGATTGGGGCTCACCTAGCATGTGGAGTTTGAGACCTTCTATTGTAGTACAGCTTGTAAGGCATTTTCCATTTGGGATTTGCTTATCTTCTTCAATTGCAAATGTTATTTTTTTTTCTCAAGGAAATACCTTCCTACTGAAGATGCCCATAAAATGCCATTGTTCATCATTTAGATCTTGAAAAAATATTTTAAGAAGAAGTTATGCTTGTTGCAAGGTTGCTTTTGTTGTCTACAAAGACCATGATTAGATCCTGAGAATGGTTTAAAAATTTTCACACCTCATCCTCATTGTATGCAACATTAAAATGTCAAATTAGAATATCCAAATTTCAATATACAATCCATTTTAAGGACCCTCAACTAATTTTTTTGGTCTTACTAGCAATGTTAATCATAAAGTATGTGCAATGCAGATTTAGGAGTCGAAGTTTGAGAAAATTAGAAGACAAAATTCCCAATAATACCAAAACTAAGGTTTGATGGAGTTTGGTGTTGTATTTTGTTATTACTATTCTCAATTAAACCTTCCTTTGATACCATTCACTAGAAGAAAATGATGGATTTTGGAAACTATAGTGTACAACTTACTTTGTAGTTGCATAGGATGTTTACAACTACGTAACAATTTAGAGCCTATAGTTGCAATAGACAAGTTGCATTAATTGCAGTCTACTTGTAGGTTTTTTGTCATCCAACTGCATACGAAGAAGTTCATTGATGTTTGCAACTTGTTTACAACTTATAGGTTTGTAGATTTTAAAATATTAATTTCAATGATTTATAGATTTCAAAATTTCATATCTAAATTTTTTAGATTTTAGAATTTTAGATCTACCTTTTTGCTAAATTTTTGAATTTCAAATCTACCTTTTTTAGATTTCGAAATTTCAAATGTACCTTCTTCCTAAATTTTAAAATTCAATTTCATAGATTTTAAAATTTCCTGAATTTTAATTATTTTTTTATTTCTACAAATTGTAGAAATCTTAGAATTCTATCAAAAATTCATTATATAAGACTACAACAACTTATGAGTCTTATATGTCCAATCTAATGGTACTCTTTACAATTGATAAGGAACAATTGATGTAAGAAAAATAGGAGTAAACTTTAAAAGCAATTAGGAAACAACTTTGGTCAACTTAGAGTTGTATAATAATTGTATAGGACACTAGTTGTTTCTTAATTGTTTTTTGCAACTATAGAATGATTGCTTTGCAACTAAAACAATATATCAATGTTATAAAACAATACATCAATGTTGTAAAACAATGTATTAATGTTTTAAAACAACTACATAAAACAATTACATTAGCTTTGGTGCTAATAGAGAGAATTAGTGTTGCTTAATAATTGTATTGGACACTAGTTGCAAAGTAGTAAGTTGTGCCAAACATATTTTTCTTCTAGTGATTGTTACAACTAGGGACATCCTTTACAATTAACTTTAGAGTGGAGAAGAAACCCCAAAACAAAACACTTTGAATGCATGGACCTCATAAATACTTTGAATGATGTATAAACACATATCTTTGATATATCATTTTAGCAATAACAATAGTCTATTTTGCGATTTTATGGTTGGAATTTATGAAAACTATGTGAAAATTGTTACAAATCCATTTTTACAAAAAGTTGTTTCATTTTGGTAGCTCCAAGACTATTTCTAATTATCAGTGTTAATTGTAAAGTATATGCAATACATGACAAGGAGCTAAATTTAGGATAAAACATAGGACAAAACTCCTTGGAGCATGCAAAATGGGGGTTGATGGAGTTTGATATTGTGAATCTTTAGTACACTTCTTAAGTTCAATTTCCAGTTGGCATTTGCAAATACCATGTGCTTAAAGATAAAACCTATGCATTAGAAGGAATTATTTTTTACATGAGTTCAAGTTCGAAATTATAGTGATTGTTTTTTACTTAGGTGCAATTTTTACATATGGCTTGTACTTTATTCATCCGTCATAAAGGACGTTATTTCCCATGCATATCCAATTACCATAGCCAAAGGTCATACTTGGCCAAAAGTAATCAAAATCCCAAATTTTGAATGATTTTGAAAATTAACTCAAGTCATCTTGCCAAATCCAAGGAAAAAGAATTGCAAAGAATTTCCAAATACATAAAAAGATGTCACTACTACTCAATGGCAACATATGTCTTCTAAACCATGGGTAGAGAGAATGTTTTTATAATGAAATCCACTATTCATTATGAATGCTCAAAGAGTACGGGAGGCAATTTGAAGATGAGAGCTTGACCACCCATTGTCAAAACGCAAGAATTGTGTTCAATGTAGAACTTTAGAAATCATCTAGGCATAATAGAATAATTTTTTTCAAAAAACTTTGAACTAAGAAAATTTGGAAAATCAAGTTAACTTTCATCTTTAAAAATTCATTTGAAATTCCAATACTCCAATCAAAAGTAAGAGACAAAATACAAAGAGCAGTTGAGAGGAGTATTTTCTTTGACATTTTCAAACATCTTTGTTGAATTTTTTTCCTAATTAACTTTTCATTGGAGGCTCAAAACTCAAATAGATTTTGATATCCCAAATTTTTCTTAGTTAAAAGTTTCTTGAAAAAAAATTATTTTACTATATCTACGTGAGGTTGAAAGTTCTACATTGAATACAATTCTTACTCTAAATTTAACTAGGTATGAGCAATTGAGCTTCTACTAATCCCAATTTACAAATTCTTTATGGATTGTTTTACTTCCTATCAACCCACTTGTATAAAGAGAATACTTATACATCCTCATATACTCACACTAATAGAGACTTACAAATTTATATGAAGTGATTGTTAGAAAATTTCAATATTTTTGTTTTTCCAATTTTTTTGTTTTTTCTAGTCATTTCCTACTAATTTTTGCCTAAGGCAACCATTGTTCTTATGTAATGGGTTGCCTAAGGCAACCATTGTTCTTATGTAATGGGTTGCCGATCAAACATGTTGTTAAGAGCACTCACCGGATACAAAAATCTTCATTTTTAGAAGATTTCCAAATTCATTTTATGGACTACTTTTGCAATGGATAAGTCAACAAAATAGAAGTGATTAATGACTGAAGGAGCATTGTTAAGTCCATGCCACCTTGCCTGTGATGTAAGTTTAGTGAATAGCTAAGCACTCAAGTAGGAATGCACTACAATTTACGGAGAGCCACCCATAGTCAACAACTTTAGCAATTCCATATGTTTTGAAGCAATATAAGGCAAAGTAAATTTTATACCATATTGGAAGGTAGAAATCATCGGGATTGCAATTTTTTGGGTAGTTTTATGCTTTGAATCAAAATTACTATGAATTATGGAAGCAAACAATTGGTCTAAGCCCATACTCGATATGTAAAGTCTTCCAATTATGATCTTTTAAGAACTACTTTCCCGTTCACTACTTTGGGACATGTGTCATGACTTGATTCATCTCAACTTTGAAAACAAGAAAAAATACATTGAGCTTTGGTTGAAAACTTGTTCCAACCTTGATTGAAAATAGTAACACCTTAAGTTTCCAGCCAGGTTGGGTATGGCTCCCTAGTTGAGAATGGGTGGTCCTAAGGTCCTACCATGTACCTTAATTAATGCCACATATGGGAACATACCTTCCTCTGACACCACTGTTACAACTGGGGACGATCTTTACGATTAACTCTATTGGCACAAGGAACTTTGGGGGGTCGTTCGAACTCCGTTCCCGTCGAAGCTCCCTCCGCGGGTATCTTGGAATTCAGTTGCACGCGTCCTCATTCAAGAATCTCACTTACCCAACAACTGTGTCTTTCTTTTCCAATTGAGTTACGCATCCACTGTACCTTCGGAATCCAATTCACCTCCGTGCTTTCTCTCAGAAAATCTCAGAAATTCGTCTGGATTATGGCTTGTTTTCTCTACTCCTATTCTGCTCGTCTTTCTTGCACAAAACTTGGAGCCAATTGGAGCATTTGCGACGCTGTTGTCACAGCGGTGAGCCACATTCTTCTGCATTTCATTTCAATTCGGTTCATTCAACTGTTTTACGTTTCTGTTCCAATTCAATTTCGGAAGACACAGCATCGATGTAGTAAACCCAGAATCTATGATCCTCAGAAACTATCGTCTGGTGCGCTTGTATTTGACTTTGTCTTCTTTGGGTTCCGAAATACACGCGATTTTTTAGGGTTTTGGAAATAGATCTCAGTTTTGTAACAAACTTCAGTTGCTTCGTTTCTTAACCTTCTGTTGTTGGTAGCGTCTCTTGTGGGCTTTGTTGTAGCCTTCTTTCAATTGTTGTATGTCTTCTTAAAAGGGTGAAAGGTTTCCATTGAAGATGTTAGGTTTCGTGAGGTTGTGGTTTAGGTGCAGAGATTGAGTGGGATTGCGGCGTGAGTTCTCAGGTAGTCAGATTCGGGTTTAAAAGAGTCTCCTGCTCCGTATCGAAATTCTCCACCGGGGGGTTTGTGAATTGTTTTTGGAGGAAGAGTATTGTTATGGCGGAAGGGATGAAGCAGGAAATGAAGCATGAGATGGATTTTAGTATCCGAGGTAGCAACTCGGAGGTTGTAACGCATTCGGGGTCGGACGGGGAGCATCTTTCGGAGTCATCGATGGTGTTGGTGCTGTTGAATCATCGTCTTCCTCGCTTTACTCCTCGACTGTGGAGTCAAGGTAACCAGTCCTCAGCTCTCCTCTAATTCTCCAATTTTTGCACTGTTTGGTTCTTTTGTACTTTTCTGAAGGAAGGGCAACACAACACATTGAACTGGCTGTTTTAAAGCAAAGCAGCCTGGAATCTTCAAAGGATCTCCTAATGGTTTATGTTAGCTAACTTTTGTGTTCGTAAACTCAACCCGAAAGCACCGTTTCTTGACCTTTGAAAATGACGTTTCCCACACTTTTTATTACACTTCTTAAAGGCCAGGTCACAGTACAATTGAACCGGTTGTCTCAAAGGCAGTCTCAAAGGCAACTTGGGATGATGCCAAAGGATCTCCTAATGCTAGCTAGCTTTTCTTGTTTGGTTTGTAAACTCTAGCTGAAAGCATTGGTTACATGTCCCTCGAAAACAGCTTTTCACATTGTAGTTTCTTATTTTGACAATAGACAAGTGACACGTGCAAAGGAGAACTAGTGTGAAAAGCAATATTAACCTCTTAAAGGATAAAGGATTCTAGATTTGAAAAGGTTCAAGTCAATTGATCACATTGAGAAAAATATATTTCAGATGATGTCGTATTCTATGTCACCAAAATGAGGAGGAGCATTGCATGTGTTGGTCAAAAAATAAACCAAATTGACACCCCCCCACACACACAAAAAGTCCACAAATGACCCTACTCAAACTAGCTCAAAAAAACATGAGGCCAGAAATGGACATTCTTGGTCCAATTTGATGTCGTTTCAACCTGCCATTTGGCTGAACCAACATCCCGACATTGTTGTTTGAATGTTGCTTTAACAGGGGTTTTACAGAGGGTATTATCTTACTCATTTTAGCATCCTTTTGGGACCTGGATTCTTCTTGAAGAGAATAGACTTGGATCAAATGTAGAAGAGTCGTACAGGGAGAATGGACTCGGTTGGCGACTGATGAGTATTTGAGTGCTATGAATGTGTCAGCATGCAAGCGGGTCTGTGCTGATGGTGGCGCTAATCGACTTTATGATGAGTTTCCTCAATTCTTATCGGGAGATGATCCTGATGTTGTGCGCCACAGGTTTTATTTCGTTTCTTCATTTGGCAATTTTTATGTTTTGGGGAAGCCTCAACCTAGATTGGGTTATGGTAGATGTTAGTTGCATCCAGGATTCTTGATTTTGTTGAAATTAGGAATTGATTTGGTCATCGTCAACTGTTTCTGTGTGTTTTCTTATTATCCCCTTATTCTTGGAGCTGATCACATTAGCTTTGTCTGACATAGCAGCTATACGCCAGATGCTATTATAGGAGACCTGGACTCTGTTCGAGATGACGTGAAAGATTGCTACTCGAAACTGGTTTTACTCTAATTCTCACAACTGCTCGAGCTTTTTGTCCTCTTTTTTGGTCACCTTTCTGTCCATTTCTATCTCGTGTCCACGTTTTGTGAACTCATCATTGTGAGGTTGACTGATTTCGGCTTTTCAAGGTGATTTTATGTCTTTAAAGAACCGTTCAAATTATTTTGCGCCTGCCCTTGTTGTACCATCCTATTTTAAAATTATGCACTTGTGTGGTGATAATGCAGGGTGCAACCATTGTCGATGAATCGAAGGACCAGGACACGACAGACCTTCACAAATGTCTTCGTTACATAAGAGATTGTACCCCTGGTCTTGACAAAAGTAAGGTATGAGGATTTACTAGCGTAAAATTTTCCCTGCAGCAATCTTCGGTATGGTCACACTACGGTATTCATATACAGCAATTCACACCGTATAATGACTAAATATTTTTAGTTCCTTCGAGTTAGGGCACTACATGCATGCAGGTATGCTTAGTCAATAACGTACTGCTTTTTGGCATTTACTCACTATGTTGCCATCTTCTACTGACTGCCTCGTGGTCTGTGCAGCTGAAGGTGCTTGTGGTAGGTGCTCTGGGAGGGAGATTTGATCATGAGGCTGCCAATATTAATGCATTATGGACGTTTGCAAATTCATTACGGATAGTGCTTTTGTGTGAAGAAACTAGTCTTCTGTTGTTACCGACTGGGTATAAGCATGAAATATATGTGAATGAGTCTTTTGAGGGTCCTCACTGTGGCCTGGTTCCGATTGGCTCTCCTTCTCTTTCTACAACAACCACAGGACTTCGTTGGGACTTAGGTATTGACCTTACCAAGCTGGCTGGAGTTACTTTTGAGAACATTGGTGACTCCCATTTCTTATGTTTTAACAAAGACTACTTTCTTAGTACTCTAGACACACTCATTGGTTTATGCTGCATTTTTCTAGTAGAAAAGAAATCAGTTCCTTTTTATTTGTTTAGTGGCTACTGAGAGAAGGAAGGTGTATTTTGTTTGCCTCGGAAGGCACTCATACTTTGGAAAAATTAATATTTTGTTCTAGTAGAAAAAAGAGATATAATATAATTAGTGCATCACTAATTTATTTTAACTTGAGGTCAAGTGTAGATCTAAATTTGTTGCAATAGCATAATTCTTCTGTGCTTTGACGATGATGATGGGGTTTTGATGTGCAGATGAAACGCCAATGTCGTTCGGTGGTTTAATAAGTACATGCAATCTTATAGACAAGAAGGTCGTGACCGTTGTCTCTGATGTGCACTTACTTTGGACAACTGAAATACGGTATGAACCGTCTTTGGTTTAGAGTCATGTTATCTGATTTGAAATTTGTGCTCATGTGTTCATGTTTGTTCCTACAACCAAATGTACACTCTTTCTGAGCTAGTAGGAAATCACATAGTTAGGACTAGAGGTGATTTTGTAATTTTCTTTTTGTCTGGGATTCTCACAATTTGAAGGCCTAAAGATGGATTTACTATGATGGTATCGTATTGATTCTTTTTACAACAACTAAATCATGTTGCATTGATTCTTTGTGAGTCAAAAGACAAAGGTTTATATCTCTTCAACTCTAAAAGGTAACAATTTTTAGTCTTCTACCAAAAAAACCCTGCTATTTATGTAACACAAAAGTGTATATATAGTCCAAATTGTAGAGAGTGGAAGGACACTTGGTTGTAGTATGGTATGTTAAATTTGGTGTGCATCCAATGGTGCACTTTGCAACAAATTGAGTATTGCAAAGGCATATATACTTATATGGTCCTAGAGCACCAAACTTTGACACTATAGTTTGGTGCTCCAAGGACATCATTCAAGGACATCATTCTGCATGTGACAATTGCAATGTTTTGTGCACATCCTATGACCTCTTCACATTCAGAACAATACTGTGATCAAAGATTATCACTTCTAGTAAGGCAAATTTGGATGTGAAATCAGATATTCTAACCTTGCAAGTGACACATTTGCAAGTATACAAACACTTTTTTTTTCTTATTTCTTTGTTGAATTTTGAAGTTAAAGAATGGAGTCCACATAAGAAGGATTATTCAATGTATGATTTGGGGATCAATATCAATTTTTGTCTAGTCCCTTCACTTACTAACATTTGTTGAATTAACAAGGACAAGATATACAAGATACACTATCTACGAAAAAGAGGTAGACAGCACATTATTACTGGTCCCCTCCAATTTTGATTCTCAAAAATTGTAGATCGTTGATCTACTTATAATAAAAAAAACCAAACCAATCCCCAAGCCATCGATCAGAATACAAATACGGAATACAAACATACAAACACAAAATACCGGATACCAGATACAAATCCAAATACTTATTAGAGTGACAGATACGAATACAAATATGTAATATAGATACCGGAGATACAAAATCCCATATTGATTGCCTATGCCATTACAATCTGAAATCTGAAATCTGAAATAGGGGGTGGTGGTTAAAGTTTCGATTGGGTTAGGGTTTGGGTTCGGGTTCAGTAGGGTTGGGGACTTGGGGTTAGGGAATTCCTAAAAAATATTTAATTTAAATTGGGTCAGTTGTAAATGTGTAAAAAGTGTCACGATGCACTCAAAAGAGGCAGTAACTGACGAGATATACAAGATACACTACATTTGTTCAGCCTGTTTATCCTCCAAATGGTTACTACACAAAATGCCACTGCCTTGCATTAAAAAACACTAAATTTCAGATAGGACGTATCTCATTATGCAACTTTTCAACAAGCACTGCACAGTTGATCAATAGGACCAACAAAGATGACACCAATTTAGAGATAGCTATCACACTAAGACCTAATAATTGTAGCTATTATACCTAGCAACTCTATCATAGTTAGAACTTCCAAATGAACAGTCAAACCATTCAGACTATTGAGTTGCAAAATTTTCTACAGATCAGTACAGATTACTTCCCATCCTGCACATAAGATAAAAATGCTCCACACAAAAGTACTCTACTTGGTGGCTTGTGCAATGATGTTGGACAAAGAATTAGATTGCTCTTTTGCATGCTCGATCAATGCATCCTGCAATGCGATATAGCAATATATCAAAATGAGTCGATAAGCCCAGAGTTCCACAAAACAACAAACCAGAGAAACTAACCACAAATTCAGAAGCAAACTTACAAAGCCTTGAATACGATGTGTTTAAAAGTAACACCACAGAGAAGTAACACAAACGCCTTGTGAGGCAAAACAGTTGAAACTTTGAATGTCGGGATATTGTGGTACAAAAGTAAGAGCTGTTTCGAATTAGCATTGGGAGGACAACAGGAAGGAATATAAAAATACCTGGGAAGCAATCACTCGGGCCACAGACTTTTTACTCGTTTCCTGAAGCTCCCCAGCAATGAGCACTTCATCTAGAATGTAGTACGCCTGCATGTGTAAGCATAAAGGAAATCATTACACTCCGCTCTGCACTGAAACACTACAAACATTGCCTCAACAGAATAAAATTCTGAAATCTGGGCACCAAAACACACAATTAAAAAGAAGCAATGGTCATCGAGCATTGTTTGATAAGAAGAGCACTTAGATTGTTCTTGAGAAAAGATCACAACGGTCACAAACCTTGTGAAAGTTGAAGATGAGATCCAACTCACAAACCTGCAAAGTGCATCAAGCTCAGCTAGTATTTCTCATACTTCAATAGGACTTCCTAGAGTCATCAATCACCAATACTTTGTACTGCAACAGCAGTACAGCAGAACTTTTGCCAGCAAAGCAATGGGGCAGGCTTTCGACGAAATGTACGAAGACTTACATTGCCAAAATAGCGATCAAGAATCTCAACATAGTGGTGGATGATTTCTAGAGTTTCCAACTCGTTATCGTCTGCGTCAACACACATGCAGAAGTACAAGCTCGCATACCTGTTCATTCAAACATGACTATTCAAATGATCCGTAATATCCCCTAAACTGGTAACATTAAAAAAAACTCCTTAGAATGGATCAAACGCAGCACTCGAAGGGATGTTAACACATAAATCGAAATGACCACTAAGCAAATGAGTTCCACGGTGATTACCGTTTGTAGACAACCTTGAGGCCCCTCCACTCCAGGAAGTTACAAAGTTTTGGGCCACGAGAAAGGATCATACCACTCAGTTCCCGAATGACCTGTAACAGTGCCGACTTAATCATGCATATTTTCTGAAACTCAAGGTCATAAATACAAAAAATCATGCTGAGGCTTTTGTAACAATCTTACGGTATATAGCTCTACTAACTTGAAAGCAATTGGAGCGACGAAGTACCTTGGTGCGCTCCTTTTGAGTATACGGCGAATACCATTTCGTAAGCCTTACTTTGCCCTGCCGGCTGATTAGCAATACGAAGTGAATCTGCAAGACATACGATGTCAAGATTTTCCAACATGTTTCCAGCACTCCAAATAGTCCTCAACTACGTCCTAATGGCCTCATTTTCAGATGTTCCAGTTATATAATCTCGTGCCAAATTTCCTGGAAGAAAACAGAAAGTAAAAGAGACAGGACGTTATCTGTTATAATCGATCTACGCTCCGCGCAAATAGTACTCTTGCAAAACGCTAAATTCTAATAGATGCTTCTTCGCTCGCTCATATATTCTGGACAACTTCCAGAAAGAAATTCCTGTTAAATGTATTTCAGTCTAAACTGGTCAATTCCTTCTTGACGACACAATTACGTGGCGACTATGTCATGAGTACTAAATCGTGCATCTTCAACTCCAAGAGCACGAAAAATCGTCGAGCGCTGAGAGTTGCTCACGAAACGTAGTACGAAAATTGTAACCAACGTAAATATACCAATATAAAGCTCATAATAAAAGTAGCTCCCGCGACGGGCTCATAACTTAAGTTCGAAACAAATCTTAATTTATAATGAAGAAATTGTTGTAGCTTTTATTTAGGAAGGTTTTATAATATTCAATTTAAAAAACTTCTGTGCAACTTTAAGAAGCTACTTCTGCTGCGCGAATTGAAGCTCGTCCGAGCGCTCAGAAACCTAACCCTTCCCTCTCCCATTCACCACTACCCCCTGCCAAACCACTGCAAAATCTCTCACTTCATTCCATCCAAACTCAGAGAGCTAAGATCTGCAGAGTCTACGAAAACGATGGGACTCACTCGCGGTCACGAAAGTAAAATTGCGACATAAGCGCGCAATTAAGCAGTTCTCTGTAAATACTAAATCCTTTCTTGATTTTCTTTCGTGAGTTACATCCTAACGGCTTACTGTTACAGGAAACATCGATCGCCATTCTATCCTCCAATTCCATGTGAACCTTACAAATCAGTCACGGGCAACACAACGCTTGCGACGGCTGAAAACATTAAAATTAGGGCTACAGAGCATGAAATCCAAGAATGAAAAAATGAAAGGAAGAGCTTACCATTGTCACGTCGACGTTGATCAAGTGAGAGAATGCCGAGGTCGGGTAAGGGAAGGAGGGATCTGGGCAGCGCCGATCGAGCCGAGTGAGGGAGAGCTTGAGCGAGCAAGGGATTGGGACTACAGTGGGAATATCGGGAGTATCGAAAGTGAAGTCATGAATCCTTTCACAGGACCAATTCTATTATCGTACGGTCAAACATCGCTCCAAGATCAATGCAGCTGTTTAAATTATATTAAAAGGGAGTCACTTGAGAAAAAAAAAGGTTTTATGAAGCTGCAAGGTTTTATTGAGAAGTTGTTTGAATGCCAGATGAATGAAAAAATTACACACATAATAAAGGCAATGAAAACCATGAAAGATGAAATTGTGATCTGGTTTTGCATTTAACCCTTATCCCTTGACCCGTAAAGATTTCCCTTGACTATGTTTTCACCAAAATCGCTCGAAAACTACCATTTTTAATACAAGTACTAAAGTTAAAAAAAATAAAATTTTGACACATTTAACCATAGGATCTTGTATTATCATGACTCCAAAACATGTAGTGAAGATTTCAAACATTTCCACCACATGGATTGCAAAGATAGAAACATTTGAATTCACTAAAATCATTTTTTCTGCCCTATGAAAAGGAAGGCAATTGCATTTCATAAGCTCACTTTTCTATAAAAAAAAATGACCAAAATGGCGGTACTTCTTTAGATTAATTTTCCTAAATAAGTTGGCTACATACTTGAAAAATTTTAGATCATTTGAAATTGTACAACATATAGGAAAAAATAGTAAGTAGCTAATAGTAGAGAATGATTCAAAATACTAAATTATTATGAATTTAAATATAAAATTGAAAAAATGCCAATCCCAATGGTTGTAATGTTGTAATAAAAAATCTATATCCTATGATTTTTATCTTTTTCCAAAAATATTGAAAATTGGGGAAGATAAAGGATTTCAAAGTTTATTTTAGTGTAAGGAATCTACAACCACCCGCAAACAAAAAATCCTCATAACTTTTGACTCATTGATCAAAATGGAATGACTCAAAGCTTTCCATGTGTATATAATTCAAGAGAACTGATTTCAAATTTTTGATTCTCAAAAAAGTGATTTTTAAAAATCTGCCCAAACTGCCCAGTTATAAAAAAAAGTAACATATCAGGCTATAACTTTTGATTCGTATTTTCAAATGTCATGAAATTTAGTGCATATAAAAGACATTCCTTGTCCCCCACTTTCTACTGAAATTTGGGCCTAAAATATATAAATTTTTAGTCACACGAACCTACCCAAAATTTCTATGTAGCTATAAAATGCAACTTGGTCCTGTAAGAGTTAACCTTTGAGCACCGAGCTCATATATACTAAAATTTAGACCCTTCTAAATTCATTCCAATTAAACTATCACCATACTATTTTGTAGTAGAGACAAGCCTAAAGTTAGAGGGAAAGGGATACATCATTTGCCCATATCATTGAAAAGATCATAATAATCAAATAAAGGAATCTTTCAATTGGAGGGGCTATATTTGAGACACTCGGGCGCTCATTAATTAAATGACAAGCTGACCCTTTTAGGCTTGTTTATGATAGAATCATTGACAAAAAATACTTTTTGAATTTTTATTGAATGTTTCAACCTAATAGACCTATTTCAATAGTGCATATGGCTTATCAAGCACTCCATTTAGACTGCAAAGTCAAAGTACTATTCACAATTCACTTTTGCATGTCATAGGCACACAAACTTTGGGTAAGCAACAAGCCCTATAACTAATTTCAACAAAAAAAATTTGTTTTCCTTTGGATTGGCCTCTAGGCAAGTGAATGTCATTTTATGACTTTGATTTACAAAAACAAAACCTACAAAAATTGCCATTTTTAGAACAAAAAACTACAATGACAAAGAAAAATTCTTTTGTATATCCAACCATATTACCATAGGGTCTTGCATAAGACTTATATGGAAATGTGTAAGAAAAAATTCACAAACTTTGATCATATAAATTGCAAGATATTAGTATTCAAAGTAAAAAAAAAGAATTTTTTTTAAAACTAGTAATCTCAAGTTTTTAGACTTTGTATCCTATTATCTTGAAATTTTTGCACTACTAACAAAGTTTTGAGGTTGAAATCTTTATTATAGAGAATTGAGTTGAGAATTGAAAAAAAAAACTTATATTTATCTATTAAAAAAAAAATTTAAGTTGAAATACAATAGAAGCAAAAATTAAATGACTATTACTATTAGTTCTAAAATGAAATTGAAATATGTCAATCCTAATGGTAAGATTGTTGGAACAAATAATCTATTGGATATAGTATTTCAACTAGGGGAAATCACTATTGCTTTTTTAGATTACTATATGAGTTAAAAGATAGGGGCCATTTAATTTAAAGTAAAAAATGCAATTTTGGAAACCCCTAAAATTCCTTTCATTGTAAACAAATTGTAGATTTTTTCCTTTTCTAAAACATTGCACTTCATAATTTAAATTTAAGTACTTCCAATATTTAAATCTGAATATTAAAAAATGCAAAAAATATACAAACTTCTAATTCAAGAAGTCCCTAGTTTATTAAATTTTTATATTTCTTTCACCCTATTGTAAATTCACCTTTGAAAATTTAAAAACATTTAGTGGGTCCACTTGGTCCTTAATGAGTTAAAAACTACTACATAATATGTAATTTTCAATGCTCATTGATAGAGTGGTGAACTTCCAAAAATGTGAGTGAAAAATATGAAAAAAATGTCTACAATTCATTTTTTGGCCTATACTTATACATATGCAGAGTGCTTCAAACCCTTCCCTTTTGAATTTTCAATCAACAATTTCAAAGTTGTGTAGGGACTAGTTTGTGGGTTTTTATGGCTTTGATAGTCTAAAATAAATTATTTAATTCTTTTTTCAACATAATCCTTCATTAAACTCTTTCAAGTCCTTTATTGAACTCATAGTTTAGATAAAATAAATCTATAGGGGATAGATTGTTCATTACAACATTACCATTATTGAAATTGGCATCTTCCAATCCCATCACTAAGTTCTTTACAATCAACAAATTTTAATCATTCTCAACTTCTTTCAATTTAATTACTATTTTTTACCTCTAAAATGTACAATTGCAAATGACTTGAATTTTAGCCAGCATGAAGACAACTTGCCTTCAAGAATGATTCCAAAGACACACATCCATTTAGTAAATTCTTCTTTACCAATTTTGGGGATCTAAACTATGGATTCTAAAATTCCAAGTCCTAACTTCTGTCCTTAACTTAATTATGAGGTGCCTTAATTTAAACATGTATAATCCCAATGAACTTCATTCAATTAAAAATGTAATCTACATTTTTATAATTGAACTTAGTTTGGAGATTCCACCCAAACATCCATACCCTTCTTTTTATTGTTTAAAAAATTAACGTGATCCAAAATCAAACATGAATATGGAAATGGTTTGTGTGTTAGAATCATATGATCTAACACACCAAAAAAAAATACGGAATATGAAAATGGTTTGTGTATTTGTGAGAGTCATATGATCTAACAAACCAAGAAAAAAATAGAATATAGAAACTTGGTGACTGTGTGAAAAATGAAGGCACACTTTGAATAAGTGAATAACAAACACTACCAATTTGTCTCAATTTCTAAGCTTTTATTTTGCATCTAACTAAGACGCTAACATTTACTGGTAATAGATTGAATTCATTGGTAAAAAAAAGCACTAGTGATACAAATTATACAATGTTTGCACAAGAAGATTCAAATTAGACATTCAAAGCATACAACTAAGCCATCCATAATTCCACATTGAGTCATGCACATTACTTTTTGCTTTTGGAAAAATTATACTTCGTATTAAAATATGTTTATATAATTATAAGGATATATCAAAATGGTTGCAATTCAATTATGCCAACATTTGTATTCCTACTAGAAGTAGTAACATCCTATGCTACTACAAGATAGAGTCGTGGAAAACAAATTTGGGGGGCTTCATGAACCATAGTTTATCCATAAGCGAGTCCACTACTTGGGCACATGTTGCTCTTTTATCAACTTCAGGATGAATAAGCTCCCATAACTTCATTGCAAAAAACCTTAAACCATCCTGATGGAGGAATATATTTTGATCTACTTTGACAATGTTATGAATTTTGATTGCTTGATACAATTTTTCTATAAAGAATGAATCAGATTTGATCATATATTGGTATTGGGGTTGAATATTTTCTAGACTTGTTGATGAATTTGGTGGCCCATACTGATAGAACAACTCTAGAACCACCCACCATTTCCTTGGCATCAAATCCTACCATTGTGCCTTTGTTTGGTATCCGTAATGTGAAGGAGCTCCTTCCTTGATATGACTTGCAATTCCCCAATGACAAATCTTGATGTTGATAACCTCGTTTGAATATTCAAGATAATGGAGCAAAATGTTTATGGGGGAGAACTTATTGTGCAACACCTCTGAATTATGCACAACTCATCATATAAACTAGGGCCTATGCCAACTTTGCTCTGTGCCTTCGATAGAGACTAATTTCTTTTTCCTGGTCATCTCAAAGTTCTTTAAGCAACTTAATTTGATGCCAATCTACATGTGCCACCACCTTGTCGTTGAGTCCAATTAGTTTATGCAAATGACCCCCATTCCACCACAATGTATATGCCTCCATTGTATCATTGTGGATAGTCAAAACTTTGATGATGGCTAGGTGATTTAAAAAACATACCAAGGCCTTTATAGACCATTCCACCCTCGTAGCAAGCAAGTTCTTGGCCTTTAACACTTTTCCAGCAAATTGTATATTTGGCGGGATTGTATTCATTCCTTCAAAGCATACCTTGTGCACCTTTTTGTACCCACCTTAATTGTCATATCTAGTGAAGGAAACTACCTTTACTGTGGAGTAGATCCACAAGATCCACAATCCACCATCTTGAGACAATGAAGCCTTCAAAGCATCAATTTGCAACCCATATCCTCTAGATTCAATTTTGGAAAGCCTTTTTGCTATTATTTGCCACCACTCCATTAGCTTGCGGAATTCCTTGGACTCATCACTTTCAACCATTCCAAGCACTACAAGGCGCAACTCTCCCATCAACTTTTTGGTGTTGAATATACATGCTTGAATACAATTGTCAATCTATTTTTGGAATTGGTCAAAGTATGTTTCGTCCACGTCACCATAATCGGAGGATTCTTTACACTTCTTTATAATTATGGCCTCCAAATCCCTCTTCAACGCATTGATGCTTGGCCTTTTATGCCTCAAGTACTTGCTCTCCAAAATTTGTATAATTTTGCCCTCATACCACTCCAAGCACACTTCATATGCAAAGGTCATATAACAAAATGGAGGGTAGGTTGGGTCCTTATTGTATGCTGTCTTTGGCTTCTTTGGCTTAGAAGAATTGGGTCCCCCCATTGATGCACTTGTAGATATTTCCACTTGGAACCTCGTGGGATCATCAAGATCTCTATTTCAAATGGACTTCCTCAGAGTAGACATCAATGTTGCTATCGAGAAGTTCGAACAAAAAAATGGCAAAATCCCCTATACAAATTCACACCTTAACCCATGAGTACACATTCAACCACTTTGAGGTAGATGAAAATTGATGCGCAAGGCCAAGAGTGGCGACCTCGGGTGGGTGGGCCTTCTTAAGTACCTGCAATCACCCTACGACACGTGCAAGTTAAATTGCGTCTGGCTTAGAGGCGATTGCAGGTCTGGAAAGGGCGATTGCGAGTTTGGAAGGGATGACTGCGGGTTTGGAAGGGGCGATCGCAGATATTAGGACAACCGCAGGTACGAATCCCCTTAATTTTGGAAGTGAACCTCTAAGTTGAATCCTTCCTAACCCGCAATCGCTCCAAATCTATACTCGCCTAGATCCATACTCACCCTAAGTAGCCAGGAATTTGGACCTTAGAAGTTTGATTTGCCTTTTTGGACCCACAGTTGCCCCAAACCTACACTCACCTCAGACCCGTAGTTGCCCCAAGTGTCCAAGAATTTGATACTCCAAATCTTAATTTGCCCAGATCCATGGTCACCCTAAATAGCCAAGAATTTGGGCCTTAGAAGTCCGGTTTGCCCTTCTAGACCCATAGTTGCCCCAAACCTATATTCACCTCAAATCCACGATTACCCCAAGTATCCAAGAATTTGACACTCCAAACCCTAATTCACCCTTTTGGACCTGCGGTCGCTCCAAATCTACATTCGCCCTAGACCCGTGGTCGCCTCAAGTGTCTAAGAATTTAGCACTTCAAATCCTAGTTCATCCTTCTAGACCTACGGTCGCCCTAAGTATTCAATAATTTGGCACCTCAAACCCTGGTTCATCCTTCTAGACCCTCGGTCGCTCCAAATGTCTAAAAATTTGGCACCCCAAACCCTGGTTCATCCTTTTAGACCTGTGGTCGCTCCAAGTGTCCAAGAATTTGGCACCTCAAACCCTAGTTCGCCCTTTTGGACTTGTAGTTGCTCCAAACCTACACTCACTTCAAACCCACGATCGCTCCAAGTGTCCAAGAATTTGGCACCTCAAACCTTAGTTCATCCTTTTAGACCTGTGGTTGCCCCAAACCTGCACTCACTTCAAACCTATGGTTGCCCCAAGTGTCCAAGAATTTGGCACCTCAAACCCTAGTTCGCACTTCTGGACCCATGGTTGCTCCAAACCTACACTTGTTCCAGACTTGTAGTCGCCTTAAGTGTTGAAGAATTTGGCACCACAAACCCTGGTTTGCCCTTTTGGACCCACAGTTGCCTCAAACCTACACTTGCTCCAAATTTGCGGTCGCCCCAAGTGTCCAAGAATTTGGCACCCCAAACCCTAGTTTGCCCTTTTGAACCTACGGTTGCCCAAAACCTACACTCACCCCAGACCCATAGTCACCCCAAGTGTCCAAGAATTTGGCACCCCAAACCCTAGTTCACCCTTCTAAACCCATGGTTGTCCTAAACCTACACTCGCCCCAAACCCGCGGTCGCCCCAAAAGGTAAGGAAGATTGTAAGGTTAGATCTCTACCAACTCAAATTGAATCTTACATTTATGGAATGTGATGTTCCATTAAATCTCCAATATCAGTGAACAATTAGGTAGTATTGTGTCAACAATATATTATTACTTAGCATAGTGAATTGTTAAAGTTCTTCCTAAAGCTAAATCCTATACCCTATATTATATATTATATATCTTATACTCTACTTCTAATGGAAGAACTTTTGTTTTATAAATTTTTTTGGATGACACTCCTATATATTTAAAGTCTTTTAGGGGGTTATATTTGTAGTTGTTAATGTATTTCATCAAGAATACTTTCACTATAAATGTAAACTACTCAAAGATCCCATTTGAAACCCTACATTGAAAAACATGCCATATTCAAATGAAAAGTTTAATTTCCTTCAAAAGTTATACTTAAGAAGAATTGGAGATGACTAGTAAGATGTTTGAATTGAAACTCCAATGAATTAGAGGAAGGCCACCTTGACTATAATTTTCTTCCCTTTAATATATTCTCTCTTTCCTCTAAAAAAAATGAACTCCTCACTTATTGCATGAATTAATTGTTTTTCCAAATTTTAGTGGAAGGGAGAAAATGGAAATCAAATGTCTTCTCCCCCATTCCTAAATTGGAAATGATTTATAAAGAATTGGAGGTGACTAGTAAGATGTTTGAATTGAAACTCCAATGAATTAAAGGAGGGCCACCTTGAATATAATTTTCTCCCTTTTCTCTCTATCCTCTAAAAAAGATAAACTCCTCACTTGTTGCATGAATTAATTATTTTTCCAAATTTTAGTGGAAGGGATAAAATGGAAATCAAATGTCTTCCCTCTCATTTCTAAATCGGAAATGATTTATAAAGAATTGGAGGTGACTAATAAGATGTTTGAATTGAAACTCCAATGAATTAAAGGAGGACCACTTTAAATATAATTTTCTCCTCTTTCTCTCTATCCTCTAGAAAAAATAAACTTCTCACTTGTTGCATGAATTAATAATTATGATTAATTATATAGTATTGGTGGGAGAATTGGAAAGCTCTAAGTTTGAATTCAAATGGATTTCCTCCTATGTACATGGTGGAAAATTCAAAAATGACTTTTGCCATGGTCCCATGACCCATAATCACCATCCCAGTTTTGGGGGGGCGTATTTGAAAAGCTCTTTTTTGACCCACAATTGCCTTACCTTCACACGCCCCAATTCAAGATATACCACATAAGTTTTCTAAATCCTAAGACCTATGATCGCCCCATTCTGACCCACAGTCGCCCTTACCCGCACACACATCCATGTGCACTCGCCTAAGGCAACTTTGGATACTAAAACCAACTTTGGATCCCATCTTCGTCACTTCTAACACCGTGCTCTGTCTTCCATCTGCCTTGAAGTGTCTGGATGTGTCCTTGTGAGCTAGAACTTTGGGTTTTGAACCTTGCACCACCTTTTATATATCCACACTCATTGTAGACATTTAGTTCTTGTGTAAAATACACTTGTTTGCATATTGTGAATGCACAAGTTAGAGCATGTTGTTATAATTGCTTTAATTGAATTTAGGGCACATGTAAACATACTTCTACTTAATAAAGAGTTGCACGTACACCCTTAGCCTAGTGTAGCCTTTTGTTAGATTTTAGAGTAGTCCATTTCCACCGTAATCTCTTGTAATGGCCCCGAACATGAAGACAACAAAGGAGAAAGGAGATTGCCATGACAAAAATTGACGTGTCCTATTTGACCCTATAGCCAAGGCATTTCAAGGATGGTGTACTATGGAAGGAGACTGGACCTTGCCGATTTGCAAGACATATGTGGAATGGTGCCACATTGACAAACTTTTCCCTCACTATTGCCACAAGATTCATTTGAATCAAAACCTTGCGAATGTTCATTATTGCAAGAATGATGCATTTGTACAACAATGTATTGAAGTGTACCAAGTGTTGTACAAAACGAACAAAGTACCACGGACTAAAGTTTTATTGGACATTTGCCAAATGGTCTATGCACAATTGGAGTTGGAATGAATAGTGGATTGGTGTAGCATGAAGGCATCAAAGAAGTTGATCATACCAACTACCAAAGACATTCCAAGGGTAGGCCTTTCAAATAATCCACAAGATGGATTGGGGCCGAAGAAGCACATTGTAGAAGGAGTGGCAGATGAAGACTACAATTGGTCAAGCTCTGACAAGTTGATGGAAGAGGATACTCTAGATCCCGTATCCCCAATGGAAGAAACACTGGTCAATGAAAATATGGCATTGGTAGTATTTGAAGGAGGGAATGTAGGAGGGGACATAGCAATGGACGTGGAACCTCTTGCATTGGTGGATCCAATGCATGTCTCTTATCCTGAAACAAATGAAGTGGTGCAACATATGTTGGCTCGCTTGAGAGAAATAGCTGAGGACATTTTCAATATTGAGATTGAACCGGAGTCTGCGCCACTCTTAATGTTAATGCCTTGTAAGGATGATGATGATGACTGGATTCTAGAGGTACACAATTGGAGAGAAGTAGATGAATTTGTATACCCTGAGTGTACTAAGAAATCAATGAAAAAACTTACAAGGGGTAGTTGAAGGATCTTCTTGCTTGAATTGAAGAAAAAGAAATGGAGTGTCAAATTCTACTAGACAGGACAACAAAGGATATCGAGTGTAACGATATGTGCACTTTAGAAGAACCAATAGATGCGGGCCACACTCATTTAGCTGTTCATCAAAGAGAGATGGTAAAGTTGGAAGAGTTCTATCTAAAATTCAATAAAAGGCAAAATGGAGGATTGAATTCCAATCTTAAGCAAGTTAGAGGAAAGGAACTACACAAAATAATGGAAGAGTGTAGGATGGAAGAGAATCGAGGCAATGACGAAAGGAGAGGTTTGGAGGTAGCCTAATCTAGATTGAATCACCTCCATTCCATGAAGGGCAAAGGCCCCCTTGCCAGGACTTTGGAGTTGGATGCAGCATATGTGGATGGGCAACATTAGACATCTCCATTAGAATTAGCTAAGTTGAAAAAAAGATTTGCTTCTTTGAAGAGATTAGAACACGAATATGAGAAGAGCATTGCATAGAAGAAGCAATACATTTCATTTAATAAATTGTTCAAGACTTGGTTGATTAAAAACAAGTGGTTCATTGCAACTACTCACAAAAATGTTCTTCATGAGGAAAAGGCCTTAAAGAAGAAGGCCTTGAAAGAGAAGGCTTTGAAGGAGCACGTGAATAAACAATGAAGAATGCAGTAGACTAGGTCTACATGGATGTTGCTTGATTAGGGTGGTAGATTTTTATATGACTATGTTATTTTCTACATGTGTGTATATGAAAAGTTTTGTATAAATTTTGGACCTTCTTTTAAAAAAAGTATGTCAAATCTATTTTGATCTTTCATGAATAAAAATGTATTTTCCTATGAATTCCCACTATTACTGTGTTTATGAATTTTTGTCTATTTTATCATATGAAATTATGAGTAATATGGAGCCCTAGAAGTCCTTCAATATTTGAGTAAAATAATTTGAAATGTGTGAGTCTTGAGGATGTCACTTGGGACTCAAGTTCTACTTTTTACCATTTTTTATTCGTTTTTATGAGTAAATTGTGATTAAAATAGCCATTTGAGTGACTTTGCAAGAAGTTGGGATGAAACCACATGTAATGAGGTTAACACCCCAAGGGCATTGAAAATGCCCCAAACATGTTCTTTGTGAGTATTAAATATCTAAAATAGGTGTTTAAGTGTCAGGTTATGGATTGGGAGCAATCCCAATTCTGGTCAATACCCAAAGACAAAACATCCAACTAGATGTTATATGGAGTTTTGATAGTAAAGGCGCATGCGACAGAGATTGGCTAAAATTAGTAGAATTGGAGTCACTCCAACTTCCCTAGTAACTTAGAATCCCTCGGTAAAAGATTAGTTGAAAATCACGATAAAAAGTAAAGCATAGGAAATAACCATTATGTATTACTTTACATGTCAAAATCTACAGAAACTATAAGTAGGCCATTGTTACAAAAAGAAAGGTGTTTCTTGCTTAGAAACATGCCAGGAGTGTAACGGTGAAGCTAGATCGTCAAGATTCCCTAGTATGGAAATGATTCCTCTCCGAAGGAATAAATTCTTTCTCCTAAGGAAAGTTCAAGTTGGACCTGGGAATTTGCACGAAGTATTTGGAGACTTCCTAAAGGTTATCCAAAAAGTTTCATAATTTTTTGAATTACGGAACATGACTCCATGGAAAATCAACTGAAATCACTAAGAACCGGAAAATTCATGGAAATTCATCTGGCGATGGTAAAATTCCACTAAAAATTAGAACAATGTATTTTAGCCTAAATAAGAGCTTCATCAAGTTTCATGACATTCCGACATCGGTAACTACCCAAACCAGCAGTGCTAGCGGAATTTAATAGAATTTAACAACATTCTAAAAACATTTTATAGTTGACTAGCGAACTACAATCATATGGAGTCCAAATTTAGTCATCTTGGACTCTTTTCTTGCAATCTTGGATATTCCAAACAACTCTAACTTGTCAAAATTAGCAAAAAACACAAACTCCAAAAGTTAGTTTTTCCACCCTTTTCACTAGGTTGGGAAACATTATCTTTTGTGTGAATTTTGATTTAAGAGTTGGAGGTGAGGTAGTCTCTAGGCTAAGAAAAGGTCTTTTATAGCCAACAGTAAAGTTCATTTCTCATTTGGAGTTTTCCTCCAAAAGTTATAGAACATTCAATAGTATAATAGAATTAGGTGTAGTAATTGTGGTTTTTAGTAGATTTTAGTTTATTTAGGTAATTTTTATAGTAAAAGGAGGTAAGTGGGAGCCCCCAAAACATATAAAAGGGCTTCCACTGACTCCCTTTGCACCCCTTTTCGTTTGTTTTGTGTCCTTTAGTTGCACGAGACCAATTCTCCTTGGTGGTTTGAGACCCACCAACACAAAACTTTCAGATTATTTGTTGTTGTAGGCCACATGAGGCCATGTTGTTGTGAGGTTTGATGATTATATAAACTATTGTCTTTATTATAAGTTCTTCGTGTTGTAAAGCCATTTCAAAAGACTCACGGGTCTTTCTAAATGGTTGCTAATCTTTTGTATTTTGACTAACTAATTTTCTTGTGTTTTCTGTGCATTGTTTACTAACCTTCACTCAATTTGTCATGAATAGGATTTCACAATCTATTGTTGAAAATCCCCCTAACCATTGAGTTGAAACACTAACCATACTATTGCAAATCCATATTCTTGAACCATCAATTTTGGAAGAGGGATTTCACACACTTATGTGTAGCAAATCCCCTCTGGAACCTTGGCTTGAGAATCATGGGTTCTTTTGTGTCAACTTATGGTCATTAGAAATATCTTAGGTGGGAACCAAGAATTTCAAGTGTCCAACATGTCAACTAACTCTTCAACAATTATTTAAGAATTTAAGGTTAAAACACGGTGAAGCTTCACTTTTAGTTAGAATTTCCATCTTTGTTTTGGCTAAAAGGGTTCCCATAGGAGACCCCAGTGTGATTGTTTTTAATTCCAAATTTTCGAATCAAAGATCAAAAATTTGCAAGCAACAGCCAAAGAACTTTGAGTTCAAATCAAAGAACCAAAGGTTTGGGCTAGCTAGCTAGTAGTAACTTCCTAACTAATCAACAACCCTCCAGCCTTGTTAGGAGGCTCTGGCCATCAGTTAGGTTAGTACAGTAGTTCATAATTGGTTGTTAAGCCAATTAACTTATATCACATACCATCTAATTCACATAACAATTTAAACTCTGGGATGATGTTTGTGGGCCCCAATTTTGAATTTTATTTTAGAAATTGAAAAAGAAAACTTCTAGGTAATAAAATCAACTCTAGAAAAGGTTAAGGAGTCTTGAGAGTAGGAAAATATAAAAGTTCAGTTTGAGGAGAGAGGGGAGTGATTTTTATTTAAAAATTTCAAGTTGAGTGAGTGGGAACTGGGAAGTGATATCAAATTAGAAAGTCAAACTCCGTTGACCGAGGATTCAGGAGCCAAAAGAATGAAGTTTTTAATAAAAATTTAGTTGAGAGGATTAAGGAATTAGGGAGGTTAAAATCAGACCATAAAAGTCAGATTAAGGTTGACTAGAAGTCCGTAGAGATCCCAAAAAGTCAAACAAACTATAGAAAGTGGGTTTTCCATTAAAAAACAACTCAATTGATAAGGCAAGGAAGTAGGAATTTATTTCAAAGTTTTTAGTCTGAGTGGGTGAGAAGCAATATCAAATTATAAAGGTCAAAATGAGTTGACCATAAGTTTAGTGAGAGCTATGGAGGTATTAGTGGAAGCCAAAGAGTAATCAAGGTGAGAAAATTAACAATTCAGTCCTAATTAAAGGCTGAAAATTCTGAAATTTAAGCAAAAAGAGGTGAATGAGGAGTAAAGAGGGTGAAATTAGATGATAAGTCAATCCAATTTGACTATAGCATTAGAGAGTGACTAAAGAACCAAAGAAGGGAAAAATTAACAATTTTGTTGAGAAGGCTGAATAATGAAGAACTTAAAATTTCCACTTTAGAAATTGAAGAATGAGAGAATTTTTAAAATTTTAAGCTTGAGAGAACTAAGAGCAAGTTCAGATTATAAAGTCAAATTAGTTTGACTAGGGTCCATAGAGAGCCAGGGAGAGACTAGAAGGTGCCTAAGAGTGTAAAACTTCACTAATTCAATTCCTCCAAGTTGAGGAGTTTGGAAATCTGAAATTTTTAAATTAAGAATAATATTGAAGAGTGAAGTGAGAGGGAGAGATTAGATATCTGGTCAACCAAGTTTGATTCAAAGCACCGGAGCATCAAAGAGAGTCGAAGAGCTTGAGAGAGTGAAATTTAAAAATTCCAAGCTAAGAAGTCTGAAGGTATAGAGTTTTTTTTCAAGATAATCAAGTTGAGAAGTTGAGTGAGGGTGTGAGCCCTGTAGATGTCACCCAGGACTCAAGGTTTAAAATTTTTGTTTTTTACTCATTTTTATGAGTAAATTATGACCAAAACAACTATTTATGCTACTTGGTGAATATTGGGAGAAAATCATACTTATTGAGGTAAAAACCCAAAGAGCACAAAAAATATTCAAATCATGCTCTTTTTAAGTTTTAGTATTCAAAATTGGGTGTATAAGAGTCAAAAGGTGAATAATAAGTGATTCTGATTCTGACTCACACTCAAGGGTAAAAACTCCATTGGAAATTACATGGAATTTTGACTATGGAGATGCATGCGACAAAGGAGTGGCTAAAAGTAGAAAGTTGGGGTTATCCTAGCTTGCCGGTAACTTAAAAAGCCCACGGTAGAAGTCTGGGTGGAAAACATGTTTAAAAATAAAAATTAGAAAATAATTGCCAAGCATGATTTTCTAAGCCAAAATCCATGGCAGTTACAAGAAGATGACCACAATAAAAAAGAGAGGTGTTTCCAACTTAGAAACATGCCAAGAGTGTAACAATAAAGCCGGATCATTAAGATTCTTTAGTATGGGAATGATTCCTCCCGGGAGGAATTAAAAATCAAGAAAAGATAAATTCCTTTTCCTAAGGCAAGTGTAAGTTTGACCCAGAAATTTGCACAAAGGATTTGAGGACTTCCTAGAAGTTGCCCAAAAAGTTTTGTAATTTTTTGGAGTATGGAACATGACTTTGTGGGAAGTCAATCGAAATCACTAGAATTAGAAAAAATTCATGGAAATTCATCTAGTGATGGTAAAATCCCACTAAAAATTAGGATAGTGTATTTTAGTCTAAATAAGAGCCTAATCAATTTTCACAGCATTCCAACATTGGTAACTACCCAAACCAATGGCGCTAATGGAATTTAACGAAATTCCAAAAAACATTCTGCAGTTGACCATCAAACCACGAATATACGGACGCCAAATTAAGTCATCTTGGACTCTTTCCTTACATTCTTGGACCTTCCGGACAACCCTTGCTAGTCAAAATTAGCAAAAGTCACAAACTCCAAAAGTTAGTTTTTTCACTAGCTTAGGAAGCACTACCTTTTGTGAGGAATTTGACTTGGGAGTTGGGGGCAAGGGGGTCCCTAGGCTAAAAAGGGTCTTCTGAAGCCAACGGCTAATTCTATTTTGCATTTGGAGTTTTCCACCAAAAGTTATAGGACATTCAACAGTAGAGTAGAATTAGGCGTAGTAATTATGATTTTTAGTAGATTTTAGTTTACTTAGGTAGTTTTTCCCGTGAAAGGAGGTAAATGGAAGCCCCAGAAACGTATAACAGGGCTCTCACCAACTCCCTTTGCACCCCTTTCCGATTGTTTTGTGTCCTTTGGTCGTTCAAGACCAAATCGCCACAGTGGTTTGAGACCCACAACACAAAGCAATCAATTCGTTTTTTGTCGAGCCATACAAGGCCACATTGTCAAGGAAGCTTTGGTGAGTGTTCAAGTTCCTTGTATT
Organism: Pseudoscleropodium purum; assembly: GCA_963969395.1. Taxonomy (NCBI): domain Eukaryota; kingdom Viridiplantae; phylum Streptophyta; class Bryopsida; order Hypnales; family Brachytheciaceae; genus Pseudoscleropodium; species Pseudoscleropodium purum. Next base: position 1,646,717 of record OZ017800.1, on the reverse strand, counting down.
TCTTGCAATTCATTGTGTTTTTGAGCTATTTCAAAGATCGTGGGGGTTCCTTTGAAACGCTTGCAATCTTTGTATTTTTGAGTTATTGTGGAGCTCTTTGTGCTTCTTGAGTTTGATACTAACTCCAAGGATTATTCAAGCCGAATTCTGGCAATGCCATTAGCTTGAACCCTTGGTTTTGTTTTCCAAAGTCCTATCTCTAACCATTTCCACTCGAGTGTTTTGTGTGGGATATTACAACTTTTGTTGTTGAATATCCCCCTGACACCTTGACATAAAAAACTTTGAGTCTTATTTACATTTGATACTAACTTGGAGGACTTGAGGGAAACCCAAGACCCTCCCACAATTATTACTACTCTTATGTGTGAATTTGGCCTTCAGTTTTGGGTCTAACCACCCATACGGTGAAGCTTCACCCATGGACTAAAAATTCCATTAACATTAAATTATTTCCTTTTGTTCTGCTTAGTTGGTGAAAGGCTAAACCTTCGTGAGGCGAAGCTCTGCCCAATTTAGTCCAGGTTAGTTTTTATTTAAAAGAGTCCCAAAGTGGGAACCCTGTGGCGAGCAACAGCCAAGGTTTAACTAGATTTGAAACCAGTATTGAGAACCAACCAAAGAGGATCTCAATTAGGGAAATCAGTCCTCACAAGGGAGTTTGGTGGGAAATCAAAAGAAGGAACCACCAGAGAGGCAGTCGTAATCAAATCATTTTACTTTCCCTCTTAAAAAAATTAAAATTAAAATTAAAATCAAGGAACCAACCCCGAGGGCCTTCTACTGAGGGATCCATCCCAAAGCTTCCAACTTAGAGGCAACCCATAGGACCTGATTACAGCAGGGTTTGACTTAGAGATCAACTGAGAGGCCCCCCATTCAATGAAATTTCAACTGAGAGGGTCAATTAGAGGGACAGTCAAAACAAAATAATTTTATTTACTTTATTTTGAATTAACGGAGGGAATTAAGACATAACAAGCTGAATTTTCATTAGAAATTTCGAACAAGTGAGCCCAGCATTCAAGACTATTAACCGAGGGAGTTGAGCCAGAAGGCCCTTCTAAACTTAATAATTCTGATTTCTTCACAATCAAAAGAAAGAAAGCAACTAGTGAAGCCTTCTATTTGAGTGATCAGATCAAGACATAAAACAAATTTTGAATTTTTACTTAAAAATCAAATAGGGAGCTTTAGTCATAAGACACCTCGATTGACAAGCCAATAGGTAGGGTGAACACAGCAACAACCAACTGATTTGAACTCAATCATGAATTTACAGAGATTTGGATCCAAGGAAGGTAGCATCAGCCCATACCCCGGTCAAACCGAGTTGACCAGCTGTGGGGAGACCAGATGGGTCAGCTGTTTCCTTACAGGCCCTGCAAACCAACTGGAAACCAACTCCTGCGCAAACTGAATCAAAAATTGAGGATGTAAGCAATTTGGTGTTGGATCAACCTCATACAACTATTCTCAATTGACTGAAGAGAGCTTTAAGTAGTGAAAGATGAGTGAGAATTGTCAATGAGATTAGGAGTATCAAAGTGAAGCATTGGATTGACTTTTTCGCCATAGTTTTAGATTGAATACAAAAGTCAATATATAAAAAATGAAATAAAGAATCTATTGACTTGAAAGGGGTTCTAGAGGTTAGCTAAATTAGCCAATTAGGGAAAGGTTAGGAGAGCTAGTTGGAGCAAATTTGACTTCAAAATACACTAGCAAATACTTCCAAAAGAATGGGATTTTCAGAGACTTGATGTAGAAAATTAGGACATTCAAAGAAAAGGAAAAAACCAAAAAGAAACAAGGAAAAATTACTTGGGAGAGTGAAAGAGGTTTAGGAAGGACAACTTGACCATATTAAGCCCAAATACCAAGAATAAAAAATACATAAGAATATGTGGACAAGGAAGAAGGACATACAAACAAGCCATGGAATTGGAGTTGCAATCCAAAGGGGAGGAGATTAACAAGATAGAGGTTTATATTTAAAACCCACCTTTCATTGCATTTTATTTTCCATTAGATTTTTAATGCCCTAGCAATTAGAGCCATGGATAGGAGTTAAATTCAAACCTTAACATTATTTAGGAGATAGATTTAAAATTTAGAATCAAATAGATAATTCCAATAGCTTTTCAACCATATTTTATACATAAAAACCCGGTAGTTATTAAAGAAGTTACAAAGACATCAAAATTAACTAAAATTTGGATGAAAATATAAATATTCATCCAAAAGAATATTTTGTAGGAATCCCAAGGATCAAGATAGAATCAATTTCCAAGACAAAAGCAGAAGTCAAAGAAGGTCAAGGTGAAAGTAAATTTCAAAACTTCAAAAGTAAACAATAATTGCTTAAGAATTTTAGTTAACCAATCAAGGGGCAAAATTCTTTTGTGAATATTACTTACTGTAGAAGGATGTTGGAACCTAATCCGGATTTACCCAACTAGTATAGTTCGTTCCGGAGGAAGCTAATTAAATAGGATTTGATTCTAATTCCATGCCTAATAGGTCATTGCAACCAAGATTTGTAAAAGAAATTCCTTAACCACATGCAATATTGTTATCCTCACGGTAAGTCTAATTACCAAATTTGTCACTCCACTCTTAAAGGCCACAAGGGTGAAGTGAATTGTCCAAATTGGAAGCTTTTATCTTTTAGTCTTTAATTGTTTTGCACTTCAATCTCTATCCAAATGAGGTGCTACAAGTACAACTTGACGGCCTCTTAAACTTCCTACTTGGCTTGGGCACTTGTCACTTTTGCACTTTGTCTTTTTTCAAGGAAACCACCAATGTTTTCTCCACCAATTTGGAATTCGTGTCTTTCGCATCACATTCTATCTTCTCATAACTTTGCTTACTACAATATTTGCAATTCTTACATGCCAACTTGGAATTAACTTTCTTACCCTCGATGATACTCCCTTTTAGACAAGATATTATCCAAGACAATCTTAATAAATATCCTCACAATTGCTAAAGTGATTCTCTCTGATTTGACTATTAACACTCAAACTTTCAAGCATACATCAACCGTATAACTCCCATGTTGCTCCACTCCAGTCATGCACAGACCAACAAGACACAACCTCGTTCACTCCAACAATCAATCCAACTTGGAACTCATACTAAACAGTTGATTATCACAATCACAACATGCTCAAAAATTCCCATTTGGATTCACGGCATGGTACACTGCATAACTCAAACAACAACAAGGCCATGTAATCTAACATACATCTCAGTCAAATAAAACATACATAAGACATTCAAACACAATCAGGCAACAACCAACTTGGTTTGAATTTATAACATATATTAACCAAATTGGCGAATAAAATCACCGTTGCACATAGAATTCTTTCTCAGAGCACTACTTCCTACTACTCTTTTCACAACTAACATTGTAAATTTTCTCTTTATGCTCTCATTCTCTTCCTAATTGGAATCTAATTCTCAAACTTCCTAAATTTCAACTAGGCTTCGACATCTCCTCAGCTTCAACTAAGTGTCAGTTTCACTTTCTTGCTCTTAACTTCGGACTGTTCAACTTCCATACTCTCCCAATTTGACATCATTCCATTTTTAAACATATAGACATAAATCACATTTCACAACATCCAAATACATACAAACAACTATTCCAATTAGGACACCAATTCACCTTCCAACTGGGATTCACTCCATCACATCATCCTCCCAAATTACACAAACACACTCACTGCCATGCACTGCTAGATACACATGCTCCCGACTAGGAACATAGATTCAAACTGACCCGACCCTAGATCACGCACACACAATTCCCAACTGGGAAAATAAACATAAAAGAAAACATACACACAAAGAATGCAAACACAACAAAACAAATTACATAGCCTTCACCGACTGGGACTCACACTGGACTTCATTCAACAACGGGTAAAAAACAAATGAACTCCAAATTGGACTTAAGAGACGATCCATGGTAGTTACCAACTTGGCAGGGAAGGTCAACTGAAACCAACCACCCATTTGGATCCCATACAATACACATTCAACTGATAAATTCACTCACCTACTAGCCTTCATCCAATTCGGCTTAACACCTCATACCACTCACTTGCCTAGTTGGAATTTCCCACTAACTTAAAATATTCAACTGACTTGACTACCAATTTGGCAAAACAGACCAATCAAACAACTCAAACATCCAACTTAGGTTCACACACACCAATGGCCATTGACAAAATAAACTCAAAAGAATGACAACTTGGACATTAACAAACGCACAAAACCACCCAAATTGACCCATAGACTAACAATCAACCTCACAAAATCCTCACTTTACCAAAAATAACACCAAAAATTGGCGGCTTTAACATCCAACTTATTTATCTACACTTACTAAGAAGTAAACAAGAATTCATACTTTCACCATTATCCTATTACTCTATTATAATAGATTCAAATCAATCCATTAGCTAAAAGAAGAAATTGAATGATAGAATCAATAGCAAATTAATTTCAACCAACTAACCAAAAATTACACCAAGTATTAACATAGATTAAAAGAAATGAATAAATAAATAAATAAATAAATATATATATATATATATATATATATATATATATATAATACAAAAATAATCCTTAAAGGTAGAATTAATTATATGCAAGTTGGTTAGAAAATTAAAGGGACAAACATTAGAGGTTTGGAAAAAATCCACAACCAATAAATATTGACCAAGATAGACTAGCATATAAAATACTGGAAAAAAACACTAAATTCACATAACTTTAGCATTACATTTATTAGGAAAAATTAGAGGATATTTTAAAGATTAGGGTCTTTAAAAAATATTGTTCACTCGGTATTTTGAATTCAAAAAGCTTTAGTTTTCCAAGAGAATTTTAAAAGATAGTCAATTTTGTTTGACCAAGCCTTAAACCCAACCTTGAGAAGAAAATTCCATTTCAAAAATACCTCAATCCATTCTTGATAGATAGGAGTTGTTTGAATTTTATAACTTTCCATTAATAATCAAAGTAGAATTAATAAAAAAGCTCCATTGCTTGGAAGGCAACTCGTTTACTACAAACTACACATCCATAAAATTAAGCTAATAATAATAGAGCCTAGTTGTATATGTTGGAATTTGAGGGTGGAATTCTGAATACTCATAGAGGGGAGAGGGAGAGATCAACCCTTTGGTCAATCAGATTTGACCCAAGCACCAAAACACTAGAGAGTCTAGGGAGAGAACCAAGGAGTGACAAGAGAATCAAAGAAGTATTGGATTGACTCTAGATTGCATATTCATCATTAGAATTAACAAAAAATATAGTTAGAAGTAGAAGATCTTACAGATCAAGTGCTGGGTTGATATTAAGTTCAAAGAGCTTCCATCAGATGCTAATTAATTGGGTTCCAACGTGAACAGAATTTGGCTTGGAAGAAGATTACCAACTCAAAATGTCTTAAGATCACAAAACAAGCACATGAAGAGCAACTAAGTGCTCAAGAAGAAGACTCGAGAGGAAGGAGAATTTCCAAATTGTATGTGCTAATCTCCAAGAGAATATTTTCCATCAAACAAGGTTGGAGTTTTCTTCTAGGACAAATAGAAGAGACAAAAAGGGAGGAATAGTTGACTTCCTAATACTCTAGAAGTTAGTTACAAGTTAGTAGAAGCCAAAATAGCTTATCTTCAGCTATTGTCTTCTTCTTGAAGAGATTAGCGAATCTTTGAAGATTAGATTTGAAAAGATTTTCCTTCCCCAAAGAATCTTGGAAAGAAAGGGAAATAATTAGAAGAAAATCCTAAAAAAGAGAAAAAAAGAAAAGAAGACATTAGAAGAGTTTTAGGGTCTCCAAAAGTCTATTTCGAGCTTATTCCCCTACAATTATTTCCCTCAACAAGGGGAACGGCCCACTGTCAATTTTTAGTCTCTAAATGCAAAAAAAATTGAAAAAAAATTTGGTCAATGATGTGGTAGGGTCTCGGCCACGTTAGACTGCTGCACTAAACCTATTCTTTGTGTTCATAGGTTGTGATAACTTTCAAGCTTTTAGAGGCCCCAAAAATCTTCTAATGAAAGAGATTGGAGATTGACATTATTTGATTATCTGAAAAAGGTTTACAAAAATTAATGACATAGAGATGCTTAACGAGGGGGAAACCAAAATTGAGGTTAGTAATTGAATCATTTACCAACTTATTGCAATTTCTTAAAAAAACATTCAATTGAATTTTGATTTTTGAAATTAATGTTAGAATTAGATTTAAATCACATTAGGTTAGAAAATTAATATGTAGGTTAGGATTAGTTTACAATTTACCGTAGTAAATTAAGGACGTTTTACCATCATCATTAAAACTATTTACTTCAATTTACCCTTTTGAAAGTAGTGGTAAAATTAAGGAAATCACTAAAGGAATCTTTGAAAGAATCTTAGCATTTAGTGTAAAATATAAAAAATAAAAGGAACAAGTAAAAGTAAAAGATTGAAGGTAATTTTTTATAATCGATTAATGATAAAATTACCATAAAAATTACTTCTATTGCAAGATAAAAATAGTTCATTTTACCTTGAAAGAAAGATAAAATCAAACCATTAAGACAAAATTGCTTGGATAAAAACTAAGTAAAAATTCAAAAATCTTTTAAAATAGTGAAAACCACTAGAAAATTCACCAAGTAAGCTAAAAGACGCGTAAGGAACAATTTAAAAGAAGAATTTTAGAGAAAATATTCTTTAAATTCCAAAACCATTTTAATCTCTCAATTTGAGTAAAAAACATAGAAGTTAGAGTAGGATGAAGTTTTAAGTTAGTTTGGTATAGGAACGGATGAAAGTCAACCAGAACTGACCAAATCAAACTTGATTCAAAACTTAGTAAGAAAATAAAAAATAGAAAATAACCCAAAAATTAGAATTGCATTTCGATAGTTAGATCATCCCAAATCAACGGATGAAGTTTTAGAAGGTAGTTTAGTATTCAATTTCATCCGTGGATAACTCCTAGGAAAATAAGTCATATCAAGGTTCTTTTATCATTTCGAAAAGAAAAAATTCAACCATACAACGTGGGACCTTCAAATCCTCTTTTTGACTTGGGATATTTGAACTTGTTTAATCATAATCATTCATCAAGAGTAGTAATTCACTTTGCACTTAGGTAATTCATAGATTAGATAATTAGGAGTAGGAACAAACAAAGCTCCATTGCTTGGAAGGCAGCTTATTGTTATAGACCAAATTCATCCATAGAGTTAGTTTCAAAGAACTTGGTTGTGTATGTTTGGTCTCAAGGGTGGAGATCAAGACACTCACAAAATGCCCTAAATCCAATTATTCTATTAAAAGCATGCCAAGGCCCCACCATATTTAAAAGAGTTTAATGTTATTTGCAGAGATACAATTTTCTAGCATTTATGGTCATTGTATGAAAGTGGATGTTCAATATGAGTCTCAAATATACTAGTTTTAAAAAAAATATGACATTAAAAATGCATTTGAAAAGCCATAGATTCATAGAATTGTCCATGCAATGTCTTGTAACCTCAAATTTTTTGGATGGCTACCTTATTTTTTAGATTTGACATTTGAATTATAACAATTCTAATTATAAAACGATTGATACAACATTTTAAAAAGTTGACTTTATGACTTAGGTAAATCAAATTTCTCAAAGTTCAACAAAGGCCTATAACTTTCATATATACAATAGTTAATTTATTTGAAATGCCAAAAGTAGTGCAGGTGTACACGTTTCTAGATTATAGAATTTCATTAAATTGTAAGTTACTCCAATAATGCTAGAGTTCAACAACAACCGATTACATTAGTAGATGTATTAAATATAGGGACCTGTGGTCGTCCATTTTGCATCTGCGGTTGCTCCAAAGGATCTGAGTTCACCTTCTAGAGACCCGTGGTTACCTCCTTTGGACATGCGGTTGCCCCCTTTGGACCCGAACTCGCCCTGTGCCAAACCAGTGGTCACCCTTCTTTCATGTGCACTTGTCCGTTGGACCCAAAGTTACCTTCTAAGCCACATGCGCCTTCTATGAAGTCATCATGGACCTGTGGTTGCCCCTAGGGCGACATCGAGTTGACAAAAGTCGCGTTGTATTGCCCTATGTAGCTAAAGGGGCGACTTTGGGTCGGAGGGCGATTGGACTATAAAGCTAAAGGGTGACAATTTGTTTTTCACCTTACTCTGTTGACGAACTCTTTTCTGGAACCTTTGAAAAAGGCTTCTTGCGTACGTTCAAGTCTTTGGAGGGCAACCACTTTGCTTTAAGGGCTTTGAAAAAGTTCTTGACACAAGTGGCTTTGTTGTTACTTCTTTCTATTGGTCATTTCAATTGGTAAGTATTTTTTTGGGTAAAAGGCATTGAAGATCCTCTGTATGGCGGGCCGAGATGATCAAAGGAGGGTGTCACTAAATGATACAAGAAGGGCTACAAAAAAGTGGGACCCTTGGTTGCAATTGGAAGTAGTTGATGGATTAAGTGTGAACTCGAGATCATGTGTTTTTTGCAGTTGGACCAAAGTGTATGTGCGAAAGAGGGCATTCATTTATTTTGGATATGGTGGCTCATCCAAATTTGAATGTTGTCCACGAATTCCACATTCAATATTGTAGAAGTTTTGGAATTGTAAGGGTGTTGTTCCAAAGGAAATGGTTTTGGATGATTTAGAAGCGGCACATTCTGATCTTGATATTCCAACTGTTGCTGAGTTTACTATAGAGCCTATTATAGTTGAGCTTGCCAATGAAGTTGGACCAAGTCAACCAATGCCTATTAATCTAGATTTGGTAGATTCCATGCCGACAATGATGGAGAGAAGGAGGACTGAGCCTTTGATTTCTCGTCAATGGAGTATGGATGAGGCATTATAGGTGAGGGCTAGATAGGAGTTGGACAATTTGTGGGCATCTTTATTTTGTGAGGCAAACATTGCATTCAACATTTTGCGTCATCTGGCCTTTTTGAAAGTGGTAAAAGAAACAACAGCAACTAGATTTGTCTACCAATTGCCATCCTACAATGCAGTGTGCACAAAAATGATAGATAATAAGTTGGATGGTGTTAAGATCATGGTCTTTGAGTGTACGAAGACCTCTATTAGTCAATATGAAGCAACTATTTATTTGGATGGTTGGTCTAATATCAACACTCGTCTGTTGTTGAATGTAATGCTTGTTTGCCCTATTGGTGATGTCTTGTTGGGATCGGTTGACACCACTGGAGAGAAGAAGGACATTGCATACATGACAAATGTGATGGCAAAATACATTGAAGAAGTTGGACCTAAGAATGTTGTCCAACTATGGACAGACAATGCCTTAGTAATGATGCAAACCTTGGCAAGGTTGAAAGAAAAGTATCTTCACATGCATATGCAAAGATGTGCTACACACATCTTAGACTTACTTGTAGAAGATTGGGGGAAGGATCCATAGGTGAAGCTTTTGGTGGGAAGATGTAAACAAATTGTGGTGTTTGTCAAGAAGTACCATCTTACTTTGACTCTTTTTCAGAAGTACTCACCAAAGAAGTCGTTGAGACTTCCTAGCTCTACAAGCTTAGCAGTTCACTTCCTCATGGTAGACCATTTGGTGGAGTGCAAGCAAGCCTTACACTTCATGTTGGGTAACAACAAATTTATGCCCTTTGAACAATCCTTGGTGTCCAAAAGAAATGGGTGAAATATTGCACATTGAGAGTACAAAGTGTGCAGGAGGACATTCGTTCAAAAGCATTTGGAGGGGGATGTGATAATTTCAAGCACCTAATGGAGCTATCATTTGTTGCTCTTAGAGTGTTTGATGGCAAAGCCCCAACAATGCCTAATGCTTGGTTAGTCATGAAGAGCCTTCTACAACACGTCTATTCTCTTGCGGGGTTGCCATTTTTTCTAGATCCCATAACTGCGAGGAAGTTTGAGAAAAAATTTGAAGCTCGTAGGAAATTGATGTACACAGACTTATATTATATAGGGGCACTACTAAACTTGTATTTGCAAGATCTAGAAGACCTTTATAATGACAAGGATGCCAGGCAAGCCTTGAATCGAGTCATACGGGCTCTAGGTAGGTCATTGAAGGTAGATGCCCAAGAAGCAATGGCTGAATTGATTGAATTTTTCGAGAAGACAGGCCCTTTTCATCTCTTAGTAGAGGTTGCCAATATCATCATGCATCCTACTCTACTACCTCATCAGTGGTGGAATCAAGTGGGTGGTAATGCTCTTCCAAAAATAACAAAGAAAGTATTATTGTTGAAGTGTTTGGCATCATTGTGTGAGGAATTGGAGCATGTATTTGTTTGTGCATAATAAAGTGCGAAATTGACTAACCTTAGCTAAGGTGGAAGCATTGGTACATCTATATAAATAATAAACTTGAACATGAGAAACACAGACAAAATCCAATAGTTTTCTATGAAAAATACCTTGTGGATGGTTTAACGGATCACGGATGCAAAAATGAAGAGCCACTATCCTCAGGGTCGAAAGACTACGACACTTCAACCTATACTCGTAGGCATGATGATGCTATTTTGGTAAGGGAGTGTTTGGATGGAAATCCATAGGCTACACTCATTTGCCCTAACGTAGACGAAGTTCACCCTACACGACGACCTTATCCAACTACGTTTAGGCATAGAAATGTTGAGGTCAATCCCCTAGAGTAAGTCATTCCCCTAGAGCAAATCATTCCCTTAAAGGAGGACATTCCTTTAGAGGAGGATGTACGCTTAGAGGAGGACATTAAGCGTAGAGAAGAAAACTTGGTGCGCCCTCCATCTCCTCATGTCTCTGCGTAGAATGTAGATCCAATCACCTATTCACCTCTAAGAAGAGCAAGAACTCCAGCCCCTAACAATGGAGGCGCAAATGTTCCAATGCCAATGGTTGATGAGCTTACAAGATCTTCCATACTAGTACGTTCAAATCTAAATGGAGGCAAGAATCTTCGAAGTATACACGCATTACCGTGGCAAGTGAAAGGCAAGAACAAGAAGCCCCCATAAAAGAAGATGAAGATGTGGGACATTCAATTCCTTTAGTACGTAGCACTGTGCTGATTCCAATGGCTCTAGTCACGAAATTAGGGGTATATGATTCAGATGTGCCAATTTGCATGCTCCTGAATTTAAATCATATTGTGCCTTCAAATCAAAGTGCACCTGTAGATGTCAGTAGGGTGCCCTTGACATCACAACCGTCTTCCCCAAGGCCGCTAGTTCATCAGGAGCCAATGCGAACCGTAGATGAAGGAGACCATGGCTTAGCTCCACCACCCACTCAACCAAGCATTTAACCTTCGTTGACGGCTGGTCTGTCTATTCCTAGAGAATCAACAGCCAAAGCAACATGTAGACACTATAAGAAAGGGAAGAAAAGTATCATGACAATAGAAGAGATAAACCAACAAGATCCTAAACGGCCAAATAATATTGTCCAATAGTTTTGTATTGGAGAGACCAACAATACTGCCAATATTGGGTAAGGCGGTAGAAGAAAGCATGGACGTGGTTGTGCTAGAGTACCTAACATTGATGGAACTACTGATACAAACCAACATAAAAAATGATTGGTGCAAACTCAAATTGGTGACAATGCTAATATTGAAGTGTGCAACTTGAACTCCGAGGTAGAACATGAGATACGTCTAGTGCCAATCATACCCGTAGAAAGAGAAGATGATGAGAACACAACCGATGAAGATATCCGCAGGGGGTATGAGACAGATGACCCCACAAACCACAATGTTGATGAAGTGTCAAAGGATGATGATTATGAACTAGAATAATACAATTATAGAAGTCCAAGGATTCAAATAGTATTGGTTTTATTCTATATTTTGAGGTAAATGATTTTTGGCCAAATAGTCTAGGGTTGAGTTTAGGGTGACATCTCATTAGAGATGTTAATGTGGTAACTCAATTGACATATCCATGCCAAAATGTCAATATATATTAATATATTATCTATTATAAATTATTATTATTATTGTTATTGTTCCTTTTATTATTGAACTCATTATAATTGTCATAGTGAAAATTGTATTGCACTATTGCATAGTACTCAATTATAAGCATAAGTCAATATTGTCTTATGCTTATTATTGTTATCACGTGTTATTATTAGTTTATTATATAGCATTTAAATATTAGCCGTGGTTGCCCTCCAAACCTGCGGTCGCTCTCATTTCGGACCCACAGTCACCTTGGTTCCAACCCGAAGACGCCTTCATTTAGGACCCACAGTTGCCTTGGTTTTCTACCCATGTTTGCCTCTGAATTTTTACCCGTGGTCGCCTTTGTTTGGGACCTACAATCGTCCATTTTGTAAACCTGTGGTTGCCCCTCAACCTGCAATTGTCCATGCCAACCTTTCCATGTCATTCTTATGGATTAGCCATGTTGCCAAAATCCATTTACCTTGGGGTAAAAAAAACACCTCCAAATTTCTACTCGACAAATCCGTCATGCTTACTTGACACTTGTTATACATGATATGCGACACGTGACGTCTATTAGACCTAAAAACCTGAAATCTTGTCCAACAAGACAACCCTGATATATACTCGTTCCACAATTGGTATACGATTGAGACAGTCAAGTGTTGGGCCTCAAAGGTCCACGTCACGCCTCTCATCGGTTTCTTGAATGAAAAGAAGCAAATGAAAGGACTGTTTGGTCATAGTCCCGATATAGTTCATCTCTTTGTCTACAAAATGACTACAAATGACTATGAAATGACTACCATTTTGTACACATCACATTGTGTGTGTGATTAGGGAACTCCAGTTGTTCTGCAATCATTGTTCAATTGGTTGTGAAAGGCCCCATTTTCTTGTAGTGCTATTTTCTTTCTATGCAGGAGGAGATGAACAATGATTCATTGTAGTGCAATTCTTAGGGTAGTTGTAGAGTTTTAGGATTGGCTACAAGATTCTCAATCTTGCAACCAACTCCTTGGTAGATTTGCAACTAGCCCTTGGTCAGAAATAGAAAAGTCTATATGTCTAGAATAGGAGGAATATAATCTTCTTCTCAAAATTCATAGTAATATTGTTTTGCAAAAAAAATCTGAAAAATTATAATAACCTTCACATTCTCTAATGACACACTCTAGTCTTTTGAAGTTCTAGGAATCTATAGATATTTCTTGCTTGGCAAATTCTAACTTTAGTAGTAATTAGTGATTTCAACCCTCTCTATTGACATGTTTTGTAATTGGACATTTTCAATGTATCTTGAGAATTTAGCATATTGTCTTTACATTTGATTTAATAATTTCCACATGTGAAGTTGTAAATACATGCGACTTCATTTAGAAGCCCATTTTTCCCAAAAATAATGTCATTTGAGGGGATCAAGTGTATTATTAGCTTTAGTTTAAGCTACGTGAATTTATCCAATTAGGAAACTAAAGGCACAATATTAGTGTCTTTGCAAGAATAGAATAGGTCATAGATTTGCCATCTTATTATTTTTATTCTTTAGAACTAAAATACTAAAGGTTATAAATTTGCTAGATACTACCTCAACAACGATAGATTGTAGAGGTTATAGATTTGTTAAGCACTAATTTTATTTTGTGAAAATTAATAGAACACACTAAAGATTTCAATGTAAACTAATTTAAGTATATTTCAAATAGTGCACCATTTGTAAATTAGTGTCATTTACTAATAAGATAAATTATTGACATAGCAAACTAATTGTAATTCCTAAAAGTGGATCACTTATCACAATTGAAAAGCCTAAAACTCATAGAGAATCAGTCAACAAACGGCTTCAAAACTAGAATGTAAATGGAACACCTATGGCAACAAAGACCATTCAAACCATTAAACATATAGAAAAACAAGAAATGGAAGAAAAAACAATACCATGTAAACAATTTGGAATTACAATAAAAATACATTCCAAAACAAAAACTATTTATTATTCTTGAATTTATAGTGACACCAATATACGTTGCACACACTTGAATCACCTAGCTTCAACATCAACCTCTAAAGGTCTATTGTCCCTCAAAGGGACAATGAGAAATTTAGATTAGTATCATAGAAATTATTTTAGAAACAAGATCTAGATTTCTATGAACTACATCAAAATACATATATGTTTTTTTTATTAGGTGCCCAAGTTAAAAGTTATGTTGCTTGAAGTTTCCCACATAAGAAAGACAACTTTGAGCAATTGGTGAAAAAAAATTCATTTGTTTCTAGAATTTGATATGTATATAACTACCATGACATAATAGGCAATGGTAAGAAAAAAATAATTGTAGTGCAAAAATCTCATTTCATGAGAAGTTAAAGATTTCTAATCCTATTGAGCAAGGTCCAAAAAAATCCTTTTCTTCTATAAGCTTGTAATCTACACAATCAAATGGGCTGAAATTTTCTACATTCCCATAGTAGCCATCTAGTACACTTTTATAGAAGTAAATTTCAAAAAAGAAACTTCTTCATTGTGTTCTTCCTCAATGCACTTAAACTTGACAATTTTTGAAAACTTGTTAAATGTACTCTTAGTCCTATAGGGACTAACTTCCAAAATTGACACCAAGGCAAGGATCAAAAATCAAGTTACCTAATTATAAATACAATAGTTGAAGCAACCAAAGTAAACTTGCTATTGGAGAAAAATAAAAACTTGCATGGTCTTCTTCATGAAGGACTTCAAAATAATCATTTGATATTTCCATGTGAATAGTCTTCTCAATAAAGAATCCTTAGATTTTGACGTTGTCAACATAAGGATGTAAGGTGAATGGTAGTGCTACAATCATTTCTATGGCTAAATTTGCTAGCTTTTGATTTCGTTTTCTTTACAAAAACAATAAGTGAAGAAAATGCAAGAGGTGACAACCTCTATGAACATGTTCCTAGAGTCATTTTCAACCAATGCAATAATCACATATTCAATGATCAACACCATAACATATTCACAGATGATGACAAATTTCAATGAAGAGCTCCAAACAACACAGGCTACAATTGGTCAAGATTGCCAACCTCGTCACCAATAATCACCACAAGAACACATGCCATTTTGAAAGTGGTGAAAGCGATTAGCATCCCTCACAACAATCTCTCGTTCAGTTACCTTTGAGATAAACTTGGTTGCTGTATGGCAGTCTGAACACACTCGAAGATTCTTGAACACCCGAATTGGCTCTCCAGGGGGTGTCCGCATGAGTCCATAAGCAATAGCCAACTTCTCACTGTGGGAGCAAAGAACAAGTTCTTTCTCGTCCTCCTCGATGTTCCGCAACACTAGTCGGGTATCAGGAATGTACCCTTCGGCCTTAATTTTCTCACTCAATCTCCTCAGCTCAGCATAGATCTCCTTCGCTTCTGAGTGAGAAGTATCCCCTACGACGAAGTCATGGACCTTGTTCTCAACTTCAATCCAGCTACGCCCTGGCTCCTTGCGTATACCTCTCTCCTGCATCATAGTGCGAACCCAGAACACCTCCTCCCACTTGCCAGCTGCAGCATAGATATTCGAGAGAAGCACGTATGCAGAAGCATTCTTCGGTTCCAACTTGAAACGCTCATTAGCGGCAAGTTTGCCCAAATCCACATTACCGTACGTTCTACAAGCACCAAGTAAGGATCCCCAAGTTGCACTATTTGGTTCCACCGGCATGTTGTCAATCAAGAGCTTTGCTTCCTCCAAGTGTCCTGCTCGGCCAAGAACATCCACCATGCAGGTACAAGGCACTACAGTAGGTTCGATGCCATAATCTTGTGTCATAGCCAGAAAAAGTCTACGGCCCTCATCCACAAGGCCAGCATGACTACAGGCCGACAACACTGCAGCGAAGGAGATCACTTCAGGCTTCACACCGTCTGTAATCATATTTTTGAACAATTCCAGGGCTTCCTGCCCACATCCGTGTTCGGCAAGTCCACCAATCATCACGTTCCACGTGATCACGTCACGATCCTCCATCTGATTAAAAACTAGTCGTGCGTCATCCAATCTGCCACACTTTACATACATGTGGACAAGCGCATTGCCCACACGCAAATCCGACTCAAGTCCCGCTTGGAGGACATGCCTGTGAACCTCCTTCACCCACTCCAAAGCCCCTGCGCTTGAACATGGATTCAGAATGCTCGCAAACGTGAATGCATTGGGTTCAAGGCCTTCCCTTTGCATTTGCATAAACAGCCCATATGCTTCTTGCCCACATCCGTGTTCGGCAAGTCCACCAATCATCACGTTCCACGTGATCACGTCACGATCCTCCATCCGGTCAAAAACTACCCGAGCATCATCCAATCTGCCACACTTTACATACATGTGGACAAGTGCATTGCCCACACGCAAATTCGACTCAAGTCCCGCTCGGAGGACATGCCTGTGAACCTCCTCCACCCACTCCAAAGCCCCTGCGCTTGAACATGGATTCAGAATGCTCGCAAACGTGAATGCGTTGGGTTTCAAGCCTTCCCTTTGCATTTGCATAAACAGCTCATATGCTTCACTTCCACACCCATGTTGTGCAAGTCCACCAATCATCACGTTCCACGTGATCACGTCACGATCCTCCATCCGGTCAAAAACTACCCGAGCATCATCCAAACTGCCACACTTTACATACATGTGGACAAGCGCAGTGCCCACACGCAAATCCGACTCAAGTCCCGCTTGGAGGACATGCCTGTGAACCTCTTTCACCCACTCCAAAGCCCCTGCGCTTGAACATGGATTCAGAATGCTCGCAAACGTGAATGCATTGGGTTCAAGGCCTTCCCTTTGCATTTGCATAAACAGCTCATATGCTTCTTGCCCACATCCGTGTTCGGCAAGCCCACCAATCATCACGTTCCACGTGATCACGTCACGATCCTCCATCCGGTCAAAAACTACCCGAGCATCATCCAATCTGCCGCACTTTACATACATGTGGACAAGCGCAGTGCCCACACGCAAATCCGACTCAAGTCCCGCTTGGAGGACATGCCTGTGAACCTCCTTCACCCACTCCAAAGCCCCTGCGCTTGAACATGGATTCAGAATGCTCGCAAACGTGAATGCATCGGGTTTCAAGCCTTCCCTTTGCATTTGCATAAACAGCTCATATGCTTCTTGCCCACATCCGTGTTCGGCAAGCCCACCAATCATCACGTTCCACGTGATCACGTCACGATCCTCCATCCGGTCAAAAACTACCCGAGCATCATCGATACTGCCACACTTTACATACATGTGGACAAGTGCATTGCCCACACGCAAATTCGACTCAAGTCCCGCTTGGAGGACATGCCTGTGAACCTCCTTCACCCACTCCAAAGCCCCTGCGCTTGAACATGGATTCAGAATGCTCGCAAACGTGAATGCATTGGGTTCAAGGCCTTCCCTTTGCATTTGCATAAACAGCCCATATGCTTCTTGCCCACATCCGTGTTCGGCAAGTCCACCAATCATCACGTTCCACGTGATCACGTCACGATCCTCCATCCGGTCAAAAACTACCCGAGCATCATCCAATCTGCCACACTTTACATACATGTGGACAAGTGCATTGCCCACACGCAAATCCGACTCAAGTCCCACTTGGAGGACATGCCTGTGAACCTCTTTCACCCACTCCAAAGCCCCTGCGCTTGAACATGGATTCAGAATGCTCGCAAACGTGAATGCATCGGGTTTCAAGCCTTCCCTTTGCATTTGCATAAACAGCTCATATGCTTCTTGCCCACATCCGTGTTCGGCAAGTCCACCAATCATCACGTTCCACGTGATCACGTCACGATCCTCCATCCGGTCAAAAACTACCCGAGCATCATCGATACTGCCACACTTTACATACATGTGAACAAGTGCATTGCCCACACGCAAATTCGACTCAAGTCCCGCTTGGAGGACATGCCTGTGAACCTCCTCCACCCACTCCAAAGCCCCTGCGCTTGAACATGGATTCAGAATGCTCGCAAACGTGAATGCATCGGGTTTCAAGCCTTCCCTTTGCATTTGCATAAACAGCTCATATGCTTCTTGCCCACATCCGTGTTCGGAAAGTCCACCAATCATCACGTTCCACGTGATCACGTCACGATCCTCCATCCGGTCAAAAACTACCCGAGCATCATCGATACTGCCACACTTTACATACATGTGGACAAGTGCATTGCCCACACGCAAATTCGACTCAAGTCCTGCTTTGAGGACATGCCTGTGAACCTCCTTCACCCACTCCAAAGCCCCTGCGCTTGAACATGGATTCAGAATGCTCGCAAACGTGAATGCATTGGGTTCAAGGCCTTCCCTTCGCATTTGCATAAACAGCTCATATGCTTCTTGCCCACATCCGTGTTCGGCAAGTCCACCAATCATCACGGTCCATGTGATTACGTCACGATCCTCCATCCGGTCAAAAACTACCCGAGCATCGTCGATACTGCCACACTTTACATACATGCGAACAAGCGCATTGCCCATACGCAAATCCGACTCAAGCCCAGCATATCTTACATATTCATGAACTTCTTTGCCCAACTGCAGAGCTGATGGATCGGCACATGCCTTCAGGATGCTCGAGAAAGTAAACGCATTTGGCTGGACCCCTTTTTGGCACATTTGATTGAAAAGTTCCATTGCTTTGTCAGCATGATTGTGCTTTGCATAACCTCCAATCATAATGTTCCAACTGAACACGTTCTTGTTCACAAGTTTATCAAACACTCCACGTGCATCCTCCAATTCTCCACACCTGATATACACGCTCACCAGGTTGTTTGCCACATATGTATTCTGCTCCATTCCACTCTGGTTGATGTAGTCGTGAACCTGCTTCCCAACATTAACATTAAGGTTTTTCTCCTTCAAGCACCGTCTCAAAACTTCAACATACATGTTCAAGTCGATGGCCATGCCTTGTTCTAGTCCATTCTTCAAATTACCAATTGCTTCAGTCGTGCTTCTTGCAGTTTTCAAGGACATACTACCGCCACCACCCGGTACAATATGCCTCGACTCTCTTGCAGTACTAGGCACAATGCATCCTCTTCCATTGTAGCCCTTAGATAGCCTGATTCATCAATAGTCTTCATAAGAAAACCCTTAGAAAGAATAACACTGATACACAAAGTGGAAAGGTTGCCAGACCACTAGTGCCCTGTACTCACATATCTTAATATGAACAAATTTGCATCCATCCATTTGAACTCTTAATATCTCTCACATACATAGCAATTCTTTGAAATTCATCCCACTTTAAGTGCACCCAATAACCCAAAAGAAATAACAGAGCATATTGCACACACAAAAATCCTTAAACTCACCCAAAATCACATGTTTCTAGATGCACCTACTCTAGTCACTAGACAAGGCAGCCAACTCAATTCCTAAAGTTACCTGTCTCCTTGTGTTGTGTCTTGAGAATCTTTGGTGTGATAATCAACACGAGGGTGCATTTTCCCTTTGCTTGTCAAGCTGACCATGGCCTTTACCCATGGTGGAGTTGACCAGCCATCTATCCAAAGTGCTTTCCTCGTCACCTTATGTCTAAAGTCAGGTGATCTAGGATTCCTCTGTAATCACCACAACCCATGATCAGATCCTACAAAACTGTCTCATATTCATTTTGCATCTAACAATCAATATTCCAGGAATATTTGTTGATGGCACTGCAATGATCTGAGCAGTGTTCACTCCACTCAATGACAGCAAACAACGCAATTTCATACTTGTTGCTTTACGAAGTGCCCACAAGTGCCCATGGCCTTGTACAAGCAAGAAACGTCCCGTCACTTGTTGAGCCGAGTATTGTATCCGCTTTCTTTTATCCAGTCATACCTTGTCAGCTCTGTTGTCCCACCAATGCGTAGGATTCGCGAAGTACTCTTTCCAAAGTTCTTCAACCGACTGTAGTTCACCTGAATCCACCGCAACATGCTTTACCCATGTCAGTCACATTCTCACCAGGAGAGGCAAACTCTTTCTGTGACGATGGGCATATGATACATACCTGAAGCATTGGAATTCGAAGGTGATCTCTTCCAAACTGATGAAAATGGTGAATACCGGATTGCTCCACTGCCTCGTATGTGAGAGGACAAGGGCAGGGATAAAGAAGGGTAGATAGGCCATGGAGACCTGAAGACTGAGATTACACAGATATCCTGGATACACAAACGTCAACACTCTGTTAATAAGCAACTTCGTACTATTCAAAGCGCTCTTCCCATCAATACCGGGGTTTAGGGTTCGGTCAACCATGTTCATATCCGTTTACGTTTGGAAAAATGTGACAACCTCTTTATCAAACATTGCTGTAAAGGAGACCTCATATTTCGACACATTTGTTGTCAGCATGACCACAGTAGTCCAACCCATGTCACAAGTCATCCAATCGCTTAATTCACTCACCTGTGCACCACCTAGTCCACGCACCGACAAAAAGCTTCTCTGTTCTCTCCTGCACTGCAATTGTTGTCTACAATCTAAATCCCACGACACCAATTGAGATGGCACTCCCATCACTATCTGCCTGCATTACAGAAACCAATTCACACTAACTGTTACTAAGAAGAACATCACAAAGAACAACGCCGGAATGGACCTCAGAATTGAACCTGTGGACAGAAACACATCAAATTGAGAAGAAACTACATGTGCGAAAAATCTGCTACTACCTCCAATCCTGAAAACCCGAACACATTAAATAAAATCCACAAACAAAACCGCATACCTGACGATTCCGGCGGCCAAATGAAGCAAGACAAGCTGCCCACGGACGGCATACCTCCACTGCAGCTTCACGAGGAGCAGCTCCGTCTAAGGGATCAACCAATTGCTGAGGCAAGAATCCAACATACACCCATTGATTAGCATACAACCCCAGTCAGCTGACTTGACTATTGAAAATTACCATCTCTTCAAAGAGGTCATAAAAACTTAGGTTCAAACTAAATTACAGTTCTCCTTTGATATGAATGACAAGACTAATTAAATTTAGATCGTTTGAATGACATATATAGAAATATGCATGGAAACCTATCAGAATTGGTCATAACACATCCATGAACCGCAGCAGGGGTCAGAACCCAATCCCCAATCCAGCCAGATCGCTCAATCTAGTTCCCGGAACGACTTGTCTCGTTCCCTACCAGTCTGACACAACTCTGACTTCCTCCCTGCTGTTCGAGTTGCCCAATCTCCTGCCCCATGGTGCAAACGTGCACACCCCTACTCTGACATATGACGATACCTCGTACTGGGTGAATATGACAGGAATTAGCATATGTGGCACCGATTTGGCCATTTCCAGCACATCGTTCAAATGTGAAGCAAACAAAGGTGATAGCAAAGTCGCTTTCGACTCTGCAACACAAACGTGAGTTCTCAATCGCTTCGGTACATCTTACCGGCCCTAAATCCAGGCTGCTGCCACTGAACTCTGTTGCAGCTCACACCACATCTTTAGTACACACTTTGAGCAGTTCTTTCCAGCTTTGCTGGGAATGAGTACTAATCCGGAAAGACATGAATCAGTGTTCTTCTCTTGCAGGCCCAAACTTCTTTCAAGGTTCGAAGACTGGGAATCACGCAGTCATCAGCATTGAAAAACTTATAGCTATGCTGATTGCCACGGACCGCAATATATCACGAGTTCCCAATTCCAAGTTGAATAAATTTCCTCAAGCGAAAACCCTGAACCCTAGTTCGCGAAACGGCTCATTTTTTCTGTGCTGTCTGTGAAACTCCCATATCTGCTCCTAAGCCAAAAAAACCGGGATGAATTAGAGGACCTGCTATTTGAATTGCACTGCACTAATTGCGCAGCAAGATATCATCAATCAGCAAATTAATTACTTACGCTCCACAAGCTCCGAAGGTACCAGCGCTACTCTACTCTCCTGTAGTAAGAGCAGGAAAGGTCGATACAACGTTTCTCCTACAACAACGTTTCTCACCTCCGTCCTACAATTTCCATCACACTCCCACGAGCTCAAATGAAAATGGCTCCAAACCAAATGCCAGAGCAGAGAAACAAGTCAGAGTCCCTCTACAAATCCTGCACAAGCGGGCATTGCAGTACTACTTCCCACATTTACTCATCGTAACACAACAGTACGAGAAATCTCCCTCCTTGAGCCCTCAATTCACCACAACAGCCATACGTGCACCCGCAACAGATTGCAGCATGCAGCACCCTTGCTCTGCAAAAGCTCGCGAGCTTGGGATGAAGGAGTCCCCAACCTCTCTCACCATGTCCATTCCTGCTCGACGCTTGCTCTGGTCTCCCTCCTTTGCGGAAACGGTAGTTCCGAATGCCTGATACCCTTGACGCTGTTGTTGCACTCGGCCCTCTTTAATATCACATCCTCTAAATAATACGGTATAACAGGATCCGTTCTCTCACCAAGCCTTTGGGAACATATATAACGTAGAAGATATATCGGTTGTGATCACCCTTCCAATTGGAATCTAGTGGGCTTTCCAATTGCACTTAATTTTATTATAATGTGGTCAAAAGTGTAAAGTGACATAATAACTAACAACATTGAAAGTGAAAGTGTCATCATATCAATGTCAAAATAGCACCAAAAGAAATATTTTAGTTACATTCTTATAATTTTAGCACTAAGAAAATCCAAAATGAAGATTTTTTAACACTAAAATGTTTTAAATATATATTTAAATAAAAATTATGTAATTACACTAGTAATTTAATTTTGTTTTGGAACTTTTACAATGACTTTTTAGTAAGTATCTATCAATTAATTGTGATCATACTAAAAGTAGTTGAAATTATCAAATCAACATTGAATTAGTGGTAGGGACTTTTTGATGCAGTGATGATAGTCTAATGGGGTTGGAAAGGTTTAGGTTTAGGGTTTAGCAAAATTTTGTTGATTTTGTCCAAATCAACTTGTCTAAAGTGACTAAAGCCTATTGATCCATGGTGCATTTTCTACTAGTGACTTTAGCTCTTTAGAGCAATTTCCATTGTAAAAATAGAGGAATTCCACTATCTTTGAAAAGACTATTGCTTAATGGGAGTTGGGAGTTGATGCTACCAATCTATATCTTGTAAACATAATAGTCTTCAAACTCTCAACAATTAGATCTAAGAAAAAATTACAACAACCAATTGGAGCAACAACTATGGAGGTACAATTTAAGCATTGACTCTTCACAAAGAACAAGGCCAAAACTATTAAAATGTTGTTTTTTATTTTAGTAGTGAATTTTTCTTATAGAAATCCAAATCCACATAACAAATGGATTTGACCTAAAAGTACCAAAAATAAAAACAATGGCTACTAAACAAATAGCTTAGATTAACACTTGACTATAGAAAAAAAATTAACTCCAAAATATTGTCAATAGTCACTAGTATGTCTATTAATCAAGTAGTGTATTTAAAGCAAATACAACAAGGCAAAAGGAAATTAGAGAAATATTCAATTAACATAATTTCCTTTCTACACCAAGTACACTCTTGTAACTTCAATATTAACCATGCAAGAAAACATGATCATTCAATAGTAAAAAATAGATATTGATAATGGCCTAAGTTATTATAATAACAAAAGTGGCATTAGGATTATACTTCTTCGCTAAATTCTGGTTTACGCTCGTCCATTCAACAGGATTGAGAATTAATTAGATGCTATGACTCTCTAATTGATGAACTTTGTGGTGTTGGTAGATTAGATGATTGAATAATCTTCTCCATTGTGTCCTTAAATGAGTTAGGGATTAGAATAAAGTTCAGTGGTAGTGGTGGTAGAATAATATTCAGCTCTTGCAATAATGTGTTTTGAATAATGTTCCCTCTAACAAGGTCTATAGCCATGCTTTGGTAATGGCCAAGTGGAATTGATGGTTAAGCTTGTGATGCCGTAGAGCTATCATAATATTGGTTTAAATTCAACGGGTTTGAGGACAACCAACAAAAATTTGGTGTCTTGTCTTTTAATAAATTAATGATAATCTTTGAAAATCTAATGGTTGTTATTGCCAAGGTACTAATTGCTAATGGCAGTAGAAGGAGAATGACATAAATTGGGGAGATATAGAAAGAATTTGTTGCAAGATGGTTGGCTTTGCCTAGGTTGTCTAGGCATCCGGACAAGGACTTTAATCCTTGGTTTAGACATTGAAAATCAATTTTTTTTTAAAACATTATTATCCATAATAAAATTGGATATTTTAGGGTTTAGGGTCTAGGGTTTATATGAGCCCTCAAGTTAGCACTTGGAACTTCTAGGTATATTTTTTGCAATTTTATGTTTGTTTTTAGTGTTATTTCATGCAAATTAGCATGAAATAGTTAGTTGAGAGGGTTTTGGTAGAAGTCCTTACCAAATTAGTGAAGAGTCTTCTTAAAATCATAGAAAGCACAAAATACTCTGTTATCCATGTTTTAGATCTTAGTTAAGTGTGTGAGTTTAGATTAGTGAGAATGTGAGAATGTAAGAGATAGCTAGTTCTAGTGTCTTGTCCATGTGAAACTATGCTTGCAGAGTACATGTGACAACCTGGCTAAAGTTAAGAGTCTATTTCTAAGATTTAGAAGTGTCTAGATCCAATTCACAAAGGATTTGGGACAGTTTATATAAAGTCTTGTAGGTAATTAAGAATATGAATCAGGATACAAAGTAGATAGAAGGCAAGGTGATTGGAGTTTACAAAAAGGTGTTTTTAGGGTAAAATCATGCCAAGAGGTCAACATCAAAGCTAATCATCCACGACAAATCCTAGTACTAGAATGATTTCCCCTTGAATGGAAATGAATAAGGAATTGCTAATTTTAGCTTTCTTATGCATAATACAATTGTAGATTTGGTTTTGCCCTTAGCTTTAGGAAACTTTTTAGAGTTATCCAAAAAGTTTCGGAATTTTACAAAACTCCACAATGACTCCATTAGAAGTCAACTACCTTTGAAACTGATGGTAAATTTATAGAAATTACCTAGAGCACAATAAAATCTCACTAAAAATGAGATTAGAGTTTTGTGTACTAAATAAGAAACCTATCAAATTTGAAGACTTCTTGATAGTCAATAGTACTAGAATCAGCAACAACATCAAATTTAACAATAATTTACAACATAGCGACGGGTGGACCGGCAAACTAGGAGTTCATGGTGTCCAAATCTCACAAATAAGGGGTGTTTTCTTACTTTTGTGAACCTTCCACGCAACTCTAGCTAGTTAGTTTCCTTGAAAAGTGCAAATTCCAAAAGTTGGAGTTTTGACTTTTCTTTGGAATTACCGTTAGTAATTTTTACAAGTATTTACAACCTAGAAGGAGGTTTGGAATCCCTAAGACTAATTTAGATCTTCTGAATGCAATGGCACAATCGGTTTTCAATTTCAAATTGTTCTCAAGAAGATAGGAAGGATTCAGCAGTAGATTTGACTTTTTAGAGTAACTAGTGGTAAAAATGCTACCTTTCTTTTGGGTGGATGCACAAATGGGTGGCTCATTTTTGGCAAAAGTTTGAGTCCACAAAGTCCCCGTAATGGCCTGTACTGGAATGAAAACTAGGATTCGATCGATAGATGTTCAAGCTGCCAACTTAAATCGCTCTATTTGAAAAAAAGGCGAGAAGCTCCTAGCGGCTTTCTCCAACTATAGATTAGTATAGGGCCACAAGCAGTTGGCGATTGAGATCTCATTAGGGTTTGGAGAGCTTGTGTCTCTACTTGGCAAACATTGCTTCATCACAGAATTATGTGTGAGAAACTTGCACGGTCGAAGCTCTAATCTCATTGTAGACTACTCATTGCAATGTCCACCATGAGTGTTAGCGAGGATGAGCGTGGAAAGTGGGACGACGTGAAAGAACAAGGTGTGAGAGTGACATTAGAAAAAGTAGACAATTAGTGGGCACCGCCATTGTATGCGGAAGAATCCACATTGCTGCTCTATTTGGAGAATGCAGTCCCTACACCTTACAAGAGGTTTCAGGAATTTTACGGCCTCTACAATGAAGGTCCATCCTTGAAGAGGTTGAAGATAGGTTGAGATGTTACCTAGGTGGAGGTAGAGAAGTTTTTTGGGCCTTGCAACAGCAAAAATTCTTATCGCTACAACTACCATGAGGACGAAAAATTATCAAAGAAATGGAGCGGTTGTCGATGATTTGCCACCAATGAATGGTGGTGCCATACAATCATAGCATCAACAAGGCTGAGGCGTGTAGGTTTGCATTGTGGAAGAGAGATCCAAGCGCGCTAATCAATTGGTGCGTTTTTGCATAGTAGACTATAAAAGATCGCATTAGGTGATTATAGAGAGTTGTAGCCAAGAGAGTAGAAGCACCAAAATCGTTGGGGGGTGGGATTAGTGAAGGTGGGAGAGGAGAGTACTCTAGTGACACAACCAATCCTTGCGGGTCGAAGCAAGAGCGGAAGAATCGAGACGGAGGGGTCCCACTTGAGGGGGGCGTAGAGATGGCCATTGTCTTTATGGACAGAGCTACTTCGAACGACATGATTTTAGAGTGGACTAAGTTGTTGGTGGCTATGGAGAATGAATTGGATGCTTCTAATGTTGAAATGAAGTCTCTTTCTGAGTGAAAAGAGCAGTGTGGCCAAGAGCTTTTGCAGTGCAGTGCCTAGCTGATGGATCAAAAGCAACTACTTGAAGGTGCCTACACAAGATTAGCACAAATTGAAGTAGATCTGGCACTACTAAGAGCTGAGGTGGTCAATACTCCAGATGTTTCTTACAAGACATTGCCAAGAGCTACCTCGTTATTGCGAAGCTTCAATTTGCATGTGGATATGGTACAAACCTTCACGAAGATGATTCAGAAAGGTGAATGAGACTACCCACAAGCAGCCAATGCGAACGATACAACAAAGATGGAGTGCAGGGTTGACACGACGTCCGGATGCGGACGCTGTGTCCGCAACGTCCGTTGACATTAGCGGTCCCGGCGGACGCAGCGTCCGCCTATCCCCCGTTCGCTTGTCCGCCCCGCCCCGCCCGTCCGCTTTCCGACGGCGGTCGGGACGCTGCGTCCACTAGCGTCTATGCATCCGAACGTCCGGAAAACGGACGCTATTTTGGGGCAGATGTTGAGATTCGTCAACCCTGATGGAGTGGGATGCTTTTGCAATCCAAAACAAAGTTTTTGATAGGTAGGCGGTAGATGTTCAATCCCAATTGTGATTGTTGAAGTTGGGATATGACCTACCAACATTGCATCCACAGCTACCAGAATTTTGCCAATTAGGGAGTGACGACTGCAATGATTGTTGTGTAATTTCCCACCTTTGTTCTTACTACTTAGGCCCTTTTGCACTTATATGGAATTTTTCAATTGCTTCATACAAGCATGGTTATCATTCTTGGTGTTCAAAATCTTGGCTTGCAAACAACAAAAAGTGTTGTTTTTCAGATTATAAGGAGGAAATGCACCCTAGCTCATTGGCACTTTTTGGACTTACAAAGTCTCCTTCAACTAAAGAAGAAACCAAGGGGCTTGAAGGAATCGTTGATGGACAAGGTGAATTCTCTTACTTTGTTGCATTATTGTTGAGGTTTGTAATTCCATGTTTAGGGTCACAATTATAGTAGAAGTGTTTGAATCTGATGACCTTCCTTGGGGTTAGGGTGCCTTAAATTTCCTTCTCTACTGCTCTTCGTCATGGTGAGTTTTGTTTTGGTCACTTAGGGACAGGTTAGAGTGTTCTTGCATTGTTAAAATTTGCTTCACTGGCCACAATTACAATAGAAGTTCATGAATGATGTAGAATTTCCCTACAAGTGACTTGAATTTAGTTGGTTGTGAGCTTTTAATGGATAGTTGTGATCTTTGTAATGGCTTACTATCACTACTGGGCAATTGTGATCTCTGTAACATGGTTGTCATAACGGGCGAGTTAGGGTCATTGGACGGGATGGACGGATGGTCCGGACGGTTTTAATTTTGTAACTTGTGCAATTTTGCGGAATGACACGTCACCTCGGAATGCGAAATCCAGGGCGCGGACGATCTCATTTGCACCTAGCATGTTCCTTAATCCAGATGGCATCCACGTGGCCTATTTTTCCGTTATCAGAAAGTCAACTATATGTTGACTGTATCAGATGGGCGGGACCTCTAACGGACGGGCGAACTGGACGTCCATCCACTATGACAACCATGGAGCTTATAGAAGTGGGCCAAGCTTTTGGAGTGGGCAATAATAGTAGCAACTCGAGTGATTTAGAGGATGATGAAGAGATGTTGACTTTGAGGATCAAAAGTGCCCAATTGGCTTTACAGAAGAGGAGTGAGGAACTCCAAAAGTTAAAAGAGGATGAACAATCTATGGATGTCGTGGCTAGGTTGAAAGTGGAGTTAATTGCCATAACATACACCATCAATGAAAACACCAAAATCTTAAAGAATGAAAATAAAAGTTGCAATCATTATTTCAAGAAGGTTCAAGAAAGACATGTGTTGGCATTGGATGAGTGTGTGGTATATCAAAAGAAACTTCAACTCCTACAACGCAATCATTTCCAGTTGGAGATCCAAAGGCAAACCCTAAATTCCCAAATATGTGAGTTGGAAAGAGAGTATTATAATGTTGCAATACCATTAGCCCCAACATTGAATGTTTTAGCTATGGCTCTTGAGTATGGTAGCACTCTTGAAGAATTAGAAATGCTTCGGAAGTTATTGAAGCTACATGAGAAAAAAATAGGGGTGCTAGATGATGAACATGTAGAACTAGTGGGCCAAAATCATTATCATACAGGATGGAGGAAGTGGTTGCTTTCGGATGCAATTGCAAGTCAAGCTGAAAAGGAGAAACTGGGGCCAGAGCCAAAAGAGAGCTACTATGTGGTCCCTAGAGGCTAGATAGAGCAATAGAATTTTGTTGGGAATTTAACATTTTGCCCCCCATTTTGGATTCTACAAACTTTGATGAAATATGAATTTACAATGTTCATTCCGTCGCTTTGTATTTTTTTTATTCTTGTATTGTGCACAAAAAGATTGTGCAATTTGCATGATGCTCCATAATGGTCTTCTGAAGGTTAGCCCTACAAGTTCAATCACTATGTTTGCAACTTTGCACATATGATGAACATAAATTGCCATTTGTAATATAAGTACTAATTTTTTGGGAAGAAACTGTTTAGTATTTATTTAGCTATAGGATGTTGTAGTATGTTGACTTTAGAATATATTATAAAAATTGCTACAATTAGCACTCGTGGATTTCATTGAAAGATACATGCATTGAAGATTAGAAATTCACTAAAAATTTAATTTAGGCCCTAACAAGAAACTTATAGAATTGCAGTTTTTTTTCACATGTGCACTTTTCTAAAGAAAACCTTCAAAAATGGTGGCTATTTTGTATTTTTTTTTTCTTAGACCATTTAGAGAAATGTTAAAAAAAATTTCATCATTTGGAATTGTACAAAATTTTAGGCAAAAAATATAAATACACAATAGTAGTCTAATAGAAAATGATTCTGATTACCAAATTGTTAAGAATATATTTATGCAATTTAAAAATAGCACTTCCAAAACTTCTAATAAGATATCATACTAAATGTTTAGTACTAGCTATATAGAAAAAGTGTTGTTTCCACTTTTGTATTGAATGTTGAAGAAAGAGAGAAAGAAAATGGGAGTTAGTAATTTTTACAATATCTTTAATATAGATAACACTGTAATAGAGTCCGAAGCAACAAAGGCTCAAACTAAAAGAATGAATTTAAATTTCAACATCCATGTTTATTAATATTTAGGTGAAGATAGTATTTATTCAAAACTAAAGCAATAAAAAATTGATTTACATAAACACAATAGGTAGCTGAGTAGCCGTGGTTTGTGGAATTATGGAAGAAGGACCACCTAAACCAAACCCTAAAACAAAATAGCTCAATAGTATGAGTGTGGATGTAGTATGATCCTATACTCTTACATGTACATTACATACTGTTGTTTACTATTATGAGAACTTAAGAAGTGCTATTAAATTGTTTAGCCAATAGCATCTAGGTCATTTGACTCATTTCAAAAACCACTTCCTTCGCCAACTTCATAGTTGGATGACTCTCCACCTCCGAGCCTTTGCTTGGCTCGAGTTCGTGAAGTTGGTCCATTCCCATTCAAAATGGATTCCAAGACATTAAAATCCTTAAGAGCTTGGAGGGTCCTTGATGTTTGTTGAGAGTATTCTTCCAACAGATAGTCAAGTGCTTGACTTTGGTAATAAGGCCTGTACGTAGAGTTCAGATATTGCATACAGTTCAAGTCTTCTAGAGAGGCACTTTCATCTTGATTGGCCACCTTCTTCCTTTGTAAATTCTAATGGTGACCTTGTGGATGAGGACCCTATTTGAAGGTTCCAGAACTCTTGTCAAAATGTCCACCAAGGCATTGGAAAAAAAATGCTCTTCTCCCTTCATTACATGTGCCTTTTTCCATGAGCTTAGGTACTACTTTGGCAATTTTTGCTGGATCTGTTTCCCAATTCAATTGTGAGCTAGTAGTTCCCTTTTCTTGATCATGTTGGCCTTGTTGCCAACTCCAAAGCAAGTTGCAACCCCAAAATTTTGTCTTTATTGTATTCCCAAGAAGGTGGCATATAGCTCATCAAGTTGAATATGGTGTACAAACAATTATGGAATGGTGCTGCACAAATCACACAACATTGTTTAATCAGATAATGTGTGATGAGACGTTGAGGATGATACATGTGTACATACATTTCAAGTACCCAACCTCATTTAGGGCCAAATTGCTCGAGACAAATAGGGCATTTAATATGGTCCAAGACAAAAGGTGTAAGCTTGGGCTACAACAACTTCCTATCCTTCACTTCGAAGTGACTGGACATATAATTTTCATGGTCCCAACCATTCAATGTCCAATCTATTTAATCCTTTTCTGCAACATTTTGCATAGGCGTTTTATCAAGATACATATCTTCCAACAATGCCCACGACGTAAGTCCATTCTCTCGCTTAGACGCATTTGCAACAAAGTTCTTCGAAACTTTCTCCAATTCATGGGTGACTTGTTTTGATCTGTCTACATAAAAAATGCAAGCAACCTTCTAATGATAGTATGTAGCGGCCAATTGTGACAATTGAGATTGCAGTGTTTTGTTTTCCTCTTCAAAGTTGGATTTTCTCAACAATTGTATAGAATGTAGAATTGGCGGAAACGAAAGAGAATCTTGTGTTTCTTGGAGGTCATTCCAATCCATGGAAGTATCTTCTATGATGGTAGGAAGAAGCACACTTGGAATAATTGAGGTCCGCTTTGTGCGTTTGGGATGAGGAGAATGGAACAAAACCTCGCTTGTAAGGTCCCCTACAAGCTAGCTTGTCCAAACGATGTGGATCCTGTTCAATGAAGCCTTCATCCATGTTCAACAAAGTCAAAGTGTCCTGCTCTTTTTCTTGAAGGTGTTGCAATTCTTTCAATTGTTGAGAAATAGGGGCATTTCTCTTTTCTCCATCAAATCGCAATTTTGTGACTTCACTTTGTAATGAAGCAATTTTGATGTCTTTGGTCTTCAAGAGTTCAAGAGTCTTTGCTAGAGTCATTGTGTTGTCAACTTGACTTGCTTGAAATTGAGGATTGGAGCTACCCACAAGTACTTCCATTGGTGTGTCATCATTTGGCATAAAGTCAAAGACATCAATGGCATCCCGTGGGGGCAACAGTAAATCAACAGTTGTTGTTGACGTTGATGCAACCCTAAACCGTATAGTAGAACGTTACACCTTTGGAGGGTGTCTCATTCTTTGTCCTTGTGATGTTGAACCTTCCTTGTTATTGCTAGCTTCAACTCTAATTGGGGGGACATTTTGTTCCTGGCTCATTGTAGAAGGATGTTGGAACCAAATTTGGATTTACCCAACTAGTATAGTTCGTTCCGAAGGAGGCTATTTAAATAGGATTGTCACTAAATGAATCGAAATTAATTCCTAATGAGTCATTGCAACATGGTATTTTGAGAAAAATAAAGTTCCTTAAACCAACTATATCTATGTTTTCCTCACATGATATCTAATTACACAATTTGTCACTCCACTCTTAATGGCCACAAAGGTAAGAAATTTCTCCCAATTAATTATTTTTTTATGAACTCTTCTTTTATCTTTTTATCTTTATCTCCAACTCGGTTCTTGATTCCTTTATTTAGCACTTGAATATTCTTCAACAACATCCACCAACCAGAAAAGAACTTGTCTCCTAATCGGCTATCAAATTTTACTTTGTCCCGCCTTTCTCTGCTCCCGATTTAGTTTACTACAACAACACTCTTTACAGCTTTCTAAACTAGTTTACTTCATCCACTTTCAATCCCACAACTTGGTCTCAAAAATTCTTCAAATTCCGAATTGAATATGTAATTCATTTACTTTAATCATCCAGCACACATAGCCACACAAGCCATCTGACTGATCTACAATTTGGATCTTATAAAATTACTACAATGACATCCAACACACACATGAAGACAACTTGTAAATCAATTCCATTATATTCATCTTCCCAAATTGGTGATCAAAATCACCAATACACTTTGAAAGTATTACACTAAACTGCTTTGCTACAATTGGGCTCTTCAACTCCCCAAATAGAATCTTATCATTTAACTAACAAATCAGCCTTAATATTCATAATCCTTTCCCAATTGCTCATCAACTAAAAATATATTCTATTAAGTTCATTCCATTTCCTCCAAGTATTACAATTTGGTTTTAATCTCTACAGCACTCCAATCACTCAACTACCAGATTTAACACTTCTGCACAGATTTCTCCGAATAGGATCCATCAATTCAGCACAACTACTCATCCAAATCCGACTAATATAAATCTCTGCACCAACTTGGACTATCACACATCCACTGCATTCTAACTTAAATTACAGACTTCAAAGAATTCACCATTCAACACACACCTCCAAGCCTTCACCCGACTTGGAAAAGTCTCTACGAACTCCTGCATAACTCTGTACACTTTCCCACTGCCATACACTGGCCGAAACACACTTCCAACTAGGACACACACACCAACCGATCCAACCTTGGATCCACAAACACACTTCCAAATTGGGAAATCACACGCACTTAAACACAAACACACACAAACAAACAAATACTCAGTCTACACCGACTGGGACACACATTGGACTTGCTCGACAATGGGTAAAAGAAATGACCACCAAAAACGACCCAAATAGGAACTAGGGAAGACGACGCTCAACTGCCCAACCAACTCGGTAGCTTCAACTGGAGCAACTGACATTCCTACTTGGACCTCTCACACTCCCCAACTTGCCAACTCGGACTCACCAAACAACATCCTAATGGGCTAGCAGACCACCAACCAACCATGACCAAACTTCCGACTTGGACTTCAAACCACACTAATTGACCCATTCTACTCCAAATTGGACACCATTCAATGCTCTAAAACAACCAAACAACACTCCCAACTAACCAACTGCTTGCAATAAACTGCAAATTACACTCCGATTTGTACAAAATAGAACCAAAATTTATCACCTAGTAGACTATCTACACTCATACTATCCATGGAGCTCATGTGCCATCAAAATCCCCATCTTCTTCAGATTCCTTAGTGACAACTTCATGAGTTTCTTTGTTTCAAGGATTACTTTGAATAGGTCCAAGTCCACCCTTAGGGAAAGTCAAAACCCCTTTGGGTATTAATCCAATGGCTAGACGTTCTACATAGGAACTTTCTTTGATTGTGCTCCAGTCCACCTCTTTGTTTAAGGCCACCTTTGCATATGCTCCTCTAGCAATGAAGAGAGGGACTTCATTTCTATCTACAAAAGGAGTTTTATAAAGAGCCTGCCACAATTCCAAACACCTTTGAAGGAAAGTAGGACTTTCACAATACTTTAGGTTTGCTTTGTTGTTGTGTCGGACTGCTGGTTGTGATAATAGTGCCATTCTGAAAACAATTTTCCGATGTGACACCATTCAATGTAATCTTCATAGATTTGCATTGTCTATGGTTTTGGCTCTTCACTCCACCCCTTAAAAGCCAGGTGGTTTTCACTCCGCAACACATGCCATTGCTTTTGGTGAATGGTGCCCCTTCGTTTCTGAGTTATCTTTGGCAACCTTTTTGATTTCAATTAGAGTGCATGTATTTTGTGGGAGATGAAGTGACCCCTCGCTATTGCCTCCGGTAGCCATGAGATTGGCTTGCGTTTTGAAGTCAAGATTATAGAATACACCCTAAACTAGGTAAGAAGTAAATATTCACCCGAGGTTCATGTAATAAGCCAATAAGGAATGTGAGCTAAAGAGCCTCAATGGAGAATGAAGGTGACAAACACCACATGGGCGAGTGGATTTATAGGTGAAGTGAGCACAGGTGACTTTGGTGTCAGAGGACGCATGTAGATGGGCGATTGTATGAAAAGCGACCACAAGTAAATCAAGGCGCTTTCAATCTTAGAGGAGGGTGACTGCGGGTACTTCAGGGTGATTGTGGATCTTAGAGGTGGATGATTGCAGGTACTACAGGGCAACTACAAATTTCAAAAGTGGACGACTTCAGGTACACAAGGGTGACTGTGGATTTCAGAGGTGGGCGACTTTGGGTGCACAAAGGCAACTAGGGGTCTCTGAGGTGGACGACTGTAGATATGCTAGGGCAACTATGGATCTCATATAAGGGTGACTTTGGGTTCCAAAGAGGCAATTGCAGGTTCAACATGGGAAACATCGGGTCTCTCTAGGGCAATCACAGATCAAAGGTAGTGACAATGGATATTTCTCGGGTGACTGCTAGTCAATGTGGAGCAACTATGGGTCCATAGGGCGTCTGTGCCTTCTCCACCACCTTCTACCCACCTACGGTCGCCCTATCCTTAATGCAAAACCTTGGTTGCTCTACCTGCTATCCTCTAACCCGTTGTTGCTCAAAATTTGTTGTCGTGACACATGTAGTTGCCCTTACTATGGTCGCCCTACAAGAAATCGCTCATACACACAGTCACCTAACACAAAGTCGCCCATCTCAAGGTAATGGGCATGCGCCCCAAATTGTGCCACGTGGAGGACACATGGCATCCAAGTGGCTGAGGTAAATGGAGGGATAATTTTTTAAAAGTCAAAGGTAAATTTGATTTTATTGGATGTTGCGAAGGGTCTAGTAGATGTTAGACATTTGTTTGTTACGGTGTCTGTTTATTAGGGAAGACAACCCTAGTACAAAGAGTATAAAATTATACAAAATGTATAAAATTGCTTTAAAAGTATATCTTTATACTTACAAAAAGATAAGTCTGCATAGTTCCCAGACCATTCATAGCAAAATTCAGTGTAGTGGTCAGATCCATAGTACAATCTATTATCCTAATTTATGTAGTGGTAAATATTCTATGCTCCATGGCTTCTATGTAACTTGATTCAAAAAGTACAACAGTGGTCATCGCATGCTACTATCCATTTCAAATTCATCACATTGAAACTAATTCATCACGCACCGGAATAGGAACTTGTTGAATGCATCTCCTTTGAATAGGAACATCATAAAAGGATGTGTCCAAGCACCTAAATGTAACTTGATCACCTGCATTTAAGTCATTGCAAGAACAATATCATCTTCATCCTTGAGTAAATATGATTTGTGGCCATCCCTTCTTACTAAATGATATTTTCATGTCAATATAATGAAACCAACATTTCCCTATTCTCTGGAGTCTAATCATTCCTTGGTACCTCTGTCCTTCAAAATCTTTTCAAAACTTCTAAAAGAACCATGTGGATATCCTCTAAATTTAAATTAAAAAGAATAAGAGACACACCCTTTTAAACACAGAAACAAAACAGCCAAAAACAATAGTTCCAATTATTGTGCTCAAGAAACACACCCTTTAAAACACAAATGAAATTGAAATTGAAATTACCAGATTTCAGAGCAATGTCTTTTTCAGCATCTTGTGAAAAACATTCCCTTCATCCGTGATTGGCACTCCTCCATCAATATCAAGCAACACTATTTCATCTAAAGGCACTCCAGTATGAATTGCACGTGCCACTATTCCATTCAGTGGCACTCCTCCATCAAATCTTCGGGCCGGTGCTAGGACTACATCCGTTGGCACTCTTCTATCAAACTCCTAGTCCAGCGGGAACTACTCCATTTGGCACCACTATTCCACTACAAAGAGCCTTCAAGACTTAAGACAATTTGTTTATAGATGGTTGAACATTTTGAGTTCTACTAGTCCAGTTCAATTCCTTTGTTCAAGTTGCATACTACATGCATTACATACAATAATTTCATATTATGAGTTCAATTTGTGGGAGAATAATAGTTCGTGGAAAAATGATGTAGAACTTTCTTCAACTTCAAATGATTGTCTTGCATTTCAATTGTGAAATGTAAGTTTTGGGTTTAGGAACTCATAATGCTTACAAAATAAATAAATGCATATGACAATTCAAAATGGAAAATACGCATCATTTATTTCAAATGTGCTTCAAATGACTACCATGCATTTCAAATGTGAAATGTAAGTTTTGAGTTTAGGAGTAATAGATGATTCCGTGATAACCAAGTGAAAATTACTTTGGACATCCTTGAAATGCACATGAAGAGTAAGATTAGGGGCTACAACAGTAGATACAAGAAACAAACAAGAATAACCGATTACAAAACTGTACAAAGAGTATAAAATTGTACAAAAGGTACAAATTTGTATAAAAATTATCCCTAAATACTTCCAAAAAAAAGTTTATGGAGATAATCCTCAATTATCGATAGTCCTCTTCCTTCCTAAACCAATGTAAGCTGGCCCTAATAGTAGTAAGGTTGTCGTCACTTATGTCATAAGTAACCTCCCTACCTTTCCACATGCCTAGCTTCAAAATCATTATAAATTTACCATGCACTATAAGATGTGCATCAATATGGGCTAGTTGGGAGTTGCTTAAGTATACATACCCATTGTTCCACTTTTGATAGTAAATACCCCATATGATGAAGTTGCCAGCTTCAAACTTTAGGCCCCAAGCACATTTGAATCCGTAATCAACCACATACTTTTCCATCGTGCACTATAAAATATAGAACTCCACTCCCTCTAAATTGCCTTCTATGGCAAGGACAGCAAAGTTGTCACTTGGCTGAATGAGATCGCCAAATCCCTCACCTTCCACAGCCTCCTCCCAATCTTTGTCATCTGGAACGTTGTGGTTTGTCATGTGGTCAACAACCTCTTAGAGATTGTACGGCTTCAATTTTATTAAACCCGAATTATCAACATGGGACTTGTTCACGCAATTGACAAAATTGTTGTCAAAGCAATAGGCTCAAAAATACGATAATTTGCGAACAAAAAATTGCGGCAAGTTCGCAACAACAAAAGAATAGATTGAATGCAAGGCCTGGGTCCCTTGGATAGTCTCACAATGGTAATTGTGCTCCCTTGTGATGTCCTTTGATATTTCCCAAAAGTATCTCTGAACTTCTTTGATGTCGGTCTTCTTGAAGTTAGTATTCATAGTCCCTCCTATAGGCTCGTTCAAAAAAGCCACAACATCGTAGGCGTTCTACATCTTTTTCCATGTGTTGTATAACTGGGATTGCCTTAGAGCGCGCTTCACAATAGCACCAGCTTTGTCCCACTTTCCCTTCCTATGACCAATTCCAAAAAAATTCCAATTCATAGTGCAACCATTTCTAGTGCCGGGATACCTAGCTACTAAATAAAATGGTCGAGCACCCTTGAACTATCCCGAATAGCCATCAGACCACACAACATGGTGCTTTGGTTGAATCCCTGTCAATGCACATACAAAAATAAGTATCTTCCATAACATGTACAATTGAAGTATAAAATTTATACACAAAGTACTATTTACAATACACATGCATCATAGTCAAAGAGTTCCGTGCCACCCACAATTTACTCTTATATAAGAACTATGCATGTAGCATGAATGAGAAAGTGATACATTAAATCCTAAAACTTGGGTCATTGTGAAGCATACCTTGAGACTCTAGCCATCGCCAATGTTGCATCAAGTAATGTTGTACAAAAAGGGAATCATCCTTTTCATCATCAATTATGTAGAAATGGATTCCTTCACCATAGTTCCATTTGGTTTAAAGTGATATGTGATGTGGACAAGAATACTAATCTATGTAGAGCACCAATACATGCTTTGGATCTGGTTATGAATCTCAAAAGTTCTCAGCAAAATCAATATGTGACAAAATCACATCTTTGCCCAAAGTCTACATCAAACACTTGCAGTGGTCGTCCTACCACCTTGCAATGAAGTTGTGCTTCATGAACTAGGGCAATTTGGACTTGAAATATTCAAAGAACACTTGTGAAGAGGTATCTTTGTATACCTTGACGATCCTCTTCCAGGGCTTTCCATCCCGTATCACCCCAATGATTTCATTCTCAAAATGCTTCTAGGTGACAGTTGAAGTTGATGATAACTCAAGAGAACAAATCAAAAGCTTTAAAATTCCACACTTTGCACACGTATCCATAACACATTACAGAGCATGCCACTCTTTGTTCTTAGACTTAGGGCAAGCGATCTCTTGCCATAGCCTTGTTGTACCTATATATGTCTTCAAATGTGCCTTACACTTTGTTTCTTCTTCCATTTGAAAGAGGCACACATCATACACAATAGCAATTCTCTGAGAAGTAGATTCCCTTTCTACCATCCCAAATCCGATTGAGCCTCTTCTTGAGCATGTCGACCTTCATGTCGTATCTACAACAACAAACTTTCCTCTCGTTGTATACTTTAACAAAGTCAGGCTTCAATTTCTCAAAGGCTCTCCGTTTGATGGGCACATTTGGATGCACCACTTTAAATCAATGGTAGAATATGGCCTATAAGGATGTAAAAAATTTATAAGAAATTAAAAGAGGTAATTGGAAGAGGTAATGAAAAATAGAAAGCTCGTACAAAACATACCTTGGAACTTAATACCCAGCAAATCACCCAACAACAAAGGCTTATTGAATATTCAATAGTGAAACCCACAAGTACTCTTGGGACATAATGTACAATTATTAGTAGAAAATGTAGCTACAACATTGTAATCAATATATCGTAGAGTACACATTCAGACTATTAGAACACTAAGGAAGATACAACGAGGTGCATAGGTCATACATGTTGGATGGAAACATTGTCTAGGATTGTATATTTGACAATGCAATAGTTGTAAAGGATTTTACAAAATTGAAATCAATTCGATTTGTACCTGACTTTCTAGTAAGTAATGGGTGCAATGCTTGTCATATGTATTTGGACTCGTCCATTTTTGTACGATTTCCTTCATGTTGGGGTTGACACAAGTTTCTTCTATCTACCATTTTCAGGGTTGACGAATCTCTACGTCCGCTTGAAAAAGGCGTCTGTAACCCAGACATCTGGACGTCCAGACGTCCGTCCTCACGGACGCCAGTGGACGCAGCGTCCCTCCCGCCATTGGAAGGCAGACGGGCGGGGCGGACAGACAGGGCGGACGCCCAAATCATGCGAACCAGATCAGTCCGCGTGTCGATCGGAGAGCCATAACCGGGCGAACGGCCGTACCGGGGCGGACGGGGGGACGGGCGGACGGAGGGACAAGCGGATGGGGCGGACGGCGTCCGCGAATGTCAGCGGACGCTACAGACACAGCGTCCACGTTCGGACATCCCGAACATCCAACCGTCCTGTCAACCCTGACCATTTTGTAGCAAGGTCTTTGGTTTTAGCAAGCAGCCCTGGCCTCTATTTTCGTTTTGCAAGTTCAAAAGGTTTTGGAAGCAAACGCATGCTATTGCATCGGATTATAGCCACCCTCAAATTGGTTGGGTGAGTTTTAAGAACTTGTGACAAAGCTACGGTGCTAGTCACACTAGTAAAAATAGCAGCATCTAAGAGTATAGACTTTCTAGCAAATATGTTTGCTGATTGAATCCCTTTTACAATGTCCAACTCTAACCTATAGTTTTTGAGAAATTTGAATTGAGCTTTAGCATCTTCTCCACAAGGATAATATTCAAGAAGAAACAAAGAAATTTGTACATCTTCCAAAAAACATTCCATAATCTTCAGACTAGAATTTGCCTATGGACAACCTTGCATCTTTAAAATGAAAAAATCTACAATTTCAAACAAAACCAACAATTGCTCCCATAGAGACATCTTCCTTCCTACCCCCAATTCTTCATCTTCTAAAACAAGCAAAAAAGCTGTACCAGCTCTCTCCCTCACTAACTGACGACATTGTCGTTGCCTCTTTGCCTCTCCGTTTCTCAAACCCTCCCTCATCGCATTGTAATCTTTCATCCTTCCAGGAGGTTCCTTCCTCTTAAACCTAGCACATAACTCTCCAAGTCTTTTGTTTGCCATTAACTGAAATTGAAAAGCAAACCTTCAAAAGACAACGCTAAACTGAAACAATGAAAACAATTAAGCATTGAAGCCTTCCAAGTGACTACTTGAGGTGCCCGAGTTCACGGGTCCGTTGCCCACATCCTCAAGGTCGTTGCCTGCATCTACGGGTCCTTTGTCAAAGTACCGGATAAACCGTTGGACTACGAGGCGCACTAACTATCATATAGCTTGTACTATTTGCACTTATTTGTACTTCGGAGTGACCATAGTGTGCTTTCACCCTACATTGTCACTTGTGAAGTTGGTGACCGCCTTGAATTGAGGAGCTTGAGGGCGTTTGATTTTCTTATTAGGAATCCAAGATCCAAATGGCATGTTTGTCTTTGGAAATCTGCTCTTGAATCTTTGTTGAGGGAAATTGAGGTGGAAGAGAGTTTGTTTGGCATTTTCAAGGCGCTCTTATAGGTTGGAAATCCGGAGTTATTCCATTTTTATGGTAGAATGTAGTCCATAGCTATAGATTTTTGAACAATGTTGTCGGTATGAGCGTTTCTATGAGCATTTGTGTTGTTGTCAATGTGAAGGCTACCATGGAAGGAAGAGCTGAGGACTGTTGATTTTCTTGTTAGGGATCCATTTGTCACTATTGTTTTCTAGAATTTGTGGCTTTGAAGTAAGTAGATCAAGGTGAAGAATTTGTACCATGGCATTTGAGTGCTTGACTTCGAAGTTGTAGTGGTTTTTTGAAGTTTGTGAAGATGCCTCACAAGAAGTTAGATGTATATGTGGAAAGAGCAGTAAAAATCAAAGGTTCTACTATTTTAGATAACTCTTTAATCTTGCCAGATATGTTGCCTAGGCTAACCAAAATAGCAATCAATTACAGCTACACCAAATAGCAACCTAAGTTTTTTGGATTCAACATTCTAAGATCTATCATTTGTAATGTATGAAGACAGTGACATCTCTAGTAAATACCACAAGCCTTAGTAGTTTAATATATAAATTTGTTCCGCAAGCGTCATATAGAGTGATAGGATTCTGAAGTAAGCAAGGTTGACGAATGTCAACGTCCGCCCCAAAATAGTGTCCATTTTCCGGACGTCCGGACATCTGGACGCACGGACGCTAGCAGACACAACGTCCCGACCGCCGTCGGAAAGTGGACGGACGGGTGGGGCGGACGGCCCGAGGCGGACGCCCAGATCGTGCGGACCAGATCAGTCCGCGCATCGATCGGACGGCCGTAATCGGGCGGACGGGCGGACAGGCGGACGTTGCGTCCGCCAAGACGCGAATGTCAGCAGACGCTGCGGACACAGCGTCCGCATCCGGATGTCCCGGACGTCCGGACATCATGTCAACCTTGGAAGTAAGGATAATTGGCAACCAATGTCGTACGCGCAATCTAGGCA
Source organism: Pseudoscleropodium purum (assembly GCA_963969395.1). NCBI lineage: Eukaryota > Viridiplantae > Streptophyta > Bryopsida > Hypnales > Brachytheciaceae > Pseudoscleropodium > Pseudoscleropodium purum. Next base: position 1,604,910 of record OZ017800.1, on the reverse strand, counting down.
TAAGTATCTATATAGATGAAAATGTCGTAAGCTAACACAAATTATCGTCCTAGGGAATTCCAAATGTTCTCCCAAACTTCAGTATCCGGATGATCTCTTTCTCCTCTTCCAACTACTCTCTTCCTCTCTTTTCCGGAATTCAACTACTATTTGAATTCCAATCCGGATCCGGCTTCATCCAGTTTCCAGTTACATCTCTCAATACACTAGTTTTCAATTCCTTTGTTTTACCATCAGAGGGTCCACTATTGATCTTTTGAGGGGTAGGAACTTTACCACTTTAGTCTCTCTCTACTTACTAAATTGACAAAAACAAACAAACACCCAAGTAATCAAGATGTTGTAGCACAGAAAGAAGATTTGGATCTTCACAACAAATGGCCGATATAGAATGCAGGTCACTCAAGATTGCGTTCATTTCTTTTTACTACAACAATAGATCTCAGGCATCCAGAATTGACAACGAGGGTAATCTTTCTAGGTGTTAGATGGATCCAGAGGTTGGCACACCTTCTGGTGAGTGGAAGTTTTCTGTTGACAATCGCTAATCTCCGCACGGAATCATTTCCTAATTTCGGATCTGCACTCACACCACTCTTTAGTATAACCAGATTACCATTCTGGTAGTTCAAAGGCACCACGCACATCTCCTCAATCACAAATCTAACACCATTCAAATAGTACTCCCTCAATCCAATCTAGTTACTCAGAAATCCGGATTCCTCCTCACCCATCTTTCTCACATTTCAACACCCCAAACAACAAACCAACACAATTCGGACATAAAGTCGGAGCCAAAATGTTCACCAAGTGACTCAGATTATAGAAGGAAACGAAATATAATGGAATAATCACTAAAATGGAATGAGAGGGCAACAAACTTGCCCGCCCTTAAAAACCAAAACCAAAGTCAACACCTAAAAAGCCAAAAAGGCACCCTGGAAATCAAGGTAACCAAATAATGAACACCTTGGGATATCCAAAAAGTTACAACCCATTAGCCCTAAAAATCTGGAAACTGGGCCCACGCTTAGAAAACCTATTCTAGAATAAAAATCCTAACTAACTACCTATTATCTATCTACCTCGTCTTGCCTTCTTTGTGTTGCTCCTACTCTAGCTGCCTAGAGTCTTTCACCAAAACCTTCATTGGAGTCGTCCAGATTGCTACTCAAGTTTGAATCTTCTATCTTTGACCATTTTCCGGATTCCAGATTCTAAACATTTCCAAATTTATTTCGGATCCAATCCCAATATTGCCAAAAGTCTTTGAAAATACTTGTTGGACAACTATCTAGTTCCCGGTTTTTGGTTAGGACAAAAAGTGTGAATGTCCTCCTTAACCACTTTATCTCAATTAAGAGACCCCATGATTTGCTAATCCATACTTCTAGTAATTTCTTTGTTTCTAACCTATAGAATCAAAAAAAAATATACCGAGAATGGATTTTTTACTTCAAATTCTATTTGAAATAACTAAAATTCGTTTCTCTAGGATCCAACAACCAATAATTTAATTACGTACTGAAGAACATTCTTAGGGCCAAGTATTGATGTTTCAAGGTCGCCTTAAGGCAAAACTATCTTTGCAATGACAAGAAGTGACTAATTGTTATTCTATTTTGTTTTTAAGAGATTTGTTGAGAAAAAGATTAGTTGGGTGCAAGGAAAGGAATTCCTTATTGTACGCTCAAGATAGGCACCCAAGAAAAAAGCAACCCTCTTGTTCCAGGTTTTCTTTCTCATCCCACTTTTGACTTGAATTCACATGTGCTCATCAAAATATTGGTATAGTTATTGTTGTCAAAGCTTGAGAATTCAGTGCTTTTTTTTTAATTAGGCTGAATGATTTTATTAGTTAGCAGATTTGATAGTTTTTCTCCCATTAGTTCTTTTTCTAGAAGTAAACCTCTCAACTAATAAAAAATGTTGGCACCCTTGCAAAGGGTGGCACTCACCCCTACTTCAACATGTACTTTAATTTTCAAATAGATCACTCAATGAAGTAGCTCATGGTAAAAATCTTTAGCAAGAAAACTATGATAGACGATGAACTTTTTGGTTCTTGTATGTAAGAATACTCCCTCTCCCCATGAAAAGCCACAACTAGAACACTCTTAGGCTTGAAATTTAAAATTATATATAAATCTCTCTGAGTTTTAGTAGGATTGACCAAAGTTAGGTTAGATTCACCACAAATCTAACTCCTTAGGTTTGCCAACCTTCTCATTTCTTGCACGTAAGAATAATCCCCTTGCCTTCAAATCTCATGGAAGTCCATGACCAAAAATCTCTTAGACTTACAATGTACGATTATACATAATGCTCCATACATTTCGACCAGATTGACCAAATTTAGGTTAGATCTCCCACAAGAATCTAACTGTAGGGTTTGCCACTATTGCAGTATTGTCTTCAAGGAAGTTTTCTACCCAAGCCATGATATACTTGTGACAACCTATGCTTTGACGCGCCCCTCAAAACGACCCGGAGGCCAAATTTGTCTCTCTCACCTTCAAAGTGGAATGGATGAGCTTGCCATGGCTTCCTCAATCCAAACTTTGATCGTCTTTCAAGATTTCATAAATTCACATTAATCAAATTCAAATTGGTTGCAAATTTAGCAAAGACCAGTAGCTCCACCTCATGTCAACATGCCCCCTCTACGGACCCTAGGCCCATACCAGCAACCATGCCCACCACCACCAAGTCCACGATTCAAGCCATCAAGTCTGCAATATATACCACTAGGTCTGCCAAGTCCACAATACAAACCATCAGGTTTTGCAATTCAGACAACCACGTCCACCGCAAAACTCCAATGTAGGCCCCTCAGCATTCTAAAGTCTCCCACGGACCTCAAGCTTGCAAAGCTCCCACAGCGACTCCAACTTTGACTCCTACAATGATACCAATAATGGCGACAAAGTACCGAATCCTGTCATTTAGGAGGCGAGGGTGTATGAGCCTCGAGGTTGTCATCTAGGGCCTCCACCTAGTCCAAGGCCACACCCTCAACCAAGCCCAAACCCAAACACAATCCCATATTAAACGATCGTCAAGGACAACCCCCCTCCATCACAACCACCGACTACAAGTGTGCTAAAAATATTTGACAACAAGTTTTTATAGGACCTCAAAGGAGTGCTGGTGGGACCCGTCGTGAATGTGCTCTTAACCTTCGAAGGCAAAGGATTTGTGGGGTGGCAATGAGGGTTAGGGTGGCCAAGCTAAGGAGGAGGTTGAGGCCTTTGAGGATGTCAAGACAACAGATTATGCAAGCATGCCTAAAGAGGCAACCTTCAAGGAAAGTAATGGCGTTGCGGTAGAGATTGGATTTGTGGTTGCGTACGAGGATGATCAAAGTGATGAACACGACAATGGGCGTAATGAGCATGATGATGGAAGTGAAGAGAGTTGTGAGAGTGATGAACATAGTGATGAAAGTTATGAGAGTGATGGCCGTGATGGGGATGATGAAGAAGATGGTGGTAGAATTGGAGCTCCAAGATTTAGACCAAACCCATATAGGCTTGGGAGTAGTCGCGGTAACGGCCCTAGGTTTGATCGAGGACATGCGGGGTTGCCAGGGCATAGAGGAAGGGGTCCAATGGCTGGAAGTAGACCTCCCATGAATGGAAGAGGACCTCCAATGGCTAGAAGGGGTGGACCTCCCATTGCTGGAAGAGGAGGACCTCCCATGGGTAGAAGAGGAGGGCCTCCCAACATAGTTGGAAGAGGAGGACCTCCCGACATGGTTGGAAGAGGAGGACCTCCTGACATGGCTAGAAGAGGTGGACCTCCTAATTAAGTTGGAAAAGGATCTCCTCCAATCATGGAAGGGAGAGGATCTCCCCTGAGCATGGAAGGAAGAAGTACCCCTGTCCAAGAGCCTTGATTTGGAACCCTTTTAATTCCGCCAACTTTGAATCACACTCAGGTCCTAAAGTATATATTAGGCTTTAGTTTTGTATAAGGGTGTAAAATGAGATTCTCCCCTTTTTTACCTTTGTAATTTCTTATGAAGGTGTTTGAGTGTACTAATTTTGGACCCTACCAATTTGCCAACTTTGAATTGGGCTTGGATTGGCCTTAGTTTGTTTGTAAAATTGAAAGATTGGATTGTTCCCTTTCTAGCCTTCTTGGGAACCTATTAATTAGGCCAACTATGAATCAGACTTGGGTTCTAGTGTGTAGTGGTCTTAGTTTTGCCTAGGGTTGTGAGAATTAATTGTCTTGTTTTGAACGCTTGTTTTGGGCCAAATATGAATCACACTTAGGTTTTAGTGTGTAGTGGTCTTAGTTTTGCATAGGGTGTTGAGAATAAATTGTCTTCTTTCAAGTGCTATTAGTTTCATAGATGGGGGAGTGAATGTGAGACATGAGCTTCTAGAAAGGGGATTTGGATTGTGTAATTCAAGTTTCTATGAGGGATTTAGTCCAAAGGTCAAAGGATTATTAGTATTTTTATATAAGAATTGGAAATTGGGAATTAGGTTGGTAACAACATTCAAAGAAGCAAGAGTGTCTTTGTGTTTCAAGTCTAGTAGTCACCTTTGTAGTGAGAAGAAATAGAAAGTCTTACATCTTGGTGCCTTAGTAGTATTGTCTAAATCCAAATTGGTGATGATTAATTGCCACTATAGTTTACATGGATCTTCAGTTACTACTTTCTATTTTAGAAAACAAACAATATTTTCAACTATCCAATAGATAGACCCTATAATCCAACAAAAGAATTTGTTCTCTAATTAAAAGAAAGCCTTCTTTAATATTGTTGCAAGGCTTCTTTTTATCTATATAGAATCAACTTTATTAAATAATCATAGTTAGATTTCCATAGACTTAATGAATTCTAGACCTTATCTTTTGCACCAACTATAGACAAGGAATCAAAGGTTAAGTGGTAAATTCTAGTGCATTCTCTATTCAAACTTCTTCAATCTATTGTGCAATTCTTTGTTATTGACCAATTTTTTAAAATTGCTAGTTGGAGAACTTATTCCATCTTATTCCCATTTTGATCAAAAGTGTTGCAATGGATGAAGTAGGAGATAGTAGAGGGTGGAAATATAATAGTTTGGTAGATGTGAATAAGGCTACTACCATGTTTTCCTTAAATTTTCAAGGAGATTGAATGCGATGTGGTCTTTGGAGCATCCTTTGAAGAGATTCTTGATCATTGTCTTTTCAAAACAAGATGTACTTGATCCTCAATTAGAAAAAACTGATTTGAGGCCAAAGTATTTACTTAACTCTAATTTTAAGTCATTAGATTAATTGTTGAGAATGTTGAAGTTACATATCTGAGCCATGTGATGTGGTCTTTGGAACATCTTTTAAATAGACTCTTGATCATTGTTCTTTTAGAACAAGATGCAATACTTGATTCTCAATTAGAAAAATCCAATCTGAACCCAAAGTAATTGTTTAACTCCAATTTCAAGGAGCTAAATTAATTATTGAAAATGATGAAGCTTCATATTTGAGCCATATGCTCAAGTAAGACTATTGAGATTTCATGTTCACTAACTTGGTTTTAACAATGATCTTGTATTTACAAAATTTGCATTCACAATGAAATGATTCATATTCAAGATGCCAATGAAAGATGTTGAAACTCATTTGGTAGTCTCAAACTCTCAATGGTTGAGAGGATAAGAATCTTCAAGATTATTATGCAATTGTAAATTTTGAAATCTACAAATTTGACTATCCTAATCTTGTTAGTATAATCCACTAACTGACTGTTGAGGAATTAAGAGAAGGATTAGGATCTTTAATGCTAATATTTGATGTAAACCAATAATTATAGATATAATCAAACTTATATTATAATAGGAATTGATGTGTGAATGCACAACGTTCCTTTCAATGAGATTCAAGTGCATAAACTATCTTCAAGGTTGAAATAAGAAATTATTTTTTTAAACTTGTAGTAGTGTACTCATATTCCACATCAAGTAGAGAGTTGTAATTAGAGTCAAGTATAGAATCTAATTTAAAAGAAGTGATTATTTGATCAACCCATGGAATTTGAATGAACAAAGTTATTTTTACTACCGAAGTACCCCATTGAATTTTGAAGTCTAAAGTTTTGACATAAATCTTGTAGAATATTCATAAACCACTTCAAATCAAAAAAATGTGATCAAGATGAGCTAGGTGCATAGCAAGAAAGATGTGGCACGAGAAGAAGCAAACATTGCCGTCGGCAAGATTAAAAAACACACTTGTGAAAAAGAAGCCAAAACACAAACGCCCATCACTATGGCAACGCTTTAGCTTAAAGAACCCAAAGCACTTTGAGGATGCCATTTTGGCCACAGGCTTGGGGTTGCACCCAGACTTCATGATTCCGACCAAGCCACGTATGTTTGGTTCTTCTAGCATTGTGCACTTGGATCAATTGCGCCACTTGAACATGGGCCACATCAATAAGCGCTACCACCAAGTAAGGTTTCATGATTACTATAAAAAAACTCACATTTTAGATAACAAGCCTTGATTTTTCTTGATAAATTTTAGTGGACCTCCAATGCAACAAACCCATGTTTTTATGTCAACATTGATGTTACATTGGACATTTTTGTTGACAAAAAACATGGATTCGTTGCATTGGACGTTCACTAAAATTTATCAAGAAAAATCAAGGCTCGTCACCTAAAATATGGATTTCTTATAGTGTTATTTTTGTTACATTTTATTTCAAATCCAAAAAAAATTATTTCAAAAATTGTTATAAATAACTATTGGTACTACTTAAATTTTGTCACATGCAACTTTTAACAATGCAAGGCCACCTCTCCTTTAGTCTAAAGTTGAATAAACAATTTAGAGATAGATCCTCTTGTACTATATATACTTATTTGTCATTTTTCAAGTAGAAAATGATAATTTGAGCTAAATTCTTGATTTTCTTTTTGATCTCATATTAATTAAAGTGATTTGTCCATGGTAGTATTTCTCTTTTTTAAGGTTCCTAACAATATTTAGTAATAGAATTAGAGTGTCATTTGAATTTGTGGAGAAAATGATAATTGGAGTTGTCTCATATTTTCAACATTTGATTGAAAAATGGTCCAACTTGCTACCACATTGATGTATCTAATTAGTGAAAAAGAAAATTAGTGTAATTAGTATCATGTTCAAGAGTAGTGCCAATACAAATTCATTTTTTTATAGACCTCATTTCAATATAATATAATATTTTTTTTTCTTAAATAGTGTTGTTTCGATAATCAATATCACATCCGTTAAAAGGAAAAACAATGTTGTTGTCTCTTTGATTTTTTCTCAATTGTTTTAATTTGTCAAAGCCACTCTTTTCAACATTCTTAACATGTTTGTTGAACTTTGAGAATATAACAATCATAAAGTATTATTTTTGTATTTTATTGTGGAGAACTTCCAATCCTAATCAATAGTGTTTTAGAAAACTACTCATCTTTATAAAATATCTTTATTGCCCATAAAGATATCTTCAATTTTTAACTCCTATAAATTCTTTTTTGTTTTTTCTTAGGCACTTGATTGTTCTATAATTATCTCTACTATTCCCTCCATCATTTTAATAATTCAATACAACCATACACAAGATATCTTCAAAGAGGATAATCTTTGTATTGGTTCAAGATTGCTCTATTCATTCTTTAGTTGTGGATACATTGTTGTTGTAGAATATTCTAGATTTAATATTGTCTTGCAACTTGTTGTATTTGATTATTTTTTTACTTGAACATTTTTTTAACCAAGTCCTAGTGATTTTAGGATAATTGTCACAAAATACTCTTTCTATAAACTTAACCAAGAATTTTTATCTTTATACCAAATAATGAAATCTGGATGCTTAAATAATTAGGTTGCCTTACTCCAAGAAAGTTATTTTACATTCCATCAAAGCCAAAAAATATATCTATAGAAATTTTCAATTGTACACATGAAGGTTCATAAATCCCAATTACAACAATATGTAATTCAAAAGTAGCGCATTTGTGTAGAGTAACAATAAATGTTCATAAAGAATCAAATGTCAAGAAATTAGTGTGGAGCAACCTATTTTCACTATTCAAAGTAGTGTAATTTTACTAAAATTGGTGCAAATACTTTCATTACAATAGGATTACTTCCACCTAACAAGGCAACCCAGCCAAATTCGAGAACAACAAATCAAAGTCAAAAATGAAGGGCCGGTCTTTCCACTCCGGAAGGTCAGTTTTTGTTTAAATTTTTCTTTTTCTAACCTTTAAATGCGAAAGGGGTGATCCTTGAAATCATCCTTTTCTATTACCATGTGAATCCCTAGCCTCCGGAATCGCGAAAGTAGTCATTGCAAGTCAAATTACTGTAAAAGGTCTTCCCTTTCAAAAACAAATTTTAAGGATGAATAGTTGCACTTCTATCCTACACATTTTGATTCTCTGTCATCCACCGGATACAAAACGTTTGCCTCGGCATTCAAGGGTTAAAGGTTTAGAATTTAGGTCATACTGCTATTTCAAATTGGATGAATGGAATATGCCACGTACAATTTTTTTTTATTTCTTTTAAAAAATAATTCCAAATTCTGCTACTAGGTTGGCATGATACCACTTTTTTTCCAATGAATTTGCATAGTTACCTTTAGATGAAGAAGTCATGCTTCACCCTCCTTCATAGATGCAAATAGTTTCATTACCACAATAAAGATTGCAACTCATTGTTATATTCCGGAAAAGCATTAGCAAGGACAATATTTTTCTTAAACCGTTTTGGAGAAGTAGCCAACTACTTCTTCAATATCCATGTGATACTTTGGGGTGATACTTGGTAATATCTTAAGGTAAGTGAGCCCATTGTAAGCCAAATGAGAGCAAGCCCAATTGGAAGCAAAATCATGTTAGCAATGTACACTCAAGTTTTGAAATGTGCACCATTAACATAATTTTGCCTCCACAATGAGCTTCATCCCATTTGGCCTGCGATGGGCTTACATACTTACCCTATATCAAAATTAGGTGTTACAGATGAAAAATCTTACTCATAGGTCTTAAAAATACAACTGTAATATGGCTATTTTGACCCCCTAAAATGAAAATCTCCTTTACAACTGTGGTTGCGGGTTTGATACCTAGTGGCAACAGGTTCTTAACCTTGTGTGAAATCAGCCTCTCTTCCTGACAGAAAACCCTTGCAGTGTGTTTCCTGAACATGCTTGTTTCAAAAAAAAAGAAAATGAAAAAGAAAATCTCCTTTACAAAAAATAGCCAACATTTTTGGCGCCAGGTCTTGAAGGAAGCAAGGAAAAGCGTGCAACCCATTAAGAGTAGGCTGGATTGCACCTTCAACCGGCGGAGGTCGACCTCGGCAACGCGAGAACACGCCCAGGCCGAGTTTGATCCCAATGCCACCAAGGGAGGCTTCTTCACAGTGGAGCAAGGAATTGGCACAGGCCGAGGAAACTCGCCTCGGGAAGAGTCAGAGGACTTCAAGGATCCCGTTTACAATCTCTCTTTGGTGCAACAACCTGGCGTTAGTGCAAATGATGGAGAACCGATGCCAGGTGAGGATCGAATCCATGCTCTCTGTTGAAGATGAGAATATGAGAGCTTACTAGACCAGGTAGTCTGCTCATAAGGCGACCATTTAAGAGCTGATTGCCTTTGAAGGGAAGCTAATCTCCTTGAAACAATTTCCAGCAAATTTTTAGAGGAAGAAAAATGGAAATGGCATCTAACCCAAGTTGTTTCATGTTTTTTGGACCTTTGTGGAATTAGTTACAAATTTCTGAAGTTGAAATGCAGTGGTCACTAAAAGCGACCACCTTCTAAAATCTACACTATTGGTACATTGAAGAAAGAAAAATGTACCTCTTTGTCATCATTGCTTTTAAAGTATGGGCACTTTATGAGCAAACTACTATAAGTTAGTTTCTTGCGCAGAATGTGTTGATGTGAATATTGTTGTCGAGGTCCACGTAAGGCAAACTTTTCATATTGTGTAAACATTAGGTGAAAACATCCGAAATTGTCAATTTAGCATAGTTGGAGGCACTTTTTTCAAGACAAAAAAAAGACATGTTTGTGGTATTAGCAAATGAAAGTCATGAATGTTTGAAAAACAAATTGAAGTTTTGAGTAAGACATGTAATTACTAAGAATTTTCAAAATTGGAAGATCCTTAGGACTTTGGAACCTTCACATAGCTTGGTCATAGAATTGAAATCTAGAGAATCAATAGTGATCAAATTGCAATTAAGTAAGGGAATGGCTTGATTCAATGGAAGCTTATTACTTGTCAAGAATTTGTCAGTGTTTGGTTGCAAAGAATGACTTGGACAACTAAGTATTGATTCAAGTTTAGGGTGCTCTGTTCCTTTCACGACTTGGACAAGTATCGATTCAAGTTCAGTACAATTGTGCAAATATTTTGGCCTTTGAATTATTTGAGAATTGCCAATCCACCCAATCGTATGGAAAAATAAATCTGAATCAGTCTGTGAAATGTTGCTGAAACCATGAGAACCGAGTGTAAATAAGATAGACAGTTCTTTTTTTTATTCTTGTAGTTCCTTCCTTGAATTTGTAGTCTCGATCTGATATGCTATCAAAACATTTTGGACAGAACCGGACTCGGTGTTTTCACCTGTTGGAAAGAGGCTCAACAAACGAGCTGGTAGAGCCTCTTTATGGTGAGTGATTCTTCATGCCAAATAGTAAATAATCATTTATGTTGAGTTGCAATCACCTTGATTTCTTGAATCACTAGAAAAAATTTGAGTTTTTTTTTAAAACCTTGGATTTTTTGGAACGAACTTTTTTTGACATCTATGTTGACATGTAGCTCTTTTTATGTTTTTCATGATGTTCATTGGATATTATTTTTGGCTTAAAGCACCTAAATGTCAATATAGATGTCAAAAAAAATTTGTTCCAAAAAATTTGGGCTTGTCACCTAAAATGTAGGGTTATTATAGTGAATTCTGCTTTTGGAATGTTAGTTTTGAAAACATGCTTTTGCATTAACCTTGGAATGCCCGGCTGGTCACTATGGAAATCATCCTTTTTGGTACTATGTGAATCCATTGGCTTACTATTGTGCAAGCCTTACCCTTCTCGCACAAAATTTAAAGGATGAACATTTGCACTTCTGTCCTTATATAGAAAGATTCTTTGTCATCTATTGGGCACTTTTAGGCCACTGTTGGTTAATGAGTTGTATGTCTGTTTTGTAAAGGAGGGGGTTTGATTGATGAGCAGGCGTGATGTTGTGAACCCCAAAGCAGCCGCACCTTTGAAACCAGCTCCATTCAAAGGATTAGCAGCTGCTGCTCAGAAGGTTCACATGGAGCTTACTTTTGGACCTAAACCTCCTGGAGGTAAGAAAGCCGAATTTGCAAAATAAATTGTTTTTGAATCAACCAGGTAGCTTATATTGAACATAACAACATTGACCAGTTGTGGAAGGATCTCTTTTCAACTTCAAGACCATCAAAATCTTGCACTCTCTTTCAACATGGAAGGAGATTGGGGTTATAACTCTAATCCACTCTCAATCTTTCCAATCACCCTACGCCATGTGGGATGCAATTAAGTCACTCGAGACTGAGAGGGGTTATGATTCCTTCTTGTGGAAGGGTGGATAACTTGCAAAAAATCAAATATTTCATTACATGATTGAAACCGAAGGCATTATTTCGCAACTGAAATTGTTGATCTCTTCAGAATACGTTGATTGCAAGCCCATGGATTTCTCTTGAAAACTGGATCTCATTCAAATCGTTTTACAGAAAAGATCTGGCCCATGAACATGATCCTGCGAATGACTCCACCCAAGGAGCTCCGCACTGTGGAAAGAATCAGTCCAGACGAGCAGAAGCTGAACCTTCAGAAGGGTTTAGGAATAGGTAAGCAATTTACTGACTCTGGATTGAAGGGAACTAACAACTAAGGAGGTCAATTGCATCAACGCAAGTGAAGTGAAAATGTCGGCTTCAATGCACACCATGTTTGCTGTTACTCAAAAATGAAGACCTAAGAAAACGGCACTTAATTGCGACCTGTTTGTAATACCTTCCCAAACAAATTCTCATCTTCAACGTACAGATTTTTTTTTTTTCCACAAGAGCCTAAGGTTGATTTCGAGTACATTATTCTTAGCCCTTTGAAATTCACAGGGTTTTCAATCGGGAGTCCAACAACATGCGTAAAAAGAGAATTTAGAATCATTCTCCTTTTGACTCCCAACAGGGTTGAACCAGAAGTTTGTCTCCATTTTGAAAACCTTGAGTCTCACAACCTCGAGTGAACTCTGCACTTTGGTTCTCAGATAACAAAGCCTCAAGAGAGTTTAATAATAAAGACCTGAGCTCGAGTGCTTAATGTTTGGACGATTTGAAATTTGCAGTTACCTTGACGAAAGAACTCATGAGAACTGTGAAATTTTTTCTCAGAGTATCTTGGTTTAATTTTCTTGTAGCTGTAGATTTCTTCGGAGACTGGATGATGCTTTTTTCTTTCTTATAAATAGGTTTAGATGGCATGATTTGCAAGGAAATGGTGTTTGGAATACAGTCATGTTTTGGTGTGAACACAAAGTCAAGCCTGTTGGATGAGCATTCCTTGCCTAGATAGGAGCAAAGACTCAAATGCTGGATTTTGCAACGAAAGCCGAGGCCTTGCGACGTCAAATGGATCCTGCCAAGTACAAGGAAGAAGCCCGAGCTTACATTTGCAAAGGCGTCTTGCATGACAATGCCCAGGTATCTGTCTATTGGGTTTTAGAGGTGGCATGTTGCCCTTGATTTAACCCCTTAATGCCTCAATCCTTTTTTGATCATTTTGCACATTTTGGCTTATATCTTTTTACAGAAATATCATTTACTGCAATTTCAAGAAATTTGTCATAAAAAGGAATGTTTTCTCTTCAAGATTCAAATATTAGATTGGATGAATGAAAAGTTTGCTAAACAATACAATGCTTGGAAGCACTCTATTCATCGTCCAAAATATGGATGTCAAAGTGCTTCAAGATTAAGGTAGGAGGCCCATTGTGAACCATTTTGGTCACAATGCATGGTTTCACTTACTGGATTCACAATTCTTTTTGTGTAGAAAGAATGGTAAATCAAGGGATATTTCACATGTATTTCAATCAACTCATTCTTGAAAAAGGAAAGACATACTATAGGTGGTCAAAGCAAAAATTACATAATTAGCTTTTCCATTAAGGATCCTACATAGAGAGACTATTCCTATCCTTTGGGATACTAATAGGGCCCTTTTAATTCCCTAAATGCATCTTTTGGCAATTTATAAGTGTCTCTTGAGATTGTAGAATAATAAATGACTTTTCAACTCAATTCCAAATGAATCCTTTGAGCCCCAATTCCAACCATTTGAACCCCAATTCTACAATGTATGCAATTTCTACTACATAAGAATACAAGAGAACAAAATTGGGTCTTGAACTAGGGCTCTCAATTAGCTCTAGTTTACAATCATCCTAGTTACTTTAGATAAAATATTGCAATTGCTATGACTTGTAGATGTTGGATGTAATATAAGTGACAAAGAAATGAGATAGTAACATGTAGTGCAACAAGATGTACTCCATCTAGCATCACCAATGATGAAAATAGCACCAAATGCAACCCAATACACTAAAGATTGTATTCTTTGAGTACAAAATTAATGAGTATGTATCACATATGCTACTAAGAAAACTAAAAAAAAGGATTGGCTATTAATAATAGAATGGTTGAATTGTAACGTGGGCCCAATCGCCCATCTTTGATGCAAAATCAACATAGATCATAAACACTTTCTTTTCATTATCATCTAAAAATTGTTCAAGTATCATTGAGATTATGCTAAGATTGGTCTTCATTAAAGTTTGTCTTGTATTTGTTAATGGGTGTTAAAGGAAGATTTAACTAGGAATAATACAAAAGAAACACAGTACCAAACTCCATCAAGACCCTAGTTTTGGTGCTCCAAGTAGTTTTGTCCTATGTTTTTTTCCAAACTCTAGCTCCTAGTCCCACATTTCACACACTTTACGATTAACTCTATTATATATTAAAAAGAACTAGATTCTTTGTTAAGGGAATCACCTTTGAATTGGTTAAAAGTTTAAAATTTGTAGGAATTTGCACAAGCTATTGAAAGCTACAAGAAATATTTGGACATATGCAATAGAATAAATGACGTGGAAGGACAAGTGCTTGCCCACAATTTTATAGGTTGCTCCATTCAAGAAAAAGAAAATCTCAAACTTGTTGCATTAAAGAATGAGAATCTAAACAGTCAACTTCCTGAAGCTTCAATTGTAGAGGTACAATCACTACACTGGCCCCTTTCTAAAACTTACCCCTACAAATTCTTGTTAAAAATGATTCATCTCAATTCATCAAAATCTAAAGTGGCTTTTGCATACACCTATTTTAGCAATTTCAAAAACCATAATTTATCCATATGATGTTCCAAAAATGCAAAAAGAGAGACTTTATTGTATTATTTAAACATCCACTAAGATCCAAGCAAAACCTAGGCAATTATAAAGAGGAGCAATGCTCAATTACTTATTGTGAAGCATTTAGGTGTATTACCTTACTTAATGTTCAAGATATAGAAGTCACAAGGTAGGAAGTGCATAATGCAACCAATTAATGTCAACTGCAATTTTTTGGGTGTTGAACCTCATATAATATTTTTAGTAAAGTTTGGGGTTCTTGAAGAATTAGGTCATTAGAGGATTTTTTGGAGTCCGAGAGGGCCATTTCAAGTAGTTGCCCCCACGATTCTCCCCGCAATGCAACAAACGCCACTTTGTATAAAAAAAAAATTTGAAAAAAATTAAAATCAATTTCTTAAAATGAAAAACAAAGTTGAATTTTTTTTTTGAAAACGATGTAGCAATTGCATTGCCATGCTAGGTAGCAGGTTTTAGGTAGTTCACAAGGTTCAAGAATAGCTAGGAATTCGCAACCCTCCCAAACACCAAAAAATCTTCTAATGAATAATTTTCAAAGTTTGCAAATGTTAGGTTCTAAATACTTCTCTCCCCTCTTTCAAATGCATTAAATGTGTACATTGATGAATTAGAGAGTATTTAAAAAATTCATGTGGGCATTGATTTTTATAGATTTTATTTTGCACAAACCTAATTGCACCCACCTACTTTAAATTGAATAGCTTAATAATTGACAATACTATGTACATTGCTATGCTTCAATGATAAATAAGCTTGCGTACTTACTTTATTTCAAAATTCCACTTCAAGAAGACTGAATAATATAGTTGGAAAAAACAATCATAGTTTGATATTGTTATAAATTCTATAGTTTAATTAATTCACCAACACCTCAAACTCATCATTTCTTTTTTCAGTATGAAAAGGCTTCGGAGCACCACAAACTAGCAATAGAGAAGAGTGACATAGAAGGAAAATTTATCAGCTACACCAATCTTGGGTTAATTTGTACAATACTCTCTATGTGGGCACTAGCTGCCAAGAACCACAAGGTACAACACTAGCTCACTAGAGTGAGGTAGCTACTACTGATGCAAAATTCATCCAAAATATTTGCAAATCTAATAATCATTTAAGAGGTACTCCATAATTGACAATTCGATCCATTTTTTTTCCCAACGACATAAATATTTTCTTTGTATTGAAGTAGCTCATGCCCCAATTTTTGTCTGCTTCAGCTGATGAAGAAATTCATGTTTGACTCTTGAGATTGCTGGTGGGTTTGCAGAAAGCGTTGAAGTGTGCCACCGATTTGGAGAATCCGAGAGGCCAATGTGCTTCTGTGGGAAACCTAGGGTTCCTTCTGTACAAGCGGAAGAAGTATGAAGCCGCCAAAGCCTGCATGATAAGGTGACAACTAACGAACCTAAAATCTCTTTAAGATCACCTTCTCTAATATCATTTCCTGTGAGCTTCATCACCAAACGTTTTGAGAATGCACATGGTGAGTTTTATCTGTCTGAGAGGACTATAATTATGCTTAAACTATCTGAAAAGGGGGAAAAATAAAAAAGAACACGTAAGCTTAACTTCAGTACTGATCAGCAACATTTCTGAGTGACATGCTGCAGGTACCTCCAAATTTGCAGGGTCATATATTTCGTGCCTGGAATAGCAAGAGCACACTTTTACTTGGGTGATATTGAAACGCAATTGAAAAGGTCAGTTTTCCTTCATTCACTACGCACCTCTCAGTTGATTACATGTAATTGTAAAGCATTTGGATTAAGCTCTGGTATCAAACAAGGATCGGTGACAGCTTGAACACAACAAAATGGTGAGAATCTCATGATAAGGTAATTGACTGTAATTGTGACCCCTTTCTAAAACGGACCCCTCCAGATTCTTGCCTAAATTAAATTTACTGCTTGTATTCATGAGAGCTCAAGGTCAGCTTTGGGTACACCTATTCTCAACACTTTTAAAATTCTTAGTTTATTCATTTGGTTTTCAAACAAGGCATAAGAAGAGAATCTAGAGGACTCTTTTGACTTCCAACAAGATCTAACAAAAAAATCATGCAATTTAATAATAAGAACAATGCTCAATTGCTTATTTAGGACATTATTAGGTTGTTAGATTATTACCTTACATAAGTAACAAGATTTTGCTTTACAAACTCCCGAGTAGGTATAAAACAGCATTCATGGAATTCGAGGATGCACTAGTTGCAGCTAAAGAGTGCAAAGACACAACAATACAAACCTTGTGTAAGGTGCAGATTGGAATATGCAAAGGTAGCCTAGCTTTGGAGGATTTAGAAGAGAATGTTGAAGCACAAAGCATCTTTGAAGACACCCAAGAGGAGTGATGGGTAGGAGGCTATTGTGATATACATGTTGTGGGATACACAACAAAGGTTTGATACCCCTTTCAGTGTTATTAGTTTTAGGTGGTAAACACAAAAAAACCGCTATCAACTCCCATTCCAATTTTCAAACAAGAAGCAACAAATGAGAAAATTCTACAGTTTGTTTCACAAGTTGACAATATGAAACATATTTAGCCAGTTCAGAAGCGGGGAACAGTCGTAAATCAAGGAAGCTCAACAAACCATAGAAGGCTCTGTTGGGAGGAGATCAATGACACGAATTGGTGATATTAAAGAAAATTGGTGATTCAAGAAGCTCAAAACAACATGCCTGACAATTGAGCAGAATGGAGTTTGATTGACAGAGCCTTCATTAAAAAAGCTTGAAAGAAAGCTGCAATGTCGACAAATTCAAGTGGGACAATTCATTTGTTCTTCGCCAGCCACTCCACGATGGCCTTTTCAGCTGGAGTCAGCTCCTGCTTGTTCCTTACGGAGCCCTGTGAATTCATGCACAGAATTTAGTGTGCCAACATGTTGTCTGATCCAGCTTCAACTTGCTAATAACAAATGCACCATCATATGAACATTGCATGAATTCTAAAACAAATGATCCGAGACGACACTGTATAATTTTGGAAGAAGACCTATGCTGTTTAGAGATCCTCCCAACCATGCCCTGACACTACTCATTGGCACCTAACGCCTTTCTATTACCGGTAGTGACCCAAAAGGAACAAGTTTGAAAGTGACCGATTCAAATGATTATATATGAAAACTATATAAATTTGGACATAAAGAAAGGTTCCATACAACCAAACTCAATCTGCTAAAAACAACATGAGGCCCAATCCTTTAGGGGTTTAGGACAATCCAGTTAGAATTATTTCTAGATGAGCGAATCTCCAAACATGCGAAAAGGTATATACCTCCACAAACTCGAAGTATTCCTTGAAGTTACGCTTGTAGTAGTCTTGCAGTCGCTGCAAGACTCAATTTACAGACTTGTCACCAGATTTCCAATTTTCTATGATAACAATATAAAGCATAAATTATTGCTGAAACTACTGGAACAAATAAAGTGCAAGGGAAATCACGCCCAAGTTGCAGCATGAAAAAGCTTCAAAAGCAGTAAGGAAGAGAGATAGGGTCAAACCGCCTCATCATAGGCAGCTTTGTTGGCTCGAGAACTCTCCAGAAGTTCTGTTCACAAAACCCAAAGCTCATGTCAGAATGCCAGTCGTGATCCAAAAAAAAGGAACATATATCCAATTCTATTGAACCCCAAACAACCCTAAGAAACAAAAAACAAAAAACAAAAGGCTCGATTCTTCTTCATTACAACAGATCGGAATGCGAAGTGCTTGTGGATCAAAACTTAGAGACATACACATTAAATTCCCCTTTGAACCTTCACATTATTAAGACTCCTGTAGACCAACAATATCTAATTTGAAAATGATCAATTCAATCAACAAAACCGTGAAAAAACATAATTCGGACAAGGACAAGATTCATATCACTAGAATCAGTGGAGAACAGTCCATACGTTGCTCAGAGCATAACCAAAAATCAACAAAAGAAAGTCTCAATATGACCTAAAAACTGCTAAACAAACATTAAACTCAATTACACCCCCTGGCTCCAACACCCTAAAACAGCAGTGCTTTCAACCTGTGAGCCATCATAGAATGTTTACTAATTGGAAACTCACAACCATTGCTTACTTCTTTATCGCTAAGATTACGGTTAAGGCATACAATGCTTACTGATTAAAAAGTCATAGCCATT
Organism: Pseudoscleropodium purum; assembly: GCA_963969395.1. Classification (NCBI taxonomy): domain Eukaryota; kingdom Viridiplantae; phylum Streptophyta; class Bryopsida; order Hypnales; family Brachytheciaceae; genus Pseudoscleropodium; species Pseudoscleropodium purum. Next base: position 1,586,297 of record OZ017800.1, on the reverse strand, counting down.
GTGTACTTCTTCATTGCTAAGATTAGGGTCAAGGCAAACAATGTTCACTGATTAAAAAGTCATACCCATTGCGTTCTTCTTCATTGCTAAGAATAAGCTTAAACTAAAAACGAAATCTCTACAACTGAGATCATACTCTGTATAAGAGGATTAGACGCCGCTTCTTCAGCAGTTTCAATTACGCCAGTTGCAGCGTGCGCTGCCTCCACCACCCCTCCCAAGCTCACCACCATCGCAGCCCCTGATGCCAACATCAAATCTCGCCTTCTTGTTGCGCCATCTTCACGCATTGCGCTCGTAATTCGCAACCGGGAGGATTCGCAAGGTGGGGGGAGCTGTTTTCCGTTGGTCAAGGGACGGATCGGCGTGTGAGACGAGGTCGGAGATGCCAGAAGAGACGCCATAGCTGCCATATCTCGAATTGGGTAATACAAATTGCAACTGAGATTTTCTGTGGTTGCAGCAATCTTGACAGGAATTTGGAAACGGAATGGGAATAGGAGTGGTGAGGATCTGAAGGTGGGTTTTGGAATTGGAGCTTGGAAGTGCGCCACCGAGCCTGGGATACCGTATCAATTTTATCCATGTTGAGTTGCAAGGGTGTCCTTCTGGACTACCGTAGGTCGCCAGCTTCTGGACGGTGGCCTTGATGCTGTGAAAGTCGCGAGCAGCTAGGCGGGGGCTCGGGGCCCCCTAAATTAACACAAGCAAATTACAAGAGAGCGGAAGGCACAACCCGAATCACAAAAGATCGGGGTCCACTGGGCTTCAAACTAACTAATAATGAGACTGAGCTTGTCCTTATTAGAGACTCTACTCATAATATCCTTCCGGATAGCAATAGCAACATGATTGGTCAAGGACCAGGTAGCTTGTATGACTATGTTTGTGCTGTAATCCAGGGTGCCATATTTAACATTACACCTTTCTACCCAAATATGCCACATCAAGAATGATCTAAGTAAATCCCAAGGCTAAAAAGTATAAACATACTTATCTATCCTGCTCCCTGACTCGAGGCCAATTCTACCTAACAATGCTTCTCTAAAGCTTCTAATTTGAGGGATCTGAAATGTGTTGCTGAAGGCTACCACTCAGTTCCAAAGATCCGCTACAAATTTGCATTCCCAAAATAGGTGAGTATCTGTCTCTATTCGATAACCATAAGAGGGGCAATTGTGAACTACCTATTGTATCTTTTTTGCAAGCTATGCCCCTATTACCACCTCATCATTGAGAAGTTGCCATAGGAACATGGCGTGTTTCCTCAATCTTGCTGGGTGCCACATCAACCTATAGATATTGCTTCTTTGTTTAACTAACATCCCTTGATTGACAAGAACTTGGGTTCCCGTCAACTTTTCTTTTCTCCTTTGCAAGCCAATATGGTAACCCCTCCTAACTGTATATCCAAAAAAGGGGTCTCCTTTTGATGTCCATCCATCCCCCATTTCCACTCCCCATAGTCCAAGGTAGGTCCCTTATATCTCCACTCTTGAAATGCCAGATTGTGTTAGGAGCTTCTGGTATTGTGCGAGGGTTGATCTCTCTAAAAGTTCTTGAGTTTGTATTCCATTCTATGACTCTGATCAATTGGAATGTCCCTAGTGGAAGCTAACTCCACTTCGCTTCCTATACCATTCTCTTGCAGTTGTTGGCCTTTTTGAAACTAATTGTTTGTCTCTCTCTTTTTGATCCTCTTTTATTGTAAAATAACCAATCTTCCCCCTCTTGACTGCACCATGCAACCTCTTCCCTATCAGGGAATGCCCTTGGATCCCAAAGTATATGTGTAATGGTCTTTAGCTTCAAGTTCTTCCTTTTTCTATCACCACTTATTTTCTCAGAAGTCTAATTTGGATCTCTTTTGCCATCTTCTAATCTTCTCTATCTTTATCCCATAAATCCTTGATTGTTTATATTCCTGCTTGTGCCTACAAATGTAGTCCCATATTGGGGCTTCTATCCAAGGGCATGTCCTCTGCTTCTATGATGAGAAGATTCCCGAATAAGGGTTGCCTCATCACCTCACTAATGATCCCCAATTGTTTTTGTATTAAGTTGTTTTTGACTGCTATGAACGCCTTCAGGCACATTGTCATCAGTGGAGAGTGATTCTCATTTTTGATACCTTTGCTAAACAACAACCAAGTATGAGTTTGGTGCCATTTGGCATCATCCAAAAGCCTTCCCTACTCAATTTTGTATCTCATCAAACACTTCCATGGCTCCTGTCTTGGTGTAACGCTACGTACTACTAGCTTTGCCAATAGGGCTTGGGTTTGTTGAAATGGATCAATAAGACCCAAACCTCCTTTCTCCACGTGTAGTATACATATATTCCATCGTACCTGAGCTATACAACCCGTTTCCTTTCTAGTCCAAAGGTAATGGACTAATGGATTATCAAACTCCTGATTTTGTCACAGATTTTGGGAGATATTCCATAGCAAGCCACTACATACCAATAAGTGGCTAAAAGCACCTAACTGCATATGATGACTCTTCCGACCTATGAGACTAATTTTGTAGCCCAATTCTTTAGCTTCTTCTTTATCACATCCAACAAAGGCTCTATGTTGGCATCCTCCTCTAAATGGGTGCCTATCAAAGGGCCTAAATATTTGACTCCTTCCCCGTCTCCAACCCATTTCATCCCTAGATTCTCACCCCATCTAAAATTCCTAGGCTTCCTCATTGCCCATATGGCACTTGTTTTCCTCTAGTTAACCTTTGATCCTGATGCAAAGTAGAATATGTTCAATACTGTCTCTGCCTTGTCGAAATTGCTCTTTGTCCCCAGCAAGTATAGTGATGCATCCTTGACTTTTCTTCCTCTAAGTAATTGAACCCTCTAAATTTTATAAGTTGAGTCTTAAAACATGAATCCAAGCGCGTCAAACACCACTACAAATATTAAGGGTGCTAAGGGACAATCCTGTCTTATTGAATGCGTGAGCTCAAATGTGTCACCCGCTTCACCATTCATTAGCACCGCCGAAGTAGGGTTCATGTATAGTGCCATCACCCATCTAATGAATTCTAAATCAAATCCCCTTTTTGTCAAGATGCTCTCCATGAAGGTCTAGGAGATTCTATCGTATGCCTTTTCGAAATCAAGAAGCATTAGTACTAATTCCTGATTGGATTCCTCTACATAGTGAAGTGCCTTCTAAGCTAAAAATATGTTGTCTATTATGCATGAGCCTCCAAAAAAACCTATTTGGTTTGCCCTCACTATCTCCAGTAGTATTACCTACAACCTTTATGCCAGAATCTTGGCCACGAGTTTATAAAATGAATTTAAGAGCGTGATGGGCCTCAAATTCTTGAGCAATGTAGAATCACCTCCTTTAGGAATTAGAGCAATTATTCTTTTATTGTGCCTTTTCAATAAAGCCTTAGTTCTGAAAATTTCTCTCACTCCTTGTAGTAATTGATCTTCGATTCATCCCCTATTGTGTGCTCTAAGGTCAATTCTTGAATCACTTTTCTTAGCTCTTTTTTAGTCACCTCCCCTTTCAGCTTGTTGTTTTGTGCAATTGTGACATCCCTAGGTACATTGTCTAGCACCCTATTTCAATTACTTTTGCTCTCATCTATTTCCTATGGCTCCTTATATAGATCTTTGAAATAGTCCATAGCTACCTCCGCTTCTTTTTACTCAGCCGTGATGATCTTGTCTCCCACCTTCAGTTGGAAAATTGAGGTATGGCTATGATTATCCTTAAAGACATTGAAAAATTCCTTTGAGCATCTATGGCCCTTCCTCATCCACTTTGTCGCTACACTGTGATACTGCTCCTCAAGCTTCTCTAGGGTGATTTCTTGAAGCTTAGTCTTCTTGCTATTTAATAATTGCCTCACCTCCTCATCTCCTGGCCTAAGTTGTATGATCCCTTCCGCCTTGCTAATCTCCTTAAGTGCCTTGTGTTCTTCTCTATATTTTTCTACCCTTTCTTCTTTTTGAATGTGCATAGGTTCTACCTTGGCTCGTTGTTGAGCATCCGCTATCCATTCCATCCATGAGCCTTGTTTTGTCGGCTTCTCTTGCGCATGCCACTCCCTTATCAACCTTTCTTTTGATTTTTCCTTCTTCAATGTTTCCACCCTAAATGGTCCTAATCTAGGGAGGGGCTTCCTTCTTGAAAGTAGTGACAACTGCATCGAGACATGGTCTGAGATATTTGTGTGAGGATACATCGTATAATTTCTCCCTTGCGCGCATAGAGCACTTGAAATATATATTCTATCTATTCTCGCCTCCCTATGAAAGGCTCCTATTCTATTATTATTCCATGTAAATTTGTTACCACTGATTTTTCTGATATGATCTAATTGCTTTGTATCCTTCAATCTGTAATGTTGGCACAAACAATCCCAAGTTGTTGACTCACTCCTATTTGAAGTTGTACAGTTCTGTGAGTTATCCAATCTGTCCCCTTCCTTTTCCACCATATTAAAGTCTTTAGCTAAGATGAAAAATTTTCTTGCTATGTTTGCGTTAACTACATCATTCCATAAGTCTACCCTTTCCGTTGATGTTGTTGGAGCATACACATTGATAATTGTTATTCAATGTGGTGGAATCAAATTGTAGTGTTACGGACTGAGCCCCTCCTTCTATTATTATGCCATAATCCTTGATCCTATCCACCATTGACTTCTCTAGTAGAATTGCCGTACTTGCTCTCCATTTTGCTACCACACCTGCATTCTGCAATGCCGGGTTTCATACCCTCTTACCTCTTGCAAATGGTAGACTATGGCATCTCTTTTTACATTAGTCCTCTGAAAGCCAATGTTCCTGTAGCAAGATCACCTTCAATGGTTCCTACATGCACTTAAACATTCGTTTTATGTGAACTTGTTTTTGTGAACCTTTGGTTCCTACTCCAGCCCTTCTAATGTTGAGGGTAGCTATTGATATGCGCAAATCCATGATTATAGTCCTCAAACCTGGCCCTCGCCTTGGTCACTTGGAGCTACAAGAGTAATCTGATTCTCTCCTTTTTCCAGACTAATCGGGACTAGCTCCACTTCTTGCACCTTTCTCTTTTCCTAGGTGACCAGTGCCAAATCAAAGGCTATATCTAGTGCCATATCTGTAAGTTCGTCATCTACCTTCTTCATACATTTTGGTTTCGGTCTAGGCAAGGCCTGTTGCCCTGGGTACCACTCCTCCATCAAATCCTGAAATGTTTGCACCCCTGCCCATTTTTATAGCAATGTGTTAGCTTTGGCTCTTCCGCTGGTCGGATCAAGGACTACTACGTCCTCGTATTGACCTAATCGAGGTTCACCTCTTTTAGGCAGCTGGATTTTCTCATCACTTTGACAAATGCCATAATTGTCAACTCATAAGCATTTCCCCTTCTATCCTATTTAGAAAGCCACTGCACTAAATCCCATCTTGTAAGCTTAGGTGGTTTCTTCACATGCTCTCTGATGTATTCTTTAAGTTCCGTGCTTATGATATGTTGTATAGATTCCACACAACAGTCTCTTGGTCCAAACTGCATTAGGAGTGGTGTCGATATACATAGTTTCCTTCCCATCTCCGTATCCAATAAAGCTACCATTGCCTCTTCCATTTTCTTCCATAGTAATGGCCATATCATGAAGTATTTCTCTCTTGATCTAGAAATGGACACTATGGGGGTGTTGAAAGCCTTCTATAGTTCTCCCTCCGGCTAGACTTCCCACTATAGTTCCATGGTATGCGTCAAGGTTCTCTTCAATTTCTAGAATTTTCCGATAATTGGACTTTCTGCCATACACTCTTCCACTGTTGTATCCATGACACCTTTCCCTTTTGCCTCAAAAACCTGTCCTAACAATGGGAAATCACTCTCCTTCCAAGAATTCATTGCCTCAAATAGATTGTGCATGAACAGGGGGTTTATAAATCTGGGGTCTACTCTTTGTCCCTCATTATGTGTAAAATTCAATTTCACTCATGTCTCATCTCTTACTACTTCTAGAGGGTTTATTTGTGGTATTAAACAAGCTATCCTCCAGATCGGATCTACCCCCATACTTACCAATCTATTCAATACTTGAACCTTCTCTTTATTTGTGACTTCCTTTTGTCTCCCTTCCATCCTGACTGCCAAATTATGCTTAGTATGTGTCATCCCCTTGAGCTTGCTCGTTACCTCCTGGTTGTTCTCAGCCTTTCCTACTGCTTTGAAGTGATCGTTAAGAGTCTTCTTTTCTATTGTGCTACAATCTAAAGCCTTATCCGTATTATAGCTCGCTTGTTGTGTCCTTCTGTTGTTTCCTTTGAGTCTGCCCTCGTTCTGCTGGTCTCCATCTTTGTAATTATTTAGATCCTTTTTAGTTGTCTTTGACCTTCTCTGCTCTTTTTTCAATACCAATGTTCGTTGCTCCTACTTCTTGTTGCTCCTCTGGTGTCTGGTTACCTTGTTTGCTTGCTCCCGATCCCTTCCTCTGGTCACCTACTCTTTATGTTTTGAAGCTGCCAATTACCCTCTTCTATTGTTGGATCATTTGAGGTTGATGCTCTGCGTTAACCATCTCTCTTTCCTTCCATTGCGCCCTGGCCCTACTACCCAATCTACCTTTTTGAGCCTTTTTGGACTTAACCATTGTGAACCCCTCTTGCTCATTATGTTCCTTATCCTTCTCCTAGGTTCTCTCCTTTGCTATCTTTTGAGCCTCCAAACTCTTGTCCTTGTTTAATGGGTAGTTTATTGCATTATGAACAAAATTCTTGCATCTGTTGCATTGGTTTAGTAAACTCAAGTAACTGACCTCTTGCACTTTATACTAAACGTTTGTTGATCCCATTGCAAATAATGGAACCTTAACACACCCTAGTAGTTTAGGAATATATCTTTGATCCTAATCAAAATCAGGGATTCACTCATTCACTAGGTCTTTTGAGTGCTAGCTCCTTGTTCTCCACTTGTAACACCTTGCCTAGAAGGCTTGCTATGTTTTTTAGCCATACCTCTTCCTCGAAAACCAAGTCAATTCCTGGAAATTGGACTCTGATTATGTATTCCGCTTCCAACTCCTTTCTTGGTTTCTCCAATGAAAATGTAGAATTCTATATAAAGAATTGCAACATTCTCCCCCCGCTTGTGATTGTTCTTCTTATGATAGCCTTGTTTGCTACTGCTTCAGTTTTGAAATCCATCTTGAAATATCCTCTTGCCAAATTTTGCACTTCCTTAACATTCTCCTCTTGGAAGTGTTGTATTATAATTTTAGAGATTGCCATGTACCCTAGTGACTTGCCAAGTATTTTCCCAATCATCATTCATATATAAATCTCATACTTTGTCCCCATCAAACTATCCAACTACTCTATACATAGTAAGGGGTATTTCTAGTTGCCATTGTTTGTCAATTACCGAATGGGTTGCCTTTGTGTTATCAGGCTCCTTTGCTCCATTAGAAATCGGGTTGGAGTTAACAGTTCCTGATTCCCTTCGAGTGAGGTCCTCTTTTGTACTTGCACCACCTATCTCGTCCCCTCTTGATCTTTGTTGTTCACTTCTTGTACTAGGCTCCTCCTTGCATATTTCTATCATCCAAACCGCTCCCAAATTATTGGGTAAAAAGTACTCCTATGCATCCTCCATCATAACCTCCATCAAAGAAGTATTTTAGGGTTTCCTTCTTCTGACAATGTACCTTCGCTGTGTCCAATCCAAACGAGCTAGGTGATTAATACACCTCTTAGTGAACTATAGCTCACAAAAAAAATGCCCTCAAATATTAACTGGTGTAGTTGCTTCTCCTCACTTATTGTTCCGATCGTGTAACAAAACCCTAACCCTAATCTTATTCCTCCAAACCCTAGGACCTATCGAAGTTTAGGACCAAATTTGCTCTATGTCTTTAGTATTCTTGTCTTACGCATGTGAATCTGGTTCTTTGCTCCATATTGTGTCTCCTTGTAGCTACCCTTGCCCAAAAATACTAATCAGGGGATTGCCGTCTGGTCCATAGCCCATAACTCCTTTGAAACACCTTAGAAGACTCCACGAATACTGTTCTTGTATAGTCACTAATCTCTAGATGCTAATCTAACGCTAACGCCACTCAAAACAACTAGGAAAAATATCAAAAATGGTAATTCTTTGAAATACAACCTCTCTATGATTTGCAGAAATCCTAGGTAGGTAGGTAAGATGATGATGAAAATGATGATCACCAATGGCCTTGACGCTACTTACTCTGTACTTCTGTAGTGTAATTTTTTGCTTCTAACCATATTGCTCATGTGGCAATTATTTATAAGATTATAATAGGAAACCATATTTATGACTAATTACATTTCAAAAGTCACCCTATTTATTACACTATATCTCACTAGTGTACATTGTAAACTTTTATGTCCTCCATTGATACATAATGGCCTTGAAGTGGTGAAAATAGGGTCTCTTACCTAAAACTGCTAATATATACTATTTTTAACTACATTTTTCCATTTGTATTTCATAATTTATTATAATAAGAAAAAATTAGAAATTTCTTGGTCTTGATTTGGATGGAATTAATGAAATGCAATAAAAAGAATCAAAAATCAAAAAATTATATACTCTTGTTGTAGAAGTGTATCCCCTAAAGTCCCAAGGCTATTTCTTTCAAAAATCACTCAAAACTGCCATTTTTGTTGCTTTCACTCAAAAAAACAAAAATAACATTTTTCTAGAATCTAATTGTAGGATCTTGTACTTCACTTGTCTCAGCTCATGTGGTAAATTTTCATGAAGTTTAACAATATAGATTGAAAGATATTAGCATTCAAATTTGAAAAAGAAAGTTTTTTTGAACACTAGCTTACAATTTCAGATGACTTTGATTGCCATTTGTGAAATTATTTTGCACTATAAATTTTGAATTAAAAAAAATTATATTGAAGAATTGAGTTGAAAGTCTAAAAAAATTCCAAAAAAATACACTTGATTTTCATTCTTTAAAAAATTGTTAAGTATAAGTAGATCTAAGATTAAAAAAGAAACTAAATTGTTATTAACTCCAAGATGGGATTGAAAGACAATAATTATAATGATGAGACTGTTTTAGCAAGCAAATACAACATTTTCTAAAAGAAAAATTGTGAAGAATTGTGAAAATTGCAATAAAAAATGAATCCCACAAGTTATTTTTTCAAGATGCTTAAGTTGCCCAAAAAACTAGAATGTCCTTAACTTTCTCATTATTAGTCCAAATAGAAAGAACCAAAGCTTCACATGTAGACAAAAATATAACATTTCACGAAAAAAAAAAAATAGAATTTATTTTGATTTTTTGCGATTTTTTTTATGCTACCCACCAAGTTCAGTTTGAGGCTTTTTGTGGTATAACTTTTGCTCCCGGGTGGCCAAGCACCAATTGAAATAAAAATTATATTCCCACATAGCTAATTTAGTTTTTCTATCTTATAGGAAAGTTTTAAAAAAATTCACCAAAAATTGAGCTCACAGGAACTTGCCCAAAATCTGATTCTTCTTCCAAGGGGACAATGGAACTTTTGGGGGCTAAGACATGTTTTTGAGAGAAAATTTCTAAACTATCAATTCTAAATTAAAGATCAAATCATGCTATTTCTATTTCTATAAAAAAAATTTGAATCTAAGCTTCCCAGAGAAAGTTAATTATGATTGGATGAAGTTTGACCTTTGGATGGGCAATTTAAACTTCATCCATCTTTTATTACTAGCTTCTAAACTCAATTTGACCTAGTATTTATTCAATAATATTAAATTAAAATCTCATATTTAAACCCTAAATTTGGCTTTGGATAGACCAAACTTTCCTAAGTTCATCCAAATCCCATTCTTAATTGCATCCTTTGATTTCTTATGGACTTTATCTTGATTTTGGACTTGTAAACTAGTTTTAGATTCTCTTAATTCTTTTAAGAGTTTCTAAACTTGAATTATTACTTTGTTGTTTTCAAAAGAGTCTAATTTGACATCTACTTCTTAAAGACATTGAACTACTTCTATTAATTTATTATTTTTAGATTCTTATAGTTTGTTACCTACAAATATTGAATTCAACTATCTGAAATGTTAAAATACTTGAAGATTGAACTTTTCTAGTGAAAGTTATGAGTAGATGAAGTTTGACTGCTAATTGGTATTTTAAACTTCATCTGTAATTTACTTACAACTTACAACTTAATGTCAACTTTTACTTTTATTTTTAGACTCTAGATTTCAACTACTTTTTTAGTTTCCCTTCTTGTTTGTTTTGAATGAATTTTACCTATCTTCATCTAATTTTCTTCCTAAACTTCATCCCACTTTATTTTACTCATTTTAAGCCTATTCCCTAAATGTTTTCTATTTTTGGAAAGATCTAGACTTCTTCTATAAGTTTCTAAAGCTACATTTCTAACAAAATCTAGTATTAATGATTTGAATCTAACTTGTATTTTGACTATCGTTTAAAGTTCTAATGAAAAGATTTCAAGGAACTATAGAGGAATTAAATACTCAACTCAGATTGAACCTCATTTATGAAGTGCTCAAAGACAACTTTAAAGCCTTCATTTGCCATCTTGTCCTTCCTTGATTTGTACTTCCTGCTTAATTTTTTTAGAATTTTTGTTACAGGTTGTGAAAACTAATTCCAAACCTACTTCCTACTCCTATGTTATGATTCATGCTTATGGATTGGGATTGTCATAGGCTCCAATTTGATTATTGCGCCCTTGGAATTCAATCTCAAAACCTATGATTCACCAAACTCTCCATGTTGCTATCAAGTGTGAGACACTAGAATGTCATCATTGAGGTTATACAACATATGAGATTAAATAGTATGTGTGAGGGAAATCATAATCATGGATAGTCTAGTGTATTGATAATATGCTACATAAAGGACAACACCTCCCTCATTAGGCTTTAAGGGAGATGGTAGCCACCTTTTGAACCATCTTTGAATCCTAACTACTACAACTGTCTTTTTAGTCCAGCTATTATGACCTAATTGTAATATTACCCCCCTTATAGAGTTTGAATGTTTGTTTTGCATGTTATTTCCCCGGAGACTTGGAAATTGACACCTCATGAGGTTGGTCTTATTGCATTTGGATAGAGCTAGTGAAATTCTTTGGCCGTATTACAAACATTAGACAAATTTACCGTTGGTTTCTACGAGTTTTGTTTCAGTCTATAGCCTTCCCTATGAAATGAGATAGTGGAGCTTTCTCCAATGACCACTTGATTAAAAATCCAAAATTTTGAGCACTTTCCATTCCATATCTCCCTCCAGGATTATAATAGATTGTGGTGGTTTCTACCATTGACGTAGAATTGTATCTTGTCGATATTTCTCAAGGAAGGATACATGGAAGACATGATCAATGTGTAGTGTCCTTGGGAGCTTGAGTCGATACATTAAGTCTGATATTTTAGATGTGATTAGAAATGGACCAAAAAATTTTGAAGCCAACTTTTTGGATAGTGCTATGGTAGTTATATAATCGTGATAAAAAGTAGTATTGTCTTTCCAACTTGAAAACTTGATTGCAATTGACAAGCTCAATCATAATTTTTCTTGGCTTGCTTCCCTGCAATATTGATCATTGTCTTAATTTCTTCATGTACTTCTTGTAGGTGCCAAACTTTCTCTTTGGCCTCTAGGACGGTCAAAGTGTTAGGCGTTGCAAATGGAAATCTAGGATTATATTTATAGGTAGTGTAGAATAGAAGGAATCTTGTAGTTGAGTGTGAGTGCCCAATTTGTCATTTAAGACTCACTCTTTTCTTTTTTTCATTTTTTAGTATTTTGAGTGAAGTTTATACAAAAATCTCTAAAAAGAGTGTAAAGCCAAAATAGGTATGTCACATGCCATTATAGTATTTGGTCCTAATTAGCGTATTTTTCCTCAATGTAATCCAAATCCCGCATGTAAATAGAATAGAAATCCAAAAGTTGTAAATATTATAGTCATTTAGTAGAATTGTCTCAAATTGACTAAATCCTTGACTTTAATATAATAGTACAAGACTTAATTGGTCCAAAGGAACATACGTAAAAACCCTAAGTTGATCCCAAAGAGATGTTTTAGTTTCTCTAGTGTATTGATGAAATAGTGGAAACTCCAATTATTAGCCTATAGGTAAAGAAAACTCAAGATGGACCAAAGGAGGGCATCTACAATATAAATATGGTGGTTTTAGATGGAAATCATACTAGGAGTTCAGCGGTAAAGTCAGTTTGCCAAGATATCCCTATGTATTAAAGATTCCTCATTCATTAAAAGTTAAAGGAGGTAGTGGGATTCAATATTCTTTCTTTGAATGTGCAAAGTAAGAATATGAGCTTGCATATATTTTTTAGAATTCCATGGGAGGTTTTATAAAAATTTCCAAAATTTTCTGGTAGTCATGAGGATTTTTTGAAAAAATGAGGACAAGTGCCAATGAATTCTATAAATTCTTTCTAAGTTTTCAACAAAAATGGTTATCACTTTTTTAATTGACGTGTTTTAGATTGACGTTCTAGTCTCAAGATCTAAAAACTAGGACTAATATACATCTCAAGTTTCAATCAGACAGTTGAATTTGCATCTATTTAATTAAAACCACCATACTAATGAATATTAAGTTAATGCAATTTCTTCATTCTTTATATTTCTTCTATTTAGGATTTTGATCCTTCAAGTCACAAATTTATAGTGATGAAGACATTTGTGACCATTGTTTGATCATCTACTCTATAAGATGTCTATGTTGGTACACCACAATTCTGTCACGGAAGATTTTATCTATTTTAATTCTACTATTCTTTATACACGATGTAGGATATTGGGAAGTCCAATACTGCGGAGGCCACAGAAAGGGTGATGCAAAGAGTAAAGGCTATCACAATGGTCCCTCATTTTTGCAAAATAGAAGAGAAAAACATCTATTTCTACCAAAAATTCCAAATCATTGTTGTGGGCTTGAATTCCTTTAAAGATCGCACTTACATCAATGCCATCGTTTGTGGTTTTTCAAAAAATGGATGTCATTTTTTGAGAACATGTTTAGAAATTACTATGTTTTTCTAGGCAATTTTTGGTATGGTTCTCATTCATGTTGCAATTTAGCAAAGTTGGATGTTGACTCAACATTACTATTTGTATGATGATATATCTTTTCTAGTGTGTCTCTTGTGCTTTTTGAAATCTCACGTGCTTTTTGCTTTGCATGGTGTAAGTGCTTATTTACCCACCTTTAGCAAATACACATGTACAACTAAATTTTTGTATTTTGAAATTAATTCCTAATGGGTGCTTAATGTCGGTCCATTGTGCCTTTCAAGCAATGAATCTATTTGAAATTCTTAAAGTCAATGAAATCACTAAAACTATTTTAATTGCACAGATTAATTTTAAACACAAAGTCTTTGAGCCTTTGTGTTTCTCTAATAAAAATAAATATAGTCTAAATTTAATTCATCTAGTAAGATTGTAGTTTAGCTCATGCCATTTTCAAAAAAATCAATCTTGTAAGATTTAGAAATTCCTACAAGAAGTTATGATTGAATGAAGTTGAAGCATTTAAGAAGTTATCTAAACTTCATCCATTTTTGACACTTTTCCTATTCAATCAACTTTGAATCATGGACCCTAGCTCTATATTACTATCTTTTAATCAAGCTCCAAGTCTAAGCTTCAATGGATGATTTTTCAATGACTTCATCCATATCTTACCTCGAACTTCATCTCTTTATAACTATTGAAGTTTGAAGTATTTTTAAAAATTTGACGTGGTTTTGAACTTTTCTAAGTGCCTCCTATCTAATGATGACTCTAAGTTTCTACTTGGTTGTCTTTAAGAAATTCTAATTTATTATTTACTTCGTTTTTAAGGTGTAAGATTTTTCTTGTTAGTTTAGTATTTTTAAAATTTTGAATTTGGTTCCTTGAAAATCCTAGTCTTTCCTATGCAGATTGCTAATGAACTCTAGATTTGAACTTTCCTAGTGAAAGTTATAAGTGCATGAAGTTTGACCACTAATCAATACTTCTAAACTTCATCTGCGGTTTTCTACTAATCTACAACTTGAAATTTTCTTTTGGTTTCACTTTTGATTTTATATTTTCAGTATTGTTTAAGTTTCCATTCTTATTCTTTATGGATAAAATTGACTGATTTTCATCAACTATGACTTTCTGAACTTCATCTATTAATATTTTTTTCAATTTGATTTTGATTCCTAAGTGTAATAAATTTTTGGAAAACTCTAAGCAAAATCTAAAAGAACCTCTATTTAAACTTTGAAAAACATCTAATCTTGATACTCTAACTTGCACTTGAAGTTCTGCTTAGTGTAGAAATGGCTAATACTAGAAATTGAATAACAATTGGAGTAATTAGTGTCTTACCTTGGAATTTGCCTCATCTAAAAGGTAGTTGAAAATGCCTTCAAATTCTCTATCATTTTTCATGTTTGAATCTTTTCTGGAATTTTTCTTACCACTTGAAAAGATGGTTTTGATACATGTTTGCTAAATTTTGGACTTCTTTCTATCTTCTTCTATTCAATCCTTTTCTTCTAATCTTATTTTCCCTCCATTATTTTATCCTAAATATTGACTTAAATATAAATAGAATATTAAATACAGTTTCCAAGACAATAATTGACTTGAACCTCTCCTATCTTCAAGGTTGCCAAAGTTTGACGTCCAGGGGATATTTATGTCCAAATCATGGATGTTTGGATCCAACATAAGATTTCACCTATTATGTCAAAAATCCCCCTAGAGCCTTGACAAGCAAGATACATGGTCCATTGTAGTTGTGGGAGAATATTAAAGTGGGTTTAAGGTTTTCTAAGCCCTTCACAACCAACTTTCTTTGAGTTTTGTTCCAAAAATCTGGCATAAATTCCTAGATGGTAGAGCTATTGTCCTCCTTTTAACATTTCTTTACTAAGTGAAAATTTTATTTGTCAATGTGGGGGTAGAATCACCTTATACAACAAAGCTTTGCCCTTGGATATAACAATTTTTCGTGTTGTTTACTATTAAAAGGGTCTCCAAAAGAAGACCTAAGAGGGTGGATATTAATTCCAAATTTTGGAATTAAATTGGCAACAACCGCCAAATTATTAGAACTAGTTTTGAGGCCCAAGTGACCAACCAGAGGGCCAACGGTTGATTGGTTGGAAGGGAGGTCAAAACCCAAGCTGGCAGGTACCTTGATTGGACACAGGCTTGATTAGCACCCATGCAAACTGGAAATCCACATCGGAAAGATATTCTACAGGGTTTTGACTTGGATTTTATTTTATTTTTATTTTTATTCTGAAACTGCCTAGTGAGGTCTAAAATTGCCAAAGCAAGGTCCAAAATTGCCTTATACATGCCTGAAATTGCCCAAAGAGAGGTCTAAAATTGCCTAGAGAGGTCCAAAACTACCCCATACAGGCTTGGAATTGCCTAAAGAGAGGTTTGAAATTTGTCAAGGAGACTTGGAAGTAGCCCAAAGAAGGTTTGAAATTGCCCAAAGAGAGGTCTGAAATTGGTCAAGGAAGCCTTGAAGTAGCCCAAGGAAGGTTTGAAATTTTTTTGGAAAGTCTAATTAGATACTAGAAGCCAAAATTGCACAGGTGGTTACAAAGTCAACCAACTTGTATGCCACCTCTTTGATCTCACTCCTCTCTCATCTCTCGACATGCAATTTGATAGACAAATCAAGTTTTGAGCTCTAATTCACACTCTATTGTAGGATACAACTCAATCACAAGCTCCACACCAAACTGTCTCACACATACAACAAACTTAAAACTTTATTGCAAACAAGTGAAGTAGCTTATAATGTTTGCCAATTGATGTAGTAGGAACTAGAATAAAAAAATCATTTGAAAATAATTGACTTTTTAACCACATTTTTATTTAAGATTAGAAGACAAAGAAAAGACAAGAAAAAAATAGTTTGACTTTAGTGGAGTTTTAAATTTGGTCATTAGAAGAAAAAGGTTAACAAACTCATTTGGAGTTTTTGTTGACTTTTCGAACCATTAGAAAAGTCTAGGAAAATTAGATTTAGATTAGATTTCATGGAATATCTTTACCAAAAAATATATATTTTTTAAAACTTTAAAAAGAAAGAGGAAGAGAAGGAAGGATTTAGAAACAAAAGAAAAAAGAGTTGAAGGCTTGTTCTCAAAATGCCACAACAAAATACAAAGTCAACAAATATAGGAAAAAATACAAAAGCAATGGAAGGAATTCCAGATACAATTGTCATTGATGTGCATGAGGATGGACACATTGAATTGATGGAACTTGAGGTGAGTCTTTGAACAACACTTCCTTTTTATTTCATCTATTTACATTTAAATTAGATTAGATTAGAATTAGTGTCAAGAATTAGGACTTTGAAATTAGCTCATGAAAACAAGTAGGAATTGAATTTTGAATTTAAAACTAGTTAGTTTATTTGATTAGCTTTTTGAAAACATATTAACCATTAAAAGAATCCATAAAATATTAGAAGCTTTGCTCAATTGAAATTAGGTCTAGAATTAGAAAAAAGTTACGAAAATCATTCAAATAGTATTCAAGTAGGAAATTCAGAATTTAAAGTAAAGATAAAAGTCAAAAGCAAAAGTAGAAGTTAATTTTGAAATTTTAAGTAAAACAAATTAGCAAATGCAATTTCAATTATTGCTTAATAGTAAAACTTCACCCAACGGTAACTTTTAACCAAAAAGTCGAACCATTAGAAATTTATCTTTTCTTAGAAGTAGATTTTAAAACTTTAACTAAAGATGTATTTTGGATTAAATTCATAAAGTAAAACTTAAAAGTTAAAAGAATGTAGTAGAGGAAGTAGTTAAAAAGAATTTGTAAAAGGAATTTAACCTTTAGAAAAAAAAATAGAATTAGAAAAAGGAAAAGAAAAGTAATTTTCAAAATTCCAGGGTAAAAATAATCAAAAGGCAAATTTAGATGAACTGGTTAAGAATCAAAATTTACCAATAAATTATTTTTATTTCTAGGATTAAAAGGAAGAAATTTTATCTATATAGAAAGGTTAAATCAGATCCTCTAAGGTAAAAAGTACTTAGTCAAAAGTTAAAGTAATATCCAAACAATCTAGAAGTAGTAAGAACCAATAATAAATTATCAATTAGGTTAAATGATAATCAACAAAAAAATTAGAAATGTAACCTTAAGGGTTTTAATTTTAGGTTTCCAAAACCTTTTTAAACTTAGAAATCCGGAAAATATTGGAGAAGGTAGAGTAGGATGAAATATCATTAGAAAGTAGAGTAGATTTGGATGAAAGTCAACCAAAATTGACCAAACTTAGCCAAATTCAAAATTTAGATAGAAGATAAAATATAAAAAATAACCTAAAAACAAAAAGTGAATTTTAATAGTGAGATTGTTAGAAATTAATGGATGAAGTTTTAGAGGATAGTTTTAGGTCCAGACTTCATCCACGAATAACTTTTGAAGAACTAGGTCAAACCTAGAGTTCTTTATCATTTTGGAAAGGAAAAAATCAGCCCTATAACTTAGGACATTTAATTTTTTTTTCTTGACCAACCCGACTTAGGCTTTAATTTTGGTTGTTGTAGCCAAATTAGTCAACTTACTAATACTTTTATTTGGTTAGTATTTGCGTAAGGGAAAAGTAGGACACATAAAAACAAGTAAAGAGCTCCATTGCTTAGAAGGCAGCTCGTATACTACAACCAATCACCTATAGAATTTTTTCAAATTAACTAGAATTTGGTTATGTATGTTTGGTTTAGCAGATGGAGATCAAAACACACATTTTTAATGAAGAAGTCTAAGAAGACATGATGAACATGTACATTCATATTGAAGTTGACATCACTCCAAGGTTTAAGTGTCTTTGTAGATTCTTCAAGAGACAAAGGATGTTGTAGTTGATGTTGTCCATGACATGCGATGTACAACATTGGCATTCATTCAATATTCCTAATATGGTACGTAAACAAAATTTGTTGAAGTAACTAAACCTTTATGGTAACTGCAACTATTAGAGTCGTAGAACAAAGACTTTGCAAGTCATATTTCCTATATAGCAAGGAGAAATTTGTATCATACATTGTTGTTCATTGAAATATTTGTGCACCGTATCCATATTGACATCTTACCTATCTATGAATGTCATGTTGTGCATGTAAAACAACATGACATTAAAGTTTGCAATCTTTTAAAAACACAAAGATGATTCCAGTATTATCTCCAAAAGCATATAACACTATGCACAAATGTCTCGTACAACATGTACATCTAATTGTATATTCCGTAGAAAGTCTACACATCTATGTTAATGTTTAGGAAGACATTTTGAAGTCCTTTATGACGTCTATGACAACATCACAAACATCTAAACTAATGTCATAGATTTTTTTATGCAACACCTGAAGCCCTAACTCGTCTAGCTGATGTGTCTTTCTACTACAACATTATTTTAAACCACATCAACCAATTAGAACTAAAAATGGTAGCTTTCAGGCCATGTCGTGTTTTTTTCACCAAAGCTATCGTGGCCCAAATCATACTTCATTGATCAAGATAGTCCTTCATTGCTCAATGAGTTCACCACACTTCATTTTCAACCTTGCTTGAGTCATAACTAGTTAATACTACACATGCCACGCACCCACAGTGTTAGTCACCATTTCCAAGTTGTCACTACTAAGTCCTAGTCATCGGAACTCTAGCACACACTCTCCACATGATACCGGGCATGCCACATTGTGACATGAGGCGGAACTTCCATTTTAATGTGCTAGGACCTATAGTGACACTACTTACCATGCCCCTAACCACCCTTGAGTGTCACCTTGTCCTAAACTAGTCCATCATGTATCTGCTACTTTCCTAGAATTGCTAATTAGGACTCCCCATTCATAACACATTGAGTGTAGGCTAGTAAAGGGTGGAATTCCATCCCAACCGGTGCCACAAGATATAAGTGCCCCATAGTGCCTTGGAGCTGGCGGTGATGTTTCACCACCAATTTTGAGTGTAGAGGCCCAAAAAACACACTACACATGCCAAGCATCTACAATGTGAGCCCCATTTCCAACTCACCTTGCTAAGTTCCAGTCACCGAGACTCTAGTACACACTTCCCTTATGACACCGAACATGTCACTTGGTGACATAGGACAGAGCTTCATTTTCAAGTGCCAAGGCCCGTGGTGGCACTATTCACTACAATTTTCACCGCCCTTATGAGGCACCCAATCCCAAACTAGTCCTTAGTGTATTTGCTACTCTTTTGGTATTGCTAATCTTAACTCCCCACTCATGATATATGAAGTGTAGGTTTGTTTGAGGTGAGGTTCCATCCCAACCGGTGCCATAGGACACTTCACATAAGTGCCCGATAGTGCCTTGAAGTCGGTGGTGAAGTTTCAATACCAACCTTGAATCACTAGGGTTCATTGGGAATCACCAAGGCTTCAAGAGGGAGGAAGGAGGGAGACCAACCTCTCCTATAGTATTTTCTGTAGGATTTAGCAAACCCTCCCCTTCTATGTCAAAGGAGTTACCCAACCCATCTTGGGTTTTGAAAGACCACCCAAATCCAACCCAAACTTCTTTAGTTTTTTCACCATTTAGACTTTTGAACTTCCAAATGGCTTAATTCTACGTTCAAAGCTCCAAATCCAACATGCAAGCCCATTTTAAATATCTAAGCGATCAGGAGATGCTGATTGACTATTCATTTGTCCCATTTGGACAGGTTCTCACCAAGTTATAGCCCTTCAATGATTCAGGTCCACCGAGGGAGGCATCACGCCTTCACCACGACTCTTCTCTTGGCCATAACTTTTGATTTATAACTTAAAACCTCGTAATGCTTGTAATTCTATCATCCTTGTATTCTTAACTTTCTAATGATATGCTACATGTCATACTTCCTTAAAGGATTCCTTGGGAACCCCTTACTCCTAGGCCTAAAGTGTCCTAGTGCCACTAGGACACTTCTAACTTTGAACGGCCATAACTTTTAGCCAATTAGTCCAAATCAAGCGTTCTTTAGGCGGTTTGGTGCGTCTTCTCAAGAGCTTTCCAAGTATGTACGATACTCTACCATAACCTTCAAATCTAGGATGCTATTGCGCTCCATTTGCTCGGAAGTGTCTCAAAACTCCCTTCTTAGTTTATTGCAAGGCTTGGGGAGTCACCACCAAGGTCTTCCTTGCTCACTAAGGCACTATGGGCACCCCACGGGGATAGGGTTGTCATATTGAGTCACCAGGGTTCATCGAGGCTCACCAAGGCTCCAAAAGAAAGTGAGGAGGGAAACCAACCCCTCTTCGAGTACTTTTGTGGAATGAGGTAGATCCTCCCGTTTCTTATGTCAAAGGAGATACCCAAACTACCTTGGATTTTAAGAGACCGCCCATTTCCAACCAAAATCATCAAGTTACGTCACCGTTCGAACTTCCAAACTTCCAAACTACGTAACTTTGGAGTTAGAGCTTTAAATCCCACATGCAAGTCCATTTTGGATATTTGAACAAAGAGTAAATGCCAATGAACTCTTCACTTGTCTCATTTGAACAAGTTCTCACAAAGTTATTTACTTCTAAAGATTCGGGTTCACTATGTGAAGCCATTTCGCCTTCACCACGGCCCCTCTCTTTGGCCATAACTTTTGATTCATAGTTTAGAACCTCATAATGTTTGTCATTCTAGCTTTCTTGTATTCATAGCTTTCCAATGGTATGTCACATGTTTTGTCCTAAGAAGTATTGCCTAGAAGCAACCCCCCTTGAAACCTTTAAGTGTCCCGGTGCACTAGGACACTTTCAACTTTGAGCGGCCATAACTTTTGGCTCATTAGTTCAAATCATGCATTCTTTAGATGGTTAGGTGCATCTTTTCAAGAGATTTTCAATCATGTAGGAAAATTAACCATAATATTAAAATCTAGGGCACTATTGCGTCCTTTTTACTCGGGAGTGTCTCATTTCTCCCCTCTTAGACTATTGCAAGGCTTAAAGAGTCACCTCCAAGGTTTCCCTTATTCACTAAGGCACTTTGGGCACCCCAAGGACATAGGGGTGTGACAAAAGCCTTTCTTTTCAATTACCCTCCATCCTTTTTTTTAACCTTGGATACATTTTTACTAAGTATAGCCCACAGTAATTACCACCAAATTATCAATAGTGAAAATGGGGCAATAAAGCTGACATGGCAGTTGATGCATTCTTGGATATTGAAGAGAACATGTACATATCCACTTTAGTATCACAAGAAATTGTGTTAGCACACTAGTAGAATACCCTGTTTATTTAGATATAGGTTCTCTAACTTGATGCTGTTTATTTGTACATTCAATGTAGCAATCTCATATTTTTATGTCAACATTGACATCCACTGACATTCACTATAACATCTCTAATGATTGAAAAACATGGGGTTGCTACATTGAATGCGTAAGTAAAAAACATCAAGTTAGACAACCCATGTCTAAATAAACACAAGATTTTTCAAGTGGCAATATCTACACCATCTTCATTTCATTACCATTTTGCGATGCCATTGCAGACATCCACAAAAATCTACACTTTTTCCTAAATGTCATCTTTGACATAGGGACATCCACACAGTCAAGTCACATTGCGCTTTGAATATTCAATGTTTTGCTCTAAAAATCACAAAAAACACGAGTTTTTTATAATAATTATTACAATAAGTGCCTCATTCACAATACATGAATCCCTTGTTATTGAATGATACACTTTGCAACAAACACATTCTAATAAAAGCAATTTGATGATATATATTGGAAAGTCTCTTAGTGACTAGAGGTCATCTATTTTGTGGTTAAAGATTTTTTACAATTGATTGTGTATTGAGGTGGTCCTTTGTACATTGAGGGTGGTATCTTCAATGTCTAACAAAATATCACAATTCTACATGGCTTTTAGATACTTACTAAATGTCTGGTGACAAAGATTTTTATTGGTTTCTAATCAAAGATTAATTCTTCAACACTGGAAGAGTTTCTTTGACATATACTTCCAAATAAGATTATTTCAAGGCTATTTCTTATTTATAAATGTGACTTACTAAACAAATTGGAGCCGCATTCTCATCTTTATGATCTCATGATGGATCTCTTTAGCAAGCTTGAAATGAGCAAGCTACTTAAAAATTAAATTGTTGTGTTCATTGACATGGATCCTTTAAACATGCAACAAAATTGTGGAATACCTCTAGTATTATATGTTAGCTAGGGATGACTCACATTACAAAAGTCCAGTAGACTAGCTTTAAAACTACAAGCATTGTTCTTTTTGTTTTTGAAGGCACATGCCTATTTTTTAATGTATCTAAATGAATAAATTGTGGTGAATCCACCTTATTTTACTATGCAAATGTCATTGTGCATATATTTATGTAATGTTGAAGAGATTACATCAGAAGATATCCCAATTTCCAAGATATATGTTGGAATTCCTTTGTTTGATTATGCAATTGAATGCCTCTACCTTATCCTATAGACATATAAAGATATGGATACTCTTTACCTAGAGACAGTCTACTATCTACAAGTATGAAATTAAATCAAATTCATTGTATTCCTCAACATTGAAAAATCTTTAGAAGATTAATTTCAATTACTAACTATATATATATATATATATATATATATATATATATATATATATATATATATATATATATATATATAGTTAGTAATTGAAATTAATCTTCTAAAGATTTTTCAATGTTGAGGAATACAATGAATTTTCTTTCCTACTTTCAATGTAATTGTGGACTCATTTTACATAATGTAGGTAGTACTCATTTGGAGATATTTCAAAGAAAAGTCCAAAATTTCCCCCAAAGTCCAAAAGTAGTTAAATGTAACATAACTATGGCTCTATCCTTAAAACTAAATCATGTACATCATCCACAATAAATTGCAATAAATTGTCTTCACAATCCAATTGAAAGTCCAACTACAAAATTTGTATTACAATTCCCCACAAATTGAAGTAAAATTCATCATTGGA
The DNA here is from genome assembly GCA_963969395.1 of Pseudoscleropodium purum. NCBI lineage: Eukaryota > Viridiplantae > Streptophyta > Bryopsida > Hypnales > Brachytheciaceae > Pseudoscleropodium > Pseudoscleropodium purum. The sequence continues at coordinate 1,563,288 of OZ017800.1, read as the reverse complement.
TTGAACTTTACAATGATAGCTTCAATTTTGCAAAACACTCTAAACACAAGCTAGGCTAGCCAATTTTGAAGGGGTCTTTGCCTTTAAGCCAGGTGATCACATTGCATCCATTACACCTTGTTCCACTACGATAATCACCTTAAAGCCAAAAAATTTTGCCTTCAAGACTAGCCAATGAAGTTGGTGAGGACATTTTAGCCAACACACAAACTTTCAAGTGGAACAATTATTCCATGAAGATTAATTTCTATAGAACATATACATTTCAAATTCTTTTGTAAGGAGCTTAATGAAATACATCCATCTCCATTGAGTCCTATGAAACAAAATAACTTCTCCACTTTTTTTTGCAACGCCACCAAGCTTGGCCATGTTTCCTAATTAGGACTTGTCAAAGGAAGTCAAGTTTTCTACTTTCTTTGGCAATGCGACCAAGCTTGCACACCCATCCAAAGGGAAACTTGTCAAGGAAGTTAAGTTCTTCTTTTCCTTGGCAATGACATGAAGCATGCACAACTAGTACCTAAAGGCTGGTTTGTCAAAGAAATCAAATTCTCTACTTCTTTGGATACTATTGCCAAGCTTGAACATGCTTCTAAATCAAGAATGTCAAAAGATACAAATTCCACACTTCCTCATACATTGCATCCAAATTCAAGCACCATTATAAATTTCAAACAATCAAAGGAAACTAATTCTTTACTTCTTCAAGCAATGTTGCCAAGCACGAACACCCACATGTATTGAAACTCGTTAAGGAAGTCAAGTTCCCATTTCCCTTAACAATTCTATTAAGTTTGAATATTCTTTAAAATTAAGAGTTGTTAAGGAAGGCAAGTTCCTTACTTCTTCATCCAATGCAACCATGTTCAAACAAGGTTGTAGATCTTAGGTAAGCAATGAAGACAAATTCTCCACTTTCTCAAACAACTCCGCCAAGCTTAAACCACCATATAGATTGAAACTTGTTAGAGAAGTCAAGTTTCCTATCTCCTTTAGCAACACCACCAAGATTGAATAACCTTTTAATGAACAGTTGCTAAAGAAGTCAAGTTCTCTACTTCCTTAGGCAATGCTCCCAAGCTTGAACATGCTTTTAAATCTAGAGTTGTCAAGGAAGTCAAGCTCCCCACTTCCTTTGGCAATATTGCCAAGCTTGAACATGCTTTTAAATCTAGAGTTGTCAAGGAAGTCAAGTTCCCCACTTCCTTCGGCAATGTTGTCAAGTTTGAACACCCACTTAAAGTGAAATTTGTCAAGGAAGTCAAGTTCCCTATCTCATTGGGCAATACAACCAAGCTTGAACACCCATTCATATTGAAAGTTGTTAATGAAGTCAAGTTCCCTACTTCCTTAGGCAATGTTGCCAAACTTGAACATGCTTCCAAATTGAAAGTTGTCAAGGAAGTCAAGTTCCCTATTTCCATTGGCAATGCCACTAAGTTTGGAAACCCTTTTAAATCGAGATTTGTCAAAGAGGTCAAATTACCTACTTCCTTCGGCAATGTCACCAAACTTGAACACCCACCAAAAGTAAGACTTGCTAAGGAAGTCAAGTTCCCTATCTCCTTTGGTAACGCCACCAAGCTTGAACATCCATTTAAATTGAGACTTGTCAAAGAAGTCAAGTTCCCCACTTCTTTTGGTAATGCCACCAAACTTGAACATGCTTTTAGATCAAGAGTAGTTAAAGAAGTCAAGTTCCCCACTTCCTTTGGCAATGTCATTAAGCTTGAACATCCAAATAAGTTGATCCATATCAAGGAAGTCAAGTTTCCTATTTCGTTTGGCAATACAACTAAGCTTGAACACTCACCTATATTGAGATTTGTCATAGAAATCAAGTTCCCCACTTCCTTGGGCAATGTTGCCAAACTTGAACACTCACCCATATTGAGAGTTGTCAAGGAAGTTAGGTTTCCTAGTTCCATTGGCAATGCCACCAAACTCAAACATCCTTTTAATATAAACTCTTTCAAAGAAGTCAAGTTCCTTATCTCCTTTGGCAATGCTCGCAAGCTTGAACACCCACCCATGATAAGAGTTGTCAAAGATGACAGGTTTCCCACTTCCTTTGGCAATGCTACCAACCTTGAACATGCATTCAAATCAAGGGTATCCAAATAAATCAAGTTCCCCACTTCCTTTGGCAATGCTACCAAACTGGAACATGCTTCCAAATCAAGATTTGTCAAGGAAGTCAAGTTTCCTACTTCCATCGGCAATGTTACCAAGCTTGAACATCCTTTTAATCTAAGTGATGTCAAGGAAATCAAGTTCCCTATCTCATTTGGTAATGCTACCAAGCTTGAACATTCACCCATATTCAAATTTGTTAAGGAAGTCAAATTTCTCACTTCCTTAGGCAATGTTGCCAAACTTGAACATGCTTCCAAATCAAGAATTGTCAACAAAGTCAAGTTCCACACTTTCTTTGGCAAAGCCACCAACTTTGTGCACCCATTCAAACCAAGACATGTCAAAGAGGTCAAGTTTCCAACTTCTTTGGGTAAATTTGCCAAGCATGAAAACCCTTTCAAATCTAGCCATGTCAAGGATGTCAAGTTCCATATTTCTACTGGAAAAGCCACCAAGCTTGGACACGATTCCAAAGAGAGATTTGTCAAGGAAGGCAAGTTCCATACCTTCTTTGGAAAAGTCATCAAACTTGAACATCCAATTAAGTAGAGCCCAACCAAGGAAATCAAGTTTCCTACGTCATTGGGCAGTGCTATCAAACTTGAACAAGCTTCCAAATCAAGATAGGCCAAAGATGGCAAGTTCCCAACTTCTTTGGGCAAAGCCACTAAGCTTGAACACCCTTTCAATATGAGCCATATTAAAGAAGTCAAATTCCCTACTTCCTTGGGCAAAGTCACCAAACTTGAACATGCTTCCAAATCAAGAGTGGCCAAGGAAGTTAAGTTTCCTACTTCCTTGGGCAAAGTCACCAAACTTGAACACCCTTTCAATATGAGCCATATCAAAGAAGTCAAATTCCCCACTTCCTTAGGCAAAGTCACCAAACTTGAACATGCTTTCAAATCAAGAGTTATCAAGGAAGTGAAGTTCTCTATTTGCATTGGTATTGCTGCCAAACTTGAACACGCTTCCAAATCAAGATAGGTCAATGAAGTGAAATTTCCCACTTCCATTGGCAATGCTACCAAATTTGAACACTTGTCCAAATAGAGAGTTGTCAAAGAGGTCAAGTTCTCTATCTCTTTTGGCAATGTTGACAAATTTGAACATCCTCCCATATCAAGAGTTGTCAAGGAAATAAAGTTTCCTATTTCCTTCAACAATGTTGCCAAGCTTGGACACTCACCAAAAGTAAGTTGTGTTAAGGAAGTCAAGTTTCCTATTTCATTGGGCAATGCTGCTAAGCTTGAACACCCACCCAAATGGAGTCTTGTCAAGATAGTCAAGTTCCCTATTTCTTTTGGCAATGCTATCAAACTTGAACACCCTTTTAAATAGAGAGTTGTTAACGAAGTCAAGTTTCCCACTTCTTTAGGCAATGACACCAAGCTTGAACATGATTCCAAATTAAGACTTTTCAATGAAGTCAAATTCCCGACTTCCTTCGGCAATGCCGCCAAGTTTGAACATGCTGTCAAATTGAGTGTGGTCAAAAGACGCATGTTCCCTATTGCTTTTGGCAATCTAGACAATGCATCACAAAGACTTAGATCAAGTCTCAATAGGATATTGCTTGATGCAAATTCGTCTGGTAATTGCTCAAGGAATCCAAGACCTTTTAGATAAAGAATCTTCAATGATGCACATGAACTACAAAGATCTAATACTCTCTGAGTCAAAGTGAGTCGAGTGACTCCCGTATCTATTGGAGGTGTAAGATGCAAATCAATCAAATTTGGAGACTTTTCTATTATAACTACCTCCAATTGAGAACAATATGAAGCCATTTCAAGTAAGAAATCCAAATTGTCAACATAAGCTTTAGAATTGCCCAAAGTATCCCCCAAAATCAATACACGAAGTTTCTCAAAATCAAAATGTTGATCATGTTTAATCAAAGGCACATGATGGTTTGTGGTCGCTTGTAAAGAAATGCCTTCAAGAACCTCAACATCCTGCATTCACAAAAACATAAATTACGATATATTACATCTTTATATAAAGGCGTCAAACAAAAATTGGTCTCTTTAAAATATATTTCAAAACTCGTGATTTTTTAATCAATAGAGGTTCATATGCTCACTAACTACTTTCCAATGTATATAATAGAAATATGCAATTCTTATATTCTCAATTGCACTAATAAGGTTTTACCTTGCTTGCAAACCCACTTTCTGGTATCATAGAGGCTTTCCAAATTCTTGTGTTCTTGGCAATCTTACGTCCCATGTCACGTAGGTGGTCGTGCATTTCTAGAATGTCACCATCTTCATTGACCTTTAACAATGACCTATCTATCAAACTTTGCAGTTTGTTGCTCGGAAGAATGCCATCTTTGGACCACATGTACAACATCGTCTCTTTTGAAATGCCAAATGGATAGACATCTTTACTAAAGAAACAAGCCACATCCAAAAACATCATCTTTTCCATTTCATCATTCAATCCATCATAGCTTATTTGCAAGGTGTTCCAAATTCCTTCATCATCATCCAAACTCCTTCCTCTTGCCATCCTTTTTAATGCTTGTTCCCAATTTCGCAATCTCTTCTTATGATGGAGAAATGCACCCATAACTCTCAAGCTCAAAGGCAAACCATTGCAAGCTTCCACAACACGCTTGCGTAAGTCTTCAAAGTTTGGAGATAATGGATCTATACCCCAAGAAAGGTGAGAGGTGAAAAGCATTGTTGCTGCCTTCCCATCCAACAATTCGACGTCCAACCTCCCGTCAATGCCCACTATCGATTTTATGGTACTCCATTCACGTGTTGTGATAATTACTGTGGTACCCTTGCTAGCTTGGATGATGTCAGGAGGTAAAATATCACACACTAGAGCTTCGTCCTTGACATCATCAAGTATTATAAGAACCTTTTTTTTAACCAAGAGCTCTTTCATCATCTCTTGGGCATCTCTGAAATTTTTGGGTTTCCTATCATTTCCAAGTTGTGGTAATATCTTGTGCAATATGTCCTCTGGACTTTGACCTTTTTCAGGTTTAATGAAGCATGATGCTTGGTATGAGGAATTCATTCTTGCATCTTCAAATATTGCCTTTGCTAATGTAGTCTTGCCAATTCCACCCATGCCAACAATGCCCACATAATTCATTTTCAAGAACTCTTTGGCTCTAGACAATTGTTGACCTAAATCAACTGGAATTTCCTTTGGAGGTGCAATTGGTTCATCCACCTGTGTGAATACAAAGTCAATCAATTCACTATATCGTTTTCCTATAAATATAGAACACTTCACATATAATCAAGAATGTCAATTACCAAAGGAAATTACAAAAAACAAAGATCACTATTTAAAACAGTTTGTAGTTCAATAATTTCATACCTTTGGAACATCATGGACTTCATATCTCTTAACGTCGAAGATGGACTTCAAATATCCCAAAGTGTAAGATGAACCAAATTGTGGAACCATTTCATATGCATATGTTCCCATCAAAAAAGACCTCTTTAAACTTGTGAGCCTTTCACAAATGTTGGAAAATGTTGGCCGTTGAAGAGGGTCTTGAGACCAACATTCTTCAATTAAGTCCGTCAATTCTTTGCAATTGTTGGGTAGGTTTGGCCGCAAGCTTTTATTTCCAGTACCACCAATACCTATGATCTGGTTAGAAAAGTCTCTAGATTTCAAATTAGGGTATGGAACCTTTCTAGAGAGAATCTCTGAACATATCATGGCAAATGACCACACATCAACTTGAAATGGATACAATGGAGTTTTAGTTCCCTTGATGGCTTCAGGGGACCTATACCTATGAGTTCCAATCGTATATTTTGATGGCTTTGGAGACCTTGGATTGCTACAAACATTCAATTTCGAAGTTCCATAATCAGTGACCTTGAATAGGCAACAAGGATCCAAATCCTCCATAGGTATTGAACTTGACAACACGTTGTCAGGTTTCAAGTCAAGATGAGCAACTTGCATGTCATGAAGGTAATACACACCCTTTGCAATTTGGTACATAATGTCAATTGCAAAACGATAGGGTAAAGGTTTTTTTGCTTTCTTCAATATAGATGACAAGCTTGTTTCCATGAGTTCCATCACCAAATGTAGCTCATTTGTTTCATCTTCCTTAGGATTCTCATCACCTTTGGGGGGAATACCACAACCATAAAATTGTACGAGATTTGGATGGCTTAAGCCCGCAAAGACTCCAATCTCATTTCGAGAATGCATGAGATATTCAAGATCGCCTTTCAACACTTTTGAAGCACATGTAAGGCCACACCAATTGGATTTGTATACAACTCCATAGCTTCCTTCACCAATTTTTTCGATCGATTTGGGTCTTTTGAAATTATTAGCAATCTCCAAAGCATCCAAGTCGCCACCATCAACTCGATCCAAATTTCTAAGTCTCAACAATAGATGTTGCGCTAGTTCATAATCCTCTGACACTTCTTCCTGATGTACAAGTTCTAGCCTCTTTTGAAGTTCTTGTCCATCTTCAAGGACTTGTTCATAAATAGTTGGATCAAATTGAATTGGTGGGATGTCAATTGATTGAATCGGATGGTGAAGTGAATACATGTCTTGAGCTACATTGTAACAACACTTCAAATCTAAAAGCAATTCACGAAAAGTTTCTTTGTTTTGGAGTTGAAGTATAGCTGAATGACACCATCGGTCTTGCTTAGTGCAATTTTTTCCCACAATCTCTACTTTCATTTGAAGACAATACAATTCTTGAAAAATAGGTTGGAGCTTAAGATCTTCAGTAGCACTTGACAACATGTGGGCAATCCCCTTCATAGCATGTATGAGTTTGCGGAAAAGATGTACACATTGATTTTTGTTCAAGACTTTTGTCTTTGAAGATGCTTCCATATTTTTCAAGCATTTCTCAAGCCTTGGTATAACTTTGCATAGTTTTTTATAATGCTCAGTTTGCACTTGTAAGAAATCCTTGTCTTTCCTGCAAAGTATTTAATGTACATTTGTAATGAGATATCTTGATGAGGTGTAAAGAGAAATTTTCTATGATATTGAATAAATTAATCAAACATGTTCTACAAATTGAACACCATTAAATACGATCAAGTAGGAAAATGGTCTATCTTCTCAAATTAATAAATATGCCTTTTAGTTTGATCATATGCATAAATGCTTCAAACACTCATCTTTGAAGAGATGCCACATTTAACTACTTTTGGACTTTTAAAAGTCCAGAACCAATAATGGTCATTATGAGAAAAAATATTATCATCAAGAGATAATGCAAACGTTGGGAAATCTATGAACAACGTCGTGGGATCTCCCAATTCCACAATCAGAGGACCCCACAATCTTCTATCTAGAATTCAATGAATAGCCCAAAAGTAGTTAAATGTGGCATAGAACTCCAAGTGAATGTAATAGAATATTATGTAAAGAGCTTTGTAATTTGAATAATGTGGTATTCTAACATGCACTTTTCAATCACCTACGTGTATGAAAGAGCATTTAGGCTCACCAAGTGGACCATGCAAACTCCATGTATTTCCAAATTGTAGCAAAGAAGGTTGCCATCCACATCAAAAAAGGCACCATTTCATTCAAGAAATAGTGCAATATATTGAATTCTACAAAAGCTTCACAACAAATTCAAAGAAAGTAGTCAGAAAATAACATTTAAACCCGTAAAAATAGTAAGGTTTCAAGAGGATTCCAATTAACTAATATATTATAAATCATCTTATACAAAGAGTCACGTTAACTTGATCAAGCAAATCCTATACAAACCGAGGGTTATTATTATGTGAGTCTAAGAACATGAGTACATGAACTTAGTTGACTATACAACAATGTTATAGGTGTTTATATTATAGAAACCTTCCATGATCATAGTGTAACTATAATATAAGCACTACAAGAAGAAAGAGTGTTTTAAATCAGTTTTTAAGTGTAGTCCTAAACATAAGATTAAAAGTAATGACCTTTAAGGAGATTCTTAGTAAAAATTTACAAGAATTATATGTGTTATTAGTAAAATTTTGCTAAAAATTTCCTTAAAGGTCATTGCTTATAATCTTATATCTAGGACTATACTTAAAAACTGACTTAAAATACCTTTTTCTCTTGGAGTTAGGTATATATATTATAGATGTTTATATTTTAAGTACCTTTAGTAGTTTTTGTCTATCTACTTATATATATGCTTAAAGTTCACATGCTGAGATTATCATGTTCATACTAGCACTATTGAAGAATTACTATTTGTGAAAAATACAAGAACAATTTCTATATGTACATTAATTTTTTAAAAATTATAAAGAAAAATGAATACAACCTCGTATTTCTCCTTTAGAATTCAAAATATGTACTAAAAATATGACAAGATGCAAACAAAATGGATTGATCGATCCTTTCACAACGATCATTTGAATGCCATTTCAACAATAAATATGTACGTGTGCCATTACGCTAAAATACAACACCATAAAGTTCAAATACATGACAATTTTGTAATTTTTCAAGCATATAGTATAGGTGTAGTAATGAATCAAACTATAAGCACTAAGCCACTAAGAGACATTGGGATCATATCAACACAAAAATGAACTTTGTTCACTATTACATACTTCAATTCATATCAAATGCTAGATAAACACCATATTGCAAACAAAATTCAAATGTTGGCTTTCAAGAATTAAACTAGAAAATGATTGAAAACTTTTAAATATACAACAAAAGATGATGAAAATAGATGCATTTCAAACCATGACAACAAGGTAAATCTTCATCATCCCGTTAGTACTATTTGATCCAAAATTAACATCGTTGAAATTCTCAAAACTTTAACACCATGTTCATTCCATCCAACCATGCAACCTTACCTAACTCAAATAAAACATCCGTATTTCACCATTATTTGACACAAATAGCATCAACATGGTTGTCTTAGTACATAAATTCTTTCAAGGCCATCCTACTCACCTACTTTTAAATTCTATCTTTCAAAAATTGAAGCACTATAAATAACATAATAATTGTGTAATTTTTAAACATATCTAATGGCATCATTTTATTAGTTGATACATTGAAGTTTCTTCAATAGCTAAACCATCAATAATTCAAACCAAAGCTTTAACTTATGAAAAGGTATGGGATAAAATTACTATCAATTCAAAAAGGTAACGTAACTTCAACTACCAAGTGAAAGTGTTTTTTCAAATTAATCAAATGACCATGAGTTTCTAACCCAAAATGACAAATGCCTCATAATTTATATTTGACAATGAAAGTTTCTAAAACATGAAAATAAAGCTAAAGATGTTTAGTATTTGATTTTCTTTGGTGCATTCTTGTTCTCATGCACAAAGTGAGCTTGATGACAATTAATGCTCGCTTGTAAGATCTCCCAATTGAAAAGTCAAACCTATTCATTCCATAGTCTCAAAAGATTAGCAACCCTAAAGAATATTATGTACTAGAAGGTTGCTATTAAGGGAGCCTAGGAGCATGAGCACGTGAACTTTGAAGACTATACACCTATGTTACAGATTTCAATATTATAGAAACCTTCCTTGATTCTCACCTTGATTTTCATGTAACTATAATGTACACACCTATATTATAAGTGTTTATATTATAAACACTTTCAATGTTGTAGTATATCTACTTGTATATATACTCCAAGCTCACATACTCACATTTTCATGCTCACATTCTAACATAGTTGATATATACAATACTAAATTCATCAATAAACCAACAAAGAACTTTCTAACAAAGGATGCTTTCAAAACTTGTCATTCCAAATTCAAAAAGTTATAAATATTTCTGACAAGTGAAAAAATAAATCAAAAAAGTGAACTGGGTTACTTTCATTTGTAGTCCAATATAATGTTAGTACAAGGAATATGCCTCATACCATCAAAATATACTTAAATTCAAACCCTACTTTCAAACAAAATCATTAAGTTACAAAAGAATGATGACAACAAAGGTAGATGAACAAACATGTACCAATTGCTACATAAAAGCAACTACAAAGTCTTTTGATGCATTGTGCCACTTCATTAATTCAACATAAATAAGAAATTTTACATGTACAAGCTACAACATTGAACTATTGTCCAACTCCATTTGTAGTAACTCGTAATACGACTTATATATATTTTTGGAAAAGGAAGATTAGATTTCAAGATGGTATCAAGATAAAACATGAAACCTTCGGAAGAGTTCAAGTCAAGCCCTCCATCTAGTATAATATACGAATTTATATAGTCTTATAAGGTGATGACCACCATTGAACTGCTACTATTTCTCTTTTTCACTAGAATACCAATATGCATATGCACTAAAAAGTAACACTCCAAAAACTTATTGTAAATAAAAGATATGACTTTTTATTTTCTTCATAACAAATCAACGTGAAAATTGATGCCTTCAAAGGTATTATTTGGACAATGTACTATAGGTTTCAAAATTTAGTGGTACCTAGTATTAATTAATATGAAAAAAATCAAGTAAGATTTTCAAGCCAAACATTTAGATAAATGTTACAAAATTTTCTTTGTGTTTATGTTATCCACCATGTACAACACGCACTACCCCCAATCTCACAAATATGAAGTCAAATGAAATTTCATGATACACTTTCAAATGCAATGCCATACTATTTGAGAAGGTTATAATTGGAATGCTTGAGATACCTTAACTTCCTAGTAACTTGGTAAATAAATAAATTTTTGAAAAAGTGCCTAAAATTTTGGGAAATAATTGCCTCATTTCTCTCCCCAAAAAGATATTATAAATATTAAAAAATTACCTTATTCATAGAAATTTGACTCACATTCAATTCATAGAAATTCAACTTGCTCTACACAACCTTGCATCTCTTCTTTGCCAATAACTATAAACATACCTTACAAAGTTTTTTGCATCATCATTTTGACTATTTTAAAGTAAAATCAACTGCAAACAAAACATTTTTCTCGCATGCAACAAACCTTGACATGTAACAAAATCCTGGCACACAAGGTAGAGAGTTTAGGGTTTGGAGGTCAAGACAAGGATTTCCACAAATGCAACTGTCTTAAATGAAAGTAGCATCAAACATTGAAAAATTGTAAGAACAACTTGGATGAATGCTTGACTTATTTTAACTATATTTTAAATGGCCCATTTTTAAAATATTATATTCTGGAGTGCCTAATTGTTTTAGCACTTTAAATCATTAATAAACAAAAAGTTGCCCAAGCCACTAGGAAGCTACAATGGAGGTTTTTAAGACATATCTTACCTTGCAAATAACAAGACTTTCAATCAAAGACCAATTGCTCCATCATGAAAGATCCAAAGTAAATCAAGTAAGAAACCCTTGCTTTCACCACCACTCTTCCCAACAACTCATAGCCAATGCTATCAATGTGCACTCTCGTCACCGACTAGTTTGGTGAGAGGTCTAAATCCTCCATCTGTGCAGCCATTCACAAGTTGCTTGTCCCTGCAACATTGTAACCATTCACTTGTAAGCTGAATTCTTGCACCAAGTTGCAACTCATCACCACATATTAGCATGGGATGACGTACTATATGTAGCATAGTCAACCAGCCCTCTGTTGACACGTTTCGACGGTACAACAAGACAAAGGTAAAATATTCCAACTCAAGCGATCACTACAGATTCTCAAATGAGGGCCAAAACACAAGACACGTGCACTAGAGCCTAAAGAAACTAGCCAAGTACCTGGAACAGCACTTCCGCAACCCAATAAAGTCACACGTGGTATCCCAAAACAACACCGAAAGACTTGCTGATCAGTTGCTACCAAAACCCAACCAACTCTGAAGCAGGGTAACACAGGGAACCACACTCAGACTCACATTTGCACGCATTTAACTTCACATACCTTACTGCCGGGAGGATCCAAGAGCATCAGGGGTCGGCTAGACTTCTCGCTTGCAAGACAACTTCAACGACGAAATGACGCAGTACAGAAGTACTCCGCAGGCAAGAACAACGTCACATGCACTAGCTAGAGCAGTGCCTCGTCTTATCCTCCTTGTGTGCATGAGCTCACAGGACGTAGGTGCAGAGATACGCCATAGCTGGAGAGCTGGCAACAAACAGATGCTCGAAAGGACGTAGAGAGGGCAAGAGCAGAGAAGTTGTAAGTTAGAGGCCGGGGCCCAAGCTCCTTTCTGTCTCTTTGAATCAAAGACTGTGTGTATTGACAGAGTAGTGACAAAGTGTTGTCAAATTCGAACTTTGTTTTCAATCAGTAAATTGAACTTCTGCGTGCAACAGAGCGCCGATACTTACTTGAATCCGAGCTGCAAGAAGAGCAAACTCATCTGGAGCCTGAGACAGACCGGCTGCAACACCAACTGAGTTCAGTGCAGGGACACAAAAGCAGAGCGCGGGGAGGCGATGAGGGCCGACTGGGAGACCGGGGGCGAAAACGCACTGGATGTGGGACCTGGTTGCAGCCGCCCCACGTGCAGAAGAATCTTGTACGTGGAGTCGGGACGACGTGAGGGAGAGGACTGTTGTGCTATTGGACGTGGGATCCGTGTGCGCCGGGACTCCTAAACCTTTCTCCTATCATAACCGGTTGTTATTTTTTAAATGCTAACATGGCTCCGTTCCATATGCACCCCATCACAAGTTGCAACTCATAACCTTCTTTTTTTTCAACTTGCTTCTTACACCTTTGAATCATGAAGATCAAAGGTTGTGATTGAAAAGAAAACAACTGGTTGTGTCCGATAACCTACTCGCTGCTACTACATCTCGTCGGTTATCTAATACTTAAACCTCCTGAACTTTCTTCCAGACTTTTTTTTCATAAAACACATGGACAAATTCCATTGATAAGGAGAAAGTACTTCTTCCCAAACTTGTAGCGTCCATAGTTTAATACGGTGCAGGTCACTTTCCAATCCAGTTCATGTAGTTCTTTTAATTTTTAATTTCGAACAAATGGGGAACCACTGCTTTACAAAGAATCAAAGAAACGTGCAAAGCACGGGAGGGTGTAGACCCACTTCACTAAAGTAATTAGTAATATGCTGTACTTTTCTTAGCTTCCTCCTTGCTGCTTCCAAGATTCAAACTGGGGTAGGTGGGGGGTGGGTGGGGGGCATGATATTTACCGCTTATATGATTCCAACCACGACGCATTTAACCCACTTTTATTCTTATTTTCCAAACTCTTGTATGTGGAGTTTGTGAGGTTTGAAATTGGAATATTTAGTACATCAAATAGGTCCCCACCCTAAATGTTCACCATCTCATGGAACAATTATGGAAATCAAATATTTGCCCATGTGTTGCATTTGCTTACTGTAAACATTAAGAGAAAGGGAAATATAGCATCCTCTAGCTTAGTGTGCAATTTACAATGGAAAAAGATTCCTGTCTATGCATGTTAAACATTAACCCCTAATGTTCCATGACTATGTTTTCACCAGAAACTCTCAAAAACTGCCATTTTTGGTACAAGTATCAAATTTTTGGAATTTTTTTTTCTTGACACATATAACTGTAGGATCTTCTAGTATGGTAATTGACAATTTATTTTTGTTGATTTAGTGCACAATTTAGCCAATTTAAAGATGATCACTCGACAACTTTTAGTTGCAATTGGCTATTTCAAAAGCTACACTAATTTGACCTTCTAGGTAGTAGGGCAGTAAACGATATGGAGTAAAATTTATCATCTCCTTCAAAATACAAGATTTTATTTTGGGGCAGAAAGTGGTATATTATAGTAATATTTCATTTTTGAATGGTTTAGTGTTTACGCCTGAGTGATTCAATGAACAGAACTGTGATGCCACTCTGTGGGTGGAGTTCTGAAGCAATCACAATTGACAATTCAAATGAATTGTCGTGTTCGGCTGCTGGCGACTAGCTTGGTTGCCTTGGTCAAGGAGCATTTTGCTCAAAATTGGATTTTTACTTTCATTGAATGGATTCTACCATTTCTCTCCAAATAAAACTAATTCAAAATTGTCTTGTTCTGTGAAACTAAAAATTTAGGCCATCGATGGTAAGAGAAAGGAGTGTTCTTAAGTATAGTTTTAGTAGTATAGTCCTATAATTAACGACCTATTAAGGAGATTCCTAGTAAATTCTTACTAGAAATACATGTGTTTTTAGTAAAATTTTACTAAAAATCTCCTTAAAAGATCATTACTTATAGAATTATACTACTAGGACTATACTTAAAACACACCTTTCTCTTGTAGTGATATTTCAACCAATCCTTGATGCATAAATTAAGAGAGTGACCTTGTGTGATTTAATTCACACTTGGCTCAATTATTTAATCTTTAGCCCTTAAAAGTCCAAGCCCTTGTAGGGTTTAAAAACATCATTGCTTTTGAAGTGTTATAAATCTAAAAGTCACTAAGGTATAGAGATCTAAAAGTCACTGAGGTGTAGAAATCTAAATTAGAAAATATTGTAGTGTAAATATTATTGATGACAAGAATTAAATTTGGAGTCATTTGGCAACATAGATTGCAAAATTATAATGTTTTATTGTTGAACAAAGATGCTGAAATTTTAATAGCAACAAATTTTGAGGTAAAATTCAAATTCTAAACCTATTCAAATGAAAAAAAAAATTGAAAATTGGAAAGTGATTCAAAACCAGCATACAAACACATTGGTGAAAAAAAATTCATTCAATTGACTCTTTGTGTTTGCAAAATGATTTTGAAATGTCAAAAAATAACAAGAAAAGTTGAAAAAAATACATTTGAGGTTGAATCTCTTTTTACTAAAATGCTTCTCGTGAACTCACTCATAACTTCTTGAATTGATATTAAATTTTAGCTATACAAACTAGGCTAGTATACACAACTTTCAATCTTTTATAAATATTAGAAACGGACATTGTAAAACATTAGATGAAGTTTGAGGCCTTCTAGAGACTCCAAGTAATCTAGCCTTGAGAATGCATTGAGAATGCAGTGAATGTAGCTAGCGGTGTAGTTTAACATGGCCAAGAGAGTGCCATGTCATTGCCCCCAAAAAATATTAATTTTTCTTCAACTTTTTTTTGCATTCTAAGAAATTTTTTCTTTTTGTGGGAACAATCGGTTGTCTCCTTTACTTCAGGAAAACATGCCCAAAACAAGCTATTGGAGGCCTCAAATTTCATTTGATGGGGGAAACAAGCCACCAAAGTTCACTATAATCCAAAAATGCCAAGATTTTGAACTTCAAATTGCTCCCTAATATTCAAAACAACTTAGATTGACATGGAAATTTTACCGCAATAACTAGACTTTAAGGAAAACATAATACAATAAATTTCATTGATAATAAACATTAAATGAAGAAGACATAAGCTCCCAAAGTTGTAGATATCAAATGTAGTTTGGTGGACTCAAATTGAACTTGTAAACTTTGATTGGCTTACAAAAAAACCAATACATCTTTGATTGATCTGAAAATTTTACCACACAAAAAAAAAGAGAGATCACAAATTTTCCAACAAGTTTTTTATTGAATTTGGATACTAGATAAAAAATTTACAATACTTTGAATTGGACTTGAAACTATGTGAATACACTTTTGGTCCCTTAGGGTGTTAGCAATTAAAGGATGGACTAGTGACCATGGAAATCATCCCTTTGGATACTGTAGAGATCATTGGCTTAAAAAAAAATGCAAAATCAATCATTGGAAGTCAAACTATTGTAGAAGACCTCCCTTTTTACAACAAAATTCCGAGGATGAATGGTTGTATTTCTATCCTATATAGAAGGATTCTTTGTCATTCATTGAACACAAAATATTCGTGGTGTCATTTATAGGTTAAAGACCAATGACATGGAGTACAATACTTGTAGCAAACCTTAGGGTGGACTTTCATTCACCTTGAATAAGCCAAACAACCAAACCTTGCATTAAAGACAAAAAAAATTAGAATGCTACATAAAAATATGCAATAGTTGCAAGAGGAGAATTGGAATTGCTGGCCATCAAATTTTTTGTGGGAGGCTTGTGAAAAGTAATGAGGCAAGTTCATGACTTTTGCCAATAAAATATTTTGTATACCATTATTAAAGATATCCTTAAAGTCAAACTCAAATATTGACCTTGTGTATTTTTTTGACATACATCAACATTTCTAACTATTTACAGTCCCATTAGATAAAAAGGGGGCCTCAAGAGAACCATTTGATTGTAGCCAACAATACAAATACAACCAAATTAGGATTTTTTTTTCAATTTATTTCTCTACATTTGCACTATTGGCCACAATCAAATGGCCTTCTTGAGGCCACATTTTTTTCTAATGTTTGAACTCTATTTTTCAATCCAATTGAATTTTGAAAGAATATAATTAAAGATATAGAGGTTTGAAGTTAATTATGATTTCATCCAATGTACTTAAACTCTAAAACCCTAAAGGACCAAATTGTATTTTTTGGCAATATTGCAATTTGAGGCAGCTCACTACAATTGGAATTTTTTTTTCTTTCAAATTTTCACACAACATGTGGACAATGTATTTTTTGAAGGCCTAAATTTTTTTATAACTTTTGACTACATGGTTAACAAGTTATTATACAATATGTTGTATTTTCTCTTAGCCGAGTAGTCCGGGTAGATTAAAAAAATCACTTTTTAAAGAAACAAAAATTTGAAATTGGTTTTCAAGACTTACATATATGTGAAAAGCTTTGAATCATTCCATTTAATTAATAAGATGAAAATTGTGAGGAATTTTAGCTTGTGGGCAATTATAGATTCTCTACTCTAAAATAAACTCTGAAGTCCTTTATTTAATTCAAATTTCAGTATTTTATAGAAAAAATAATAGGCAATATATTTTTTATTAAAACATGAATACCACTAGGATTGACATTTTTCAATTCCATAACTAAAATCTTAAAATTTTCATATTTTGAATTGTTCTTTCTACTTACTATTTTTTCCAATATGTTGTACAATTCGAAATGATTTGAAATTTGTCTAAGATATAGCCAACAAGTCTTGAAGAATGAATCCAAAGAAGCACCAACAACATGGACATTTTTTCATGCACATGTGACCTTGTGAAGTGCAACTACCTTGTTTTTTTGTAGAGCCAAAAGAGGATTTTTGTCAATTCAAATGCTAATATCTTGCAATCCACACAATAAAAATTTCTGAAATGTTTTCTACATCTTTTCAAACCAGTGTAATCCAAGATCCTATGATAATTTGTGTATTAAATTTTTTATTTTTTTATAAATTTGGTACTTGTATTAGAAATGGCAGTTTTGGAATGTTTTTGGTGAAAACATAGTCAAGGAACTTTAAGGATTAATTTGAAATTTACAAAAGAAACAAGAGTGAAAATATATCTCATTTGATTAGTTCACTTGCAAACTTTCAAATTCAAATGAACATTGTATATCAAGATATTTGAGTATGCAATTCAAAATTCAAGTCACTTTTTCAACCCTACATATAAATTTTGGGACACAAAGATGGAATGACAATAATCCACCACTCTAAGGGTCATGTTGATAAGTCCATTATTTTTTGTCAAATTGCTGATATTCTAGGTCCCATTTTGAACTATACATTTTGCTTATTGTATTGCTTGTGCATTTAAATATGCAACTTGTATTTCCACCTCAACACATATTTTTGTAGCATTAAGCTATGATAAACACACCGTCACACCCTTCCTTATCCCCCTTCTTAAACCCAGCTAATTGATTTATCAATCCTTTATGGTCATTCTAAAATTTTAGCTTGTGTACTTGTGTGGGGGCAATTAAATCCCTTTCATTATTTTGAATTTTTTGTTAGCAATATTGAAGGTTAACTATTAGAGGTTTTTATTTTTTACTGAAAAAGGTGAATATTTGATTTTTGAGAGGTCTTCTAAACCATACATGTACCACTTAGTGGAAGAAATAAGCTTCTTAATTTGACTTGATTTTGATATCTAAAAAATTGTACTTACCACTTGCTTTGAAAATGGTCTCAATAGAAAGGGTAAATTGTTTTCATAATTTTCAATAGTGAAAAATTAAGCTTAGAAGTATTGAATTGGAATTATTTGTGATTTCTACTTATAATAAAAATTGCATTTCAACAACTACAAGGTGGATTGTTTAATGAGTTTGATAGTTCTTCATTTGAACTTAAGGATTTAAAAAATACATTTTTTTGTGCTATCACAATTTTTAGTTGTTCATATTACCTTCAATTCCCCAAAACTCTTATATGCAAATTTATCAAACATTGTGAGAGGGACAATATATTAAAAATGAAATACATAAATTTTTCTTGTTATAATCTCACAACTTCTATGCAATTTTACACTCATATCTAGCATGCACACTAAAAATAAAGCTCTTTAACTCCTAAATGCCTAAGGCCTTTTTTGAGCTTTTAGGAATTTGTTCTAAATTAGACTAAAAGTCAACATTTTGATAAGTTGCATCGATTTTCTTTATATTGTAACCATACAAATTCAAAATAGATACATTAGAGATCACATAGGAAAAGAAAAGAAAACAATATCACTTATGAATTGAAAAATTATAATGTCTGATCATGTTAATGCTAAAACTGTGAAAGTGAATCGAAGTCTTTCAATCCTCTTTTCACATGTCAAATCTAAAATATTGGTCACCAAAATTATGAAATTAAAGGACATTATAACATGCACAACCCCAATCAATTTAAGGCCTATCAAAATCTCTTCTACAATTTAAAAAAATAATTTTCTAATGTGAAATTTTCTCAGATATTTTGTGTAATTAAGGCTCATTTCCAAGAGCTTTCAACACCATAGAAAGTCAAGATTACAATGAACACCCTTGCACAAAATCTTAAATAGAACAATCATAATCAATCATTTTCAAAATCAGATTTTTGATGCTAAAACTAGACTTCAAAAAGATTTTTAAAAATAAAAATTATTAAAAATACCATTTTGGTTGGGTTTTATTTTACTTCAAAGTATTGTCAACACTAGAATTTAATGCTACCGATGGGGATTTAGGAGTTAAACATCTACATGGTTGGATTTTGATCAAAAACAACAATTCACTTGATTAGAAAACACTATAAATCCATGTTCTTTTGTCATACAAAAAAAACACTTAGAAAAACTTGTGCACTTAGGAGTTCAACCTTGTCCTCTCCTTTCCATCCTTTCTTCAATGTTCCACCACACTCTTTCAATGAAATGAGCCAACTTAATCCTTAAAGGATGAGCTGGTCACATTGGAAATAATTTGTTTTGATATTGTGTGAATTGTTGGCTTAAAAAAAATGCAAAAGCACTCATTGGAGGTGAAACTACTCTAGATGACCTTCCCTTTTTAAACAAAATTTTAAAGATGAATAGGTGCACTTCTATCCTACATGAAGAGATTCTTTGTCATTCATTGCTTGAAAAATGTCTTTAGTAATGTTTATGAGTTAACCAAGCCACATTTCATGAACAAAATGGTTGGTTGCACATAATGCACTTGGAATTTTTTATTATTATTAAATTTGATCCTCTTATAGTGGAATCTCACCATTGACAAGGGAGGATGTTAACATGAGTAGAATGCATTGTTCAACATGACGGAATGCACTGTAAAAATTTCTTTACCGGCAGAATGCATTGTTCAACACGGTGGAATGCACCATAAAAATTTCTTTATCTAGAATGCACACTCTGATGTACCCTCACACACAAGTAGAAAAAACAAAAAGAGGCAGAATCCTAAACAAACAAAGTTGGAAAGAAATCTTTCCCGCACATTATGCAGGGAAGTTGTCTCAAGTTTGAAGTTTGGGTCCCTGCATTTTTGGGCAGGACCTTGAGCTAATGCCCTTGGTCTAGTGCTGTTAAATGCAGGAACCCCGTCCCCTTAAGGCCTTCCCCTATACAAACACACCGATATCTATCATACAAGGAGTTCGACGACGTTCCTCAGGCGCCTCCACATCCAACTCACTGTCCATTCCATTCACGAATGCCATGCGTACCGAAACTGGAAGAAGGAAAACGCACTATAATTGCAAATCAAAAGCTGGGGTCCTCATGATCTGTACATGACCCAGCTACTTAGCTCCAGGGGCCATCTGGAGATCGAACTTTCTCGATCACCCCCCGTCCTAGAAATTAAACCCTCCATTACTGTAGCTAGCTGGCTAGAAAGATGCTGAGTGATCGATCGATCTACACAGAATCCAAGCTTCAATTCAAACCATGAAAACCTACCACAGCTGCAACTCCAAGAGCCGCCAGCAAGTGCAATCCCACAGCACTGAGCGAGCCAGCACTGGAATCCACTGGAGCCGGGGCAGCCGCAGGGACAGTCCCAATGACAGGGGTGCCAATGACAGGGGTGGGTGCAGTTGTGCCTGGAGTTGGTGCCAGCTCAATCGGCGATGGCGCTGGAACGGGCGCCAGGACCGGGACTGGGGAAGGCGCAGGGGCTTCGACGACGGGCACTGGCGCGGGCGCCAGCACGGGAGGCGTGACGGGCGTGACGGCCGCCGCACCCACCACCACTTTCATCTTCATGCCCATCTCGCAGTGGCCCATGAAGCCGCAATAGAAGTAGTACGTGCCGGCCTTGGGGAGCGTCACCACGTCCGCGCCGCTGGTGTACTTCGTGCCCGTGCTCATCACGCATCCGGCGTACTGCGTGGCCGTGACAATGGTGGTGTCGTGCTCGTCGGCAGGGTAAGTGAACGCTGCAAGCAGGCAGGGGACACAATTGAGATATGTGAGCTGGCGTTTGGATTTGATCAATTATGACAGCTGACTGGCTCATGAGCATTATAAATCAGACTCAATGCTGAATTGGAGAACGCATTGCACAACTGGTACTAACGTCAATTTCGTGAAAAATGGCGGCATGTATTCCAATACTTTGGCATGCAACTTTCAGAGCACCTGTTCTGAAATAGAAATCCATACCAGTCGATTTTAAATTTGAGATCTATGATGTACGCAAGTATGTGTCACAATTCTTGGCGCTGGCCGGAATCACGCCTCTTTAACGAAATGAACCTTTGTTACAAAACAATTGCATTCTACTATCAAAATACCATTGCAAATTAATGACTCTAAACCATTGCAAATTATGGTTGTTTCTCTGGTAGTCTCTTAATTTGACAGTCGAGAACATGTAGATCATCTGCACTCTTTGGTTGATCAGAATGAAAGTTGCCAAATGTGGAAATTAAAGGATTGTGTCATAATCTTGTTTTGACGAGACAATGAGACAATGGGCGGTTGCCTTGAACGCAAGGTTTGACCTTATGATTTCAATTTGATCAATATTCATTTTGACTTTGGGACTGCACTAAGTATGTCGATTATTGTTATGGACCTTTGTTGCATTCGCTTTTCTAAGGGAATATATGTGGCACGACCCCATTCACTCTACACTGAACAATTATTGCCTATAGCTCGCACACTTGTGTCCTAATGTTGGTAATTTTTGTGGCTATTGCTAGATATGTAGCATTAACTGTTGATAGTAATTTCAGACAATATACGACACACAGTGCACTGTGTCTTGTGGCAAGAGCACGTTAGGACCTTCTGTGAAAGTGCACTTGCTACTAGCCCATGGCACACCGCGTACAATTTGCAATGATCTAGATTGAGCATTGCATGTAGTATGCAATTATAGCTTGTAGCAAGTGACTATCCCACTGTAAGACAGTCGCAGAATGACGAAGTAGTGAAAGAAATGTGCCCACCAATTTAGTGGTAGCCTACTATTAAGCCAATACTCCATTCAGCATAAACACGGACGAAATAGCAACATCTGCGAACAACTGCGCAAAGTACTGCAGACAATACTCAATCTAGCCTAACCAAGTGAAAAGAGAGAATTAATGTTGCATGAAAGGTGAGACGGAGATGGCCACTTACTCAAAGTGTCCCCAGGGAGAAACGTTTGCTGGGCGGACCACTTGTCGTAGTAGCCCAAGTCGGCGATCACCGGATAGTCCCAGTTTTTGGCGCCGCCCACATTGTGATTCTTAGCCTCCGCTCTTCCCGCATGCAGAAGCAGAGTCGCCAGCAGAGCTGACGCGAGCACGACGAGCACGTTGATGGCATTGCCTCTTCCCTGCATCGCCATCGAGATCACACCCCTGCCAGGGAATTAATCGATCAACCTGTCACAGGAAATATTGCGAGCTCTTCTTAGAATCAATCGTCACACGCAAATTCACGAGTGCTTAGAGAATGATCGACCCCAATCGTCCGGCATTCCTACAGAACGCATCAGGGCAACATACGGACAAGACCAAATTTCAACCACATGGTTCTTGCTAGATCGGGCCCATTGGGGGATTCCACGTGCTCTCCCTGCTCGTGAGTTGTTGAACCAATAAATAAATTACCGAATGCGTCATACGAGCAAGACCTAAGATGGTGGAGGAAAAGATCCAGCATTGTCGTTTGACAGCACTGCGAGTCCATTCCATGACTGCTCCAGCAAATTCAAGCTTTCTGGTTCTGGCTATGGCGTAAAATAAGGGGTGCCACGAGCAATGCTACACTGATTTCTCTAACCGCCCCATTGCCGAACGAGAGAATGCAGAACGAGTCCACACACACACACGTGCTTCCTCAATCCAAAGTCTGTCGCAACACACTAACCATTGATCGATTATGTGAACCTCAGCAAAACCTAGAAAACAATATCCTCCAAGCCTCCGCTTCGGCTATCGTCGCATCAATGCATAGCATGATCTGCGGCGCACCAATTTCAATTCCTCGGCAACCTCCCTACCACTGTCGAAATTAATCCCTCTGCATCCTCTCGACCAATTGATCACGTCCATTTTGCAAGAACCAGAAGTTCACACCCTTGCGACTGATCGACACAGGTCTACATTCTCGACCGATCTCACCTCTAGGCTAGGAATGAACACTCCAATGCTCGAGATCGATGCGGCAACTGAATACAAATTCAGGGAGTCTGTAGAATGTGCTCCTGTTCCTTTGGGCCTCACTTTTCGCAAGCTGGAAGCGATTTCTGCAGAGAAGTACTGGCAGCTGCTACCTTTCCGATTCTTGAACAGTCTGAAGCATTGGACGAGTCGAGTGTGTAATTTACAAGCTCACGGGACTAACTTACAGGATGTTGTCCTGGTGCAATGAAGTAGCCAAAATAGGCTTGGATCTGCGTTGCAGTGGGACCAAGCCATCAAGCCCGGCTAATGGTCGCTCGCCTCAAAGGTGGTTGTACAAGAGATTGATTGTAAATCCCGCTGTCAATCACCTTGGCATGAGCGATTGATTGTTTGTTTCGTGGTAAAAGAGGAGGAGGAGTTCCTTGCACCGATTGTGATAACTTCATTAGTCCAGGCATGGAACTCCTCGATCAGTGCAGGCGGCGGTCGTTGGATATATTGCTCAATCATTGATCTTCCTTCGGTTGGCATACATGCAACGACTGTGTGTACATCCATATCACCGTCGTCTTTACATGAACTGATTGACGATTATTGTGGCTGTGGACATGTGGAGTCACGAGGCTCCAGCAGTGAGTGCCTGCGCGAGGGTCTTGTGATCTGTCACTGACCATCTGTCTTGATAAGTTACGCCTCCCCGAACTGGTCATGCTGTTTCGAAAAGTCAGTGTTTGGCAGCTTTGGTGGGTCTCTGCAGGCAGCCCGCGTCAGCCTTTGGGTAACGAACAGAACGAGATGATGAAAGGGGATGACGCACTCAGGTAGCACTAGCCAGGTCGGGGCTCATTCTCAGGGACTTTTTTTTCATGGAAAGGACAAGACCAATCACCAAGGTAGTTTGCCAAAAATTATACAATTGGTGCACCAGTAGGGGTACTCTTCATCTCTATAGTAAATTTGAAAGTCATTTATTGACCATTTTTTGGTTGATGAGGTGTTAGAGGGTTAAGTTGTTGATTCTTTGATGGGCATGTGGTAAAATTCAGTAATTTGGAAGTTGGACTTTTTTTGTGCACTTTGTGTAGGCTAAACCACCAAAGCCCATCCCAAGAGTATTTTTTACTTCAACATCCAAGTTTGAATCTAAAGTAACATTTCAAACTTATTTAGCCCTTGAACACCAAGGAGGACGATTTGTGTCCGATGGATGACAGGGAATCAAATTGTATAAGACAGAAGTGCAACTATTCATCTTCAAAATTTGTTTTGGAAAGGGAAGATCTTCTATAGAAGTTTGACTTCCAATGACTGCTTTTGCAATTTTGGGGGCTAGTGATCCACATGGTAATAGAAAAAGGATGATTTCGAGGGTCACTTCTTTGACATTTAAGGGTTAAACAAAATGACCATGTGTTGGCATATCGCCATGAATGGTAAATTTCAATATTTGCTGCAAATATGGCAATGTTGTTCATTGCAATTGCACAAAAAAGTAGAGTATTATAGAGAAGTTCAGTGGATATTTTTCTTACAAGAACACATTACATGACATGGTAATGATGAAAAATTAAAATTTCATTGTGGTTCATTTTATTTATCCTCTAAGTACTCAAACTAAACTTTGAAACAATTGTTCTAAATAAATATAACTCTTTAAAAATATTGATATCATTGAATCATAAAGAGCGCTGTTTTTTTCTTTGCATTTTATGATAAATGTATGATAAATAATTTTTCTTGGAGCTTTCTCAAATGTTCTTTATTTGATGAAGAGCACTTTTCAAAACATGAATTCATCATCCATCTAAGTAAAGCATTTAGGAGTAAAACACCACTTGCAACTCAAAGACCAAAGCTTGAATTTAAAGAGAAGACAACTCAAAATCATTGTAATTTTTTACCTATCCTTTGGACTATTGGTAATGTAATCCGCAAGTAATTGGATGAAAGTACATTCATCCATTGTGTACAATAAGAAGATTAGACTGACATAGTTAGTAGTCAATCAAATTTCCATTAGTCTTTTAAGTAGCGTTGGGCCACTTCTCTTGTTCCTTAACTCACTTGATAATTTAGGTAAACTTTAATTCATCAACTAGTATTAGAGCATAGAATTGATGGCATAAATTTCATTAAGATGGTGATATTCCATATGCCATTTTTCCATTTATTTTCTTCTTTAGCTCTAAAGTCTAAAATTGGTACAGATTTCAAAATGCATGGTCCAACATGGTAAACCTAAAAGTGCCAAGTTTGTAGAAAATGTAATACCATTTAAACCAAATTTTGGTTTATGGAAATTTTTGTTAAAATGGCCATATTCCATATGGTTGCCATTTTTCCATTCATTTCCTTCTTCAGCTCCAAAGTCTAGGACTGGTATAGATTTCAGGATGCACTATGTAACGTTAAGGTGTCAAGTGGAATCCCACCATTCTAATTAACGAAAGTTGAGTTGTGTGCTCTGTCCTGCTCCTGTGGGCCTCACTTTTCGCAAGCTGCAAGCGATTTCTGCAGAGAAGTGCTGGCAGCCGCTACCTTTCTGATTCTTGAATAGGCTGAAGCATTGGACTAGCCGAGTGTCATTCGATCACAAGAGCTCTTACGGCCGGGACTAACTTACAGGTTATGATCCTCGTGCGATGAAGTACTAGCCAAAATAGGCTTGGATCTGATCTGCGTTGCAAGCAGTGGGTCCAAGCCATCGATCAAGACTGCATATGACCACTCAAAGGTGGTTGTACAAGTGATTGATTGTAAATCCCGCTGTCAGTCACCTTGGCATGAGCGATTGATTGTTTGTTTTGTGGTGAAGGATCGAGGAAGGAGAATTCCTTGCACCGATTGTGGTAACTTAATATATTAGTCCAGGCATGAAACGTACTCCTCAGTCAGTGCAGGTGTCGGGCGTTGGATGTATTGCTCAATCATTGATCTTCCTTTGACTGGGATGCAACGACTGTGTGTACGTCCATGTCACCTTCGTCTTTACATTAACTGATTGACGATTATTGTGGCTGTTGATATGTGGAGTCACGAGGCCCCAGCAGTGCGTGCTTGCGCTGCACTGGTCGCGCAGTTGCGAAAAGTGTTTGGTAGCTTTGCTGGGTCGGGCAGCCCGCGTCACATTGGGTAACGAACAGAACCAGTGGATGAAAGAGGGAGACGAGGTACAGTAGTCAGGTCGGGTTGCATTCCCGTGGATTTTTTGTTCACTTGTGGATTCTCTGATGACTCGTGGTAAAATTCAGTAATTGGAAAACTGCACTTTCATGAATGTGCGCCTCCTGTGGGCCAAATTCAGTCTGAAGAGTATTTTTTGCTTCAACATCCCAGTTAGAATCAGAAGTAGGATTTCGAATTTATTTAAACAAACTAAATGGCTATGTGTTAGCAAAACATCATGAATGATACGTGATTTAAATATTTGTTGTGAACTTCAGTGCACTTTGGTGATAGAAAGCGCATTAGCCGAGCCACTCGCGTGATGTTATCTCTGTCAATCTAGTGTACGATGCGATGCGACTTGATTTCTATCTACTTCGATTTGTAAGTTGCGTCTACTTAAATTTGTTAGTTGCGGAGACAGACTGTTTTGGCTGCAAGGTTGGGAGCAAAAGACACCGACTCGGCCTCAATAAAACGTTTGCTGGGGGTAGTTCTTGCAAAGACGTTGAAGCGCAGAGAGCTCTCGTATGGTGAAATCAACTGGCCCTGGAGATGGCCAAGGGTGCTATTTGGAAGAAGTGCTAATTTTGCAGACATAGTGAGGTTGACAGAGTCAGTGGGACGATCCTTCGTGTATTTATTACTTGCCTTCGGTGTCCCAGAGTCTGCCCTATGATATTTAAGAAATACAGATCACGCTGCTGGGAATGAAATCACGCTTTGCGTTGCATTTGGTATTCCGCCATCAATGCAGGTGTTCTAAAATCTCTCGGCCTATGGTCTGCTTCCACGTGCAATGATGCGCTTTCTAATTAACCCCGGTGGGGATTTCAAAGTTAGTCAGCCATCAGTTACTTCTCTTTATGGAAACTTGGGTTGAGACTCAACACAACTGCGAAATCAAGAATAAGAGGAGTGCTTCGGAGTACGAAAACAAGCCCAAGAGTACAAAAAATAATGAATAATTTCAAGATGTAGGGGCGGAGGGTACCCGGCAGTTGAAAATCGATTGATTTTAAATTTGTGACTCATCCGCGGCGGTGGCGAGGTTGGCCCGCGCGTAATTCTCGTAGCTAAGTGAAATCCTGAGGTCGAAAGTTCGAGCGTCTCTCGCCCCAATTGCCTCCCCTGTGTTCTTATTTTCTTATCAAATGGATGTTTACCGCCCCAAGTTTGCAGAACCGCAATTTAGAAGCCCAGTAACTGATCTTAGTGTATTTGATTGGGAAGATGATTTTGCAATGCAAGGTGTCTCCAACATTGAAACATATTGCTCCACTTGTGTTGGGGTGTAAAGTAAAGAGAATGTGGACTTCCTACTACCGTATGGGCTCTTTCAACGAAAGATCAATGATCATGTGAAAACACTTAAGACTTGCCAAGTTAACCAAACTAAGCACTGAAACCCAAATTAAGTATCCATCGGTCCAACAAAACGTTAATGTATAAAACAGCAAATTTAAGAGTCACAGTCAATGTACAGTTGTCTCAAAATTAGAGACACGATTGCCCTTTGACTAGAATTTGCTGCAGTGGAATCTCAATATTTACTCCAAAGAGACTTGAGAAATCCCTCGAAATATGTCACATTGTATCCGGTCATTCAAGTCACCTCTTCAATTGGTCATTGTTCAAGGTCAGAAAAACACATATATTACTCCTCGAAAATAATTCTATTCGCAGTAGTGTAATCCCATGACCTTGATTAGATTGCTGGAAGCACCGCTAGTACACCCTTCTCGACAGTTGCCGCTGCATTGCAAGGCTTCCAAATGTCCACTAGCAGGAAAGTGACACATTACAGGACAGTTCAGTAGCTCCCATGCCAGTTCGTACCACCCTTGGTTCAGCGCCCGGAAGAGTAGTCGGCTCCTGCTCCAACTTGGAAAAAAGAGGACTCATACAATTCCAGAACTGAGACTATCTATGGTTGAGGTTCTTTTCAACTATTTCCAAATTGACTTCTGGAGACTATTTCCTCATGAGTTTCGGTTTGCGAGGCCACATCCTGACCATAAGGAGACCACTTCTAACATTTAATTCCGGATGGCCACCCTGATATTTTATTTTGCTTCGTACGTGAGACACATGTGCCACTACCTGCATAGGAATTAAAGTACAAGATCAATTCAGCAATTTACAATCAGCATCAATCAATGAGCATGAAATGAGTCCTATTTGTTGCCAATACTGCCGAGGTCCTGTATCTCTCTATCACCAACATCTTGCTTACCTGTTGCGCCGTGTTAAGACTTGAGGAAGTGCAGAGTGGGAACAGATAATATGCGCTGTCAGAATAACCACAAACACCTGGCACTGTTTCGAGGACTGCTGCATAAGCTCTCGTACAAACTGTAGACACTGAACCAAACTAGGCACACTTTCCACCATCATTGGTACTAAAGACGGTTCGTAATCCTGTAAATCATTTAAACAGAATATGCAGACTATCAGATACGAATAAGTTATTTCAGCGCCTTGTTAACTGGAAAGTGGTCATCCAAATTGATTACGATGTTGAAGAGTAATATCTGCCGTGGTAATGTAATGCCTCTATTCAGACATGAGAGCCCAGGGTCAGCTTTGGGTACACCTATTCTCAACACTATTAAAATTCATGGTTTATTCATATGGTTTCCAAACTAGACATACGAAGAGAATCTAGTTACGTTACATATGAGAACCTAGAATCCAGCAAGATTAAAAAAACATGTTAATAATAGGATCAATGCTCAATTGCTTATGAAGGACGTTGTTAGGTGCAGTTACCTATCATAAGTAACGAGGTTTTGCTTTACAAACTCCCGTGCAGGTATAAAACGGCGTTAGTGGAATTCGAGGATGCACTAGTTGCAGCTAAAGAGAACAAAGACACAACAATACAAACCTTGTGTAAAGTGTAGATTGGAATCTGCTAAGGTAGCCTGGCTTTGGAGGATTTAGCAGAGAATGTTGAAGCACAAAGCATCTTTGTGAACGCCCAAGAGGAGTGATGCGCAGGGGGCTTCTGTGGGGTACATAGCAACAAAAAAGCTGTGATGATCGTTCTTAATCTTGGGTCTAAAACACCAAAAAAAAACGCTATCGACTAGCGGCTCATTTTTCAAACAAGAAGACACATTAGACGATTGAGAGAATCCTACGGTTTGTTTCACAAGTTGGCATTATGAAACATATTTGACAAGTTCAGAAGCGGGGAACAGCCGAATATCAAGGACACTCAACAAACTACAGAAGGCTCTGTTGGGAGGAGATCAAGAACACAAATTGGTGATAAATATTAAAGAAAATTGGTGATTCAAGGCGCTCAAAACAACATGCCTGACAGTTGAGCAGAACGGAGTTTCATTGACAGAGCCTTCATCACAAAAGCTTGAAAGAAAGCTGCAATGTCGACAAATTCAAGTGGGACAATTCATTTGTTCTTCACAAGCCATTCCACGATGGCTTTTTCAGTTGGAGTCAGCTCCTGCTTGTTCCTCACGGAGCCCTGTGAATTCATGCACAGAATTTAGTTTGCCAATAAGTTGTCTGATCCAGCTTCAGCTTGCTAATCACGAATGCACCATCATAAGACGTCTTAGCATGAATTCTAAAAACAAAATGATATGAGACAAAACTGTACAGTTTTGGAAGAAGAGGTATGATGTTTTAGAGGTCCACTTAAGTAACCCCAAAGAAACAAGTTTGAAAGTGATGAATTCAGATTATCGTATTTAAAATCTATCAATAAATTTGGACATAAAGAAAGTCTCCATATGACGTACTTCAAAATCTGTACTTCATAACATTTCCTAGCACAGACAGAATGATGTAGAAGGGCAACATCATTTTTCTTTGAAAATTTGCATACTCCTTCCTGACTTGAGGCCCTATTTTCATCTAAAGTCCAGGCTAAATATTCCTTGCAAAGGAAGTCAATGAGTTATGGGCCTCAAAAGCCCAACATTGTCAAAATTTCAAATAGTCTTGAAAACATCATTTGCTTCACTTTGCAAGGTTTGATCTCACACATACATTGCCTTAAGACCCCTAATTTTTTATATATGACTTTAACACTAGTGAAGAATAAGATTTAATGGTTATGATTTTTTTTAAATGAATCATGAAATTTGATTAATAGACCTTTTTGTAGAGAGAGTTGAGTTTTGGTAGTTTGATCAGTATTTGCCAATTCTTGACATATGAATCTTTAGGGATTGATGTTGGTTGAGCTATTATAGTTGTAGAAGTGATAGGGGCTATATTTTTGTACAACTCTAGCATTCATAGATGATGAACTTCAATTCCAAAGCAAATAGTGAAGATAAAAGAAATTTAATACGTGATACATTGTGGATTTGATAGTTATGCTATTAATACACTGAGAAAACTTTCAACAAAGAACTCTCTCTATCTCAAAATAAATAATTTTGTGGTATTCTAACTAATTTTCTACTAAAGACTATAATTTGATTCAAATGAAACAGAGGTAGTATCTATTTTTTTCAATTTATAAAATTTTGAACTCAAAGAACAAAAGATATTGAATATTTTTATTTTTTTCATCAAAGACTTATAGAATTAGTTCTAAGAAGAGACATCGATTGCACCATCATAGTTGTGTTGTGGTTCCATGAATCTTACTAGTCCATAGATTCTAAAGTAATCGTGCATAAAGCAAGTTTTACACCATTATAATTTACAAAAAAATAAAGATTTTAATTTCAACCATAATTTCTTGTCACATAAAATTACAAAAACTTGGAAAATCTCCAAACTTGCAATTTAAGCTCAAGCTAGATCATAAAACAAATGGAACCATTTTTATTACATATATTAGGCAATACTCAAATACAAAACACAAAAACTTGTTTATAATATTAGAAAATTCAAAGTGATTTTACAAAAAATAAAAGATCTAAATGTTACCATAAAATTACATAAATATAGATACAAAAGGAATTTTACATAGTTGCATTGTTATAGTTATAGTCATGACAAATTGACAATGATATAAGCTACATTTTTGTATATAAAACTCCAAATTAGTGTACCATTATTCAATAAAATTAGAGTATTTCAATGGTCAATAGTCAAATGAAAAATATTATGTCAATGCTATTGGCCCAAAAATCATGGCAAAAGACAATGATTTGATAAACAAAAGAAGTGATGTCATTGAAAAAGTAAATCTTGAAAAATACTATCCAAAGAAGGGTCCATATAAGAAAGAAAAGGTTGACAAACGGGCCCTATATTTTCAAAAATGGTTGATGATGGGATGAATGCAAGAAACACCAATACTATTTTGCATCACTTGTAGTTTCTCAATTGTGATTGGCCATATCTTTTGTAGATTCAAGCCAATGTATTTGAATTTTTTTGTGAAGATCATTATTTAGACAATAATTAGAGAGATTATTTTTTAGAAAATTTCAAAAATCACTTTATATTTAAAATTCAATTTAGCTAATTTGTCACACTTTGCAGTTTAGGGGTTTTTAGTACTAGAGACTACCCAAAATTAATGATTTAAAGTTGAAATTTTTGTGCTCTATTTCTATACTAGAGAGGCATTTTTCCACCAAAAGAACTTTTAAAAAAATATTATTTTATAACTTCTACATTTATGCAAACAAGGCTCCCTTGCACATGCAATTCTGAACATTGAGATTGGTTTCAAGATCATTTATTTAGTGAAATCTATTTATCATAAAGTCTTCTCAAATTTTCAATTTTTAGTTTCTTTGAAAATTATTTTTCCTATTTTTTACAAATTAAAATGTCAAAGTATCTATTTTCTTCAAAAACTTTGTTTTTCTATTTTGTGAATAACTTTTGATCCAAATTTTTTTGAGATCTGAAATTTTGGTGACATAATAATTATAGTATTATGCTAATTATTTATATTTTTTTATTTTTGAATATTTTTTTCCAAAATTTTATTAGTGAATTCAATACAAACGGAAGGTGTTTCTTGCATTCATCCAATGTAAGATTTTTCTATTGGCAATCTTAAAACTCTACAAGAAAATTGAATTATTGGACAATTGTCTAGGTCTCAAGGATTAAACTGTCCATGCTAATTTTGTTTTAAGATCTTTTAGTAGATCATTGCTTTGATTTTAAAGGTTTAAAACATCATACCTTGAAGCATACCTATTTTTTCCTTTTTTTTAAATGTACAAATTAAATAAATTCTAATGGTAAAATTGTCTTGAATTTTTTATGAGGTCTTCGATTAGCTACAACAAAAGAGGTTGTATATTCTAGTGCAAATCTATTGCAAATTCAACATTTCATATGACGCCTTGAGTGTATGTTAGGTTATTGTGTATTATAGTTTACAAGTTTCCACATATCAAAAGGTACATAATTCTTATACCTTAGTTGCAAAATCAAGTTGCAAAGGACTTCTAATTTCTCCAATAGGATACTTTTTAGCTCCAATCTCTAAATCCAAAGTGTAAGACCATTTCAGTAATCTACTATTTTTATAGATCATCTTGGACTACTTATTTTCTCAAATGCAACAAGTATTAAATAAATTGTGACCATCCAAAGGTTTAAGTTCCCCTAAAAATGTAGTTTTGGGGGGACTCTACCACCTTTACTTGTCCATAACTTCTAGATCATAGCCAATTTCTTTGCAAGCCTTTGTATTTTGGAATTCTTATCTTTGTAGATTTTCAACAATATGTGTCATGTCCTAATTGGACAAGGAATTCCTTCTAGAATGCCTTCTCCTATGTCCCATACATCCTTTGGGTTTGCAATTAGGACACTGTCAATTTTGAGGAGTCATAACTTTTGACTCATAACTCGGATCTTCATGTTCTTTGGACCTGTAGATGCTTGCTTTCACTAGCTTTCTTAAAATGTAGGATATAACACTCATTTTATCCCAAATAAAATACTACAAGGCCTTATTTGCTTGAGACTCCTCATTTCTCTCACCTAATCTTTTGTAGGCTTAGGAAGTCACCTCCAAGGTCCACCCTACTCACCAAAGTAGCGCAGACATGCCTTGTGGTAAAGGTCGTGATATAGTTCCTTGAAACCAAGGCGGAGAAGTTGTTTCATAGAACAAACTTATTATTTGTATGGCAAAAATAATGAATAGAGATACATTCATGATAAATGATAGATTAGCTAGAGGATAAGCCAAATTTGGAATAGAAAGCTTTAGACATTGCTTATCCAAATGACTTCTCACTAATCCAAAACAATAATCAAATCTTTAAAATTCAACCTTTTACTTCTAAGACAAAATTTATAAAATTGAGATAAATAATAAATGTATTCCTATATTTAAGAAAAATTGAAAAAATCTCAATAAATAATGATGTGTTTCAAGACATAATTAATGTCACTTTAAACCCTTTGAACTTATTACTTTTTTTAGTATATACATTTTTTGGTATTACCTATTATTTGTAGTATGTATTGAAGATTATTTAAAAATTGATCATATTCATCATGACACTTTGTTGTTATTAAAAAGTAATTTCATAAGTTGCGATTGTAGTACTTCCATATGTACATAGTTTTTTATAAAATAATGGTAGGGAAGAAATAGAACTACATCATCATTAGTTAAATGCTACAATACCATTAAGGTCTATTAGTTGTAGCATTAGAAAAAAATGGAGTCTCAAGATGGCTACAATAATGGGAACAAGCAATGCAAATACAACAAATAGAAATAAATTGAAAAAATTTACAATTTGATGTGGCACCTCAATATTATTTGCTATATTTTCCACTATTGGTCTAATTTTGGTGGCCCTTTTGAAGCCCCATTTTTTCCTTATAAAGCATTTAGAAGTTGAACAATATACCACAATGGAAAGAACAAATTCAACATGGGCATTTTGTTGGTGGTTTGGAAGCACTTGATTCACAAAATGTTGTTGCATGTTGTTTCTTGAATGTTGTATTGCACTCCATTCTTGTACATTTGACACTTGCTTGAAATCCTTGAATGCACTACTAGAAAATTCATGACCAAAACAACAGAATTTCAACTCAAATCAATTGAATGATACAGTCATTTTAGAGGTTTTGTTTTGAGCAAAATCAAATTGAAATCTGTTGATTTTTTCTATTGTTTCAGACAAATCAAAAAAATTAAATTAAATTTTAAAATTATTTTTTTTAGCGGTGCCCATTTAAAATAATTCTTTTCAACCTAGGCAACCACCCAAGCTACCCGTCACGTAGGCAAGGCCACCAAGGCCATCCACCATGCGGGCGGGTGCCTTTTAAGGGAATTCAAACCTTGAACCACATGTTTGGAGGTTCAAGGTTCCAACCACTATACCATTTGAACACTTAAGTGACCACACAAGAACTAGAATTTTATATATTTAGTTTTTTCATTGTTTTTTCATGTGTTTTGTATTTTCAACGGACTTTAGAGGTCACTTAGTCATAGTATAACACATTTTTTCAACTAAAAGAAGTTGTAAATTCAAACTAAATTTCACCTCCAAAAATCCGTTTGTGATTTTGAGTTTGTGATTTTGAGTTTCCAATAAAAAGTTATGAACAAAAATTAGAGAGGATGTTTGAAAATGTCAAAATAAATGTTCCTAACTACCCCTCTCTGATTTTTGTTTATAACTTTTGATTGGAGGATCTAAATCACAAACGAATTTTTAGAGGTCAAAGTTAGCTTGAATTTACAACTTTTCTCAGTTATAAGTTTTCTTAAATTTTTTATTCTACTATGCAAGAATGGACTCCAAAGTTTTCTGAATTGAAAAAAGATTGAATTTTACATGATTAATTTTTTCTTAAATCATTATACTTAAATTTTCAAATATTTCAAAAGGATTCCAAAAACATTCCAAAGATTCCAAAAAGATTTTTAAAAGATTTCAAATTCAACAAAAACTTATTGATTTGGTCATTGCACTATCCAAATCAACAGAAAGAATTTGCCATTTTATTGATTTTCAATAAAAGTTACAAAATGGTCATTCTACTATCCCAAATAACATAAATCAGTTGAATTTTTGTTGTTTTGGTCATGAATTTTCAGTAGTGATATTGATTAATATGTGTGATTCATAATTATACAATTCAACCAAATTGTTTGTAATGAAAGGCTTCAAAATTAAAATAAATCAAAGAAAGATTTTGCTTTTTCCTTTGTTTATTTTCAAATTTTTGTATAGATAAAAATATTATATTTAGAAAAGAATAAGTGTTAATTAATTTTAAGCCAATATAAAGAATTACAAATAGAAGAAGCATCATCAATCCTAGTAGTGACAACATTATATTTAACATATCTTATAGATATATTGACTTTGATTGAAATTATGATTTCAATAAATTTGACTTAAAAAAAGGATTTTATATTTTTTCAAGGCTTAGATGTTTTATACATTAGAGGTTGACACATGTCTTTGTAATGTTGGTGAACTATCAAATTATTTTTCATGACTTCATACAATCAAATGTGACTAATGTGACTCCCTATCAACACATACTACATCCTTACACTAGTAGCAATCATAGCAATAACTAGAAATAAAATGAAGTAGAATATTAACCTTTTGATTGTCCTCAACATAAGACCTTAAGAAATACAATATGTATTTTTGTTGATCCTTAACCAAAACTAAATCCAAACCATATCTTTGTCAATGGATGAACCACATGATGAATCCACACATTCCATAGTCAAATATCTTGGCTTGTCATTTATAGCAATGTAAATGTAATTTGAATCCAATTTGGTTTAGAAGACATTATATCCATGTCAAGCAAAGATGCGCAAGGTAATACAAAACTTCAAGCCATTCAATTTCTATTCAATCAATAATACTTTAAAGCTAAAATATTATCAACTCAAATGATAGAATTGTCTACATCGACAAAAAAAACAAATTCAATAAACTGAATTCTAAATGAGATAAGAAATAAGAAACTTGCATTTGATCCAAAGATCTTGGTAACCATAGTTGCCTTGGATTTAAGCATGAAAATCTATTTTTACACATGAGAACAAGACACCAAATTAGAAAAATAAATAGGATTAATATACTATACAACATATACCCTAAAGAACCAAAGGTTTGCTAATGAAAATGACGAATTCAACTAATCATATTGAAAAAAATATATTTCAAACAAGCCAATTTTTTTCATTACAATCAATGAAGAATATCACATGTATTGGTCAAAAACGGAAATTGAAAAAAGGGAAGTTTTGGTATGACCATTCTATATAATATGAGGTATAGTACAAAAGTTATGTACCCAAGTCTATTTTATTATTGATTTTGATCGTTGATCATTGAACAAAGGATGTGGAATTTTTAGAATTGATTGAGCTAGAATTAATTTGAATTCCACGTATATTGCTTGTTCAACAATCAACATCAATAATTGGAATTGTTTAGTGGTACATGCATTATGTTCGATTTTGAGTTTTTTAGTGGGAAAGAGGGAGTATTTGACAATTGGTTCTTTTGCAAGATGCATGAAATGTGGGGTATTGAAGCTTGTAGAATCTAATTTTCCTAAGTTTTATTTGATGGTAGAGAGTATATTATCCCAAATTTGACATAGATCCAATATTAAAACATTCTTTTTTTCATTTCTTTCTAACCTTTTGTGGTTTTGTAGAGATTTGCCCTTGCAATGCTCGAGCCTATGATTAAAGTCCTCTATCATGGATGCTTCATTCTGCCATTAAAAATGCATGAAATTTTTATTTTTTATTTTTCAAAACAATGGCTTTAGGTGTACCAAAAAATAGCAATAGGCTCTCATAGACTTTCAATAATGTGTACATCTTGTATCATCAATATTCAAGGAAAAATTAATGCTTATTAATCTAAATAAAGGTGTTACATTTGGAGTTGTGTCAACCCCTGAAGGTTTTTGCCTATATTTTCACCAAAAACACTCTAAAATTGTCATTTCTAATACAAGTACCAAATCTTGGGAAAAAATATTTTTAGACACATGTAACCATAAGATCTTGTAGTATGCTGGTTTGAAAAGATGTGGAAAAAAATTCAGAATTTCCACCATGTACATTGCAAGATATTAGCATTTGAATTGACAAAAATCCTTTTTTTGGCCCCTGTGAAAATCTAGGCGTTGGCACTCCACAAGGTCACATTTACATGAAAAAATCTCTAAAATGGTGGTTAGTCTTTGGATTCATTCTTTGAAGCAAGGTGGCTAAATGCTTGAACAAATTCATATGATTTGGAATTGTACAATATATAGAAAAAAATAGTAAATAGAAAGAAGTAGAGAATGTTTCAAAATACTAAATTGTCAAAAATGTAGTCATGGAATTGAAAAATGGCAATCCCAATGGTTGTAATGTAGTAATAAACAATTTGCATCAAATTCATTTTTTTAATATTGAAAATTGAGTTAAATGAAGAACTCCAAAGTTTATTTTAGAGCCTAGAATCCATAACTACTTACAAACTAAAACTCCTTGTAACTTTAATCTCATTAATCAAATGGAATGATTCAAAGCTTTCTATGCATATATAAATCTAGAGAACCAATTTCAAATTTTTTATTGAAAAAAAAAAAAATATATATATATATATATATATATATTTTTTTTTTAAATTTTGGATTATCCAAAGATTAATGAAAATTACATATCATGCAACAACTTTTTAACTATTTACTCAAAGTTATGAAAATTTTACGGCCTTAAAGCTACTCCTCAGGCATATATTATGAAAAAATTCTTATGAAAAAAAATAAAAATTTCATCAATAATGAGTTGCCCAAAATCTTTATGTTGCCAAAAAAACATTGTTTGGTCCTTTAGGGGTTAATTATAGGTATATATATTTTTATTTATTTATTAAATTTTTTTTAAAGATTTTATTGGTTTTATGAAAATGCTTAGAAGATTGAAAGTTACAATGATTTGAATTTGTAAGAATGGAAAGAATATAGTAAATAAAAAATATCTTTATTCAAAATATTTAATATAAACAATAGAAAATGGCATTAAATGGGATTTAAAAATCATTTTATCAAGTTGATTTAGCATCGACAATGACACAAATTATAATTTCACATAATTTCAAGCTACATATATGAAGGCTCTCTTCAATTTCAAATATAAGATTAGAAAAATAGAAAAAAAGTCAATATATTATATACATTAAATTTAATGGAGATGTTTTTATTGCCTCAAGATCAAAGAGGTCATCAACCAAATTTAGATATGCTATAAACTATTTTTTTTTATCAATTATATCATGTTATATATTATTAATAGTAATTATACATACATCTTAAAAAACATATAAAAAGAGTCAAATCAATTTCAAATCATTTGATGGTAAGTGAAACTTTTCTTTTTCTTTTTAACATGTAATATTTCAATAGTCTCAAATTTCACCATATATTAATTAGTTAAAAAATAAACAAATATTTTATCATAAAAACATCATTACTTTTTTTTAATAATAAACTTCCACATGCTAATATTGTTGTATACGTTGAGTTCAA
The DNA here is from genome assembly GCA_963969395.1 of Pseudoscleropodium purum. Taxonomy (NCBI): domain Eukaryota; kingdom Viridiplantae; phylum Streptophyta; class Bryopsida; order Hypnales; family Brachytheciaceae; genus Pseudoscleropodium; species Pseudoscleropodium purum. The sequence goes on along the minus strand of OZ017800.1, from coordinate 1,524,623 downwards.
TCCTCAACAAAATATTTGGTTAGAAGAATTGCTATTAGGATAGTTATAGACAACTTTATTAAAGACAACCTTTTTTATAATGGTATTAAAAAGAGAGAATCTTAGAAGAAATATTTTTTCAAATTTAAAATGCATTCTAAAGATGAGGTAGCAACCATGAAATGATTGTACTAGTCAGTGGGACTTAATTATAAATACAATTTTTTTTATTTTATTATTCTCCTTTCAAAGAAATATTGTCTGAAATTTGCTAATTTGAAACTTTGAACCTACAAAAATAAAGTGAGGATTGAATTATATTTTCATTTTTTTCAAAAACTAAACTAAAGAATAAAATAATAAAACTTAAATACATGTGGGTTTGTTATAATTGTGTCAAAGATACATAGCAAATTAATTATCAAAGAATCTCTTGTCCATTTTAAAATTGAAGCCTTCAATATGTTATTTACAAACCTACCAATTTGAATAGATTGGAGAATGTTGAAGAATATCCTACATTAAATATAGTGGTTATTATATGAGCCTAAGAGCATGAGTCCATGAGTTTAAAAGACTATATACCTATATTATAGGTGTTTATATTATGAAACCTTCCATGATTATAATGTAACTATGTTATAAATATCTATATTATAAGTGCTTATATTATAAAAATATTCAATGGTTGTAGCTTATCTATTTATATATATATATATATATATATATATATATATATATATATATATATATATATATATATATATATATATATATATATATGTTTGCATTTTCACACTTGTACACTAGCATTATTGATTTGCCTTGGTAAAAATTTTGGAGTTCTTGCACTTTGGGTCCAACAAGACTTGATGTAGTCTAATCCTAGCCCTTTCATAAGTTTTGAGACCTCAATAGAACATGCAATTGAAGTGAGGATCAAGGTGCTTCTAATTTGCAAATTAAACCTTAGGAGATTTATCCTCAATAGAAGACCTTTGCATCATATATGAGGCTTTGTTTTTTGTCCTTTTTAGAAATAAGGTACTTCACCTTTACACTTGAAGCCCTTTGTTTATGAAGAGTCCTTTGAGAGGTGCCCCTAGGATGGACTCTACATTTTGTTGGAATTATAGAACATTTTTCATGTTTTTTAAGATTTGGAATTGTCTTGACCGAGTTTCATAATGATTTTCCTTTTCTTTGAATGGTGAGAAATTACATATTAGGAATAGCTTTATTGTTGTCAAACTAAAAGCAACAAAGAAGTTCAAGTCTAATGTTAAAAATAATCTTTAAGAATTTAAAAAGTTGCCTCATCCATTTTTCACGTCTATTCCTAAAATTTTGTTGTTCAACAATTCTAATTTTCCATTTGCAAATATTACACATTGTAGACTTTATACAATTCTAGAATTCTCTTTTCTTTTCAAAGTTTGGCCAATTTATGTACAAAAGAATTTGCTCTTATATTGCCAAACTAAAAGCAACCAAAAATAAGAATCCAATGCTAGATATATTTTTTTGGAAGTCAAAAATTTACATCCCTTCTTTACGTGGATTTTTCCCTGTAACTTTATAGGTTGGCTAAGGTAGGAGGTTCATAAAGTGCTTCAACTCTAAAAGGATCTTGTAATATAGAAATAAGTTTTACTATCATTGCACCAAAAATGTACAAATAGTGTACATTTTAGGAGGTGAATGCTTTTAATGACTACTATGTTTCAACTTCAAAAATTCATAATTAATTCCACAAAGCTCAAAAAATATGAAACAACTTTGGTTAGATGCCAATTCTAATTGTCTTTCAAGGGAAATTAATTATAAAGTGTTTCAAGAAGCCTAATCTTCCCAATTTAGTTTTTAGCCCTTAAATGGGCACTTTATGAACCTCCTATCTTACCCTTATTCTCCTTTTGCAAACATTGCACGCTTCCATGTAGAATTCTAAAATTCCTTTTGTCTTTTTGTTAAAGTTTGTCATTTTTTGTACAATCTAGTCAACCCTCTATAAGTGCCATTAGGTTTTGGATGCAAACAATATTATAATATTTAACACATGCAGATATAAATAACTTATATAATAATACATGTAGAGTATTAACATTTAACACTTATAAAAATTGATTTCAATAATACGTAATATTTAGAAAAGTAACATTTAGAAGACTTTGAAAATAGATATGTAATGTTTATAAAAATAAAAGATAAAAATGCAAAAATATGAGTCATCATTCATCTAAGTGGATTGAAAAAAAGAATCTATAGCACTTTGATGAGATTCTTCTACACACCAAGATTGTATTTACTTTTGAAGTGCATGGATTTCTTGATGAAATACATGACATCATTAAATATTTGTTTTATAAATTTCTTCATAGTCTCAAATACACTCTCATCATATTTGAATCCTACAACTTTTTCTAAATTTTTCTAACTTTCTCACTTTTCAAAATCAAATATATGAAGTAGGGGGCTAAACATTTCATATCACTTAACACTAGATAGTCTATAATTTATGAGAGCCCAAATTTTCACAAAATATATGAGATTTGAAGACTTGTGAAGATTATAATATGGTATCTACACTTAAAATCGATCCCTTTCTAAAATTGAAACCTACATGTTCTTGCCTAAAGTGTTCTCCCACTATTTATGAGAGTGTAGGGTTGATTTTGACAACACTTGTTTTCAACACTCTAAAAACTCATAATTCATTCATACGATGTTTAAAAAATGCATTCTAAGAAGATTTAAAATCCCCTTTTGACTACCAACAAGACCCCACAAATTTAAAAAAATATATAATTATGGGAACTGTGATGGATTGCTTATTCAGACGCTTTGGGGTGTTTTAAACTGCACTCAGAGATCCGCTCTTTCCCTATTCGTCCAGTCCCTCCTGCCGCGGTAACCCAAGACCGCGGCCCCGTGAACCCCTCCCAAGGCCGCAATCAGGTGAGCCCAAAACCGTGGCACAAGTAGAGGAGTACTCGTCCCCACAGGAACTTCCTCTTCAAACTTAAGAAACTGCAACAATTACTTGCACCTCCACAAAGCAAATCCTCTTTGCAACAACTTCTTTCGCGCCAGGCATCGCTACCACCACCGATCCTGTCCATTCTCATTGCTTTCCCAATTCCTCAAGATTCAATTTGTGTCCAATTCCAACAATCGGGCGCATTCGTTGCCATGGAGAATTCGTGCAGAGAGCAAGATTAGGGTTCCTGGCTCCCGACAGAGGTGGCGATGGAGGTGAGAAAATCCGCAGCAAAGAATTGGCGCAGCGCGAGTTTTGTTAGTAGTGGGAGTATTAGTCGAACCAATGGTGGTGGAGGGCGACTCTTCTTCCGCTGGGGCTGCTGGGGCTGCTGCTACTGGTGGTGATGGTGGCGTGGAGTTTCGGTGGTTACAGGAGGAGCAAGTGGCGATGGCGATGGTGACCGTGCCTGGTCCTCCTCCAGGGGTGGTGGTGGAGGAGGCTCCTGCGAATAATAACAACAACAATAATAATATCAATAATAATGATAACAACAACAATGGAGGGAAGCTCTTGAGTCGGAAGCGCACCTTGAAGCTGTCTAGGGTTTCCATGGGGGAGCCGACGGTGAAGAGCTTGCAAGCGCAGGTGAAGCGGTTGGAGCAGCAGCGCGAGTTTCTGAGTTTGTTGAGGCCTGTGCTGACGCTTGATGTGGCGGATGTTTGTGCGGCGTACGCGGACGTGGAGCTTCAGGCTTGCGACGGTTCCCCTGTCTATGCGCATAAGGCCGTGCTGGTTAGCTTTTGAACTTTGCTTTTGTGTTTGGGAAGGTTTGAGTTGAAAGTGGCGAGCATGGAAATGATTTTTTGCATTGGTAGGATGATATTGCCTTAGTCTGGTGTGAAGATTTGGTCGGGAGTTGTGAAGACGCGATGAGAGTGTGGTTTCAGGGTTTGTAGGGGCTATAAGAGAAGCTATGGCCTACATGATAAATGCTGTGAGGTTTTTGGTGGAGTGAATTTGGAAATTTTGCAGTTATGAGAATGAAGTTTTCGGTTTCTGATAGTGATCGAAATAGTGTTGCTTTTCACAGCGAGTTGTTTTTTCTAGTATAATATTTGTGGTAAGATGGATTTGGAACTAAGTTTTGGTGTTATAGCTAGTTGACCCTAGGTTTGTTGAATCGTTGCAGGCTGCAAAATCGAAAGAGTTTCATGCCATGTTCCGCGCGAATGCTGATGTGAAGGTTATAGAAGTTTCGGAGATGACACCTCAAGAATTAAAAATATTTGTAACATTTCTATACACTGGATCCATAAGCAATAATATCACGTTGGAGTGTATGCCGACGTTCTTTCGCGCGGCAGAGAAATACAAGGTTCAGTTTCTGGCTGAAGTTTGCGAAGATACCTTGTTATCGAATATTTCAAGAGAAAATGCCATAACCACTTTCGACATTGCGAAAAAGCATTGCTCGAGCTCTGTGAGAGAGGCGGTATTGATGAAGGCGATGAAGATGGGAGAGATTTCAACTTACGATGAGTACAAGCATTATACTCAGAAAGATCCGGGTTTACTACTGGAGTTGTATGAACAACTGTCAGAGCGTATTGGACCGTTACTTGCGAAGAGACGGCGGATCTCGACGGGTAATACTCATCACCAGCTTCAATCCCGTCTCAGATGACTACGAATTATTTGATGCAAATGAACCTCGATGCTTGTTTGTCTGCACCTTCACAGGAGCATATTTACTTATTATTTTCTCACGTAGGTCTTTATTTAAAATCTTCATATGGGACTTTCAGAACCTCCTAATTGATTTTTCGTCCATGCAGATATTGGTACTAGTGAACAGGATTTGGTGAACAATACTTTCATTCTCTATGATGGATGCGATGGCAAATCTGACAGTGAAGAAGAGAACAGTGAAGATCACTTACAAACAGATGAAAGAGAGATGAAGCCTGATAATGAGATTGCTCCAGGTAAATTGTACGCCCAAATTTTATTTCTTCTAATCTGCCTGATCTAGAATGTATGTCAGAAAGGTTTGTGAACGTGCGAATGGGTCATGAAGTTGTACTTCGACTCCTTTAGAAGACTATTATTGGATACTTATGTGGTTCTTCCTTTCTGCAATCACCGCAATATGGGTGTAAGAACAGCTTGAAGGTTTGTTTTTAGCCTTTGTTTGGATTGTTGCCTGTAAATACGAGGCGTGATGAATTTGAGGTGATACTTTGCCTCGGTACAAGCTTTTTTGTTTGTCTGCTTGTGAAATGTCTTCTGATGTTTCGCAGGAGAAGCGATGCTGCTTAATGGAACCTCTCGTGATGGAGGCAACGGTGCTACTAGCGGCGGAAGCGGTGTATTCTGGCCAGGGGGGCCACCCATACCCCCTCAACATGGTAGAACGTTCAATGCGGGGTACGATAGGGCACCAGGTCCTAGACCCAGCTATGACGGGCAAATGATGCCTGCTGCCTATGGGGTTCCTTCTTTCATGCCCTCAATGCATATGAGCGGCTCTCTTCCAAGGTGAGGGTTGGGAATCTTCAGGAAAGCATCAAGCAAACTGGGTCATTGCTAGAGACATTCTCATTCTCGTTACCTTCCAGAATATATATGGTTATTGCAGTCTGCATCTTTAAGGATCACTGTTTTTTCGATTTTCGATTTTCTCTTTAAAGCATCTCTTTCAAAGCATCTCTGTCTTCAGACCTTAGATAACTATAGTTTATTAGAATGCTCGATTTTTTAAATCTCTCATCTGTGAACTAATTCAGTTTCTTCTTCATTTCAGAGGTGGTTTTGTTGGTGCTGTCGCTCAGGGAGCACCAGGATTATTGGAAAGATCTGTCAGTGGAGATGAACTCTTGGTCCAGGAAAGCAAGGGGAAGAAACTTCCAGTAGACGCCCAGGCGAAGATTGAGGGACGGCGTGGTCAGAACTGGACTAATTGTGAAGTGGAAGCTCTGATTGCTTTAAGGGGTGAGATGCACGAAGAGTTTGAAAGAAACAAGCAAAAACAAGGTATGCTTAATATGCACAAGGTGTGTGATTTGCATGAATGGATGTCTTTTTGAAATTCTAAACGGCTATACTGAGATTTGAGGTGATTTTATAGTTGAAAGCATGCATTAATACAGCTGATCTTGGTATTGTTGCAGGAGTTAATACTTGGAACAAACTTCATGCAAGAATGCTCGCTGTGTGTAGAGGGTTTCGGAAGAGTGCAAATGCTTGTAAGAAGAAGTACTCAATACTTTACAACGAATATAAAAAAGATAGAGAATGTGCGAAAGATATGAACAACGAGTCTTTGGTCGCTGGAGGACTGCCTAGGAGCAAGAAATGTGCATTCTTCGATCAGATGGACATGTGGTATCAGAATAGACCCCGATTGAAGGTTGATGCAAATCAAGGGGAACATTTAGAGAGTCCATGCACCAGCGCAGATGATGCGGAGCTAAAGGAAGAGTAGAATTAGAGCCCTAGAAGTTGAATCTGAGATGCACAGAGGCACAATCAAAGAAAGTACCTTGTGTGAATGAAGAATGGTGCGTAATGCCCAGTAGGCAATCTGGTTTCAATCGACGACATGGAGGAATATTTCCAAGATTATCATACGCTTGGTCTTGCACACAGGAGGCGGGCGGCTGCGGGTTCATGCAGTCCTGCAAGCGATTTGGGAGCGGGTGTTCCCCATTTGGTCCACCATTTATTATTACCCACGACTTGCATCCCCATGATGAGTTTCCTACGGAGCTTGTGAAGATTGATAAAAGCAGCAGTTTGGCGTGGCGTTGTACTTTGCAGGTAACTACAGCAGGATACCTTGGTCGAGCACTAAGGTCTTTGGTGATTATTTGAACTCTTTGATAGAATGCCGGTAGAATGTCTTCTTATTGCTTGATAGTTTGGTCAGACTTGTGCATTGTGTTTTCTGGGCGACATGCAGAGGAGTTGCGAGTAATGTGCTTGAGGGTACGAAATTCAGTTATTTTAGGGTAGAAGTAAAGGTAAAGGTTCTTATTTGTCAGTTGATACTGCCTGGAATGGTGTACTGGTACCTTCCTTGGATGCAAAGTGTATATTATACCGCGGTTGTACAATTCCAGTTTCCAAGCAACTTGTGTTTTCTCCTCGGTGGTTTCTGCAGCATGTTCTGTCTCGCGACATGGTTTAAGTACCTGAAGCTCAAACTCCTTTCCTAAGTGGGAATTAGCTGATTTAAATGATTACATTTGTGAGAGATCAATTCTCTAGAAGTCTCTAAACGTCTGCTTACCTTAGTCCGTTGCCCAAGCCTTAGTCTGTTACCTTTGTCTATGCTTAGACACTCGGTGCGTAAGTTTCTTAAAATGCTTTAAAATGTACACCCTCTCTTTCGAAAAAGACCCATGTTTCCTTAGTGCTTTTACAAAGGAAACACGGATCTTTTCCAGAAAGAGGTAGTATGTGGCAAGTCATTTGATGCCATTACATATTTTAGATTTGATAGTCGGTCTATAATGTACATAGCAAGTCATTTGATGTGTGTCACGTTTTGGAGTCTGTAAGTGTTCTAAAATGTACGGAGTACGTGGGAAGTCTTCTGATGCCTTTCTAGTTCTACATTAGCTAGAACTAAACATGAAGTGTTTGTATGGTTTTCACATATTGAAGGGCACCTTCACCGCAGCAAGTCATCTAGACACGGCGTTTTGGTAGTAACCAAACTTTGTTGTTAATATTGTGATAATTGGCCCAAATGACCAACTAAATCTATTTGTAAAGTTGTAAAGTTGGATCACTATTGTTTAGTTAAAAACAATTATCTTGTAGCAATGGCACTAGTTCCTTCTTCTGACACACCTTCTTTCTCCTATACCAACTTTGTGGACCAACTTTGTGGACTTTTGTGGGTTTCATAGTAGCTATTTCTAATGTTGAAAAATCATGATTTTCTATTGCCAATATTACAAAATGTTTATTTTTTCTTGAAAAAGGTGTCTCTAATTGTGTTGAGTTGCTTATTTTGATGGTTCTAGGTGTTCTCATCTTAAGGTAAATTAGCCCATGATAGGCAAACCATCCAATGTAAACATCCATTATAGTTTTATATAAATTGATGGCACACTTTTGCTAGAAAATTATATTAGGACTTCATTAGGTTGGTTAGTGACCAAAATCAATGTCTTGGGTGATGGTATTGGAGTCATTAGTGATTGCTTTAGGAATTTCTACCTTTCTAGTATAAATTCAATATATGAACTATCTTTTTTATTTCTTAGTGTCATGGTTATGTCAAAAAATATTGTAGCCATATTTGGAAATATTAAGACTACTTCAAGTGGTAATTTGACCATTATGGGTACACTTTTTGATGATTTGGAAGTAGTGTAGAGAGTATTTCTAGCCAATTAGATTGCACACTTCAAAAAATTCATACCAAGTTTTTGCTTTATCAAAAAAATAAAATTTCAATTACTCTCTGCATTTCTTGTGTTTGCTTTTATATAGATTTTTTTCTTAAATTTCAAAAATGTCAACAATAAGGCAAATCAACTATTATGCCTATTATATACTAGTTTACTCTACAACAAGGAGGTGGATAATGTTTTTTAATATGAAAAATTCATCTTTCTATCTCTAAAAGTGAATGTACATCTTCCAATTTAGAAAATTGAAATGAAATGGAATTTTGATGTATTCACCATTTCTAGATCATTTAGATGACTTCTTTGAGATTGCCCTTCGAGTTTTGGATTGGAAATGCTTAATGTTTGACATTTTGTGAGGCAAAAAGCTTTGAAATCCATTATTGATTTGTTATATAAATTGATTGATCACATTAATAATGTTGGAAGATGGAAAATGTGATACATTCCTATGGAATAGTATCACAATTGAAAACTTATTCTCACAAATACTAAAGATGGACAATGAATTTGGCTTCTGGAGGTGGAGATGCCTTAAACAAGGATTTTGACCAACCTCTTGGATGATGATCGACTAATCCTTGTAGGATAAAATGGTTTATTTCTAGATGGTAGTGACATGATCACTTAAAATTGAGATTTTTTGGGCTTTGCAATTGAAAATATGGAAGTTTAACTTATATTCTTATAACTTTATTAGAAAAGAGTTTTTATTGTAACAACAATGTCTATGTTTCCAAATTCATTCTCTTGATTTGCATTCACTTTTAATAAGATTCTTTAAAATGAATTTAATATACCATATAATATTATTAATCCATGTAGATGAAGCGCCTTTAATAAGTAGTATATATTAATGTTGTTTGTTGGTTTCTATTACTTAAGGTTTTGGATTTTACAACAACAAATACATTTGCCTCTAAACATTATTTTGGAAAGTATTTTGAATTGTTATATCTTTGGAAATTAGAATTCAAGCTGAAGACTAGAATTATTGATTCAAATTCCTCACAATTTTAAATAAATTTGATGAGTTGCATTCATAAAAAGATAATGTATTATTATAAAAAATAAAAAATCAATGAATTTCCACAATAGCTTGATGTTGTAAGAACTTTTAGATTTTACTTACTAATTTTTGATTCCAAATTTATATGATTTTTTGCTCCTTATAAAAACTATGGCTAAAACATTGAAAAGGTTTATCCTCCTCTATATGTCATATTCATTTGTTAATGTTTAATTCAACCACTGGAAGGGTCACTCTATGTGAGTATGTGGAAGTTTGGATATCATATGGTTAGAGTTATTTTGGGGGGTATTTAGATGTCTAAAACCAATTACATGGTCCCTATTGTTATCTAATTCTAGAATTTCTGGTATTTTAGACCCCCATACCATTAATTTGAATTTGCAAGTTTGAGAAGCATTTTTTTAATACCATTACTTCATTATAAGGAAAAAAAATAAAGTGAAAAAGGCAAATACCAAGATTAAAGACAAAAATAAATGACATAAAAAAAATGGGGAAGCCAAAAAATCGTAAACTACTTTAAGCTACCAAAAAAATAGAAAGGAAAAAAAAAGTCACAAACCACCTTCATGCCAAAAAAATGGGAAGGAAAAAAATTGTAAACTACCTTGAGTCCCTAAAAATGGGGAGGCAAAAAACCCTTAGAGTACCTTGAGTCCAATTAAATGGGAAGGGAAAAATATTGTAAACTACCTTAAGTTAAAAAAATGGGAAGGAAAATAAATCTTAAACTACTTTGAGTCCAAAAAAATTGAGAAAGAAAAGCCCCCCAAAATAGCTTACATCTACAAAAATTTTGAAGCCGAGGAACAAAAATTGAAATTGCTTTCAGTTGAAAAAAACATAGAAAGGAACAAACTTCAAAAACACTTTACAACACATATTGTATTTGAAGAATGATAATACATGTTTCAAATACACTTGCACCTTATAAATAACAAAATTTCAAGTCTAGAAATCAAAACAATTCCTCCCTATGAAGTACAAATCATACAAAAATTCCAAAATGTTGAAGTCAAGCAAGAAAAATATGCTAAAATACATAGAAGACAATCCATGTAATATGGACAACAAAAATACAACAAGTTGTGTGCAAATGTTGAGCATACACCCCAAACCCTAATTACTTATAAGCTACCAAGCCATTGCCAATGGATACAAGAAATGAATTCATCCATCCAATTGGACAAGTACCAACAATTTTCCATCAATAGATAGGTTGTTCAATAGGTCTATAAATTGGATTTAATGAAAATAAATTCCTAGGATTCATATCTAAGACCTTATCTTAGAAAAAAATTAATATGAGATATTAGTGACCTATGTATCTTACTTATAATTGAGGGCACCTAATTTAATACATTGTATATTACCTTTAAGTTATTTTTAAATTTTAGACACTGTGAATTAATACCTCCTTATATTATTTTGCATGTTGTTTGCTAATAAAATTTAAGCGCCTTCCCCCAATTCAACACGATGCAATTATAGATCTTGATGCTTGTGATGTTTTATTACATGAACTAATGTATTGCATTCAAAAAGAGATAAAGTATTGACCTACTAGAGAACAAATGAGGTCCCATATTAGCTTGACATAGTGTAGCAATATTTTAGATCATCATTTCTAACTTTCATTAAATCATATAATGTTGCTGCAATATGAGAGCAACGTGCATGGTTTTAGAGAAGGTGCATCTTCTCTTTAGCAAAACTATGTACCCAAAAGATGCAAACATAATGTTTATATTTCAATTCTTCCCTTCCACCACCATTGAAAAAATCAATAGTAGTTGATCTAAGTTCATGAAAAATCCCCCTTTCCTAAATGTTATCAATCTTTTAAAAACCCAAAGTCATTGATGCTTGTGGAACAAATGATCTTGGCCCTCCAAATTTGGATAGAGAATACATATACAAAATATAGACAAAAAATACGAATACAAAATATAGATACCAAATATGGATATGGTGATATGATATGGATACAAATTCAAACTACAAACTACATAATGCGAATATGGATAAACTTGTAGAATAGGAATAGAAAATATGGATATGGAAGACATATGGATACATAAGAAATAATACAAATATATGGTTTGCAAATTCTATAGATTCCCAAGAAATTAAAATATGGGTGGATGGGATGGCTTTCACAAGTTGAATTCATGAATTCATTTTACACAAAGAATTTGCTCAAAAGTTTTACAACTAGTAGGAAAATTACGAGTGTACCCATTTAAGAAATTTTATAAAAGCTTAACAACCAATGGGATAATGTCATGTACACCCCTTTTTGAAATCATGTGTGGTTTCTCTCTAATTTACTCTTTTGCTCATTATGTATCCATATTAAGATGTTTAATTCATCTTTTGGGTACATATTAACTATTAAGTCTAATCCAACACAAACCATTAGAAGAGTTTTAGGGGGTTCAGAAGCGTGTTTCGGGCCTGTTCCCCCGTAGTTGTTCCCTGTAGCGAGGGGAACAATCCACTGTCAGAATTTTTTTTCATAAATAAAAAAAATAAAAAAATAAAAATTTAGTCTTCAAATGCAAAAAAAATTTTAATTTTAATTTTTTTTTTGGTCAATAACGTGGTAGGGTCTCGGTCACGTTAGACTACTGCGTTGAACCTGTTTCCTGCATTCACAGGTTGTGATAACTCGCAAGCATCTAGAGGCCCCAAAAATCTTCTAATGCATGCATCTATATACTAATATTTACATATTTAAATTTATGTAAATAAATGAAATTGGTGAAGCACACTAATGTCTAGAATTTAAATAATAAAAAATAAAAAATAAAAAATAAAATATTTAGAAAAAAAATTTAGAATTATAAATTAGTTAATTAATGTGGTAGGATCTTGGCCACGTTAGATTGTTGACATGCCAACGTTTCCATGTTATTCTTTAGTTCCTAGCAGTCTAAGAATTTACAATTTTCTTTTCGCTTGAAAATTCTTCTAATGATATGTTTTCACCAAAAATGCTCAAAAATTGCTATTTCTAGTACAAGTACCTCTTTTAGGGAAAAAAACATTTTTTGACACATGTAACAATAGGATCTTGTAGTATGCTTGTTTGAAAAAATGTAGAAAAAATTTCAGAAATTTCCATTGTGTAGATTGTAGGATATTAGTAATTCAATTGATCAAAATCCTTTTTTTGGCCTTGTAGAAAACTAGGCAACTATACTTCCTTGAATTTGCAATCATTGGAGATGTTCATTCTAAAATTTTGGGACAATGTAATCAAACAAGCCAACCAAAGGATTTAATGATTGAATTCATTAAAAAATAAATATAGATGAAGATTTTAGCATTGCTTTGTGGACAAGTATTTTGAAACAATTTTGGGCCTCTAAACATGAAAGAATTTTAGGGGTCAAATTGTCCCATGCTATGGAAATGAACATGCATCTCTGCATCCAATGCGAGATTGTCATCTGTCCTGAAATGGGCTCCATTTGAGGTTGTAAATTTGAAGTTTGAAGAAGTGAGTATTCCATCTAAAGTTAAGTTGAGACTCGTGTAAGCATCTCTGCCAGTGCTGAATATCGTAGAAACTTTATTATATCTAAAGAAATATCTTTACCGGCCACGCGCTCGGAAGACACTCGCATTACAAACGGATGACATTTTCAACCCACAGTAGAGAAACCCCGCGCAACAACACGATACAGAACTTCATGTAATCTCGTGTGACAGCAACAAACTTCGCAAACTGAACCTTTGAACAATGAAACAAATAAAAAAAGAAATTCGTTTCCGCTGACAGATTCTGCAAAACATGTCAAGCAAAAATCCAAGAGCAAAATTGGCCAAACAAGATGGAGTAAAGAATGATAAATCGGGGAGAGCTAGAAAGGGTGCTTATACTCTGTACTAAAAACTGAAATACAAAATCATCAGCCAAAACGACTGCAATTCAACTGAAATCCAACTGATCTGACAAAATCATGTTGATGGGCCTGATTACAGCACCCAAGGTCAATCCATACTCTATAGGTGATAAGAAAAAAGGGTTAGCTATCCCTCATCGAAGGTATTCTGAACTAAAACACCTGGCTGGCATACATGCAGCAAGATATATCTCAAAGCTTGCGCTGTGACAAGGACCAACTTTTTCCGGCAAAAAGTGAGATACCACAATTTACTATCGCTCTCTTACATACCTTATTTCTCCCTTTACATTCCTTGTTGCTGCATCGCACGCACACGGGTTGGCAAGCCATACAAGCGAATGAACCCGGCCGCATCTGCCTGGTCGTAGATCCCGCTCCCTTCCTCAAACGAAGAGATGTCTTGCCTGTACAGACTGTTGGGACTCGTTCTGCTGGTCACGGTCACGGAGCCTTTGAAGAGCTTCAGGATGACTTCGCCCGTGGTGGTCTCCGTTATCTTCTCCATGAACGCATCCATGGACTCCCGGAGAGGATCAAACCACCGCCCTGCATACACAAGTTCAGCGTACTTCAACGCCAGCACGTCTTTCATCTGCATGCTCTCCCTGTCCAGAGTGAGAGCCTCGAGCTCACGGCATGCAGCTGACAAGATGGTGCCTCCGGGAGTCTCGTACACACCCCTTGTTTTCATCCCCACAAGACGATTCTCCACCATGTCGATCCGGCCGATGCCGTGCTTGCCACCAGTCTCGTTCAATTGGGCGAGAAGCGTAGCAGGCGAGAGCTTGTGGCCATTGTATCCCACGGGGAGGCCCTTTTCAATCTGAATCGTGATGTACCTGGAGATAAGATTGAGAAGGGAGTTAGGAATAGATGAAAAATACAAACTTCTAAAAGATCAACATATCACAAAGCAAAGGCACCACACAGAAAGTGATCAATCATACTTCGGTAACTAGATGGCCATACTCGTTAACAATGGAATATTTCAGAGCATCAAGTTTGTGGCATTCGAGTGCACAAAGCTCTAAAATAGAGGACAGATGTCAATCTTACGTTCCAAACGCTTGTCTGGAACAGTGCTACTATTTTGAAATTTCACCATTTTAACAAGCATGGCAATCTTCCAAGAAATGAATTGAGAACTTACTCGGGGGTATCTGGAGCCTCCTCAGGATCTACAGACATCACAAACATGTCCTTTACGGGTTGATTGGCGCGGTCCTCTAAGATATCACCCTGAAGTGTGACACAAAACAGTTATAATGTAATCCAAACATCAATGTAGTTCTTACACACAGCACTCTACACGCTGAGGTATACCGGAACAAAAGAACCTCAACAAGAGGAAAAAGAAGTGGTAGCAGGAATTACAGACTGAAGGATTGGTGGTTTCACCAGGTAATACCTCGTGGCTGATGTGCCACAAGTTGCGATCTCGGCTGTAAATGCAATTCTTAGTCGCTGCCACTGGGATGTTGTGCTTCATGGCGTATTCAATGGCATCCTCTCGCCCTTTGATATCCCACTCTCTCCATGGTGCAACAACCTCCAGCTTGGGGTTGAGAGCGAAGAACGTCAGCTCAAACCTCACCTGCTCACAATCAAACACACGTAATCAGAATGCAGCAAAACCTGACCTAATGCCATAACAAGCCAATCCTCGAGATATAAAAACAGATTGTGCAAAAAAGCACTCCGCATTGCTTTACCTGATCGTTACCCTTCCCAGTGCACCCATGGAACACTGCATCTGCACCGCAAGCCTTGGCGCAGTCTACCATAGCCTGAACAACCACGAACGCACAGCTGTCCACATGAATTCAAAATACAAGATTAAGTAGTACGAGAAATTGCAAACAGGCAACTGAAATGAGCCTTCAAATTCAGAGAGTGTACACGGCATATTAACCTTGGCGATGATAGGTCGAGACATGGAAGTGCCAAGCAAATACTTGCGCTCATAGACAGCACCTGCTCTCAAGCAAGGAAAGATGTAGTCCTTCGCAAACTCCTCCCTCAAGTCCGCTATGAAGAGTTCACTAGCTCCACTTGCTTTGGCTTTCGCTTGTAGACCGTCGGTTTCCCCAACACCCTGGAATCGCCACGGTTAACACGACACTCAAGCTACAATGGTGTTGCAAGTCACCTCCCTCATCCTCAAAAACACTGTTGCCAGAGATGATACCCTAGCCAGAACGTGATATCATGACTAGAGTGAGAAAAGCAGAGTACCTGTCCCACGTCAGCGGTGAAACAGACAACCTCACAACCGTAGTTTTCCCTGCAACAGCAAACAAAAGAAAAGGCTAGAGACTAGGGTATGTGCACCCATTACCGTCACTCACTGCCCAAAATGCGACTCCTACATCTGAACCAAAAAGCAACACAACAAACTAAAGAGTGATTAAACAAGAGAAGGTAAACTAGCCTACGACAAGCAGAATAAATGGTTTGCTCCGGTGCCAATAGCAAAAAAAAATTCATATTTTATTCTATACAAGGACAAATACCAGAAATGAAGCGAGCAATTGAAATTTGATTTTTTGACAATATACAAATTTGTCATAAAATTTTGAAGGCATGTTGCTGAATTGGCCCAAAAGAGTTTTTAGACTACCCCAAAACCAACAAAAAGTGTATCCATAATGGTCATCTTACCACCTAAAACAGTCACAATATTTCCTAATATGACTACAACATTTCCTAACATTTCCTAGCATGGCCACAACGTGAAGGAATAAAAAAATCACTTTCTGTGATGAATTTAAACTAAGAAAGTAAAAGTTCTTAAAGCAATCACTAAGAACTCCATTAATAAATCTTAATCTCATTAATTAGAAAAAGCTTATCATAGTTGATGTAAGATTCTAATGGATCATTCCCTAGGTGCCTATCGTGGATGGTCTGCCTGTACACAATCAAATCATGAGAATATAGGAGAACCTAATGTTGTTTTTATACACCTCCAAACTATACTTTGAAATTTCATAACTAATTCAAATGGTGTCCATATAATGCAAGCTAACTTGCGTTGGAATCCTCATTCTCTTGCCAGTAAAGCCCAATAAAAATAATTTGTGTTTCATAACAGTAAGTATGGTCAGATGCTACTATGGGTAAACTTACCTAAAGTCGTTTCTTTTGCGTCGCCCTGTCCTCTAATCCCACAACAAATCTCTAGAAAAACGACAATTCTTCGACGTTTCCAAGTTTCGAGACCCCTTAATTCTCACCTCAACCAAGGCACAATCACGGATGTATCCAATCCACCGCTGTACGCCAACACAACTTTTTTCAAGGTACCACGAAGGTCGCCTTTCTTCCCTTCGGTCATCTCCACATCTTCAATGGCAACCCTGGCTCTCACTCCTGCACCAATACACACAAGAGAATCCCTTTCAAAATTAGGTCTACGGCTTTTATTCCAAATTCTGAAACCCAAAGAAAGTGTTATAAACGAAAGCTCGATGTCAAGAACAAAGCACCTCGGACTCGAGATGCTTTCCGTTGGCCACTGCTTGCGCAAGCTACTGAAAGAGAATTTCCCCAGACGCGGCTTGTGGTAGCGCCCAACAGTACCTGCAAATCATCCGAGTCCCTGATCAACTCAAAAGAAACAGACTAATGACTACCAACTATACTCTCACACAAATCTTTTTTTTTTTCTAACAATTCAAACCTGAACTCCTAAATCCCGAGAAGTGCGTTTCCAATCCAACAATTCGGATAATTAACAGCAATTAGAGTGTGGAAAGTCCCAGTGAAGGCTTGGACAGGGCGGAGAAACAACACGACTGGAAAATTCAAGCACGGAGGGGAAGGGAACTCACGGATGTGCACTGGGATTCACGGAGAGAGACCGCTGCGTCGTGAGTGATTGCTGTAGTAGCAGGTGGAGAGCACCCCACGCGGGGCGCCAAGGTTGCGGCCATAGCTGGAAAATGGTGCAAAACAGAGCAAAATGGTGCAAAATGATGCAAAATGGATCAAGGCAGGTTTGAATGAAAATGGATAAGTGAAGGCTGCGCACAGTGCGCAGGAAAATCTGGGCAGAGCGGCCATGGTGGACCGCCTTGAAAGTAATGGCGGGGAGTACTGACATGTGTCGGGTCTCTGTTGGTGGGCCGGCTTTTGCGATACCCTTGGCTGGACGACGGATACCCGGAATGAAGATACCCGGAATCCCAATACCCGGGGAGCTCTTTTCTTCTTCATCCAGTGACGCCAGGGGTCTTGGTCTCTTTACTTGCACTGCAGTCGCTCTCGCTCTGCGTTTGTTGTGGCGTTGGCTTCGTAGTCCCGCCCATTGCAATCAGTTATTAGACCAAATCCCTCCGGCTACTTTGACTCCGTTGAGGCCGGTTTTGATGTTCGATTTTCAGTTACAGTTAGAACTTGATTCTCGAGTTGAAGGTTGAAAGTTGGAACCAATTCTTGTTGGGGAGCCAGCAATCGGAGGGTTAGTTGCGAAGCTTCTCTGTGCGCGGATATGTAGCTGGAAGGACGGGTTTCTTGCAGGGTAAGCTGGTGTTTTGTCGGTGATATTCTGTTTTAAAAATTATGGGGTTTACGGGGGAAATGTCACTTGAGACTGTTCACTTAGGGTTTTAATGGACGTAACTGGGGTTCGAAGCGTTTGGGTGGGAATTGCGCATGTTTTCGTTTGAGAATCTTTAGATCTTTTTGACTTGTGATGCTATGTCTCTTTCCTGAGAAGGAAATGGCGTGAAATATCTGGTGAATGGCTGAAAAGAAACGCACTGTTTAAAGTCTTTGAGAGTCCCACTGTTGCAGACTTCGGAGCTGGTGTCTTGTTTTGGGTGAGGAGTAGAATCTTTCGGTCTCTTTTTTAATTGGTGATGCACTCTCACTCCTGTGAAAGAAGTGGAGTAGACTACTTGCTGAATGGTTAAAATCCAAATTAAAGAGTTGGAACCATTTGAGAGCTAGAGTCTTGTCGGTGACGAGGTGTAGAAGTAGAATCTCACTGACGCATTCTCCTAGGGTTTTAATGTGTTTAGCTGGGATTGGAATTGAGCATTTTTGTCTAATAAGACTCCTTAGGTCGGGATACAATTGTAGTCCTGAAAAGGAAATGGGGTCAAATATCTGGTGTATGGTTTTGAAGTAAAGAGAAATTTTGACTTCTTTCGAGAGCTAGAGCTCGTTTGGGTGGGCGAAGGATGAGATCAAGCTCTCGCGGAATCGCTCGAGTTAGCGATTCTCTGCGTTCGTAGTAAGGTGCCATATGAGGAATTGAGAGAAGCTCCCCTCCCTCGTGATACCCGCGCCTGACCTCTCGATACCCTCGCGGTCGCTCACGATACCCGGACTCCCGATACCTCAGGATTCAGGAGCTCCGCGTGGCTCACCTAATGGCTCTCCCGTATGTTGATGTTGAAGTTTGGAATTCATCCTCTGCTTCTCATCCAAGGACGCGCGGGACCACGGTCTCTTTGCCTGCGCTGCTTTCGCCTGTTTGCCGCGGCGTTGGCTTCGAGGTGCGTCCCATTCCAATCCATGAGGGCAAATCACACTCTGGCAGCTTGGATTCCGTCCATGCCAGTTTCGATGTTCGATTTTTAGTCACGGCTGAGTTAGAACTTGATTTTTGGGGTTGAAGTTGGAACCAATTCGCGTTCGTGGAGGTAGCAATCGGAGGGTTAGTTGTAGAGTCTTTGTGTGCACGTGGAGGTTGCTGGAAAAACGCGTTCCTTGGATGGTGAGGTGGTGTCTTGTAGGGGACTTTCTTTGTTCAAGTTTTAGGGGTTTAGGAGCGAAATGTCACTGAGGCTGTCTCTTAGGGTTTTAATGTACGTAACTGGGATTGGAAGTGTTCTCGTGTAAGAGTCTTTAAGCCTTTTTGAGTTGTGATACAATCGTACTCCTGAGAAGGAAGTGACGTGGAATATCTGGTGAATGGTTGAAAAGAACTACATGGTTTTGACTATGTGAGAGTCCCACTGTTGCTGACTTCGGAGCTGGTGTCTTCTTGGTGATTTAAAAAAATAAATAAAGGTTTACGAGAAAACTCCCTGAGGCTGTCTCTTAGGGTTTTAGTGTCGTAACTGGGATTGGACGTGTGGGTGAGAATTGAACTTGTTTTCGTATAACATCTTTTTGATTTGTGATACAATCATATTCCTGAGAAGGAAATGGTGTGATCTAAGTACCACCAAAATTGTGTAGCATACAGAAGATTTGCTGCTCATTTACCTTTTTTTGAGTAGTGTACTTGGTTGAACTTTGGGACCACTATCAAAACGGAGTAAAGAGAAGTTTTTGAGCGTGAATAGTGAGACAATCAACAAATGGTTTGAAGCTCGGAATTTACTTTTTGCTAAATGGTGTTCCAATTTTATCTATCCAGTGATAAACTAGTATAGCGTTGAACCTACGGAGAATTAGTTTATAACATGCTGAAATAAAACAGCAATAAACAGCGTAGATTAGTAATAATCGCCCTCAATAGACGAGGTTTGATTAATGGGAAATTTCTTGAAATATGTTCCAGATACTAGCGCCACGCAATGGCTATCTTCCATTGTTGGAGACTGATATTCGACATATTTTCTCTAGGGTTATAACTCCCAATTCAGATTCCATATGGTTTGACTACTAAGGCTTGCCTTTGACATGGTACGATCTTTGGGACACTTCTTGCTTTCATCGATTCTAAGTTCTTGGACAGTTCTGCAGTAGAGTTTAAGGCGATCTTCAGTTATATATTATGTTTGTCATAAAGTGGTTTGTTTTTATCCCCTTTAAAGAGACGCACTTGCCCTGGTTTGTATATTTGAAATTTGAATAGACTTTTATTCTCTTATGCCATCCCAACAGGTTTGCTCTATGATATACTGGTTGCATGAGTTGAATGACCTTGGAACCATACGGTATGTGTAGTTCCATCGCCTTGGGTCTTTTTCTCAGTATCTCGATTAATTTTTCAGAATAATGGGCTACTATTTCTACATAGATTGAACCTAAACACAACCGATCTAGATATTGACGTGTCCTATAGATATTAAGCTTTTTATGCGTCGATGTTTCAAGGTGTTTCAGTAGACTGAATAAACTTGCTCTTCTTAATAATTGAACGCATATGCTCTTAGTTAACACGATTTTGGATTAATCAACTTCATCATAGACCTCTTCGTTTTGGTTTACTTGGACAGGCATCCTGCACAGGAGCACGAAGAGCATGTCGCAATTAGAGCAGGTGGAGCTGTGGCGTTGTGTACATAAAGGTACGAGGGGTGATTGCTTAGTGAATCATTTGACAGGGTTAGACCAATAGATTAAATTTTGTACAACCGGGGCTTCTATTTTTTGTGGTGCTGATTTGGATAATTCGCGTACAGAATCATGCATGCTAATGTAATTGCCAGTCTAGTACTATATTTGTGAGATATTCAATTCACAGTTGCACATTACGTCCACGGACTTTGACTTTTAACCTAGTGGTTGGTTGATTGGTAGATTCCTGGGAGGGATTGCGAGTCTTTGATGAGTTTCTGCTTTGAGATTCGAAAGGAATCGACACTTTGTTGGTGGCACTTAGATCTCGCCATGTGGACCCCGTAGATGATGTCATCTGCAATGGTGAGAGCATTATGTGTGTGAATTTGATACCAATATTATGGGTTTCCAATATATGCGTCTGGTATTTTAGAAATGTAATTGGGTATGTCCATGTGTATTTTACTTCCGTACTCTAGCTCTCCGGCGTACTTCTCCTCCTCATCTTTTTTGAACGGCTCAAACATTTAACACGCTTTATCTGCTACTCTCGTAGGCGACATCGGAGGTAGAGCAGATGCCATCGGGAGGCGGCAGTAACGTCGCTCAGGACGTGATGATGGATAATGTGACGAAGGAAGCTGAAATAGAGGCTAAAGTTGAACTTGAAGTAGAAGCGATGGCAAGTGAAAATGCGACGGACTCCTTGGCGATGGACGTTGCCGAGGAAGCTGGTAAGAGACGAACTTCGAAAATACAATGTTTTGTCATTTGTTGCTATTTATATCTGCTTTGTCAACTCTGAATCGCTGGATCTCGTTATCCGCATTCCTTGTTGCAGGAACTGATGTCTCATCACCAGCGGAGGAAGGTGGTGTCGGGTCAGGCGAGACTCAATCAGTACAAGTGAACCCCCCTGTTGATCTGGCGAAGAGACTAGACACGAAGATGAATGACATTGTGAACACAAGTCTGAACGACTCCTCTGAAATTTCTAACGCCAAAGAAGTCGAGAAATCTTTGCTTGAATCCAGAGCGTTGGTACAGGGAGCAGAGACGACGAGTAATCCTGACGGTATGACGGACAATGTTGAAAATTTGACGGTGATTCAAGAGTCTGAAAAAGAGGTTGATAGACACAGAATTGCTCCCAGCAGCATAGCCGAAGTTTTAGCCGCGGGAGTGGCTGAAGGTATAGCAGAAAGTATTGTAGAGACCATTGCCAAAGAAACAGCTGGTTCGTATGGACAAGGTTCAATGGAGGGCTGTTTGTTTGACAATGGTAGGTTCGAGAGAATGGCTATTGCCAAAGCGGTGGCAGAAGTTATCGCTGAAGGTGTTGCGCAAGAAGTTGCCCAAGGATTGGCAGATGGACTTGCAGAGGCCGCTGCAATTGCTGAAGCTTCCAATGGAGTTGAGAAAAGGATGCTAGATAATATCCAAGGTGTGCTTTCTATTTCTATGTGAATGGAAAACTAGGCTACTATCTCTCTTTGTTCTGTATTTCTTGATCCTCAACAGTTGTATTAATACGTTTTCAAATTTCACATTGGCTTCTTCGACTGTTTTGACGCCTTTATGATAGATCAGTTCTTATTGACTTGAATTAGGTCTTACTGAGGAAAATAAAGATGGAGTACTGTGCGAGTGTGGACTGGTTGCTGTTGTGAGGGTCGTTGGTGAGAAGAGCCCGAACCGGGGCTTGCGATACCTGATGTGCTCTCTTCAAGAGCCATCGTTTTTCAAGCGAAAGGGCAAAAGGAAAGATTCTGATACAATTGGAAAATGTAAATTCTTCAGGTAAACTTTTACGCAATCGTACCTGTCAAACCTTCCCGTATATTTTGCACTTAATTTCTTTATATTTCCGTTTTTCTCTGAGTTGGTGATTTAGTGCTCGACAAATTATTTGTTAGCTTCACGTTCTATGCTGAACTGTCTCTGTGAATGAACAAGAAACTGAGAATTATAGATTACGTATGTTGTTTCGCCCATGCAGGTGGCTGGACACTCCAAGAAATGCCTCAAAAGAGAACAAGAAGAACCAAGAGAAAGTCAAGATACATCTAGAAGATCTGGATGCGTCTCACTTGACACGATCTTCTGCCAAGAAGAGTAATCCAGAGTCGCCTACTACTGCTGGTACCAGGCCCTCTGTAGATGCAGGTGAAGTCTCGCCCTATGAATTTCCAGCTTTTAGGAATATTGGTGATAGCGTGCTGTTACCGGAATTTCCTGTGTTTACGCCCGATTTGAAAGCTAAGTCTACACGAAAACAGAGGAAAAGGCGACTTGCTGATGTTTCTGGAAGGAATGATGTATTTGTTGCAGATCGGCCCACCTCTGCAGCCACTTTAACTCGTTCTTCCTTAAGAAAAGGGGGTCCGAAGCTTACACAGGAACCTAGCTTAGATAATTCTGCAGTCAGTACTCCAGTAAGTGCTTTAGGAAAACGCACAATCGACTGGACGGATAGTTACGTAGGACCCGAATCGCAAGTGTTTGAGAAAGGGGCTACGTGGCGTAAGAGACGCAGTGTGCGAGGGGAAAGTGGACCCAGTAGTCGATATTCAGTTGGTGGTAGCGGCAGCGAAAGAAATACCGGGTTTGGTTCCTCGGAGAAGAAACCCTTGCACTATTTCAGAAGGTCAACAGGGCAGATCGGAGCTTCAGACGGTGATACCATTCCTGTTCTCAGTACACGAAATCCTGTGACAGATGTCGAAAGTGCTGAAGCTGGTCACAAAGATGAAAAAGACAACCGCTTCAGAAGTTACTACAAGAAAGGCAAGGTTGGTAGCTCTTCAGAGCTGAAGTCTACAGAAGTGATTTCTCCTGATGAACTTGAAAAGAAAACCAAGTCACAAGCAAGGCGTCAGCAGAGGAAGCTGCCTCTTTCCGAAGTCTATGGCGCTGAAAAGCCTCTGCTACCTACGCAGGCGACCAAGACAGGAACAACTATTCTTGTTAGCAAAGACAATAGCTTATCACCATCGGGGCATTCATTTGGAAAGAGTACACCTTCAGATGTTGCCTCTGAGCCTAAAGAAGCCGGACTCTCCAAGTCCCCACCTAAGAAGAGGAAGTTGTCCTGGGTTCTTTCAGAAGATTCTGTGATGCGAGAGACAGACTCCCCGAAAAGATCTTTTGGCAGAAAGAGCATTTCTAGTGCTCAAACTGTAAGTAAGGACAACTTTCTGTGCGTGCAAGCTGTACAGATTCAGGGGCTTTTGAAGTTTTTAATAAGGAATTCTTTGGATTGCTTCAATGACTAATTAGAGGATATCTTCTATGTCTGCACAGAATTCTGAAAGCCAAATTTTTTCGTCTTCAGTGATCGAGACTCCCTTAGTAGCAAGCGTGTTCCCTACCGTCCGGTATGAAGCAAAGCTACCTGTCGAGGATTATCATGATCCTGATGATCCATGGTCACTGGAAATACCATGGTCAAAGCAAGAGCATCAAGGAGATGATCAGCAACAACTGGAGAGGGAGAAGGAGACGAGTCAAGACGAAAGGAATGAGGAAGCAGAGGATGGTGAGAATATTGTCATGAAAACGGATGTAGTGACGAGAATAGAAGCGGTGAATGAAGCTGCAGCAATGGAGGAGGAACAGCCTATGACACTATCAAACGCAACTCAGCCCTTGAGTGTGACGGACCCAAGCGGATGTATTGGATTTGAGACTTCCGGAGACGACCCAGGTCCAGTATCCTCAAACATGGGCCTAAAAGAAGCAGGTGGAAAGAATCATGATAACCCTGGGCCTCATGCGGATCAAGAGACTATCAATGCTGTTGGGGATGCAAACACTTCACTCGTCGATGCAGTGGATGAGGGTGAAAATATCTCGCTTGCTTGTAGTAACCAAACTGGTGGAGCACATTCTGTGCCGCTTGCTGATGGTCAGGAGGTCGGTAATGTTATGAAAGAGGGTCCAGTGGAAACTCGAGCGCAACATGAAGTGTTGCATGAAGAGCGAGCCTTAACCGATAAGACTCCGACAAGTGTAAGTTTTGGCCTGGTTTTGCGGTAGTTTTCGAAGAGGACATATAATTGTGAGATCCTCGAATTTTGGATTGTCGTTATCGGACCATTAGTTATTGGTGCCTCGTAATCAGTCATTTCGATATTTAATATGCATTTTACAAGAGCTCCAATGAAGTAGGAGACTGTTAACTATATGAAAGAATTTCTGAAAGCCACAATTTTCGAAAGAATGTTTTTTAAGCGCTTAGTGTGGTTGATAAGTTGTCATAATGATTCTCATCAATTAGCTCTTCATATTATGCTCATTATGTACAGGTCGAGAGTGCTGGATACGTAGTGAGTTCGTGCAGATGATGGTCATTAAGTGTTGGCACGGAATGAATACCAAATTTTGTTTCTTAGCAAAGAGAAATTTAGATTAACAAGTTAACTGCGTTGTTTCGCTTCAGATGCTGGCTGCTTTTACCGGTACTCCACTTGACGCTGATGGGCACGAGTCGCTCTTGAGTGAGACAGCTATCTTGAAAGTACCTGGAACCATTGCCGAGAGTGACCACAGTGCCCCTGACAAGATTGACTCGACAGCACCTTCCTATCAGCATCTTCCATTCAATGAAAGTGCTGATAATATTACTAATGACTCTACGCACAGCGTTCATGTTGGAGAGCCGGTTGCAGAAGATGCTAATCGTGAGGAAAGTCTTGAGGAAAATCTTGAGGAAAATCTTTTGATAGGAAGTGTTCCTACAGTGAGCAAGGATAGTTCATCCAAGTTAGATGATACATTGGAGACTGACACTATCCTTCCTTGTGAAAGATCCGAGCCGTCGGGTACCCTGGGCGACGCTGAAGTGACTAATGAGGGGGAGATTGTGCTATCTGGCGATAAGTGTGAAATTCACGGTTTTCAAGAGAGTGTCAATAAGGTTCATGGATTAATTGAAGAGTCTGCTGTAAGCAGAAGCAACTTGGTAGGAGACCCCTGCCCTGATGCTAGACTGGGCCAAGGAAGTGACCATGAACCTGAACGAGATCTTGCACACGCACGTCTTGATCAAGATGCTGCCTTCAAATCTCCTCGCGAAGCGGATCATGCCGGAGCTGCAGCTGCCAGTGAAAATGCAGGGTTTGTGAACTCGGTGTGGAGGCTTGCTTCTGGTAAAAAGACTAGATCTATTGGTTCTATAGGTGCTCCAGCTGTAACAAGTAAAAGGTCACGCTCAGTGGTTCCGTCACTGAAGGGTGGTCCGAAAAGAGATCCTAAGCATCAAGCAGAAGTCCAGTGGATTGACGTGCCTTTGGATTGGAGGAATGAGAAGTCTACAGGTAGAGTACCCCTTCTACCAAACATTTCTGGAAAGGGTTTGAATGGGTCAGATACATCTCAGAGTGACTTGCGACTCTTGCAGTCTGGTGATACTTCTCACGGTACACATAGTGCACGTCCAAGACTTGCCAGAGGTGAAGTAGATGATTCCTCTATCATCACAGAGGAGAAGGAAAAAGAGCTTGATGCTTGTAACGAGGACAGCATGGACTTCATTGCCCAAATAACAAATGGAGCCGCGCACGCTGGACAGGCTACTCTTGGGAGTACGGAAATGGATGAAGACGCCTCTGTTCCAGGAGGTGATCACTATCTGGGAGATCCTACCAATCAGGAAGCAATTTTTATCGGAGGGGAAAACGCTGTGCAGAAGAGAAAAAGGGGAAGACCGAGGAAGGATAGCAAAAAGCCTCTTGGATTTCAATATGCTGTGGCGGATGGGCACAAGCTTGGTGCAGTTGCTGGTGTAAACGAGTCTCTTGAGCCTGAACTGGTGAGATGAATAATCGTGGAACAAAGCTTTTTTAGTGTCGTTTTGGAGAAGGGGCTGAGATCCTGACTAGGAATTAGTTCTAAGCATTGATAGCTGCCTTCTTTGTCTGGAATATCGTCGTTCTATCACGTTATTTTGTAGATTGTTTTCATCGTTGTTTGCTTGATTGAACAATTGTGACGAGGACTTGTTCTGGTTCCTTGTGTATTTGATGGGTATGTTAGAAGCAAAGGTTTGTATACAAGGCATCAATTCTCCTCCAAAGTTAGAGGTGTTATACAAACTTGGTCGGGTGAACCAAGTATCCTAGACTTGCAAAGATCTGTGTTACGTTTTGTCGCCATAGAGTAGAGAATTCAAGTCTTGGGGCGCGTGTGTTTCAGGCC
This sequence comes from Pseudoscleropodium purum, assembly GCA_963969395.1. Lineage (NCBI taxonomy): Eukaryota > Viridiplantae > Streptophyta > Bryopsida > Hypnales > Brachytheciaceae > Pseudoscleropodium > Pseudoscleropodium purum. Next base: position 1,497,851 of record OZ017800.1, on the reverse strand, counting down.
GGGGTTATGGGAAAGGCTGATGGCGAGCCTAGTTCCATGCTTATTTGCACCACAGCTATGGAAGGCAATACATTGACAGAATTACATGGGGAGGACAGGGTTTCTCAGCTTGAGAGGTCGGCCAGTAACTCAGAGAGAGAGAACGGAAAGCCTGAAGGAGTTTCCTGTGGACTAGAGGAATGTGGAAGACCTTTAGATGGAAGTGACGTTCCTAATACCTCTGCAGGTTCGTAATATTTTTCTCTACCTCGGCATCTCTGTTTGTCTCTACATCGTCAGTCTATTCAATATAATAAGACAATTTTGATTAGCTGATGCCTGTTGTGTAGGAATGCTTATTTGACATAAACCTGTGATTATATCTCATATTATATACGGATGCTATCTCTTGTTACATGCACTGAAGGTTTGAAGGATGTGGCAGAATTCAAAGAGATTAGCACTAATGCCCGCTTCATGGACCATGGCACGGTGGTGTTGTCGAAATTATTTATATCTTCCAATGCACTGATTGATCTTTTTTCAAATTGTCAACACTGTTCACATCCTGGTATTCTCTGTTTTGCAGAGGGTCTGCATTCAGATTTTGTTGCTCCATATTGTTTATGCAAGGTTGTTCCACGCCAAGCAATCTTGAAAACTGTTATTCGAAGTGGTGATCCAAATGAAGGTCTTCGTTACTGGAGTTGCAGCAATAGAAAACTCTTTACAAAGAAGCGGAAATCTCCTTCAGACGTGACTGAAGAAAGCTGCAATTACTTCAGGTAAAATAACGACCTCCTCTCCTCTATTTTTGAGATCTATAATAGGCTGGTCTACTTCTTCGGGCATCAGTAATGCCCTTCTTCTATTTGGACGCTTCTTTCAAACTTGCCTCAATTTTGAACGATGCAAGTTCTCCTAACATGGCAATTGAAGCTGTGTAGACTACTTACTGTTGCTTGAACATTGCTTTCCTGTCTTCGGGGTAGTAGGTGAATGTGTCACTTTTGTCTTTGGGAGTGTTAACTTTGCATCAAATCTTATTATAGCCTTGTTTATTCGTTTGCACGTCCTGGACTGTTCTCATCAGAATCTCTTCTTCTGTTACAGGTGGCTAGATACCCCACGATTCACTGCGAAGGATAAAAGAGAAGCGCGCAAGGAACGTTACAGGCAAGTGGAGTTGCAGAGACTGTTGTAATGAGCTCTACCACTGATTTGCATTGAATCCAAGCGTCTTTACGTGTTCTCAATTTTAGGGAATTGTTCTGCAGACACATCAGAGAATCACCTCTTGAGATAGGCTGTCTTTTGTAGGGATGATCTCTCTGCCCATAGATTTCGCGTCAGTTTCAGCAGGCCTTGACTTCTTCAGCTGTTGGTAGATTTTCAATCTAGTTGAAGGAGACATTGCCCCACCGTGGTACTTATTACTCAAGGGAGTCCAAACATTTTGTGAGATTTCTGCCCAAGGGCCGTCTTCCTGTACATATCCAGCTCCATGTCGAATGGGAATGACTTTAGGCAGCACCAGGCCGGACTGTTTTTAGTAGGTTTTGTTAGAATCTGGTTAAAATCATAATCATCCTATTGCTTAATCTATTGATTCCCACAATTCTAGCCAAGTCTCTGGTTTCACTTGTTGATTAAACAATTGCATGATCTTGGAAGTGATTGCATTTTTTCCGGACATTGCGCTTGGTGTTGCTCACCAAATGCTATCAATGGCAGTGACGCTTCTGTTCTACTTCAGTTTTTCATGGGTTTTAATCATCTCATGCATTTGTTCTAAACTCAACGGTGGAATGTTACGAGAACCATTGATTGATGGTAGACGCACAATCCGGATAAGTTTGAATTTCGAGTTATGCTATTGAGCAAGGGCCGTCCTGGGCCACATCCAAGCATATAAGGTACCCAAGTTCACCCCCTATTTACACTGTTCCAAGATTTGCAGACCGACATATGTAGACACAATTTGTTAACCTCTAAACGTCCTGATCCTTTTCCAAAATTGGTGATTTCCAAAATTGGTGATTTGGGAAAAATTGTTATTAAGTGCTATTTGGAAGAGTATTTTGGAATTGTTATATGAATAAAAGTTGTAAATTTTGAGTTTCAGATGGTTCCATCTGTACTGGTTAGATTCACTATTGCTATCCCTAGTATTTATTTACCAATATTTTTTTATAAATTTTGAAAAGGAAATATTTTAATTCCTTCTAAATTCAATTACAAGCAAAATGTTATCATTTTTTGAGTAGAACTTGTCAGAATGGATTTGAAATGAGGTTCTCTTCATATGGTGATTTTTTTGAAATTTTTGTGTTTTTTAAATCATGACTTCACTTTTTGCAAATTCAGATTTGAACTAAAATCAATGCAATTTTCAGCTTGACACACTTCTACATTTGTAATTTTAGAAAAATATGAACTCTAGTAATACCAAATCCAACCATTAGATAGGAGAACAACTTGATAAAGTATCTCCACAAATTAAATGACTTTCATCCATGGAGTATTGAGAGAGAAAATTGAATTTCAATCTATTTGTTGTCCAGAAATTGAACATTAGAGCAATTTTGAATTGCTTATGCTACAGATTACTACGTGGCACAAAAATCATATTGACTACTCAAATTTGACTATTAACTTTGTAAGAACAAGCTAATCTCTAAAGAAATCATCATTTTTTATAACCGTGGGAATCAATGGCTTAAAAAAATGGAAAAATATTCATTGGAAATCAAACTACTATAGAAGATATTTCCTTTTTACAACAAAACACATAAGATGAATAGTTGCACTTTTGTCTTATACAAAAAAAATTCTCTATCATCCATCGGACACTTAGTGTTTGCAGTAGTGTTACAAGATTAAACTTATACTTGAATAATAATAGGATTGGGGAACATGGCTTGGAATAAATTCTTTCCTAAAATCTTAGCAATTGGTTTGCTTTCACCTTGGTGTGCCACCCATTGGGACTTACTCCCCCCTCCCCCCCCTCCTCCGGCTCTTAGTGCTATTGCAATACTATTTCAATGGTTTCACTCCTTTCGTAGTATAGTATTGAAAGTTTATTGTTACAGTAAAAAAGAAGCATTGCAACAATATAATTTTAGTGGAAATAATGCATTTCCATTTAAACTACATTATTGCAATATTGTTTTTGTATTGCAACAACTAATTCAAATGAATTCATTTGAGAGAATGCATTCAAATAAATTCATTTTATAAAACAAATTCAAATGAATTCATTTCATAAAATAAATTCAAATGAATTCAATTTAATTTTGTTGAGAAAATGAATTCATTTGAATTCATTTGAGAAAGTGAATTCAAATTAATTTTGTTGAGAGAACAAATTCAAGTTAATTTATTTTAGAGAATGAATTCAAATTAATTCATTTAAGAGAATTTTAGCAACATGAAAAAGATAGATTTTACTAGCATGAGATTGAAAAAAAAATGTTGAAGAGATTAGGGTTTAGGATTGAATGTAAAAGTTTTACATGAAATGAAAAAATGAAAAATGAAATTTTTCAATGCAATTTAAGGTTTGTTGCGCGAAGGAAGCAATTGAGGAGGAAAGAAGTAAATTTGGAGATTGAATGTTTTAATGTAGGGAATTGAAAATGATTTTCGTTCAATTGCTATATACCATGTCTACAAAAATTATTCCTTGACTACCTTATTATGAGGCATGTATATGGTTTTACACTATCAAAGGTAGTAATTGCATATACAATCAATTTTTGTGTCCACTATCCACCCAAAAGTGACTTCATTTTTGTGCTCATTTTTGGGTTTTAAAAATTTAAAAATTTTCATTTGCAACCTCCCGTCCCCCTCTCCCTTCTTGTAAATTTCAAAAACCAACATAGTGACAATCAATATGGGATAATTCCTCCCATATTCATATCCGGTACTATATTCGTATTCAATATCCATATTCATTATTCATCCCATATCCATATCCAGTATTGTATTCATATCCGATACCCATATTCAGTATTCATCCTATATCTCAAATTTGATATTGTATTCATATCCAGTATCTATATTCAATATTCATTCTATATCCATATATGGTATTGTATTTGTATTCAGTATCCATATTCAGTATCCATATTCAATATCCATATTCAATATTTATATTGTATTCGGTATCTGGTACTATGAACATATCCGGTATCCATTTTGAATTTCATATTTGAACGGCTTAAATTAAATCTCACAAGATCAACGGCTTGTGATTTATAAGAAATCAACAGCAATTTTGAGGATAAATATTTTTTCTTAATAAAAATCAACAGTCTGTAAATTTCTAGAGAGGGGGGGGGGCAACTAATGCAAAACAGATGATAATTCCTTCATGTACTGATGAGTTTGTTGTATGCTCAATGACTATTTGTTGCAAAGCATGTAACACTTAATGATACTTGAAACATTTATCTTGAACAAATGCAACCTTTGGTCTCTTGTGATATGCAATCAGTGAACCTAAAGAAAAAAGATATCAAGGAGAAACATATTTCATTTGCTACTCCCTCAGTATATCTAGGACATTGGGATCTCTGGCTATTTCAAAATGTGCTTGTTAGGGATGGTATTGACTACAATCATGTTGTTAGGAATTGAACCTATCCTCAAAGCCATTGAACAATGTACACAAGTTCTTAAAGAGTAAATCTTTCTTTATGCTAAGCACTTTGAAAGAGAATATTCTTCCATATCCATCCTTGTAGAGAAATGTTTTATAAAAGTTATGTTGTGCCCCAACACAAGTTCAAGCATTTGTAGGCCTTGGAAAAGATATTTGCATATAGATTCAATTGTGGACTTTTTCATGGAACTCTACATTACCAAGGAAGTTATTGTCCCTAGCTCTTAGAGAAATGTGGAACAACTAGATTAAACATACATTGCCTTTGGACCCACTATAGCAATGAAACACAATAAAAATTAGCTCCAAAGGATTGACTATTTGACTTTTGATTTTCTATCTTTACAAAAACACATTATTGCATTCAAGTCTAAAATGATGTTGAGCCATTTTTGGGCCATCTTGGTTGATGAAAATCTTCTACATCCGCATGGAGGATTGGATTTGTGCAATCAAAATGACACCTTTAGGAGATCACCAATTTAACAATGATAATGGCTTGACTTTTAGGTTTTCCATTGGTATTGAGATTCAATTAGAAGCAATGGCACAAGGATTTGGAGGGTGAAATTAGTAGGATTACAAAAAAATCTTACATTTGTCTAGGATTATTGTAGGCTCTGCAAACATTATTATAGTGCCAACCTAGGGAAGAAAAGTGTCACGTTAGAATGATACCAAGCAAAAGTGATTCATATTTTGTCAAAATTGGTATTAAATTTTCACATTTTTAAGAGTTATAATTGGTTTTGCCGAGTTTCATCATACTTTCATTTCAATGTAATTAGGGGAAAACTACATTTTAGATTCTTAGGAGTAGTATTGTGTTGTTGTCAAACTAATAATTTAGGATTTTCAACATGATTTGTATCCAATTGTTACAATATTATTAGTCTTAGTGTAGGATTGAAGTAATCATATGTTTTGCATTATAATAAATATAGGTATAAACAATTGCTTTTAATGTTATAATTATTATAGAAATAATATAAGGTCCTAAGGTTATTTTAGCACTTAGCTCTGTAAAGACGTTGTAGATGAGAATGATTCAATGGATGACTTCACTATTAACTATAGAAAAAGATAATACACCTATTGGTCTAGCAATCAAAGAATTTAGGTGACCACCTTGGTCATAAAGGGTTGTGTCCTTTGAGGGTTAGGATGCACGCGCTTTGTCCAATAATACTTTCTTTTAAAAACCCAATTGCTTTGTTTTAAGATACATTCTTTTAGAGTCCTAATCACTTTGTCTTAAATATACTTTCTATTTGAATCCCATTCACTTTGTCCTAGGGATCTAGAATCCTTTTGTGAAGGGCATCATCTAATCATTGATATTGCATAGAGTTTGTGCATTTTTAAAAGTGCCTTACTTGATGCATCACAATAGAACCACTCAATTTTATATGGCACTTGTTAACTTTTGTGGCATTTTTGGATGTAAATCTTTTACATGCAAGAATTTTTATTTAGTTTATTGTTGTTGAACAATGTCTGCAATACTTATCTTTGTGAATTTAAAGACATTGTTGATAATAATAAACTGTTGTTGCCATCAATCTTAAATGAAATTTATCCTTAAAATTAAGAAGTATAATTCACAAAGTATGTCAAAATGCTTAGCTAGACTAAAAAGAATTATATAGTTTTGAATAAAAATATTGCTTGACTTTCAATTTATAGAAAATAAATTATAATAAAGTTAAGGGTAGCTTTAACATACATTGCCTTTAGACCCACTATAGCAATGAAACACAATAAAAATTGCTTTAAATTATAAAATGAAAATTAGTCAATAAATGTACAAGTCATATAAAATATTCCCCTTTTCATGCCCCTTTTATTATTGCCACATTATAATTAAAATTTTAATGTGATTCCTTATCTACTATGATTACATGGACATGTGGTTTGACCTCCTCCCATTGACGATTGTTTTAAAAGAAATCCCCCTAGTGTAGATCTAAATTTCAAATTCATTTTTAGATTTCACATCTAGCCATACATTTGAATTTCAACCAATTTCAAAAATACAATACAGATATCTTTATCTGAAATACAATATGGATCCATATATATAATACAAATATTGAAAATATTACAGTTACAAAAATATAAAAGTAAATCCATATCGTTTATTATAGATGGAACTTTTGGAAATTACAAATAGGGGGTTGGTTAGGGTTTGGATTTGGATTCAGCTTGAGGAAGTGTTTGGAATTTTTTTTTAAATATTTAAATTGGGATTGCTCACATTCACTTGCAATGAGCATTTGCCACTATCCATCTAAAAGATAGCCTACAAAATCCCTATGTTGTGAAGCAACTATCGTACACTTTTATATAGAATTTGAATTTTGGGTCATTGCAAGAAACATTGACCTGTTTGTACATCACAATCAGAATGACTTTCTTGTCAAATCCAATGCCAAAAATAAAAACTGTATTTGTAGTTAACTTGATTGTAATTATATATATATAATAATTTTATATTTAAATTTAAATTTTGTTAATATGTCACACTTTCAAGTTTAGGGTTTTTTAATACCAAATACTAGGTCAAGTTAATGATTTTTGGTTGAAATTTTTGTGGTATATTCCTATAGTAGGTAGACATAACCCTACCAAATGGAAACTAAGAAAACTTTATTTTATGTCCTACATGTTTGTGCAAAGAGGCCTCATTGCACACCCACTTGTAAACATTAGAAATGGTTTTGACCTTATTTTTTCATCAAATCTCATCACTATGAAATATTTTCCAATGGCCAATTTTGATTTTTATTGAAAATTTATTTATTTATTTTCTACAAATTAAAATGTTGAAATTGTATTTTCTAGGATAGATGTTTGGATATAGAATTTTGGTGGAGAAAATATATAGTTGGACATTTTAATTTGTAAAAAAAATTTAATAAGAAAATAAATTTTCAATAAAACTAAATTTTTTTGGATTTGAGAGTACTTCTTGGTGATGATATTTAACTAAGGAAATGAGTCAAAACCATTTCTATTATTTACAAGTGTGCCTCTTTTGAGGTGATAGTTTGAGGTAATAGTGTAAAACCATGTACAAGCCTAATACTAAAATAGTAAGGGAATAATTTTTGTACATGTGGCATATAGCCATAGAACAAAAATCATTTTCAATTCCCTACATTGAAACACTCAATCTTCAAATTCACTTCCTTCCTCCTCAATTGTGTTCTTTACACAACAAACCCTAAATTACATTGAAAAATTTCATTTTTCATTTTTTCATTTCATGTAAGACTTTTACATTCAATTCTAAACCCTAGTCTCTTGAATCTTTTTTTATTCAATCTCAAGCTACTAAAATTTGCCTTTTTCATGTTGCTAAAATTCTCTCAAATGAATTTATTTGAATTTATTCTCTAAGACAAATTAACTTAAATTCGTTCTCTCAAATGAATTAACTTGAATTTTTTCTATGAAATTAATTAATTTGAATTCATTTTCTCAAATGAATTAATTTGAATCCATTTTATGAAATGAATTAATTTGAATTTGTTCTGTGAAATTAATTGTACAAAAATTTAATTAAATCCTTGAATAAATTTAGTTTTAGTTATTTCTCTACAACCAATTACATTTTTTAAAAGTTGGTCATAATGTATAATTCATAAATAAACAAAATTAATTAATTTGAATATTTGATTTACATATTACATGTTTATATGAAGAAGCATAAATGAAGTCCTATCGTCACTACCCCATACATATGTTACAAGACCAAATTGCACCATGTTGACTTTTCAAAAGGAATTATTGTTTTCTTTCAAATCATGTGGATAGTGCGATTTCAATGACATTTTTTTTTCTTAATTCTCATCGCACGATAGTGGAGGGTGGTCTTAGGTTTTTTAAATCTCATCTAATAGTTGCTATTTTTTCACCTTGGGGGGGATAAAAATAGGTTGCTTGACAATTTTCAAGTGAATATACCTATTGTAGAAATATACTACAAAAATTTCAACCCAAAATCATTAATTTGAACTAGTATTTAGTATAAAAAAATCCTAAATTTGAAGCCTCACTACATAATAAAATTGATTTTTAAATATAAAATGATTTTTAAATTCTTTTGAAAAATAAGGGGTACAATTAAAATAAAAAATTCTAGAAATATATTTTTTATTTTGATCATTGAGCTTACAATTCAAAACTTCTAGCAGTGGACAGAAACCAACTTTTCAAATCAATATACCATATGGATGGTGTTTCTTGCAATGACCCTTTTCTTTTTGTCTTTTGAGCAAATTTTGATTGATTTTAGATGCATGGAAGTCCACTTTTAGATTGTGGGCACATTGGGATATGAATTTGGTTCTTGCTAAGCCAACCTTCTAAATATTATTGTAAGATTAGATAATCATATCCAATTGTGACATCCAACTTGAGAGGTAAGGAGTTTTGGAAGCAACAAATGAAAGGAGAAACATTTTGTGCTTCAAGAAGGTCCATATATTCAAGGTAAGTCTTTGTGCTATATTTAAGTGGTTCCCTATATTTTCAGCTTTGAAAATTTGTAATATATTATTTGAACATTCAAAAATTATTAAACCAATTGGGTTCCCTTTCTCTTGATTATGTAAATAATCCCTTTATTTTTTTGGTCATTTCAGCCCCTCAAATAGAGTAATCATAAAGAGTGTTGCATTTAACATCATTATTGTTCCTTTAATTGTTGCATATATTATTGATAGATTGAATTTATAATTATTCTTTTGCGAAAAAATGGCAAAATAAAAGTTTTTAATTTGCATATATTTAAATAAACTCAATTTTCAACAAATATAGATACATTGTAGGTGATTGTAGCAAAAATATATAGCTTCCCATTATTGTCTGTAGGAAGTGATTATTCTTATCCATTTGGATTCTAATGTGGTTTTTTGGACTCCCTTATGTTATCTAAAAAAGTCCCTTCAAATTGTGGAATAGAAAATGAACCTTTTGCAGTATATCTAAACTAAAGTAGATGGCTATAAAAGTGACCCTTTAAGGGTTGGTCCAACTTTTTCATAGGTTTGTATGAATAGAAATTTTTTTAGCTCATTTTTTAGAGAAAGAAAAATGGATGCCGAACGTAATACAAGTGGTTTCATATTTTTCAAAGCATTTTTGAATTAGTTATGAATTTTCAAAGATTTCTGTTGTATGATACCTATTTGTGACCCATAGGTCTCCCAAAATCTGTCCTTGCAACTTCTAAAGCGATTTCTGAACCATGGAAGAAATGATTGGCTCTGGGAATAAAATAAGTAAATTTTTCTTGATTAATTCAATAGCAATAGTGGTTTGTTTAAAGATCAGCTCCCATCCATTTTACAATCAGCTATGGGGTGGTTGCAAGGAGAGGATCGCAATTACAGCCTCCTACCTTACATGATGGTCTTTCTTGAAGTTATCACTACAAGAGAATGGGCATTTTAAGTGAGTTTTTAAGTTTAGTCCTAGATATAAGATTATAAGTAATGACCTTTAAGGAGATTTTAAGCAAAATTTTATTAGAAACATATGTATTTTGAGTAAATTTTTACTAAAAATCTCCTTAAAGGTCATCACTTATAATCATATGTCTAGAACTATACTTAAAATTTCATTGAAAACACTTCTTTCTCTCATAGTGTATAATTTGTGCAATTTCACACAAAAAAGTCATAATGCAACTCTCCATAACTAGTGTCCATTTCAAGAGGTGGTTGCCTATAGTGACCATTGTGTTGCTGCTTCAAAACTATTCATAACTAATTCCACGAAGCTCCTAAAAATAGGAAACAACTTGGGTTAGATTCCATCTGTCTTTCAAGGAAAATCTCACTGAAAAATACTTCAAGAATTTTAACCTTCACAAATTAATTTTTAGCTGTTAAAAGGGTGCTTTATAAATCTCCTACCTGACATTAGAATGCAAAATCCAGGCCATGGGAGCCACTTCCAGCGTAGCTTGAACTTGAACCTCACACCCGGTACTCACACCCGGTACTCACCAACGTTCCCAATGAAATGGACGATGGATTCGATGGCAGGCAGATCGGATGGCACAGGGCTGACCACTTTCGATGGGACTCACCAGCGACTTGCCAGCCCGGACGGACGAGTTCTGTATCTGCAGTGGATGCGGACGCAATCATTCATCCTCCGTTTCTCATCCGAGACCCCCCTCCGCCGTGCCCTTTGCATGGCCCTGCATTCGCTTGCGTCTGCCGCGGCGGTGGCTTCGAGGTGCCGCACATCCCAATCCGCGACCCCGAATCTCTCCATCTGCTCGGATTCTGTTGATCCCACTTTGAATGCTCGATTTGCTAGAGCTTGTGCGGTATTCTTGAACTTTGAAGTTTGCACCAATTCGTGCGTGGGGAGGCAGCCATGAAGGGTTAGTTGCAGAGCTTCTCTGTGCGAGCGTGAAGAACGCGTTTCTTGGATGGTAAGCTGCTGTCTCGTTGGTGAGTCTTTTTTTTTCAATTTTGGAGGGTTTAGGAGGATGATGTCACTGAGACTGTGTCATAGGGTTTTAATGGACAAAACTGGGATTGGAAGTGTGTGTGTGTGGGAGAAATTGGACGTGCGAATCTTTAGGTCTTTTGGATTGTGATAAGCATACTCTTGAGAAGGAAATGGCGAGAAATATGTGGTGAACGGTTGAAAAGAAATACATATTATTAAGTCTTTTGAGGGTCCCAGATTTGCAGAGTTTGGAGCTGGTGCGATGCTTTTGGTAATTTTGGGGTGGTTTAGGAGGAAAATCTCGCCGAGGCTGGGTGTTAGGGTTGTTCATGTACGGAGCTGGGATTGGAAGTGTTTGGGTGAGAATTGGACTTGTTTTCTTTTGAGAATCTTTTTGGTTTTGGCGTTTTGTGATGCAATTGTGGAAAGGGAATGGAAGTCAAGTATCTGGTGAATGGCTTTAAAACGAAATGAAGAGTTGAAACTATCTGAGAGCTAGTGTTGTCGGTGATATTTTCTTGGAGGGGTTTAGGAGGAAAATATCTGACCTGGCTCTCGGGGTGGTTTCATGTGCTTAGGTGGGATAGGAATTGAGCATTTTTGTCTAAGACTCCTCTTGTCGGGATACCATTTTATTCCTGAGAAGGAAATGGAGTCGAATATCTGGTGAATGGTTTAGAAATAAATGACAAGATTGAACTATTGGAGAGCTAGAGTTTGTCTGGGAGGGCGAAGGGATGAGTTCAAGCTTTTGTGGAATCGCTCGAATTAGGGTTTTTTCTGCATTTGAAGCAAGGAGCCATCTTCCGAACTGCGCTTCAAGTGCATTGAGAGAGCTACTCAGGAGTTGAGCCCTCAAGGACCAAGAAACCCAATTTGGGTCTCACTGCTTTTGACCAGATTTGATATCTAAGATTTTCGTGTCTCGTGGACTGATTTGTCGTGGTTGCCATGGCAGCTGTATCATGGAATTCAGAACGTCAGGACATGTATAGGTGCTCATCTTAAGAAGGGACATTTGTATGGAGGACATTGGCGGTAGGGTCATCACAAGCAAGGGTCGGTTCCGACGTTAAACCTGAACTCGCCGACAAACAATGCACATGTTGCTGCTTCACTTACACCAACAGATGGGTGAAGCTCACTGAATGCTTTCTCATTAGAGGGACTAGTGCAGGGCTCGCAGTTGCTCGATTTGGATCCAGTAATGGCTGGCGATAGGGATATTTGCAACAGGAGAGAGAACAAGGAGCTCTGCCCTGTTGTAGGCCTGAAATTTCCCTCCCTCAAGTTCCCTAACCCTGCCTTGCTTTCTAGCTGGGTTCAACGAGTGACCTCGAACTTCATATGGACGGTCCAACCTTTGAAATTTGAGGCTCTTAATTGCTTAGTCGAATACAAACCTATAGTTTCTCCATTGCCCGTCCCATTCCTCGCTCTCAATAATCTCATTGTCCCTGTCCCTTCCTCGACTTCCTCAGTTCCCGTCCCCCAAAAGTCTAGTGTTGCATCTAAACCCCAGGATCCCGCTGCTAAAGACAACGTTACAAATGGGGGGGAGGTCGCCAGTAAAGGCCCGGCCTTCATTGGCCAGGTGTACACTATGTGCGATGCTTCTCGCCGTGGGTTGATTGCAGTGAGACCTGCAGACGTGTTGAAGAAGATCAAGGTTCCCCCATACATGAAATTCATGGAAAAGGCTTACGAACGAGCCATGAACCTTCTGTTTTCCGAAGACATGAAGGGCCCTGTGTTTAGATTCTATTTCAATCGAGACGACGCTGCAGAGTATGTGAAGCGTTTGAACATCTCGGGCTCTACCGTCGGTCCTTGCTCTCTGGACGCCGCCTACAAGTACTACAAAAGCAAGCAGGATATGTTTAAGTTTATGGCAGACCACCGACAAGTGAAAATTGCGAAGGAGTTAGTGCGTAAAGAACGGGGAGGTAAGGCAGCGAAACGGCTCAAAGGCGTTCCCGTGTTTTCGGCTAGGAATCTAACAATCGCTATGAGTACTCCCCAAGGGGTAAGATGGTTTAGGCCCTACTTCTTCAATAAGAAACAGCTGGACAACCTAATTGGGCACTCCGTAGATCACTATTACGAAATGCTGATCAGTGCTCGGAGAGCGCAGCGTCGTAGCCAAATGTCAGAAAATAGTGGAGATTCGCTGGCAGGAGGAGGGGAGACTCCGGAGGATGAGTTAGATGGGCTCATGGATCCTCCTGAAGTGCAAGAGCTCATGGAAGAGTTGGGACAAGGAGGGGGAGGGGTGGAGTTTGTCGGTTTGAAGGTGTTAGAAGCACAAGTCATGGACCTTGCAGACAGGGTTTTGCTGGGGCATCAGTGGAGCCGACGGATGATACACTTGCAACCCAAGTTTCCTGTCATCGTTGATTCTTTCGAGCGTCTGGTGTCTGCATCGGACGTGGATCAGTCAGGGTCGAAAGGGAGGGTTTCCAGTCCTAAAGATTCCATTAAAAAGGAGGAAGGTCAGGAGAAAGACGGTAGCGACGAAGAGTCAAGCAACTCAGGTCGTGATGACAGCAATTCGGTTTCCAAGGACTATAGGGAAGGGGAATCTTCGCCCAATCCTCCGTTCAATCTGTTCGGAAGGAAATGGGGCTTCAATGCCAATTTAGTGTCCAAGAGAAAAGATTCAGGGAATGCTGGAATACTGGAGGAAGATTCAGATTCGGAGTACCTGGAAGAGACTGCACAGAAGGATACCAATGAAACTTTCCAACCAAAGCTGACCATGATGGGGATTGCCATGAATGTGAATAAAGTGGAGGGAGGATTGCAGCAAGCAATGGCAGCCGCGGCGAAGGATGTGGAAGATCGTTTGCGGAAGGGTGAAGGCTCGGGGCCTGAGCACGGTCCTTTGTTTATCGCCAATCTTGGGGCTTCCCAAGAGTGGGGACGAGCTGTCTCAGGCACTTCAGGTCCGCCAGTTGAAGACGCTGAGTAAAGTTTATCCTCGTGTTAGAGCTTCGCAGGATGAGGATTGTATGATGAGTATGAAATATACCAATTGTCATCAATCTATTAGTTTGGTGAGAGATAGGTGTATATATAGGCAGATGAATATGGAGAGTATTCCCAGTCTTCGCTGGACTGCGTTTTGTACCAAATTTGTACTAATTTTCCAGTGAATCTGGATCATTCTCAGTCAAAAGGATAATCAGTTCTAACATGTCAAGTTCCAGCTGCTGATGCTTCCGAGTTTTGTTGAGGGTCAGGGTTTTTATGCCTGCCAACCTTTACCAAGAATTGAGCTCCTTTTGTGTTTGCTCAAGGACACGTAATTAATTGCGTATCCTCTTATTGTGAACTGACTTTTCCTTTGCCGAGCAGGTAAGCGATGACTCAAAGCTTGCAGCTGCAGATTGAAGGAGAAAGAAGCTACTTTCTATGCTAATTATGAAAAGGTTGTCGTGTGGTGGAGATGACGTCTGAGCCTTCCCTTGCTCGCAGAGACGCAATGCACGTCGAAGGTGAGTATCGTATTCCTCGTGAAATCTAATCCTGTTAACCCCAACCTAAAAGTTGAAGCTCACTTTGGAAGCCAATAGTTGATTAAGTAACTTCCAGAACATAACTCTATCGTTCAAAATATTGGGTATGATTTCTCCTGCTTGTTGGTACGTTTTGTTGCCTTGAAGCTTTCTAACTGATGTACTGGTATCTAATTGATAAAGACATCCTTTTTTTTTGGCATTTTTGGTCACAGGTGAATTGCATCCGGTAATTGCATTCCGAGGAAGCGGAGATTACTTGTTCCATTTGAATTGTGCACGTTTCTAAATCGGTGACATGGTCTGTTGCAGGTTGGCTGTCGTGTGTTTGGTCGGTCCTGCGCCAGGCCACTAGTGGCTGGCTGGTGGCTTGTTACTCTTCTCTTGCAATGAAATTTCGTTTCATTTGTTTAAAAAATAAAAATAAAGTCTCCATCTCCTTATCCTGAACTCTCACTTGCAGCTCTACTAGCTAAGTAGGTGCTTCATGCAATTGAGCCTGGAATATCAGGGCTCAAAACGTTACTCAGATATAGGATTGATAAGACGAAACCCCATCCAGGAATTGGTTACTGGTATCCATCTACGCCTTGGCTCATGGTTCATACTTTGTAGGGTATCAGTTTCTACAGGCCACCAGCCAGAATCCTAGTTTGTTACTCTTCTCTTGACTGGCCACCAGCCAGAATCCTGGCTTGTTACTCTTCTTTTGACTGGCTGGTGGCCTGTAGCAACGATGATACGAATCCTAGTTTGGAGCCTTTTTCCAATTTGATGGACCGCGTCCACCTGACTAGGAGCATCTCTCTCAACGAAATGGACTGACTTTCTCCGGCCCTCAAAACTTTAAACAAGGCTGGCGCGATGTTTGGAGTACATCTCGTCAACAGACAGAAGCGGCTTTTATGTAGGCAGTACTGCATAATGCCATTGTCGTGAACTCTTGGGGGTCTCGAATGCGTCACCCCTGGCATCGATGTTTTTTGTATCTGTTGCAATACAGGTAATGAAAAAATCGTCCCGACATGAAAAAACTCTGGACAAGCATGATCTTCCTCGAATGGAGGGACTGCAGGAGAAGAAGGTGAAGATGGTGGTTCACTCACATCCTTCACGAGCGTCCAACATACAACAAGGAGTTCGTGAGATTCTGAATTCACTCCTCTTGAGGTAGGGATCCTCTCAATCTCGAAATCTTAGATTAGACGTTCAATTTTTATGCGAGAGAGGCGTCTTCTGATTTGATTTTGTTGGGAGGCGCGAAGCGAACCGTGGTAGATTATTTTGCTAAAATCCTGTTATTTAAATTCTCGTTTTTTGAAGACCTTGCCATTGAGCAATGTGCTGAAGCAAATGGAGAACGTAATTTATCCTTCTTAAACCCTAAACCCTGAGTGAACAGGAAGTGAGCTCGAATCTCCTGCCTTGGCTATTGGGAATAGTATTTGGTGCTTGATAGATTATTTTTACTCGTGTGTTGAAGATATCCCTTCCGTCTCGAATTGAGTTACCGAATTGGGAGCAGTTGAGATGGGTTTAGTGATCCAGTTTTAGTTATGGGTTTTAAGTAGTGGACTATGTTATGCAGGTACAACGAGCATTTTGACGGATCTGTGCTAGCACATTCGAACACTAAAACACAAGGACGCACGGCAACGATTTTGGAAGGACTGACACCGTACTTTTGTGTGCGCTTGACAACTACGCTTCTTCTGTTCTCTCCCAAAGTCGATTTCTTTGTAGGTATTATCTACCAATTTCTATTCGTGACTTTACTGATTTCAATCATGCAATAGGCTTTGAGATCAAATCGTTTTTCTCTAGACGTTGACGTGTTACAAGGTTGAAACGTTTTCTCGAGGTGAACAGTATTACGACCTCATTTTCATCACGCCTGAAGCTTACTGGATTATTGTCTTTCATGCTTTACTGTGTGCTTGTTGTGAAGCAGTGCTAGTGCTTTAGCTTATGCTTCGCCCAAAAGGGAGTCTAGTAACTGAATTTTTCTTCTTTGCTGCATGAGAGCAGAGGGGAAGGTGAACAAGGTGGAAGAAGATTATCTCGGAGTGGTGGTTCTTGGCTTATTCAATACTGCAATTGGGTTCTCAGATATTCGGAATGAGCTTGTTTTTTGTGAAGCAGTAGTAAGTGCCTTGTTACATATGTGGTTGTTCTTAAGCAATTGTATCTGAAAAGCATTCTGAACCATCAAGGCTTGCGTTTTTTGCATTCATTCCTTTGTACTCTTTGGGATTAATGATGATAAGTTTGGATGGAACAAAGGCTTGGATGAGTGATCCTCAGTGTTTAGGAGAATGAGGAGATAGTTGACCTGACTGGAGCTCTTATAGGACCGCAGACAGGCTGTGTGAAATATCTTGCATTATCGTCCAAGGGAAGAGATCAAAATGAAAGCCATCGTAGGTACTAAGTTATGCTTGCTCACGTTAATCTCCATTCTTTTGCTGGAGGTGAATGGAAACTGCTGGTAATGATACGCTTGACCCTCAGCGTTTTATACTTTTCTGGACTGGAAATCTAATTTTTTTTACACTATATAGAGAGAGAGAGAGAAGTGTGGGTATACGTTTCGTCAGGACAAGCCTTGAGGGCAATACAACTATTTTGTGGAGTGTTGTTATTACCATTAGCGTACAAAATGGACACCACTTAGTGGAACTTAACCTATTTGCTTTTTAATATCTTGCCATCTGGGGCTCCAAATAGCTATGTGTTGACCTCAAGCCTGGTCTGGAGAATTGTAGGCCAGCCCCCAGTGATACCATCAGATCTGAGAAGGCATAATTGATTAAATTTCTAAAATATGGTTGATGCAGGCTTTCAGAGAATGGAGCCAAAATGTCAAAACATGGAGAAAGCAACAGTGTTGAGGAGAGAGCGGATGTTTCTGAAGGCATAGACGAGCATACGCCGAAGAAGTAAAAAAAGAGAAGACGAGAGGTGACAGTAGCATCGAGAAGAAAAAGTCTGGACGTTTCTGCCCTCTAAATTCTTTTCTATGCTTCTTAAAATTTTTTTTCTTTGCCTCTTCAATAGAAGAAGCATGGTTTCATTGCCTTGTAGATTGCTTCTGCTGTGGAATGGAATTTGAAATTTATGTTTCCAAAATGATTATGGCTGATGAAATTCGTTCTGTGGATTTGAGTTCCATGCCCTAAATTAGATTACATGCCTTCAGGATCTAAGCCACTTTTCCTAATTTCTTTTTCAATTCTTTGCAAACAATAAGTTACTCCTGTGCTTCATACGCCAGTATCATATTATAGTCTGTTTTGCGCAATTCTAGTGAATAGACTAAAGTATTGGTTATTGCTGTTATTAATATAATTGCAGAGTAATTACATTGGCTAACCCATTAGTTAGTGACCCCAGTGAGTTCACCGAGTAGGCCACACTCCATGAAAGGCTCCAGTTCCTAGCCCCAGTTCTACAAGAAGGGCACCTAAGCCACCCCCTTAACCCTTTAGAGGCTACAAATTCAAATGCATTGACCAATCAAGTTCTTTTTTACAAGGTCATGTTTAGGTGCTTTAACCCCTCAATGCCCTATGGGCTCAAAAGTTGTCTTGCAAGGTCCAACAATCCATTTCAAAGTGCTATATCTTATGCATCTAATGTCCAAATTCAATGAAACTCAATGGAAAAGTTGTACATTGTAGTCTAGTTTATTGAGCACTATTGTCCTTAGAGTAAATAGCAAGTCAATGATTTCATCCATTGAAATTAGGGGAATGTATCACCTAGTGTATTGTCAAATTTTGTTGTACCAAATATAAGCAAAATATTTCTAAAAAATATTTCATTAATAATTGATGTAACTTTGTTAAAGATTCATGAATTCCTTTTGTGCAAGAGCAATATAATTAATATAGTGGTTTGTTGCCAAAAATTGCCCTATAGAAATGTCAACAATAAATTAATAGGAAGTTTAAATTTTGGAAAGTAGTATGTTACAAATTCTATCTAAGCCAAGGTTGGAGATTTTTCAGATTTTTTTATTATAGTAAGCTATGATATCCAAATGAATTAATGTAGTTTATCTAATAACCCATATGGACACTTTATCTTGCAAATAATCATCACATGAATAATCTATCAAAATCCAAAGAAATTATGTTGCTCATTTACAATGACATACCTTAGTGTTAGATTTGACAATAGACTTGTAACAATAAAAATCATTTTAATTTTGAATAGTTTCAATAAGTTGAAAATCACATTTGAAGATTTTTATACTTTTAGTTATTTATTATTTTGGTTTTTGAAGTATTTTATTCTTTGTTACCACATTTTCACCTTTTCAACTTAATAGTGATGATTAAATAACATTACATGGTTTACACTTTAAAATGTTATTCTTGGAGTTAGTCTTTGCAATTTCTTTCATAATGTTTATATCTCCAAAAAATTTGGCAATATACAAGAAACAATTCTACAACCTTTTATATATTTCACTTACAATGTTTCCTAACTTCAAGCATTTAAAAAAAGATTAATCTAGGAGGCCTATGGCTTTTTTGGGTTTACAAGATTATAATGTTTTTGTGTTGACAAGAATCCTAAATTTTAGAAACAACACATGTAAAGGTGAAATTCAATTCTTAAATCTACTTGAATGAAATTTTTTTTTAACTATAATGTGCTTTGAAAGTAACATGCAAATATATTGGTGGAAAAAAACATCATTCAATTGAATCATTGTATTTGCAAATAGATTTGAAATGTAAAAAAATAGCAAACCAAAGCTACTATTAAAAATACATCTACGGTTGAGCTTCTTTCTACTAAAATGCCTTTCAATCACTTATAATTTCTTGTTTTGATATGAAATATTAACTACACAAACACAAGTAGTCTACACAACTTTTCAATTTAAAACAAAAACAAAAAACGGACATAATTAGTATAAGGAAGAAATAGGCTACTAAAACTCATTATAGTCCAAAAATGAATAGATTTTGAACTTTGAATTGCTTCAAACATTCAAAAAGTTATAAATACATGAACCTTCAATCAATAATGGGTTTGCTTTCTCATAAACCTTCAGTGACTAGCTCTTGAGCTAGCTCTACTTTAAGTATAGGGGAAAAACTTTGGATTGGAAGAAAGCTTACCTCTAGAGATTGTATTATATGTGAACAAGTTTGATTAGGCCTATACTTGAAAGTCTAGGCAATGGTGCACATTATACAATCCACTCTGTCTAAATTAGCTTCATAAATAAACATAAAAAACTTATGAGCGTGTCTAAAGTTTGTTAAATTTGCAAACCAATTTGAATTATCCAAAAGAACCAAAAAAATTTACTTGAAAATATTTTTTTATCGATGAAATCAAAATTCTTGAAATAGAAATCTGTTCAATATTAGAACTTACCTAGCTAGCAATATGAACATCTAATGTATGACTACAAACTACAAGCTTGAATATTCTTCATAGAAATATCAAGGTATGAAAACTATCTTGCCTTGCCTACCACTGACTTCAATTTCCTTCCAATTATCTCTATAATGATCTAATTTGAATATTCTTGAATTGTATGAAATCTAATGTAGCTAGTTTAAAGTATTTTTATTCCTATTTTTCAATTGTCAAGATTCTATCTTGCTAACTTCAATTAAGTAATTCCTAATGACCCAAAGGAATTAATTGTATAGTGGGGTACCAATCAAAATGGCATTTTTGAATTTGCAATAAAGAAAATTTCAATGTTGCCAACTTTGATAGCCTACCGAGAGTTGAAAAATTGGTATTTTACTATGAAATTTTTTTACAACATTATTTCTAAGTCAATAACATGTGTTCAAATTTCAAGGCCAAAAGATTTAAGCAAAAAAAGATATTCAAAATCTACCAACATGTGTAGTTGCGAAAAACATTTGACTACTTTCAACTTTGACACCTTCCCAAGAATTGAACTTTTTTTCTTTTGCAATGAAATTTTTTATATGAAATAACCTCTATGCTTTTGATATTTGCAAAAGAATTCAAGGTCAAGAAATTAATTTTTAAAAAAATGTGAAAGTTACCAACATGTGTAGTTTTGAGAAAATTTTCACAATTGCCAACTTTGACACCCTCCCAAGGGCTAAAAAATTGGTTTTTTATTGTAAATTTAGGATATTAGGGTTTAGATTTTAGGGTTACATGGATATCCTTTGACTTTTCAACCTTTTATTTTTAGGTTTTGAGTGGATCTACCCCCCCCACACACACACACACACACATTTTTAAAGTCTACAAATCCAACTGTGGTAGAAAAAAACTATACTCGTTTATGGTTTGTAAGATATAGCAACTTTGATTTTGGTATCAAGGGGTTTGACTTTGCTTTAGCAGATGCAATATTATGTGTTCTAAAACAAAACAAAACATTTCAAAATGTTCTTGACAAGAGCTTTCCAAAAATATCTTCGTTGGCTAATATTAGCTGTTTTATTTTTAGACTCTATAAGATAGTTTAGGTTGATTTTGACTTTAGTGAAGGGAGACTTTTTCTATTTAAGATTGAATGATCTCATATATCTTGTCAATAGAATTATGTGATGATGTGGCACTTTTCCATTGGACTTCATATGGATGAGTTATTGATGGATGAAGTTTTGATTTTTAAACTTCATCTACTAATTGTTGCTAGTTGATATGTTGGATGATAATTGAAACACTTTTCTAGAAAGTCCATACAAGCATCTACAAGGTGGTAGTATTATCTTAGGCTAAAAATAGATATTGAAAAAGCTCAAAACAAAAAATGTTCAATAATCGCTTTTGCATAGAAAACGGCAATTATATTTGAATTGCATAGTGTTGTAGGTCTTCTTTATGGGATTCCAAAATGACATGGCAATTCAAGATTGGATGTTGTATGCATGAGTAATTGATGGACAAAGTTTCATTGTCTCATACTTCATCTGTCAATTGTTGCTATTATAAGAGTTGGATGATAAAGTAAAACACATTTTTGAAAAGCACTTTCAAGCATCTACAAGATGGTGAGTTTATTTTCTACCAAAAATAAATATTTATGAGGATCAAAATATGAGGGTCTACATTTAGGCTTTTGCAGAGAGAAGGATAATTACATTTGAATTGCTTGGTGTTGTAGGTCTTTTTCATGGGATTCCAAAATGATGTAATACTTCATGATTGGACACCTTATGCATGAGTTATTGATGAATGAATTTCATTTTTTTATACTTTATCTGTCGATTGCCACTATTTTAAGAATCTAATGATAAAGTGAAATACATTTTTAGAAAGCGCTTTCAAGCATCATAATATGGTGTGCTTATATTTGGTCAAAATAAATATTTAGGGGAGCAAAAATGTGAGAGCCTACATTTTGCATTCAAGATTGGATGTTGTATGCATGAGTTATTGATGGATGAAGTTTCATTGTCTTGTACTTCATTCGTCAATTGTTGCTATTTTAAGAGTCAAATGATAAAGTGAAATAGATTTTTGTAAAACACTTTCAAACATCTAGAAGATCATGTGTTTATATTTTTGCCAAAAAGATATTTATAGAGGTCAAAACATGAAGGTCTACATTTAAGGTTTTACATAGAGAAGGGCGATTACATTTGGATTGCATGACGTTGTAGGTCTTAGTCATGGAATTCCAAGATGACGTGGAACTTTAAGATTTGTCACCGTATATATGAGTTTAGGGTACATGAAGTTTTATTTTAGATTGTCTTAAGAAGGCCCATCAGATGAATGGCATACATAATTAAATAAAACAAGCTCATAGATGAAGTTGTAAATATTTTCAATTTGTTGAATTATAAATCACATTAAAACGTTCACAAAAAAATAAAATACAACAAACATTGTACTTTAAAGGAGTCATTGCAAGAGTGTTAAGTCATTTTTACATAATTTCATGGAATAAAATTGTGAATTAAGTTGTAAATATTTTCAAATTACTAAATTCATGATCACATCCACGTTAAGCAAATATTTACAATATGAAAAATGCCCCAAAATAGTGTAATATAGCAAACGTTGTATTTGAATTTACATTTTATATTAAGAAAATTGAGAATTTGAAATTTAAGTCAATAGTAATGTCCACCATAACATTTCAAATTTTTACAACTTGTTGTTGAGGTTACTTGTTTTATACATTTTATGATCAATTCTTAAAGTCTTGACCATTTAATTGTATAAAGTACAACAAGAAGATAAGGTTTTTTATAATTGCCATTTAAATTATACCAAAAAAATTGGTATTATGGATCTTATAAATTCTAAGTATTTAAAATATTTACAAGTTGTTTTGGATATTTTTTCATTCATTTAGCTAAGATTTCTATGATTTTTTTAAATTGGAAACTTTAAAGTAATGCAAACAAATAAATTAGTTTCCAACCCATGTTCTAGAGTTTAGATAGAGAATTGCATTCCATTTCTTCATAAATTTTAGTAGTTGTATTATTTACAACTTGTTGGGGTATTTTTTTTTAAACACTTCACAATCAAATCTATGAGTTTTTACCATTCAATTAAATAAAACACAGTAAATGGGTAATCCTATTGTAGAGAAGTTGGTGCAACCGCAGTTGTCAAACTTGGAAGATCAAGTGACAATTCTTTGTACCCAAGTAGAAGTTGTGCAAGTCCAACTTTTAGCTTAGTCAACGTTGAATGACCAAAGGAATACCCAAGTTTGAGTTTTGCAAATGCAACTTCTAACCTAGGCAACATTGAATGACCAGAGGACTTGCATGCACCCAACCATAAAGATGGTTGTAGGTGCCATTATCCTTTGGACTATAGGAATGGAGAAGAAGTAGAAAGGTGCTTCAAAGCCATCCCAAGCATTTATGGCTTGGAAGAGGAAGGTAAAAATGATGACACTAGTGACTAGACACTGTAAAAAAAATTGTGTTTTAGGTGACAAATTTTAAATGACATCCAATGCAATAACTCATGATTTTATGTCAACTTAAATATCTGCCATAACATTGAAATGTTATGGTGGACATTATTGTTGACATAAAAACATGAGTTATTGCATTGAATGTCAGCTAAAATTCGCCACCTAAAACATAACTTTCTTATAGTGAGAGTCGGGCTTACCAAGCCAGTTTTGTGTTCAAGAGCACTCACATGCATTCAAGGAAGGAATGACACTGCATACTACACTTCTTTGTCCTCTCTTGAAGGAGTAGCTGAGTATAGAATACTTTTTGCATGCCAGAACTGTGAGGTTATGAATATTGGGTTTCATGCTTGTACATCTAAATTCATGGGTCCTTGGTTTTCATGGCCCAAGCACATGGCTTTCTATTTGCACACCCATTTTGGGCAACAATATTGTGCCGGGCAGTAGAACAATCATTGAATGTGACTTTACATTGTCTTCACTAACCCCCAAGCGTCCCAAAGATCCAAAAGCGTCTTCTCAGTATAGAGGTCAAATTCAAAGTGCTGTAACTTTTGCATCCAATGTTCACTTCTAATAAAACTAATAGGAATAGTTGTGCATACTAATATAGTTTGAGTGGTAAATTTTTCAAATCAATCCAAGATGCACAAATGTATTGGGAGCTAGTCAAAGTTCACAAGTTCAGTTTGAGTTCAGCAAATTGCATTTCATGGTTGCAACTTTGTGAGCTTGTATGTCCCTCATCCAATGTTTGTTTTCAAAAGAAATTGTTAAATTTTGTTTTCCTTGAAGTCCAGTTACAATGGTAAAATTTTCATGTCAGTCCAAAATGTTTTGACTATTTGAGAAGAATTCAAAGTTCAAAATCTAAATATTTTTGGATTACAATGAACTTTGGCGACTTATTTCTTTTTTATAGAGTCCAATTCCAAAAAAAAAATTTGGAAAAATTACACATGCTAGTCTAATTTGTATGGCTAAAATTTCATACCAACCAAAGAAGATATGAGTGACACAATCATTTTAGTAGAAAGAGGTTTAATAATAGATGTGTTTTTTGCAACTATTTTTTGACATTTCAAATCTATTTTACAAACACATTGAATCAATTGAGTGATCCTTTTTCACCAATGAATTTGTACATTGGTTTTAAAACTCTTTATAACTTGAATTTTTTTCATTTGAGTAAGTTTAGAAATCGAAATTGACCTCTAAATGTGTTTCTAGGAAAATTTCAAAATCCTTTTTCAACACTAAAACAATATGATCTTGCAATCTATGAGGCCAAATGACTCCAAATTGTTTCACATCATCTTCAACATATGCACTACAAGATTGAATGGTTGAGATTTTCATATTTTTTTTGACATTTAGACATATAACACTTTAAAAGCAATGATGTTTTAAAACCTACAAATACTCGGGGCCTTTAATTAGGGGTTAATGGGATGTGCTACAAACTTCTTGAGACCATTGTTCTAGATTGACTTCCTCTATTGGTTTTTGGGTAGTAAATTATACCAAGCAAATAATTAGTAAGAGCTCTGAATTATCTATATAATAGTGTTAAATTTGAAAGTTGAGGACATTTACTATCATTTCAAGGACTTGAGAACTCATTATAAAAAAACATCTTCAATTGAAATTTTCCACATGTTTAAAAAAAATCACTTTCAGTTGGGGTCTACTAATGTTTGGAATTGCATACAACTTGTTGATAAATAAATTTTAGTTATACCATCTTAAAAATTTGATTATGTTTCTTGATTGTTTGCATTTGATGAGCCATATTTTATTCACATGAAATCAAATTCAAAATTACAAACATAAAAATTAGACATTGGATATAGTGGGATTTTTTATTTTACTGAACAACAATTGTTGTTTGCAAGTGATTTGAGATGATAAAAACTATAGTTGTGGCTATTTCACTAGAATTTAATTCATGTTTATTATTAAATCTTTTGAAAAGTTGACTAGTAAGTTAACCCCTACTAAAGGACTAGCATGCATTTCTTTGCTACATAGTAATTTTAGTCTTTTAGAGTTTTAGGCAAGTAAGTGTCACCAAAGATTTTCATATTTTTGGCCCAAATTTTAATAGAAGGTGGGGATAAGGAATATCTTTCATATGTACTAAATCTTATGACATTTAATTGGAAATATGAGTCAAAAGTTATGGCCTAATATTTTCCTTTTTTTTTTGTAAATGGGCAATCCAAGTAAAGAAAAAAATCACTTTTTTCTTAAGCAAAAATTTGAAATTGGTTTTCTAGAGTTATATATATGTGGAAAGCTTTGAATCATTCTACTTTGATCTAGGAGTTAAAAGTTATGAGGATTTTTCGTTTATGGGTAGTTATGGATTCTCTACTCTAAAATAAACTTTGAAGTCTATTATTTTACTCAATTTTCAATATTTTTAGAAAAAAAAAAAAATCATAGAATGTAGACTATTTTTTACAACATTACAACCATTGGATTGGCATTTTTCAATTTCATAATTAAATTCTTAACAATTTAATATTTTGAATCATTCTCTACTACTGTATACTTACTATTTTTGTCCTATATGTTGTATGATTCCAAATGATCTAAAAATTTTCAAGCATGTGGCTAACTTGTCTAAAAAAACAATCCAAAGAAGCACCACCATTTTGGACATTTTTTTATAGAAAAGTGAGCTTACAAAAAGCAACTTCCTTGTTTTTCTTAAGACCAAAAGAATGATTTTAGTGAATTTGAATGCATATATCTTGCAATCCATGTAGTGAAAATTTCTGAAATTCTTACCACATATTATCAAGTCAGCATACTACAAGATCCTAAAGTTACATTTGTCGGAAAAAAGTTTTTCCCAAAAATTTGGTACTTGTATTAAAAATGACAATTTTTGAGTGTTTTCAATGAAAATACAATCATGGAATTTCAAGGGTTAAAATTTGTTTCACATTTATATGATTGGTATAATGAATGATTGTTGAAAAAATTGTCTTGATTATATAATGCACTTCCATATGCATCCAAACATATATACACTTCAACACTCAAGCTAATAATTTGAACTTCTATTAGAGACAAGTTTACAATTTTATCCCTTGTTTTATCCTAAAGATGATCACTAACTCAAGAATTTGCATTGCACATATACCCATTTATTTCAGTTGTTTGCAAAAATGAAGAGTACGAGCATTCACTTCTACAAAGGAGGATAATTCAATAATTGTTTGTCCCAAAACTTGTGCATTTATCCTACAAATAGTTTTGTAGTAATTTAGCTATTTTTATTATTATTTTGAAAGATATATAATCTATAATTAGACTAGATGGAATACCAAACAAGGACCAATCTAGATTCTAAAGAAGCGTGTTGAAATTAGTGGTCAAAATAGAGGCAACTATGGTAATACCACCTATAATCCATCACTTTAGTGATTCCACATATGTTCTAGAGTAATATAAAACAATGTAAATTTTTTACTATGTTGAAAGATAGAAATCATAGGAATTGTAATTTTTTTGGTAATTTTGTGCTTTGAATTGAAATTACTATGAATTTTGAAAGCCAACAACTAGTCCAAAGCCATATCCAATATGTAGAGTCTTCCAATTCTAATCATTCAAGAATTAATTTCCCACTCACTACTTTGGGACGTGTGTTATGACTTGATTAGTCCCAACTTTGAATAGGAAAAAACAAACATTCTAACCCTAAGTTGAAAATTTGTTCCAACCTTGGTTGGAAGTAGTGCACCCTACAATTTGGATATGGGTCCGTAGTTGAAAATGAGTAGTTCTACCATTGTTTACTTTTAGGGCGATAAAGAGAATAACATAGCAACAAAATATCTTGATGGTACTAAACCAAACTAAATACCATTAAAAGCAACAAGGCTAATATATGAGCATGGAAATGCAAGCATGTCTCGGAGTATGTGAGCTTTGAGCATCTACAAGTAATGGGTAGATATGTGTAGATATCAAACAATTTATTCCAATTCAATCTAATTCAATCAATTCAATTTTAAAAGTTAGGTATTTATAGCATTCTATTTTGAGATTTATAGTTTTAAGTTTAAGAAAATCCTTTTGGTAGTATTGACAAAATGGCATGAAACAAACCTTTGCATATGGAAGATGTTGATTATAAGCTATTTTGAAAATTTCATGTAATGACTCAAAGTTAATTGAAGTTACTACAATTTGTCCAAATTTGCAAAAGAATCTAAAATGGGTTCAATAAAACTCTAGAAGGATTAAGAAATAAAGCTCAATATGTGTAAGCATGTAAATTTTTTCAATAAACAATTTTTTTGGTTTTATGTGTGAATGGAGATCAAATTAGACTTGGTTATAGAAACTCATGGTGATAGGTGATCAATTGTTATTAATTTTTAGTATTGCCGTGGGATTCCAGGAAGTACAAGAGTTTTTAGTTATTAATGGTTTAACCGAGTTTGATTTGAAGGGATACCTCGGCCGGCATTATATGGCTTGTAGCTCTTCTTCTTCATTCACTTCTCACTGTTGTGTTTAGTCGTATGTGTGTGTGTGTGTGTTTGTGTAAGCGTGTGTTTCAGTTGAACTGTTGTTCAGTATTTTTGTAATAAAGCTTTAAGCATATATTTGATAATTGTGTGTAAGTCCCAGTAATTGAGCATAGTTGATTGCTGTGTAATCTCTTGTGAAGAGGAATTGTATGCTGGAGTGTTTAAAGTTGTTGTTGTTGTTGTTGTAGTTGTAATTTAATTTTGATTTTATAAAGTATAATTGTGGAATTGCTTAAGCATTGTGTGAATTTATGGAGGCTTGAAGCAAATCAATTGAGTGGAAGTTGAGTTGTAGCTTTAAGCAGTTTGATGTGATGTCTTGGTTGATTGATGGAATCAGTATGGATTCGTTTAAGCGTATGATGTTACGGTGCAGTGATGGCCGCTTAAGTGATATACCTTGTGTTTACTGATTGGAAGTCCGCTTCAAGCGTATAGACTGAATTATATTATGACTTAAAGTAAAGTGTGGTATGATGATTAATGTGTAGATGCTTTAAGCTAATCAGGGAGTGATATATGCTTAAGCAACTGTAGGAGACTATTGTTGAGAAATTGCTTTAAAGCATTTGTAATGAATTATATAATGCTTAAAGTTGTGAGAGAATGTTACAGTGCAATGATTGGTTGAGGTAGTGTACAGTTTAATTGTGGTCTTAGAATGGCTTTAAGCACTTTAATTGAGGGATGCTATAAGTATAGTATTGAGACACTGAAGTGTGATGAATTATTATACTAACTTGTGGTTTGATGAATGATGAGTGACGCTATAAGCGGATATTGTGAGCCTACGCTTTAAGCGAATGCAACAAGGAATTAAAGATTTGTTTGCTTAAAGCTATATGTTAATGTTTTCCTTCGCTTAAGCGTGTTTCTTGTTTGAACCAACACACTAGGATAAGACTGAGACTTCATACTTGTATTGTGCATCCATGTGTGTCGGACAGAAATTAGTTATTGGATAATTGAGTGATCCCAATTCCTAGAAACAATGGGTTATGTTAATGTTATTTCCCTTTAGAATCGACATTGAACGATTAGTCTTATTAATACAAGTGACTCTAGTCACACTACGTTAGACTATTTGATCATTTCTTGGAGATTGAACCTCTATACTATAGTTCTGGGTGTTTTGTGAAGTAGGCAAAATGCGAACTACAATATGCTCCATCTATTCCTTGGTTATAAAAATTACTAAAAACAATCCATTAGCATGGATGTGTACCTTTCTCCAAATAATTCTTTCTGAATTTGGAAGGGGGATTCTTTTAAATTATTATGAACCTCAAGGAAAGTCACCAACATCAATTTATAAAGTTAGGTGAATCAAAATAAAATAAGTTTTTTTGTTTGGCAAAAAAATCCTAAAAACTTTAATGTGAAATTATAGGGGCTTCAAAAAAGCACATGCAAAAATAATTTCTAAATATTTCAATGTATATTTTGGAAAAACCTATTTCAAGTATTTTACTAATATCTCCTACAAATACACTTGGGATGCATGTGGTTACAAAATAACACATAGAACTCACTACTACAATGGATTGAGAGCCCTTTCATTGCAAAGTAAGAATATAAAGGTGCTCTAAAGACCTATGCATCTCTACTCATTATTTAGAAAATGAAACTAGAGGCATAAGAGACTAAGGAGACAATATTACATATAATAATCAATAAAAATTTGAAGCTATTTGAAGAGATTTGTCTAACTAATTATCTAACAACATACTAAAATTTTATATGAAATTTTATAAAATTATGAAAATTAAGGCATAGATTTAATTGGAATGGTTGAAAATAGTGTGCATCATTATGTTAATTGCATTCTCACAAATATCAATCTAAGAGCTATTATCAAGTAGCTATTGAAGTGATTCATTGCAAGGATTTTGTTTTTCAAAATTGCTCAAATGAAAAATAAACAATGTGTATAATAGAAAAAAATTGTTAGAAAAGTAAAACTTCTTATTTAACTTAATTATTCCTTGAATTAGAAAATGCGGTGAGGTTGTTAGGAACTTCATCTAATAATTTTATGTCATTGTGTTCAACATACCACAAATTAATTTAAGCATATGATCCTTCAATTGAAGTTTGCACATACCACAATGAATATGGGGTTTCTCCCTTCGAAAAGATGAATGATTTTTAGGTAAATGAAGGGTAAAGCATATGGGCCACATGCATGCCCATTCTGGTTTGGAGCAACAGAACTTTCAATCCAATTACCTCATTTTTTTAATCTTTTTTGTTTTGAAATATGAATATTGTTTGATCCATTGTGGATTGTAGACTTTAGATTTGTCAAGGGAACCTGGATAAGATTTAATCTGGTACTATGGATTTAAAAAAAAAGAAATGACATTAATCTTGGAATGCTCTGACATCCAATTTTTGGACAATATACAAATTGAAAATTAGTTTTCAAGTCTCATTATTGCTTGGATGAAAGTCATCTAATTTGCAATGATACTTCATCAAGTTGTTGTCCTATGTAATGGTTGGATTGGGTATTCTAGAATTCATATTTTTCGAAAATTACAAATGTCAAAGTAGGTCAAGCCAAAAATTGCATGGATTTTAGTTCAAAACTGGATTTGCAAAAATGAGGTCATAGATATTAAGAACACAAAAATTTCAAAAAATCACCATATGAAGAGAACTTCATTCAAATCCATTCCAACAAGTTTTACTCAAAAATTAATAATATTTGCTTGTAATTGAATTTAGAAGGAATTTCAAATTTTCCTTTTTTAAATTTATAAAAGAATATTGGTGATAGCATTGGTGAATCTAACCGTAGAGATGGAATCTAAAACTCAAAATCTACAACTTCTATTTGTATATCAAGTCCAAAATATTCTTCTAAATAGTACTTCATAATGATTTTTCCAAAGTAGTCAATTCTGGAAATGGATTAGAACGTTTAGGGATTAACTTATACATAATAAGAAATAGACCTTATGTATTGAAAATAACATATACTAACTCTAACAATGACAGTATGACAATAGCAAGAGGGCTAGATTGGAGTTGCTAGGGCTTTCTGGTTGGGCAGATGTGCAAAGCTTACAATCGCATGTCCCAAACAAAAACGTGTAGGGGCAAACGGTCCACGAGAAGGTGCCTGCTATCCGCAATTTTGATGGTTGCAATTGCGATTTTTGCACCTTGGATTTTAGTATTTTGACCTTGCAGGTTTGGCATGCAAAAAGTATTCCATAGCCAAGGTGAAGATGATTATTGTAGCAGGCAAAAAGTACTTCAAAACAAACCTCTTGGCACAAGTTTGGTGAATTGATGATTTCAAGATCATTTCTGATGTCTTTGATTTTCACTAGTAATGAGTAGATCTGGACATACCACTCGAGCCAAAGTAAGTTGGAACTTACCTTAAGTTGCATAAGCCGTAGGTTGTCTGTCTGTCGTGTGTTTGAACTTACCATAAGTCGCAGGTGTAGTAGCTAAAACGCTTGAGAGATCAATTTGTAAACATAGATGGACATATGATTCAAGGAATTTATAGGGATGCAATATTGGGTTACACATTTGGGACAAGATATCTTTCAACATTGAGGAGGCTTGTCATTGCAAAAAAGTACTTTATAAATATTACTTTAGGTTTCGGATCAAATTGATGTGTGACTTCCATTTGATATTTTTGTAAATCTGAAGCTATGAAATTGGAAATCGTTCAACACGCAAGAATGAACCAAATCCATGCAAACCCTGTGATTCTGCAGCTACAAGTGTGGAACATATTTCCGAGGCCTTGTAAAATAAGAGCAAATTGATCATGTCATCCAAAGATTCTCTAGCAGCATGCCTTGGGTACTCGAGCCAGAGCTCTTGGCACTGCACTTGTCCACCGTCTGCAAGCCATTTTGTTCACTCCCTCCCTGCCTTTGAATTCCTTCGGAGTTCTTTTGTGAATAATTCAGTTTCAAGCTTCTTCTGCATCTTTGGTGCTAAATCTGCAACATATGGCACTAATTAGCACGAGCATGGGAGCATGTTGGCGTATACCTTGTGCAAGTGTCTATTTTTGACTTGAAAGGTGGAGGATGCTAGAACACTACACACACTCATGTTACCCACTAATAACCCATCTATCATACACTGGATTGGATTTATTATCAAGTGGAGAAATCAACTCGGAGCATGTCTTTCCTTGTATATCTATGGCCACTGGCGTTTGATTACAATAGGGTTGTCTAAGTCTGTTACTTCGTGGTCTACCACTGCCCTCTTTGAAATTGCTGAAGAAGTTTATGTTTTACACAGACAGGTGGTTGTAAGATCTTGCAACTGATCTTTTCCACAATTTGCAGATTTGTTGGGCAAGAAGGTAGTCAATCCTTTGATATGGCAGCTGCTGCATATCAGTAGACCATGTTTAGTTGTCATTGATGATTAGATCAACCCCCATTTCCAAGAGGTTGTAGGTCATTGCCGTGGAGTTGAAAGCAAAATGGAGGCAAACCCTAAATCCTAAACCCTAAACCCTAAACCTGTAACCTGTAACCTGTAACCTGTAATCTTCATCATACTAATCATACAATTAGCGGCAAATGATATCAATTATGAAGCTCACTCACACTCACATTGTGTCAGAACCCAAAACAGCAGCTGCGATTGTGGATTACAATTTCGAACCGCTCATTTACAATCAAAGTCATTTAGTCGACCCTAGCCCTAATCCTCAGCTTGATACTTAGCTTCGCGATTCGATGTTTTTCTTTCTTCTTTCTCCTGATCAAGTAGCTCAATGCTCACGCCAAACAGAGTATCTCGCAATCTTGTTTTCCAATCGCTTGAGTGGGTACTTTGCGTTTCTCGCGGGGATTATAGAGCGGTGTTTTTGATTGTCATATGAGCATTTTCAAGTATGGAAGGTGTTTTTGCGGTGTACTTTTATCTTGTGAATGGATAAGCGTTGACGTGTATATGTAGCAGCTATTTTAATCGCTAGAATGAGTATTTAGTTTTATTCGAGAGAATTTAGACGGCATTCTTGTTTTTTTATGAGCATTTCAAGGAAGAAAGGTGTTTTTGCGGTGTTCTTTATCGATGAGCATAGAAGTGTGAGGAATATTGCAGCCATGTCAAGCGCTTTTGTGAGTATTTTGCCTTTTGGGGGGAGAATTATAGATGGTGTTCTTGTATTTCATAAGAGCATTTCAGGTAGGGAAGGTGTCTTTGCGGTGTTCTTCACTTTTGAAACGATTAGCATAGAAGTATGAATACTTGCCACGCTGCTGATTCCATGCATTTGTGTAGGAGATTTTTTCAAAGTTTTGCATGAGTTTGGAATTTTGAGACTATGTTTGATATGCCACTGTTATAATTCAAAGACGTTACTTCTACTTCTGGCAAGCATCAACTTTTTTGCTGTAAATCCTATCAGTTATGTGAATTCCTGCTTAGTGTTCATTTGAAATCTTGATTGTGTGCGTGACATCTATTTTAGCATGTAGTTGTAATTTTGGGGGGCCTAATGAAGTTTTTGCAGAACGGAAGGATACAAGGTGATCGCCAGAGTTCTTTTTTATGTCTCTGAATTAGAACCATGGATACGGCGCTCTTCTCTGCTGGGAACTTGTTCGCCGGTGATGACTCAGGTAGGATTAGATTCTCGAAGTGTCTCTCACTGAATTGATGGCATCCGAGCGTATAAGAAAGAAAAAATCTGCACTATTTCGTTACCTATTTCCTTGCTTTGCGGTTTCATACGACTGGAGTATGTAAGGAATAAGCTTACTAGTTCCTTTTGATGACCGTCTTCATTCTGAACAATCACAATTTACCTGGATTGCAGATGATTCCACAGATTCCGCTGGTGATTGTGCCTTCGTCGAAAGAGATCATGAGTTTCCTGGCATGGTATGCTCCATTACTTGATTCAATGCCGATGTCTCATGACTTCCATCTTGAATTTAGAATTGATCGGTCACCAACGAGGAGTGAAGCGTGAAAAAACTTTTCTTTTGAACGTGATGTTCAGTGATGTGTCCACCTATTCTGTTTGTTGCAGGCTCTCAATACTGCGAAAGGAGTTTGAGGAGCTTTCACTGTTTTATAATGCCTAGTGATAATGTGTGTACCACGTCATTGGCAGTTGTCTCTCTATTGCTACTCCTTTGTTTAATCTTTCTACCGGGCATCGCCCTGACTCGAGGGTCCGTCAGTGTTGTGCTTTGAGTTCTGAGGCATGTGCGTGTCTCTATGTAGCATATATTGGCCTAACAGTATCATTTGTAGGATTTTGTGTCCTAATACTTGGAACTGCGGGTTTTTTATCACCTGCATATGTCTGCTTTGATTGTGTGCTCATGCATTTTGTATTCTGTGTCTGTTGCAACCAAAATCAGATTTTAAAGATTCGGGAATTTACTTTTCACCAAGTGAATGCTAATTTGCTATGGCCGGGAACCCGTATTTTCGCCGAATGGCTAGTCAAACATCCATCTTTACTTTCTGGGCGTCGAATTTTGGAGCTTGGGAGGTGACTTCCCTTTTTTTTTTGAGATTTTTGTAATCTTTGTGAATAATTTTTTTATGATATTATTAAGTGGTTTGTTTGTGTGCATTATGTTATGATCTTGGCTTACAAACTACAAATTTTTTGTTCTTTTTAGTGGAACAGGGGCGCTGACAATTTTCTTGAGGAAGATATACGACCTGGACATCACCACATCCGACTATGACGACGAGGACATAGAAAAGAATATTCACCACAATCATGTTGCGAATGACGTTCCCGACTCTCCGCATATTCGCCGTAAGAGACAATCGCACAACATGAATCTATTCCGCCCGCTGTCCTTCAAATTATCAACACTTATGCACAATTGTCCAAATATTTATCTCATTTGATTTTGTAATGATGGCAATGCGTGATAAACGAGATTAGAATCGTTTTGTAATAATTGTCAGAGACTTTGCAAGTAGTAGAGGTTTGCAGGATTTGTCACACTTATTGTATGATGTTCATTCATTTCTTACTTGTTTTTCAACGGAGGATTCTTTTTTTAATACCAGTAGGTTGTTCTGCTCAATCACCAAGCACTGATGCTCTGTAATACGTGGCAGATACCTGGGGCGACACTTTTCCAAGTGAATGTGCGGACTGGGACTTGATTATTGCGAGTGATATCCTTCTTTGTGAGTTTTCTGACCTTCTGCAGTTTGTATCATCTATAATCCTGCTGATGTTGCTTGATATTCTTCATGGACAAAGTAAAAGCATATTTCCGTCATAATTAACTTCATTGTTGTGGACTCCAAACCTCTAAATGACCACTTTGTTTAAGTGGATATTCGTTTCAATTGGATTGTAAATTTTTGTTCAATTCATCTCAAGAGTTGATAATACCATTTACTGGTGCTAATTCACAGTGATTGTTTGCCGTTACAGATGTAAAGCAGTACGCAAATCTAGTCAAGACCCTTGTCTTTCTTCTAGAATCATGGAAGCCAAAAGCAGTAGGCATGGAAATCCTACCATCTGGTTCCAGCGTTATTGCAGATAGGGCTCTACAAGCAGGTGATCATCTTGGTTCAAACACAGTAGAGGAGATACAGAATGACAAAAGGAATAATGTAGTCCCTGTCCCACTCTCTCTTCCAAGGCCTTGCTTCTTGATGAGTTGGAGACGAAGGATACCCAAAGATGACGAAGACCTCTTCTTCCAGGGATGTAAAGCTGCGGGTCTCTGTGTGGCCGACTATGGGGCTCGAGTTTACTGCATTTACCCGCAGTCAGTATAAGCTTTGACTCCTCCTTAGTCACCCAGAGCTGTTTGAAGCGATTTTTATTCATTTTGTGGTCCAACTTTCAGCAGTTGCCCATACTGTCTCTGTATGATTTGCCATTCCAATACATACGTCCGGATTCTCATTCTTGACGTTATGATGAACTTCTACGTTTCGGGGCATGTCATCATGATTAGTAGTACATCTTTTGAATGTCATTATTCCGGGTTGGGAGCACACTCCAGTGCCGACTGCCGTGCTTGGGGTAGGTATCCCATGAGGAGGGTGTGAAGCTTAAGACATGGAGGGAACAGGATACTCGCCATGTCTACCCTGTTAGTACAGACCCCAGCCACGCTTATACCAATTACTCTGTAATAAGTAACCCATCTTTAGTATTCTATTTGAATTTCCCTGCTAGCTAGCATCCTTCTGGTATGTGATTTCAGAACGCACGGGCGAGTGGTGAGTGCTGAAACAGGAATCTGACGTCTTCAGGTTCTTCCTAGAGGTGGTCCTAGGGGCGAAAGCTGTGCTAGAGATCACTACAGTAGCTGTGTAAGTGGAAGGGGAGGAACTAGAGCAGTATTGTAGTCAACCAGATACTGGTTTCCTCGTCACTTCCCAGGGAATGTAGACTAGTGTGACTACTGTCTGTCCCTTCCATTCCTTTTGTGAATTTATTGTTAGGCAAAGTAGCTCCCATTTTGGTTTAATTTGAATTTAGGACCGTTTGAATTAAGTCTTTAAATTAAGACCTGCTTATCCTCTCAATCGATTCTTTCTCTTTTAGGTCTGTCTTGATTGACTAACTTTTTCTTACTTAGTTCCATCTTTATTGACAATTGATCATTTTCATTTTAATTCTTTGAAAAATATGAAGACGACGGCACCTCTGTGACAATCATCTGTGACTATCATTTGTAGCTACGATTTGTGGGGTGTCAGTATGCACTCTTCCAGAAGTTCACTTTACTTTACCTTTTTGCCTCGGAGATCCTGTATTAATTTGCAAGAGGGTGATGAGTCACCGCTTTTTTGATGTTTGTCCTTTGTACACCAGATTTTGTCATTCTGGTGTACAATCTGAAGGATTATGGGACCTAGGTACTGAATAAGCTGTGGAGGTCTGAATCGTTCTGTCATAAGTGCAGTGCAGTACCGAAATTTTTCCAGTCACACAATCATCCAGGCCTTCGTGTCATAGGTATAGCTAGCTAGCTCCATCTGTGTGTTCATCATGAGATGGTTGAAACGTCGACATTGTGTTCTGTATTGACAGTCACTGCTACACTGTTCATACGAATGGTTACCGTTGCGGACTAGATTGATATATTTAAAAGACTTGTCTGTCCAAGAGTGTGAGTCTCTTAAATCTGCCTTGAGTGATCATCGTGTGCTTGCATCGCATCCTATATGTGGTTATTTTCCTTTGGATTCAAGTCGACGAAACTAAGCTGGCTGGGAATGGATACGCCGATGGCAATCTCGAGGAAGTTCTCACTGGGGACTTTCAGCAGCCACTTGAGGTAACTAGGCTTGAAAGTCATACTCTCGTGACATGATTGCTTGGTGGGCTTCAGCAGAGATTGATCTAATAGAGGTATTGTTTGATTGCTGCTGTGCTACATGTGCTTCTAGCACAGTTTTAAAATCGCCCTTGAAGATCTTGTACACTGTAGATTGATACTTCTCTGACTACAGGCATTTGCAGTGCGCACATCACATTTTTCTTTGTCTTTTCTACAAGCCCGAAATTGATAGTCTCAGTTATTAAAGCAAAAAACCTCTGGTTGTGTCTCTGCCCTAGGCCAGGATATAATTGCAATAGTTGTCGTTCCGATAATGGGCTCTATGTTTCTTTGACCTATAATGGTCCTTGGTCGTCACGGCATTCATTAGATACTCTCCTAGAAATGGGTTGTGCTTTGAGGGACGTAGTAGGCGAGATCGATGTGACAAGGAACATTAATATGTGGATTCCAATGTGTCATTGCGTTGTGAAATGCTTACACAGTCAGACTTTCCTACGAATAGCTCCCATGACAGGTACCCATTGAAGCAATACGCATTCTTTTCCAATCCAATCATTCATTCAACTAGTCCTCTGTCAACACTAGCGAGATTTAAAAATGGGTTACTGAAGTCATGTGCAACAATGTCATGATTTTTATTAGGAGGTTAGACAATTACTAGGAGGCTAGATTCTGTACGAATTTGGCCCCAGCTACTCTAATTACCTCTCTGTTCCTCAGAAGTTAACACTCAGACCTCTTTAAGGTGACCTCCAAAATGACATTCTGGAATGTTCTGCACATTTGCCACACTATCATTGACTGACTGACTGACTGTAGGGAACTTATCACATTCAAACTTTCAAACGGTGTCATGATTATTATTTTTGAACTTTGATTAGGCATCAGATTAAAGAGGTCAAGGTGGTGTCTACATTCGGGACTAATTCTTTCGTGGGCTGCACTTTCCTCGTGAAGGTTTGTTGATCTTTTGAGAAACCAATGCACTCCGATTCAAGTGGAAGCCAACACAGCCTCCAATCCAAGTCCTGAAGTGAAACAAGCGTCTGTTGCGAAACCAAGAGATGAAACGACTCGGGACCGATCCGGCTGGGACAAATTCAAGAGTTCTTATGAACAGAATCTGCTCGTAATGCTTAAGTATCATAAAGGCAAGGGGAAGAGCATTAATGCGGAAAAGGTGATTTTTTATTTTTAATCAAAAATTAATGTCAGTTGCTTAATATTCCTTTTAATATCCTCGTTCTACTTCTGCCAATTGCCTCTACCACTTCAAGGGAATGCTGTCGTTTTCTATCAACTCGTACACTTTTTCTGTCAATTCAGACACTGTCTGTCAATTAAAACATGTCAATTCGGACGCCCTTTTCTTGTAGCTGGTTACGGAGTTCTTCAGTGTAGGACTTCAAGGCGCTTCGCTAGTGTTAATATGACACCGTTTCAATTATGACTCCGTGTACTATATAGGATGTGTTGTCAACCTACCATGACTCGTACTTGTACGGAGAGGTGCCTCTCACCATCAAAGTGCGTGCAGCAATTCGAGGGTGGCCTTTGAAATACATCTTACTATGGGTACGTGACCATAATAATTGCGGTTGGAATGATTTTCGTTTGATGGATAATTATCCGTTTGGTCTGGTTTATAATTGGGAAGGACGCATCCTGAAACATGACTGTCTTGCGTGTATTAGTACTGCATTTTACTAACGATACTTAGATTGCAAAAATACTGGAGAATTATCTGCAGTTGGAGTTCATGGCGGCCATGCTTTCAGTGGCGCTGTACATTGTCTCGACGTAAGTTTATCATGGATCCTTAACCAATTTTGACTAATTAAGTGGGAAGGCATCTTTCCATTGGGGATCATTTTGTAGACTGTCTGAATTGGGGAGATCATTCAATGTGTTTCATGTCAACTCAGACGATGTCAACTCGACTAAATGCAATTCAACTTGTGATTACTTACTCAGCAACAGTGACAGAGCCCAACTGTGGTGTAGACACACAACTACATACGAGAACATTCATGCTGTTTTTTTTTCATATTGATCTCAATTAATAAGTTTGGAACGCGGATCTGCGGAGCAGGTACAGGGTGGATAAAATTTCACAAGAGAAGCCGTGGATTAGGATGGTGGAGATGGTCTGTGGTGGCTTCTTTATGGTGGATTACTTCATTAAAATTTACAGGTAGGAAGTTATTCCTTTTGAATTTGGGTCCAGCCCCGTTGTAATCTGTAGCTCCTCGCTTGAGCGAATGCGAAGGGGTTCATTAAATGGGGTAATGCTGAACAGAAATTGCTTCATCCTGTTTGTCTAGATGTAGTAAAGTCTTCGTGGTTTTGTCTCGGGTATACCCTAGTTAATAATCATTGATGTAGCATGAATGTAGATGATTCATTTGTATTGTGTGATCATTCCTTCATCTTTGAAATGCAGTGCTCCCGTGCGTCTTTATTACGTGTTTTCAACTAAGGGACTCGTCGACTTTATCAGCACTCTACCGATCATCCTTTCTTTGGGGTAGCAGCAAAGACATTTATTCATTAGATTGCTGTCTGTGTTCATTAGATCAAATATTTTGTTTCTGGGTTTCTGCGTATCAAAGTCTAGATCGTAATTCAGATGCTTTGCCTTCATATTCTAGACCATTCACTGTGGATGTGGTTAAATCCTGTTTTTTATCTTGTTGAAAATCTAGTGCCCGGGAGAGGTACAGTGGAGCTGAGATTCTTCTGTTCCTTCGAGCACTAAGGTATTAAGATTTGCTTGCCGGGGATTTGCTTTCCTTGTGCTTTTCCATTTTCTGTATTTAAGAGAAAACTATGTAGTCGGTTTTGATATGTGATTGGTGGCGTGTGTTCACTCAGGGTCATGCCTGTGATTTCGTCCGCAGGTGGCTTCACAGGCAGTATCAAAGAACAAATATTTATTCTTGTCATGTATACCCTTGGCGTTGGTAATATCTTGCAACTCGCTACCTTTATCTTGTTTGTCCACTCACCTGGATTTTGATACCGTTTAGGACGTCACAAATCTACAGCCAAGATCGTCAGGTTGAACTGCCCTTGCTTTCACGAATGCGGATCTAGAGTATTTATTTTTTTGAATGTTGTAGAGTATTTATTTTTTGGCTTTAAATGTTGTATCGATTGGCAGTGTTTATTGCTGGAGGTCTCTTGCAATGGGTTGAGTACCGCGCTACTCCTGAAAGTGTGAGGCAAAGACTCAATTGTCCACCCGAAGGCTGCATGAGCTTCTTCGAGGCATTGTATTTCATGATTGTAACGGTAATTGTAAACCAAACTTTCTTTGTCATCATCACCATCTTATCCTGAATCAAATTGGATTTGGCAGAGTTTAGAATATTTGAGTTTAGTAGTGCTTAAGAGCCATCACAACAGTAGTTGCACAATATGTTTCATAGTTTGCACTGGATCTGGATCTGCCGCTTAGTAACGGAACCTTTAAGTGCAGGTTTCAACGGTTGGATATGGAGATGTGACGTTGAAGTCAGATTGGGGCCGAGTTGTGATTCTATGCGCCATTGTTTCAGCACTTGTCATCCTTCCTTCTCAGATCAATGATATCCTGCACCTTGCTTCTCGCAGGTATGCATGTTCTACAACTAGTACTGAAATATAGTGATGGAATTGAACCTGCATTTTGGCAATCTTTGCAAAATATTGGATTCATAATCGTCTGCAGACCTTAATTCAAGAAATTGGAGTCTCTATGTTCTCTTCCAAAAAAATGGTTTATAGTGCAAAGGGATTTTGTTCCACTTGATTAATGAGGACAGTTTTCTCAGCAGTAGTAGAATCAGAACACTTTTTCTGCGTTTTAATACGCATTGAATGAAATAGTATGCCAATTAGCTCCTCAACTTTGCTGCATGCTTCCTTTATGGTACCTTCACAAGTGACCAAGGGAGGGTTGGGGTATGTGGAGGCCGTATGGAGGGTGTTTTGCAGTGAAGAAAGTGGTTGGCTCCCGATTCATTATCGTAAGTGGCGACTTGTCGTTCAGAACCATTCAAGACTTTTTGGCTGAGTTTTATCATCCCAACCACAATAAAGGTGAGTCAATATGCTGTTAATAATAACCCAATGTACGATTAAAAAAAATGATTGTTGATCTGGTTTGTAGCTCTGACTGTAACAATTTATTCAGTGCGCCTGGTGATGGTGCACAGATATGCGAGCGTTTCCTCTTCGAGTCGTCATAATGGCTCCGTTCAAACCCTCGTAAGCAGCCTTCGACTCTCTGTTTGTTTCTTCTTCCTCTCCAGTAAGTTAATGCCAGGGTGGGTGGGTGGGTTGGAGTGTTTGCTATACGGTAACCTAAATGAGCGCAATGTCTGTCAAACTTTAATTTCAACAGTGAGAGGCAATCTTGATTTTGAAAGACTGGAAACGTTGAATTCTTCTTGATCATAGCCGTTCTTTGTACCTGGATGAGCTTTGAAATTGAATTTCTTGTTGGGCAGGTTTGCACTGAAGAGCTTGTTGATGTACTACAAAGGGAAGGTG
Organism: Pseudoscleropodium purum; assembly: GCA_963969395.1. Taxonomy (NCBI): domain Eukaryota; kingdom Viridiplantae; phylum Streptophyta; class Bryopsida; order Hypnales; family Brachytheciaceae; genus Pseudoscleropodium; species Pseudoscleropodium purum. The sequence continues at coordinate 1,455,918 of OZ017800.1, read as the reverse complement.
GAGTTTATTGAGGGCACCCCTGTCAGGAACTCTGACCTCAGTCGTGTGAGCGCCAATGTTGCATCTGCATTTTACTTGTTGGGAAATCAGTTAGCACAGGTGAAATATTAAACTATTTATTTGTAATATATGAACGTTTCAAGGATTTCTATTATTTTTGGCGTTTCTATATGATCTGGCAATTGGGATAACATCTACAACTGCTCTCCCCTGATTCCCTGTAGTCTACTCGCCATGTATTAATGCCTCGTCAGCTTGCAAGAGTTCTTGCAGTGTTTTGATTCCCGTTTTTTAAGCAACTACGTAATCAGAAAAAGAATGCAATAGAATGTCCATGAAACCCCATTACACCTCACACAAGTAACAAGTTCAGATTGACCAGATTGAGAATAATTGTTGCAGGATCCTGATGCGGAAGATGCAGCCCAAATAGTGCGGGCGTTGTCAGTGCACCGCCATTGTGGCCCCTCGGTGCGGGTAATCGTGGAACTTTTGAAGCCTGAAAGGCAGGAAAACGCGATCTGGGATGACATGAAAGAGGGGATTGAGATTATCTGTCCTGATGCAATCCGCTTCAAGCTCCTGGCTAGAAGGTAAGATATCTGATTTGGTCAAAGTTACCTAAACCCTAAAAACCCTAAACCCACAATTCTTAATATTGCGATTCAACATTCAAGATGTAAGTAACGAAGTGCATCGAACTTAGTGATGGGTTTTGTGACTAGAGCTTCATTATTCGAGTATAGAGCATGAGACTGCGTTGAATTCTCATGATTCTGCAATAGGCAGCCAGGAATAGCTGTCACTGAAGTTGATACATACATTGAATTTTAGATTATGCTGTTAGTATGTCATCAAGTAATTGTAGCGTGTCATTAGAATAAATGACTTTGATTGTAAGTGAGCGCTTCGAAATTGTAATCCACAATCGCAGCTTCTGCTTTTGGTTCTGACAATGTCACTGTGAGCTTCATAATTGATATCATTTGCCGCTAATTTAATGAGTAGTATGATGAAGAATACAGGTTACCCCTTTGTCTCAATTTTGCTTCCAACTCCACGCCAATGACCTAGAACCTATTGGAAATGGGGGTTGATCTAATCACCAATGACAACTAAACATGATCTATTGATATGCAGCTGCCATATCAGAGGATTGACCACCTTCCTGGTGAACTTGTTCCGGACTGGACTTACTATGGCAAGACCCAATGCTTGGATGGAGCAATATTGTGATGGGCTACGCCAAGAGGTCTTCCCACTGATTCTGCCCGACTGCTTCCATCGGGAGGGCCTATTATTTGAGCAAGTAAGAGACGTAGGTCATGCCGAAATAGTTCCATTGTTTATTGATTAACGTCAAGTGCTCATGTGCTGAACCTCATGTGTTTTCATTCTATGCCGTTCTGAAGGATGCAGCTGAATGATGCACAATTGTCCAATCAGACGTATCAGAAGTATTTTGAATGGGATTGGATTGGTGCCTGTGAATTTATTGCACAATTATGTAGGTCGTGGAGCTTGCTTATTGCCGGTATGGTGTCATTCTATTTGGTCTCGACATTGCTACCGTAGACTGCGATTCGAATCTGTCGCGGGAGATCCTAATGTGCCCAATAGGCCGCCTTATTCAAGGAACAGATGTTGGCTTAGTTATAGCCAGAAATCTTGAAACTGCAGAATTGCTTTCCAAGTTTGGAAAATTTACTACTGATAGTGACATGGGAGATGCAAAGATGGCTTGTTTCCCGCACACTCAAACAAAGCTTTGCGGGCCTAAATTGTCAAGTAAAGCATCGGAAGAAGCACTGCTGTTACAGACAGTGAAATCAGCATCTGGAAGAAGTGCCTCACGAGATGTTGAAGCAGCATCTCACGTTGCGGAATCAACCCCTACAGGAGCGAAGGTGGCTCAATGTGCAAGGAGGTTTGTGCACCCAAGGGATCACCAAGCTATCGAAGCTGTAACTGATGAAACGATCTCAGCAAATGCGCCTCCTCACTCATCATCGAAATGGGGGATTCATTCTAATAATTCGTTGGAGGAAGCAGTGGACATTGCAATGAGTTGGCCTCCCGTTGTGAAATGTACGAAGCCGGAGCAACCCGTCTTAGAGCGACAAGCACGAAAGATATTTGAAAATCTTGCCGAGCGGACTCTTCACATGGTCAAGCTGCAAGACTCTCATATCCTTCTCTGCATTCAGGGAACTTGGCCCGTGAGCCTTTTCTACTTCATCGAGCAACTGCGGAGACCTATCGTGCCCAACCCGCCCATTGTGATATTGCATCCGAATGACCCCAAGGCCTCCGACTGGGGATGCGTGGGCTTATTTGAGCACGTCTATTTCGTCAAGGGATCTCCAATCTATGAGCTTGACTTAGTACGCGCAGGTGTATTGCAAGCAGGTGGGCACCCACATTCGAAGCTGGTGCCTGTATATATGATTGTCTGTTTGACCGCATTCTTCCGTGATTGTCTGCACGACCAAGTCCCGGAATTGAAATTCGTGATTAGCATGTGCAACGAAGACTAGTGTCAACTCTGTTGATTTTGAATGTTGGAAATTGTGCAGAGAAGGTGGTGATCTTAAGTCAAGGAAAGCAACTGGAGCAACCATCTCTAGAAATTGCAAATGATCAAGACCGTTTTCATCCAGCTCAAACCTTCAGCCTTGACGTCAACAACCTCATCATTGCCGCAACGGTATCTATCTATATCTAGATGACTACTTTATGCACTACTTTCATAAACAACATTGCTTCGTGGACTCACTTCCGTGCTTGAAATACGTCAACCTGCTCTAAAATTTGAATGGTATGATCGCTATTAACCCCGACTCAGTACTCTCTAAACTCTGTCCGCTGTCTAATATCCATTCGACCGGATGCCACTTCTACGGACTGGATAGGCTTCAAGAGCCGGGAAGCTCCAGAAGGTTGTAGGACATAATGCTCAGTTGTACTCTTATATAAGAACGCCAAAAAGTGAATTTCTGAAATTCATTAGAGGGATCTCATTGAATGCAACCAATATAACCCTCTCCCTCTCAATCAACGAGAACTTAAAATATCTGCATTGACTGATCAACATAGCATTTTGTTGATAATTAAACTGTCGTTTTGAAATTATGATTCTACAATAGTAACACTGAATTATCAGGATCCCTGAACTATTGTGTGTTCAGGTTGAGCGTCTTTCGGTTCAGTCATCACGAGTGATAGTGGAGCTGCAACAGGAAGCAGAAATCCAGTATCTTCGACCCAAACTCCGATTCGATGGACAGTGTTTTTATCCTGGAATGTATCGACGGAATCAAGCAGCCAAATTCCAATTCTCACCTTCGTATATTGAGGGAAAAGGGTTCTGCCCTGCCACACTTGGTTTTCTCATGTAAGAACTTTTCACGCTGCAGCCAAAAAGGGTCACTGTGGAATTGAAGAATGCACCTATTACACCTATTGGTCCAAAACTCAGATCATTCTTGACAAAGTGATAAGTCTAATCATTTTGTGTAAAGTTCATATTTTTTGACAACTGAGAATTTTGCCTCTGCAGGTACTCTACGTTCTACAACCGTCACACAGTGGCAATAGTGGAGCAATTGATTTCTGGAAGCGTCTCAGCAGAAATGGGCAAGGACCAGAGCAACAGCATCAAGCACAAGGACATACGGAAACTAGACCAAATCCATGTACCAAAGCGATATGTTGGTCAGACGTTTATTGAAATGTTCATCGGCTTGCTACGGGAAGAAGGTACTATTGCATTGGGACTTTACAGAGACAGAGGCACGAACGATTCCCTTATTTCGTTTGTGTACACCAACCCTAAACCGGACACCCGCCTTTTCCGTTGCGATTTTGTGTACATTTTGCATCAGGAGTAGGGTCAGAATAGTTGGTTACCGTTACTTCATCTCATAATTGGACGTCCAATGTCTGATACGGTCACTGTGAAATATGTTTTGCAGTGTCAATGTGCAGAATATTTTTAAAATTTTCATGAGAATTTTCAAAAAATTATTGATTACTAGGGTATATATCCTAAGGATATTCAACTGTGACGGCATTTGTGGGACAAGAATTATGGATTGCATTGATTGTCATCATCCAATCATCAATTTCAAGATAATTCTAATATTTACTCACTGTTGCTTCTAGATACCGTGTTTGTGGGACTGCATTTGAGATCTGCGATTAATCATATAATGCAAAGAATTGAAGAGCAAATGAGTGAAAATTACCAGCAAAATTCACCTCTTTATACAATTTCGCACAAAATAGACAACAGGATTTAAGAGACATTGACAGTTGGACCTACTTACTGCATATGCTCTACTTTTAAGTCTTTAAATTTATCTACCGTGGATCTGTCCCATAGCGTTAGGGTGACCCTTCGTGTTCGCGCGCCCTGGACCAGAGAGATGAGCCAATCCTGGCGCCAGGTAACTGTTATGCCCTGCTTGCGCATTCTCCATGCCATAAGTAGCAATCAGCACCGCTTCTGCTAGAATATGACCTTCCATAGCTTCTAGAAGCCTGTCCCGTGATGGCTGCACAGAATAAATACATTGGAGTAAGAACAGGCACTAATAACAACAATGAAAAAGAAGAGAATGACATGCAGAGTATGCAAGCAATGTCGGAAGTTCACAATGGAGTCAATGAGATAACGGATCAGAAAACGTAAAAGTACTGCATCGTCACGAGATATCACGAAGAATGCTATTTGCATTAATTTTAGTGGAAATGAGTACAACACCTAGATCCTGCTCAATCAAAGATCCAAGAGTAACTATACCCCGTGTGCACCATCTGTTACAGAAATGGACTAACCTTCTTGGGAACCTTGAGCATCGCATCAAGTGCGTAGAGATGGAGCTCGTAACGGTGTTCGCTGTCAGAGGGGATTGGCCCACGGTATCCGGTGGACTTGAAATCATTCCCACCTTCCAGGATTTCGCTAGCTTCGTCATCGTCGTTGCCATGGTCTTTGACTGTGAAACCCTCCGGCAATCCTGGCCAAGACGAAATTGAACTGATCTCAGGTTTCAAATGCACATAAGATAAATCGGACAACAAATTGTCCTGTGCTTATAATGAATACGAGGTAATGCACTCAAATGAGAGGATTATATTTCATTTATATCCTAAGAATGTAGCATATATTGTACAAATCTGATTAGAAAACTTCCACATGTGCGTTGTGGATACAAGTAAAGGTACAATTAGAACTTCATTTATCCCCCACTAAAGTGCATTGAGTGCAATATTTAATTCATCTATTCCTCCAGGAACTTCTCAGATTTAGACACACACAGCCATCCAAATAGCACATACCTTTCATGGTGGGAGGGATGTTGGCTACTACCCTAGCAAAATGCAACAGCAAACACGCAACTTACTCATCAGTTCATCGTCAGAGACTGAAACAAACCATCGCGGTCATGGAAGCCTTCTCACCAACACATCACTCGAGGAAACGGGTATTGAAGTGTCCCAACATAATAATCAAAGACCTAGCCTAATCTTCCAGCCTAGAATCCAGATCACAAGTAGTAAGGGACGACAACGATAACAAACACTGAAACTTCGTACATTTCAGCTCCTCGAATACCACACTCTAATACCACATCCTCTATTCCCTCACTGAACCCTAGGCAATGCTCATCTCTCCTTCAAATCTCACTCAATGCTCTCACTACCACAAATGGGTAGAATAATAACGAGTCACAAGAGCGAAAAAAGAAATCACACCACCTTCCACCTCCGGCGACCCTAAGTACTTCTCAACCGTAATCACTTTCACATGCAACACTTCTGCTCGTCACAATGCTATAGTAACTCTATAACTAATAAACCACATTTACGATTAAAGCGCTTGAAATCTCTTCTACAAAACCTCGGGAAAAAGAATGGAACCGTGCGCATACCAGTGCACAAATGGGTTGGGGCTGGGATCCGCGGGATCCGGAGAATCGGGATCCTCCATTATGATAGCCAAGCTCACGGTCCCCTCGGGAACCTCATACCACTCCAGCGGCGGCGACACATCCTTCACTGCGCCTTGTCCATCTTGCGTGTACTTCCGAGGGATCCTTCCGCCGCTGCTGATCCCCTTGATGCTCAGAATCATTCCTCCAGCTTCTTCCGCCATAGCCACGAATGCTCAACACTAAACTCAAAAAATCAATTGGAAACAAAGCCCGTAACTGCAAAACAAGACTAACTTACACGCAACTCAAATCTTGGAAACCTAACTTGGGTTCTGAGAAAGTATGTGAAAGTGGGGATGATGGTTTGTGAGATGAGTTTCCCCTGCGGCGGGGTTTATCATGTGTCCTGTTGTGAGAGGGAAATGAAGTGGCGGTTTGAAAGGAGAACACCTGGCGGATGTGGATAGACTTGCCATCGTTGAGACGCCACGTATCCGACAACCCCGTCACGTTGAAAGATTTTCTGGGTTCTTTCCATGCAAAATGGCAGCGGATGGTTTCATGTAGTTTCATCCGATAACCTCATCCGATAATCTCATCCAATGTCTGGGAACTTCAGTTCCCACCGGGGGCTTCTTTTGTTTACTTTTTGAGAGAATGGCAGGATGGCAAGCACTTAAAACTGGGTGAAGCACTCTTTCGGACCCAAAAAATACTTTTCAAATATATTCATGTACTTACTATTTGTTCTCATCAAACCTTCAAAAATAAATGAGCATAATCCCAAAGTCACTCTCTACATTGCAAATAAGGTCTTGTTCAAAATCTTTATTCCATACAACTTGTATGAATCTTTTGAAACCAAAAAACCACTTTGAGGTTATCGAAAGGAAAAATAAAGAAAATCATATTGAGATTGATGATAAATTTGGATTGAAATTGTCAAGAACATTTTTGAGTTTGGATTAGGGTGCAGAATTTATCTACTTAATAAAACCTAAACCATTTATGTAATTCTAATTTTTGTCAAGTTTTGTGGAAAAACAATGGTTAATATTAATCCATGTGAGTTTTGACATCTAGTAGATGGATTATAGATGTTTTCTAGAACTCTCTGTAGGAGCTACATAAAATGGAAGAAGTTTTTGATTCATCAACAATTTGTCATTAGGAACTTCTTATAGGGTACAAAACGAGCACTCTTAAATTACACAAGCCTCTAATCCTAAGAGATGAAATTTTTAAATTTCAAACAACCAATGAGTGTAAACATCTTCCAAGCACATTAAAAGGTGTTTTTTTTCATCCATCAAGATATTTGTAGTTACTTCTATTAATTCTCTTGTTAAATTTGTCTAACATAGATTTCTAAATTTTTCTTTTGTAAACATTCTACATTTCAAGGGACAAAAGTATGTTTGACATCAAAAACTAGCATTTTCAATTTTTAAAATGACCCTTCATGAACAACTTGAATAAATAGGTAAAATCAAAATATTAAAACATCACTGCAAGGGCTTAACATTTTGAGTTTAAAATTAAAATCATCTTGTAAAAATTACAATTATGCAATCTATATGACTAATTTTAGAATGAAATTTCAATTTTTGGTTTAAAATTTTATTGAAAAACATTGGTTAGTGTAGTGGATCGTCTAATCAAATGAATATACTTTGTGGATCACATTTTACAACTTTAGTTTGAAATTTTTCATTAAATTATTATTCTAATCTGCAATTTATGATGCATCTTCACAATTTTAAAGAGTTGGACTATCCTACAGTCTTTAGGGGGTAATCCCTAAAATCCCAAGTGTACCTTCAGAGATACTTGATAGTTCAACATAGTCATGTGGTCTTAATTTGGTGCGTGATTTTTTAAAACGTTTTTCAAGATAGGAAAAAAAAGAGAAGTTTTTCGGAAATATACATTTTGTTTCAATCGGTGCCCAAGTGAAAAAATTATGCCAAACAAAACTCAAAATAGTTGAGAAACAGCAACAAAAAATATTCAAAAAACTTGTAATTGTAATATTATTTTTTTCAATAAATTATACTTTTAGTCTATAGTATATAGAAAGGTTTGGTTTATTCCATTTAGATAAGTGATGAAGAAGTTATACAACATATTGTTTTTTGGGCAATCAAAGCTTCTTTGTGAAAAATAATGCATTAAATATATTTTTTAACTTAATTTTCTTATTTAAAAAAAGAAGAAGTTGAAATAGCTTTAAATTAATTGTTGGAATAATCTCACCATTGAGATTAATGCATGTCAATTCCATCTTAGAACTGTGAACAATTTAGTTTTTCCCTCTATTATATACAAACTCCTACTTAACAGTTTTTTAAAGAATGAAAAATCAAATTATTTTTTAATTTTTTTATAAACTATCAACTCAATTACTGATATTAAAAATATTTGAACTAAAAATTTGAACTGCAAAAAATTTAAGTTAAAAGTATTCAAAGTCTTCTAAACTAGTTTGTCTTGTTCCAAAATACTATATTTTTTTCACTTTGAATGCAAACATCTTGCAATTTATGAGCTCAAAGTTTTTGAAATTTCTTTTATACATTTTTATACTAGTCTATTGAAAGATCCTACTATTATATATGCAATTTTTATTTCTTTATAAATTTTGTACTCTTTACATTAGATATGGCAATTTTGAGCAATTTTTGATTAAAGAATGCCATGGGACTTTAGAGGTTATGGTAGAAATACCAAAAAGTGATGCCTTTTGAATCCCCTAACCTACATTTTTGCCTTGAGTGGCCACCTACAATCATCCAAAATCACCTAACAAAAACTATTGGGAATTAAAGTATTTTGTGCTTTAAAAGGGCTTGGAGTAAATGGGGATCCCTTCAATTGCTTTCAACATTGAAAATTCACAAAATGTTACTTGAGTGTCACAAAATTACAAAGAACTTATTAATAAGTTGGATTTCTCTTGGATTAACAAAGAAATTTATTCAAAATATAATCATTTTCCTCTCAAAATGCAAGATGTGCAAAAAGTATTGTTTTTCAATGTTGCTACTTTAAATGGGTTTGAGTTACTGTCTTTCTTTTAGGATCATTGACTTCCATGCATCTAGAGTAGGCCAAACCTTGCATAAAAGACAATGCAATTTTACAATCCTACATTGAATTGATGGTTGATAAATAGAGGGAGGGGGGATTTTTATGATCTTTGTAAATTTGCTCTATTTTTAACATTGAACTTGAACTTTTTGGTTGCTTTTAATTTAATAGGTATAGCCAAGCTACTCCTAAAATGTATTTTCTCTCCATTCACATGAAATTAAAAATATCATTATCCCTTAAAGGACATTTTCATTCTTCAAAGGGTAGCTTGAAGAATTGGCCACAATATTTCTAAGGCAGGCAAGCAAGCAAGTGAGAACAACTTGTAGCAAACAACTTTGCAACATGAGATGTTTTTCAACCCCTTTAGAGGGCTATGAACTTCCCTGTGTTTTGATGTGTTTCCAGACACTAAGAACTGCCCCAATGGCTGCTTAATGTGGCAAAGAGACTACTACATCATTTTTTTATACTTCATGTTTTAAAAAATAAAATTCAACTTTTATTTCATTTTTTCATTTAAAAAAAATCTAATAGCAGCCATTCCTAGACTACTAAAGGAACAACACTAGAAATAGGCCTACAATGGCCCTCCAGGCCCCTTGAGAAACATGTAATGGACAATGTTGCTCTAAGCTTAACCTCTCCCTCTCGGGCAACCTTGATTGCAAAGAAGCATTTCTGCACTTGAACACTTATGCATCTAGAGCAATCTCCTACAGGCAATGAAAATTTCAAAGCAATCTTAACTGCATTCAATGCCTACAAGGAAGAGGGAAAAAACACAACGATGTTTGATTACTGTACATGAAGGTCTAATTCAACACCTTGAGTGCCGAAATTGAGTTTCCACATCTGATTTTTATGGGTCCACATCACATTGGACCATTCACAAGGTGACACATGCCGCTTTTTTTTCAAAAATGACATAATTTCTGTTAAATCTGAACTTCACGTATGGTAGAGCTGTCCTGATAGCTACTGCAATTTTCATTATTTCTTGGACAGAAGGCCTGAGGGGCCCATAATGTATTCAACCTCTATATTAAACTCAACAATCTTTAGGCAAATTCCGACTCTGAAAAACTCTGAAATTCATTTCCGAATCTGACACAGCAAGAAAGTCTACCAGAGAGAGAAAAAAAATAATAGACCAAACCTTACTCAAAGTCCACTCCCACCCTATGGTCCAATAAAGACACTACTATGATACTTTGTTAAGCAATATGCAACTGAGTCTCTTTAGAAAACTACTTAGGGCCGCTTCACACATGGGCCCAAGGTTGAAAGTCCGTTGGCCTCCACCAATCAAATTTCAAAAAATCCCAACTTTAGCGCCCGTTAGATTGTATAGCATAATCTGATTGTAATAGTGCCAGACACTATAATTTTGGGCCGGCTGCCCTCGTGCTTAACGCAGCGGGAGGCCTTGGGGGGAGGCCTCCCACTATACGTTGAGATCAGGAACTTTCGTTGGACAAATCTGAGGACCCTTTGTCTGTTGCACTATTCAACGATGGTGGATCAGTCCTCAGCCCTTCCTCGCAATCTGATTCTGCAATGGGTCAGATGTCGCAGCCAAGGATCCATGGATCATGTGAGTCGCATAGGAAGCATCCGTCCGTCGCAGGCAGGAACAAGTATTTTTTTTATTGCGCATAAAAAGACACAGATATGCAAACATGAGTGACGATGACTATGGCAGGAGCATCGAAGAAATTTAACACGTTGCGCGCCGCTATGTGCAATAGGGTTTTGATGCTGTAGACTGGGACTCGAATCGATCTCGCAGCGTCGCTCATCTATCCGTCCTACAATGGCGAAGTTGCGACGAATGTTGAGTGAGTTTGGGGACACAAGCCAGGGCAGGCCACCTCGAGAATTGCACTATCTCCCCCAGACGCGCGCGGACCACAGAGGCCTATGGAGCTTCTGTAGAGTAGCTCGCCATGCCAGGACTTGTACTAACTGAGTTTCTGCAGACAGGGGCGGGGGGGGGGGGGGGGGGCTAACTGAACAAGTTTCTTTGCAATTGTTTCAGAATGGGTTATTTTGCAACTGCAACAAAGTCTGTCAACTTTTCTTTCAATTTTTCACCAATTCATTCTGTCGACGATGACGGGCATGATGTGGATGGTGACGACAAGTCCTTGCACATTAGCAATCGAGTAGTTACCTAACAGTGGACGTGGACGCACGTGGCATCAAATATCTGGTAGAGTTTCAAGAATTGCGGAGGTTGAATGATTAATTTCAATTCTTCAGTGAAAAATATTTGTGGAGAATTACATGTCATAGAGGGAGAGAAATTCAGAGAATACACCAGCGTACGAAGCAAGCAAGAGAATGGCAAGAATGGCAAGGAGGATGGTGTTGGACCAAGTCTAGAGACGCTGTTGTTGCTTTGTTAGAAAAGGACAGACATGGGGGTGGAGGGGGGGGTGCGCGTTTGGTGGCAGGGTACTCCTGTATCACTTAACTCTAGCTCTGGCGTTTCATAGGTAATTCGACGTTGAATTTTTTTTTACAAGTTTATTCCGTGAAAAGCACTTTCGATGTTTGTGTGCCGAATCCCTACATTCTCCAATTCAAAGACTTTCTTCGCACGCTTCAATGGGAGACAAAGTCAATGGAAAGGTTTATATATTTCCCATGCTGTGTATAGACTCAGTCGTTTGATCGATTGGTGAAAACACAGCAGATTGTGCACGCCTGCTAGCTCGGTATTTTTCGACCTTAGGCCAGGATGAATTTCAAAGCACTAATGAAGAGATCTCGGAGGAGTTAAAAGTACTTGCTGTGAGCGGTCGTCGGACTATGTCAAGCTGTTGCATATAAATTCTTTGGTTGGTTTCGTTCTCGAAAAATCTGTGTTCCTTGATCGAGGCTCTCATTTTGTCCTAAATTGCGTGTGGAGAAGGTTTTGTCCTCCAGGATATGTGAAGCACACTCACTCTCTGGTCTCATAGGATTCTCTTCTCAATCTATATATGGCTGCATTGGTTAATTTCTCACTGCGAGTGTAGAGTCCACTCACTCTGCAATGAATCACCGCTAATTTCGGCAAGGTTTAGTGCTCTGCATCTTCTTTGCCACCTACTCAAATCCCGACGCGGCGATAAGTGAGCACTTCAGTGATGCAAAGATATGTTAACTGCAAACAGAAACTTGGATTTGGCTGGCAGGTAACAAGTAATATGAGTGGGAACAAAAGGCGGAAAGCTGCGAGCGTCGCTCTTAGGAAACTAGCGCAAAAAACCTGGGTGTTTAGATATGGACTGCCATCCCCGAACATCCTACAATTTTTTTGTTTAAAACTTGGGAGTAGATGTCGCCAATCCTCGTCTAAATTTTTCTCCTCTTAGACTCTCGCAGAATTCATTACTAAAGCCTCTTTACTTGGAACTTAGAGAGTCTGCGACTCTGCGTTCGAGACAATGGTGTCTCTGTTTGTGACTGCGTAGCCATAACCGGCAGCAGAACCGAATTCTCAGGATACAACTCGGAATGTTCGAGAAAGCCTCTTCACATTAGTAACTCTCTTTGGTTGCCAGGCACTGTTACCTCGACACCGCTTTCTAAGGAAGATACAATTGTACCGAAAATAGTGTGTCGGCAACAAGACGCGTCCGTCCTTGAAATTCAAAACGCTGCGAATCTCTTTTATTTTTTCAGCTCGGACTGCAGTTTCACGATTATCAACATCAACGTTGTAGACAAGCTCAATTGCGTCTTGATAGTTCCAGTTTGAATCAGTAGAAAATCGTGTAAATTCCGGCATATTCACTTGACATCCGGATTTGCGCGAATTATTCTCAAACCTGGCTAGTCCCTCTCAGTCAGAAAAATAAAGTAGCTTAGAACTGAAATATCAAAATTGTCTGCGTCGTCAAGAACTCTTTGCAGACAAGACCAAGCAGACTTTCGAGACATAGCATCTGAGAGGTAGAGGTAGAGAGAGTCGACCGTTGAGAGATTGGTAGGGCTCCGTTTCTCTTGTCAAACCCCCTATTCGATGCAGCACCTCACAGTTTGCTTGAAGTGCAGGAATTCTGCTTTCGTTGTAAGTTTCTCTTCCGCTTCTGTCTCCAGTCGCACTTTGTTCCGCATACTCTGATAAAGCTCACTCATTCTAGGGAGCGCGTATTGTCAATGCTTTCTAATTTTCGGTTTCTGTAACAGCGTGGTAGTTTCTAGCCCTAGGCTTCTTCCAATCGGCAAACACGGAGTGCGAGTGTGGACTTTCAGTGATGAGAGTTAACTCCGCAATTGTGCAGGAGTATTGATGGGAACAGTGGTTGATTTATTTCGCAACGTACGCGGCTGTTAACGCTTACTCGGCCACAATCGATCCAAAGTGCTGTAACAGAATCAACCGACAGGAATCACAAGTTTTCTTGGGAGCTGGGGCTCAACTTTTAAGGATTTAACTTTATATTTATTTTGGTGGCCAACGCAACATCCTTGGATCGTAGCTAGGCTGCGGAGCACCGATGCAGGCTGACATCGCTGGAGACTGAAAGCATTTGCCGGCACACATACACACACATTTTGTGGAGATAAGTGCTCATTACGTACATACAGACATTCGGTAGCTTGCCAGCTTACTTGTTTGGCAAGCAAATAAGCGGTAATCGGAACTTATTTAAGAGCCTTGCGTGGCACTCTCTGTAGCTTTAATTGGTTTAATTGGTCAATGAACACCGTGTCGGTTCCTTTGCTGTCTGTACTTAAGGTTTCCGGTCTCTTTGGAAAGGACACAATGACTTACGTTTCTCAGTCTACTCCTAGATGATTAAGTACGTATGAAATCCATTTCAGGTGTACGAATTTTCGTTGTGGGAAAGCCAGACCGATTTCGATCTTTCAGGAGCGTATCGGATGTTTGTGGGCGGACAATTATTCCATAAGTTCCTCTTCAGTTGTATTTTCGAATATTTTAGGTTTTTATTGTCACATGTGATTGCGCGCAATGGCTTGGCCTGACTCAGGCGTAAGGAGGATGACCCATCGGTCATCGCTGTCCAATTCTGAAGAGGGGAGCAGCGAGAATGCCATCGGCGGGGAGAATTCGAATTCCTCTGCTGAGGATGTTCGGTGCAATAGGCCCAACGTCCGGCGATATGTGCGCTCGAGCACCGGAAAGAGAGATTGGGCAATTGGTGACATTCACGAGCGTTTCGTGCGTGCTGTCGATCAGCTCGGTGGTCAAGACAGTAAGTAAATTTGTCAACATGTGCATTCTGGAATTTGTGTACTACTCGAGTCAATTGTTGGTAGTTTATTAGAAGGGGAAAACGCAATCTGATTACCAATTCGCTTTCTCTTCAATTTTAGGTGAGTTAATTGTGAATAGCATGAGAAATTGCATGAGAAATTGCATTAAAAAAGATGGTCTTGCTTTGGAATATACTAATCTGGCGTCTTCGTGGCATTTGTGTATACAGAAGCGACACCGAAGAAGATATTACGGCTTATGGAATTTAGGCCAGAAGGGCTCACCCTTGGACAAGTAAAAAGTCACCTTCAGGTCAGTAGCACGTCCATATACATTCAACCGTTTTCAAAGTTGATGACGTTATTTCATAGTTGAATTGTAGAATCTGATGTACGATTCAGCCAGCAGCTGTCCGACTGAATGAACGATGTCCTAATTATCTTTGGACTTATCTTTGTGCAGATGCACAGGAAATCTGCAAAAGAACCTTCAGGGTTGAGCGAAGAACCCACGCCCACATTTGGTGAGTTTTATAATATCCTCATTTCTCATAATTAAGTACTGGTTGAATTTCGTCCTAAATTTGTTCCAAAAGCCTTCAATTGAACGTCTTTGAATATAATGGTTGAAGCTAACACTGATGGCTCTTTTTGTGTGTGTAGATGAAAGGCAATCACAGCCGCATCGCATCCAACCCCAGGGAACTTCAGAAACAAGCCTTCAACTGGGACAACCTAAATCGGTATTGGATGATATGGCAGAAAATCCCTTAATAGAAGGAGCTGCGGCACTGTTGCAACTTAAGGAGGATTCAGGGCAAAGTGCCGTTACTGCTGGAGAGGAGTTGTTGAGGGCCTCTCGGAGTGAGCACATAGAAAGTATTCAGACGGAGAAAATGGCGACTTCTAAAATTTTCTCCGTTGCTCCAAACGAAGATTACGTACAAACTCGAGCCAACATGGAGCATGAATTTCACCAGCAAGATCCCGGTCCATTATCCAATCGTCAAACTGGTCGACCATTGCCCAGTTTTCCAAGTTTCCTTGGTGAAACAAGCACCAGCACGAGCTCAAGCAATCCTGTGGATGTAACAAAGTCCCTAAGCGGTCGCAAGAGGATAGCTGAGGAAGGCATTGAGCTGGAGCTCACAATGGCCACCAGATCCCGTGGTCTGAACTCCCGTGCCTCTCCTTCCACTCAGCAGGAAGTTGATTTGGATCTTGCGCTGGCTTGAAGTCAGATTTGAAATGCATTCAACGGTTTTGCATTGGTCAGTTGAACATTTTCTAGTTCGGTGGTAACCCTGTTCGGAGGGTCTTAGTTAAAAGTTGAGACTCGTACTCAAGATTTTTCTAAGAGTCCAAGCCACATTTTGGAGATTAAGGTTGTTGAGCCAGAGACATTTTGGAGACATCTCAGAGGAAAACGTATTTTTTGGAGGAAGATTTCAAGCCAGGCTTTTCAGAGACCAAGAATCCCAGAAGCGCAAGGATGGTTTTTATGGGTAATCATATTCATCAATGAAGAACCTCGGTCTAAATTTGTTCGCATGAATGAAAGGCACATTCATTTGAGACTCACCCCCACAGGACAATGACGAGTATGTTATAGGGAATCACATTCCAATTTTTTCAACAAGGACATAGAAGTAGAAATCAGAATTGTACATCAACCCACATGTAGGAATTCAATTGTACAAATATCACTAGGGACTATAGATCAGCCTCTGTCTAACTTAGATCAAAAGACCTACAGAAAACATTACATGACAGTTTTGTTGTTTGCCCATTTCTTTTCAGAATGGGAAGTCCATGTATACGAGATCACACAATATTGTACAGTACAGAGGGGATTGTTTGGGTAAGTTGTATACTGAAATTTTTTAATGCATCATCTTGAAGCCGTGATTTAGGTGTGATCACATTGAATTAGTTTATATGTAACTCTTTTCCAAACCTTTAAAGAGCAATGTTTGCCTAAATCATTCTTCTTATCTTATTGATCCAGTGTGTACACATTATTGATTTATCAATTTGGACATTCAACATAAATTTTCAAATTATTATTTAAAATACCAAAATTTGAATGGACTTTTTAAAAATCACAGCTTCAAATATATCCATATTATAATGGTGAAAATGAAATAAATATTTATTAATCCTTCTTCTAAATTGAAAAGGCACACATTTATGCTACGTTCATCTTTAGCATTGAATGAATGAGAACTATCACCAAGGTACTTTGCCAAGAATGATCTAATTTTTGGTCCAATAGATGCATTCTTCATTAATTTTCTACAATTATTTGGAAAGTCATCCATCCACTACTTTGGGGCCTTATTGTCTTTTTATACAAGGTTAAGTGCCTATAGGTACTAATAGAGAAAGATAGATAAAAACTCTGGTCTTTTCAAAAGGCCATCGTGAATAAAGTGTCTGTTTGTAATGACAATGAACCTATGTCCAATGCATCAAGGGTTATTGATGTAAAACTACTCTTCCCTTTCGAGAATAGACACTTTAGTTTCAAGTCACCAATTTAAAAGTAACCAAAATTAAAAGGTAGGTGGGTATACATTGTAAGTGCAGGCTGGAAAGTGGTGTTTAAATTTGTTTTTTTTGTTTTTTTTTACTCTATTGGAAGTGGTTAGTTGTTTTCTATTTTTCTATTGTGTAGGATGATAGACTTAGCATATTATATGGCAATTGTGTTCATTGTTTTAAATGTGTATTTTAAAGCAATTTCGGATAGTTTGAGTTTAGTTTCAAGAATTTTCATTGATGGAGCATGTATTGTTCCTCTAGTTCATGTTGTGATGACAATAAATGGGTCAACATTCCATCCTTGGGCCACAATGTCATTGATTAATGGTTGATATTTTTGGATTTTGTTATCTATTGTTATTTGTGAGAATTTATCATTAGTGTATGTGAATTCTATGAATTGTATAGTGAGATTATTATCTGGATTAGTTAGTGGATTATTTTGCTAGGGGAGTCTTTTGACATATAGGATATCTGGTTTTAATTTAGCATTACAGTGACATCTTTGTCCTTCACAATAGCATGGTAAGAGCCAAGCGGGTACAATATTTTCTTGTGGATTGTTGTTGAATGTACTTGCATTCATTAGGGTATAATATCTAATTTTTTTTGTTGGTTATGATTAACTTTCGTAGTTCCCATACTACTTTGTTATATCTGTTGACTCTAAAGGCGTGTATATGTTGTTGATTGTATATTTTAAAAGTACATGGAGCCATGTGTCTATATCTTGTGATCTACATATAGAGCATGTTATTGATGGGAATCTTTCTATGCCCAAAAATAGTTGTTTTTTAGGATTATCCATATATTGGCTAGTGCGGAATTTTAACAAGCTTGTTTTTTGGGAATCTATTATTTTGGGATTAAACTAGAATTCATTAAAGAGTATGTTATCTATGTCAAGACAATAGAGAAACATTCAATTGTGTTACAATACATATTTGGTGGGAAAAAGTTGAAATATACTTTGTACCTCAACAATACATAGTTTTTATATTAGTTCCATGAGTTGCAGTCATTTTAAGAATAAGAGCAAGATCCATCATTACATAAAATTTCATTTTAACAATGCAAAATACTCAAAACAACTTACAATTTAGAAAGACTATAGAACCTCAAAAGGTCTTCATTGTCCTTTATCCTTGTCTTCTCTATATTTACTACTTTGTTCCCTTCATTTTTAAACAAGTAGCTTTGGAGGCTTGTATATTCTCTATTTTTGAATTAAAAACCGCAATTGAACCAATTGAAGTGTATATTTTTCATATTTAAGTAACAAAGCAGAATCTATGACAATGTTTTTTTGAAGATGGCATGATTATTAACCCTTTAACAACTCAATCCTATCTTGAATATCAATATGATATTCTTTTTGTTAATTTTTTTGCTAATATATTTTTACAAATATATTAACTAACTCAATAACATTAAATCTTTCATATTAAAAAGATTAAAAAAAGTCATTGAACCATTTGTACTTAGGCATGTATTTAAACCTAGTCAAACAACTATATGCAAGGGTTATTTCAGAATTTGTTCACAAAATCTAAGTAGACACAATTCCAAAAAATATTCATTGAATTCTAATTAGAAGCTTTTATTCTTTAGTTTTGAGATTTGTTGGATTTAATTAGGTTCATTTTCTAATTTTTTGGACAAGCGTCGATTATTAAAAATTGATATTGCATGTTGCCTTTTATATTTCTAAAATTTAATGCTATTGATACTTCTACCATGTTGTGATAAATGTGGACAAAAAATCTTTAGAGCCTATTTTTAACTAGATTATATGTTGCCATTTTCAGCTAGATTTATAGTGTGCCAATACGCACACATTTCTATAGGGTGGAATTGATGTTAGGGATGTCATTCATTTGTCTAGTGAAGTTTGCTCAAGTACTACTAATACCACTACATTTGAATACTATTGAAGAGTTGGGAGTGTAATTTTATCAAGAAATGCAACTTCATATATTCTATTTTTTATATTATTTCTAAAGAAGAAGATAAGGTGCAAGATAATTTAGGGCTTGAAGAGTCTAAATTTGATTAGTTTGATCAAAGCTTGCAATTAATTGAATTGTGAATAATTCATAATTTGAACTTTTTATTTTCAAAACTAAGAATTCAAATCATATGAGAATTTGAATTAAAGTAGTTCAAAGTGCTTCTAAAAAAGTAAAATTATATATAAAATAAAACAACTAAAGTATCTCCAAAACCTTCTACATATACTTGAATGTTATATTACACTTTAGTATATAAGTTAGAACTCTAACCAAATTATATTCTATTAATAGGATACTCAATGAACATTGCATTAGAATTTGAATTCAAACTAGATTTGAATTGATCAAAGTTGAATCAAAGTTTTAATTTTCATTAAATTATTTGATTCAAAATTTAATTTAGAGTTGAAATTGATTAAAATTTTCATCAAATTCTAAATTTGAAATGTAATTATTAGGTATTATTGG
Organism: Pseudoscleropodium purum; assembly: GCA_963969395.1. NCBI lineage: Eukaryota > Viridiplantae > Streptophyta > Bryopsida > Hypnales > Brachytheciaceae > Pseudoscleropodium > Pseudoscleropodium purum. The sequence goes on along the minus strand of OZ017800.1, from coordinate 1,436,645 downwards.
AATCTAAATCAAATTAGAAATCATATTATATTTGTTAAAAAATCAATTAAAATTCAACTTCTAAATTTATATGCTATAAAAGAATCTAAATGATTTTAAAACATCAAAGAAGAATCCAAAATATTTCAAAATATTTCAAAAAGAGTTCACAAATTCTAATAGATTTTCAAAAGATTCCAAAAGATTTCAAACATTTTAAAAAGATTTTAGAGTATTCTAATAGATTCCTAAAAGATTCTAATAGTTCCTCTTAAAATCCAAAAGATTTTTTAATTTTAGAAAATAATTTTAAATTTTTGTTATATTGGTTAAGTTGTAATTACTAGTGTCCAAAACTACAGAAGATTCTTGATTTTCAATGAGCCTACAAAAAAACTCTTGATGTGGTTAAAAAAAATGCATTTCATTAAGAGAACTCATTTTTATGTTGGTTACAACAAACTTTTGTTGGTTTTGTCTTGGTATTCACTAGTTCTCTAGTAATGAATATTAAAATTACAACTTCTAATTCAAGGTATTGATATCATAACAAGCAGTCAAAATTGTATAATAAATATGATAATATATTACAACTTCGAACTTAAGGTATTGAGGTCACAGCAAACAATTAAAATTGCGCAATAAATATGATAGTAGACTTCGTATATAGTAAATTAAATATGATAGTTTGTTTATTTGAATGTGTTTGGTGTACTAAGGTATTTGTACCTTGAAGCATATGAAGGTATCAAGGTACTAAGATACACTTGAAGCATCTAAAATAACATTTGAGTATGGATTAGTTTTGCAAGAAGGTTGCATTCAGGTGCACTTCTAATGCAATTAGCTTAAAAGATAAGTTTTCTATTGGTACTAAGAGAAGTTTAATTTAAAAGATCATCATATTCATCTTAAGTCATATCTAAATCAACCCCTCAATAATACCTTTAAGTTATAATATACCTTTTATTCTAAACATAAGTATTTTAAAATGAGTCCATTTAAGTTAATTTGCATATATAGAATCAAATTATAATCAAATATTAGTTTTTATTTGAAAAATATTGAAATTTTTACTTTTAAAATTTATGGTTCTTCTTTTGGATTCATATTAAAATTTAGGAATCTAAAATTACCTCAATAAGGTAGAGAACTTATAAATTTATTCAATCTAAAAATAGAATATTTTTTTTACATTTATTTGAAATTTGGAAATTTGAAGTTAACTTTGTCCTTGAGATATGTGCTCTAGTCAAATAAGGTAGAAAGACTTACTCAAACTGTTTAAGGAATTTTAACTATGAAAAATTGTAGTGCAAATTTCACCCCTAAAAAAAATTCTGGAATTTATTAGTTAACAATCTATCATCAATGATAAATTAAAAAAATTTGAATTCATATTTGAAATGAAAGACTTTAAATTATATGGCATTACGTAGTTGAAGGGTTCATACCGTGGATCCAATGATTTAGTGCCAATGAATACAAATGATTGATTCTTTTACTACAAAGATTAGTGACTTAAAACTGAGAATCCAGTGAACAAAAAAATATTGTTCATAAAATAAAAGCTCTACTATTGATATCAAAAACTTTCTTCCCTCATGATATGAAGGCAAAAATAATATTCTTTTCCAAAATACTCTGGAAATAATTTCATTGGCCATGTCAAGAATGGTTTTATTGAGGGCTTTCCTCCAAAGGAGAAAAAAGGCCCTTATAACACTAGTCAACAATATTGTGAAAGATGTCCATTTATGCATTTTTGTTAACTAAATTAATTCATGTGATTTACAATGATGCGATCTAAAGAAACTTCAAAATTCAATACATATGTGAATTCAATGTGGTATCTAGCAATCATATGCAATACAAATTATATTACTAAGGTTATTAATTATAAAAAAAATATTAATAGTGATTATAAGCATAATTGTCTTTGTCATCACATTCTATTTTTAAAGTCTTTAGATTGTAATTTACAATAGATCCAATAAGATTTGTATTAATTAATAATTATATTTAATTTTAAAAATGGAACATCTATAGTACAATTTTTTTCTCAAAAACAAATTGACATCAAAATGTAAGATTTTCAAGGCTAAAGAAATGAGTGTTTTCTTAAATTTTGTGGTGATGGATTTTGCCATCAATATATGAGATTTTTAGTTTTCTCCCTATGTATATATGCATAGGAAGTTGTCATTTGATAATTTGTTAATTCCAAGATGACCGAATATATAAAGCAATAAAATAAAGTCCACAAATGTATCTTTTTAGATAATACACAAACCTAAAGCTATTTCTTTAACCTCTTAGTGTTCAAAAACTTAATATTTTGCATAAGAGATAAAGTACTTCAAGCCAATGTTTTGTCCTAATATATTTTCATTCATTCCAAGTAATACTCAAATCCTTGTATGCAACCTTCTTTATGATGGATTTGAGGTAAATTCTATATCAAAACAAAAATAATAGCAAGTATTCAAAAAAACATTAAAGAGTTAAAAAATTAATCTTAGGATTCAAGTGTATGCAACATTTGATAACATAACACTGAAGTGCAATAGTATAAGTTGAGAAAAGACTTTTGAAGTGAAAAGTTGCGTTGACACCTATTTTTTGGTGACGAAATTGTGAATTTGATTGATCTAGAGACACTAAGTGCTAATCTTTGAAAGTAACAAAATTACTTTTTGAAAATTTATAATGAATCATTGAAATTCTTCCAATATATTTGTATCATATAGACCTTTCTTTCTGTTTTCCAATTTGATATAAATGCCAAAAACATTCTTGAAGCTCCCTCAATAAATATTGATTGGATGAAATGCACTTTTCAAAACATTCCGTCGTCATCCAGCCAATGGATGATCGAGCGCCTAGGTGTCAAAAGGTTCGGGTGATATTAAAGAGGTTAGAGTTAAAGAACTGAGAAAGCAATGATAGCAAAGAAAAAGCAGTGATAGCAAAAAAGCCTTCCATTTCATATAGGGTTTAAGCTTCCTAGGGTTTAAGCTTCCTCGTCGTCGTGCTCTGTTGCAGAGATTGTAGCAATGGGGCGCCGTGGAGGAGGTCGTGGTCGTGGAGGCGGTGGCGGAGCTTCTAGAGCAGGAGAGGGTCGTGGGAGAGGCCCGAGGTTGGACTCGCGCTTGCTTCGGCAGTTAGACGGGGGACGGAAGAAGAAGGACGACGAGGAGGAGGAGGAAGGACTTGCAAAGAATTTCTATGAATACGAAGAAGGAATCGCGGATGAGGAGTCCGGGAAGAATCGCCGCTATGACGATGTGGAGCACGTGGAGTACGAGCTCCCCTCAGATTTTGAGGTTTCTGCTAACCCTAATTGCAAACTACGATTTTCACGTTCTCAATTGGCTAGCTTTTATTCCGTCTTTATCGAATACTGAAATTTTTTTGTGGCGTAGGACGAAGAGATTGATGAAGACGCTGCTCTGGGAGAGGAAGATGCTGGGTTGGAAGAAACCATCAAGTCTAAGAGGCGACAAGATGATGAGAGTGACTTAGATCTGAATAGCGACGAGGAGGAAGATGACGAAGAATCGGATGGTGAAGGCGATGAAGAGGACGAGGAATCTGAGGAGGAAGAGGAAGAGGAGGACGATGAGAAGCATCAGCAAATGCTCGAAGCTGTCACTGGGAAACCTCAGCAGCTAAGAAACGGTATTCAACTGAGGGCTTTTGAAATATCACAGCTAATCCTTTCAGTCCTTCGAGGTGCCCAATATGATGTCCGAAATGTGATGTTCTAGAGAGAGATTTGCAGAGAGACCGAGCTGCAGACTAGAGGCTCAGAAATTCCTATGTTTGCAAAATTTCTTGTTGAGATGGTTTCCTGATAGGTTTCTCGATAAATTCCTATCTGTTTTGAAATTGGTATTAGCGCACTAAAGACGACCTTTACACTCCTGAAGGACCAAGGTTTAGGGTTTAAAATAACTAATTTGAGTCAGGCCAAATTTCATATCATTGCATGATCGGTCCAACAGTTGGTTCAAATTTGGACTAAATAAAGTCTCAATGTGACCTACTCAAAACTGCTGAAAAATTAGAACGCCCAACCTTGACCTCTCGTCCTCAGTTAAGTGCTGATTATAGATACTATTGTTAGAATGACCAATTTTTATTGAATCTTTTTAGCAATTGCAAGAGGACTCCAATGAATCAGAGTATGCATCGTGGATTTTGTTTGCGAAAGCTAGTGACTCTGGGTGTAAATCGACACAAATTCCGATGGAATGTGGATTACATTCTTAAAGTCAATATGCTAGATTTTAGGGTTTCGTATGTAGGTGTGTGTTGCAATGTGGTACCTCTACCTTACTGTGTTTGCATTTTTGGGCGGTGTGGAGGAATAACTAGTTGTGTTCTCAACAGAGGGTGGTGCTAAGGAGCGTAAGAAGGAAGTGAGGTCAGAGGCGTACACGGAATCAGAATATAACTTGAATCCAAACGCAAATGGAAAAGCTTCAGCGATTAGTGTGGAGGATCTTTTGGGATCTCTTCAAGGGACTTCAGGAATCGCGACATTACGGAAGCGCATGCGACCGCTGCGGAAAGAGGAATTGACTGTCAGTGCTCCGTTACCGAAGGTATTACAAGATAGAGTTGAGCGCAAAGCCGGATATGAGAAAAGCAAAGATGAGGTGGCGAAGTGGCAGCCACTTGTCAAGCAGAATCGTGAAGCTCCGTCTCTGACTTTCAATGAGAGGGAAGCCCTCCCAACAACCACTGTTGCTGCTCTGGCAGATAAGCACAAGCCTGTCACCGATATGGAAAAAGAGGTTGCTGCAATTTTGGAGCAAAGTAATATGGTGGTTGCGGAGGATATTGAGGCGGCTGAAGCTCTTGAGCTCAATAAGGTCATTTTCCCGAACATGCTTTCAGTAGCTTGTGGTAGTTGCAATCCAAGCGTCTGATTGAATGCTTGATTTACAAATTCTTGACTACAAATCATGAAAAGGCTATTACTATGATCATGGACACGTTTAGCCGTATGTACTCAAAGCTAAATGTAGACATTCCATATTGAAACCTTTAAGTCAATGGTAGTAACAAAACATAATTTTTATTGTCCAAAAATGAAAGATTTGATTTCTTCTTTCTATTGATACATTTTGTTACCTAGAAGATTTATTTTAATTTCTATAGATATTCAAGCAATCATTTTTTTCCATTTGGGCTCTTAGGGGTTAATAATTACCACGAAAGTGCAAGTATCTGTTGATTGTGCTATAACTTGTGAGAAAGCTGTATTTGGAATTGGAATCGTTGTCCATCTCAGGGTAGTCGCAGGCAACCTCTGTCTAAGTTGCTCATTATTCCTTGTTTTTTTTTCATGATTTTCAGCTTAGCGTGGAGGAGGTCAGGGAGAGGCAGCAGCGACTCTCAAAGATGCGCAGTTTATTATTTCAGCATGAGGCAAAATCGAAACGCGTTTCAAAGATCAAGTCCAAGACCTTCCACCGACTTGACAAAAGTAAAAAGATGAGAGATTTCATGGAGACAGATGAAGACGCTGTCAAAGAGTCAGCTTTGAAGCAGGAAGAAAAGCGAGCTGAGGTCTGTCAGTTGTGTCCATTTTTTCGCAAATGACTTTTGTGTACACATTTAGGTTGTGAAGGTTTGAGGAGCGGAATTATCTCAACTGCCCATGCAATTGTCGTGTTTTGTTTCTTATTCATTCGTTAGAACCAGATGAACACGAAATCACACTGTACAAACCTTTCAGCTCTAGTGTGTGCCCGCCTGTTCATAAGGGTGAATTTAATGATTTCCATGTTAAACTTGTTTTGTGCTTTTAATTACAGGAGCGCATGACTTTAAAGCACAAAAATACTTCACGATGGGCTAAGCGGATTCTGAAAAGGGGCTTAAAGGCCCATGAGGATGGTACCCGTGACGCTATTATGGAGCAGCTTCGAGCCCACAGCATGTTGACAAAGAAGATTCAGAATGCTAACTCCAGCGATAGCGACGCTAGCAGCAGCAGTAGCGACGAGGAGGAAGAAAATCAGGAAGCTGCTGGAGCGGGTAGGTCAAAGTTACTAGCCAAGGCTAAGGCAGCTACATTCGAAGCCTTACAGTTTGATGAGGAGGCCGACGTTCCCAAGACTGGTCTTTTTGCTCTTCCTTTCATGGTATATATCACTCCACCAAAAATCGTAATCAATGTGGGTTAATCGAAATTAATGGGCCAGGACTATACTGCGGGTTTCGAAATCTTCGTATTAAAAAGATTTCTTCCACATAAACACAGATTTTATTTTAGTGGAAACCAACTTCTTTGTAATTTGTAGTACCCGTCGTAATTTCAGTTTTCGGAATATTTTTTAAAACTCAAACAGAAAGATCCGCCCTGTTTGATTATTCTTGTCGGGTGTTACATCTATGTATTGTATCTGTTAAAGGTACTTTGTTCTCAGCTCGTTTTTTGCCTACCCTCCATTTTGACTTTCAATTTCTCTTGACGAGGCATGTGGTTCTTCGATGTTTCCGATTGTGGTGCTGACTTTTTCCCTCTTGCAGGCTCGTGCCATGGAAAAGAAGAGGAATGAGGCTCGGGAGGAGGCATTGGCCATTCTTGAGCAGCTAGAGCAAGCCGAAGCAGATGAGGAAGGTATTGATGGAGATAGTGCAGCTTATGAGGACAGGAAAAGCGAAAACAAGGAAGCTGGGCACTCTGGTAGGCTTGCTTTTGGAGACCTTGCTGTGGCTTCACGAGCTCAGAATACGAAACGTTCCAAATCGAAGCACGATGATGACGACTACTCAGATTTAGACCTTGAAGTTGATGATGAAGATGATGATGATGACATAGAAGTTAATGAAGATACCAAGAAGCGCAAGTTCCAAATGCATCCAGCAAAGAAGGCGCTTCCGAAGTCAAAATTGAAAATGGTACGTTGTTATTATCACCATTATTTTCATGTAGATGCCTGTGCTTGTTTTGTAGGGTTCGCAAGAGAAATAATGTGGCGAACATATTGTTCTGGGTTGGTAGTTAGGATTATTGTTTAATAACTAACTGCTCTTGGCTCTATATATTTCAAATGTCGAGGATTTCGTCACCTTGAAATGGAAACTGACATGGTGTTTGAACCAGGTTGACCCTCAAGGGAATCAGAAGTTGGGATTGGAGAGCTCGGTAGAAAATAAGTCTAATTCTGGCCAACTAAATTCTAGCAAATCGGCGAATGTTTCTGAAGAGCCTACTGGCAAACGGAAGAAGAAGAAAAACAAAAAAAACAAAACTGACACTAGCCCACCAGCTGCAGAAAACGGATTAGAAGTGGGTAAAGGCCTGCAAACCACCACCACCACTGGGGTCGTCGAAGTCTCATTATTCAACAAGCAGACAGGGTTTCACAGCAGTAAATCCACGATTGCGAACATTAGTTCTACTGCAATTCCTGAGAAGAATTCAAAAGTTGGAAATCAAGCAAGTGGGCAGACGGCAGCATTCCTAGATTTAGATGACGATGATGATCCTTCAAATGATAAGGGACTCGAGCTAGCGGTTAAGGGCGCCTCACAAGAAGATCTGATTCGACAAGCCTTCGCGGGAGATGATGTGGAAGCAGACTTTCAGGATATAAAATCCCGTGCTATGGACGAAGAGATTGCCAAAATTGAAGAGCCGAAGGCATTGCCAGGATGGGGACAATGGACTCATGCTCAGAAAAAGAAAGAACAGCCAGGGTGGAAGGAAGAGCTTGAGAAAAAGAAGAGGGAGGAAGCAATGAAGAATCGAAAGGATGCAAAGCTGCAGTTTGTTGTTATTTCAGAAAAAACAGATAAGAAGGTGCGTTCTGGTTCTCATGCTTTGTCTCGAGCACTTGGAGGGTGTTCACACGAGAATTCCAATGTGATGTTCCTGAGCAGGTTTATTTGACCTTCTGGTTTTATGTGCTTGAATTTCGTAGACATGCTGTTCACAGATTCATTGACTTCTGAAGTGTTTATGTTCTGTCTGTCAGGGTGCCAAGTATCATGCTACCAAGGTGCCCTTCCCAATGAAGACAAAGGAGGTGTTTGAGCAATCACTGCGAATGCCAATTGGTCGCGAGTATAATGGAGAAAAAGTATTCCGTGATATGATTCGTCCCTCGGTAAGCTCTTTTTTCGGTCTCCTTGTTGTAATTATGTTTCTTTGACTACTGATTCACGCGCTTGCGAGGTATTGCAGGGCAATTTTGAAAGGTATACTATGCTAGATTTTGTCGTCTGACTTGTGCTGTTCCGAGTACGGAACTATGGAGAAATAAGTGCTTGATGACATGATTTTGTTTGTTTGCTCTCGAAGATTTGTAGGAATGTATGTCTGGATGGATTAAATAACTTCAATTTAGGAGACCAAATTCTTAACCTGCCTAACGGTACCCAATCTGATATCATATTTCCCAATGCTTTTGTGTCGGGTTGATTTTATTTCATAAAAAATGCCTAGTAACTTTCTATTGGTTCAGTTTGTTACCTTCTTTGATGCTACCTAAATAATTTATTTAAAACTCCAGTATACACTTTCAAAGCAACCACTTCTGGCCATAGGCACTTTGGAGTGAACTTGTTCAGGGGAAAATGACGACTGATTATTCTGTCCTAAATAAGCTAGAACTTTCTTTTTTCAACGTCACTAAGCAGTTAGAACTGTTGACATCCTACAGGAGCTGAAGACTGCTGGAGTGATAATCGACCCTATCAAGCTTGATAAATCTGTTAAAAGACCAGCTGATACTCCTGAGACGCACACTGCTAAGAGGAGGCGAGCACGACCGAACAAGGGGGCCAAGTGATCTGTATTAGGAGCATTCGATTGTAAATGCTGGTGTTGAATCAAAATTCAAAGACATTGATGACGGATTTCAACTGACTGAATCAACCTGGACCATATTTATCCTTCTACTTCAGCGGCGTTCATCTTCAGATTCGCATTGTGATCGCTCATCTTCAAATTCTCCCTTTGGGTACTCATTCATCACCTGAGTTTAAGATTAATTTACTTTGTATAATAGAGTGGCCTCCGACAATTAGTAGGCCATTTTTAATGAGGTGAAGGTATTGGGAGGTGATTGTTTCCGACCTTCTTGCATGCTGTATCAATTTTTCCCACCAACTGGCAGACCGCTGGCGTCTGTTTGCACTCGACTAAGAATCGCCTTTTTTTTTCCATCCTGAATTGTCGTGTATTTAGATCTTGAGTTTAGAGGGCACAGTATGCAAGAAAACGTTTGAAATTAAAGGGATTTGCCGCTTTATCTGCCAGGGTTTGCTGGCGTTACAATGGCCAAATCTTCCTTCTGATCTCACATTGTTCTTGCTTTATTAGCAGGCAGGGATCCACCATCTACACCCTGACTCATCTCTTTACCGTAAACCCTTGAATGTCAGACCAAGAGCGAGAGGCTTGGTCAACTACGTTCCAACTTCTTGATTCATTCTCTTTTAAGTTAGTTCTGTGAGATGCATTTATCAAGAGAAATATTTCTAATCACAATTTGAATTTGTGGGTGTTACTTCAGAAGTTTGTTAGAATATGTTTACAATATCTTTGACATTGTCCATTGCCTTGAGGAGGGCAAAAGTTCAATCATTAATTGATCATGTGTACAAATTTCATTATGTCCATTTAAGAAAGATTCTCAAATTCAAATTTATGATGTCCTTAGGACCTAAAATCAGTGTTCCAATTCTGTGTGAATTTTTGCTAGTTTCTTACTTGGTTTGGGCATTGGTTCCCTTTATATTAAAAAAATTAGAAAAAAGTGAGAAATTACCAAAAACATTTCAAAGAAATATAAAAAATTGTCAAATTATGGATAAAATTTACTAATTATAGTCAATGGGATGATGAAAATGATTATAGTCAATTCTATGAAGGCATTGCTTACTACTAATTTTTTATTGACATAAAAATTTCTCTTCATGTTCAGTACTTCATTGTCTTGAGTTAGCTCAGAAAGGAGTTCTTTCGAGGTCCAAAATTGCTTCAAAATACTTACACTTTAAGTAAGGCTAAAAGTCTTTATCTATGCAAGAACCTCTGCCCACGAGTAATAAAAAAACATGAAATTAGTGAGAAACAAGACAAACAATGCAAGGAGAAACCAACTAATCGAAGAGTCCATTACATGAAGTACTTTTGTTTTCTCTACATGTCCGCATACACAGGAGATACAGACACAACCGGCCTTCTCCGGAATCAGAAATGGACTCACAATTGCTGTAACTAAACCTTAGTTCGACAAGTGACATTTAAGGACTTAAGAAGAGTGCTCCTCATTGTCATCAGCAATACTGATGAGATTGTCGGAATTGATAATAGTGATGTTAGGAATAGTGAAGGCAAAAGAACCGCCAACAATAGTGGGCAATCGAATTCCAAAAGTTGTTTGTAAGAGCGTATTGATGCCGGACACAAATAAAATTGTCTGAATGACTCTCGACTTGTCTGCCTGTCATGTTTACAGAATAGCAAGGTTTACAACAACGATCAGTTTATGATCTCAAAAGTGTCGAACTCCATAGATTATATGAGATCTCAGAGAAAAGCACAAATTGAGGAACCAAGGAAATCCCTAAACTATGCATTACAGTTCGTCAAGTGCTCCGAAAACAATGACCGGAAAAATGATAAATCTCACAACAAATTCGATCGAAGTTCCATGAAGTGATACATAGTTCTGAACTTACATCACTTCCTCCCATCATAGGCAACAGGATGCTACGAATCATGATTGAGGATCCAAGCATAACAAGGTAGTGCTGAAAGCCCAGCGCCACAGCCTCCGCTGTTTCACAAAATTAGGAATTCTTGTCAACGTGAGAAATATACCAGAAACCATTCCGATCAGTGAGCTTAGGTCTCAGTGACCGCCGATAAGATCTCATTTGTATTGTGTTGCTTTGCAATGGATTTCCATTTGTTTCCAAAAAAAACAAAAAACAAAAACAGAGTAGGTTCCTTAGACCTTTACTGGTTAGTTGAAATGCACCTGATTTTAACTGGTCATAATCTCAATGTAAACAAATCTCGTCATTATAACAAGTTTCGATTTGAAAAGAAGAACCAATTTTAGAGCAATAATGCTAAAGTGTAAAAGCCAAAACTGCCGCAAAGCCAAAGAATGGCAAGTAGCAGAGAGCAATGACAATAAAGTTGCAATATACTGGTAGCAGAAAAATCCTTAAAGCGTCTCAGAATTTCACGTAGAATTTCATACGGTTTTAACGAATACTCGGATAGGCTCCAGTGTTTCATGTGCCTTCAAGGATGCCAGATGATGAAGAAAAACCGCAAGTGAGAACCTCCCCTGCCATTAAGGCTTGGTAAGTAAGGTCCTTACCTCTGGTTATTCTTCATAATCTGCTTCGCCACATCCATAGAAACCATTTCAGCACTATTTATAAGCTTACATGCGATTTGACCCCAGGGACACCCAGCCTTACCCCACAAAAGAAATAATATCAAGACACCAAATGCAGGCAATTGAGAGAGGTTACTCTGCAGAAGCAGGCATGTAATAATTAAAATAGCAGGCACTCCACTTTCTGCGTGACACATCATTTCAGTGTGCCGACAAGTAGGTTACATGGTTCAATGACCTGATAAACACGTACATCTTTGTACTTTGCTCAACAACTCTTGTGCCCACCACTACCTGCTGTCTAACTTAGTTCCATCAATCCAAGTGCAGCAAAATGAAGTGAAAAAAATCTTAGTTGTGTGCCTAAAACTCACTCAGAAAACCGTACCAACTTAGTTGATACCAAACCGTGGTCAAACCACAATTATGAAAACTGAACACCTCTAAAACCCATAAGAAAGCTCAAGCAGATTTCAAAGCCAGCTTTTCCATTTGATCTTGTCTTGGAAGTTTCACCTTTGTGGCCAATCCCACAGCCTCCAAACCACGGATGACCCACCAAGTGGGGTCTAACTGCCACCATTCCAGGCCGTGACGAGCAGAGTACTCAAACGCATGATGGTTGTTATGCCAACCCTCACCAAAAGCAAGCAAAGCTACCCACCTGCGAAAGATTCCAGTCACGAAATTAGTCAGGAAAAAGTACGGCAACAATGTAAATTGCTTGCAGCATGTTTGGGAAACATCTGGTAACTGAGTAGGCTACAGGATGGTTCTTAATTTTACTCGTAACTCTTAATGTTAGTTAATTTGAATGTCATACACTATTTAACGACACAGTATCAAGTTGAAACGCAATAAGATTGTAAGACTGTAAAAAACATCAGTACAAAAAGTCGAACCTGATTTAAAAACAACTTTTCAAAAATAAAAACAATTAGTGCTTAGTGGTATAATAACTTTTTTCATATGCCATTCAGCCGACTACATACAATAGATCAGTTCAACAAATTTAGGAGGAAATAAAAATTTTACCAATTGTTTCGAGATAAGTCACCAGTATTCCACGACTGTGTACCCCATACGTGAGATGCAGAGTTCACAAACCATGTAATATGATACACCCACACGGTCCTCACAGCCTGCAGACAACCGAGTCAAACCCGTCAAATTTAGAGAAAAGAAACAATAGACGCAATCGCACTTGGGAGCACGAGGTGCAAATCAGAAATGGAATTTCAACATGTACACACAAACACACAAAAGAAGTGAGATTGACAAGAGAGAGCAAACAAAAAACAGGTAGTTGAAAGATTTACCATGCCCCACACAATGTAAGGAAATCCACCCAAGGCGTACAAAGCGATGGCCATCATAATAGGATGAATGGAATAAGTTTTCTGAATGAAGTTGTAAAATGGATCCTTATCCATGTCCGAGACATTGTTGCGGACACCCACCTGCCAAAAAGAGCCACACATTTAGCATCTACAAACTACATACCCTTTTACATCATTTCTCTTTACACATCGATGAACCGGTTAAGTACTGAAACCTCTCAAATGATTCCCTATTAGACTCACAAAGTTATTAATGGTAATTAATGTTAATCAGCTAAAACATCAAATCAATATTAAGACGATGTTAAATTAGAATCAAGTTAATGTCAGATCAATAGTTGGCAATATAATATCAAATTTATGCAAAGAAAGCTAACTAACATTAACTAAACACAAGGACTACATTAATATAATGCCAATTAACTTAACATTCCAAACTTTGACACTCTAATAGTAAGCATAGTTGGAGTCTCTGTTGTGATAACACAATAAGGAACTACGCCAGTGCTAGAGATTCGAATCATAAGCAATTAACTCACTCGTTCTTGCGTCTTGCTGTCATCGAGCAACCAGCCCATGTGACTATGCCAGAAACCCTCATAAGGAGTATGGGGATCATTCTCTGTATCACAATGTTGATGATGATAACGATGAGAGCTCACCCATTCGATCGGATCACCCTGTACAACATATCCACAACTGACAACTGAGAAAACAATCTTCGAAACATCCCGCCATATAAGGAGTCCACGAGGTGAATTTTACTCCCATATCGCACTCAACTCCACCAAAGGCATCAACCACAGAGACTTCAAAGAAGCAATCCCAACATTCCCAACCGATTGATAACGTGCATTCACACGAAGCAATCCCAGAAATAAAGACAGTAAAGTTTTTTTTTTTTTATCATAATAGGCTCCCAACACAGAAAAACGTTCCATCACACAAGGAGTCAGAGCGCTGGAGCATTCTTCCCAAACAAGCCCACCCTTCATATACCACTCTCAACTACACCAAAACTATCAGCCACAGAGACTTCCAAAAATAGCATCCCAACATTCCGAAACAATTGCACAGAAGCATTCACACACTCTCAAGCAAGCCCAGTGCGACAGGCTCCCAACCTAGAAAAACACTCCATCACACAAGGAGTCAGAGTGGTGCAACCTACTTTCCACACAAGCCCACCCTTCATATACCAACTCCCGACTACACCAAAACAATCAACCACAGAGACTTCCCCAAAAGCATCCGAGCATTCCCAAACAATTGCAAAGGTGCATTCACACAATCTCAATTACAACCTCAAGCAATCCCCGAGCGAAAAATTCCCATTGACAATCTCGACTTACCTGAACGGCTTGCACTCCACAATACGCGAACGTATACTCCAACCACTTGGGCACCTTAAAACTCTTATGTGATAAGTTTCGGTGATACGACAACGTGATCCCCAACATGCCCGTGATCACATATAATCCCATAAACACTCCGAACGCGTTCCATGAAAATGTCGCAGGGGCGAACAAACACAACCCATGCATAAACGCCATAAACCCCGCATACGTCAAGTCTTTCGAAGTCCATTGACGGTTCTTGAAGTAGTTTCTGCGCTTGCGCACCACCACATCCGACAACCATATCTTCGAAGGCGGGGGCTGCTGCTCAACCTCCTCCTCGGGCTCCGCCTCCACAGACGCCGTCGACTCCTCCAACACACACTCCACAAGGGATACATTACTACGAAGCACCAACAATCCTTTCACAGAAGCGCCCAACAATTCTCGCCTCGGAAACGCCGCCCTCAGGGGTACACGTCCATTCCTAATGGTAATAGCGCCATAATTCAAGTTGTTGCGTCTCAGGGATGGTGGTCCTGCTGCTGCTGCTGCTCGTTGCACAACAGAGGCAGCAGCAGAAGGGAGTAGTAATCGGTGCTGCCTGGTCAACGCAACTGTCTGCAAACTGCACGACGACATTGAAACCGCCGCCGCCGTGATCGCTGTCGCCATGCTCCTCCCCCACCCCCTCTTCCCAATGCAATCTTCCCCCCTTCCCAATGCCCAGCCAAGTTTTTTTCAATCCGACACTAACAGAAAAGCTGAAAACGCTCCTCAGATATTCCAATCCAACCGTACAACACCAGAAAGGCTCTCCCTCAATCAAGAGATCAGGGGAGGCAATGGGTTTCAACTTTCCTCTTGCAAGCACACAACCCCCCCAATCCGAGCCACCACTACTCAGTGTTGCTACCCCCAATTCAAACTACTACTCTCAAATCCAAAATGCAAATCCTCCAAAAGGCAATGTGGGTTGCCAGGGGTGTAATGGCAGGCAATCCCGGACCTGCAAGCAACAGGGAGCCACACAAGCAATCTGTTGCAAGCGCCGCTGCTGGTGATGGACCCAAAGGGAAGGTCGGTCTCGTGGCGTGGACTAGTCAGGTAGTTTGCCCTCAAATAGGGAAGCCGACGGAGGCGCTCTTGATATCTGGGGAAGTCAAAGCGGGTATCCATGTGGGACCAGTATATCAGTGGACGACCCGGTCTCGACGGGGCGGGGAAAATGATGTGGCTGGGCTGGGCAGACAGTGACACGGCGACGGCGTGTCGCGGTGGGTGAGGAACACGCGACGGGTGTATGAGGGTATCAGAAGGGTATCAAGAGGGTATGCTGTTGGCTAGGCATGAAGCGGTTCTGAGACGGTCGTGGGTTTCCGGACCGGGTATGGGGGAGATGTGTCTCGGTGATCGTTATGGGAAATATTGGAAACTATCTGCGGGCGCCATTCGTCGCTGAAATGCCGCCATGTGTCAGGGATCTGATTCGTCAGCGTTCGTCACGTCAGCTTGTGGCTCTGATTGTGGACACCAGATATGACGCCAAAGGTGGGCCATTTGGGGGGGCCCTTTTAGGCACCTTTTTGGACTTTTCCCTCTCGCAGGGGGTGGAAGAAGCTTAACCTTTGCATGGCTCAACTACCTACATAGTGGATGAAGGAATATGATGGATGATGAAAAGTGCAATTAATCCAATTTTAATTGGGAGAATTTCTTAGAAGTTGATTGAAGATATGGAGGGGAGGACAAAAAGAATTTTCCATAGAAATCAACGATGTAGATATTTGGAAGGACGTATGAATGTAAACTACTAGCAAACTCCGTGCAACATGATTCTACAAATGAATGTCAAAAAATTACAACGATGTAGATATTTTGGAAGATGTATTAATGCAAAGTGCTAGCAAACTTAGTGTAATGTGATTCTACAAATGAATGTCAAAAGAGTAATAAAAAAAAATTTATTTCAAAGAATAGCTCTATTGATGGAATCTTTCAATTATATTATTAAAAATTGGCATTTGTCTACTTCAATAACTTGTGAATTATATTTAATTCAACACATGGATGTATATACCATTAGTACACTGCAATCTTATTTATGATGATTTTTAAGCCTCTTACTAGGAATATAAATCCAATATTGGAATTTTCAAAATTTGGATTGGCTCTACTAAGATTTCTTTTTTTTAAATTCCCTTTGAAATAATCTTCATCCTACACAATATCATCTAGTTCTATCATGGTGTAGGGTATAATATGATTAATCTTGAATTGAAGAAGGATGGGTCCATGACCATAGGATTAATTCCTTAAGTTCCTTGACTATGTTTCCAACAAAAATGATTCAAAAGTGCCAATTCTAGTATAAGTACCAAATTTTAGAAAAAAAAAATATTTTCACACATGCAACCTTAGGGTCTTGTGCTATGCTAGTTATAAGAGATGTAGAAAAATTTTCAAAATTTTTCATTGTGTGGATTGCAAGATATTAACATTTGAATTGACAAAAACCGTTTTTTTGGCCATGCGAAAAACTAGGCAACTACGCATCACAAGGTCAAATTTGTATAAAAAAAATGTCCATCTTGGTGGTACTTCTCTAGATTCATTCCTCAAGGCAAGTTTACTACATGCTTGAAATTTTTTAGATCATTTGGAATTGTACAACATATAGGAAAAAAATAATAAGTAGAAAAAAATAGAGAATGATTCAATCATTCAAAATACTATATTACTAAAAATTTAGTTATAGAATTGAAAAATGCCAATCCCAATTGTTGTAATGTTGTAAGAAACAATCTACATTCTATGATTTTATTTTCTTCCAAAAATATTGAAAATTGATTTAAATAATGAACTTCAAAGTTTATTTTAGAGTAGAGAATCCATAACTACCCACAAATTAAAATACCTCATAACTTTCATGTCATTAATCAAAATGGAATGATTCAAACCTTTCCCTATCTATATAATATAAATCCAAAAAAACAATTTCAAATTCTTGTTTATGAAAAAAGTATTTTTTTCAATTCTGCCAAAGGTGCCCATGGTGAGAAAAAAAATACATATCATGCAATAGTTTTTTAACCATGTAGGCAAAAGCTATGAAAATTGTTGAACCTAAGTGTGAGTATCCATTTATTTTGGATGTTCTTATTTGTGACTATTTTTTCTTGAATTTTTTTTAATTGCAAAAATAAAATCACATATGGCTTACATTGGTTAGAAAAACTTTTAAGACTTTAGTGAAAATTTGGAATTACTACCAATATTCTTGTATATTACATTGATAGCATTTGCTAAGCATATAAACAAACAATGTAGGCACCAAAGTTCCAAGCTTGAAGACTTCATAAGGGAGCAAGCAAGAACAACCCAAGAATGCAACCATCAAGGATTTTGGAGGTGTAGCAATTCAAATTTTCTAATGGTTGTGATGCCTTCAAACAAAAAATTCTAACAATGACAAGTCACTAAAGATCAACAACCAAGGCCTACATGGAAATTTGAGAAAATGGATAATAAGTATCCACATTGGGGAAACAAAAAGGTTAGGACAAACTACAAAAGCCCAAGGTTTAGAGATGTACATGCAAAGTTGCATTAGATGTTTTCACCTTGTGTGAAGAGCTATGAGTTCCTAGAGGTTCCCAAAGTATAGGAATTCAACCTAGTAGCTACTTGACACGGCACAACGATTGCTACATCACATTTAATAATATTAAATGTAAATTAAAATTTTAATTATTAAGAAAAATTTGACAATTCACAACAAGGGAAACGAGCTTGAAACAGCCCTCTCCTTATTGGAATCCCTTCTAATGACAACATTGTTCATGCCTCCAAGCTTTAATGTTCCATCTATAGTATTGCATGTGTTAGAATAGTAGTTCAATTCCTATATAGTTTTTATGTCCTTTTGTTCTTCTTTGTACTTATGCAAAATAATACATTGTATTCATTTGGTCTTCTCTAGTCAAAACCACTTAAAGCTTCCATTTCTAATAGCATTGAGTGAAAAACACACAAAAATAATTTCTCTAGATGCAAAACCATATGGCCTTGCACTACACTTGTATATAAACTTCCAAATGCTTGACACCCACATTTTGATGCTGACAAAGTTTTTAGTTAAATGAAATTTTATACCAATGAAACTTCTATTATCAATTTTGTTTTGATAGGGATAAAACCTATTTATGGTTTTATTGAAATATCTTTGATTGATTCTAATCAAATTTTTGTGCATTATAGAAGTCTTTTCTAAATTTGGAATTTTCAAACTTTGTTTATATTCAAAAATTAACATGAAAAATGGATGATTTGTATTAAAATTCCATTATGAAAGATCTTACATACAAATTAGAATACAAGATATATAATTTGCAACATCCATCTACATTCTTTGTAAGATTCTAGCATCGAAGCAAAAATATCATTTGGTATATGTATTCTTGAAATTGTTATAAGAAAATATCTTTAAAAAGAATGTAAAATTAGACTCAACTTTTCAAAATGTCATGGCAATCAAAGAACCTAATCAATGACGCTAGATTCTGAGTGGGGAGCAATGAGCAATGAGTATTGAGCAACAAGTGTTTAGACTCGAACACTCATTAAGACTATTTTTACTAAAATAGACACATCAAAGTTATAAATAGTGGTATCAAAACTAAAAATAGTAATGTCAAAATTACCAAAATAAAAATGACCACAAACAAAATTTTCAAAAAATCAATTTATTGCTGAAAGAAGTTTAATTTAAGGTAGTTATTTAGCACTCAAATGTTGTAAGTAGGGCCAAGAATGATAGTCTAGCCTCCCCTACAACATAAAAGCTCCTACCATTGAGGTGATGAGTAGATGAATTACATCCATATCATCCATTCATTTTTTGAAATAATTAGAAAATAATTCCAAATACTATAAGAAACAATGAATAGAAAAAGAGATATTTTTTATGTAGCAAACAACTCATTGAATCCAAAGAGACCATTTTTGCCACTAAAAGACCTTCTTTCTATTAATTTGGAGGGTTATTTAAATTGTGATTTTAAAATAATTCCAAAGAATATTATTTTTATTAATTTTTTTTTATCAAAATTTTAAATTCCTTTTAATCAGCAAATGGCTCCTCAGATCCAAGGATCAATTTCTTGTTGCCAAAGGCACTTGGCCTCTATTAATTTAGAGAATATTTGAATTTGAATTAAATTTTTTTTTTCCATACAAGTTATTTTAAGAAAAATAAAATTATTTAGCTCAAGTCTCTTCGGAATCCAAGCAACCTTCTTTAGGCTCTGAAAAACCTTCCATTGGTGCAAAAGAACATTTACAAAGAGCTTTAGACCTTTAAATAACTCCCAAATTACTTTTTCAAGTACCACAAAAGGACTCTTCAAAATCAAATAGGCTTCTCTTGGTAGTTGGCACTAACAAGAAAGCACTCCTTAGAATCCCAAAAGTTCTAATTAAAAAATATATATTATTATTATTATTTTTTTAATTGAAAAAAAAATTGAAATTTTGAATTAATATGGAGAGGGTGCTTTAGCAACAAGAAATTGCTCCTCAAATTTGAGAAGCCATCTATTGAATATAAAAAGTACATCTTATTATTATTTTTTAATTTTAATTCTTTGAAGATACAAAGTTTTTTTGAAGAAAATAATTTAGAAATTTAGAAATTTCAATTTCAATTTCAATAAACTTCCAAATTAATAAAAGGAAGGTCCTTAAACAACTTCTTTACTTTTAGCTTAAGGTACTTAAATATCAATGGTTATTTTAGACAATTGAGTTTTTTATGCCACTCAATAGACATTCATCATCAAATGTAAAGACCAACACATGTAATTCATCCAATAAAGTCAACTATAAAAAATTCAGATGAATTCATTCATCTCCATTCATCCTCTTTAACTCATTTATAGTCATAAATATTTACTCTAAACCACGTACATAGGCATTTTATAGTGAAAAGTTTTAAATTTTTCACAAGATTTTTTAAAAAATAGTCACTATTCAATGCTCATTGCTTGTTGCCTAACGCTCCCCGCTCATACTTTAGCAACCTTGAGAACCTAATGCACTAAAAACATAACTTAAAAGACTTAGATCAATAGACAATTTTTCTTTAGAAAATGATTAGTTCCAAATCCATTCATTAAGGTAAACTACATTCCAATCCCAACTTCTATTATAGACGTCTCAAAAAAGCCCCATTCCAACTTCCACATTGTTTGCTTCAGAAAATAGAAATAGAAATCAAGGAATTGATTGCTTACTTTTAAGTGATTGGTTGTATGAAATGAGGATAACAGATGTCTGTGATTATTTACACATTATCATCACTTTCAATTAGCTTCAAATTAATGCAATTCAATTCATTTTAGCAATAAAAGTTAGTAGTTGGTATTGAAGTCATTATGGATTGGATTGGGCATGTATTAAGTTGGGCATGGGTTGGTAGAAATCCTACAATAGCTATTTTTCTACCACTAACAAGTAGTCAAGCTTGTCTATAGGCTGAAATAGAATACCAAAGAAACACCCTTCTATAAATATAAAAAAATCACATGAAGTCCAAAAATTATTTTTTCAATTGCATCATTGGTTTTTATGGCTTGTCTTAGCATTAAAACAATATTTTTACATTTTTTGGATACTAATATCATACTAAACTAGTCATTCTACCTGTAATGAGATAGATTATCTTATATCAACTTAGTGCAACAAACCTACTTCAAGATTCATTTCTTAGTATTTCATATTGTTTATGAAACAAATTAATGATGTTTCAAAATAATATAAATTTAATGTTTATTTATTTATTTATTTTAAATGCAATACAAATCTTTAATCATTTATGAATACTTTGAAAATGATATTATAGTGAAACCACCTATAATCAACTATTTAAGCAATTCCGTACATGTTGAAAAGTAGTTTAAAGCAATGTACATTTTTAGCCATATACAAAGATAGAATTTACAAGGAATGCAAATTTTATGCCTTGCATTGAAATTACTATGAGTTTTTGAAGCCAAAAGTTGATCTCAACCCATATCCAATATATAGTCTTCCAATTCCAATCATTCAAGAACTACTTTCTTGCTCACTACTTCAAGACATGTGTCATGACCTTATTAGTCCCAACCTCAATGAAAAGGCAAAAAAAGCACATTCTCAATCTTAGTTGGAAATAGTTGCACCCTACAAATTAGATGTAGGTCTTTGATAAAAAATGGGTGGTTCTACTAAATTTGACAAAGTTTACCAATGGCCATTTGCATTGTACAATACAACTAATTTAAGTGTTGCAATGCATTCATTTTGAATGTTTTCTTAAGATTTTAAAATTTCCACTCAAAACATCATTTATTCTATTGAAAAATTACAAAAAACAACACTTGAAATGTAAAATGATATATTATTTGGTATAAAACTTAACATGTAAATTGCAACAAATTATTTAACCCCTAAAGCTCTAAACCCCATTTTTTGGCAACATAGCGATTTTGGGCAGCTCACTACAGATGGAGTTTTTATTTTTTTTTCTTTGAAATTTTAACAAGATATGTGCTCGAGGAGTAGCTTTAAGGCCCAACAATTATAATAACTTTTGACTAAATGGCTAAAAAGTTATTATATAAAATGTAATTTTTAACACTTAGCAGGCAATCTAGGCAACAAAGAAAAATTCTTCAAAAATCACTTTTTTCAAAAATTAAAATTTGAAATTGATTCTTTAGATTTATATCTACATGGAAAGCTTTGAATCATTGCATTTGGATGGATGAATCAAAAGTTGTGAGGAATTTTAGTTTAGGGTAGTTTGTAGATAGTTACAGAATCTCTACTCCAAAATAAACTTTGAAGCCCTTTATTTTACTCAATTTTAAATATTTTTGAAAAAAAATAAAAATTTTAGACCTACATTGTTTATTACAACATTGCAACCATTGGAATTGGCATTTTTCAATTCCATAAAGAAATTATTAAAAACTTAGTACTTTGAATCATTTTCTACTTCATTCTACTTACTATTTTTTTCTTACATGTTGTACAATTTCAAATGATCTAAAAATTTTCAAGCATATAAACCAACTTGCTTTGAAGAATGAATTCAAAGAGTAACCACCATTTCGAACAATTTTTTTATACAAATGTGACCTTGTGAAGTGCAGCTGCCTGGATTTTTGCAAAGAAAAAAAAAGGATTTTTATGAATTCAAACACTAATAACTTGCAACTAACATAGTGGAAATTTCTGAAATTTTACCACATACTCTCAAAATAGTTTACTACAAGATCCTATAGATACTTGTGTTTAAAAATGTTTTAAAAAAAAAATTGAATACTTGCACTAAAAATGATAGTTTTAGAGCGTTTTTGGTGAGAACATAGTCAAAAACCTTTAGGGGTTAAGTGAATTCCTTGACTCAGTTCCTTTGTCTACTCATCAACATGAAATGCTAAATTTGTCATCTTGTTGAATAAAAGAATTAAATGCAATCAAAAGCATGGTTTAGACACTTCTTGCTCATTAAAGGGTTAAAGATCCCACCAATATTCGGTATATTTTGAAAAAGCACTTTCGGTACACGGGATCCTGGTTCTAAGATTTCACTTGCATTGCCTTGCATTTTCAATTGCCTATGCATTCATGCTTTCAACTCAATAAAATAACTACGAAGTGATTTATGTCTACACATTCTATTTGGATTCTATCACTCTTTTAGTGAGGCGTTCTTCGCTGCAGAAATACATTGAATGCCTTTGAATCACTCATTCGGACACTGCAGAGTATTCTCTGATCCATAGACAAATTCAGTGACAATTTGCAGATATTTCAGAATACCTCCCAGTCTTTGTCATCGAGTTGATTGCATCGTTTCTGGATGCAGCTATGAAGCTATATTTCTGTTCTGAAGCTTGATCTGCTTTAACAGATTCCTGTCAAACCGAATGACTGTGCTCGCACTTTCCACAATCAGCACCGTCTGCAGACAAAAATTAAACAATATCAAGTCAAAACTGAAGGTTTCTGAGAAACTCAGAATATTTTATTACAATGCAAGAAAAGAGGACGCCTTGAAAGCCCCTCAACACAATAAGCAAGCTCCACCCTTAAACAACATTCACAAAATGAACACATTGTCAAGGTCCCCTAGGAGAGGGAAAATTGCAAGGTCAGTGGGTAAGAAAATACACGCACTTGTAGAGTCGCATACACCAGGTTGATGGCGAAATAGAAGTTTGCATTTCCTGTTCCCTGCGTATGAGATTCGTTCAAAGGATGATTCATGCATAAGTTGATGTGTAAGAGCAACCTCTAGAACAATTAGGAGAGCGAGGGAACCTGAATTGATCTTCTTCAAGTGAAAATCATTAGGACAACTAACAACGAAAAATAGAAGAGAAATCGTACCCTAAATATCCACAAGTTGTACATAACTGGGCCGAGGACAGTGATCAGGATATATCCGTTCAACAAAAGATAGAAGTGCTGAAGATCTGCAGAGGATCACAGCAAAAAGAGATGTCAAAACGGAAGATTTTGAGGTAAATCATATTGGCTATGCAAACAGGAACACTCTCAATAAAAGAGACTGCAGTACTGCGTGCGGCTGAAATATCTCGAAAGGTGCAAATTGTCTTACCAGACAATTCATGACAACAAAGCGCCATCAAACCAATGTACAGGGCTGCATCACCAACCTGCACAAGGAAATTCTTAAATTCTAAGTAAAAGAGATCACTGAAGTGCTGAGCATTTTCTTCTTTGAAACGGCTATCAATTTGTCACAGTTTTCAAATATATATATATATATATATATATCTTTTTCTTTTCTTTTCTTTTTTAAAATTTATTTATTTTAAGTCTGAAAACTAACTACAGGGAATCTTCATAACCATATTGTATAAATCACGACTTAATAACTTACCGTTGGATAAGACTTCACCATGGAGCAAATTGCCATGAGGATAAAAGCAAGAAAAACGGGTCGATGGTGGAGTCGTATTGTCAGGGGTGGAACCATAAAAACAATATTTGCGTGAAAGACCATCAGAAAGAAGGTACGGAAAAAGTCGAACACTTCTGTGAAGAAATACCTGCAGTCCTAACCAAGAACCAACTCTATGAGATCCTCCCCATGATGAGCAAAAACAGGTTATTCATGAACGTCAGGGATACATATTATACAAGAAATACAAACTATAAAAGGAAAAAAAGAACCAAACTCTTAGGAGCTCGGATCCCTAGCATAAATGATGACAGTGCAGCATCTATTCCAAAAGATTAAACTCACCAGAAAAGGCCCAAGTTCGGAGTGAGGTCATCTACAGCAAGCATGTACTTGTAAGTCCTGCAATTAATAGCATAACGAAAAGAAATGTCAATTTAGGAGACTGCATGCGTTATTGCAGCGACAAATTTTACTTCCATGCAATTTCTCTGCATGATTGTGGGAGCATGATAAAAAGGATATTTCACAAACGACAATTGAGAGTATCACAAAATTAACCCTGAAGTGCAAAAGTGTCCACTTCCATATATATAGGAGCTAAAATTAATCATTTAGGACGGTTCAAGGTAACAAAATGTACCCAGAGACAAAAATAAAAACAATCTCGCATTTCTGAACAAAAAAATATATTTTGAAAAATACTACAATCAACCAATAGCTTCTAAAGTGAACTTTCTAGTTTTAGCTTGGGCACTCAGAGTTCTATTCGACATAGTATTCCACGATTGTCAGAAATTATACTTACTCTAGCAGCATGTTGACTAAGCTGGAGCGGCCCTGCAGTGCAAGCTTGCACAATAGCAAGATGCACACCCATGATATAGCCGACCACAGCACCAGCTTCGAAATAACCGCCCATTTTCTTCTCGATGGGCGAATACGTGGCTTTTGCAACGACGACTTCAGTGCCTCCGTTCCATCCTTTTGGTCGGACGAATCTCTTTCAGGAGCTGCCTTGACTTCAGATAATTCGAATAGTTTACTTGGAGGACCATCAGGTCCATTTGCCAACAAATAAGCAATCTAAGAATCAACCCAGAATAAGGATGAGAAACAGTATTAAAACATACTTCCTCCACATCTAAACAAGGATGGCAAACCAGTAGATACCGAATTGACCAAAATAAAGAAAAGTATTGACAATTTCGAATGTAAACTAAGACTAGTGCCTCTAAAATAACCAGTTGGGATATGAACAAGGTTAAAGGCAGTGGTGTACGCACAGGGATAAAGAGAAAAACGGGATACATGCTCAGGTGTGTTGCCATAGCCCATCCAAAACCAGCCAGTGATATTTTCCCTGTCACCCACCAGATCAACAAAAAAGTAAATAGTCGTTCAAATACTCTCACATAAGCCTGAGAAGACCTATTTAATTGATATGGTAAGGGCTCGATCAGACGTGAGCAATTCAAAGGACCTCGATTCGAAAATAATGATAGAGCCTACAGAGTGGCACTAGTTGTTAGCATCGAAGACAACCAAGGAAAGCTTTGGACCTGAAGCAGCCCCGTATAAGCACAAAGATATCAGCAAGTTCTCAATTGAAGATGTTGAGCCTCCCACACAGACAGCGATAGCGAATGGATTAAATAGGTATATCAAGAAAGAAACATCTCCAGCTCCAAGCACACCTGCAGACAGCGGCTAGGTATAAGTGAACATATCTTAATAACATCAAGGGCTGCCGAATCACCAAAGCGACACAAGCATGTGAAAAAAACATACTGAAACAGCAGCGACAGCTATATTTACCTTTCCTGTCAGTACTCGATTTGGACGAATCTGTAAGACCAAGCATTCGAAAGTTATTGGAGTGATTACGCTCCAAAACCTTCCCAATTGACCTTAACAAGAGAGCGCTTATGAGATCTGCAGCAATAAACAATAACGAGCTGCACCCACAAATTATTTGAATCTCTTTCATTGTAATCAGCTCATTCATAGACGCACATCTCAACTTCAGAGGGTCAGCAACTGCTTATCCGGATCAGTCTAAGCGAGCAAACGCAACAGATTTGATAACCACGAATACAATAGCGCATGCTGCAACAAATTTAGCTGCGAAAGAACACCAGTAGCGACAGAACATCAAGTAGCATAGAGAACAGGAGGCCGATTTCAAATTTAACCCTTAATTGTCCAAATGATGAAAAAAAGCCACTTCCATATCTATACAAGTTGAATTATGTAGTTTCGGAAGCTTCAAGGAGGAGAGTAAAAGATAACAATAGAAAGAAGTAATCATCTTCTACAATTTTTAAAGTTACCACAATAGATTGTTAGTTTCCACAGTGAATTTTTCATTTCAACGATTGCACTTCGGGTTAACAGACAACATGGAAAACAGCGCTGGGCAAAAGAGGATAAATACGATAATGTAAAAGAGTAAGGCCTTGCCTGCGCAGAAGATAAACGATAGATGTTCCTTGTCTGCAGCCGTGAAAACACATTTGAGTCAGCAATATCAGCAAAAGCTTAAATCTAATTACCAAGTAGATTTAAACCCAGAAGAAGGATCTTACTCTCACAATAGCTTAGACATAAAATGAAATCGTATTTTGCAAGTCATCAGTCGCATGGGTGAGTATAGTATCGAGCGCGTTACCTATCACCGATGATGGGACCAATCAAGGACAGAAGCAAAGGTGACCCATGATAAGCAGAGCCTGCAACCATCACCAATGAAGTCACATGAAGCTCAATCCAGATTCGCATATGGGGAGGAAACAACTACAGTTATTGTTGCTGCTATACATTACACGTATGGGATAGTTACCGGTGACCACAGAAATCCTGTCACGTTAGTGAATTTAAATTCCGGGTCTGAAACTCGGGCTCATTCGCATCTATCAACCCCTACATTTTGGTGTCGAAAGACCTTAGAAGTTAAAATCAAATCTCACCAAATTTATATTTTCAGTCTTTTCTTGTTTACGTGAATATCAAGTTTTGTAGTGGACCCCCGTTGCACAAAAAACTTGAATAGAAAAATCATAATCTTTAAACTCCAAAAAGAAAAAAAGAAAAAAATCGATGCTGAAAATAGACTTGAAGGAAATTCTAGTCTTACGAGCTCTAAGAGATCCCCTAAAATATACTGGATCTTGATCAAAAAATCAAAATACAAATTCGCTAATAAAATTGTAGAGTAGATTATGAGATAGAACGAAGTGTTTACAGTTATGCATGTATTTACTTAAACCTCATATTTTGTACATGACCATAATTTTAGAATTTAAACGTGAATAGAGGAATGAAAAACTGAAAAGTGTTAAGATTTACTTTCAAATTTTAACCCAAGATCAAACATTATAATCTTTCGATCCATATGTGATGTTGTGTTCTTTTTCTATCCCATGTGACTCTAACATGTCTTGTTTAAGATCCAAATCCTTGATACGTTTCAACAACTTTTTTGATGCTCAACGTACTCCAAGAAGTTCAAAAAAGGGCTTGGGCATTTAGGGGAAAAAGAGGAGATGGGATCGCTTCTGTATCTATGGGAGAAATTTTGTAGAGCAGACCCCGAGAATCTCGACAAATGATTCTGACCTGCGTAAGGTGACATGCCATATTCCTTAAGCCAATATCCTTCTGCCACTGCAGGAGCAAGCACAACACAGCACATGTCAAGGAAAAAAAACAAAAAACATTAAAACAGGCTAAGATGCATTAATTAATTAATTTGCCTCTTCTGGACCAGCATAGCTCAACTGAAACGTAGGGCATAAAACAGAAGGAGATCATCACTTTCCCGAGCACAAATTTGAAATAGGAACCTGTTCGCTACAGTGAATATAAGGTACCGTATTAAAACCGTCATCCCGTCTCCTATACTGATCCCTGTTCCCAACAGCAACTCACCTATTCACACACTTGATCGGACTTATTAGCACGTGTTGTAAGCATGACTTGACTGAATGTGGCCACTAACAATTGAATGGCAATCGGGTTTTCAATTGTCCTTCAATGGTAATTAGCGACCTCCCACTTTGAATTTGAATAAGAAATTTGCACGTACTGATAAATCCTTGATCTCAACAAAATTGGCTCTCGTACCAAAAGTGAGCTATCCAGAGCTCAATAGTGATTTCCCCCAAAATCACACTCTATGTGTTGAAGTGTTTTCAGTGACGCACATAGTATCCTCTACCTTCAACAAACTTAGTTCATGAGAGCTTGCCATGAATTCGGAATCCACACTAACATCCTCATCCAGTATGCACAAAGCAGGAAGCTATTACGATTCCATATATTCTCCGAAACTGCCGAGGGGAAGGATTGGGGTTTAGAGTCAGACAGACATGCCCAATCGAGACACAATATAAATGCGCCTAGATTCGCAAAAAGAGATTTTGGCAAGCCCCTAGCAACTACAAGAATTCACAAGAACAAGATTTCCCCGTAGAAACCCTAAAGATCACACGATAATGAACCAATAGAGGTACCAAATTTTAGGATTTTCCCGACTACCGATCGGCAAACGCTCCGAGGGACGCAATCAAATACGCAAAGCACATTCTAAGCACGCCTAAATACGCAATGCACATCCAGAGCACATCAAAATCTCTCCAGCGATATCCATAGTCGAATTAGGGTTTAGACTCAAACGAACAATGCCCAATCGAGGCACAAAACACATGAGTCTAGACTCGCAAACCAAGAATCCCGTTAGCCTCTAGCATCTACAAGAACTCGCAAGCACCATACATTCCCATAAAAACCGTGACGATCACACGATAACGAAGTAATAGAGATACCAGATATTAAGGGTTTTCCTCACAAACAATCAGATCCAACACCCCGAGGTACGCAATCTAATACGCAATGCACATTCAAAGCACATTAAAATCTGCCCTGCGCTATCCACAGCCGTATTTAGGGTTTAGACTCAGACTAACATACCCAATCGAGACACAAAACAAATGCGCCTTAATTCGAAGAAAGAGAATTCGGTAAGCCCCTAGAATCTAAAAGAACTCACTGGCACGAAATATTCCTGTAGAAACCCGGACGATTATATGATAATTTAAAAACCAATAGATGGTGCCAAATATTTAGGGATATCCTCCCGACCGATCAAGCGACCAGAACGAGCACTATCAGGGATGCAATCCGTTCTCCACACACCAAAACATACAATGCACATTCAAAGCACATGAAAATCTCCACAGCCACACCGATTGTGCATCCCCGAGAGAGAGAAAGAAATAGAGAGGAGTGCTTACATCGGGCGAGGCTGGTGACGGGGCTCACCACCTCTACGCGATGATCCAGCAGCGCTACGGAGCCCATGAGCACCAACAGCAGTCGCACGGCGACCCCGAGCGCCCCGCCTCCCCACACCACCCACCATTTCGCCATCACCAACGAAGTAGAAGGTCACATCCACGCGGGAGAATGGGAAGAACGAGGCATTTTGGCTTTGATCAATAGCGCATCAAATTGAAGCGTTTCAATGGATGATGTGCACGGGAGGATTGGTGGGAGGCGATTGGTACCATTACGTGTGTCTGTCTGGATCCATAATGGAGCTTCGGATTGAGATGAATGCAGCATTTCTTCGACGGGAGGGAAGACAATAATCTTGGCGGAGGAAGAGGCTCCGGAAGCAAGCGCGGCTTCGTTCTCCGCTGGTAATCTGATAACCGACATATACCCGATTTCGCCGGATATGGATCTCGCCGGATATGGATTTACCGGATATGAAAATGTTACCCAGTTCGAAATTAGTGTTGTAAACACTAAATTTCATTATTAGTGTACTGTTAGTGGCACCTAAAATTGTGAATATAAGCATTTCACTGTCTTCCATATGGCCATTAGCAAATCATAGTGAAAAAAGTTCTACGTAGAATCTACTACTTTGTGAATGTGTTAAAAAAAAGTTGAAAAGCAACATATTGTAGGGCTCCTACAATGACTTATGAGGAAACAATACATTTGAAACTTTGAAGCAATAAAGAGTGTTGCATAAATAGCAACCCCCCTAATAAAAAATGATGCATTCATTCAAATTCTAAGTAGGCCATTGGCAAGCATATTTTGTTTGCTATTAAAAAATAAGAGATTATTTTAGGGCCCCTGCAATTTAAAGAACTGCTACCTTATGCAAAGCACCATGTTCAAAGTTGGAAAGTGAATCACTTACATACCTCACCCATGCAACCAATGGCAAGTCTCCCTATGTACAAAAACAAAAAAGAATCATATTATTGATGATGTCACTATATTCATTTTGAAGATGAATTATTGCATTCATTGAATAATGGCAAATTGAATGCAATTTTTGTAGTGCCAAAGAAAATATTTTGGTAAGACAATGCATTATTGCTTACTTTAATCTAAAAAACACAAGAGAGACCTTACTAACCAACTAAATAAATATACTCTATGCCCTACAATGTACCCATAGTGGTTGAGGATGGCAAACAAAAAAATATACTTGAAATTACTTGCATTGATTTTTGGCCATTAAAAAATTTCATCTTTATTTTCATATGGAAAGAAACAAATTGTGAAATTATTCTATTTTAAAGCATCTATAAAATCACTTTTTGCAACTTCATTTAACTATTTGATAAGAGCATTGAATACAATAATATAAAAAAACAAAATCAAGAGGACATATCTCTTAAACCAAAATATTTATATCATAAGAATATCAACAAATTTTAGCACAATCCCTTGTGTAACACTATTATCCAAGTACCATATCAAGTGGTCAAGGTCAATGTTACCTTCACCAAATAATTAATAAAAATTCAACTTAGCAAGTTAGAAGATGCCATTCAACAAATGCTTAAAAATAGAAGGATTTTTCTTCCCCATACATTTTTTCTTTTTTTTTAATTTTGAAAAAAAACAGTTTTTCCAACAATTCCAACATCTATTTTCAAAAATATTTCTTACTAGCCCTAGGCACACGAGTCTACTTTCAAATTTTCTTCAATATGTGTACTCCAAGGGAATTAGAATTTTTTTTAGAGCTGAAACCACATGTCTTCAATAAGTCATAGATGCATGATTTTTTCTTGTTTTGTGGATTACTTGGCACTTGTAATTATAAGATTCAATTAGCTTCCCCATGGCTTTACATGTACTCCTGTGTCATCAGTCTCAAGATACAGGTACAATATTAGTACCCAAAGAGTTCAATTGGGCATGTCCTTGAGAAAAAACATGAGCACAAAGTTGCTAATTGCATATTTACCCCCAAAACATTTCCATGGAAATTAGCCATAAAACCAAACTCTATATCTCAGAGAATGCCAAAATGTATTCCATTCTCAACGTACACTTCCAGTCCATGTTTCGTTCCACAATTCTCTTTGGTGAACAATACCAAGAGAGTTCATTTCTTTCACAAATGAGATCTATAATTTTCTCTACAATGGCACAGAAGCAATAGGTCAACAAAAAGAGACCATTATCTGTGTATCTTTATCCCCAGGATGTACTGTAATAGGGATAAAAAGCAAGAGCAACTGAAGGAATGCAACCAAAAGGATGATTTGATATAAGTGAGAAAGATTGAGAAGATACATCCACCCAAGAAATTAGTGCATAAGAAACTAGACCTCCAGAATGAGATCTACAAGGCTTGCACACGCATAGCCAAAGCTTTCTTCGCCATTGCTAAGGCCCCTTCCAACGTCTTGTTCCCACCAATAAAGCCACTCATGTGTACAAACACACCTCCATCAATCCCAGACTCCTTCGAAAGTTCATCATCTCGCAGACCCCGCCACACTGCAGGCAGTGGCAGCCTGCTTTCAAATGATCCTGGGTTTACTGAAACCGCTTGCACTCTCCATCCCTTACTTCGGCCATCCTGTGAACGGAAAAAGCTCAGAATTAGAAGCGAACTAACTATACCTTTGATACATACAGGCATGTTACTGTATTGCGAAAGACAAACAAGCGCTGGATTTACAAATATCTAGGACCTGATAAATCGAAAATAGCAAGGCTCAATAATGACGATGATTTTCATAGATGATACCAATTTAGGACGACTGAATTAAACCTTGAGTGCCCAAAAATACATTCTAAGAACGATGAGCAGAATCAACAATGGTCTCCAATGATGTGTTTCTCATCGATCCAAATTGTACTGGGTACTTATTCTACTGAACAATTGAATGGTATGAATCCCATACCTGTTTAGTACAAATATTCTACAAAAAATACAATAGATTGGAAGTATGTCACATCAAGAAAAGTGTATTTTTAGTGAACTGTCAAAGTGAACTGCTTTGAAATTGATTTGAGAGATATATATAAATGCTTTTTCAGCTTTGTCTGTGTACGTGATTTATATTCATGACGAATGACATATTCTCTGCTGATTTGAACCTCACAAAAGTTGTGAAACACATGCTCTATAGCACATCGGAGTTTTATCCACGACAGCTTGGATCACTAGGAGATATAACACATCTTCACAAAACTTGAAATCAAGTGATGATTCAAGGCGTTTAGGTGTAAAGGGGGAGCATAGCAGCAGTACCTCATAAAGTACATATTTGATTGTTGGATCTACTTTCAACTCCTCTTCAAGTTCCGCTAGGTGTCCCTTCCACTGTTAACCCGATCACAACGACATTAATTCAAGTAAATTGAAATGAATAAAATAAATTCCTTTATTAGCCACGGTCGCAGATCGAAAGAAGGAGAATTGATAAGGAGCTAGGAAAAGCCGAGGAACTTACAGGGCAGTAGTGCTGAAGGATCATAATTTCACCGGAGCTATCAGCTTCTTTCCTATCTGCAATGCAATCTGCGACAATAGAGCGTGCTGGCAACCAAGATTTGGCATAATACCTTACTGACTGCCACAGCGCAAACATAAAATCACTACATAGACAACAAGTAACACATTGGTGAACAAGTTTAACTTTTGAAACCATCGATAAAAATTTAGCTATAAGGTCACAATGATAGCCAACAGTCGCCTCTAGAGCTAGTTGGAATGCAGCCCATTCAAAGAGTCCGAATACTATTTGGTATACCTCCAAAAACTCGCCACCTGTGAGACTCATGGCCTTACGAAATGCCTCGTCTTCAGCCTCTGGTGTCTGTTCGTCCATCCAATCAGGGTTCAGTCTTCCCACTCTAGCTGACAAGTGTGTATCATTTGCATAGCGGGGGAGTTTGTCTGTGTCATATAGGTTAATTCCATTATCAATCCCATCAATGGCCTGCATCCACAGAACAACCCAACATTCACTGTATCGTTCAAAATCCCCCTTGGATTTGCACTATCACATTCTCTAATACTACAGGAGGCTGCAATACACACGTTGTAATCTGGAGGAAACTAATTCCGAAACTGGTGGATGCATTGGAAGCTCTTTGTTTCTTGAGGAGCAAAGGTTTTGCGCTTGGTTCGAGTGTCACCCAATATTTTCACACCTTTTACATGATCATCGAAATTGGTCTTCCTGAGACAAGTGCATTTTAGAGAGGTTTGAGTGTACACCTCGCAGATCTTGCAGGTTAATTCTTCGACATCCACAATCACATCAAACTCATAATGCATGCGAACAACAAGAAAGACAGACATTACTGCCATGTGCAATCAACCATCCAAGCTCTTGCCTTGCAAATTTTTTGACAAGAATTACCTCCATGAAGCTTTTATACACTGCCAGAAACACACGCTGAACATCTGGGTGATCTTTACTCAGACCTAGCTCCTTCGCAACTATCTCTTGTCCATAATGCTGCAGAAGTCAAACCAAACGAAAATGCTCTAAATCTTTTCATATGCTAAAAGTGAACATGTCAGCAAAAAGCTCAACATATGCAAGTAGGTGAAAAGGAAAAGTTCATACAAGCAATTTAACCGCAAATGAAAACTAGCATTCATACAATGCAGTGTCAGAACGAGGTACATGATTGCCAACGATTGCAGAAGAGAAAGTGATAAAAGTTGAATTCTACCTTGTAGACAAGTCCAGCACTGCTCAGCTTGGTACCAAAGCCATAACCAAAATTCTGGTCAAATCCACGCTGATGGTGATCGTAGCGATCAGTTTCAGGATCATATGTACCACCCACATCCAGAACCGCATCCAAAGTATCCAGGACCTGAATCAGTTTGTATTAAAAGATGCTCAATACCGATAATATGAGCATTAATTCCAATCGCTCATCAGTTTGCACGTAAACAATAAGCCCTAGGATTAGCAACTTATATCACTGTTAACCCCTAAATATTCAGAAGGTCCTGGAGAGGCTTCTCAAGTCAAAACTCGCATTTAGAGCCACATAATGATGATATAAGTCGATTCAAAGAACGGCTACGTCTATCAAATTAGGATATTCATTCGTTAGAGATGCCCAAACATAAATCGAGTGACACATGAGCGTCTGATAAGAGCATTGGAAAGATGAGGCTCTTAGAAAGTCAACAGATGTTCATTGCCCATAAATCAACGAGGATTTGTTCAATTATGGTGGTCTTCCATTCTAAGAGTGTAAAATGCATGATTCTACGAATGTCATTCAAAAAAATCATCTTAGATTCATATCATCATTCAAATAATAAAAAAGTTCGAAATTCACATTTTTATATCCTACTTTGAAGCAATGGAAAAAATTCGGTAACAAATACGATTGACAAAAACTGAAATACTGTAAATATAATAGAAAAAAGAGGTGAAAGTGACTCAAAAAGAGAAAAAATGCATGTCGTTCAAAGGGTTATCCATCATCAAGTAACTCTCACTACAGTCGTCTTCTGTATTGCAAAAATCTAGTCACCGATAATCAACCACCTCATCGCACCTTCTCGTTTCGAGTCCAAGCAATCGAATAACCCTAAAACCCTGAATTGAGAACAGCTAAGTTTGTGTTCACGATGCGATCACGCAATAATATACAATCCACAGAGTGTCCTACTCAACGAGAGAATTCGGGTTTTTAATAAACCCAAAACTCTAAATCAAGAACACCAAAGCGATAGCAACCACCAATTCCATCAAGATTTCTTTTTTTAAGAGGAATGCAGCCACCGCATCGCATCTTCTCGTCTCGATACCGAGCATTCTCTAAAAACCCTAAAACCCTTGATTATAAATGGCTATCATTGCACTAGTCTTCTGCTTTGCACTTAATCCGGTTGCCAAAAATCAAAGTTTAAGCAAACGTAAAACCCTAAGACCCTTACTCGAAAAAGTCTAACATTACACTAGTCTTCTGCATTGCATTCAATCTGATCGCCGATAACCAAGGTTCGCGTTCACGATGCGATCACGTAATCATTCGCAATCCTCCGTGTGTCCACCTCGATAACAAAATTAGGGTTTCAGATAAACCCTAAGTCCCAACACACACACACACCTCAAAAATCCTCTACCCTCTACAAATCCCCACGCACAAAAAATCTGCAAAACCCTAGCTTCTTCTTGTTCCTCTTTTGGAAAAATGCAAGCCCATCACCTCACCTTTTGATCTCTCGACCGCACAATCTCCGCGTCCGCGTACTTGTCCGTGAGGCGTATCATGAAGCACCCGAGGGCCTCGTCGCAGTGGAACGTCCCATTGTGCGTCCCGACCTTCTTCCCCATCTTGCGCTTCACTCCCCCGCCGTCCAAAGTGGCGAACATAGCCCGACAACACAAGCTGGGTCTGAAGAACTCGGGCTTCTCAAGAATTTTGGGCGAGGAGTAGCTGGTGAGGGCGGACAAGGGCGAGAGAATCGACCTCCTTGCAGTGTGCGAGAACAAGAGACTGCGAAGCATTGCTGTTGTTTTGGGCTCGAAGATAGCCCCGCGCTACAAGATGGGAAGCGAGAAGCACTAAGGGTAGTCACACCTTCTCCATTCCGGGTCCAATAAACGGAGAAGTTCCACGTGCCTCTTTCCTGTTGGGCGATCGCGTGTTGCGGAGCTCCCATTCTCCGTTAACATTCTCCGTTAATCTGCCGGTCTCGTTCTTCGCCTCCGACCCTGAAGAATTCGGCGTCGGGAAGTTTTCCCGATTATTTTTTCATCTTGCGACTTCAGAAATTCACCCTCCCGCGCAGATTTCATCGTCATTTTTTACTTCACCGTCGTCGTAGCTCCTCAAGCGACCGTCATTACTCATTCTTTGGTTTCCATTCTCGATGCTTCACACGTCGAAAAGGGGTGTCACACCTTCTTCATGCACAATACCAGCCCATTGGCTCCGTTTTTCTCTCACAAACTTCGCATTCCTGAAGAATTTTTGCTCTTCTGAGAAGGTGTGACTACCCCTAGTAAAACACAAGGAAGTGGTGGGAATTACACTGGTGGAGGCTGGAATCTACATGCGTTCGTAGATTTGGATCTCCCTGCACTACAATGGGGGCACTAGTGAGGAAAGGCACCAGGGCTTCTTTTTGCTGGCTTTCTGTTGCCATATTGCACCAAGAAAAAATAATTTGGCTAAAAAATGGCAACAAATCATGAAGTTTTTCGTCAAAAAACTTTGAATTTAATAAAAATACTTCAATGAAATCGTCAAATTGTGGATGAAAACAAAATTATGGACATGTGATTTGTGCAAATGTGATATTTTCTATCTAGTATATAGGTGAATGTTGAAATTGGGAGCACCACTATAACATTTTATATCCTTATTTTGGCACTTCATAAACAATGAAAAAAAAAACCTTAACAAGCACCAAGTCCCAACCTTGTACCTATCGTAAACCAATCTTGAAAGCATGTTGATACAAAGTAAGGTACACTAAATAGTGAAATTAGGTTGTCCCTCACTAATTTTTTGACATTTGACACTATATAAATATTTACTATTATTGTACAAGAATGCACTACTTTTGAATTAGGCTTTGTTGTAATTGGGACTCATGAATTTCCATGTTTATAAATGGAAATATTTGTAAAAATATTTGTTGACTTTGATGGCATGTAAGAATTTTCTTGGGGCAACCCTAGAAGTGTATTTTACTATATAGTGTATTATCACCTTAACCCTAGAAGGACATTGTTGATACTAAGTTTTGATTGATGATAAAGAATTCTTTTATGTAAAATAAAAGTGCAGATATTCATCCTTGGATTTTATGTAAAAAGGAAGGTCTTGTGTAGTAGTTTGACTTCCAATGGATGCTCTCGGATTTTTTCTTAAGAAAATAATTCACATGGTATCAAAAAGGATGATTTCCATAGTGACCATCATTTCCTTCTAGGATTAACCTTGAAGCATAGATGCAACTAGAAAGCAGTTCAAGAATGGTCAAAAAATCCTTCATCTAACAAAAAGTGGGTGATTTTCATCTAATTTATTTTAGCAAGAGTTCTTTGACTTCGAATGTATCACTTGGTAGTAGAAACTCCCCTCATTGAAGAATTCAAAATTTTTTAAAGATAAGATGTTGAATCTACAAATCATAAAAGATGTCTTTCTAATGTATTGAACTATGCCCACCTCTTTTGCTCTTGATCTAAATTACAGCCTTTCAAATAATTCTTTTTGAATTTGAGTCCAACTAATGAAATAAACCTTATTAAGCCTAATTTCAACTCCAATTTGAAATGTTGTAAAATTCTTAAAATTGTATATCTATAGTCATTTGAACTTTGGGCCTATAACTACGTTCTAATTAATCCCTAAAGTTATTTGACTACGTTATACCAAAAAACATTAAAAATGGGTCGTTTTGATAACAGAGGACTACAAAAAATGAAGAATGAAATCATGTTGCATCTTACTATAAAATCTAGTGGTAAACTACTTCATTATGTTGTACGCAAATGGGAGGTTTTGACCACATAGATTGCAAGATTATAATAAAGTCTAATAAAGTCAACTCTAAATTTGACTATTGCAAAAAAAAGACTCAGTAGTTATAATTTTGATATATTTGTGTTCCATTTTATTAAAGTGATCTAATTTGATAAACACTGATTATATTCTAAATAAAGGTTCATAATTAAAGTGAGATTTCAAATTGCCTTGGTTGTTGAATTTGGCCTTATTAGACAAAAATGTCACACATACTTGACACTTATCATACATGACATGCGAAGTCTATCAGACACCAAAATCCAAAATTATGTCCAATAAGACAACCCTGCTTGTTCCACAAATTTTGGACATGAGCATGGTGGAGTGGTCGAAGCAAAGGCCTCAAGTTGTGAAGAAACTCAAAGAGGCGTTAGATAATGAGTTCAAATACTTGGGGCAATCACTGAGCATGGCATACTTCTGAGCAACTATAACAAGGTATCTAAAGTCCGAACGTTCTAGGTTAAATTCAAAGTAGTTGAAAGGCCACGAAAGAATGCCCCTTGCATGTGGATGATGTCCAATAGGAGAGGCTAATTGAATACTAGTAGACTGATGCACAATAGGCAAATGCGTACAAGATGCAGGTAGTGCATCAAAGTGTAAAAAACTATACACAAGTGGGCCAGAAAGGGAAAGTTGGAAAAGAACCTTTGATTTTTCCCTAGACCTTTACAGAAGTTTCATTTGTATTTGAGGTCATATATTACATTTTTTTGGCAAAGTCTTCAAATACATCTTATATGTTGCCTTTTTATTTTTTAAGTGCACGCTTCTTATTTGTATTTTTCTCAGCCGTACATGCCTCACTCTTCTATTGTGCACTTGTTTAGAAGGAAGAAGGCCCTAGTAGTCCTGGCATCATGGACATTGCCAACGCTATGCGTAGGAGTCCTAGTGAAGCACCCATTGACTCAATAAGATTCTAAAACTACTTTGTGACTTCTGGTTGATTGTGTTCAGTCCTCTTCAATCAGTCTCTTATTCTATGTCCCTATGTGGAGCCTGTCATTGTTCTATGGGCTGGTTTTCAAATTCTTGAAGTGACTACTATATGTCCCTATAGTTGGACTTGGTTAAACAATATGCATTAGAGTGTAGTTAGACTTGGTTGAACAATGTATAGAACAATGTCTTTACAGTCACAAAAGTGACTTTGCGGTTCTAACCGAGTCATCGAATGTGAGATGAATGACTCTCATGTTACTAGAATGTGACTTAAGAATGATTGAAGCCACAATGGTCTATAGTTGCTTGTGTGTAGAATGTGAGTCCTAGCAAGCTGTCCTTGAGGTCAATAGTGGAGTCCTTGAAAAAGGATGTCGACTCCAAGTTCAACCAAGTCATGATTACAACAGCTATGCAAGTTACATCAATCAAAGACTTGAGGTCCATGTTCCAATCGTTCATAGGGAGGTCTAAGCACGTTGACGATGGCAACCCTCCATCACGTAATCTGCTTTGGATGTGCAGGAGTCTGGTGGCTTCAAGCAAGTAGGCGCTACAGCATTCTACTGGGGTCACAAAAGAAGTTGATGTTGGTGTCGACCCTACTTGACAAGGGCCACCTCAAGCACAAGGTGAAGAATGTGGAGGCACATGATAACAACAACGTGCATGTCAACAACAAATTGGTGAGCAAAGAAGAGGTCACCCTCTCGTTGGATTCGGAGCTCCTAGACAACATACCCACCATTCCAATTTCACCATAGTAGAAGATGTAGGAATGGCAAATCGGTCCATTGAAAATCGAGGAGCTGGTGACTCCGGTGGACAATCTTTACTCCATGATAGAGACCGCCCAAGATAAAGTGAGTGCCCTAAGTGAAGATGCCAGAAATGAAAAAACTTCTTCAACTACCGAAGTAAAGGAGGCAAACTTAGAGGTAGGGACTCCGAATTTAACAACAAAGTCTTCAGCATATGGAGTAGGAGCCATGCAAGAGGATGTTGGCATTCCAACATCCGACAATCCACCGCAGGAGTCAAAACAAGAGGTCATCTACGACCATACCGTCATTGCGTCCAAGATTTCTAGTTTGCAAGGGACTGACAATGACAGCAAGGAGGAACAAATTGTCAATGCATTGGTTGACAAGGAGGATGTCACAATTGTCACTATGGAGCTAGCCGCACCAATTCAAGGTGAATCCGTAGATCCTGTTGATAGGGAGGTCATGGCGGGACTTGCAACAACGAGCTAGAACGTTCTACTTCAACAAACATTATTGTTGTGCTTTCAAAGAAGGCCAAAAAAACCCCAAAGTCTCCCTTGAAGGTAATAGATCATGCAAATGTCTTGAATTTGGGGGCCAATCAATATTTAGCTAGGAAGTCTGTGCAGAACTTCTTAGTTGAGAAGAAGGGTGAAAAAAGTCGAGGCTTGAAGAAGTTGGTCATTTTCAATGTTCATGGAACTTTTTTGGACTGTAGCTTGCTAGATCATAGTGAACCCTAACACTCGGATCTGTTCTAGTACCAAAACTGAATTAAAGAGAGTGGTTTTGAGGCCTTGGTTGAAACCTTTTCTAGCCTGATGTTTTGAGCATTTTAGAATAGCATTTTGGGAAACAACAATGCTCCTTACATGGACGACGTCCTTCCCACCATGCTTGCTAGTTTGAAAGTGGGAGTTGATCCAATTCCGCTTTTTTGTTGGTCATGTGAACTGAAACTTGCACACAACATTGAAGAAGTCCCTCCAAGTCTTGGTAGAAGAACTTGTATGCAATTTATGTAGGTTGGCCGTCTTTTAGTGTAGAGAATTAGTGGATAGTAAAAGTTGTAGAGTAGTGTGCAATCCTTGTGCAAACGTCCTAATTAGTACTCCGTTCTATGTGAAGTGGCTTTGGACTTTGGCTAATGATAAGGAGTACCTGAAATGCTACCTATAGCCAATGCTTGAGGCATTTTGGAAATGTTCACATTCATGCCTTGTGTCAAAAGTATCCACAACTTGTTGACGATTCTTTGGCTGAAATGTTACAGAAACGGAAAACTGGGCAATTATATGAATTTCTAGACCTTGTAGAAAGTGAAGGAACTTGCAAACCATGTGGTTGCGCATGGAGGGTGTCCTCTCACCTTTAGTTCTTCACTCTATCTAATTGGTGTCTCTTTTGTATGTAGGGCAATTTGGAGAAGCGGGAGAGAAGGATTAAGGCAGCATCAACAGTGGACAAGAGACAAGACAAACCATTGAAAAAGGTGTAGTGATCTATAACCATGCTATTTAGTATGTAGGTTCACGGTGTTGTCTTAGTGAGTCTGTCGTGGGTCTAAAGTGACGAAGTGGTGATTGACAAGTCTCTGGCATGTACAAGTTGCTTATAAGTGACAAAGAAGTTATTTTTGGTCACTTACGACTTGCATGCAAGTCAGGAATCAGTCATCTCCTAGTCGCATAGTAGACAGGCATTACTGTAGATATGAAGTCTGCATCCATGAAGTCTCCATTCTAGTGATGGGACGTTCAGGAATAATTCTCTTGTATGATTGGTTAGAGAATTGTACATGAGTAATGTAGCCATGTTCTAGAATGATGCAGCATTTGCATCCTTTGCACTTTCCATTTCTATAATTAGTACAACCTTTTTGTAATTAGTAGCTTACTGACGTTCAAATGACAACTGGGTGCGTATGCAATAATCCAGCAGTCATGTTCCAGTGACAACAAATAAGAAATATTTGTCTACTGATTTTTATATGACAAAGCATTTCCGCAACTTCTTTTTAAATCTTCGAAGCCACTAACCAAAGAACCTTTAACTGACTAGAAGATTGAACATGTAGTGGACGGTTGGCACTCCAATGATCCTCATCAAGCCTTGCGCTCTACGACAAAAAGTAGCAAGTAGAACTATTAGTGGTCTTGTAGGTGAGGCGTAGTTCCATTTCTGATATATACCAAAGTCGTGGTGCAAGGTGGTCGTTAAGGAGGTTCTCCAAGTAGGAATTGCCTTTATGTATCCCAACGAAGATGTAGAGTAGACACTGATTGAACATAATCTTGAAGGGTTCAGCTACACTAAGGAAGCAGAAGTATATAAAAGTAGTAATGTGATTTCCAATGTTCTTTGGTGATTTTCATTTGGTAGGGGTCAAAAGTACACTAGCAGTTTAACCTTGCAGATTTGTATACGTTCCTCTTGTGAATAATACATAGACCTTGACTGTTCCATTCACTATAGAGAATGATTGGTTGTAATTCTAATGTTCTTAATGTTCATACATGTGCCATTGCACACCCTAAACTTTTTGCGCCTCTCTTCATCTAGTCTTAGTATTCATGCATGTGCATTTGTGAGCCCAGAAGGTGTCACTGTTTTTTACAATATGAACTACCATAGTTTCAAGGGTCACTACTGTCAATAACTTTTTAAGTGCATTGAAACTCCCTAATTACTTATATATGCAGACATCATGACTACTACACAACTAGACAGAACAGCAATGCTATCTGCTGACTTATAAATCACTAGAATACAACTGCCACACGTTGACTAAACGGCAACTAAATCTCTAAAAACATGTGAGTCTAGCACCACTAGGAAATGACTTGACATATGTCAGACCTCACACATTATTGCATAATCGAAACACAACTGGAAAATGACTAAAACATGACTTCTTGCTTGAATG
The DNA here is from genome assembly GCA_963969395.1 of Pseudoscleropodium purum. NCBI lineage: Eukaryota > Viridiplantae > Streptophyta > Bryopsida > Hypnales > Brachytheciaceae > Pseudoscleropodium > Pseudoscleropodium purum. The sequence continues at coordinate 1,394,140 of OZ017800.1, read as the reverse complement.
GTCCACATCAAATTTTACATGGGGCACTCATGACTCTATTGTAACTAAAATATGACTAGAGTAAGAGAAGTCCATGTTAGATTTTTTAAGGGTCCGAACGACTAAAGAATGACTACCAAATGACTTTCCACACCCTAAGCCACATCAGATTTTATAGAGGTCTATTGTTACTAAAAAATGACTGCTAAATGACACCCAAAGTGGAAGTCCATGTTGGATTTTTAATGGATATGCATGAACTGAAAAATGATTGGTGAATGACTAGTGACATGGATGTCTATGTCACCAAAAAGAAAAAAAATTGCTTGAAAGATGGTAGCAAAGTCTCCATTTTCTTTCACTTCTTTTCTTTATACCTTGATGTACTATCCTTTTCATCCAAACAACCATCCAGGACTACTTTGGATGGTGATAATAAAACTACAATCATTTATATAAATGATTGAACTTTAATGACTACAAGGGCCCTAGTCTCGCTACAGTCGTTTGTGTCCGGAATGACTGCTACGCAATCATTTGTCACAATCACATTTTATCCCATTTTCTTATAATAATACTCTACTTCCTCCTTCTCCCAATTACTCTCCGCTTTGATCGTAGGATCATCTAAAATGTCAAAGTGAAGCACATGTGTGGCCCCTTTCGCTTTGCCTTTTTTTTTTACTTCAACAGCTGAAGTCATCCCATCAATACTTCAATTACCTTCGCCACTCATAATTGTCAATTGAATTTAATAACCAATTGAAATGAAATGAATATTACCCATGACAGTCATAAAAAAGTGTGTGCATCAATGAATCTATAACTAATTAACCGTGAACCAATAACAAAAGATAGAGGACCCCAACTCTCTACTGTGTAGGTGCAACTAGCACTTAAAACAATAGAAGCACATCCAACTTGGCATCGAAGGAGAATTGAAGTGAGAAAAAATGAAGAGTCATTCCATCCTTATAGCTCTCTATTGCCAAATCTAGACAACATCTACACCGGACCTATGCCGGATCACACAAAGTGACCCTAAACCGCACGTCCACTACCCAGACCAACGGGGTCCACTTTGGCAGCGGATGTACAGTACATCCCATCGTCCGCCTTGTCTGCCAACCCATCCGCAACCTCGTCTACCTTCGAGCACCATTTGCCCATAATCGCTAGGGTAGTCTACCTGCCTTGGTCCCGTTTGGAAGCACTGTCCGTCTACGTAGGTCGTCGTCGACACCATCCGTGAATTCATCTACAACTCCATCTGCCGTCAATGCCTATTGTATACACAATCTAGGCGTAAGTATCTTTATGCACAAAAGCATGGTAAGACGACACAGAATATCGTCCCAAAGGATTCCAAGATGTTATTGCAAACTACAGTATCTGGATTCTCTCTATTTCCAATCTATCTACTCTCTTTCTTTCTTTTTTGATTCTGGCTACTTTTCGGAATCCAATCCGGATCTGTCTTCATCTGATTTCCAGTTTTGTATCTTCAATTCACTAGTTTTCTATTCTTCTATTTTACCATCAAAGGATCTACTATTGATCTTTGGAGGGGTAGGGACTTCACCACTCTAGTTTCTCACACTCACTAAACTTACTAAAATACACAAACACCCAAGCAACTCATGGTATTGCAGTAGAGAGGAAAGGTCCGTATCCTCACAACTTTCTAAATGGCCTATCTAGCAAGCAGGTCACTCAAGGTTACGTCCATACCCCTCTACTATAATGATAAATCAAAGATATCTAGAATTAATAGAGAATGGTCTTCCTAGCTACTCGATAAATTTTAAGGTTGGCAAACCTTCTGATGAGTGGAAATTTTCCCTGGCGATTGCCAATCTCCACACAGAATTGCATCTAATTTCGGACCTGCTTTCACACCACTCCTTGGCTAAACCGAATTACCGTTCTGATAGTTCAAAGGTACCACACACAGTTCCTAAGACACAAATCTAATTCTATCATGACAATATTCCCTCAATCTAACCTAGTTACCTACAATCCAAATTCTTCTTCACCCGTCCTTCACACATTTCAACACTCCAATAAACAACTCCACAATAATTCATACACAAAGTTGGAACCAGAATGTCCACCAAGTGGCTCCGATTACAAAAAGTGAATGAAATACAATTGAATAATTGCTAGAATACAATGAGAAGGCAACATCTTTGCCTGCCCTTTAAAACCAAAATCAAAAACCAAATTCAACACCCAAAAAGCCATAAAGGTCCCCCAACAATCAAGGCAACTACACAACTACCTGCCCCTGGGAAATCTGGAAAGGCAAAGGCGAGTTGTCCCTAAAGACCTGAAATCTAGACCTACACTAAAAAAACCCGTTCTGGAATCTAAATATAAAAATTCTAATTAATTGAAAGTAACCTACCAGCTAGTTTTTTCTATGCGCCTTCTTCATATGCTCTCACTTTGACTACCTAGTGCCTTCGCAAAAGCCTTCACCAGAGTAGACTTGGCTATTGACCAGATCTGAAGCTTGCACTAAACTTCCGAAGGTAATTCTTGTCGTACGCGCAATCTAGGCATAAGTATCTTTATACACAAAAATGTGGTAAGATAACACGGATTATCGTCCCAAAGAATTCTAGATGTTAACACAAACTTTGGTATCTGGATTCTCTCAATGACCAATCCATCTACTCACTTTCTCTCGTTTCTAGATTCAACTATTATCCAAATTCCAGTATCACCCAGTTTTTGGTTACATCTCTCCAAAGTACTTGTTTTCAATTTCTCTATTTTACCATCAAAGGGGCCGTTGTTGATCTTTCAAGGGGTAGGGACATACATTAAAGAAACAATTTTAAAACATTGACCAAAAAATCTTTGACCCTTTGTGATTTTTGCATGTAGAATCCAAATGCTATGCTCTTTGGTGCATTAGAACCTCCTTTCACTTGCCAAAAAGAAAATATGAAAATTTGACCAGTCTAATTATAGTAACTAGGCATAGTAGCAGAAAATGGCGGTTTGGGTACCCACCTTGTCAAATGTGAGAAGTCAAGTATTTCCCCTCTCTCACTCTCTCTCTCTGCACTTCTGTAGTTAAGCTTAAATTAAATCTCTGTACTGGCAACAACAAACTATCAGTCTGTGCAGCCTGCAGCTCAAATTGAAGTTGAGAAGTCCAGTTTTAAAGTCAAATCAAGCACATCTCGTGACGTGAGTAAGGGTGAATTTCTTCCAACTTCTTGGCCCAGTAGTCACATTAATTTTATCACCTTATGTCACTATCACAACCAACCTCCTCAGTTCAACTTTTCCAGAAAACCTCTGTCTGTCTGCATTGTCAATCCCAACCGACATTTGTACCAAGAAATTCGTATCCACACCAACAACTGAGGTAGGAGGCCCGTGAGGGTCTTTGTAAGAGCTCAAAAATGATATTAAACCTCTTTGAAAGATTTTCAGTAAAATTTTCTTGAAAAACAAATGGAATTGGCATTTAACCCAAGTTGTTTCATAATTTTTGGAGCTTCCTGGAATTAGTTATGAATTGTTGAAGTTGAAAATACAGTAGTCACTAAAAAGCATCCACTTCATGAAATGTACACTCTGTGTACATTGCTGGTGCAATGAGGAAGCAAAATGTACTTTTGTGTTAAAGGACACTTTTAGAGCCAGAGAGCTTTATGGACCTCCTACCTTGCACAAAATTATGCATTGACTACAATAGCATCAACCGCTCCCAATTTCACCACTCTAAAATCTTTCACCATAAGTATATAATGATTTGAGAATGTACATACAGTGTTTGAGAATGTACGTGTAACATCAAGAAATTGTGTTGATTTTAGATCGTGTACCAATGAAGCTTTGAACCATCGTAACTTTTGCATATGGTATCCAAACAATGCATTCTTTGGTGCGTTAAAATCCTCTTTAAATTGCTAACAAGATTATTTTGGGAAAGACTTAATGCTTAATGTGTTGCAAATGAGATAGGCTTACAGACAGGGAAAATTCTTCAAACCAATTTATCTGTGAAGGACCAACGAAGCAAGGCAAGCTCCTGCAAGTCTTCAACCAACTTGTAGAAGTCAACCAGGCACAGAAGAATTAGTTCCTGTACTTAATGTCGTATTGATTACGTATTTTCCATCACGGCTTGTGACCTGTGAAGAAAAGTCACAGGACTGTAAATTATAGCAGTCCTTGCCCTTGCAACACTTCGGGTAATTGGGTACCATAGACCACGAGACATGATTGAGCTGTCTATTTGCAAAGCCCTGACAGGTGGTTGAAAATTGAGATACTTAGGGTTTTTTTAGCTCATTCTGAGTACCAAGAGAAATAGTTACTTTCACTTGAATTGGATCAAAATTTAGGGAATGAATCAATGAAAGTGAGGTTGGATCTTAATTGGGTGCTGAACCTTCTTGAACACTCATGACAAGGTCCTTTTCTTCCGAAGCATGTGAGAGTAAGTTAACGAAAGAAAACAGGAGTGTTGACATAGCATTGAATAGGAATGGTTGCAGGGTGTTTTTAAGGCTCCAGTAGAAAAAGGTAATGTATTCACAAAAGAATTAGAAAAGAAGACCATTTGCGACTGTGAATAATACATGATAAGTTAGACTCTTTAATTTTTAGTGGAGAGACTTGAATTGGCTTGTGCCCACTCCAAAACTGCCACTTGGACATGCACATTCAGAGACTGAACTTCACTATTGTGAAAGCACGGTGGAACGCAACGCATTCAATGGTGTCTGAAACCCACTGATGGAAGAAATAGAGAAAGTGTGAGAAGGGTGGCGATGGCAGATACACAACTGAAGATGATTTGTTGAATGGAGATAATATTCTCAAGCAGAACTTGAATATCTGTACACAATTTAATGGATAAAAAATAAAACTCCTCAAGGGAGATGAGAGTCAGAATGAGGCAAAATTGAGTTACGCAGATCTAAGCTTAGGCAGAGAAGTCTAGAGGTACTAATTTGATCTGTGTTGGCAAATTCAACGCTATGGAAGACTTCTAAAGTAAATGTCAGTCAGGTTGAACTAAACCCCATTATTAAGCTACCTAGAATAATATAATTCTAGAATAATAATAGTACAACGTATGATACAAGCTTAGTACAGGAGAGATTGAAGGAATGACTGCAGTGTATATAATTTTAGAAAGTGAAAAAACTCAGACTTTATATGTGAGCTTTTCAGAAATGGGAGAATGGTTACGGCTTATCTTATTTACTCTTTCAATCTAAAGTTTCCTTGGTCGGTTGCCAGAGATATTGAATTGTATCTCCCCGCGCATTGAGTTAGGTCTCCAAAAGCCTGCACACGATTCCACTAGCCCATGGTCACAATTGGCTTTTACAACTGATCCAATCTTATACAACTGGGATGCCCCTGCAGGAATCATTCACTGAATCTATTCTAGAGAGAATTCAGAGAATGGAAAGCTAACGTTACAAGAGCTAGCTTCAGTTTCAGTTTTTTATCACATGGCGTATGAAGCTCATTCTAGTCAACGACAATCATCATAATCTTGATGAGGAAATCAAATCTACAGGTGCTGGGCAGACATTTCAAAAAGAGGACTACAAGAGAGCTCCAAATATGACTTTGTGCAAAACAATTCTCAGGATCCATAATGCAGTGAGGATCCGTCCAACTGCTAAAACGGAAACAATCAGTTACATTTCATGCAGAAACACCATGTTCTTTACCTTCAAAAGTGCACCATTGCTGAGAGAAAATGAAGCAACCTGCTCTGAAAACTGCATCAGTGTAGGCCTGAGTATGGTGTCACAAGTGGCTTGGACTCAGCATTTTCATACCTGATCTGCAAGATCATATTTGTTCACATCACTACAGACATTTATCATCAAGCAACCAGGTAACATCAACTAGTATCTCGACTAGTATGGATCCCACACCCCATACCACCCTAAATGATTTCTACAAAACCAATCTGTATTACAATTGACAAAGTTCACATTGAGAACTACCTTAAATGATGTTACAATTTGCAAGGATCAACAATTTGTAGGTTTTCTAGAACACCTCTAGAAACCATCAATCCATGTTTAGGCTATCGGAGGCAGTTTGAGTACATTCAAACACACCTTGTGTAGATCATTGAGAATCCTCAGAAAGTTGCGAAGAACCATCAGCATCTCGCAAAAACTTCACCACCTGCAGCATACTAGGCCGCTTCACCGGATCCTCCGCAGTGCACATGTTCGCAATATGCAGCACTTTCAGCATATTACCCTTCCAAGGACCATCTGAAACAACAGGATCTAAAACCTCCACACCATGCCCAGCCCGGATCATCTGCCTCGCCCACTGCACCAAGTTTCCCCCCTCCAAATAATCTTTGAAATCAGATCCCGTGGGCTCCTTCCCCGTCAGAAGCTCAAGGAGAATCACACCAAAGCTGTAAACATCTCCTCTTGTAGTCGACCGCCAGCTCTGTCCATACTCTGGTGGAATGTACCCACACGTCCCCGCCAAGCTCGTGCTTACATGCGTCTCGTACGCGCTGATCAACCTCGCCAGGCCGAAATCGGCAACTCGAGGCTCGAAATCCGCATCCAAAAGAATGTTGCTTGCTTTGATGTCCCTGTTTTCGAGTATGTTTAAACTTGGGTTAGATTCAAATCGACAGTCAACATTTCCGCAAGTTATCCTGAAGAGTCAGGAGTCATTAGGTCTATAAACTACAGTGAAAAGGAGGCCTTGCAATTCATGTAGTATTTATTAATATAACAATGTTCGAAAGATTAGTGTATTATAAAGCACTGATCCACCTCACTTAACCAAAATCTGCAACTCTCGATTCAACACCCGCATCCAGAGAATAGGAAGAGTGTCCCCTGTTCATAAGAATCTTTTTCCTCAGGTTCGATTGAAATCTACAGTTAATATTTATACATGTCATACTGGTAAGTTGTAGTCACTGGGTGTATAAGTAACCGTGAAGAGGTCTTGAAATTCATGCATACTAGGGTTTAATGTTTAGGGTTTAGGGGATTAGGGTTTGGAATGCTGTTTGTCAATAATAATACATGTTCTAAGCATGGTGCATGATCACAATTTCCAATACCTGTGAATGATGTGCGGAATGAACCCGTGGTGAAGAAAATTCAACCCTCGAGCTGACCCCATTGCAATCTTGAACCGTTTATTCCAATCCAACACTTCCACAGCATCAGCTCGGTTCCGAAGCCACAAATCCAAGCTCCCATTCACCATATACTCATAAACCAGCAGCTTCTCCTCTCCAAACGAGCAATACCCTAACAATGGCACCAGATTCCGATGCTTCACTTTCCCCAAAGTCTCCATCTCCGCCAAAAACTCCCGGTTCCCTTGACTTCTTGAAGCCCCCAGCTTCTTAATCGCCACAATCCGCTTCGTTTCCGGCAACACCGCTTTGTAAACAGTCCCAAATCCACCATCACCTATGATATTCGTTTTACAGAAATTATCAGTCGCCACAAGAATATCCGCTAATGTCAGACGCAGCAACGGTCGCTCGAACATGGCCACGTTAATGCTCAGCGGCTCCTTGGACTTGGGCAACACCATACACGTCCCGGCTTCCATCACCATCGTCAACTTCATCCTTTCCAAATCCTTCGTCTTCGCAATGGCCTCCTGCTTCAGCAACCGCCATCGCAAAACCACAAAGATCACACTAAGCACTGCAATAGTGCAACCCAGAGTCAATCCTAAAATGGCTCCAGTACTCATCCCTGCTCGGCTGTGTAACCCCTGATGGACAGCACAAGGCCTATTCAAAGCCTCCCCGCACATGTTCGGATTCGCAACAAACGAGTCAACAGTATAATTCACACAACTCCCAGAATGCGGGACTCGCCCTACCAGTTGATTATACGACACGTTCATCACCTTGAGCTCCTTCAAATCACACAGCGAAACAGGGAACACCCCCATAAGCTTGTTGTAACTCAGATCCAAGTAACTGAGTTGCGTCAGCCCGGAAATACTCTCCGGGACATGACCACTAAACTCATTCCCCCGAAGATCAAGCACAGCTAACCCAGTCAGGTTTCCAATATCAACAGGTAAAGAGCCTGACAGCAAGTTTGCACTAAGATTAAGCGACTGGGCTTGATGCCATACGGTGCTTTCAGAAAGCAACCCATAAATGCTCCCCGTCAACTGATTCTTCCCCGCATTCAACCCCACAATAGACACCAGATTCGCAAGAGCAGCAGGAATCTCCCCAGTGAGCTCATTCCCACTGACATCCAAGTGAGATAACCCCGTCAAGTTGCCAATACTTGCAGGGATGGGTCCCGAAAGGAAATTCCCAGTTAAATTGAGCATTGCAAGACTAGCGATGTTGCCGAGAGAGGCTGGAATAGGGCCTGTGAGCTTGTTGTATGCGAGATTCAGGCCTTGGATGGTATGGGAGTTGCCGAGTTCGGTGGGGATGGTGCCGTTGAGAAAGTTGTGGGAGAGGTCGAGGGTGGTGAGGTTGGGTAGGGATGCGAGGGAAGGAGGGATGGTGCCCGTGAAGAGGTTGTGGGAGAGGAGAAGCTCCACGAGGACGGTGCATTGGGAAAGAGAAGGGGGAATGGGGCCGGTGAGGCTGTTGTAGGAGAGGTCGAGGGTGCCGTGGTGTTGGAGGAAGGCGGAATCAGGGACGGAGAGGACCTGCAAAGAGAGCAACCGAATGTCAGAATGATGGATCAGGAACCAGATGGTTGTGACATCTACAGCAATGTCGAACAAGGGCTAAACAATGGTTCATCACTGGCTCACAACACTGACTCAACAATGGCTGTAACAATCACAACATTGCCGAACAGTGGCTCAATACAACCTGTGGATGTTAGAGTAACAAAGCATTTGCATTTACGCAAATTTTGCATACTGCAAGCCATGCAATAAAAAGAGTTCCACTTCAAGAGTGTAACGATGCCAAACCATCCCATTCTCCCAAGAGAGTCCCCCCCGCACCCCGCCCCCAATACCTGAAAAACCTCCCGGAGCTCAACTGGCACTCCCCCCGTCATCCTGTTCTGCGCCAACACAAGGTAATCCAGATTCACGAGTTCCCCAATTTCCGGTGGAATACCGCCCGTCAACTCGTTCCTTCCGAGGTTGAGCGTCGTCAGCTGCACACACTTGCAAAGCTCCACTGGAATGGTGCCATTCAACCTATTCCCTTGCGCGGAGAATACAGTCAAGTTGGAGAGAGATCCGATCTCGGGAGGGATGGGTCCCGTGAGTTGGTTGTTGTCTAAGACCAGGAACTGGAGAGGGATCAAGGTTCCGACTAAGGGAGAGATTGTGCCCGTGAGGTTGTTGCCGTCGACTTGGATCTGGAGGAGAGTCTTGGAGCTCCATAGCTCGTCGGGTAAGCCGCCGGAGAATAAGTTGCCGCCTGGAGACAATGGAAGGAAATATGTGTATCAGGAAAGAATCTTCTTAGGAATCAGCAAATGGACTTCTACTTCACTTGGATCATGAAGATTTAGTATATCATATACATATGTATGTATGTATGTATGTATATGTATCTGTGTGTGTGTGTTCCAAGTCAAATTCGTAGCAGGAAAGAGAACCTTCTAAGCACTGATCCGGGTAGCACGCGTCAATTGCAAGCAATTTTTAGGTGATTTTTCTTTGAAAGACAAGAGATTCACAGCACGTTCACGCAACACAAGTACACGAAGTTCATTGCCTTTCTTTCAAAGCCTTATCCATTGTATTACGTTTCTACAAAAACTGCATTCATTCTATGATTCTCCTTCTTGTAACGAAATGAATTTCACATGTAAGCAAGTTCTTTCACATGTAAGCAAGTTCTTGTGGTCAATTAGAAGATATCAAAGGAAGAGGTCGGAATAATGAGGAGCTGCTCACCTAACGAGAGAATCACCAAGTTCGGCAGCGAAGCCAAGTAAACAGGAATCTCTCCCGAGAGCTCATTCGAACTCAAATCGAGCTCTTCTAAAGCCGCACATGCTTCGAAGGTGGAGGAGATGTTCCCCGTGAAGTTGTTCACGTTCAGTGAGACGGCTTTCAGCAAGGGCGCCTTGCAAAGCTCCTGAGGAATGGGACCTGACAACAAGTTGTTGTCCAAAGCGAGGTTGGCTAGCTGGGGAGCCAGGCTTAGTTGTAGAGGGATGGTGCCCGAGAATTTGTTGCTGCCCAAGAGAAGAGAGGTCATGTTTTGCCAGTTGCCGAACCAGGAGGGGATGGGACCTGCAGTCACAAACAAATCATGGTCACGAATGTGACTGAATTTAGCAAAAGGTATTAAGCTTACCCAACTCTTTTTTTAAATCAGCTATAGCAAATGTGAATAACACGTGTTAAAATTGATTTTGTTAGCACATTTGGGCGTTTTCATGCTGTCAAAATTTTACACTTTGACAACTCGCAGTTTTCTCTTTATGAATATAATATTAAGCAATTCAGTTCTTTTGTGTATTTTATCGTTCCCAACATGTGTGAAAAATGCAGGTTAGTATATCATAAACAGTTGAAGTGTCATGGAAACATTTATAAAATCATAATGTCACTGCATTGTATGAAACTCCATCATGGCTTGGAAACACCCAATTAGCAAGGTTTTTGCAATTACGAAAGTCACGTTTGGGACTGGTACTGGACCTGAGAGCTGGTTTCCTTCTAGAGAAATCGCCATGACGTTCGGAAGAAACTCAAGCTCTGCAGGTATTGAGCCTGTTAGTGTATTGAATGCAAGATCAATCACCTGCAATAGATTCGCACCATACGTTAGTTAGTGTCATGAAGACTCAATCGGCTAATGCTAACCTTGAGAAAGAAAAACAAACCATGTTATCTTTTTTACACTAGTTGGAAAGACATTGAACGACTGATTTTATAACATTGTTGAAACGTTAAGTTTAGCATTTGAAAGCAAATCTCCTCTCTTAACGTCTTGGTAGGGAAGGTGCAATCTGGAATGCATTCGATCTGGTTCTAAAGTTGTAGAATCGACGAGGCTCATGTCTGCTAACATTACTAGTTCTCGCATTCTATGGTGATTGATTATGACCTTAGAGAAAAAGGTGCAATACCTTACTTAAAATTGACAATAGAAATGTTGAACGATGTGCAGATGACAAAAACAACAGACGCAAGAGGAAAGCTTGACACAAGTAGAAAGATGGAAACATAGACCAGGAAAATAACCCACAAGTCTAAGTCGATGGCCTATGAAACCAGTTATAAGGCATGTCCATACATAAACAACACTGCCCAAAATGCGACACCTACATTTAAACCAAAAAAGCATCATAAAACCTAGATCTTTATTACACAGGATATGTGTAATGGAAACGTGAGAGTTCTCTTATGAGAACCTAGTGTTGGTTGTTGGTTACACCTAGAGATCGCACTCAACTTTGGAAATTCATAACTTATTCATAAAATGTTCAAATGATGCATGCTAAAGTGCGTTGAATTCCTCTTTTCGTTGCCAACAATTATAAGATCCAAGAAGTGCTCATGGGAGACAAACTCACCTGTAGGTTTCTACACAGACTCAGGCTCCCAGGAATGCTTCCATTCAACCCCGTGTTCGGCAAGCTCAATGTCACCAAACTCCTCATCCCCCCAATACTCTCCGGAATCTCTCCCTCCAACAAGCTTCCTCCCAAATCCAGCTTCCTCAAATTCACCAACATCGCAATCTCCCCAGGAATCCCCCCAGTCATCTTCGTATACCCCAGAAACAAGCTCTCCAAGTTCACCAAGTTCCCCATCTCCTTCGGCAGGTTCCCCACCAACTCATTTGCCCCCAAGTCTAACTCCACCAACCCTTTCGCCTTCCAAATCTCCATTGGAATACTCCCCACCAGGGAGTTATTACTCAAGTCCAACACCACCAAATTCGGAAGACTCCCAATCAAAGGTGAAATACTTCCACTCAAGAAGTTCCCACTGAAATCCAATCTCTCCAGCTTCACTAAACTTGACAGAGGTGGAATCTCGCCTGTGAGTGCGTTGCTGCTGAAGTCCAAGTAATAGAGGTTCACAAGATCGGAGACTTGTGGGGGAATGACATTCACGAACGAGTTCGTACTGAGATCCAGGTGTTGTAACCCAACCAAGCTGCCTAGTTGTTGCGGAATGGGACCCGAAAAAGAGTTGCTGCTGAGGTTTAAGACTTGGAGTTCTTTCAGGTTCTGAATCGCAAAGGGAATGGATCCCGCGATGGCGTTGTAACTGAGGTCGAGGTAAAGGAGGCTGGGAAGGGTGAAGAGCGACGAGGGTAAGGCTCCTGTGAAGTAGTTTGTGTTGAGATCGAGGTGTTGGAGAGATACTAAGCTTCCGAGTTCTGGAGGAATGGCACCTGAAAAAGAGTTGCTGCTGAGGTCTATGTGCTGTAATGTGGGTATGGTGAAAAGCTCTGGGGAGATGGTGCCCGTGAGGAAGAGATTAGGGAGGGAGAGAGAGATGACGGAGTTCGTCGTGGGGTTGCATTGGACGCCGATCCAGTTGCAAGGAGTGGAGTCTGTCGGTACCCAGGATGTGAGTGGAGATGGAGATGGAGATTCAAGCCCGTTTTTGAAGGCCAGGAGAGCAGTCATGTCTGGGGTGAAGGCTGATGTAGTGGAGATTAGTAGGGGAAGAAGGAGAAATGGAAGGAGAATGGGAGATGCCATGGCTTGGGATTGTTGAAAGAAGCGCTTTAAAAATCTAAGGAGAGGAATTGCCATCGATGGAGGAGGACCTTCATGTTCTGCAAGGCAATGTTTGAATTTGCATGCATGAGTATTTTTCTGATGATCGATCACAGTTTTGAGATACGAAGCTTCAAAAAGTTTTAATTTGAAAGTTGACAGCAAGGAAAATGCTAGCCGTGCAGTTCAAATTTCGTTCTGTCGACAAGCTCTAACTGTGCTAACCCCTAGTGCTCGGGTTTTGATCAAGGACTCGAGAGTGACGTCGCAATTCAACAAATTTTAGTAATAGCTTTCGACAAGACTGAAAAGTTCACTTCAATTGTGAAGAAAGTGTGCTAGTTGAGAAATTTCACTACTACCTTCACTGACAACAGAACCTCGATCATGTGATGTCATGTAAGGGCGAAAACGATTAAGCTAATAATTAAAATCATTTTCAAAAGTGAGCAACCTCAGCTAGCAACACTACTAGCAAGACTTGTCATTTTGTAATCGTTCGGAGACTCAAGATCGAAGTTGAAGGATTTTGAAACAGTTGAAAAGAAATTACAAAAACGTTTAGGAAACCTCAAAAATGGTGAACAAGGTGCATTGTACATTGTGTGTCCATTGACAAACTACTGATAGAGGAGCTCAGTCGGTAATGTGCACCATACCTGAAGCAAGGGTGCTCAAAATTAGTTGCTCAGACAGGGGACGCTTGAAGCAAACGCCGGCATTGGCTTTGGTCGTAACTTCTCACCTCATAAATCCTCCGGGAATTGAAGCAAGCTAGGCAATCATAATGTGGTGGTGATGGCGAACCTTTTCAAAACAGAATTGAGTGTCGTCGCAGACTTCTTCTGCTGGAGACTTGACTCTGACGTCAATGGCGATGACAACCACCACTTGTCCGGACGGACACTACCTTCGGTTGCTTCCTTCCCGGGTTGACAATGCCGGCCGTTGTACTAGAACCGAAATTATTAAACTGGAATTGAATCCTTAAGGATGATCTGGTCACACAGGAGAAAGAAAATCAGTGAAAATTGAAGGACATTCCTCAAGCTAATTTGCTGATCGACGTAATTCTGGCTTCTTGACTCCTCATACTATTTCACTTTATTCTTGTCAATGCAGTTAGTTTACCCAAACAGGTTTTGGTTTTCGAGATTATCATTCTTTTCACACAACACAAGCTTTCTGCGTTTTTGGAAGTTTCCCTAGCAGAACCTCGCTCTACGATCGCTCACAGATAACAAGTGACCCAATGTCAGTAGAAAAATACTTAATCTTGAACCCCCCACTTCAACAACAGATAAATTACGAACGCAAATGCCGTCAAAACGTTCCCTTACGTGGGATAACGAAACCGCATTCACAAAAACAAACCCTGGCAACTAATTACCCTCATTCCTAACTAAAATCAATAAAGAGAAAAAACGAAGTTCTATCTGCAACAAAGTTCTCATACTCGCCGTGCTCGATCATTGAGATCAAAATGTATGAAAGTGAACCCACCCGTTCCACGAACGATTCCAAGAGTAGTCAGCGAGCTGCTAGCTTCATGAGATCCTGCTTGCAACTTACTAAAGCTACAATTCAGGCCAATGCTAGACTAGGGAGTTACGTTCTTAATGTGGAAAAGTATAAGGGCTCACTCTTAGGGTATAAGTTCCGACATGGATTAAGTGCATCAGGAGATCAATCTCGGCTGCAACAATGCAACTCCAAAGAAAGATATATCGAGAAGATGATTGATTAAGCTCCGGTCCTTCGCACGTACTCCAGCTAAAATTCAGCTAGCCAATGCTAGAAAGTTCTTAATATGCGGAAGTCTTACCTCTCTTCGAGAGTTGAAGAAAGACTAAGCTAATAGATTGAGTGCACGAGAAGCTCCTTATATCAATCGAGGCTGCAGCAACGCAACCTAAAGGAAAGAAAATCGAGAAAATGAACTTATTCGCACTACAGCTACAATTCTGGCCAATGCTAAGGCCGTGCCGGAGTTTTTAATCTGTGGAAGTGTTATTACCACTCTTCGGGAGTTAAAGCCTGGAAAAAAACGAAGCTCCTACATGGATGGAGTGCATGAGGAGATCGAGCGAGCGAGCTATCAATCTAGCTAGGCTGCAATCTATCTATCTAGGGAGTTCCGTTCAGTCTTCGTAAGGTAAAGTGTTAGCACTGGATCTTAACTAGTTGATCGAGGCTCCTAGCTAGGAGAGACGAAGTTCGTTCCTAGCTCCATGGATGGAGTGGCATGAGTACATCGATCGATCAACAATGCGATTCCCCCCTCAATTGCAAGGAAAGGGAGAAGATGAGATCCTTCGCACGTGAGAGGAGGCTTATATGTATGTAATCATGTCTGATAGTGGGTCTGGCCGGGGGGGATGCCCGAGGCCTGTCTGGTGCGTTGCAATTGACAGACTTGGGGTAAGTTTTTAATTGTTAAGTTAGCTAGATAGATAGCTACCTTACTGTGTAGCTGTGAGTGCACTGGTGGTGGGAAGTGGAGGTGACCGGCCGAAGCAAGCCAGCAGACGGCGTTGAAGCACATGAAGCTCTGGCACGACCCATGCTGCAGGGGCGGCCTTCCGATAGGGTAGGGCGGACCCACAGCGAGCGAAGTTAGGGACGCTCCCTCTCTCTCTCTCTCTCAAAGTCTCAGTCTCTCAGTCTTACCTTAACTTAGTCGTTCTCTCTCTGTCTCTGGTTCAGTCTCAGTCGTTCTCTCACTTTGGTTCAGTCTCATCAGTCGTTCTCTCTCTTTGGTTCAGTCTGGCCTGGGTCTGGGTCTGAGTCTGAGTCTGTCTGCGCCAGCCAGCCAGCCAGGCTATGCGAGCTCTGTCCGTGACGATGGCAGGTGCCTCTCTCCTGGGCGACATGGAATGCGACAACCTCGGGAACTAAACTTCTTCTTACTCCCGCTTAAATTACTTATATCGCTTACAATTCAAGCAGCAGGGAGATTATTTTATCATTGATTTGGGGCAGTGCAGAAAGCGATGAATGATCTTCATTGGAGGGATGCAACTGTTTACATCTACCCAAAAAAATGGATGAAATGTGCAGGAGGAGGGTGAAATTTAAATTGTTCATTGAAAAGAGTGTACAAACCATCCAAAAAAAGAGCAATATTGTCCTTAGAATATGTAGCAAATCAAAAATCTCATCCATTGAAGATGGAGGAATCTACTGCCTAAAAAAATTGTATCATTTTTGAACAAAATGTCACTCAAAAAATAAAATTTTGCTAGTAACAAGTAGCTAGTATTATGCTTTGGTTTAGTTGGGGTACACAAGGTTGATTTAAGCACCTATAACCAATATTTTAAAGTAAGGACATCCAAAAATAGTGGTTTTTTTTACTAAGTATATTTACTATCATTAGACTAGGTAAATTTTTTTTATTTTTCTTGTTGGCAAATGAAACGAGGTTTTAATGCACAAAAGAACTCAACAATTGGAAACTTAACATATGCAAAAGATACAAAGGGTCAAAGTGTTTTTCAATGGATGTTCTAAAATGGTTATTTCAACACATATACATATTGATTTTGGAGATGTACATAGAGTGCCCACAGTGGTTTTAGACAAGATGCTATTTGGAGGTATACCCACCTTAAGCAATTTTGCATACTTTGTAGTAGAATCAACACATGAGATTATTTTTAACACATTGAAAATTAAAAAATACTACCTCCATCCCAAAATGATTGTCTACTTTGAATTTCATGTTTTTTAAGGTTGTTTTGAGTAGGTCTTATGGAGACTTCCTTGTGGCTAATTTTATTTACATTGCAATGAACACATGCAATGTTCTTCATTGATTCTAGTGATATAAAATTTGGAACCTTTCACAATTATGTTTTTCACAATATGAGCAATGAAATTGGCATTAAAAAATCTCAACCAAATTGTAAACAATCATCTTGAAATGGAAGGAATACATAACTTTATTTTTTAAATGATAATTTTTGGATTATGAATGAATATGCTATAAATTAGTGAAGTTCAAACCATGCTTTGCATTCATGAATGCAAGTTGTAAATTTTGGACTTTCTATGCCTACATATTTTCAAGATTTGTTGAAGATACACTATTGGGAATAGGTGTTTGGCTACCACATAATATTTCTTGGTTAAATTCAATCAAAGTGAGGAGATGACTTGGTTTTTATACAAGGAATCTTAAAGAGGTGAATTTAATGACTAGTACTCTAGATAATGTTGTGAATACTTCACTTTGGAAAGATGGACCTTATAGCCAAGATTGTTATCACCCCAAAATTATCATATTCTTTATTGAATGAATAGGTGTATTATTTGTTTCAACAGTAACTCTAAAAGTCATTTATTGCACACTTATTATCTTCTATTCCATTTTAGGGTTAATATCCCTACTTGACATCCACTCTTTTCGTGTTTTTGTCTTCTTGTTGGGTTGGAGTAGCTCCAAGACCAAGAGTTTGATTGAGACAACCAAGTCATTGTAGTATGTTTTTTTTATTTTGATTGCAATAACACAACTTCTAATGATTCACAACAATTTTTTGTTGAAATTTAGCAAAGAGTCTACATCTACTTTCTACAAATTTTAATAGGTATTTGTCTAATTACAATAAATTGTTGAAATTTAGCAATATCTAGCTTCAAAATTTACAAAATGACTAGTCTTAGTTTGGGGATTCACACCTACCTACAAAGTGTGATATGCCGTATAATTTGCAATCCTTGCAATCCTAGTTTGATTAGCCATCAAGTAGCCCCCATGATTGTGAGTTATTTGAGAGAAATTTATGATCCCAAACTTGAAATCTTGTATCCTAAACCCTTGATCAAGGAATGTACATCCACAATCAACATTGCTCCAATAGAGTCACTTTTTCATGAATATCAATGATCAATACATGTACGAGAGTGTACTGCTGATTTTGAGTATATCTAGCTATAGGCAAACTTTAAAAATTCATAGAACTGCTGTAACTCAGGTTGATTGTCGGTGCACAAACCTTATTATATGATACAAGACCTTCCCACGTTAACATTCTCCCAAATACATCTGTGTGAGTGGCAAGCATGCATTGGCTTCAGAAAGCATGATTAATACCGGTAACCTCACTCCCAGGCGCCCAGCTAGCTAGCCAGGGCCGCGTCCACTCCATCGCAGGCTCCCTCCAGACTGCTGCAGATCGATGGCCAGATCGATGGACTGATCGACTGAATGCATGAGATCAATAAGCTAGTTTCCGATCACGTACCGAAAGCGATGTAATCCTACTTGTTCAGGCCGGTACTACCTAGCTTAATTACAATTCCAGTACGTGATCGACTGTACCGGCACAATTGCAAGAAGTCTAAGAAGCGCGCAATGCAAAGAATGCATGTATGCATTATTTCCAGCCAGGCAGAGCTTGCATGCAGGGGCTATATATGTTAAGCTTTAGCTAAGGTAAGCTAAGCTTTGTTAGCGGAGTGCATGAATGTCCTTCAATTCATCGTGTCTTGGTGGCCGTCTCTTTCCCAGGCATTGTCCTCTGCCACCTGCACCGACCCGGCAGGGAAGCATTAAGCCTCGTTCAGTTGGAGCTAGTCCTTTATGTTCCTGCCTGGCCGGATTGGAAGTACTGCTTACGGAGAATTCACTTCCAAGTCTTATTAATCCTCTTCACATGCACGGATTCATGCAGCAAGAGCTTAAGGTATACGATTGTACTAACACTAGGGAAGGAAAGACGTGAGGACTGAGGAGGGAACTGTAACTTGAAGTAGCTAGGTTGGTGCACTGAACTGCAGAGCTGGTTGACAAGCTAGAGAGCGGTTTTGACGCAGAGCGGGAAGGGTATGGGTTGTTCATAATGGAACTAGTACCAACGGGGGTAGTAGTGTACGGGATACAGCGATTAGACCATCCTCAATGGGAAAGCAGTAAGGTCTCTAACCTGTTTCCAACAATGTTGAG
Organism: Pseudoscleropodium purum; assembly: GCA_963969395.1. NCBI lineage: Eukaryota > Viridiplantae > Streptophyta > Bryopsida > Hypnales > Brachytheciaceae > Pseudoscleropodium > Pseudoscleropodium purum. The sequence goes on along the minus strand of OZ017800.1, from coordinate 1,375,528 downwards.
AGTTTTAGCATATATTCAATTAAGCAATGGTGGGGGATAATTTTCTCAGGTCAAGAATTAGAATTAATGAAGATTGCACTATTTTTTGCTAATTTTTCATCAAATTTAGAACTAATAGAAAGTAAGGAAGTGTAGATTATACATTAGAGGATTTTCTGGGGTCAGGGAGGGGCGATTCAAGCAGCTAGCCCCCGTAGTTCTCCCTACACTGAAGCGAACGCCACAGTGTCCGAAAAAAAAATTTGAAAAAAATTAAATTAAATTAAATTTCTTAAAATGTAAAACAAAGTTGAATTTTTTTTTTTGGGAAACAATGTGGCAGTTGCTTTGCCATGTTAGGCAGCCAATTTTAGCCAATTTGCAATTAGAAAAATGACTGAGAATTCACAACCCTCCTAATGTCCAAAAAATCCTCTAATGAGGGCCTTGTTTCAAAAATAGGTTGTGTACCTTACCTTGCTACCACGTAAATTAGACCCTCCTTTGAAAGACGTTTTTAGAATATCTTGCATACTTGCTAGACTATCATTTCTTAAAGCACACTTGCTATACTATCATTCTTTGGAGTACACTTGTCTCACATTCAAATTATGTGGCCTATAATATGAAGATGACTTTCCTAAGCAATTAGATGAAAAGGGAATATAATGTAGTTAGGTGGCAATAGAATGTAGTAGACCAAAAATGAAGAAAAGGCCAATGGATGCAATCTTGAAGTAACTTCTGAAGCAACTTCATGGGCTCGCCATGTTTCCCTTACAAGTTGACACTTTGAAGAAATTTAGAGATCTCAAAAGAAAGACCCGTATCTTTAAGATTCTTTATTGAAATCACTTTTGCTATGATTTGAGCACTTTTTCAAAAGTTACAAGTACTTAGCAACTACTTTAATCACTTTTAAAGCACCACATCATAAATAGAGTACTTATGTACTCTATTCCACAATTTAATTCAGTGTTTTTTTTATTTTGCTTGCATTAGATCTACATCATTCATTGGCATCTAATTTGGAACATAATTAGGTTGGCATAGAGTTTATTTTCAGCATATTTTGGCTCACGTTCCAATCCCCTATTGAAGATGCCCTTAGATTTTCCACTGTACGATTGGATATTGGGCTTCTATAAATAGAACTATCTTTTCATTAGTCTATAGTTAGAACTTGAAGTATATATCATTGGAAACACATACCAAAGAACCTTGAATAGATGAAAAAATAATTGAACATTGGACAACCAAATTATATTCTACCAAAAATTAGATGAAAGACAAAATTAAAAATAATAATAATAAATTATATATATTTATGAAGACATTGGCAAATAAAGCAAAATCATACCAATATCACAACTCATTTGACATACTATTGGCATGATTTTGCTTAATTTGCCAAGGTCTTTATATCTTGTCTTTATCTTTCTTTTGAAGGGTTTTATCTTCGTCATCTAAAGTCTAAATTCACATAATAATGTGTTTGCTCAAAGTGATTATGGAAGCACTTTTAATGATATAAATACCAAATTATAATTCCAGTGAAAAAATACCCAAAGAAAAGAACAATATGCCAAGTGTATAGTAGATGCTTTTAGGAGAAAATTTGAGAGGAAGTACATAGATTAGAAATAAAAACAATTCAATCAACTAGTCCAGTGTTGCTAGGATAAGGCAAGTCACTTGTATTTTGATTTGTAATTTAGTCAATTTTATTCAATTAACATGATTCCAACACCCACCCAAATTGTAAAATATAATCACATAAAGGTCAAAAACCTAAGACAAGTATAGATTCATATTTTTAAATGACAATATAACTAATTTAACTAATTTTAAATTTAAAAGTAGTTACATTGGTTTGTCCTCTTTGAAGAGATGCAAAATCAATGCCACCTAAAAAATTTATGTGACGACAAAATTTTATTTTTGCAGAAATTGTTGCCAAGTACAACAATATTTCAATTGGCACTGATCTAAAATAGTGTGCCAATAAGATCCATTACAAATCATCTAAGGTAGACATTCCAATTACCGCACATGCGAAATTCAAATCCTTCTTTACAATACAATAGAAACTTTCAAGCTATGAAACTTGGCATGATTATTCAATGCCATGTTAAGATTCACTTCCAAAAAAAACATGTAAAATGATTTCCTCTTGCAAATTTCATTCTAAATTGAAAATAACAAGGCTAAAATCTTCTTACAAAAACCTTAAAGTCTGTCACCACACAGTGACTATGCCGTGACTATGGGGTGGTGCAAATTTGCATTGCACTACTTAGTTGTTTGAAGCTTGGTTGTGTGCAGTGGTCATGCTATGCATGTCCGGTTTTAGGAAGTGTATGGTCAATGGCACACTTGCCTTACCTGATTGATAAAGAACAACTATGCTCAGGGAGTTGTAATTAGTGTTGATCGTAGGTGCGCGGCACATCCCACCCCTAATCAATCCAATGTTGAATTCACTAGAATCAAGCTCTTTTGTAACTTTTGACACGACGAACTCATTCAAGACAGAAAGTGTGAGCCTCCAGCTCCAGGAGCCCTCCGCAGTCCGCACACTCCGCACTGTCTGTCCCGCCGCGGGAGTTCAGCTTTTTCCTTCTTAAGTTTTGGTTTGCTTTGTCTCCGCCAGAGTCAGCCAGACACTCCAGCGCGCCAGCCAGGCTTCCGTCCCTCTGCGAAAGCCAGTGTCTGCATGAGTAATTCAAATTAGTTTTGAATTGGATTGTGGCAGGAAATTCACACGGGTAGAAAAACTGAACGAACACAATCTTCAAGGGAAGTGTGGGCTTGCGCCACAGCGCCAGCCAGGCCAGCTAAGCTTTACTGTAAGCTTAGATAGTTGGGGGAAATACTATTGATATGCATTCCAGGTAAAGAGGATCCTTGCTGTCAGGAGGGTAAGTCAGTCAGTCTACATGGGTCTCTGTTCAACTGCTCTCTGTGTGTGCATTATTATTTTTTACAGAGCAAATCCTGCACACCTGCGCTCCGCGCAGAGACCCAATCAGCAACAGTTACTGCGTCAGGCTTTTTGGGTGTGTGAAACTGGCGAGGATTCAAGTACGACCTTAACTTACAAACTGAAGCTTGGGCTTCTACAAAGCTTACGTAAGGTACCTACGCAGGAACAAAATCGGGGAGTTTGGACACACGCAGATCGGTTGCGGTCATAACACGAGAACCGACGCCGGCGTGGACGTTTAGCGTCCTTCGGACGTGTGAGAATCGTTGCCAGAGGGACGATTTTTCATCCATTTGGGTATTGTGGAAATCATTGGCTTAAAAAATGCAAAGGCACTCATTGGAAGTCCAAGAATTGTAGGAGAATTCCCCTTTTCACAAGGAAATTTTGAGGATGAATAGTTGCACTTCTATCCTATACAGAACAATTCTTTGTCATTTATCAAACATTTGTGGTGGTGTTTATGGGTTACTATGTCGAGGTACGCACTAAAGATGGAATTTGCTTTTTTCACAAGCGCTATATGGAATAGCTTTTGCACATTTGGTTGTTTGTGATTTGAGGAGGAGGTGGGGTGGGGGGTGCAATTACAAATATGAGATATTCTAGGTTTAGGATATTCTAGGTTTAGGGTTCGCAATATTGTATACTTTATTTTTTGGCCCAAACTACAAATTAGCCCATTTGCAAGCTTGTTCAAGGCAATGGTATGGCACTTGCACTTTCATAAAATAGATGATTTGAATGGGGATCAACCCAAAGGTGGATGTATGAGAGTATGCATAGCTATGTTCTCCTTAGGCAACCTCTAGAAATCCTAGAATTGCCTACTTAACACAGACATACAAGGACAAATAGTATACCAATGGATGTCAATGATTAGTGATTTCAAGTGCAAGATAGATAGATGTTATATCTAAAATTTCCATAAATCAGACAATTGAAAGTCTCTATAGAATATTTTTTCACTATAAATGCTAGCATGCAAGAGTATTCCATATGGAGCTATTGATAGAGAGAAATGCAGATATAAAAATGAAAAGAATTTCATTACATGAAAAAGTACAAGTTAGCTAAAATACAACTTGGGGCAAAAGCAACAAATAAAAAGTGTTTCAAACTAAATCTCTTGTAAAAAAACAATGCAACCACTTGTTTAACTAAAATTCTTAAAGATGTTGCAATCACCTTTGTCAACAATGACTACAATGGTTTTACATTACAATTGTTGTTTATACTTTCATTAATTAAGAGCTTTGAAATTTGGGACCCATGGCCATGGAACCAAATCAACAATTTTATCATGGCTATACGCTTTTTCTTACAAGGTTAAACATGATTAACCCCTAATTTCCCAAGGCCATTTTCTGTCAAAACCACTCAAAACTGCCATTTTTGCTGTGTTCATCCAAGAATACAAAAAAATTCATTTTCTTAGAATCTAACCGTAGGATCTTCTACTTTACTTGTCTTAGTTCACATGGTAAAAAATTTATGAAGTTTGACCATATAGATTAGAATATATTAGCATTCAAAGTTGAAAAAGAAAGTTTTTTTGAACACTAGCCTGCAATTTCAAATGACTTTGACCGCTAATTGTGAATTTTTATTGCACTACAAACTTTGAATTAAAAAAATTTTATGTTGAAGAATTGAGTTGAAAGTCTAGGAAAAAAAAATTCAAAACAAACAAACTTGATTTTCATTCTTTAAAAAAATGCTAAATAAAAGTAGGTCCAAGATTGGAAAAAAAAAAATCATTAATAACTCCAAGATGGGATCGAAAGACAATAATCCCAATGGTGAGATTGTTTTAGCAAGCAAACACAACATTCTCAAAAAAAAATTGTGAAAAATTGTAAAAATTGCATTCAGAAATGAACCCTACAAGTTATTTTTTCAGGAAGATGCTAAAATTGCCCGAAAAACAAAATTGTCTTTAACTTTCTCATTATTAGTCCAAATAGAACGAATCAAGGCTTCACAAGTAGACAAAAAGAAAACATTTCAGGGGAAAAAAAATTAAAATTTATCTTGATTTTTGGCAATATTGTTTTTGCTACTCGCCAAGTTCAATTTTAGGCTTTTTGTGGTATAACTTTTTCTCCCATGCACCAATTGAAATAAAAACTATATTTCCATGTAGATAGTTAGTTTTTCTATCTTACACAAAAGTTTCAAAACAATTCACCAAAAATTGAGATTATAGGAACCTACTCGAAATCTAATTTGTCCTATGAGGGGACATTGGGAATTTAGGGGTTAAGAAAGCTGACATCAAATGATTGGATGAAGAATGCACAAATGAAGGAATTAAAGCTTGGATGACAAATTCTTGAAGAGTTTGCTCTAAAAGCAATATGAAATGGATGAAGTACATTCTAATATACTAAAAATAATTTTGTCTATATTTTAATAATGTGAATATACTAAAAAAATCAATTAGTGAATCTTGCATTAATACACTAACTTGCAATGATTTGGAATTTCTGAAAATTTGAGAGGCTTGCCAATATGGAAGTTTATGATATTTTAAATCAAATTTTTATAATATTGTGGTTTACATTATGTTTATATAGTTTCAAATGGCGTGGTTGTCATCCAATTTTCATTCATTTTCATCATAAATTCTTCTAAATGTATACATTTATAAGATTACATTCATCTAAATTTGATTAAAAATAGATGTGAGAGGGCTTACATCACTTAACCTGTAAAGGACCAAACTACATTTTTTGGCTATACAGAAATTTTGGGCAAGCCATTGTGACCAGATATTTTCATATTTTAGGCTGAAATTTTAATAGAAGGTGTAGACAAGGAATATCTTTCACAGGCAACAAATTTTATGACATTTGGAAATAGGAGTCAAAAGTTATAGCCTAATATGTTATTTTTTTTCGTAACTTGGCAGTTTGGGCAGATTAGAAAAAATCACTTTTTTCAGAAATCAAAATTTGGAATTGGTTTTCTAGACTTACATATACAAGGAAAGCTTTGAATCATTCTATTTTTATCAACAAGTCAAAAGTTATGAGGTGTTTTCATTTGTGGGCAGTTATGGATTCCTTACTCTAAAATAAACTTTGAAATCCTTTATCTTATCCAATTTTTGAAATTTTTGAAAAAAAAAAAAATCCTAGGACGGAAATTTTTTATTACAACATTTCAACCATTGGGATTGACATCTTTCAATTCCATATTTAAACTCTTAAGAATTTAGTATTTTGAATCATTCTCTACTACTATCTACTTACTATTTTTTTCCTATATGTTGTACTATTCCAAATGATCTGAAAATTTTCAAGTATTTGGCCAACCTGTCTAGGAAACATAATTCAAAGAAGCATCACTATTTTGGTCATTTTATCATAGAAAAGTGAGCTTGTGAAGTGTAGCTGCCTGGTTTTTTGCAAGGTTAAAAAGATGGTTTTGGTGAATTTGAATGCTTATATCTTACGATCCACACACTAGAATTTTCTGAAATTTTTACCACATGTTTTCAAGTCATCATAATACAAGATCCTATGGTTACATATGTCAAAAAAATTCCAAAATTTTAATAGTTGCACTAGAAATGGCAGTTTTGGAGTGTTTTTGGTGAATACGTAGTCATGGAATTTTAGGGGTTAAACTCTTGAACTAATTGAATTAATTTGGTACATCTATTAATTACTTGATGCATCATGAGTTTTGAGCAAAGATCTAAATCTCTTTATGTTTGAATAGAGAGACAAATAAACCAACCAAAATTAGAAAATGAAAGAATTTATGTCTTGAATCTTACCAAGATAAAGTTAGTTTTACTTCCAAAGTTGCAAATCTACATTCCTTCTTCTAAAAGAGTTTTATTTATTAACCATGAATTCTAATTTCTCAATACATTATAAATGTGATCTTGCCTAGGATGATGAAGCTACTTTTTGTCATAAATATATATTGAATGTTTATGAAATATCAATAATGCATACAAATCTAAAAATATCATTTTTAGATTGAGTGAATTGAGATGATTCTAATACATTCAAATCAAATAATATTTTATAAAATATTTCAATTATTTTTCCAACATTGCAACTCAATGTATAATTGCTATAAAATTAATTATTGGGGTAGTTTGTAGTATTATTCTTTGAAGGATGAAAGGCAACCACATTTGGATCCAATTGTCATTTCCAAATGTTTTGAAGAAAAGTTATCCTTCAATGATACAAGTTTTCAAAATACATTGAAAAATCAATCTCTAGGACTTCGTGTAGCCTTTAAATATTAAAAGTGGAAAAACATTCCAATTTTAAACTCTAAAGGACTGAGGTACATTTTAGACAGAAATTGTCAAAAACTGGCAAATTTTAGGGCAGCAAGAAAAAATGGGAAAAAAAAGTTTTTTTTTTCAAAATTCAACCGAACAAAATTATACTAGACTTATATAGGATTGTGTGGAAAAAAATTCAGAAATTTTAACTGCATAAATTGAAAGATTATAACATTTGAAGTTAGGAAAAAAAGTTTTTTTCAACCTTGCCCAATAGGGCCAACATGCTTTAATTCCTCCTAAAGTGAGATTTTTACACTATTCATGGTTATTCTTTTTTGACATTTGCATCTCCTATGATGCAATTTTTTTCAAATTACATACCTGCCAAATTTTAGAATTATTGGAAGGTTTTTGCACATGCTACCTGAAGCTACCTGAATTGCCTCCAAACTTCAAGGGAGCATAACTTTTGATCCATGCACTTGATTGGAAAAAGATTATATTCCCACAAAGAAGGTACATGTTCACATCTTGTGTCAAAAATTTATGAACATTCATTAAAAAATGACTTTATATAAACCTACCTAAGATTGCCTATGTATGTTCAACGATCATTTGATCCTTTAGGGGTTAATGTTTATACTATCATTGTACACATCTAAACTTAATATTGTTTTTAATTGACCAAGATAAAGATAATTTTGAATCATTGGATATGCACAACATTATATAACCATTTTCTTTGGTCCCCAAGATCCCAAAGAAAAAGAATACTACCATATATCCCATCCATAAATACCCTGAGAGACTTGAATTTAACACTACTTACTAAAAAACCAAAGCATTGTGAACCAAGTTAAGAGGAGGGTAGCCATCTTGGATGAAAAGACAAAAATCCCCTCTCTTTTGGCATTGGTGATCAACATTTGTAAATAAGAAAGAGTCATTGCAATGTTAATGACATTGGTTAATTAGGAAGTTCAAAAGAGTCATTGGCTAGGTTCAGAAAGAGGGTTGCTATTATGTGAGCCTAGGAATGTGAGCACATGAGCTTAGAAGAATATAGACTTATGTTATACGTGTCTATATTATAGAAATCCTCTATGATTATAGGCTAACTATAATATAGGTACTTATATTATGGATGTTTATATTATAAGCACCTTCAATGGTTATAGTAACTATATCTACTTGTATATATGCTCAAAGCTTACATGCTCGCATTTTCATACTCACATACTAGCACCATTGGGCTTAGAAGTTGCAACATTAATGTCATTGGCTTGCTTGATTGGAAAGTTGAAGAGAAACATTACCTGTTTTGGAAGTTGCAATATTGGAGTCATTGGTTGGCTTGGAATTGAAGAGTCATTGGTTGGCTTCTGAAGTTGAAGAGAGTCATCACTTGGCTTGAGAGTTGAAGAAGGTCATTGCCTAAGTAGGAAGTTGTAACTCTAATGTCATCGGATGAATGAGAAGTTGAAGAAAATCATTGTTTGTTTGGGAAGTTACAATGCTACAACTCTCCCATTTTGGGTAAGCAAAAGGGAAACCCCAACATTAGTTAATGATGTTATGGAAAAATCAGCAATAATGTTATAATGTTATAATAATCAGCAATAATGTTATGCGCTTGGCTCCAATTTCTTCCGAGCTACTCTGAAATTCAATCTCTCCCTTCCAAGTTTATCCACCAATCTAGAACAAATTGAGTGTCAAAATGAACTCCATGGCAAGAAATCAGCGAGCCATGACTTGATGCAGCAGGGTAAAATATGCTCAGTTACAGTAAGCTTACCCAAGTTTTTCTCATAAGCCAACAAAACTTTTGACCTAAATCCAGTGAAGGTGGCCACGTGGAGTACTACCGTACATTTAGGTCTGATTTGGCACCTGGGTGTTGCCATAATTTAATTTTGGCATTTGGACAATTTAGCAGATTCATCTGATTTTTCTTGACTTTCAGCTCTTCCTAATTTTATGACACTTTGATGAAATGGATTGATTTTTTTCTAATACATGTATACATGTGTTCCTTATTTCTAAAATTTCTTAAGAATCATTTTCAAATATTCAGAATCACCAATTGAACAATGAAAGTTTCTCAGCTTTTTTCAAAAATAGCTTTACACTTAATTTTATCATCTTTTAGACATGATCCCATCAGAGGATTTGAGGGGGTGGAGTCAGGAAGGCCGTTTCAAGTAGGTGGCATCTTGTAGCCCCCCCCCCCCCAACCACGCAATTCTAACAAATGGTTGTTCCCAAAAAAAATTGAAAAAAAAAAAAAAAAAAACATTCTTGAAATGAAGATACAAGTTTAATTTTTTTTTAATTTTTTTCACATGTGGCAGTCGCTTCGCCAGATCTACAAGCTACTGCAGGACAATTCTTACAGTTTGGGAATTGTCGGAAACTCACAACCCTCCCAAAGGCTAAAAACTCCTCTAATGAATTTCCCACTAATTCAGTTCTTTATTTACGAAACTGACCTACACGGCCACTTGTGTCTGGTGGGTTGGGTTGGGTTTTTTTCTGCAATGAAATTCCTTTTCATTTGTTTAAAAAAAAAAAGAAAAAAAAGTTTAATGTAGGGCACCTTACCTTATCCCTTCAGTTTTCCACTCCAATAATTTTGTCTCCTCCCTTAGATCTGAGCGTGACTCCAAGACCCGGCCATTCATTAAGTTACTGTACTCCCCCCATTCATCTTGTGACTCCTCCATTACACATCCATTAATGCCGAGTGGAGGATTGAGGAGCCAACAGTGATTCATTGATTAATTTCTTTCTTGAGAATATCATGAACTGAACTTATTACTGTTCTTAGTATTGAAGGACTGATGATTCCGTTGACGTTGCAGTCCTACTTAATAACTGAAGAACTTGGGGAATGGGGACTTGGGGACTTGGGAAGTTGGGAAGTTGGGAGGGAGGGAGCTGTGTGTTGCGCAGTCCCAAAAATTCTGCCGGTGCTCACCTGGCTGGGCTCATTCAGTCATTCATTCATGGCATGGCATGGCCCGCAGGTTGTGCACTTGGAACTTGGAAGAGGCGGACGCAGGGACGCTGTAAGGTTGTGTCTGCTCTTAGTTAAAGCGACTGATGTTGGAAGAGATGATTACGTTCGGGGGGAAGAGCATCGCCACCCATTCCCCCAAAAGAGGGCCGGGCCGGGGAAATGGGTGTGCCGGAGCCCTTTACCTCCCAGCTTCCTTCTGGCCGCCGGGTGGATAACCCCAACCCATTCCCCGCCCAATGCCCTGACAAAACAAGTCAAACACACATTTACGGAACTTCTAGCAATTGGAATATCCATTAGAACAAGTGTTCGAAATATAAAAATTATTAAAAAAATATCGTGATTCCCCAACCAACTGTAGAAGTGGAATAATTTGAAGAAAAAAAATATTCTCTCTTTCACCTCTCAAACCACACTTATAGTTCAAGTAACATCTCTTTGTATATTTAAAATATATATTGACTAATATATATTGAGGTCAATTCAAGCACACCTCAACACACATTTACTTTTTTTTCATTCAATTAGAGTTTAAAAAAATTTTGAAAGTGAAAAAGCAAAAGTGTATTGAGGTGTGCTTGAGTTCTCCCATGTGGAGTCATTGTATCTAAACACCGTTAAAAATAAGAAGCAATACGGAAAATGATAAAACGCCCTTTGACAAAATTCATGCCTTGCAGTCAACACACTTAGCTTGGCAAGGACAGGGTCTTGGAGTGTGGAGGGGCAAATTGGCCGTGGGCGGGTTCAAAGCATCCTTGGCTGGGTACTTGATGGGGCTCTAAAACCCTCCTGACCATGCCCAAGCCCGGGCCACTTCCCAGTGAATGGGTGGCGATGCTCTAAGCTAATGAAACTCCTTGATACAATTCGTAGTCAGTTTTAGTAGGGAGAAAAGAAAACAATAATGGAATTAGCAACTAGGTAATCCAAGTCGTTTCATGTCTTTTGGACCTTCATGGAATTAGTGATGAATTTTTGAAGTTGAAACATAGTGGTCACTTGAAAGGGATTCCCCTCTTGAAATGTACAACGTTGGTGCATTGAGGAAAGTTAAATGTACCTATGTGTCATGATCACTTGTAGTGTAGACTATTATAGTCTATTCTTGAAGCGACCTTTTAAGAGGTGATTACATTTGGGGGGGAAGCTAAACTTTGCTTGAAACACATTTCATTCAATTTAAGTAGGAAGAAAACGATTGGGAATTTGCAACTAATCCAAGTTGTTTCATGGAATTAGTTACAAATTTTTGAAGTTGGAACACAGTGGTCACTATTTAGAAGCGCTCCCTTCCTAAAATCAATATAATTTTGGTACACGGAAGGAAGCAAAATATAGCTCTATGTTAGTGGTTGTTTTAACCCTTTAGGGCTGAGCATGCCAATTTTGGTTATTTTAATTCAAATTTTGGAGATAATTCAAAGTCAATGGTCTACTTCAAAGCAAGGTGTGAACAAAATAGAAGGGCACCGAAATTGTGCATCTAACAAGCCTATATACACTGATTTTGAAAGAATATTGAACCTATAGGAAAGGAATCTAAGTGAGCTAGGAGGGAATTTGAATCTCATAAAAAGTTCCATTTTCCCTTAGATTCATGTAAAACCAAAGTTAATGTTTAACAAAATTACTTTACGTCTCTCCATGCTCCTAAATCAAGACAAAGTCCAATTTATTTGATTTTATACACTATAAACAAGCTACAACTTTGAGTAAAAATGAGTCCTATAAGAGTGCCTTAGGCCCTAAAAAGGGTTAAGAGGATGGTCGCATTTAGAGCTCCCTACCTTAGTGTTGTACATTAAAGCGGTACAGTAAACTACACGCAATTCAGACAATTGAAGCATTTGGTATACCGTGCTCGGGTAGCAACTTCAGCAAACAAAAATTATATCAAAATGTAAATTACTGTTCAATTCATTTGTTTCCAAAAAACAAATCTAGATTATTGATTTTTTTGAAAATTGTAATTGTAAATAGTAGAAAAGTAAAATTTTATTATTTTTGGAAAATTAATAATATTAGTAATGTTAAAATCATCCCTTTGAAGGTGATGGGGTCTCAATTGGACTTTTGAGACAAGGGATCCATTTAAGGTAGAAATTCAGATTAAACATTGTAACATTGTTATCTAAATGGTCCAAAACTCTTGATAGATGAGAGATTAATTATTTTGATTTTCTTGGCTTGGGCCCAAGTTTAAAGCCCTTGATTAGCTTGGGACCCAATGGCTTAAATGTAGATATTGGCTTTTAATTCTTCCTCTAACACAAAAGTACATTTTGCTTTTTCAATGCCCAACACCAATTTACAAGTAGTATACATTTAAGGAGGTGGACACTTTTAGTGACCATTCTATTTCAACAAGTCACAAGTTCATAACTAATTCCACAAAGTTCTCCCCCAAATATAAATTGACTTACATTAAATGCTAGTTCCATTTGTCTTCTAAGGAAAATTTTGCTGAAAAATATTTCAAGAAGTTTAACCTCCCCAAAATTAATTTTTGGCTCTTAAATAGGCACTTTACGGATCTCTTACCTTACTATATGTTAAATTTAAGTCCAAAATACTTTACTTTTTAGTGTTGAATGGTTTCAACAATTTGAAAATCATATTTTAGGATTTGGGCACTTTAAGCTACTATTTTTTTTGGTTTTTGTCCATCACAACTTTTCTTATTTTTCTATTGTTGTGTCTTTTTTTAATTTATGTTTTTATTATTATTGTGTCTAACCTTGATGAACTTTTCAACTTGACAATGATGAATAATTTAATTAATTTGAATTTTATACTTGAAACTGTTATTCTTTTCAATTATTGATATAATTTTAAAATATTCCAAAAATTATATAATATAAAAGAAAATAACTTGCAACCTTTACACATTTAACTTATGATATTTCAAAAATTTTAAGAAACACTTAATTTATGTGTATTGTGTAGGATATGTATGTACTATTTTAAACTTGATCTTGTTGGTGAGTGAAACAAAATTCTTATGCATTTTAGGATGCATTATTTGAACACCTTATAAATAAGTTACAAAATTTCAAAATATTTGCATATATGTGTACCAAAAATTAACACTAGGCTCTTTTAGACTCTAATATTTTGATTATGTACATCTTGTGCTATCAATATCTAAGTTATGATGTTGCCTTTTGGTTCAAATGTAGGTGTCATATTTTTAGTACTAAAGTAGGAGGTTCTAAAAGCACAAAGGCTTTGTCCACCTCTTCAAATGCACACTATTTGTACATGCTACTTTTTTGCAACCTTCACCAATATACAAAGAATGTACATTTGAGAAGATGGGCAATTTTAGAGCTCTATGCCATTTCAACTTCAAAATTTAATAACTAATTCTACTAAGCTCCAAAAATATGAAACAACTTGGATTAGATGTCAATTATACTTATCTTTCAAGGAAAATTTATTGAAAAATGTTTTAAGAAGTTTCACCTCCCCATAATTGAGTTTCAAATCTTGAATGGGCAATTTATGGACCTCCTTTCTTGATGATTGTAGGTGCACATACCTTATGAATCAATTTTTCATTGATATGATTTGGTTATTCTTTTTTACTTTAACGTTCAATAAAAATACTCTTAAAAAAATATGAGGGAAATTAGCAACTAGTTTTAGATGACTAATAGAAATCTAATAGAAATTTAATAGTGGAAAATACTAGGAAAACAAGTCAAAAGATCTTCGAGAAGAATCAAACAATGTCCATTGGGTTTTGAGGCCTTGGAGTTTTGTTTTGTTTTGTCTATGCATGGCATCTATGACCACATGTGGTGTTTCTTCTAGGGCATTCCCAAAAAATTATGTTTAAACACATTTTAGGATCTCAAGTAATCTATTTTTTCCTAACACCTTTAGTAGTTAAGGAGAAAAAGTTGTGCTTTTGGATCAAGAAGAACTGACACTTCATATCTCATTCAAAGAATTCTATAGCAATACAAAAGTAAAGGCAACAAATTTATTTGTCTTGAAGACAAAGAGAAAAGCAACTTGTTGAAAACCAAAGGACTTCTAGGGTTAAATTTACTATACAAATTTTTTTCATTATTGGCATTGCCAAGCATAATAAATTGAGGTTCTAATTAAATGTGGAGAGACAATGTTGTGAAAGAGATTTATTTTCAATAGTATTTTCAATGGTTTTTTAATAATAGGAATTTCAATGCTATAGAGAGGTGTCAGTGGCATACATGAATTATTGCAACTATTAGTAATGATGATTTATGTCAAGATGATATCAGGTGAAGAAATCAAATATTATTTTGGAGAATGGAAGACAAAAAACTAAAAGTCCCCAAAAATTGTAGTTTGGTGCTCCATGACACTCTTTCCACTAGTGCTATTAGAGTTGTTGTATAGTTGTTTTTAACCAATCATATAAAAAGCTATACCTTGGTTGCATTCATCTCTTTGTTCTCAAATGTTCATTGTCCCAACAAAGTTCAATTCGGGTGTGAGTTTTAGAATGTTCACTAGAAACTATGTGATAAGATTTTGGACCCCTTATATTATATCCTAAAATTTAAAGAAAAGAAAAGAAAAAATAGGAATAGATTTTTCTACTACGAAAGTTTATATTTTAAATTATTGATATTTTTATTTGTTAAATTGAATTAGTTACAAATTTTTGAAGGAAAAAAATACACTATAGATTTGAAAATAACTTTTACTCCCCCTATTTTATATAAGAAAAAATTGTCTAAAAAATGAACAAAAATTTGCTAAAAATAATTCTTTATTGGAAGTTCATTTTACTTGAATAAAGATGAAATGGTCATCTATATGTATTCTCTATAAATACTTGAGTTGAAAAACATGACATTTTAGTTCATTTTTCAACCTCTTCTAGAAATCATTTCATTTGTTATTTGGGTTGGGAATTTCCAACAATAGAAACTTATAGTCATTGGTAAACAAAGTTCAAAATTATAGGTTGAAATTGTAGTTTATTAAAAATTAAACAAGAGGACAAAAAATCACTTGGTCACAAATAGTTTATTATAGATACACTAAGTGAACTCCATGAGAAGTTCAACTTTTACTTTGAAAGAATTCCTTCTCTCTACTTACCTAGAATTCATAGAATTCTTGAACTAAGACAAGGTATTCATAAAAAATCCTTCTAAGCACTCATCCAAATTTTTAGGAAGGTTGCACATCTAAAATTATTTTTCAACATTGTCCTTGAAAGATGAGAAGGAGTTGCATCTAACTCACGTGGATTCATTATTTTCAAACTTTTATTGAATTAGTTATGAATTTTTTAATTTAGAATTGAAGGTGCTCTAAAATTATTTCTACCCTAAATAATTTAATTGCCAGTGAATTGGAACTTCTAATGTGTGCCTTTCTATTGTATAACACTTTAAGAATAAGGCATATACTATTACACACATGTGTTTGATTCTAACAAGTCAATTGGCTAACTTAGAGCATCCACACGCTTATCCTCAAAGGATCTAACATTTGCCAAATATGGACAGTTAATACTTTGTGCCCCTCAAAACATTGTCGTTGCATTCAATCCTAATGTGTCAAACAATAGCCCTTCCAAATCTAAATTTAGTCAACTTTATCCTATATTCTACTTGGAGATTGGTCAATTTACTATTATGAGTCACATTTGGTAAATAAGAGTACAAGACAAAAAATTTAAGGACTTTTAAAAAATAAATCTAAACTTTTAGCATATCAAATTTTACAAGCAAGGGTAATGATCCTCTCATGTCAACAGAAGTCCTCTTCCAACCATAAAGTGGATACATCCCCAAATCACATGATGCCTAAAACCACCATCATCATTCTAGATGCATCACTAAAATCAATATCTACAGATGTTGATTAAACAACTTTAGAACCTCTATCCAAAAAACACTTTGACCCCTTCTAACTTTTGCATATGGTATCCAAATGTGGCATTCTTCGGTGCGTTGGAACCTCCTCTCACTTGCCAACAAGAAAATCAATGAAAATCTAACCAGTCTAATAACAATAGTAACCAGGCAGGGTACCCACCTTCAACATCTGCAGTTTGTATGGAATTACTGCAACTCATGAGTGTCTAGACACTAGATACGGAACAGATAATTACCTTAATTATACAGTCTGTGCCTCAGTGTACATGATACTCCCTGGCAAATTGTTTATCAAAACTGCAGAATTATCCTTTGCAATGAACATTCTCTCATTTGCTTAAAAAACAAACCCAAAACTGCAGAATTGAATTGCATTGCATTTTTAAAGAAAAGGAAACTGAAGAACTGAGCCTGAGTGAATATGAATTCTTTGTCTTAAGTTACTGTTGATATTCCACGTACAATTCTTCGGCTGTGGTGGAGTGCCTCACTGTTGTTCTGTAATACAGAGGATAAGATAAGCTTCAGTTAAGTTCGAGGAAGGACGGAGTGGCTCACTGCCTGTTCTGTTCAGTTGCTTGGCTTGGTGCAGCCAGACTGCAGAGCACACTCAGTTGAATCCATGAATGCAATTGCTGCCACTGCAACACCAATTTTAAAAAATAAAAAAAATAAAAATAAAAATAAAAATCTGCAGGGGAGTCATGTAAGTTAACAGAAGTTGTGATTACTTGATTGGGAGAGGTGCCGGCCTGCACAGACAAAAAGACAGACGGACAGACAGACGGAGTGAAGGAGATGGGATGGGCTGAGCCAGCTCATGATCGATTCACACCAAAAGTACCAGTTTTGCCCTTCGCAATCAGGACACACTGATTCGGACTTACTAATAGTGAGTGGAGTGGAGTGCGTGGGACCATGGTGGTGATTTAAAAATAAATAAAAAATAAAAAATAAAAAATTAATCATGTGGACTTTGGAGAAGTACAAGGTAGAAACACACCCAGAAGTGTACCCAATTCTGTTGTTATATATCAACGGTGCACATTCTTTTTCCTTCTAGAATGTACTCAATTGGCATATGGTGAAGGAATTGGGTACATGGATAGGAATGGATGCATCTACCTTACTTATTAGCCAATTGTATCTATACTCATGAACTTCATGATGGATTGGGACGGTAGTTTTCCCAAATGCTTGATACCGGTAAATTAATTAAATTGCCTCGTGAAATTACTTTTGACATATTGAACCACACCAAAATGTTGAAAAAGGGGTCTTGAGGGGGGAGGGGGAGGGGGGAGTAGTTTGTTGAGAGTATGTATAAAAAATTTCAGCCCAATTGGTCCTATCTATCATCAAAAATTGTATTTTTGAAGTATGATTTTTCAACCGCAATTTGGATTGGTTTGAAATTTTTTAGGCATCAAGCTAGTAGCAAAGCACACCTATAATATAAAAAAATTCACAACAATCCAACAAATATTTGCATTGGGAAGTATCTACTCCAAAGTATAAAATGGCTTGAAATCATGCTTTAAAGGTTAAGATCTTAATCTCAAATTCACATAAAATACATATAAAAAAAAATTCAAAGCTAGATCTTGTACCATTTGTAAAATTGAAAAGCTCAAAGTAGAAAGTAAATTTTCCTCCTGTGTGTGCCCTTAGGATATCTCAACTTTAAAATTCAATGATGATTCAATGATGTTGAATTGAATTTGCATCTTTTAGTATGATGTGAATCCTAGAGTTGCAAAACTAGCATATCCCAAATAAAAACTTGAATCCACTTCATGGAAACTCATAGACCTTGCATTATTATGATCCTTTTGAAAAGAACAAAACATCTAATAACATCAACAAATTCAACAAAAATTCAAAAATGACTTTTTCTACCATCCAAATGATAGAGAATTGCATTGTAACAACAAGAAGTGAGAAGGAAAAAAAATAAAAAACAGATTTGAAACACAACTTTTATGGTTTAAAAGACAAATTTTCCATGCCATTGCCATCAAAAAAGAAATCAATGTCCTCAAGTATCACAAAAATTGCGAAGTCACAATTGCTCACAAGTCCTTCAATAATTGCAGAAATTGAGTTTTTGATACCAAGCACTCAAGAATTCATAGAAAAAGCATTCCAACTTGCATGTGCACAAAAAATACGTTTTTGGATTTGTCTAAAAAATGTGTATCCAAAATTTTTAATTGCACATATGAACAATCTAGTATCAAATTGCAACAACTAAATGGAACCTCAAAACCACAAAATTGATTTTTTCTTTTTTTTTGTAAGGAATTTTAAGAGTTAAAGTAGATAGAAGTACAAAACTGAAATTTTGTAGTTGTGGCATTGATTTTTAGGTGATGATAATTTTCCTTCCTCACTTATAGGAAAAATCAATCATTAGAAAAAATCTGAACCTTGTGGAAGGCCATTAAGGATTTAGTTTTTGGCACCCTATAGTGCATGTACAAAAAAATTAAAAAATATTAAAAATTGATATGATGCTGATGTGGCACAAGTAGTGCCACGTCAACATCTTTCATTAAAATATAAAAAAGAGTTGAATTCCTCTCTAATTGCATTGAAGTAGTTCCCAGTAGTTCAAAACTTGCAAGCTTTCAGAGGGCTGAAATTTTTTGTAATGGTAGTGAAATGGATATCATTTGTGTGACACAATATATTAAATAGACATTTTACAAATCCAATCACAAAATATGACAAACAAATCTTGGGGACTTTTGATTGCAAATATCACATCAAATACCACAATGCTTTTATATACAACTTTCTTTACAAAATTAATTATAATATAGAGAAAATGAGGTTTTAGCAAATCAAATGAACTAAATTCTAAATACACTGCATCATATATCTTCACATGAAAATATATTATCTATGTGTAGGGAGAAAACAAACACTCCATACAAGGGAGTCATTAAGATGTACAACAATCTATGTAATATAAGAAAATAAATACTTATTTGTATGAACACGTACTCAAGTCAAAAGGTGGAGTAATAAAAAGATTTATCACATAATAATTGAAGTGAATAGGATGAATAACATGGCATTTCTTTTGCAATATACCAATTCTTGTAAGGTAGTTTGCTCTTAATGTGACCATTTCAACCTACCAAAGTCATCAATTCTTGTATTAGATATTTCAAATAACGTGTCAATTAGTTATAAATAGGAGATGCATTTAGAACATATCCACTTTAAGAACAAATTAACTTAGTCAAAATTGGGTTCTAAAAAAATTATAGGAATGTCTTCAACCTTTAATGTTCCAAATATCCCCTTAGAGGACATTTTCTATTTTCTATACTTTGAACAAAATGTATATATTGCAATTCATGTGGTCAAAGTTTCTAAAATATCTTCCACATATTCTCATACTATGTTTATTGCAAGATTCTATAGTTATGTATGCAAAAAAAAATCAAAGTTTATACACTTGGCATTAGAAATGGCAATCTTCGACATTTGGGGAAAAAATGGCTTCAATATTCTAGGGGTTAATAATGACTACTAATAATTTTGGACCTAATATAATAGACTTCATACCAAATTGGGATACAATGCTTTTAGAGTTTCTTTCCATAATACGTGTACACGTCTTGTAAAGGCTCACTCATATAGTTACCTATTAATTTTGATTTAATTGCCCCCCATGGATTTGTATATGAGCCATCAGTACAAATACAAATCTATATATCCATTACCCTTAAGGCTTGATTGATTTTTCGACCTCACTCTTTGTATTTTCTTGAATAAATCTTGGCAACAAATGATATGGGTCAATGGTTTTCGTATATATATTTTTGTACGTATTTTTGTATTTGATATCTATATTACTATATCTGTAGTTGTCTTTTGTATTTAAATCAATGGCCAAATGATGATCAAATCAATGGTCTTTCTTTACTATGCTCTAGATGTGATCAATGATAGGGAAGGGGATTCCTTTTTCCCCTATTATAATCATCGGTTCCTATTTATTTGGCTGGGGTAGGTGGGTGGCATCATCTTTTCAAGGGATAGTCCCATTACATACAATGAAATCCTATTTCATTTGTTTAAAAAAGAAAAGATAGTCCCATCACTACACTTCTGAAGAGGTGTGAACATTCTCATATATCAAAACTAAAGTCAACATGTCATCATTATGATAGATCTCCGAAAATTTAATAGGTCTTCTAAGATAAAATGGAAGATTAAGAAGCACGTAAATGTCAGCAAGTACTCTCTACCTTATATTTTAAAGTTTTTAAATTATTGTCTATTCTTTTTAGTGTTAACCATTAGAAAAAGATTTAATTTTAGAAAATCATAAGAATTATTTAAATTTAAATTTATTTATGTTTAATTGTCAAGTATATATAATCAACCCATTCAAGTATTTATAAGATTATGATGATATATAGTGAAGGAAAACTATTAGGCAAAATGCAAGGACATGGTTAACATGACAATAAGACATAAAGTAACTACATCTAAAACTAATCTTACAAGCTATAAAACACAATTACACAATGGACATATAATGGAAAATGATGGTGAATCCATGTAGGTAAAAAATGCATATATTGCAAAATCCTATAAGTTACGTACATTTTGGATGCTCAGTGAATTAGGTATAAATTTTAATGGTTAAAGTTCTTGAAGGTAAGTGTATCCAACAATATTTATGTTCAAATCTATAATTTTTGTATTTATAGGAGAGAAATAATTAGTGTGAAAGGGGAGGTGGAAACCAAAAGACTCTTCAAATATGTGAATTATAGTATCGCATTTTGAGGATACATTAATGTACATGATCTTACTTGCAATGAGTGAATGATTAACATCAAACTCATCCATTTAAGTTTTGAGTGCCATTACTTGATCAATTTTAGGGGCAAGGATCTAAGGATATGTTTTTACTTGGTGTCTGAGGTGATGTTTGCAATGTGAATCCAATCTAGAAATAGGTCTAGATTGGTTTCTAATAACCGTAATTACAACACTCTTTAACACTAAGTGAAAACATACTCTAACCCCTAAAGTTTCATGACTATGTTTTCATAGAAAATGCTTGAGAACTGCCATTTTTAGTATGAATACCAAATTTTTGAAAAAAAACTTTTTTTGACACATGTAAGTGTAGGATCTTATAGTATGCTGACATAAGAATGTGTCGTAAGAATTTCAAAAATTTCTACTGCATGGATTGTGAGATATTAGCATTTAAATTCTCTTAAATCATTTTTGGGCCTTGCAAAAAATAGGGCAGTTGCACTTCACAAGCTCACTTTTCTATGAAAAAATGACCAAAATGGTGGTGCTTGTTTATATTATTTTTTCTAGAGAAGTTGTCCACATATTTGAAAAATTTCAAATCATTTGGAATTGTAAAACATATAGGAAGAAAATAGTAAGTAGATAATAGTAGAAAATGATTTAAAATACAAAATTGTTAAGAATTTAATTATGGAATAAAAAAATGCCAATTCCAATGGTTGCAATGTTATAATAAACAATCTAGATCCTATAATTTTATTTTATTTTTAAAATATTGAAAATTGGATAAGATAAAGGATTTCAAAGTTTATTTTAGAGTAAGAAATTCATAACTACCTTCAAACAAAAAATCCTCATGACTTTTGGCTCATGGATCAAAATGGAATGATTCAAAGCTTTCCACGTATATACAACTCTAAAAAAACAATTTCAAATTTTTTTTTCTAAAGAAAGTGACTTTTTTAATCTACCCATTTATAAAAAAAATAACATATTAGGCCATAACTTTTGACTCAAGTTTCCAAATGTCATGAAATTTAGTGCACATAAAAGATATTCCTTAGCCACACCTATTCAATTTTTAGCTTAAAATATACAAATCCTCATTCACTACAACACCCTTTAAACTTCTATATAACTAAAAAACACATTTTGATTTTTTAGGGGTTAAGGTGGGCACTCCCCCAATGCGCCATTGACCATAAATCAACATCTTCACTTTGTCTACATCTCCAAAATCAAATACGTACTTTTATGGAAATGATTAGTTAGAACCAAACTTTCAGTTCCTCTATAACTTTTGCATACTACTTATATTCAAATGTTGCGTTCTTTGGTGTGTTGGAACCTCCTATTCTCTTGCCAGCAAGAAAATCAATGAAAAATTCAATTAGTCTAATAATAAGGTGGAGGCACCAATTACCAACCTTGCCTAGTATTAACATGAAAAGGGTGTTAATTCCAACCTTAGGCCCAATTTGCCCAATCTAAAGCTTGAAATTTGTTTTTTTTGTCCTTTTCAAGTTTACATCTAATAAGGTTGACACATTACCTATAGTAATGAGCAAGAAAGTATTGTATGGAATGATCAAAATTAGAAGATTCTAGACATTGCTTATGAATCAAGAGTTCTTTTGCCTCCCAAAATGCATCATAATTTCAATTTTCTGAATAAAAATCTGGAAATTTATCAATCCTCATATTTCCTATCTTCCTACACGGGTAAAACATCCACAAACTTATAACTTAGTACACAGAATCCGCTCCCAAATTGCTTATTTGATCGGTTATTGGTGCTTCCACCTGAGTAACTTGCCACAGCAGCAATTAAAAAGAGGAGGTGTGGGAGGTAAGCTTACTCACGGACCTTGGATCCTTATGCAGAAGTCTGTTGTTTCAAACATAATTTATATTACAATTGCAGTGTCTGTGTTTGGCTCTTTTTTCTTTCTTTTTTTTCATTTTTTTTTTCTTTTATAACAACTGGCGAGCCATTGCATAAAAAAAAAGCCACTGTGTCTGGCTTTGAACAAAAGCAGGGTCTCCATCAGGCTGACACTGAAAGGAAGAAACCATGGTTGGTCCACAGAGCCCTAATAATAATAATAATAATAATAAGTTTGCAGACTATCTGAAAATGTCATAATAAGCTTACCAAAATATGATGAATGCATGGGAAGTTGTGAATCTTCAGCACCTGGGCCTCATTCCAAGTTTCCAACAATGATTCAGGAGTTTTTTCAGTCCCAGTTCAATCATACATTTGGTATCATTGAGAGCCTCCAATTTGGGCTTTCAAACTGATTTTAAAAGCTTTGAGTCACAAAATTAGATTCAGTGAAATAGGGGGCTGACAACTCAGCAGAGATGATGGTCAATAATAATATTAAATAATAAGGATCCATGCTCTCATTTCCTTGCCATAACATACGGCACAAAGTGAAAGTGCATGAGTCCCCTAACAAAAAGCAACTTGGTCTACTCCAGCTTGAGGACGAGACCAGTAGGTTGGAGTGGTTGGACGGTAACTCTGCCTATGGCACGCCAAATGAGAGCCAGCCCATCACAGGCCAAAAAAATTAATATAATAACTATTAGAAAGGTAGTCTTTGGGCACTAAGAATAATTTGAAGATAATCAACAAATTTCACTTTTTAGATAACTATTAGAAAGGTAGTCTTTGGGCACAAATTGTAATGAATAGGGTAGGGGATATAGGGCTATTAATAGATAGAAATATAATTGCATAAGGTAGGAGATGTGGAGTGTTGGATTCATTAATAGTTTCACTTTATATCTTGAATTTTTTTCCATGGTTGCTATTACTATTGCCCATCACAGGCAAACCAAATACACTTCCTATTGTTATGCACCATAGCAAATCTAGATGTGGCACTTGGTAGCTTGTGACATCTTCTTTGCTTTTCTTTGTTCATTTGTTACTAGTGGAGGCTTAAACCATTTAGACTAGGAAAATGACTACTAGAAAACCCACATACCAATAGTCAAGTTTGTCATGTGGATCTATTTGAGGGTCATTTCCTTAGTACATGTGGCCTAAGTTACTTTGTACTAGCATGTTCACTATGAGCTCATTTTGCAACCTCACTTTGATTTAAGATTTGCAAACAAAAAGGACAAAGGAGGAAAAGCATTTATAATTAAATAATAATAAAAACACGTTCAAATCTTTATTTGATGCATTTAGGTATTGTTTACCTCGGTGGAAATGAAGCATGAGATAATCAACAAGTTTCACTAGCACTTGATGGAATTAGGTATATTAGTGATGATCATTAGTTCACCTAGTGATAGTAAAATCACAAACCTATTTGTATACACAAAAGGTAAGGATTGGCTTCTATGTGGAGTTGGGTCCAATGAAGCCCACTAATCAATGGTGGAATGGAAACAAACTTTAGAAAAAATAGACTTTTATTCTACTGATACCTCTATTTATAACACAAGCATACTACCAATAATCATGAAAAGTTTTTATAATATAAACACATAATACAATTACATAGATGTCTAGACTCTCGACATTAGGAAAATTCTTAACCCTGCAAAGGGCCATTAAGAAATCCTTTTTCGAAGTCCCACAGTGCAATTATAGAAAAATTTAAAAATATTCCTCTCTAATTGCACCGGGGGGTGGGGGGTGGGGTGAAACTTGCGGCCCTTTCGAGGGTTGAAAATTTTACTAATGAGTATGTTGATGTTTTCATGATTCTAGACTCACATAATAGCAACCATGGAAAAAAATTCAAGAGATAAAGTGAAATTATTAATGAACCCAACATTCCAAATCCCCTACCTTATGCAATTATATTTCTTTCTATTGATAGCTCTATACACTGAAACTTGCCTGCTACTCCCATTAGTTCCCCCCCTCCTCTCTCAAAAAATTTGTGAGCCGTTGATTTTTTTGAAAAAAAATGCTTACCCTCAAAATTGACGTTGATTTCTCAAAAAATCACAAGATGTTGATCTTGTGAAATTTAATCTAAGCCATTCAAATATAAAATACAAATACTGAAGACGAATATGAATATGGGTACGGGTACTAGATATGAGTACTAAATACGTGTACTAAATACGGATATTGAATACAAGTACTAGATATACGTATTGAATATGTGTACTGAATATGTGTACTAAATACGGATACAATATTGGATACAAGGATCAATTGTCCCATATTATTTGTCAAGAACTTTGATTCTGAAGATTACAAGAGGGGGTGGGGGGTGGGGGGTGAGATAAAAAAAATTTAAATCAAATTCTAAATGATAGGTGGGGGTGAGTGGGGGTGGTAAAATAAAAATTGAGGGGGGGAGTGCATAGTGACACAAAGTGTCACTATACACCTTGAGTGCCTAATAACTAATAAACACTATCAATAGCTCTATATCCCCTATCCATTACATTTCTTTCTATTAATAGTTCCATGTGCCCTATCCTATCCATTATATTTCGTTCTATTAATTGCTCCACATCCTCGAGCCTATGCATTATGTTTCCTTCTATTTATAGCCGCTGAACCTGCAAACTGGGTACTAAGAGCATGATTGCTAGACGTGCGCATGGGTGGGGGGATGCTTGTGTTGAGTTGAAAAAAAACAGAAGTCGGCCGCACCCACAATCATGAGAATTTGACCCTCCCGCTGGGCTTCAAATTAGTGCGTGTCCGCAGCGCCTTGAGAGGTGTGGACGAGGCAAGTGAAGAAGCCTTTCGAGGCATATTAAGATAAGTGGCCGAAGGCAGGGACAAATTTTGCTGGACCTCGTCAGCACCGAGCTTGCAGGTGGTTACCATTTCGCATTCTACTCATGAGAAGAAATATTTTTTTTCTTCTTTGGTGCTTGATTTTCTGGCCAGCCTGGGCTTGCTTCACATCACCACCAGCATTGCCAAATGACAGCTGCAAGAAGTTTGTCATGATCCTGCAAATTTTGAGTAAGGTAGCCAAGCCATTTCCAACCACTTAACCCTTAAACGCCCAAGGAAGGGGTGACCCTCGAAATTATCCTTTTCTATTTTTGTGTGAATCACTAATCTCCAAAATTGCAAAAGTAATCATTGCAAGTAAACTGTTATAGAATATCTTCCTTTTTCCAAAACAAAATTTGAGGATGAATAGTTGCACTTCTGTCCTATATAGTTTGATCCCTTGTCATCCATCAGACACAAAATGTCTACCTCAACATTCAAGGGTTAAGCAATTACGTGTATATGGAGCGAAGGTTTGGGGAATGGGAAAATTTTCCAATGTATAGAAACAGAGTTTGGAAGGATTCCATGATCTTTCAGAATTTTATTTCTTAAAACATAATTACTATGAGTTTTTTAGTTGAAATTTCTATTTGACTTATTTTAGTCATATAGGTCTTTCTATTTTGAACCATGGGATGGTTGAAAAATCAACTACTAAGGATTGGTTGCAATATTGAGAGTCTTGCATTCAATTGTAATGCACCACAACTGTGATGGAAATTGTGCCATAATTAATCATTGCTCATTTCTATGTGATTGAAAAGAGTAACCGTATAGAATCAAAATAAGGGGGGTGATGAGAGATGGGTCAGCTACTATAGTGGAGGAGGGGGTGGAATGCCTTGCTTGGACAAATAGGAAGAGTTATGAAGATACAGTATTTCAATATTTTTCATGGAGATCCTTTCAAAACTTTGAGCTATTTCTAATGAAAAAGAGTCATTATTTAATCCCTTAGAACTTGAATCCTTTCTTGAATTTTTGCACATTTTTGCTTATATCTTCATATATTATTATATATTTTTCTTCAAACTCACCTTACGAAAAGTGTGATTTAAAAGAAATTTAAACATTGGTTGGAATGAATGAGAAGTTTAGTGGTCAGAAAAGCCCTTGGAACCTCTTTGTTTATTTTCTAAATTTTGGATGTTAAAAGGCTAAGGAGTTCAATCCTGGTGGATTGATTAACTACACTGAATATGGGTATTATGGAGACCCATATTAATTAATTGACACAACACGCTAAATAAATATCTATCATTGAAGTGATAGGGAATTACACATCCTGTTTCAAACATCTATAGTTTCTCAAGATAAGTCTCTTTAATTTTTTTAATCCCTTTAATATCCCTATTCAATGTAGAAAGTGTTCATGATTCTTCTTCTTGCATCTATAATTTTTAGAAGGAGGATTTTAATTTGCTTATATAAAAAAAAAGCGCAAGGGATTTCACTTCTTCCCAATAACACAAAATTTGAATCTTTGTTAGTGTGAGCTTAAGACACATGTGGAAATGAAGAGAATGTTTTGAAAATGCATAGTTTTGCAATTTTTGGATTTTTGTGATGAATGGTAGGCGGGCTCTATAAATCGGCTTCAAATGTTATTTTTTGTGTCAATTCTTTCAATTTAAGTGTCTTTTCCTATTTTGGTCATTTAATCATCTAATTTGGTAGTGGTCCATTGTGAAAGGACATGGATAATCCTTATAGGATGATAAATATTGTAAAGATGATAATTGTCTTGTTGGGTAGTCACATGGTTGAAAGTTGAAAATCCAAGTTGGTGGTTGGTATTTGTCAACCATTCAATGAACTACTTATGGGACCTATTAAAAAAAATTCAATTTTCATCTATTTCTTAGTATGAGTGTGAGAACGTTTAGGCCCTCTATGATAATGTAATTTCCAATTTTTGATGTATGTAATGGAATTCTTGTGCAAATTTTGTAAATGTGTGTTATGTATTTGTGAATGTTTCTACATATGAAATTTGCTTACTTTAAACATGATAATTGTCAAATTTGAATCTCCTTATTTTTCAATTGTATTACCTAGTTTGGAAATGAATCAATTAGTGTAGAATAGTCCTACTTGACTATCTCCTATTGTTCAAATTTTTTATATTAGACAATGATGTCTTATTAGGATATTATTTAATTTCTACAGAGACTTTATTATCCATAAATACAAGAGTCAAGTGATATTGATCCAAAATAGTTTCTTCTAATCTATATCCAAGTCTCCTAATAGTAATATTTTCTAATATTTATTGCATTTGTATATATTTCTAAAAATATGCCTTGTCTGAGGTATATATAAACACTGCAAGAAAAAGGGGTGTTTTAAGTATAATCCTAGTAGTATAGTCCTATAAGTAATGACCTTTTAAAGAAATTTCTAATATAATTTTATTGAAAACACATGTATTTTTAGTAAAATTTTCCTTAAAAGATCATTACTTATAAAACTATGCTTCTAGAACTACACTTAAAAATCCCTTTCTCTTATAGTGAAACAATCAAATAACTTGCAGATTATGTTCCTCGAGCTTATGTTTAATACGAGCTTTTTTTTAGTATGGAGCTCGTGATTAAAAAAAGTATAAATGCTTGTCCCTCTAGTTAACAAAAGCATCTTGATACAATGTACTTCTATATTAAGTAAACCTTAATTTTTAGAGTACTTGCATATGTGAAAGAATGATTTGCACTTAGCGTAAAGAATAACATGACTAAGCTCTTAGGAATGACTATAAATACACTTCTGGACAAAATTTGCTTCATGAGCCTTTAATTTATTGTAGTGTTTTGAGGTCCAAAATTGGTTCAGAATAATTGTACCCACAATAAGGTTAAAATCTTCATCTATGTTTATCATCTAACATAAATCCTCTAGTTAATTTATTCAAATACATCCTCTCCAAGTTTCACACTAAAAATGTCCATACATTGCAAGTATGTTCAATGCCTAAATTTTTAAAAGTTTTTTTTCTAGCCCTTTTGAAAGGTGAAGCTCTGTCTTTCAATATTTCTAGGAAAAAGTATGCATGTGCCATAACTTGTGTGTGTTTCAGTCAATATATTGGAAGATGGGTTGAAAATACATGAAAAAAAACTTACACAAAATACTTTCATATTTATCTTTAAGATTATTTGTGAAGTGGAAGGTTGTACAAGGTGAAAGAAAAAATTGAATCACCAGTAATTTTTACAAAAAATTTAGAATTGCCAATTCAAATGGTGAGTATGTTCTAGTAGACAATGTACATCCCTACATGTTTTTATTTGAAAGTTTTGGAAATTGTCTCAAAAAAAAACTTTTTTATGTTTTTTTCAGCCCTCAAGGCATACTTAATAAAAATCCTCATAATTTTCATCTCATTATTTGAAATTGAATGTTTAAAATGTTTTGGAGTAGCAATTCAAATAAAATTAATTAATTTTTTTAGAATATATTTTAGCTATTGATTTGACATTGAATAAATTTAAAAACTTATAACTTTTGCAATATTTTTTAGAACGATGTGAAATAAGCTTCACATGTAGATTAGAGTAATTAGCATCCATTTAAAAAATCTCATGCATAAATTTCAAATTAATATGAAGACAATAGAGGTTGCCCTAGATCTCTAAATAACTAAAGTGGACTCCAATGAGTTAATTAGGAGTGAACAACAATCATGAAACCAAGTATGAGCATACGTTAACCTTCATCATTAATCCTAAAACACCAAGTTGGTCACTTTAGAAATCATCCTTTTGAGTATGCACTACATTAATCATCTACTTAAAAAACACACCAAGAACACTCAATGGACGTCAAATACTATGCAAAACCTTTCTTTTCCATATAAACCTTAAGGATGAACATTTGCCCAATTCTTTCTTATACGACCAAGGAGTCTTTGTCATCCATAAAATACTTGGTGTGTGCAACAATGCTGCAAGGTTAAGTTATCCAAATTGATCTATTTATAAGCTACATGTAGTAATTCATAGATTCTTTTGAATAAAAACAAAAACAATTGATAGGAGCTACCATTCATGAAGGTCTGATTTGGCACTTGGGTGTTGAAATTGAATTTCTACATCAGATTTCAAGGTCCATGTCACCTCACACCATTCAAAACAAAGATGACATGTTCCATTTTCTTTTTTTAAATGACTTAATTTATGCCAAATCTGACCTTCACATAGGGTACCAAATGATTCTAAAGATGTGTAAATTGTAGTTAGTGAGTATGTAATTTACACTACAATGAAATTCCATTTCATTTGTGTAAAAAAACAGAAAAAAGGTCTAAATTTTTCTCTCCGTCACTCCTAGCTAGCACCCATTGATGATTTCAATATCATATGTTAACTCCTAAATGCCCAAGGCGTTTCTGAGCCTTTAGAAATTTGCTCTAAATTGAACAAAAAGCCAAATTTTGAATAAGTTGTATCAACTTTTTTTGAATTGTAACCATACAAATTCAAACTAGACAAGTTTAGAAATCACATAGGAAGAAAAAAAACACAACAATATCACTTATAAGTTGGAAGATTATAACATTTGACGATGAGGGTGTTAAAACTATGAAAAACTTTCAATTCACTTTGGACAAGTCAAACCTAAAAAGTTGGTGACCAAAAAAATATGAGGTTTAAGGGCCTAACATGAATAACCCCAATCAACTTGTGGCTTCTCAAAATCTACTCTACAATTTTTTCAAATGAGTTTTGAATGTGATTTTTTCTTCAAGTCCTAGTGTATGTGAGGCAGAGCTCTCAACACTATGGGAAGTCGAGATTGCAATGGGTACCCTTGCACAAAATCTTGAATAGAAACATCACTATCATTTATTTTCAAGATCAGATTTTGAATGCTAAAACTAGACTTCAAGAAGAATCTTTCAAAAAATATAAATTACTAAAAATAAAAACTTAGTTAGGTTTGATTTAACTTCAAAGTTTTGCAAACACCAAATTTTGGTGCCTCTAGGCATTTAGGGGTTAAGAGAAACTCTTGCAGTCCCTTTGTGGCTTTAGTTTGTTTTGCTTCCCAAGTTTTAGCATGGAAGCTGCACCACTGAGTGCCTGACAGACTGGCCAACCCACCTCATAACCCCTCCTAAAATTATTCATGACAAAAACTATGATAACCTGTACAGTACATGCTTACATACAGTCCTGATGCTGCTCCCACAATTGGGTTTGTAGGAACTCGAGGCGAGCCTCCAGGCTTTTTTAAAAAAAATTATTTTAAAATTTGAAACAAATGGAATACCTCCAGGCTTTTGGGAAAGTTTCAAAGAAGCCCACAAGGGAGCCATAATAAATTAAGTTTAAGGTACCTGAGGACGGAAACCCAATCACTTGGGGGAAAATCTATTGGGGGGAAATTTCTGAAATTTTTCTCACATCCTCTCAAACTAGCGTACTATAAGATCCTATGGTTATAGGTGTCTAAAAATGTTCTTTTTCTAAAATTTGGTACTTGTACTAGAAATGGCAGTTTTGGAGCATTTTTGGTGAAAATATAGTAAAATTTTTTTAGGGATTATCCCTAAAGACTTGAAGCCATTTTTTCATCAAGAATTATTTAGTACTGCTATTTTTAATGCAAAGAGCAAAAACTTTAAACATTTTTTTTGCTTCATATCTAGTAGTAGGATCTTACACTAAATTAGTATGAAAATGTATGGATGAAAATTTGATAATTCTTACTTTGTAGGTTGCAATATAAGGTAGAACAACCCAATAGAATTAGTCATCTAATCCTTGCATCTATTAAATCCTCGCATTTGCATCAATCACACCCATCTATTACTACAGGTGAATCTTCACAATCCTTTATTATCATCACAATGCACTTTAGAAGTGGACATGTTAGCATGTGGTTTAGCATAGGTCTACCCACGCTTTACCAATTTAGTTCCAACAAACTTTGAAAAATCGTATAAAATTCACTTTGTGACAAAATGTCTTTGACTCTACTTGTAGATGATTTACTTGAACTTCTAAATCCTTGAAGAATATATGAGTTGACAAATAGCTCCTCTAAGGTAACTAGATGGTAAATATACTACTGGTTATAGACATGTTTACCTTATTTGCATTCAAAGTGAAGAAAACAAGTATTTTTGGCACCTTATTGCATTAGAGATTGTAAGGCTTTCAATTCACTTAACTTACAATTTTGGACATCAAATTTTGAATTTAAAAAAAATTATGTTGAAAATATGAATTGAAAGTTTGAGAAAAATAAAATAAAAAATCAAGAACACACATTTGATTTTCATCCTTTAAAAATTATTAAATGGAAGTTGTTGCCCGCATTGAAGGAAAAAATCAGGAAAAAAAAAATTGAATTGGTAATCGTTATTAGTTGAATCAATAATCATTAATAATTGAATTGATAATTGTGAATAGTTGAATTTTTAATAGAGGAATTGAAATACACTAATCTGAATGATGAGATTATTCTAGAAAACAATCCAAATTTCATTTACTATTTTTCTTGAAAACTTGAGAAACTCGAGAGTTAAAATATGGATCTAATATGTTGTTTTCTCAAGAAGATGCCGTGGTTGCTGGCAAAAACAAGATGCTCCATAACTTTTCACATCATTAATCCAAAAATTCATAACAAATTCTGACTTTGTCAAAAACATAAAAATTCCAATTGCTGTGGCTGACTTCCCATTTCTTGCATTTGTTGTTATGTTCCAAACAAATTAATTTGTTTCTTCAACAATGCCAGGCAAACCAGTTGGTCCTTCTGCCTGTCGTAGCTTAGTAAGGCTGGTTTACCAGACCTTTATTCAAAGCCTCCCCCTGGGGGGGGGGGGGGGGGCGTGGACTCATCCATCCATCTGTATCAGAACTAAACCCTCTTTCTTGGAGCGGAATTTATTTTATGCTTTCAGAATCAGTAGAAAACAAGGAGAACTGGAAGATAGACGGAAACCATTCATAAATTAAAGTCCAATGGACAGCCAGAGTGCTGGCTGGACATCCTTACAATTGTCCTTCATTTTTGGGTTATTATTTAATTAATTGATTATTTATTTTTATTTTTGAAACAAATGAAATGGATGTTAAATAAATGTTTGATTTTCAACTTTTCAGTCACTCAGAGATGGCCTTCAAATAAGTATTCCATATAAGTTTTTATTCAGCATTGGTCTGTGCAGGCCTTGTAAGTTGGGTGCTTGAGTGAAGATGCCAGAACAGGCAAGCTCTCAAGTATTTTGGCACCAGTAAGGGACAGCACATTTCCCAATTCTCATAGAACTTGGGGCCGGCTGGGTACCCTATGCGAAGGTCAGATTCGGCAGAAATTAGGTCATTTTGGTAAATTTATTTTTAAAAAGTGCCACGTGTCATCTTATAAATGGTTTGAGGTTGTGTGAACTCTTGAAGAATTTTACATAGAAGTTCAATTTTGGTATCAGGGTGTTGAATTAAACCTTTATATATGGTACCTCCTAAACTTTTTTTTTTCTTCTATTGCACTTAGTTATCACAATTAAATTGGTCAAATATTCATGTTTTCTTGTTGGCAAGTGAAAGGGGGTTCCAATGCACCAAAGAATGCAACATTTGGATACCATACACAATAGTTATGAAGGAACAAAGTTTGGATCTAAAATAGTTTCTTCCACATAGGTACATACTGTTTGATTTTGGAGATCGGCACAAAGAGTGAAGATGGCGGTTTAGAGTCAATAGTACATTTGGGGATGCCCACCTTATGCATGAAGGCCGAGCCACAAAATTTGAAACGTAGACTCGTAGCTACATTAATAATGAACTTTAATTAATGTTAACCACATTAATTGATTTTTAAATGTTATAACTTTTGACCTTCAATGAATATTTTTACAAGCTATGTTCATAGAGACAACCGCCCCCCCCCCCTCCCCGCTTTTGAATAGTGTTGATATCTATGCTTATGGTAAGAATTTTCGTCGAGAGTAAAAATGTACAACACTTTCAAAATGATTAGTCTTTAGTAACACTAAATTTCATTACTAAAATAGTTTTTGAAATTTACTCCCCAAGAGCATCTTCACTCCCTCATTGGAAAGGGGCTCGGTCAATTTGTCGCAAGCCCGGACTCCCAAATCTCTTCTATTGTAAACATGCCCAAGAAAAAAAGGACTAGCTTCTATAAAACAAGCCCTCAACCCTCCATCTTGATGGGCCTTTTCATTTCTTCATCAAGTTTAGATTCCTACTTGTTTGACAATGTTTTTGTAACACTTTTTGAACGTTTAACAATGATAGCAATTTCCACCAATGAAAGTGCAAAGTTGCACTACACATCCATGTTGTATACCATGGAGATATGGAGAGAAAGGGTAAGGAATCGCTTTGTTGGTGGAGTCCCAAAGAACAATTGAGCCCACCTAAAGCCATTTGGCAAGAAAACTTCAGTGTGAAAGAGTAGAGATGCTTTAAATGCTTGAACTCGTGAGAATAAATCAATTTTAATAGATTAAAAAAAATAGTTCTTCATTCAAACTATCTTTATCAATGATTTACAAAGAGTGGTTTTGATCTTTCTATTACTTTAAGGTTGGAAATTTGAAGCAAAACATTGAATTACACTTATCATAAATGGCATGTCAATAGAGAGAACTACAAAGGAATTTTGATGCCTATATATAGGGCAAAAAAATAAAGAAGACAAAGAGAGAGAATGACAAAAAAAAGTTTTTCAAAGTCTAAAGATCCTCAAAATGCAAACCCTCCCCTTGCATTTCAAGAAAACCCAAAACTTTGCTATTTATAATGATTTGGATGACAAACCTCAAATGTAGGAAAAAACAAGAAGCTAGTGAATTGTTTTGATATGGAATACCAACACCTTCTATTGATATTCTTTATACTTTCTTGATGACTATTAATTGGATGACGTGACCTTTTTCAAATATTCATCATTCATTGAGAAGATGGTTGAGTCTTTAGGAATTAGAGAAGACCTTTGTATTATTTCTTCATATTGGAATGAGTGCCCCAAAATGATTATCTTGTAGGTTTTTATTATATGAGAAACTTGCTAGAAGTTCAATTGTTGTAATATGAACATTAAATGTCTCAAAATAGACTTTAAACAAATTTCAAATTCTTGAACTCAAAATAGATTGAATTTTCAATGTAAATCACATTTTCCAAATTAGTAATCTAGTCTTCAATTGTTAGTCAACAAATACCTCTCTCTCTATATATGTATATATATTTAAATTTTAAATAGAAAAATCGGACAATCAATCCAAAATGATACAAATTTTTTGTAAACCAACATTCCCTCTTTTTCCAAGTAGACAATTTTCTTGTAGATTGGTTAAATCAATTTGGTTCACAAGTTGTAAGTTGTGAGCAAGGTAGGAAGAGAACAACTAGATTTGGGCATGGGGTAAACAACTAGAATAGATTCAATGTATTATTTGTAAATTTCTCCAACTAAGGGCCGCTTCACACATAGAAGTTGGGCCAATTTTCCTTGCACTAAATTTTAATCACTTTTGGGCTAGAGGTGGGCCTCAACTACTAATTATAATCAAACTATAATAGGAAGTGATTCTTCCATATGTTAAGGCCTTGAGGCCAAGAAGCCGGGCCAATCTTTAAAAAAAACTAAAAGGGAGAGAGATGAAGGTTGAAATTTTCAAGGCCACTTTATACCTAGAGGCCAATTGCACAAAATCCAATGGATCTAATTTGTTGAAAAAAAATGATATTTTGTGAAGAAAATTTTTTTAATTGAAATTCGACATTGGCCCCTAGGCCAAAAATTGGCTTCCCATTTTTGGTGCACCCAATCTAGTGAGCTCATGCCGTATTAGATCATGTCTTTTTTGAATAAATAATTCATTCTACCAAATTAGCTTGACTTCTAGGTGTAAAGGGGTTGGGGCAAACTTTAGCATTTTGTCCAATGACAAGCGAGGATTCTTGACCTCTAACACAATAAATTGGCCTAGCCTCTAGATGTAAAGCGTCCGTAAATGTCATTGCAATGTTGTTTTCCAAATGACTTACCACTAGTAGAAAAGTGGTCTTGGAGCACCAATCTATAGTATCTTGGTGTCCCAAGACACTTTCAGCACCAGTGTAGTCAAGAGCATAATCTTGTAAAGAATTGTAAGTTGAAGAAAAAATAATTTTAGCTTATAGGTTTTGTTTAAGTGAATATAATTTATAACAAGGAAGTTTTGTGAAGTTTTCAAGTCAAGTTATAACAATAATGTTCTTTTTCCATCTCAAAGGCTCTTTAGAATGAAAATCAACTACCACAATACAATACTAAAAGATGGTTTTGGACTCTTGTACTCTAGTGCTTTCACTTACTAATGGTAGACTAGCTTTCCAGTAGAAGTATCTTGTATATTTAGACAAAATCTAATCTATTTTTGGAAATACCAAATATCTAGATAATTATTTTGAAAATTTTGTGAATTTAATTAAAAAATGAACAAATATAGTTTAAAATTTCATATTTATTTATTAGGCAATAAGGTATCTAACTATATAATAATTTTGAAGTATAGTACACAAGTTAGGTAAAAATTAGAAGTGAATACTTCAATATACACTTCTAATTTAGAGGTTTTGCATAAATTCAAGTTACAAGCATGGTAAAACAGACAATAACAATCTTCTATAAAAATTTAGAAATTTAGTCTTCAAGATTTCATACTAAATTGGAATTTTATAATTCTTTTCTAAAAAATGTTTTTCAAAATGGTATTTTACCAAAGTAAAATAGTTTTTATTGAAAAAAACACTTTTGATTTCTTTTGCAAGTGCAAGAAGATTGTAGACATTGAAAAAATTGTAAGAACTTTGTTCACTTTGCCATTCTTGTACTCTATGCATAAAAATGTTTTGAATGCAAGGTCATTGCAAGAAACACTAAGTGACTTGTCTTCATGTCACAATAAGAGTGATTTTTTTGTCATCTACTATAACTTTTAAATTAAAAATCCAATGCCAAAACTAAAATGTCTATTTCTAATTAACTTGATTGTCATCATATTTCTTATTCTTTTAGTAATTTCTTTGAAATCATTTTATATTTAAATATCAATTTTGTTAATATGTCACACTTTCAAATTTAGGATCTTTTTATACTAAATACTAGTTCAAATGAATGATTTTTGGTTGAAATTTTTAGAAGTATCTTCCTATAGTAGGTAGACAAGTCCCTACTAAAGGGCATCTAAAAAAATATTATTTTATATCTTCCATGTTTGTACAAAGAGGCCTTTCTTGCGAGCAATTGTAAACATTAGAAATGGTTTTGACCTTTTTTTTTAATCAAATCTCATCACCATGAAGTATTTTCCAATAAGGAATTTTTATTTTTGTTGAAAATTTATTTTCCTATTTTTTACAAATTAAAATTTCCAAATTATTATTTTTAGGGCAGATTTTTGGACATAGAATTTTGGTGGAGAAAATACATAGTTGGACATTTTAATTTGTAAAAAATAGGAAAATAAATTTTCAACAAAAATAAAAATTGTGAATTTAAGAAGACTTCTTAGTTCTGATATTTGACTAAAAACATGAGTTCAAAACCATTTCTATTGTTTACAAGTGTCTGCGCAAGGGAGGCCTCTTTGCACAAATGTGGATGACATAAAATAATGTTTTCTTAGATATCCTTTGGTAGAGATATGTCTACTTAATCTAGGAATATTATTCAAAATTTCAATAAAAAAATCATTAATTTAAACTAGTATTTAGTATAAAAAATCCTAAATCTGAAAGCATGACTATATAACAAAATTGATTTAAATTTTTTTTAAATATCTAAAAAACAAGGGGTACCATTTTAATCAAAAACTTTAGAAAAATATTTTTTTATTTTGAGCTTTGGGCTCACAATTCAAAAGTTATAGCATTTGACACAAATCGGCTTTTCAAAATGCTATGCAAAACAGCCAATGTTTCTTGCAATGACCCTGCAAGCTAATTTTATAGAATTTGGATTAGTAACTATGTAGTTATATCCATTATAGTCTTTCTATTTTTCAACATGAATGAGTCAAGAAAGTAGAGAAAAAAAAAATATGTAATAGTCCTTATTCTTGAAATAATATTTTTGGACTCTTGACTAAATTTCAAGTCACAAATTTGTATAAATTGTGAAAGAAAGTCACCTTACAAGATGGAATTGAAACAATGAATCATGCACTTTAGAAAGTCATGTGGATTTTTTTATTATTAAAGTTTCAATATTAATATATATCATACACTTAACTAACTTTATCAATTTGAAATTCTAACACAATATACAAATAAATATGCTATTTTAACATTTGATGTTAAGGTGGAATTACAAAATTTAAAATTTAAAATATTATCTTTAGTTGCCCTTATTGAGTGGAAAAATATTTCATCCCATAATTCTTCAACCAATTTAGTCAAATTTAGCAAAATTAGTGTGATGAAAAATTTAGAAAGGTATCTTTTTAATTGTGAACCTAAAATAGTAATTTATAATTTTCTATATAATTGAGTCCCTTTAACCACCATTCAAGACCAAGATTTGATGAATTATTGTGTTTGATTAAATATACAACAAAATTCTTTTCCTAAATTCTAAATAGGTGTTTATCATAGGTTCATTCATATAGAAAGGACCAACTATAATCACTTATTTTAGCTTCACAATCCTTTATTTTGTATGCTTCCAGTTTACAACTAGATTCTTATATATTTCTTTTCCAAAGATGACAACACAGGTCTTTTATGAGTCTCAAAAATATAAGATTTTTTTGTGAAAATTTGAAATTACCATGAATTCTTGAAAGAAAATGGAAAACATTGATATCGAGTACAAAATAGCAACAAAAAAATGAAAAATTTATTGTGTTTGTATTTTTCAAATTTATATTATATTTTTCATCCTAAAATTAGAAGATAAACAAATGATGGTTATAGGGTTTAAAGCATCAAATTTTAAGAATTTTCCAATTTTTCCAATTTGAACAAAATCTATACTTGATCAATTTTTTTTGGCTAAAATACATGAAACTACATAAGTAAAAGCTAGAAGTTTTTCATTTACATTATAAGGTGATTTGTGAATTTTAAGCATCTTCTTTTGTAGAAAAGTTAACAATAGCAAAATGAAGAAGTATTCAATATCATTTTCTATAAACGTGTTCAAAATACATCTCGAAAATTATTTGGTTGAAAATTTGTCTTTCACCATCCCATTGGCTTATCCAAAATTATCTATTAATACAACATGCTCGCAATATTGCTCTAAAATGAAGTAATTACCAAAAACATAAAAATATTGTGAATTGGGTCCCTTGAAATTAAAGCATGGGCAAAATTGTACTTTGAAGTGTCAATGTAGAATGTCCCATTGAGGATGTTATATTAACCCTGGATAAATGGACTAGTTACTAAGGAAATCATCTTTTTGGTATTGTATAAATCATTTGCTTAGAAAAAAACATAAGCACTTATTGGAGGTCAAACTAGTGTGTAAGATCTCCTTTTTTCACCCAAAATTACAAGGATTCTTTGTCATCCATCAAACACTTAGTGTTTGCATTGACATTAGAGGGTTAATGTTCCATTGAGGATGTTATATACTAGAAAATATGTTTGTGTGGGGTTCATTATGCGTAGGAGCAAGCTAAGTTGAGCAAGCTCATTGGTGAATTCTTGTACAAATTGCAACCCACATAGCACATTCCATAGTGTTAAGAGCAGTTCTCCAACATTCCTATGGTAGAATCCCCTCTCAGTATTGTTCATTCTACATTCTAAATCCTTGAAAACACTTGAATCGGTGGAGAATGCTTTTAAGATTAACCCATAAATGACACAATGGGCGTTTTTTGGTTAATAAAATGACAAAGAATCTTTCTATGTAGGATAGAAGTGCAACTATTCATCCTTGAAATTTTTTGTGGAAAAGGGATATCATCTACAATAGTTTGACTTCCAATGAGTGATTTTGCATTTTTTTTGAAGCCAATGATTCCTACAATACTACAATAGATGATTTTCATGCAAGTCACTAAATCTAGCCTACAAAGTAGGCTCAATAAGGTAATTTTGGGGTTCACTAAGGATAAAGGTAAAAAAAAGCCCTTTGTTTTGAGCTATGTTTGAGGTATGTTCTAAACCCCTCTTATCTAATTTGGAGGGTCTTTGATTGTAAATATGAATTCAAAATTTGCAAAAAAGTTTATGCGAAAAATAAAAAATTTCAACATTTTTTCCGAGGGTAAAAAATTCTACGTTTTCACCTTTTGTGGGACGGGTTTAGCATCCTGTGATTTCCACAGTGATCAACTCATCGTTTAAGGGTTATGGTGGATCACTCTTCACCA
This sequence comes from Pseudoscleropodium purum, assembly GCA_963969395.1. Classification (NCBI taxonomy): domain Eukaryota; kingdom Viridiplantae; phylum Streptophyta; class Bryopsida; order Hypnales; family Brachytheciaceae; genus Pseudoscleropodium; species Pseudoscleropodium purum. The sequence continues at coordinate 1,335,468 of OZ017800.1, read as the reverse complement.
TTTGCTTCCCAATTTTGTGCCCTACTGTTTGGCCCCAATTGCGTTCACTACCCCATCCAAATCTGCCCCCAAAAGATCTTAAATCATTCAAGAATCTAACAAAATTTGACAAGATTTTGGCTTTAATGTCAATATGGGGTAATATGTCCACCTTTGATAGGTGATTTTTTAAGTGCTAATAGATACATAGAAGGGTGGTTATGGGTTGTTGATAGGGTGTTTATGACTCTAATCTATGGGCAGTTTCGAAATTTTAGGCTGATTACTTCATAAATTCACAGAAATTACAATTTTAATTGGAAAATTGCAATTCCACTTAGGTTTGATTCATGAAATGAGTGCACAACACTTAAAAAAATATATTACCCTCTTGGGATTGACCCCGATATATTCAGATTGCAAATCATGGTGGTCGTAGGTCGTTCTACCTTAATGTCACATTGAGGATGTTATTGCTATCAGCTTTTGGTAAGGTGCCATGCACCTCCTCCTCCTGGTCTCCTTTCTTTTTCTGCCTTTAGACAAACTAACAAAAACAGATGCGCTCACATGAAGGTCAGATTCATCAATAACGAAGGGTACAAGTCTTTGGAATAGCACCTTCCTCATCAGCCGCTACCAGAACCTGTCCTCTTATGTTAAGCTTCCCCTGCATTCCCTCCTGTCTCAACCTTTCAATTTCCAGCAGGCTGCAGCAGTGCCAAGAAGCCTCAGGGACTGTGGATGAGGAGGTATGGGCCACTCAGGGATGGGACTCTGGGCTGAGTCAAAGCACAAAAAGGAGGTCAAAAGTTCCATAATTTGTTTATTCATTGCCTGCCTGCCCTGCAAAGGGGCCACTCAGACTTGCCAGGGCCGAAAGCCAGCCAGGCAGGGCAGTTCAAATCAGGACATACAAGACTTGCAAAGATAACGACAATGTTTTTATATGCAAACAGCCACACACAGTATATATGCATTCATCAAGTTTGGGGGGAATAATAAATTTTCGTGGACTGGCTGGGCACGAGCTAAGCTTAAGCTTATGTTAAAAAAAAGTCTGGCTGCAGCAAGAAAAATTCTTCGCCTTCTGCAACACAACCAATAAAAAAATTGCCACAACTTGTAACTGAAACTGATAGTTGATTCATCTAAGCGAGAGCTTAACCCTTAAACACCAAAGGCGTGACCCTCAAAATCATCCTATCCTATTACCATGCGAATCACTAGCCTCCCAAATTGCAAAAGTAGTCATTGCAAGTCAAATTATTGAGTCGAAGGTCTTCCCTTTCTTAAATTTAATTTTGAGAATGAATATTTGCACTATTGTCGTATATAGTTTGATTCCATGTCATCCATCAGGCACAAAACGTTCGCCTCGGCATTCAAGAGTTAAGATAACTACATGCAATTTCAACCCCTTTTTAAAATCAACCCCCACAAATTCTTGCCTAAAAAGTACTCCCATTAATCATGAGAGTATAGAATCAAATTTTAGAAATACTTATTTCTAGTGCTTTGAATATTTATTGTTTTTTCATATAGTATCCAAAAAATGCATTCTAATAGAACCTAGAATACCCTTTGGACTACCAAGAGGACCCTACAAAAAATTTCAATACAATGATGAGAACCGTACATAATTGCTTATTTGGTCGATTTTAGGTGTAGTTACCTTATCATATTCTTATTGTGTTTATTTTGAAGCATGCATTGGGTAGTTGGCTCATTTCCGACTAGGGACCTATTCTCGTTATATAGCCTACTCTCTTTCCAATTACCAGGAGAAAAGTATCGTAGTGATTAATTATGACGTAATTTCTAATGCAATCGTGGTGCTTTACAATTGGCTGTAGTCTTGTTCAATTTTGCAAGCAACCTGCGGTTGGAAATAGGAATATCTTTATGACAAGAACATGTTGAACAAAATCTTCAACTAAAAAATGCATGGTAATTATGTTTTGTAAAATAAAATTTTGAAAAATATGGAATCCTTTTAAACTCTAATTTTGTATATGAAAAAATTTCTCTACTTAAGAAACCTATACTCCAGATACACTTAATTGCTTAAGTGGTTGGAAATGGGTTGGCTACTTTAAGGTAGAAATGTGGGTGTTGCAATTTGGATGCTAAATATTTTGAATGTTTTGGATCTTTGGATTCTCAAGCTATAAGACTTGGATTCCAAATTGGATTGGGTCATAAGATGCAAATACAAGCTTACTTCTTTAGAAGGATGGGTTGGTCAGTACAAAAGTCATTATTTTTAGTGCCGTGTTAATTGTTTGTTTAAAAATCAACACAAGTACTCATTAGAGGTCAAAATTGTTGTACAAGATCTCTACTTTTCACATAAAACTCCAAGGATGAACATTTGTACTTTTCTCTTACATAGAAGGATCCTATGTCATCCATTGGACACTAAGTGTCCACAACGAAGTTGTGGGGTTAGAGATTGATAGTTTTGTGTTCAAACCAAATCATTGAGATTAATGTGCAATCATAAATAAATCATTGAAATATTGCAACAATTATATTTGAAATTAAAATAAAATTTAATTTAATTCATGATTTTCAAATTTCCAACATGTTAAAAAAGAAAAGTCTCATGAGTTGACTCTAAGTCAGGGTATCATGTTGAATTGCTTAAGTGGATAATGAAAGCAATTTCTACCTTATGAAAAATCATTTGAAGAAATGTGAAGGTAGTGACTTTGCAAGGGGATGGTTTGGGATCAAGTTCCTTTCAATTGAACCTCATGTTGTACAATTTTTGGATATTCATTGATTTTTGAATTGACCTAAGTTATACTTTACTAATAGAAACATGGTCTATCTAGACTTGTGAGAAGACCCTTACAACCAATTAGACTAGTAGTAGGCCTTCTTGATTATAGTTACAATTCTAGTTCACACAAACAATGTTTCAACTAGTGTTTTTGGCCTCTACAACCTTTACATGAGAAAGTTTATAATTGATTCATTGTGCTTCAAAGAGTTGTGCATTTTGCTTCATGAACATTTGCCAAAGTGTATAAATTCTTTAGCATATTCTCTTGCATGCATGTAGTGTCATTGTAAACCTTACTGGATTGGTTTTATATGTAGTTCCTTAGTATTATATTTGCACCAAATACTACATTAGTCAAGTTTGATAAAGAATCCAGTAAGGAAATTGTCTAGCGACAATAGTAAGTAACATAGGAAATAAATTAGGAGGTTCATTAACCAATTAGGCTTTCCAAATTGTTCTATAAATAGTCCTAGAAAAATTACTATATAGCTTAAAAAAACTTCATTCTTTAAATGAAGGCACAATGAAGTATTTAGTACTAGACATGGGTAGTTTTAGATGAGTAATATGTAGAATTATGATGCATCTAATTAAACCCATTGCACATAAATAATGTGGTTGTCCAACTAAAACTTATACCTTCATTTATCCCCTACATGATAGTTGTTTTAAGTGAAAATGAAAGTTTGAGCAAGTCATCGTGATCTCAATTGTTGGTATAAATTTTCAAACTTCTTTTTAATAACAAAAGAAGTAATTAGATTTTTTGAAAATTAGTTTATTTTGATTTGTACCTAGTAGCAAAAGCCATCTCATCCAAACTCAAAATTTTGGATCAAAGGTGACCAAAAACACACACAAATATTCAATTATGAAAATAATTTTCTTAAAAGTATATTTATATTTGTGCATTTTTTTTCCCACCCCATTAAAGATATTTATTAGAATTCATCAACTAAAATACCAAAATCTCATAGAATTTTCTATGCAACAAAGGCATTGAATAGTATAGACTCAAAATCTTTTGGTACTTCTTGAAAACTTATACATGTCATTTTTTCAAGATCAATTGTTTTTATTTAATCGAAATTTTCTTGGGTGATATAACTTTAAATATAATTTTTTTTCTACAAGTTGTACATTTCACACAATGACATTTAGAGACATGTTTCAATTGGTGAGAGTCCATGATGCAATGAAGAACTTCAAGTTCAACAGTAAATGTCCACTTCTTTAGATATAGTATTGACTTGACTTCTATCCAAATGTAGTTGGTATTGGCTCTCAATGCCCACTTTCTTTATTAATATATCCACTTTCTTTTTAACATATACTCTTATTCCTCCTAGTTTGTTCCATGGTATTACTCCTTAACACATGAATCCATTTTGGAAATTTGAACATTTTTACTAATATCTTCATACAATATATTGTTTTACTTAATTATTTGCTATGGGTCATAAAGAAAGGTTGTCTCTTAAGAATTCAAGTATTACATTAGATGAAATCAATGAGAAGTCATTTGGACAAAGCATTACCTTGAAACACTAAGCACTTAAGGAATAACTGACATTTCTACTTACTAGACTTTTAGCACATACCAATTTCCCCCTTCACCATTCCAATCCATAAAACCTCAATTTTTTTTTCTTTAACTAGATGACTTTTGATCCTACCAAATTTCCACCCGTTTTCTATCTTTCACTTTCAAAATTCAATCACAATTTGGCGATTTTCACTGGCTCATAATGGTACACTAAATGGCGGTTCTCCCCAAACGTTGACTATGTCCTTCTGTCTGTGGTTGTTAAGTTGATTACGTATATCACATTATTTCGCGATGCCCAAGGTTCCATACTTATTTAACTAATCAATGTCATGCATCAATGAAGAAGTTGCTACCATAACTTAATGCATAATTCTGGAGTCTGACAGAAGTATTTCTGACTTATCACTGATTGCTTCATTAAGTTAAAAAATTAAGTGAAGCTTATTTACTTGCAGAGAAGTGAAGGTCAACTTTGAAGTGCCTGATTACCCCACAGTCGTTCCCACTGAATTCTTATCGTCTCCTTGACTACGAACTTACTGCTCTTACGCTGGGAACTGCGTCACTGGAAAACCGAATAATAATAATATAAAATAAAGTAATAGTATAAAAGTAAAGAGAAAAAAATGAAAAACAAGACGAAGCAAAACAAAACAAGACTAACTTAGACTTGATTCTGTTGAGTTTCTCTTCATTGTATAGATCTGAAGTTCAGTAGCGGCCTAGCAAACAGTCGACATTCAGTTCCCTTCTGATGCCGGTCATGCAGAAAGTTAGACGTGTGCTTAAGAGCAAGAACACTGATTTATCCTCTTAAGTATAGTGACACTAAGGTAATTAACAGTATTATAAGTTAGTGCTGGCTGTCATAAAAGCTGTACTGAACAATTTCCACAATTTTATTTTTGGGTAGTGAAAGTAATTTTGCACCTGACTATTAGTTTTGTCTTCACCAATAGGAAAAATCGGTGTAGTCTGGCGCCTACCCAGTGCAGGCCACGGAATTGGCCACGTCAAACCAACTTCACAGGGTGTGAAACGAAGTGAATAATTCGAAGTGTGTGAAACCAAGTGGTATCAAATTCGTTGTTACGACCATGTTAGCTTTCATCGGCAATTCTGTTACAGCCATGTATAAGTCATGACATTCAAACAAAATTTTGGTGAGCATACAAAAAGATCATCCATTCACATGCTACCTAACCTACTCTGTTTTCCATGTAGTTTTTCTGTAAGGTCTTGAGGTAAGCCCGCAAGTTGTCTTCACTGAGGTTGGCATACTGCAAGCAAAGTAGTTTCTGGGCTACATGATAGTCCTTTCGCAGGTGTCCATACTTGGCGTGGGCAATTGAGACGTTAGCTTTTTCCTATGCCCAAATTACATAACAAAAGCGACGGCTCAGATCTTCATTGTGATGCAGAAACATAATCTGGGATCGAATTGAGTGCTTAAAAGAACACTATTTGCATCCTCTTGGATAACCAGTCCAACCCGAACTAAAGGTTATAATGCATCAATAGCTTATAGTTTGACCAGCCCGGGGAGAATGCATACCTTTGCATCAATTTTGGCCGCTATAATTCTCGCATGATTCACAACAGCAGCAGGAATTCCAGCAACCTCAGCCAAACGAATACCATAGTGTGCAACATTCGTAGACCCCTCTCGAAGCAGAAACTGTTTGTCAACACTTATTGTGTTAGTCTGAATGCACACCGATAATTGTTAACAACCAAAGAAAGCAAACGACGTTGTAAAAAGCGAGTGGCATCACTCCAAAGCTTCTAGATATTCTCGAATAACCGTAGAGAATGGGTCTCTTAATCAATGGTCAAGAAACAACGAGCAAGCTTGAGTGAAATCTAACCTTGAAATCCAGTCGATTATTTAAGATGCTTACATCGAAGTAGCAAATCCGCACATTCGGGTAAATGGTGGATAGTTCTATCAGTCGTTGCACGTGTGTAGCGAAAAGGACATAACTGCCGTTCACCTAACAAGTTAGAATTTACAAAATCGACAAGTCATGAAAGATCGATTGATTGCCAACTTAACCTAATCGAGGGGTAAAAAACATATATACACTAAAAACTCCGATAAACGCATTTCTTCTGTGGGTACGAAACCGTCCGTTCTTCTATTCAAAGGTTAAAGATCGATGTAACTGCTTACGCTTTGAAGGACAACATAAATTCACAGCAACTCCATGCAATAGCAAAGCCGTCACCAGTTGACGTCGCCCTGCCTAACTCATCAACCACTACAAGGCTCCTGTAAAGAGGATCGGTTACCCCAATTTTAATTAAAATTTTCGAGTAAAGTCACCAAAGCAAGGTAAGGAATTACTTCAGCAACATCTCCGTAAGAGACCGACCACCAGAACCAGTGACAGCTGACACGAAAAAGAGGGACCAGTTTACCTTGAAGTCAAATTATTCAGCAGATACGCTGTCTCTCTCATCTCGGTCATGAACTGCACATGTGAGATACAATTCCTAATTCAAGGAGGATTTTATGCCAAAAGGCCATGGACCTTTCAGAAGCTCTATCGCAGATTCGCTTGAGTCAAAACGTGACTGCACTTGACTACTAACGATACAGCTAACCCCAGAACAGCATACTTTGCAAGGCTTAACACTTCGTTTGAGAGACAAGCAGCACTTAAGGACATAAGCGAACCGTGCTGGAATTGAGCTCTATGTTGTCGTCTGTAGATCCGATGCGAGTGAAAATGTGGTCCACTATTCGAAATGATGCAAACCGAGCAGGCACGTAACATCCAATATGTGCCATTATGGTTATAAGCACAACTTGGCGAAGATAAGTACTCTTGCCGCTCCTGCTTAACGAAAAATCACCAAGTTACTCGAACGGAACTTTGTTGGAAAGATATCTTCTATGAATACTCTGAATTTTGAAATTGACAACGGTGACATCATGAACTCTTAGAAAATGAACTCTTAGAACAGACTGTTTTTAGACAGCTGCTCGAGTCAGCACACCACTGCACAGGGCTAATCAGTCACTTACATGTTGGGACCAGTCACAATCATAGTGTTGGACGCTTCTGACAGAAAAGCGTTGTTCGCCTGTATGCACAACCAAGCGCATTGAGATGTTAAAGTAGCCTTACTTAAAATTGGCAAAGATTATAACATCACTCTATAGTGGTAGCAACACCCTAATCAAAAGGAGATTTTGCCGTTCTCAAAGGCCAGACCAATAATGCGTAAGAATCTAAACATCGATTAAATGCACAAACAGGGGTTATGTATGATTTACCACAAATTCTTCAGAGATGGTGCCTTCCAGCACAGGGTGTCTGCCCTTTTCAATCGCTATAGGGCCCGTCTCTACAACAAGAACAGGTATTATAGACCCACCTGGTAAAGGCAATCTCTGTAAAAGCAAAGCTCTACATCCTTTTCGGAATTATTACCTGTAAACTCTGGCTTGACGTAACTCTCTGCGGGCTTCGTTGATATCAAATTAGCAAAAGAGTTAACCATCATATCCAACAGAGCAAGGGATTCGGAAAGTGATGTAAGAAGACGGAGGTCCTCCCTGATTCGGTTAATCAGTTCTGTGACAGTCACATTGCCAACCCAGTTATGAAAAATTCCATATATAGAGCTTGTATATGTCAATCCACTTTGCGGTCATCCCAGTCTCACAACCTATTTTTCAAAGAAGAAAATAATCGACATGAACTCGAAAATGCCAAGGAATCCTTGTTTATATCTAGACTGGAATCATTGTACTCTTTGCATAAGAGTGCTATCCACAGAGACGGTTGTTCAAGTGAGACCTCCAAGACACACAGATGTCCGTCTGTAGCACTCTGCTGCGGCTTCCATATTCCTGCTATTCATCTTTGAAACCACAAGAGTACGTAACTGCTCAAAATCTGCAAGCAGTTATAATTCCTAATTCACGCTAAAGCAAGACGTAAACTAGGAAGAACTAAGTCATAAAATGTTCTGCGTAGTCATCCCAGGAACAGTTGCTAATAATCACAATCGCCTTGTAGTGGCTCGTTAGAGAATCTTACGGATGTCAGCTCAGATGTAGAGCAACAGATGGTCTTCTCTTTCCTAATCACCTGTAGGCACCAAAAAATGCTAGCGATCAGGTAACAAGATAAAACTCAAATTACTTTTGTAGTACATACTAGATCACGTAGTAGATATTAGGTCGTATCTGGTGTGTCTTCATGGCGAAGTTTCAAACATTGCAATTCAATCAATCTGGTAATAGGATCTATAGGAAATGTGAGGAGACCTGACTGAATATTGAAGGCATGGAAGCTTCCTGCAAATCCTTCTCTGGAAAGCTGATGTAGAACCCTCGATTACTATTGAATGGCATCTTAAGATTTGGAAGGTTGAGATCTTCTCTATATTTCCTTGCCAGTTCGTGAATTGCTGGGGATAGGCAGTCGTCAAAATCAATCATGCTTCTGATCTACTAAATTCTCTTCTCTCGATTGGCATGGAACAGTCATCACAAAGCGTTCAAGAAGCAGCGGTTATTTACCTTCACTCGTCGAACAAAAGACTTCACGTGCAACGTCAAGATAGCCATCAAGACCACTTTTAACTGCAAAACATTGCTGCGTGCGTGACACAAATATTGCTCTTGAATGTGTGATGTCCTCATCGATGACCTCCTCAATTCTATGTTCAAGAACATCAGGATATTGTCAAGAAAATCTTGAGCTAGATTTGAAAATTCACTTTTCAGAATGCTCAGCCTATTTGTGAACATTCTAAAATTGTCATACCTCTGCAGTAGCAGCCTGAAGGATTCATTTGCACAAATGTCCCTGATGTTGCTCAAGAGAGAGCAGTTGGCGTCTTGCAGAGCCTGAAGTTATCAGTTTTGATGTTTTCAAGGTCTGGCTCTAGCAGTGCGAGTTGAAGTGTTCAAATGTACGTAACCAGAGAGAGCATTTCGCAGAAAAATTATAAAGGGAATGCCGAAGGAAGATGGTAGAGAATACGTACCTCGTGAAGACTAGGTAGCCGGTCCAGGGCTTCCTTCAAAAGGATGATGCTATTTACCATTGCTTGGCCGGCTCTTGTGGTCAGTTTTGCGCTACAATCTTTTTTCACTTTGGTCTTGAAGCAGAAGGAGCAGAGGATACGATCTTGCACAACAAGAGCAAGAGTCTTCAATTAGTTTTAAGTTTTGCAATTTCCTTATGTAGATGCAGATAAATATATAAAAGAAGATGAAAGAGAAGTGCCTGCTCTTCTTCGAGCCAAGAACGACTCTTAAAAATATAGTACACAGTACCGGTGGTAATGATCTGTACAAGCCAGTACCTATATCCTTGGGAAACTTCTGAAGAGCTTGTGAGATTCCGAAAAATATCTGGTCATCGCTGGTGAGCTCGTCCTGCAAACATCAGGTCGACCGAGAAGATCAGAAGACAGAAATTACTGGCACGAACTGCCTTGCGTGCATAAATTGGAAAGATACTGACTCCTCTTTCCAAACACTCATGCTCAAGCTTAGTTTCCACATCCTATTATAAAGTCTCAGAGAAAAGCTTGAGTACCAAAGTAATAGTAAATGTACCCGCTCAAAAAGTGGAGAAGAGATCGGACGCTAGCACAAGAGAGGATACAAAGTCTTTCGTTCGAAAAATGTCCACGAATCTCTTCTCTCATCCTTTCCGCCGTTGATTTCATCTTAGCATCCAGTATTATGACATGATACCGAATTGTGTAGAAATTCTACAGTAGATCCAGACATTAATCTTTCTAAATACCTACCAAGCAATCAAGACGGGTGTTGATAGTATTTTTGTCCTTCAATGGCTGAAGAAGGTTGGCTCTTAGCAGACGGGTTCTGTAATCCACATGAAATTTGATTAGTTCTATACAGCTAAATGTAGATTACTAAAACTTCTAAATTACGAACTAACAAATAGCCGTCTGTATGCTCGTACGTGGGAGTCTGCCACACAAATTATCAATGCTAACTTACCCTCCAACAGTTTTGGTGGTCTTAAGCATCCCGAAAAGGGAACTTCTCTTCTTCTGTGGTCCGACTTGAACATGAAGCGACTCCACCAACTCCAGATTTTGTACGCTACAATCACAACCAAGGATATTACAGGAAGAAAAACTTGCGGTATCTCCCACATCTTGTATGCATGTAATGTATTTTGCTGCTTTACGGAATTACTGCACTTATATCTAAATAGGCATTGAGCTATGAGGCGTAAAGAATGGTGAATGAACACGTATGTGCTGGAAAAAGCATGATTGGAATGACAAATGTTGATTCTTGGTAAGAGGTGGATTTTAAATCCTCTAAACTGATGAGGAGCAGGGATTTATGGCGTGAGCATCACCTAGTTCCATCAATATTCATGTGGTCGAAGGATCCATTTAACGTAACCTGGTCATTACATCATTACTAAGTAATGTCATATACAATTAATGAATATTTAGCAGAAATTAGGATTTTAGAATTACAACAAAACCTTTGTGAAGGGCAGGGACGTTCACTTCTTCACCAAACTCTTCACAGACGATTATGTAAGAGATTTCAACAGAGCTTACCTCCACAGATCGGTTGGCAAGTGTGATGCCCTTCTCATGATCAATCCTGAAGAAGTTTACACTCAATAGCGTCATTCTGTGTTCAAGCAGCTCACAAGACATTAGCCAAGAATTTTTGACCCCAACATGGTCCTGATTGAAGAGGAATGGCAGGATTGAAAGCTGAATGTAGCTTACGAGAAACTATCCTGAGAATACAAAATCAACAGAACGTTTTAGGAACTGAAAAATATACAAATAATTGTTTACCTACATCAGCTAACATGGTCTTAAAATAGTGAACATACCATCGGAACAATGCCGCAGCTGCACCGAGACTCAGGTAGTATTGCTTGTAGGAAGCTTCCAATGTAATGTTAAGTGTCTCGTTAAGGACCAAGTTCTGAACCAAAATGGCCCCCTACGTTCACACAATTTCCACAATTTCCAGTAAATGAGCACCTTCACTGTTCAGATCTTCGTTCGACATCAGCTCCTGAAGAGCAGTAGGTCTAGTCTGAAGCATTCGTTTCAAGTAATTCTTTTAACTCACATCTCATATGCTACATAGGATGTCTCTTTTCAAAATTGAGCAATGTTGCACCGAATTTGCGTCATTGTCATCACTACTTAACAGGCATTCAATGCGGAGACAATTACTTTGGTTTGTGAAACGTCCACTTAGCAGTTATAGAAGTTTTTGATAATGTAAGATAAAAGAATATCAGTGCATTGCAATCAGGGAATGCAATCGATGCAAACACCTTAGTGTCATCAAACGCAGCTCGAGGTAATGTCACCTGAAGAATAAGGATACAAGTATTAAATATCATAGTGCCTTCCATACATGGATCATTTAGTATCAAGGATTGATGGAAGTTGATTCTGTATAATGATGCATTAAATGTAAAAATTCAAAATCAAATAGAAATAAGCACACCTTTGAAGCAGAAGCGCATTTATTCACCACTGAGATCAATCCAATTATATCCTGAGGTTCAATCATATTAGCTGGTGTAATGATGTCAGTCGGATCAAAGTACTGAAGCAATGTTTCAGTATTCTGGTACGAGCGGCTGGTCTCTATGAACTGCGATAGATGGAGCTGTGCAGTTCTCATGTCGAATGCAGCGAGGCCGACCTACAAAATCACTCACGGTAACTGTGGTGAAAGGCATCATCTATAACGGACACGAAGATATGTGGATTCCAAATTCCACTCCAACTTCAACATAATCTTCATCGCACCTCAACTTAAATTGATAACATTTAAAACAACTTCACAAGAGAGAGCAATTCTAACAGCTCGCACAATTTTCTTGGCTATTTCTGTCAACGGAAGGATTTCTATATTGGAAGCTATCACGACATTGCAAACTCCTGCATTTGAATTCCTATGCAACCTAGTGCGCTCTAAAAACAATCTCATAACTGCAGCCAACATAAATCAGTTAGATCGCAGCCTCATTCTTCAGATCCTTCACTCCACATCACGCACTTAATGTCAAGTAAGAGAGAGCAAATCACTTCAATTTCAAATTTGCTTCATGCTGTACCTCCTTAGCTCGGTTCTCGATAAGCGAAACAACGAACGAGCTTGTCGCATCCACCATGATCAGAATGTAGAGCTCAGCCTCCCAAATTTCAAGACGCTACTTCTGACTGAGTCACGCACTTCATACTGTTTACCGGCAAGAAGTAGCTACAGTATACAGGGGATAAAAGTCGAAACAGAGGTTCCGTGGTTCGGTGTCGGGGCTGAGGTTCGGATCCTAACCTGTCTGGGATTAGGTTCGTCCTCGTTTCGACTTAGGTTCGGAACAGAGTGGTGTCCGCAATCTTCTGTGTCGGGATCAGCTTTGCATTGGACCGAGGCTGAGGTTTGACGTCGAACCTGCATGCATTTAGGTTCGCCAATGAGCTTCAGGTGCTAAAGCTTGAACGTGAACAAGTCCTCGGTGTGCTTGCGTTTAACAAGAACAACGCGCGCACTGGCGGGATTTGCTGGCCCAAGCGAATTGCTTCGATCGAAACTGGACGGGACCCTTAATTCAATTACAAAATTGATTCTGTTGCAACGTCGCCGTTCTGTGATCTCCTTCGTTTAGCATATTAGGTTTCTTGATTAATGGAAGTTTTGACGTAGAGCAGGGCGTTTTTTGACGATTGGTCATGCTTCAGCATGAAGGTGAGCAGCTTTTCTTTTCGTAGTTGAAGTCTTTTTGCACAATTGAAATCTGTTTGGAATTTCATTGTGCTTTTGAGCTCAATTGCTGGAATTTTGCTGTGGAGCTCTGTCTTTGGTGTCAATGTTGCGTTGTTTTCGTGAGTGATCTTGAGAACTGAGGAATTTTTGTAAAGTGAATCCATATATGTAGGTGATGTTGTTAGATTTGTCGCATTCTGAGCTGGTCGAGTTGGTCTTCCGTGAATTTTTGGCAGCGTCATAATCAGCCTAATGAAGGCGAGACTTCTGAAAGCTTGCGTCAGACAAAGGCCCGTCGGACATCACCTGCGGGACGGAGAGTTAGTGATGAGGAAGGGTCGGGTGATCTCGACTTGAATGCTACTCCTCTAGGATTCGACCTCAATGCTCCTGTGGAAGAGGAGGAACTCTTGCAATCGAACAGCGATTGGGTGAGTGTTCATCAAGATGTCGAGAGCAAGCCTGACATTGCCGAGGCAGCGAGATTAAATCCTCTCCCGTCAGAGGTTACATCACTTGATCACGCAAATGTGGAAGATGTGCCTCTCGTAGACCAGGCCAGTGTGCAGGTGTTGATTAAGTCGGAGGAGGTCTATGAACCTCGTCAACCAATCCCTGGTGAAGGTAATTGTTCTCTGCCCAATCCGATAAGATTTGTAAGCTTCTCTTGATGCCGTTCCAGATTGTACGCACTGCCTAGTATCGAGTTTAGATTGCAACTTATAAAGTTTGTTTGAAAGGCATGCCTAAATCTCTAGCCCACATGTTTTTACACCAGATGAATAATTTTGGACGTTTTAGATATTTGTTGCTCTTAGATCTCAGTTTATTACGACGATGATATAATCAGACTGTCAGTGTTCAAGGGCTTTTGTTTGCTTTCTGGATATTCAGCGTAGTTTTGAATTGATCTCTCAGTTGCGCTTTAATTCCATCCTTTTGTTTGGAGAAGCAGATACCGTTGATCGTAGTCCGAAAGAGGAAGAGGGATCAGATCAAGGGGAGTCCCGGTCTGTGAAAGCAGAGGAAGTTGAGGATCTGGAGGAGAAACCCCCAGTTGTAGTTCCAGCGGTTTTCTATCGGCCATTTGAGTCTGTATCCTTTCATTTACATCGAGGATCTAGTTTTCTAGGAATAATTAGGCATAAAAAAATCCGCGACAATGGTCTTAACCCTGTAACGCCCAAATCCTGTTTTGAAAGTTTGTACATTTTTGCTGAAGGATTAGTATATGAAGGTTTTATTTAAAGATTCAAAAGCATGAATTTAGATGAATGAGAATTTACTTGAACAAAACATTGTCCTGAAGCACTCTGTTCGTGGTTCACAATATGAACTTCGGAGCGCTCAGACCTAAATAACATCTTGTCTTTGTGCTTTATTCATTTTTTAAATTTGTGCCATTTCTTAACCATGTATGCTACAGTTGAGCATCACCGCTGCTGATGAAGGTACGGACATCTTGGTTACTTCATCGTTACATGCACATTTACTGGTTGTTGCGCGGTCATTTTAATACCAACTTCTACAAACTACTTTGAGTCGATTTGTGTCCTCCGTCTTTTGTTGTGCTGGGCATGGGTTGCTGAAAGTATCCCCTTCGTGTTTGTTTCCAGATTTAGAAATCTTGAGATCTGTGTGGAGCGCATGGCAGCAGGAAGATGCGGAGGCTTTAGACATGACAATGGCAGACTCCTTGGAGGAACTAGGAAAACATGCTTTGAGTCCTAATCGGTATCTCCTTCTGAGTTCTATGTATGTATCCAAGAGACTTCCGGAAGCCTTTTGCTTACCACGAACATTCAAGGTGATCCCTGATTGCTCGTTGTTTCAAATATCCTTGAAGGTCCTGTAGCTTTTCCTCGAAGAGATACACATAAATCAGTTAACATCTTCGATTCCAATTGTTCTGTAGGTTCTTTATTGAAGACTTTTTGGTCAAGGTTCTCTGTAGGGTGTGCCTTTCCCGTCCTATTCTTAGGCGGTTGCCTTGCTCTCTTTCTAAAACTTTATACCTCAAATGTTATAGGTCTTGCTTTCTTTCTTGGAATCTGCGGCGGCACAAATAGTGGTGAAGCGTCAAAGTTTGCTGCCAATACTGGCATGCAAACTCCTTTTTCGAGCTTTTGCAGGAGAATCTGATTGGCCCATTGAGTTTGTGCAGGTTCGTCATCCGAACTCGAGTATAATCTGTAGACACCTAATGCTTTTCTATCATTGGAGGGTTGGTCAAGACGAAATACTTTTATTCACATTCAATTTAGTTAGGTATTTCTTGGTTCGAAAACTGGAAGAGAGATTTTTAGAAATTTGTTTGTGTCGAATGCGTCTGATATCGAAGTGGAAGGGGATGACTTTATGTTGGAATGTAATCTGCTGCATTTTTTATATTCACTTTGTAGACCTCTGTAGATGTTAATATGGTTGCCTTCTGTTTTGCGGTTCTGGGCTATCCACGATGTCATTCTTTGATGTACACTCATAAAGTTTATTGTTCGGGGCTCTATAGCCAGTTTCATCTCTTAAACTGTCATTTATATAGTCTGTATAGGCTTGCAATCTGGCGTACTTGCTCTTTCGATTCTGATAAGATAATCATTGCTAGACTCATCCAAAGAGTGCTCGAAGTAATAATGGCACTTGCTGGTCTGACGTATGGATTTTGCCTTGGCATAAATTGTTATTCATCGTATTTACTGTTTTTGATGTGTGTCAATCAGGTTTATCTTTTGGATTCTACTGGTTCACGCGCTTGGGTCGATCATGAAGGATGTAAGGAGTTTGTCTCTAACGTACTTACGGCCTTTCCCGACTCAGTGCTTGTAAGTGAGCTGGTCTGGATATGTAATCAGTATCTTCTCTTGTGCATTGTTAAGGATTCCATAGTTTGTGTTTGCTTAAAGACTTCGGACAAGTTAACTCTTAGAGAATTTGTACTTCTCCGACATATTCTAATGACTTCAAAAATCTGATGACTGTATTGAACGTTGGTCTTGGTGTTGCCCGGTGGCCTAGGATGCTCCTACGGTCAGTGAGGACACCATTGGCCCGAAATTTGGAGAACAAGGGTAAGCTCATCAGACTTTTTTCGACATCTGTTTCCTCTTGTTTCCTGTTACAGAATCTGCTCTTGAAATGGATTTTATTTTCTCTCCAGACCTCTGGCCACATCATTGAATCCCATGTACTGCCCGAGTCTTTTGGGTTGTCACAATGATTAGCACTCAAATCTGGATGATGAGTCGCTTATGAAGGTCTTCTTCGAAAGTCCTAATGTTTCGAATCTTATCCTCTCCTTTTTCATTTTGCTATGAGACTCAACTTTGCAAGGGAGCTTTCAATAGCCCGAACGACATGTCCTGACATCTCCTCCCGTTCCTTTATTGAATTATTAGAGTAGCTGGAGATATGCAACAGATTCAAGCTGTTAAAGCAGAAACGAATGGCATGGTATGTTCACTTTAAACTGTGCTGATTTGAGTTCCGGTTGGGGATGTTACCTCTCTCATGATTAATCTTGATACTTTACCACATTAGACTTATTGTACCTCCTAGAGAAGAGAATTATCGTTGCATCAAGACTTGGTTTTATCATCTGACCAAAGTGGTTTTGAGGGTTTTACACTTAAGGTTCATAATCACTCATATCGCTTCTGTCTCTTCTCAAATTATCAGTCAGCAGTTAAAAATAGATATTCGCAAGGAGAAATGCAACAGAAGGTTCGAGCAGAGTTTTGCCAGTCTCTGAACCAGTTGTTGGGGGCATCTTCGTCAAAGGAAAACCCTCGGCAACTTCTAAGGTACATTTTTGCCACCTTTGATTTGTTTTCATCTTTGATCTTTTTTACATCTTGATATCACAAGAATTTACAAAAAACTACCAGGCTGTGGCAACGGAGCGTGAATGTAAAGATTCTCTGTCTCATTGAAGATTATGAGTGCTTAGAAAATAATACATGCTTATTCTGCATCTACAAAAGTATCTCTCTTCTCACAAACCCTGTTCTGAAAGGTTGCTCATGCAAGGTGCTGGATTTGAGGAGGTAAGAGTGGTGGCTTCAAGTATGTTAGAGGGCTGGTTAAACAACCCAGTACATTTGCGAGCTGCCAAGAGTCTTCTAGATCGAATCCTTCAGCATACGCGTGGAACTAGTGAGAACGATTTCAATACTGTCGCGAATTTGCTCGCACTTCGCATTTCCTCAACACAAGCACCTGGGCAGGTTCAAGAAGAATTCACCATTCTCTTTATGTTATCGGTTGTATTGTTTTCTTTACATCATACGTCATTCCATAGCTATTAGCGTTTTTATTAGTTGTTGCTGCTCTCTTAGTACTGCACTGGCCTGTATTCTTTGGGCTTTTTCATTCATTTGATTGATCGTTGTTCTTGTTTGTTTCCAGATAAAGACTATGCATAACAACATTTTTTCTGAAATGATCACTCAACTTGTGAGGCGTAGACCCGAGTATGCAATGCTTGCTTTAAAGGTCTTGTGATCTATCTCCATGGACATTTAAATTGTAGTAGCCTTTTGAGCTCTCGTTTCACTTTGATTTACTCTGGCTGTAAATCGTACTAGCGGGAAGAGATGCTTAACATCGTACGTCTATTTTCCGAGACTGATCCTTTCTGTGTGTATGACAGACATTTGTTACTACCGAATTGCATATAAAAAATCCCCACAATATCAAGAGTATCGTCACAGTTCTTAAAGCTATGCCCTCCGAAGATAATCCTCCAGAGCATGAGCTTGCTAATATCTTACAGGTTTGTTTTCTGTGTTAATCAAATTCACGTATATGTGTGAGTGTAATGTATGCAAGTGTGCTGAGACACTGAATGTGAAGATCTTGTAATTTACATTGAAACCTGTTGTATAGTCTCCCGCTTTTGAAATTTACTGTAGGTTTGACTTTTTGGCTACAGGAGCTAGCGGCTAGCGACGACTCCCGTAGTCTTTTGTGTGATTTTGTACGAAGGTATTGTTACTTCTTCAATTAGAGCTGTTGAATTTCCTTCATGGGATCTTCACTTCATCTTCTATGCTCCAGAATGCTTCTTCTTTTGTCATACTCTTGTGACTGGTTCCAGTAGACTGATCTCTTCCAGAAAATTGTTGATATGTTGGTTTTTGAATTGCTTTCTGCAACTGAACGTTGGTTTTCTGATTGGTCGAGTTTGGTTTTCTTACTGGGCACTGCGGAGACCTGTTTTATGGAGAGTGTGCCTCCGTGTGTTGTGAGATGCACCATAACTAAGATGATGAAGTTATTAATCAAAACAAAATGAATGATGTGACAGGATGATGAAGCAAGCAGGTGGCGAGTTTGATGTTCATGCTTTATGCCTCGGCTTGATTCAGCCATGGCCGCTCATGGCTGAGCAGGACGAATTACTAAAGGAGGCTTGGATTAATAAGGTACAGTTTAGATTTCAGCTATTCTGATCCGACCATCTACAGTTTTGCACGATCCTTAGGTAATTTAGTACCTTTTTTTGATGATTTTCTGTGTTGAAATTCTGCCTATCTGTAGTGATCTGAAATATATTTGCAGTGCTTTTACCTGTGAAGCATGCCATCATTGTTAGAATTTCACATTCTGATTCTTACAGAGTCTCACTTGCCCTTGTCGTAGTTACTGACTCGGTATTTTGATCTCCCTCTTGTTTAGCTGGTGGATCTTACGTGTCAGTTGCTGCTTCATGCTGCTGCCCCCTTTGTAGAGGATGAAGGCTTGTTCAATACAATTACCTTATCACCACACTCAGGAAACGCTTCAGGAACTTCTGTTCCTGGAGGTGGATTAGAGAGGTCAATCTCCAGTGGTCCATCAAGAGACAAATTGACCTTATTGGAGAAGCTCAGTCTTGAAACACAAAATTTTCAGGTGAATCATAGAATCTTTGTAGGAACAGGAACTTGCTATTTTTCAAGTCTTTCCGTTTATTACGGGGAAGATACATGGTTACGAAGAACTAGTCAAGAGCTAGTTTAACTACTTTATGATAAGAAGCATCATGCTAATTTTTGGCTTCAGCTCTCCACCAATTTACAGAGAAATGACAGCAATTTCTGGCATTTGTATAATTGATCTCTTTAGTGTCATTAGGAAGAGGTGCCATAGCTGTCATATTCCATATTTTTAAAGTTAATTTCCCACGAATGATTCTTAATTTGAGGAACTTCTTGCTGGCGACTACCAGATGCAGGCCATGGCCTGGTGCACCGATGTTGTAGCGGCTTATCTTCCTCAGATTGAACATGCACATTTCAAGAAGATAGTGCGCCAGCTTCTGTTCTTGGAAGAAGTGGAGGTAATCTAATTCGTCATCGCATCAATTATTATTTAGTCTGTTCAATATCTTCTTTGTCTATTTGTGTTTTTGTTCATCATTGAAGTGTATTAACCGACAGTAGTATCAGTCACGTGTTCCTTGTTTATATTCTACCTGCAGAGCAAGTTTATGCAGCTTTGCATTCTGGAAATTAATAAAAATGAATCTGATAGTTGATGTTTACATTCCAACGTGTTGTCAGACGTTCTACTGTTCTGATGGGAAAATACTCAAGCCTGAAATGTCGAACAATATGCTCTCGAAGGCCTCTAAATCCTAACTAATGCTTCTTATGCTTTTCTAGTTGATCAACATTCTGTGTGGAACGTATGTCAGTGTGCTTATTGAGAATTGACTTATTCCTCTTGATTCTGATATAGGCGTGGTCATGGATCTCGCAAAGGAGTTCAGCAACGATGAATATATAGAATGTCAATTAATCTAACATCTCGAGATGGACTGTAGGCATATTTTACTCATTTGGATCCTGCAATGGAGACGGAGTCAAAGTGTGTCCAATTGATGGGAGCATGTACAAGAGCGCCAGAGGAGATTGTTGCTCGCTTAATCCTGATGGGTATTTCTGTATGTGTCAACTAGCCCTTTCCTTTTGGGTCCATGAGAGTGACACTAGTTCAGAATTCAATGTGCATGCGACTGATGAAATTATCTTGTTTTTTTAATCTGCAAGAATCCCGTGTCTAGATAGTTTGACGATCTTTCTTACTCACTTCCTTAGCAATATCTTGAGGGCTGGGAGGCTATCTATTTTTAATACGAATCTCAAATGCATTTAGGCTTGGATTGAATGAGGGCTTCCTGGTCAGTCTGTAAAAATACTTCATTCATGAGCACATGTGGTTAGCGAGTAGAATTCAGATATATAATATTATTTGAAAGGGACCCACACTTCTTCAAAAGAAATATTCATATTCCACCCAAACCAATAGAAGGCTATGATAGTCATCAACTTGGTGCGGAGGATTACTCCCTAGCTAGTGGTATTATTGAATTCTTTGTCTCACCTTTACTGTTTTGAGCAGAATTTTCCTATGGAATCGGCGGAGTCACTAGATATCGTCGAGGTTCTCGTCTGCCGAGCTGCTAAGCTCGAAAGGTTAATGGAGGGTTCTCTTGTTGCTTCAAGTTCTCAGGTGTTCCACTCTTTCCTCCCCGTTGATCTGCAGTTCTTCGTTGGAGGGTGCTGCATCTATTTCTACGTCCAGCAAATGTTGTAACTTGGTTCTGGTGGAATTGCAGCTACCTGCCGCTATATTCAAGCTCGCATCGTTTAATTTGCGTGGTGTTACTCGCCAGCCTGTTCCGCAGCTCGTGGTATGCTCTATCAGATTCTTTCTTGACAACTTGGTGTGAAATTCTAAAAAGAAATGCTAATCTTGAATACTGCTGATGCAGTCTCTTATCTTGGCTTTCGAACGTTTACGTCAAGACAGAGTATGACTTACAAAACTAAAATGTTGAGCAGGAAGACATATGTTGCAAGCTATTGCTCATCTGCAAGTTTCAGCGAGTATCAAATTGTACATTGAATACTGTGAGCTGATAAAATCTCAAATGGATATACTTGTCGTAAGTTTTTGTTCGTCTTGCGCAGGTCAAGGATATGTATTGGCAGGCCTGCCTTGTTGTGCTCATTGTAGCTGTCTTCAATCCTTCTACCATTGGTCATTTTGTGTGGGAAAGCATACCGTCCCTTAGAAGCCTTATGGAGGTCCTCATTGCGGGCGACAAAGCTTTCCAATCCAGCAGGTTTGATCTTCCCTCATACACATTTCTTGTCTTAAGATGGTTGAGGGCATAGGGTTTTGGTCGTCACATTCATTACTCAAGTTTCAACATTGAGAGGGAACGTTGTCGTGTATTTTTGTGAACATGTTTCTTGGGCCAATACCATTATTTGTCTCGACGGAATTAGCTAGAGAGGATTTACATACACAAGTTGCAATATAGCTTGTATTCGTTCTGCAGCTTAACTGCTTTTCACTCATAGGTTCAGTGCGACTTGTTTAATTGTTTATTGGGTGCAGATCCAGTGAAACTTCACAGTTGGAATTTGACAAGGCAGAAGCAGATGCAGAGCAATTAGACATGAAAGCAGAGGATATAGTCAGCAAATTTCTGGTCGAAAAGAGAAGGACAGAAACAAGTATGATGGACGGGGATGACTTGGAAGGCTCAGAGACTGAGTGGAAGGGAAAGTTGATGATTTTGAACCATACTGGCCCCATTCGCAGACCTACCCAATCTGTTTATAACAAGCTGCATCAGCTTGATGAGACTTACCAACTAGGACGTCTTCTGAGAAAATGTCGTTCCCCTGACTTTTTCTCAGAGGTGACTGCTCTCCAGGTATTCTTGCCTCGCCGTTCACCATTCCGACTTAAAGGCCCTTACATTATTTTCTTCAAATTAGGTCATA
The DNA here is from genome assembly GCA_963969395.1 of Pseudoscleropodium purum. Taxonomy (NCBI): domain Eukaryota; kingdom Viridiplantae; phylum Streptophyta; class Bryopsida; order Hypnales; family Brachytheciaceae; genus Pseudoscleropodium; species Pseudoscleropodium purum. Next base: position 1,313,605 of record OZ017800.1, on the reverse strand, counting down.
CAGAATAGTATGAGGTACTCATCGCTGCAGGTGATTGTGTGCTGAATTGCTATAACATTATCCCTCTGGTTGCAGACTTTGCAACAAGCTTGGCCGTGGTTACGGAGCATCATATCAAGGGAGCCTGAGGTGGTTTCTTATTTTCCCACTGCCTGGAAGGTAAATACCTCCTTCTATGTCTACCCTATATCATTTACAAATGCTGGCTTTCTCCTTTTCAGTTAAGGTTTATGTTTCCAACTAATAACTGTTGCTTTTCATCTAAATAGCGTGCTTGTTTCATATGTACAGTGTGAGATTCTCTATATGCTGGAAGGGGGACCTTCAACGACGCATAAACTGTCGGTGGATCTTCTGCAACTGCAGAGAGAATTACGGCAGGTGCGTAATTCACATACTTAATAAAACAGATGGACAGCTTTGTCGAAAAACATTCAATCTAAAAGATAAGGACTCACTACTGTTGTCTTCTTGATGCCCTACAGTAGTTCGAATATCAAGGGACTGTTTCTAGAAATTGAAGTTAATCTGTACTCATTATAATATTCAACTGTTGATTATTCTCGCAGGTTGTCACTACCATAAGTAGCGAAAAGGAGATTGATACCATAATGGACTTCCTCGCTCGCAAGCTTGTGGCTAAACAATTTTCTGTTCGATACCGAGCACGAATGTGCTTGAGTAGCCTATTTCAGACCACTTCCAAACAATCCGATATCCATGTTTCTCTTCCTCCATCACCCCGAGAACATAGACGTGGAGAAACTGCCTCTGGGGTATCAAGTAGGTGGTCAGGACATGCTATGGATACAGTAGCATTCCATCACACGAAGAAGCCAATGTTGGGCTCCAGTGGATCTTCATCATTGCATGTCTCACCGGGAACTTCCCCTGGATTGGCTATTTCTACATCTTCTGCAGAGAGAACAACGACAGCTCTGCAAGGCCCGGCTGTGGAGGACTATACAGCTTGGCTTACGTCACTGGAAACCTTACCGACAGCCTCGAGGCTTACATCTACACTATTGCCTTCTATTCAAATTGCTATACAGCAGGAAACTTCTATCAATGTGGTGCGTATTCTTTTCTTTGGAGTGGATGCTCGGTAGTTTATTTGAAAATTCAACTACCAAGTGGTAAAGGAGTTGTATAGTGAAACTTTTTTCGTCCATTTGCTGGCAAGTTCTGAGAGTTCACTGTCCTTGGCTTCTGATTGAGGTTACTGAAATACGTTGTACCTGTTTTTGTCGCTTGGGCTTAGGTTCTTTTGTGTTAGCAGTTGTTGACGAGCTTGTGGATGCAGGTGGTGGCTTACCTAATTTTTTTGAAAAAACACGCATCAGCTCTTCCCGCGCGGCAATCTATGGCGTGCAGTCTTGCATCTTTTCTCATGCACAGAAATATGCTCGCTGCCAGCCTCTTGTCAAGTCCACCTGCATTACCCAGCGCCTCCACGTCAGACTTGACGGAACCAAAGTCTCACTCAGGCACAATAGATTTTATTCTGGAGACTCTTTGTGAAGCATTAGAAATTGGCGCAAGTTCTGATTCATACGTAGATGGGACTGCTTGTGAATCCGAAATGGTTACTCTTGCTTCTCCGCAATATCTTGGGAATGAACAAGTGGTTCGACGTGTATCTTTACACAAGATCGTAGTGGATGCTTGCATTAGAGTGTTGTCTCTTCTAGCCTTCAAGTATGGTAGAGGCTACGAAGAGAACCAGGGGTTTTCAAGGCTGATGAATATCTTATTTCCAGATACACAGTATCCTCTTGCTTGGCTTGAAGGAAAAAATGGGGAAAAGATGCCTTTACTTACAGAGGACCAAGCAGTTCTGTTTGTACGAAGCAATGTCGAAAAACTTATACGTGCAGGTGAGATACTACTACTACAGATGCCGATTTCTTTTTCATAATAACTGAATGTTGTGCAGTGGGTTTTAATGTCTTCAAATTGACACCCCATTAATTATTTTTCCGCATTCTGTTCTATAGCTATCATTTTTTATTATGTTCTTGCTGGCCAGTGCGTTCCGTACTATCTTTGGCTTTGGAGTAGGTTGTTTGTAATTACGTTCATTGTATTTAAATGTTCCTGGGAAGCTGACTCTGTCGGTGACACTATGCTCAGGTTTGGCAGCGTTGTCTCTTAGACAAAAGCTTGATTTATGTGAGAAGTTGGGTGTATCACCAGTTGCAGCAATAACGCTCCTGCGAGATCTTGATACTGTAACTCAAGACAGGTTAGATTTGTAGGATATGTTCTCAATCACGCAATCGTTTTTTACGAAGTTCTTAATCCTCTGTGTATGTACAAACTAATTGCGGTGGTAGGCAATTCTATTTTTCTTCTACAGACAATTACAGCATAGGCTTTTAGAGATAATCTGGGTTTCAGTAATTGCATATTCAGGATAAGTCATGCTGTGGGTTGATCTGTGCTGTATGATGAAAATGCCAATGTCTAAGGTCTGCAGGATTGAGTTGGTATAGTACAGGTTAACTGATTTTTAAATTTGAGCAGGTTGGAAGCCGAACTGGGACCTCGAGGATCCTTCTGTCGGCGTGCTAAGAAACTCCAGAAATGTGTGCGTGCACTTATGCAAGGGAAGTCATCGGGTGTTCAGTTTTTAGGGTAAGCCTGCGAACTATCTGAACTATAACTGAATGTGATCTTCAGCCAATGAGTACTTATCTCATATTTTGCCGTGTAATAAATGAATTGTTCCTTTTAAGATTGTTTTTTCTTTGGTATCTAACATCTTTTGTTCCTGTGGAGTTTCTGCAGTTTGCTGGATATATATGCCGCATCCACTGTGCGAGACACATCGCAGCCGCCGATGGTTTTCCCTCCTTCAGAACTTAAATGTGCGAATGATGTGGCAAGAACGCATTCACGATGTGCGAGAACTGTTTCAGGCGAAGAGTTCGCCCTTCAGTTGATTCAATGTCTGAAACTGTTGCCGGTTCGAGCAGTTTTGGCTGCCTGTACACCTGTTGATCATCAAGACCCTACCATAGCATCAGCTTATTTAGATTTTAGACTGACTGCACAACAAGCCTTACTGTCTGCCGATGATGAAAATGAGGGTAGCGTCATATCCTCGGCCAATAATTGTGTGCGTTCTCTAGCAGGTCCTGGTTTTGATGAGTGTTTGTCTTCGATCCTTCCAACCCTCAAAAACTTTCAAAGCATTAACAACCGTGATCTCCAAGATGCGTTGCTTACATTAGTATCCCGGATACAGGGAGAAGTTGAGGCCAACAGCCTTTTCCGTAAGAGTTTGATAGCTATAGACCTGTCCAAAAAGGAAGATGCATCAGGAATAAGTGAGCCTACGTGTATTGTGAGTAGCACCAACGAATTAGTTGATAGCGTGAAAGATTTGACACTGAAGAAACTTTGTCAAGTTCCTCTGCACAGATTGGAGAGGTCGTTGCGACTAGTCCTCCATGGAAAACTGAACCATGTTCTATGGTTCAAGGGAGAGATTAATCGAGAAGTTCCCGAGGATGGAGGCTCAATACACGGGAATGGGATATTGATATTGGAGATGTTAGATCTATTAAATGTTTGGAGGCGTGATCATGGAAACAGACAGCAGACTTCGGGCCTGAAGGGGCGAATCGAATGGACAGGACGATGTGCTCTCGTTCTTGAATATTTGATGTTTATGGACCCTGAGTTTTTATCGACGGCCTATCTTGCCTCTCTTTTCGAAGACGAGGTATCACGCAACGAAAGAACTGTGTTCTCCATCCCTAAACTAGCTCTGGACTTTATGATTCAGAATAGCTCATGGCAGAATATTTCACGGATTCTCAAAGTCATACTTGGAGTATTTAGGAAACAAAATGGAGATATTCATGAGCGTGATTTGTACCTTGAAAGGTTGCAGAGGACAAAGGTCCTTGATGAGGCCAGTTCTTTATTGGAATTTATTTTGTTATGTATGCGGCATCCTCGGACCATTCTAGCTTGCCGCTTAGATGAAGAACTGGATCCATTTGTGAGTATCTTCCCCAAATTCCACTGCAAGTAATTTTGTTCGTTTCTGCGTGAGAGCATTGTCTGAAGTCTTCCCTTAAGATGTGAAATTCTGATTTGTGAGTTGAATATCTAGTCTACTTGGTTAATTTGCTTACTTCTGTGTGCCTTGTCCTCTGCAGGAAGGCACTGAGACATTTTTTTCCTTATTTGATTCTGGATCAGCAGAGGCATTGGCAATATTAACCGTTGCAGATTTGATGGCTGCAAAATCACCACCGCTGAGCCCTTATCTTGATTTAGAAGAGAATGGCTACTTTTGCAAAAATAATTTGAACATCGGTAAGATTGATCATTCAGCATTGATATCATCGAGTAGAGCTATGAAAGTGCTTTTGGCTGCTGCTTGCCAAGGAAAACGCATTCTGTCAACCATCATTGAGAAACTGTAAGTAAGATTTACCGTCTGTTATTGTTCACTTCTGGCCACGACTGCAATAGACTCAGCATGTTCGATTTCTTAGCGGTCATTATATGTGCATCATAGTTTTCATGTCTATTCTGATAAATCCTCGAATTTCCATTAACTTCTGTACTTGGTGAGCTTTTCCAGTCATGAAATCGGACAAGGAAGCCATGCCAACTTGCTTGATACCTTAAATATCAAGCCAGAACTGAAGGGAAGCCAAATAATAACAGTTCCTGGTGCAGCCCAAGACCTTCTGGCGGGTCTCTATTTAGCATTTCCAGTTTCAGTGCGAACCGCTTTGCAGTCTTTAAAGGGCCAAAAATGTCAAGCTATCGACTTATCCTCATTCTTGCACGATCAAAAGTTTATTCAAGGGAAATATATGCAGGTATGTTATCGAAATTTATTTATTTCAACCCAGTCTTTTTCATACAATGATGCAACTTACAATGTCTTTTAATTTAAGTAAATTTCAGCCATTGAATTCTGTAATGACAGACTTGTACACTAAGTAGTGTTCTGCATCGAGCTCTAAGATCTATTTGCAAAGGAAGTGAGAAGGAAGCCAGAGCAGCTTACGGTACAATCTCCACGTTCTGTCTTTCTTAAGCGTTTTGTTTAACTGTGTTAGTCATTCATCGGTCCATTTGATACTGTTTCCTTTCACATGTAGGCTACTTGCTAGGTGGATGACGACTGCAAACCTCTTCCCTCACTTGGTTTATTTGTAGTTCTGATTTCTGTCTGGGTATGAATTTCGTTCTCCATGCTGTGTAGGATTCTGCCATGATATGGCTAGACAACATCCAACTTTGGTTGTCCCTCACCTACCAACTTTGTCCGTCTTGCTTAAGGTATTAGAAATTCCCTGAGATCCTCTATCTGTATCTTACATCCAAAAGGTTTCATTCTTTTTACACGTTAAAGCTGATTTCTACAATCATACAGGGGGTTTATGCTTCCGATGAATATGCCGATTCTACTGAAGAGCATACATGAAAATAGTAATGGGTTGCAAATAGCTCCTAGTGGACCAGCTGAACGCTAGATTACCCATACATTTATTTTAATGAAACAGCTTTTAACCTTCCATCCTACCTTCAACAGGAAATGCTGCCTATGGTAAAGCAACAAGATACTCAAGGTCGAACAACGGTTGCACGTACTTACTCACTTGGTATTAGCCTGCTCGATGCTCTACGTCCATATCTGCTGGCAGATAATGTGAATAGTCCTCGTATGTCCAGCAGAATAGCGTCTTTAGAGGTTTTACTGGGCTTCTATTTTGAGTTTCTTCAGTGTCTGGAGATACAGGACCGTCCTCACTTTGCAAAAGTGGTTGCCCGTCTAGCAGACTTTCTTTGTCATTGTGTAGATGCAGGTGGATATTATCGAGACTATGTTCTGTCGTATCGAACACCTGTCCTTCAATCCGCTGCTCAGACTTTTGGTAAAATCAAGAAATTAGGCTTCCTTCTTGGGATGCTTGACAAGCCTATACAGACGTGGGGCAACAACGTGCCAAAATCTTTAAATGTTCCAGATGAAGGGAAGACTGCGACGGGTGGAAACTTAATAGGTCCTCCATCACTACCCCTTGAGGATGTTTTGAAGGTTCGAACTCAGCTGCTTCAGTGTATCAGGTGGCAGGGTTCTAAGAAACCACAAGATTCAAGACTGGAGCTATTCAATACCAGAGTTAATTCATACAGCGTATGGTATGAGATGAAGGTAATTATCTTTACAATCGTTCGTGTATCTGCATTCGACTTAGTTTCTTGTTTCCCTGGTTTTGAAATTTTTGGTCTCGGTGATGGTCATGGTGTCGTGATTTCACCTTTGTCCTTCTGAAGTTTGATATATTATTGGGCTCTGAGAAACTGGGTTGTAGAGCAGCGAAAATTTGGTTTCATTGTACAGCAAACAGGAGTGACATAATGTGCATGAATCAGGGGCTAGACGTGGAAGAAGTTAATCTGACAGCCACACTCTCTGATCTTGAGAGGGCCTCAGCTCGCATGCCCACAATTCTTTCTGCACTAGAGGACTCCTTACTAGATTTAACAGAAATCAGTGACGCCAATGTACGAGATCGAGCTTACGTACTTCTTGAGCGTTTACTTCTCCATTGTCCTAGGTATGGTGACCGCTTTGTTTGCTTTGGAAGGGTTGTTCAGTCTGCTCTGCTCACTCTCTTTTAGCTCGTGTATAGGATTTCATTCCCATGCTTAGCATAGATTTTATAACTTACCCTACTCACTACCCTGTTTAGGGGTCACAAGCATAACAATTATCCAGGAAGATAACAATTTCCCTTTGAGCGATTTTTAATGTTGATCCATCTCCTTCGCAATACTATTGTGGTAAATTATCGTGGAACTTAGACCTTGCTTCTATATTTTAGACCACGGCGTGAATATGTAACCATTTTCACACATGAGATTTTCATTTTGTGACAGTGAAAGCAGTGCTACCAACATTTTACAACGGCTACTTCAACAGCTCTCTTCCTCCGACACTTCTCTTGCTAAGACAGCTGCCCGACAAGCCTCTCGTTTTTTCTACTACTGCTCTGGTATGTCAACTTTACCGAGGCCTGTACTTTGGTCTTCAATTGGTTGAAGTTGGTCGATGGGTTCCTTTGGCTGCACTATTTAAAGCGTAGCCAATAGACCCAAAATGCCCTTCGATTGCTAAACGTGACATCTTATTTTTGCAGAATTTCAAGAGACTATATTGGTGGAGATGTTACAGATGGGTCGCTTTGCTTCAGATGATTTGCAGCAACTGCTGCAAGGTCTTTTTACAGTCTCTGGTGGTCCTTTACAATAATCATGACCACAATGATTCTAAAGTTCTGTTAAGAACACAAATATTACTGAGTGGGGAAGTGGGAAGTGGTGATAGGCTTGAGTATGCATTTTGTAGTAGTTAAATGGCATGTGCCAGAAACTGAAGCTTGGTGAAGTCCACAAGTTCATCGAACCGAATAGCTAGTGATAGAAGAGACTCTGAGCTTATGTTGTCAATTGACTGCAGTCATCGATGTTCTGAGGGACACCCAGTTAACCAGATCAAATCATCTGAATCTGGATCAGTGAGGAAAAGAGTTCTCTTTTGACATGTAATCTCTCACGATTTTTTCTACTGAATTGCATGTATTTACCATTGAAAGTTGTTTCCTGAGTTAGTTTCCAATAGAGAGATGAAGTTGTTTTGTTTCATTTCTGTATTCCTCTTTCCTGAGGTACTCTAATCTATGGATTGTAGTAGTTAATTGAAAGTTGAAACCAAGTTATGTCGATTTCTTGAAGAAATATCAATAACAAGTAGGTATTTTTACAGTTATTAGAAAACTAACAATGTGGCTGAGTTGTCTTACATGCTACAGTATCTCACTTCTTCAAGGGTCCAATGATCACTCTAGAACTTACAGAAAACTGTCTTACAGATCTGATCTGATCACTCTGCTTGCCCTATCTTATCACACTTATTTTGACCAGATTGCAGGCACCTTGGTTCAGATGCACGACGGATGGGCCTTCCTTTCAAAGGCACAGAGTGAGTCTTTGTCTTACGAATGCATCAGCTGGTGTGATATTCAAAGGTGACCGAGTAGTAGTATTAGTACCGGTACTAGATGTGTACTAAATCACAAGGAGGTTAGAGTATCCTCAGTCCAGACTCGCCACTTGCCCACTGTACAGTACAGTACCCAGCAACTCTCATTCGGCCGCCCCCTGCTGCACCTTTTGCTGCTGCGGAAATCAGCACTGTACCTGTAATTTGGAAATGACAGCTGAGGCTCAAAAATCCATGGAATTGCAAACCAGAAATTGGGTTTGGAAGGCAATCAAGTCTAGTTTCATGGCATAATGATTTATTACATTGAACTAGTCAAATCATACAACAGTAGAGCATTTTGTGACACATTATCTACCACCTAGTGCTATTGGACCTTGCATTAATTACAACCTTCATTTGGTGAAGCATGGTAAGGTAGGACCACCCATTCCCAACTAGAGCCAATGCCCAACATGTTGAGGTTAATTTTCTCCCATTGGAGGATTTCAAGAGTCTCCAAGGATATGACTTCCCATGCCCGCTCAATGACTCGACTAGTTCCTCTTGTTGTTTGACATAGTTTGATTTTGTACAAGGTCTTTTAGAATCCACACATTTGCTATGGGATTCAAGTTTGGTGAGGTTGTAGACCATGTCATCTTCATCTTATGTGCCTCTCCATCTTATGTGCCTCTCTGATTCTCCCTATTGATTTGGTAAGAGACCCTAATCCATCAAGGCATCATCTTCTATGAACATATATAAGACTCTAAGAATCATCATGCATAAAACAAGTCACCCAATCAACCTTCATACATGATGTCTACAAAATTTGCACTTGTCTCTCTATTGGATAGCATGATAACAATGGAGCACTTCTTATAGCTTATAAAAGCAATCCAAATCATGACAAATTTATGGCCAAATTTAAAAATGGGTGCTAAACAATCCTATTAATAATATTTGTACAACTATTGCTAAACCTTCACTTGCTATAAATTTTTGCCTACCTTGGATGAGGCCTCATCTATTCATATCACATTCATCCAATTTGATGATTTCCAAAATTGATATTTTTTGGCAAATGCCAATCTATCATATTGGTACTTATCATTAAGATATGACTTAATCACTGCAATAAGGTTGCCAAATCCAATATGTTTAATTTCCAATTCTTTAATGAACACACACTAACATTCTCAATTATCTTTTCTAAAATGGGTATAAGAATGCATCTATTTTATATAGGAATGCATCCCAATTCCCTTTCTACCTTACTCTACTAGTTTGTAACATCAATTTATAGCCTTATAAGTGACCATTGTTCTATAATTCTATAATTTCTTTAAAACATATTCAGTAGTAGAGTATGGTGTGCCCTAAATTTGTTGCAATGTAATATTGTAATATTCTTGAATAACTCATTCCAACTATGACATATTTTTCCTCTGTACTAAAACAACAACCTTCCATTTTCACAAGACCCTAATTTCTATAAAGAACACAGTGACCCAATGCATGCATAGCAAGCATCCACACCAACTACAAATCCATGCAATCAAAGTCTTCCATAACTAAAATTGCCATTGATTAAGTCTCTTCACAAGCTTCAATTGTTCAAAATTTGAGCTCAATATGAGTAAATGCATGACTTCCATATGCATCAATGTTTTTAGAAGTTGTATAGAAGTGTTGCCATTGCAATGAGACACATCTTTGTTGATTTTCATTCCTATGAAGATTTTTGTACTATCTACTCTATTGCCTCATGACACTTGTAACAAGACTACTAGTTCTATCTAAAGTTACTAATTAAAACTCTTAGATCAAAGAGATGGAAAAGAGAGAACCATTCAAAGAAACTAAAGTGTCAGTCAAGTAGAAGATAGTACAATGCCTATGGATGAATGAGAGTTTCCAAATACTATGCATGAGAAATTCAAAATCATACAACAATTTAGATCTTTTCTATACACTATCTACAATTTAGTGTTGTCACCTTTTGCTAAAATTACAACTTGCATTCTATTGGGCATATTAGAAATGAGCATTTGAAATTGCTATAGAGATACTTGATCCCATACTACTTGAATTGTTTGTATTATTTCTTGCTTGTTCTTTACCTTGCTCTGTTGTCGCAATAAATCTTTGACTATTTTCTAAAGGTTCTCTATGATAAATTAGGAGACCCAACTGATTTCGTCATAGCATGATCTTATCAGTACCTCTTTGGAAGTTGTTGTGTGATATTCAAGTATACTTTATTGTGTTTCCAATACAATTTGTAGTTTGAAAATCTATGTATTTTCAAGTATGTAAGAGCATCTTGAAGTTCATGATTTTTTACTAACTAAATTTGCATAAGAAGAAAAATGAGTAAGATTATTGGACCCTACTATACAGTATAAGACAAATAATTAGTGCTTTGGGCCCCTTTAGATTTCCTAAGGCATGCATTAATTTGACAACTGCCAACCTTGATGTGGACTCTATGTTGGGACATGACACTATTTATTTGGAGCTATTGTTGCAATAGAATCTAGGAGATTTCTAGCTTTGCAAGCTTTTTTAGAAGCAAAAGTTGTCTTAATGGCATTGACTAAGCAATAGAATGCGGAATAAACTCGGACACAAGAACTATAAATATGATGAGGTAAAGACCTGCTTTTGCCATGCCCTTGAAAGTGACAAAGAACTTGAAGGTTGCACTAGGCCTTATTTTGTTCGCTCTACTACACAATTGTTGTTCTAGAGCCTTAATGACAAGTAGACTAAGGATGCTCTTGTTATACCATCTATGCAATGAAAAATGAAGTAATAGCTATATCCATTCCTATTGGAAAAAATTTCAATAGCCTTTGATGACCAAGTCGAAGGTACAACTCTATTTGCCCTTACAATTTTATTCAAGGAAGCTCCTTTAATGCCGAAATGGTTTTTGGGTGTTCTAAGGATCTAAAGAAAAGTATCAAATAGATAGATCTCATTTTTTTTAGATTAATAATCAAATGAACCCCTCTAAAATCTAATTTTTATGAAGATTCAACAATTAAAAAAATTATAAAGTTTTTTATTCTTTGGGTTCCAACTTGGGCAAGGAAAGCAAGGCATCATTTTCTTTGAAAATTTGCAAGCTTATTTTTAATCAGAGTTTTTGATCATATCTAGATCTAAAGGCCCCAAATCATCCTCACAAAAGAAATTTGAGTTACATGGCTCAAAAGTTTGACAAAGTCACATTGTCAAATGTTCAAGCAATCTTGAAAAAACATCTTACTCCAATTTGCATGCTTTGTTTTCACATATATTGCCTTCAAACCTCAAAGTACTTGTATGTGACTCTAATAGTCAATAATAACAACCTATGACTACAAATTCTTAAAATTGAATAAAATTTGATTCATAGCTATTTTCTATGTATTTGCCAAGAATTGATCCAAGAAATTTGGAGGTTTAATAAATGGTCTATTGCACATGTAAAATGTTATTATATTATATATTTTTTTATACAAATAGGGATGTTATTTCATTGAAAGTAGTACTACAAATGAATCTATATGTTGAACTAAAGAAAGAAAGTCATGAAATTAGTACATCTTCAAATTTTTGGTTACTAATGGAACAACTTCCTAAATTTATGAATGTAACAAATGACAACTTTCTAAATGATTGGTTTTCATGGTCACATTTTCTATAAATATTCAATTTTTTTATCAAATCCTCAAATCTACTTTAATTTTCATATAAAACACTTCCAATATATTAAATTAACTTTGCAATTGAATATCTACATATCAAAAAGTGCATGAATTTTTCTCCCAACTAGCAAAACCAAAAATAAATCAACACAAATCAATCCTAAATGTGGAAACTTATTATATGTAGCACAATACCTTATCCACCACCTACTTCAAAGTTGTGATGGGTTCTCTAGAATTTTTGTCATGACAACCTTCATGTATACCTCAAAAAACATATTACATCTTAAACTCTTAAAGTTGTATAAGTGCATCAAATTCTTAATTGAAAAGCCCTCTCACAAAAAGCTTCATTATCTAAAATTGTGAGCAAAGTTGACTCCAATTTAGTCATAATTACGAAGACATCTTCTAACAAAAGGAGGTTCACATTAAAGCAAACCATCTAAACGTGAAGTATTTTGATATCAACTCAATGTGAATCATGTCGACAAAGTCATGAGGTTCAACATTTGAAAACAATCAAATTCAATAAGGTTACCTTGTAGGGTTTGGGCCTAAGACTTAGGAGAGCTAGGATTATAGAAGATACTTTTTTTAATTAGCTTTCAAAATGAAACCTAGTACAAAAAATTGGTTTTCATTTAGAAAAATCTTTTCAAAAGTAAGGTGTTTGAATGCATCTTAGACCTCAAAAAACATCATATAAAATGTCAATTTTATGCCTTGAAGGTAAGTGCACCAAATTGTAGCATGTTTCTAAATTCAACATCTACAAATTCTTGTTTAATAGTATTACATTTGTCTCTATTTGTCAAAGTCTTGGTGAAAGTTTGCTTTTGATTTAAGGTACATCTATATTCATTACTTTGACAATATTTTAATATATAGTTTATCCATAATATATCCAAAAAATGTATGGAATTTTCAAAAATCTATATTTTTTTTAACTATGAACAAAATCCAACAAAAATTAGACAATTTAATAATAGAAACTATATTCAAATGTTGATTTAGATGTTCTTACATGCAATTTTCTTCTTAGAACATATCCAATAAATTCAAACCACATAAAACTTGTATTGCTTTAACCTACTTAAGATGGAGTGTGACGTACTACAATCAAACTTCAAAATCATTCAAAGTGTATGTTCTATTTTTCCACTATTTATAAATCATAAATTTTAGTTGTGTTATTCAAAGATGAAATCAAATGTCTATAATCTATAGATCATACAATTTCTAGATTTATTTGTTACAGTTTGAAATCATCATGAATTTTTGAAGAAAAATGAGAGAGATTCTGATCAAATATAAATATGATTAAAAGATCTAAAACTTTCACTATATGTATATATCATAGTGTAGAGCATCATGATGTAAACCAAATTTTTACATTGTCTAATTAAAACACCAATAGACCATGGTTATAGATCTAGAGTTTAAATTGTAAGTAAATATTTTAATTCCATGAATTTTGAAATGTTGAAATTGTATTGGAAAGTAAACTTGTTAAATTTTATTTTTTTAGATTGGTTAAATTTTTGAAAAAATAGAGTTGAAATGTAGAAACAAGGTAAGGAATTGATGTTGCTAAAATAGTCTAGAAAAGCATCTTTTGTGAATTTTGGATTCAACATCTTGTCCTTTAGAAAAATCCATACTACCTCATGGAGGGAATTTCCACTAACATTTGTTACATACACATTTGAGGAATTCTCTCAAAAAAATGAATGAAAATTGCAATCTATGCCATTTTATAAACAAGCAAAGTTCCAAGGTTAATCATGTTTCCTATTAGAAACCTCCAGTAAGATTGCTTCATTTGCATTTAACTTTCATTCTCGAAAAAGGTGTTTTGGACAACATGCCAAATTTTTTTCAACTATTTAGAGAAGCTCTATATTGCCTCCTACAATTTTTTCCAAGGGTAGAATCAACTCCAAATTTTTTACTTTGTTAGATAAATATAACAGTTTGTCCTTATATTGTGGTTGGATAATTCCATATTTTTTGACATCTCTTGGTTTTTTCAATGTCCTTCATTCCCAATGAGAATTCAATTTTCCAAATTTGATCACTAATGGTAAACAATAAGTTCTAGCCTTAATCCTAAGATCAAAAATTTGAAATTGGACTCACCCTTGTAGAAAAAGCAATATAGAGCTACAAATGGACTCCCAATCTTCAATCGCTTGTGAATTGTGATTGTTTGCAACTACTTACAATCATGCAATGAAAGCAACTCATAAATCTTCTGTCTTTGTAATCTTCCATTTAGGTTATGATAACTCTATCAGTTGATGAATATTTACAATGAGAACCTAATAGATAGATGGCAAAAATAGAAACATATATTTATTGTTGGTCTATTTAAACCCAAAACTTATAAAGTATTGAGTCAAAAGTACACTATATGTTTATTGTTTTGGGCCAATCCAAAATTTTTACTTGTATTTTATTGTTGTATGCTTAACAACTAAAATTGAATTTTATTAGGTTTAGTTATTATTTTTATTTTTTATTTGAAAATCTCTAAACATTTTATCTTCAAATTAAGGTTGATATAAGATAAAATTTTAATTAGATCCCATTTTTTCAATTTAAAAATTATACACCAAAAAAGTACCTCTAAAAATCTTTGGAAACTTTGATTATGCACTATTGATGAACAAGGTAGGAGGTTTAAAGTACTCAAGCTCTAAAATCACCCACTTCCTCAAATATACATTATTTGTATGCGTTGCTTTTTCATAGCCTACAACAATGTACAAACAATGTACATTTGAAGAGGTGGGCAATTTTAGAGCCTTATGTCATTTCAACTTCAAAAATTTCATAATTAATTCTATAAATTTTGAAAAAATATGAAACAACCTAGGTTTTGATGCCCTTTCTACTTGTTTTTTTAAGGAAAATTTACTGAAAAATATTTCAAGAAGTTTCACCACCCAAAAATTTAGTTTTAGCTCTTAAATGAACGATTTCTGGACCTCCTACTTTAAGGTCCAAAATCTTCCATTATGAATTTGAGTATTATTTCCAGCATAACTTAAATCATATATATTTTTGGTTGACTTTGATTCCATAGGTAGACAAATACTTCTTTAGAAAATATTTTGAAAGATTGAATGTTGCAAATATAGAATAAATGACCCCTTTCCAATCTCACATACATTATGGAAGTATAGGCTACTCTAATTCCGCATATGGGTAGTTGAATGGTGATCAATCATGACACATCATCTAACACAATTGTGATTGGCTACAAGTTTCTCTATATTGCAATTAGTCCATGATTGATTTCATATGTAGCCCACAATTAGAATTAGGAAATTCTACATAACAAGTATAGGTCAACTATATATCTTTAGATAAAAAAATTCTAAAAATTTTTGGAATCTTTCCAAACTTTATTTCTATACAAGGGAAAATTTGTATAGTTAAGAAATCTACACTTTATATATAAGTGATTCCTTAATCCCTAAAGTTGTATGACTATGTTCACTGAAAATGCTCAAGAATTGCCATTTTTAGTACAAGTACCAAAAAATTTGAATTTTTTTTAGATGTGTAAATATAGGATCTTGTAGTATATAGTATCAAAAACATGTGGAAAAAATTTCAGACATTCCCACCTCCTGGATTACAAGATATAAGCATTCAAATTCATTAAAATCATTTTTCAACCTTGTAAAAAGCAGAGTAGCTGCACTTCACAAGCTCACAATGTACCGAAAAGAAGCAAAATGAGGTTTTGCCATTAATTAACAACCTTCCTCCCTTCTAGAAAACAAAAGCCGTTCATTTTCTAGAAAAAAAATTACAAACCACCCCCACAACCATTGATCTCAAAAAAACTATGAAATGTATACAGATATAGATACATACATATACATATAAATATATATTGAGAATGGAACACCAAGGTAATGTATTCCAATGAAGAGGATTACAAAACAAACATGAAAAAAGGGTATTAAGTCCAAGCTAGGGGCTACCTTTTTATACTACTCTACTAACAAGTGTTATGACAATCCTTATGGGATAAGTCACCTCTAAAGGGGGTACCCTCTCTAAGGCCCTATTGGCTTAGCTACAAATAGTTTGCACTAAAGTTAGCCCATACAAGGAGCTCCTACAAGTAATTCTAACACATGACTCAAGTCCTTCAACAATCCTAACACATTATTCAAGTCCTTCAACACTCCCACTTTGTTTGTTGTCAAACAATCGTAAGTCCATCTCCTTTCAAAGACCTTTATGTTAAGGCTTTGCAAGGGCTTTTGTAAGCACATCAGCCACCATACGATTTATAGGAACATATTTCAATTCAATCACATCATTCTCAACTTTCTCACGAATGAAATGGTGTTGAATGTCAATGTGCTTACTCCAAGAGTGGTGAATTGGATTCTTCACCAAGGCAATCATGCCTTGATTGTCACACATAATAGGTGTGATTTTCTCTTGCTCAAATCCAACATCACTTATGAGTTGCCTTAGCCATAATGCCTCTTTTGTGCATTAGCTAATGACCATATACTCCGCCTCAATAGTAGACAATGTAATGGTGGGTTGCTTCTTGGAATTCCACAAGATTGCACCATCTCCAAGTATAAACACATAGCCCGTTGTTGACCTTCTATCACTTGCATCTCTAGCCCCTTAATACAAGACTCTTGCCTCCAAAAACCAATTTAGCCTCTAATGTACCTTGGAGGTACTGCATGATTCTTTTGACTATCGCCCAATGCATTGAACTACTCTTAGCCATATGTTGGCTCACTACATTCATTAGAAATGCAAGGTTAGCTCTCGTGGCCACCATGGCATACATCAAGCTCCCCACCACTTCTTTGTATGGCACATCTTGCATTTTAGCCTTCACACCTTCATACTCTTCATCTATAAGCTTCACCATCTTAGACTTGATATCAAGCAGTGTACCAATGGATTTGCAATCCTCCATATTGAAGTGCTTTAGTACTTCCTCAATGTACTTGTGTTGACTCATAGTGATGGTACAATCAGCCCTTTGTCTTTGAAACTCCACTCCAAGGCAATAGTGTAGCTCACTAAGAGTACTCATGTCATATTTGTTCTTCAACATTGCCTTGACTTCCACCATTTTGTTCATGGTGTTGGTCATAATGATCAAATCATCAATGTAGACGATGACAATCACTAAATACTTCCTTGTTTGCTTAATATAGAAAGAGTGATCCGCGTGGCTCCTTACAAAACCCTTTCTTGCAAATAATGCATCAATGTCCATGTACCACGCCCTTTCCGATTGTCTCAATCTATAGATGGCTTTCTTGAGCTTACACTTGAGGTGTTTACGACCTTCTTGAACAAAGCCTTTGGGTTGGTCCATATAGATGGCCACATCAAGGTTTGGGTTGGGAAAGGCCGTGACGACATCCATTTGGTGCATCTCCAAGTCCATGGCTGCCCCTATGACACCCATACATCAAATAGTGCAAAATTTAGTCACAAAAGAAAAGGTCTCATTGAAATCCACTCCTTCCACTTGTGAATATCCTTTAGCCACCAACTTTGCCTTGTAGCACCCAATGTTGCCCAATGCATCTCTCTTGGTACAAAACCCCCACTTGCATTCAACACTTATACGATCATGAGAAAGAGGGGAGAGTTTCCAAGTACTTTTGAGCATAAGTGAGGCATATTCTTCTTGTATAGCTTTCTCCCACTTGCTTGCATCCGTGCTCTTCATAGCATCACCAAAGTTGCATAGATCTCTTGCATATGCCACATTTGCATGCTTCTTTTGGTCTTAAGTGAAGATGTGGTTCTTCCACCATTCTCCAAGCAACCTATGCTCCCCGTAGGATACCTTGGCTCCTTGGAAGCATCTTCCTCTTCATCTTCACTTGGCACCAAACTTAGAGATGGATTTGTCTTGTTTTGAGGTGTAGGTGGTGTCTCATTGTGGTCCTCATCATTCTTGGGCCAAGCTTATATGCTTGGGGATTTGTCCATCTCAAGCGTCGCATCCTCATTGCTCCCACTTGGACACATCTCCAAAACATCGCTTACCCTTGCTTATCTTTCACAAAGGTAACGTCTCGACTTTTAATGATCTTCTTTGTCTCCAAGCACATCAACCTATAGGCCTTGGAGCCTTCACAATAGTCCAAAAACAAGCATTTGATGCCCTTTGCATCAAGCTTGGTGCGTTTAGGACTCAAATCCAAAGCGTATGCAATGCATCCAAAGATACGCATACGTTCAATATTCAGCCTCTTTCCACTCCATGCGTCTTGTGGCGTCATAGAAGCTACCATCCTTGAAGGGCATCTATTGCGTGTATAGGCCATTTTGGATACAACCTCTGCCCAAAGATCAAATGTGAGGCCCTAAGCATGCAATATGGCACGAGCCATCTCTACAAGTGTGTGGTTGGCGCGCTCTACTACACCATTTTGTTGTGGAGTATAAGAAGCTGAGGTTGGTGTTGAACGCCATGCTCTCTCATAAAAGCCTCAAAGGCCTTGGACATGTACTTCCCTCCATTATCCGATCTCAACACCTTCACCTTGTGCCCCGATGCATTCTCTATAAGTACCTTCCATACCTTGAACCGCTCAAATACATCACTCTTGCATTTGAGCATGAATACCCATATCTTCTTTGAAAAATCATCAATGAAGGTTAAAAAAATACCTTGTACCACCTATGGAAGTGGTCTTCATAGGGCCACATACATCTAAGTGCACAATCTTCAACACCTTGGTTATTTTTATCCCTCCATCCAATCGAAATGGTTGCTTCGCTTGCTTGCCTTGAATGCAAGTCTTGTACTTCAAATCACAAGAGCCTTTCATCACTTGCATGCCTCCCATCATATTTTGAGGACTCTTCACACTCTTCTCATTGAGGTAGCCCAATCTTTTGTGCCAAAGCTCCAAAGATTGTTGATGAGGTGCTCCTTATACCAAATATGCCATGCTTGTACCATTCACCAATTTGAAACTCAATTGATACAAATTGCCCTCTCTTGGTGCCGTCACAATCATCTCTCTGTTGGGTGCACCCAAAATACAACCTTGGTTGTTGAATAGCACCTTCAAGTTTTGTGACACCAACTTGCTCACTGAGAGCAAATTTGCATGCAACTTGGATACATGTAAAGCACCTTGGATGCGAATTCTCCTCAATTAGCCCTTCACCTCTATCACAACGCAACCCATACCAATTGTATCCACCACACTAATGTCATTCAAATACACTTTGCGGTTGATAATAGGCTCATACATGAGGAATGCTTGCTTGTGTAGAGTCATATATTGCGTTGCACTGGAGTCAATGATCCATTTGAACATGTCAGTGTTGTCATATCCATCATTGGTTGCAAACGCAAAGTCTTCCTCCACCTCCTTCACACTAGCCTTGTTTGCACTTTCCTTCTTCAGCAACCTACAAAACTTTGCAAGGTGGCCAGACTTACTACAATTGAAGCAAGTGTGTGTCTCCTTGTGTGGTTGTGAGCTCCCCCTTTTGTCATATCGTGAGTAGAACGATGCACCTCCTTCATGAGGCTCATTTTCTTTCCTCTTAAACACCTCATGCATCAATCTTGCTGTGATGAAGTCAACAGTGAGCTCCGCCATAGGTCTAGTTTCCAATGTCGTAATGAAATACTCATAAAAATGTGGCAAGCTCTCAAACAAAGTCATGATAATGTCTCATCCGTGACCGGCACTTCCAAACAAGCGAGTTGGTCCGTAAGCGCCTTCACCGTGTTGATGTGGTCAAGCATGTCCTCATCCTCTTACATCTTACACGTGAAGAACTTGTGTCGAATGAAAGAGCATGTTGGACAAGCTCTTTGTCTTGTGAATGCTACAAAGCACCTTCCATGCCTCCATAGGTCCTTTGCATGCTCGAATATATACAAGTTGCCTATCTACAAGATTGCAAGCAATCATGGAAAAGGCCTTTTTCAACCTCCTCTTATAGGCCTTTTAAACTTTGGTGTCCGCATCGGTTGCGGATGCTTCTTCGGTGCCTTCTACAATCTCTCACAAGTCCTTCTCGAATAAAATCATCTTCATTTTGAACTTCCAAAGTCCAAAACCGTCTCCATTGAACTTGTTAATGACCCTTGAGTTGTTTCCTTCACTAGTAGCTATGGTGAATGCTTCTAACTCCAATCGCAAACCTCTTCGATGCAATCCACCGTAGTGACACCAAGTGATATCAATCACTCCAATATACCTCAACTTTGTACAACTAACTCTCTTGTAGTTGCACAAAGTCCAATAGGGCCCCCAATGATCCAAATCGCTCAAATAGAACCTTTAATGGTCCAAATCTCTCCTATGTATACTCAAGTGCTCACAATCTCTCAATTTAGACCCCAAGTGATGAAAACACTCCAATGAGCACTTCAAGACTCACAATCTTTCAATTCAGACCTCTAGTAGTTCAAAATACTTCAATGAGCACTCCAAGACTCACAATCTCTCAATTCAGACCCTAAGTGGTCCAAATCACTCTAATGAGCACTCCAAGGTTCACAATCTCTCAAGTAAGACCTCACGTGGTCCAAATCACTCTAATGAGCACTTCAAGGCTCACAATCTCTCAAGTCAAGCCCCAAATGGTCTAGATCACTCCAACGAACTTTTAAAGGCTCCAAATCTCTCAAATGAAACCCTAATAGCTCCAAATCACTCTAATGAATTCTTCCAAGCTTCAAGTCTTTCTAATTAGACCACTAGGGTCTCCTCAAACTCAAATCAACTTTTCAAAAGCAAGAGTGAACTCCAAACAAGAAAATACCTCAAAAATGGTCAAAATCTTGACTCCAAATACTCCATGAATGTTCTTCAAACACACCTTGTGAAGAGATCAAACCTCCAATAGCAACTCACATGAGTAGGCCCATAACCTAGTGAAAATAGAACACCAAGGTAATATATTCCAATAAAGAGGATTACAAAATAAGCATGAAGAAAGGGTGTTAAGTTCAAGCAAGGGGCTGCCCTTTTATTCTACTCTACCAACAAATGCCATGACAATCCTTATGGGATAAGTCACCTCTAAAGAAGGTATCCTCTCTAAGGCCCTATTGGCTTGGCTACAAACAACTCGTACTAAGGTCAACCCATACAAAGAGCTCTTACAAGTAATCCTAATACATGACTCAAATCCTTCAACAATCCTAACACATTACTCGAGTCCTTCAACAATATATATGTATATACTAGGATACGTATTTGGGAAAAATAGATATCCCATATTCATTGTAAGATTACTTGATTCTGAAAATTACAAAGAAAGGAGGGGCGGAGGGAAGAGTGTAGTATGATTTTTGAGATCTTATCTCGTTCTCTAAATCTAAGTTCGAAAACTAGGGAATGAACTATGTAAGGCTAGCGTAGTATATTCAAAGGTCACAATGTACTAGTTTATTAGATTAAAAGGTTTATTTACTCTTATTCCTACAAAAATCCAAGATACAACTCATGCTGTCCATTAATAGATGCTATTGACAGATATATGACGTCTCCGTCTTATCTAGTGTGCTAATGGCTCATGACAATAGTTATAGGACAATAGTTCAATGTGGACTAACTTGTAATGAATGTATGTGCAATGTAGGACTTATAGACTAAATAAATAATAGTATTATTATTCTTTAGTATTTAGCACAAGAATAAGAGTTAACGTTTTAGAATAACTCACAATAAGCCCGCACACACACAACCAAGGACAATATAGCCAAATACGTGCAAATCAGTATGCTTTACCTAAAACCCACACAAAACTTCCATTTACAACATATATATGCAATTTCAAAATTGACACTCTAAACCTATATTAAGACCTATATCCAAATTAAAGATACGGCCCAAAGGGCCGTTCGAAAAATTTGAGCCTTATTTTAATTTGTTTTATCTGTTACTATCCTATGGTCGTGCGATACCCGGTTGATACCCAGATTGATATCTGGATTATCCCAATACCCGTATCTCGAGCCACCAAGACCCTTACCCGGCCTATGCTTGCACTGGCTTCCTCACGGGTCTCAACCGTCTGACCGTCGGGTTCCAATCGGCCAGATCAGTCCGTCTCCCAACTGATGCGTCTTGCCAACCTGCTACCGCCTGACTTCAGTGTCGCGGTTGTCTGCTCCCCGCACTGCGCCGATCCTCAAGGCCTCTGATCAAGGTCAAATTGTTACAATTTTTGAAATCTTTCTCCGAATTCTACCTTACTTCCTCAATTCCTCCATTGTCAAAAATCTACCAATCAGAAATTTGGAAAACTTTGAGGAATTGAGGATGCAACCTCAATCAGCGTTGAATGTCGTAAATTTACAAAATTTGATCGAATTTGTCAAATTTCTCAAAACTGTTTGCAAATCCGTACTCGCTTGATTGATGAGATCCTCACCAAGCCTCAATTGATCACAATTTTGCCAAATTTGTCAAAGTTGTCAACATTTGACTCTACAAACAGGAGCTGTGGCGATCGCATTTGTGAGTACCAGCTGCAACGAATCTTCTTGATCTTTGCAGTCTCAGATTCGATTAAGCCCAATCTTCCCTTCCATTATAGATCTGATCTTAGGAGAATTTTATCATCCAACACATTTACATTTTTAAATTTCAACCTTTCCGATTTTTTGCACAAGTCGCAGTCAACTCAGGGCTTCTATGTTTCATTCCTCAATGCTCAAAGTTTCAGACCATTTTCACATCCTAATTCATCTTCACAAGTAACAAGTCTCTCACAGTGCTCAGGTCTCTCAATTGACTCAAAATCACACACACTAACAATATATATAAATTCAACCAGAAAATACACACAAAAGCTCCAAATCTCACAGCCAGCAAGGTAAGTCCACAAATTCATTAATTAATCATCCTGCAAACACAATCCAATAGTGCAACCTAACGATTCACGTGACACCAAGCAACCAACACGAACACGAAGTACAACAATTCCAAAAATAAGAACACACAGATTGTACAGATTCAATTTTTATTGTAAAAGGCAAGATTACACACCCAAGAATTACAGCACTAAGAGAAATTCTACAATCTGCACTTCAAGGGGGGAAATGAGAGGAGGGAGAGGGAATTTAAGTCAAGGAAGGAGGGAGATCGGAAGCGTCAAACAGTTGCAACGTTTTCAGCAAAACTCCCCAAATCTTTATTTTCTTTTTCTTTTTCTTTATCTTTATCTTTTACTTTTATTTTATATTTCCAAACTAACTACTTCCCTCAATAGTTTTGAATCTTTTTCACACTTGGAAGATAAAATAAGTCTATTTTTATACTAGATACTAGAAATAGAGTAGAATATATATAAAGTTATTAAAAAAACAAAAAAAATAGTAATAAAAGTCAAAAAGGTAGACTACAGGGAGGTTTTAAAAAAAATTAATAAAATATTTTTTTAATTGTTTGGGAGGTTGCGGGGGGGAAGGGGGGAAATAAGAATAAAATTAATTAATGAGCTCATTGTAATAGTTTGTCACAATGAGCTCAAAAGAGTCAATTACTTTTCTATGAAAAAATGACCAAAATGGTGGTGTTTTTTTGGATTATTATTCCTAGACAAATTAGCCACATGCTTAAAAAAAATAGTAAGTAGATAGTATATTTGGAATTGTACAATATATAGAAAAAAAAATAGTAAGTAGATAATAGTAAAGAATGATTCAAAATACTAAATTATTAAGAATTGAAATATGGAATTGAAAAATGCCAATCCCTATGGTTGCAATGTTGTAATAAACAATCTACATCCTATGATTTTATTTATTTTTTAAATATTGAAAAAAAGGTAACATAAAGTATTTTAAAGTCTATTTTAGCATGAAAAATCCATAATTGCCCACAAACAATAAATCCTCATAACTTTTGACTCATTGATCAAAATGGAATGATTCAAAGCTTTCCGCATATATATATATATATATATATATATATATATATATATATATATATATATATATATATATATATATATATATATATATATATATATATATAACTCTAGAGAACCAATTTCAAACTTTTGTTTTAGAAAAAAAAATTATTTCTAATCTGCCCAAATTGCCTAGTTACAAAGAAAACAAAAGTGATATATTAAGCTATAACTTTTGACTTCTATTTCCAAATGTCATAAAATTTAGTGCATATGAAAGATATTCCTCGTCCCCACCTCCTATAAGAAAAAATTATTGGGCCCAAAAACATGAAAATATCGAGTCACACGCACCTACCCAAAATTTCTATGTGAGTAGCCAAAAAACTTAACTTAGTCCTTTAAGGGTGAAGTGGTTGGAAATGGGTAGTAAGCTTCTAGCCACCAAAGAATTCTGCTCCAAGTCCACTCATCATGATTCTTGCGTCGTCACTGCCAAGTGCAACCCAACCCCCCGATAAGCCTGCCTGTATTTTTTTTCCTGGTTGGCGTTGTGCTGGCACTGATTCATTGATTGATCAATCAGGTGCCAAAACAAAAATACCTCACCTCACCTCACCTTACCTTAGTGGGTATGGTGAAGCCAGTTCAGAGCAGTGCGCTGTGGCGGCGTTGCACACCACCCTCCATCACTTGCTGCTGCTGCTGCTGCCCAAAATTGAAGACGCCGGCAGGAGATCAGTTGGTGGTCCAGCTGTTTTGATCATAGTTCCCACAGCAACCCACATAAGACAGCCTTTGACCATTGCAAATATATTTGTGGGTCCTCCCTTCCGTCTGTCCGTTCGTCCTTCCTTGCTCACTCGCTCACCAGATTCGTAGGTTATTGATGCTCAAAGAAAAAAAGGAAGGGGAAAAAAATGCAAAAAAAACAACCCAAAAAACATTTGTCTTTTTCCTACCCAAAGCCCATCCCTGTCCGTATTGTACTTGACCCCCACGCTCAGGTCTCCAACTGAGAGACGGAGGACTGAGCCATCAAGTGCACACACCAATACACACACTACTTTTATAATTTAAAAAAAAATGCGGATAGGAAATGGAAAGAAAACGGGTATACCAACAAAGGACATTCCGTACAATTTTTTTTTTTTTTGTCAAACTTGTATTCTTCTACAGTAGCATGTTGGCTGGTGATTGGAATTCAGTACAAGTACACGTGGAATATGGAATACAAAAAAAAAAAAAAAAAATTCTTTCATTTCATTGTTCTCGTTGCCTACCTTACATACATTGAGGGAGCATATTATTCAGATTTTTATTCTTTTATTTTTTTATTTTACAGTCTTTCCGAGTAGGCCTTGAGTTCAAGACACAGTGGCACTTGATTTACATATCATCTTGTCCCACTGTAACTTAAATTGCACAAACTGCTGAGGTGGCCTTTGGCTGTAAATAGATAGATCAACCAATCCATACTGAAGGATGGATGGATCATAATGCCTGCATTTACCATTTACCATTTTGGTCATTTACCAAAGGACATGATGATCAAAAGAATTGAAGGAACATGATTCCAATTCAGAGGAATTCACAACAAAAAGCCCAACTGAACTGATGATGGATCTCTGCTGCGCTTGTAGTTCTTAACACATATTAACATACTTGAGTTCTTACAGGAGCAAACACTGTTAGCATGTGGCTCCTTTATAATTTTATTTACCCCATTCAAGCCAGGCAGCCTGCTTCTGAGTGGGTAATCATGCGTAAGCATGAGCACTCCTTGTCATTGTGTGAGTGGGCTCAAGACAGGTTTTCAAATTGAATTCTTATCCATTTCATTTGTGCAATAAATAGAATAAAATTGAATTTCGAATTCTTTTTATTGAATTGAAAAAAAATAAAAATAAATTGAATTCTCATTTTGACAGACACTTGTGGTTTTCATGACAGTCAGCAAGGGATCAAGCATTGCCACACAGGTCCCGAAATGGTGCACTCAATCCAGATGTTGTAAGGGAGGAGGTCGGAAAACCCAGTGTCTGTTTTGAAGGTGGGTACAGTACCCCACCCCAAAATCGCCACTTTTGGGGACTATGCCTACACTAAATTATACTGAAATTAGATAGTCCAAATCATTAATTTCTTGACATTCTACACTATATTGAATATGTACTGTTATTGTAGGAGGATGTAACAATGTAGGAACTATGCGTGTTGCATGGGTTGATGCGCTGGTTTGTAGTGTGAGTTTAGAGAGTGGCATGTACCTCCATGTGAACAAACAGTGAGTTACAGGGTAACTTTTTTAGGTAAGGCAACCTAATTGTTACAGCAATCCAATTTCATTATTTTGTGTAGTTACTTCTATTAGGCTGGTCAAATTTTCATTGATTTCCTTGTTGGAAAGTGAAAGGAGGTTCTAATGTACCTAAGAGTGCACTATTTGGATACAATGTGCAAAATTTTGGAAAAATCAAAATTGTTTAGGGTAGATGTTCTAATTAGAATGATATCTTATATATATATATATATATAGGTTTCAGAGATGTACTCAGAGCAATTGTGATTTTGGATGTACCCACTTCACTATTTGAATTTAATTTAGAAGGGTTGGAGTAGCTTGAATATATTTATTGTGATTTTTTCATTGAAAGATGAATGGAAATGGCATCAACTGTAAGTGATTTTGTACTCTTAGGAGTTGTAATGAATTAGTTGTAATATCTCAAATCCATCTAGAGTAGATTTCTATTCATTTACATAGGTATTGTGTAATTCCTAATCAATTATTTGGCTCAAAAAATAAGAAAATATTCTGAAAATGGCACGAAATAGCACCTTAGACAAAAAGAGTTGTAAAAAAAATTAATGCATTTTGAAGGACTTCTAACTATAAGATCTAATTTTTGACTTATGTTGCAATGCCATATAAAAAATTTAGGTCTTGAAGGCACTATGTGAGTGAGATCCATGCATGCAAAAAAACCATCTTTTAATATTCCACTTAACCCCTAAATGATTTTGACTATGTTTTCACAAGAAAACGCTTCCAAACTGTCATTTCTAGTACAAGTACCAAATTTTAGAAGAAAAAAAAACATTTTTGGACACTTATAACCATAGGATCTTGTATTAAGTTTGTTTGAAAACATGCGGAAGAAATTTCAGAACTTTCTACCGTGTAGATTTCAAGATATTAGCATTTCAAGTGACAAATTTCCTTTTTTGGGCCCTGCAATATTCCAGACAGCTGCACTTCAGAAGGTCACATTTTTATGAAAAAATTTGCAAAATGGTTGAAATTCTTTGGATTCATTTTTCAAGTCAAGTTGGCTACATGCTTGAAAATGTTTAGGTCATTTGGAATCACACAACATATAGGAAAAAAACAGTAAGTAGAAAGGAGTAGAGCATGATTCAAAATATTGAATTGTTAAAAATTTATTTATGGAATTGAAAAATGCCAATTCCAATAGTTTTAATGTTTTAATAAAAAATCTAAACCCATTGTTTTTATTTTTTTTCAAAATATTGAAAATTGAGTTAAATAAAGGACTTCTAAGTTTGTCTTAGAGTAGAGATTCAACAATGACCTGCAAACTCCCACAAACTAAAACTCTTCATAATTTTTGATTCATTGATCAAAATGGAATGATTCAAAACTTTCCAAGTATATATAAATCTAGACAACTAACACATAAATAGAAAGTTGGATGAATTAAGAGTCTATCTAAGTATATGGTTCCAAATTTCATCCAACTCAAAACAAGTTGGGATGTAGATGAATAATGTCATTAGAAGAAATTTGAGGGCTCCAAGAAACCATAAGTTATCAAGTCCTATAAATTGCAGGAGTGCAACTGTTGCACTGATTGCACAACAATTTGACGTGGTGTGAGCTCCCAATTTGTCACTTGGGACTCAAAGATTTCTTTTTGTTTTAAATTGCAATTTAAAGTAAATATAAGTATATAAAAAGCCATAAAAAGAATATAGAACCAAAATAGGGTTGTAATAGGCCCATTATAGTATTTGGTCTAGTTTTATTTGTATATGTAGAATTCCTCCAAAACCAACCTGGGAATAGAGAAGAAATCACGAGATAACAGGTTTTGTAGATTTTAGCCACACAACCCTAGAAGGATTAAATTCCACCAAGAATGTGGCAATTCATGGCTAAGTTGGTCCAAAGATTCTACAATGAGGCTAGTAAGTTGGGTCCTAGAGTTAGGTTTTGAATTCCCCATTGGAACGATGAATTCCCAAGAACCTCCAATTGTTAATATATAGGAGCCACAAACGAAGGATAGGGCCATAGAGGAATCTATTGCTTCCAAATGGTATTTCTAGAGTAAATCCCATGCTAGGAGTCCAATGGAAAAATTGATTTGCCAAGATTCCTTTATTTGCAAAAGATTCGTATACCATCAACAATTCAAGGAGATGGCCAATTTAAATCTCTACTGACCAATGGTGCTAGGTCCAAATCAAACATGTACACGTTCCGTGAGACTCCCTGAGAGGTCTCATGGAAATTCCCAGCATCTTCCAACTTGTAGAAGAACCTCTTCTAGACAATCAACCATTCTAACCTCTAATGGGAATTTTTAGGAAATTACTCAGCTTGTAGTAAAATTTCACTAGAAATTATACTAGCTTGTTTTATGTTAATAATGTGCTCCACCAAATTTTGTAACATTCTAATAGTGGCAAGTACTTGAACCACCCAAATTCCTTAGAAGTTGATCATGTAGCAAGATCCCTGCAATGTTGACTAGCACTCTAGGGGTACACAAAGGCGAAATGAAGTCAACAAGGAGCCTTTTTTTACTCTCTTGCACCTATTGGAGACCATAGGCTAGTTATTTTTCTCAAAATAGGAAACCACCAAGAATTGGAGATTTACCACAACTTGGTTTTTAATCTATGCTAGCCTTTGTTGGGTTTTGGGCCTCAGTACAGGGAATAGAGAGGTTTTGGATTAAAAATGGTGATATGGAGCCAATGGCTCAATCCATTTGGCATTTGGAGTTAATCTCCAAAAGTTAAAATGTTGGTCCAACTTAATGGTAGATAATTAAAAGTTAGGGATTAGGATGAAAATCTTTGAGGATGAGGATGAAAGTTCAAGTTGATAAGGTTACTAGTAGGAATTTAGGGTGGAAGTGGGCTCTTGGAAACCTATATAAGGGCCCCATTTTCCTCTCTAAAATCACCCCCAATACTTATTTTGGGACTATGGGTTCAAGTTATTTTGGATATCTTGGCATTTGAGGCCAAGAAACTCTATGGTGTTTTTGGAGTACTTTTGGCTTTCTTTTGTTGTACTATTTGGAGCTTTTGAAGGTCCGTGTGGGCCCTTCTATTTTATCCCTAGGTATTTGTATGTGTTATGTGGAGGAGTTAGGAGTCTTTTTTCCCTTTGTACAACCTTGTACTAACCCTAAAGCAACTCCCCACCATACCTTGGCAATGCCACTTTGGGGGGCCTTTAGTATGTACGTTAGGGTCATCACTTCGTTCTTTTGGGCATTGCTTTGTATATGCATGATTCTTTAGTTTAATGTTCTCTCCTTGTATGAATACATATGGGAGACGGCGAAGCTTTGACCTTAGGTGTTAGAAAAGGTTGGTATGTTCTAAAATACCCATGGGAGATAGCAAAACTTTGACCTTAGGAAGTAGCAAGTTTGGTATGTTTTTTTTGTTATTAGTGGGACGACGAAGCTTTGACTTTAGGGCTTACAAGAAGTTTGGCATGTTTCACAAGGTGCTAGACAAGTCTCTACATTAATTTCCAAATATCCATGAGAGGATATTTTTGTTAGTTTCCAAATATCCAACAATCCCAAAACACCTAGCATAAACAAGCCTTAACATCAAACCCCTAGCACAACCCAGCCAAAGCTCCCAATACAACCTCAATTGAGGCCCCCTAGTACAGCTAGCCGAACCTCCCTAGTACAACCCAAATGAACCCATTAGTAAAACCCTACCAAGCTCCAACACAGCCCTAGTACCAAAACCTGGGTACAAGAAGGGTGCCACAAGGTAGGGTGCCGTATAGAAAGGTCCATTGGAGAAAAGTCCGCAAGGGAGGGCTACGGTAGAAGGGGTCCTTAAGGGGAAGGTCTAGCAGTGGGGAGAGTCAAATTAAGGTTTGAAAAACAAAAGAACAAGGGAATGTACAAATAAAAAAAAAGGAGAAGAAGCATAAGACGGAGGAAGAGAAAAAAGAACCATTCTACACTATCCTACACGCACACATTCGTTCCAACTTTCTCTCTCACCATCCAAGGCCAACTACAAGTAATGGGGGGGGATTAAAAGAAGGAGGATTGAAATAGATAAAAGGAGGAAAAAGGTGAATAGTGTGCTAGCACTAGATTAGGTAGGAAAGCTATGGGTCTCCATGGTGATTATTAGAAATAGGATTAATATGACACAAAAGAAGAATGCATAAAGAGGAGGAATGGTACCATTAAGGGGCCTTGAAGTTTGGATCTATAGTTGTAAGACCACCATGAATGCATTTGGTGGAATAATTCTAGTGAAGAAAGACAATGGGGGAAAGAAAAGGAGAGAAAGAAAGGAGTTAGATTACATGGGTGTGATAGATTTTCAAAAGATAAAGCAAGGAGCCTCAAACCGATGAAAACCTAAGCAACCCAAGGTTACAATGGACCACAAGGAGGCAAGCATGGATGAGATCATTTCCGACACAGAAGCGATGAGGTGAATCTTTAACTTAACCCTTAGAGGTTTCACCTTAGGTAGCATTGATTTTTTTCTAGTTAGCTCTAAACCACAATTAGTGAATATAGGATAGTAAAAATTAGGAATGTGGAATCATAGACTCATAGAGTAGGAAGGAGAGCCTAGGTCATAGAATTAGAGGTCAAGACTTAGAATTAGTAGTAGAACCAAGAGTTAGCGTTAAGAGCAAAAAAACCATAGCATTACTAAAAGTAAAAGTAGGAGGTGATTTAGGTTTTTATGAAAGGAATGTAGGAATTCCCAATCCCAATTAGTAGAGATTGTTGCCGACCACCTCTAACATAGGGGAGGTACATGGAACTATAGAATTTTACCCTCAGCCACAATAAACTGATAAATTTTTTGTAGATGCCCCAAAACATCTCATATGCCCAATTTGGATACTTTTTGCAAAAGTTACAAGGCTTTGAAGTTGGTAGCCAATCAACCCTAATTAGACAGATTCGTCCCTGTACAATAATATGCTATCCGTTATGACAACTCTGATATTTATTACAAGTTTAATGTAAAATATGTAATATCAACAAGTACAATCTTTCTAAGACATCTTGAAATCATCATATAATTATATGTAAATGCTTAGGGGAGACACAAGAGGGAGTATTAGAAAATCATGAGAGAAAAAACAGAGTCTTAGTAAATAATTGGAACTAAAAAATTTAACTTGTTGATTTTAATATATGGCTACAAGAATGTGACTAAGACTAAAAAGGGTGTGAAGAATATAGGATTATAGTAAAGTGGTAGTAGGTAATATATTGGAAATAAATTAAAGCACTCACAAATAAAATATAGCTAATTATCAACCAAAGTATGATGCCAATAATTCAAAATTCAAGAGGTGGAATTAAGAGGGTTTTAAACACAAAGAATTTAGGTCAAAATGAATAGCAAATTGTTTAGTAAATGTCAGCTTGAACTACATGACGGCTTGTGTTTTGATTTTCTCATCTTTTTTCAATAGTCTACATTGTTGCATATTTGA
The DNA here is from genome assembly GCA_963969395.1 of Pseudoscleropodium purum. NCBI lineage: Eukaryota > Viridiplantae > Streptophyta > Bryopsida > Hypnales > Brachytheciaceae > Pseudoscleropodium > Pseudoscleropodium purum. Next base: position 1,282,209 of record OZ017800.1, on the reverse strand, counting down.
GGATAACATGATTTTGTTATTTCTATATTGTATTTAAATAATTTGAGGAGATGTTTTACAACACATCTTTTTTTTTCATTTGAACTTTGGAAACTTTGTAAATGCATTGTAATATTGTTCTTGAGAGTTTTTGTTTTGTACTTGTACTTTTGTATAGGAAAAAGGGTTGCATATTGTGTATGTGCATATATTTATCTTTCAATGTTAGTGCCAAGCACAAAGTTGATTCTATAAATATTAAAAAATAATAATAAGCTACATTTAATATACTATGAACACAAAAAAAATTGAAGGATTAGAATAACTTTTAGGCAATAAGGCAATACTTTCATAGAAGTATACAACCCAAAAATCTATTTTATTACTCTTTGAAAAGATAATACTCCATCTCAAAATGTTTATTTGTCACTCATAGTCTTTTTAAGGGTATTGGTAGTATCTCCCTAATATAAAAGATAATATTATTTTAACTTTTCAACTTATTATACCTTTGAAAAAATAAATTTCATGTACACAAGTTGAACATTCATTTATAATTTTAATTTAATAGAAATGTAAATTTTTTGATTTTGTAAGAATTGAAGAAAATCTTAAAGGCTATAAATGAAAGTGTTATTGCATCTAAAATATTTTGAAATATTATGGTAACCCCTAAAGGTTGGAGACTATATTTTCACCAAAAATGCTCTAAAACTACTATTTTTGTTATAAACACCAAATTTTAGATGAAAAACATTTTTGGACACAAGTAACTACATTATATTGTAGTAAATTAGTTTGAAAATAAGTGGAAAAAATTTCAGAATTTTCCCTCTATGTAGATTGCAAGATTTTAATGTTTGAAGTGACAAAAATCATTATTTTGGCCCTTTGAAAATACGGGTAACTACACTTCACAAGGTCACTTTTGTATGAAAACATGTCCAAAATGGTGGTTACCCTTTAAATTCATTCTTCAAGGCAAGTTGGCTACATGCTTGAAAAAGTTTAGAACATTTGGAATTGCACAACATATAGGAAATAATTAATAAGTAGAAAGAATTACAAAGTGATCTAAAACACTAAGTTGTTAAGAATTTAATTATAAAATTGAAAAATTAAAGTCCCAGCTGTGGTAATGGGGTAATAAACAATCCATATCATATGTTTTTATTTTTTTTCAAAAAATATTAAAATTGAGTTAAATAAAAGACTCCATAGTTTATTTTCAAGTAGGAAATTCGTAATTGCCCTCAAACTAGAACACCTCATAACTTTCATCTTGTAAATCAAAATAGAATGAATGATTCAAAGCTTTCTACATACACATAAATCTAGAAAACCAATTTCAAATTTTTTTTGAAAAAAGTGATTTTTAAGAAATTTTTGGGCTACTTATCAAACATTGAAAATTACATATTATGCAATAACTTTTCAACCATGTAGTCAAAAGTTATGAAAATTGTTGGGCCTTAAAATTATTGACCTTGGGCACATGTGCGAAAATTTCAGCAAAAAAACAAAAAAACTTCATTCATAATGAGCTACCCAAAATCGTTATGTTGCCAAAAAACACAATTTTGACCTTTAGGGGTTAAAAAAACTTATTTTGTATTTATAATGGAATTTTGAAAGTTAATAAATTGCAAGTTTATATAAACAAATTTAAATTCACATTCAAAGAAAAATCTAGATCTTCATGTACATTATTTTCTTAATATCTAAATGATTGAACCCTTAAAATGCTTTTCGTTTTAAGACAATGTACGTAGAAAAATGGCAATTTTGGATGGAGAAATTGGTTGAAAAAGACACAAATTTTGCCCTAGGATTTTAATTTTTCCTTTATATGGAAATACATACAAAATGTTTCAATTTGAAATTTTTCACCATTTGTGAGTTCTATTTGACCAAAGTGTGAATTTTTTCCCTATGTGCCCATGGGGGTATCTCAACTTCAAAATTTAAGAATGTATAGTATTTAGTTTAAATATTAATTTTAGTATTATTTAGGCACTTCAAGGGCTGAAAATTATTATACCAAAAATCAGAACTTGAATCTACATTGTAGAAGACTTATATATCTTTAATTACAATGATCTCTATGTAAAGAGCAAAGCATCAAGAAATATATATAAATTTAAGAATATTTTTTTTAAAACTTGTTTTGAAATTCAAATGATGGATTTTTGTGAAAATGTTATCTAAAGTAGGAGAAGAAATAAATTGATAAGAAGTTTTAAAGCAAAATTCTTATGGTCCAAAAGGGGTGGAAATTGTGCAATTGAAGTGTGATGGCTTCAAGCACCAATAAAATTGTCAAGTAGAAACTCTTCACTAAGTCATCAATAATTGAGAAAGTTGAATTTTGATACTCAAATATTCAAAGATTCATAGAAAATGTATCCCAACTTGCATGTCCAAGGGCAAATTACATTTTGGGATTCACAACAAAAACATAAATTTAAAAATTGATATTTGTACATGTAAAAAATAGTCAAAGGTCAAAGTACAACAATTGATTGAAACTTCAAAAACCACAATTTGGTTTATGAGTTTTGAAGGGTTAAAACATAATTTTCTTGATTACCAATAGTCAAATGGAATGTAGGTAAGTATCAATCCAACACAATATTCTAATTATTTTAAATGAAACATTATTCCCACTAAGAATTTTCAAATGATGACACTAATTGTTTTGAATGAAACATTATTACCATTGAGAATCCTTACATGATGACATTCTAATTATTTCGAATGAAACTTTATTACAATTGAAAATCTTCATATCATGACGCTCTAATTGTTTTGAATGAATCATTATTCATCATCGAGTAATTATTTTTTAAATTTGTTAGCAAGTGAATTATGATTGTATAGGTACTATGGTTAAGAGATTGAGTTTGAATGTGTTGAGAGGTGTAGTACAATTAATGATAATGTGGTAGCTAGTACTTAAGTATACTATATATTACAATATGCTATTGTTGAAGGGAAGATAACACTATAAAAGTCAATATATGTGTCAATTATTAAAAATTATTAGTGAAAATTTTGGAAAAAATAGTGATGACTATTTCAATTGTTTCTAAATTGTAAATTTTCGTTCTAAATATCTTCATCTTTGTCATCGCAATATTGTATTTGATGGTCAAGTTCAACAATAAATATTTCTAAAAATAATTACTATAATTTTTAAGATAATTTCCTTTCAAAAGATAGATTATTTTTTATCGAAAATAAACAAATCATTCTACCATTCAACATTTGCCAAAACACATTTTGCAACTTCAATTGATTATTTGCCAAGGATATAATTAATGCCAATCATGACCAATTTGTTAGTATGATGGAATTTTCAGATCTACGTTAGGTAATTTTAATAAGGAAATTGAATTAATCTTTTTTGAGTTCAATGGTGATGAAATACAATTCATTCACGTAATTGAATGTACTATATAGTAACATTTTAAATATATATCAAGATTCATTAATCCTTTAACTTTTTGAAAGCCTAGTTTGGATTGCACAAGGTGTTTTTTGTACATTTGATATAGAAGGTGCAAGAATTGAAGTACATGGTAGTGATAATAGTTTGTATTTTTGTTGAGCTAGGTCCAATGACACATAGCACTCCCAATTTGAATCATTATTGCACTTCCTATACATATAAAAAGTTGCAACACATCCATGTATTTTATTTATATACTGGTGTATTTGAGCATAGTAAGGCATAGATGAAAAAAATGACTTCCAAATGAATATGTTAATTGCTAAAATCACAATCTAATTTTGTATTCCATCCATATTTTAGTATATAATTTATATTCTACAAATCAAATATGGTACCATACATACACGCTCCTACACACCTTTAAGGATTAATTCAAGAACTAATCATTAGATATGAAAAAATTACGAAGGAAGCTAAATCCAAGTGTTTCTCACATGTGTTAAGATGGGTACATCCCAAAGGTATATCCCTTGCCTATAACCACCACCATCACTCTGTGTATATCTCCAAAATCAATATGCACATAGGTAAAAGAAACAATTTCAGAATGTCTACCAAAAAAACTTTGAGGCTTCATAATTTTTGCATCCGGTATCCAAATGTCACATTCTTTGGTGCATTGGAACCTCCTCTCACTGACCAACAAGATTGAGATATGAAAATTTTGAACCATCTAATAATAGTAACTAGGTGCAGTAACAAAAAGTGGTGGTCTTGGGGTACCCGCTTCATCAACTTTGAAAACCAGGTCAAATAGTTGGTAAGATAGAGAGCCAACTCACACATTTCACATACGTCTGGCAGGTCATATCATAGAGTACCCCATTTGTACTTGATCTGTAAACGTGTATTGGGATGTATTTGATGATAGTTTCTACAGCCTTCATATTTCTCCGGTACATTTCTAGTAGGGTACCTGTAGTATCCATAGTTATCAGGACAACTTTTTTCTTTCCTTAAGAGATGGTGACAATTGCATTAAAAAACATGGAAAGAGCAATTAGAAAGAGGCTTGGAGAGGGATTTATTTTGGAGGAGGATTAAGCCACTTAGGTTTGTGGAAGCTACTGGAGCAAAAAAAACTTGGTTTTTTGCACCAAGTATCCTGAAATTCATTATCAGGACAACTTGGGTCATGGTTAACTTTCACATCAACATGAGTAGTGAGAAAGATTTGGGCCTTATGTATAAGCACATTGTAAATCCAAATTTTTGAATCTTTCTATACTCTTCGGGATGCTTATACCTCAAGGCTGGGCTATTCCCTTTAAGACCAATTGCACAAATTTCAGTCTTTTGTCCAATCACAAATGAAGATCTGGGGGGTTCTTGTACAATAAATTGGCCTGGCTTGAAGGTGTAAAGTGTCCCTTAGTTTACACTTATTATACACCATACTAACCCATAACCCCCCAACATGATAAAACCTATCACCAAAAAATGATCTAGTTTTTCAACTAATAGGTGCATTTTTCATTTCTAAAGTAATTTCAAAACCTATCCATTGTTCACTTTTTAGCCTCAAACTCCTAAGGTTAAATGGATGGAGCACATAAAAGTGTAGTCAACTCTATATCTTTTGCTTTGAATGCCCAATTTTGGCATATAAATTGAGTAGAAATTGCAAATTTCATGTAGGTCATTGAATTTTGGATTTTTCCTTTGAATACTTGAAATCACTCTAAACATTTGTAGAAAAATAAAACTATATCAAATACAAACTGATCTCTGAAAAGTTTGAAATTTCTTCTATAGGTATGCATTGTATATCATAGTGAAGAACTTTATAGTGTGATTCAAATTTTAATGTCATCTTGTGATTAGAAAATGAGTAGTTCGAGGTTAAAGGTCCAATGTTCAAATAGAAATAAAAATTTCAATCTCAAGAATTTTTCGAATTAGAATAGAAACTATCAAACTCCAATTTATATGGTTCTTTTTTGATGGCTACAATTGATACCAATACCAAGATGCAAAAAGTTGCCAAAGTACAATACAAGGCAATATATTTTGGTAGAGTGTTTTATTTTATGAAAGAAATTTAAATTCATATGAATTATGAATTTTATACAGTATCTATTACATAAACATTCAATAAACTTTCCAAAAAAATGCATTGGAAAATGAAATTCTTCATCTATTATTCTTCATTTGAGATCATTAAGATTCCTCCTCAAAGGACTGCACTATATAATCACTTCTTCCATATCAACAATTTTTTCTTATATGTTGGCCTTTTAGAATAATAGATTGATTTTCAAGTTAATTTAGAACTTTTCAAAGTCATCTTTATATAATATTGTTAGGTTTCAATTTTTAATGGCTATTTTGGTTGTTGCATAATCCTCTCTAAACCAAAATAAGGGAGAAAGAGTCTAAAAACATGTATTTAGAGCATTTTTTATTGCAATTGAAAATACATAATTGAATAGAAATTGCCCAATTTTCAAAACAATTTTTTCATCACTCATCTATACAAGTGGCAACAATCTCCAATCAATTTTAATCCCCCCAAGCAATCAAGAATTGCTAAAAAAAAATTGTACAAAAGAAGTTCAAAACTTTAATAATACTAAATATATTTAGCAAATAAATCTAATGAATATGAATTGAAAATCTATATCCTTGATGGATGTCCAAAGTACCTCAAGAATGTTAAGCACATGCTTGAAGGACATTTGTTCCGCCTTTGTTTCTATGGTATTTATTTAAGAATGAAAATATACATTTCTTGTATATGATGGTAGAATTGAGATGATGATGGTAATAGCTCGCATGGTTCACTATTATATTGTCCAACTTCCCTACAAAGGAACTATAATGTATATAGCTTAGAGCATAGCCACCACGCATTGCAAAAATGATACATCAGAGGGGTTTTTGAGGGCACTTTATGGGTTATGGGTCCATTATTAATTAATGTCTCCCACTTTAATTCTTACATTATGGAGGCCTACTATTCAAGTTGCACTCCCTTTATTAGACCTTGTGGGACTATAGATCCCCTATCTCTAGCCATTTGGCCATTGCTAGTGCTTTGCTAGTATTCCTTGCCATATTTAGATCAAGTTTGAAAAAGGAATTTTCTTCAATCCATGGTCTTGCATCAAGGAAGAGGCATCCAATTGTTGAGTGGCTCATCCATTTTTTTGAAAAGCCCCTGGTTCAAATTTAGCTTTGGAGGATAATAGTAGGACAATATTTTGTACAAAGGCCCTCCAAGAGGCATTGAGGCTTCGCTCGATGGATCTGGGTGGCCATGCTCTTACTTGGGTGGCGATTTTGGCAACTATCTACGTAATACTTATTTCTTTTTGGGAAATAAAGTTCAATGTATTCAAAAATCCTAAAAATAGAAACTTACCACAAGACTCTTTTTCTCATTCAATTTTATTGAAAAAAAAAACCCCTCAAATTTGGGGCATCAATCTCTAAAATTATTTTTTCAATGGAATGCTGCTACACAGGTACAGTAACTTACTACTACTAATATAATGTTGCTGGCCTGCCCAATTTCTCCCTTCTTGGGGGAGGAAACGCCACGGAAGATATATTAACTTACCTACAGCTGACAACACAAGTTGTGAGGTCTGCTGAGAAACATCAATTCCAAGAGAGTCATGAATAGGATACCTGTACGAAGATTCGACCCTGCTGCTGCGTATATTGGCTTTGTTTTCCAAATACTTGTCGTTGGAAAAACCCACGTTTGGCTTTGCTGGATTGATCCGTCCGCCTGCGACCCAGGATTTATTCAAAGCGTGAATGTGAGAGGCAAGTGCGAGTCATTATGCAACGTTGGCCAGCCACCTGGCCGATGCGATCGATGCCCCAACCCCCCCAAGGATTGATTTCATGATTCCATGATTGGAAAAAGTGTTGCTTAGCTGTGCAAGAGGACCGACTCCAATATGTATCTTACACCATGTACTAAATTTATTATATAACTTGTATAACATTCACACCATCTTTCCAGAAAAAACAAATATAACGTACATACAACACGCAGAATAACACACAATGCCAACGCGAGCCCGTTGACACACAATGCAAGTCGGTCGGTTGGATATTGAGTCAATAATATAGTTGTTGAAGTGCATACATGGATAGGAGCTGTGGCTGAGCTGTGTATCATGTGTAAGGTACATATGACCAAATTTACAAGTCCCTTTTGCAAATTCATAAGTTACTCTGGATTGATTGCTGAATTCAAATATATACGCAGTTTCTAAAAATAAATAATTTTTTATATTTGAAACAAATGAAACCAATTGCATTGCATTGCATTCAAAGGGGCAAAACTATACAAGCCCGTCAGCCACAAGTGGCAAGTTTGGACAGTATGTTGTATGATGCCATAACATTAATGAGCTGAAAACTTTTGAATTCAAGAATAAAAGCATTTTGTCCTTGGAATGTACGGAGTAAGTTACTTCATTCATTTGCTAACAATCAATTTTGTTGTTATGAATGCAAACGAACTCTCACGATATTAAAATTTATAATAAAAAAAATGAAAAGAAAATCTTGACTATCATTGCAAAGGGACCAACAGAGCAGGCAAATGGAGCTCACTCTTTGAGAGTTCATCTCCGTATTGTATCAAAAATTATAAATTGAATGTCCTAAATGGAGTAAACCCACTCCAGTTTGAAAATATGAACTAGCTAGCATGGAACTAAATTTTCTATTGCTCCAAAAAAAAATTCTATTTCACTTGTTTGGGGGGACATGGATGAAACATGCCAAAAAGGATGAAAATTCATTTACTCATTTAAAAGTGTGTACATTCATCCTGGAGCAATAATATTCTCCAAATTTGGTAGCAGTTTTAACTATTTCAGGCATCCACAAAGGGGAGTAAATAGCCAAATATTCCAATGGAATTTTCTGAATTCATTGGTTCTGAGCGAATTTTTTTCACCCAACCCCCTGGGCAGCTCCCCTGTTGACCCCCAGTGAGCTTGCCCTGTTGACTCCTCCCCCTCCCCCTTGTGATAATAAAAGTTGCTGCTGCCACAATCAAAGGAGATGGTGGGGGGTCGGTCACAATTCCCGTTTCAGAAAGAAAGGACTGAGGTGAGGCCCCAAGTGCCCAACTTAACTTATTTGGCATGGCAGCATGAAATCATTTGCACTGACATTGATAAAAATGAGTGATAAAATGAGTGCTCCTACAACTTTTTCATTTTTTTTTTTTTTTCATTATTAATACTACCCTAGCCTGAGTCACATTCTGTGGTTGGGTGACTTGAGTTGAGTGTGGTCCTTCCGTCATTATAGTTAATAACATACTTTACTGCAATTCCCTGGGCACTCCCGAGCACCACGGTGGCAGCAGAGAGAGAGAGGGCATCCCCTCAGTCTGCACTGAACTGAAGCTCCCCAAGTGGGAATGTGGTGATGGTCAAAGTACTGTGGTACCATAATCTCTTGGGATTCAGTCAGAAATTACAGGCAAGTCTGACATTTTAACTGTTAGGTTCTTGACTTTGGAACCCCCGGGTCCCGGGTCCCTGGCCCCTCTCACTCACTCGAGGCCCCACGCATCAAAAAAAAAGGGACCGGGTGAACTGACCCCCTCCAAGTCCCCTTCTTCAAGTCAATCCATGGGTGCATGCAGCGTTCCAGAAGTTTTTTGAGTTGCCCTGGTAATTTTCCTCCTCTTTATGAAAAGGGACCGGTTTTTTTTCCTAGAGGCACCGGTTGCATCCTCTCTTTATCAAAATCTTCTGGTTTATTTCCTCCAGTATCAAATTCTCACTGGCCAATTTCCTTCAACTTCAAATTTATAAAGGTTGCAATACATCCTCCATATAAGTTGGAAATAGTCTATTTTTCATGGCAATTAGGTTCAAAACTATTGCAATTGGTATTTAAGTATGTATTGTTCTCACATGTCTCAAATTTATCAACTCTTCACTGATCAAAGTATTTGCAACTTGATGTCAATGAGCAAGATTTCTTGGTTGATGCAATAACTTGATTCAATATAGCTTGAATATTGATATACAAGTTTTGCATAGATTACTTGTAAAACTTGCATATCATTGATGTTATTTGTCATGATGCCAAAATCCAAATTTGATACCAACCCTCAAACATCATCACTGATTGTAGTGTGGTAAGCAAGCAACTAGTAATGGTCCCAAACAACCCTAAATACAACTAGATAACTATGACAGTTCTAAGTGATAGGTACAAATAATTATATCAATTTGTAATACCACAAAGAATCAATGAAAATCTTCATTTTCAAAAAATTTAGCTCTTACAAAAAACTTGACAACTTCTTCATGATTACTCCAAAAACTATACAATACTCTTGCTCTACCACCAAGCCACCTCTACAATAAGAAAGATTCAAATACTAGACAAAGCCTCAATCTTTGTATATACATCTTGACAATCAGTTTAAAAAGAAGTAGTGTCCACCTTGTCCAAGAAGATACCCACCTCTAGTAACCCGGGTATTAGCCTTAAATTCTAAATTGCAATGGCTAAGATCCGACAATTTCATGGAAGTGGTGGCTAAATAGCTCCCATTTATTTTTGCACACCGGTAGGTTGCCAGTCCTACCAATGTTTTGTCCAGTTTTCCATCCTCCATTTTCACACTCCAACCGGTTATTTTCCCAAAGGCACTAGCTAACAATGAACTAACTGCCAGTTCTTCCTGGACATTGGGTGCATGTAAAAAAAAACTTTAAAAAAAATGTATTTCATACATTTATCTTCTATACTTCTCCTAGACAACCAATTTGGGGTCTCTGGTTGCAAATATGAATTCGAAATTTGCAAATTTTTCTAATATATGTCAAATAAAAAACTCTACCCCTTTGAGTTTAGGAAGTTTTCAAAGTTGGTCTAGTAATTTGCCTCCTCTTTGTAAAAAGAATTGGATTTTTTTCCAAAGACACTAGTTGCATCATCTCATGATTATCAAAATCTTCTAGTTCATTTAATCTAATATCAAATTCACACCACTTACTTTACTTCAACTTCAAATTTGCAAAGGCTATAATCCTCTTTCAAAAACATGTAGGTATGGAATCCTTTTATACTGCTAAGGGTTGGTTTAGCACTAAGCTAATGTTGTAGACTTGGCTTCTTCTCTCCCGGATGGCGTTTAGCCCAGACCAAGTGTAGGGAATAGATACTATTGCTTCTAATCCATTGTTTGATAGTTGATCATGGCCACTTTTCTCCATCCAAACTCTAGTTTGTATCACATACACCTCATTTCCCCCACCAACTTGGTTGAATGTCACAAAGAAAAGTTGGAGTCCACCCTACTAGTTGGGGATGAATCCAAGTACACATAACAAAATCCATACATGGTACGTCCAGAAAATCCCCTCCATTGTCCCCATTTGGTCTTTCAAGTATACATGGAATTCAATTAGTCGAAATTGATAGCCATGTCTTCAAACTACAGACACCTTCCACCTTGTTTGGCTAAAGATACAATACCACATCAATCTCAACCAAACCCAACCATGATTGCATCCAACCAATCTTCAATTTTTTTGGCATGAACAAATGCAAGTACCAAATTGTAAGCAACTATGCTACACATTGTGAGTGTTGTGTTAACCCCTAAAGGTTGGAGACTATGTTTTCACCAAAAACACTCCAAAATTGTCATTTATAATAAAAGCACCAAGTTTTAAATGAAAAACATTTTTGGACACATATAATTGTAGGATCTTGTAGTAAGTTTGTTTGAAAACATGTGGGAAAAAATTCAGAAATTTCCACCACGTAGATTGCAAGATATTAGCATGTGAAGTGATGAATTTCCTTTTTTTGGCCCTATGAAAATCCGGGCAGCTGCACTTTAGAAGGTCACATTTGTATAAAAATATTCAAAATGGTGGTTACTCTTTGAATTCATTCTTCAAGTCAAGTGGGCTACATGCTTGAAAAATTTCATATCATTTGGAATCATACAACATATAGGAAAAAAAAAGTAAGTACAAAAGAGTAGAGAATGATTCAAAATACTAAATTGTTAACAATTTATTTATAGAATTGAAAAATGCCAATCCCAATGGTTGTAATGTTGTAATAAACAATCTACACCCAATGTTTTTATTTTTTCCAAAAATATTGAAAATTGAGTTAAATAAAGGAATTCAAAGTTTGTTTTAGAGTAGAGATTCAATAACAACCAGCAAACTTTTACAAACTAAATTTCCTCATAACGTTTGACTCATTGATCAAAACAAAATGATTCAAATCTTTCCAAGTACATAAGAATCTAAAGAACCAATTTCAAATTTGAATTTCTTAAAAAATTAATTCTTAAAGAAGTTTTTTTTGTTGCCTGGGTTGCCCATTAAGCAATGAAAAGTACATATCATACAATAACTTTTTAACCATGAAGTCAAAATTTATGAAAATTCTTGGGCCTCAAAGAAACTCCTCAGGCATATGTTGTATTAAAATTTCAGTAAAAAAAATGAAAACTCCATTCGTAGTGAGTTGCCCAAATTTTCTATGTTGCCAAAAAAACGTAGTTTGGGCATTTAGGGGTTAATGGTAGTGTCATCTTGTAATCACCTAGCATTCTATTGTTGTATCTTGTTGCACGTTTCTCCAACTATTTTTATACACCCTTAGATCAAGTAGGTCATAGAACTATAAAAAAATTTGGTGAAAAGAATTGCATCCAATTTTGAGTGCATTTTTTTTTAATCAAATTTTGTTATAATGTAGGCTAATTTGTTGTTGCTACACCAAAAGTTGGCAATTGAGAGTATTGTTGAAGAGCCTACACCACCCCACTCGAAGTGAATATTGAAAGGCAAAGATAGAGGTATGTGAGGCAAGTTGTGCTTACGCAGTCAAAGTAGTGTACGTGCACTACACCAAATGGTGGCACAATCCACTAGAGTAGTAGGAATTCATGTGCATTACTTTGTCTCCACCCTCTTTTATGTCTATGTCCTCTTCCGTGTCCTTACACCACTTGTATATGATCTCTTGTCCCAATATTAGATTTGCCTTGTTCTATCAATGCTTGATGATTCCTTGCACTCCTTCTAATGCCCTCTTTGTACCCTTCCACCTATGTCTCTCCCTTCCTCTACCACCATAAGTTCCATGATTTTATGGATCCAACCCTCAACATTGCCTACAATGTCACATTTGGCAAGATTTGTAGTGGCAAGTGCATGTAGGTGCCCAAATTAAGAATTCCTAACATATAAAAATGAGCTTTGGTATTCTTAGATGCCCATCCAATGACTCCTGCTTGAAGTTGTGGTCAACTATCTTGTATGCTCCTTGGATTTCCACCTCCTTGACTACATAGAGGATCCAAATGATTTGACCCCAAATTGTTGGTGTGTGCCTTTGTAAATACCAATATCTTTGCAATTCCCTTTATCTAACTCATCCAAACATTGAGGCCACTGTTTTTTATCTATTTAAAGAAGGCGTCAATTACTACTAGAATCTTGTCTCCTTCTAGATAACTTTCAATCCATCCAAAAAGACATCCAATGTGCCTATGATAGAATTGAAGTACCTCCAATTCCCCATTCAACAATTTGGTAGCCAATAATTTTTCTACATTTTTGTAGTTTTTTTTTTCTTCTCATCTTGATAAATAACGGATATTTCATTAAAATAGTGGTATTCTACAAACTTGGCACTTTTGGGTTTATGACATGTGTTCTAAACTATATACCAGTATTAGATTTTAGGGTTTCAGGGTTTGAAATCTATACCAATCTTAGAAAATTCATGGAAAAATGCCGAAGGAATGCGGCCATTTTAATGAAAAATCTGTTATATATTCTTCTAAAACCTTACACTAATATCATGAGGCATTGAATGATCAAGCTAGTCATAATTATAAAAAATAGACAATAAGACAATAAGTAATACTAAATCTCAATGCTCTAAGACCTCCTTTCTACTAAGGTGTTGTAGACATTAAACAATCAAAATTCATAATTTTTTAAATTAAAATTCTTTATTTTATTATTAATTTTTTTTCTAGTTATAATACTCATTTGTACAAATGGTTTGAGAAACAAAATTGATAATTTGTACAAAGAAGTCCTAAGAATGCAAGAAAAGAGAAGCTCACTAATAGAAACATGCAATAGTTTGCATGGACCAAGAAAATGACAAAATGAGTACAAAAAGATATGCAACTAAGGGTTTTTTTATTTCGTTTTTTTGACAGTAAAATTCCCTTGAGTCACAAAGTTCTTTACATCCATAAACAAAGATGAAACACACAAAATGAAGATAATAATTCATTTTTCATCCAAAAATGTGTGCAGTCATCCTAAATGTAATAATACTCTCCAAGGATTTTATAACAATTTAGAGATTTAATCAATTGTAAGAGGAAGAATATATTGCCAAATATATGTACCAAAAAATATACATTACTTTTGAGCGAATATTGCCCAAAAATAATCATTTCCACAACTATTATAATTAACCAATCAATAGTGGGTCTTTTCCTTTGTTTATGCATATCATATCATATTTTTACTAGCAATCTAATTTAGGTAGAAGGTCCATAAAGCCACCATTTAATCCCTAAAGGCCTTTTGGAATTTAAAAACACCATTGCGTTTGAAGTGTTATAGGTCTATTGTAAATGCGACTAAAATATAGAAATCTCAAAAATACAATCTTTTAGTGTATATATTATAGATGACGTGAATCAAATTTGGAATCGTTTAGTCATGTAGATCACAAGATTACAATGATTCCGTATTGAAAAAGGGTGCTAAAGTTTTCCTAGAAATACATTTGGTGGTGAAATTTGATTTATAAATCTACTCAGATAGAAAAACTTATAACTTTGAAGTGCTTCAAAACCAACATAACAAACACATTGGTGAAAGAAAATGTCATTCAAATGACTCTTTGTGTTTGTAAAATGACTTTGAAATGTCAAAAAATAGCAAAAAAAAGGTTGCAAAAAATACATATAAGACTAAACCTTGTTCTACTAAAATACTTTTCAAACACTCGTAATTTTTTAGACTGATATAAAATTTTAACTACACAAATTAGATTAGTATGTAGAAATGGACACTATATGAAGAAAAAACAAACCGCCAAAGTTCAATGTAATCCAAAAATGTCCAGATTTAGAACTTTGAATAGTTCCCAAACATTCAAAACACCTTGGATTAGTATGAAAATTTTACCACAATAACTAAACTTCAAGGAGAACATATTGCAACAAATTTGATTGAAAACAAACATTGGATGATGGAGATACAAGCTTCCAAAGTTGTAGCCATCAAATGCAGTTTGGTGAACTCAAATTGAATATGTGAACTTCAAATGGCTTCCCAAAAGTTAGTAAAGTTGAAGCACCAATAGTTGATAATTTAAGCAATTTTAGAGTAGATTGTGTGCAATTTGAGGGGGTAGAAATTTTTTCCACAAGGGAGGATAGGAAATATGGGGATAGCAAAATTTTCAGAATTTTATTACCAAAACTGAAATTACTGTGAATTTTGGGAGCCCTAAAGTACATTTTTACTAGTAGCAAATGTCTAGAGTCTTCCAACTTTGATCATTCAAGAATTACTTTCCCACTCATTACTTCATACTTCTTGCTCACTACTTCAAAACATGTATCATAACCTTGTTAGTCCCAACCTTGAAAAGGACAAAGAAAATACATTCTAAGCTTGAGTTCTAGCCTAAGGTTGGAAACAACACATTCTACAGGTTGGATACTAGGCGTAGTTGACAACTAGTGCCTCAACCTTACATCCTAGATTGATTTGAAAATTTTATCCAATACAAACTAGAAGAGAGTACAAAATTTCCAACAACTTTATTAAATTTGGACATCATATGCAAAAGTTATAGCACTTTGAATTGGACTTCCAAACTATGTGGGGATACTTTTGGTTCCTTGAGGCGCTTAGGAGTTAATAGATGAAAATTTATTTGGGAAGGCTAGACTCCTTGAAATATTTTTTCAATTGATTTTCCTTCAGAAGACAAATGAAATTGGCATCTAATCCAAGTCATTTCATATTTTTTTCGAGCTTTGTGGAATTAGTCATGAATTTTTGAAGTTTAAACAAAGTATTCATCAAAAGCACCCACCCCTTGAAAATGTACATTATTGGTGCATTGTTGGTGCAATGTGAAAGCAAAATGTATCTGTGCATTAGAGGATGCTTTTAGAGCCCTTACCTTTTGTGAACACTTTTAGAGCCTGACTCCTTTATGGACCTCCTACCTTAGTAAAAACAATTGAACTTATGCATTTCCCAATGAAAATGTAGTTATGACAACTTTAACCCCTAAAGGTCAGAGACTATGTTTTCACCAAAAACACTCAAAAACTGTCATTTGTAGTACAAGTACCAAATTTTTGGAAAAAAACATTTTTTGATACATGTAACCATCAGGTCTTGTAGTACTCTTGTTTGAGAATATATGGAAAAAATTTCAAAAATTTTCACCGTATAGATTGCTAGATATTAGCATTGAAGTGACAAATTTCTTTTTTTTGGCCCTACAAAAATCCGGGCAGCTGCGCTTCAGAAGGTCACATTTATATGAAAAAATGTCCAAAACGGTGGTTACTCTTTGGATTAATTTTTCAAGTCAAGTTGGCTACATGCTTGAAAAATTTCATATCATTTGGAATCATACAACATTTAGGAAAAAAATAGTAAGTAGAAAGGAGTAGAAAATGAATCAAAATACTAAATTGTTAACAATTTATTTATGAATTTGAAAAATGCCAATCCCAATGGTTGTAATGTTGTAATAAACAATGTACACCCAATGTTTTTCTTTTTTTTTTTCTAAAAATATTGAAAATTGAGTTAAATAAAGGACTTCAAAGTTTGTTATAGAGTAGAGATTCAATAACAACCTGCAAACTTCCACAAACAAAAACTCCTCATAACTTTTGACTCATTGATTAAAATGGAATGATTCAAAGCTTTCCAAGTATATATAAATCTAAAGAATCAATTTCAAATTTTTAATTTCGTAAAAAAATAACTTTCAAAGAAGTTTTTTTTGTTGCCCGGGCTGCCCGTCGAACATAGAAAAGTACATATCATACAATAACTTCTTAACCATATAGTCAAAAGTTATAAAAAATTGTTGGGCCTTAAAGCTACTCCTTGGGCACATGTTGTATTAAAATTTCAGCAAAAATAAAATAAAAAATCCATTCATGGTGAGCTGCCCAAAATTTCTATGTTGCCCTAAAATGTTGAGGGGTTAAATCAATAAGGGTGAATATAGGGTGCAATGTGAAAGCAAAATGTATTTCTACATTAGAAGATACTTGTAGAGCCTGAATGCTATATCAATGCTTTTAGAGCTTCACGGAGCCCTTTATGGACACTTTCACAACCCAAACGTTTTATGGACACTTTTAAAGCTTGAGCCCTATATGGACGCTTTTTTAGAACCCGAGTGCTGTGTGGAAACTTTTAAAGCTTGAGCCCTATATGGACACTTTTTTTAGAACCCGAGTGCTGTATGGACACTTGTAGAGCTCAAACCCTGCATGGATACTTTTTTAAGCCTGAGCACTGTATGGACACTTTTAGAGCTTGAGCCCTGTCTGGATGCTTTTTTAAGACTGTATGGACCTCCTCGCTTCCCTTAGTACAAAGGGGCCCAACTTGACTTAACTTATGGGTTGTTCCATCTGACAGCCTTATTAACTCAATAGCAAGGGTTAGCAGGGAGTGTCAATTCCGTCCCCACCAAATGGATGCGGACAATCCGACTTTCCGACTTCCTTACCATGTCCGTCAAGGCTCATGGGGCGGTGTTCACCCCCTTGGGCCAGAGAGAGGGACGTACTGCCCTGCTGCTGCTGCTGCTCTTCTGCTGCTGCTGCAGCAGCAGATTTGAACTGGTTAGGGACCGTCGTACAACTGAGGTTCCGAGATTCATTAGATAGCCACCACCACCCCTGTTGTCCCCACCCCACCACCTCATCCCAAATTGCCTTCAGTTGGAGGCTTGTGCCAGGCTCTAGAGTTATCCATTACTACCAGCTGCATAGTAATGTTACCATCCCAAACTGACATCATAGGACAACGAAGAACAAGTAAATATCCATGTCCATGGAAAAATGTAACATTAAAAAAAAAATCTAGTAAAAAAACATGATTTTTTTTTGGGGGGGGGAGGGGTGGTGGTGGTAAATAAGAATGAAACACATCATCAAAGTAGTTTTAATTTTCTACATGATTATATGTCACTAGCAAATAGAGGTATTGTCAACACTGAAAGTATCATGAGTTTTGATATACTTATAGAGGTTACAAATGCAATTGCTTTTTCAATTTTTCAATTTTCTAAAATTTAGAAAATGGAGACAAAAGTTGAAGTTGAAATGTAATTTCATCCTATTTTGAAAGGAATTGTTTCAATGATTTGTACAAGGAAATTATGATAAGTTAGCCCTTGAAGTCATAAAGCATGTTTTCAAGCCATTTTTCTACTTTGGAGCAAGCCCTTCCCAATGCAATATTTGTTGGATTCTTGTGGAAGTTTTATTAGAGGTGTGTTCGTCATTAACTTGATGCTTAAATTTTTTTTTATAACAATCTAAGTTGTGGTTCGAAAGTTCAAAAGGACATTTTTTGGAGAAGTATAGGCAACCATGGTAGGTACAATTGATCCAATTGGACTAAAGTTTTTTAGACATATTCTCAACAAATTTGTTAATATAATCTCAAAGTTGAAAAGGCATACAAGCATGTGATTTTGATTTACAAGCCTCTGGAATTGGACTTCATAAGTTTTGAACATTGCATGAACGAGGGAAAATTATTTCAAAGGCTTATAAGGCAAAATCATTTGTTCGTATGCTTTTTGCCTTTGTAGATTATGTTAAAGCAAGCTTGTTGAAAGTATATGTGAAAAAATTTCAATCCAATTGGATCTACCGATCATGTTTGCCCATCCTTTTGAGGCCTAATTTTTTAACTGTGACTTGAATTGCTATAAAAGTTTCTAGGCATCAAGCTAGCATCTAGTGAAATACATCTTTGGTAAAAACTTTGCGAGAAATTCAACTAATACTGCATTGGAAAGGGCTTGCGCAAAAGTGGAAAATGGCCTGAAATCACATTTCAATACTATAAGGATTAAAGTTGAACTTTCATCTTTAAAAGCATTCATATTTTGGATGTTAGCACTCATATTTTGAAGTTTGGTAAGGGAATCTCAACATGTTGAGTTAAACCAAATGTGGGTCTTAAAGCTTGGTCTACATAGACATATTTTCCACTCGTGAAATCGTTACTTCAAATGTAAGACCAAGATACCAAATCACACCTTGTACTAAACAAAACTTGGTCTAAATCCTCAAGAATAAATCCCCAAAATGACTCTAGTACATGATAATTTCGACCACCCAAGGACCTCCAATCTCTTGAGTAATTTCAATCCATTGTTTCTGTGGTCTTCCACTACTAGATTTTTTCACTAGCATGATTTTCAGTATCCAAAGTTTGAGATTCACGAGATCACGGTTGAGACTCGGCTGCATGTGTCATAAGTACGGTTTCTTATGGTTCCCTACGCTTCAAAATCCTCGAGTGTAACATAGATAGATAGAATGAGAGCTGGGTATTGTAGGTCAGTTACAAGAATACTTCATTCTTTTTCTGTTGCCACCCACACATTCCATGCCCGGCGTCGGAAAATCAAGTTCAGAGTCCAGCTTTTTGTTTCCACACACAATGCACCCCACCCACCCACTGTACCGGTTTACATCATAGACTCCATGTACTTGGAAGGGGCTCCTGCACTTGCAGTACTTACATAGAAGGCATGTTTTTCACCTTTGTTTTAAAAGGCGATTGATGCAAGTCACTTGACCTAATCCAACCCCCTCGAAAAACACACATCAGGAAAAAAAACAAGCATGGAGTTCATGATGCAAATTAATCCTTGCAGAAATTGAAACTAATTAATAATCTCACTTTCTGTCACACAGGGGTCTCACATTCTCCAAAATGGGGACCAACCTATTTTGGGGGTTGTGTAGGTCTTGAAAATTTCATGGCTAATCACAACTCCTGCACACCTAGGTGCACTTGCAAAGTATGCATTCATTGAAGACAACTTTGTGCAATTCTAAGTTAATGCATTTATAAGAATAAAAAAGGAATGGTGACTAGGAAGAGATGTATTGTTGTTTGCAGTGTTGATTTTAGTAGATTTCATGGTGAGGTTTTGCAAACTTGATTTTAATGGATTTTCTTTGTGAGAATTATCTCTTGTTATCCTAATATATAGATTTTTTTTTTCTTTTATATATTTCCTAGGAGATTCAAGAAATGAACTTTATGTGATTAAGATAGGTGATCTAATAGAGAATAGATTGAGCACAAGTTAGGAATGTGATTGTTGCAACTATGTTTTATTTTCCATCCAAGGAAGCTTAGATACAAAAAAACAAGTGGTGGACAAAGTCCCTTTATTGAATAATTGTAATGAGTGGTTAGCTAAAAGAAATTTTTTTGCAATCTTGCATTAAGTAGGTGATATGGTTCTATTTGCAATGACATTTTATAATTATTTTGTGCTTCCAAAGTATAGATTTTCTATAGAAAATCAAAATAGAATATTCTAAAGCATTGCATTGTATTATACATATATGTTGAAGTTAAAGACTAGTTTAAAAAATTTAAAGGATTTGTAAGACTAATGCATCGATAATACCCAATGCCTAATTAAATATATATATAAATTAAACAAATGTTGCAAATGTTTTTTTTGTGATTACTCTAAGTGACATTGAGCAAGGAATTCAATTTCTTTTGCTATTTGTGGGGCTATGTATATGATTTCATTTTCTATAGCATAATTTGTCAATGCCTCTACAATTATTGCTTTTTTACTTGCTTTTAATGGAATCTATTTTGGCTCTTCAAAGTCCAAATTAAGACATTTAATTGTCTATTTAATGTGATTTTTGATGCACTTCTACCAATGCGGTACATCTAATTTCCATTTTCTATACCAATCAATTGTTATTTTCTTTGAAAGGCTAGTCCATTGTGTAGATTGAGGTTTTCCTAATAAAAAATGATTTGTAAAGAAATTTGCTAACTAACTTGACTAGTTATAGCTCACAAACAATACTTTCAAAAATGACTTCAATAAATATGTATTATAAAGTTATATAAAGTATTCAAAATTCAAATATTTTCATTCAAATTCGTTACAAAAATCTCTTACAAAGATTACTAATACCTATTCTACAATTAATTTAGAAGGAGCTTTATATTTTTTATTCCAATATTAATATTGATAAATATTAGTTGGTTACTTACAAAGGTAAATCCAACTATATTCATATAATTTTGTGTCATATTTTATAATGTTTATTGAATTTAATCATCATTAAATCAATTTCTGTGTTACGTTTCATAATAAACTGGAACTATTCTACAATGCTTTTAAGATGAATCCTATTTCATATAACTAACATTAGAAGATTTTTGGGGCCTCCGGATGCCTGCGAGTTATCATAGCCTATGAACATAGGGAACAGATTCGACGCAGTGGTCTGACGTGGTTGAGACCCTGCTACATCATTGGCCAAATTTAAAAAAATTTAAAAAAAATTTAAAAAAATCTTGCATTTGGAGACTAATTTTTTTTAATTTTATGAATTTTTTTTTTGTCAACATGCCGTTCCCCTCGTTGTGGGGGAACATGCCCGAAACAGGCTTTGGACCCCCCAAAACTCTTCTAATGTTTATCTAGAGCTTATAATTAATTTTATACATTTATAACAAATAAAAGATAATTTAGTTCTTTTCAAATATGTTTTAAAGTTGTTTGAATGAATTTGTAGTACATGGTGTTCAAGATTTCTTCATGGGTATTATTTATATTTTTATAAATAACATATTCATGTCATGTTATAATTCATTATAAAAATTTCTAAACTCTTGCAATTAATTTCAAGTTTATCCATCAAAATAGTCTATTTTGAATTTGAATCCTACTAATTATTTAAAAGAAATTTGATACCATATTTAGATAGTTTCAACTCCAAATCAAAGTTTTGAAAAAATTCAAATGATTGATTTGTTACAATAGAAGCTAGTATAATTATACAATCTCTTTTGAATTTTGTAAGTTTGGCCTACCCCTAAAGTTCCTTGACTATGTTTTCACCAAGAGTGCTCCAAAACATTCATGTATAGTACAAGTACCAAATTTTAGAAAATAAATCAATTTTGGACACGTGTAACCATAGAATCTTATAGTGCACTGGTTTGAAAAGATGTAGAAAAAATTTCAGAAATTACCACCTTGTAGATTGCAAGATATTAACATTTGAATTGACAAAAACCCTTATTTTTGCCCCTATGAAGAAATGGGCAACTGCACTTAAGAAGGTCACATTTGTATGAAAATGTCCCAAATGGTGGTTACTCTCTGCATTAATTTTTCAAGGCAAATTGGTTACATGCTTAAAAAAATTTAGATCATTTGGAATTGTTGAACATATAGGAAAAAATAGTAAGTAGAAAGAAGTGGAGAATAATTCAAAATACTAAATTGTAAAGAATTTAGTTATTGGGTTGAAAAATGAAAATTCCAATATTTGTAATCTTATAATAAAAAAAAAAACTTCATCATGTGGTTTTATTTTTTTCAAAAAATATTGACAATTGAATTAAATAAAAGACTTCAAAGTTTATTTTAGAGTAGAGAATCCATAATTGCATGCAAACTAAACTCCTCATAACTTTCATCTTATTAATCAAAATGGAATGGTTCAAAGCTTTGCACATACTCATAAATTTAGAAAACCAATTTCAAATTTTTGTTTATGAAAAAAGTAATTTTTTTAATCTACCTAGATTGCCTAGTTAAAAAACAAACTACAAACACCGTATGTGAAGGTTTGCTTCGCCACTTGAGTGTCAAAATTGAATTTCCACATCAAATTCTCTACGGTCTTTGTCACATTAGACCATTCACAAGATGACACATGGATCTTTTCCATAGAAATGGCTTAATTTTTGTCCAATCTAACTTTTGCATAGGGCATCATATAATAACTTTTTAACCATGTAGTCAAAAGTTGTAAAAATTTGTTGGGCTTAAAAGAAAAACCTTGTCCACAGGTTGTGTAAAAATTTCAAAAAAAATAATGAAAATTTCATTTGTAGTGAGCTACCTAAAATTGCTACATTATAAGTGTTTATGGTTGCATTATACATCTATCTTGAACTAGAAAGGCCATAATAAAATAATCATCAACTCCTACATGTTTTGCACAAACAATAGGGATAGTTTCTTTTCAACACTAGGGTTCTAATGCTCTTCATATAACCATCAATGATGTCCATTTAAAAATTTTCATTATTTGAAGTGTGAAAATTTGAGAATTTGATTTATTTAAATATTGATAGTTTAATAATTTAATAATTGTAATGGTCAAAAGTAGTATAACCAATATTTGGTGATATATATTTTGATATTGA
Organism: Pseudoscleropodium purum; assembly: GCA_963969395.1. Taxonomy (NCBI): domain Eukaryota; kingdom Viridiplantae; phylum Streptophyta; class Bryopsida; order Hypnales; family Brachytheciaceae; genus Pseudoscleropodium; species Pseudoscleropodium purum. Next base: position 1,259,217 of record OZ017800.1, on the reverse strand, counting down.
TGAATATAAGATGCATTAGATATGAAGAGACAAATAGGTATGAAATTATTGAAGCCAAACAACTAAAGTCATTAACCCCTAGATTCAGATTGTCTCCTCGGGGGCAAATCAAATTTTGGGCAAGTTCATGTGACCTCAATTTTTGGTAAATTGTTTTGAAACTTTCTCACAACATAGAAAAACTAATTACCTATGTGGGAATATAATTTTTATTTCAATTGGTGCTCGGGAGCAAAAGTTATACCACAAAAAGCCTGAAACTAAACTTAGGGGGGCAATACAAAAAAGAATTGCAAAAAATCAAAATAAATTTTCATTTTTGTTCCTCTCAAATTTTTCATTTTTGTCTATATTTAAAGCTTTGATTTGTTCTATTTGGACTAATAATGAGAAAGTTAAAGACAATCTTATTTTTCGGGCAGTTTCAACACCTTCAAGAAAAAATAACTTTTAGGGTTCATTTTTGAATGCAATTTTCACAATTTTCCACAAATTTGTTTTTGAGAATGCTGTGTTTGCTTGCTAAAACAATCTCACCATTGGGATTATTGTCTTTCAATCCCATCTTGGAGTTATTAATGATTTAGTTTTTTTTCCAATCTTGGACCTACTTCTACTTAGCATTTTTTTAGAGAATGAAAATCAAGTGTTTTCTTTTTGAATTTTTTTTCCTAGACTTTCAACTCAATTCTTCAATGTAAAAAAATTTAAATTCAAAATTTGTAGTGCAAAAAAATTCCACAATTTGCGTTCAAAATCATCTGAAATTGCAGGCCAATGTTCAAAAGAACTTCCTTTTCAACTTTGAATGCTAATAACTCTTCCAATCTATACGGTCAAACTTCATGAAAATTTTACCACATGAGCTAAGACAAGTGAAGTACAAGATCCTACGGTTAGATTCTGAAAAATGATTTTTGTTTTTGTTTTCTTGGATGAACGCAGCAAAAATGGCAGTTTTGAGTGGTTTTTGATAGAAGAACGGCCTTGGGAATTTAGGGGTTAAATGAAGCCCATAACTTCGCTATGGAATTTTGAGGATATTAGTTGTTGTTTTCAATACCATCTCCTACTTTACAAATTTCTAAAAGATGAAAATGATTTTTTTGGGTTAAAATTTTGTTTTCTCATGTTTTCATGACCATTTATAAAAAAATATGGGCAAAATACACAAATTATAGGATATATGTGATTTTTTCTAAAAATGTTGAAAGACAACCTCACCTTTTAGATGGGCTAGAAAAGCCTACATTTTGAAGTTTATATACATTAAAATTGCAATTGGTGGAGACATTTGCTCTAAAATTTTAAGACAATGTACTTGAACAAGTCAACAAAAAATCCTATGGTTGGATCTATTGAAAAAATTATTATTGATGAAAATTTTGACTTTGCTTTGCATATGAGCATTTTGAAGCCCTTTGGGACCTCTAAATATAATGGTCTTTCTAAGGTTAAGGAAGTCTATGCAACTCATCTAGTTCTAATATAGAAAGATGTACATCTATTGAAAAGAATTTACATTCATAAGTTTTGTTTTATTTACATATGATTCAAAAAATACTCCAAGAAATTCATTATATTTCAAATTGTTACTAAACAATTAAAAAAAATTTGCTTACAGAAATTATGAAAATTCATCATACAAATACAAATATATTGTGATATTCATATACATATAATGGAGGAATAAGCCAATAGATTGAAGGATGCATTCATTTGTTGGCATTTTTTTAGGTTAAAATTATTTAGAATGAATAACCCTTCTCCACAAGGCAATTACTAAATTGGTGTATTTTGAAATTATATAAGAATTATATCAAAAAGTAAAAGTCCAAATTTTGAGTAGTGTTTTTTAATGGTAAATGCATGGTCTTCATATGCATATGTTAAAAAAAATTCAAGACAGATGGATATTTGGGGAGATTTTCTAAGTAACTTCCATTATATATTTTCATATTGACCTCTAAGAGGATTTCAATTTACTTTGGCAATGCCTTATTAAACAAAGCTTGCTAAGTTCAATTTCAATAATTCTCATTACTTTGAAAAGTTGAAAAAAATTATTGCAATTGGAAAGTGTATGGACATACTACAATCTCAATACTACAAAATAGTAAAATTTGAAAATACAAACATGTCTAATTTTTCTCCAATTGTCAGAACAATATATATTTTTTTTAGTAGAAATTTACACTAGATACAATTTGAGACATCTTACACAAGGGGCTAATTTGGCATAAATAGGATCATTTTCGTAAAAAGGTGTCATGTGTTATCTTGTGATTGGTGCATTGGATGAGGACCTTTCAAAATATGATACAAAAATTCCGTATCTGGTCATTAAGATTGGCAAAAGAAAATACATTTCTAAGAATAGATTCCAATTTTGAAGAGGAAATTATTTGTCCAAAAATAACTTTTTAGGGCAAAAAGAAATTTATTCACAATATATATCCAATATTCCAACCCCTACTTTTCCAAGGTGAGTGGTCATGTGATTTGAATAGGGTCTCGATTGGCATGCTAAAAGGAGGACACCAAAACAATTCTAGTAGGTGCCTTTGTCAAACAAGGCACACATAATTCTTGCTTCCTATTGGAAGTGGGCTAGAATTAGGGTAGTCTATGGACCCCAAGGCATACAATTAGGAAGGCTTTGTGTGGTTGTTATCACAATTTACAAAATTATAATTTTTTCACTTCATTTGAATCAATTTATACCCTAGCCCACTCACACAACTTGGCCCACTCTCCTAGCCCCAACAATCTTTACGAGATAATTGAATCAGTGACTTGCACAATCAATGCGCTAGCTCACCCTATGGTCCCCACAAACTTCACGCCCTCGACATTGCAACTTTCAACCATTAAGTTTTTGTCCACACCATGGCTCAAATCAAATGTTCGAGACATCGCACCTTGAAGTATGGCAATTGATTTTCATTGCATCCCGTGTTTGACAGATTCACAAATCTCCAACTAGTAGGGCTCATGAAGACGTCCGAACACACCGAACCAACTGAAGAAGCAGTCAATGGCGTGCCTCGGTGAAGATGCTCTTAGCTTTCTACAGCAAAGGCTCCTCCTTTGCTAAAAATTTGAAGGTCAAAACGCCCCCCTCTCTCTAACTTCAATGACTAAACACCTAATTTTTTTTCTTCAATTTCCATGCCACTTGTCCTCCTCCCACTGGCTCTACCCCCGGTAAAAATAAAGAAAAAAAAAAGAAAAAAGAAAAAGAAGTTTCTCAGGCACACGAAATATTCAATTCTTTTTTCCTTCTTCAGTTTTCGACATGTGCTGAACTGCAATAATCATTAAATACAGTTCAGCAAAATGCCTCGCCCAGACCCAGCGATCCAGGGGGTCAGGAAATCTCTCCTTCATTCAGGGTGCCTGATCTTGCAGAGACTTCAGTTCCAGTTTGCCTGGTGAAGAAGCTCTGCCCTTTGCTCTTGCTCTTGCCTCTGGCTGGAGACTGCCACATTTCTGAGAAGGAGAGTTAAGTACACAAACCAAGTCCACAGTGGGCTGCACCAATGCCCCCATGACCTCTTTCTCCCCTCGTTTCTTTCTCTCTTTCCAATTCCTGCTCCCAAATCCCAAGAGCATGCTCACGTCTGCAAAGAAGAAACATATCATAAAAGCTGGTCTGGGCGTTGTACTTGCCAGCCCTGGCTTCAGTAAGAGAACGGGGAGGAAGCTTTGCGTGGAACTGTGGAAGAGAGAGAGAGAGAGAGAGAGAGAGTTGGTTACGTACTTCCATATGAGACTAAACCCATCATTAATAATAGCATTGCTAATCAATGCGGATAAGGCGTCATGGGGGGGTGGGGTGGGGTGGGGGGCATTGGAGCACGCACAGGCATACAGAAGGAGCAGATGAGCGGTTTTAAGTTACCAGTAATTTTCCGCTGATTCCCATATTTTTTTTTTCCCTTCTTTGGTGATTGTGGCTGGTGATCTTGTTTCTTTTTCTCTCTGCAATGAAATCACTTTCATTTGTTTAAAGAAAAGAAAAGAAAAGAAAATTCGGTGACCACTGCATTAAAAAATACAGAAAAAAAGAACAATTAACCACAAAATTCCCAAGGCCATTTTTCTGTCAAAAACCACTCAAAAACTGCCATTTTTGTTGGGTTCATCCAAGAATACAAAAATATCATTTTTTTAGAATCTAACTATAGGATCTTGTACTTTACTTGTCTTAGCTCACATGGTAAAAATTTCATGAAGTTTGATCCTATAGATTGGAAGATATTAGCATTCAAAGTTGAAAAAGAAAGTTTTTTTGAACACTGGTTTGCAATTTTAGATGACTTTGACCACCAATTGTGAAATTCTTTTGCACTACAGACTTTGAATTTTAAAATTTTTATATTGAAGGATTGAGTTGAAATTCTAGGGAAAAAAAACTCAAATAAAAAACACTTGATTTTCATTCTTTAAGAAAGTGCTAAGTAGAAGTAGGTCCAAGATTGGAAAAAAAAATAAATTGTTAATAACTCCAAGATGGGATTGAAAGACAATAATCCCAAAGGTGAGATTGTTTTAGCAATTGAGTACAACATTCTAAAAAAAAATTGTGAAAAATTGTGAAAATTGCATTCAAAAATGAACCCTACAAGTTATTTTTTCAAGAAGATGTTGAAATTGCCCGAAAAACAAAATTGTTTTTAACTTTCTCATAATTAGTCCAAATAGAACGAATCAAAGCTTCACATGTAGACAAAAAGAAAACATTTTAGGGGAAAAAAAATTAAAATTTATTTTGATTTTTTGCAATTTTTTTTGTACTGCCTGTCGAGTTCAGTTTCAGGCTTTTTGTGGTATAACTTTTGCTTCCAGGCACCAATTGAAATAAAAATTATACTTCCACGTAGATAATCAGATTTTCTATATTGCGGGAAAGTTTCAAAACAATTCACCAAAAATTGAGATCACAAGAACCTACCTGAAATTTGATTTGTCCCCCAAGGGGACAATGAGAATTTAGGGGTTAATTCAGCTCCTCAGCTATACCATGGCAACACCTAGGAGGAGGATTGAGACAAAGAATGATTCTTGTATTGAAATAGTTTTCAAATACTCAGCTCGGTTTTTTATCCTTTTTCTATTTTTAATTCTAAATAGGAATCCAAGAACATCCTCAAAAAATTTAGTGGAAATTCCCACCCATTGCAAGTTCAATGTACGTGATTCAACTTCAAATTTTTAAAATTTTTTCTAGTCATTCTAAGAGGTGAGGTTTTGTCTTTCAACATTTAAAAAAATATATTAGGGGAGATTTGAGGCCAAGGAGAGACTACAAGTTATCTAGCTGTGAAAACGTTGTAAATGCGTAGTAAATGCTACTAGTAATGCAATCCAACATAGTTGCAAGAGTGCCACATCACTTTTGGAAAAAAAAATTAAATTTTTTTTTCAACTTTTTTTTGCATTTCAAGAACTAATTTTTTTTTCTGACAACCACCGTACTCTTCGTTGTAGGGGGAACATCAGCAAGAATAGAGTTGAAATAGCCCTGTACAGACCTCAAATCTCCCCTAATGTGTATGTTTTCATACTTTGTGCATTATAGACAATATGTTGAAAACTAGATCAAGAGAATAAATAGAAAAAAAAATTAACCAAAAAAAAATTCATATTCATCTTTGCATTTGTTTGTATTTGTAAATTTTTGAAATCAAGTTGAAAAACAACTTTATATGTTTTTTTCTCTACCAAAGCTTGCATAGTGAATGCAAGGCACTCATAAGATGTTTTTCAGCTTCTCTAGAAGGAGATGAGTTCCCCTGGGTTCCCAAATTGTAGAAACTCAGCTATAGTAGTTACCTGACATGGCACAACAACTACTACATCAGATAAATAAATAAAATATTTTTAATATTTTTAATATTTTATAAAATTAATATGATTTAAAAATTTAACTATACATTGTTGGTTCATAGCAAGGGAAATAGGCTTGAAACCCCCCTCCTCTTGCTTGAAATTCCTTCTACTGTCATCTATAATTTTCATCCTCATGAATGAAGATAACTTCCAACAAACAAATACTTGCAACCCTGACTTAGTGGCTTAGGCTTTGGTACACTGGTGATTATGAATTTAAACCCAAATGTTGGTGGGGTGCTTATTACGATAGTCCACCCAACTGTATGGTGGTAATGGTAGGGTACAAAAATTACCTTGTCATCATATGGGGACTTGAAAATTTCTCAAAGGAAAGAACATGTCGATTCTTTATCATAGGGTCTATTTTCTAAGAGTATTTTTAGTCCTACAAGATGTATAACACTTCAATTACATTTGAAACTTTTGGATGGTGTATAATTCAAATTTGAATTTTGTATCACTGAAAGCACATTCAAAAGCACTTTGAGTAGGGACAAGAAAATTTAAATTTAGACATTGGACAACCACTTCAAAAGTAAGGTAAAAGTCATAAATTATAAAGGTCTTGACAAATCCTGGTCACCAAAGCAAAATTTGGCCATTGACACTCTAAATGTAACCACCTTTCAAACAGGAGTTACCCTTCTTCTTCTTCTTCTTCCATCAAAGCCATGCTCCCTAAGTAAAAAATTCATCCATACCAAGTCTGACTTTCAAAAGCTCCCAAGATTTCCTGGATATTTTTTCCAGTGCTGAAATTGGAGGTAAGCATGCAAAGCCACCACCACTCCACCGGCATCAGTCAGGTTGGATGCATGGCACCCAAGTTGGTTTCTCTCGCAAATCGTGCCACTAATTATTTTAACTAACTCTAATCCAGTTCCTGTAGCTCCCCCGATCCCCGATCATGTCACTGAGAAAGAAAGAAAAAAACCTCGTCTGCCACTTACAGCACCACCTCCACACCCAAAAAGAAGTGGCATGTGATTGTTTCCGTCTCTGCGACGCACTGTGGGAGTCGTGACTGAGCTTGCTGCTGCTGCCGCGGGTGGCTGGGCGGGTCAGTCACCTCCATTAGTTTGTCAACTGGCCGAAATTTCATGCAGCAAAGATCAATTCTCAGCCACACAGCAGCAGCAGCGGAAGCAGACATGAGCCTCGGCAAGAGCGCTGCGCAGGCAAACGAGCCATCCTGACTGACAACCTAAACTCACTTGATCATTCTGAACGTAAGCTCAACTTAAAGGTAGAAGTATCTATTTTTTTTTCCCTTGAAACACATGCACAAATTCCATTGATAAGGGAAAAGTACATAGAACCAGAGGAACAAGCCTTGGCGCAAATATTTTCATTTTCAACAGACTTTCTAAAATTTTTTTTGGTTTCAAACTTAAAGCAAGAGAAAGACACAAAACAAAGCAAGATAAGGTACGAGGCTCAAAAATGGTGCATCTGAAGGCTGGTCCGCCTTTTTCATGTATTTTTTTGGACGGGAATACTTTTAGCGTATTTTTCAGAGTAAGAGAAATTGATGAGGAATCTAACCAAGTGGTTTCGTCTTTTTCCAAAGATTTTTGAATTACTTATGAATTTTCAAACGAGTTGGATCATAGGTCCCTATTTGTGACCCTAAGGTCGTTCATAAATAGTTCACTTGCAATTCTAAATAAAAATGGAGAAAACAAAGAGAATGATTGGCTCTTGCAATTAATAATGTTTTTCCTCAGTTCATTCAATGATTATATTGGTCAATTTTAGAACCAACTCATGTCCATTTCAAAGCTATTTGTAGGGTCCATTCTTAATGCCCGCATCGTTTTACAGGCTCCTACCTTAACATGTGAAGCTTGCTATCAAAACCTACCACAACAATAAGCATTGAAGTGCCCCCCCATGGAAGCCCAGAAGTAAAATCAACTTCAAGCAAACACCCCATCTTAGGTTGAGCCAAGTTTTAGCTCATCTTAGGGACGCTTCACTCATGGGCTAACCAAGTCGAGAGTTTGTGGGAGTTCATGGCCAAACTTTGGGCTAGAATCCAAAGAAATGGACAATAAATGGATAACAAATGGGCAATTCGATAGACTCCGACCAAAGTTTGGGTCGCCACAAAGTGACAACCCAAACTTTGGTCGAGAGTCTGTCGTGAGGCCGTCGCCACATAGGAGCTTGGGCTTCTATGTAGGCACTTTGGAAGGCAATGGACTTTGAATTGTGCCGCCTTGTGTGAAGGGTCAAGAGGCCAAAGTCAGACTTTTCTGAAATTTGATTGGTGGAGGCCGACGGACTCTCAACCTTGGGCCCATGTGTGAAGTGGCCCTTAAGATGGACCTTCTTACCAAAGAAATCATTTTGAAACCACATATTATCAAACTGCTTGAGGAAGACATTGGCTTTATCAAGGTAGAGGACACAAAGTTTGGTAGTCTTAAACTAAGCAACTCGTTTGTGGTCAATAAAAGCTTCCCATACCACTTGCTCCAATTTTTGGACAAGCCAAGGTGGATTGTTAAAACAAATAGCATCTCTATCTAGCCAAACTCTCCAAATAATAGAACCCTAAAAAAGGGACCAATAGTGGTGCTTTTCTTTAACCAACGCAGTAGTTTAGAACAGAAGTACCTATTTTGGATAACTCAAGCATTTCAGCCTAGATGATGAGGGAAAGTCATGGAGAAACCAATTTCAATGTGTGCAAGAACAAGTTTGTGGAAGAATGCCAAAATAATTTTTAAAAAAATCTTCAAAAATGAATATTTTATTGAATATAAAAGTGGATTTTGCACCTTGGATTCATTCCAATTTCATAAACTCACCTATTGTGGTTAGCTTTGGCACTTCTCCCTGGACCAAGAGGGAAGAAAGATGAGTGGCTGAGAAGGTACAAACTAAAAATCTTTTTCAGTGTCCATTGCATTTAATTGTTGTTCACAATAGGTTAGCCTATAAAACAATTACAGGGTGTGTGTCCGAAATATGTCCAAAATAGGTACTTCTACCATAATTGGAGCTAGTCTCACAGCAAGCAAGTCTATAACTCACTGTAACTTCCAGTTGCATTTGCTTGTTTTGTTTTGTTTTTGTTTTTTTTAAACAAGTGAAATGGAATTTCATTGCCAGAGTTCAGTTAATAGCATTTGCTTTTTTTGTGTTTTGTTTTGTTCCATTGCACTTGTCCACCACAGATGAATATGACAACACCTGCTTCTCCTTGTCCCCTGTTGCTACAGTCTGCGTTCATAGCATCCAAACAAACTAAAATAGAATATAAAAAAGAAGAAGAAAGTATGACACGTCGCGGCACATCTTTTGATTCATACATTTAGAAGACTGACCCTGGCTGGCTACATTTTTTTGATTCATACATTTAAAGACATGACATTTAAGTTACACAATTGAAAGCGTTTATGATGGACCGGCATTTATCTTACAAAGGTCGGCCAGCTGGACTGATGCAAATTAAACTGAACCGAACTATTTGGACTCGAAAGAATTAACTAGATGAGTGAGCTTGCGCCTTACACAGGACTCCTTCTCGCGGGACAATGATCTCCCCTGCGGCAATGGTATGACGGAGAATAACTCAAAAAGAAGAGAACTTAGATAGAGAGAGAGAGGAAGCTGTTGTGTTGATTATTTTTATCCTGACGGTGGAACACAGGACGGATTTTGACTAGCCACCTTCACTGGTGACATGTGATGATGCAAACTCTTAAAAAAACAAAAACTGGCAGCAGGCAATTATAACTCATAACTTAACCCTGTAAGGATGCGACCCCACGACCAAGGCAAGTCTCCAAAATTCTCTAATTGGTGGACCAATAGGTGCATTCTCTTTCTCTACACTTAACAGTGAAGTCATCCATCAAACCATTCTAGTCTCCAGCGTCCTTTTACAGGATTAAGTGAAGTGGGCTATTCCCTCTAAGTTAATCCTCCCCGCCCCCTACCGTCACTCGGAATGCATCTGTGTCCGAGAAGTCAGTTTTTGCCGGCCACAAAAATCTGATGAATTCGACGACTACCACCAGTATGGTACTCTTGAGTCTTGAGAGAAAGAAAATGCAAGATTGGTGAATTTATCATTGAGGGTAGAACCTGAGAAGGACAGATTTTTTGGTCAATCAAATCTTCAGTCAAACTTTCAGTTTTTTTTTGGTTTTTTTTCTTGAAACACATGGACCATTTCCATTGATAAGGGAAACAATACAAAAGACAAACTTTCCAAATGTGAAGGTTTATTATGAAGTGCATCATAGAATAAACAGTAAATAAGAAACTTCATATAAAGTTATAAACCACAACCTACAGAGTATGCCCAAGCAATTGATCTTCCCACAAATTCTAAAGTTTGTGTGCAGGGCAATGCCTGATGATAAGAAAATTTGGATGAAAAATGCATAATGTCCAATTACAGGTGCAAAACCACACAATCAGGCATTATACCCTGATTACAACATTCAACCTATCCTAAAAAAATGAATGGGACATTTTCTTCCCATGGTTTATGAATAAGTTAAGAATAAAATTTGGAGACTGAGGTATAACTCTATTAACCTTCAAATCTTCCTTAAAGTATAATTCAAAATTGAGTTATAAATCTATCTTTAACCCCATAACAAAGATATTGAAGACTAATCCCTAAAGGACCAAGGTGCATTTTTTGGCAACATAACTTTTTTGGGTAGGTGCATGTGAGCGGAGATTTCCATATTTTTGGCCCAATTTTTAATAGAAGGTGTAGACAAGGAATATCTTTCATGTGCACAAATTTCAAGATATTTGAAAATATGAGTCAAAAGTTATGGCCTAATATGTAGTTTGTTTCTCAATTCGGGCAATCTGGGCAGATCTGAAAAAAATCATTTTTTTCAAAAATAAAAATTTGAAATTAATTCTCCAGATTTATATATACATATAAAGCTTTGAATCATTCCATTTTGATCAATGACTCAAAAGTTATGAGGTATTTTAGTTTGTGGGTGGTCATAGATTCCCTACTCCAAAATAAACTTTGAAGTCTTTTATTGAACTCAATTTTGAATATTTCTGGAAAAAAATAAAAAAATAAAGTGAATATTGTTTAATACAACATTACAACCATTGGGATTGGCATTTTTCAATTCCATAATTGAATTATTAACAATTTATTATTTTGGTTCATTCTCTACTTCTTTCTACTTACTATTTTTTTCTTATATGTTATACAATTTCAAATAATTTGAAAATTTTCAAGCATTTAGCCAACTTGTCTTGAAAAATGAATCCAAAAAGTTGCAACCATTTTGGACATATTTTCATACAAATGTATCCTTGTGAAGTGCAGATGCCCAGTTTTTCGTAGGGTCCAAAAAAGGCTTTTGGTCAATTGAAACGCTAATCTACATGGTGAAAATTTCTGAAATTTATTCCACATCTTTTCAAATTATCATACTACAAGATCCTATGGTTGGATGTATCCAAAAAAAATTAAATTTTTTTTGTATGTGTCTTAAAAATGACAGTTTTTGAGCGTTTTTGTTGAAAACATAGTCAAGAAACTCCAAAAAATGAACATATATAAACTTTGAGCAAGTTTGGACTATTAATTTTCTAAAGATACAACTATACCAGTGGTACATAGAGTGCAAGAACAGGACATCAGACTTGATGTGAGACGAGACATGACATATCATAGAGACGGTTCATTGAATCTTTTCTGGTCCTGGACGATTTGACTTCATACTGCTGAGAGATGGCTGTCTGGAGCACTTATTTATGAAGTGCGTAAACAAACATCCCTGTTGGGAAAATTGAAAGTGGAGGACTTGTCTACAGTAACAACATAATGTTTGACTTGGATATACATTAACAACTTGTACACAATCTCATCACATTCTCTTGTACTAAAGTTGTGTTGGTATTGTACTCGAACAAAGACGACTTACCCTCACAGTTTTGCATTAAGGTAGAGCGCTCTAAAAACAATCCTACTCTAAAAGTGCCCCTGCTCTAAAAGCAACCCCACTCTAAAATTCTCTAAAAGTGTCCCTACTCTAAAAGCAACCACCAACACACATGTACATTTTGCTTTCTTTGATGCACCAAAATTCAATATTTAACCCCTACAGGTCGGAGACTATGTTTTCACCAAAAACGCTCCAAAACTCATTTTTGATTCAAGCATCAAATTTTAGATGAAAAACATTTTTGAACACATGTAACCATAGGATGTTGTAGTAAATTATTTTGAAAAGACGTGGAAAAAATTTCAGAATTTTTCACCGTGTAGATTGCAATATATTAGCATTTGAAGTGACAAAAACCATTTTTTTAGCCCTGTGAAAATACAGGCAACTGCACTTCACAAAGTCACATTTGTATGAAAAAATGTCCAAAATGATGGTCACTCTTTGGACTCATTCTTCAAGGCAGGTTGGCTACATGCATAAAAAATAAAAAAAATCATTTGGAATTGCACAACATATAGGAAAAAAATAGTAAATAGAAAGAAGTACAAAGTGATTCAAAACACTAAATTGTTAAGAATTTAATTATGGAATTGAAAAATTCCAATCTCAACAATGATAATGTAATAATAAAAAATCTACATCACATCTTTTTATTTTTTTCAAAAAATATTGAAAATTGAGTTAAATAAAGGACTCTAAAGTTTATTTTTGAGTAGGGAATCCATGACTACCCGCAAACTAGAACACCTCATAACTTTCGTCTTGTAAATCAAAATGGAATGATTCAAAGCTTTTCACACACACACACACACACACATATATATATATAATCAATTTCAAATTTTTATTTAAAAAAAAAGTGATTTAAAAAAAAATTTGGGTTGCTCCCTGAGCATTGAAAATTACATATCATGCAATAACTTTTGAATCGTGTAGTCAAAAGTTATGAAAATTATTGGGCTTTAAAGCTACTCCTTGGACACACGTTGTGTGAAATTTTCAGCAAAAGAACTCTAAAAAATCCATTTGTAGTGAGCTACCCAAACCCGCTATGTTGCCAAAAAAACGCAATTTGGACCTTTAGGGGTTAAGGAGGTGGTTGCTTGATGTGACCATTGCATTTCAACTTCCAAAAAAATTGGAACTAATTTCATGAAGGTCCATAAAAATTATAAAACAACTTGAGTTAGATGCCAATTTCATTTTTCCTTCCTATGAAAATTTATTGAAATTTTTTTCAAAGAATTCCTCCAAATGCAATAAAGCTTTTAAAAAGTTGCTTTAAGACCATACTACCTTGCACTTCAATTCACTCACTTAAAATAGTTTTGCATTTCTTTCTCCAATTCCCTAGACATGCCCTTGGGTGCTTTTGCTTTTCCTCCCTCTCCTTACCCTTGGATGTATTAAAGTCTTCATGTGTTTAGGTTCATGTGTTATTCCAGTAAAGAATCGAAGAGATTCTTTCCTAAATATTTGTTCCTATTCATGAGAGCCTAGGGTTGCTTTCAAATATGCCTATTTTAAACACTTTGAAAATTTATAGTTTATTCTTGTGGTATCCAAAAAAAATGCACACTTTTGACTACCAACAAGATCTAATTTGAAAATTAGGCAATTTGATAAAAGAAAGAAATCAATATTCAATTTTTTATTCATTGAATGCATTTGAATAAATTTGTATTAACCCCAATAAACTTTCCAAAGACCAAATTTTGGACAATGTATATAATAAAATGCTCACAAGTGATTTAGAATAATTGTTTTTCATTGTTTTACTGTTGTTAGTTTTAAGAGATAATTACACCTAATTGTGCCATGTTCTATCTAAATTTTTGCCTAACATTTAAGCCCTTTGAACATGAGAGCTTGTAGGGTGATTTGAGTACTAACATCTACTTTCACTGCTTTAATATTCATAATTCACTCTTATACCATCCTAAAAATGTATGTTAAGAGAATTTGAAATTCTCTTCTAATTCTTAACACAAATCAACCAAAATTTAGATAATTTAATAATGGATATCTTACATTTGGACAATTTTAGGTGCAACTAATTTACATCCTTGGATAGAAGGAACATTTTTTTCAATAATACATGTATTTTACAAATGAGTCAATTAAACTTGATGTATTGAAAAATGCTGAAATTCTTGTTGGTCCATGTCTATGACAAAAACGTTACTCCCTTTGTTTCTAAATAATGCTAGTGTTTCTTTTGTAAAACACAAAGGAAACAATGGTATTATTTAGAAACGAAAGGAATATTTATTTAGAAATAGAAGGAATATTTAATATTTGAGTAGGGTGTCATTTGTATCCATGCAATAGGAGATAATTTAATTTTGCCCATATTTCAACAAAAATTTGAATATGAATCAATTTATCAGCAATCTTCTCTTCTACATGGACCTTTGCATTGCAAGGTTGAAATTTGAAAAGCCATTTTGTATTTGTCTAAAATAACTACTTTGTACGTAAATGTACTTTGAGCACTTAGATCTCACAAAAGATAAAAAGAATTTGATTTTGAAACTAAAAGTAGGATTAAGATCCTACAGTTAGGATTTTTGCTTTACAATTTTTTTATTATCCCCGAACTTTGACTCAAATGTGAGTATTTTCTGTGTTCTGGCTTGAACTCGAACACCAAAGAATTTTAGGGATTAACACCTAAGTTGACCTGTGTGGTGGAGATCAGTGTAACTTGAGTGAAGCCAGTCCACCCCCCTAGAGGACAAGAAAAGGTCTATCCATTCCAGGACAGCACTTTAGCTGGGTTGTGGACTTTGGCAATGCAAGCGAGAGCATCCGTAGCAACACCAGACGCTGCACTAAGTCTGCAGCACAGCAACAGCTGAAAATACGGTGCATGAAGCTGCAGCAATTCGTATACTCGAGTTCACGTAGAAATCCATCGACGTCCAGTGTACAGTAGCAGCGCATTGATGAAGACAAAGTACAGTTCGCAGTCCTTGCCTCGGTTTTCGCCCAATCTGCCCTTTTCAGTTTTTCACCACCCCACTCTACTGCCGGTCGTCACAGCCTAAGATCGACTTTTGTCCCTACCTTCCAAAAGTGCAGAAGGTGAAAGAGATAGAGAGAGAGAGAATGGAAAATAAAAATTCGGGGTATTGGTAAAAGAAGGACGGCTGGTCCAATAACTTGGCCGCAGGGGAGTGTGATGATGGCAAGATTCCACCCTGCGGGCTTAAAAGCCGCTGCCTGAGCTGCACTTGGGTAGTGTAGCACTGCAGTGTCTCTGAGAGCTAACTTGCAATTGATCAAGTAGGTGAACCCATCTCCCACTTGATGCATGCCTGAGGGTGTTGCAGTAAGGTCCCCTCTGTTGTCTGATTGCCTCGTTCATTTCAGATTGCATGTTCGGCTGCATTGCTTCTCCCCTGAGCAGAGCGACATACTGCTGATTCCTTTCCGGTGAAATCTTGTAAGTTGGCGGGTAGCTTCTGTCTCGTCTCGGCCTTGAATGCCCACAGGTCAGCGAATTCGTTGGAGGAGGCTTCTCGCTTTCCAAGCACTTTTGTCCTCAAGCTCTTGGCCTACTTGCGTTGTGGCATGGGTGGGCGGTGAGCAGTCCATTCGAAGGTAGGAAGAGAGCTCCACCCTCCAGCCTTCTTGTTGCAGTCGTTTCCAGTTGCTATGATAGTGAGTGTCTGTCCGTATGCGTGATTATGTGGCCGCTTGCACGTAATGATCTCTGCTTCTTCAGCAGAAGAGTGCAGTGATGCATTGCCATCCCTGCATTTACTGATTCTATGAATGCCCAAGCGTGGTGTAAGTCCCTTTTAGATCATACACTGATCAAGAGACTTCTTGTGTGGGTGCAATTTAGTACTGCTCTTACTAGATTGCCCGCTTACTGACATTACCACCTGTCTCATGGGGCTCAATTAATCTCTGCTTGAGTGATTTGCTATTTATGCCAGTGCACGTTCCTATTTTATCAAGTCCTGTCTCCAATGCCAATGATCTGGGTGACAATTCCCCCTGGAGTTGAGCACATGATCGATCTTTCGTTCTGTAGTAAGAGTCCGTCTGACCTCCTCTTGCCTGTGTAGTTTATTTGTGAAGACTGAAGACGGACGACATCTCTGTTGCAGCTCGGCTTCTGCATCGCACCTAGAGAAGGGAGGAAGCCTAGCATCATGGCTTTTGCGGAGGAGCTTTCGAATGTGCAAGTTCTGTATCAGCTCAGTTGGGAGGGTAAACTGGAGCATCCCCACATGATTACAGTCCAATATCCGTCGAACCAAGACGGCCTGCGTTTGAGAGGTAAATTATCATCTTCAATGTTGGTGTATACCCTGCACAAATTCAGGAACAGGAACAAATTATGCAAATGTGGTGAAATTCTAAGAATGCTCTCGTTTTTCCTCGCAGATGTGAAGAAGCGACTCACAACTCTGAGGGGGCAAGGCATCGGTCATTCCTTTTCCTGGTCCTACAAGAGGTTCGTCTTCGGTTCTCCCATTGGCATTGAGAATTTGAAGCTCTGCATTCGAAATTCCTATGTCTCTGAGAGCACATTGTCTCTGAAATCAAAGCACAGTGTCTTGGAGAGTTGCTGAGGTCCCAACCCACTGGCAAGATGCTAACTAACGTTAATGCGGTCTGTTTCTTCTGTGCGCAGAAATTACAGGAGCACATTTATCTGGAACGATTTGAGTGACGACGATGTGATCTATCCTCTGCGCGGCTCAGGAGAGTACCTATTGAAAGCCTCCGAGCTCATTGATACCTTCGCAAGTAAGAATTCGAAATTCTGGTACTGTGAATGCAACCTTCTTCGTTTGGTACGCACTTGACGGATTTGAGCTTTGACCGAGAACTTCGATTTTCAACCTTCATACTGACAGTCAATGTACTCACTTCCTGCAGACAAGCCAGAGCCTGAGAGCAAATTCCAGAACGAGCGAAAGCAGAATTCTGCTGACAGACATCCTCGGACAATGTCAGTCGGCTATCCTTCTGTCGGGGATTTGAAGAAGGACGATAGCGCGAAACAAGGCGTTGTTGCGATTGACACTCCGCAGAGTCTACCGCCTCTGTCGGTGGAGCAAGAAACAATCGACGTGGAAAAGTCGGACTTCTGCTTATCGTCTTCTGATAACGAAATCTCGCCTCGCCCTTTGAAGATGTCCGACAGCAGCAAACCTGCAAACAATCACGGCCTGGCTGTCATGAGAAAGTCGCCAACTGTACAAGGCCTTCAGACTCCTCCCCCGTGCAATTCTCCGATGGAAGAGCCATTCTCCCCTGGTAGCGCGAAACGACTGTGGAAGAGAGAAATCAGGAAGAGCCTCTTCCGGACTCGCAACACGAATGCGAGTTCTCCCTCTAAGAAACACGAGAATGTATGCGAGAATCCTACAGTGCAAGGAGAGACTCCGGTCCTTGAAAGCTCCCATGAGGATGCATCACTTTGGAAAGAGAGTCGGTCAAAAAGTGTCAACACATTGGACCTCAAAGAGAAGGAGGTCGAGCAGTCCACCTCGCAGCTCATTCGATTGCTCTGGGCTCGCTGGACTGGCGGAAGCAGCAGGGGTAAGCGAACCCCTAACAACATGAGTGACGCATCCCCTTGCAAAGCCGCAAGGACGCCAGAAAGCACACCGAGCTTGTCGTCTCGCACTAAGTCCCCGTGCATCGAGGAAGAGCGATTCCCGACTCCAGAAGAAATCTCCGAGCAGCTTTCTCTTCGTCCAGCAACACCGAGGACTCCGAGCAATCCTCCTCCAAGACCGTCAGTGGTCGAGGAAGAAATTGTTGCAGTAGAGACACCAACACAAGAGTCCCGTCAACCAGAGGAATTGAGATTGAATCGGCCAGCACTAATTGTGTCGGAGCTTCAAGTTGTGCTTGACACCGATACGCAAGAAGGCGGGCCTCCTGAAGCCGAAATCGAGACACCAAAACCCGCCATAGCGAGGTAATAAAACCTGTTCCGCATTTTCTTCCACCTCATCTCGAAACTATTCTTTCTGCTTAATTCCAGTTGAATGTACTGTACATCAGCTCATTGTCTCTTCCTCCTCTAATTTTGTGCTGAGAAGCATCAATTCGAAACCACTCTTCCTGCTTATTTTCTGTATTTCTTCCGCTCACGGAGATTGTTTTTCTTCTTCTATTGTGCAGAGTTAATTTCAAGAACATCAATACTGGCAATGCTCTTCCGAAGGTGCGGACGACGGTCACATCTCCGAGGCCTCTTCCGCCCGGCTTTCACAAAGGCACCAACGACACAAAACCAGTTCAAACACCGAGAAGAAGCTCCAGGATTAACTCCATTCCGCTGGCTTCTCCTCCACTGAGACGGTCCATGAGCAGGGACGCAGCCCGGAGCATCGGCGCCATCGGTGTCAACACTTGTTCACCGGATCAAGATTCTGTCTCCTCCACTCCTTCCCCGAAGAAACTAATCAAGAAGTGCATCAATTTCCATGAAAGAGACGAAAGGTACACAAATACAAATCCACATTTCCACATACAATGCAGGCTTACAGTGTAATGAGAACAGATTTTCCATTATACTCCGATTCCCATTGCTTTCTGATTGCCTTCCTCTGTTTTTTTAATCGATTGTGTTTTCACAGACCCTCTGTTCTTAAGCTGTAAGTACGCATAAAAGATTGAAAAACGTTAAAAGATCGTGAAATTGCTCCTCAAGTTGAAATCAGAGCACAGAATACAGTCAATCGGTTTCATTCCAGCTTCCCGGCCACTACCAAATTGAGCTGTATAAAATCGTGTTTCTCACTCGCTCGCTCTCCAATTTGCTGCAGACCTCTCACACCTGGGTTGACGACGGTCGATTGGGAAAAAGCTTTTCAAGCGGCGGTCGCCGACTGCTTACCACCACCGAACTTCGGACAAATCCTCCAAGAGTGCTCGTAAGAATCCTACTGTCATTACCACTTATTCTTCCATTCGCTCCATCTGTCATACTCCATACGAAATCAACAGCGCTTCAGTTTTCCCCTAAATTCCTATGGTTTCTCGAAAACAGAAAATTCCCTCACACAAATTTTCACTTGCGTTTCGATTGTTTTACGCTGCCTGTTATTCACTACTGTTTCTAAAGACTGCTCTTGTCTGTAATTACGCATACAAAGATTGAAAACGTTCGTATAGAAATTTCAAGAACGAGCGTATTCCATTTCCTGTAACGAAGCTTCTTTCTAACAAAACCAAAACTCAATTGCGTGCCAGGACTTGTGGACGGACGTTCAAGCCGGATTCATTACAGGTGCACAGGAGAGGCTGCCATCCCCCGGCGTACAGTCGAGCTTTCTCTGCTCGCGCATCCCCTCACATGATCCGAACTCGCTTTCCGTGAACAAACTCTCTCGACCGGCCATAGAACTTTGAGGAGAGAGTATTTTCAGTTTTCGGCAGAATTCTTAGACTTCTTGACACCAATTGAGAGCTGCTCTAGCTACAGCTGTACATACTTTGATCCAGTTTCCATTACAGTCTTTGAACAGAAGTTAGCTAGTTCAATGCAATTTGATGTGCACAATTCAATTCCCCACATTCGGCCCAGCTTGAGAGTTTTTAAGCTAGAGTTAGTGAGTTTTCGTCTTTGATAGAGCAGCCTGGGGCATAAGTTGAGACAGGGCGCGCCTTCCTCTGTACATAGGTTCCCTTTCTATCTGGATTCGTCAACACTCGAGAGATTAGACTGGATTGTATTATTCGATCATTGTTGTATAAACCTACGAATTTCCTACTTGTGTTTTCAATGCCGCATTCCTTGGAAACCGAAGGTGTTTCCTGAAGCTGATATGCTTGAGTAACAGATCATAATTAACTTGCATTTACTTGCCAACTAACTTGCTTTCACTTCTCTTGTTTTGGCATGTCTTGCCAGACTGAACTCCCTTATCTTAACAGGACAACCACTCAAAACAAATAGGGACAAACTCCAGAGAAAACAGTTGCTAAGAATTGAGCGACTTCTCCAATTTCTTAATGATGGAAACTCTGAAAGTAGTTATGTCTGATGACAGGTTATCATTGGCGCAATGCAAGCCCAAGCAACAACAAAAGTACCAACGTACTAAGGAGTCCAAGAGACAAACCTCTAATCCTACTTCCCTAATCCCTGATGAACAAGATAGGGCATCTGCACAGGCATCCGAAGAGGCATAGTGAAGACTGAAGACATGCCGGCATTGACTGCGTACTTCCCCTTTATCAGAAGAGGAACGGAAGGTTTATATCACGTGGTTTTACATCGCATGGACATTCTAATGTGATTACACACTTGCGACCCTATCTAATTGCATCACAAGGTAATTTTTCTTACTTATGGTAAGACCTAATTGTTTGTTGAAACGAAATAAGGTAGATGTACCTAAAAGTAACAGGAATTGTTCAACAACCTAGATGCAAGTGTAGCTGGACACAAAGCAAAGAGAAGGGTTAGGGGAAGTTGTCATAGTTATAGAGGGTGGGTTTTGTATTGGCCAATCTTGTGCGTGTGATGCAAGTGTAGGGCTTGTTACTTTTGGATGTTTTGGTGACCACTTGTGTGTTAGTCTATATAGTTGTTTCCACAAATTCGTATTATATTCATACAAGTTCGGAAAAATATGAAACTGATGTTGTTAATTTCTTAAACCATTTTTTAACAAGGCACATCAATTTATTTTTGAGCTACCTTTAAGATTTGCAAATCTTGAACAAGTGTTACTTTTAGGTATGTTTACCTTGTGTACTTCTATGAATGAAATTTGCATTCCACCTTTAGGAGGGGGAACCTGGGACCAAAACCTCTATTTAAGAAGAAGTCAATTCAACATGATCAGATTGCATGCAACATGCTTTATTGACTTTCCAAAAGAAATTCATGTAGAATGATAAGTCACATCTTGTTGTCATTCCTAAAAGCATTCAAGTAGTGTAAGAATTTAAATGCATTCTAGAATAAATATTGAAAGAGGCTCTAAATTGCTTTCTAGAATTAGTATTGAGCAAGGATCTTAACCGATGACTTTACAATTAACTCTAATTTCTACAAAATTTCATCTTCTAGTTAAAAACAAGTAGCTTCGTGCTAAATATGTTGAAAATATTGTCATGATGCACTTAGTTTGTTGTCCTAATGTCAAAGTTTTGATTTTTCATAATTTCACATTCATATGAAGTTTTCAAAGTTTTCTATTTTGTGATTAATTCAATGACAAATGAAGTTCATTGTTAAGGTATTAGGCATTCATCACATTCTGCTTTTCAAAGCACATACATGATTCAAATTGTCCATAGTTGTGCAAAGTTTTTAATCACTTAACACCATTTTCTACTTTAGATGCAGTGTCTACAGGATGTTTCGTACTCCTGATTACCATAGTTTTAATCTACAAGTCATTCTCCACCTGATAGCTGAATCTATGTAATACTCTACAATTCTGCCTATCTAATGTTTCCTGCTCTTCGTTTTTCCAAGGTTGCCAAGAAATTCTGCACGATTTTTCTTCCTTCCTCCTTCTCATGGTTTGAAATTGATAAAGATTTGCCTGAATGACCTGGAAATCAAATACTCACGATTGATGTTCACTTCAAAACATCACAAGAAAAGAGCCAGATGCTGCATACCCTCTTTTCGTGACTTGAAGGGAAGATCTGAAGCTGCATCGAATTGCAATTAAGATACAATCGTAATTGCAACCTGCATTTCGAAGCTTTGAAAACCATGAAGTAGATCAGATTCAAACGGTGTACACCTTGACAATGTGCTCAACCGGAGCTCGACATATGAGACATAGCCAGCGATTGATCTTGGAAATACAATCCATGCACGTCACCAGATGACCACACGGAACATAAACAGCCTCGGGAGGATTGCTCATGCAAACCACACACAAACCATCTGACGCCAAAGTGTTTGCAATGTCGTGTGGCATGTGAAAGTGTTCGGCATTAAAGTGGTACTTTTATTTAGACAAGTAAGAAGGTGGTTTTTAATTCTTTTTACTTTTTCAAACTCCCTATCAACAAATTTATTATCGACCTTCAACATGATTTTTCAACTCAATTTTCAATTCAAAAAGCAATAAGTGTTGGAAAGTAAAAGACAAACAAACTTTGAAAAGTATGAGGTAATCAAGTTCAATTAAAGAAGAAAAGAACATATGATTATGTATAGGTTTCAATAACATTGTGAAAATTCATCTAGTGAAAATGTCGGATGTCAAAGTGATGATATTATTTTTGAAAGGATGTTGAGGTCCAAAAGGGCCTCATAGATGACCTTTAAGATTATTGTAGAAATGAAGAATGCATCTATTAGTGCAAAAATCATATAATTTTAATTTAGTTAACTACCTTCTCTCTTCAAGGTATAATTGATAAATATCTTGAATTATACAAGTTAGAAAAGTATTCTACAATTTCTCTTAATATGCGTCTTATTTCTTATCATCATTTTATTTTTATTTTTTATTGATCTTCAACATTCACAATGCAATTTTTAATTCAAAATTTGAATATGAGTGTCAAAAATAAAAGGCAAACAAACTTACAAATGCATGAAGCAACCAAGCTTAAATACTCAAGAATAGAAAAACAAAACAAAATACTTCAAGATAGTTAATTGCTCCAAAATTGTTTCAAATATAGAAAAGATGAAGCTTATTTATATACTTCAACAATAGGATTGATGCTTTTTTTAAAGAATAAATTAAATTGAAAAAAATAGCTTCAACATTCAATTCCAATTTATAATAAGTAAGAATTTTCTAAAATATTCAATTTAAAATAGGCTCCATGTATTGCATTGTGCCTTAAAGGGCCACTTTATGAGATGCTCTTGCTCTATACATCACCAAAATCAATATGTATCTATTCTTATAGCTATAA
Organism: Pseudoscleropodium purum; assembly: GCA_963969395.1. NCBI lineage: Eukaryota > Viridiplantae > Streptophyta > Bryopsida > Hypnales > Brachytheciaceae > Pseudoscleropodium > Pseudoscleropodium purum. Next base: position 1,236,487 of record OZ017800.1, on the reverse strand, counting down.
TCTTAGGTGCATTGAAAATTTATTATTTTAATAATAGAAAGTAATAACAGTTAAGAAAAAGAACATTAATATTCATCAAACTAGTTATGTTTGTTAAATGTCTTACATAAGTGAAGACTATCACTTAAGATAAACTTAAATTTTTTCTTTATTTTTATTTCTATCTAGAACTATCAACTTAAGTGAAGTCCTAGTCATACAATTTAGTTCTAAAATCTAGAACATTTTGTTTAATCAAACATTATCTTCTTCTTCTTCTTATAAGAAGGTTGTACTTATTACTTATATTATCATTATTTAATATATCATTCTACTTGATATTCATCAGTACTTCATAGGATTGTTGCTTCACATGGTATTAGAGGACTATGTATTTTCCTGAAACTCCTACTGTTGCTGAAAATACAAGTGAGGATATCTATGATTTTTTAATTCTTGAGCTTGAAAGAGAAATAGTGGAAAAAGCACTTCCAATTGAAAATAGACACTTGGCAGAAGCTTTCTTCTAGATATCTTTAGATCCTATTCGAATTCAAGAGCCAACACAATTAACTATAGGATTTGCTCTAGAAGTTGAATACATTGAATATGAAATTTCTAATGCTCCTTCCAGTTATCGTACCATTTTAGTAACCCATGAAAGTGTCTACGATGAAGTTGATTCTCAATTTTTCTCTAAAGAAGATTCCTATGCACTTCCTTCATCTTTAAATCAAGAACTTTAAATTATCCTCAGTCAATATTCAAAATGGCTACAACTTCAAATATAGCATCTCAAGCATACAACATTCTCCCATTTATTGCGGCCAATTATTCTATTTGGAACATAAAAATCAAAATGCTTTTCATAAGGTTGGAGCTTTGGATTGTTGTAGATGACTTAGAAGCTCTTCTTGATTCCTCTAATGTTGTAGGCCTTACAGCTTGGCAATTTAAAGATTCAAAAGCACACTTTGACATACTCCTTCATTGTGGAGAAAAACAATTAATTTCTTTACAGCCACTCAAAACTTCCAAAGGAGTTTGGGACCCCATTAAACAAATATACAAAAAATCAAACAAGGCTAGTCAAGTTAACGAGCATAAGTAGCTGTGTCGCTTGACATTGTCCAAAACTGAAGATGTTATGTCTTTTTTGGAAAATTGGTAGTCAGTCTTACAAGAAGCAACCATTGATGGTTGTATTTTCACAGATTCCCAACAAGTGAATTTGCTTCTAGCATCTTTACCTAATAGTTGGAATCCATTTATTACAATTCAAGGCGAAATTTCAAATCTAACTTTTATGGATTTATTATCTAATATCCTTCAACAAAATGAGAGTAATAATTCCAACACTACCAAAATTGATAAACCTAGTAATCACACTTTCTATATGAAAGAAAAATTCGTAAAATAGTCTCAAAACAAACCACCTTTACGAGGTTGCAAACCATCTCTTTTAAAATCTACTCCTACTTCTCAAGGTAATTCAAATATTTCATCATCCTAAAATTCATCCCACTCAATTATATGCCACTAATGTGGAATACTTGGTCATAAATCACCAAACTGTAGAAAAAAGAAATGTGATCAAGCAGTTAGTTCCTTTGTTCAATCTTATAGCAATCATTTTAGCCATGATATACCAAGCTATTTATTTAGTACAATGGACTCTATTCCTGATCATTCATCTTTTTGGTACTTGGACTCTAGTGCGAGTCAATATACGACTCCCCATTTATTTCTATTACAAGATTACCAAGCTCTTATTATTCCTCAAGTAATTATACTAAGAAATAATCGCTTATTTTGAAGCCACTAGATGTAGTTCCGTCCTTTTGAAAATTCCAATAGGACAAACTTTGTTTATCCCAAACATTTTATTTGTCTTTGGTTTAACTAGGAATCTTCTTTTGATTGCATAGATCACTAAAACTAGTCACACTATTATTATTTTTCAATATGATACATGTATTATCAAAACCCAATCCCCATATTCATCACTCCTTGTGATCTATTCTATTAAGAAACAAGATAATTTATACCTTTTGGGCATTGGTATTGAGATTATTGATTTTAATAATTTGACATTGCTTTCTTTAAAGCCCAATAACAGAATTTTAATATGGTATTATTGACTAGGCCATATTAATTATCATTACTTAAATATTATGTAGACTCAATGTCTCATTGATAGACTACTTCCTCTCAAAAATCACATGTCTGCTTATAAAAGTTGTATTCTTGGGAACCAATCTTGATCAGCTTATTCTATTGATTCCGTCATATAGGCAACTAAAGTTCTTGTTTTGGTTTACATCGATCTCTATGGAGTTTTTAGGTGGACCAATACATACTTCTTCACTAGGAAGTGCACTCTATTTTCTTTTATTTATCGACAATTTTTCACAATATACTCATGTATATTTTATTTCTAAAAAATTTGCGGTTCTACCAATTTTTATTCAATACAAATTCTAGTTGAGAATCAAACCAATCAAAAGATCTTGTTTCTTTGATCTGATAATGGTGGTGAATTTACCTCCAAACCATTCAATAAGTTTTGTATAGATTCTGGTATTCAATGACATTATACAAATCCTTGTACTCCAACTCAAAATGGAGTTTTTAGGTGCAAGAACTAAACTCTTGTTGAATCTACCCACATCATACTTAAAATTGCAAATCTTCCCAACTCATTTTAGGTTGAAGCTATTGCAACCACGTGCTCTTTATAGAATTTGTCATTCACAAAAACTTTGAATAATATGACACTTCATTATTTATGGGTTGGTTCTCGACCAGATTTGATCCATTTATGCATCTTTAGGACTCCTTACTACAATTCAACTCTTTAGTTTTTGACTCCAATTCATTATTAAACCCGGGGGACTTTTATGTTATGACATAGTTTAAGTCTATTGACTTAGCTTAGCATCGTTACATGAACTATATAGTTGTAACTGTAGAGTCAGGGGTCATGACGTTTCATTAGACCATCTTTGTAGCTTTATATTAAGTTGTAGATTCATTGTAATGTGTGATATTTAATATATAATATATTTTTCTCTATTCTGCATGTGGTATCAAAGCTGGTTGTGAATGCTTATCGATAAGGATCATGTGCTTTCTTGTGACTCTGAGTGGTGAGAGCTCATATGCAAATTCCTATTAGCTCATTCCTATTAGTGAATGATGATGAAAGAACTGAAGTTGAAAACCAGTTTTGAACCATCAATGGATTATTTAATCTTGCAACAGACATAGCTCAACAAGCATCTCCAGAAGAAAATGTAATAGAGGTGCAACAAACCCACCTTCAAGGTGGCTTCTTCCAAATTCTTGTGGAACCCACATCCCAAGAATTAGGAGCTCCATACAAATTAGAACAGCCACAGTTTGAACTTACTTATGAAGCATACAACATTTCAAATGTCCCTGCAAGCTTGATGAATGTGATTGGACAATACAACGAAATAAATTCACAATATTTTGCAAAAGACGACTCTTTTGTTGAGCCTTCATTTTTTTTTCAAGAACTCTAATTTTGACTCTATTTATAATCATACTACATCTTTGTACTTACACTAAAAATTTGTTTGCTCATTTATATTAAAAATTATGACAACAATTTTTAATCCAAGAACTTATACAATCAAACGTTTATGTGCGACAAATTATTTTAGTTGGAGTATTAAACTTGAAATGCTTCTGACTCGCTCCAAAATCTGGAGCATTGTTGATGGTTTAGAAGTTTCTCCTGTTACGACTCAAGTCAATGCCCTAGCCGCCTGGAAATTAAAAGACTCCAAGGCACAATCTGAAATTCTTCTCCATTGCGGAGAAAAGCAGCTACTTATGTTGAAACCTCTTGTTACTTCTAAAGATGTATGGGATAAGCTAAAACAACTTTATGAATGCTCAAATAAAGCGTCTCAAGTCAATCTACATAAACAACTATGTCATTTATCTATGACTGATAATGACGATGTTGTTAGCTTTCTTGAAAATTGGCAAACAGTTTTAAAGGAAGCCGCTATTGTAGATTGCAAATTTGATGATGTGCAACAAGTTATGTTGCTTCTTGTAGCTTTACTAGATTCTTGGAGCGCTTTTGTTACAACACAAGGTCGAATTTCCACTCTTACTTTTATTGAGCTCATTTCCAATATTTTACAACAAAGTACAATCAACGGTTCTAAGTCTGAATCTTCTAAAACTTTTGCCTTCTATGTTAAAGGTAAATTTTTTAAACACCAAAACAAGTCAAATCGCTATCAAAAGGCGGGTTCTATCCTAGGTAAACCTCCTAACCAACTCAAATGGCCATCTTCAACTTCAACCAATTCCATAATTTGTCACTATTGTGGCAAGCCCGGCCATAAGTCTCCTGAATGCAAAAAGAAGAAACGAGATTTGGGTAACTCAAAATCCCATCTTAACTTTGCTTCCTCTATTGATTCTCCTTTATATATGTTTTCTGCCATAGTTCCAGACTCTTTGTCCTCAACTTCCATATGTTGGTATTTGGACTCTAGAATAAGTCAACATATGTCACCGATTCAATCCTTATTTCAAGATTATCAGGTGCTTTCTACTTCCAAAACAATATTGCTAGTTAATAATAGCACCTGTCATGCTCTTGGTTTTGGATCAGTTCTCCTCAAACTCCCTACAAGTTAAAGTTTACTTATTAAAGATATACTTTATGTACTTGGATTGGCCAAAAATTTACTCTTTGTGGCTCAAATTACAAGTACTGGAAACACTATTGTCACCTTTACTCATGATGAATGTGTTATCAAAACTACTTCTCCAATATCCCATCAAACTATACTCTTTAGAGTACCTTAAGATGGAAATCTATTTTCTATGGGCATTGGAATTGATCCTTCTAATCAAAGCTATTCGACAACCTCCAAAAGTGACCTTGATACACTCAAATGGCACTATCGCTTGGGCCATCTTAATTTATGCTACTTGGAAACCATGCAAGCACATGAACTTGTCCTTAGCCTGCCTTCCTTTTAGTCAACTCAATCATTGTGTATTGCTTGCACCCTTGGGAAGCAACACCGAATTTCGTTCCCTATTGATCAGGTCACTCGAGCAACATAACCATTAGCACTAGTTTATATAGACCTGTGTGGTTCCATGAAGACTTTGTCCATCGGCGGTGCTTCATACCTTCTAATATTTATTGATGATTTCTCCCGATATACTCATATATATTTTTTGCAAAAGAAATCAACAGTACTTTCTCATTTTATTCAATATTAGAATTTAGTCGAGAATCATACCCACAAAAAGATTCTAATTCTTCGTTCTAACAATGGAGGCGAGTTTACCTCAAATAATTTTAATAAACTCTATACATCTAGTGGCATTCAACAATACTTAACAAATCCATATAATTCCTTACAAAATGGTATTTCTGAGTGTAAAAACAGAGCACTTGTTGAATCTGTACGAAGTATACTACATACAGCTCAGTTACCTAATATGTATTGGGCTAAAGTAGTTTTTACTGCTTGTTATTTGTAGAACTACTCCTATACTTCAGTTTTGGAAAATATTACTCCCTTTGAGTTATGGACTAACATAAAGCCTAATCTCAGTCATTTAAGAATTTTTGGTTGCAAAGTTTTTTTTCATATACCTGATGAGAAACGCACAAAGCTTGAACTCAAATCAACTCCTTGCATATTTGTGGGCTATAGTGAACCTCTCAGGATTAAAGGTTATTGCCTTTACAACATTGCAACTAAACAAATTTTTTGCAGCCGAGATGTGATATTCAAGGAAGATTCTTTACTTTCAAAGAAACCTTCCTCCATTTAAGATTTAAGCTCCTTGAACTTTACACTAGACACTTATTACTTGGTTTTTGAGCCAGTTCCCCATTATTAGCCTCAGGACTAGGCTCAGCCAAACTTTCAACCACCTGACTCCCCACCTTTAACTCCAACCACTCCCAGTGCTTCTTCATCGCGGCCCTTGGTTTCATCACCACCCCCTCCAGCTCCGACTCAAAATCCTCATTTATCATCTCATGAGATTTCTCATCTCAAACAACATACACCTGTGCCCCCCCTCTACGCGTCAAATTTCTACTAGATCCACTAAAGGCCAACAAATAACTACAAAGTACCATGACGAAAGTGCTTATGTGATTGCTTTTCTAGCCCAATTATTAGAACCTCTTTCTATTGATGAAGCTCTTTTGGGGCTTGAATTTTCTCATTGGCGTATTGCTATGGAAAACAAGTATGATTCTTTAATCAAAAACAATACCTAGACTTAAGTCGATCGTCCATCCAATTGATCCATAGTCAGTTCCAAATAGCTATTTCGCTAAAAATACAAATCTGATGGCAATATCGATCGCTACAAAGCTCGCTTTGTGGCTCGTGGATTTTCACAAATAGAAGGTATTGATTATTACGAAACCTTTTCTCCAGTTATCAAAATGACTTCCCTTTGTGTTTTATTAGCCCTTGCCACAATCTACAATTATTATGTGCATCAAATGGATGTTATGATAGCTTTTCTTAACGGTGTTCTTAATGAAGAGATTTATATTTCTTAGTTTCTTGGCTTTATTAATCCTGCTACAACTTTTAAGGTTTGTTGTTTGCACAAATCCCTTTATGGTCTTAAATAGGCCCCCCGTGTTTGGTATGAATTATTCGACACCTATCTCTTAAGTCATGGCTTTTCCAAATGTGTTTCTGATACAAATGTTTACATCAAATCATCCGGCACCAATTTTATTTTATTAGGTCTTTATATTGACAACTTAATACTTATCTCTAAAGATCTTCCTTATTTAATTTCTCATAAAACTTTATTTTCTCAGTGCTTCTCAATGACTGACAATAATGATATTGAATATATACTTGGTATTCAAGTTCAAAGATATCCTTCTAGTAAAACTCTTATCTTATCACAAGCTAAATATATTGAAACCATTCTAACAAAGTTTCATGTGGCCTATTGCAAACCTATTTCCACTCTTTTAGAAGTAGGTATTCGCTACTCCAAAATTCAAGCAAATGAACTTTTCTAGATGATGCCCAATATATGACTATAGTTCCGTATTCACAGATCTTTGGTTGCCTTCAATATTTGGTAACCTGTACTAGATTTGACCTTCTTTATTTGGTCAATCATCTTATACAGTTCATGTCAACACCAACACTTGTGCATTGAATCGCTCTTAAACGATTCTTGCAATATCTACGAAAGACTTCCCATTCTAGCCTTCTTTACAGTGGCCCTTCTTTGAGTTCACCTCTTACCTATAAACTTGACGGATGGTGCAATGCAGATTGGGTAGGGGATATCGACACCCAACAATCTAAGTCTGGATATTTATTTCAACTAAATGGCAATCTGCTATCTTGGCATAGTAAGAAGCAACAGGTTGTGGTTCTCTCCTCAACTAAGGTAGAATATGTTGTTGCATCCACAACTACTAAAGAATTGGTATGGCTACAAGCTTTGCTATTAGAAATTGGATATTCCATTTAAATGCCTTGCACAATTTTTAGTGATAATTAATCTTCTATTGCGCTTTCTAAGAATCCACGGTTTCATGAAAGATCCAAGCACATTGAAATTAAGTATCATTTTCTACAAGAGAAAGTCGAGGCCAATGTCTTACAATTGGAATACATCCCAACTAGTATTATGTGGGTAGACATACTTACCAAGAGCCTGCCTAAACCAAAACATGATGCATGTGCTGCTGCTAATGGTCTAATTGGATTCTCAACTAAATTTGACACTTAAAGCCAAAGTTGTTTGATGCAGTTGAAGGGTGGGTGTTACAACATAGTTTAAATCTAGTGACTCAGCTTAGCATTGTTATAGGAATTGTATAGTCGTGATTGTAGAGTCAAGGGTCATGACGTTTCATTAGACCATCTCTGTAGCTTTATATTAAGTTGCAGATTCATTGTAATGTGTGATATTTAATATATAATATATTTTTCTCTATTCTGCATATTTTATCATGTATTGGACCCACTTCCTTACTTGATTCCCTAGTCCCTACCAAATTCATTTGATTTCTAGGAGCTTTCTCTGCCAACAACTCCAAAAGCTGATCCAAATTCTCATCACAACCATGCCCCGCCTTCTCCTAACCAGTCATCTCCAACCTTTAATGATTCCCTTCGAAGTTTATCTCCTCATCAACATAGTCATTTACAATTTGATCAATCATCTAGTCTATTATCCCTACCACAAACATCAAATCAAAAAATAAAGGGTGCTTGGCAATTGACTAAGTTCTATGACACCAATTTATTTACTTATGCATTTTCCACTCATGACAATGACCCTAGTTTTGTTGTCGAAGTCAGCTAAAGTCTTGATGCTGCTCACTAGCAACGAGCAATGGATATTGAGTACCAATGCCTGATTAAGAACAAAACTTGGATCCTAGTCGGTCTTCCTCCACACAAATTTGTAATTAGTACCAAATGGATTTTCCATCATAAATTCAACTTTGATGGTTCATTATTGTGTTATAAAGCCCATTTTGTAGCCCAACGTTTTTCATAGGCAAAAGATGTCAATTATTTTGACACTTTCTCCCCTGTTATTAAAATGACCTCATTATATATATTTGTTACCTTCGCAACAATTTATGATTATCACATCCATCAAATGGATGTAGTCACAACATTTTTAAATGGAATACTTTGGGAGGAAATTTATATTGAACAACTAGAGGGTTATATTCATCGTGGACAAGAACACAAAATGTGTTGACTGTTGTAATTTATATATGGCCTTAAACAAGTTCCTCGTGTTTGGTACAAACTTTTTGATGGTTTCTTATTACGACAAGGTTTTTCTAAATGTGTCTTTGATACAAATGTTTATATTAAATGTACTTCCATCTATCTACTACCTCTGTCCCAAAATCACTTTTCTGTTGGACAAAATGTTCTGGATTAAGGCTAAAAATAACATTTTAAAGACCCATTTTGTATTATAAGTAGAGTTTGGTGCAGGGTTGACAGGACGTTTGGACGTGGACGCTGTGTCCGCAGCGTCCGCTGACATTCGCGTCCGCCTGTCCGCCCCATCCGCCTGTCCCCTGTCCGCCCGTCCGCCTGTTCGTTCGTCCGCCCGATCGACACGCGGACTGATGTGGTCCGCACGATCTGGGCGTTTGCCTCGGGCCGTCCGCCCCGCCCGTCTGCCTTCCAACGGCGGGAGGGACGCTGCGTTCGCTGGCGTCCGGACGTCCGGACGTCCGGATTATGGACGCTTTTTTCGGGTGGATGTAGAGATTCGTCAACCCTGGTTTGGTGCATTATTTTTGTCCTACAAACTTTGAGTTTTGAAGCCCTTTTCAAAGTGTAATTTTGGAGTATTGAAAAGTAGAATTCTTTGGGCATTTTCAAAGAGCACCAGTGGGCACTTAATTGTTGAATATCTGATCAACATTTTGTAGGCACTTAGTATAAACCTAAGACCATATGTAGACCTATTTTCTATCTTCTAAATCTTCATCTTCTTCAATCAAGCAATACTCAAAAAGATGAAAAAAATAAGAATGAACAATGTTGATTAACTCCTTCAATCATTTCATTTAACTTTTGATTGATGATTGCACAAATAGAGGAGAAACTGTAACCTTAGAGTTGTTTTATTAGTCCTAAATAGTAATCTAAAGCCAAATTTGACCAATTTCCAATGTACAAAGTGCAACAGGAAGATCATTTTGAGACAACAAATTAAGGCCAACAAGGAGATCATTTTGGGATGGAGGGAGTATTATTTTTGGATCTTTACATTGATGATCTCATATTGATCTCTAACAACTTGGACACCTTATGTGCTACGACAACTTTGTTCATGTAGTGTTTTCCCATGACTAATAACCAAGAGTTTGAGTATATTCTTGATATTTAAGTTAAGTGTGATAGATGTAATAAAACCTTGACTTTAACACAAGATAAATACATTAAAGATCTTCTCATTAAATTTAATATAACCATTGCTAACTCTGTTTCTGCTCTATTATCCGATGGTATACAATACTCTAAGAATTCACATGATGTTCTTTCTTATTGAAACCATCTTCAATCCCCTCTACCTTATTACCAAGCCTTTGGGAGTCTCCAGTATTTGGTTACTTATATTTACTAGGATTTGGCCTTCTTTGTCAATAATTTATCACAATTTATGCATGATCCAACTCTTGTTCATTGGTTTGGAATTAAGAGGATTTTTTGTTACCTTTGTGGCATTGCTGGATAAGGTCTTATATATTCTCCTACTCTTTTATCTTCCCCACTACATCATCTCTATGGTTGAAGTGATGTGGACTGCCAGACTAGGCTGGTGATCTTGACACCCGTTGATCCACCTTTGGATACATCTTCTAGCTTGATTCGTCGTGCTTGTTGTCCTAGCAAAGCCAGAAGCAACCAATTGTAGCTCTCTCCTCCATCAAAGCAGAATACATTGCTGCTGCTATTACCTCTAAGGAGCTTCTCTGGCTACAATTTTTAATAGAAGAACTTGGCTATACTATTCACCTTCCAAGCACTATCTACTGCAATAACCATTCATGTATCGTCTTAAGTGACAACCCAAAGTTCCATGACTGGTCTAAGCACATTGACCTCAAATTTCATTTTCTTTGTGAAAAGTTCAAGCCAAGGTTCTCAAACTTGCCTACACTTCCACTTCCATGATGTGGGCTTGCATTTTAATGAAATCACTTCTCACAGTCTAGCATCACGCGTGCCTATAAGGACTTGTTGATGTTACTTTTTTTTTAGAAGCTTCAAATCAACTCATATTAACAAAGTAGTTTCAGCTCTGCAATTGAAGAGGGCGTGTTAGTCTAGTAACTAATTAGATAGATTCAAGCGTTACAGCATTTTGTTTATCCAAATGTTGTCTTCTCCTTCTTATAAGAAGACTATACTTGTTACTTATATTATCATTATTTAATATATCATTCTACTTGATATTCATCACTACTTCATAGTACTATTGCTTCACAACATCGAGAGAGCTCTATGCCGAAAGGAACACTGGAGCAACCTGAATTCAAAATTGATGGAGATCAAGTCGGCAACAAGCAGGGTTGACACGACGTCCGCCGGGACCGCCCCGTCCGCCTGTCACCCCGTTCGCCCCGCCTGTCCGCCCCGTCCGCTTTGACGGCCCTATTTCCCTCGACCGCCCTACCCAAACTGCCCTGCGGTCACTCCCTTAATCTTTAAACAATTAAATGTTAAATGAAGTGCAATGGTTCGCGATTTGTCATTAAAACAATGTCTCTTATAAGTTGAAAGATTATAAAGTTTGACCATGAGTCCATGATAGTCTTGAAACTATGAAAAAATTCCAATTCATTTTCAGAAAGCAAACTAAAAAAGTTTGTGACTTCAAATATATATATATACTATTTAAAAAATTGAGATCAACACAAATACAAACATAATCAATATGGGCAAAATATATTGAATTTAATATAGAATACCATACATTGTGCACATTTGGCTAATTGCACATATAATTTTTTTCATTCCAACTCTATATTTCTAAACTAATTTTTAATGCCTATATAACCTATTCAATTACTACTTCTGTACTAACAATCTAATATAAATGGCGGAAATGTTCATCTGGCATCGGCCAACGATATGTATTAGAAAATCGCGTAATCACATGGGCCAAACTAGTATTTTCATCGTCAGTCTTCGAAGAAATGCGCTTCAAGTAAGCATAAAATACTTTTGCAAAGTTATGAAAGGCAAATTGTATCGCACTAGGTGTTTTAAGTAGCACGTTGAAATACGCCTCTGACATGTTGTTTCCATTCATCCACCGAGCAATTTTTCGAATGGCATACTCTTCTGACTTACGTGAATACATCGGAATGACTTCTACATCTGCACCTCCTTTATGCAAATATGCAATACGTGGATCCACCCACCATCTCCTCTATAAAGTCTGTTTCATCTCATCTGTTGATGTGAATGTGTATAAAGACTTCATTGGCTGAGAAGCTAAGGTGGTCATACCCCAATCGCAAACTCCAATGTATACACATGACTCATCCTCTGAAAAATGCAACAAGATGTTGTTCGGAGAAAGATCATTGTGCAAATGTCCAGCAAGATGCACTGCATACATTATATGCATAAAGGCCTATGTCAGCTCTGTGTGCTTCTTCCGATATCGCCCTAAACGGTGAGCTTTTACAACCTCCTCTTCGGTTGGATTCGTATACATCAAACGGATTTGAATGTTGTCTGGAAAGTCCTTATCCATATTCAACATTTGTCGAAGAGTTCCACCATTCTACCAATACGCATAACCTTCACACGTCATTTCGTGCACCGCAGCAAACCGTATCACACCCGCGTGTGGAATTCGAACAGCCATTGATTTGTTTTGATGTTTTAACTTTGCAAGATCGGGTCGAGTTTGGTGGTGAATGGATTTCTTTACCGCAAACTCCCAATAAGGAAGTACTCCTGGACATCCTTCAATACGGACCTTTCGAATCGTTGCATATCCACCTCTCATCGTTCTATCATCAACAGTAATCACGCGTGCTGTATTTGGAAGTGCTATGAGGTGCCGTTTGATCCTTTCTGCTTCAGCAACTCCATCATTAACATTATATTCACTATTTTGGGAGTTTTCCAAGGAAATGAGAGTCTTTATTCCAGAACTTTGCAACTTTTGATGCGCACAAGTGACAAACAAAGAGGCCTCTAGGCCTTCAATCACCTAGGAATCCAATGCCATGACATTCAAAACCAGTGCGCACATAAAGATTTCAGAAATACCATGCATTTATGAGGCACGTATTACTATTAATAGAATTACTTCATTACTTACAAATGTAACTCTAGGATGAATCCATCCAAAATGTTTTTTTACATCTAGAATCAAGACCTAACAACTACGAGATGAATTCTTCATCTTCTCCAAGGCCTTCAGAATTTCCGGTCCGCGACTATACCCTCCCTTATTGATTGTTCCACATTGTCGAATGAATTCCCAGCTCTGTACTCTTAACGACCTCTCCTCCCACGTGTCCCAAGTCCGAGTCGACGAATGACTACTTGATGGCTTAAGGACTTTCCTCTTTAGTCTTCCTATCTGAGTTTGAGCACGGCAACGTGGGAGTGCGAGCGTAACAACAGGGAGAGTATCATTTCTTGGATGTTGTCCAACAGGCACAGATTTCTTTACTTCTGGTGTGGATACCAAATAATTAGCATCTTCATACAGCTTCCTTTGCGTCCCTTTCTCCAAAACAGTTGGCGACATTGACTTCTCCTGAACCTCCCTAGAACGCAATGGAGACGACGAGTGTCGCAGCACAGGGCAGGTCAATTCCCCATTATACTCACAAAAATCGCTCTAGAGTATAACTAAGTGACTCTAAAGATCGAACCCATGAGATCTTGTGAAGTATCTAGCTCTATTAAGCAGTTAAGCTCAGTCAGTATCCCAATCTTACTTTCCGGTTCTAGATATAGAACCAGAAATACCACCACACCGGATAACTATAGATCGGATTACTCCTTCTTCCGGTCCTACTAACTATCCGGTCTGTACAAATATCCAAATCCCAGGATCTTACAACTTTCGGTCCTGGAAATCCGTCCTGACCAATCTGGTCCGGATGGTCATCATGTATCCGTAATCCTATCCGGTTTGATTTTGCCTCTGTTTCACCATCAGAGGGGTCGCTGCTTACATTTGAGAGTGGTAGGCCCACCACTCCTTCCGTGACTTATAGTGGCTGAAGACCCACTGTCCTACTTCCTAAACTCCTAAGCTAATCCGGATCCGGTTTAGTCCTTCACAACAACCCAGATAGCAATCCGGGTTGTAGGTCACACAAAGACCCCACACTCGACCCTCTCATACTACAACGACCTTGATGCTACTTCCGATCCGTGCGAAGACAAGTGGTTACAAGTGTACCCGTCCATTCCAACATCGACTAAAGCTCTTCCGTTTGCCAACTAAGGCGGTAAGACCTCACAGGAGATCGGACACTCGACCGGATTTCCCACCCAGGAGTTCTAGCGTAGCTAAGGAATCCCTCCCTACCCGCCTAGCCTAACAACGGCTTTCTCACCCGGAATCTCAAACTCTAAACGTGCTGAGGAATTAAGTTCACTCCCAACTCTTCGATACCTATTCACATGCACCTAGGATCGGAAATGAAACACCAAGGGGAGAAATCACTCATAAACCGGCTCATACTATCCTAACTCCACATCATACAATCCTATCGCGCTGGAGAGAGACACACAATGAGGAGAAAGGGAAGGCACAAGAAATTTGCAAAATGAAAAACTCCCAGTTCCCATCGCAGGAACCGATTTATATACAAAGGGTAAAAACCCTAAAAGCACAAAAAGGAGCGGAAAACCCGTGGGGGTCCGCCGCCACCCTAATCTAACTTCCGGTCTGACCTAATATTGTTGAGCCGGATCCGGATCCGGATCCGCTCCTATTCCTAACTGAAATCAAAATCCTATCTACTCTACAACCCTAGATCCTACTGTCGGGCTTCCGCTCTCTGGAACCAGCTGCTCGAAGACTTCATTCAGGTTCCGGATCCGTTCCCCCTCCCCAGGGTTAGATCCGGGTGAAGACTCCAGGTCGATTGTAATATCCGGTCTCGTGCCCGGAGTCTCAGTCCGTGTAGACTTCTTGGACTCGAGAGTCCAATCCTTCCCACCCTTTGGAATGGTCGCGTCCGGAAAGATATTCGGTAGCGAGATGTCCGAGAGATGTATCCCCTTGGAACACGTCGCTCCAGTCAGCTTCCGGCTGCTTTCCTCAATCCGGTCCGCAGCTTTCCGCCCCTCCACCATCGCCGTCTCCACCTGCTCAGCAAAGTCGGTGAGAATCCGGACCATCCGGGAACCGGATAGTTTCTTCTCCTCGTGGATCTTCTCGTCGAAGAGTTTCGTTTTGGTGGCGGCTGTTCCGGTCTCTCCCAGGGTGGCCTTGATTTGCTCGGCTATCTTCCGAGTCTCCTCTGCCATCTCTCGGGTGGCCGTCACGTCTTCCCGATAGGCAAAGAGAGTTGCCTTCAGGGTGTCCACTTCCTCCTGTAGCCGGCGGATCTCCGCTTCCTGTTTCCGGGTCTCTTCCGGATTGGTGATGCACTCCGCCACCTGTTCCGCCAACTTATTGTCCGGTGGCGCATCTACCAACTTTCCGATCGCCAAAAGCGTTCTGTGCTTGACCTCCCAATCCGCCCTGATGTTGCAGAGGAGGTTGATGAGGCCGTTGAACGGATCTTGCACTTCCGGGTCTTCCCCGAAAACGGTCTTCTCGACTTCCGGTCTTTCTTCCGGGGCCGGTTTGTCGTGACCGGGAGGTGTCCCGCGCTTGTGGGGAGGCGTCATCTTCTGTCACTTGATGGGCGGCATCGGCGGCTCCTCTTCTTCTTCGCTTGACTCCCGGTCTGACCCGGAATCGGACTCGGCCTCGTCATCCGTTTCCGACTCCCCATACTTCAGGAGGACTTCTTGAGTCCTCCACACCTTCTCCTCCGCGTCAATGAGGACTTGGTGTTCCCGATAGAGGTGGAAGAGGTAAGGGCACACTGGAGTGGCCCTCTTCTTTCCAACTCTACTAATGAGCTGGGTCACGAGATCGGAAATGATCCGTGCCCAGTCCACTTTCCGGGTACCACTTAGGGCACCGAAAATGGTGTTGCCAAGGGTGATCGTCACCCTGGTCGGCTTTTCCGGGTGAAGGACCGGAACCAAGAACTACAAAAGCCGACGGTGTCGGTCATCCACGCAATCCTCGACCGCGTACCCGTCCTTCGGATTGACGGCCCCCTGGAATTTGCCTCGGACGAACTCATCCTTCCGGTTTGCCATTCCTAACCCTCTTGCCCGGAAACCATAAACACCTCTCCACATTCCCTCGTTCTAGCGGATGGGGGATCCTCTCACGGTGTTATCAAACTGGTTGGACAGTTTGCCGAGGAGTTCCTTGACCATTCTCTCCTCCCTAAAACCCTAGGGTTTCTCGGCAAACCCTAGGCAACCCATAGAGGTGAGATCCTCTATGAGTTGAGACTTTTCCGGCTCTGTGGAGGGAATAACCGGAATGACTTTCCGGAGCTTCACCTCGCCTCCAGAGGGACTCGCTGGTCTTGACCTACGTAGCGGCGGCATTCCCACTCCAATCTATCTCACTCTCTCCTAGCCGCACGTCCCATTCCTCACGTTCTCTCTCCGATCTCAACCGGAATCAAAGCCTGTAGGACAAAACGCAAAAACTCAACCACGCGCGATCAAGGTCGAGTTTCTAAAAGGGGGTGCAACAGTGAAGGCTCCTCCTTATATAGTCTCTGGACCATTTCCGGTTTGGTCGTCTTGAATCCGGTTCACCCATAATCCGGTCCTAGACCTAATCCGTGTTGCATTCCGTTTCCGTCGATAGTTACTCCTGACCGGATTAGATCCAAGAGGCCCACTACTTCATGTTCTGTGCTAATTTTGAGTTTTCTTTCTCCACCTAATCGGATCCGGTTCCCTAATGGCTAGTTTCCGTTCCTATTTTGGTGTATACTAAGAAAATCAAAATTTTAAGCTACGACAGCGAGCACGACACGGGCAGGCGCACCTTCTTATTGGGAGGACTATTTACCACTCCGTCCTCAATGTTCTTGACGGAGAAGTCCATGGACGAATTCAACATAGGGTCCGAGCAAAGGAAATTTCCCGTATTGAGAATAACGTACTGTCCATAGTCAAGGATGGAGTCCTCCGACGCTTGACAAGGCATGTCCGCATTGAGCCTAGTTTCGCTCGGGATATTTTGCATCTAACAGAAATGGAAACCAAATTAGCATGAGAAACACTCCACAGTTGCATCACCTAAAATCACTATAGACACCTAAAAGCATGCCGCTTCTAGTAACGCATGAACAAAGGGACTCCGGACTGCTGAAACGAAGATTATAACATGCTACACATTAGCGCGACCCGCGCTGAAGTGCAACTGCCGCATACATATGACCTGATAACTACTACACATGCAACATAATCGCTGAAATAAAAATGAGCTGCATACCTCGGGAAGCAACACTAATGAAGAACACTAGGTGACCCCCGGACCACTGCCATCAATTTGTCGTACTCTCGACGATCCCTCTCCTCGCACAGCATTCTTTTTCCAATCTTCCGTTTTACATTTTGGCGGAAGGACTTGAGCCCCACGTCCCGGCTGCCGTGCAATTGTCGGAACCAGGGAAGTAGGACCCCTAGAAGAAACGTGTCCTTGTCACCATTCCCTCGATTACTCCAAGGATCCACTAATATGACATTCTCTGGGCTATTCATGACATGCTTGCGAGGACTATCGTCGACTATGATTGTATTATCCAACGAGAAAGATCCCTGGAAGCCAGCAGTGAGGAATTCAACATTTTTGAGGAACAAGTCCTTATTGGATCCAGGTTCTTTATAAGTGGTCATCCTTCCGAACTTATCCTTGCACTTGACCGTCTTACATGAGTCTTGCCTAAGAACTAGGAAGGGGAGGCTTCCTTCTTCGAAAAGGTATGCACAGATTTCCTTTGTGGTAGACTTTTTCATGGAGCTCCACATGGAGATGATTGCTATTTTCTCTAACTCCTTCAAGAAGTGAGTGCAATCTGGACGGACGTAGACGGCTTTGGGCCCAACTACTGCAGCCACTATAGCAGAGTGAGGCTCTGAGTCCCGGTTAAATTGCAACCTTGACCCCTTTGACTTCCAATCCTCGTAGAGGCATAGAACGCCATTGAGGTCTAGGATGACGTTAATCCACTTGTCTGCTACCCCCGACCTCAATGAACGGTGCACTCCCTTGGATTCCTCCTCACGAGCTAGTGTAGGATCAGATTCCTGATAAGAAACGTAGGAGTTTGAGGCCAGTTACGATTGTGAAACTGGCCGAGATGGGGAACCACGTAAAATCAACTAGGAAAGTATGCCATAGGACCGGCAAAACCATGACTGACTATGTCTAATGAAGTCATGAGAAGATGAAAGAACCGTCATACCTTCGGTACTTGAAAATGTGAAGGCTTCTCATGTCCTTCACAACGCATTAGCGAATGATCCCGCAATGCAATGTCATCACCGATTTCCAAAGACACGGGATGATTCAAAGGTTCAGCATCCTCAATCGGGAGGGATGATTTCGTTGGCAACTAACAATGATCGACAGGATACTCAGACTTTGGAAGCAATTCTCTAAGATTTGGAAGGCCTGCGATTTTCAAGTGGAGGCAAGAATACATGTAAGTGATATATTACACTGTCGCAAACAACAGATTTACAATTTGGAAAATGCGTCCACTTTGGTTGACGCTATTCAGACTAGAAGTACATCAAAAATGAACACTGTATCTAAAATGAAAACTACAGGTACTCTTCTACAATACAGATTAGCGCGATCCGCGCTAAAACTACAACATAAAACACTAAGTTTTCATTGGGTAGAACGTGCTGGTGGATCTTCGGTGGGCAGGGCATCACTTCCAAGCACCACCTCGGAAGTATCCATTGGCAGGTTCTGCCCAAGGCCTATCAATGACGTCTCCCCATGCGCTTCTACTCCGGCTGCCTTAGGATTCGTTGAAGAAGACGGGCAGGCTACATCACCCTCGCACGGGGGAGGGGGTGTCGGCGTGGGCGCTTCCGCAGGAAGAGGCGCAGCATCCTTGAGCGGATTGGAAGGACTGGAGGCATTGCTAATATTGGAACCAGATGGCTGTCCCTGCAACTGCAAAATTGGCTCTCCAGAGGCAAGCGGCAATGTCGCAATGGGCTCGATACCGATCTTCTTGATCAATATTTGGAGCATGTCCTTGTTCTGTTGGGAGAGCTCCCTGTTTGCCTTCGACTCCTCTCGCATCCACGCCTGAGTACTCTTGTGGATTTCTATGTTTGCCAGCCTTTCCTTTGCATTGTCCGCCCTCATCTGCGCCAGAGCCAGCTCAGTCTGTTGTTACACTAACTCGGTCTGTCTCTACATGTTGGCTAGGGAGATGGCATTCTGCTGCTGGATCTCCACCAATTGCTTAGCAATACTGGTAATCGTATCCCGCTTCCTCTTCTTGTCCGGCCGACCCGATGCAATTGGAGTCCGCGGCGTTTGAGAGAGAGGAGGCAACATAGAGCTTGAAGATGACCTTGGAATATCTATGGACGGACGACTGGTTGGTGTAGTCATCTCGTCCAGTCCCTCAATCCCGTCGTCTTCAAGCTCTTCTTCTTCCTCCTCCTCCTCGGAATCATACAGGACTTCATCAGAGACATGAGTCTGCCTATTCCTTTGTTGACTGAATGGGGAATTCTGAGCAGACCTCAGCTTCTTCCTAGAGGAAGAAGGGACTTCGGCAGAGTGGGTGGAGTAGCTGTTGTCCAAGAAGTCCGCAATGTCCAACGTCATTGCCTTGGTACAGATATCTTCCCACCACTGCGACAACTCCGATGTACCCGTTACATAAACGTCCACCCCACTCATCTGTCAAAGACAAACAAAGGAGTTATGACCGTCATATCTTGCAACATGCATTTCAGCGTGACCCGCGTTGAACTGACATAGCACATACACACAGCAAATAAAAATACATATCACAGAATAAATGAAATTAGGAATTGCTATTCAGAGCGACTTGCGCTAAACTGAGGCCACGGTGCTCACCACCGAAGCACAAGTCAACTTCCCCCCTATGAAGGCAGAGAAGATTGCCGTGCCCGCCCTTGCAAATGCCTTCACCAGCCAGAGATAGAATTCCATACGCAGTTCCGTGTTATAAATTCTATACTCTAGCTCACTGTAAGCACGGGCCTTCATATAGCGAGCTGTTTCAGGACAGTTGAACTCCGACGGAATAGTAACTTGATTGGTGTTCTCAGGGTGCTGCAAGAATATAAGGAACACCTTCTTTGGTGTCTTCGCGGCCGCAAGATCCCCAAGCCTGTCATTTCTCCCTGCGTAGTACAAGGAGTAGTCAACCAAGTATTTCTTCAAATCCTTGTTAGACTCCACGAAGATCGTCACTTGGGCCTCTTCTTTCTCGTCCCCACATATGAAGAGCCACGACTTGACTTCTTCAAGTGCTGGCTTCTTGCTCTTCTGAAGTGAAGACAGAACTTCAAAGAAAAAAGGATTCTCCATCGTAGAGCTCTCCTTCTTCTTCACCCCTGGCAACGACTGGAAGTCTATAACCCTGAGAGATAAACGATTACTTGTCTCCGCAGTCTAGGACTTCACCGGCCAGTCCTTGTACTGGTTTCGGGCCACCTCATATGCCCGATAGTATGCCTCTGTAGATGGCCTTTCGAATTTGGCTTTGTGGTCAAGAAATGATTTAAAAAAATCGTATGCATCTTGGGACAACTCAGAGTACGTCTTATGCTTTGCATGCGTGCTTTTCGCTTTGCCAAAGTAGGCTTCACCAGGTCTCTCAAGGAGGATGTCCATTGTCGCGCTAGAGAAGAGGCGCTCCTTCTTAAACGCCTTCCAATTCTCGCTGATCACCTCGTTCCTTGAGTTGAGAAGGCCAAGGCTGGGATCAATCGTGTGAAGCTCCTTGATGACGAGATTCTTCCGCTTACGGCGCTCTACCCACTCCTTAGTGCTGTAACAATCCTCCTGCACTGTAGAGATTGCCTTCACTGTCACCTTAGGATATGAATGCCTACGCTTTCCACCCGTTTGATTCAGAAGGTGTTTCGCAAGCTTGGATAGTTCCTCATAGTTGAGATTGCCCAAGTGCTTGAAGAACTCCCAATTAAGCAGACAATTCTCAGGGCTCCAGTCCGCCCGTGCGTTAAACATCTTGTTGGTGTCGGGGTTAATTAGTTCCCCATGCGCGGCTGCAGAGATTCCTTCACTCCACAGTTTATAGACGTCATCAGGTGCAATAATCAGCTGCAACTCGTTCGTCAGCTTCAGCTTCTCCTCCCTCCCCTTAGTCTTGGAAATTTTCAAGCTCTTCACAACCTCGATCAGTGAAAATCTTACGTACATGGCCTTCTCAAACGCCTACAAAATAACATGAAAATCAGTTATATTATGCACTCGATCTAGATATTGAGAGATTGCAATATACCATAATCAACTCAAGGAGGAACACTTCAGCGCGACTCGCGCTAAACTGCATACCTGGAAATTTTCGCGGTTCTTCTTGTTCTCAACTGTCCGCCGACTGATGGTAACAACTCCCACAGATTTTGCTGGAGTGGGATTCTTCAGTCTTCCCATTGCCTCCCATACCGATCGAGCTTCTAAAATATTAGTCGCCCACGACGGCTGCACTGCCACAAAGTGATTGGTTCGATTGTAGTAGGCAGAGATACATCTGAGCGTCTCCGCATCCTTCGACCAAACAACGAAGCAGTTCCACCTACGGATGTACTCTCTTTCTTCCTTGTTCACCTTGTTTCTCTCGTCTAGCATAAATTTTCTAGCTGCAACACTATGCTGTCCGTTTATAATATAGAATTTGCCATTCTCAATATCCTCCCAGTTCTTGGGCATTATGTCGTGCCCAACAGGCATAACGCAAAGTGTCTGCTTCGTGCTTTTGTCGGGGATATTGAGCAGATAATTGACCATATCTTCGACAATGTTGTCCTGCTTGGAGCATATATTGAAAGTTGTCGGTGGATCTACCAATTGGGAGACGTCAATCACTTTCTTCTCCCCAACCTTGAAGATGTATGCGTCCTCGCAGGTTGTCCAAAATTTCTTATAGACCTGGCTCACTTGCTCGTAGTTAGGTTTCTTCTCTGTTGCCCGTGAGTGAGGAACATTGGACATCTCGTCCACATAGCTCCCTTCAGCGACCTCGGACACTTCAGAGTCCCGAGTGACCGGTTTCCGTTCTGATGAAGATGGAGCATCTTTCTTGCTTTTCTTCTGTGGAGTTTTCTGTACACTTTTCCTTTGCCCCCGGCTGGTACCTGACTGTTGACCCACGTTCAATTTTGAACCTTGACTTACGCCTTGGTTCATTATCTCCCTTGATACAGTGCGTGGTTGGTTCATTTCATTCTGCTTTTCCATCTTCCCCTTCAGCATGTAGAAGTCGTTGAATAGGAGCCGGACTTTGCTACACAACTTTTTCCAGGACAACGGAGTTCCGTTCGCGTTCTTCCACTCGTCATTGTCCAATTTCTTCTCGAGCTCTTTCACTTCGTTTCGGTATGGAGTTGGCTCGAGGCTGCTCAAGAATGGACTTAAGTTGAAGGGAATTAATACCGAGTCGAGGCAGATAGCAAAGTGGTATTGGTCCCTTCTTGACTCGCCGGGTACCGTTGTCATGCACTTGATTTTGATCATTGGGTGGGCATTAGCCTCGATATCTTTGATCTTCTCGTGGAAAGAGAGTTGTAGGAAGCATTGTGATTTCTTGAATTTGTAGGAAAAGCAGAACCGGTTGATGAAAGGGATCGTGAATAAACTCCATGCTTCTACTTCTTCTGGATCTTTGAAGACCCAGTACTCCCCTTCAATCAAGTGGTCTTCAGTAGTCTTGTCGTCATCTAAGAACTGCAAATCGGATCTTTTGAAGTACATCTCGAGTGCCTCCAATTGGTTTTCCATTCTGCAGCGTGAGAAAATTCCGGACTTCAGTCAGACCGGCAAAACACAAACCGAAGTCTCTGCAGTTCTTGAAAATAATGATGCATTTCAGCGCAACTCGCACTGAAATGACATTTATAGCGTTCCATTATGGTCTTACTGTTACAGACTTTCTGTAAATATTGTAGAAATTTTATAGTGGATGAATTTACGTACATATTTTTGAGTCTCTCATTCAACCACTGTTTTCTGTGGCGGCGACTGTCAGATTCATATTTGTTTTTGGTGACACTGAAAGTAATTTCATCTGGTAGAATAACTTTTCATCATTTTCTCCAATTGCATATTAGCGCGACTCGCACTCAACTACTTTATACGTCGTTATCGTTGTTTATTATTTGGTTTCTAAAACTTCCTTTGCTTTGCTTTTAAGATCATAGAATGTCGTTTCAGAGCGGCTCGCTCTGAATTGTATCCTATTTGTATGCGGATGGACTTCTATAGTAATGTATTTCTTGGAATCATTTTTGTTCTTCTATCTGAGAAATGAATTGGTAATGTAATTCGTTTAGTGCACAATTAAGAATTCGTCATATTCTATTTCTAGAGAATTTGATAGGAAATGGAATGAGTTTTATGAATATATTATGTCATAGGAATGGTGATGATTGACAATTTAGCGCGAGTCGCGCTAAACTGCCTTACTGTTTAGTTTTTTACTACTGTCTGAATCTCTGTTCTCTGGGATGCCCTAGTATCGATGATTGACAGTTTAGTGCGACTCGCGCTGAACTGTCGTGCATCTTATATACAGCATGTCATATCTGTGCAACCGCTATTCGTGAGTTCCAGTTAAGTTTATAAACTAACGTTTGCGACGTTAGTTAATAGTGGAACATGTGTCGTTTCAGCGCGAGCCGCGCTGAAATGACAAATGCTAGGATTCAGAATGGATTCAAGTTTGGTAAATTCCTCTTTCATTGCTTTCATTTTAGGGTTTGCCCATATTCATCTGAAGGTTTAGGGCTAGGGTTACTACTTCTATCAGAATGCTTACTTCTCTATCTAAAAAGTCAACACCAACACTGTAACTACAGAGAAGCATTACAGATCATACTGTAGAAGGGAAAAAAAAAGGATGACGGCAAGTACCTGGAATGAAAGTTCGGATTTGCATTGGAGATTTGCTCTAAAGAACTGCACAGGTCACACACGAACGAGCACTAAGAGCCAGCAACATTACAGTAAGAGAAATGAGTACAACATCCAGGCTCTCACGGAAACTTCCACAACTCAGGAAATTACATGCAGACGCCGGATCGAAACAAGAAGCATGAAAACAATGAAAACAACTGAACACAAACAATAAAGTGATTGCTTACGAAGTGAGAAGCAAGGACGGAAATGAAAGAAAAAATACGAAGCAAAAGAAGGTAAAAACACAGGCACGAGGAAGACCAGCACGACCATAACCAATACTCAAAGCCATGACAATCATAGACGCGCAAGTAAACCAGCAAAACAAGGACCACGAAGACAAAGAGTATATGGTCAATGAAACTATGATAAACCCAATCACCTGCCTCCAATCACTTCCTTGACGCCCCTAATGACGCCCCTAAAGTAAAACAGAACCCATACACAAAGAGGAGTCGAAGCAAAACCGAAGTACCTGAGAAAGAAACCACCACCAATCGAAGGCAATGCTCGGTCCCTACACGCAATTTTCGAGCGTGCTCCACGAAATCCTCACTATACACGGAATATCAAAGCCTCGTACCACTCTCGAACCAAAAAATCCGTCACCGAATGCCAATGCAATCTACACTGAAGACTACAGGAGACTGATCACACACAAACAGACTCGTTGCTTCCGGAGCAAAACCCTAACTGAATGCCAATTGGAGGTCAAAGATTCACTAGACTCAACAACGAGGAGTGAGATTCAACAATGAAGAGCGAAAAAATCAAAGGAAAACAGAGCGGCGAGGAGCGAGACAAAAAAAAATCGGCAGAAGTGGACCCCAAACCCTAGTGCCCACTCACCTAATCCGCCACTACCCGACTAGTACTCGGCCGATACTACAGCCCTTACTCGCCTTCCCAGACCCTCCCGTACCCGCCTTCCCATACCCGCTTGATCCTAACTTCCCATACCCGCCTTCACATAACATTGAATAATAATTATTCTTACTACAAAGATATTAATAACTATGCCATAACAATTTTTAATTATTGTTTTCATCCAAAAATACTTCAAATCTTTGGATTCATATTGTAACCCCTTATTGTAGTTTAGGATCTCATATAGTAATTCTACCATTTAGGTTTCATATATAACTTCTTAATAGATTTTGTTATGTATCCTTAATAACATTTTGAGGTTCACACAACTCTTTCAAGTGCGTATCATTATTATTCTTCATATACAAATTGTAGTATAATGTTTACACTGAATATAGAGAACTTTGTTGGCCCACATTTTTAATTTTGTCGATGTTTGACACTAAATTAGTGCTTTAGGTTACAATATGGAGGAATTTGTTCAATTTTTTAATTGTTCTAACCAAAATTTTTTGCTTTCAAAATTAGAAAGTATATTTATGTGTTAGGGATATACAATCAATATTAGTAGTCTTTTAATATAAAATTCATAGTCCACAAATAACAATTGCATTTGGTTGAATTTCATTTTGTGCAATTGTTTAGAAAGAGCTTAACTACTTTTTGAATGGAATGCATGCTTGAAAGTAACACAAAAGATAGAAGAATTTATTATTTTAATCACTAGTCATTTTAAGAATTATTTTTTATGAATTTGGAGTGTTCTTATCCTTTGCAAACACTATCCCATTGAAAAAAGAACTTTTTAATTAAATTATTTTCATAGAAAAGATTGACTTACTTTAATTATTTTTGTAAAAAGTATCAACATTTAAATAAATAGGCACCATTAAATGCAGCAATCATTCAATGGTTAATTCAATATTCATTCAATTGATTTAAATACTTGTGTAAATCAATTCAATGACAAATTTCAATTTTTAAAATTGTTTTTAATCTAAACTCTTTGCTATTTCATACAACTTCATTGGGGGGGTTTCCATCTATTTTGCATGGCATTGTTTGATAATTTTATTCATTTCATTCTTTTAAATTCCTAAGATCTTTTTTAATTTGAATCTCAAATAACAAGTTTAGAGTGAAAAACGATATGAATACAGTTTCCATAAATTGTAACAATTCTAATTATTTAGAATCCATTTGGTTATAAATTCTATGTTCATTGTGGTTTTACAGTGAATAATTACAACCAAATCAAAGTGAATATTTCAATGTGGATAAAAAAATAAAATTTATTCATTATTTTGTAGGATGCCAATTCCTAAAAATATCACAACTTTTTTGCAGGGTTTTTTTTGCATCTTCCATAGCATTGTAGGACAATACAAAATCAAGTTTAAGAAAAAAATATTTTGATTATGAATCATTTGACTTCATTATCTAATTACAAGTGAATGAAAGAAATATGAATGAAGTTGCTATAAAATCATTCAATTTTGAGTAATTATTTCAAAGGTGTATGGTTAGTTTTTAAATGGCTTTACATTGAATTTCTAAGACATTGTGGTTTTAAAAAAAAAGTACAACAAAGTGAAAAAACAAGAATTCCATGTATGTAAAATTTAAGAAGACATAGTTTTATTTTGTTTCTTTCCTGCATGCCAACTCCCTAAATATTTAAATATTTTCAATTATAATTATAAAGCCTTTTACATACAAATTCTATAACATTGTAGGTCACTTAGAATAATAAACTAAAGTACAATAAAATTTGAAGGCTTCACTTTGTAGAAACTAGAAAGTAGTCATGACTCCACAGCATGACATCTATAAAGTACTAATAATGATTCTATTTCATGAAATTCATTAAATAATAGGTATAGTCATTCTATTCATACAACCTTTATGATTTTTTTTAATTACATCCACTCCTTAGTGGTCATTCCAGAAATGAAATGAATGCTAAAATATTATTTTGAACTTGCATGTCTCCTTTTCATCATCAATAAAAATCTAGAAGGTGTTCATTACATGTCATGACAATCATAAACTAAGTTTAGTCTCTAATTTCATAATTTTGAATGTGATGAGTTCTTTAAACATCATAAACTTCCAAGTTTAGAATCCATAAATCAATTCTACGTGAAATTTTTTTTTTAACTTCCTTATCCACCATTTTAGACCAAAAATATAATAAAAATGCTCATTTCAATCATAACAACAATTCATTTATTATATGCTTGATGTTGTTAAGAATTCCAAAATATCAAGCATGGTTGTTTCTTAAATTAAAAACTCAGAGTGCCCAAAAATTATTTTGAACTTCCATGTCTACTATTCCTGATTATTAATATTCCACATGATTAATTTTCCAAATTCATTATACTTTACAAGACAAAACGCACCAAAGTCATGCAATTTCAACTCAAACATGTCCCGATTAATCATTAAAAAGTTCTAAAAAATCTTTTTTATCTACAATAAATTCTACATAGGCCCCATAAAAATACTTGCATGTTCTAGGGTGTGTCACAACAACAATCTAAATTATCAAAAACAAGAAAGCTCTACAAAGTTGATGGTACTTATATGCTTCTTCATGCATAGAAAAAGGTCTACAACTAGCAAAAATTTAGTTTTGTGATGAATTTCCAAGGTTTACCTCATTTGCAACTTCTACATATATTTTTTCTAGTTATTTATTTAATCATATGAAGTGTTTTTGGCTTTCCCATTTTTAAACTTTAGTACATGGATTATTGAAATACAAGTTTTCTTGCATAGGAAAAGGCCTACCGCCTACAACTAGCAAAAATTTAGTTTTGTCATGAATTCCCAAGGTTTAATTTATTTGCTAAGTCTTCTTTATTTTTTTTTCCCTCTTTTTTTTAGTTTTTGTCATGTCTTTTGGGCTTTCACCTTTATAAATTACAGCATATGGATTGTTGAAATAAAAGTTGTCTTGATTAAACAAAAAAATGTCTACACCTATACCTACAATCCATCTTGCATAGCACTATAGGATTATGATTAATTTCATTTCTTTAAATTACTACATCATTTTACTAATTTGAATCTCAAATATCAAGTAAAGGTTCAAAACGGTAACAATCTTATACAATGAAAGTACTTCACGGAAAAGTTGGATCTTAGTTGACTTCATATCAAGGTAAATACATTCATATACTGAATGCTTAAAACATTGGATTATTCTATTGGCAGATATGGAGAGAAGCCACTTGACATGTCTTCTTAATTGGTAACCTTATTATTGGCAAAATAATTTGGCCAAGAATCAAATTAATGAGTATAACAATCTCTTCGCTAGTGTAACATTGCATAATCATGGGCACACGCATTGTCAATTTAACAAAAAAATAGCATTCCTATTTTTATAATTTTTAATTTGCCCTGGAACTTGTGTAGTATTTTCTATTGCATGCATCTTTTATAGATTTTGTTTGAAGTACCCATCTTATTGTAAATAATATACAGTATGTTCCATGAAATTTTTGGAAACCTTCATGGACAAAGCATAGCAAGTGAGGCAAAAAGCTTGCTGATTGTAATGTTGAATTTATTAGTCCCTAAACTGTCCGAACTGAAGAGTTTCTAAGGCAATTTTGATAAAAATTGTTTCAATTCGTTACTCATACTATACAATGTAAATAAACTAGCAACAAATTTAGTAGATAAATTATTAAAGACTTCCTCTTGAAATTGAATTGATTAAACAGGAATTCACTTGCAGAACGTTGCAATTTACATTTGATTACACATCCACCATGAGTATGCAGAAACTTTGAATGTAGCAACGCGTAATGATCTTGAAATCCACTATAATATGAACTTCGTATTTGCAATAAACAATTCAAGGTGCAAATGGATCACGTGAAGTTTGTAAATGCGAGTTAACATGTGAGAGTGCCTATTTTGTACTGTGAGTGTTGTGCATTTAATGGGGCACTTAGTCAATGCTCTTATTAATGATTGCTTTCCTAAACCCACTGACTTAGATAATTTCAAATTCTAATGATGAATAACACTTTTTTTGTACCCAATACCCTGAATGCCTTCTGTCGCAGCTTAAAATTTTGATTTTCTTAGTATACACCAAAATAGGAACGGAAACTAGCCATTAGGGAACCGGATCCGATTAGGTGGAGAAAGAAAACTCAAAATTAGCACAGAACATGAAGTAGTGGGCCTCTTGGATCTAATCCGGTCAGGAGTAACTATCGACGGAAACGGAATGCAACACGGATTAGGTCTAGGACCGGATTATGGGTGAACCGGATTCAAGACGACCAAACCGGAAAGGGTCCAGAGACTATATAAAGAGGAGCCTTCGCAGTTGCACCCCCTTTTAGAAACTCGACCTTGAGCGCGCGTTGTTGAGTTTTTGCGTTTTGTGCTACAGGCTTTGATTCCGGTTGAGATCGGAGAGAGAACGTGAGGAACGAGATGTGCGGCTAGGAGAGAGTGAGATAGATTGGAGTGGGAATGCCGCCGCTACGTAGGTCAAGACCAGCGAGTCCCTCTGGAGGCGAGGTGAAGCTCCGGAAAGTCATTCCGGTTATTCCCTCCACAGAGCCGGAAAAGTCTCAACTCATAGAGGATCTCACCTCTATGGGTTGCCTAGGGTTTGCCGAGAAACCCTAGGGTTTTAGGGAGGAGAGAATGGTCAAGGAACTCCTCGGCAAACTGTCCAACCAGTTTGATAACACCGTGAGAGGATCCCCCATCCGCTAGAACGAGGGAATGTGGAGAGGTGTTTATGGTTTCCGGGCAAGAGGGTTAGGAATGGCAAACCGGAAGGATGAGTTCGTCCGAGGCAAATTCCAGGGGGCCGTCAATCCGAAGGACGGGTACGCGGTCGAGGATTGCGTGGATGACCGACACCGTCGGCTTTTGTAGTTCTTGGTTCCGGTCCTTCACCCGGAAAAGCCGACCAGGGTGACGATCACCCTTGGCAACACCATTTTCGGTGCCCTAAGTGGTACCCGGAAAGTGGACTGGGCACGGATCATTTCCGATCTCGTGACCCAGCTCATTAGTAGAGTTGGAAAGAAGAGGGCCACTCCAGTGTGCCCTTACCTCTTCCACCTCTATCGGGAACACCAAGTCCTCACTGACGCGGAGGAGAAGGTGTGGAGGACTCAAGAAGTCCTCTTGAAGTATGGGGAGTCGGAAACGGATGACGAGGCCGAGTCCGATTCCGGGTCAGACCGGGAGTCAAGCGAAGAAGAGGAAGAGCCGCCGATGCCGCCCATCAAGCGACAGAAGATGACGCCTCCCCACAAGCGCGGGACACCTCCCGGTCACGACAAACCGGCCCCGGAAGAAAGACCGGAAGTCGAGAAGACCGTTTTCGGGGAAGACCCGGAAGTGCAAGATCCGTTCAACGGCCTCATCAACCTCCTCTGCAACATCAGGGCGGATTGGGAGGTCAAGCACAGAACGCTTTTGGCGATCGGAAAGTTGGTAGATGCGCCACCGGACAATAAGTTGGCGGAACAGGTGGCGGAGTGCATCACCAATCCGGAAGAGACCCGGAAACAGGAAGCGGAGATCCGCCGGCTACAGGAGGAAGTGGACACCCTGAAGGCAACTCTCTTTGCCTATCGGGAAGACGTGACGGCCACCCGGGAGATGGCGGAGGAGACTCGGAAGATAGCCGAGCAAATCAAGGCCACCCTGGAAGAGACCGGAACGGCCGCCACCAAAGCGAAGCTCTTCGACGAGAAGATCCACGAGGAGAAGAAACTATCCGGTTCCCGGATGGTCCGGATTCTCACCGACTTTGCTGAGCAGGTGGAGACGGCGATGGTGGAGGGGCGGAAAGTTGCGGACCGGATTGAGGAAAGCAACCGGAAGCTGACTAGAGCAACGTGCTCCAAGGGGATACATCTCTCGGACATCTCGCTACCGGATATCTTTCCGGACGCGACCATTCCAAAGGGTGGGAAGGATTGGACTCTCGAGTCCAAGAAGTCTACACGGACTGAGACTCCGGGCACGAGACCGGATATTACAATCGACCTGGAGTCTTCACCCGGATCTAACCCTATGGAGGGGGAACGGAACCGAAACTTGAGTGAAGTCTTCGAGCAGTTGGTTCCGAAGGGCGGATGCCCGACAATAGGATCTAGGGTTGTAGAGTAGATAGGATTTTGATTTCAGTTAGGAATAGGAGCGGATCCGGATCCGGATCCGGCTCAACAATATTAGGTCAGACCGGAAGTTAGATTAGGGTGGCGGCGGACCCCCACGGGTTTTCCGCTCCTTTTTGTGCTTTTAGGGTTTTTACCCTTTGTATATAAATCGGTTCCTGCGATGGGAACTGGGAGTTTTTCATTTTGCAAATTTCTTGTGCCTTCCCTTTCTCCTCATTGTGTGTCTCTCTCCAGCGCGACATGATTGTATGATGTGGAGTTAGGATAGTATGAGCCGGTTTGCGAGTGATTTCTCCCCTTGGTGTTTCATTTCCGATCCTAGGTGCATGTGAGTAGGTATCGAAGAGTTGGGAGTGAACTTAGTTCCTCAGCACGTCTAGAGTTTGAGATTCCGGGTGAGAAAGCCGTTGTTAGGCTAGGTGGGTAGGGAGGGATTCCTTAGCTGCGCTAGAACTCCTGGGTGGGAAATCCGGTCGAGTGTCCGATCTCCTGTGAGGTCTTACCGCCTTAGTTGACAAACGGAAGAGCTTTAGTCGATGTTGGAATGGACGGGTACACTTGTAACCACCTATCTTCGCACGGATCAGAGGTAGCATCAAGGTCGTTGTAGTATGAGAGGGTCGAGTGTGGGGTCTTTGTGTGACCTACAACCCGGATTGCTATCTGGGTTGTTGTGAAGGACCAAACCGGATCCGGATTAGCTTAGGAGTTTAGGAAGTAGGACAGTGGGTCTTTAGCCACTATAAGTCACGGAAGGAGTGGTGGGCCTACCACTCTCAAATGTAAGCGGCGACCCCTTTGATGGTGAAACAGAGGCAAAACCAAACCGGATAGGATTACGGATACATGATGACCATTCGGACCGGATTGGTCAGGACGGATTTCTAGGACCGGAAGTTGTAAGATCCTGGGATTTGGATATTTGTACAGACCGGATGGTTAGTAGGATCGGAAGATGGAGTAATCCGGTCTATAGTTATCTGGTGTGGTGGTATTTCTGGTTCTAGATCTAGGACCGGAAAGTAAGATTGGGATACTGACTGAGCTTAACTGCTTAATAGAGCTAGATACTTCACAGGATCTCGTAGGTTCGATCTTTAGAGTCACTTAGTTATACTCTAGAGCGATTTTTGGAGTATAATGGGGAATTGACCTGCCCTGTGCTACGACACCTTCATTGCATTCAAAAGTATAACTATAAACACATATGACCTTTTAAATTCCATGTATTATATACAATGTCTTAACATATGGTCTGAAGCCTTCCATTTTGATGAATTAGTCCTTTTGATCTCCATCAAGAAAGAACTATTCAGATATTGGCATTGATGTTCAAACTATGATATTTGAACTCTGATAAATTTTGCAACATATTTTTTAAATTCATGTCAAACATTGAACCCTAAATCTTTAGTCATCAAAGCTTAATTGTAGTGGATGAGCACTTTTATTCAATGAATTTAAAGATATATTGAATTTTGTGGGCAACACTTTGTATAATATAAAAGTTTTTTAGTACAATTTTAATGAGAAATGCAAAGCATAGCAAGTGCCAAGAATTTGAAATTTTAGTTCAAGTTTTGGAATTTTGAAAGGAACAACAAAGTCTTTGCAATTTGAGAAATTTACATTTTGAATCTTTAATATTGTGTCCCCATAGGTTATGGAGGAAGAAATTAATTAAGTAATAATGTTTCATGCAAGAATTCCTTGAAACTAAAAGTGTTCTTCTACATATTCAAAAGAGAAGCTTGTACTTACATTTTTGCTTCATTAATTTTTTTTATTTCAATGTTTTCATCGTTGCAAAGGATTTTGCGCTTTAAATTATGATACAATAGTTTTCTTTAATTGCTTTCAAGTACAATGTCTATATATATTGCAATTGCAAATGTAATATATGAGGATGTCAATATTTTCAAATAAGAATTAGACATACATTTTTCATCTACATTCTGTTACATGCAAAATTGATGAAAGTAATATACATATTGTGTAGCCAACCTAGCGCCAACTACATTTGAGAAAATAAGAATGTGAAAATATAAAATTTCATGAATAAAACTAACCTAATAAATAGGGAAGGTAAATCATACAAATTTTTTATGTCTTCAATTTCAATTTCATTTACATCATCCTAAACAGAAAATTGTACGGATCAACAGTATGTACAAATTTCCTCTTTTCCTGCATGTGGCAGTACATTCCAATATTCTAAAACAAATGAACGTCTAAAGTAGAACAAACAAGAACTCTCCAATTTTTTTGGCACCCATATAATGTTGACCTTTTGAAAGATTGAAATGAAAATCTCATAGATTGCAATAGAAAATGAATGTAGAACTTGATGAGAGAATTGTCTCTTGCATGTGGTAGTGAATTTTATTTTGTGGGGGCACGCAAACATCTAAAGTGCAACGAATCAGTGTTCTCCTATTCTATTACACCAATTCATTTTCAACCTTCCACAAAAATAGAATGAGAAATTCAAGAATTGTACTCACTTAATACAGAAATGTAGAACTTGATGCAATGTGGTGGTGCATGCAGTATCTTTTTTTTTGATATGTGAACATTTCAAGTATATGAAACAATTACTCCCTATTTTTTGGTACCATTTGAAATTGACCTCATTCAACATTGTTATAGATATTATTACTAAGATCTATGAAACCCTAAATTGTAATGCAAAATATGATCTTCAAGAAAACATAACCTTAAAATCGATCTATTTTGAAAAAAATTCGAAGTCATATTCCTTACCACAGAGTACTAATTTACTATAGGCTGAATGGGCACAATTCTTTTTTCTGGCGATTTGGAGCGAAATTGCACCAAAATTATTTTCTCTACACCAAGCCTATCAAAAACAATTAGTAAAATTTTGGATGAAATCGTCAGAAAATTTCGAATTTAAAAAAAATATGGATGAAATCACCGAATTCTGGATGAAAATAGAGTTATGGACAAGTGATATGTGATAATGTGTTATTCTCTATCCATTATGTGGATAAATGTTGAAATGAGGAGCTCCAGTACTACAAACTAATATCGCGACTTCTGCATTTTAGGAGAAATGAAACTAGAAGACCTGGAGAAGGGATTTCCGTAGTCGTATTCAATATAAGAAAAAAACAGTAATTCCGACTTCGAAAAGAACTCCAAAATCTTTGCAACAAAGTTCCATTCCTCTATAAATAATGAAAAGTTTTTAGTATGTGTTTTTTAAGTAGTCCATGTAAGACAAAATACGGTAAGGGCATCGTACTTAGAGAATCAAATTGATAGTTATCTTGCTAATAACACCCTTTAGTCATTTTAGTCAGAGTGCTAAAAAACGAAAATAAAAAAACGCACTGTATGCATTGCAATTGCGCCTTCCGTTGTGGACAATGTCCCAATGACAAAAAGACACATCACTTGCTGGAAGTCAACGAGCATTAATAATCAGAATCTTGGAAAGGCAGCTAACCCACTACCAATTATGGGGACTGTGGTTTAATTTAGAATTAGAAGACGCTTTACAATGTACAATTGTCATAGGCATGAGGAATCTCGGGACATTTGAATTTAGAAGGAATGTGTTCAAAATCTTGGATACGGTTGGCGCCCTTTCGTTCCCGCTAGGTTGTACAATGTGCGTCGCTAACCTAGCTGCAGACATCTCCTTCTACCTTTTCCCTCCACTGAAAGGACTTCAGTGAGCGTTGCATAGTTCGTGTGCGTCTTTCCCTTGCGTTGTTTGGTTTAGTGGAGAAGTTTAGAAGTTCTGAATTGTCTCTGTATTACTATCACGTTGTTCTCGTCGGCCGCCTTCAACGAGGAAGCACTGCATCGCACACCTTCGCTTGTAATGCACTCCACCTTCTTCGTCAGTATAGAAGTTTTCATAACTTATTTAGCATAGACGAGGTTTATGTCATCTGTCACTCCTCTCCCTACAATTACAATGCGCATGTCTTCACTTGTCATATACGCTTTCCATGTTCTGTCAATTGCATTGCAAAGAATTTTCAATTTTGAAGCTTGATCTGAGATTGCAAATGGTCAGAGAATGTTATTGTCCGATGGGAATTTTCCTTAAATTTTGGAATTACTAAAAATAAAAGGTTTACACGTTTGAAATTTACAGTGTCGAAGTGCCAAATTGGAAGTGATATATGAGTAATTCTCTTACTTGCAGTTTAGCTCGGGCCGCGCCGAAATGCAATCAAGCAGGGTCTTTTTCAATTTCATTTCTACACGTTCCTATAAGTCTTCCCACTATGAAATTAGATTGCATAATGCACTTCAGCGTGACTCGCGCTGAAGTGCAAGTCCTGATTTTTAAATGAAGTAAATCGAGATTAGAGATGAAGTCAGGCTTGCCACTAATTTAGAAAACAACATATCAGTTTAGCGCGAGTCGCGGTGAAGTGTATTCAACGAATTCTGTTTTGAAATGGATCAAGAATCCAGTCTTGATAAAATGCAATATATTTCATGATTTGGACTAGAAATGCACTTCAGCGCGACTCGCGCTGAAATGCATTACCATGTCCCGATTTTGTTGTCATGTTTGGGAAATCCAATATATGTCTTGATATTGAGTTTTATGGTAGTGGAATGAAATGCACATTAGCGCGACTCGCGTTGATGTGCATTTATGTATGTCTAGATTTACGTGCATTCTGAAGTGTCCAAAGATGACTAGGAATTCATATTCATATTTGGAAAATAATGTTACTTAAGAGCTAATACAGCGAAAATGATGTTATTGATCTTCATTATGGAATATAATACGGCCTCCATTCTCATGCACGTTGTCGTCGGAAAAAGATCATTGAATTGCACTTCAGCGCGACTCGTGCTGAAATGCATTCTACTATACTCGTTTAATACAAAATTTTTGGATGCCTGTAGGTGTGATGTGTAAAGTCGTCATGTGTTTTTACTTAATCAGAATGATGTCATTGTTCCACTTCCGTGCATTCTCTCTAAATGCATACGGTTGTTCATTAATCCATTCAAAATTCTGGAGAGTTCATTCAAAATTTGAGTTCACTATGATGCACGGAAAATTGTTATTTCCCTGTTGTCCTCTACAGTTGTGGTGGACAAATGTTTTATAGATAAATGATTTTCATTCCTCCAAATTCAAAATGAAAATCAATAGAAATTTATGTGATTTTCTTTTTGGTTTGTGTTCTACTAAATTCCAGTATATGGCAGTAGATATTACTTTTTAACCGAACTCTGTAAAAGTAATATGAAAATCAATGTTATTGGAATGTATATGTATTATTTGTGTTGTTCTCTGTGGAATTGTATTTTAGCGTGAACCGCGCTGAAATGCATTTCTTTACTTCACTGAATGTACTCCTCCTGAAATTGTAAAATTCTTTCAAGTCACTTTTCCTTGTTCCGTTCTTCGTCTTACTCTGGTGATATATCTTCGACTGGCATGCCAGTCGGGGAGATGGATGAATCAGATGAGGAGTTCCATGTTCATGAGGAAATGATGGAGGACTTATTAGACTGTGAAGGGCTTCCGCGTTCGTTATGGAACATGAAATGTGTCACCCTATTCAATGAAGATGGAGTACTTGTTGGTGAAGGTACTTGCTATAATGTAAATTCGGACCTTGTCAACGGAGCAGATGGTCCCCTTGGTGACACTCATGTAGTAGTGTTTATTTCCAAGTCACATTCCGATGTCGATATCTCAAGAGAGAAAATTTATTCACTCATAGCTTGGCCTATTAAACTCGTTCACTATCGAGGAGCAAGTTTTCATGACCACGAAGTCCGAGATAGGTACAACTCTCTCCGAGCGAGAGCCTTGAACTCAAACTCTTCTACATCGATACGATAGTATTCAAGCACGTCAAGAAACCCGCCTCGTGAAACCTCTCTGAAGTCGAAGGCTCTGCTTACAGAACAATCCATCAATGCAGTGTCTAGCAAAGTTTGTTGTAGTCGAAATTGTGTTCAACCGTTTCCTAGAGAGAAGATTCAGGCTTTTCGTGAGCGCATGTATCATAAATCCACATTCAAGTATAGATCCTTCATGAAGCTGGATGTCCACAGACAATATCATTACGATTCCCGTGGGAAAAGGATGGTCACAGTTGAAGAGGTCCCTGTCTGCATGCGAGCTTCGATGCATATTTCTGGGGTTCCACAATCCACATTCTTTCGCTACCAAACACACGTGAAAGATCATCGAGAAGCAATGGAACATGGTAATACAGGAATGTCAAAACCGAGGAAACATACTCAACAAGCTGCTGTTTCATTGAAGTGCATCCTTGAGAAAGAAGCCGATCATATGCCACATCGTACTTGAACTATGAAGTTTGGGGAGAGGGTTGTTTCCATGTGTCTTCCCTCTACCTTTTAGTGGAAGGGAAAGTTGCAAGAAATCAATGATGTTAATGCAGCTTTTGGATTGAAGGATATTTCAACTTCGAATTTAAGTAAGATCAAGTCTTCAAAGTTTCCGGAGTATGAAGTCAAGAAGCCCGGGGACAATTTCGCGCGATGTGCTACTTGTGACAAATACAAAGAGCTCAGGAAGGGTGCTCTTGTTGGTTCCAGCAGTGCTTTGATGTGGCAATGGAGGTTGGACAATCACCTCTCTACTGCTCGTGCTCATCAGGACTTGTACTATATTAATTGTTTCTGGTCGCTAACTTCTCTGCACGAGTGCCTCACAATTATGCATGACAAGATGGATCATTCTAAAACTGCTTGTCCGGTTTTCTCACACAAGAGTAAAGACACTGATGGCTTGATGAAGTTGCCTGTATTGGTCACTGGAATGATTGCGCATGGCCATGGTGATGTGCGGTATGCGCATTATGGATTGGATCTCTTTCCCCATGATTCAAATTATACAATTGGCTCTGTGGCAAAGTTGTTGCGAGATCTTGAATTGCCACCAAAGGCGTTGTCTCGAGAGTTGTTTATGAATTCGAAGTCCACGAATTTGTTTAAGGCGGTGCTCAAGGGAAGTGAGATTTGCAAAGGTTCGCTTCCTAAAGTCCCAACAACCTTAGTTTCGGCGACACCATTGCCACCTATTCTTATTATGCAGATGGATAATGCCACTAGAGACAACAAAAACAAATATGTATTTTGTTTTTGGTCCCTACTTGTTGCAAATAAGATCTTTTGTGAAGTATATGTGAATTTCATGATTGTTGGTCATACGCACGATGACATTGATGCACTATTTGGAAGATGGAGTATGCAGCTAAAGAAAGAGAACTTCCCTACAGTGCCAGCATTGATGAAATCATTTATGGATGTGGATTCCACTCCGACTATTCCTCACCTTATAGAGGAGGTGCTTGATTTCAAGAATTTCATTGCTGGTGCATTTGTAGATGGTGCTGACATGCTCGTTGAATACACAAGACCACAACAAGTAAAGTTCTATTTAGATTCAACAGGGTGTCCTATTATGAAATACAAGTTGTTGTGCACTAATGGGGATTGGTTAGGGGAAGGTGGTAGAGGCATTAAGTTGTGGAAAAAAGATGCTTAAGGACAAAGTTTGTGGCCATGTGGTGTACCATTACCAATTTCATTGAAGTCAATGAGGGGCGTTGAAGACATTGTGAAAGGTATATCTGGATTTATAAAATACTAGGAGAACCTATGCAATGCGGACAGCAGTGGTGAATGTCGAAGGCGCTATGAACATGTGGTACACTACTAACGTGATGTGAAGGTAGCGCTACAAGATCCAGTACCTACATTTACTTCTTTGAAGGATGGTTTTTGGCTGACGACTTGAATTCGAGCAGCTCAAATAGATGAACTAAATGAAGAAGGTGAAGTTCGCGAAGAGTTTGGAGAAGATGAAGCATATATCGGGCCTTTGAGTGGTCGCCCACAACCATCTTTCAGGGTGGGACGTGATCTCTTTGAAGGGTACTTCGTAGCGGTTCGACCAGCAAATGGTGATAGTCATCCAATTTGGATTGCAAGGGCTTTGTCTAATCCCAATTGCAATCCTGAAAAACCAAATTGTGTGCTAATTCAGTATTTCCGTCCAACTTCAAGAGATGAGTATTGAGATTTACAAAGTCATGTATGAGAGAAAGGCTTACTTAGATGGTAGAACGACAACAAAGTGAGTGGGTCAACTTAAGCTAGAAGCCTTTCCTAGTTATCTACAAACCATGTGGGATAACTAACTACATTGGGCTGCCTTTGACTACGAGCAATACCCATGGACTCTAACACTAACTAAGTGTCTAAAGCTACTCCTAAGGCTAACTGTACATGGTCTACGCTAATATGTACAGAATCTCTAACACTCCTACTTTGAGAGTGGTCAAAGGTGCGAAGCTCCATCTTCTCAATGAAGCTTTGGTGTTGTGGCTTCCCAAGGGCCTTGGTCAGCACATCAGCAACCATAGCTTGGGTAGGCACATACTTGAGCTCAATCACTTCATCCTCCACTTGTTCACGAATAAAATGGTGGCGCACATCAATGTGCTTCGTCCGAGAGTGATGGGTGGGATTCTTGGCCAAAGCAATGGCCCCTTGGTTGTTACACCAGATGGGTGTGCTCCCCTCTTGCGCAAGACCAACATCAGCCAAGAGCTGCCTTAGCCAAATGGCCTCCTTTGTGGCTTGGCTCATGGCCATGTACTCGGCCTCTGTTGTAGAAAGAGCTATGGTGGGCTGCCTCTTGGAATTCCAAGTAATGGCACCCAATCCAAGCTTAAACACGTAGCCGGTGGTGGATCTCCTATCCCCCTCATCACCCGCCCAATCCGCATCACAATACCCATGCAAAGTCACATGGGCACCTCCAAGTTGCAACTCCATGCCAAGTGTGCCTTGAAGGTACCTCATCACCCTCTTCACCGCTGCCCAATGCATTGGGCCATACTTGGACATGTGTTGACTTACAACACTCACCGGAAAGGCCAAATCAGGCCTTGTGGCTACCATGGCATACATCAAGCACTCAACCGCTGCCTTGTAAGGCACACCTTGCATTTCAGCCCTCACCTCCTCGAATTCTTCATCGGTGAGCTTGGGCAACTTTGCATGCGTGTCAAGTGGTGTACCTATGGCTTTGCACCCCTCCATGTTGAACCGCTTGAGAATCTCTTCAAGGTACTTGCGTTGGCTCATGGTGATGGTGCGGGCAGCTCTATCCCTCTTGAACTCCATTCCAAGGCAATACTTCAACTCTCCAAGGTCGGTCATCTCGTACTCCTTCTTGAGCATCGCCTTCACTTCAAGCATCTTGGGCATACTACTTGCAAGGAGGATTAGATCATCCACATAGAGGATCACAATCACCAAATGCTCACGACTTTGCAAGGTGTACAAAGAGTGATCAGCGTGGCCTCTTCGAAACCCCTTCCTCACAAACATGCCATCAATATCTCGATACCAAACTCTCCCCGATTGCTTCAACTCGGGGAGTGCCTTCTTCAACTTGCACTTCAAATACTTTTGGCCTTCTTGCACAAAGCCTTGGGGCTGATCCATGTAGATGACCTCTTCCAACTTGGGGTTGAGAAAAGCCGTCTTCACATCCATTTGGTGCATCTCCAAGTCCATGGCTGCCCCAAGAGTCACAATGCACCGAATGGTGCTAAACTTGGCAACAGGGGCAAAGGTCTCATTGAAGTCCTCCCCTTCCACTTGGGAAAACCCTCTAGCAACCAACCTTGCCTTGTACCTCACAATGTGACCCAAAGCATCCCTTTTGGTAGAGAAAACCTACTTACAACTCACACTTGATCTCTTGGGAGGAAGGGCTGCAAGCTCCCATGTCCCTTTGTCAATGAGGGCCTTGTACTCCTCTTGTATGGCCACCTCCCACTTGCTTGCATCTTCGCAATGCAACACCTCTCCAAGCGTGGATGGATCTCCAAGGAAAGCCACATTGGCTTGTTCTTCTTGTTGTTGGGGAAGAATGTGATTCAGCCACCAATCTCCAAGGGGCTTGTGGGTCCTCGTTGGATAACGTGGCTCCTCCGTGCCTTGATCTTCCTCACCAATGGGCTGATCTTCCTCCTCCAAGGGCTAATCATGCTCTTGCTCCCTTCGTGAAGAGCTTGGAGAAGCCGTCGCTGATCTCTTCACTTGAAGTGTGGTCACCTTCTTCTTGGGCTCCACAAAGTCCTCATCTTCAGCACCTTGCTCTTCATCTTCATCTTCTATGTGAACTCTTGGAGTTGTGCCCACCTTTTGGGCTGGTCCTCCACTTCTCCCACTTGGGCTCATCTCCAAGAGCTTGGGATCAGCGCCTCCATCCTCCAAAAAGGTCACATCTCGGCACTTGATGATGGCCTTGGTCTCCACATTCATCAGCCTATAAGCCTTGGTTCCCTCACAATAACCAAGGAAAAGGCACTTGATGCCCTTGGGATCCAATTTCGTCCTCTTGGCACTTGGAACCAATGCATAGGCAATGCACCCAAAGGTGCGCATGTGAGACACGTGGGGCCTTGTCCCACTCCAAGCTTCTTGCGGTGTCTTGCTTGTCAATGCTTGGGTGGAGCACCGGTTCCTCGTGTAAATCGCAGTGGACACCGCCTCCCCCCAAAGCTCAAGCTTCAAACCTTGGCTATAAATCATGGCCCTTGCCATCTCCACAATGGTACGATTCGCACGCTCCGCTCCGCCGTTTTGTTGAGGGGTGTAGGGTATGGAAGTGTGGTGCTCAATGCCATAGGCCTTTAAGTACGCCTCAAAGGCCTTGGACACATACTCCACTCCATTATCCGACCGCAGCACCTTCACCTTGTAATCCGATTGAGCCTCCACGAGGGCCTTCCAAGTCTCAAAACACCCAAACACCTCACTCTTGCACTTCAACATATACACCCAAATCTTGCGAGAGAAATCATCAATGAAGGTCACAAAATACCTTGCTCCTCCTATAGACGGGTCTTCATCGGCCCGCACACATCCGAATGCACACGCTGCAATGGCTTGGTGGCGTGCGTTGCCCCATCCTTGGGGAAGGGCTGCCTTGCTTGTTTGCCCTCAATGCACCCCTTGCACACCATAGAACTCCAATCATGCTTGCAAGAAGAGAGGTTCAGACCCTTCACCATGTGTTGGAGGTTCTTCATGCTCTTCACATTCAAGTGCCCAAGCCTCCTATGCCAAAGCTCCACAAGGTCTTCATGGGCTGATCCGTGGGCAACACACACCATGGAAGTGCCATTCACCTTGGTGAAATGGAGGTGGTACAAGTTGCCCTCACGAGGGGCTGATGCAATCAAAACTCCACTTGGTGCCTGCACAACACACACCACCATGTTGAAATGCACTTTCAAACCTCCCAAAGACAATTTGCTCACCGAAAGCAAATTGGCATGCAACTTGGGGACATAGAGCACCTCTTGGATTTGGATCCTCCTGGTCTGCCCCTTCATTTGCACCTCCACAAGGATCTCCCCCATGCCAAGGGCCTCCACCATGCTATTGTCTCCCAAATAAATCTTCTTTTCCGAAATGGGTTGATACGTGTGGAAGGCATCTCGATGGCTCGTCATATGTTGCGTGGCCCAGGAGTCCACAATCCAAGTGAACATATTGGCCTTCTCCCCTCCTCCATTGGCTGCAATGGCGAAATCCTCCTCTTCCTCCTCTTTGGAAGTTTGGTGTGCACTCTCCTTGTCCTTGCCTTGGCTGATCTTGCAATGCCTAGCAATGTGGCCCGGTTTGCCACACTTGAAGCACGTCCTTGTCTCCTTGAACGCCTTGGTGTTGCCACCTTTTCCATGTCTTGAGACAAGCACTGATCCCTCCCCTTGGGCCTCATTCTCCTTGCGCTTGGTCACCTCATGCATCAAGCGTGCGGTTACAAACTCCATGGTCAGCTCCTTGGTGGGCCTCGTCTCCAATGCGGTGATGAGGAATTCATAAGACGATGGCAAGCTTGCCAACAAGGTCATCACCACATCTCCCTCGGTCACGGGCGCCTCCAAACAAGCCAACTCATCCGCAAGAGCCTTGACCTTGTTGACGTGATCCAACAAATCGTCCTCCTCTTGCATCTTGCTAGTGAAGAACTTGCGGCGAAGAAATAGGAGGTTGGAGAGGCTCTTGGTCTCATGGATGTTGCAAAGGGTGGTCCATGCTTGGGCTGGTCCCTTGCAATGGCAAATGTGTGCAATTTGGCGATCCACAAGGTTGATGGCAATGAGAGCAAAGGCCTTCTTCTCCTTCCTCTCCCATGCCTTCTTGGTCTTTGGATCCGCATCTTCACTTGGAGGCTCCTCACTCCCATCCACCACGTCCCACAAGTCCTTCTCCGCAAGGATCATCTCCATCTTGAACTTCCACATGCCAAAGTTCTCTCCATCAAACTTGTCGATGATGCGCACGCCCTCTCCTCCACTGGATGCCATGGTGACGCAGCTCCCATTGTGTTGGATTTCACTGGAAGGATTTCACTAAAGGGTCTTCTTCTGCTAGTGTCGGCTAGCAGCCGATACAAGTGGTCACAGATTAAAAAAAAATAAAATAAATTTTTTTTTTTTTAAAGTCGGCGCTGAATGCAGCGTTCAAATGAGTGGAAAACAATTCCGATTATTTACACTTGCACTTCTGTGCACAATACAAAACTACATGGCCTTAAGTACCAAGAAGTTCGCTACAGTAAGAGGCACTTCGCCCGAGCAGCCCAAGCGTTCTACATTCATGTTAGCTGCCCGCGTAGGCATACAAATCCAATCGCAGTCCACAAGCATGGCTCATCACCTGGACATGACCTTCATCCTCTACCATACCTTGGTCCTGTAATCAATAAACCATTCTCTAATTTCTTGAAACCAAACCATGGCCAACTCACCCGTCCGAAAACAATAAACCCGGCCGAGGCCTCCTAAACATCTTCTCCACCTCCAATTCAGACCCTAATGAAGCTCCAAACTTCCAATCAGCCCTAAATGGAGGCTACTACTCACAATCAACACCTCAAGGGCAACAATGGCCTCCAACACCCCTAGTTTGATCACCCAAACTCCAAAGTAGCCTACTTGCCTCTCAATGGCTCCACAAGGCTCACAGGGACACAACTC
Source organism: Pseudoscleropodium purum (assembly GCA_963969395.1). NCBI lineage: Eukaryota > Viridiplantae > Streptophyta > Bryopsida > Hypnales > Brachytheciaceae > Pseudoscleropodium > Pseudoscleropodium purum. The sequence goes on along the minus strand of OZ017800.1, from coordinate 1,192,590 downwards.
AGCCCTCAATGGATGGCAAATTCCACAAGCAACCCAAAGGTGCTTCCAAGCCTCACAAAAGACTCTCACTAGATTGCAATTGCCACAATCACAATCAACAATGCACCCAAATGCATAATCAGCCCTCAATGGGCTCTCAATGTACTCTTCTAAGCACAAACTCAAACTAGGAGCATGCAACCAGCCCTCACAAGATGTGATTACTACCATAAGCAATCTCTCACCCAAAATGCACTCAAAACCTCACAAACCAACCAACAAAAAGCCCCAAATAACTGACACCATATGGTTTGTAGGTGAATAAGACACAAAACGCTGATTGCTCCTCCAAGCTCCAAGATCTCCTCCAAATGATATGAACTTCTCCCTCAAGCGCAACTCCAAGTGCGTGGGCCCATAACCTATTGAGATTACAAATTTATGTTATGAGAGAAAGGCTTTACTTAGATGGTAGAACGATACAAAGCCACATAAGTGGGCTCAACTTAAGCTAGAAGCCTTTCCTAGTTATCTACAAACCATGTGGGATAACTAACTACATTGGGCTGCCTTTGACTACGAGCAATACCCATGGACTCTAACACTAACTAAGTGTCTAAAGCTACTCCTAAAGCTAACTGTACATGGTCAACACTAGTATGTACAGAATCTCTAACAGCAAATGCACCTTTTAGGTATTAACAAACACATTAAACGCAATGAAACACTATTGTACTTGAACAAAGAAACACTAGAACTACCATGTTGAAACCAAATAGCTTATGTGAGCGTACCTTTGCCTCGTATGCCCACCATGCTACAATCCTGTATGGCCTAGTCAAAACTTCCATCGACCCAAATTTGATTGAAAGCATGAAAGAATTCCATAGATGACTGAAGCTGCCATGGCCATGGTAGCAAATGTGGCCTAACTTTGGTGAGATGGTATAGATCAAGCGCTTCACGCTATTTCAGTGGAGATAAAATAGGTTGGATTATAGCCAATTTGTTAGCTTTTACTCGCGCTGCCATTCTCACTTTGTGCTCCTTATGCTCTAGGTGTTTCTGTCGCCCCAAAGTTGACATTGCTAAGTCTAGATGGTATTGTTTAGGTTTAGGTGCCCCTAAACCGTACATCCAATATCTTTGAAGCACCTTGTTCCTATCATAGTTACCCATCCATGGCATAATTTCCTTGCCATCTAGTGCAAATCCAGAATTGTGCTTCATTGGCAAAGTCTATGTTCCTCTTTTAGTGACTTGTGTGTGAGGGCGTTTTCTCAAGTGAATGGTATTTGGTGTATGTAGTTCAGTCAATTCGCTTGCTATAGCATTGTTGTTGGACCCTTTTGCATTTTGCATGGACGGAGACAAAAGAAGCTTTGCCAGGCCCTTGATGCACCCCTACATATGCTACGGATTAAGTGCCTGGCTCATGGATTGAAACTCTGATTGCTATACAACTTTGGCAATTGTCTAATCTACAAAGTCAAAAGCGGCCTAAAGGGATACCTCTTTATTTCTAACGTCCTTGCCCATAGCCTCCTACTCGTTAGATTCTTCCAAGAACACTGCTCTGGCATGCGGGCTAACGGGTGACTTGTTCTTGGCCAGCTTGTCACGTCGTCCAATAAGCTCCCTCTGTGGACTTTCTACATTGGAGCTAATCGCATTCTATTTTTGATTTAGTCGACTAGGTTGCGAAACATTGGAATTCTATTGTTGAAATCAACCCCACATGGGGTCCACTTTGACTTTTATTGCTTCTTTAAACGGATTGATGGCCTTCAAGGCATAAACAATGACTTCAGGCTTTGCGCTCTTTAGTATCGAGTCCAAGGCTGCAGATGGACTAGGCACAACCTCATTCCTACGCTATCGCTTCAAGCTAGTTCTAGCATTAGTGTCCCTATGTGTCATAGGAACGAAAGGTGTCGCAGCTTAGAATTTTGATTTTCTTAGTATACACCCAAATAGGAACGGAAACTAGTAATTAGCTAACCGGATCCGATTAGGTGGGGAATGAAAACTCAGAATTAGCACGGAACGTGAAGAAGTGGGCCTCTTGGATCTAATCCGGTCAGGAGTAACTAACGACGGAAACGGAATGTAACACGGATTAGGTCTAGGACCGGATTATGATGGTAAACCGGATTATGATGACAAACCGGAAAGGGTCCAAGGACTATAAAAGGAGGAGCTTTCACTGTTGCACCCCCTTTTAGAAACTCGACCTTGAGCGCACGATTGAGTTTTTGTCGTTTGTGCGTCTGTGCGTTTGCGTTCTGTTCGTTTTAATTCCGGTTGAGATCGGAGAGAGAAAGTGAGGAACGGGACGTGCGGCTAGGAGAGAGTGAGGTAGATGTGAGTGGGAATGCCTCAGCTACGTAGGTCTAGACCAGCGAGTCCCTCTGGAGGTGAGGTGAAGCTCCGGAAAGTTATTCCGGTTATTCCCTCCACAGAGCCGGAAAAGGCTGAACTCATGGATGATCTCAAATCCATGGGTTGCGTAGGGTTTGCCGAGAAACCTTGAGGTTTTAGGGAGGAGAGAATGGTCAAGGAGCTCCTCGGAAAGTTGTCCAACCAGTTTGACAACACCGTGAGGGGAGCTCCCGTCAGCTGGAACAAGGGGATGTGGAGAGCGGTTTACGGTTTACGGGCAGGAGGTTTGGGAATGGTGAGCCGGAAGGATGAGTTTGTCCGAGGGAAGTTCAAGGGAGCCGTCAACCCGAAGGACGGATACGCGGTCGAGGATTGCTTGGATGACCGACACCGTCGGCTCCTACAATTCCTGGTTCCGGTCCTTCACCCGGAGAAGCCGACCAGGGTGACGATCACCCTCGGCAACACCATTTTCGGTGCCCTCAGTGGTACCCGGAAAGTGGACTGGGCACGGATCATTTCCGATCTCGTGGCCTAGCTTGTTAGTAGGGTTGGGAAGAAAAGGGCCACTCCAGTGTGCCCTTACCTCTTCCACCTCTATCGGGAGAACCAAGTCCTCACCGATACGGAGGAGAGGGCGTGGAAGACGCAGGAAGTGCTCCTGAAGTATGGGGAGTCGGAGACGGATGACGAGGCAGAATCCGATTCTGGGTCAGACCGGGAGTCCAGCGAGGAAGAGGAGGAGCCGATGCCGCCGATCAAGCGACAGAAGCTGACGCCTCCACACAAGCGCGGGACGCCTCCCGGTCAAGACAAACCGGCCCCGGAGGAGAAACCGGAAGCCGAGAAGACCAATTCCGGGGGAGATCCGGATATGCAAGATCCGTTCAACGGTCTGATCAACGTCCTCTGCAACATCAGGGCAGATTGGGAGGTCAAGCACAGGACGCTTGCGGCAATCGGCAAGTTGGTGGGTGCTGCACCGGACAGCAACTTGGCGGAACAAGTGGCGCAATGCATCACGAATCCGGAAGAGACCCGGAAGCAGGAAGCCGAGATTCGCCGGTTGCAGGAGGAGGTAGATAAACTGAAGGCAACACTTTTTGCCTATCAGGAAGACGTGACGGCCGCTCGGGAGATGGCGGAGGAGACTCGGAAGGTAGCCGAGCAGATCAAGGCGGTCTTGGGAGAGACCGGAACGGCCGCCGCCAAAGCGAAGCTCTTCGACGAGAAGATCCACGAAGAGAAGACACTGTCCGGTTCCCGGATGGTCCGGATTCTCGCGGACTTCGCTGAGCAGGTGGAGACGGCAATGGTGGAGGGGCGGAAGGCTGCGGACCGGATCGAGGAGAGCAGCCGGAAGCTGACGGGAGCAACGTGCGACAAAGGTATTCATCTTTCGGACATCTCGCTACCGGATCTCTTTCCGGATGCGACTATTCAGAAGGATAGGAAGGATTGGACTCTTGAGTCCAAGAAGTCTGCACGGACTGGGACTCCGGGCACGAGACCGGATATCACCATCGACCTGGAGTCTCCACCCGGACCGAATCCTGCGGAGGGGGAACGGGTCCGGAATTTGAGTGAAGTTTTTGAGGAGCTAGTCCCGGAGACCGGAAGCCCGACGATAGGATCTAGAGTTGTAGAGTAGATAGGATTTTAATTTCAGTTAGGAGTAGGAGCGGATCCGGATCCGGATCCGGCTCAACAATATTAGGTTAGACCGGAAGTTAGATTTAGGTGGCGGCGGACCCCCACAGGTTTTCCGCTCCTTTTTGTGCTTTTAGGGTTTTGACCCTTTGTATATAAATCGGTTCCCGCGATGGGAATTGGGAGTTGTCCATTTTGCAAATTTTGTTGTACCTTTCTTTTCTCCTCATTGTGTGTCTCTCTCCAGCGCGACAGGATTGTATGATGTGGAGTTAGGATAGTACGAGTTGGTTTACAAGTGATTTCTCCCCTTGGTGTTTATTTTTCGATCCTAGGTGCATGTGAGTAGGTATCGAAGAGTTGGGAGTGAACTTAGTTCCTCAGCACGTCTAGAGTTTGAGATTCCGGGTGAGAAAGCCGTTGTTAGGCTAGGCGGGTAGGGAGGGATTCCTTAGCTGCGCTAGAACTCCCGGGTGGGAAATCCGGTTGAGTGTCCGATCTCCTGTGAGGTCTCACCACCCGTATGGGTAACGGAAGAACTTTAGTTGATGTTGGAACGGACGGGTGCACTTGTAACCACCTGTCTTCGCACGGATCGGAAGTAGCATCAAGGTCGTTGTAGTACGAGAGGGTCGAGTGTGGGGTCTTTGTGTGACCTACGACCCGGATTGCTATCTGGGTTGTTGTGAAGGACCAAACCGGATCCGGATTAGCTTAGGAGTTTAGGAAGTAGGACAGTGGGTCTTCAGCCACTATAAGTCACGGAAGGAGTGGTGGGCCTACCACTCTCAAAATTAAGCGGCGACCCCTCTGATGGTGAAACAGAGGCAAAACTAAACCGGATAGGATTACGGGTACAGGATGACCATCCGGACCGGATTGGTCAGGACGGATTTCCAGGATCGGAAGTTGTGAGATCTTGGGATTTGGGTATTTGTACGGACCGGATAGTTAGTAGGACCGGAAGAAGGAGTAATCCGGTCTATAGTTATCCGGTGTGGTAGTATTTCTGGTTCTAAATCTAGGACCGGAAAGTAAGATTGGCATACTGACTGAGCTTAACTGCTTAATAGAGCTAGATACTTCACAGGATCTCGTAGGTTTGATCTTTAGAGTCACTTAGTTATACTCTAGAGCGATTTTTGTGAGTATAATGGGGAATTGACCTGCCCTATGCTGCGACAAAAGGCCTAATCTCACTACTTGCACCAAGGTTGACAAATTAGTACGTTTGCCCCCAAATAGCGTCCGTAACCTGGACGTTCGTCCTCACGGATGCCAGCGGACCTAGCGTCCCTCCCGCCGTCAAAAGGCGGACGGGTGGTCCCGGCAGACGTTGTGTCTGCCGGGACCGCGAATGTCAGCGAACGCTGCGGACATAGCGTCCGCGTCCGGATGTCCCGAACGTCCGACCGTCCTGTCAATCCTGACTTGTATGCTGCGATCTAGATGCTATCCTTCTCTTCAATTTCTTTGCCATATCCTCTACATTATTGTCATCACTACTTAATGGAATTGTTGGTGTGTTCTTTGGCGACTTCATCCCGGCGTCCTACAGGAACAATCAACCAGGGCAAGTGACTGTACACACTATTGGACTCCAACACGGCACGCCAAGAGCAATGGGTTCACATGTAGGGGTACTAGCATCTTGTAAAACATTAGTAGTCCCATGATGCACATTTTGGACATCTTGTTCATCGCCCATGTCATCATCAAATACCTTCTATGCCTTGCGAGTGCTTGACATTCCCTTCAACTACTCCAGGCGTCATGCCTTTCCCTAGACAGCTATTGCATCTGCCCCTGCTAGAACGAGAAAATACTAATTGTCCTTGACATGGACAACCTTCACTTGCATGTCAATGACGTTGCCTTTTTGCAAACTTTCCGAGACTTTGCCCTATTTGATGCCCTGATCAAGATAAGGAAGAAGTCGCATGGGATTCTCTATGGCATCTTTTACTATAGTGCACACTGAAGTCCATCGATGATGATTCAATCTCCTCTTATTGGAGAATGACGTGTCCCCACAATGCACACACTTGCGGGGTTGACGAATCTCTACGTCCGCCTGAAAAAGGCATCCGTAACCCGGACGTCCATCCTCACGGACGCCAGCGGATGCAACGTCCCTCCCGCCGTCGGAAGGCGGATGGGTGGGGCGGACGGTGTCGCAGCACAGGGCAGGTCAATTCCCCATTATACTCACAAAAATCGCTCTAGAGTATAACTAAGTGACTCTAAAGATCAAACCCACGAGATCCTGTGAAGTATCTAGCTCTATTAAGCAGTTAAGCTCAGTCAGTATGCCAATCTTACTTTCCGGTCCTAGATCTAGAACCAGAAATACTACCACACCGGATAACTACAGACCGGATTACTCCTTCTTCCGGTCCTACTAACTATCCGGTCCGTACAAATACCCAAATCCCAGGATCTCACAACTTCCGATCCTGAAAATCCGTCCTGACCAATCCGGTCCGGATGGTCATCCTGTACTCGTAATCCTATCCGGTTTGGTTTTGCCTCTGTTTCACCATCAGAGGGGTCGCCGCTTAATTTTGAGAGTGGTAGGCCCACCACTCCTTCCGTGACTTATAGTGGCTGAAGACCCACTGTCCTACCTTCTAGACTCCTAAGCTAATCCGGATCCGGTTTGGTCCTTCACAACAACCCAGATAGCAATCCGGGTCGTAGGTCACACAAAGACCCCACACTCGACCCTCTCGTACTACAACGACCTTGATGCTACTTCCGATCCGTGCGAAGACAGGTGGTTACAAGTGCACCCGTCCGTTCCAACATCAACTAAAGTTCTTCCGTTACCCATACGGGTGGTGAGACCTCACAGGAGATCGGACACTCGACCGGATTTCCCACCCGGGAGTTCTAGCGCAGCTAAGGAATCCCTCCCTACCCGCCTAGCCTAACAACGGCTTTCTCACCCGGAATCTCAAACTCTAGAAGTGCTGAGGAACTAAGTTCACTCCCAACTCTTCGGTACCTACTCACATGCACCTTGGATCGGAAAATAAACACCAAGGGGAGAAATCACTTACAAACTAACTCGTACTATCCTAACTCCACATCATACAATCCTGTCGCGCTGGAGAGAGATACACAACGAAGAGAATAGAAAGGTACAAGAAGTTTGCAAAATGAACAACTCCCAATTCCCATCGCAGGAACCGATTTATATACAAAGGGTCAAAACCCTAAAAGCACAAAAAGGAGCGGAAAACCCGTGGGGGTCCGCCGCCACCTTAATCTAACTTCCGGTCTAACCTAATACTATTGAGCCGGATCCGGATCCGGATCCTCTCCTACTCCTAACTGAAATTAAAATCCTATCTACCCTACAACTCTAGATCCTATCGTCGGGCTTCCGACCTCCGGGACTAGCTCCTCGAAGACTTCGCTCAAATTCCGGACCCGTTCCCCCTCCGCAGGATTCGATCCGGGTGGAGACTCCAAGTCGATGGTAATATCCGGTCTCGAGCCCGGAGTCCCAGTCCGTGCAGACTTCTTGGACTCAGGAGTCCAATCCTTCCTGTCCTTCGCCATAGTTGCATCCGGAAAGAGGTCCGGTAGAGAGATGTCCGAAAGGTGAATACCTTTGTCGCACGTCGCTCCCGTCAGCTTCCGGCTGCTCTCCTCGATCCGGTCCGCTACCTTCCGCCCCTCCACCATTGCCGTCTCCACCTGCTCGGCAAAGTCCGCGAGAATCCGGACCATCCGGGAACCGGATAGTTTCTTCTCTTCGTGGATCTTCTCGTCGAAGAGCTTCGCTTTGGCCGCTGCCGTTCCGGTCTCTCCCAGGACCGTCTTGATCTGCTCGGCCACCTTCCGAGTCTCCTCCGCCATCTCCCGAGCGGCCGTCACGTCTTCCTGATAGGCAAAAAGTGTTGCCTTCAGTTTATCTACCTCCTCCTGCAACCGGCGGATCTCGGCTTCCTGCTTCCGGGTCTCTTCCGGATTCGTGATGCATTGCGCCACTTGTTCCGCCAAGTTGCTGTCCGGTGCAGCACCCACCAACTTGCCGATTGCCGCAAGCGTCCTGTGCTTGACCTCCCAATCCGCCTTGATGTTGCAGAGGACGTTGATCAGACCGTTGAACGGATCTTGCATATCCGGATCTCCCCCGGAATTGGTCTTCTCGGCTTCCGGTTTCTCCTCCGGGGCCGGTTTGTCTTGACCGGGAGGCGTCCCGCGCTTGTGTGGAGGCGTCAGCTTCTGTCGCTTGATCGGCGGCATCGGCTCCTCTTCTTCCTCGCTGGACTCCCGGTCTGACCCGGAATCGGATTCTGCCTCGTCATCCGTCTCCGACTCCCCATACTTCAGGAGCACTTCCTGCGTCTTCCACGCCCTCTCCTCCGTATCGGTGAGGACTTGGTTCTCCCGATAGAGGTGGAAGAAGTAAGGGCACACTGGAGTGGCCCTTTTCTTCCCAACCCTACTAACAAGCTGGGCCACGAGATCGGAAATGATCCGTGCCCAGTCCACTTTCCGGGTACCACTGAGGGCACCGAAAATGGTGTTGCCGAGGGTGATCGTCACCCTGGTCGGCTTTTCCGGGTGAAGAACCGGAACCAGGAATTGCAGGAGCCGACGGTGTCGGTCATCCAAGCAATCCTCGACCGCGTATCCGTCCTTCGGGTTGACGGCTCCCTTGAACTTCCCTCGGACAAACTCATCCTTCCGGCTCGCCATTCCCAAACCTCCTGCCCGGAAACCGTAAACCGCTCTCCACATCCCCTTGTTCCAGCTGACGGGAGCTCCCCTCACGGTGTTGTCAAACTGGTTGGACAACTTTCCGAGGAGCTCCTTGACCATTCTCTCCTCCCTAAAACCCCAAGGTTTCTCGGCAAACCCTACGCAACCCATGGATCTGAGATCATCCATGAGTTCAGCCTTTTCCGGCTCTGTGGAGGGAATAACCGGAATGACTTTCCGGAGCTTCACCTCGCCTCCAGAGGGACTCGCTTGTCTCGACCTACGTAGCTGAGGCATTCCCACTCACATCTACCTCACTCTCTCCTAGCCGCACGTCCCGTTCCTCACTTTCTCTCTCCGATCTCAACCGGAATCAAAATGAACAGAACGCAAACGCACAGACGCACAAACGACAAAAACTCAACCGCGCACGCTCAAGGTCGAGTTTCTAAAAGGGGGTGCAACAGTGAAAGCTCCTCCTTTTATAGTCCCTGGACCCTTTCCGGTTTGTCATCATGAATCCGGTTTACCATCATCATCCGGTCCTAGACCTAATCCGGGTTAATTCCGTTTCCGTCGTTAGTTACTCCTGACCGGATTAGATCCAAGAGGCCCACTACTTCACGTTCCGTGCTAATTCTGAGTTTTCATTCCCCACCTAATCGGATCCGGTTAGCTAATGACTAGTTTCCGTTCCTATTTGGGTGTATACTAAGAAAATCAAAATTCTAAGCTGCGACAGACGGCTCAAGGCGGACGCCTAGATCATGCGGACCAGATCAGTCCACATGTTGATCGGCCGGCCGTACCGGGGCGGACGGGGCGGACGGCGTCCGCGAATGTCAGCGAACGCTGCGGACACAACGTCCGCGTCCAGACGTCTCGGACGTCCGACCGTCTTGTCAACCCTGCACACTTGAAATAATTTTGTGCCTTGATGCTAGACCTTTTAATGGTTGTATAGGCTTTATTGACGCACTCCTCCAAGAGTCTAGTAAATTCCTCCTCCATCTCATAGTTGACCTCAATGATGATGTTGTCTATGTTGACACGCTACTAGAATTGTGGTTTAGGTTTTGTGCTTGCTATGTCTTCCACTGTATTTGCTTTGGGGTCCATGACTTGCACATCACCAACAAAATGGGAGCATGTCAACTACTTACAATCTAGCGCAACATGCAAAAAATGGCAACAAAATAATTAAATAAAGGCCTGCATGTTTACCAGCGAGGTACTCCACACTCCCTCAATGTTAGCCAAATCTGCCCATCTATTAAACACATATCTACCTTCTTTTTTCCCATATCACAATAGTAGTGAACTGCAAAGTCAACGTCCACATTTTGGAACTAATTCTACCACCCTATTTACTCACCCCACCAAAACACTAGTTTATAATAGTAATAGTTGTTAGGGAACTTGAAGTCGACCCTAGATCAAATAAATCTTTGTCTTCGTTAGTTCTTGCATGACCGTCACAAAAATTCCTAACTCCACCCACGTGAGGAAAAGAAGACCACAAAAAGTACCATTGCAACTATGAAGATAGTTAGGCCATTGGCCTATTTAGCACTTCACATAAAAATGCGCTACATGTGCTTCATCTTTTGGCATCGCTCATGGTAATTGCGAGTGCATAATTAGCCTATGGAGTGACGAAGAATGTAAAATTCAAAGAGGCCTCTAGTAGACGTGTAGAATTACATCTCAAACTTTTCTAAAGAGGCCACGGTTGCGGAAGCCTAAACTCTGAAACTCATTGTATCGTGGTCCGCAAAGGTTGGCCTAAAAAATGTCTACCTTTGTGGGGACAAAACTATAAGAGTCCGGGTGAGAAAGAAGGAAACATTCAACAAGTCCTAAACAACATAGACAATGGGGAATTGCAAGACACTTGTCAAAAACAAATTGCAGTTCATACGGACGTTGCTCTGTAAATGCGCTCACGTAGTTGCCCTTTCTTTAGAGAACTAGATAGTCATATTAAGTCGTGCACTCCCCCGCATGTTGGAAGCCAAATGATGACACCCTTCTTTGAAGTGGATAGTATGAAGTGTGCTCGAATTCTCCCCAAACCCTAAACATTCATTACTGAAAGATGGCTGAAGGAAAACCTTTCAACAAGAACTCCAAGGTCTTATGCAAACTATGGTGTGCATACCTATAGTTCCTGTCTTATTGAACGTCAAATCGAAGTCCCGTTAGAAAAGTCCTCCACGACCATGCAAAACACTATGGGGAAAAAGATTCCCTAGATGCTCGTGCGTGCCAATTCCAGGGAGTACAAGCTACAACCAAACCTCACCAACATCTATCCTTTGGAATGGAACCTCTAGCGGTGTTTCACTATAGCATAGAAAGAAACACATACAAGTTCGTAAAACCTCAGTAGCCTCCCTACATTTCTTTAGTAGGCCCCTTCTAATCCACATGGAACTTCTATTGTACTTGATTGGGTCCTAAAGAATTTCATCCCACTTGTCACTTCTTTTCTAATGTGGCTATTATTTCAAGTAAGACTAGCTGTACAATATAATGCGAAGTCTAGAAAATCAGGGTTGACATGACGTCCGGACGCGGACGTTGTGTCCGCAGCGTCCACTGACATTCGCGTCCTGGCGGACACAACGTCCGCCTGTCCCCCGTCCGCCCAATTACGGCCGTCCGATCGACGCGTGGACTGATCTAGTCCGCACGATCTGGGCGTCCGCCCCACCCATCCGTCCATCCGCCCGATTACGGCCGTCCGATCGACGCACAGACTGATCTGGTCCGCACGATCTGGGCGTCCGCCCCGTCCGTCCGCCTCGCCTCGCCCGTTTGCTTTCCGACGGCGGTCGGGACGCTGTGTCTGCTAGCGTCCGTGCGTCCGGACGTCCGGAAAACGGATGCTATTTTGGGGCGGACGTTGACATTTGTCAACCCTGTAGAAAATGAATGCTATAGACCCTAAATCCTAGTAGGGTAGGGGTGTGGGAGTACAAAAACTCAAATTGGATAGGATTAGTCTAGAATAGGGTTAGATAGACTTACAATTTTTTATTTTTTTGGTAAGCCATAGGGATTATTGCTTCTTTAAACTATTTTGGAAATAGTTAGTTTTTGGATTACTAGAATCGTTACTAGCCTTATGGAAATGAATCTAATATGGATCCGGGATTCGGGAAAGTTCCAGAATCTTAAAACCTACATTCTAGGATTCAGGTCTAGGGAACTAGGGTGCCATTATGGGAATGGACTTCTACCCGTTCTCTACCGGGAACTATTGGTCACACACTAGGTACTTAAACCTACTACCACTTCACTTTTCTCCCTTTCTAGTTGTTGAACCTAATGGACATATAGTTGAAAGAAAAAGTGGTCAGCTAGCAATCATGATAAGAATAGAATAGAAAGCTTGGTGCCATTTGCGTTGAATTAGGTTGTGTGGGAGCATGAAAACTCAAACCGGATAAATTAGTCTAGAATAAGGTTAGATAGACTTGCGAATTTTATTTTTTTTCGTAACTCCTAGAGATTTTCACTACATTACGACTATGATAGAAATAGTTAGTTTCCGGATTGCTAAAACCATTAGCAACGTTATGGAAACAAATTTGATAAGGATCCGAGATCCGGAAAAGTACCGGGTTCCTAAAACCTACGTTCTAGACTTCCGGTCTAGAAAACTAGGAGATCGTTAGGGGAACGGTCTTCTACTTGTTCTCCACCAAGAATTGTTGGCCACACATGGGGTACTTAAATCCACTGCCACTTTTTTTTCTCTCCCTTTTTGCTTGCTGAACTTTGTAAACGTATAGTTGAGAGAAAGAGTGGTGAGTTAGCAACCGAGATAGGAAGAGGATGGAAAGATTAGTACCGGATTAGGTTATCAATTGTCAGTGATTCATGGCGGCGGTTGTTGATCTAGGTGGACAAAGATCTGGAATTGTAGTCCAGATGGTTTGTGTAGTTATCCCTTCCGATCCGGCTCACTGAGTGCAGCTAGAGGAGGACCTCATATGTATTAGGTGTGTCGAGTTGTTAGATAGGCCGTGGAGCATGAAGAACGAAGAGATGATTCAAGAATTCATTTATGGAGTTCCAAACTAGTACAAGTTGATAGTGAGAGGTCAACTCGTAGCTTGGATAGAAGACATTTGGACAGATGTGTATTCGTTTAAAAATAATAGACTCGGACTAGCTGGAAGAGTGGACAAGTATGTAGCTAAAAAGTTCCGGAGTTAGGCCCACTCAAAGGAGGGTTTTGCCATTAGTGACTATAAGAACAAGAAGCATAGATAGGTATTAAATTTTCTAATTCCAATATTGTATCCGAAAAAACCTACCCAAGTTACAATCATAGTGGCCAACACCATTTTCGAAGCTTTCAAGGACTGGATTGTCCATTCGGGGAGAGTGATTCAAGAAGTAGTGGGCAAACTAGTAGAGCATGTAGGCTAGACAAAACGCAACCTTATCACACCGTATCTGTTCCACCTCTAGCACCATAAGGAGGTCTTGAGTGCTGAGGAGACAATTGAGTACAATACCGGAGTCGAAATCCTAAAGTACGGCCTCACAAACAGGGTTGACGAATCTCAACGTCCGCCCCAAAATAGCGTCAATTTTCCAAACGTCCGGACGTCCGGACGCACGGACGCTAGCGGACGCAGCGTCCCTCCCGCTGTCGGAAGGCGGACGCACGGGGCGGGGCGGTCGGGCATACAAAGCAGACGGGGCGGACGGACAGGGCGGACGGGGCGGACTTTGCATTGCCATTAGTCATTAGAAAATTTTATATTGTTATGTAATTTGAATGTTACACAATCAAAAATGAATGCATCCACGTAAAATAAGATGTACATATAAAAATATTTTTATACGCAAATGAAAATATAGCATCTTTATATATAAATATATAAGTATAAACAAAATACATGAAAACATAGTTCCAATATTACTATTGAATCCTATACGATCTTTTTAAGATCTAAATCTTTCACATTCTTTTTTGTTTTTAAACAATGAAAGGACCATTGTTTTTAAAAAACAAAATTCTCCTCAAATCCTACTTTCCACCGAATGGACCACTACCTTCTCCCAAAACAAAAGGAAAATCTGTTGTACCGAGGAGTTTAGCAGATGATTGACGAGTTAACCGTTGTTGACTTGGTCAGACTATTCGCCCTCCAGATTGAACTTCGATGTCCACCTTATGAAATTGTTTTTTGGTTTCTGGAGAGAAGTCATCGTCCTCTTCACGCTTCCTTTTTTGTTTTCTTTTCAGTGATAAATCGACTTCGTCTACCTTCAAGGTTCTCAAGTTGCTCTCGACACGATCTACCATCACTTGAACAACTTCATCATCTCCTTTCCCTTGCCATATTGTGAGGCAGTCTCCATCCAATAGGAAAGCCTTCGAATGCCCTATAATATCGCCAATGCGCCTATCAAATGCTGCTGCCACATCTACAGATGAATGTTCTGTGCTTGTTTGTCCATTTGTATCGTAGACAGCACGAACTTTTGCAGCCTCTTCCAACTTCGACTATAGAAGGGCCCTACCTACGAGGGTGTGGTCGTATGCCTTATACTACTCATCGAACTCTTTTCCATGGTTCACCTCCACCCAATTGTCTTCTGATCCTCTCTCCACTTTTTTATCTGGAAAACGAAAGAACTTTTCATGTTGCAAGCTCCAATGTCCCCCTATATTGTGACAAAACATTTCACGGGCCGCGTCATCTACGATTCCTCGAGCCCGCAATTCCACCTCTCTATTGTGAGTCATCCACACATCCAAATCCAATGGTTGTTGAGATTCCTCGTACAAATCATGCCTCTGTTCATTTGCATTCCACCGGATTGGCTTCCCCCAATGTTGATAATTTTGAAATTTGTACGGCGCTTAATCAAGAGGAAGATTCCAACGATTGTACTCGTGGCCTGGAGGCATAGCTTTCAAGATACCAAACATTTCGTAGAACCTAGCACTCAATGGACTACGACACTCGGCACACACCGAACGAATGAGTGATGCTTTTACAATGCAAGTGACATGGAAAGTGTGGCGACATTGGTCCATGGTTACCGCACCTTCCGGTCCGAAGAGGCCTTGGCAAAGGCTACAACAACCATCCAAGATTGGAGAGGTTGGATCACAAGCATACACCACTCGCTTGTCTTTCACATTGATGTATGCTGAAAGTGTGTTGTAAGGGACCCATCCTTCCTCTACTTCCAAGGCCCAATTGATAGGTGGAGCTTGGTCCTTCTTTGTGTGGTTTAACCGCTCAAACATGACATCCATGTCTCCCCAACATGTGATCTCCGTATATCCCTTTGAAGGATGTTGGTCAAACATAGTCTTGAACCAACTCAAAGAGTTTTGAATGGCATCGCAATTTTCATTCGACTCCATTGCCAATGTTTGAAGACCTGCCATTGCTCGAGATACTACAGAGGGTCTATTTTGGAGTCTTTGTACCCATGCTAACCATTGAGACTCTAAGCCGCTAGATGGCATAAACTTCTTCAAATCCAAGGACAATTGCAATCGATTCAACTTGGATTCAACGATTCCTTTTGCTTCAATTGCCTCCTCCAATTTATGCTTCAACTCTTCAAAGTCACAACTCTCTGTTTGCGTCTCCGCATTCACGTAAACGGATGAAAGCTTTTCCATTGATGGTTGTTGTGTCGCTTTTATAATGCTCATGTCGTGACTTTTTTGTACATTCACAATGGCAGGATTGTTGCTTGCTTCGGCCTTATCAAAAGGAAGAGAGAGCTTATCTTCACTCTCTTGAGTCTCTTGACTGTCTCCGAGTACAATTACTGGTGAGATTGCAACCTCACTTGGATTTTTGGAGGTCCCTTGCAATTCTGCAATCTGTTTACGCATCTTCATCAACTCCTCCATTTGCCTTGATGATTGTTGATTTAAATGTTCAACCTCACTCTCCAAAGTCTTTAATTTCAACTCCAACACTTTGCACCTTGCTTCCACTCCTTCAAGGTCAGCAATTTTCTTTTCATATTCCACCAATTGTAGTATGTGAAAATCTCTTTCTTCGAAAAGTTGTCCGAAAGTCTTCGTGAGATTCTGAAATGCTATAGCACCTTTCAACATCTCTGGTGCTATTAAAGAAAACTCCTTGGCCAAATTCATAAAAGTCGGAACAGCTTGCGCTAAAAATTCAGCTGACATCGTTATCTTGAAAGCTGTATCAAGTATATGTGCAACATCCTTTGGATCTACAAGTGGACTCATTGGAACAGTAGTAGCACCATCATCGGGGTTTGACGATCCGCCTATTTCTTCATGAAGGTTAGCAAACTGAACCGAGAGCTTCAAAAGATTTTCCAATTGTTTTGGATTGGACATGTCTTGCAAGGTTCGATGTAGAGGACTTGGCAATGCCGCTGTAATTGGAAACTCCTCCGCCCGCCTTTTACGATCGGAACTCCATAATGACGATATATTATCAATCGTCACGCCTTGTCCACGAGGCATATGTACTTTGTCTTCTAAACTTAACGCTGGACTAGATTCAACGCCTTGATGCACAGACGGAGATTTGTAGACCAAACTATCAAAACAATTGTTGGCTATCAGACTATCAATTGTAGCATTAGCCTTTGCCACTTTCTCCGCCAAGACTTCGTCTACTTTACTTTTTGAAGTTTCCCCGCGTTTCGTGCAAACCTTGTCTTTGTTTACAAACTCCGTTTGCATTTGTGCCGCAACATTTGGTATAAAGGTCAAATGCGTTGGAGCTGTGGAAAAGACTTCACCCTCCTGCGCCTCTACATCTTTCTCCACATCTTTCCCCACATTTTTCGAAGAGCTTTCATTGATTGCTTTTATTAGAGATTGTACAGACTGTAATTCTTCAACATTTGAGGCTTTCTCCACACCATCCGTTTTCACCTCAATAGTATTTTTTAATACTTTTTTTGTTTCTCCCTCTGAATTGTAAACCATACATGCCACGCTATAATTAATATAGCCTTTACTTCTGCGTTTGTTTCCGAATAGAACACGCCACATGTCGCAGCACAGGGCAGGTCAATTCCCCATTATACTCACAAAAATCGCTCTAGAGTATAACTAAGTGACTCTAAAGATCAAACCCACGAGATCCTGTGAAGTATCTAGCTCTATTAAGCAGTTAAGCTCAGTCAGTATGCCAATCTTACTTTCCGGTCCTAGATCTAGAACCAGAAATACTACCACACCGGATAACTACAGACCGGATTACTCCTTCTTCCGGTCCTACTAACTATCCGGTCCGTACAAATACCCAAATCCCAGGATCTCACAACTTCCGATCCTGAAAATCCGTCCTGACCAATTCGGTCCGGATGGTCATCCTGTACTCGTAATCCTATCCGGTTTAGTTTTGCCTCTGTTTCACCATCAGAGGGGTCGCCGCTTAATTTTGAGAGTGGTAGGCCCACCACTCCTTCCGTGACTTATAGTGGCTGAAGACCCACTGTCCTACCTTCTAGACTCCTAAGCTAATCCGGATCCGGTTTGGTCCTTCACAACAACCTAGATAGCAATCCGGGTCGTAGGTCACACAAAGACCCCACACTCGACCCTCTCGTACTACAACGACCTTGATACTACTTCCGATCCGTGCGAAGACAGGTGGTTACAAGTGCACCCGTCCGTTCCAACATCAACTAAAGTTCTTCCGTTACCCATACGGGTGGTGAGACCTCACAGGAGATCGGACACTCGACCGGATTTCCCACCCGGGAGTTCTAGCGCAGCTAAGGAATCCCTCCCTACCCGCCTAGCCTAACAACGGCTTTCTCACCCGGAATCTCAAACTCTAGAAGTGCTGAGGAACTAAGTTCACTCCCAACTCTTCGGTACCTACTCACATGCACCTTGGCTCGGAAAATAAACACCAAGGGGAGAATTCACTTGCCAATCAACTCGTACTATCCTAACTCCACATCATACAATCCTGTCACGCTGGAGAGAGATACACAACGAAGAGAATGGAAAGGTACAAGAAGTTTGCAAAATGAACAACTCCCAATTCCCATCGCAGGAACCGATTTATATACAAAGGGTCAAAACCCTAAAAGCACAAAAAGGAGCGGAAAACCCGTGGGGGTCCGCCGCCACCTTAATCTAACTTCCGGTCTAACCTAATACTATTGAGCCGGATCCGGATCCGGATCCTCTCCTACTCCTAACTGAAATTCAAATCCTATCTACCCTACAACTCTAGATCCTATCGTCGGGCTTCCGACCTCCGGGACTAGCTCCTCGAAGACTTCGCTCAAATTCCGGACCCGTTCCCCCTCCGCAGGATTCGATCCGGGTGGAGACTCCAGGTCGATGGTGATATCCGGTCTCGTGCCCGGAGTCCCAGTCCGTGCAGACTTCTTGGACTCAGGAGTCCAATCCTTCCTGTCCTTCGCCATAGTTGCATCCGGAAAGAGGTCCGGTAGTGAGATGTCCGAAAGGTGAATACCTTTGTCGCACGTTGCTCCCGTCAGCTTCCGGCTACTCTCCTCGATCCGGTCCGCTGCCTTCCGCCCCTCTACCATTGCCGTCTCCACCTCCTCGGCGAAGTCCGCGAGAATCCGGACCATCCGGGAACCGGATAGTTTCTTCTCTTCGTGGATCTTCTCGTCGAAGAGCTTCGCCTTGGCCGCTGCCGTTCCGGTCTCTCCCAGGACCGCCTTGATCTGCTCGGCCACCTTCCGAGTCTCCTCCGCCATCTCCCGAGCGGCCGTCACGTCTTCCTGATAGGCAAAAAGTGTTGCCTTCAGTTTATCTACCTCCTCCTGCAACCGGCGGATCTCGGCTTCCTGCTTCCGGGTCTCTTCCGAATTCGTGATGCATTGCGCCACTTGTTCCGCCAAGTTGCTGTCCGGTGCAGCACCCACCAACTTGCCGATTGCCGCAAGCGTCCTGTGCTTGACCTCCCAATCCGCCTTGATGTTGCAGAGGACGTTGATCAGACCGTTGAACGGATCTTGCATATCCGGATCTCCCCCGGAATTGGTCTTCTCGGCTTCCGGTTTCTCCTCCGGGGCCGGTTTGTCTTGACCGGGAGGCGTCCCGCGCTTGTGTGGAGGCGTCAGCTTCTGTCGCTTGATCGGCGGCATCGGCTCCTCTTCTTCCTCGCTGGACTCCCGGTCTGACCCGGAATCGGATTCTGCCTCGTCATCCGTCTCCGACTCCCCATACTTCAGGAGCACTTCCTGCGTCTTCCACGCCCTCTCCTCCGTATCGGTGAGGACTTGGTTCTCCCGATAGAGGTGGAAGAAGTAAGGGCACACTGGAGTGGCCCTTTTCTTCCCAACCCTACTAACAAGCTGGGCCACGAGATCGGAAATGATCCGTGCCCAGTCCACTTTCCGGGTACCACTGAGGGCACCGAAAATGGTGTTGCCGAGGGTGATCGTCACCCTGGTCGGCTTTTCCGGGTGAAGAACCGGAACCAGGAATTGCAGGAGCCGACGGTGTCGGTCATCCAAGCAATCCTCGACCGCGTATCCGTCCTTCGGGTTGACGGCTCCCTTGAACTTCCCTCGGACAAACTCATCCTTCCGGCTCGCCATTCCCAAACCTCCTGCCCGGAAACCGTAAACCGCTCTCCACATCCCCTTGTTCCAGCTGACGGGAGCTCCCCTCACGGTGTTGTCAAACTGGTTGGACAACTTTCCGAGGAGCTCCTTGACCATTCTCTCCTCCCTAAAACCCCAAGGTTTCTCGGCAAACCCTACGCAACCCATGGATCTGAGATCATCCATGAGTTCAGCCTTTTCCGGCTCTGTGGAGGGAATAACCGGAATGACTTTCCGGAGCTTCACCTCGCCTCCAGAGGGACTCGCTTGTCTCGACCTACGTAGCTGAGGCATTCCCACTCACATCTACCTCACTCTCTCCTAGCCGCACGTCCCGTTCCTCACTTTCTCTCTCCGATCTCAACCGGAATCAAAATGAACAGAACGCAAACGCACAGACGCACAAACGACAAAAACTCAACCGCGCACGCTCAAGGTCGAGTTTCTAAAAGGGGGTGCAACAGTGAAAGCTCCTCCTTTTATAGTCCCTGGACCCTTTCCGGTTTGTCATCATGAATCCGGGTTACCATCATAATCCGGTTCATCATCATCATCCGGTCCTAGACCTAATCCGTGTTACATTCCGTTTCCGTCGTTAGTTACTCCTGACCGGATTAGATCCAAGAAGCCCACTACTTCACGTTCCGTGCTAATTCTGAGTTTTCCTTCCCCACCTAATCGGATCCGATTAGCTAATGACTAGTTTCCGTTCCTATTTGGGTGTATACTAAGAAAATCAAAATTCTAAGCTGCGACACCACACCTCCTCAGATCGATGGACAAAATGTTTGCTGTTGCAAGTCCATGGTTTACAACAAAAATCCTGTGTATGACTCTTGTGCGACTCTTAAGGCCACAACTTGTCAATGTGGTACATTTTAACATAGGTCCTGCACATTTTTTATGTCCAATACTCCGCATCTTCATCTTCCCACCCGCTCTCTGCTTTAATTGTAAGGTCATTTAAAATGTCAAGCCGAAGGTCGTGCGTAGCCCCCTTCATTTTGCTTTTTTTCTTCACTTCGCTTCCCGAAGTCACCCCATCCATATTTCGATCACCTTCGCCGTTCATGATTGTCAATTGGATTCAATAACCAATTGAAGTGAATAAAAAAATCTCACATGATAGTCAAAAGTGATGGCATCAACCGCAATACAGTAACACAAGATAGAGTACCCCAACTCTCCATCCCGTAGAAGCAACTAGCGCATAAAGCAATAGTAGCACATCCAACTTGGCACCGAAGGAGAATTGAAGTGAGAAGAAATGAAAAGTCACTCCACCCTTATAGCCATCCGCCGCCGGACCTAGAGGCCGTCCGCCACCGGACCTGCTCCGGACCGCGCGAAGCGGCCCTGAACCTCGCGTCCGCCGCACAGACCGACGACGTCCGCTTCAGCAGCGGACGCGCCGTCCGCCCGTCGCCCCGACCGATTGCTTCGTCCGACCGCCCTGACCGACCACCCCGTCGAACCGGCCCGTCTGCCCGAATTGTCCGCACTGTCCGCCTTCCGACGCCGTCCGCGCTTTGGACACGCCGACCGCCCCACTTAAACACTGACCGCCGACGGCGTCCGCCCAGCTGTCAATTGGTGCATCCTATGAGGCCATTATTATTCAAATAGAGCGGTAACATTTCAAAAATAAAACAACCTATACCCTAATTACCCTAAACCTTTTCTTTTCTCCCCTAAATTGTTTTATGAATGAGGGGAATGTGGTTAAGTTGAATATGTTTGAATTAGTTACTGATATTATTCCTCTAAATAGGTTTTGAGAAGATCTGAAGATGGTGGGGATTTTCTTAAAGTTCATTAGGAAATCAAATGTTTTGCAAAAATAATCAATTCCATTTTCATTGTAAGCAAATGACATTTTAAAAAAAGGCCCCAATACATAATTAGAATAATAGTTAAATGGATTTCAACCTCATGATATTTAATGAAAGGTTGTAATTTCTCATTAAAAGTGCATCACGATCTTCAAATGAACATCGAGTCTTTCATATTTCTTAATGAAATTTTGATTAGATTTGAAAACAAAGAAAAAGAATCAATGTTTTAACTTTCAAATCATGTATGGCTATATTTTTTCTTAAAAACATAGAAAAATTCGTTACTTGAGTTGGTGGAGTAGAATACATTATACATGTGCTATATTTATTTTGAAGGGTAATTCCAATATTCTTATTTCAGATGTTTTTAAACATTAATTTTAAAAAAGAGGGTTCATTGTTTAAAGATCTAAAGAATTGACAAATACAATTTCTATTATAAATAGGAATTGAATTCGGAATTTGATTTTTGAAATGATTCAAATGAACAAGATATTGATTATAAAATATTTCTTTGTTTGAGTTTTCAAAATGAATTCACGAAACAATTGCAAACTTTTGAACTTAGGTATATGGTATTGTTTTTGGTTTGTACTTTGTAGAGTATAATATTTCCATTTTAATCCTAAATAAATGAAAAAATTTCACATGAATGAAATGTTTCTATGTATTGCACAAAGATTTCTACCAATTATTATGATAATTAAATACATTGTTACATTTCATAAAATATTCTACATAGAAAAAAAAAATCATTTTAATTTTCAATCATGATAAACGATGTCTTCTACTCTTTCTGTTATATGTTCGTTTTGTATAACGTGTACATTATACAATCTTTGAGAGCAAGGTAGTTCATTTTTGGCTCTCATTGAAATAGAAAATATATTTGTGTTTGGATTTTAAAATCATTATGTATTCTACAGTCTTGCAAGAATGCATCTTGTTTCTTCTTTTGAATCCTTTTGATATTTTCTTTTTTTTCCTTTTTTTTCTGTCTCGTAGGGCTCTTATTATCTTGTTCTCTTCATTTGACCAGCCTATTTGGCTTGGCTCTTAGTTTTTTGTTTTTTTTAATGTAATGGTTTATGCATATGTTATAAAAAATATATATTATTTATCTAAAATTAATATATTGATGAACAAACGCATAAAGGCATTGAATGCTTTCACATTTAAAGTTATAAATCTATCATAAATCACTCTTGCAAATTTGAATGATTGAATCGAAAATTTGAAAATGTAATTACAAGAGCTTTCAATTCAATCAATTGCATAAATCATAATTGTTGAAATGCAACTCGTATGAGTTTAGCATCTATGAAGATTAATTCATGTCATCCACATGCAATTTTCCAATTTAATAAAATGCAATTGAGTACTTCAATTTTTTTGTTTTCAATTCTCTAAGTAACATTCACTTCATATCTTTCTCTATTTGTTTATCTATTTTTTGGCAACAAATAGAGAAACCATCTTTGTCTATATTTGCACATGCACTCTTATTTGATTGATGAAGAATAGATCTATGAAATATATAATCATTGATTTGTTCATGTTGATTTATCTAATATATATATCATTAAACGAGTATGAAAGACAAGATTGATAAATTGTATTCGAATGTTGTTGATTTTGAAATGATTTAGTACTATATCATTTATAAGAATATTATAATAATGTTATGTTATAATATTCCTAAAACAATTGCAACAAATATTAAAATACATGCTAAGTTAGGTTTGTTAGCCTACCAATTGTTCATTAATAGACATAATTGAGTAGCCCCCTTAAATGAAACATTCAATATCTAATATCTTACAATCCAAATGGTGGATTTGTCTAAAATTTTTTTCACATTTTTTCCAACTAATTTATTACAAGATGCTACGGTTACATATGCCCCAAAGTATTTTTCTTTTAAGACTTGATATTTGCACTACTATTGGCAGTTTTGAAGTGTTTTTAGTGAAAAGAACTTTACGGGTTAAACATCTCTACCGTGAGATTTTGAAAAAAGAACAATTTCCTTCATTAGGTTTAGGGTTTAAGATGAGCCGTCCGCCCTGTCCGCCCCGTCCGCCTCGATACCCGTCTGCCCTGTCCACCCCGTCCGCCGCGATATCCGTCCGCCCTGTTCGCTCGATCCGGAGTCCGCCCTGTCCGGCCCGACCACCCCGTCCGCCTGGTTACGGCCGTTCGATTGACACGCGGACTGATGTGGTCCGCATGATCTGGACGTCCGCCTCGGGGCGTCCGCATATATATATGGGGAGGCGGACGGCTCATTCCGAACAATCGTTCTCTTTTGGAGTGGGCGGACCAGTGCATTGGAAGCTCTGCACGCCCCTTCCGCTTTGAGTGAACGATTGTTGTGGCATTGTTACAAATTTTCACAAAGTTCACGCTTGTAAAATTTTAATTAATTAATTAAATCAAAATTTTGGTTCTTAAGCTTTCTAATTGTTTCATTCTCTTTGCTTCGACTTCATCATGCCGAAAGATAGAACACCCAAAAAAAGTAGTCGAAAGGGAAGACCCCAATTGTTCGATTGGGATGCTTGGGCCGATCTATTGTGCGTGGGTGAATCGGGATGGGAAGAAGAACCAACAAGAGTGTGGGATTGCTCAATGTGCAAGAAGTATGTAAAAATGACTCACATTCAAAAACTTTGGCGACGTGAACATGTAGAGCACCAAGCGCCACGTTGGGAAGGACAAATGTTTACGTGCCAAAGTGAGCACTTCAAACAACGATACACACAAGTGCATCGAGTTCTTGGCATTAAAAGCGCCAAACCAAATATAATGAATTATAATGTTATGGCAATGGTTTGGGCAGAGATTGTATTCCACAAGGACGTGGACTGGCGTACTGCTACAGGTCGCAATGTAGAGAACTATACGCGCACGGATGCCGTTATAGATACACAGTCGAGGGGCGCAAGCGATTGCATGCTAGAGTGGTTTAATCGAGGTTATCTACAACAACCTTCAGTTGTTCTACGAGATGCTGAAGATGCATGGACAGATGACGATGATGACGATGATATGCAAGCGCCTATCACATTTGGAATTAGACACGAGCGGGTAGAAGAACGAGAACGAATTGAATTCGAACAACAAATGCAAGAGGCAACACGTAGAAGCCTTCAAGATCGTGGACGGCAAGATAGGCATGGTGGGTCCTACGGACATGAACATGGAACGCAAGAATCTGAACATGGAAGAGGTGGTTCATACTCTGGTTACGATCCTCAAAATAGATATGAAGGTGGAAGAGGGAGCTATGGATCCACGCATTATAGTGGTTCAAGTGTAGTTGGTTCTCGTTATGGCACTCCCCCTGAAATTGGCTCTCTAGGTGGGACAGGTAGCTATGGCAACACGCACTATGGTAGGTCTACTGAATCTGGTTCATATTATACGACGCCCACTCAAGTGGGCTCCGAAGGTAGTAGAGGAAGCCATGTAACCCCGCAGTATAGTTGCTCTCTTCACGGAAGCGCCCAATACTATCTGGGATCAACTAAAAGTGATTCATACGGGCATCATGGGGCCTCTTATTATGGGGCTTCAAATGAAAGAGGATCAGAGCCTACTACTCCGGTTCCTCCTCCCACTTTTGAAGGTTCAAATTATGGACAAGGAAGTGCACCGAGTGGATATCACGGAAACTACGGAGGTGGTCCGTTCATTGGAGTACAAAGAAGAGGCAACGGTCAACAATTTGAGTCTGATTCAGATTCCGAATAAAAAAACATGCAAGTATATAGTGAGCATGTGTTTGCTCGATTTTCTCATTCTTACTCTCACGACAAGTATAGAGCACTAGATTGGTAGAAGTAGTACAAAATTTTAAATGAATAGAATAATTTTGAACAACAATTTTGTTCACTTTTTCAAAAAGTGTTGTGTAATAATGTACACCAAGTATGTATGTAGGCAAGCATATTGTTGAAGACATCATTGTATTATTTTATAATAACGTTGATGTATACGGCTATAAGCGACTTTGATAAATAATAATAATATGAAAAAGAAATGTAATTTTGTAAGAGCCATATTATGTCTATTTTTGAATTTAGCATTCGAGGTTAAATATGTACTAGTATGGTGTGTATTTTGAAATTATTGTTGTGTGTTTATTACATTTAGAAACTCGTAAATGATATAAATGTATTTCTAATTAATTTATGAAAGATTAAATTATTTGAATATTTGAAATTTTTTTATTTTTCATTCAACGATTGCTAAAAACTAAAATGATTTCTTATTCGTATGAAGAAATGCCCAAATTAGACAATTAGTGGTTCTTCTTTAGATTCTATTTTCAAATATGAAAAATAAATCGGATCGGGCAGATGCTTGATTTGTCCGCCCGTGCCCGTCCGATCAGGCGGACGGGGCTCGAGGGTTTCGGGGAGGCGGACGGCCGATGCGTCCGCCACCTGTCGCAGCTTAAAATTTTGATTTTCGTAGTATACACCAAAATAGGAACGGAAACTATTCATTAGGGAACTGGACCCGATTAGGTGGAGAAGGAAAACTCAAAATTAGCACGGAACGTGAAGTAGTGGGCCTCTTGGATCTAATCCGGTCAGGGGTAACTAACGACGGAAACGGAATGCAACACGGATTAGGTCTAGGACCGGATTATGATGATGAACCGGATTATGATGGTAAACCGGATTCATGATGACCAAACCGGAAAGGGTCTAGAGACTATATAAGGAGGAGCTTTCACTGTTGCACCCCCTTTTAGAAACTCGACCTTGAGCGCGCGCGGTTGAGTTTTTGCGTTTGTACGTTTGTGTTCTGCTTGTTTTGATTCCGGTTGAGATCGGAGAGAGAACGTGAGGAACGGGATGTGCGGCTAGGAGAGAGTGAGGTAGATTGGAGTGGGAATGCCTCCACTACGTAGGTTAAGACCAGCGAGTCCCTCTGGAGGCGAGGTGAAGCTCCGAAAAGTCATTCCGGTTATTCCCTCCACAGAGCCGGAAAAGTCTCAACTCATGGAGGATCTCACCTCCATGGGTTGCCTAGGGTTTGCCGAGAAACCCTGGGGTTTTAGGGAGGAGAGAATGGTCAAGGAGCTCCTCGGAAAGCTGTCCAACCAGTTTGACAACACCGTGAGAGGAACTCCCATCCGCTAGAACGAGGGAATGTAGAGAGGGGTTTACGGTTTACGGGCAGGAGGTTTAGGGATGGCGAACCGGAAGGATGAGTTTGTCTGAGGCAAGTTCCAAGGAGCCGTCAACCCGGAGGACGGATACGCGGTCGAGGATTGCGTGGATGACCGACACCGTCGGCTCCTGCAATTCTTGGTTCCGGTCCTTCACTCGGAAAAGCCGACCAGGGTGACGATCACCCTCGGCTACACCATTTTCGGTGCCCTCAGTGGTACCCGGAAAGTGGACTGGGCATGGATCATTTCCGATCTCGTGGCCCAGCTCGTTAGTAGGGTTGGGAAGAAGAGGGCCACTCCAGTATGCCCTTACCTCTTCCACCTCTATTGGGAACACCAAGTCCTCACCGACGCGGAGGAGAAGGTGTGGAGGACTCAAGAAGTCTTCCTGAAGTATGGGGAGTCGGAAATGGATGACGAGGCCGAATCCGATTCCGGGTCAGACCGGGAGTCGAGCGAGGAAGAGGAGGAGCCGATGCCGCCCATCAAGCAACAAAAGTTGACGCCTCCACACAAGCGCGGGACACCTCCCGGTCACGACAAACCGGCCCCGGAAGAAAGACCGGAAGTCGAGAAGACCGTTTTCGGGGAAGACCCGGAAATGCAAGATCCGTTCAACGGTCTTATCAACCTCCTCTGCAACATCAGTGCGGATTGGGAGGTCAAGCACAGGATGCTTGCGGCGATTGAAAAGTTGGTAGATGCGCCACCGGACAGCAAATTGGCAGAACAGGTAGCGGAGTGCATCACCAATCCGGAAGAGACCCGGAAACAGGAAGCGGAGATCCGCCGGTTATAGGAGGAGGTGGACACCCTTAAGGCAACTCTTTTTGCCTATCGGGAAGACGTGACGGCCACCCGGGAGATGGCGGAGGAGACTCGGAAGATAGCCGAGCGAATCAAGGCGACCTTGGGAGAAACCGGAACGACCGCCGCCAAAGCGAAGCTCTTCGACGAGAAGATCCACGAAGAGAAGAAACTATCCGGTTCCCGGATGGTCCGGATTCTCACCGACTTTGCTGAGCAGGTGGAGACGGCGATGGTGGAGGGGCGGAAGGCTGCGGACTGGATTGAGGAAAGCAGCCGGAAGCTGACTGGAGCGACGTGCTCCAAGGGGATACATCTTTCGGATATCTCGCTACCGGATATCTTTCCGGACGCGACCATTCAAAAGGATAGGAAGGATTGGACTCCTGAGTCCAAGAAGTCTACACGGGCTGAGACTCCGGGCACGAGACCGGATATTACAATCGACCTGGAGTCTTCACCCGGATCTAACCCTACGGAGGGGGAACGGATCCGGAATTTGAGTGAAGTCTTCGAGGAGCTGGTTCCGGAGATCGGAAGCCCGACAATAGGATCTAGAGTTGTAGAGTAGATAGGATTTTGATTTCAGTTAGGAGTAGGAGCGGATCCGGATCCGGCTCAACAGTATTAGGTTAGACCGGAAGTTAGATTAGGGTGGCGGCGGACCCCCACGGGTTTTCCGCTCCTTTTTGTGCTTTTAGGGTTTTTACCCTTTGTATATAAATCGGTTCCCGCGATGGGAATTGGGAGTTTTTCATTTTGCAAACTTCTTGTACCTTTCTATTCTCTTCATTGTATGTCTCTCTCCAACGTGACAGGATTGTATAATGTGGAGTTAGGATAGTACGAGCCGGTTTGCGAGTGATTTCTCCTCTTGGTGTTTATTTTCCGATCCTAGGTGCATGTGAGTAGGTATCGAAGAGTTGGGAGTAAACTTAGTTCCTCAGCACGTCTAGAGTTTGAGATTCCGGGTGAGAAAGCCGTTGTTAGGCTAGGCGGGTAGGGAGGGATTCCTTAGCTGCGCTAGAACTCCCGGGTGGGAAATCCGGTCGAGTGTCCGATCTCCTGTGAGGTCTTACCGCCTTAGTTGGCAAACGGAAGAGCTTTAGTCGATGTTGGAATAGACGGGTACACTTGTAACCACCTATCTTCGCACGGATCGGAAGTAGCATCAAGGTCGTTGTAGTATGAGAGGGTCGAGTGTGGGGTCTTTGTGTGACCTATAACCCGGATTGCTATTTGGGTTGCTGTGAAGGACCAAACCGGATCCGGATTAGCTTAGGAGTTTAGGAAGTAGGACAGTGGGTCTTTAGCCACTATAAGTCACGGAAGGAGTGGTGGGCCTACCACTCTCAAATGTAAGCGGCGACCCCTTTGATGGTGAAACAGAGGCAAAACCAAACCGGATAGGATTACGGATACATGATGACCATTCAGACCGGATTGGTCAGGACGGAATTCCAAGATCGGAAGTTGTAAGATCCTGGGATTTGGATATTTGCACAAACCGGATAGTTAGTAGGACCGGAAGAAGGAGTAATCCGGTCTATAGTTATTCGGTGTGGTGATATTTCTGGTTCTAGATCTAGGACCGGAAAGTAAGAGTGGGATACTGACTAAGCTTAACCGTTTAATAGAGCTAGATACTTCACAGGATCTCGTGGGTTCGATCTTTAGAGTCACTTAGTTATACTCTAGAGCAATTTTTGTGAGTATAATGGAGAATTGACCTGCCCTGTGTTGCGACACCACCCCCGGCCCGTCCGATTGAGCGGATGGTTTGGGGCCGTCCGCGCCCCAATAAGATGGGTGGACGGGCCGTCCGCATTGTCACTTTTGCTTTGCCCCTTGTGAATGCATGGTGGAGCGGAGAGCTTGGTGGTTCATCCTCCATTGGCTCCTTTCGGAGGCAAGGCAAGAGTGGTTTATTGGGGCCCCCTTGTTGCCAATTTTTTGGACACTTGCGTTTGAATTTAATTTCAAATTAAAAAATTTGATCTATATCAATTTCATTTGTCACGATGCCGAAGGGGAAGAAGAAGGTTGCGAAGCTTAAACATGGAGAGGGACCATCGAACTTGGAAGTAGCTCACCAAAGTCCTTCGAAAGAATGCAAGAAATTCATGATTGAGCGTATCGTTCAATTTTATGAATCGGAAACAACATTGTCTTTAGACAATAAATACATCAGATATCAAGAGGAGTGCGTGTCTAAATTCAAGATAGACATAACACAGATGTTGTTGGATGCATTGAATGTGGCAAAGTGGCATGACGAAATGCATAAAACGCACTTCACCAAATGTTTGGAGAACAAAGTTCATGACGCTTTGTGGAATTCCAAAGTCATTTTGGTTAAATATGGCAAGGAATATCGACCCAATGACACCCAGTTTGAAGAAGTGATTTTGAAAGCGGACTTATTTAGGGGGCAATGTGCTCCATTCGCCAGAACATACAATCGAGTTGGTTCAATTGCTTGGTGGAAAAGCAATGATGGAGTTGTTGAAGCAGAAAAGACCA
Source organism: Pseudoscleropodium purum (assembly GCA_963969395.1). NCBI lineage: Eukaryota > Viridiplantae > Streptophyta > Bryopsida > Hypnales > Brachytheciaceae > Pseudoscleropodium > Pseudoscleropodium purum. Next base: position 1,162,929 of record OZ017800.1, on the reverse strand, counting down.
AACAGCACCTCATAGCACTTCCAGATACAGCACGCGTGATTGCTATTGATGATAGAACGATGAGAGGTGGATATGCAACAATTCGAAAGGTTCGTATTGAAGGATGTCCAGAAATACTTCCTCATTGGGAGTTTGCGGCGAAGAAATCCATTCACCACCAAACTTGACCCGATCTTGCAAAGTTAGAACATCAAAACGAATCAATGGCTGTTTGAATTCCACACGCGGGTGTGATACGATTTGCTGCAGTGTACGGAACGACGTGTGAAGGTTATGCATATTGGTAGAATGGTGGAACTCTTCGACAAATGTTGAATATGGATAAGGACTTTCCAGACAACATTCAAATCTGTTTGATGTATACGAATCCAACCGAAGAGGAGGTTGTAAAAGCTCACCGTTTAGGGCGATATCGGAAGAAGCGCACAAAGCTGACATGGACCTTTATGCATATAATGTTTGCAGTGCATCTTGTTGGACATTTGCACAATGATCTTTCTCCGGACAACATCTTGTTGCATTTTTCAAAGGATGAGTCACGTGTGTACATTGGAGTTTGTGATTGGGGCATGACCACCTTAACTTCTCAGCCAATGAAGTCTTTGTACACATTCACATCAACAGATGAGATGAAACAAATTTTGCAGAGGAAATGGTGGATGGATCCACGTATTGCATATTTGCATAAAGTAGGTGCAGATGTAGAAGTCATTCCGATGTATTCACGTAAGTCGGAAGAGTATGCCATTCAAAAAATTGCTCGACAGATGAATGGAAACAACATGTCAGAGACATATTTCAACTTGCTACTTAAAACACCTAGTGCGACACAATTTGCTTTTCATGACTTTGCAAAAGTATTTTATGCTTACTTGAAGCGCATTTCTTCGAAGACTAACAGTGAAAATACTAGTTCGGTCCATGTGATTACACAATTTTCTAATACATATCGTTGGCTGATGCCAGATGAACATTTCCGCCATTTATATTAGATTGGTAGTGCAGAAGTAGTAGTTGAATACTTGAATAGGTTATATAGGCATTAAAAATTAGTTTAAAAATATAGAGTTGGAATGAAAAAAATTATTTGTGCAATTAGCCAAATGCGCACAATGTATGGTATTCTACATTAAATTGAATACATTTTGCCCATATTGATTATGTTTGTATTTGTGTTGATCTTGATTTTTTAAATAGTATATATATATATATATATATATTTGAAGTCACAAATTTTTTTAGTTTGCCTTTTGAAAATGAATTGGAATTTTTTCATAGTTTCAAGACTATTATGGACTCATGGTCAAACTTTATAATCTTTCAACTTATGAGAGACATTGTTTTAATAACAAATCGCGAACTATTGCACTTCATTTAACATTTAATTGTTTAAAGATTAAGAAAGTGACCACGGGGTAGTTTGGGTAGGGCGGTCGGGGGAAATAGGGCCGTTTGGGCGGACGGGCCAGACGGGCAGGGTGGACGGGGCGGGGCGGACGGGGCGGTCCCAACGGACGCTGCGTCCGTCGGGACCGCGAATGTCAGCGGACGCTACGGACACAGCGTCCGCGTCCGGACGTCGTGTCAACCCTGCTCACAAATGAGTTGGAGAAAGAGGAAAAAGAATTCAAAGTAGAAGAGCAATCGGAAGAGGAAGAAGAAGTAGTGGACCGAAAACAAAGGAAGTCCACAAATCCAACTACATGGGGGAAGGCACCAATACTGGAACGGGAAGAACCAATTCCAGATCTAGAACATCCTGAAAATTTGGATTTCTTCGAAGTTAGAATTTCATGGATGTAATAGGCCAAATAGATGTATGGCGACCTAGAGGATCATGTGCTCCTTATCACAAGCAAACTCAAGGTGGATTCGAAGGAGATTTAGAAACGTCCGAATTCGGAAGAGTTTTAGCAGAAAGAAGAACAGATCTAGAAGTTGGAGGAAGATGATAGCCTCAAGTCCCAATTGGAGTGGATGGAGGGGGAGCTGAGCGCAGTGAGATAGAAGGAGACAGAGGCTCTTCGACTCGTCTACGACCTCAAAGAACTCATCATGGTTCCGGAGCATATGGTGATCCGAACTAACCTCTATACCATTTGATTAGAGAAGGAAGGACACATGATTGAATCAAGGATGGTAAAGATCTTGGTCAACTTTGAAGCCCGGATGGGGATTGTTTTGAAGGACATACACAAGTTGCTAGAATACCTAGATTTGAAATGGACCATTGATTTAGAAGGGTTTCCAAAAGTCCCTAGAAGCATATTCCGGGATATTCCGATTTGATAGACTTCGATTCGGCAGGCTTCTAGTGGTCCGATTCAACCACAATCGGAGGGACTAAAGTCTATCCTCACTCTAGTTGTAGGTCCATCAGGTAGTCAAATACGGACTCCATTAGGACCAGCGGCACTTGAGCCGGAGAAAGGGACAAGTGAGAAGCCCGTTCCAACAAAGCAAGGAGTTTCCATCCAGAGTCTCCCACGGTCCCACCACCTAGGAAAGTCACAACCGAAAAGTTCATGATACCCGGATTGATTGTTCGTGGTAACCTTGATGCACGGATTGGAGTAATAACGAATCTTGCTTAGTCTCATTCGCAAAATTTCTCGCATATGCAACAGTCGATACCAAAGCGGAATCGTGTTGAGATTGAATTGAATGAGCTATTACAAGCTAAGGATCCGGAGATTTAAGAGATTGAGGAATTGGAAGAAGAGGTGTTGAAGTTTGGATCTGAAGAAGAGACGGAATTGGAAGACTCATCTCCAAAGATTTCACGTAAGCCTTAAACTCGGTCATCAACAAAGAGTACATCGGTGAAGGCTTTGGTGAAGACTCTAGGTAGTCAAAGCGGAAGCAGTTCGAAGAAGGCACGACAGAGTAGATAGATAGTAGGTAGTAGAATATTCATGCTAAATATTGGTTTTAAGTCGATGTTTGGATTGTTCTTGTTAAAGATTGTGTACATACTAGTGTAGATGATGTACAGTCAACCTTAGGAGTAGCATTAGACACTTAATTAGTGTTAGAGTCCATGGGTATTGCTCGTAGTCAAAGGCAACCCAATGTAGTTAGTTATCCCACGTGGTTTGTGGATAACTAAGAAAGGCTTCTAGCTTAAGTTGAGCCCACTCATGTGGCTTTGTATCTTCTACCATCTAAGTAAAGCCTTTCTCCCATACACTACTTCGTAATCTCAATAGGTTATGGGCCCACGCACTTGGAGTTGCACTTGAGGGAGAAGTTCATATCATTTGGAGGAGATCTTGGAGCTCGGAGGAGCAATTAGCGTTGTGTCTCTCTTTCACCTACAAACCATATGGTGTGAGTTATTTTGGACTTTGGTTGGTTTGTGAGGGTTAGAGTGCATTTTAGGTGAGAGATTGCTTATGGTAGTAATTACACCTTGTGAGGGCTGGTTGCATGCTCCTAGTTTGAGTTTGTACTTAGAAGAGTACATTGAGAGCCCATTGAGGGCTGATTGTGCACTTGGGTGCATTGTTGATTGTGATTGTGCCAATTGCAATCTAGTGAGAGTCTTTTGTGAGGCTTGGAAGCACCTTTGGGTTGCTTGAGGTATTTGCCATCCATTGAGGGCTAATTAGTGCCCTTGTGAGTGAGTGAGGCAAAGTAGTGGAATTAGTGATCCATTAAAGGTTGATTTGAGCCATTGTGAGCGTTGTGGAGCCGTTGAGAGGCAATTTGTCTACTTTGGAGTTTGGGTGATCCAACTAGGGTTGTTGAAGGCCATTGTTGCCTTAAAGTGTTGATTGTAAGTAGTAGCCACCATTTAGGGCTGATTGGTGCCATTTTAGCCCCATTGGCTGCCAAAGGATTGTTTGGAGGCTGAATTGAGTTTGTCAACTCCATGAGACACTTTGGAGGTTGCCAACAAGTGGGAGGTGCTTCATTATGGCATCGAGTGGAGGAGAAGGTGTGCGCATCATTGACAAGTTTGATGGGGAGAACTTTGGCATGTGGAAGTTCAAGATGGAGATGATCCTTGCGGAGAAGGACTTGTGGGATGTGGTGGCTGGGAGTGAGGAGCCTCTAGGTGAAGATGCGGATCCAAAGACCAAAAAGGCATGGGAGAGGAAGGAGAAGAAGGCTTTTGCTCTCATTGCCATCAACCTTGTGGACCGCCAAATTGCACACATTCGCCATTGCAAGGGACTAGCCCAAGCATGGACCACACTTTGCAACATCCATGAAACCAAGAGCCTCTCCAACCTCCTATTTCTTCGGCACAAATTCTTCACTAGAAAGATGCAAGAGGAGGACGATTTGTTGGATCACGTGAACAAGGTCAAGGCTCTTGCGGATGAGTTGACTTGTTTGGAGGCACCCGTGACAGAGGGAGATGTGGTGATGACCTTGTTGGCAAGTTTGCCACCGTCTTATGAGTTCCTCATCACCACATTGGAAACGAGGCCCACCAAGGAGCTGACCATGGAGTTTGTAACCGCACGCTTGATGCATGAGGTCACCAAACGCAAGGAGAATGAGGCCCAAAGGGAGGGATCAGCACTTGTCTCAAGACATGGAAAAGGAGGCAACACCAAGGCGTTCAAGGAGACAAGGACGTGCTTCAAGTGTGGCAAACCAGGCCACATTGCTAAGCATTGCAAGAGTAGCCAAGACAAAGCCAAGGAAAGTGCACACCAAGCTTCCAACGAGGAGGAAGAGGAGGATTTCGCCTTTGCAGCCCATGGAGGAGGGGAGAAGGCCAACATGTTCACTTGGATTGTGGACTTGAGGGCCACACAACATATGACCAGCCATCAAGATGCCTTCCACACGTATCAGCCCATTTTGGAGAAGAAGATTTATTTGGAAGACAATGGCATGGTGGAAGCCCTTGGCATGGGGGAGATCCTTGTGGAGGTGCAAGTAAAGGGGCAAACGAGGAGGATCCAAATCCAAGAGGTGCTCCATGTCTCCAAGTTGCATGCCAACTTGCTTTCGGTGAGCAAATTGTCTTTGGGAGGTTTGAAAGTGCATTTCAATATGGTGGGGTGTGTTGTGCGGGCACCAAGTGGAGTTTTGATTGCATCAGCCCCTCATGAGGGCAACTTGTACCACCTCCATTTTACCAAGGTGAATGGCACTTCCATGGCTTGTGTTGCCCAAGGACCAGCCCATGAAGACCTTGTGGAGCTTTGGCATAGGAGGCTTGGGCACTTGAATGTGAAGAGCATGAAGAGCCTCCAACACATGGTGAAGGGCCTGAACCTCTCTTCATGCAAGCATGATTGGAGTTCTATGGTGTGCAAAGGGTGCATTGAGGGCAAACAAGCAAGGCATCCCTTCCCCAAGGATGGGGCAACGCGTGCCACCAAGCCATTGGAGCTTGTGCATTCGGATATGTGCGGGCTGATGAAGACCACGTCCATAGGAGGAGCAAGGTATTTTGTGACCTTCATTGATGATTTCTCTCGCAAGATTTGGGTGTATATGTTGAAGTGCAAGAGTGAGGTGTTTGGGTGCTTTGAGACTTGGAAGGCCCTCGTGGAGGCGCAATCGGATTGCAAGGTGAAGGTGTTGTGGTCGGATAATGGAGGAGAGTATGTATCTAAGGCCTTTGAGGCATACTTGAAGGCCCATGGCATTGAGCACCATACTTCAGCACCTTACACTCCTCAACAAAATGGCGTAGCGGAGCGTACCAACCGTACCATTGTGGAGATGGCAAGGGCCATGATTTATGGCCAAGGTTTGAAGCTTGAGTTTTGGGGGGAGGCGGTGTCTAACGCGGTTTATACGAGGAACCGGTGCCCCACCCAAACATTGACAAACAAGATACCGCAAGAAGCTTGGAGTGGGACAAGGCCCCATGTGTCTCACATGCACACCTTTGGGTGCATTGCCTATGCATCGGTCCCAAGTGCGAAGAGGACCAAGTTGGATCCCAAGGGCATCAAGTGCCTTTTCCTTGGTTATTGTGAGGGAACGAAGGCTTACAGGCTGATGAATGTGGAGACCAAGGCCATCATCAAGTACCGAGATGTGACCTTTTTGGAGGATGGAAGAGCTGATCCCCAACTCTTGGAGATGAGCCCAAGTGGGAGAAGTGGAGGACCTGCCCAAAAGGTGGGCACAACTCCAAGAGTGCATATAGATGATGAAGACGAGGATGAAGAACAAGGAGCGGAAGATGGTGACTTTGTGGAGCCCAAGAAGAAGGTGGCCTCACCCCAAGTAAAGAGATCAGCGGCCCCTTCTCTAAGCACTTCATAAAGGGAACAAGAGCATGACCAGCCTTTAGAGGAGCAAGATCAGCCTATGGATGAACAAGATCAGCGCACAGAGGAGCCCCGTTATCCAATGAGGACCCGCAAGCCCTTGGAGATTGGTGGATGAATCACATTCTTCCCCAACAACAACAAGAACAAGCCAATGTGGCTTTCCTTGGAGATCCATCCACGCTTAGAGAGGTGTTGCATTGCGAAGATGCAAGTAAGTGGGAGGTGGCCATGCAAGAGGAGTACAAGGCCCTCATTGACAAAGGGACATGGGAGCTTGCAACCCTCCCTCCCAAGAGATCAATTGTGAATTGTAAGTGGGTTTTCTCCACCAAAAGAGATGCTTTGGGTCAGATTGTGAGGTACAAGGCAAGGTTAGTTGCTAGGGGGTTTTCCCATGTAGAAGGGGAGGACTTCAATGAGACCTTTGCCCCCGTTGCCAAGTTTAGCACCATTCGGTGCATTGTGACTCTTGGGGCAGCCATGGACTTGGAGATGCACCAAATGGATGTGAAGACGGCTTTTCTCAACTCCAAGTTGGAGGAGGTCATCTACATGGATCAGCCCCAAGGCTTTGTGCAAGAAGGCCAAGAGCATCTCAAGTGCAAGTTGAAGAAGGCACCCCCCGAGTTGAAGCAATCGGGGAAAGCATGGTATCGAGATATTGATGGCATGTTTGTGAGGAAGGAGTTCAACAGAGGCCACGCTGATCACTCTTTGTACACCTTACAAAGTCATGAGCATTTGGTGATTGTGATCCTCTATGTAGATGATCTGATCCTCCTTGCAAGTAGCATGCCCAAGATGCTTGAAGTAAAGGCGATGCTCAAGAAGGAGTACGAGATGACCGACCTTGGAGAGTTGAAGTATTGCCTTGGAGTGGACTTCAAGAGGGATAGGGTTGCCCGCACCGTCACCATGAGCCAACGCAAGTACCTTGAAGAGATTCTCAAGCGGTTCAACATGGAGGAGTGCAAAGCCATAGGTATACCACTTGACACACATGTGAAGTTGCCCAAGCTCACGGATGAAGAATTCGAGGAGGTGAGGGCTAAAATGCAAGGTGTGCCTTACAAGGCAGTGGTGGGTTGTTTCATGTATGCCATGGTGGCCACGAGGCTTGATTTGGCATTTCCAGTGAGTGTTGTGAGCCAACACATGTCCAAGTATGGCCCAAATCACTGGGCAAGGGTCAAGAGGGTGATGAGATACCTTCAAAGCACACTTGGCTTGGAGTTGCAACTTGGAGGTACCCAAGTGTCTTTGCATGGGTTTTGCAATGCAGATTGGGCGGGTGATGAGGCGGATAGGAGATCCACCACGAGTTACGTGTTTATGCTTGGGAGGGGTGCCATTTCATGGAATTCCAAGAGGTAGCCCACCATAGCTCTTTCTACAACGGAGGCCGAGTATATGGCCATGAGCCAAGCCACGAAGGAGGCCATTTGGCTAAGGCAACTCTTGGCTGATGTTGGACTTGCGCAAGAGGGGAGCACACCCATCTGGTGTGACAACCAAGGGGCCATTGCTTTGGCCAAGAATCCCACCCATCACTCTCGGACGAAGCACATTGATGTGCAACACCATTTCATTCATGAACGAGTGGAGGATGAGGTGATTGAATTGAAGTATGTGCCTACCCAAGCTATTAGCTATGGTTGCTGATGTGCTGACCAAGGCCCTTTGGAAGCCACAACACCAAAGCTTCATTGAGAAGATCGGGCTTTGAGCCTTTGCCCACTCTCAAAGTGGGAGTGTTAAAGATTGTGTACATACTAGTGTAGACGATGTACAATCAACCTTAGGAGTAGCATTAGACACTTAGTTAGTATTAGAGTCCATAGGTATTGCTCGTAGTCAAAGGCAACCCAATATAGTTAGTTATCCTACGTGGTTTGTGGATAACTAAGAAAGGCTTCTAGCTTAAGTTGAGCCCACTCATGTAGCTTTGTATCTTCTACCATCTAAGTAAAGCCTTTCTCCCATACACTACTTCGTAATCTCAATAGTTCTAAGGGAAATAAAGATTTCTTAGTGACGTAGAAAAATAAATCAATCTAGACAAAATGGTTTGTATAGTAGGGAATTAAAAAAAGTGAATTTGACTACCAATGAATAATTTATGGACTATAAAATTGTAGAAAATCTAGTACAAATGTGGAAAAGATGTTCAAGTAAAATAATGGACTATATTTAGATACTACTTTGTATAACCAAAAAAATTTGATCTATGCATCATAATTAGCTAAACTTTATTTCATTGTGTATTTTCACACATGTATAAAACAATGACCCTTCATAATGCAATAGAACAACTCTTCTTCAATTATATCCAAAACATTCTTGAAAATCAAGTATCCAACTCGATCATGCATTGCAATTATAGAACAAAACTTACATGTGTTAAAATATGAAAGAATGAAGTAAGGAATTTAGGTCTATTTGATTCTATTCATCTAATGTTATGCTTCCATTTTTTCAAATTTACCATTTTAGGTTGTTGTTTTTATTTTCTATTTAACATTAAAGTGCCCAATCTATTATAAATGATTGTACTTTTATTATAAAGGAAATGAAATCATTCAAAAAAAGGGCTTAGAGATTGAAATTTACACCATTATTTTTGTTTGTAGTTCTTGAAATGCAATTATTTTTTGTAAGTATTAATTACAAATAACTCCAAATTAAGTAATCAACACTTGCATGTTGAAAATTTCAAAAGGGTCAAAAGAATTTAACTACCAATACTAGAACTAGTCAAAATTTTCAAATTTAACATATATAGTTGAAAAATCAATTCATAAATATTACTATACATCTTCACCAACCTCTTTCCTTTAAAGTCATGTGAAAGGTAAAAACTTGTTGGGTTTAGGATCCAAAACTTGATTACTTTCAAACCCAAACTTGGCGAATTGTAGACCAAAAGTTGGTGAATTTTAGAATTTTAAATTGGCATGACAATGATTGTGTGGATAATCAAAGCACATCTTTTAAAATTTGTTCATGATGTGCTATATTGATCTTAATCTACATAATAATGAATAAAATTTGAATTAATTTTTAGAGACAAAATGACATGATTGATTTAAAATAAAATAAATTTGAATCTTTGTTCCAAATATTGAAATTATTTTGAAATTTATAAGGAAGAAATGAAGAAATTTCATATGAAATATACAATGTAGTAGAAAATCTAAAATCTTCACTATAGATGTATAATTTAGTGTATATCATCATTGTATAAACTAAAGTGAATGTTGTACCATATAATTAGAAGTTTATAAAACAATGGTTTTATGCCCAAATTTTTTATTGCTACAAAATATTAATTTACAACATATTTAAAAAATATAAATTGTAGTGTTTAGTGCAATGGGAAAACTTCATTTCAATAGTTGAAATGAAATTGAAGGAAGACCACCTTTATGACTAAAAGATACATATCCATCAAATATTTTGAATTTAAAAGTGGAAAGTATTTAGGATTTTTTTTAGAAAATGTCAATAGAGTTGTTATTTCTAAGATGGTATAAAGTAAGTTAGTACATCCAATTTTCACCCTTGTGTAAAATCGACCCCTTAAATTCTTGCATAAAATGTACCTCCACTATTAATGAGAGTGTAGGCTTGATTTTAGAAACATCTATTGCAAGCACCTTGAATATTTATAAATTATTCATTCAATGTCAAATGAATGCATTTAAAAAGAATCTAAAATTTCTTGTGAACTACCAATAAGAATCTACTAAGAAATTCAATATAATATTTGAAACCGTAGGTATTGAATTGTATAGTTGGTCGATTTCAAGTGTAGTCAACTTATTTGAATTTTTTACATTTAGAATGAAACTTGTTGTAAACTTATCTCTAAAATCTTTCATAATCTTGAGATTTTAGGTAATCACATGGATATATTGAACTTTCAAATGGGAAGAGTTATGAATAGTGAAAGGTCCAAGTATTGAAAAGTTTTGGTTTAGTGTTCAAGGTGTAGGATTTGGGATTTAGGGTTTAGGTATAGAGGAGTTTTGGTCATGAATATTGGAGGGAGAGGGTTTAGGTTTGATTTTGAAAGGGTTCGAGTATCTGAAATTGATGGTCTGATGTAGAGGGGGTTTGAATTCGCTAGGGAAAGAGAAAGGGTATTGGAAATGGAGGGTGTACTCCAAACAAGGTCCAGGTACCAAGAATTGTCGTGTACTCATTCTAATTTTCACTCCACTTGTCTGCCTAGCTAGGGTTTCAAGCTGACTTCTAAAGTCAGAGATGTTCTTTTTTTACGGGTCAAATTTTGTAATTCTTTACTGTATGTATCAGTGCTTTGTGAATTTTCTCTCCAATGTTGTGTATTGGTGGTCGTACAACACAAGGAGTTTTGCTAGTTGTTGAGATTCTAGGTTCTAGAACCTTACTTGTGAAGGTGTGGCATTTTGGGGGAGTGGTGCATACTGGCCGTTGTAGCGTGCTGGGGTGTAGAGCTTGCAAGTGGTGTGGAATGAGTTGGGGTGTTGAGCGAATTAGGTTTCAAAGTAAGTTAGAGTGCGGAGCTTGGAAGGTGTGCGGAGCTTGGAAGGTGTGCGGAGCGTACTAGGGGTGTTGAGCGAGTTGGGGTTCGGAGTAAGGTGGGGTTTTGAGCGAACCAAGTTCCGTAGTGAATTGGAGTGCAGAGCAAATCTGAGTGTTGAACGACCTGGAGTGCGGAGGAAGTTGGAGTGCGGAGCAAGGTGGGATTTTTGTCATACATTTGTTTGGTGAGTTTAGAGTTCTTTCCCTTTTTCTTAATGTGTAAGTTTATGAGGATTCCGGAATAATATATTTGACAATTCCTCATAGTGTGTCTACGTGAATTGGCTAGCATGCACCACGAATTCATGTGATTAAGGCACTAACATGATTTGATAGGCACGTGATTCAAATCATACGCTTGTTCTCCCTTCCCTTCTGTTGCCTACAAGAATGCAAGCAGTGCTTTGCATCTTATCCTTGATTGACTTTGACTTGCATTGATTTATTGCAGATTCTCCTCTTTAGGGTCTGATTGACCCACCCTTCCTTTAGCTACCTTCAAGAATGTAAGAAGTGCTTTGCATGTTGTGTTTGATTGACTTCGACTTGCATTGATTTGTTGTGGATTATCCTCCTTAGGGTTTGGTCGACCCACCCTTCCTTTAGCTACTTGCAAGAACGTAAGCAATGCTCTCTATCTTTTGTTTGATTGACTTTGATTTGTAGTGACTTATTGCGGATTCTCCTCCTTAGGGTTTGGTCGATGGAGGTCATCATCACATAATAGATTCATTGATGGTGATTGAGGGTTTGGATTGGATGGTTCGAAAGTATAGGGGAGGATGTGTAGGAATTTAGCTTGAAATCCCCATTCGAATTGGGGAGGAAAATGTAGTCTTGGCTAGAAACAAGGAATCGAACATAAACGTTAAATACTACATAAAATTCCTATTCCCCTCCCTCGCCATGCTTTAATACAAAAATGGAGTGAAATCAATGTTATTTCTATGTGTATGCTTACTATGTCAGTTTGTTATATTTCTCACAAAAATAACAAGGAGCTATTAATCTTTAGGTTTTGTACGTTTATCGGTTTGCAGGAAGTGAAGGTGGTTCATAGATCATGTTGGAAAATATAGCCCTTCTTCAGATCATACAACTTAGCATATAGGTTGTTGTGGAGCAGCTAGTATTTGTGTGAGACTACTGAAGGTGGTTGTATTCTTACAATTGTTGCTTCTAATCCTTTGTAGAATCTATTGTAGAATATTGTTGCTTGTCTAATACCTACAATCTGTTCCAAAGAAAATCCTGAACCTTTGAGGGTTAATATAAACACTAAGAAGGTCTTGCTCGAGTTCTTGGATAAGAACTTTAGTGGAATACAATGCATGTAATGAGGCCAATTTACGCCTGTCTATGGAAATTAATCGAATACAAATCGGTTTGTTTTGTCGTTGCAAAATTCTGAGATTGAAGTGATTAAAGCTTGATTGTTCAAGCTTAGATAGCGTAAATTAGTTTAATTTTTTAGCACAAAGTCCCTACCTCCTGCTCTGCTATTGTTGTAAGAAAGCTTTTGCTTGTGTCCACCAAGTCATGGTCTAGTAGGGTTAGCTTGCATATGAGTTTCTACCTTTTCAAGAGGTCTTAGATGGAAGCCAAGAGAGTGTGGTGTTGTAGTCAATGCTATTTTTTTTATTCAAACTTTCATAGTCTAGATAAGTTTAGTTGTAGTGAATTGAAGTACTATGCAAGTGCGAGTTGAATTGCAGTGAATTGAGGTTCTGTAGAAGTATGAGTTTACATTTTGTTCTTGTTTTTTCCATCCACATTTTGTTTCATGAGGCTTGTAGTATTGGAGTATTCTAAAATTTTGTTGATTCTATATCAGAACAAGTCTAGCAAATGCTTTACAAATATGAACATATGAATGAATTTACTAGCAAGTAGCAACTATAACATAATAGCATTCCACCAAAAGTAGCTTCTTTACAAGCATTTTACCTCCATTCGAGATAAGTTGCAAGCTTTGCAAGTTTAGGAAATGCATTACAAATGTATGAGTACAAGTGACTTGAGTACAAGCTAGATGCTATGGCATAATACAATTCAACAAGAACTAAAGCTTAGAACATAGTTTCACCTCCATTCGAGGTGACTAGAGGGAGCTCAGTGTCTTAAATTAGAAATATCTTAGAACTTGATTTTTAAACAAATTAAATTACATAAACTCTAAATTCGCCTTGAATGGAGGTGATTTAAGAATTTTACAAATCTATATTTCAAAAAAAGTCTAAAAATGAATCACCTATTTAAAATAAATTTTGTTCAAGTATAGACTATATATTCATTTCCAATCGAGGTGATTTAGTACCACTATCGTTCGAAAATTTCGAAAATGGTCTACAACTAACATCCTAGTTAAATAAAAGTATACCCTACAAAGACACAATATTCACCTCCAATGGAGGTGAATTTGGACCTTTAGTATTCAAAATTTTAGAATCGCCTTGCACTTTATTTGTAAATAAAATAGAGTCTACGTTGACATAAAGATTACAAATTCATCTCCAATGGAGGTGATTTAAGACCTCTAGTGTTCCACATTTGGAAATAGTCTTCCAAACTAAAAAAGTGGGGTACTCTATTCACACAATATTCACCTCCAATAGAGGTGATTTGTGACATCAAGTAATCATTATTAGAAATTGTCATCAACTTATTTTGTAAATAAAATAATAGACACTAAATTAACCTCGAGTAGAGGTGATTTAGGACCTTTGGTGGTCCAAATTTCAACATAGTCCTCAACATATTTTGTTTTTAGAATAAATATTCACCTCCAACGGAGGTGATTTCAAAGTTCTAGTGTTTCATAATTGTGAAGATTGTTTATAACTCTTGCAACATTGGATCTGCAGATATGGAAGAACACAAAAAGAAACTTGAGCACTTCTTTTATCCCTATTACATTCCAAACAAAATGGTACTTGAGTTTGGGGATGAAACTGATACTAGAGAATTTTGAAAATATCGAGAATCAGACCATGTTGAATTTTGGAGTATCATACTCTATCCTATGACACAAAGAGTAGGGTTTAAGACTAAATTTAAAAATGGTCTAGACGCTATCCTACCACTTTCTAATTACGAGGAGGTAGTAGATGTAAACAAGGTTCCATCATGAGTACTTCTTAGTACTTGCCTTATAAGGATGATCCAGACATACCAATAGAGTACAAGTATACCTTTGTTCTTGATCCAGCAAAAACGCCCTTCAATATACAAAAGTGTTGCATTAGTCTCATGGGCTCAAATTACAAAGGTGTCTTAAAAAAACTTGAAGACCATATTGACAAAGGGAGATGGACTAAAGACGGAGGGCCATTGCCTGCACCACTTCTTGCGACTTGATTGCGGCAATTCTTGACTTCATTCCAAGAAGAAAAATTTGAGATGCAAATAGCTCAAAGATACATGCAACCTCTACACCTAAGTCGTAAGGCAAGTGGTATCGCCGATAGCCAACAATCTCAATTACAACACACTCCTGAGACAAGGAAAAGTGGCAATCAAAAAAGGCAAGTAAAGACTTCAAGGACTATTTGAGCTTCAACATTACACACCCCAATGAAGACTCAAGATGGTACTACTAGAGAGGAAGGGGAAGAAGATGAAGTACTAGATTCTAGCACACTCTCTGTGCTAACTACCATTCCAAAGGACCTAAAGTTTGTATCTAAAGATAAAGACTCCAAGAAGACTAATTACAAAGAGTCCTTCAAGATCTATGATAGTTATTGGTCTGTTTGTCAGGATGCTTATATCTCTGATAATGGAGTTCTCCATGAGATATTAATTAATCAATTGCATACACCACCAATAGACATGAATTGCAAGAGTTTGGAACAATCATGTGTAGACTATACTATGCATTATTTTATCGAAATGCTTCATAAGGACCAAAAGCAGGTACTTTGCGCAATGTTTATTGGACTTGACGAAATGCCTAAATCATGGGAGGACATCAAAGATTGCTAGTTCTACTTGATCAATGGGCAACATAGTGTTGCGGGCTCTAAAAAGATGAGGATTGAAGAAAAGGCAAAGAACATCATTCAAAAGTTCGAAAAATGGGACTACCATATTGTTTGGATCAAAGATCACTCAATTCTGTCATATCTCATCCTACTACAACAGAGTAAATCACTTTGAACGTTTTACTCCTACTTGGGCAACGAACATCATAGGGGTGAGGGGTGTGTGGTTGAAGATGGGTAGACCATCACCTCCAAGACCATTGGCTAGGGTTGGTAGGACATTGGTGAAAGGAAAGTCTAAGACGTGAGTCGAGAATCTGGAGACTTGGAAGGTACAGTTCATAAACCCCTTCTTCTAATTATTGAAGACTATTTCCAAATGTAAAACACTAGAAGTCTTAAATCACCTCCATTGGAGGTGAATTTGTAGTTTTTATGTCAACGTAGTCTCTATTTTATTTACAAATTGAATAGAAGATGATTCCCAAATATAGAACATGATAGGTTCAAATTCACTTCCATTAGAGGTGAATATAGTATCTACATAGAAGTATACTTTTATTACATTAGGATGTCAGCTATAGACTATTCTTGAATATAGATCTTAAATTCTATCCTCTAAAGATCAATAAACTAAGTATACCTATCTTAACTAGTTGTAGAAATTTCATGCTACTTGCCAACTTAGGTTTGGTCTTATTAACATCAAAAAGCAACAAAAAATAAAGGCAAAGAAGGCCCCAAAGGTGGACCTTATAAATGAGTTGAAAATCATCACAATGCCAAATGATGTATATGAGCTCTACTTAGAGCTCATTTCTACTTAGTCAATGGGGGAGATAAGGGATCCAGAATCAGAGATGCTTTACAAGGATATCAAGGGTTGGTCTCTAGGGAAGGACGTTGCAATTCCTTGTGAATTTTTCAAATGGCTTGGCAATCTTTCCAATTCTAGTTTATAAAGGTTGGCTGAGCACCTACTTAACAAGCGTTATCCAAACAACAAGGGGTACATCAAAACGGAAGATTATCCCAAGGTAACATTAAAAAAAATTAGAAAACAAGTTCCCAACTGCACCATCTATCAGGAATGGTGCAAACGGCAGAAACGAAAGGAGATTGTCAAATTGTAGCTTAATGACCTTAAGCCAGAACTTGATTTGGTTAGTACAAGTGGTGAGTGCAAAAAAGAGAATTGGAAGCAATTCAAGAAAGACTATAAGATCACTAGTGCCTCCCTTCATGTACTCATTACATGTCCTGGTGAAGAATTCTTCATGCAGCAGAAGTTGAAGTGCTACAATCAAAAGTCCATTCATAACATCTCACCCTACACCAAGGAATTCTTCAAAGTGTTCCTAAAAAACAAGGGAAAATTCAGATACCCAACTGGAGAAGCTTTCTACCATCCTTTTAATTCAAGCAAAGATAAACTTTTTGATTGGACTAAAGACTGGAATGACTCAAGTGCAAAGTGCATCAAAATGGGGTTCATGGACTTTTGACTTGTACTAGGAACAAATAATTCTGAGAAGTTGAGGGTGAATGTACCGTTCTGGCATAAGATTCTAGAGCATATGAAGAAAGTATCAGATCCCTCCCTTGAAGAAATACTGGTCTAGGTTTGGATATCAAGTGATAAGAAAATGGATTCTCAACTTATTCATCACATCTATCATACCAATTTGAAGATAATATTCAATGTCCATCATTCCGAGTATACATTGGCAAAGTATGAGTGGTTGGAGGATCCTAATTCGAATAAAAAGAAACGTGATTCTGAAGTGCAAATCATCTACTTGGTACAAAAAGGGTGCAAAACAAAGACAAACTCTCTTCCAAGATCATTTGATGTTCCTAATACCCTTCAATTTACTACACCAAAGGCTTACAATGAAATGGACTATTAGATTTTTGCAAACAAGTTGCGTATAGAGTTCTACATTTGAATTCTAGACATGTTCTATGATCCTGGTGATGCTGTTTTTACTACCTATGGCAAGGGGAAAATAGTGTGCATAGCATGGGTAAGTGCCTACATTCACCTTGCTTCAAGGTGATCTTTGCTTTAGAATTGCTTCGATGAATTTAATTTTTTGTATACGTACTAAATTTTGTTCATATTTTCTTTAGATGAACTCACTCATCAATTGTATCATTGGGTCACTTGAAGATGCAAAGGACTTCACAAATCTTTCGGATTTGTCAATTGATTTGGACAAGGCAAATTTCTTGTAGTTGGGCTACTTTGTTGATGAAGCAAAGTACCTAAGGTTAGTAGACAAGTAAGTGTCTTCTTCTAGCAAGGAAAAGGATTGCAACGAGAAGACGACTCATTAAGGCACGTTGATGGTCTCAATGATGCGCCAATCATTATCAGCGATGGAAATGAAGATGTACTTATGAACCTGTCACCATCAGAGGATCAAGGGGATCTACATACTGTCTCTAAACTTCATATGTCTAATGAACCCTCGTGATTGAGTACCATGGTTCTTCTCATACTTCTCCACCTTCATCATTGAACCATGGTTGTGGAAAAAGGAATACTAACATTGAAGAGGATTCCATTGAGAGTATATTTGTGATGAAATATATGAAGATAATAGAAGAAGAGATGCAAAAAATGGAGGAACGTGAGCAAGAGAGAATGCAAAAGATGGAGGAACATGAGCAAAAGTGTATGTAATGAGATCAAGAGATTTGGGCTGAAGAAAGAGAAGATAGGAAGCATGCTAGGCAACAACACAACTTGTGATACAATATGCTTCTTTGAAGTCTACCTCAAATTATTAAGGGTACTTTGGAGGGGCTTCCAATTCCATTTGTACAAGTGCTTGAACCTATAGATCGTTAACTTCTCCTAGAGAATCATGCATCACAATCTTCAAGGAGTGAAGTAGTTGGTCCTATTGGGCAAGGCTTGAAACTTGAATCAGGTTTGCTAAATCCATCCTAGCACAAGATAAGGCAAATGAATTTGAGGCTCCGGAAGTGAGTGCTATAACCAATCATGACAAGGCTGATCATCCCCAAGGTTCACCTTAGTGATTCTAATGTGTATTTTTATTAGCTATAGTTGGAGAATATAAAAATGCTTGTGATGTGAATCCTAGACTTTTAGTGGATTGTATGTTCAATGTATTCGAGTTTCTAGGATTGATATTAATATATGTATTACATCTCTGTTTAAGAGATTTTTCATTAAAACTATATATTTGATTCCAATTACAAGAACACTCATAGCCTACTTTCAATTGAAGAATTTTTAGGATCTTTTCATGAGCACACTGAAATCCAGCAACTACAGTTTTCTACCCTTCATCTCAATAATTTTTTCAAGTACTATCTTGAAATTCCACAATCTAATGAAAGGATCAATAAGGGGCAAGAAGGCTCGTCTGATGTCCTTCAATTGCCACATCAAAAGGAGGTTGACATTGGTATCTCAGATGATAATCTTATAGAAGATCACATTCTGCCTCCATCAAGTGGTGGACACATTCAAAATTGCCTACCACTACTATTGTCCAAAAAAATGTAAGTCATTTTTTTAACATTTTCTTTGTGAACATTATTGTGTTGTTTTCTAGGTTTTCAATTCTTCTATTTTAATGTATATAGTTGCTCCATTTGTGTCTTAATAAAGACCAATAACTATGGGCCATTTCTTTAACCCCATTTGGATAGGGTGGTGATCTTCTTCATAGTTCAATTCATACATCAAAAAGGCCTATTAATTCGCCTTTCTTGTCCAAGTTCAGAAGAAAATGGCCAAATGTGATCTTGGACTTGAATGGAATCCTTTGTGTTTGTAAGGGAAAAAAACTCCTTTCCAAGAGAACAATCTTCAACGATATCTCCCTATCGCATTCTAGTGCTTGTCCAACATCTATTGGTCCAAAAGCTGTATATGTTCGACCTTTTTGTGAGGAATTTCTTTAGGAGTTAGCCAAGGTTTCTTACATTTCGGTTTGGAACTCTATGATGAGTTCTACTACGAAAATCATTTGTGAATATTTGTTCAGGAGATTAGAACTACCAATGAATATATTGGAGCAAGAGTTCTCTGACCTCCTCAAGTGCATGGGGCCACGGGGTAACATTACAAAATTCAAAGTGAAAGGAACTAATAAGGATTTGTTCCTTAAGACCCTTGACAAGTTGTTTGATAGGAAAAACTCTAAATTCTCTAGTGCTAATACTATTATAGTAGACCACAGCCTTAAGAAACATGTTCTTAACAAATTTGAGAATGTTGTTCTCCTTGATTCATGGTCTATAGAGGGAAATGGTCCTAGAGATACATTTCTCTTAGAGAAGGTACTGCCTTAGATTCAACGTTTGCACATCACGACACATAAAGGTTTACTATCTTTCAAGAGAAATGACAACATTGAACAGCAAATGTTGGTTAAGGAGCAAGATATGCAAAAATACAATGAACTTGTAGATATAATAGAGGAAAGTAAATTACTAGTTAAGGATCAATTCAATCGTTGCTAATACAACACAAATAGTGTTTTGTTTCCATGCATTATTTTTATTGCTATGATGTCTTGTTTGGGATTTCATCAGTGAATGCAAGATTGTTCAATTTTACTTAAGGTATTCTATAACTTTGCTTATGGTCTGACACTATTGTCTATATTCTACTTCTTATTTCTATATTTTTAGTGTTTCTACTCACTTCTGCGACTCAACAAGTTTCACGTACTTTTCCAATTTTGTTTGCTACCAATGTATCCAAGTGTGTTTCATCATTGGATTCTATTCTAGATTATGGCAAATTTATAATATCTCAAAGTGGTGAGGGTCGCAATATGGTCTCAGTTGCTACTGTGCAATCCATTATGGATTTCTCCACAAAACCTATTGATGTTGGTGTTGTAGATAGTCCACCAAATGGGCAAAAGAGACTACTTCTAGTGAACTCTTTGTTGCCACTAAAATTGCAAGCCATATCTGTTTCTCCTTGTCGCAGCACAGGGTAGGTAAATTCCCCATTATACTCACAAAAATCGCTCTAGAGTATAACTAAGTGACTCTAAAGATCGAACCCACGAGATCCTGTGAAGTATCTAGCTCTATTAAGCAGTTAAGCTCAGTCAGTATCCCAATCTTACTTTCCGGTCCTAGATCTAGAACCAGAAATACCACCACACCAGATAACTATAGACCGGATTACTCTTTCTTCCGATCCTACTAACTATCCGGTCTGTGCAAATATTCAAATCCCAGGATCTTACAACTTCCGTTCCTGGAAATCCGTCCTGACCAATCCGGTCCGGATGGTCATCATGTATTCGTAATCCTATCCGGTTTGGTTTTGCCTCTATTTCACCATTAGAGGGGGCGCCGCTTACTTTTGAGAGTGGTAGGCCCACCACTCCTTCCGTGACTTATAGTGGCTGAAGACCCACTGTCCTACTTCCTAAACTCCTAAGCTAATCCGGATCCGGTTTGGTCCTTCACAACAATCCAGATAGCAATCCGGGTTGTAGGTCACACAAAGACCCCACACTCGACCCTCTCATACTACAATGACCTTGATGCTACTTCTGATCCGTGCGAAGACAGGTGGTTACAAGTGTACCCGTCCGTTCCAACATCAACTAAAGTTCTTCCGTTTACCCACACGGGTGGTGAGACCTCACAGGAGATCAGACACTCGACCGGATTTCCCACCCAGGAGTTCTAGCACAGCTAAGGAATCCCTCCCTACCCGCCTAGCCTAACAACGTCTTTCTCACCCGAAATCTCAAACTCTAGACGTGTTGAGGAACTAAGTTCACTCCCAACTCTTAGATACCTACTCACATGCACCTAGGATCGGAAAAGAAACACCAAGGGGAGAAATCACTCGCAAACCGGCTCACACTATCCTAACTCCACATCATACAATCCTGTCGCGTTGGAAAGAGACACACAATGAGGAGAAGGGAAAAGCACAAGAAATTTGCAAAATAAAGACTCCCAGTTCCCATCGCAGGAACCGATTTATATACCAAATGTAAAAACCCTAAAAGCACAAAAAGGAGCGGAAAACCCGTGGGGGTCCGCCGCCACCCTAATCTAACTTCCGGTCTAACCTAATACTGTTGAGCCGGATTCTGATCCGGATCCGCTCCTACTCCTAACTGAAATCAAAATCCTATCTACTCTACAACCCTAGATCCTACTGTCGGGCTTCTGCTCTCCAGAACCAACTGCTCGAAGACTTCACTCAAGTTCCGGTTCCGTTCCCCCTCCCCAGAGTTAGATCCGGGTGAAGACTCCAGGTCGATTGTAATATCCGGTCTCGTGCCCGGAGTCTCATTCCGTGCAGACTTCTTGGACTCGGGAGTCCAATCCTTCCCACCCTTCGGAACGGTCGCATCCGGAAAGATATCCAGTAGCGAGATGTCCGAGAGATGTATCCCCTTGGAGCACGTTGCTCTAGTCAGCTTCCGGTTGCTTTCCTCAATCCGGTCCGCAACTTTCCGCCCCTCCACCATCGCCGTCTCCACCTGCTCAGCAAAGTCGGTGAGAATCCGGACCATCCGGGAACCGGATAGTTTCTTCTCCTCGTGGATCTTCTCGTCGAAGAGCTTCGCTTTGGTGGCGGCCGTTCCGGTCGCTCCCAGGATGGCCTTGATTTGCTCGGCTATCTTCCGAGTCTCTTCCGCCATCTCCCGGGTGGCCGTCACGTCTTCCTGATAGGCAAAGAGAGTTGCCTTCAGGGTGTCCACTTCCTCCTGTAGCCGGCGGATCTCCGCTTCCTGTTTCCGGGTCTCTTCCGGATTGGTGATGCACTCCGCCACCTGTTCCACCAACTTACTGTCCAGTGGCGCATCTACCAACTTTCCGATCGCCGAAAGCGTTCTGTGCTTGACCTCCCAATCCGCCCTGATGTTGCAGAGGAGGTTGATGAGGCCGTTGAACGGATCTTGCACTTCCGGGTCTTCCCCGGAAACGGTCTTCTCGACTTCCGGTCTTTCTTCCGAGGCCGGTTTGTCGTGACCGGGAGGTGTCCCGCGCTTGTGGGGAGGCGTCATCTTCTGTCGCTTGATGGGCGGCATCGGCGGCTCCTCCTCTTCCTCGCTTGACTCCCGGTCTGACCCGGAATCGGACTCGGCCTCGTCATCCGTTTCCGACTCCCCATACTTCAGGAGGACTTCTTGAGTCCTCCACACCTTCTCCTCCGCGTCGGTGAGGACTTGGTGTTCCCGATAGAGGTGGAAGAGGTAAAGGCACACTGGACTAGCCCCCTTCTTCCCAACTCTACTAATGAGCTGGGTCACGAGATCGGAAATGATCCGTGCCCAGTCCACTTTCCGGGTACCACTTAGGGCACCGAAAATGGTGTTGCCAAGGGTGATCGTCACCCTGGTCGGCTTTTCCGGGTGAAGGACCGGAACCAAGAACTGCAGAAGCCGACGGTGTCGGTCATCCACGCAATCCTCGACCGCGTACTCGTCCTTCGGATTGACGGCCCCTTGGAATTTGCCTCGGACGAATTCATCCTTCCAGTTTGCTATTCCTAACCTTCCTGCCCGGAAACCATAAACACCTCTCCACATTTCCTCGTTCCAGCGGATGGGGGATCCTCTCACGGTGTTATCAAACTGGTTGGACAGTTTGCCGAGGAGTTCCTTGACCATTCTCTCCTCCCTAAAACCCCAGGGTTTCTCTGCAAACCCTAGGCAACCCATAGAGGTGAGGTCCTCCATGAGTTGAGACTTTTCCGGCTCTGTGGAGGGAATAACCGGAATGACTTTCCAGAGCTTCACCTCGCCTCCAGAGGAACTCGTTGGTCTTGACCTACGTAGCGGCGGCATTCCCACTCCAATCTATCTCACTCTCTCCTAGCCGCACATCCCGTTCCTCACGTTCTCTCTCCGATCTCAACCGGAATCAAAGCCTGCAGCACAAAACGCAAAAACTCAACAACGCGTGCTCAAGGTCGAGTTTCTAAAAGGGGGTGCAACTGCGAAGGCTCCTCTTTATATAGTCTCTAGACCCTTTCCGGTTTGGTCGTCTTGAATCCGGTTCACCCATAATCCGGTCCTAGACCTAATCCGTGTTGCATTCCGTTTCCGTCGATAGTTATTCCTGACCAGATTAGATCTAAGAGGCCCACTACTTCATGTTCTGTGCTAATTTTGAGTTTTCCTTCTTCACCTAATCGGATCCAGTTCCCTAATGGCTAGTTTCCGTTCCTATTTTGGTGCATACTAAGAAAATCAAAATTTTAAGCTGCGACACTCCTCGTCTTCATTCCATTGATCAAGCACTTCCTCAATGAAAGCTATATGTTGATGATGGATTCACTATCCCAGTTCATAAGGTATGAATGAATGTTTTTTTATTCATTTGCTTTATTTGTTTTTTACTATGCTATTCAGATTCTACATATCACATTGCATTTCTTATTTTTCCTTGTACTCTCTTTTTGTTTTATAGGTTTCTAATTGCTCCAAGAGATTAAGGTCTATGCTCAATTATAAGTCCATTTTCAAACGTCTCTTACCTATCAATTCACAGAATGGTGAAAGTTCAAGTATAATTAATGTGCTTGATCAACCTTGCCTACGTCTTTAGAAATTGATACAAGTGTATCATTCATCCAAGTCACATGACGATGGGATCTTAGAATGTGCTCATTGCCTTTGGAATGCATGGAAGAGGAAATCTTTAAAGAGACAAAGGCTTCAAAATCTCCACTAGACTTCGAAAAAAGAAATCATATACAATTGAGGGCCAGAGATATGAAAGGCACTAGCTGAGTTGAAGAGTAGATCTCATGCTTGATAGTATGTGTAGTTTCAGTAATTTCATAGCTTGAAGGATGTAATATACATTTAATACATTAAATCATGGCATATATTTTGTATAGACATTCTATTGCCAAACTCTATTACACTCTTATATATAATATGAAATTTGGCATTCTATAAGTTTAGAAGTTCAAAATACTATGCATGTTTAGAATATATTTATTTGAATTCCATCCATTTCCTATGACTTTTCTTATTCTGTGTGCCTAAATATGTACTATTGCATTAGACATGATTGTTTCTTGATTACAATTGTTGGAATTGTTAACCACAAATTAGATAGAAAATGTCTACTAATCCTCTCATAATCTAGGAAATCTCTCAAATTAATGAATATAGTATTCTAAGCTAAATGCTTGGGGGATTTTCTACAACTCTAAGTTGTGAAATCCACACAAGTCACTAAAACTTTGGAAATGATTAGTATGACTCCAATACAAGCATAATCAAATCCTAAGAATTCTTGATTAATGGCATCGCTAGAATTTGATCAAGAATTTCTTAGTGTTAGTATTGAAATATGATACAAGTAAGCTCAAAAGGCCCCCCACATCCTTTACAACAAACTCAAAAGATGGAGAAACTTAGAGAAATACAAGCCAAAAAGCTTGAATACAAAAAACACAAAGGGCTTTGGCAAATACCAAAGAAAACTTAATAACGTGGCCACGAGTGGCATAAACAAAATGAAAAAAAAGGGGTGCAAAAAGAGTCGGTGGGAGTCCTTTTATACGTTTCCAAGAGCCTCTATCTCATCCTTTTACTCTAAAAACTAACTAAGTAAATCAAAAACTACTCATACTAACTTTTATTATGCCTAATTCTACCCTATTGCTCATTGTCCTATATCTTTTGAAGGAAATCTCCAATTAAGAAACTAACTATGCTATTGGTTTCAAAAGACCCAAATTAATCAAAGGATCCTCTAACCCCTGAATTTCTAATCAAAACCCCTTACAAAAGATAGCATTTTCCATCTTAGTGGAAAAGGTGAAAAACCTAAGTTTTGGAATTTATGATTTTTACTAATTTTGACTAGCTAAGGTTGTCTGGAGGATTCAAGAACTCAAGAAAAGAGTCCAAGATGGCTCAAATTAGCCTTCATATGCTTGTAGTTCAATGGTCAATTTGTAGAATGTTTTGGAATTCCATTTAAAATCCATTGGGGCCACCGGTTCAGGTAGTTATTGTTGTCAGAAGGTCGCAAAACTTAATTAGATGCTTATTTAGACTCAAACACACTATCCTAATTTTTAGTGGGATTTTACAGTCACTATATGAATTTCCATGAATTTTTCATCTCTCATAGCAATGGTTGACTTCCCAAGGAGTCATGTTCTGTAATTTGAAAAACTATGAAACTTTTTGAATAACTTCTAGAAAGTCCCTAAATCCTTTGTACAAAGTTTCAAATCCAACTTGCATTTTTCAAAAGAGAAATAAATTTACTTTTCTTAATTTTAATTTTTTTGAAGGAGAATCATTCCTATACAGGGGAATCTTGTCTGGCTGGCTTTACCATTACATTCTTGGTATTTTTTATGCTAGAAACATCTTTCTCTTCACAATAACCACCTACACATAGTATTCATGGGTATTGCTTGCAAAGTTACATGTAATAGTAAATTTCCAACTTTTGCCTTTGAATTGCGATTTTCACCCAAACTTTTGCTATGAACTTTTATAGCACTAGAGAAGTTAAATTGATTCCAAACTTGCTAATTTTAGTCAATGTTGCCACATGCACTTTGTTCGGCCAAATCCTACATAGAACCTAATGAAGTGTTTCTACTATATTTGGTCTTAAGCTAGAACTACTTTCAAACCCTTAAATCAACACTCAAACACCCAATTAGATTCTAAAACTAACAAAAGGACATTTTGAAGGAACTTCTAGAGTCTTCAAAACATTCACCCAAAATCACAAGGGGTTTTCCAAATATTCTTTAAACCCACTTTTCTAGTCCTTTTGACCATAATTATCCATAAAAATGAGCAAAAAGTAAAAAAAAAAAAAATCTTAAGGCCTAGATGACATTCATGGGGCTTACAATGGGTAGGTAGATGGGTGGGGTGGATGGGTAGTCAACAAGTTCGTGTTCGTTTCCAAAGTAGACCCCATTGGTCCATTTGGCAAACCACTCAAGGCAATCCAAAATAGGTATGGTAGTGGACACCATGTAGGTTTGGTAGGAGATGATTATAAGGGTAGTTAGCTAGCCCCTTCCATTCTCTTCACTTGTTTTTTCCTTTGGTACCAAGTTGGATGTGCTACTATTGCCTAAAGTGTTAGTTGCTTCTACATAGTGGAAAGAAGGGGTCCTTTATTTTTCATTACAATTCACATTTATTTATTCACGATTGCAAGTACATTTCATGATGCTGCATACATGCAATAATTGATTCATAATTTGAAACGTAGGACTGGAATTGTCACCAAAGTGCCTGCATTGTAGAATCTGAACTATTGCAACATTCAAGTTTTGTATCACCCAACCCTACTTTCGAGCCGGATGCCTTGGACACCAACCTCGTCCTTTACAACCTAGCTATTTGATAAGAAGTAATAGAGATGGGTGACTGAGGAATAACATTAGCCATTGTTTCACTACTTCTATATCCACTACAGAGCATTACATGGTGCTAACTCCATTGTTGACTCTCTTTAGATATGGACAAGCCTATCGAGCTTGTATTCTGAAGAGTAATGCCAAGCTTTTTTCTACATGGAGGCCGAGATTGGTGAAAGATTTGTTGAAGGGATTGAGGTTTGTGGACCTGAGGAATGGAGGGTGTGCTTTGTAGTCTTCAAAGTGTGTCCATTGGCCAACTAGCAGGTTGATCTCCAAACCTCCTTTTGTATCGTTGACATACTTGTTTGATGATTGTGGACTTCTATACAATAAGAATGTATATACTACAAAGAATGGGCAATTTATTGTCAGATGATGAACTAAAGGATTGTTGTGGTTGGCCTTTCATATCCTCAAATTCAAAAGGAGGCTATGATACGCTTGATGAAACAATCTTTGTGCTAGTTCGAGAAATGGTCTCTTGTGACTCCATTCATCACATGCTCAGTCTCCAAAGCTTTACTTTATTGTGTTTTTTTTTTTCTTTGTCTTTGACCAATGGTTCTTCAACTTTCTACAACATATTGAGAATTTGGTGTCTTCACAAATACATTGTTAGTGTTGGTGAGTTTTCTATTGCCTTAATTTTTCATTTTGTATTCCTTCAGTTTTCTAACTCCACTTGAGCATAACATTTTGTAGAGACATCAAAGAATTCTTATAATTCTACCCTGTATTTAGTTAAAGTTGTATTATAGCTTGCTATCGAGTCATCAAAACATGGTTAAATGCTAGTAGGAATGGTTTGAGAGTAGAATTGTGGTTAATAAAATTGAAATTTTAGGATGCTAACTAATCTCTGAGTAGAATAACCAAACTTTTACATGCCTATTATTGCACTTAAGAATCTACATTAAATTCAGATTTAGAGGCACAAATCTACACTCTAGAAGATTGAATTTCATATGTATACTAAGTTGATTTAGAGGTGGAGATACCTTCAAATAACATTGAAAAATGCATAAAATCCCCACCTAGAAAAGAAAAAAATGTTTCATTTTCTCCCATGAACTTCAAATGTCTTCAAGGTAGAAGTAAAGTCTTCAAGATCATTGCAAGAAGCACCAGTCCTATTTTCCATCACAATTGGAGTAATGTTGTTATCATTAGTTGTAATTTTTGAAGTACAAGTCCAATGAACATGAAATTTATATTGGAAATGTCTAACTTGATGGTAATCACATCCCTTATTTATCAAAAATTTAAAAAAATCATTTTATATTAAAAAATCAATTTTGATAATTTGACACACTTTAAGGTTTTAAGGAGGTTCACTATGCTCGGTGTGTACCCAAATTGAATGATTTGGAGTTGAAATTTTGGTGGTCTATTCCTGCACTAGGTGAACATATGTCTATTAAAGGAAATTTTAAAATATAGTATTCTATGTCTTCTAGGTTCATGCAATAGGACTCCTTTGCACAAGCACTTCTAAACATTGAAGATGGTGTCAACTTCATTTTTTTTGGTGAAATTTGATCACCATCAAGTCTTTACAAATGGCCAATTTTTAGTTTCTTTCTATTTATTTCTAATTTATAACTCATCATTTCTATAATAATCTATCTTTTTCTACCTATAATACTCTCTTAATACTTGCAAATAGTCCATAGTACTTGCACTACAAACATTCAAGCATATATATGACTTGACCACAATGATTGTGAATTCAATAATGACTTCAACAAATTTGCAAAAAATTATTTTGTAGTCATTGTTGTACTTGCAATCATTGTAGTCAAGTTGTATATACCCTTATTTTTTTGTAGTGTTGCAACAATACTTTTAGCTATCGATTTTTACAATCAATAGCTCAAATTGTTCCACTATGTAATACTTATAGTATTTTTTGTGGCTGAAATGCGGAGTTTGCCAAAACACTACAAAAAATGAAGGTTGTTTCTTGCAATGACCCTTCAAAAAATCCATGAGAATTGAGAAGGGAGGATTGGTGCATTTCACACTCAAAGAAAGTGATATAATTTCCTTGTGATTTACAGGAATTGAGAAATCTATCAATTTTTTATGAGCACGGCAACTATCATCCAAGGGTACATCAAACTCCTACACACTTACTTCAATGTGAACTCTTTGTGCGGTAATGGAAATCGTTCATCGTATCTAGCAACAGGCATAGTGTGCTACGACTGACAACCTAACAATGTAACCCCACTGAGGGAGAGTGTGTACCTTCGACAGGAGACACCAAGAATAGCACCCACTCGCTAAGCCTTCGTGGCTTACATACTAAAACTATCCCCAACAGACTCTTCATTCACGCTGATCGTAAAACCAGAGTACAGTCTCCTCTCACCCAAAGAATGAGGCGCATCCTTTACAGGTCGTGACAAAGTGGCAGTGCGAAATTGAACACACCATAACGTCTTGGCCACCATCTGCTCAGCGGTAGGGTGCTACCACACTAGTTCCAGAGTCTATCCAATCCTTGAAACTCTGACAAGATTACATCACACCTGCTAATTCAACTACTGAGAGCAAGACTAACGCTGCAGAGTCTCTCCAGAGCTCCGGATTGATTGGAGCAGGAATCCCTCGAAGTTTGCGCACGTACCTGATCTTGTGTTGGCAGATCTGTTAAAGGCGATGCGCTCGCCCCCTGCTACGCTGCATCGCCTCGAGGCATAGTCGTTGTCGAAGAGTTGTGAACAGTTACGACTTACGAGACAGTAAACATAGAGCGAAGAGGATTCGCAACTCAAATTAACGCAAGGGCAACCGAGTTCTTCGAGCACACAAGCACAGCGTGCTCGAAGAACATGAGACGATCGAGGGATTTGGGCATACGTTTCTTAATTGGGCCAAAGCTCATCCTATGTTCACTGGTCTCAAGGATAATTAATTATACTCCCTCAACGCAGATCTCACCTTCTTTGATATATAAGGAGCGTGCACATGTCCAAGTGGCACCAAGCTTACTGCAGTATCGATGATTTTTCAAGCATTGCAGATGAGACTTGACTTTGAAGATGAGGATCACGCGGGATCAGGTCATTATCGTTTTTGAATACCGTCTCAAATGGTGAGAGCCATCGTGTGGTGTTTAGAGTTCAGAGAACCTGCTGTCCGCTACAGAGGGGGTACCATAGCTAGCAGACCATCGACTAACATACTGTGACTTGAAAGGGTTGAGTTCCTGTTGAGCGAGTTGACAAGCCAGCTTTCATTCGATCAATTCAGAATTTCTCCTCAGATGAGAAGAATTATCTCCATTATAGAATCTGCAGCAGCCAAGATTATGAGTAGTCACTGGCATGGCGTCATTTTCACTCCATGCACATTCCGATATTGGAGATGCAGTTTCACTTCAAATGAGCAGAGCAGTGCAACACGTACGTACAGTATGACATTCCTCCGCCTCTTTTCTCTTGATCGAACTGAATCTGAATGATCTGATTGATAACCAAGGAGTTTGAGCTCTGAATGTGGCTTTCAATCAGGACACAGGTGACGGCAGAAACATTACCATGTTCACATGTTAGGAATCGGCAGACAATGAGGGGTTGTAAATCATTCAGGAGTGTGACGAGCATTAAATTTAAAATATTTTCCAGTCAGTACAGAACTGACATCGCATTTGAGTCATTTCCTGATGCTACAACTATTGCTGCTTATTGAAAATCCTCTGAAACCTCACAGTTCAGCCCAGAACCTCTCTGTAACTTCTATTTCATCTGACAGACATTTACACTCCCATCACACGACAATATGTCCGAAATTTCCAAAAAACAATATTTAGACCTCCTTGTCAAGCTCGTTTCATGTTTCAGGACTGAAGAAGGGCTTACCTTTCATCCGGCACTAGCAGAATGAGGGCGACTTTCGGGCCTTTCATTCTGCAAAATCTCTTCTTCTAATTTCTTAGGGAACACGCGACCCTTACCTCGTCTAATATTTTCCTTGAGCGAGGAGAAATCGGCAGATCACTGCCGTGTCGAGGATTTTTAGGGCTCCCAAGCATTTCATCGGGGAGACGTACAGTCGGATCACCAAATACTGAAAATGAAGCCCACTGATCCAAATCAAATCCCTCGACGTTCTTCATCTCAAGCATAGAGTGTCGAACAGCTGCGCCCACGCTTTCCCCGCTCTTCAGCTTTGTGTAAAGATGCGTAAAAAACACATCCGCTGAGACATCGAATACAGGATAGTTTGACATTACCACACATGGAATCCCGTGGCGCAGAATCTGATCCACCAGGCATAACGCAACCTCCTTCTGAATATGAGAATATGAAGGGCCAACCAGAACAATCCATTAGTTAATCATCCGACAGCAAATTGCCTATTACACTTTCGCGAAAGTAGATTTGACACCTTCTAGTATACACGTTCGGGCTCTATAGAAGTCCACCGTTATCAAGCAGGTACGTCTACGATCCAGAGGGAGGAGATCAACCTGCCAGTTGGCCGATGGGCACGCTCTGACGACCGCGAAGCACGCACTCCATTCGCGAGGGCCACATTTCCCAATCTCTTCAGCAAATCCTTCACCAATCTCGGCCTCTATGTGGAAAAAAGCTTGGCAATACGTTTCAGTATACGAGCTGGGCAGGCTTGCCCATATCTGAAAAGAGTCAACAGTGGAGTCCGCGCCATATAGTGCTCTGCTGTGGTTGGGAAATAGTGAAGCAACGGTAAATGCTGGTCCTGAATTACCCGTCTCCATCTCTTCTTGAGAAATAGCGGGGTTGCAAAGGACGAGGCTGGCGTCCGAGGAGTCCGGCATCAAAAGCAGGGTTTGGTGGTGCAAAACTTGAAGGTTGCCGAAGCTCAGTATCCAGATTACAGGCACCAGGGAGATGGTGTGGGTCTGAATTAGGTATCCCTCTCCATCAGGTTGTGCACCGTCTCGAAGTAGCGCAAACGGAACTCCTTTAAGAAGCTGGAGACAACCACTACCAGTTCAAACAGGCATACTGATTCTGAAATCATCAACTGATTTGCTGTGCAGCTTCAATTCCAGACACAAATGTGAAGCACCAGAAAAATATCATACCTTCCTTGAAGTCAGATTTGAAGAAACATATCGACAGGACTCACTAGCTAGAGCACGTTGATGGTTTCGAATCCTCACCGTACAGGGAATGAACACCAACGTTTGATGCTGCGTAGCACTGATCAGTGAGTCCTCCAGAAGAGGCTTGATAAGGATCTCATGAAGATATTCCAGCGCCATCCGTAAGCTACCAGATTCGGGATTGCTGTCAGCAGACATCATGGAAGCAGTTCGGGAAGCAATTTTCAACCGATTCAGGTCGTCTACTTTCCTTGCCAAATACCGGGGCAGGTGGACCTGATCATCAGAACGTTAGCCTCAAATTCAAGGAGCGCACTGTGTTAAAGATGGCAATGGATCCTCCATCTTCAATTACTAGCTAGGCCAGCAACATAATTTCATGATCATAAATACAATTTATGTATTCAGCAAATGAGTGACTATTCAGTGTGAACCGCAATATCTGTCACATGGAAGTGAATAATAGAACTCATCCCAGCAATGACGAATAATATGACATAGTTCGATTACCTGAGACCTAATACAGAAATGCAAGATCTTATGTGGAGACGAATCAAACGAAGTGAGATCATATTCCACCACAACATCGATGCCACTACCCCTTGGAAGTGTCCATATGGTCTGAATGGAAACAGCAACCACGGGTGCCTATGATTAGTCGAGACAACTAAATTGGACGAGGAATAGTACTGGGCATCAGCGGTTAGAGATCTTACGAATTAAATGGCATCGACTTAATTTTCACCAATGTTGTTCTTCCTGAGGAACTTCAAAGATATTATCAAAGATGTAGAGAGTGGAGACAGTATTTTGTGTCAGCTTGATTACCTTCCAAAAATTCAATTCGCGGTTCACAGATTCAGAACGCTTCTCTAAATCATTATTTCCGGCATATTTAAGAGCCTCATCAAGATAACCGACTGCAGACGTTAGATGCCGAAATTCATCTGCCTTATACTTATCACGGTGGCGAATGGTAAACCCCTTTGAACTATGAGGCAGGACAGCATATAAATAGCAATCCCTTTCTTTCAAATTGGCTATTCGATACTCAAGCTCCTCGCAGTCAATTAACAATGAGAGGCACTGAACGAGAACATCAGTGGGAGGACTTTCTTTGGCCTTCAACAGCTTCAAACTTTTCTCCAAAGGAAGAATAGCATCTGAATATCTTTAAGTACCAATTTTTGTACATGTCATACACGAAACACAGAATTAGCTTCGCATCAGTATGACTCACAGTCGTATGCTTCAAAAGATCATATCAATAAGCTCAACCATGCATTACATGCGCGCACCTCACTTACGCTGTCTACTCGAAGGCAAACCGAGCAACTAGCTTAATACAATACTCTGAAAGCAGTGGTGCACCTGAAAGAGTGAATCAGCTCTTTTCCCCTTCGCAGAAGCTCGATCCCTGCATCCTCCGACAGTAATTCATCAGGCAGGCAAACGGTGGGAAGACCCCACACCATGAAAGGAGCCCATTGCCTGATGCTGAATCCATTGTCCAACATCTTCTGCATTGAAGATCGCAGGGCAGTTGCTACATCCAACCCTTGTATCATACGTTGGTAAAAGAGTATCATGAGTTGAGCGGTGGAATCATCCTCCACTTTCCACTGGGACACTACCGAGCAAGGAACTCCAGCCACCATGAAAGCGCGGGCGAGGTTAAGCACGCCCTCGGCTTTGATCTACCAGAGATCTCCATGGAATGATTGGACACATCCAAGTTAGTTTCCATGAAATCAGTGACCAAAAGTTAGATGAGAATGTGTTCGTCACCAATGCAAGATCTAAATCATTATAGAATTTGTACAAGCCGGTCTATGCACAATCACAGTATAATTTACAGCTAGTTAGAGTAATTCATCATGATTTCAACAAAACCAAATTGAATCAAAATAAATTCCAAACGCACCTCTCCTTTTCCAGAGCCGCATGCACTCAAGACGATCATGAGTGAGCGCCAATCGATCTTAGTCTTGATAACATTCTCTGCAGAAAGTATACCATCAAAACGGACGGGTGGAGTTGAACTACTTGAAGGCATATCGGTGCAATCCTGTTCAGCGAGACAAAGAATTCCTTGCTTTTTATCGACATCGTCTGTTTCACAATGGGCTGCAATGTGAACAAAAGCCTGAGACCTCGTGCTCGGCAGCTTTGCGCTTTTCAAAAGATTCGCTACAGTGGCATCCCGATGCTTGAGCAGCTTGCATCTGTTGGGAAACAACGATGCGATGGCCTCAACCTCTGCTCCAGATTTCTTCAACCGGCGGTCTTCATTTTTATAGCACGGGTCTCCCATGGCTACAGAGGCTCCTTCGCCCTCTATCAACGTCATTTCCTGGAGAGCCGTGTACCGCTCCATATTGTGCTTGAGAACCCGTATGGATGGTGTAATGGAGATGGTGTGACTTTGAAACATATACCCTTTGGTGACACATGGCTCATCCGGATTTCGAAGAACAGCAAATGGCACCTTTGTAAAAACCTGCTTGACACAAGCATATATATATTTCATAAGAGAATACACCATCAGAGAATATAATGAAAATTAGTGACGTTATGAGCGAATCCAATTGACAAGTTCCCTGCTCAAACCACATGAGTGCGAATTTGCATGTAAGTGTGAAAAATAAACTCCACATACATCGCGAAGAATGTCAGCTGGATATAGGATGATTTCTTTCAAACAAAGTGACTAATGAACTAAACTCATATTGATTACAAAAAAAATTAAATTTTATGAATAAATTGATCCTTTAGTCAAACAGAACTAAAACACGCATCAAAAGTTTCTGATGTCATGACTCCTGTGATGGCAACGCACAGCTTATCAAATAGTTAATTACCTGACTAGGGCAAATCACCAACTTGTGATCAACATGCTTCATGCTTTTAAGAAAACGAGCCACTTCGGGCGTAATCAATAATGTGTACAATTTCTCAAGGTCCCGTCTAACTTCTTCTTCGCAATATTCCGACTGGCTCCTAGGCTGGCTTTCAGGATCCATAGCCTTGTTCAAATGTTCAATTAGAGATTGCAACTCCATTGGATCCCCATCGATATCAACCATTAGAATCGGTTCCATGATCCTGTCACTTCTCTAGAGCAACCTCAAAGTTATTAAATATGATTGATCATCAAGTAATTGTGAAATCACAATAATCTAATGTTGAACCAGGCTCGTACAAGCAGGTGCATAGCTTCATATGTATACCCCTTTTAATAGATTCTGTAGTACGATGTCTATTGCTTAGATCGGGACTTAGTCCCCAATTCAATCAAAACCTGAACGCCGAACTCAAATATTCTACGAGACATGAATAGAAAACATTGAGCAATAAGAAACCAGCAACACCTCACCTTCAGTATAAGCAATCTAGACAACATGGATTTTGGTATGAAGGCAATGCAATACCTATGAGCGTATTGCAACTCACCATATGGAGACCGTGCACTCTTCCGAAACTATTAGCAGACGTTCCCAAACTGTCCGAAAAAAAATACTCCAAAAACAAAGTACCTTCACCACAAGTATGAAGGCTTGATCTGATAACGTCCCATGCCACCTATCAATGGGAAAAAAACAAGCCGGTTTTGATAAGAAGAAAGTCATTATCAAAAAAACCGATTACTTTAACTCGTCCAATAAAAAGGAGCGAATCCTACGGAGACAGGGAAAGAAGATTCAACAAAGCTAACCACATGACCTGCAAATTCTTTGATTCTGCAAATGAGGGACCTGCTACCCTTTGTCGGAGCTGACCATCCTATACTTCTTTCCTTTCATGCTGACCTGATCATTCGAGTAAAATGCAGATAAATCTTTACTCCTTGACTTGGGAAAGACCTCTGGTTGTTGCTCCCTTTGATCTAGTTGCTGCTCTAGAAAGCGTGCTCGCGCTCTTTCAGACCATAGAAGGGCTTCAGTGAAACTGTTCACTCCAATTTCTAAGTATTCAGCTTCACACCATTCCACCTCCTTTGCGGGGCGATCCTTCAATTCCGAGAGCGTTCTATACAATCCGTTCTCATAAACCAAAATCAGAGATATCAAGCGTTGCAATTTAGCATATAGTTCTTTCTGTTTCTCGATTGCATCAACCCACGCTTCACTGTAATACTCAAGCAAATTCAAATGCTTCGTGAACATTTGTTCGCACTGTTGATAATGAGAGTGTGCCATTCTAAATGCTTTGGCAGGTGAAGTACCTGATTGAACAATAGCAACAATAATGAATTAGCAAGTTTTCTAGTACCTACCACCAAAATTTTCTACAACACCATATTCAATCAGAATTCCAGTATGATTGAAATTAAGACACCTAACTCTCCGCATCTTATATGCAAGCTAGAGGTGTTCTAGTGGTGTTCCATGACCAGCAAACAATAGGCTAAATTCTCACTTGCTTCCATCAGATATAATTCTACGTCACGATTGTAGCACATGAAATTTCAGCAATCATAGAACATGCAATCATATAATATGGGCACCTCACCATTGCGGTCTAGGTAATCATGCACTTGTCCGATTGTGTGATATCTGTTGGAATTCAAGAACTCAGGCGTAATTTCTTCTGAAAGCCGCCAGGAATGCAATCCCAATACTTGGCTACCTTGGACCAGTGCTTTCTGTACATGGGTATCAGCAAGGAAAGATTGCACCTTCACAACAAAATAAATATCTGCTCCTGCCTTCTTCGCGTTCTCAAGAGCTTCATCAAGTAACTGTATTGCCTTGTCTAGATGGATAAGATTGTTTCCGTCGGATTCAATGTTGCGCCTTGTAAAAAACTCGCTTGGGCTTTCGAGCTCATGGCGACCCAAGGCAGCTAACTCCTCATCGTTCTCTTCCTCGTCCTCGTCATCTTCGTCTTTCTCTGGGCAATGGTTGTCGTGTTGACAATCAGGACTCCAACAATGATGAGCACAGAGTTTGAATGAAGCACCAGAAAAGCCGGTAAAACTCTCTTCGGAACTACTGCGCTTCTTTTCCATAGTATCTATGAAGAACTTCAACTCCTTTTGGCGAAACAGGCTTATGTGGCATTTGGCTTGCTGAAAACGGTATGCACACAGCGTCCTTAAAGACCCACCTGAAGAATTGAATAAAAGATAGATGCTCTGCACATGTTCAATCAGCTCTTCCAAAACCTTAAGTGCAACTTCATCTCTGCACATCAAGAATGATGTCAAATGCTGATGCAACGTCTTTCGAGTGCCCGACTCCATGCTTTAACAAGACTCAACTTACAGAAGATTTCAAACTAGGACCTCAACCAGACCTCAAAGAGATTGCCATGTGGTAAAAAATGCAGTAAAGCGATCATTTCTGCAACATTTTAGATTCCAATCTGCTAACAAAACTGAAACCTTTGCGCTTGGGAGGGAAGACGCGACATACCTAGCGGAATCACAAGCTCTTCGCCATTTCTTAGTATCTAGATCTGGCCTGCACGAATCCAACAGAAGACCCATCTTGTCCGCGGTTAATTGAAGAGCTTGGTGTTCATCTGGTAGAAGGTTTAAGCGAATATTTCTGATCACAGAAATAATATACAGAAGTTTATGTTTGTCGTTACCCTCGACACTTAGCTCTTGGTAGAACTTTTCCAGGTCTCTGATCCACTCCCCGGCTCTTTTTTTGTCATCCCCATGTTCCGCAAACAACATGGCTTCCACAATCTTACATTCTCGTCTCTGCCGCAGACTTTCTGTCCCATGAACAGCGATGCATTCTATGGATCTTTTCCACTCGTCGAGCCAGTTATAGGCAATGCCTAGTTGCCCGAGCTTATAATATTGAACACACAGATACTCACAACAACGGGCCTTTAGATCAGGTTTAGCACATGTTTCAGATGACATCAACTCAGAATAGATATACAATTCAGAGCTCGAGTCAAACTCATACCGCAACCCACTCAGATCAGCCTGCGCACGTAGCTTGGCATACTCCAACGGAAGAGAGAAAGTCATAACTCCCACTTGCAACCATAGTTCACCATTGGGCACGTTTGCTGCACTATTGTAATCCGATACGATCTCTGACATAAAACTCATTGCTATGCCAGCTATTTTCAAATCTTTCTCTCTAACGTGAAAATCAGTGCTTCGAGACCTGAATTGGGAGATGAACGCCAAAGGCACACAGATCCGCTTTGTAAGCCATAACTTGAGTTCCTGGGATATTGAATTTCGATGGGTAATCAATATCAATAAACAGCTCAGTAACTGATGAGAAGCATCCTCCCAATGCTCACCGTTTTCTGCAACTATCGATTTAGTAATATTGGTCACAAGCTCATTCTTTTCAGCAGTCAAATCCAAGGGCCATGACAACTCAAGGGAGTCAAGGCGACGCTTGAGCTCCTCCACACTTGGATCCACCTGCACAAGATATTACGCAACAAATAGAATTAGTCCCAACTAGTATCAGCAATACGATTCCTCCTGTACGCATAAATTCAAACTTAAAGGACGGCGTCCACATATTCGAAAGAGAGAAGGCCACTGATAAATTATGCATCACTCGCATGAGCTGGACAATCAAAGTGGAAGACGGAAGTGGGCAATCAGAAGCGATCAGGACTGTGGATACGGTGAGAGGACCCTTTTGCACTTACAGTGCAAGCAGAAACGAACAAAATTGTCTTCAGATCGATGGGGTGAATGGTCTTCCATTCCATTGTTGCTGACAGGCAAGGCAGCGGTAGCCACACTGAAAGCCGCGTCGCTGCGCTCCTCACAAGCACATCTCAACCGGACGTACTCCCTTTCGAACTACTTCACCAGCGACACGTGCACGTAACAAATACGGATCCAGAGATTAGTTGACAAGAGCCTGGTCTCTATCGATACTGGCAGGTTACAGTAGCTAACGAAATCTTCGAAACTGAACATACGGAAGACACAGGGGTGTGGAATTCCTCGTAGGCTGCTCTGATTCTTCGATGCATATATCTGCATTCCGATAGAAGAGTTGGGCTTTCGCGGTTAATAGTTCCGAATGCAATATCAATTCAATCACACTAACATTGCATTTACATCGTTTGTGTTACACGAACACTAACTTGCCATCAACTCAGCTTACATTAATCTACTAGCCACCAAACTAACCTTTAGAAGTTCGTCAATCCAATTGGGGTCTCCTGTGATGATACGGATCAAGAGCAAAAGGAAGAGAGAAAGTAACAAAGTTATCAACGGAAAGATTTCACCTGCAAGTGAAAAATCATGTCGTCGCTGCTCTTCAGTTGTTTCCTCAATTTTTGCACCATTGCCTGACTACCTGCGAGGCCAGCTCGTAAGGCCGTGAAGGAGTATGAGCCCACCACCTGATACGCATCTGTATCATCTTCCAAATGACGACACAATTTGGTTGCTGGCTGAAAAGGCTCCGTTGGAGAAGGACGCTTAGATTCGGAGCTGTGAAGTCTGAATTGAGGTTGAAATGCAGACACAGTCCCTGCGTCATCCCCACAAGCTGTTGCAGATTCTTACAATTCATATATACAAAACATTTGACAATATTTGATATTAGTGGGCTCACAAATTTGACGCCTGCCTAATAAGACAACAGATATCACAGGACTAACGTAACATGAAGTAGGCCAAACCTATCTAACAAGACAACCCTGGTTCTCATTTAAATGCAACAGGATAGGACATTAAGCTTGGACGTGGCGAAGTTCTTATGAAAAAAACTGTCTCCGTGAACGCTCTTCCCCAAACCCTACAGTTTCATTGAACGAACCTCACGAAATAACTCCTCGCGCAGCCATTCACTTATCAAATAGGAACAAAAACTGCACAAGTCTCTCAGACGAATATGACTTAACCGCGTGTCGCAAGGACTCAGCTTGAACGTCGACTCAAATTTATTGCTCACAGATTCCCCTTGGGGGCGGAGCTGGGACGCAGCAGCTCCGTCAGTCCGCCCTCGCTAAACGGGCTGAAACCGCCGGACACGCAGCTCATATCCCGACACTCCTCTCCCGACTAACGCGCAGCGGATGGCCAGTAGGCGAGGCCTGAAACCGACCAACGGGCCGACGGACAGGACTAACTTGAACTAACAACTAAGACGTGGGCTGAGAAGACGGACACAAGAGGGCACAGGGCGCAGCACAGAAGGGCGGACAAAGCGCCTCGCACGGCCGGCCGAAGGAGCCAACGACCACGAGTGCCCGCCTTTGAGATCTTCAGGGCGGTTGGAATACAAAGTCGTTACTTGGGCCAACACTCTTCCAACTGGGCTGACCTTCAATCATGGAGGAGAAGTCAAATTTGCATGGCCTTCTGACAAAGACATCTAGGAGTTTTCGTTGTGCACTCATGGATCTTTTCTTACTGTTGCACATGACTGCCCATTCTGCTCACCCATAATCTATGAGTCCCTGCCAAATGTGTTGAAGTAGTCGCCACAGTCCGGGGAGTTCTGTAGAGAGAGCGGACAGTTTCCTAGCTTCTAGAAGGTGGCTCGGATTTTTCAGTTTTTACTCGGAAGTGGGCCTAGAGAGTGTAAATTATATCGGTTTATATCCCCCATTTCCTAATGCACCTAGGCAATTAGTCAACATTTTTTTTTAATTTGTCCACTTTCCTAAATGTCTAAAATAGAGCCGATTTTGTGTTTTGGTGATGGATTTTTATTCCCTTCCCATTTTTTTTTTAAAGTTTCTTTGTCATTCATTCCCTATTTTTTTTTCTTTAAAATGTTTAGGGTTAAAGTATGTTGGCATTCACTCTCAATTTTTTTTTAAAAGTATCCTTAGCAAGAGTTGAACCAAGCAAAGCCCCCTACCATCTTAGGGCCAAGGATGTAGCCTTTAGAAAATACAAGGATCCACAAAAGGTACAAGTATTTTCTAAAGATTGGTTAGTATTGGAAGTCAAGAAATCTATGTACTACTACCATTAGTATCAACTACCCCAAATGAACAAGTTGCATCACTCACACTTGATCCATTAGGAGAATTCAAGTAAGAATTGGGGTTAGCATTTAGAAAATGATACTTGCTATCATTCTTCCAAAGCGGGACAACATCACTAATAATGTCTTCTATCCCCTCATCTAGCCTTTCCAAGGCAATTTGCAGCATTGCCTCAAGATTCTTGTTGCCCAACTTATTTCTAACTTTAGTCTTGATCAAATTTTGCACACCAAAAGCACGCTCACATGTTGCTATAGAAATACACTATACACGAGCTAACTCTATAAGAATGAGAAGGTTAGGATATCATGCTTGGAAGGCATGATTCCAAGTTATCATGCTCCACAAATCCCTGAAATTCTTATCCTCCCATTCTATAGTGCACTAAAGTTTAAAGGCCAAAAACTCAAGCTTACATGCAGCCAACCTCAACCATAGATGGAAATGATTGACGGCCCAAGATGAGCCAGATAATCACTTTTGACTCTAATTTAAGACCTCAAGGTATTGCAAGTAGCAAGGCAATAGAAACATTTAAGCTTACACTTTCAAACTTTCAGAGTTTCGGTCTTCTAAAGCATAGAGTCATTAGAGTGCAATCACTGCACTAATTCCAAATTTTCCAAATATTATAAGCTAATGACTTTGGATGCTTGTCAACTTGTGAATGAAGGATACTTTATTTTGTTTATTATTAGGAATTTGTTATTATAGCTTACTAGTTGGTATTGTAGAATACTATACATAGTACTAAGAAAATTTCCTAAAAAGTATATATTCAGTTGGCTACCTGCCATGAAAAGTACCTTTCAATCGATAATTTGTCATGAATACTCCTAAAATAGCTTGCCTAAATGTTGGCATTTTTTTCTTCTAATCAGCTTGTTTCCGAAAACCTTGATTTTTTTTCAAAACCCCTTCCTAAACATTTCTATCTCATTTGGAAATTCTCAAAATCAATCAGTTGACTTGTAACTAACCAATAGCACTCCTCATTCATTGGTAGTCACTCCTGTATCTACGAGACATTGTTGAAGACAAGGTCATTGCGCTGGACCCATAATGATCACAGGACAATTGTTCTCATTTCGAGCCAAAGTCTCTTTAGAGCATTAAACTTTCTTGGAATCGCATTGGAAAAGATTCCTTGTCACCATGTGAGGGACAAGTTATTTTTTATTTTTTATTTTTTTGATAACAAATGGCAAGCCATTGCATTAAAAAAAAGATCACCAACAAATAGCTAAGCCAAAAGGGTGGACAAATGAAGAGATAAGAGCAAAAAAGGGAAAAAAAAACAAGCAATATCAAAAGAAGGAGCATGAGGGAGGGCCCCTAATGGTCCACCTAATGGAATGCATGTCCCTACTAGCTAACAAATTATCACAAAGCCAAGTATTATCAAATTGGCGCCAAATCCTCTCAAAACTATAAGGCTACATCCTAAAAGCTTATTGGGTCCTAAAAAAGGAAGCCCGCCCATAATCAATGAGAGCCTCCTAAAGAGAGGTTTGAATGAAAGAAAAAGGCCATCTAACTTAAGCAAATACCATCTGATTACAAGCAACCCAACATAGCGACAGAGCCGTACTTTTGATGAGAGACTAAAGAGTTTTGATCTGTCTGTATTTCCGAGGAAGTATTGAGTAGAAAATACATTGAATGGCATTTGATCTCCTATGAGGGCCTAACACGGGAATAGAGCCAAGTAGGTATGCCCAATTGATTGAGTGTAGTCCCAAATGTTTTATGATTTTGAACAAGAGAAGAAGTGATGAAGGGGAGATTCAATCTCACTAGATGAATAATAAATGCAAAAGGCATCCAAACCTGGAACAATTTGAGCCTGCCAAGAATTGACCACTACTCCATGCCAGACAGACTAAATAAATGCAACATCTTTGGCTAGTTGATTACAAATCCAAATCTCTCTCCATGTAGGTTTAAATGAGTTTTGGAGTAATCCTGGTCATTTAGACAAGATTGATTACTTGAAAGAGGCTTGGTTGGTAAGGAGCTTCCTTCCTAAAGAGGTAGAGTAATTAAGAAGATTTTTATCATTACTCCACTTCCAATGACCAAGATCGAAGATAATAGTATCAATGGCCACTACATATAGGAGATGCGTAGGTTGGCCTCTACCTCTTTTGACTTGGATAATACGAACTCTACGTAGAAATCTGTAGCTTGACAATTCTCTGAAGATGTAGGAAAGATTGACAATTGTTGAAAATTGGCTCCAACTGTAGCACGGTATACTCTCCTAGGATTTGCACTACTTGAGCATGTGGCTTAAGAAGAGAGGGGGTTGACTCAAAATTTAGCCAAATGATAGAAAGGGTAGTATCTATAGGATAGAGAAAAATCCCTATCCATTCATTAGCATTTGCAAGTTCCGCCTTTTTAATAAATAAGGATAGGTAGTCATGAGGAATCTAAGTTTTTAAGAAAAACCAGTGGTGTTTCTCCATTTTGTGAGTGGGAATTCTAGAGATAGCTGGACCCATGGTTTGAAGGCTTAGGAGCTAGAATCCCATAAGTCACCTAAGGTTTTAAGGCCGCTTCATGCCAACATTCTAGCTCTGTCTGGTGAGAAGTTAAAGTTAGAGCCAATAAAACTAGTATACCACCATATGTTGGTTCCTCAAACTTCATTGGCATTGATTGGAGG
This sequence comes from Pseudoscleropodium purum, assembly GCA_963969395.1. NCBI lineage: Eukaryota > Viridiplantae > Streptophyta > Bryopsida > Hypnales > Brachytheciaceae > Pseudoscleropodium > Pseudoscleropodium purum. Next base: position 1,120,019 of record OZ017800.1, on the reverse strand, counting down.
TAGGAGTTCAACATGTTTAACCATATTTCTCCATGCTAAGATGATCCTATTCCATACCCTAGAGCTCCTAGTAGCCGAGGGTTTGTGGACCATTAACCAAGCCGGAATAGGAAACCAAAAGCCAAACTTGGCATGTGGTTTTATCCGATCGATGCGGTGTCTAAACAAAATCTTTAAGCCCAATATCCCTAATTCAATCACATAAAGAACCCATTTAGTAAGAAGAGTTGAGAGAGAGACTTTCGAGTTGAGTAATTGAAAGCCTCCTATGGATTTGGGTAGGCAACAATCACTCTAGCTCACCTGTACACAAGCTAGGTGACTAGTGCCACTCCATAGATAATTCCTCGAGTTGCTTTTAATGGACCTAATAGCTTTTAAAGATCCCCCCAAATGGCTATAAAATAGTAGATGGTACATAGGAGTACTACATTCACCACAATTGTTCTTCCAACTAGTAATAGAGGTTGCAAAGCCAAATAAAATAATTTTTTGTGATTTTTTTGTTTGAGGAAGTTGTCAATGTCATCAATTTCCAATTAGATTCCAAATAGAGCCCTTACTAGTTTTGAGAGGGAGCCCAGTGGAGCCCAAGCTATACCATAGTATTGTAACCAACCTAGAAAAGGGACCTTAGAAAACCAATAACCAATACTTTTATCCCAGTTGATAACAAGTTTGGAGGCTGAACCAAACTGTTGAACAAAATTCACAATATTTTGCATTGAAGATTCTTGTCCCGTGATGGAGAATCCCGTGTCATCTACAAATTGGAATAGTAGCTCTTGAGTCTAGTTGTCGAGAAAGAGAATTCCATGAATATGACTAAGTCGTTGCTCTTCTTTAGCAGTCATATTAAAAGCTTCACCTACTAGTAAAAAAGGTATGGAGCAAAAGAGCACCCTTGACGCACCCCTCATTTAATGGAAAAAAAGTTTGTAATTTTTTCATTAACCAAAATTGATGCTAAAGCATCCTGTAGTAGCATTTGGACTATGCAAATAAAAGAGTCTAGTATGCTGAGTTTGTCCATGACTCGGAACAGGAAGTCCGATGAAACTCTATCATATGCTTTAGCAAAGTCTAGTTTAAGGAATATGAGATTTTGTAAAGAGTCTTTGGCCCATTGTAAGCCCTCAAGTTGGCACTTGGAACTCTAAGTTTATTTTTCACGAATGTTTTGCAACATTTAGCGAATATTTATGCAAATATACATAAATTATAGTAATTGAATGAAATTGGTAGTAATCCCTGCTAATGGAATTAGAAGTCTTCTTGAAAGTAGGAAATATGCTTTCCAACATGTTTCTATACTTTTAAATTTTAGTTGAGAGATTATAAAAGTAAATTAGTAATTTTGAATGAAAGTAAGGATGTGAGAGTTAGACAGACCTAATGTCTTGTCTACATAACAAATGACCACTACGATGTGTATGTGACAATCTGGCTAAACATCATAGTTTATTTTTAGGTCTAGAGAGTCCAATAGTCTGTAGAATCCAATTTGTAGAGAATTTGAATTAGTTATGTTAAATTTGTAGGTAACTTCCAAATATCAATCAAAATCAAGAGTACAAGGAGGAAGAGGAGGTTGGAATTGATAGAGAGGTGTTTTTAGGATAAAGCATGCTAGAAGATCAATAGAGGAGCTAATCGTCCACAACAAATTCCCGTACTAGAATGATTTCCTCTTTGGGTAAAAATTATAACAAAGTTGCTAATTTTAGCATCTACATGAATAGTGCAATTGGAGGTTTGGTTTTGCCCTAAGGTTTTTGGGATTTTCTAAAGGTTGTCTCAAAAGTTTTGGGATTTTACAAGCTTCTATAATGACTCTATAGAAAGTCAATCATATTTGAAGTTGTTGGTAAATTCATGGAAATTACTTCAAGTGCGATAGAATCCTACTAAAAATTAGGATAGGGTTTTGTATACTAATAAAGCGCCTTGTCAAATTTAAAGACTTTTTGATAAACAAAAGTACTAGAATCAACAACAACATTGGATTTTCTAAGAAATTACAACATGGCAGCGGGTTAACTGGCAAACTAGGAGCTAACGGTGTTCGTTTAGTACAAATCAAGGGTCTTTTTGTACTCCCTTGAACCTTTTAAACAACCCTAACTACTTAGTTTTTTCAAAAACCATGAATTCCAAAAGTTAGATTTTTTACTTTTCTCTGAAAATATTGTAGGTGGTTTTTACACTAAAGAACAGCATAGGGAAAGGAGGAAGGAAGTCTTCATGACTAATTTGGGTCTTCTAAATGCCATGGAACAATTGATTTTGTGTTTTGAGTTGTTCCCTAAAAGATAGAAAGGGTCAACTCATAGTTTGACTTTTTTAGCATAATTTGTGATAAGTTCAAATTAAATTCCTAAATATCTTGGAGAAAATCTAAGATTTGATTTGATTAGATTTCCAATTCTTGCTTTAAAAAGTCAATTTGGACTTATAAAGGTTATTTAGGGATTAACTGTAGGTTAAACACAAAATAGCTAGAGTTAATTAGAATTTAATTCCACAAAATCTTTCAAAAGTCAATGGATTTTATTTAGGCATTATTCCTAAGGCTAATTAAGGCTTTTGAAAAACTTGCTTGAGGACCTTCCTTTTGATTAAACAAAGATTTGTTAAACAAATATCTTAGGGTAGATTAAGGTAGTTTAAGAATTTCTTTTAGATAGAAAACAAAATATCTTGTAATAAATGAGGAGGTGGGCCCTTTTCTATGTGTATATAAAGGCCCTCCCTCTCTATTTCTTGCAACCCAATTCTATACTCATTTTCTCAATGCCAAGGCTCTGACACATTCTTGTACTAACATTTTGTCAAACAAACCTATTTAGTATAACGACACTTTGTCGAACACAATTTCTTTCTTAGTACACCACCACTGTTGGGGTGACCAAATTTCTACTCAAGTTCTTGTTGTGTTAGTAAAGAAGTTTTAAGGACTTTGAGTTCTCTTAAAATTATGCAACCTTTGTTAATAAACTTGTGAGGTTCTTAAGTTCTCTAATTATTGTTTTTTTCTAAAGTGTTGGAAATTAGATTTCCAAACTCATATATTATGGCATTGAAACAGGTACTTGTTTTAAAACTCTTAAGGTAGCAAAGCTAGACTTTACAAAAAGGTTTTAAATAAAAAAAACTTGACCAACTCACATTGTATAATGGAGTTGGTTTAATTTAGTTTCTAAAGTTTGGTTTAAGCACTATCATGTGTACTTCCTTTAAAAACTAAGAACTTGATATTAGTGGTTAAGAGTTTCAATCTAAAGTTTAGTTTAAATGTTGTCATGCATACCTCCTTTAGAAACTAAAACTTTGAACACCAAATTGATTTAATTTGAATACTAAAGTTCAATTTAAACATTGTCATGCATATCTCCTTTATGGTTTAAATAAATCTTTAATATTGGAGGTTGCTCCCACATGACGGAGCTTTGAACTAGAATTTTTTAGAAGAACAGTGAAATCTTTATCAAAGTAAATCCATACTCCAAAAGAAGTGGGTATTAAAATTATCCCGTGAAAGCTTTAAATCTAGGGTTGCTCCCACATGGCGGAGCTTTGACTATGGAATAATTAGCACTAAGCAAGTTTTCAATTTGTCAAAAGCTATCTAAGTCTAAACATTCATCAAACTTCTCTAGATTTCTCATTTCAATTTGACTCCTCATCGTTATTTTGTTGAAAAATCCCAATTTGCTAGAATTGTTAGAACTCTTTGTTTGGGAGTTAGAATTGATAGCATTCAAATTATTTCCACGATCCAATAAACCATTAGAAAATTAGTTGATTTCAATAGTTGCTCATTAGTAGGTAGAGAAGATTCCCAAAAAATCAAACACTTCTTAGTTGTTTTAGTTCCATTATCTTGATAGAAAACCATAACATCTAAATTACTTTGACCTGTTAGAATTCCTTCTTAGTTATACTTCCCAATTATTAAATTTAGATTCACAACCCATTAGCTAAAATACAACCTGTTATTTGGGTTTTTTTCCTTTTGTTTTCTTTGTTTCATTTTTTTTTTAAAAACAAACAAAAAAACTGTTCAGCCTAACCTCATATAACACCCAATCCCTCACGAGCTGGCTGTATACTGAGCAAGAGTTGTGTGAACCCAATAGTTGTCACCTAGGCCTTGGAAATTTTTTTTTTGGCTTTTGCTCATTTCTTATAGCCTTTTGGGGTCTAAAAGGCTTGAAAAGTGTATTAACACCATAAGTGGTAGATGTCCCTACGATTGCGATGTGTTAATTTCCAAAAGTCTAGAAATGCTTTAAGCACTTCCATTTACCATTTCCAATGTCTAGATAAGTGGTTAGTATGTCAATTAGGAGTTTGAGATAGGTTTGAGCTCTAGAAGACATAGTTACAAAAGACCCTTATTTTAGATTATTAACGGATTTTATTTGAATCCACCAATTCTTGAGGACACGCACCAAAGATTAAAGAAAGGTGTTTCTAGTATAAAAGCATGCTAGGAGCTCAACAACAAAGTTGGTTCGTAAAGATTCCCTTGTACGAGAATGATTCCTCCCTAGAGGAATTAAATCAGAAGGTAAAGAATTTAAACCTCTCCACATTTCATACAAGCAAACATATAAACTTGCAATTAACATTTGGGAGCTTCTTAGAGGTTGCCAAAGAAGTTTCGTAATTTTCTAAATTGTAGAAGATGACTCCATGGGAAGTCAACCGCATATACTAGCAATTGGAAATTCATAGAAATTTTCTAGGTAGCAGTAAAATCCCACTAAAAATTAGAATAGTTTTTTTTAGCTTAAATTAGCACCTAGCCAAATTTTAAGACATTCTGACACCGACAAGTGCAAGAATTGGTAGTAGCACCAAATTTTAAAGGTTTTCAAGAACATTCAATGGGTTGACTAGTGTATCAGGTGTGAGTGTTTTCAACTCTACCCCTAGAGTGAAAACCTGCACATAGGTTCTAGCGGCAATTTAGTAAATTCTAGTGGAATTATTCAAATTAAGTGTTCTTTTGGCCTTCCAATCAATGGACACTTTTATGTTTATATTTTGAACCTAGCTTAAATGTTTTAATCCTACCTAACTAGTTAAAACGTTTCATTCTAAATGAGCAAGTGAAAACTAATCTACTTATAAGTTTTGTCTAAGCTAAGTTGTAGAATATGATTTACTTTTTCTGAAATGATAAAGTATGTCAAATTACACTATTCCTATCAAAAGTTATCGATGGATGAAAACTACCCCTAATTCTAGCCTAAAAACTTCATCCACTTACTAAAAATAAAAAATCAATTCTAAAAATTTCCGAACTTAAGGATATGATTATTGGTTGGTTAAACTATTAGTTTTCCAAGAGAAATCCTAATTTTGATCTATTTTGGAAAAATTCATCCAAAGTGGGACAATACTTCATCCACGCGTTATTACCTCAAAAATTAACCAATTTCCAAAGTAAGGGTGGATTCGGAATCCATAAAAGATTTCCTAATTGGTTCTTTCTTCAAAAGATTTTTTTAGTGATTCTTTTAAAATATTAATTATTCTTCTTCTAAGTCTATTCTTTGGTTATTATTATGGATTTTAGAGATTCTTATAGAATCTTCCAAGGTTTTAGGTGGAAATTATAATTTTACTTCTTAGTGAAGTAAAATTGGACTCTTAGCTAAATTATTTAATTTGGTAATTAATGAACTTCCTATGTCAAATTTAATCCTAATTTTATTTTATTTAAGATTTTAATTTTAGGTTCCTTTTTGGTAATTCTAAGCTATCTCTAATTAATTCTAACCACTGAAATTCTAACTACTTAATTCATGCATTAATCTAAAATTCAAATCGATTGCAATTAAAATCAAAGGAAAATTAACGTACCTCTCCTTTGAAAGAGTCTATCATTTTGTCCTCGTGAACCGTTAGATATATTATGTTGTAGTACCCATCTCCGTCCATGTTTGGTCTACGCCATTAGGTTAATTTTAGCATTTTGTAGATACACGACTTTAATAATGTATTTATGTTGTTTCAAATAAATCCTAATTTTATTTAGGAATTAATTTTATAATTGAAACAACTAATTTCACTAAATCAAGTCAAATATAATTATTAATTGAATTTTTAAATGAATTTTTATTCCAATTGATTACTTTGAACATATTCGTTGAAGTTCTGTTTTTATTGATTTGTCTTATTAGGCCTAATAAAACAAACTCCAAACCAACAATCGACCAATTAATTTCAATTGGAATCTTAATTATTTGCAAATGATCAAAATTCCTCAATAGTAATGGAATCAAATCTAATGAAATTCCTCAAAGAATAGGAAATGGAATAAAACCATCAAATGATGCTAAGTTGAATAGTAAGATGCTCACCTTTTTAGTTTTTTATTGTTTTGATGACATATTATTGTTCCTAACCTTCCTTTAAGCCTTCTCCTTCGCATAGCTTCCGCCATTTGTTTGTTAGTTTGATTTGGAGAGATGGAAAGATGCAACAAGAGATGTTAGAATGCAAGGAATGAATTTTTTGAGAGTTCGTACCTTACTTGCAAAACTCCAAAAGTTTTTGGAGTGACAAGCAATAGCCGGCCTTTGGTTTTTAGTGTTTTGCTTGACTTTCAACTTGTTTGTGGCATTCAGTTGGCCCTTTTTTAGAGACCACACAGCATTCCTTAGCACCCCATGCGTCCAGTACACCTAGAGCCACTATACACTGAAACTCGCCTACCACCTCAGTTTCCCATTAGTTCCCCCCTTCCTCTCTCAAAAAATTTGTGAGCCGTTGTTTTTTTTGAAAAAAAATGATTACCCTCAAAATTGACGTTGATTTCTCAAAAAATCACAAAATGTTGATCTTGTGAAATTTAATCTGAGCCGCTCAAATATATAATACAAATACTCAATATAAATACGAATATGGGTACGGGTATTGGATATGAGTACTAAATAAATGTATTGAATACAGATATTGAATACAGGTACTGAATACGGATACAATATTAGATATGGGATCAATTGTCCCATATTGTTTGTCAAGAACTTTGATTTTGAAGATTACAAGAGGAGGTGGGGGTAAAGGGGGGTGAGATAAAAAAATTTAAATCAAATTTTAAATAATAAGTGGGGGTGGTAAAATAAAAATTGAGGGGGGAAGTGCATAGTGACACTGTACACCTTGAGTGCCTAATAACTACATTCCTACAATTAGCACTCCCCAAACCCAAACAAATTAGCAATCCCAAACCCCTTAGCACACCCCAGTACGTTCAATTTCCCAATACCCCCTGTTACCGAGAGAGACCCATTTTTTCCGAACCCAGAGAAACCCCCTCTTAATACTCCCGTTCACAACCTAGCAGAGATCCCCCTACCACCGATATTGCACTGGGTCAATGACCACCCAGTGACCCCCCTCCCAAAGTCCCGTCGGTCTGTCAGCAAAGGAACCCCTGAGAACCCAGGCAGAGGCTCCTTGTACCTCACCTCCCGAACTGCCCAGTAAAGCCCTCTCCCCGGAACCTCACCTCAACCAAAGCCCCGTTGACTCAACCCGTCACCCCAGCCCAGCCCCCCTCCCAAACTCGGGTGGACCCTATCGAACCTCAGAGCATCCCCACTCGGGGGCTGCTGTATCCCTATCTGGATGTATTTCATCCGGATAGGGAAGGGACCCCCCCCACTGGAGTGTTGTATCCGTAAAATTTTGGGGAGAGGGGGTCCCAATCCTGTAAACTGGCTCGCGTTTGGGGAAGAGGGTACTGGTAACCTGTATTCTGAAAATAAAAAAAATTGGTGTCCTTTTACCCTGACAGCTCAGTTCAGTGAAACAGGTGTGTAATAAAGTGAAGTGTAATTGATGTCTCCCATCTGCGAGGAGGACGCTTCAATACTGTTATGAATTTCTTGTTTATTCAGTAGTATGGTTATTCTAATGAACATTAATGGCTATTCAGTAGTACCCTAGTGGGGTGATTGAAATAATTAATTATGGTTAATTTAGATAATTAATGAATTAATAAGGTAATTGAGGGAATTAACTAAATAATTAAGCTACTTAATTAAATCAAGGTAATTGAGGTAATTAATTTTTAATTAAAGAAATTAAGATTCATTGTTAAATTGAATGTGAAATCAATTGTGAAATTGTGATAAAATATAATGAATAAATTGGAAATCAATTGATCAGATGTGGGAATTAATTGAAAGGAAATTGTAGAATAAAGTGAAAATAAATTGGGAATAAATTCGAAATAAATTTTGGAATAAATTCTAAACAAATTTTGGAATAAATTCTAAATAAATTTTGGAATAAATTGGAATGCATTGTGAAATAAATAGTGAAATAAATTCTGAATTAAATTGTGAAATAAATTGTGAAATAAAATTGTGAAATACATTGTGAAATTAAATTGATGGAGGAATAAATTGTGAGCTCCACATCAATTGTATTTACCATTTATTTTATTTAACTACTCTACTAATAATCTTTTGGAAAAAGTGTTTCATATATATTTTGCACATTAAGACTCGTATTTTCTAAATCTATAGTATCATCATCTTCTTCTATTTCTACTAAAGTAGCAGCATGAGGTAATTGAAAACAAGGTGGTTCCACATCAGTTGGACCTGTTGGCCTTGGTGGCGACATAGACATGCTTGGATTTACAGAGTCAACATTCACTGCACGTGGCACTGGTGTAGGACGATGTAGTTCAGCGTCAACAAGTCTTTTCAATCTCGCATTTCTAATTGTCTGTAGCAAAGTCTGCTCATCCAAACGTAGGCGCATGTAAGCTTGATATTCAGGGTCATCTGCACCTAATTTCGAAAATAACTCATCTACAGCTATAAATAAGTAGACTTAGTTTCTTCTACAAATAAGTAGACTTAGTTTACAAATAAGTAGACTTAGTTTCTTCTACAATTATATAATTACTACATATTAATTTTACTTTGTACAATTTTGAATGTCTCATTCCGTAATAGGTATTTAACAATGTAATAGTTATATCTAAACTTCCTTTTAGAATACAAAGTTTAAGATAAAATTTACCTCTAAAAATATTTAAAAATTTAATTTGAAATTTATAATTAAAGTTCATAATGGGAGAGAGATTGAAGGAATATTTGGATAGCATTACAGATGAGTGGGAGGAAGTAGAGAACTTGATGTTCCAAAAAACTATATTGCAAGAACAATTAGTGTGTTTTCAAAAAGGGGTTGCAATAGAAAAAACTAAACATGGTGGTTCATTACCAGGAAGGAAAGGCAATTTGGATCGAGATTGGAAGCAAGGTTATAACCAAATTGTAAAAGATTATTTTGCATCAAGTCCACTATTCATAGAATCCCACTTCCGGAGGCAGTATCGAATGTCAAGGCAATTATTTTTGAAGATAGTGAAAGATATTGAAATGCATGATCAGTATTTTAGACAAAGACCAGATGCCCTTGGCAAACTAGGTATTTCTAGTATGCAAAAGTGCATTGCAGCTATAAAGCAATTGGCTTATGGATTCTCAGCTGATGCATGTGATGAATATGTAAGGATGGGGGAGAGTACCGCAATGGAATCATTAAAGCGATTTGTGCAAGCAATACGAGAAGTGTATGGTGAAAAATACTTGCGCAATCCCACTCGAGAAGATATAATAAAACAAATGGAAGTCAATGAAAAGAGGGGTTGGCCAGGTATGTTTGGATCCCTTGATTGCATGCATTTGGATTGGAAAAATTGTCCCACAGCCTGGCAAGGTCAATTTATTGATAAAGACGGAAATTTTTCAATTATACTAGAAGCGATTTGTGATCAATCACTATGGATTTGGCATGCCTTTTTTGGTATGTCTAGAACCAATAATGACATAAATGTCTTAGACAGTAGCCCAGTCTTGCATAATTATCTTCAAAATCAAGTGCATGATTTAAGCTTTCAAGTGAATGGTAATCATTATAAAGGATATTATTTGTTAACAGATTCAATCTATCCACCATGGTCACTTTTTGTGCAAACTCTCCATGGAGCTAAAGAACAAAAGAAAGCCCATTTCCCGAAAATGCAAGAGGTTGCTAGAAAAGACATTAAACGGTGTTTTGGTGTTTTACAAATAAAGTGGGGTATTATACAACAATCAAACAGGCAATGGAAATTATATATAATTGAAGATATAGTGATGGCATGTATAATTCTACACAATATGATAATTGAAAATGAAAGGGATGATGGACTTCCCCCTGTTGATTATGAAAGGAGTGATGCTGCAACTGCAGAACGTGGGTTAACATTTGCTGAGTATAGGGAGGGTTCAAGACAAGTGAAGAATGAATCAGGATTCTTTAGCCTTAGAAATGATCTTATTGAACATCATTGGGCAAGGAAGGGAAAAATGAATTTGTAGGTGAAGATTTCAATTCAAGTCTTCGTATTAACCCCTAAACGCCCAAACTGTGTTTTTTGGGCAACATAGAAATTTTGGGCATCTCATCACAAATGGAGTTTTTATTTTTTCTTGCTTAAATTTTACACAACATGTGCCCAAAGAGTAGCTTTAAGGCCCAACAATTTTCTAAACTTTTGAGTTCATGCTTAAAAAGTTATTATATGATATGTAGTTTTTAATAATCGACGGGCAGCCGTGGGGGTAAAAAAACTTCAAAAAAATAAATTTTTTTAAATGAAAATTTCAAATTGGTTCTCTAGTTTGATATATACTTGGAAAGCTTAGAATTGCATCATTTTGATGAATGACTCAAAAGTTATGAGGAATTTTAGTTTGTAGGAGTTTGAAGGTTGTTATTGAATTTTACTCTAAAATAAACTTTGAATTTTCAATATTTTTGAAAAATATAAAAACATTGGATGCAAATAATTTATTAAAATATTACAACCATTTTTTGTTGTATTTTTAAATTCCAAAAGAAAATTGTTAATAATTTAGTATCTTGAATAATTTTCTACTTCTTTGTACTTACTATTTTTTTAATATGTTGTATGATTCCAAATGATTTGAAATTTGTACTACACATGACAGTTTTCAAGCCATTTCGGTGAAAATATAGGCAAAATCATTTAGGAGTTAATTTATAATAAGACAATAGCAATAAAATTTATGTGACTTATTTATTATTTGTAAAAGTAGTAAAGTATTCATTATTTACCCTAAACTATGTATTCTTCCTAAACTAATGAAATATCACATGGATAAATTATTTTATTAATAATAATAATAATAATAATAATAATATATTGTGAGAATCTAATGAACATTTTTAATTTTCTTATTACAATTGAATTATTACAAGGTTAATAATAATTTTTTTGAATTATTATAGTGAAAATAAATTTTTGAATTATTTATTTAACTGGACCCAGTGATGAATCCCCCACCAGACCTGTCCCCCATCAGCCATGTCCAGAGAGAGCATCCCTACTCCAGAGTGATCAGTAACTTCGAGGTTAATATTATACAGAAAGTGGGAATTTTAGGGAATGCCCAGTGCGAGTGGGGTTCCCTACTGCAAGCAACACGGATGGAAAAAGATGTATAGGGATATAGATAGGGAAGCTGGAGTGGGGATGCTCTCAGGCAACAGTTGTGCTCCCTATACCCTCCACCAGAGGCTCGTCGGAAGCCGAAACCCGTCAGTAGCTCGAGAACCCAGAGATATCCCTCCTCGGAGCCCTTCTCCCATACCCTGTCATTACCCCCAAAGCCTGTACCCGGCTTCTAAGGAATCCTGAACCCGGCCTCTCAATCCCCCAATACTTGATCAGCTGCTAGGAGGGGCTACCTGGGAGGTTTAAATTCTCTGTAACTAGATTAAAACAATCAATAAGGGTTAAACTCCCTTGGCTTACAAAAAAAATCCAAATATTAATGCGGAACTTCAATGGACCATTAAAAATAAAGAATGTGAATGAATGTAGTTATTAGGCACTTAAGGTGTATAGTGACACTTTGTGTCACTATGCACTCCCCCCCTCAATTTTTATTTTACCACCCCTACTCACCCCCACCTATTATTTAGAATTTGATTTAAATTTTTTTATCTCACCCCTCTTCACTCCCACCCCCTCTTGTAATCTTCAGAATCAAAGTTCTTGACAAACAATATGGGACAATTGATCCCATATCCAATATTGTATCTGTATTCAATATCCATATTCAGTATCTATATTCAATATCCGTATTTAGTACACATATTCAGTACGCATATCTAGTACCTATATTTAGTACCCGTATTCAATATCCGTATTCAATACACGTATTTAGTACTCATATCCAGTACCCGTACCCGTATTCGTATTCAATATTTGTATTTTATATTTGAGCAGCTCAGATTAAATTTCACAAGATCAACATCTTGTGATTTTTTGAGAAATCAATGTCAATTTGGAGGGTAAGTATTTTTTTTCAAGAAAAGCAACGACTCACAAATTTTTTGACAGAGGAAGGGGGGAACTAATGGGAAACTGGGGTGGCAGGCAAGTTTCAGTGTATAGTCAAGCCTTCAACACTTAAGGACTAAACAAAAAGGGAATTAGTGAAGCTAAATGTAATTTTAAAAATGATCAAACAAGTTTGTGAGAAGCTTACGAATAACAACACCAAGAAATTCCTTCCTCTCCCAAATGGACTCCTCTCAAGTATGTCACCAATTAATAAAGTGAATGAAACCTCCTTCACTTGTTGGCCTAAATAATGAGTTTTGGAAGTTTGAAGTCACCACTTCGTCGTATGAATCAACCTTAATTTTAGAAATTCCAATTAACCCTTAATTGAATTTTGATTCTATAGCCTTATCAACTTCTAAAATCTCATAAAATCAATTAAAGGCTTAGGAGTTAAATTGGGTCGGATGAATTTTGTTTAAAGTACAAGGGCAAAGCTTCGCTATGCAAGGGCGACCCTAGGTACTAATGTGAAGAATTCTCTTAAGTCAAAGTAATCTTCTTACAAAATTAATTTTGATTGGCTAGAGCTTCTACATATGGGCAATTCTAGACTATGGAAATTATAACTTAAATCCCAAAGGATGTATGCATGACAATGTTTAAACCAAACTTTAGAATTAAGTCAAGACACATGAGTATTTTATTTCAAATTCCAAAAGAGGTATGCATGATAGTGTTTGAACTGAATTTTAGATTTGAAATTTTAAATACAATTATCAAATTTTAGTTTTTAAAGGAGGTATGCATGACAAAGTTTAAACCAAACTTTAAAAACTAAATCAAACCAACCCCATTATACAACATGAGTTGGTTAAGTGTTTGTTTTAAAAAACTTTTGGTAAGATCTAGCCTTCCTGCCTTAAGAGTTCTAAAACAAATACTTGTTCAATGACAAAAGATATGAATTTGGAAATCCAACTCCCAACACTCTAAAAGAAAACGATAATCGAGAAATGAAGAACTTCGTGAGCTTATTAGCAAAGGTTGAGCAATCTTAAGGGAGCCCAAAGTCCTTGAGGCCCTTTACTAATACAAGTGAGTATCAAAGTAGAAATTTGGTCACCCCAAGAATTGGTGGTGTACCAAGAGAGAGAATTGTGTCCGATAGAGTATCGGTACATTGAGCAAAATTTATCCGACAATCTTGTCGGTACAAGAATGTGCTAGAGCCTTGGCATGGAGAGAATGAGGGAGAGAGAATGAGATTTAAGAAAATGGAATTAGAATGGATTGAGAAAATGGGTTGCGAGAAACAAGGAGGCAGGGCCCTTATATACTAGTAGGAAAGGGCCCACTTCCTTGCTTACCACAAGATATTATGTTTTTTTTACCTAAGCAATTTCATAACTAACCTAAACTACCCAAAGATATTTGTCCCACAAAGCTTTCTTTAGTCAACATGAAGGTTCTCAAGCAAGTTCCTTAAAGGCCTCAATTAGCCTTAGAAATATTGCCTAAATAAAATCCATTGACTTTTGAAAGATTTTGGGAATCAAATCTTTATTTTAGATATTTTGTATTTAATCTAAAGTCAACTCCTAAATAACCCTTTAAAAGTCAAAATTGACTTTTTAAGGCAAAATTTGAAGATCTAATCAAATCAAACCTTTGCTTCTTTCCCAAATCATCTAGGAATTTACCTTAACTTACCACAATTTACTCTAAAAAAGTCAAACTATGAACTAACCTTTGCTATCTTTTAGGGAACAACTTCAAACACAAAAAAAAATATGCCATCGCATTCAAAAGACCCAAATCAATTGAGGGGGACCCTCCTCCCCCTTTTTCTAAGCCATTCTTCATTGGAAAAACCACTCATGATAATTCTATAAGAAAAGTGAAAATTCTAACTTTTGGAACTCGTAGTTTTTGAAGAATCTGAGTGGCTAGGGTTGTTTAGAAGGTTCAAGAAAGTAAGGGAAGACCCCTTGTTTGCACAAATCAAACATCGTTAGCTCTTGGTTCACTAGTCAACTTGCACCATGTTGTAAATTCTTGTAAAATTTGATGTCGTTGCTGATTCTAGTACTTCTTCCTATCAAAAAGTCTTCAAACTTGACAGGGTGCTTATTTAGAACACAAAATACTAATCTAGTTTTTAGTGGATTTTACTACACTCCAAGTAATTTCTATAAATTTACCAGTAGCTTCAAATGTGGTTGACTTCCCATGGAGTCATCATGGAAGCTTGTAAAATCTCGAAACTTTTTGGGCAACTTTTGGGGAATTTCAAAAACCTTAGGAAAAAACCAAACGTCTAATTGCACTATTTATGTGGCTGCTAAAATTAGTAACTCTTAAATAATTTCTATCCCGGGGGAAATTATTTCGATACCAGAATTTGTCATGGATAACTGGCTCCTCTATTGACCTTCTAGCATGCTCATACCTTACGAGCACCTCTCTATGAGCTCCAATCTTCCTTTTCCTCGTCTACTCTTGATTTTGGTTGATATTTAGCAATTTTCTACAAGATCGTCACAAAGAATCCAAATTTTCTATAAATTGGATTCTATAAACTATTGGACTCTCTAGACCTAAAATTAGACTACTATGCTTAGCCAGATTGTTACATGCACCCTAATGGTCATGGACAAGACACTAGATTTGACTAACTCTCATATCTCCATTTTTCACTCAAATATACTATTTTAGCTTTGCAATCTTTCTACTTATACTTAGAAATGTAGAAACATGTTGAAAAGCATATTTCTAATTCTAAGCAAACTCCTAACTCCACTAGTAGCGACTGCTACCAATTTCACTTAGACACTATAATTTATGCATATTTGCAAAAATATTCGCTAAATGTTGTAAAACATTCACGAAAAATAACTCTAAAGTTCCAAGTGCCAACTTGAGAGCTCACACTAGGCGCATATGATGTCCGAATGAAGTACACTTGGACTCTTTTCTTACTATCTTGGACCTTCTAGACAACCTAGGCTATTCAAAACCATGAAAAAAGACAAACTCCAGTAGTTGGATTTTCTACCTTTTCATGAGCTAGCAATTTGTTGGCTTGTGCTTGTGAAATAGTTTGAAAAGTAGGAGGTAAGAGTCTTACAGGCTAATATGGGCCTTTTGAAGACAATGGCACTATCGGTTTGGCGTTTGAAACATTTATCCAAAAATTAGTGCGACCACAGTAGTAGTGTAGAATTTTGAATGAAGTTAATTTGAACTTACGTAGGAGTAGAAGTAGGTAATTGGAGAGGGGTTGGGGGCCTTGGAAAAGTATAAAAGGCCTTCACCTCCTCTCTCTTTGCACCCTTTTTTTATTTCGTAATTGGCCATACGTGACTAAATTGTTGGAATTTTTGGCATTTGCCAAAAACCTCTTGTTTTTTGTTATTGTGAGCATTTTGCTTGTGGTTTTCAAGCTTTCATTTGTGTTTCGTGCCTACTTCAAAGGACATTGGGGTCCCTTTGAGTACCACCATCTTTTGTTTACATTTTTGAGTGGTTTAGTCCCTAGGATCATTGACTAGTGTGTCAAAGTCTACTAACTAATTTTTCTTGGGGTTTTTTGGAGAGAGATTTTACACATAGTTGTTGCAAATCTTCCCTTGGCATCTCAGGTAGGAATTCGTGGTCCATTGTGAGTCATTGAGTCATTTGGGAGGTGATATTTGTTGCAATCCTCCAAAGTCTTGCAGTTTGTGTTTTTTTGAGTGTTATTGTCTCGTACTAAGTGGAGCTTAATCGTTTATAATTAACCTACTTGTGTTTGGTTTTAGAAAGAAGTGCTATACTCTTAAACGGCAAAGCTATCACCTTATAGTAACTCCTACGTTATCAATTAGTATTTTATGTTGAAAGTCCTAGTATCAAACTTTCTTATGATAGCAAAGCTTTGACTTTAGTTATAAATTCTTTAAAAAGTATTTTCCTTGTGCTTTTAAAATTCGGCTTAACAAACCAAATGGCAAAGCTTTGACCCCTCTAGGATTTTCCTATTTAGTTTTAACTTGAAAGGGGTCCCCATTCAAGGATCCAAAGATTTGGTGAACAATGGCCATATTAAAATTTGGGCAAGGGCCACAAAGAAAGGCAACACCACCCAGCCAAGTAGTACCACTAGCCAACGGCACCACCCAACTAGGGTTATACCCGGACCAACTAACTGATCAAGAACCACTAGGCCAATCAAGACCTAACTGGGTCGATCAAGACCCAATTAGCTAGTTAAGACCAACTAGGCCAATTAAGACCAATTGGGCCGATCAAGACCAACCAATCGATCAGACTAGCCAACTGATTACACTACAGGGCCATCGGGCCATACACTCTAGGAACTGAATTGTTCACTTACATCACCATTCAAAAACTAAAACCAAGGGATGATGCCTTCAAGGCCCCCATTTGTTTTTTATTGGATTTTTTGAACACCAAACTTAGTTTTTGAATCCTCAAACTTAGAGAGAAACTCTTGTTGCTAAGTTTAAAGCCAAAATTGAAAAAAGGTGGTTGAAATTGGTTGGTAGGGTGTGTTGGAAAATTGCCAGATACTCCAAAATTGATAAAAACCAAGAAGTCAGATGTAGGAGGGTGATTTGGCCAAGTACAAAGACTGAAATTTCTCAAGAAATCAAAGTGAGAGGCTTGAGCCAAGCACAAGGCTAAAATTGCAAAGGATCAAGTCAAGTGGGGAGATCAGAGTGTTGAGTAACCATACCAAACTTAGTTGCAGCTCCAGCAGCCTTTGAACTTCATTCAAGCATATCAAGCATTCCAAGTTCTCAAGTCCAAAGCTCGTATGAATCCCCCATCCACAACAAAAATCAAACATTGTAACCACAATTCTAAGCTGTCAATACACATAACTCAAAGTTGTGGAATAATGTATTAGAGTGGGAATTAGTCTTTGGTATTAGAGAGAAGAGAGGATTTTTGTTGCATGTACACTATTCATCAGAGAATATTAGATAAGTTGGATTTTGCTAAAAAGACAAGAAGAAAAAACAAAGGGGAAGAATCATTGATTTTAGATTATTCTAGGATTTGATTATTAGTTGGAAAAAGTTAGGAAAGCCACCTTAAGCTTTTGTTTGATTCCTAAACCAAAATTAGTGAGGGATTTAGGAATTGATTTGATTTGGGTTGGATTCTTCTAAAATATCTCAAAAGAAAAGAAAAACATGAAAAAGAAATAGATTCGAAAGAAAAGAAGAAGGAAATGAAAAAAGAAGCTAGTGAGGAACTTCACAAAAAAAACATTCAAATACAAAGATTCAACATGGAAGTGGAGGGAGCACACCACAAATGACAAGTCATCATCAATACTAATAGAATTATTGAGATCATGGAATCTGAGGTTAGTCATTGAAATTACCACCTTTATTCTCTTTCAATTCCATAAGAAGCCATTAGAAGGGAAAACTGACGTTTCGAGTAAAACTCAAAGGTAGAATTAGACTTTAAGAGCAAAAGAATAGTAAAGTAGACTTAGAAGTAGTTCAAATTTACCATCGTCATTAAAAAGTATTTAACCCTTAAAGTAGTTAGCATTTACCCAAAAAATTACCATAGGAGAAAAGTATTGGTAAAAGTGGATGAAAAAGTAGTAAATCATCCAAAGGAATACATTAGGGAATCTTTAAGGAATTTAACATCTCTAGTAAAAGTAAAAGTCAAAAGGGTAAAAGATAAAGAATTTACCAATCCAAGGGTAAAATTAAAGGGTAAATTTTGGTACACCGGTTAACGATCAAAATTTACCATTGAATCATTTTTACTCTTAGGATAAAAGTAAGAAGATTTTACTTTGGTAGCAAGGTAAAATCAGACCCCTAAAGATAAATTACTTAGTCCTAGAAGTTAGGAAAAAATCACAATTTCAAATAAAAGTAAAAACTATTAGAGTTTTATTACTTAAGTCAAAAAATACTTAAAGAACAATTTGAAGGAAGGATCTCAAAGGGAATATTTTTAGGATTCCAAAACCACCTTAACTTCATAGATTGGTAAAAAACCGAGGTCACTAGAGTAGGATGAAGTCTTAAGCCGAATTAGAGTAGAATTGGATGATAATCAACTAGAATTGACCAAATCCATCTAAGTTTGGAACTTAGGTAGGAATTGAAAGATAGAAAATAACCCCAAATCCAAAGTGAATTTCGATAGTTAGATTGCTAGAAATCAACGGATGAAGTTTTCGGAGTTAGTTTTAGTATCAAACTTCATCCGCACATATCTCCTAGAGAATTAGGTCAAATTAAGAGTTCTTTAGCATTTTGGAAAGGACAAATTCAGCCCTACAACTTAAGCTACTCAAACTTTCCACTTGACTAACCCCTATTGGCCCTAGTTTTGGACATCGTAACCAAAATTGGCCCTTTTCTACTAACTCTTTGAAATTGGTTAGCAATCATTTAGGGAAAGTGTAGGTAGGACAAACAACAAAAGATCCATTGCTTCGATTGGATTACACATTGTTAGGCACCCCTTAGGATTTCCACTATGACAAAAGTAATTAGAACCTGATTGTGTACATTGTATTCCAAGGGTGGGAATAAAGCACCCATAGGGATTGATTTGCAACACGCCAAAACTGCCAAAATGGTGCATGCCCATTCCCATATGAACGATTATAGCACCATGGGTAGAAAGGGAAGAGTTGGGAAGGAGCTCGTATTGGTAGCTTATGCAGTCATCATCATTTATGCTATATTTTATGTTTCTATGTATTGATCATAGAGGTCCATTGTTTGTTCTAAATGAATAAGCTAATTCTTCCCATTTTTTTAATTGTAGAGAGAAGGGAAGGACCAAAGCCTAGGAATAACTAAAGTTGTAGACATGATGCTTGAGTCATGAGAAATTGACCCTATTGCATTAGTATGTATTTTGATTTTTATGGTTACGACTTGATTTGTTTTGTGTGAATATTATGATGTCTACCTTTTTAGGGATTTTGGGTTATGTTGTCTATAGGTGAGTGCGGGAGTGTTATAGCCGTCCACCTTGCCTACTAATTGTTCCTTATGTTGTTCAACAAGCATATATGATTTTTGTTTGTTGATGCATGTACACATAGTGACATAGTGCTATTCCTCATGTTCATGGCGACAATCACTTAGTGTCCCTCCAATGTGTCACATTATTTCAAGCAGAGTGATTCATTAAGTTCTATAGGTAAGTAATTTTCAAGTATGAAGCAGTCATTTTGCAGTCATGAATACTACAGATAGTCATATAAATGACTAAACCAAATCCCATAGCTGAACCCCATTTAAAATACAATGAATGTATTTTTGAACCTCCTTTTCTAGGCTCTTATAATATATTGCTATTGATTTCTTTTCCGTATATGGAATGTTTCATGTACAAGGTCACTATAGATGACTAAGGTATGTGTGTGGGCAAAACTTCATTTTGATTGATTGTATTGAAATATGAACATGTGTAGAGTGCCACAAGTACAGTTCGTACTAGACTAAACACATTGGAAGATAAGCATAGAGATATGGAAGGGAAAATGACCCAAATGCTATTGAGCTAATTGGAGAGCACATGTTCTTTGGATGAGGTGAAGAAGATGCTCACAAAATGCATGGAACGATTTGCATCTGCTAAGCATTTTAGTCCAAGCATTGGCATTTCTGTTGTGGACACACAAGGATAGTTGGGGTCAACAAAGTTGCCCGTGGTAGTTGCTCAACGTAGTAATCAGTTCAAGATGCCAACAATAGTTCTTTCAGTACACATATTAGAAGGCAATGGTGACTACAACATGTTGAAGGGGGCGCCTTTGACTCTAGTGGTAAAGGAGCACACCCGAGTTATAAAACATGACTATATAGGCGATGTACTAATTACACCTGTTTTGAAGCCCGATGCAGTTATGGCATCCATCCAAACTCTTGTTGCTATTTCTATACTTGTTCATCTAGATGGAATAGTAGAGAAGGTTGAGCTATCGTCAGAGCCATCCACAGCTAGAGAGGACTAGGACCAAGTGAGGATTGTTGACAAACCTGTGAAGGCCGAAGAAGTTGATGCTCAAGCACATGCTAAAGAACTTGAGGAAGAGAACCAAGAGAAGGAAGGTTAGCTAGACATCCCTGCTATGGACTCAAACAGAGCACCACGTGCTTGTAAACTAAAGAAAGTCATGGAGAGTAGTATAGAACAATCCCCTAAATCCAACAATGGTAAAACAATACCTGAAGTGGTGGAATTGAATGTTGTAGGCATAGCCTAGGCATAAGTATTTTTATACACAAAAACGTGGTAAGATGACATGGATTATCGTCCCAAGGAATTCCAGATGATCTCTCGAATTTCAATATTCGGATGATCATTTTCTCCTTTCTTAACTACTCTCTTCTTCTCTTTTCTAGATTCCAACTACTATCCGGATTCCAATCTGGATTTGTCTTCACCCGGTTTCCAGTTATGTCTCTCAATACACTAGTTTTCAATTCCTTTATTTTACCCTTAGAGGGTCCACTATTGATCTTTTAAGGGATAGGGACTTCACCACTCTAGTATCTCTACTTATTAAACTGATAAAAACAAACAAACATCCAAGTAATCACGGTTTTGTAACTGGAAAAGAAGATTCACATCCTCTCAACATTTCGGATGGTCAATCCGGAATGCAAGTCACTCAAGACTACATTCACTCCTCTTTACTACAATGATAGATCTCAGGCATCCGACATTGACAAGGGGGTAGTCTTTCTAGATGTAAGACGGATTCCAAGGTTAGTAGACCTTCTAGTAAGTGGGAGTTTCCGTTGGCGGTCGCTAATCTCTGCATGGAATCATTTCCAATTCCGGATCTACATTCACACCACTTTTTAGTATAATCGAATTATTGCTCCAATAGTTCAAAGGCACCACACGCAACTCCTTCATCACAAATCTAACACCGGTATAATAGTACTTCCTCAATCCTATACAGTTATTCCAAAATCCAAATTCTTCTTTACCCGTCCTTCTCACATTTCAACCCCTCAACAAACAAACAAATACAATCTAGACACAAAGTTGGAGCCAAAATGTCCACCAAGTGGCTCAAATTACAGAAGGGAATGAAATACAATGGAATAATCACTAGGATGGAATGAGAGGGCAACAAACTTGCCCGCCTTTAAAAACCAAAACCAAAGTCAATGCCTAAAAAGCCAAAAAGTCCCCTCATAAATCAGGGTAACCAAACAATGAACACCCTAGAATATCCGGAAAGTTCACAGCCTAACTATCCCTAAAAATACAGAACCCGGATCCATGTTTGGAAATCCCGTTCCAGAATGAAAATCCTATCTAACTACCTACCAGCTATCTATCCACCTTGCCATGCCTTCTTCGTATTGCTCCCACTTTGGCTGCCCGGAGTCTTCATTGAAGCCTTCATTGATGTATTCTTCGCTGACAACCGAGTTTGGGGTTTCCGCAGAATTTTCGGAGGTGAATCTTCAAATTATGTTTCTTCCTCGGATCTGGATTTCAACACCTCCTCTTCTGGCTCCTCGATCTCTTGAATCTCCGGATCTTTGGTTTAGGGCGATTCACTTAGTTCAATCTTAGTACAATCTTGCTTTGGTGTGGATTGTTGCATATGCAAGAAATCTTCCGAATGAGATCGGATCAAATTTGTCATTGCTCCAATCCATGTGTCAAGGTTGACACAAACAACCAATCCACGTACCATAAACTTTCCGGCTGTGATTCTTCTAGGTGGTAGAAAGATTGGGACAGAAATTCCTTGCTTTACCAGAACGGACTTTCTACTTGCTTCTTTCTCCGGCTCAGGTACCGCTAATTCTACTAAAGTCTGTATTTGATTGATTGGTGGACCTGCAGCTGGAGTGAGGATAGACTTCAGCCCTTTCGATTGTGGCTGAATCGGACTACTAGAAGCCTGTTGGATCGGAGTCTGTTGAACTAGAGTATCTCGGAATATGCTTTTGGGGACTTCTGGAAACCCTTCTAAGTCAATAGCCCGTTCCGAATCTAGATATCCTAGCAACTTGTGCATGTCCTTCAAGACAACTCCCATCTGGGCTTCAAAATCGACCACAACCTTTACCATCCTTGATTTGGTCATGTGTCCTTCCTTCTCCAACTAGGTGGTGTAGAGGTCAACTCGGATCACCATATGCTTTGGAACCACGACGAGTTGTTTGAGGTCGTGGATGAGTCAAAGAGCCTCCATCTCCTTCCGTCTTGCCTTATTCAGCTCCCTTTCCGTCCACTCTAGTTGGAACTTAAGGCTATCCCTTTCCTCCTTTAACTTCCGGATTTGTTCCTCCTTTTGTCAAAACTCTTCTAGATCTGGACGTTTCCGAATTTCTTCCAAAATCTGGTCCAACTCCATTTTAAGTTCACCCATGATAAGGAACACGTGATCTTCAAAGTCACCATACATCTGTTTGGCCTATTGTATCCATTGGATTCCGGCTTCAAAGAAATCTAGGTCTTCAAGATGTTCTAGACCTGGAATCGGTTCCTCTCTATTCGGTGTTGGCACCTTCCCTTCTGCAACCGGATTTGTGGACTTCATTTCCAGTTTACCATTTTTTTTGGTTTCTTTTTTGTTATTCTTCTTCGAATTCTTTCTCCTCCTTCTCTAGTTCATTCATTAGGTTGTACTTCAAGATCTCAACTCTGGTGTTGTATTGAATTTTTTCCTCGACATTGAAGACCTCCTTGTGGTGATAGAGATGGAAAAGATACGGGGTGATAGTGCTGTGTTTCACCCAAGTCACATGATCTGCTAGTTTCTCTACTACGCCTTGAATCACTCTTCTCTAATGGACGATCCGGTCTTCTAAAGCCTTGAAAATGGTATTAGCCACTATAACCATAACCTGGATAGGCTTTTCTAGATACAAGATCAGAATGAGGAAGTCCAGTACCTTTTTATGCCTCTCATTTTTGTAGTCACTAATGGCAAAACCCTCCTTTGAGTGAGCCTGACTCCGGAACTTTCCGGCTATATACTTATCTACTCTTCTGGCTAGTTTGAGTCCACCCTTTTTAAACAAATAGACATCCGCACCAAATGTCTTCCGTCCAAACTACGGATCGACCTCTCACCATCAACTTGTACTGGTTCGGAACTCCGTAAATGAGTTCGTAGATTTTCTCCTCGTTCTTCATATTCTACGGCCTATCTAACAATCCGACACTTGATACATATGTGGTCCTCTTCTAACTGTGCTCGATGGGCCAGATCAGAAGGAATGACCGAATAGACTATCCAGACTGCTACTACAAACTTTTGCACAACCAAATTACTAGCTGCTACTATAAATTACCAACAATTGACAATCTAATCAAGTGCAAATGGCACCGACCTTTTCGTCCTCTCTTTATCCCAATTGCTAACTCACCACTCTTTCTCTCAACTATACGTTTACAAGATTCAGCAACCAAAAAGGGAAAAAAAAAGAAGTGGTAGTGGATTTAAGTACCTAGTGCGCGGTTGATAGTTCCTAGTGGAGAACGGGTAGAAGACTGTTCCCCTAATGGTACCTTAGTTCTCTAGACCGGAAGCCTAGAATGTAGGTTTTAGGAATCTAAAACTTTCCCAGATCCCGGATCCATATTGGATCCATTTCCGTAACGCTAGTAACAATTCTAGCATTCCAAAAACTAGCTATTACTACTAAAGTTTTAAGGTAGTGAAAATCCCTATGAGTTACTGAAAAAAATAAAAATTGTAAGTCTATCTAATCCTATTCTAGACTAATCCTATCTGGTTTGAGTTTCCATGCTCCCACATTGAGCCCCTCTATCAGTCCAGAGGGGATTTTAAGCCGCGTTTGGGCATCTCCAAGGAAGCAACAAACAAAGGAGAATTCTTCTATTGAAGCCAATGTTGTAGTAGAGGAGGATTCAAAGAAAGTTGGCCATTGGAGCATCCAAGTCCATAGCAAAGTTTCTCATGTGGATGTTGACATGTTACAAGTCACAGCATTGCTAAATGACGTTGTTACTAATCATGCCTCACATTTGCTAGGTGAAGGGGCTTGCAAATCCCAATGGATCATATTTACAAATGTCCCCTCACTTGGAATTATGGCTATACACTAATCCCTTGCATTTGGATGTGTATAGACAAAATCAGGGAAGCAAGAATCAAAGGCAAAGGCCCCCCCCCCCCCAAAAAAAAAAGAAGCCGGTTGTTGAGAAGGTAATGTGATTGGCACCTATTATCTACACTTCACATGTAAGGGGCAACTAGCTCTGCATTGTCCTTATTTTTTTTGTAACTCGGGGTCTTCTAATCTTCTTTAGGGGAGTATGCATGATGCCCCCCTCTATCTGGTAAATCATCCATTGTACGATAGGTTGAATATAGTGAAGGCTAACCCCTTGAATATTGCCCTATCCAATCTATTGCGTGTTTCCATTTCCACTTATCGTAAACCTTGAACTACCATCATGTTTGTATGCACATGTCATCAATTACTCAAAAGCTTTGGTCTTGCAAGATGCAATCACTTTTTAGTCATTGTATAGTCATTTTGCAAGTCATTCATGAACTAGCTATTATTGTTTAGGTAGTAATTATGTAGATTATGATTGTTTTTGGATTGGCAAATGACTACGTATAGAATGCCAAAAACATGTCGTCAATAGTTTCATTAATATGTGTACTTCATAGGCATTCTTCAGTTGTATTGATGGAGTTTGAAGTTGTTGTAAGTGAAGTTTATAAAATCTAAAACGTGCATTGGTTTGTTTTTTTGAGCAGTTTGTGGTAGCCCAAGAAGTGTTCCTACTAAATCCAATGAATGCCAAATAGAGCGTAGCAACAGGTGTCATCAATGACTTGGGGGGCCAAGATAAGTTCCATTTTCAGTTGATCTCAGACTCTTGTTACAAAGTGGACATGAAGGAAGCCATTTAGCCACATGTGTCTCTAATGTTTCCCAACCATATGGACGAGCAGACAAAGGTGAAGGATACTATTGGTTCATCAACTATTTGGGAGGGCAAGTTTGTAAAGGCTACAAGATGAAGCTCCACATTTTTTGGTATGCATGGATAGTGCATTTTCCAGTGTATAATACAAGCTGTAGCACTATTGTAGCATGTTATGGAAGGCATAGTTTTTTGAACAATATTGAGACCATGTATTGCATGTAGTCTTTTGAACCATGTTTCCTCTTTTTCTCATAATATATAGTTCTCTAAGTTTTTTGTTAGATGCTTTCTTGTGAAATGGTCTTGATGTACATGAGTAATACAAATCATTGGAAGTCATTTATACTCCTGTTTGTGGAGTTATATGTAGGCGTCATTGTCGTTGCCTTTACAGTTAATGATGCTTATACCGTAATTGTATATGGCATATCCAATTACTGTGATGCAATTAATGTATGATTGCATGACCCAACAGCAATCATATGTTGGGGCACCAAAACATTGCTCCAGGTAGCACCTTTACCAATAATGACTTTATAACACTTGTTGAACCTGATGAAAATCACTACATTGAACTATAAAATGACTTGATAATAACAATACAAGCCTACATCATGACAACAAAATGACTGCAAATGATTGGAAAAGTTTTCTTTAGATGTGGTAAATGGCGGGAAACTCAACCACGTCATCCCTAAAAGCATTCAATCATAAATCTCTACTTGTATACGCTAAGTAGAGGTGGCTTGACAAGTTAGCAACCTCATATAATCACATAGCAACAAACTTTGTGATGAATAGACAAATGAATCAGCAACAAATGACAGCCAAAAGTGAAATTACTTATCCTAAATTATAGCCTTTGAAAATCAATCAACAGTGATACTTTAGTCATATGTGTCCAAAATGACTAGTTACGTAGTCATAAACTCCAATAATTGATAGCCCTTTTTCTACTATTGATAACTACCATGAGGATGAGGCAATTATCAAAGAAGTGGAGTGGTTGTGGATGATTTGCCACCAACAAACGATAGTGCCATACAATCGTAGCATCAATAAGGCTGAGGTGCATGGATTTGCATTATAGAAGAGGGATCCAAGTGTGCTAGTCAATTAGTGCATTTTTGTAGAGTGGACTGTAAGGGATCGCATTAGGTGATTATAAAGAGTTGCAGCCAAGAGGGTAGAAGCACCGAAATCATTAGGGGTGGAATTAGTGAAGGTAGGAGAAGAAAGTACTTTGGTGACACAACCGGTCCTTGCGGGTTGAAGCAAGAGGGGAAGAATTTGGATGGTAGGGTCCCACTTGAAGGGGCCATAGAGATGCTCACTATCTTTATGGACAAAGCTACTTTGAACGACATGATTTTAAAATGGACTAAGTTATTGGTGGCTAAGGAGAACGAATTGGACACTTCTGATGTTGGGATGAAGTCTCTTTCCAAGAGAAAAGAGTGGTGTGACCAAGATCTTTTGCGATGTAGTGTTCAGTTGACAGATCAGAAGCAACTGCTTGAAGTTGCCTTCGCAAGACTAGTACAAATTGAAGCAAATATGGCAATGTTAAGAGTTGAGGTAGTCGATACTCTAGATGTTTCTTACAAGACATTGCTAAGCGCTGCCCTATTGTTGTAAAGCTTCAACTTGTATGTGGATATGGTGTAGACCTTTATAGAGATATTTGAAAAAGGTGAATGGAATCACGTTGAGTATCAACCCCAAGAATGTCACCTGGGACTCAAGGTCTAATTTTTCCCATTTTTCACTCATTTTTATGAGTAATTGTGGTCAAGAAATTGGAATAAGTGACTTTACAAGAAATTGGAATAAAACCATATGTAATAGGTTTAACACCCTAGAGGCATTGAAAATACTCCAAACATACTCTTTGTGAGTATTAAGTATTTAGAAAACGTGTTTAGGTGTCAGATTATAGATTGGAAGCAATTCTAATGTTGGTCAAAACACAGGGACAAAACACTCAATCAAATGCTACATGGAGTTTTGACAGTTGAAGAGCATGCGACAAAGATTGGCTAAAATCAGTAGAGTTGGAGTCATTCTAGCTTTCCTAATAACTTAAAAGCCCATAGTAAAAGATTAGCTAAAAATCACGATTAAAAGTGAAAAGTGGAAAATAGTCATTATGTATGACCTCATAAAACAAAGTCTACGAAAGCTACAAGTAGGCAATCACTACTAAAAGAAAGGTGTTTCTAGCTTAGAAACATACTAAAACATAACGGTGAAGCTAGATTGTCAAGATTTCCTAGTATAGAAATGATTCCTCTCTGGAGGAATTAAAATTAGAAAGGAATAAATTCTTTCTCCTAAGTAAAGTGGAAGTTGAACCTGGAAATTTGCACAAAGTATTTGGGGACTTTGTAGAAGTTACTCAAAAAGTTTCATAATTTTTTGAATTACAGAATATAACTCCAATCATAGGAAATTAACAAAAGTCACTGAAATTGGAAAAATTCATAGAAATTCATTTAGTAATGGTAAAATCCCACTAAAAATTAGGATAGTGTGTTATAATCTAAATAAAAACCTAATCTAGTTTTGTGACATTCCAACATCAGTAACTACCCAAACTAGCAACGCTAATGAATTTTAACGAAATTTCAAAAACATTCCGCAGTTGACCGGCAAACCACAATCACATAGAAGCCAAATTGAGTCATCTTAAACTCAATATTTTCTTGGACCTTCCAAACAACTCTAGCTAATCAAAATTAGCAAAATCCACAAACTCCGAAAGTTAGTTTTTTCACCCTTTTCACTAAGTTGGGAAACACTATCTTTTGTGAGAATTTTGACTTGGGAGTTGGAGGTTAGAGGGTTCCTAAGCTAAAAAGGGTCTTCTAAAGCCAGTAACATAGTTTGTTTTTCAATTGGAGTTTTTTTCCAAAAGTTATGGGACATTTAGTAGTAAAGTAGAATTAGATGTAGTAATTATGGATTTTAGTGAATTTTAGTTTACTTAGGTAGTTTTTAATGTAAAAGGAGGTAAATAAGAACCTTGAAAATGTATAAAAGGGTGCCCATTGACTCCCTTTGCACCCCTTTTGATTGTTTTGTGTCCTTGGTCGCCTAAGACCACTTCTCTTTGGTGGTTTGAGATCCACCAACACAAAGCATTCATTTTTTGTATTTCATTATAGGCCATATGAAGCCAAGTTGTCAAGGAAATTCGATGATCTTCAAACTCGTTTTTTGTTACAAATTGAGATCTCTTTTGTATTTTTGAGTTCATTTCAAAGGACGTGGAAGTCCTTTGAAAAAACTTGCTCATCTTTATGTATTGAAGCTAGAATTGGCAATTGTAAGTGGTGATTGCTTATTCATCATCCTTCACCAAGCTTCGAGTGTGGGAATTCCAATAATTGTAAACATCCTCCAAAGTTTTATAGAGAACTCGTGGTTGAAATGTGGAAGAAGTTCATTCCCAAGAAAATTTGGTTGAAACCAAATTATCATAGGTCAATTGTCACAGAACTTTTGAAGAAGTGTTCAAAAAATTGAGGTTAATTCCCTTGAACAGCAAAGCTTTGCTCTCCCGTTTCTTTTCTTTTAACACTAAAAAGTGTTGTGATGTTGTTGGTTTTGATAGGGAAAGAATATGCTCCTCCCTCCAAAAAATTCCAAGTTAGTTTTGAGTTAGAGGTCTCCAAAAGGGACCCAAGGTGTGGCAAGCAACTATCTTTATTTGGTTTTCGAGAACCAGAACAAGAATTCAAGTTATCTTGAGCCAGAACCAGCAAGAAGCCAACCAAAGCCCAATCAAGTACAACCAAGGCCCCAACTAGGTACAGCCAAAGGACTAGCTGGGACTAAGCTTCGGGCTCAGTCATAGTACAAGCCAATAGTACATGTTCAATTGATTTCCGACCTAGTAATTGATAAGTAGCTAGACCGTGGGTTGGCCCTTTCTTTTTCACATGCATACATTCCCTCAAGACCAATTTTGGTCTTCCAATTAAATTTAGGAAGCAAGAGCTTAGTTCTTTTGGTTAGTGAGTGGAAGAGAGGAAAAAATCAAAATTTAGGGAATCTAAAGTTTAGTTCTTGTAGCCAATGAATAGAGAAGAAGAAAAAATAATCCAAAGCTTAGCTCTTGTGACTAGTGAGTGGATAGAAAGGAAAAAATCAAAATTTAAAGAATCCAAATCATCTCCTATCTTTAGTTGGGAAGGAAAGTAAGAGTTCAATATAAATGACTTTGATTGCCTGAAGTAGCTACTCACAAGTACTAGGTGGTCTCCTTGATGCAGGTTCATCTTCTTCTCTCCAATAGGACTTGGATCAACAGAATATAGTTAATTCTCAATCTCGGAGCAACCTCACACTTGACGAGAAGTTGTAATTCAAGGGGGAAGTAGGAGTATATCAAAGTGAGGTTTGGAAGGGAAGACACAAAAGTCAAAATACATTCCCAATCCAAGAATCATTGACTTTGAAGCCATAGAATGTAATCTATAGGAAGTCAAACAATAAAAAAACAAAATAAAGAATCCTTTAATTATAGGGAGTCTAGAACATTGCCAAATTAGAGAAAAGTTAGTGTAAGTTTAGTTTGACTTTAAAGACATTTGAAGAAAATAAAATTAGTAGAGATTCTCATAGGATTTGGCCTAGGAACTATAGGAAAAAATCAAGAAAAAATCAAAAGATAACAGAACCCTCTAAAAAGAAGAAACTATAAGATAAATTCAAGAAAAATTTCAACAAAGAAAAAAAGAAGTGAAGTCTCAACTTTGACCAATTGCCAAGAATCAAAAATTATATGGAGGGTGTTCGCAAGCACGCCATGGATGTTGAGGTGCTCACCAACGAAAATAAGACATATATGGTTGAGGCTAGTGCCTAAATTCCCCTCTCTTAAGTTTGATTAATTTTCTATTCTATATCAAAAGTAGTTCATTTTTTATTTCCAAACACTTTAGCAATTAGTACTTTAGGTGTGAACTAAATCCAGACCATTAGAGTATTGATCAGTAGTATTAGAGTAAAAAATTAAGTAAAAAATTCCTTTAGCTTTCCAAAAAGATATTAAACACAAAAACCCGGTAAAAATTGAAGAAGTTACAAGGGAATGACCTTAGTCTTTTAATTGGATGAAAATATAAAAATTCATCCAAAAAGGATATTCTCAAGGAATTTCAGCATCTAGGAGGGATCCAAATTCCCCATAAGTAGAAGTCAAAGCAAGTCAAAGTAGAAGTGAATTCCAAACTTCAAAAGCAAACAACAATTACTCAAGAATTTTGGTCTACCAATCCATGGTCAAAATTCTTCCATAAGTAACATTTAGTCATTTACTAAGAAGAAAAAAGAAATTGATATTTTCACCTTTCTACGATAAACTAAACCATTACCAAGATAAATCCAAATCAACTAATTAGTTGGAAGTAGAAATTGAGCAGAGAAACCAACAAGCAAATCAATTCCAATTAATTAACCAAGAAATTATCCAATTATTATCATAGCTAGGAATAACAAATAAAATAAATAAATAAAATAAAGTAAAATAAGAAATAAGATTAAAAAAATAAATAAAGAACAAACATAAACCTTAGGGGTAGGATTAATTATAGGCAAGTGAGTTGGGAAAGTTAAGGAAAAGTCATTAGGAGGTTTGGGAAGACAATACACGACCAATAAGAATTGACCAAGAATTACTAGCATATGACATGTTGGGAAAATACCAAAATTGCATAACCTTATATCTAAAAGTTGGCATAAGATAAAACTAGAGAATACTTAAAGCATAGAACCTTTTGGAAATATTGTTCAATCCTTGGCTTGGATCCAAGAGACTTTAGTTTTCCAAGGGGACTTTGAAAGATAATCAACTTAGTTTGACTCAGCCCCCTAAAGTCAACCTTGATAAAAGAATTCCATTCCAAAGTTTACTCAAAAAACCTCAATCCATTCCGATAGTTAGGATTTGCTTGAGTTTTATAATTTTTCATCAACAATAGTAGTGAGATACAATAGAAAAGCTCCATTGCTTGAAAGGCAGCTTGTTTACTATAGACCAATCACCCATAAAATTGAACCAATAATAATAGAACTTGGTTGTGTATATTGGAACTTGAGGGTGGAGTTCCAAATACTTAGAATATGTTTTAGGTCTTTTAACACCTAAAATCACACTCGTAACCTATAGGAAATCAAATAAATAAATACTAAGTTCTGAGTGATGAAGCCAGGACTCATAGGCATTTAGAAATGCACTAATATATGGCATGTACCTAATGTGTTACCTCTAAACATTGACAAATTGATCAACAAAGGAACGATAATCAATGTTCATATCATCGGCCATGCAAGTATTGTCCCTCCCTTCTTAGACGTGGCCACTACTGGCAATATAGTAGTGACTATAGCTTTGCCAGCTTCATCAGACCTCAAATATTCTAGTACTTCTCTTTTCATTTGTTGACATTGTATATTCAACAGGACCAATGTCTGTGTAGTTTCTAATGTTCCTTAGTTGTATCTATGAAAAAAATGATACGCACATTTTGCATAGATGTTCTTGAAAACATGATGATAGGATGGAAGAGAATTTGGTTTGTACTAATATATTCTATGCTGAAGGGAATTCTTGCTTCAATTCTACAAATAGGTAGACAAGCAGTGCACATGTTCAACACGTATTTCATGTTCAATGTGCAAGACTTTTCTCCAATAACAAACAATAATTTTTTAGTTGCTATAAATTGTTTGAATGTGAGGAATGTTACTGAAGTACTGCAATTGTGAGGTTGTTGATGCTGTTGTCTTGTGATTATGTAAAAAGTAGAAGACATAAGTGTACCTTAAGAGAAGTTATGAGTAGAAGAGAGAAGCACTCTTCTACCATAGAATATGTGGACTTTCATCAATGAATCAGACCAATCTGCTCTCACTGTGACACTAAGATATGAAAAGAAACCCATTTCTTTAGTATGCAAGTCGAACATTAGCAAAGCCCACTTCACAACATGAATCTCATCATTACAAACATTCCCAAATACAATCTAGATCCTAAAAAATATTCAAAATGAGGTGTAATCACTGCCACTACTATATTTATGGATAATTAGATAAGGTATGCCACATTGCCATTGCTTTATTTATGGATAATTAGATAAAGTATGCTACATTGCCACTACCATATTTATGGGTAATTGGATAAAGTATGCCACATCAATACTATCTTCAGTGAAGCTACATTTAAAAAATCTCTTCGTTTTACAATGTCCTGACCAACGACCTCAAAACAACACTTATTCAAGATTCAACAGGAATCTGTCAGATTTTTACAAGTTCTAAATACCAATGATTGAAACAATAAAGACTTGTTGATTTTTTGTTGGTTTTATCACCATTTTCTACTAGTGGAAGGACCCAATTTAATTAAATTTTTTTTCTCTTAAAAGGCCCTAGACTACAAGTATTGAATTGACATCTACATAATCCTAAATTCATTTTGAAGTCCTAGACACCTACCACCTTATTTGAAGGACCCAATTTAATTAAATTTTTTTCCTCTTGAAGGACCCAAAGGTGGAGAGGGATACAAATCACTACTCTAAGTAATTGCTTTTCTCCATTTTTTGCCTACTCCATTTTGGACCTCCTCTAATTTATTTATTTTAGGCCCAATTTTTGGCTTGAATCCCCATTATTTGCCTTGGGGCATTTCTTTCTTTCCCCATTTTTTTGCTTGAATCCCCATTAGTTGTCTTAGAGCATTTCATTTCTTTCCCCATTTTTTTCCTTCATCCCTATTATTTTGGTTTCATTTAGGTTCCTTATCCCCTTTTTCTCTTTCCAAATTATTTTGGTTTCATTTGGATTCCTTCCCCATTTTTGTCTCTTTCCAAATTTGTTTTTTAAACACCCTATTATCAACCTTCCCCATTTTTGTCTCTTTCCAAATTTGTTTTTTAAACACCCTATTATCAACCTTCCCCATTTTTTATACCAAGAACCCAAATTAATGGTCTTCCCCATTCATTGACTTCTCCAATTCTAGAACCTTTTATGGAAGTTTCATTGGGGATTTAAGAAGAATTTAAAGTTTGAATATCAACAATTTAAATTTTAAAGATATAACATAAAATGTTCAACTATGTATATGATCTATTGTCAAATTGAGTTGTTTTCTAAAATATTTTGGCAAATTCGATTTGGGCCATTGTTGGAATTGAATTCAAAGGAACATTATTTGAAATAAAATGAAAAATGGGTCATATTTGGTCCATTGTGTATGTGATATATGCGTTCAATAGTTGGAATGTTCCCTAAAAGATAGAGGTGTAAGTCCTACCCTTTTTTGATCATTTAGGTGTGCTTTATTTAATTTTTGCAATTGAAACAAAATATATCAATTAGTAAGTCATATCATTTTATTAAAAATTATGCATGACCATGAAAGTAACCTCAATAACTTCATCTCCAAATTCACACCCAATACCATGTTAAAACTACAAAGCCAAGTGGATAGTGCCAATCACAATTATTTATGGTTACCTAGTTTCCAGTAATCTCAGTAGTTGAAAGCCCTTGCCAATTCAATACTCTTATAGGAATTTATGCAAGCCCCACCAATCATTATGGGATGAAATTATCTTTTAGAGATCTTATACCTCTATCTATTAGGGAACATCTCAACTAAATACATGTATAATGGTCCATTATTCCATTTTCAATTCTATATTTCAAGTAACACTGAATTCAATTGAACTCAATTTCAACAATGACCCCAAAAAGCCATATTCATTAAAATGAGAGAATGTCAAGTCTCATTTTAATCATGATCCTAAATTTAGTATAGAGAAGTGGTCATTAATTTGAGATACTTCAATAAATTGAGACTTCCGTATGCCAAGAGAATTGTAAATTTTGCTTAAATTTTGAAGTAGCACTAAGACTATTCACTAACTACACATTCCATATCTCATTTTCTTATATGGGTTCATTACAAAATACACTTCATTACTTGTTGGATCTTTAGATAGATTCACATGACTCTTCTATATTATATAACATTTGAAGGAGTCTCTTAAGATTTCAAACTTGAACCATCATTCATAATAAGTAAGTAGCTTTAACATTGAAGAAGTAGAAAAAGGCACAATAAAGTATAATAAAAATAAAAATTCATTAAATAATGGCCCAATGTGTAGTGTAGGCCAATTTCAAAATAATATAAAAAATAATCAAACTTCAAAGCAAAGAAATTTGCTAACTAATTCTATTTCTAATTCCCACTTTTTTTTGTAATTCTAATTTTCATTTTTTTTCTATTTTTTTCTATTTTAAAAAAAAAAAAATTTTCTACTTCAAAAGGACACTAAAAAACTTCTAAAAGCTTTAACAACTTTCTAAGTACACATACAAACTAACATTCAATTTTATAACAAAGTTGCATTGATGCTTTCACAAAGTACATAGGATTTCACCAATGACTTTATAATAGCAATTTGAACTTTTGGGATTTTGATTCTCGAATCTGAAGTCCTTGCTCTAACACGCAACTTCCACGCAATCATGGTATAGTCTGTATGTGTCCAGCTAGGGGAGATGGCCTTATCCCCACACTATAAAGTCCCTTGTTTGGTGTCCCACCTTGAATATGTGTCCTCGTCAATGCGATGAAAAGACATAGGAGTCCAATACTACAATTGAATGGAATTAACATGCCCTAAATCTAGATTAGGGTTCATGAGTGCTTGAGCAAACTAAAATGGATGGAGGTCACCATTAGTAGGACGCACCACAAAAAAGTAACCTACATATACATCATTGTAAACATTGAATGAAGGAGCCGGTTTGTCACATTTTTTTCCGACAAAGGATGTATCTTCTACAAACTCTTCATGTATTGTACCATCACTGTGAAATTGACCCTCGACCTCATTGGCGACTATGGAATGAGGCCAAAATCCATCCTGCAATGCCTCATGCTTCACAAGAGGTTCATTGAGAGCGCTTCTCACACCCTCCCAATATTGCTTCACTATCTCATTCTTCTTTTAGAAATCTCCAAATAACTCTTGATTTGCCATTGTACCCCACAATGCAATTTACCCGTCTAAACCTTTGCAAACCTCATCAAAGCCCTGCATTAGCTGTAGAGCCAAAGGTTCAGGACTACTCATTGGCACTTTAGGATGCCCATTTGTTGTCTCCTTCCACAAGAAAATTCCCCCCCGTTCTTTGGGCAACCAATTGGCATTCGTACAAAGAATTTTGTACTACATCAAGGGCCATTTGTTGGAATCTTTGTAAAATTTGAATTATTGAGCTTGAGAATGACCCATTAGAGAATCATCACCTACATGCAAGTATCCTTCCGCAAATTGCTTGAAGTCATGAACCTCTTCAATGAAATGAAGGATCACGGGTTATGCTTCGCAATCCATAAAAGACTTTATCAGCCTTGGAAGCGTAGGGTAGGCATTCATCTTCAACTTGCTACTCCAACGACCAAAAAGAGCATCAATGTCTTCATGAGTGTGCCCAACAATGAGAAAATTGACTAATACCTCATGGAAAACGGCTTTGTATACAGGGTGTCATGGGAGGTGGCGTCGGGGGCCTCTCCACATCGTAGTGTTTTAGCGTAGGTTAGTTGTTGCTAATCTACGTGTGTGTGGACGTGTGGCCGGCACACCTCATTCGTTCTACGGATGAGTTTAATCCGTTAGGGTTTTTTGTGTGTGTGTGTATAGTGGCACACACGTGCTTGGCTTGACGTCTTTGTCAAGTCAAGCTTTGTGAGTGAGTTAGAGAGTGTTAGTGATTACCGTTGATTGTAAGTGATTGTTTGTCATTAGTGAAGGCTCCGCATTCTCTCATACTTCATACACTCGTTGATTCTCCCTTTGTGGAGTGCGTGCTGCTTGACTACTCTTGTGATTTGCAACATACTCACTTGACAAAGACCCTCTCACGTTTCTTGCAATAATTCTCAAATTTGATACTGAGTGATTCAAAAAAAAATTGTGGGTAGTTTAGATTTTGTTATAGAGCGCGCAGAGACGGAGCCAACGCCACCGACAGCGCTCAAATCGGACCATTTTTGGAGAAGTTGTGAAGATTTGAAGTTGTGGAGCAAGAAGTTATGGAGTTGCTGGAGTTGCTGGAGTTCCCGAAGTCTCATCCGCGGCGATTTTTCATCTGCCGCGATTTTTCATCCGTTTTCGATTTTTCATCCATCCGATAGTGCATTCACACTGTAAGTGGTTCGAGTTATTTTCTGAACCGGTTTCATTCTATCCGTGTTCACACTGTCAGTGGTTCGAGTTATTTACTGAACCGGTTTCATTTTATCTGTGTTCACACTGTAAGTGGTTCGAGTTATTTTCTGAACCGGTTTCATTTTATCCGTGTTCACACTGTAAGTGGTTCGAGTTATTTTTTGAACCGGTTTCATTTTATTTGTGTTCACACTGTAAGTGGTTCGAAAAAAAAAAAAAAAAAAGTTTAGTGTCAAACTTTGGAGGTAGTTTGTGAGGGCAATTTTACTCGCTTGTGAGTGAAATTTGTGCCCATAGTTTGAGTATCTCGTCATTTATCCAATTCTAGTGTTGGATTGACATTTTATCGCGTTATCACCCATTGTTTTGCTAAGTAATGGGGGATTAGTGTTTGTGAATACCGTGACTGTAGGATTCCATCTCCTCCTTAGTTTTAGACATTTGAGGAACATCTTTGGTGTTTCTCTTGCTTTGCAGATATTGCAACTTGGGATTATCCATTGCAGGCGCGTGCTAGTGGCTCTAATTCTTTTGTCAATTCTACTTTTATGTTGTTGGGGGAGAGGATCCGGTTTTGATTTCTGGATTCTTGTGCGGTACCTCCTCCGTGTTGTGGGCTTGTTGCCGGTGTTTTCCGGTGGCCCCATTTTTTGTTGTCTCAGATTGTAATAGGGTACTGTAGGGGTGAAGTCGGGTTAATGGCCGGCAAGACCTTTTTATGTGGGGGGTTGTGGTTGGACCTGTGGTAGCCGGAGGTGATGACCGGTGATCCACATAGCTTGGTGATTTTGCAGGTGCAGGTTGCCCGTCCGTACCCTTACCTTTTAGGTAGTACTTGTAGATAGTTTCCTTGGTGGTTGTTGTTTATGGTGAGTACTAGGAGTCGGTATTACCACTCCCCCTCACCAGACCACCCGGAAAGTGTTTCCACCGCAGACTTTGGGCTAGGGTCGGATACCGACGAGGCTTTTGAGCCTATTTCGGCGTTGGATACCGATCGTAGGCTTCGAGTTTGGAGTGTGGGCACGTTTGGCGACATGGAGGATGATTTTCGTCATGTTGTGCGAGACAGGTTCTCGGGACGAGCTGGGGGTATCTCCTTGCCCGATTGGCAACTCCGATTCCAAATATGGATGAAGGAGAAGCGCTAGCGGACACCGTCGTTCAACGACTGGTATGCGTTTGAGTTGTTGCTACAGCATTTGGAGTTGGAGGCGCTTAAGACATACGGGAGGTGGATTGCATTGCACACAGAGGAATTGCGCCTAGTTGAGGACTATTGGCACGATCGTGTGGAGTTGGTGACTACACTCAAGGAGGCTGTCGCAGCTTAAAATTTTGATTTTCTTAGTATACACCAAAATAGGAACGGAAACTAGTCATTAGGGAACCGGATCCGATTAGGTGAGGAAGGAAAACTCAAAATTAGCACGGAACGTGAAGTAGTGGGCCTCTTGGATCTAATCCGGTCAGGAGTAACTAACGACGGAAACGGAATGCAACACGGATTAGGTCTAGGACCGGATTATGATGATGAACCGGATTATGATGGTAAACCGGATTCATGATGACCTAACCGGAAAGGGTCCAGAGACTATATAAGGAAGAGCTTTCACTGTTGCACCCCCTTTTAGAAACTCGACCTTGAGCGCGCACGGTTGAGTTTTTGCGTTTGTGCGTTTGTGTTCTGCTTGTTTTGATTCCGGTTGAGATCGGAGAGAGAACGTGAGGAACGGGACGTGCGGCTAGGAGAGAGTGAGGTAGATTGGAGTGGAAATGCCTCCGCTACGAAGGTCTAGACCAGCGAGTCCCTCTGGAGGCGAGGTGAAGCTCCAGAAAGTCATTCCGGTTATTCCCTCCACAGAGCCGGAAAAGTCTCAACTCATGGAGAATCTCACCTCCATGGGTTGCCTAGGGTTTGCCGAGAAACCCTGGGGTTTTAGGGAGGAGAGAATGGTCAAGGAGCTCCTCGGAAAGTTGTCCAACCAGTTTGACAACACTGTGAGAGGAACTCCCGTCAGCTGGAACGAGGGAATGTGGAGAGCGGTTTACGGTTTCCGAGCAGGAGGTCTGGGGATGGCGAGCCGGAAGGATGAGTTTGTTCGAGGGAAGTTCAAGGGAGCCGTCAACCCGAAGGATGGATACGCGGTCGAGGATTGCTTGGATGACCGACACCGTCGGCTCCTGCAATTCCTGGTTCCGGTTCTTCACCCGGAAAAGCCGACCAGGGTGATGATCACCCTCGGCAACACCATTTTCGGTGCCCTCAGTGGTACCCGGAAAGTGGACTGGGCACGGATCATTTCCGATCTCGTGGCCCAGCTCGTTAGTAGGGTTGGGAAGAAAAGGGCCACTCCAGTGTGCCCTTTCCTCTTCCACCTCTATCGAGAACACCAAGTCCTCACCGACATGGAGGAGAAGGTGTGGAAGACTCAGGAAGTCCTCCTGAAGTATGGGGAGTCGAAAACGGATGACGAGGCGGAATCCGATTCCGGGTCAGACCGGGAGTCCAGCGAGGAGGAGGAGGAGCCGATGCCGCCGATCAAGCGACAGAAGTTGACGCCTTCATACAAGCGCGGGACGCCTCCCGGTCAAGACAGACCGGCCCCGGAAGAGAAACCGGAAGCCGAGAAGACCAATTCCGGGGGAGATCCGGATATGCAAGATCCGTTCAACGGTCTGATCAACGTCCTCTGCAACATCAGGGCGGATTGGGAGGTCAAGCACAGGACGCTTGAGGCGATCGGCAAGTTGGTAGGTGCGCCACCGGACAGCAAATTGGCGGAACAGGTGGCGGAGTGCATCACCAATCCGGAAGAGACCCGGAAGCAGGAAGCCGAGATCCGCTGGTTGCAGGAGGAGGTGGATAAACTGAAGGCAACTTTTTTTGCCTATCAAGAAGACGTGATGGCCGCCCGGGAGATGGCGGAGGAGACTCGGAAGATAGCCGAGCAGATCAAGGCGGTCTTGGGAGAGACCGGAACGGCCGCCGCCAAAGCGAAGCTCTTCGACGAGAAGATCCACGAAGAGAAGACACTGTCCGGTTCCCGGATGGTCCGGATTCTCGCGGACTTCGCTGAGCAGGTGGAGACGGCAATGGTGGAGGGGCGGAAGGCTGCGGACCGGATCGAGGAGAGCAGCCGGAAGCTGACGGGAGCAACGTGCGACAAAGGTATTCATCTTTCGGACATCTCGCTACCGGATCTCTTTCCGGATGCGACTATTCAGAAGGATAGGAAGGATTGGACTCTTGAGTCCAAGAAGTCTGCACGGACTGGGACTCCGGGAACGAGACCGGATATCACCATCGACGTGGAGTCTCCACCCGGATCGAATCCTGCGAAGGGGGAACGGGTCCGAAATTTGAGTGAAGTCTTCGAGGAGCTAGTCCCGGAGATCGGAAGCCCGACAATAGGATCTAGAGTTGTAGGGTAGATAGGATTTTGATTTCAGTTAGGAGTAGGAGCGGATCCGGATCCGGATCCGGATCCGGCTCAACAGTATTAGATTAGACCGGAAGTTAGATTAGGGTGGCGGCGGACCCCTATGGGTTTTCCGCTCCTTTTTGTGCTTTTAGGGTTTTTACCCTTTGTATATAAATCGGTTCCCGCGATGGGAATTGGGAGTTGTTCATTTTGCAAACTTCTTGTACTTTTCTATTCTCTTCATTGTGTGTCTCTCTCCAGCGCGACAAGATTGTATGATGTGGAATTAGGATAGTACGAGTTGGTTTGCGAGTGATTTCTCCCCTTGGTGTTTATTTTCCGATCCTAGGTGCATGTGAGTAGGTATCGAAGAGTTGGTAGTGAACTTAGTTCCTCAGCACTTCTAGAGTTTGAGATTCCAAGTGAGAAAGCCGTTGTTAGGCTAGGCGGGTAGGGAGGGATTCCTTAGCTGCGCTAGAACTCCCGGGTGGGAAATCCGGTTGAGTATCCGATCTCTTGTGAGGTCTCACCACCCGTATGGGTAACGGAAGAACTTTAGTTGATGTTGGAACGGACGGGTGCACTTGTAATCACCTGTCTTCGCACGGATTGGAAGTAGCATCAAGGTCGTTGTAGTACGAGAGGGTCGAGTGTGGGGTCTTTGTGTGACCTACAACCCGGATTGCTATCTGGGTTGTTGTGAAGGACCAAACCGGATCCGGATTAGCTTAGGAGTTTAGGAAGTAGGACAGTGGGTCTTCAGCCACTATAAGTCACGGAAAGAGTGGTGGGCCTACCACTCTCAAAATTCAGCGGCGACCCCTCTGATGGTGAAACAGAGGCAAAACCAAACCGGATAGGATTACGGATACAGAATGACCATCCGGACCGGATTGGTCAGGACGGATTTCCAGAATCGGAAGTTGTGAGATCCTGGGATTTGGGTATTTGTACGGACCGGATAGTTAGTAGGACCGGAAGAAAGAGTAATCCGGTCTATAGTTATCCGGTGTGGTGGTATTTCTGGTTCTAGATCTAGGATCGGAAAGTAAGATTGGGATACTGACTGAGCTTAATTGCTTAATAGAGCTAGATACTTCACAGGATCTCGTGGGTTCGATCTTTAGAGTCACTTAGTTATACTCTAGAGCGATTTTTGTGAGTATAATGGGGAATTGACCTGCCCTGTGCTGCGACAATTGTGGATGCTTTGGATGCTTCGCATTATTCAGAGTATTCTTCTACCCCGTTGTTGGCTCGCACTATTCAGTGGCGTCCACCAGATGAGGGTATTACCCTTGTGGAGCTTTTTGCCGGCATTGGTACAGGGCTAGCGGCGGTGTTAGAAGTCGGGCTCAAAGTACGACGGTACATTCATGTGGATAGTGGCTTTGCGGCCAACCGTGCCGCTCACCATCACATCCAACGTCTTTTGGCGTTGTATCCAGAGCAGTTACCACCTTCTGCGATTCGAGGGTGTTTTGGTAAATTGCCACGTGATGTGACCTTGATTAGTGAAGATGATCTTCGTCAATTGGGTCACGTGGACTTGGTGATTGTCGGATGGCCTTGCCAAGGCCATTCATGGGCAGGTAGTGGACGTGGCTTGGATGATCCACGGTCGAGGCTCTTTGCGGATTTGCTTAGGCTCATCCAGTGGTGGATTACCCACCAATCGATGCCACCGGGGTACATTTTTGAGAATGTCCCTCCATTGGGGGATACACGGATGAAGGTGTGTGCGGATGGGGCATACATCCATCACCTTTTTGGTCCCCCCACATATGTTGATGCCGCGGCGTTGGGCTCTTACGCCCACCGGCCATGTTGGATTTGGACCAACTTGGCATCATCGGCAACGCTCACCTCTACACTTGCACAAGTGCAACGACCTGTGCGGCGTGAGGTGGATGACATCTTGGACGACCATCGTGTTTCCATAGAGGTTACCAAGGATGATGAGCCACCTTTGGCTGTGGTGAACCGCGTTGGTTTCACATGGAGGGCATTTCCCACATTGATGTGCTACCCTGGGTCTTTTGTCTTTAGGACAGGCGGTCCGGGTATGGTTTGGGATTCTACTTCCCAAACTTACGAGGAGCCTTCTGCCAATGAGAGGGAGCGGGCCATGGGTTTTTTGACAGGCACTACTACGGCACCGGATCTCTTTGAGGGCCAACGTCGTTATTTGTTGGGTCAAGCTATTGACCTCAACACTCTTGTTTGGGTTTGTGGCCTCTGTTTCGCCTTTCAGCGCCGTTCACGTAACCAGCCACATGTGCTAGGGGCAGACTTTGATGGTCAGGGGGCAGCGGTGCCACATCTCATAGAGAGCAAGGAAGCGGAGTTGCT
Source organism: Pseudoscleropodium purum (assembly GCA_963969395.1). NCBI lineage: Eukaryota > Viridiplantae > Streptophyta > Bryopsida > Hypnales > Brachytheciaceae > Pseudoscleropodium > Pseudoscleropodium purum. The sequence continues at coordinate 1,077,639 of OZ017800.1, read as the reverse complement.
TTTTCGTTTGGAGAGGCACGTAGATAAGGAGCTTCGTGCTCAGCATGTCTTTGTAGCCTTGGCCGAGGACTTTGGTAGAGAGGATGCTGGGGATATCTTTTCCCGGTTTTATCATCACAATATGGGATTTTATGTGGATCCCATGAGTGAGAAGGTTGGGGGCATGAATGCCCTCTCTGCTACTAAGTAGCAATCATCGGGCGTGCCGGTACGCAGTGAGTCTTCTACAGTGGAGAAGGAGACCACGGAGTTTGATGATTGGCCTTTGGAGTTAGGGCCACATCTTACCATTGCCGAGGCACGAAGGGTGCGAGCGTTCATACGTTCGTATCGCAGTTGTTTTGCCTTTAGTCTCCATGATTTGGAGGGCTATAAAGGCAAACCCATTCACATTGAGTTGGAGGACGACCACCCGATCTTCCGATGCCTGTACAAGCTCAGTCTTTTAGAGAAAGTTGGCGTGCAGACTCGTTGTCAGGAGTTGTTGGCCGCCAGCTTGATTGAGCTCTCTAACGGTGAATATGCTTGTGCCACAGTTATGCCATCGAAGAAGGATATCTTTGGCAATTGGACGGAGAAACGAATGTGTAGCGATTATAGACCGGTCAACTGCAAGACCAAGTCAGACCGGTATCCCATGCCCACGCTAGAGGAGTTATTTGATGCGGTGGGCCACGCTAGAGTATTTAGTACTCTAGATTTGCGGTCTAGTTATCATCAGTTACCATTGATGGTGGATGACCGAGTGAAGACTGCATTCTGGGGAGTTGATCTGGATGGGAGAGATCAACTCTACCATTGGAAGTTTCTCCCATTTGGCCTCAAGAACGCACCCGCTGAATTTCAGAGGGTGATGGACCAGGTGTTGACCGGTTTACCGTTTGCTCGATGCTACATCGATGATGTTATCATTTTTAGTAGCAGCCCACAAGAGCATGTGAGGCATCTTCAGGAGGTATTTGATAGATTACGGCAGTGGGGATTACGTTTGCACCATGGCAAGTGCAAGTTCTTCCACGACCGGTTGCCATATTTGGGACACATGATTGTTCCAAGGGGTCTTGGCATACAGTAGGCCAAGGTGGATGCATTGCAGAAGATTCCTACCCCAACCGACGTGTCACGGCTTCGAGCTTTTCTTGGCTTGGCGAATTACTATCGCCGATTTGTCAAGAACTTTAGCTTGATTGCTAAACCGTTGACTATTTTCACAGGAAAGGATCAACCATGGACTTGGAGGCACGAGCAAGAGCATGCATTTGCTACCTTGAAGTTGAAGCTCGGTTCAGCTCCTGTATTGTGGCGTCCTGATGCAACACGGCCCTTTCAATTGCACACAGATTGGAGTGCGGTGGGATTGGGTGCAGTATTGACTCAGAAGGATGAGGAAGGACGGGAGTATGTTGTTGCTTTTGCTTCTAGGAGCAACAACAATGCGGAGTCCAACTATTCATCCTATGAGGGGGAGGCTTTGGCAGCGGTTTGGGCCATAGCTCATTTCAGGCCTTATTTGTATGGGCAACGTTTTACGTTGGTGACCGACCACCAGCCTTTGAAGTAGCTCATGGAGTCTGACAAGCTCACTGGCAAGCTTGCCATGTGGGCTTTGTTGCTTCAAGAGTATGATTTTGAGGTTGTACATCGGGCCGGCATCACCAACTTGGATGCAGATGGTCTTTCTCGCAATCCAAGTCCTTCGGAAGAAGATGTGACTGGTGCTAGGTGGCATGGGGATTGTGATAGGGAGTCGGTTCCGGGGTGGCATGCAGCGGCTTATCTCACCTTGATGTTTGGCTCCGCATCGACGTTGGTTGACTTGACAACGGATGAGGAACCAGACAAGGCCCAAGTTGTTAGCGATGTATGGGAAGACATTCCAGTCTTGTACAAGCTACAACATGGGATGCTTCCACCCGTACTTTCGGCTGTGGAGCGCGATCGAGTTGGACACCGGATAACAAGGTTTCGTTGGGAGAACGGCCTTCTATTTTGGGTGTGGCCGGATGGAACTAGGCGCATAGTTCCCAGGCCAGATCAGAGGGCTTCGTTGGTACGGCAAGTACATGAAGACCTTGGTCATTTCGGTGTGCGACGGACTCATTCGATGTTGCGCAGCCAGTATTGGTGGACCGGCATGTATCAGCAGGTCGCCACTTATGTTTCACGGTGTGAGGTGTGTGATCGGGTACGATCCAGCTTCAACACTTTATTACCGCAGTTGCAACCTTTGCCCATTATGGGATTGGGTTATCGTTGGTCCTTGGACTTTGCTGGTCCACTTGTTGTGACTCCACGTGGAGCCAAGTATGTCTTGGTGATGGTGGAGCATTTTAGCAAGTGGATTGAGCTTGTGGCTCTTCCACAAAACTCTTCAGAGTTGGCGGCCATGGCATTCCTCGATCGAGTGTTGGCTCGTTTTGGAGCCCCAATTGAGGTTTTGACTGATCAGGGCCGAGAGTTCCTTGGGGCTTTTGAAGCTTTGTGTACCAAAGCTTTGATTGACCATCGTACCACTTCTCGGGATCATCCGGAAGTAGACGGTTTGGCGAAGCGTGTGGTTCAGACCGTGAAACGAGGCCTACGGAAGTATGGATTACTCCAAGGTGGCCACCGTGATTGGGATCTGATGATACCATGGATCGCCATAGGGTATCGATTTAGTCGACAAGCTTCACTGGCTGCTTTCAGTCCGTATCAGTTGTTATACGGACGGGAGCCCATTCTACCTTGTTCTGTACGAGAGAAGTTGGCTCCTGTTGTGGATTTGGATGATCCAGAGGTGTGGATCCAATGTTTGCGTGACCGAGCGGAGTTCTTCAAGCGGGCCATGCCGATGGCCATGGAGAATTTATCCATTGCTCAGCATCACGACAAGCTACAGTACGCTCACATTCGTAGCGGCGCCTACCGACCTCAGTTGCGACGTTTTTCCATAGGGGATTACGTTTATTTGCAGCGTGAGGCACCCACGACGTTAGATGTCAAGTCTGGACGGACCATTCTTCGCGTGAAGAATGTGTTGCCTAGTGGTATTTTATTGTTGGAAGGCATGGATGGCCGGGAGTGTCGGGAGCACTCTAAAAATTGTGCTCCTTGCCATTTACCCATTGATGGCTCCGTTCATCCTAAGTTGGCCGTTGTGCCAGAGGGCCTTCCATGTTTTGTGTGTGGTGAGAAGAAGGGCGTTGCTACCATGTTATTGTGCGATCATTGCCAGCGTGGATGGCATATGGCTTACTTGACGCCGCCTCTTTCTACTCTACCATTCGGGGATTGGACTTGCCCTTGTTGTAGGGGGTCTTCTAACCATGTTTCACGTAGTGAACTGGCTTGACTTTCTCGTGCACTTTCACTAGTGTGGTGCGTTGCCATCTAGTTAGAGTTCTTGGTTTTGTTTCAAACATAGGCAACGTGAAGATTGACCAAGGGATTGGCAACAAAGTTGCCTAAGGCGATTAAAGATGGGGCTCACATTGCACCCGGCCTACCCTCTCTTTGTTACTTCTCCATGCGCTTATTGATTCAGCGATGGATTACCTTTTGACTAGATGCGTATAGTTATTGCAGCGACATCACCGTGGCGATAGTCTATGTTGTGTTGTTTGGTCCTAGCAAATTAGAGGGTCTCTTTATCCACTAGGGGGGGCACTCGAGGGTATACTTAGCATAGTTGTGTTTGACTATGCTTTTCGTTTGTTTGATGTTGGTTGAGACTCTCGATCTGTTGTGGTTATCGATCTTTCTTTACACAACAAAGGAAGGAGCAAAATGCAAAAATCCAACAGTTCTTGTTGTTTCCAACAACATTGTCTAGCTGAAGAAACAATGTTGGAGGGAGGGGTTGAGGTTCAACACCCTCCTCGAGGTGACTTGATAGGGAATCCATGCAAATCTTAGAGCCTTCTAGTATAGCTTTTGACAATGGATGATTCATGTCCTCCGTATCAATCAATTGATGTGAAGAAACCTTTGGTTCAGACTCCACATCTCTCAACAATTTTGCAATGGACCCTACAGTGTGGTTGGAGTCTGTTGGAAAAATGTCCAAGCCATAGTGCGCATATCGCACATCTCCATGACTGTGAGCAATCATACCTGTAACAATGATAAGCAACATCACGAAAAAGTCATTTGCTTTGTTCTTATGAGAGAAATGTGGAGAAAATCTCTTTGAGTGATCCATTTTGTCGTGTATGATAGTGAGAACCTTTTGAGGATACTTCTCAGAGAATCTACAGTTTGCGTAATACAGCTCCCTATGTGCTCTTTGTTGTTCAAAGTGAACTTTTAATTTTTAAGTCCATAGTTCTTGTGCCCTCGAATGTGGAGTGCAAGTGCTTCTAAGTTGCTTGAGTTTGTCACACATACCACAAATGAATGAGCAAAACTATCTCCATGAGCCTTTGGAGCGTACTCTGGAAATGAATTACATCAGATCCTATTCAATCCGCTTGCAAAAATATGTTGCAACTAAAAGGTTGAATTGGTGTTGTTGATCTCAAACAACTTATTCCTCCATAGAAATGTAGATGGCAAGACCAAAGACGGAACTCTCTCCCCTAATTGAAGAGTCTTTGACTTGTGTGGCATTAGGTTAATTGAGTTTTCCAATAGTGTTTGGAGGGAGGCTATTGCTTGCAATGTGTGTGTCCATGGTTTCTTCAAGCCTAAATTACCATGCTCCTCAGGTTGCTTATCGTCTTTAGCCATCTCCTTGTACCTATAGAAGATAGTCCTTGAGACACCATGGATGGTCCACTAGGCAATGGGACAAATATCACGTTTCGCCAAGGTGATTACTTCTCTTCCACTAGGAAGATGGTGGATATGCTTGTACAGGTCAAGTAGATGTGACTTACGCCAAAATACTCCACTATCCATGTGAATAAAGGACCAAATAGCTTGAATTTCATTGCATGGAAATGCTTGAAGGAAATTCAAGTAGCAACAAATTATTGAAGACACCCCCGTGATTGCTTGTGTTGTCATGAGGACTTCCTTTTTCGGAGGGTTGATTGGCTCTTTCCTCTCTTGAGAAGATTCATATGAACAAACTCTAGTTTGAACACGCCGCCTAGATGTGTTCAAAGCAGTCTTGTAAATATATGTTTGTTCATGGTCATTCAAGCTTGTACCACTTAGATAGACCTTTGAAATGTGCTAAGATCTCATGGACCACATCCATAAGGAAGGAAACTTAGCCTTGTACAAAGACTTTGTAATTTGAATTGTGACTCAGTCATCACCTAGCAGCTTCTCATCCATGTCAATGACAAGGTTTGCATCAACATTGTGACAAATCCCTTTTGCTACCTCAACCCCATCATCATTTGTAAGAGTATTGCACTTTGTATTCCAAGAAGCACAAGGAATGCCATTGTAAAGTGAAACACCAGTTGGTAAAACTGGCACATGAATGGAAAAGTCATCGGAGATAAGATTCTCCATTCTGCAAGAAAAACATAGACAACAGAGTCTATTAGAATTTATCTTCGCCTCAAAGATAAATTTATTTCAAAAATATTAGAGATAAATAAGAAATGAAATTGTCAAAATTAGACATACTCACCTCATATATGCAAATTATGCACCAAAAAAATATTAAAATAAACACTAATCTTTGAACCCATTGGAATTTATAAAAATCAGATTCCAATCAAATTTATATATCTAGCTATTTAAAAAAATATGACCACATTAGCTTTTGTATTGCATATCCATCATTTTGGAAACCCATTACAATTATCTTCATCTTAATGATAGAATTGACACAAGAAATGATACATTTCAGAGTTAGCATATAAAATAGTCAATGTGTATCTTGAAGCACTTAATATGGATGAATGCTACTTTTGACATCTTTAATTCAAGGATAATTTATCTTCGCCTCGAAGATACTTTATCATCAAATCGAGGATAAATTATCCTCAAGGCAAAGATAAATAGAATGTTAGAGATACTTAATTCTTGGACTATCCTGGAATTAATAGCATCAAAATTGCACAGTGATTTCAAGCAACCATGCAATGAACTTGTGAGAATCCGACAATGATGAAGGCCCATGGATGTGAATATTTCTACAGATAGAGAGAAAGGAACAATTTGGCATGATTAATGTTGTCACAAGGTCTAAGTCATAAACTAGCACGGAGAAATGTTGAAGACGCGCAATGGAAGAGAATACCATGGAAAATTGGAGTGGCAAAATGTGATGTTCGTGAGGAGAGAGACGGTACAAAAGGCAAGGGAAAAATTTGCGGGAACTTGAAACGAAATTTGAACAATCCTGTATTTTGAGGGATAGGAGAGAAGTACCTCGTCAGTGGAGGATGCATTGACTTTTGAGCATGCTTTTTTAAAATTTGCAACATCATGGGCCTCATAAATAGTGACAATTTGAAATCGAATCTTTTGCTTTTTGCCTATTTTTTTGGTACCAAAATAGGAAGGTAGTATCCAAACTTTTATTTTAAGAGCCCAAAACTATTAAATAATGAAAATGTAAATGTTTCCATTGGCAATTAAAGATGGGCATCTCTCACTTTCTAAAATTCGGACACCCTAAGGATTTGGCCATGAGAATGATTCCATGTTTCAAATAGGCAAGTCATGAAAATCAGGGCAACATATAGTAGAAGCTTTTTATTGCATTGAATTCTCTAGGGTTCAGAGTTTAGGGCTTAGGATTAGAGTTTAGGGTTTGCAAACATTGTTTTGTAGACTTCAGGGTACAAGATGTAGAGTCCAGTATTTAGTACTGAAGATTATTCTTGTTGAACTTAATGTTGAATAGCCTTGCTAGGCAAGGTTAGGTATAATGTTTATTTTAATAGTTTTCACATGAAAATAAATTTTGCTTCGTGTAATCAAAGTTTCTAGAATTTTGTGTACACAATGCTATAATTAATACTTTGTTTGTGAACTAAATAATGTAAGAATGTCTAGACTTGACATCGCACATAGAATAATTGTATAATAGAACACAAGGTTTAAATTGTTCAAACGTAAGTACATGAAATGTAGTGTTTTTTTGTGATTATTTTTTAGAGAACGTGGCCATAAAAACCATAATTATTTTGTTCTATATAGAAGAACTATCATATTTCAAAAGAACTTTTTGTAGAAAGACCTTTTATATTAGGATCAAAATCTAGGTGTAAAAGAAATTTGGAGACCATTCAAAACTTTGTATACAACATTTTTGAATTATAACATTATATTCTTTGAAAATATTACATCATTCATTAGTACTAGACCTTGAATAATTTAAATCTTATATAATTAATTTTATTTACATTCAAAATTATATTCTTTACAAAATATGGATAAATTTAAATTAATATGTCTATATGTAACTCATTGCTCCAAAAAAGAATATGGAGACCATTCAAGAAATTTTACTCTGTGTAGTCAAAGTTTCTAGAATTTTGTGTACACATTGCTATAATTTGTACTATGTTCGTAAACTAAATAATGTAAGAATGTCTACACTTGACGGTGCACATAGAACAATTGTATAATAGAACACAAGGTTCAAATTGGTCAAACATAAGTACGTGAAATGATTGTAGTGTAATTCTTTTTGTGATTATTTTTTAGGGCACATGGCCATAAAAACCATAATTATTTTGTTCTATAAACTATCATGTTTCAAAAGAACTTTTTGTAGAAAGACCTTTTATATTATGATCAAAAGCTAGGTATAAAATAAATAAAAAGACCATTCAAAACTTTGTGCACAAAGTTTTTGAATTATAACATTATAATCTTTGAAAATATTACATCATTCATTTGTATTAGAACTTGAATAATTTAAATTTTATATAATTAATTTAATTCACATTCATAGATTTATACAAAACATGGATATATACAAATTAATTGGTCTATATCTAACTCATTGCTACAAATTTATACACTATTTTTTTTATTAGTTTTTGTCTCAAAATAAGTAAATGATATATAGATTCAAAGCAATGATATGATGGTATTCATGTTTTTTGAAGAACTTAAAAATCTTGGGGGGACTTCACTATATTATACCTTGGAATACAATAGTTAGTCTATGGTTTAAAATATTGAAAAAAATATCATGCACCCAATCATTTATCACTAATTGAACTAAATTCTATCTTTGAAATTAGGGCACTTACTTGCTTATGATATTGCAAACAATAACACGAACTACAAGTGCACTAACACCATTTTAAAAATTAGTCACACTTTCTACATACAAAATTTAAAATATACTCATGTGTCACTACTTGCTCTCACATATATTATGAAGATTATTATGGTAAGTGACTGGTCAGACTTTCAAAAATTTTCATGTATCATTGTTTGTAGAAATCACAAAATACATGTTGAACACTTCAACGATCATGTATCAATGGAACATTATGAGTTTGGTATTAAATATATATTATCATAATAGAATCATTGACTAAATACTTTTTTAGTAAAGTCTATATTTCAATATTAATAATTACAATAGTTACTTTGCAAATAACAAGGTATGATTTCTAATTATCTTGTTCAATATCGATTCTACTGAATAATTTTATAATTTATTATAAGTTTTAGAGGTCCTCAGGAAAACAACAAAGTGCCTTTTGAGGGTTCAAAATTTTCAATTTGTCTTGATTTTCTTTAGATTCAATAGAAGATTGTCTTCACTACATGTTCTAATTTTGTTTCATTAACTTCATATTAAAGACACTTCCTAACTTCTAGAAGTTTAATTTATTTGATATGAAGTTTGGTCTTTTTTTTTTTTTCTTTTTCTTTGCATTTGTGTACAAAAACTTAAAAATGAAGCACATTTAAGGAAATAATTCTTACATTTCTTCTTTCACATTATCTAATAATTAGAAAAAATTTTAAAAATCTATTCTAGATTATAATTTATTGTTAGAAAAAGAAATGGTTATTTTTATATTAGGTAAAAATTCACAACTATTAGAATTTTATACAAAACATAAATTAAAGCATAGTTTGAAGTCGAAGCTATAAATTTATATAAGAAGTTATGCATTTTATTCCAATATCTTACTGTATGTAGTAAAGGCAATCATGTACTACATTTCATAGTTGAATAGAAGATTTAAATATATAATCTCTCTTCTATTTTTGACACCGTCATAGTCTAATACTACATTCATTTAATCCAGTGATTAACTTATTCATTAATGAGTTAATAGTTGAATATTGAGTTAATTAATAGTTGAATATTTTTGGTATCCAAGTCTTCTTTGAGTTTGCAAAATTAAACTACTTGGGGTTTGATAAAATCTAGGAAAATGTTGGCCTAGTTACAACAAGATTCAATACTAGTATACATGTGATTAATTCCAATATTTCCTTAAACTTAACATGTAAACAATGCAACAAATGATTAATTGGCTGTTAAATGATAGCAATTGCTACTATTGCTACTCTAAATACCTTGGGCAAAGGAAATGCCTTTATTTCCAATGAGTGCTTCTCCATTTTATTCATCCAAAGATTTTCCCAATTAATTTTGGTCATTAGGCTCAACTAGGTTTTTAGCTTTAGGGTTTAAATAAGTTTTGGAAAACTTGGGTGGGTGGGAGGGACATCCCTATATAGGGCTCTTTCTACAAGATTTTAGACAAATTATAGGCTTTTCATCACTAATGATTTCTTTACTTTGCATAGATAAGATAAGCACTTTGCAATATTATGCCATGATTGCCATCAAATCCATAAAGCCATAAAACTCTATAAGGAAATTATAGACAACATCCCACACTAATTTCCAATATTTGATAAGATAGGTACTTATAAAGTAGAACCATCAAATCAAACTAGGCTTTAAAAAAACAATAAATACTTAATAAGTTCCATACTTTATCTTGATAAGATAGGTAGTTGTTAGGCCATCAAATCATTTAAGGCTTCTCCAAAGAAATTACAAGTTTAAACAATGCTAATAATTTTCTAAGTTCTTTTAAGAGAGGTAGAACATCACATCATACCATCACCTTAACAAAGTCAATAAAACCTCTCTAATATATCTTAGAAAATGGTACACCATATATTACCATGATACTAAGTAAAGATTTTATAGAAATATACTCTGTTAAGTAATAAGAGTCTAATTTAAACATGCCATTTGCTAAAACCTCTTGACAACAAGGTAAAGCATATCCCAAAACTATAAAAACATGTACTTGGAGTATGCTATCATGGTGATTTTTCTATAGAGGCTGTGAACCTCACTTGCACCCATACAATCCAACAAACACATAGTTGGTTAGAATTGTGCATGCAAGGTGTCTACAGCTTACAACAATATGTTATTGCAATCACAATAGGAAAACCATCACATAGTCCAAAACCTCACAAGTAAATGAACATAAAATGTAAGTCACAAGGGACCTATGAAGAAACCATCTCCCTCTTCACACTTGCAAACACTTCTACAAACTTCTTGTAACCCTCACAATACCATTCACTATACACTAGTAGAAGATGGTAGAGACAAATTATACCTAGCTATTTATACTTCTCCAATGCCTTGGTCCCCAAATAAGAGTACTTTGGAAACTTTTAAGAAGAATTACTTGGGAACCAAGCAATAATGCTTTGGGAACCAAGAAAGCCTATTTTGAGCACCTAACATCTATACCTAGGGTGCCATAGCTAAAGTCAAGTTATATCCTTGTGTTCCATGTAGTGTTCTGTTTTTCTAGTATGTACTTGCAATTGAGCATTGCAGGGTTATTATTATGTGACGGTGGAGATTAATACAAAATGCAAAAGAAGAGAGAAGCTTGAAAGTAAACAAGCCAAATGAGGAGTAAAGAACAGAGAGGGCAGAAGATATTTCAAGAAGTGTATTTGTATTCAATATGATAGAAAAGAGTAGTACCACATTTGATGTAGGTACTGTTTCATATGAGGCTTATGAAGTGTTCAACATTACCTTCATGTTTGAAAGTCAACAAACCATTTTGCTAGAAAATTCATTGAATGAGTAGGTAAAAGTATAGAGATTCTCCTATATTTAGTGTTAAAGTAGGTTGAAGGCATAGTATTATTACTATGTCAATGTTGTAGAGAATGAAGATGCTGGAATCCATTGATTAAAGCATTCTCAAGAAATAAAAGGAAAACTATTTATGAATTTGAAAAGATTTTTTGAACATGTGATTGAAAATGCACATTTGAATGATGCCCTTTCTGGATATAGAGAATTTGTTAGACAAATCAGTAGTTTTCTGTTATAAAATCAACTCCTTTTTGTATGCGATTTCATATAATTTAGTTGGAAATCAAATTTTTTTTAAAAGAAATCAATACCTTTTTGTGAAATGGATGTTTGAGTCAACATGTCCAAAGCAGGGTTGACAGGACATCCGGACGCGGACGTTGTGTCCGCAGCGTCCGCTGACATTCGCATCTTGGCGGACGTAGTGTCCTCCAGTCCCCCGTCCACCCGTCCGCCCCGTCCGCCTGTCCGTCCGTCCGCCCGATTACGGCCGTCCGATCGACGCGCGGACTGATTTGGTCCGCACGATCTGGGCGTCCGCCTCGGGCCGTCCGCCCCGCCTGTCCGCCCTGCCCTGCCCGTCCGCTTTCCGACGGCGGTCGGGACGCTGCGTCCGCTAGCGTCTATGCGTCCGGACGTCCGGAAAACGGACGCTATTTTGGGGCGGACATTCAAATTCGTCAACCCTGGTCCAAAGCAACAAAAATGATCAACACTTTTTAGTTCATTTTTTGTTGATCTAGTCATTGAATTTTCTACTAGTGCGTCTATTTTGACCTCTCCGTTTGCCCTAATTGCCTCAACCACCCCGTCCACCCGGCCCGACCATCCTGACCGACCGACCCGTCTACCGTCTACCTGTCTGCTCATCTACACCGATTGACCCATCTATCTTGCCCACCCATCCACCGAGTAGACATTCCAACCGTGGAGGTCAACGATGTCGTTTGCTAGGTCCGTCCGCTCGTCGTTGCTATCCGTGAGATTGATTCGCAGACTAATATGGTCCTCAAGATCTAGCCATCCGCTGAGGGCCATTCAATCCATCCACTTTGCCTAGTATACCGTCAAAAAGTATAAATGGCTCGGTAGATGGTTCATTTTTTACAATCATTCCCTTCTGGAGTGGACAAATCAATGGGAGTCCACATGCCCCTTCCAGTTTTATATGGATGATTGTACTTATGTTTAAACATTACATTATTATGAAATACGAATCACTACATGATTGGGGTTTTTTAAGAGTTTTAATGAATTAAGGTGTTTGAATTTATTTAATTTTAAATACAAAGCATTTTCTTCATGGGTTGTAAAAGTTAACTATAGTTTTGTAATCTTATTATTGTATTCTCTTCAACTTCATCATATCAAAGGATACACCACCAAAGAAAGGAAGTCAAAAGGAAAAATCCCAAAAGGTTAATTGGCAAGCTTGGAAAGACCCATTGTATGTGGTTGAATCGAGATGGGAAGATGAACCTACAAAAGTGTGGGATTGTATAATGTGCAAGAGATATGTGAAAATGACACATCTCTCCAAAATTTGGTCACATGACTATGTAGAGCAAGGTTGACACGACGTCCGGACGCAGACGCTGTGTCCGCAGCGTCCGTTGACATTCGCGTCCTGGCGAACGCAGCGTCCGCCCCGTCCGCCCGATTATGGCCGTCCGATCGACGCGCAGACTGATCTGATCCGCACGATCTGGGCGTCCGCCCCGCCCGTCCGCTTTCCAATAGCGGTCAGGACGCTGCGTCCGCTAGCGTCCGTGCGTCCGGAAAACGGACGCTATTTTGGGGTGGACGTTGAGCTTCGTCAACCCTGATGTAGAGAAGTAAGCTAGCCATTGGGAAGGACAAATGTCCACTTGCCAAAGTGAACACTTCAAACAAAAATACTTACAAGTATACCGAGTTCTAGGAATTAAGAGTACAAAATGGAATATAATAAATTATAACATCATGGCCATGGATTGGGCAAAGATTGTATTCCACAAAGACGTAGACTAGTGCATAGCTTCAGGTTGCAATGTGGATAATTACACATTTACACTCACATAGATGCCATAATAGACACGTAGTAGATGGGTCTAAGCGATTGCATGCCAGAATGGTCCAACCGAGGTTATCTATAACAACCTTTGATTGTGATACAAAATACATATGATGAATGGATGGATGACGATGATGACGACAATAATCCTCCACCTATCACATTTGGAGAGAGGCATGAACGTGAAGAAGAATGAGAACGTATTGAATTTGAACAACAAATGCAAGAGGCAACATGTAGAAGCCTATAAGATTGTAGGCAACAAGATAGGCATGGTGGGTCATACCAATATGAATATAAAGCAACAGGATCAAAATAAGAAAGAGGTGGTCATACTATGCTTACGATCCATAAGTTGGCTTTTAAGGTGGAAGAGAAAGCTATGGAACCACATAGTATGGTGGGTTCAATGGATTTGATTCATATTATGGTGCACCCCCCCCCCCTCCCAAATAGGCTCCAAAGGTGGAGGAGGAAACTATAGAACTATATACTATGGTGGGTCCAATGGATCTGGTTCATACTATGGCACCTCCACCCAAATTGGCTCTACAAGTGGCAGAGGAAGCTATGGAACTACACATTATGGTGGTTCCACTCATAGAAGCGCCCAATACTATTTGGAATCCATTGGAAGTGATTCATATGGGCATCTTGGAGGCTCTTATTATTGTGGTTCAAGTGAAAGAGGATTGCAACATAGTGCTCCAGTTCCTCCAACTTTTGGAGGTTCTAACTATAGAAATTATGGACAAGAAGGTGGACAAGGTTGTAGACAAAGTGGATATCAAGAAATCTATGGAGGTGGTCCCTACATTGAAATATAAGTGAGAAGCCCACGTCAAAAAGATGAGTTCAATTCAGATTTCGAGTGAAATAAAATGCATCTTTGTAGTGTCTGTCTTATAGTTCAGTCTTCTAACTTTACGATCTATGGAAGGTATAGAGTGATAGAAATATTTCAAAGTCTTGGATGAATAGTAGTATAGTATTTTGAAATTTTGATGAAGGTATTATGTATGCCAAGTATGTAGGTAGATTGCTAGATACGTCATTGTATTACTTTTTAATACCATTGATGTATAAGCGACAATGATAATTACACTACAAAAAAAACAATGCATAAATGACTGCGATAAATGACTGCACAACAGTCATTTAGGACATTTTCGACTACATCATGACTTCTGGACCTACAATCATTGTGGACGAGTGTGTGACTACAATGATTGGTAGTGTATTATCACCATCTTGGATGAAAAAGGGATGACAAGGTCTACGTGGCACTTGTGATTTTCAGGCAATTGGTTCAGAAAGTGTAGGCAATTGCCCATTCTACTCCAAAATTTTGGAGAAGCGGCATGACGTCAGCAATTTTGGAGTCACTCTGAAGTCACCATGGAGTCATTGGCAAGTAGACATGGATAGACGCATCAGCACCCTTTGTAGCTATTTCAAAGTCATTCTGTAGTCACGAAAAGTGCTCTAGATGGTTTGTGTGGTAATTTCCTGAAGTCATTTTTAAGTTTAGGGTGAGTTGTTTTAGAGTCATTTTGCGGGTATGGAAAATTTCTTGGTTGCTGACACGTGGCGATGTGATGATTTATTTGCGAGTCATTGTGGAGTTATTTTGCAGTCGGTTTAGGGGGGTGACAAATATCCTTGTTCACACGTAGTTCATTAACGAGTCATTTGTGAGTCACAATAGAGTTATTTGTAGTTCGTCATTTGCATACGCTAGATGCAATGTTGGCTAACATGTGGTGACAGTACGAGTCATTTTGTAGTTCTTATAGAATTATTCATACTCTGCTCGTTTCCAATCACCTGAGAGTCGTTCTGAAGTTAGCCGATTTTGTTAAAGCATCCACGAGATCTCAGGAGTAGTTATTTCCTAGTAATTTCCATGTCATTTTTTCTCTCCTCTATTCCTGAAAAGGCTCTTGTTAGTCAATACTCACTTATATATGCGATGCAATTATGTTTTCAATGGAGGGCTACCTCTACTTTCTAATCTAATTCTACCCTTAACACGTCTACGTAGCCCTTAACACTCTAGCACTCTCCTGCGGTGAATGCAAAGAAAGCCATGACCGGCAACATGATGGCTTTAAGAAACTAGACCTCATACATTCCACAATCCTTTTCCAATACCAGGGTTGACACGACGTCCGGACGCGGACGCTGTATCCGCAGCGTTCGCTGACATTCGCGGTCTCGGTGGACGCAGCGGCCGCCTGTCCCTCGTCCGCCTGTTCGCCCGATTACGGCCGTCCGATCGACGCGCGGACTGATCTGGTCCGCACGATCTGGGCGTCCGCCTCGGGCTGTCCGCCCCACTTGTCCGCCCCGCCCTACCCGTCCGCTTTCCGACGGCGGTTGGGACGTTGCGTCCGCTAGCAACCGTGCGTCCGGACGTTGTCGCAGCACAGGGTAGGTCAATTCCCCATTATACTCACAAAAATCGCTCTAGAGTATAACTAAGTGACTCTAAAGATCGAACCCACGAGATCCTGTGAAGTATCTAGCTCTATTAAGTAGTTAAGCTCAGTCAATATCCCAATCTTACTTTCCGGTCCTAGATCTAGAACCAGAAATACCACCACACCGGATAACTATAGACCGGATTACTCCTTCCGGTCCTACTAACTATCCGGTCTGTACAAATATCCAAATCCCAGGATCTTACAACTTCCGGTCCTGGAAATCCGTCCTGACCAATCCGGTCCGGATGGTCATCATGTATCCGTAATCCTATCCGGTTTGGTTTTGCCTCTGTTTCACCATCAAAGGGGTCGCCGCTTACATTTGAGAGTGGTAGGCCCACCACTCCTTCCGTGACTTATAGTGGCTAAAGACCCACTGTCCTACTTCCTAAACTCCTAAGCTAATCCGGATCCGGTTTGGTCCTTCACAACAACCCAGATAGCAATCCGGGTTGTAGGTCACACAAAGACCCCACACTCGACCCTTTCATACTACAATGACCTTGATGCTACTTCTGATCCGTGCGAAGATAGGTGGTTACAAGTGTACCTGTCCATTCCAACATTGACTAAAGCTCTTCCGTTTGCCAACTAAGGTGGTAAGACCTCACAGGAGATCGGACACTTAACCGGATTTCCCACCCGGGAGTTCTAGCGCAGCTAAGGAATCCCTACCTACCTACCTAGCCTAACAACGGCTTTCTCACCCGGAATCTCAAACTCTAGACGTGCTGAGAAACTAAGTTCACTCCCAACTCTTCGATACCTACTCACATGCACCTAGGATCGGAAATGAAACACCAAGGGGAGAAATCACTCGCAAACCGGCTCATACTATCCTAACTCCACATCATACAATCCTATCGCGCTGGAGAGAGACACACAATGAGGAGAAGGGAAAGGCACAAGAAATTTGCAAAATGAAAAACTCCCAGTTCCCATCGTAGGAACCGATTTATATACAAAGGGTAAAAACCCTAAAAGCACAAAAAGGAGCGGAAAACCCGTGGGGGTCCGCCGCCACCCTAATCTAACTTCCGGTCTAACCTAATACTGTTGAGCTGGATCCGGATCCGCTCCTACTCCTAACTGAAATCAAAATCCTATCTACTCTAAAACCCTAGATCCTATTGTTGGGCTTCCGCTCTCTGGAACCAGCTGCTCGAAGACTTCACTCAAGTTCCGGTTCCGTTCCCCCTCCGTAGGGTTAGATCCGGGTGAAGACTCCAGGTCGATTGTAATATCCGGTCTCGTGCCCGGAGTCTCAGTCCGTGTAGACTTCTTGGACTCGAGAGTCCAATCCTTCCCACCCTTCGGAATGGTCGCGTCCGGAAAGATATCCGGTAGCGAGATGTCCGAGAGATGTATCCCCTTGGAGCACGTTGCTCCAGTCAACTTCCGGCTGCTTTCTCAATCCGGTTCGCAGCTTTCCGCCCCTCCACCATCGCCGTCTCCACCTGCTCAACAAAGTCGGTGAGAATCCGGACCATCCGAAAATCGGATAGTTTCTTCTCCTCGTGGATCTTCTCGTCGAAGAGCTTCGCTTTGGTGGCGGCCATTCCGGTCTCTCTCAGGGTGGCCTTGATTTGCTCGGCTATCTTCCAAGTTTCCTCCGCCATCTCCCGGGTGGCCGTCACGTCTTCCTGATAGGCAAAGAGAGTTGCCTTCAAGGTGTCCACTTCCTCCTGCAGCCGGCGGATCTCCGCTTCCTGTTTCCGGGTCTCTTCCGGATTGGTGATGCACTCCGCCACCTGTTCCGCCAACTTACTATCCGGTGGTGCATCTACCAACTTTCCAATCGCCGAAAGCGTTCTGTGCTTGACCTCCCAATCCGCCCTGATGTTGCAGAGGAGGTTGATGAGGCCGTTGAACGGATCTTGCACTTTCGGGTCTTCCCCGAAAACGGTCTTCTCGACTTCCGGTCTTTCTTCCGGGGCCGGTTTGTCGTGACCGGGAGGTGTCCCGCGCTTGTGGGGAGGCGTCATCTTCTGTCACTTGATGGGCGGCATCGGCGGCTCCTCTTCTTCTTCGCTTGACTCCCGGTCTGACCCGGAATCGGACTCGGCCTCGTCATCCGTTTCCGACTCCCCATACTTCAGGAGGACTTCTTAAGTCCTCCATACCTTCTCCTCCGCGTCGGTGAGGACTTGGTGTTCCCGATAGAGGTGGAAGAGGTAAGGGCACACTAGTGTGGCCCTCTTCTTCCCAACCCTATTAACAAGCTGGGCCATGAGATCGGAAATGATCCGTGTCTAGTCCACTTTCCGGGTACCACTTAGGGCACCGAAAATGGTGTTGCCAAGGGTGATCGTCACCTTGGTCGGCTTTTCCGGGTGAAGGATCAGAACCAAGAACTGCAGAAGCCGATAGTGTCGGTCATCCACGCAATCCTCGACCGCGTACCCGTCCTTCGGATTGATGGCCCCTGGAATTTGCCTCGGACGAACTCATCCTTCCGGTTTGCCATTCCTAACCCTCCTGCCCGGAAACCATAAACACCTCTTCACATTTCCTCGTTCCAACGGATGGGGGATCCTCTCACGGTGTTATCAAACTGGTTGGACAGTTTGCTGAGGAGTTCCTTGACCATTCTCTCCTCCCTAAAACCCCAGGGTTTCTCGGCAAACCCTAGGCAACCCATAGAAGTGAGATCCTCCATGAGTTGAGACTTTTCCGACTCTGTGGAGGTGTCGCAGCTTAGAATTTTGATTTTCTTAGTATACACCAAAATAGGAACGGAAACTAGTCATTAGCTAACCGGATCCGATTAGGTGGGGAAGGAAAACTCAGAATTAGCACGGAACGTGAAGTAGTGGGCCTCTTGGATCTAATCCGGTCAAGAGTAACTAACGACGGAAACGGAATGCAACACGGATTAGGTCTAGGACCGGATTATGATGATGAACCGGATTATGATGGTAAACCGGATTCATGATGACAAACCGGAAAGGGTCCAGGGACTATATAAGGAGGAGCTTTCACTGTTGCACCCCCTTTTAGAAACTCGACCTAGAGCGCGCGCGGTTGAGTTTTTGTCGTTTGTGCGTCTGTACGTTTGTATTTTGTCTGTTTTGCTTCCGGTTGAGATCAGAGAGAGGAAGTGAGGAACGGGACGTGCGGCTAGGAGAGAGTGAGGTAGTTTTGAGTGGGAATGCCTCCGCTACGTAGGTCTAGACCAGCGAGTCCCTCTGAAGATGAGGTGAAGCTCCGGAAAGTTATTCCGGTTATTCCCTCCACAGAGCCGGAAAAGTCTCAACTCATGGAGGATCTCAAATCCATGGATTGCGTAGGGTTTGCTGAGAAACCCTGGGGATTTAGGGAGGAGAGAATGGTCAAGGAGCTCCTCGGAAAGTTGTCCAACCAGTTTGACAACACCGTGAGAGGAACTCCCGTCAGCTGGAACGAGGGGATGTGGAGAGCGGTTTACGGTTTCCGGGTAGGAGGTTTGGGGATGGCGAGCCGGAAGGATGAGTTTGTCCGAGGGAAGTTCAAGGGAGCCGTCAACCCGAAGGACGGATACGCGGTCGAGGATTGCTTGGATGACCGACACCGTCGGCTCCTACAATTCCTGGTTCCGGTCCTTCACCCGGAGAAGCCGACCAGGGTGACGATCACCCTCGGCAACACCATTTTCGGTGCCCTCAGTGGTACCCGGAAAGTGGACTGGGCACGGATCATTTCCGATCTCGTGGCCCAGCTTGTTAGTAGGGTTGGGAAGAAAAGGGCCACTCCAGTGTGCCCTTACCTCTTCCACCTCTATCGGAAGAACCAAGTCCTCACCGACATGGAGGAAAAGGTGTGGAAGACGTAGGAAGTGCTCCTGAAGTATGGGGAGTCGGAGACGGATGACGAGGCCGAATCCGATTCCGGGTCAGACCGAGAGTCCAACGAGGAAGAGGAGGAGCCGATGCCGCCGATCAAGCGACAGAAGTTGACGCCTCCATACAAGCGCGGGACGCCTCCCGGTCAAGACAAACCGGCCCCGGAGGAGAAACCAGAAGCCGAGAAGACCAATTCCGGGGGAGATCCGGATATGCAAGATCCGTTCAACGGTCTAATCAACGTCCTCTGCAACATCAGGGCGGATTGGGAGGTCAAGCACAGGACGCTTGAGGCGATCGGCAAATTGGTGGGTGCTGCACCGGACAGCAAATTGGCGGAACAAGTGGCGGAGTGCATCACCAATCCGGAAGAGACCCGGAAGCAGGAAGCCAAGATCCGCCGGTTGCTGGAGGAGGTAGATAAACTGAAGGCAACTTTTTTTGCCTATCAGGAAGACGTGACGGCCGCTCGGGAGATGGCGGAGGAGACTCGGAAGGTAGCCGAGCAGATCAAGGCGGTCCTGGGAGAGACCGGAACGGCCGCCGCCAAAGCGAAGCTCTTCGACGAGAAGATCCACGAAGAGAAGAAACTGTCCAGTTCCCGGATGGTTCGGATTCTCGCGGACTTCGCTGAGCAGGTGGAGACGGCAATGGTGGAGGGGCGGAAGGCTGCGGACCGGATCGAGGAGAGCAGCCGGAAGCTGACGGGAGCGACGTGCGACAAAGGTATTCACCTTTCGAACATCTCGCTATCGGATCTCTTTCCGGACGCGACCATTCAGAAGGATAGGAAGGATTGGACTCCTGAGTCCAAGAAGTCTGCACGGACTGGGACTCCGGGCACGAGACCGGATATCACCATCGACCTGGAGTCTCCACCCGGATCGAATCCTGCGGAGGGGGAACGGGTCCGAAATTTGAGTGAAGTCTTCGAGGAGCTAGTCCCGGAGGTCGGAAGCCCGACGATAGGATCTAGAGTTGTAGGGTAGATAGGATTTTAATTTCAGTTAGGAGTAGGAGCGGATCCGGATCCGGATCCGGCTCAACAGTATTAGGTTAGACCGGAAGTTAGATTAGGGTGGCGGCGGACCCCTATGGGTTTTCCGCTCCTTTTTGTGCTTTTAGGGTTTTTACCCTTTGTATATAAATCGGTTCCCGCGATGGGAATTGGGAGTTGTCCATTTTGCAAATTTTGTTATACCTTTCTTTTCTCCTCATTGTGTGTCTCTCCACAGCGCGACAGAATTGTATGATGTGGAGTTAGGATAGTACGAGTTGATTTGTGAGTGATTTCTCCCCTTGGTGTTTATTTTCCGATCCTAGGTGCATGTGAGTAGGTATTGAAGAGTTGGGAGTGAACTTAGTTCCTCAACATTTCTAGAGTTTGAGATTCCGGGTGAAAAAGCCGTTGTTAGGCTAGGCGGGTAGGGAGGGATTCCTTAGCTGCGCTAGAACTCCCGGGTGGGAAATCCGGTTGAGTATCCGATCTCTTGTGAGGTCTCACCACCCGTATGGGTAACGGAAGAACTTTAGTTGATGTTGGAACGGACGGGTGCACTTGTAATCACCTGTCTTCGCACGGATCGGAAGTAGCATCAAGGTCGTTGTAGTACGAGAGGGTCGAGTGTGGGGTCTTTGTGTGACCTACAACCCGGATTGCTATCTGGGTTGTTGTGAAGGACCAAACCGGATCCGGATTAGCTTAGGAATTTAGAAAGTAGGACAGTGGGTCTTCAGCCACTATAAGTCACGGAAGGAGTGGTGGGCCTACCACTCTCAAAATTAAGTGGCGACCCCTCTGATGGTGAAACAGAGGCAAAACCAAACCGAATAGGATTACGGGTACAGGATGACCATCCGGACCGGATTGGTCAGGACGGATTTCCAGGATCGGAAGTTGTGAGATCCTGGGATTTGGGTATTTGGATGGACCGGATCGTTAGTAGGACCGGAAGAAGGAGAAATCCGGTCTATAGTTATCCGGTGTGGTGGTATTTCTGGTTCTAGATCTAGGACCGGAAAGTAAGATTGGCATACTGATTGAGTTTAACTGCTTAACAGAGCTAGATACTTCACAGGATCTCGTGGGTTCGATCTTTAGAGTCACTTAGTTATACTCTAGAGCGATTTTTGTGAGTATACTGGGGAATTGACCTGCCCTGTGCTGCGACATGAGGGAATAACCGGAATGACTTTCCGGAGCTTCACCTCGCCTCTAGAGGGACTCGCTGGTCTCGACCTATGTAGCGGCGGCATTCCCACTCCAATATATTTCATTCTCTCCTAGCCGCACGTCCCATTCCTCACGTTCTCTCTCCGATTTCAACCGGAATTAAAGCCTGCAGCACACAACCGCAAAAACTCAACCACGCGCGCTCAAGGTCGAGTTTCTAAAAGGGGGTGCAACAGTGAAGGCTCCTCCTTATATAGTCTCTGGACCATTTCCGGTTTGGTCGTCTTGAATCCGGTTCACCCATAATCCGGTCCTAGACCTAATCCGTATTGCATTCCGTTTCCATCGATAGTTACTGCTGACCGGATTAGATCCAAGAGGCCCACTACTTCATGTTCTGAGCTAATTTTGAGTTTTCCTTCTCCACCTAATCGGATCCGGTTCCCTAATGGCTAGTTTCCGTTCCTATTTTAGTGCATACTAAGAAAATCAAAATTTTAAGCTGCGACAGACGTCCGGAAAACGGACGCTATTTTGGGGTGGACGTTGAAATTCATCAACTCTGTCCAATGCAATAGGGAAGGGACCCAATATAAAAAAAAGCCCTTCAATGCAAAAAAAAGGTGCATTCAGAGTACTCCGTTCATCACGAAAGACTGTACAGAAAAATAGAAGCCTATATGTACACAATGTCAAACAACAAAGTGTGAAAAGCCACCTCACATTGTCATCTTTAGATACTTCAAGCTCCATATGGTACATGACCTTTTCACATCTTTGATAACTTCTTAGTCAGCTTCAGGGTTGACGAATCTCTACGTCCACCCCAAAATAGCGTCCGAAACCCGAACGTCCGGACGCAGCGTCCCTCCCGCCGTCGAAAGGCAGACGGATGGGGCGGAGCGGACGAATGGGGCGGACGGACGGGACAGATGGGCGAGGCGGACGGACAGGGCAGCTTAGAAAACCTGTTTTGGGTTTTTGTTTTGATTGTTTTCACCAATGAGAGATTGAGAGTGAAGTGATTTTGATTTTGATTTTTCTTATATTGCAATTGCAATTCAATAGAGTTGTATATCACTATTTATGTAAAAGCTAAAATATGAAATATATTTTTAATTTTTTTGTTGAATTTCATTTTGATTTAGAAACAAAATCACTTTAAAATCCAGCGAGATGTATATCATCAATAAACAAACAATTTTATAATAAAATGATTGAAGAAACCATTGTCATTTGTCAACATGAGCTCTATATATCATGAGCAACTAAACAATCAAACATCTAAATTCACATCTCCACAATTCCTATGGACGCCAATCCACATCTCCTTTAACCTCAGCCCCACTACTCTCTCCTGCAGCTTTCCGTTCAGAATCTTCATTATCGGAGTCATCTTCATTGTCGGAGTCATCTTCATTGTTGGAATCAAGTATCGTTGTCTCCTTCAAGTCTTCTCTCGAAGTAGGTTTATTCCCTCCTTTCGAATTTAATTTTTCTTTTTTTACTTTGACAAAACGATTAAAGGCTTTTTAAATAGGAACCTTTCTTTTCTTTCTATTTGACAAAGTAGCAACATTTTCATCAAGAGGGGTCCTATTCTTCACTGAAGAGATAGCAAAAGGTTGCATTTCTCTTTTCGCTTTCACCTTACTCGATTCTTGAACCATCAATCTCGATGTAGGGTCGACATGTCCATGAACGGTTATCTCTACTTTGGCTTTTTTTTGAAGTAATAGAGTGCCGTTTGTTGATTTGATGGGTTCTTATGCCATTCTTTTTCCTAAAATGCGAGCACGCAAAGATGCCAATGGCATCTGACCACTATCCGTATCACTTGGGCTTGTAGGTGATGACACTACTTTCCGTAGATTACCGCCTGTAGAAATTTCTTTGAAAATGTTCATTAGGCGTTTTCCATATCCAAAGCTTTGAGAATCATTCAATCGTGTGCTAACAGACTTCAACGGTATTGGTGGAAGAGCACTAGATCTCGGTATTTCAAAAATTGACTTCATTGGCTCCTTTCCTTTATCACTCTTCACAATTGCCGAATTTGTGACTGCCATCCTAAATGAATCATTATTTTTTTGTACCGCAATATTTGGTTCCCCTTCATCACCACTATTGTTGTCCATATCTTTTGGAACGTCCACCTCCATGACCGCATCTTCTCTTTTGTCGTTTCCTTGCACTACATTTAATGCCACAGATGGAGATTGAGAAATTAAAACTTCTTCATTTCTCCCATCATCACCAATAACATTCTCATTGATTTTCATCTCTTTGACAATAGCGTTTGCCTTTTCCGATAGAATGTTTTCGCTATTCAAATATCCCATTCCATTGCAATATGCAGTTAAAGAAGGTAGATTCTCTTATACCTCTACATTGTCCTCGTCTTCATAAAAGGTATATGCATCATTTGCATTGTCGGAAACAACATCCTTGCGGTTTAGATGATAATCATGCGTATCATTCACCAAATTGGGAAAGTCTTGCATAACGTCTTCATCTCCCCACGTTGTCGTACGATTGAAGTCATCTCCACCATCTACAGCTAAAAGGGCCCTTTCCAAATTATCGTCATCATCGTCATCATTGTCTTCTAACGTCGGTCTATCTGAATCCTCTGATTCCATTGAATCCACATTATCATTATACTATTTTTTTTCATCTTTTTCCTTCGATGCGTTTAATACTTTGGAATTGATATACACGTACACCAAATCCGTTGCTCTCTCCGGCTTCAATTTATTTCGAGATTTGTTGTGAACAAAAGAATAGTTGCTACAATTCCGTTCACATGAAGATGATGACACCGATTGAGCCAATATCTTCTTCGCTAATGGAACTATAAACTTGCCACATGTACCTTCAAAATCCCACCAAGCATGTGCGAACAACATTTGATCTTCCGGATTCAACATATTGTAGAATGGAGGTTCCTTGTGTCGAAAAGTCACAAATTCCTTCACCACTGCTGCCTATTCATCCGGTTTACATATTCTTTCCAAAACTTTCTTACATCCTGACATTACATCTGCGTCATCCGCTAGCTCTTTGTCATGAAGAAGGTATGAATTCAAAAGAGCTGCGGCTGATTGGAGATCGTTGTCCACCATTCTTTTTCGAGTATAAAAAGACTGTACCAATGGAATTGCAAGTTCTTCTAGCAAACAAAATGGTGGACTTTGTAATCCGTTCACGTGCTTCTCTAACTTCCTCATGATATGCAACACCTTCCCCATGCATGGTGATTTTGAATTCAAATCGCGGAGTGCACATATGATTGGTTCAACCATCTCCACATAATTGATGGACCGATTCCAAAAATGGTCATCAAGAACAATTTTCTTCACCGCTAAGGCCAAGTCTTTTGGTTGGACTTTGGCTCTATGTTTCTTCTTGAGAGTATGTACATACTCAACCCATTGCGGATCTACTACCGTTTGTTCTAATGCTCCTCTCAATTTTATCAAACGCTCCATTGTGATAAATTTAGAGGCAAATCTTGTATCCCCAAGCATTAAGAGACCAAGATTTGGCGAATACTTTCGCAATAGAGCTAGCGGCATATGTCTCTTCTTGATAAATTTAGCTACAAGAATTCCTTTATCCAATTTAGAAGCAATTCATTTCTGTGCAGCCCAATCCTTCAACAACAAATTCAATGCATGTACCACGCACCCTTGGTAAAAAATATGAAGATATTTTGTACATATTACATCCCATGTAGACAGATTTACGGGAGCATTATCCGTAGTTATTAACACGACGTTCTTGGACCCCACTTGTTCAATGAACTTTTCCAACACAGTTGCCAAATACTCCGCATTTTTTTCACAACTACTTGTATCCACAGATCCAAGAAATTCTTCACCTGCGGATGATACAAGCATGGCATTGATGAGAGGTCGATTAGTCACTGAGTTCCATGACTTCCATCCATCAATAGACAATGTTGCTCCAAATTTTCGAATGCTATCTTCGGTCCGTGCATTCAACTATGTTTGAATGTTGGTCTTCGCCTCATTCAACAATTTGTACCGAAGGTCGTGGTATGAGGGAGAAATATATGGCCTACCGAATGCAGTCGTTTTCTTCACTACTTCTTTAAAAGCTGGATTTCGAGCCACGAAAAATGGTATGTTCGCCGAATAAAAAAATTTGCCCACATTGAATGTAATTTGCGTCTATGACCTTCTTCAAACCCATTCACTAAACTGCCTTGCCTCTGAGGCCTAGAACTTGATGCCCTTGAGGTTTTACGTTCACCAGAAGCTTCCGTACTCAAAGTCATTTCAGTTGTGGCACATACCATTGATACCAATTCTTTGAACGCTGGACAAGAGTCTTTGTGGTCAGAATGCGACACAGCCTTTCCGGTCGAAAACTCTTGGACATCTGAAGGGCCAGGGTTGCCATCCACATTGTCCATTACAACGCGTTTTGGAAAAACTCCTTCGCAATGCCGAAATAAATCTCGAACTGCCATTAATAATCGTGAACAAAGGCTCACCCCTTTATCACGTACACCTCCAGGCCCAGAATAGCCTAAGTGGCTGAACATACGGCTGAGCTTCCTTGATATGCTCGCTTTGCAAAGCCTACATTTTACTTTACCACCCTCTTGCACACTAAACCAAGGAGAAAAATCCCCCGTCGATTTGGCCCTCATACTGACAAGTGTATGTTTTACCTCAATTTCAAAAGAAACCAATAGAATGTTTTAAATTTGAAACCCACAACGTGACAATGTAACAATATCAATGAAATTAGTCACACAAAGCTTTGAAAATCAAAGCCCCCCCGTCCACCGAACTATGCATTACTAAACAAGAAACTCAATAAATTGAAGCTCATAGCCCTTGAAAATCTTAACGTTCGATTTTTTGAGAGTGAATACCAAAGTTTCTCTTCTAACATTTATAGTCCCCTCCAGAAAATTAAAGGTTCATTTTTAGGGTTTCCGTTCAAAAACAAGCAACGGCCCGGACGGGGCTGAAGCGGACGGGCGGGCGGGCGGGCGGATAGGCCAGACGGGTCAGACGGACGGATCGGACGGGCGGTCGGAAGCGGCGGACGGGGCGGTTGGACGGGACTGTCCGCACTGTCCGCCTTCCGATGCCGTCCGCGCTTGGGACACGCTGACCACCCCACTTAAACACTGACCGCCGACAGCATCCGCCCAGGTAGCCCAACTATCCATTGGAGCATCCTATGAGGCCGATATTACTCAAAAAGAGCGGTAACATTTCCAAAAAAAAACAGCCTAATAATCACTACTAAATGAGGATCAATGTAATTGATTTATCATTTTTTTTTTTTTAAATGTAAACCCTAAACCCTATACCCTAATTATCCTAAATCTTTTCTTTTCTCCCCTAAATTGTTTTACGAATGAGGGGAATGTGGTTAAGTTGAATATGTTTGGATTATTTACTTATATTATCCTTCTAAATAGGTTTTGAGAAGATCTGAAGATGGTGGGGATTTTTTTAAAGTTCATTAGGAAATCAAATGTTTTGCAAAAATAATCAATTCCTTTTTCATCGTAAGCAAATGAAATTTTAAAAAAAGGCCCCAATACATAATTAGAATAACAGTTTAATGGATTTCAACCTCATGATATTTAATGAAAGGTTGTGATTTCTAATTAGAAGTGCATCACGATCTTCAAATGAACATCGAGTCTTTCATATTTTTTAATGAAATTTTGATTAGATTTGAAAACAAAGAAAAAGAATCAATGTTTTAACTTTCAAATCATGTATGGCTATATTTTTCCTTAAAAACATAGAAAAATTCGTTACTTGAGTTGGTTGAGTAGAATACATTATACACTTATACATGTGCTATATTTATTTTAAAGGGTAATTCCAATATTCTTATTTCAAATGTTTTTAAATATTAATTTAAAAAAAGAGGGTTCATTGTTTAAAGATCTAAAAAATTGACAAACATAATTTCTATTATAAATAGGAATTGAATTTGGAATTCGAATTTTGAAATGATTCAAATGAACAAGATATTGATTATAAAATATTTCTTCGTTTGAGTTTTCAAAATGAATTCACGAAACAATTGCAAACTTTTGAACTTAGGTATATGATATTGTTTTTGGTTTGTACTTTGTAGAGTATAAGACTTCAATTTTAATCCTAAATAAATGAAAAAACTCCACATGAATGAAATGTTTCTATGTATTGCACAAAGATTTCTACCAATTATTATGATAATTAAATACATTGTTACATTTCATAAAATATTCTACATAGAAAAAAAAAATCATTTTAGTTTTTAATCATGATAAACGATGTCTTCTACTCTTTCTGTTATATGTTCGTTTTGTATAACGTATACATTGTACAATCTTTGAGAGCAAGGTAGTTCATTTTTGACTCTCATTGAAATAGAAAATATATTTGTGTTTGGATTTTGAAATCATTATGTATTCTACGGTCTTGCAAGAATGCATCTTGCTCCTTTTTTTGAATCCTTTTGATATTTTCTTTTTTTTCCTTTGCTTTCTCTTGTTCTCTTGTTCTCTTGTTCTCTTGTTCTCTTCATTTGACCAGCCTATTTGGCTTGGCTCTTAGTTTTTTTGTTTTTTTAATGCAATGGTTTATGCATATGTTATAAAAAATATATATTATTTATTTAAAATTAATATATTGATGAACAAACGCATAAAGGCATTGAATGCTTTCACATTTAAAGTTATAAATCTATCATAAATCACTCTTGCAAATTTGAATGATTGAATTGAAAATTTGAAAATGTAATTACAAGAGCTTTCAATTCAATCAATTGCATAAATTATAAATGTTGAAATGCAACTTGTATGAGTTTAGCATCTATGAAGATTAATTCATGCCATCCACATGCAATTTTCCAATTTAATAAAATGCAATTGAGTACTTCAATTTCTTTCTTTCCAATTCTCCAAGTAACATTCACTTCATATTTTTCTCTATTTGTTTATTTATTTTTTGGGAACAAATGGAGAAACCATCTTTGTCTATATTTAAACATGCATTCTTATTTGATTGATGAAGAATAGATTTATGAAATATATAATCATTGATTTGTTCATGTTGATTTATCTAATATATTTTATATATGTATATATATTTATATATATATATCATTGAAGGAGTATGGAAGACAAGATTAACAGATTGTGTTCAAATGTTGTTGATTTTGAAATGATTTAGTACTATATCATTTATAAGAATATTATAATAGTATTATGTTATAATATTCCTAAAACAATTGCAACAAATATTAAAATACATGCTAAGTTAGGTTTGTTAGCCTACCAATTGTTCATTAATAGACATAATTGAGTAGCCTCCTTAAATGAAACATTCAATATCTAATATCTTACAATCCAAATGGTGGATTTGTCTAAAATTTTTTCCACATCTTTTCCAACTAATTTACTACAAGATCCTACGGTTACATATGCCCAAAAGTATTTTTCTTCCAAGACTTGGTATTTGCACTACTAATGGCAGTTTTGAAGTGTTTTTAGTGAAAAGAACTTTAGGGGCTAAACATTTATACCGTTAGATTTTGAAAAAAGAACAATTTGCTTCATTGGGAATAACTATAAGTCCGTGCTCTTTTTCAATAGCCAAAACACACTTGCAAGGACTTGGACATTTAGCGGTTTACTAAGTGATTAGACGTCAACTAATTCAATTTAATAGTAGAATTTTTATTCAACTACCTTCTTACAATTGCTTTATACACAATGCAACGTGAATATTTGGGTACATATATTAAATGTCGCAATCCTTTCGTGCATTTTTGCACATTTTAGCTCATATCTTTGTACAAAAATATCATTTACCAAGAATTCATAAATTTGGTCATAAAGGAAGGCTACCTTTTTTAATTTCAAATTTTACATTGAATGAATGAAAAGTTAGTTGAACTATATAGTGCCATGAAGACCTCTGTTTATCATGCAAAATATGGGTTTAGGGTCGCTTTAGGGTCAAACCGCCCCGTCCGCCCTTGTATCCATCCGCCCCAATACCTGTCCGTCCCGTCTTCCATCCGCCCTGTCCGTCTGATCCGGCGTCCACCCTGTCCGCCCCGATATCCGTCTGCCCTGTCCTCCCTCCGTCCTATCCCCCCCGGACCGTCCGATTGGGCGGACGGGGCTCTAAAATTTCGAGGAGGCGGACGGCCGATCTGTCCGCCACCCCCGGCCCGTCCGCCCTTATAAGAGGGGCGGACGGGCCATCCGCATTGTTACTTTTGCTTTGCCCCTTGTGAATGCAAGGTGGAGCGGAGAGCTTGGTGGTTCATCCTCCATTGGTTCTTTTCCTAGGCAAGGCAAGAGTGGTTTATTGGGGCCCTCTTGTTGCCAATTTTTTGAACACTTGCGCGTGAATTCAATTTTAAATTAGAAATTTTCATCTATATCAGTTTCATTTGTCACGATGACGAAGGGGAAGAAGAAGGTTGCGAAGCTTAAACATGGAGAGGGACCATCAAACTTGGAAGTAGCTATCCAAAGTCCTTCGGAAGAATGCAAAAAATTCATGATTGAGCGCATCGTTCAATTTTATGAATCGGAAACAACATTGTCTTTAGACAATAAATACATCAGATATCAAGAGGAGTGCGTATCTAAATTCAAGATAGACATGACACAGATGTTGTTGGATGCATTGAATGTGGCAAAGTGGCATGACGAAATGCATAAAACGCACTTCACCAAATGTTTGGAGAACAAAGTTCATGACGCTTTGTGGAATTCCAAAGTCATTTTGGTTAAATATGGCAAGGAATATCGACCCAATGACGCCCTGTTTGAAGAAGTGATTTTGAAAGCAGACTTATTTAGAGGGCAATGTGCTCCATTCGCCAGAACGCACAATCGAGTTGGTTCAATTGCTTGGTGGAAAAGCAATGATGGAGTCGCTGAAGCAAAAAGGACCAAACGGCACCTCATAGCACTTCCAGATATAGCACGCGTGATTACTGTTGATGATAAAACGATGAGAGGTGGATATGCAACAATTCGAAAGGTTCGTATTGAAGGATGTCCAGAAATACTTCCTCATTGGGAGTTTGCGGCGAAGAAATCCATTCACCACCAAACTCGACCTGATCTTGCAAAGTTAGAACATCAAAACGAATCAATGGCTGTTCGAATTCCACACGCGGGTGTGATACAGTTTGCTGCGGTGCACGGAACGACGTGTGAAGGTTATGCATATTGGTAGAATGGTGGAACTCTTCGACAAATGTTGAATATGGATAAGGACTTTCCAGACAACATTCAAATCTGTTTGATGTATACGAATCCAACTGAAGAGGAGGTTGTAAAAGCTCACCGTTTAGGGCGATATCGGAAGAAGCGCACGAAGTTGACATGGACCTTTATGCATATAATGTTTGCAGTGCATCTTGCTGGACATTTGTACAATGATCTTTCTCCGAACAACATCTTGTTGCATTTTCCAAAGGATGAGTCACGTGTGTACATTGGAGTTTGCGATTGAGGCATGACCACCTTAGCTTCTCAGCCAATGAAGTCTTTGTACACATTCACATCAACAGATGAGATGAAACAAACTTTGCAGAGGAGATGGTGGATGGATTCACGTATTGCATATTTGCATAAAGTAGGTGCAGATGTAGAAGTCATTCCGATGTATTCACGTAAGTTGGAAGAGTATGCCATTCAAAAAATTGCTCGGCAGATGAATGGAAACAACATGTCAGAGGCGTATTTCAACTTGCTACTTAAAATACCTAGTGCGACACAATTTGCTTTTCATGACTTTGCAAAAGTGTTTTATGCTTATTTGAAGCACATTTTTTTGAAGACTAACGGTGAAAATACTAGTTCGGTCCATGTGATTACGCAATTTTCTAATACATATCGTTGGCCGATGCTAGATGAACATTTCCGCCATTTATATTAGATTGGTAGTGCAGAAGTAGTAGTTGAATAGGTTATATAGGCATTAAAAATTAGTTTAGAAATATAAAGTTGGAATGAAAAAAATTATATGTGCAATTAGCCAAATGTACACTATATGGTATATGTAAATTTTTGAATTCACAATGTATGGTATTTTATATTAAATTCAATACATTTTGCCCATATTGATTATGTTTGTATTTGTGTTGATCTCGATTTTTTAAATAGTATATATATATATATATTTGAAGTCACAAGCTTTTTTAGTTTGCCTTCTGAAAATGAATTGGAATTTTTTCATAGTTTCAAGACTATCATGGACTCATGGTTAAACTTTATAATCTTTCAACTTATAAGAGACATTGTTTTAATTTTTTTTCCTATGTGATTGAATCCTTACAGGACCAACATGTGTTTTGGGGCAATATATAATTTTTGGACATATGTGTGACTGTAGATTTGCATATTTTTAGATGAAATTTTTTAATAGAATGTGGGGATGAGGAATATCTTGCATATACACAAATTTCATGACATTTGAAAATATGAGTCAAATCGCGAACTATTGCACTTCATTTAATATTTAATTGTTTAAGGATTAAGGGAGTGACCGCGGGGCAGTTTGGGTGGGGCGATCGGGGGAAACAAGGCCGTCAAAGCGGACAGGGCGGACGGGGTGGACAGGGTGGACGGGGGGACAAGCGGACGGGGCGGTCCCAGCGGACGCTGCAGACACAACGTCCGCGTCCGGACGTCGTATCAACCCTAGTCAGCTTGGGCATTAGGAAACATGAGTGCCACCTCACCCTACAAAATATCATGGACGTCCACCTTGAACCAGGTTTTGGGAATGTCATTCCAATGGTATTTATGTTTCCCCGGTAATCTACTAATCTTACCTACTACCACTTTTAACTTGTGTGCTCATGGATTCAGAAGAAATACTTTGTTTCTACAGCGATATTGCAAGCAGGCTGCCGATTAGAAAACATACATCAAGGCACAGCGCAAATAATACATCAAAGTCATTCCACATACAATCCTATTGTAGGATGACTCGCATCTGTCTTGGACATGATTGCAATGTGACTGGAAAATGAGTTCTCATTTACTTGTCGCTAAAAAGGACTTCTTCATTACTTTCTTGTGACTATAAGTCCATAGAGCATATTGGATAGAGCCACTTCGGGCAAACAAGTGAAAATGCCACGACTAGAAGTAATATGAAGCTCCTCGAACCAACTATAGCAAAATGACCCACTCTCACATTCAATTGAACTTCATGAAATGGTCCCCAACAATTCCATTCTACCACCATGGACATAGAGCAAATTTGTCAACCGCTTGTAAATCATGACAGAAGAGCCAACATCTACAATACATCGTAGTCTACCATGGAACTACAATTAGAAGGCTAAACTTACTGATTTTGAGGTCGGAAGGGAAGCTTTTTTGGCTGCTACCAATGCAGTCTTTGGTCGGGCCTCCCGCTTTTGTCCTTTTACCTGCACACGTATAAATTGGTCATCAGAAAAGAAGATCAAAGGAAGGTAAGGGGGCGCTTTCACATGTGCAAGCCCGTGGGTAGCTAATCCCTTCACCTTCCATAATGTCCAGAAACTCATATGCATGTCCAACATGGTGTCTGTACCATGGTTGTCATAGTGGACGGACGTCTGGTTCACCCGTTCGTTAGAGGTCCCACCCGTCCGATACAATCAACACATAGTTGACTTTCTGATAACGGAAAAATAGGCCACGTGGATGCCATGTGGATTAAGGAACATGCTGGGCGCAGACAAGATCATTAGGGCGCGGACGAGATTCTCTTTTGGAATGAAAGTTACAAAATTAAAGCCGTCCGAACCGTCCGTCCATCCCGTCCGATGACCCTAACTTGCCTGTTATGACAACCATGGTCTGTGCAGCATTTGTGACATGGATTCGTTGACAATTTCGAGGAATTCGGATCGAAAATCAGCAACATCTGCGCTTGAGTGCAAAGCCTCCAACAATGGCCACAGGTACCATTTTAGGTATTCCTTGTCATCTACCAATGAGCACATCCACTTCACATAGAATGGGATATTGATGATTACATTAACCTTTGGATTGCACTAGACCCTACTGTGTTTACTGTCTACTATCAATGTATTAGCTGCACCGAAATGAGGCCATGTTGCATACATTGCCTCCAATTGCTTACCCCACTCGGTTGGACAGCCATCTTTGATGTCCTCACCCTCAAGAACTTTACTTGACCAAGCAAACAAAGGGGTTCCGGACCCTAAAGCTTTCATATTAGCCAAGACTATGGACAACACGTCCTCCATATAGAACTTACTGCTGCTACCCCAGAAGCCCACACAGTAATTGCTAAAACATTGTTAAAAGAAGGGCTTCAACCATGGTCAAAATACTATTCTTCGAAGCATAGTTCGAATGGTACTTCGAATTGTAGGGTTTGGGTTCTGTTTAGATAACATACTACAATCTAACAATGTACCATGTACATTGAAAATAATTAATTTTGAGTGACCACAATTTCTAAATTCAGACATGAGGCAAGAAGTATTGGAAGGTCTCACCTCACTTGACGTTACTGGACAAACGCCGAGCGGGGTAAATACCTTCAACGGCAACTTCGGTGGTTTCTTAGACTTTTTTTGTGACGATGATGGGGCTCCTGCGGCTGCTTCCATTGACTTCACCCTCTCCCTAGTAACCTCCTTCACATCCGTTGTGTTCCTCTCTGCTTGACGTGTTCCAATTTTGGCGTCACCGTCCTCTTCCTCTGCTTCCCTTGCCACGCCGGAGCTGTTTGCTGGTGAAGGTCCTCCACTATCAGGCGTACCCAGCTCCCACTTTCCCTCGGCAGGATCCTCACCCACCACCGGTTGTTGTTCAACCGTTGAGATCTCTTCATGTCTTTTAGGAGAGTAGGCCGCAATTTTGGCGGTTGCTTGCAAGTGCAAGACTATTGGTGCCGTCGGAGTTGACGGGGGAGGCAAAGATGAAGCATCAACCTCCACAACGGACTCCAACACTGCCTTTGTCACTAGCTGCAGGTCTACCTGTGTTTCACAGACCAGAACTTCCTTAGTCACTAACTCATTGACAACCTGTTTAGCCACCTTCCACTCTTTGGGCATGCGTTCAAGGTCAACTACTTGGGCTTCAGGTGGGATCCCCCGTGTGGCTTCACGAGGATCCAAGTAAAATTCATCCTCAGACAAGGTTATGTCAGCAGCCGTTGTAGTCACCCGATTTCTCGATTTCTTCCGTGGTTTGGCAGAAGGCCTTCTTTTCTGTTCCGATGCACCACTTCCGAAGGGACTCCATTCATCCGCATGTGCTAAATTCCTCATGAAGGTGGAGAACATTGAACGCAATTCACCTATGGCCTCAAAAGTGGTTCTTGAAGTTGCTACGAATTGTTGGAGCTTCATGTCAACGTCCTTCCTCCATAATTCCATGGCCTCCCAACGACTTGAGTCACCTATTCCCCCTGCCTACTCATAGACACATACATGACAATGAGGTCACAAGACCCTGAGTTAGGTTAAAGACGCAAAATATGACTGATACTACATAGTGACTAGGAAATGATTAAGCCACAACTGCGAACAAGCGAGGGTCATTCCCAATGACTTCAACTATGAGAATTACTGGTGTACCATCAAGGGTGGGCATTACCAACCGATAAAGTAACTTCATGATGTGAAGTCGGCACGGCAAAATCGAGAAAAAAAAGGGAATACAAAGAGGCACTATTGAATATACATACTTACAATATTTTGAAGCTTAGTGAAAATTGTGGTATTTGTGACACTATACTAACAAAAAAAAAATTAGAAGTTGGTGTGTGTGTGTCTTGGAATACGAAGACGCACACAAAAATTGGCTACTTACATCTCAGTTTCTTTTCCACTACATATGTCATTGATCAAGGTACATCCTACACCCTGTACCTAGAAGAGACGGGGAAGAACAAATCCATTGTGTTGTGAAAAAAATGGAAGAAAAAAAACCCAAAAAAATTTGGGAACAAAAATGAATCCCCGATTGCGTGCTCGAAAGTCTTGTACTTCAGATAACCATGACTCTTAAACGACTCTTGAATGACTGTGTGACTCAAATATGACTCAAGACAATTTCGGTATGACTACAACGCGATTGAACAAGTATAGTAATGCAACTGCACCCTAGACCGCTAACATAGCACAAGGGCACATCATGCTTCAAATGATATTCAATGATGCCAACTCTCATGCATTTGGCAATATAGTGCATCCATTGACGTGACAAGCAAAAACTGGCGACTGCTTGCCACATCCAGATAGGTGGAAGTCCCCTACCACATACCCGACCGAACAACTGAATCCACTTATCAAACAGCCCCAATCCTCATACACGCAAACAAAACAATTTACCTTTGAACCGGAAGGGGAACTCACAATGCAAGCTAGTCTTGGCCATGCACTTGAAAGACTCCCCTTGCCATTGTCCATTATACCATTGCTTGTCTTGGGACCTCCTCCCTATCAACATTACAGAAAGTTGTACTTCATCTTCGTCCACTAAGTACAAGAAAAGAAACCATTGCGCAGACCCTCAAACCTACACACACTTGCATTTTACAATTAAATAATAGAACTCAACAAGGATATTGGACACTTACTGTTGAGGACGGGCGATCAGATTTTCCTCTCCTCCCCATAGACGACAGATTCTTCACACTCTGTTGTGCAATAGCCATCTTCCCTGCCTTTTCTTTTTGCTTGTCCGTGTCCCAGTAGTCCTTCAAGCGGTCCCACTCCGGTTTGTTGACATGAAGAGGAAGAGTGTCAATTCCCTTCAAATATCGATTCTTCAAGTGACATCTTTCTACCTTTAGGTACCTCGACATGGCCAACCTAAATCCCACCATACTTAGCGGATTCCCCAAGTACTCGAACTCGTTGTCCAAGGCGGCTCTAAGCTTTTGCAACGTGTGTGGCTCATGCTTGGACTAGTTCACCACACTTACGTCTAGACATTTCGGGACCAGGTCGTGCAAAGCTTCATCCCAGGCGTTTTTCCCTTCACATGTGGTATCCACTTCGCCGCTTGGTAACACAAACACTCGGTTTGGCTTCACTCCCGCAAGGGCACGTTGGCGACTGACCAAATCGTCATGAGCTTTTTGCTTCCTTCGAGCATTGCGGTCGTCAATGTCTTCTGCAAGGGCAAGTGCATTCTATTCAACCTACACATCTGGGATTACTGTTGGTGGTCCTAAGGTCCACACAGTTTAGGATTGCGGCTGGACTAGCATGTAGTGCCCTAGCACCTACGCGAGGTTCGGTTGGCTGGATTCAATTGCTAGAGGAGGACGCGGTGATGGTGCAATGTGCACTGGCACACATTGGCCCGACGTTGTCTTATCCCTCTTTGTCCTCTTGTCAAGCAAAGGTTCTTTGTCCTTCAACTCAAGATCGTCTTCAGAAGATGTCGCAGCTTAGAATTTTGATTTTCTTAGTATACACCAAAATAGGAACGGAAACTAGTCATTAGCTAACCGGATCCGATTAGGTGGGGAAGGAAAACTCAGAATTAGCACGGAACGTGAAGTAGTGGGCCTCTTGGATCTAATCCGGTCAAGAGTAACTAACGACGGAAACGGAATGCAACACGGATTAGGTCTAGGACCGGATTATGATGATGAACCGGATTATGATGGTAAACCGGATTCATGATGACAAACCGGAAAGGGTCCAGGGACTATATAAGGAGGAGCTTTCACTGTTGCACCCCCTTTTAGAAACTCGACCTAGAGCGCGCGCGGTTGAGTTTTTGTCGTTTGTGCGTCTGTACGTTTGTATTTTGTCTGTTTTGCTTCCGGTTGAGATCAGAGAGAGGAAGTGAGGAACGGGACGTGCGGCTAGGAGAGAGTGAGGTAGTTTTGAGTGGGAATGCCTCCGCTACGTAGGTCTAGACCAGCGAGTCCCTCTGAAGATGAGGTGAAGCTCCGGAAAGTTATTCCGGTTATTCCCTCCACAGAGCCGGAAAAGTCTCAACTCATGGAGGATCTCAAATCCATGGATTGCGTAGGGTTTGCTGAGAAACCCTGGGGATTTAGGGAGGAGAGAATGGTCAAGGAGCTCCTCGGAAAGTTGTCCAACCAGTTTGACAACACCGTGAGAGGAACTCCCGTCAGCTGGAACGAGGGGATGTGGAGAGCGGTTTACGGTTTCCGGGTAGGAGGTTTGGGGATGG
Source organism: Pseudoscleropodium purum (assembly GCA_963969395.1). NCBI lineage: Eukaryota > Viridiplantae > Streptophyta > Bryopsida > Hypnales > Brachytheciaceae > Pseudoscleropodium > Pseudoscleropodium purum. The sequence goes on along the minus strand of OZ017800.1, from coordinate 1,039,882 downwards.
CGAGCCGGAAGGATGAGTTTGTCCGAGGGAAGTTCAAGGGAGCCGTCAACCCGAAGGACGGATACGCGGTCGAGGATTGCTTGGATGACCGACACCGTCGGCTCCTACAATTCCTGGTTCCGGTCCTTCACCCGGAGAAGCCGACCAGGGTGACGATCACCCTCGGCAACACCATTTTCGGTGCCCTCAGTGGTACCCGGAAAGTGGACTGGGCACGGATCATTTCCGATCTCGTGGCCCAGCTTGTTAGTAGGGTTGGGAAGAAAAGGGCCACTCCAGTGTGCCCTTACCTCTTCCACCTCTATCGGAAGAACCAAGTCCTCACCGACATGGAGGAAAAGGTGTGGAAGACGTAGGAAGTGCTCCTGAAGTATGGGGAGTCGGAGACGGATGACGAGGCCGAATCCGATTCCGGGTCAGACCGAGAGTCCAACGAGGAAGAGGAGGAGCCGATGCCGCCGATCAAGCGACAGAAGTTGACGCCTCCATACAAGCGCGGGACGCCTCCCGGTCAAGACAAACCGGCCCCGGAGGAGAAACCAGAAGCCGAGAAGACCAATTCCGGGGGAGATCCGGATATGCAAGATCCGTTCAACGGTCTAATCAACGTCCTCTGCAACATCAGGGCGGATTGGGAGGTCAAGCACAGGACGCTTGAGGCGATCGGCAAATTGGTGGGTGCTGCACCGGACAGCAAATTGGCGGAACAAGTGGCGGAGTGCATCACCAATCCGGAAGAGACCCGGAAGCAGGAAGCCAAGATCCGCCGGTTGCTGGAGGAGGTAGATAAACTGAAGGCAACTTTTTTTGCCTATCAGGAAGACGTGACGGCCGCTCGGGAGATGGCGGAGGAGACTCGGAAGGTAGCCGAGCAGATCAAGGCGGTCCTGGGAGAGACCGGAACGGCCGCCGCCAAAGCGAAGCTCTTCGACGAGAAGATCCACGAAGAGAAGAAACTGTCCAGTTCCCGGATGGTTCGGATTCTCGCGGACTTCGCTGAGCAGGTGGAGACGGCAATGGTGGAGGGGCGGAAGGCTGCGGACCGGATCGAGGAGAGCAGCCGGAAGCTGACGGGAGCGACGTGCGACAAAGGTATTCACCTTTCGAACATCTCGCTATCGGATCTCTTTCCGGACGCGACCATTCAGAAGGATAGGAAGGATTGGACTCCTGAGTCCAAGAAGTCTGCACGGACTGGGACTCCGGGCACGAGACCGGATATCACCATCGACCTGGAGTCTCCACCCGGATCGAATCCTGCGGAGGGGGAACGGGTCCGAAATTTGAGTGAAGTCTTCGAGGAGCTAGTCCCGGAGGTCGGAAGCCCGACGATAGGATCTAGAGTTGTAGGGTAGATAGGATTTTAATTTCAGTTAGGAGTAGGAGCGGATCCGGATCCGGATCCGGCTCAACAGTATTAGGTTAGACCGGAAGTTAGATTAGGGTGGCGGCGGACCCCTATGGGTTTTCCGCTCCTTTTTGTGCTTTTAGGGTTTTTACCCTTTGTATATAAATCGGTTCCCGCGATGGGAATTGGGAGTTGTCCATTTTGCAAATTTTGTTATACCTTTCTTTTCTCCTCATTGTGTGTCTCTCCACAGCGCGACAGAATTGTATGATGTGGAGTTAGGATAGTACGAGTTGATTTGTGAGTGATTTCTCCCCTTGGTGTTTATTTTCCGATCCTAGGTGCATGTGAGTAGGTATTGAAGAGTTGGGAGTGAACTTAGTTCCTCAACATTTCTAGAGTTTGAGATTCCGGGTGAAAAAGCCGTTGTTAGGCTAGGCGGGTAGGGAGGGATTCCTTAGCTGCGCTAGAACTCCCGGGTGGGAAATCCGGTTGAGTATCCGATCTCTTGTGAGGTCTCACCACCCGTATGGGTAACGGAAGAACTTTAGTTGATGTTGGAACGGACGGGTGCACTTGTAATCACCTGTCTTCGCACGGATCGGAAGTAGCATCAAGGTCGTTGTAGTACGAGAGGGTCGAGTGTGGGGTCTTTGTGTGACCTACAACCCGGATTGCTATCTGGGTTGTTGTGAAGGACCAAACCGGATCCGGATTAGCTTAGGAGTTTAGAAAGTAGGACAGTGGGTCTTCAGCCACTATAAGTCACGGAAGGAGTGGTGGGCCTACCACTCTCAAAATTAAGCGACACCCCCTCTAATGGTGAAACAGAGGTAAAACTAAACCGGATAGGATTAAGGGTACAGGATGACTATCCGGACCGGATTGGTCAGGACGGATTTCCAGGATCGAAAGTTGTGAGATCCTGGGATTTGGGTATTTGTACGGACCGGATAGTTAGTAGGACCGGAAGAAGGAGAAATCCGGTCTATAGTTATCCAGTGTGGTGGTGTTTCTGGTTCTAGATCTAGGATCGGAAAGTAAGATTGGGATACTGACTGAGCTTAACTGCTTAATAGAGCTAGATACTTCACAGGATCTCGTGGGTTCGATCTTTAGAGTCATTTAGTTATACTCTAGAGCGATTTTTGTGAGTATAATGGGGAATTGACCTGCCCTGTGCTGCGACAGAAGAGTCCATAAGCTCTTCCTCTGATCCTATCGAAGAAGCCGTTACTTTTCAAAACGATTCACAAATTCACTACCTTAAACTCAATAGTAAAGATGCAAGCGTCATAGGAAGACAAATCCCTCGATTTCCGAGGAAGAACCCTAAAACACTAAACCCTCAATGACACAAAAACCCTAAAACTACTAAACCAATCTTAGAGGAACGATAAGAGATGTGCATTTACTTGCGGATTTTTTTTCCTTGTCGGATTGTCGCTCAACATGTATACAAGCAGTGGCGAGGTGCATCATGCCTGTCGCAATGGCATTGCCATCATATTTTGTCACCTCTGACAATGAGTCTTTTGCAGACCTCATCTGAGGGCTTCGCTTGCCTCCCTCTACCTCCCCTGCTTTCCTAATTGGAATGCCTGCCCATCATAAACTCCTCTGTACAACTTTGTCGCCTCTCTTTTTAGAAATGGGAGGCGGTTTACTACCCTGGGCCTTGGCATTAGCTTTATCCCTGCCCCGACATCCAAAAAAATCAGCCTCCGTAGGAAAACACTAGCAATGATGTTGACAAAGTATGAGACAAATAACATGACACTAGCATGCACTCACTCCGGGCGAAAAGGCAGGGTTGGACAGGGGTTTTGCAAAAACACAGGACATAGTTCTCAAGGGAAGAAGACGACTATAGCAGCTCCTACGTGGCGGCCACGTAGGGAATATGGCTTCTTCAAGAATGTTTCTGAAATGTGACTAGTTAAGGACTCACAAATGACTTTCATCTGACTCTAACGGAGTCACCAACAAGTCCAGAGACATAAAATCCAACTCCGAAGGTTCTCATGAACAACACACTTATGACTTGTGGGCAAATCAATCATTGGGACACAACGTTGGGTGTGGGAAACCATATGAATGCGCTGCCTCTGTGCTTCAAAAAATGTGCAAGGGACAAGTTTAGACGACAACGGTACTTTTTCTCATACTCAAGAGTCCTCTACAAACTATGAACTCTTCCATATATAAGCACATCAACATGGCAAATCCGTGGAGCTCAAATTACAACGCTTGCAGCAAAAACTCTACCGTCAAGGGTTGTATGCATACTGGCTTAAAGAAATTGAAAGAGCTTTGTTGAGGGGAAGGGGTCGGAAACTTACAGCTCCGCTCTCATTGCCAAGGCTGGAGCTAGGGTTGACAAATCAGTACGTCCGCCCCCAAATAGCATCCATAACCTGGACGTCCGTCCTCACGGACGCCAGCGGATGCAGCGTCCCTCCCGCCGTCGGAAGGCGGACGGGCGGGGCGGACGCTCAGATCATGTGGACCACATCAGTCTGCGTGTCGATCGGACAGCCGTACCGGGGCGGACGGGTATCAGGGCGGACGAGCAAACAGGCAGACGGGGCGGTCCCGGCGGACACTACGTCCGCTAGGACCGCGAATGTCAACGGACGTTGCGGACACAACGGACACTTCCGGACGTCCCGGACGTCCGAACGTCCTGTCAACCCTGGTTGGAGCAACCATCTATTGCACCCGGATGACGTTCTCGTCACGCAACATTTCATAAATTCCCTTCTCAAGTGATGGACTATCCGATGGTGCTTCCATTGTGCGATGTAAGTCTTCTAAACGTTCTCCCGTCACGCTTGGGTTCACGATGAACCTTGATCTCTCGTCAAGTTGCCCAATCACCCAGTATGCCGCTTCACTATCGTCTTGGTTTGAGGGCGGAAGCTCCTCCACCTTAGCAATCGTAGCAGAGAAAGAGAGAGTGAGCCATTGTGGGAGTCGCAAAATTGGAAGGAAGAAATGAGCTATTGTCGCAATAGCAAGAGAACTTGACGAGTGGAGGTGATGCAAGGCTCTCTCGTGATGAATGTTGGCGGTTACCGGTGGCTTGTCATTAAATTGAGGATTTTGACAATAGTAATCAATATTTAGTAGACATATGTCAGTCATTTACTTGTGTAGTTTTTCGACTATGCAGTGACTGGTGGAATCATTCAGGAGTTACTAGAGATGCCAGTCAATGCTGAAAGCAGCACTGCAACTCACATTTTTTGGAAATAGAAGGTATCTCTGATAGAGGCTAAATAAGTCCACCTACGGCCGTCCCTTCACAGGTTCCAGTCCATTACCCTCCCGCTTTCGGCTCTCTACATGACACGGTAACAAATTTGCCAAACCGGTGAAGATGATTCCTGCTAGGCTTCCATTGTCCGATAGTGGTAAAGAGAGACTCAGAGATGAGCGCCTTTGGTTGAGGGAGTTACAACGAGCTAGAGAGTACAATGTGAAGAAGCTACATTGTCCTTGCACAAAGTGCAAAGGTTGTAAGAGACTTCTCTTGAAGAACATTCAGGCTCACCTTGTACGTCATGGAAGGCATCCGGATTGCCGCATTTGGAGAGGCCCGGGCGTAAGGGATTCCTCTGATGAGGAGTGGGAGCAAGAATTTTGGGGACCGAATAGAGAGGCATTAGAAGGCATGGACACCCTAGATGTTGATGTTGACACAATAGGCATGCTAAATCAGGCATTGCATCCAGTGGACGCTCCAACATTTTTGGCCGAAAAAGTTCAAGAGGAAGTAAAGAATGCCTTTTCGACGGCGGACTCTATCCATGAGGAGTGTATGGAGGTGTTCCACGGTGATGTTGTTGAGGCTAAGGAATGTCGTGATGAGCATCTTCTTCAAAGGAACTAACGGACTTGACAGTGACGACTAGCATCCTCCAGCTGCAAGCACTGATGGAGTTTACAGTGACGGAAGCTTTGATGTCAGGGCGTTGCAAAGGTGCCTAGAGCCTTTGTACGATGAAGTTGCTTCGAGCAAGCTCGCAACGACAGTCTTGTTGATGAATTTGTGCACTATGCATGGTGCAAGCAACCATTGCGCCAACGAATTGTTCAGCATTTTGCATTCTCATCTCCTACCGAGGAACAATAACTTGCCTCGAAATTACTATGCCGCGCAAGCCTTGACGGGGAAATTGGGTTTGACGTACAATACCATCTATGCATGTGAACGAGGCTATGTGCTTTTTCGTGGGCCCTATGAGCAAGACCTACGGTGCCCCAAATGTGGCGGTCGCAGATACCAGGATGAGGAGCAACGTTGTTTTCCAGTGAAGGTGTTGCAACACTTCCCCATCATTCCTAGATTGCAGCGCATGTTCATGAGTCCAAAAATTTCGCAGCTCTTGGTTTGGCATGCAAAGAATCAGAGCAACCATGACGGAGGCGATGGCCTTGTCAAACATCCTTGCGACTCCAAAGCTTGGAAGCATTTTGAGGAAAATGTGGATCCCTCCTTTGTCTGGGATCCTAGGAATGTTCACTTTGCCTTAGCAACTAATGGAGTGAACCCTTACAAGCAAAATAGGACATCATGGTCAACGTGGCCAGTGTTGCTATTGAACTACAACTTACCCCTTTAGTTGAGCACTAAGAAGTTTTTTATTTTGTTGGCACTCTTAATTTCAAGGAGGGAGTCAGTGACGGGTGACGTATTTGACGTATATTTAGAGCCGCTAGTGGAGGAGTTGTTGGAGCTTTGGACCGGGGTCCCTGCCCATGACATCACTAAGGATGCAGGTGAAAAGGCTTTTCAGTTGCGTGCCATGTTGCTATGGACTACACACGACTTCTCGGGGTATGGCACAGTTGGAGGATTTTGTCATCAAGGGTATGTAGCGTGTCCATGGTGTGGTGAAGACCTTGGTGCTAAGCATTCTATTGAACTGTCCAAGAAAACTTACGGTGGGACTCGTCAATGGCTATCTGAAGATCATCCTTACAGATCAAAAGGTATGAAGGACCACTTTGACGGATTAATGGAAAACCGCTCGAAACCTCGGGTTGTGATTGTGGAGGAACAAATGTAGCACGCACTATAGTGTGAGGCATGGAAAGCTGCCGAAAACAAAGAGGATGCTGTAGGGGACTCCTCCAAAAATTTTGGCCTAAAGTAGTTGAGCATTCTATTTAGATTGCCATACTGAAGGGTAAGTGTCTCTAAATTTTGGCCTTTTTAAGCAGAAAACCTTAGATGGGACTCGTACGTGACTTTCCAATCACCCACTAGTTCTCCCAAGTCATTTACGAGTTACCATTATAGGGATATGTCAACGTTTGACTACGAAATGATTAGTATGTAACTAGGTTGTGACTGTGGACTTGTACCTAATCTGTTGGTCATGTCTACACTGCCAATATCTTCTCATTCGCTACACGCTAGACCTCATGCATTGCAAAATGAATCTTGCCAAGATTTTTCTGAAAACCATATCAAGGAAGAAGGACACAGTCAAAGTGCGGAGGGATCTACAACGCCGAAATGTCAGGAGGCACTTGTGGCTCACTCCACACCCACGTAAGGTAGGGAAGATGGTGAAGCCACGAGCATCTTATGTTTTGTTTGAACAGGAGTTTGAAAAGTTTGTCAAGTGCATATAGGATTTGAAAACATCCGTGGGGTATTCCTCAGACCTTAGCAAGTGTCTTTGCAAGAAGAATTTTGGTGGCCTAAAGTCACATGATTACCATATTCTGATGCAATAGATCATGCCACTAGCTCTTCGTGATTTGATGGAACCAAGACCTTGTATGGCTATTATGAGAATGTGCAAGGTATTTCGTCGCTTGGGCACAAAGGTATACAATCCAACAGACTTTCCGTCTCTAGAAGTAGATGTGGCAGAGAGCATGGTTCTTTTGGAGATCAAATTTCCACCTTCATTTTTTGACATAATGATTCATCTCCCATACCATTTGGCAAAGGAATTGGACTTGTGTGGTCTAGTTAGTGCAAGGTGGATGTATCCAATGGAGCGCTACATGAAAGTATTGAAGAACCACGTCCGAAACAACCTTAAACCTCAATAAAATATTTTGCAAAATACTTAAACATGAAAGGAAGCACTTACAAGGGTGGAAAACCACAAACCACAAACTTTTGTTGAGGTACTTACCTCTAGCACGTTGATTGCAGGAAAATCCTAAACTGCGAAGAATGTAGTGCTTCGCTTCCAAAATTGTTAGTCAATCTCTTCACTAATCATTCCCATTATAAATGCCTAAAACCATCCTATATACTACTTGATTTTTTACAAAATCCTTTTTCGTGTAGGGTATTTCACATGTACTATGTAGGTAATTTTAGGGTATTATATACAACCCTATATTATATATAATGATGTTTTGCATTTTAAAGATCCATATAATATATATAATTTCTTTATAAATTTTACATCCAATAAATATAATAGACTCTACATTTTATCACACGTTGTTCTACGTTTTTCGCTAGTGCCCCCCCCCCAGTTGCAACCTCTAAAATTCCCTTTGAAAAATTGTTAATGGCCCCAATAATAGATTGATCTTCTACATCCAACTTCCTCTTTCTCTTTCGGACACTTTTGTTCACTTGTCCTTTACAACCTTGTTGATTAACTGCTTTTGTGTGTAGTGATTGTAAAGTAGTATCACTTGCAGTAGAGAGAGGAGTATTAGGCATAGTGTCCTTGTCATCATCACTGAGAACTTGAGTCTCAATGTGTTGTAGACAAACACCTTGGTCAACATCATGTGGTATACCTTGGATTCTAATTGTACTTGCATATATGTTGTCAAAGAGTTCATACCATAGAGTCCATTTTGATGGCAGTGCTCTAGTTTTATTTTGCTTCAACTTCTCCTCTTGATATATGGATTTGATCTTTCTCCATTTATCGCGGGTCTATTGCCACATCCTCTACGGCTCCTTCAGAAACTACGTATTCAACTTCATGGCAAAATATGAATCCTAGTTTGATTGCTTGAATAGCTTGCAATTGTATTCCCAATATTTCACTCCAGCTATGTCTATAAGGAAATGTAAAGTCATGTCTTTCCATTCCCTTTTGAGATTTGTAGTACCACAAGAATTTCTCTCTTAGATCCCTTCTAAACTACCACCTCCCTCATCATCTAGCATAAGTACTAGAAGCCCTCCCCTTTGAGGCTCCATAATGTCCACAAGTATTCTAAACTTTACTTAACTACTGTAATCACAATAAGTTGCTTGTCATATGAAGGTATACACTTGCAAAGCTTACAAAGCCAAACAAGCAAATTAAAGGAGAGAGATGAAGTTGATAAAACTGAGGTTGCATGTTTTTTTGAATTATTGAAGATAAAAAAAGCACAGTAAAAGTCTTGTAAACTAGTTGTGAGGGCTCAACCTTCACCAATCCATTGGCTCATACCAATAAAGGTTGTTGGAGGCCAACCCGGCCCTTATATCTACTCCATCACAGCTTTTACTAGGCTCATGTACATAACTCTAGTGAAAACTACGTCACTACACTCTTCACAAGCACATCTCAACCAAATGTACTCTCTTTCTAACTACTTGACCAACAACACATGCACTTAACAAATATGGATCCAAAGATTAGTTGACAAGAATCTAGTCTCTATCAACACTAGCAGGTTCTAATAGCTAACAAAATCTTCGAAACTAAACACACGGAAGACACAGGAGTGTGGAATTCCTCGTAGGCTGCTTTGATTATTCAATGTATATATATGCATTTTGATAGAAGAGTTGGACTTTTGTGGTTAATAGTTCCAAATACAATATTAATTCAATTACACTAACATTGCATTTACATTGTTTATGTTATATGAACACTAAATTGCCATCAACTCAACTTACATTAATCTACTAGCCACCAAAGTAACCTTCAAAAGTTCGTCAATCCAATTGGAATTTCCTGTGGTGATATGGATCAAAAATTGCTCATAGATGTTTCATTAAAATGGCAATATTCCACAAACTTGGCAATTTTAGGTTTAGGACGAGTAGTCTAAAATGTAAACCAGTCTTAGACTTTAGACCATGTGTTCTGAAATCTATATCAGACCTTGAAAATGAATGGAAAAATGGTGGAAGAATATTGCCAATTCAACAAAATATATGTTTGTTTGTTTTTTGAGTAGGGCGAGGTCGCAGTAGCTCTGCCTCCATTGATTGTGCTATAACCGTCAGACGCATAGCTCATATTTCAAATTTAGTCCTCTCTCGACTAACACATACGCGGATGGTCAATAGGCAGGGCTGGGACGCAACAGCTCCGTCTTTGTTGATTGCGTTGAAACTGCCAAATGTACAGCTCATATCCTAAGTTTACTAGTAGTCCTCTCCCAATTGACATATATGCAGATGGCTGTAGAGTAGGCAACCCATTTCCGATCACCCCCCATTTGCATAGGATAGGCTACTCAATTTCCAATCATAGCTATGTTCATATTACACTCACATCTATTTATATTACAACTCACCTACTACACGACCTCCAAGAGCTGCAAAAATGTCCAAGTAGTGTACATTGAAGCATAGAATGATCATGGCATATACATTGAAAGTCATAATTATCACTTACATCAATTTTGTAACCAGCTTATAGTCAGAATTACAGTAGCCTACATCACAAGAGTAGGTTTTATAGAATCTGAGGGAAAAAAATTCACAATATTTTCAATTTTGACCCAAAAAATGAAAATTATTTTTTAATCCTCCTTAAATCAATTTGCCGACATGGGAAAAATATTTCCCTGAATACACCATGAGTGTGGCTATGCTGAATTCCTTAAGTGGTCGGAAATGGGTCGTCATCTCATAAGCGGGGCTGGGACGCAGCAGCTCCGCCTCCGCTGATTGCGCTGAAACCGCCGGACGCGCAGCTCATATCCCGAGTTTATTAGTCCTCTCCCGACTGACGCATACGCGGATGTTCAGTAGGCGGGGGGTGAGACTTAGTCCACCTGAATTTTTAGGGTAGGGTGGAACGGCGCGTCGGCGTCCCCCACAGTCCCACCGTCCTCTCCACGCACCTGCACAAGAGCCACGCGCCCCGACACGCCCTGCCACCGGTAAGCGAGACAGGTTCTTGTAGGCAGAGTGCCGGGGGTTCGACGCGGTATTCACAACGTTATTAATTAGTTCGCAAATCTGCGCGCTGTCAAGTTTGTTTGAGACCAGAGGCTTGGTTTTCCAGTCTGATCGATCGGCTATACTTAGGATTGTGCTCTCGTGCAATTGAGGGTCGTGCGTGATCGAGTGGAGATGGGCGTTCCTGCATGGGATGAGTATCTGTTCAAGAGTCACAAGATCGTGGCAGTAGATCCCTGGTGTGGCACATCGTTAACTTTGTTGGACGTGTTCACAAAGGAGGGTGAATATGGCATCTTCAATCGTGGTTCGTTATTGGCGCCAAGAGGAGCTATGACCGGGCTGGTCAAGAAAAGTTCTGACGGGAATCCAGAGCGGTCATCTGCTCAAGCTCAAACGAATCTAGAGGAAGCACGTATGGGGAGAGGGTGTCACTGCCAGTCAGACGAACATCCACCTATTTACTCTACTCTGAAATCCTCCTCCAAAATCTTGGCTTCCTTGGGGAGCATTGTCTGCCTAGACCACACCAAGTCGAAAAAACTGTGTGTGGAAACTTCTGTGGTCAACTCTGATCGTATCAAGCAGGACTTTCTCATAGAGCAAGTCCAAGGAGGGAGATGGAAGCCTAATCCCAGCAGTTCACTGATGCCAGAAAAGTGGTAAGTCAACATGCTCTCAAGCTTTTATACTCTTGCGAACATTATGCGTTTCCTTGAAATCGAGAGAAATATGCACGTGGGCCTAGTTGACTGAAAGGTTGTTACATGATCCAAGGTTTAATTAGGTGATTTCCTCCGGCATATTTTTCTCCAATTCAAGTGTATATTACTAGCTTTGCTCTCCTTGCAAATCTTCTGTAAGATTCACTGTTCTCCGTCTAACTCGCATGTGTATTCTTTGTGACAATAGTACACAACGCATGTTTCGTTAAATTGGCGATATTCTTCAGCCATTTTTCCATTCATTTTTTAGGACTAATATAGATTTCAGACCACATGGTCTAAAGTTTAGGACTGATTTACATTTTAGAACACATGTTCTAAACCTAAAACTGCCAAGTTTGTGGAATATTGCCATTTTAACGAAATATCCGTTACACTTGGATTTCGTACTTACGATGTATCGATTCTTCCAATGTCTTCATCAGCCATGCCGGGCCCAGGAGCTTGGAGTATATAATCATTGTCGTTGTAATGGCCATTGACTTCTGATTCTTTTGGTTTAGGGACCGCGTCCTATGGGTGGTGACAGAAATATTTTATGTCAAAAAGCTCGTGATTGCCAAAACTATGAAGGCAATTGCAAAAGCAACTGTGGATGCATCCCAGCTGGTAGCTTGTGCAGATCCTCTTCCTGTCAGCCTGAAGGGAGGGGTTGAGGTGTCCAAGGCAGAAGACGGAACCACAGTATTCCAGGTTTCTGAAAGTGGTGTCTCGTTTCCCATCGGCTGCAGAGTGATTCGTCTACTTTACGACGAGGATGGTGACTTGCTAACGCCAGGAGGCATGAAGTTGGACATTGCTCGGAATCACCGGCCGAAGATGCGATCTGACATCTACGAGTGGTTAGATTTGAACAAGGACCCTGATTACCACATGCAGGACCTCTTCAAGCAAGAGCCTGGAGGATCACTGGAGGCCTTGCCAATGTTTGTCGCAAAAGAAGCAGAAGAAGCATCAACCTCCAAGGGTTGATTAGCACAACAAGTCGTTTAGCCACCATCCTTGAATTGCACTTGGAATGGATCATAAATTGATCAATGGTGTGCACATACGACCATCAAGTGGTGGCTGTGGTGATAACGGAATGTGAGTAAAATAAGACTTGGTTTTGAAGCAACAATTGATGGAAGTGCTCGACACGTGGTGGTATTTGAATAAGATTAGGACGATCACGCTCAAGCTCTTCTTCAGTCTTGAAACATTACACAAGCTAGACAAGGAGGTTTTAACATTGCTTTTTGGAAATTTCGGACATATTGTCGTGTGACGGGAGTGTGAAAGTCTCTGTCAGATGAACTAGAAGTTACAGAGAGGTTTTGGACTGCACAGTGAGGTTTCAGAGGATTCTCAATAAGCAGCAATAGTTGTAACATCAGGGAATGAGATGTTAGTTCTGTACTGACTGGAGAATATTTTTAATTTGAAGCTCATCACTCCTGAATGATTTAAAAATCCTCATTGTCTGCCAGTTCCCAACATGTGAACATGGTAATGTTTCTGCCGTCACCGGTGTCCTAACCGAAAGCCACATTGAGAGCTCAAACTCCTTGGTTATCAATCAGATCATTCAGATTCAGTTTAATTGATCAAGAGAAAAGAGACGGAGGAATGTGATACTGTACATCCTGCACTGCTCTACTCATTTGAAGTTGAAACTACATTTCCAATGTCGGAAAGTGCATGGCGTGAAAACGACGCCATGCCAGTGGCTACTCATAATCTTGGCTGCTGCAGATTCTATAATGGAGATAATTCTTCTCGTCTAATTCGGTGAAGAAACTATGAATTGATCGAGTGAATGCTGGCTTGTCAACTCGCTCAACTGGAACTCTTGAAACCCTTATAAATTACAGTATGTTAGTCGATGGTCTCCTAGCTATGGTACCCCCCCTGTAGCAGACAGCAGGTTCCCCACAAGCAAAACCTATCCCACTCATCGCAATGTAAATTTGAGAGAAGTGCAGTCATTAATACAGCTGCGAAAACAGAACAGAAGGAAAACTGTCATCTGGAGGCAGTTTGCTTGAGAAGAATCCTAGGCCTCGACTGAATGCTTGGTTGAAGACAAGCCGCGTCTGGAAAGTGGAGAAGAAGGGGAACCAAGAAAACAGGGCAATGGGAATGAAGATTATTATGCCCATGAATACGTCATATATAAGGGCAATCTCTCGCATGGAATCCCAAACTCCAATGTACTGCACCAGAGGTTGAAATAAGATGGCAATCTACACAAACCAAAGAGAGTAAATCAAAGAACTGACAAAAATTCTTTTAAGGGTCATGAATTATTAAGACTGTCAACCACGAGTGATAAGTACAGAAGCCAAGTCATGAATAAGTAAAGAAACTTATAGAGATAAGACCCCAATCAGTGGGAACAATCCCAAGAGCCAGAGCAAATGCATCAGTGATGGATAGAGGCAAGAAAATGATGGCCAAAATCCCCCCCCTAATCAAGCCCCAAAAGAGTGCCGCTTGAAACAGGCGTGCGGCAAGGTGAAGGGTAGCTCGCTTGGAGGAAGCTTTCTGACTGATGAACACCTACATCCCAAAAATCAAGATGTAAACTTTCAATCAAACCCCATGCCCAGTGTCTTAACAAAAGTAGAGAAAATGGACATGGTTTGGCATGATTGAAATTTTAAACAATTCATTGATTGCTGTAGAATACTTAAGATCTCTATTTTCAAACACCCCCAAAAAATGCATTTGACGTCTCATCTTCACTCTGATTAGAATAAAGGACAGGAAAGTACCTTGAAAATCAGCACGCACACAAACAGCAATATCCAAGAATAAACATACACCTACAACACGAGGGATGTCATAGAACAGGACGCTCAGATTTGTAAAAATAAATTTAATCAAGTTGTCAGCAATATTGGGCAAGCCTTGATTTGTTGAACATCCATTGAGTTTATTCGTATAAAGCATTAGGGTCAAAAGAAGTCTCGCAAATTAAAATTATCCTGTTGAAAAAAAAGCATGTACTCTCTAGAAGTACATACCAATATGCTGGAGCTTCCTTGGATCATGTCAAGTTGATTAGAGACACCATACTGGAAAAAGAAAAATTGTAAACATAAAAAAATTCCCAAAATTTGCCACCAACTATGCAAAGATGGGCCTGAATAATCAATCACACATTGTATTCAATTATTCTAATCAGCAGCAAATATACATTTTAACAGTGCTTTGCTATCAAATTCAAAATCACCATAATGAAAATGTACTGACCAAATGTCAACACCATCAGGGTATGTAAGCTTATTGACTACAAACTATGAAATTTGCTTGTGGCAACTTTTCACTTGCTCTTCAGCCTACCAAGCTTCCCAAGTATTGTCACTCGTGACACCAACACCCCCTTTGTATAGTCAGGCCTAGCTCATTTACAAATTCTGAATCCTGCTGAAAATTTGGATAACTTTAGGAGGCCCATGTGCACTCAAACATGAACGGAATTGCAAATTGCATTGGAATCACACTGAAGTCTACTTTAGCACCATTACAAATGCAAATATGTAATTGAAAATCATACAAAGAGCTTGATGTTCTTTATACACTATCTCCCATTTGGTGTTACCACCATTTGTGAAGATTACAACTTATAATTTAAGGTACATATTAAAAATGGATCTTTACAATTGCTTTTGAGACACTTGATCACATGCCACTTGAAAATTTTGTATCACTTTTTGTTTTTTCTTCACCCTAATGCAAGAAATCTTTCACTATCTTCTATGAAATGGAAGATAGTGTGTAAAATCAATCCAACTTGTAATATGATTTTACATTATTCATTTTCCACTTGCTATTAAGTTGAAGTAGACTTCAATGTGATTCCAATGCAATTTGCAATTTCAAAATTGATTTAGTTTTTAGTATGCTAGAGCTTGTTGAAGTTACTGAAATTTCTAGTGAGCTTGGCCTAAAAAATTTGTAAATGAGCTAGACCTGATTGTACATTATCTAGTTCATCCAATCCTCAAAATCATCCATAGTTCTGTGTCAGGTTTCAATATTACATAGGTTAGAATATAGTGATAATGAGACATCCTCTGTAGAACTAAGATTTTACACATGGACTCTTTTATAAACATCCTTTCGTTAAAATAATAAATAAATAAAAGACCCTTGGAGAAGAAATCAATTCATGTTCAACAAAAGACAACCTACATTACAATGCTTACTTTCGCCACTCAAAACCTAATGGATTGAAAAACATATGGCACGTAAAGCCATGAAAGAGCTAAGAACCAAGAACTGAAAGTGAGCAGAATGTATGTGGCTGATGTCTGATTTTGAGCTCCATAAGCTAAATAGACAACCAACAGCATGACAATCTCAAACCTGCAAATGAAACAAAAATTATATAAATCTACGATAGCAGAACAAAGTCTTCTGACCGTGAATGTATTCTGTAATTTAAGACAAAAAAAAAGTAATACCAACTTGTTAAATTGGTACAATATAATCATGAAAGATGGAGTTTCTTCAGACTTGAACTACAAAAAAATAATGCTGAATACTACAACTTAGACACGAGCTCATCCATGATGGAAAGGAAAGTACGAAGCAACTTCTACAAAAGTTCTATAAGTCAAATTGGTTGTTACAAAAACAGTGAATACTTTAAGTAAAATAAGTAACCAGTAAGTTAAGGTTTTGAGCCACTCACACTTTGGTAAAGTGACTGCGAGAGAACAAGCGATAATTTTCAGCAAAGTTGATATATCTCACAACAAAATGACGTCTAGTGGAACGATACTGCATATCAACCATCATTCTCAAATATTATATCATCACATTGTATAGCTACATGATAAATAATTAACGTGTATTCAGGTGCCAAGTATCCCCTATATTTGACACACATGCTACATTCATTAGAATCATGAACTCTATTAACTATATGGGAATCAACTTCTGTTAATCTCACAAATAAGAGTTCTTTAGTTTCATAAATCAAGTTTCTTACATCTCTATGGGGAAAAGAAAAGTGAGGTATCACTACAAAAAAAAACAGTGAATAAATGACTAGAAGAAATGACTATAAAGTGACAATATGTCCGGAACAACTAAAAAATGTTTGCAAATTCCATAATTGCACCAGCATTGGGGTAGCAACATTGGAAGAGACATTTGGTAGTCATTTTTCTAAACTGCGGACAAGGGTGCAATGAAAGTAGACTTTCATCTATGATTTTAGTTCTCCCTGGGAACAAGATAACGTTGGGAACTGAGGTAAGTTAGCAGCAGATGCCTTAGTCATTAAAAAGTCACTTCAAGTCACCAAATAATACTTTGCATGTTGTCGCAGCATAGGGCAGGTCAATTCCCCATTATACTCACAAAAATCGCTCTAGAGTATAACTAAGTGACTCTAAAGATCGAACCCACGAGATCCTGTGAAGTATCTAGCTCTATTAAGCAGTTAAGCTCAGTCAGTATCCCAATCTTACTTTCCGATCCTAGATCTAGAACCAGAAACACCACCACACTGGATAACTATAGACCGGATTTCTCCTTCTTCCGGTCCTACTAACTATCCGGTCCGTACAAATACCCAAATCCCAGGATCTCACAACTTTCGATCCTGGAAATCCGTCCTGACCAATCCGGTCCGGATAGTCATCCTGTACCCTTAATCCTATCCGGTTTAGTTTTACCTCTGTTTCACCATTAGAGGGGGTGTCGCTTAATTTTGAGAGTGGTAGGCCCACCACTCCTTCCGTGACTTATAGTGGCTGAAGACCCACTGTCCTACTTTCTAAACTCCTAAGCTAATCCGGATCCGGTTTGGTCCTTCACAACAACCCAGATAGCAATCCGGGTTGTAGGTCACACAAAGACCCCACACTCGACCCTCTCGTACTACAACGACCTTGATGCTACTTCCGATCCGTGCGAAGACAGGTGATTACAAGTGCACCCGTCCATTCCAATATCAACTAAAGTTCTTTCGTTACCCATACGGGTGGTGAGACCTCACAAGAGATCGGATACTCAACCGGATTTCCCACCTGGGAGTTCTAGCGCAGCTAAGGAATCCCTCCCTACCCGCCTAGCCTAACAACGGCTTTCTCATCCGGAATCTCAAACTCTAGAAATGCTGAGGAACTAAGTTCACTCCCAACTCTTCGATACCTACTCACATGCACCTAGGATCGGAAAATAAACACCAAGGGGAGAAATCACTCACAAACCAACTCGTACTATCCTAACTCCACATCATACAATCTTATCGCGCTGGAGAGAGACACACAATGAAGAGAATAGAAAAGTACAAGAAGTTTGCAAAATGAACAACTCCCAATTCCCATCGCAGGAACCGATTTATATACAAAGGGTAAAAACCCTAAAAGCACAAAAAGGAGCGGAAAACCCATAGGGGTCCACCGCCACCCTAATCTAACTTCCGGTCTAACCTAATACTGTTGAGCCGGATCCGGATCCGGATCCGCTCCTACTCCTAACTGAAATCAAAATCCTATCTACCCTACAACTCTAGATCCTATTGTCGGGCTTCCGATCTCCGGGACTAGCTCCTCGAAGACTTCACTCAAATTTCGGACCCGTTCCCCCTCCGCAGGATTCGATCCGGGTGGAGACTCCAGGTCGATGGTGATATCCGGTCTCGTTCCCGGAGTCCCAGTCCGTGCAGACTTCTTGGACTCAAGAGTCCAATCCTTCCTATCCTTCTGAATAGTCGCATCCGGAAAGAGATCCGGTAGCGAGATGTCCGAAAGATGAATACCTTTGTCGCACGTTGCTCCCGTCAGCTTCCGGCTGCTCTCCTCGATCCGGTCCGCAGCCTTTCGCCCCTCCACCATTGCCGTCTCTACCTGCTCAGCGAAGTCCGCGAGAATCCGAACCATCCGGGAACCGGACAGTTTCTTCTCTTCGTGGATCTTCTCGTCGAAGAGCTTCGCTTTGGCGGCGGCCGTTCCGGTCTCTCCCAAGACCGCCTTGATCTGCTCGGCTATCTTCCGAGTCTCCTCCGCCATCTCCCGGGCGGCCGTCACATCTTCTTGATAGGCAAAAAAAGTTGCCTTCAGTTTATCCACCTCCTCCTGCAACCGGCGGATCTCTGCTTCCTGCTTCCGGGTCTCTTCCGGATTGGTGATGCACTCCGCCACCTGTTCCGCCAATTTGCTGTCCGGTGGCGCACCTACCAACTTGCCGATCGCCTCAAGCGTCCTATGCTTGACCTCCCAATCCGCCCTGATGTTGCAGAGGACGTTGATCAGACCGTTGAACGGATCTTGCATATCCGGATCTCCCCCGGAAACGGTCTTCTCGACTTCCGGTTTCTCTTCCGGGGCCGGTCTGTCTTGACCGGGAGGCGTCCCGCGCTTGTATGGAGGCGTCAACTTCTGTCGCTTGATCGGCGACATCGGCTCCTCCTCCTCCTCACTGGACTCCCGGTCTGACCCGGAATCGGATTCCGCCTCGTCATCCGTTTCCGACTCCCCATACTTCAGGAGGACTTCCTGAGTCTTCCACACCTTCTCCTCCATGTCGGTGAGGACTTGGTGTTCTCGATAGAGGTGGAAGAGGTAAGGGCACACTGGAGTGGCCCTTTTCTTCCCAACCCTACTAACGAGCTGGGCCACGAGATCGGAAATGATCTGTGCCTAGTCCACTTTCCGGGTACCACTGAGGGCACCGAAAATGGTGTTGCCGAGGGTGATCGTCACCCTGGTCGGCTTCTCCGGGTGAAGAACCGGAACCAGGAATTGCAGGAGCCGACGGTGTCGGTCATCCAAGCAATCCTCGACCGCGTATCCGTCCTTCGGGTTGACGGCTCCCTTGAACTTCCCTCGGACAAACTCATCCTTCCGGCTCGCCATCCCCAGACCTCCTGCTCGGAAACCGTAAACCGCTCTCCACATTCCCTCGTTCCAGCTGACGGGAGTTCCTCTCACGGTGTTGTCAAACTGGTTGGACAGCTTTCCGAGGAGCTCCTTGACCATTCTCTCCTCCCTAAATCCCTAGGGTTTCTCGGCAAACCCTACGCAACCCATGGATTTGAGATCCTCCATGAGTTGAGACTTTTCCGGCTCTGTGGAGGGAATAACCGGAATAACTTTCCGGAGCTTCACCTCACCTTCAGAGGGACTTGCTGGTCTAGACCTACGTAGCGGAGGCATTCCCACTCGAATCTACCTCACTCTCTCCTAGCCGCACGTCCCGTTCCTCACTTCCTCTCTCCGATCTCAACCGGAATCAAAACAAACAAAACACAAACGTACAAACGCACAAACGTCAAAAACTCAATCGCGCGCGCTCAAGGTCGAGTTTCTAAAAGGGGGTGCAACAGTGAAAGCTCCTCCTTATATAGTCCCTGGACCCTTTCCGATTTGTCATCATGAATCCGGTTTACCATCATTATCCGGTTCATCATCATAATCCGGTCCTAGACCTAATCCGTGTTGCATTCCGTTTCCGTCGTTAGTTACTCTTGACCGGATTAGATCCAAGAGGCCCACTACTTCCCGTTCCGTGCTAATTTTGAGTTTTCCTTCCTCACCTAATCGGATCCGGTTCCCTAATGACTAGTTTCCGTTCCTATTTTGGTGTATACTAAGAAAATCAAAATTTTAAGCTGCGACACATGTTTTTTTAGTGAGTAAGAAATGACTTAATGATTTTAGGTGGTAAATGCTACCCGTTGTGGTGGACTTCGGGCAAGAAGTAAAAAATTTGGAGTGTGTACCTAGTCTAGGACTTCAAAGACGCAACTTCCGGTAACTTCAATGAGACTCAAAAATAACTACCCTGAAGATAAAATGTTGAATGAATTAATTTCTACTGCCACCACCGGGCATATGAAGAGATTGACATGGACGCCAGTCATTCCGGAGCTATTAGTATGTGACTTTGACGTTTCTGCATGGTGACTCCAAAATGACTGACATATAAGTGTAGTTTACAAGGTGCACATCAAGTACATAATAAACATTTAAAATGAATGAAGGTCCTTCAGAGAGACCACCACTAAAATTACACCATTATTTTGGTGGACTTCAAGTATAGGCTTTCTACCACCTTCCTAATGTTTGATATAGTTTCAAGAGTGGAAGGATATATTCCATCACATTTCACATCATCAAAAATGATCAAACAGCGAGCTTTTTGGTCCAAAGGACCTACCAATATCTTGTCAAGGATCATTTGCGAGAACTTTTTCTCAACATTTTCACTTCGGAGGCCAATAAGGTCAGAGATGTGAGAAATCTCCACTCGGAAAAAGCAACGAATCAAACAGTAGAGAGTTTACTCGAGCAAGGTGTTGTATAACAATGACAGATGGCGATGCAAAATTAGATCTTCTTCTAATTTCTCTCTATAAATGTTCAAGGACTCAGAATAGGGTATGCTTTTTCTAAAAGGCGTCCTAAATTCACTACCACAAACAATTGCCCATGATGACTTCTACTTGTTAGCCAAATGACTACTACAGTCATTTTTCAGTCATCTTATAGTTATTGTGGACATTGACTTTTAGGTAGTGCAATTAGTGCTCAAGGTACTCATATGTTGCCTAAGTACCAATGTCCACAGAATTGGATCTTCTTCTAATTTCTCTTTGTAAATGTTCAAGGCTTCATTGAAATTATGTGTGCTAAAAAGGACAGCTAATGCTTAATCACCTATACATGCTTTGCAAGGCTGGCAGCATGTATGAGCGCTTCATATATCGGAATGACACTAATATCTTGCCCGTGCTAACAAGTTGTCTTCCTCCGACAATTCTATGGCCCCAATTA
This sequence comes from Pseudoscleropodium purum, assembly GCA_963969395.1. Classification (NCBI taxonomy): domain Eukaryota; kingdom Viridiplantae; phylum Streptophyta; class Bryopsida; order Hypnales; family Brachytheciaceae; genus Pseudoscleropodium; species Pseudoscleropodium purum. Next base: position 1,018,909 of record OZ017800.1, on the reverse strand, counting down.
AATTTACTGTTTTGGTTGGAATTGGCAAGTTATGGGGAGCTCTTAGCCCATCACTCTCCACTACTATGTTCATAAATGCATCGGATGTATCAATGACCTCTCGTTGAGCTTGTGCTTCTTTTCGTAGCACAACTTTCCAACCCGGTCTTCCTGTAACGTCTGAAAAGAAAACTTGAATAGCTTGGTTTGGGAAAATGAACGGGTCTGCTAAGCGAGGCAATTTGTGCCAAAAGTTCACTACAAGGAATCCAGCCTCGTCCTTCGTATATGTAGGGTTACCTCGATTGTCTATGGTTTTCACCCACTCACAATGCAATAGAATTATCTTCGTACTTAATGCACCATAATCCAACTCAAGTACGTCTTGAAGTACTCCCACGTAGTTCATAGAAGATTCTTCAACATTTTCAGCAGTCTCGTGGAAAACGGATGCTACCCCACTATTGTAACTCAACAAATATCTTGTATTATCATCCTCTACTCTAAAGTGGTTGCCAAATATTGTGACTTGTGCATATCTAGTAGCTCTTTGGGACGGCTTCTTTCTGAGGAGAAAGTGGTCCATATGTTCTAGGTTATGCAAATTCAAGTTCGACTCTCCCACTTTGTGTTGCATCCAATCAGTTAAGGATGGCATTTTCGGATTCTCTTGCGATTCAATCCTCCACATCCTAGCCAATCCACGGAAATACAATTAAATCCAGAAGTAGATGGTTTGCACTCCAAAATAGACCCAGTAGGACGCGTTGTCTAGATTTTAGGAGTAATTCTCATTAGGCAGTGGAAGTTCTATGACTTCTCTATGACTTGAAGTAGTCACTTCTATGTCGACTACGAGTCATTCAACATTTGCAAGACTTGAAAATGACTCCACTACAACTAATGCAGAACTATACTAGATTCCAGGTCAAATGTCCCTAGCTTACACAAAGGACTTCATAGTTAGCCATACTAGGGATTACAGTATCATATGGAAGAGTGAACTTCTTAATTTACATGAATGAATCCTGCATGGCCGCAACATTTGAGAGCACATAGTGGTGGGCCACATCTCTCAACTCGGAATTCATCACGTACGGCCTTCTTGCCCCTTACAAAACTTCTTCAACATCTCCGTATTCTTCGTCTTCATCCGATACACGCCTGTGAGAGACCTCAAAGCTGTTTAGGTACTCCGTAATGAATCCAATGCATTCATCTTTCAAGTACCCCTCTACCATGCATGCCTCTGGTCGTGCCATGTTTCAAATGTGGTTCTTCAATACTTTCATGTAGCGCTCCACTAGATACATCCACCTTGCACTAACTGGACCACACAAGTCCAATTCCTTTGCCAAATGGTATGGGAGATGAGTCATTATGTCAAAAAATGAAGGTGGAAATTTGATCTCCAAAAGAGCCATGCTCTCTGCCACATCTACTTCTAGAGATGGAAAGTTTGTTGGATTGTATACCTTTGTGCCCAAGCGACGAAATATCTTGCACATTCTCATAATAGCCATACAAGGTCTTGGTTCCATCAAATCACGAAGAGCTAGTGGCATGATCTGTTGCATCAGAATATGGTAATCATGTGACTTTAGGCCACCAAAATTCTTCTTACAAAGACACTTGCTAAGGTCTGAGGAATACCCCACAGGTGTTTTCAAATCCTATATGCACTTGACAAACTTTTCAAACTCCTATTCGAACAAAACATAAGATGCTCGTGGCTTCACCATCTTCCCTACCTAACGTGGGTGTGGAGCAAGCTACAAGTGCCTCCTGACATTTCGGCGTTGTAGATCCCTCTGCACTTTGACTGTGTCCTTCTTCCTTGATATGGTTTTCAGAAAAATCTTGGCAAGATTCATTTTGCAATGCATGAGATCTAGCGTGTAGTGAATGAGAAGATATTGGCAGTGTAGACATGACCAACAGATTAGGTACAAGTCCACAGTCACAACTTGATTACATACTAATCATTTCATAGTCAAACATTGACATATTCCTATAATGGTAACTCGTAAATGACTTGGGAGAACTAGTGGGCAATTGGAAAGTCACGTACGAGTCCCATCTAAGGTTTTCTGCTTAAAAAGGCCAAAGTTTAGAGACACTTACCCTCTAGTATGGCAATTTAAATAGAATGCTCTTACGCTGTCCTGATGGAAATTCTTCCATTATGTAAATATATCTACTGAGCTTTGTATGTTCAAGTTTTAATAAACAAAAAGTTGAGATAAAAGGAGTTGGTTGTGGTGAGAGCCACGGTTTGAGGCAACGGAGCGCTCATTAGCATACGGGTGTTGCACCGTCTTGTTACAAGTACAGCTCAAAGGGGGGGGTAGGTGGCGGGTTGGCTGGTCCAACTTCCTACCTCACTAGCTTGCCAAGCTGTAGGCCACCCAAGCCGCTGGACGGGTCCAATTGGATTCGAACCCGGACCGGCGGGCGGCCAAAGACCATCGCTTCTTCAACCAACCAAGTCCGCGACTTGGCGACTGGAGGATGATTTTCAACGCTTTTATGCCCATGAGGGCACGTGGCTACTCTATAGTGATATTTTTATTAGGTTTGTTCATTTAATTTTACTTATGTAGTTGATTGGAGGGCTCATGTGTTTTTGCCTTTCCATTAAATAAAATTGCTAAGGGATTAGGTGGATTTGGAAAATATGAAAGGGGAAAGAAAGGGGTATCTTTGGTGGGGCTAGAAAGGAGAGGAGTATGGGTTGATGTGCCCCACTTCCTTGCCTTAAAAAGGGTCAAAAAGTAAATTGGGAGATTCCTTAGTGTGTGTGGAGGTGTGTGTGTGTGGAGGTGTGTGTGTGTGGGAGTGAATAGTGAAATTTTGGTGTGAAAGAAATCTGAAACTTCAAGGAGTGATATCTCCCATTGTATGAGGCCTTTGGTAATGAAATTTGGTGAGATTTTTCTTTGTGAAATTGCATTTTCAAAATAAGTTTGCAAATTTGATTTGGAATTAGGATGAAAAAGTTATGAGCGTTTGAATTTGAGGAGTTTTAGTGCCTTTTATGAAGAAAGGCTGAGACTTTGTCAAGCTATAGCTGACGTTCAGTCCATCAATTTGCAAAGGGGCTTTGAGAGTGTATTCATTTTAGTCTTAGTTTTCCAAAGAATCATTAAATTCAAGATTTGAAGCTTGGAGAAAGAATTTATGGATGTGTGAAGACTTGGAGGTTGGTTGCTACTTGTGAAGAGCCAGGCCGAAACTATGGAGGGCCATAACCTTTGACTTGAAGATTGAAGACTTAAAGATTGAAAACTTAAAGATTGAAGATTTGAAGAGTCCAAGACTTGAAGAAAAATGTTTAGGGTTTTTTTTTATATGTATGTGTGGGATGTGGTTTTGTTATTTCTAGTCTGATTTGGAAGCTCGTTGTCTTTTATTTCTTTTTGCTTTGTAAACCTTGTTGCGGACGGACTGAATAAAACCAAGACTCAACCCCATTTATTGTCATGGTGACGAAGTGGGGTTAATGGGCCACATGGTCGAGACTTGCTTGTTTTCATGGTTTGAAGTTTGGCCAGTAGACCGTAAATTTGAGGTTTAAGATCCCATCATTCGAACGCTAGCTTGTGTTTACTATCCAGTTTTAACCGTTCCGTATCCCATGGTTTTTTATCCCTTCTCTGATCCTTATACCTATCTAGAGTCCACACAGGATAGGTCAACGGGCACCATTTGAAGACTGAAGATTGAAGATTGAAGATTAAAGAAGACACCGAGTATACTATATATAGTTGCAGCCAAACACCTCATGTGTTCCCAAAGCGCGCTCCTCTCTACCCGACACTGTCATAATTGCTCCAATTCCTTGCATATCAAACCAAAAGCTGCGAGATTTTTGGACTCATGAACATGTGCTGCAATCTAGGAATGATGGGGAAGTGTCGCAACACCTTCACTGGAAAACAATGTTGCTCTTCATCTTGGTCTCTACGACCGCCACATTTGGGGCACCGTAGGTCTTGCTCATAGGGCCCACGAAAAAGCACATAGCCTCGTTCACGTGCATAGATGGTATTGTACGTCAAATCCAATTTCCCCGTCAAGATTGACACGATGTCTAGATGTCCGGAACGTCCGGACGCGGACGCTGTGTCTGCAGCATCCGCTAACATTCGCGGTCCCGGCGGATGCAATGTCCGTTGGGACTGCCCCGTCCACTTGTCCCTTTGTCCGCCCGTCCGCCTCGTCCGCTTTGATGGCCCTGTTTCTTCCAACCGCCCTATCCAAACTGCCTCGCGGTCACTCCCTTAATCCTTAAAAACTTAAATATTAAATGAAGTGCAATGGTTCGCGATTTGACTCATATTTTCAAATGTCATGAAATTTGTGCATATGGAAGATATTCCTCATCCCCACATTCTATTAAAAAATTTCAACCCAAAATATGCAAATCTACAGTCACACGTATGCCCAAAAATTATATATTGCCGAAAAATTATATATTGCCCCAAAACACATGTTGATCCTCTAGGGATTCAACCACATAGGAAAAAAAATTAAAACAATGTCTCTTATAAGTTGAAAGATTATAAAATTTGACCATGAATCTATGATAGTCTTGAAACTACGAAAAAATTCCAATTCATTTTCAGAAAGCAAACTAAAAAAATTTGTGACTTCATATATATATATATATATACTATTTAAAAAATCGAGATCAACACAAATACAAACATAATCAATATGGGCAAAATGTATTGAATTTAATATAGAATACCATATATTGTGAACTCAAAAATTTACATATACCATATAGTGTGCACATTTGGCTAATTGCACATATAATTTTTTTCATTCCAACTCTATATTTCTAAACTAATTTTTCATGCCTATATAACGTATTCAACTACTACTTCTGCACTGCCAATCTAATATAAATGGCGGAAATGTTCATTTGGCATCAGCCAACGATATGTATTAGAAAATCACGTAATCACATGGGCCAAACTAGTATTTTCATCGTCAGTCTTCGAAGAAATGCGCTTCAAATAAGCATAAAACATTTTTGCAAAGTTATGAAAAGCAAATTGTGCCGCACTAGGTGTTTTAAGTAGCAAGTTGAAATACGCCTCTAACATGTTGCCTCCATTCATCCGCTGAGCAATTTTTTGAATAGCATACTCTTCCGACTTACGTAAATACATCGGAATGACTTCCACATCTGCACCTACTTTATGCAAATATGCAATACGTAGATCCATCCACCATCTCCTCTACAAAGTCTGTTTCATCTCATTTGCTGATGTGAATATATACAAAGACTTCATTGGCTGAGAAGCTAAGGTGGTCATGCCCCAATCGCAAACTCCAATGTACACACGTGACTCATCCTCTGGAAAATGCAACAAGATGTTGTCCGGAGAAAGATCATTGTACAAATGTCCAGCAAGATGCACTGCAAACATTATATGCATAAAGGCCCATGTCAGCTTCATGCGCTTCTTCCGATATCGCCCTAAACGGTGAGCTTTTACAACCTCCTCTTTGGTTGGATTCGTATACATCAAACGGATTAGAATGTTGTTTGGATAGTCCTTATCCATATTCAACATTTGTCAAACAGTTTCACCGTTCTACCAATACGCATAACCTTCACACGTCGTTCCGTGCACCACAGCAAACTGTATCACATCCGCGTGTGGAATTCGAACAACCATTGATTCGTTTTGATGTTCTAACTTTGCAAAATTGGGTCGAGTTTGGTGGTGAATGGATTTCTTTGCCACAAACCCCCAATAAGGAAGTACTCTTGGACATCCTTCAATACGGACCTTTCGAATCGTTGCATATCCACCTCTCATCGTTCTATCATCAACAACAATCACGCGTGCTGTATCTGAAAGTGCTATTAGGTGCCGTTTGGTCCTTTTTGCTTCAGCAATTCCATCATTGCTTTTTCACCAAGCAATCGAACCAACTCGATTGTGCCTTTTGGCGAATGGAGCACATCGCCCCCTAAACAAGTCCGCTTCCAAAATCACTTCTTCAAACTGGACGTCTTTGGGTCGATATTTTTTGCCATATTCAACCAAAATGACTTTGGAATTCCACAAAGCGTCATGAACCTTGTTCTCCAAACATTTGGTGAAGTGCGTTTTATGCATTTCGTCATGCCACTTCGCCACATTCAATGCATCCAACAACATCTATATCATGTCTACCTTGAATTTAGACACGCACTCCTCTTGATATCTGATGTACTTATTATCTAAAGACAATGTTGTTTTCGATTCATAAAATTGAATGATGCGCTTGATCATGAATTTCTTGCATTCTTCCGAAGGACTTTGGCGAGCTACCTCCAAGTTTGATGGTCCCTCTCCATGTTTTAGCTTCGCAACCTTCTTCATCCCGTTCGGCATCGTGACAAATAAAACTGATATAGATGAAATTTTCTAATTTAAAATTGAATTCACGCGCAAGTGTCTAAAAAATTGGCAACAAGGGGGCCCCAATAAACCACTTTTGCCTTGCTTAGGAAAGGAGCCAGTGGAGGATGAACCACCAAGCTCTCCGCTTCACCTTACATTCACAAGGGGCAAAGCAAAAGTGACAATGCGGATGGCCCGTCCGTCCCATCGGACGGCTCTAAACCGTCCGCCCGATCGGACGGGCCGCGAGTGGCGGACGCATCGGCCGTCCGCTTCCCCGAAACCCTAGAGCCGCGTCTACCCAATCGGACGGCCACGGGTGGACAAATGTAGCGTCCGCCCGATCCGACAGGCAGCGGCGAACGGCCCCAAACCGTTCGCCCGATCGGACGGGCCACGGGTGGCGGACGCATCAGCCGTCCGCCTCTCCGAAACCCTACAACCGCATCCGCCCAATCCGACGGACAGGGGCGGACGGATTAGGTGTCTACTCGATTCAACGGCCACGGGCGAACTATTCTGGTGTAAGCCGATCGGTCGGCAAAGAACGGATTGCTCTAATATCCCGATTTTTTATATGAGTTTCGAATTTGATTTTGTTTTCAAGTCTTAAGGCAAGCTGGGAGTCTCAAAAATGGTGCATCTGAGAGCTGATCCACTTTTTTCATCTATTTCTTTGGATGGGAATATTTTTTTCTCATTTTTCAGACAAACAAAAATTGATGAGGAATTAAAATCAAGTGGTTTTGTATTTTTTCAAAGATTTGTAATTTATTTATAAATTTTCAAATGACTTGCATCATAGGCGCCTATTGTGACCCTAGGTCTTTCATAAAATTAATGATGCACTTGCAATTTTAAATAAAAATGGAAAAGATAAAGAGAAAGATTAACTCTTCTATTTAATAATGTGTTTTTTTTCAATGCATTCCATCAATGTACTTGTCAATTAAAGAACCATAAATAAACCATTTTAGTGAACTTCCATATTTGAAAATAGAATCTAAAGAAGAACCACTAATTGCCTAATTTGGGCATTTCTTCATACCAATAAGAAATCATTTTAGTTTTTAGCAATCGTTGAATGAAGAATAAAAAAATTTCAAATATTCAAATCATTCAATCTTTCATAAATTAATTAGAAATACATTTACACCATTTACGAGTTTCTAAATGTAATAAACACACAACAATAATTTCAAAATACACACCATGCTAGTACATATTTAACCTTGAATGCTGAATTCAAAAACAGACATTATATGGCTCTTACAAAGTTATATTTCTTCTTTATATTTTTATTATTTATCAAAGTTGCTTATAGCTTTATACATCAACACTATTATAAAATAATACAATGATGTCTTCAACAATATGCTTGTCTACATACATACTTGGTGTACACTATTATACAATACTTTTTGAAAAAGTGAACAAAATTGTTGTTCAAAATTGTTCTATTCATTTAAAATTTTGTATTACTTCTACCAATCTAATGCTCTATACTTGTCGTGAGAGTAAAAATGAGAAAATTGAGCAAATACATGCTCACTATATATTTGCATGTTTTTTTATTCGGAATCTGAATCGGACTCAAATTGTTGACCGCTGCCTCTTTTTTGTACTCCAATGAACGGACCACCTCCGTAGTTTTCGTGATATCCACTCGATGCACCTCCTTGTTCATAGCTTGAATCTCCAAAAGTGGGAGGAGGAATCGGAGTAGTAGGCTCTGATCCTCTTTCATTTGAAGCCCTATAATAAGAGGCCCCATGATACCTATATGAATCACTTCTAGTTGATCTCGGATAGTATTAGGCGCTTCCGTGAAGAGAGCAACTATACTGCGGGGTTACATGGCTTTCTTCACTACCTTCGGAGCCCACTTGAGTGGGCATTGTATAATATGAACCAGATCCACTAGACCTACCATAGTGCGTACTGCCATAGCTACCTGCTCCACCTTGAGAGCCAATTTCAGGGGGAGTGCCATAACGAGAACCAATTGCACTTGAACCACCATAATGCGTGGATTCATAGCTCCCTCTTCCACCTTCATATCTATTTTGAGGATCGTAATCAGAGTATGAACCACTTCTTCCTTGTTCAAATCCTCGCGTTTCATGTTCACGTCCGTAGGACCCACCATGCCTATCTTGCCGTCCACGATCTTGAAGGCTTCTACGTGTTGTCTTTTGCATTTGTTGTTCGAATTCAATTCGTTCTCGTTCTTCTACCCGCTCGTGCCTAACTCCAAATGTGACAGGCGCTTGCATATCATCGTCATCATCGTCATTTGTCCACGTATCTTTAGCATCTCGTAGAACAACTGAAGGTTGTTGTAGATAACCTCGATTGAACCACTCTGGCATGCAATCGCTTGCGCCTTTCCATTGTGTATCTATAACGGCATCCGTGCGCGTATAATTCTCCACATTGTGACCTGTAGCGGTACGCCAGTCCACGTCTTTGTGGAGTACAATCTCTGCCCAAACCATTGCCATAACATTATAATTCATTATATTTGGTTTGGCACTTTTAATGCCAAGAACTCGATGCACTTGTGTGTATCGTTATTTGAAGTGCTCACTTTGGCACGTAGACATTTGTCCTTCCCAACGTAGCGCTTGGTGCTCTATACGTTCATGTGGCCAAAGTTTTTAAATGTGAGTCATTTTCACATACTTCTTGCAGATCGAGCAATCCCACACTTTTGTTGGTTTCTCTTCCCATCCCGGTTCACCCACGCACAATGGATCGGCCCAAGCATCCCAATCGAACAATTAGGGTCTTCCCTTTCGACTACTTTTTTTGGGTGTTCTATCTTTCGGCATGATGAAGCCGAAGCAAAGAGAATGAAACAATTAGAAAGCTTAAGAACCAAAATTTTGATTTAATCAATTAATTAAAATTTTACAAGCGTGAACTTTGTGAAAATTTGTAACAATGTCACAACAATCGTTCATTCAAAACGAAGGGGGCGCGCAGAACTTCCAATGCACTAGTCCGCCCACTCCAAAAGAAAACAACTGTTTGGAATGAGCTGTCCGCCTCCCCATATATATATATATAAGCGGATGCCCCAAGGCGGACGACCAGATCATGCGGACCACATCAGACCGCGTGTCAATCGGATAGCCGTAATCGGGCGGACGACCGTACCGAGGTGGACGGGCTGGATAGCGCGGATGCCGGATCGGACAGACAGGGCGGACGGAGGACGGGACAGACGAGTATCAGGGTGGATGGGTATCGGGGCGGACGGGGCGGACGCCGGATCGGACAGACATGGCGGACGGAGAACATGGCGGACGGGCCGGACAGGGCAAATGAAGAAAAGGGCGGAAGGGAGGACGGGGCGGACGGCTCACCTTAAACCGTAAACCCTAAACCCAATGAAGCAAATTGTTCTTTTTTCAAAATCTAACGGTATAGATGTTTAACCCCTAAAGTTCTTTTCACTAAAAACACTTCAAAACTGCCATTAGTAGTGCAAATACCAAATCTTAGAAGAAAAATACTTTGGGGCATATATAACCGTAGGATCTTGTAGTAAATTAGTTGGAAAAGATGTGGAAAAAATTTTAGACAAATCCACCATTTGGATTGTAAGATATTAGATATTGAGTGTTTCATTTAAGGGGGCTACTCAATTATGTCTATTAATGAACAATTGGTAGGCTAACAAACCTAACTTAGCATGTATTTTAATATTTGTTGCAATTGTTTTAGGAATATTATAACATAATACTATTATAATATTCTCATAAATGATATAGTACTAAATCATTTCAAAATCAACAACATTTGAACACAATCTGTTAATCTTGTCTTCCATACTCCTTTAATGATATATATATATAAATATATATACATATATAAAATATATTAGATAAATCAACATGAACAAATCAATGATTATATATTTCATAAATCTATTCTTCATCAATCAAATAAGAATGCATGTTTAAATATAGACAAAGATGGTTTCTCCATTTGTTCCCAAAAAATAAATAAACAAATAGAGAAAAATATGAAGTGAATGTTACTTAGAGAATTGAAGGGAAAGAAATTGAAGTACTCAATTGCATTTTATTAAATTAGAAAATTGCATGTGGATGGCATGAATTAATCTTCATAGATGCTAAATTCATACGAGTTGCATTTCAACATTTATGATTTATGCAATTGATTGAATTGAAAGCTCTTGTAATTACATTTTCAAATTTTCGATTCAATCATTCAAATTTGCAAGAGTGATTTATGATAGATTTATAACTTTAATTGTAAAAGCATTGAATGCCTTTATGCGTTTGTTCATCAATATATTAATTTAAATAAATAATATATATTTTTTATAACAAATGCATAAACCACTGCATTAAAAAAAATAAAAAACTAAGAGCGAAGCCAATAGGCTAGTCAAATGAAGAGAACAAGAGAACAAGAGAACAAGAGAACAAGAGAACAAGAGAATAAGAGAACAAGAGCCCTACGAGAAAGTCAAGGAAAAAAAAAATATCAAAAGGATTCAAAGAAAGGAGCAAGATGCATTCTTGCAAGACCGTAGAATACATAATGATTTCAAAATCCAAACACAAATATATTTTCTATTTCAGTGAGAGTCAAAAATGAACTACCCTGCTCTCAAAAATTGTACAATGTACACGTTATACAAAATGAACATATAACAGAAAGAGTAGAAGACATCGTTTATCATGATTAAAAACTAAAATGATTTTTTTTTTCTATGTAGAATATTTCATGAAATGTAACAATGTATTTAATTATCATAGTAATTGGTAGAAATCTTTGTGCAATACATAGAAACATTTCATTCATGTGGAGTTTTTTCATTTATTTAGGATTAAAATTGAAGTCTTATACTCTACAAAGTACAAACCAAAAACAATACTATATACCTAAGTTCAAAAGTTTGCAATTGTTTTGTGAATTCATTTTGAAAACTCAAACGAAGAAATATTTTATAATCAATATCTTGTTCATTTGAATCATTTCAAAATTCGAATTCTGAATTCAATTCCTATTTATAATAGAAATTATGTTTGTCAATTTTTTAGATCTCTAAACAATGAACCCTCTTTTTTAAAATTAATATTTAAAAACATCTGAAATAAGAATATTGGAATTACCCTTCAAAATAAATATAGCACATGTATAAGTATATAATGTATTCTATTCAACCAACTCAAGTAACGAATTTTTCTATGTTTTTAAGGAAAAATATAGCCATACATGATTTGAAAATTAAAACATTGATTCTTTTTCTTTGTTTTCAAATCTAATCAAAATTTCATTAAAAAATATGAAAGACTCGATGTTCATTTGAAGATCGTGATGCACTTCTAATTAGAAATCAAAACCTTTCATTAAATATCATGAGGTTGAAATCCATTCAACTATTATTCTAATTATATATTGGGGCCTTTTTTAAAAATTTCATTTGTTTACAATGAAAAAGGAATTGATTATTTTTGCAAAACATTTGATTTTCTAATGAACTTTAAAAAAATCTCCACCATCTTCAGATCTTCTCAAAACCTATTTAGAAGGATAATATAAGTAAATAATCCAAATATATTGAACTTAACCACATTCCCCTCATTCGTAAAACAATTTAGGGGAGAAAAGAAAAGGTTTAGGGTAATTAGGGTATAGGGTTTAGGGTTTACATTTTTTTTTTTTAAAATGATAAATCAATTACATTGATCCTCATTTAGTAGTGATTATTAGGCTATTTTTTTTTTCAAATACTACTGCTCTTTTTGAGTAATAATGGCCTCATAGGATGCACCAATGGACAGCTGGGCGGACACCGTCGGCAGCGAGTGTTTAAGTGGGGCGGTCGGCGTGTCCAAAGCGCGGACGGTGTCGGAAGGCGGACAGTGCGGACACGGCGGTTGGACGAGACGAGCAGTCGAGGCGGGCGGACGGGGCTGACAGTTGAGGCGGCCGGACAGGGTGGGCGGTTAGGGCAGACGACGCATCCGTTGCCGAAGCGGACGTCGTCGGTCTGGGCGGCGGACGCAAGGTTCGAGGCCGCTTCGCGTGGTCCGGGGCAGGTCCGGCGGCAGACGGCTATAAGGGTGGAGTGACTTTTCATTTCTTTTCACTTCAATTCTCCTTCGGTGCCAAGTTGGATGTGCTACTATTGCTTTATGCACTAGTTGCTCCTACAAGGTGGAGAGTTGGGGTCCTCTATCTTTTGTTACTAGGTTACGGTTGATGCCATCACTTTTTGCTATCACGTGAGATTTTTTTATTCACTTCAATTGGTTATTGAATCCAATTGACAATCATGAACGGCGAAGGTGATCGAAATATTGATGGGGTGACTCCGGGAAGCAAAGCCAAGAAAAAAAGCAAAGTGAAGGGGGCTACACATGACTTTCGGCTTGACATTTTAAATGACCCTACAATTAAAGCAGAGAGCAGGTGGGAAGATGAAGATGCGGAATATTGGACATAAAAAATGTACAGGACCTATGTTAAAATGTACCACATTGAGAAGTTGTGGCCTCAGGAGTCGTATAAGAGTCATACACGGGATTTTTGTTGTAAACCATGGACTTGCAACAACAAACATTTTGTCCATCAATCTACAGAGGTGTGGCATGTTCTATTCGGAAACAAGCCCAGAAGCAAAGGCTATATTAATTATAGCATGGCGTGTATAGTTTACGCTGAACTTATATTAGAGCGCAAGATCGATTGGAGCACATTTCCGACAACAACAGCTTGCCCACTTCTACTTGAAGCCAATCAAAAGGACATTCCCGACTTGTACAATTCAGAGGGAGAAACAGAAAAAGTATTAAAAAATACTATTGAGGTGAAAACGGATGGTGTGGAGAAAGCCTCAAATGTTGAAGAATTACGGTCTGTACAATCTCCAACAAAAGCAATCAATGAAAGCTCTTCGAAAAATGTGGGAAAAGATGTAGAAAAAGATGTAGAGGCGTAGGAGGGTAAAGTCTTTTCTATAGCTCCAACGCGTTTGACCTTTACACCAAATGTTGCGGCACAAACGCAAACGGAGTTTATAAACAAAGGCAATGTTTGCATGGAACGCGGGGAAACTTCAAAAAGTAAAGTAGACGAAGTCTTGGCGGAGAAAGTGGCAAAGGCTAATGCTACAATTGATAGTCTGATAGCCAACAATTGTTTTGATAGTTTGGTCTACAAATCTCCGCTTGTGCATCAAGGCGTTGAATCTAGTCCAGTGTTAAGTTTAGAAGACAAAGTACATACGCCTCATGGACAAGGCGTGACGATTGATAATATATCCTCATTATGGAATTCCGAGCGTAAAAAGCGGGCGGAGGAGTTTCCATTTACAGCGTCATTGCCGAGTCTTCTACATCGAACCTTACAAGACATGTCCAATCCAAAACAATTGGAAAATCTTTTGAAGCTCTCGGTTCAGTTTGCTAACCTTCATAAAGAAATAGGCGGATCGTCTAACCCCGATGATGGTGCTACTACTGTTCCAATGAATCCACTTGCAGATCCAAAGAATGTTGCACATATACTTGATACAACTTTCAAGATAACGATATCAGCTGAATTTTTAGCGAAAGTTGCTTCGACTTTTATGAATTTGGCTAAGGAGTTTTCTTTCATGGCACCAAAGATGTTGAAAGGTGCTATAGCATTTCAGAATCTCACGAAGACTTTCGAACCACTTTTTGAAGAAAGAGATTTTCACATACTACAATTGCTGGAATATGAGAAGAAAATTGTTGACCTTGGAGAAGTGGAAGCAAGGTGCAAAGTGTTGGAGTTGAAATTAAAGACTTCGGAGAGTGAAGTTGAACATTTAAATCAACAATCATCGAGGCAAATGAAGGAGTTGATGAAGATGCGTAAACGGATTGCAGAATTACAAGGGACCTCCAAGAATCCGAGTCAAGTTGCAATCTCACCAGTGATTGTACTCGGAGACAATCAAGAGACTCAAGAGAGTGAAGATAAGCTCTCTCTTCCTTTTGATAAGGCCGAAGCAAGCGACAACCCTGCCATTGTGAATGTACAAGAAAGTCACGACATGAGCATGTTAAAAGCGACACAATAACCATCAATGGAAAAGCTTTCATCCGTTTACGTGAATGTGGAGACGCAAACGGAGAGTTGTGACTTTGAAGAGTTGAAGCATAAATTAGAGGAGGCAATTGAAGCAAAAGGAATTGTGAAATTCGAGTTGAATCGATTGCAATTGTGCTTGGATTTGAAGAAGTTTATGCCATCTAGCGGCTTGGAGTCTCAATGGTTAGCATGGGTACAAAGACTCCAAAATAGACCCTCTGTAGTATCTCGAGCAATGGCAGGTCTTCAAACATTGGCAATGGAGTCGAATGAAAATTGCGATGCCATTCAAAACTCTTTGAGTTGGTTCAAGACTATGTTTGACCAACATCCTTCTAAGGGATATACGGAGATCACATGTTGGGGAGACATGGATGCCATGTTTGAGCAGTTAAACCACACAAAGAAGGACCAAGCTCCATCCATCAATTGGGCCTTGGAAGTAGAGGAAGGATGAGTCCCTTACAACACACTTTCAGCACACATTAATGTGAAAGACAAGCGAGTGGTGCATGCTTGTAATCCAGCCTCTCCAATCTTGGATGATTGTTGTGGCCTTTGCCAAGGCCTCTTCGGACCGGAAGGTGCGGTAACCATGGACCAATGTCGCCACACTTTCCATGTCACTTGCATTGTGAAAACATCACTCATTCGTTCGGTGTGTGCCGAGTGTCGTAGTCCATTGAGTGTTAGGTTCTACGAAATGTTTGGTATCTTGGAAGCTATGCCTCCAGGCCACGAATACAATCGTTGGAATCTTCCTCTTGATCAAGTGCCGTACAAATTCCAAAATTATCAACATTGGGGGAAGCCAATCCGGTGGAATGCAAATGAATAGAGGCATGATTTGTACGAGGAATCTCAGCAACCATTGGATTTCGATGTGTGGATGACTCACAATAGAGAGGTGGAATTGCGGGCTCGAGAAATCGTAGATCACGCGGCCCGTGAAATGTTTTGTCGCAATATGAGGGGACATTGGAGTTTGCAACATGAAAAGTTCTTTTGTTTTCCAGATGAAAAAGTAGAGAGAGGACCAGAAGACAGTTGGGTGGAGGTGAACCATGGAAAAGAGTTCGATGAGTAGTATAAGGCATACGACCACACCCTCGTAGGTAGGGCCCTTCTATTGTCGAAGTTGGAAGAGGCTACAAAAATTCGTGATGTCTACGATACAAATGGACAAACAAGCACAAGACATTCATCTATAGATGTAGCAGCAGCATTTGATAGGCGCATTGGCGATATTATAGGGCATTGGAAGGCTTTCCTATTGGATGGAGACTACTTCACAGCATGGTAAGGGAAAGGAGATGATGAAATTGTTCAAACGATAGTAAATCGTGTGGAAAGCAACTTGAGAACCTTAAAGGTAGACGAAGTCGATTTATCATCGAAAAGAAAACAAAAAAAGAAGCGTGAAGAGGACAATAACTTCTCTCCGGAAACCAAGAAACAATTTCATAAGGTGGACATCGAAGTTCAATCTGGAGGGCGAATAATCCGTCCAAGTCAACAACGGTCAACTCGTGAATCATCTGCTAAACTCCTCGGTACAACAGATTTTCCTTTTGTTTTGGGAGAAAGTAGTGGTCCATTCGGTGGAAAGTAGGATTTGAGGAGAATTTTGTTTTTTAAAAATAATGGTCCTTTTATTGTTTAAAAAAAAAAAATGTGAAAAATTTAGATCTTAAAAAGATCGTATAGAATTCAATAGTGATATTGGAACTATGTTTTCATGTATTTTGTTTATACATATATATT
Source organism: Pseudoscleropodium purum (assembly GCA_963969395.1). Taxonomy (NCBI): domain Eukaryota; kingdom Viridiplantae; phylum Streptophyta; class Bryopsida; order Hypnales; family Brachytheciaceae; genus Pseudoscleropodium; species Pseudoscleropodium purum. The sequence goes on along the minus strand of OZ017800.1, from coordinate 1,002,653 downwards.
TATATATAAAGATGCTATATTCTCATTTGCGTATAAAAATATTTTTATATGTACATCTTATTTTACGTGGATGCATTCATTTCTGATTGTGTAACATTCAAATTACATAACAATATAAAATTTTCTAATGACTAATGGCAATGCGAAGTCCGCCCCGTCCGCCCTGTCCGTCCGACCCGTCTGGCTTGTCCGCCCAACCGCGCTGTCCGACCGCCCCGTCCGCCCCGTCTACTTCAGCCCCGTGCGTGCTATTGGTTGTTTTTGAATGTAAACCCTAAAATATGAACCCTAAATTTTCTGGAGGGGATTATAAATGTTAGAAGAGAAGCTTTTGTATTCACTCTCGAAAAATTGAACGCTAAGATTTCCAAGGGCTATGAGCTTCAATTTATTGTGTCTCTTGCTTGGTAATACATAGTTTGGTGACAAGGGGGCTTTGATTTTCAAGGCTTTGTGTGACTAATTTCATTGATATTGTATACATTGTCACGTTGTGGGTTTCAAATTTAAAACATTCTATTCGTTTCTTTTGAAATTGAGGTGAAACATACACTTGTCAGTATGAGAGCCAAATCGACAGGGGATTTTTCTCCTTGGTATAGTATGGCACAGGATGGTAAAGTAGAATGTAGGCTTTGCAAGGTGGTCATGGCAAGGAAACTCGGCCGTATGTTGAGCCACTTAGGCTATCCTGGGCCTAAAAGTATACGTGATAAAGGGGTGAGCCTTTGTCTACAATTACCAATAGCAGTTCGAGATTTATTTCGGCATTGCGAAGGAGTTTTTCCAAAACGCGTTATAATGGACAATGTGGTTGGCAACCCTCGCCCTTCAGATGTCCAAAAGTTTTCGACCGGAAAGGCTGTGTCGCATTTTGACCACGAAGACTCTTGTCCAACGTCCAAAGAATTGGTATCAATGGTATGTGCCACAACTGAAGTGACTTTGAGTACGGAAGCTTGTGGTGAACATGAAACCCCGAGGTCATCAAGTTCTAGGCCTCAGAGGCAAGGCAGCTTAGTGAATGGGTTTGAAGAACGTCATAGATGCAAATTACATTCAATGTGGGCAAATTTTTTTTATTCAACGAACATACCATTTTCTGTGGCTCGAAATCCAGCTTATAAAGAAGTAGTGAAGAAAACGGCTACATTCGGTAGGCCATACATTCCTCCCTCATACCACGACCTTCGGTATAAATTGTTGAATGAGGCGAAGACCAACATTCAGACACAATTGAATGCACGGACCGAAGATAGCATTCGAAAATTTGGAGCAACATTGTCTATTGATGGATGGAGCTCAGTAACTAATCGACCTCTCATCAATGCCATGCTTGTATCATCCGCAGGTGAAGAATTTCTTGGATGTGTGGATACAAGTGGTTGTGAAAAAAATGCGAAGTACTTGGCAGCTGTGTTGAAAAAGTTCATTGAACAAGTGGGGTCCAAGAACGTCGTGTTAATAACTACAGATAATGCTCCCGTAAATCCGTCCGCATGGAATGTAATATCTACAAAATATCCTCATATTTTTTACCAAGGGTGCGTGGTACATGCATTGAATTTGTTGTTGAAGGATTGGACTACACAGAAATGGATTGCTTCCAAATTGGATAAAGGAATTCTTGTAGCTAAATTTATCAAGAAGAGACATATGCTGCTAGCTCTATTACGAAAGTATTCGCCAAATCTTGGTCTCTTGATGCCTGAGGATACAAAGTTCGCCTCTAAATTTATCATGATGGAACGTTTGACAAAATTGAGAGGAGCATTGGAACAAACAGTGGTAGATCCGCAATGGATTGAGTATGTACATACTCTCAAGAAGAAGCGTGGAGCCAAAGTCCAACCAAAAGACTTGGCCTTAGCGGTGAAGAAAATTGTTCTTGATGACCATTTTTGGAATCGGTCCATTAATTATGTGGAGATGGTTGAACCAATCATATATGCACTCCGCGATTTGGATTCAAAATCACCATGCATAGGGAAGGTGTTGCATATCATGAGGAAGTTAGAGAAGCACGTAAACGGATTACAAAGTCCACCATTTTGTTTGTTAGAAGAACTTGCAATTCCATTGGTACAGTCTTTTTTCCCGAAGAAGAATAGTGGACAACGATCTCCAATCAGCCGCAGCTCTTTTGAATCCATACCTTCTTCATGATAAAGAGCTAGCGGATGACGCAGATGCAATGTCAAGATGTAAAAAAGTTTTGAAGAGAATATGTAAACCGGATGAATATACAGCAGTGGTGAAGGAATTTGTGGCTTTTCGACACAAAGAACCTCCATTCCACAATATGTTGAATCCGGGAGAACAAATATTGTCTACGCATGCTTGGTGGGATTTTAAAGGTGCATGTGGCAAGTTTATAGCTCCATTAGCGAAGAGGATATTGGCTCAACCAGTGTCATCATCTTCATGTGAACGGAATTGGAGCAACTATTCTTTTATTCACAACAAATCTCGAAATAAATTAAAGCCGGAGAGAGCAACGGATTTGGTGTACGTGTATACCAATTCCAAAGTATTAAACGCATCGAAGGAAAAAGATGAAAAAAAATGGTATAATGATAATGTAGATCTGATGGAATCAGAGGATTCAGATAGGCCGACGTTAGAAGACAATGATGACGAGGATTTGGAAAGGGCCCTTTCAGCTGTAGATGGTGGGGATGACTTCAATCGTGCGACAGCGTAGGGAGATGAAGACGTTATGCAAGACTTTCCCAATTTGGTAAATGATACGCATGATTATCATCTAAACCGCAAGGATGTTGTTCCCGACAATGCAAACGATGCATATACCTTTTATGAAGACAAGGACAATGTAGAGATACAAGAAAATCTACCTTCTTTAACTACATATTGCAATGGAATGGGATTCTTGAATAGCAAAAACATTCTATCGGAAAAGGCAAACGTTATTGCCAAAGAGGTGAAAATCAATGAGAATGCTATTGGTGATGATGGAAGAAATGAAGAAGTTCTAATTTTTCAATCTCCATCTGTAACATTAAATGTAGTGCAAGGAAACGACAGAAGAGAAGATGCGGTCATAGAGGTGGACGTTCCAAAAGATGTGGGCAACAATAGTGGTGATGAGGGGGAACCAAATATTGGGGTACAGAAAAATAGTGATTCAGTTGGGATGGCAGTCACAAATTCGGCAATTGTGAAGAGTGATAAAGGAAAAGAGCCAATAAAGTCAATTTTTTAAGTACCGAGATCTAGTGCTCTTCTACCAATACCGTTGAAGTCTGTTAGCACACGATTGGATGATTCTCAAAGCTTTGGATATGGAAAACGCCTAATGAACATTTTCAAAGAAATTTCTACAAGCGGTAATCTACGGAAAGTAGCGTCATCATCTACAAGCCTAAGTGATACGGATAGTGATCGGATGCCATTAGCATATTTGCGTGCTTGCATTTTAAGAAAAGGAATGGCACAAGAACCCATCAAATCAACAAACGGCACTCTATTACTTCAAAAGAAAGCCAAAGTGGAGATAACCGTTCATGGACATGTCGACCCTACATCGAAATTGATGGTTCAAGAATCGAGTAAGGTGAAAGCGAAAAGAAAAATGCAACCTTTTGCTATCTCTCCAATGAAGAATAGGACCCCTCTTGATGAAAATGTTGCTACTTTGTCAAATAGAAAGAAAAGAAAGGTTCCTATTCAAAAAGTTTTTAATCATTCTGTCAAAGTAAAAAAAGAAAAATTAAATTCGAAAGAAGGGAGTAAACCTACTTCGAGAGAAGACTTGAAGGAGACAACGATATTTGATTCCAACAATGAAGATGACTCCGATAATGAAGATTTTGAATGGAGAGCTGTAGAAAAGAGTAGTGGAGCTGAGGTTAAAGGAGATGTGGATTGGCGTCCATAGGAATTGTGGAGATGTGAATTTAGATGTTTGATTGTTTAGTTGCTCATAATATATGAAGCTCATGTTGACAAATGACAATGGTTTCTTCAATCATTTTATTATAAAATTATTTGTTTATTGATGATATACATCTCGCTAGATTTTAAAGTGATTTTGTTTCTAAATCAAAATGAAATTCAACAAAAAAAATTTAAAATATATTTCATATTTTAGCTTTTACATAAATAGTGATATACAACTCTATTGAATCGCAATTGCAATATAAGAAAAATCAAAATCCAAATGACTTCACTTTCAATCTCTCATTGGTGAAAACAATCAAAACAAAAAATCCAAAACGGGTTTTCTAAGCCGCCCCGTCCGTCCGCCCCGTCCATCCGCCTTCCGACGGCGGGAAGGACGCTGCGTCCAGACGTCCGAACGTCCGGGTTTCGGACACTATTTTGGGGCGGACGTAGAGATTTGTCAACCCTCCACACAAGTATATTTGAAATTGAAAAGTGACAAAATCAATAGTCAACAAATCACTATTAAATGAGACAATTTAATGATATTTTTGAAAGAGGCTTTCATAGAAGTTTAAAGGCACACTTAATGGAAGTCTCAGATACAAGGACAATTATGGGTGTTTTCACCTATGGTAGGAAGTGTTCTTCATCGTGCCTTTTGTCTTTACAACTCAGAGTTAAAGACTTAGGAACACTTTTGATTTCTAAATGTAAAGATTGGTACAAAATCAACTAATAATTATATATCTATAATTCAATGGTTATTTTGATGTAGAAATTATCTTAGTTTTTTATGCACTAAGGCAAAAATTTCATTTGTGCAAATTGATGTTCCAAAAGCCCTAAATCTTGCCTTAAAGAGAAATAAAGTTGTCTAGAGCAACTTCAAAATAACCGTAACTATTGCAGTTACTATGTACACAACTACTTTATACCCAATTTTTTCTTTACTTATCTCCATTTGTTTATTAAACTATGCTACACTTCTACATTCTCATTTGGCCTTCTGATATTGAGACAAGAATTGAGACTCTCAATTTTTGTAATAGGAAAAAAATAAGGCTCTAAATGGGTTCAAACCACCGCCAAATAGTGCAACAATCTAAATGTTGACTTCACTCCTACAATCATAGGTCTATAGTAATAGGGTTGAAATTTTATTATTAATAGATTTTTCTTAAATATTTTTGCTTTTTTCTCTATCAACCTTAAAAATTTGAAACTTTTTTTGTAATCAATGCTCACAACTTGCAAAGGATACACTCACAACTCTTAAGCTCACATTTACAAGCTTACAAACTAACATTTTTGTCAAAAATAATTTTAAAAATCGTATTTTTTCAAAAGTAATGATTACAATTGTAAAAATAAATTGAATTTAAAGTCACATATTGTTGAAAATTCAATCATTTTGAGCAAAGTATCACATCAAATATTAAGGTAATGAGGTAGCAACATCCAATTGCAACACATTTCATTTTCAAACACCTAAAAATATCCTTGAGTGAACACTTGCATGATTCAAAACCATCCCAAATTTTCATTCATTCAATCTTTAAGAAAGTAAGATGAGGAAAAATGTTACTTTCAGGAGCAATTTCCTTAATGGATAATGAAATAGAGGAAGATGTCATTGATAATTATACTATGTGTGGAATGGATAGAGAGGTGTTTTTCTATAGTGAAAGTTCACTTAAGCATTATAAACAAGTATTTTTCAAACTTTGAATACAAAAAAAATATAAAAAATAAAATTAATTTTTACCTCCTAAATTTTGTTTTGGGTTAGGAACTTCCAATCAAAAGTTATAGAGAAGTTTAGAAATGAGTATGTTAATATTTTCTCTATCCTTTTTTGAAATTTGTAAGCTAAAATTTTTTATTAGAGGCTCTTAATTATGAATCAATAGTTGAAAACAAGAGTCAAGTTCATTTGCTACATTTTCTAAATGACAAAAGTTTGAAAAAAATTGATTAACAATGCATTAATGATTTAATGTGGTCTAAAGTGCAATTGTAAAAATAATTAGTCTATTTTATTTAACTATGAAAAAATTGAAATCTCCACGTCTTTATTTGCACATCCTCATGGATTTTGGTACCTTCCACAACTCAATTTAATTAAAGTACTTGCTTTCTTCAAGAATTTCAAACATTAAGTAGCTTATAAAGTTGTGTAGGATGCATGTGTACAAGGTAGCCTATTCAATTTAGTATAAGGTAGTGACATCCACAACCACTAGTAAAAAAAAGAGATCTTAGTTTATCTTTAGAACTAAATAGTATGACTTATACCCAATATTTGTAGTGCAAATAATTTCAACTTTAGAAGAAAATTCAAAGTCTTAAAAATCTAGTCAATTCAAGCATGGTGCAAAAAGACCATTTCCTTTACTTTGAGTACTAATGCAATTTACATCATCAAAGTTTTTTTAAAATGTCTTCAATACATTTTTATACTAGTCTAGTACAAAATCATACAATTAGGTGTGTGAAAAAAAATAGTTTCTAAATTTTTTCCATTGTGCGATAGAAATTTGAATTTTGAGTAGAATTTGATAGAAAAAAGGTATTGAAACTTTAGTAATTAAAGGTTTGAGTCTCTAACCTTACAAATCTAGAATGCTATATTTATGAAAACATTTGCATTCTAGTTTGCTACAACGAAATCAAAGACTCTTGATCTATTTATAGAAAGTAATTAAAGATTTGGGTCCCTAAGCCTTGTAGTTCTCAATCAAATGTTTTTGGATGTAAGGTAAGAGGTCTATAAATGGCTCATTTAAGTCTATCTAAATCATCAATGAATGTAATAGATATCTCAAGAAGTATGTCCCACATTTCTAGATAGGAGACACATTTAGAACTTGCTCCATTTAAGGACCTCCCACCTTAGTAGAGGTGGCATTCTAGAGGTACTATTTGATCTCATCTGGCGCTCATTTCACTGAGTTGCAAGACTCCTCCATCCACTCCACCTTGCTCTAAATCCCTTTTTGAGGACCTAGCATTCAATGACAAGGTTGGATCATCTTCCAATTCTTCTTTCATAGTGGTCAACTCACTATTGCTACTCCCACTGGCTAGGAAGCGCATGTTATCAAAATCCTGTGGTATTGAAGTCCCTGAAGTTGAAGATGTGTGGACCACCACCACCTCTGATTGTGTATCATTTTGCAACATGGCCACCACCCAAGCAATGGCAGGTCGTTGCTCAGGTTCATGTTGTGAGCACAATAATGCAATGTTGATGAAGCGTTGCATTTCAAACTTCTTGTCATCTTGCAAGATCAAGGTGGGATCTACTAACTCCATCAACCGGCCCTCCCCATGGAGTTTCCAAGCCTGTC